>LFJQ01000003.1:0-4800000 GCA_001182835.1 Oropetium thomaeum | reverse complement strand
CCGGGCTACCAGACATCAAATCAGATTTTGTACCAGATGCCATTGCCCAGTTATGGCAGTTTTTAAACCACTTGAATGTGGAAATATGAACCAAAAAGGTGAAAACAACCTAATCTTGCAGTCATGGAGCCAAAGGCGGTATTGAATCTCAAGCCACCGCAATACCTATCAATAGAAAAGAAAATCAAACTTTACGATATTTCAAACTTTTTAATGAACAGTGCAGTAGCATATGAAAAACAAGTAGTAAATATTATTAGCATTTAGCTTAACATTAGCTTTTACATTAACTTATCAGATGCCAGTTTAAATTATTCTTTTCCAATCTAATAATCAAGCAAAAGACCATTTCACCGATACTGCAGCTTTCCGGCGATGAAGTATACATAACACCACGTATTATGCAAACAGAAATTGAGTGCATTCTATTGCAACGACAACACGAAAATAAGTAAAGCAATGGATCCCGTGGATTCTAATGAGCTTAACCCCACCAATGTAATAGAATACATTGCTAAATTCAATGCGCTCTTTCCATAATTGTTAAAGATGACTGCCTCATGAAATTGCATGTATTATAGCAGGGCATTAGCTGTCTTATTCAAGCCCAAAGGTACTATAATCTATCCAAGAGTAGCAAGAACAAAAAAATAAGATATAAACTCGCTAGGCGTCGAAGCCAAGCTCAGCCGCCTATCCTAGCATCACACCACCACGCGCCAAGCTACAATCAGGAACCCCTGGCAACACGCAAAACATAGAAAACCACCAAAATTGCCATCACCAAACCACAACAAGCTCAATTCGATCCACGGGGCGGAGTTCACCTCACAGCCCCGGATCTCAGAAGAGATCCGACCAATCCCAAAACAGCAGCATCCGGCACCATTCTCGATACGGAGTAGCTCTAGATCGATCGCGAACCCCAACTGCCCAAGCGGCACCGCCTGACTGAGCCTCCACCGGATCCCGCGCGCCCCAAACCCTCGCTCACGGATCAAACCAACCAGAGGCGGGACGAGCAATAGAGCGAGGTAGGGCAGCCTCTTTACCTAACGCCACCAGAAATTGGGATGAAATCTCCCCGCGCCTGCCCTCGCGCAGGGAAGGAGAGGATTCTCTAAAGGATTGGGGAGGAGAGCTCGGCTCCCTGGAGACCGTGGCGCCGTCGGGTTTCTTCCTCCACCGTCTTAGGTGCGGTGCTGCCCTTCTGGACCTGAGAGTTTTTTTTTTTCCCTTTCTTTTTTCGTTGTGTTGGATACGTGCTCCCCGTGGACCTGAGAGGTGTTTGTGCTGCCTGTAGCTCTAGCGATGCCAGCGAAGGTCGTCTAGCCCGAACCTGCGACCGAGAGTACTCAAGTTTCCTATTTGTTGTGCTAGGGCATGTTCGAGAGAGCTTTATTTCTTTTTTTTATTTTTATTTTTAAATTTATTAGCTAAATAGTTTAGTTTCATTAACTCTAGATCTAGAAAAAAATAGAGTTAGGACTAACGTTACTTTTTTGGGAGCTCATCAGAAGGTGCTTTAAAAATTAAAAATTATGAAATTAATAGAAAATTACCAATATGCGACTTATTACAAAACATATCCAATGTATTCTTTTATTTTTACTTACGTCAAATCTCATATAGATATAAAGGAGCTCACATCGTACAAAATATATTGCTTTGTAGTAAGAAAAATATAAAATTTTATAGGGGCGTAATAGAACTTTTTAATCGAAACTTTAAATATCTAGAGCTGAGTTAAATCTTAAACCAAACACTCTATGATGGATCTGTAAATTTAAAGCAAAGCTGTTCCATGATGTAGTTGTGGAACAGAGTTAATTTTTATAGAGTGGAGCTCTGCCAAACGAGCCCTTAATAGGTTGGAGGAGATTTTTCTTTTTTACTGAATACTGTATTGGTTATACTCAGATTACTTATTAAACGGCTTAATGTCGCCTGTTAAGATTTCAGCTCACCTCCTCATTATTGTGGGCCTATAAACTAATTCCGACAACTCTTTCATAAAAAAATTTTCTATAGTAATTACAATAAACTCTCCGAGACGAAAGTTTTTATATTGACTACAACAAATTAAATTAAATTTATGTGATTACATCAAACTCTTCAAAGAAAGTTTGATCTTGCACCGTTGCATGGAATTGCACGGGATAAAGACCATAACCTTAACTCAAGAAAACCGAATCGAGAAAGGGGAGCTCGTCTGAGTTCCCACCACCGGAGACAGAACGTTGTTGCGTGGGAAGACACCAGCGACCACCACACCACCACCAGCGAGCTGGCGTTTTTCTCGTTATGTCAAGCGCAATCAGTAACTCTACATAAAGTGTTTTAAGCTCGTGGTAGCTTTATCTCGTCCTCTCTTTACGGCTTCAAAATTCACATATGATAACTTCTAAATAAGCAATAACTCTATCCAGTAAACTTCCGCACATCACACCACAAACTCATGTGATACTTTGTCATGTTCTTTTTTTATAACCTAAAAATTTATTTGTAACAAGTAAATAACTACTCTAAAAATATCATGAAAAATGAAATAAAATAAATATTCAGATCCGTTCTTTAGCTTTAGTGCAACAATCACCGACAAACAAACTGATTCAAGGATTATTTTTCCATTGAACCATGGCTTCGCAAAATCAATTTCTTCTGATGAGCTAGCGCCTCTACTTCTACACCCACTAAAAAGAATATGTCGTGACAAACAACATGCATTCCACTGCTGATGTCAAATCACATATCAGCAAAAAGAGGGATATCATCTCATGACGTTGTACCATGCCTCTTCTTCCATCCAACAAAACACATTCTACTGCTTCCACCACTTATTGAAAACAACTAGCCCAAGTGACGCGCTTCGCTGCGCCTATAAAACTATAAATATTTTTAAAATAAAAAAGTTATATAGATATTAAAAAATTAAAATTACAAAAAATAAAGAGACCTTAATACAAATATGCATGTGTCTAATTTTTTTAAAAAAATACCATAAGGTACCAAGAGAAGAAAGTGCTTAATTAAAAGAACAATTAATTTTCATGATTGGAGTGTCCGCGGTCATAGAGTGCACTTCCGCTTGCCGTCACGGTCTCTCTAATTACTTTGTTGTTCAACTTTTGAATATTATGTATACATCAGTATTATAAATATTTACATTTTTATAATTAAAAAAATAAAGTTCATGCTGGAACATTCAAATCGTTACGATGAAACTTTTAGGAAATAAAAAATTGTATTTATTTTTAGAAAACAATTTAAAATTTTTAAGAGAAGTATATCTTGTGGACCTCAAATTATTGGAGTAATTGTAAGGAACAAAATGATTCAAACAATTCAAAAATGAAGTTACGGTTTAGTTGGAAAATCAAATTGAAAATTGGATATCAAAAACAATTACTTCGACAAATAGGACAGCGATATGTGGTGGGACACATGTCATCACAAAAAATGACCACATCTCTTAAAACTCCATGGTGGCTCCATTTCCTTTACTTTCCAACTATTGTATATATATATATATATATATATATGTCATGGCGATAAATAGGCTTTCCACACTCCTACGGTGAATCAAAAGTCAAAAAATGAGTGATATCATTGGAGTGATATCATTGGATAACGCTGCCATATTTCTTTTCATCCATCCAATCAAATACATCCAAAGATAGCATAAAAGGCTTCCTAAACTCGTCTCGAATATAAATTTCATAAAAAAAACTCATCTCAAATATTAAGTATACTTTGAATGGGTCTATTGTTCTAAAATATTAGGGTTTTTTATAAAAAAAAGAAATATATTGAAACTTGCATCATCTACCGATGGCAAGAGGAAAGCGGTGTTGTTTGTTGGAATGCAATTTAATTAGAACATGTTTTATTTATTTGACAATTGTTGAATGAAAATTTATTAAAACTTTTTTTCATTTATTTGACCTTTAATTTTTAATTTATAATTTTCTGTTCTCATCATATAAAAATTTGCATAATTATAATTATTAAATTGGTGTTGATATCTATTATTAAAATTTTATATTAATGTAATACATGGATTTTAACATAGAAATGATATTGTGTGTAATCATATAAAATTTAAGTTTTACACTTCAAATGTACAAAGGGTGAAAAAAAGTTATAAGGGACAGATTGCACCGATTCAGTAGTTTGACGGAGGAAATCGAGTAAGTATATATTTCAGGCGCTTAAATGGATAAAACAGATTCTTTAGACTTCTATCTCCACCAATGGAGGTTTGAAGGTGTATTTTTTTTTAAATATAGCATAGACGACACTTACACATACAACTACGAGTACTTACCCATAAATATATACACTTGCGCGTTACCTGTATATGATATGAGCGTTAATGATAGACTGAGTCGGCTATTCTTGAGACTCACGAAGTTACCATGAGCGTCTCACTGTCGATAGGGACGTCGGCTACCACTAAAAGAATAATTAGTCGTAAATACAATATCCACGTCAAATCTAAAATTTTAACCTGAGTGGGTTCGTTTCATCAAAAAGAACCTAACCATCTGAACTAAACTCAGTATGCAGGTTTGAAGTTGTGCAGGCCCAACACTATACCATCAAATCCATCTCGCACATATTTTTTATTTGTTGAAAACCTAAATGGACATTTGATTATGTTCAGAATATATACGTTATTGTCCAGTTACTAATATAAAATCAACTAATCCATGCAAATGTTCCTGCTTTCATTATTTTCTTTTTTTTTTACGAGAACGTGATGTTTTACATACAACTATTTCAGGATCCATCTATTTTCAGTAGCTGAAATCTCAACAGTCCGATCTTGATCCAAAGGTCGATCCACTTGCCTTCTTCAACCTCCCGCCCGCGCCGCTCCCGCCGCTGCCTACTTCTATATCTGTTGCAGAAATACACCAGAAAGCCCCTCAACTAGCCGTCGGTGATAACCACCTTCCGTTACGACGCGGCACCCGCTGCGCTCCGTCCCATAGAGACGCCGTTGACTGACATCACATATGATTTTAGTTAACGAGAAGGATCCCATTTAATTTGTGATTGATACTTACATGCAGCAGTGACATCTCAAACAATTGTTGACCTCATTTTACCATAAGGAAAAAGATTCTAGAGTGTTGATAGCTTAAATAGTTGATATTTTTTAAAAGGACTAAAGAACTATATTACTCTACAAAGACTACAAACACATATAGATGTAGTTTTTGGTATATTAGTACCTATGTACTGTTTGATATAATTTATTTCAATTGTCTATATTGTTTGATTTTGTAAATTAAATATTATTTTTAATGAAAAGTTATTTAAAAGATCTAAAAAATTTAAAAAAAATTACATTTATAATTTTTACGAAATAAACACAGTACAGACGCAGATACTCACATACACGCATGAGTACTTACCCTATGAACATATGCACGCATATCCTACCTCTATGAACATCAATAAAAGACTGAGTCGGCTATTTTTGAGATTTCACAAAGTCATCACAAGCATCTCGTTGTCGACGGAAATGTCGTCTGTTAGTGAACGAATAATTAGCTATAAATACAACACCCATGTCAAATCTAGAATTTGAACCAGATGGGTTGGTTCCATCACAAAGAGTCTAACAATTTAATCTAAGCTCAATTTGCAAAGTACATGTACAATTAATGTAAAAATGTATCATTGTGTACAGTTCCAAATTACAATGAGTTGTGCAATGAGATAAAAAAATTGAAAATATTGTTTTCTCCTGTTATAATATGCTCTAACAAAATTTTCAAAGGTTGTAGTGTGTTGAGGCTAATTTTCAGTCTTATAATGTGCCACAGCTAAAGTCGCCATTTTCAGTCTCACAAGTAATTTTGCCATTAAAAAAAAGATCGAAATGGATTTCTGGAGAAGCTTACTGTAAGCGAGACCAAAGCTGAGGAGAGTGCAAAGTTGGAAACAACAGAACCTGGCAAGAAGATAGAAACCAAGGCCGAGGCAACATCTTCGGAGTAGTAGCGGGCATAGCTGCACCAGTTCAGTAGATATGTGCCAAGGGCCTGAGTGTATTATTGGTGCTTCCCATATGGTAAAGATGGTACCCATTTGCTATCTGTTCTGCTAAAACTGTTATGGCGAGTCGGAGCAATAGAGTCCTTGTCGGTTAGGAGGTCCGCGGTCATGTCTGGAATAACGATTTTGCTATATAAGATCACTCTAAACTTGAATCGCAGAACGTGGAACTCGCTCTGACTGAGCGGCAATCACACACTTTGTAACTAGCTTACACTACAACCCCTTCGGACTGGGCTTAAAGAATTGGTACAGCTGTTGAATGATCAAATCGATTCCAAGAGAGCTAAACGTCAATTTTTCAACCAAAGGCAGCCTAGCCAATCTCCCCATTCGAGAGTTTGAAGAACCTGAAAAACCATGAATGTACCATAGTTTCTACAAATATAATACCAGCACTCAACAACAAAATCTTTTACTCCAAGCAAGTTCGGTAGACAATGTCATTGTAGACATGTAAAAATACATAGGATCCTTTAGTTGAACATATTATAAAACAATCGACAACAACCCATGCATCAAATAATCGTGGCGTACACCCAAATGTTCCAGCATACAGATCCACTGACTCGAGTTTCAACAAAACCAAGCCCAGGCCAGATAGGACCTAAGTGCCAACCTTTAAACTTTGAAGAGTGATCTTATATAGCAAAATCGTAATTCCAGACATGACCTCGGACCTCCTAACGGACAAGGACTCTATTGCTCCGACTCGCCACAACAGTTTTAGCAGAATAGATAGCAAATGGGTACCATCTTTACCATATGGGAAGCACCAATAATACACTCAGGCCCTTGGCACATATCTACTGAACTGGTGCAGCTATGCCCACTACTACTCCGAAGATGTTGCCTCGGCCTTGGTTTCTATCTTCTTGCCAGGTTCTGTTGTTTCCAACTTTGCACTCTCCTCAGCTTTGGTCTCGCTTACAGTAAGCTTCTCCAGTAACCCTGCCGTGGCTGCACCATCTTCACTTTCTTTGTCTTCTTTCTTTGTAAGGGATTCAGCAATCTCATCGACTAGGTCCTTGAACTTCTTGCAGTCTGTAATGAGATGAAAAAAAAAAAAGCTTCAGTGCAATTGAACTGCTCTTCAGAAGACTCAAATGAATAATAAAATTTGTGGAAAAAAAGAAGCTAAAGAAAAACAGAGCACTGGACTCTAGACATTTGATATTTTCTTTCTTTTAGAGCAATTCACGCAGTCAATAGAAACATTACATATAGAAGCCGCCTGCATGTGAAACACTAAATTGCACTTTTTCCAAGGAGCAGCTGGTTGATATTTTTCAACATGGGAAACCTCTAATTCTAAACATGAGCATGAACTGAGGGTGAAAATATCCAAGCACATTCCTGTTTGTTGGACAGATTTTATAAACTAAGCTTTTTAAATGCACTCAGTAACAAAGGAACTTAACATTGTGAGTACGTGCAGCAGCAACAACAACAACAACAATAAAGCCTTTTAGGGCCCGTTTGGATGTTGGAATTGAATTCATTATAGTTTAGGCACATATTTGAGCTAGCTATATATTTGGAATGTAATGGAGTTGGAGAGTTGCACATAGCATGGTGATATATAGAATCTATTTCCCACCTCCCACCCTATGAATTTGAGATGACTTAAAAGTGAACTTTGAAAATTGGTGGAAAGTTAAATTCTAAGCCAAATAGGCTAGTTTATTATAGAGATTTCACTTCCACCAAATAAAGGGAGCCAAAGGGACCCTTAGTCCCAAACAAGTTGGGGTGGGCTAGAGATGAAACCTAAGTGATCCAACACAAACAAGATCCAAAGAAACACAGACAATCAAAACCAACCAACCAATAAAAGTGATGGCTGATGAATGGAAAAAAGTTTTTTTTTTGAAAAAAAAAAGAGTGAAGCACTCAAACATCAACGCCACAAAAATCTATAGAACACAAACCAGAGTAATATAGCCCACATTATACAACCACGTATTTCTATATCAATAGAACAAACTGAACGACTGGATTCAAGTTCGGTTGTATAGCCTCAGCTACGCAGCATAGGGAGACAGACTCCAGCGACTTTCACGCACATGGCAGACTGATCTTCTTGAGACCCAGCCTCGTACGTGAACCACGAACTTATACACACAAACTGACCCTCACCGAGTCAGCCGCACACTAAGCAACTAACTGACTCCACTAACCTAAGCAACCAATCAGCTAATGATGCTGCACACAGACGACACACGCACTAGCTAAACATACTATCGTGGAACATACACCAAGTCGTGATTATCTAACACATCACTCACTATAATGGCATCCACTAAGTAAGCTAACCGCCCTTACAACAGATAACTTTGGACTTTCATAAAAAAAAATCTGAACAGGCCGCCATTGCCAAAGAACCATGAGAAGCATGTACCAAGCTAGGAACCTATTGTTGGAAACAAAAAACACACAAGGGTTTTGGTGCTGGCGGGAGCTGCAGCTTTTCTATTATGTATTGCCAAATATATATAGCCTAAAACACACTAGAATCCAAACAAATCTTATCTGTTATCGAAAGCTGCTAACCAAATCTAAACAAACCATAACCGATTCAATCTCCTGTCTATCTTAACAAACTTAAAAACTAGCTACAGATATTTGCGCAGGGAATTAGCAACACCTATAACACTTTCACAAGTGAGCACCAGGACGTGATGATTAGGTGTACACTGATAGACACTTAACAAATACAAATATTATTACTGACCTCCAAATCAGAAACAGCATAGTCTGATAGTGTTCTACTCCCTCCAGTTTTCAATTGTTGGCACCATTGACTTTTAACATCATCTTTGACCATAGTCTTATTCAAAAAGTATGATAAATACTATTATATATTTTGTTATGATTTGATTTATCCCTAAAGGTATTTTTTGAGCCATGGCTTATAATTTTACACATTTAAATAACTTTTTGAATAATACAAATCATCAAAGTTTATGTTAGAAGTCAACGGTGTCAACAATTAAAACCAGAGGTAGTGGTTGCTAACAGTTCATATATTTCACGGAGTACTATAAAAATCAGTAGTGAACTATGAAGTATGAACTGCTGATTCAGTCACTATTTATTCTACAACTCATGTACGACAAGTCAATACTCAATACATCTTATCTATGCATTTTTGGCAGAAAGTTATCCAGTTGTAATTTGTAAAGGAAAAGCTAAAAAAACGGATAAGCCATTACTCAATAATAAAACATCCTTGAATCTAAAAGAAACAAGTTTACAAATGAACTGTACATTGCGCAAGTAGGTTATTGTTAAACAGGGCTTTCGAACTGACATTTACATATAACAAGGGGAAAAAAAGACGAATCACATGCTTCATGAACAAACATGGTTCTGCTGAAGAAAGTTTGTGTCAACCAAGCAGGGCTACTAACAAACACTGCATAATACAGAAGGAACTGAGCAAACCAAGCACAGCAGATATTTGAAACAAGAAACAATGGGGCACACCAAAAGAAGGCAAGAAGGGACTTACTCTCCACAGAACCGAACCGTATGGCGAACATCTCCTCCTTTACCTCGCCGTCCGCGAAGTCCGCGGCGTGCCAAACGCACGACTTGTCGCTTCCGGCGTGTTCCTGCATCTTTGTGCTCGACACCACTGCAAATTAGCGCACGGCATCAGACTCCACCCTCAGTGATCAATCAAAGAGTTCAAGGATGAACCCATACCTGAAAGGGAAAGAAAAAAAATTTGGGGAGAGGGGAGGAGGTGGGGATACCGAGATGGTTGGCGCAGATCTTGAGGGTCTTTGCCTGGCGCATGACGAGACGAACCTTGCCATTCTCCTTGTGCTTCAGCAGTTTGACTGTGCCCGTGCCCCGCTCCTTCCACTGGTTCCCCTCCTTGTCAAAACGGTAGAGCTTGGCCTTCCTGCAAAAACCATTCGAATCGGCAGTTCAGCATCGGATCGATTCGCGGCGCGGCGCAACCACGACACATAAGAGGGAGAGGGCGACTCACATGTCCAGCAGGACATCCTCATCTTCCTCGCCGGTTGTAACGGCGACCTCCTCGAGCCGCACGATGGGGGCTACATGGGCACCCGTGTCCTCCTCCTCACCCGCGGCGGCGGCGGAGGCGTCCTCCTCCTCCGCCGTCGCCTCGGGGCGCTCCGCGATGACCTCCTTGTCCGCCATGGAGTGTGAAATCGCGGTGAGCTTGATTGACTGGAGAGGGAGGATTTCAAATCGAACGGGACGCGACGGCGAGACGGAAAGAAAGGGGGATGTTTTAGAGAGGATCGTGCGGTTGCGCGCTAGGGTTTCTGTGCGCAGCGGGGAGGCCGACGCCGCGGATACGAGGCCCACTGTCAGAGACAGAGAGGCTGCGTGCCGAGTACGCGGGGTTTGGCAAACAAGCGCTTCGCTGCGTGCCGAGTTGGCACGCGGGGTTTGGCAAACAAGCGCTTCGCTGCGTTCCGAACAACTCGGCAGTTCGGTGGCTTGGTAGACAAAGGAGAGGAGGCCGGTGAACGTTTTTGTCTAATGCCATTTGTAATGGTTCTGAGATAGGAAGTGTCTAAGTTTTAGGCCACATAAATCTCATCATTAGTTTTTCGATTGCCATTTGTAATGATTTCGAGGAAGGAAGTGTCTAATTTTCAGTCTATTGAAACTAAGGGTCGTATAATCAACATTTATAACCATCGTATTAAGATTGGAGAACTATAATTTACATTTTTTTTGCTTGCTTATGCATATATAGTTTTTATATTTTTTAAAAAAGAAACTATTTTATAGTTTTATAATACATAATCTAAAAAAACAATAATAAAGACATGTTTGGTAGGGATTATAAAACTTTAATTATATAAATGGATTATAGTCCATAAATAATTTTGTTTGTCCAACCACCTAAAACTCATAAGTGATTATAGTCACATTCATTCATAAGCTAATTTTAAAACAATAATTTTTAAGTGTTTTAGAGTATAATCATTTATGGATTATAATCTGTTTACATAATCAGTTTTATCGAATAGATCCTAACTTATAACCACTTAACTGAAAAGGGTCTTAAATTCAGCTGATCAGAATTTAAAATTTTGCATTCCAAAAAATTAAACTGCACTTCAGATCTCTACAGATCAAAAAATAGGGAAGCTAGAGGGTAAGAACTTAGGTTTCTCTAATGCACTTTATAACTTCGTGAGAAAGTTTATCAAGTAAGTGAAGTTCATGTACGCGTTCTGATACGCTTACAAAATTCGTTGAGAGAATGAAAAGTAAACATAATTTTAGATATATTCAAGATTCTCAGCTGTTTGTTCTTGTTCCTGTATGTAGTTCTACTCATGTACGTCGAGTCGTGACAACCCTCCTCGTCCTGGAGCAGATTGCGCGATTGCGCACGCGCAGGCCATCCCTTCCTATTGCTTTCTAGCAATGCAGGATCTTGCCATTCAATTCCTACTTCCTAGCGATGCACGAGCCAGCTATACTACGAGTCTATGATATGATAACTCTTTTTTATTATTATTTGCAGGGAATAGATACTGTGACACCTCACTAAAAGCAGCATTCTTTCATCAACAGCCAAAATATAGTCCATTGAAACTACACCTGAAATCAGAATTTGTTGCATTCAGTTCACATCGCTCGTAACCACCTTTATCAATACCAAAAACAGCAAAAGAACTGAAAGTCAACGCGATACGCGTCTGCACACCTTCTTCCTCCTCTTCCCATCGATCAAAAAAACCACAGGTGTTAAGAGAATCATCGGTGCCCGAAAGGATCCTTTAACTAAGTTGTTCTGTATCCCGTCCCCGTTAGATTGTCACCTTCTTCCTGTGCTTTTTGGATGAATCCGTACGGGTGCCGGTTAGTCTAAGTAGCAATGGTGCTACTGGGTCACACTTTTTCCCGCATTTTTAAACATGTGGTTGTGTAGAACTCATCCATTAATTAATGTAGCATAGTCGTAAGCATACCGCCTCAGAGACTCGCATGGAAACTCCTAAGTCCAGATGAAAAGTCGTTTGCTTCGAATGCTAACATTTTCAAGCAGAGTACTTCCGACAAATCCACCAAGAAACATCGTATTAAGCAGAATAGATAGCCATCACTAAACACGGTGCAATACAGTGCAGCATGATTTGTCATTTCTCAGACACTTGAAAAAGTACTCAATTTTCCACAACTGAATGTAATATAACACAATCAGATGCAGCAAGGAAACAAGAGCAAAACTAGAAGCAGAGATTTCAAAAATCAGAATTATTCTTGGCTTGGGGCACCATTTGTAGCCTCCTGCATAGACGTGTCTGCTTCTGCTGCATCTCCTTTCTTGCCTACATTGATGAAAAATACAATAAAAATGTGAACCAACTACACACACACTAAACAATAATAAAATTGCAGAAAACTCAGACGTATGTCAGTGCACAACCGCTAGACTATCCAAAACGACCTTAAGATATAACAGAGAGCTGTGTTTGCAGAACAAACCTTTCTTCTTTTTCCCACCACCTTTCTTCTTTGTTTTTGTTCCCAAAGCAAGCCATGCCTTTATCTCAACATTGTCTTCAATGGACTTCGTAGGTTGTAGCTCTTGCAGAGGGTGTGATGTAATCCTATCGGATCCATTTGGCATCAGCAACACGGTGAACTTTATGTGCGCTACAAGATCACCTACATGAAGGAACCACAATTACCACTGAAATAAACTACTAGTATCATTGAAAAAAATGAAAAATTAAAATAAATTAAAAATCTCTGCGCAACACAGGCTTACAGAGATAACTATGGAACCATAGAGAAAAATCAAGACAACATGAAAGCTATTTCTCTGCCACACAGGGGACTATTTCTCTACCTGGTTTCTCATGAAGTACAGGATATGGCTGCAAGAGTTCATGGTTCATGCATTCCACTAAGCCCAAGCGCGCACGCTTCTCTTCCAATGCCCTGTGGCAATTCACAATATGTTGAAATATACTGAACCAAAATCAAGGGCATAGAACCTAAAAGTCAGTGCGCAGAAGCAAACCTAGCAGTAAAAGGCATAATCGGGAACTTCTGGCTGATCTCACTGAAAATAAACCTCGATGCTTTCATCTTCAAGTGATAGTTCTTGTCCACAGCCCTTTTGTAGATGGTGGTTTGCTTCTCATCCAATAACTTAGGCTGCAACGAATATTTCAACATAAACACAAGTATGCAAACGGAAAAGGACAAAAATAATAAAAGTGTTACGCACCTTTCCCTCTCCGGTGCTTGTGACAATATCAATTGCGTATACTTCATTCTCTTCAAATTCAGCATCATCCACCTTTGTATCAGCATTGGAGACACTAAGCACGACTTTGTTACCATCAATGACAAATTGTTTCAGTTGATGGCTGAGAACACCTTCCACAATTTTGCAATCATAAGCAGCAGCAACTTTCTGAATTGCTTCAGTAACATCCTTGTTCTGCAGAAGATATAGATAGGAGATTAAAAATGGAACAAAAAAATCAGTTGCCATTAACTGAACACACAAGTATACGTGACCAAGATGATAAAAGAAACACATTGTTAGGTCCTTGACAGTTTTCATGGATGCATACGAAATCACAGAGAATGCATACCACACATGCCGAAGGAACAACCAAAAACGTATATAATTTGTGACACATAAAGAAACTATGCTCCTTTGTAAAAGCTGTACCTTCTTCCCCGGTCTAACAAGCCTCAGTGCGACTTCTGCCGCTGTGTTGGTAGCAGCAAGAACATCAGCTGCTCTTCCAGTGACTGGCCCAGTCGTAATGACATGTGTATGAGCCACCACTGCTATAAAACCATCAATATGACAGCCCATATCTCTGTGAAAAGATATCACAATTTGTTGACATCAATAGTACAAATCTTTCAAAGAAGCAGAACACGACAAAGATAGATGCAGCAGAGGATTACATTTTAACCATATCATTTTCTTCCAGAACTGATTCATCTGTGGCAAGTGGGGAGAAGTGGCAGACTGTGTTGTTCACGGATAAACAGGTTGGAAAAGCAATGCCCTTTTCAATCTTCCTCTTTGCGTTCTTGTAGACATTTGCAGTTTGGCTGTTCCCAACAAAGAATCCCAAGTAAGCAGGAGAAAGTCAGCTTCAAAGCAGAAACCGATATAACCAAAGACAAAGGCAGTTTAGTACTCTCTTATGAAAGAGTCACCCTTCTCACAGAGATCAACAATCTTGGCTTTCGGCTTACACTCAGACACGACAAGCTTCAGAGCACCTATACCACAAGAAAAATACAATATATCTCAACATTGGAACTCGGAGATTAATATAAACCATCAGTGAAGGCAAAGAAATACGGCCACCAAAATTCAAGGTTACAAAATTTAAACTATTATCACAAGACGGCAAAAAAACTTTGTAGAAAAATGGAGAAAAACTATAATCCACAGAAGAAGCCTAATCTGCCGCTCGACAACTTTGGGGTTGCGTGGGTGTGGGTGTTTTGTACTTCTTTCTTCTTCTAATTAATGCAATAATACGCAGCACTCCCGCGTATTCCAGAAAATTCTGCAGCTCGAACCATAAGGTGACACGACCATCAGAAAACGAAACATAATAATTTCTTCTTCTCTAAATAATTATTAATGAGAACATTAACGCCAGACAAGACAACAGACGCACCCATATAGCTCATCAAACAGCTGCTATGGCTAACAATTCACGATGCCAGTGGGAACGAGCCAGGAAACTCAGTTAAAACCCTCCCATCGACACAGGTACACGCAGTCAGCAGCAAAAGCGACAAGGATGGAGAGGGCGAGCTTACTGTTGAGAATTTCGGCCGCGGCCTTGTACTTGGTGACGACATCGTTGGAGGAGAGGTCGAGCTCCTTCTCCTCCCTGACCTCATCGTCCGACATCTGCAGCGAACGCCAACAGGAAACATGCAACCGAAAACGATCAGAAATGGAGATAAGCTACTTAACGACGGGGGAAATGGGACGAACCGAGCCCGAAAAACTTGGAACATGGCAGAGGACACTCACTGCTTCGATCGATCTTGAACACGGCAGAGGCGGACGGGATGTCGAAGCGGCGGCGGCGGCGGCGCGGTGTGAGAGGTTCAGGGTTAGGGTTTGGGGCGGCGGGGTTTGGGCCTGGTGGGGGGGTCCGGGGGATTAGAATGGTGGAGGCGCGGCGAGCGAGATGTCGCGTCGTTCCGCTGGCTGGTGGGTCCGAAGCGTGAGCCTCCCGGTCATCTTGGTCTTGGGCCGTGCCGTGCGGGGTTGGATAAGGCTTACAAGTGGGCCAGGGAACGCGAGACTCGGTTCGGCCCGAGCCGCGGAGGCCACGTGTTGGGGATACTTGTCCGTGAAACGGGAAAGGGCAGGAAGGAAACGAAGCAACCGGTGAAGTGCGCAAGCAACTTTGCGACAATGGTGGGGTTCATTAGCGCCGCACGATTGAGGATCCGATGGCGTCTTACCAAATGCTTTTGTGGGCAACAGATATATATTGTTTTCCTGCTCCGTATCTCTACTACTATTAATTTTATAACTATCGTCCATACACCTCTGTCGAGCAAAATAAACCGTCGCGCGTCCACCTTGCTAGCCACTGCCGACACCGGGTCGAACTCATCGTCGTCTTGGTCTAGGACTCGCTACGCTCCTGCCTCCAAGTCGAACTCATCGTCGTTTTCGTCCAGGACTCACCGCACTTCTGCCTCAAGAAGCATCCAATGGCGAGGACACGCGCACGCCACATCGCTATGGAACCACGACCCGCGTTGCCGCCGAGGTCACGGACGCCGCGCTCCGTCGAGGGGCCGCCGTCGCCGAGCCATCGTGGTGTCTCTCTGCCGGCGCCGGCGCCGCCCCATCTCCAATCACCGCGCCGCATCGCGTGGAGTCGCGATCTGCGCTGCCGCCGAGGGGCCGTCGTTCCATGAAGAGTTCTGCAACTCCAGAAGCAAAACAAAAGCAGAACAAAGGGTTCTGCTTGCCATGTCATACTTCTGGCACAGTTCCAATTTAAGAAGAGTTCTGAAATTTTAGAAGTAAAGAAAAAACAGAATAAGGGGTTCTGCTCGTCATGACATAATTTTGGCACAGTTCTGGTTCCAGAAGAGTTCTGTAACTTCAGAAGTAAAGCAAAAGCAGAACAAGTGGTTCTGCTTGCCATGACATACTTCTGAGTTCCGGCTTCAGAAGAGTTATGAAACTCTAGAAGTAAACTAAAAGCAAAATAAGGGGTTCTGCTTACCATGACATACTTCTGGTATAATTTCGGCTCCAGAAGAGTTCTATAACTTTAGAAGTAAAGCAAAAGCAGAACTAGAGGTTCTATTTGCCATGACATACTTTTGGCACAGTTCCAACTCCAGAAGAGTTCTGAAACTCCATAAATAAAGAAAAAGCAGAACAAGGGGTTCCGCACGACCGCCAAGTTCAAGAACGGCTTACCAATAATAATCTTGAAACAATGTGGAATCAAAACGAGCACTTATCCATGTGTCCTCCAAATTCTGATTTGCTTGCTAAAAATCTTGAAAGGAATAGACATTAATCATGAGTCTTTCTTTTCCCCTATTGCATATACAATATAGATTGATTTTTTTTTTCTTAATGGTAGTACTATGAAGCCAAACAATATTTCTTTTCCCCTATTGCATATACACTATGGATTGACTTCTTTTTGTCCTAATGGTAGTGCTATGAAGCCAAACGAATTTGTACGATAAATACAACTAATCACATATACAAGCGTATAAAAGTTGTTGCATAAACTCAGCATGTATAATACATTAAAACACTTATGCAGGATGGGAGGACACTACGAAGAAGTTTTTTGATCGACCTACTAACATATGATGGATTAAGTAAATCGACAATACCTGCTGTCGATGTTCGTTACCGTCGACTAGTAAATTTATCGTGAGGGGTGTGTTTTAAGGCTTTGATGGTTCGCGAGAGGACACAAGGTTTATACTGGTTCAGGCAATAATGCCCTACGTCCAGTTTTCGTGCTGCTTGTATTACTCGCGACAAGGATTATAAGGGGGTTACAAACGGAGGAGGAAGAGAGAGTGCTTCCTGCCTCTTAGTGTGCTTGTGGGTGTCGTGAGCTGGTGAGTGTTGTTCGTGTGCTTGGAAGCTTGTATGCTTGTCGGGTCTTGAAGACTTGTCCTTCTTCTTTGATCTCCCTCCCCTTTTATACGGTGGTGTGAGGAGGGCCGATTCTGTGAGGTTGACAGCAGCCGTACTCCGGTTAGACCGAGCCGTAATGGCGACGCCTTTGGTGCGGTCGCGCCATTCCTGTTCGACGGAGTGGCCTTGTGCTGTCGTTCAGTGGGGTTCGATCCGTATGGAGGAGACGTCACTGTAGGAGCCGGCTTGATGACGCCGTGGTGATGGCCGTCGCTCCGGGGCGTCCTATTGCACAGGGCGATGAGTCTCTGACAGGGGGCTGTTGGAATGACGCCCATCCCGTGGACGGTGCACGTCGTGCGCATTTAACGTCCACTTGCCCGGGTTGGCGGGCGGCTCTACCTGTCAGCGGTCGTGGGAGTGTCAGGCATTTATTTCCCAACCGTCATCGTCCGTCCTATTCGTGGAGCAGTAAGCGTTCGCTCGACCCCTATAGAGGCGGGGTTGAGCGCGCTGTCCGGGCGTGAAGGATCCGACCCCTCTTCGAAGGGGTCGGGCGAGGCGGAGACCGCCCGTTGGCTCTGCCCGTAGCGCGCCCGCATGGTACGGAGACTGGTTTAGGCGGGGATTATTTATACCTTGATCACGTCATTAAGGTCGAGGATCATTAGGGTTAATTACCTCTGATAGTGACCCTCAACACCTGTCGACATACGAGATTGTCTTAACTGGATCAAAGAAAACAATGATAGATAGATAGATAAATAGATAGATAGATAACATATATGTGTTTAGCACATCATCACTGTTTGAATGTGCTCTATGTTGAGATGTGATAATATGCCCGACAATTTTGTTTAAATCATCTAACATAATAAGATCATTTATTTTAATATATGCTTTGAGCTAAAAGCGTTGCTTTGTCATCAATCCGTAGCAACGCACGAGCGTTCAACTAGTATTTTTCTAATTGTGATTTTAAGATCTTTTAATTTTTTTTACTTATCATTCTCGCTTCACAATACACATCTCTCTTTTCAATACATCCCTTATATATCTATCTCTACCTTATTCTCTTTTTCTTAACCTTTAAAAGTAGAATATAAATAAAAAAAAGAATGAAGGGAGTAATAAACAAATTATAATTTTTGTTTAGAGCATCTTCAACCAATCTTTAAAATTTTACTCCCAAAAGACTGTTTTAGCAAGTTTACAAATAAGTATTGAGAGTAAAAAACTCATGTACTCCAACAACTCTCAATATAAGTTGTCAAATCTACTTAAATATTTGTTACGTATGTAATTTTTTTGACCCAGCTCATATATGAAGTTGTTTTGATCTTTTGGGAGCTCCAATTTGATCTCTAAATGTAGAAAGTAAGATGGCTTATTTAGGAACTTGCTAATTTAGGAACTTAACATAAAGAACGGGTAGAGAGCTATTTTTTTAATTACTTCCTAAATTTTAATTTAGGGACTTAATTTAAGGAGCGATTGGAATTGCTCTAACTTTTGGTTAGCTAACACCACTCCTCGAGCATTTTATTGCTGGTTATACGACTCTAAAAAGTTATAAATATATTTTGTCAATGATACTATGGCATCGTAGGGAAAAGGAGACGCCCGTAGAAAGCGTGTGCGTTGGAAGCGCTTGAGAATCAGAACACTTAGGGACCAAGCAAATTATATTTGATGAAAGCGCTTCGGACGGGGTTGCAAATCGAGCCTATAATAGAGAGAACTTATAAACTTTGTTCTCTCAACGTATAAAATACGTGATGGTTTAAACATTTACACAAATATGACGAGATTAAATAATGGATGTACATTTACACAAATATGACGAGATTATTAAAAAAAATTGTAGTAGACACCTCAATGTAAAAAAATAAAATAACTTAAAGACCTTTCCCTATTTTCTCGATGACATTTAATATTAGGTATGAATGACTTCAAGAAACTTATTCTGAAGCCTGCTACTCGTAGTATTCTTTCTTCCAGAAAAGTATTTTTTTTTCTTTTTAAAAGAAAATAGTACTTAGCTGCTTTTAATTGTGGATCACTCAATTTCTTAGGATCAATTAGAGTTGAACACGTCATTTCTCTTACTCGGATTGGACGGTCTGTATTTTGAGATTGACCAAAGTGTATTGCTGATTATCGAACTTATTCAGTCAGGGTGTCATTGAGATTCTTAGAATTTTAGTTCAAACTACTAAGCGATGCATTTGTATTCAGAATCACCCTAATTAGCATGGTTTAACTTAGTTTGCGGCTATGGGACGTCCATATATCTTCCAATTTAACAACATTAGTTCATCATCACTTGGCACGTGTTATTTAACTTACTTCAAAAGAGAAAGAAAAAAAAATAAAACAACCTTCTCATCATGTTTTTATTTTGATATGATTTTTAAAGGTTGGTGTGAGTTTGATATTTAATACAAATGATGACTACTTGGTATATTTGTGTGACATGCTCGTGTTACATCAAGAAGGAAGATCAGTGTTAATTGCTAACTATAATGTTTTATCTTCAAATGTAGTAGTACATTTTTTAAAAGTATCTGCTAGTATTTAGCAAGTTTAAGGAGCTAATAAATGTACCAATTAAGAATTCATAGAAATAGAAAGACACCCACACACGAACAAGTTAAAGGACCGAGAGCCCACTCATCGAGATTTGAATGGACTTCTAATAACAAATAACAATGACATACTGAGGAAATTTCTATGAAAGGTCACAATACGTGATTGATCGAAGACTTAATAACTAAAAAAAAGTTGCAAGCTATGGACGTTGATTGATCGGAAATGGAAACGCTGCAAAAGAAAAAAAAAAATGCAGCGCATGCAGCCCGGTCATGCCATATTGGCCAGTTATATGGTAAGAGCTTTATCGGTATATATCTATGTATTTCTTTTTTTTTAAGATAGTAAAAATGATTATAAAACTGATACGATAATATACAATTCATTCTGTTTTCGACATATATTTCATTAACTCTCAGGACTTTAGGTGAAACATATTTAAATGATACTTTTTCATTTTTTAATACCTGTTGTTAGGACATGAATTTTTAGTTCATTGTTAATTTTTTTTCTTATCTGAAAACGTCACATAAATAAGAACGGAGAGTATGATATACAAGTTATTTTATTTTTATAAAACGTGCTACTCTCGAAAACCAAACTTGTTGAGCTGGCGGCGGCGGACACGTTCCGGCACGCGCGTCACATCCGGATAACTGCGCAAGCATGCGCGCGCGCACGTCGGCGTACGTGCTTAAGTGCGTGTCATCCGCGCGATGCCCAAGGCGCACACGCGTCGGGAGAGGGGGCGCGACATCGAGCGGCTCATCTGCGCCTCGTCCGCGTCGGCGCACACACGCGCCGGGGCCGGGGCCGGGACCGGGGCCTGGCCTCGTGGTCGCGGCTAGGCTATAAAGTCGCGGCGCCGGTGCTCCTTTCATTCGTCACCCAGACAGCTTCGTGTTCCAAGCTTCATCTCATCATCAGTTACCAAGCTGTGTGACAGGCCGCATTACTTCTACATTAGTTTGGTCATCACGTAGGCTCATGGCTTCCAGGCAGGAGAGCAGGCAGGAGCTGGACCGCAAGGCCCGCGAGGGCCAGACCGTCGTCCCCGGCGGCACCGGCGGCAAGAGCCTGGAGGCCCAGCAGAACCTTGCCGAAGGTACAGTACAAGAGCCATTATTACCCATTAATTAGTAGCCATTATTCTGCGCGCGTTCGCATCGATCCTTGTCTTTCAGTTGATTTTTGGCAAACTGAAACTTTTGCTTGCTTGCCTGTCTGCTTTGTGTAATTGTGTTTGTTGATATGACGAACCTGCATGCGCGGCATGCATATGCAGGGCGCAGCAAGGGCGGGCAGACCCGGAAGGAGCAGCTGGGGCAGGAGGGGTACAGCGAGATGGGGAAGAAGGGTGGGCTGAGCTCCACCGGCGAGTCCGGCGGCGACCGCGCCGAGAGGGAGGGAATCGACATCGACGAGTCCAAGTTCACCACCACCAAGCAGTCCTAGACCAGACGACGACACGCTGCTAGCTAGTACTAGCGTCGTCCGTCGTTTTAGCCGTAGCACTTAATTTAGCTGAAGTCGTGTGTAGTAACAGTGTGTACTACACTGTTACTGCTACTACTGAATAATGTAGGGCATGCGAGAGCATGCAACTAGGAGAGGTCATATACATGTGTACTACGTGTGTACGATAATGTATGCTGCCTTTCTTTAATTAGCTTTAGGTCTCAGCTTTTTTAAAGCGTGTTAGTGGCATGCTGGCTTCAGGCTTTGTCGTTTACCAGCCTGTTTAGTGTTCCATGTAGGTCGTGGTGCGTGTGCGTTCACAGCAGCAGCATATGTAGCAAATCCTTTGTATTCGGCCATGGTACTGGTATGGTATAACCTTGGCCCCCTTTGAATACAATGTCGGTAACCAGTTACTGCGTATGTGAGAAAGGACCTTTCTTTCTCTGCATGGTCTTGCAGTATGTGTGGTCACCACGGTAATTTATTCCCTAAATACGCGTGTCTTTGCCTTCTTTCAAGAAAGATAAAGCGCAATAACCTAACCACGGTTTGTTTCAACTTTGAACCTTTTTCATAGATGGCTACGACGACCACCATATATGTACCGGAAAGGAATATCTTTGTCTTCATTGCGACCCTATCTGACGGTGTACTATATACTTATCTAGTTTTATACTTGTTCTATTTTTAAATATAATCGTTCGTTTCATTGATCAACGAAGTTTTGAATATTATTATAATTTGATTTATTACTAAAAATTTTAAAATATGATTTTATATTTAACACATTTGAACAATTTTTCAGTAAAATGGTTGAACAAATTGTTTAAATAACACGAATGGTTAGAATTAATGTTAACTATGACGAAGAAAACATGACATAATTTTTTAATAAAGAATTATACAAATGTTTAAATAAAATAAGTAATTAAAATTAAAGTTAACTGTGATTATTTTAGAGAACGGAGCAAGTGATACTGGCGAATTCCTCCTCTGTACACTCGATTGTTTAGATTTTTAACATCGTATTTGATTATTGGAAAATTTTCATTCGAATTAGTAAACTTATAAATGATTTTATATAACAAAATAAATTAATAATAATTATGGTATTTTAAGAATAAGGATTAAATTGATTTAAATATCAATGTTTTATTTAACATAAAAACAATTTTAGTTCAAGCATATTTAGCTTGGTAAGCATTTGAAATTATTGGTCAAATAAAATCTAAAGAACTAAATATTTCATATTCAATTGTAAAATTATTCTAACTTCACAAGTAAAATATTCCACACATTATAGAGATACATAAAATCTCACTGATAAAGAGTAAATACTTTGTGGAACTAAAAACTAAAGTATGAAAGAGTTGAACTGAATACAATGATATCTTTTTTTGGCGAGAGAACAATGATATGACTTTCAGATACATGAATTTAAGTGCAGATAAAAGAATAACAGGACTGTTTTAGGGTGAACAGAGAGATGAATTTTGGTGAGTGAAATATCTTTTTTCTTAATCGTTAAACTATATAAAACGTTATGCAAGCAAGATCTCTAGTTGTATCAGATCAAAAACACCTCGGTCGCTTCTGGGTTCTATGGCCATGGTACGACAAGCTCTGCAATACACGTTTCGAAACTGTGACTGAAAAGGAGAAAAACTCATAAAAGAAAACCGTCATAAATGAAAGTGGTGCATAATGCCGCGACAAAGAAAAGGAAACCTCCTACATCAGGCCCGCGTACAGCCTGAAGAAGTAGCCGGCCCGGATACGGCTCGAATGTCCCAAGCCCAGTATATAAATTGTCCGGCGGACCTCCAAAAGCCTAGACTGCGCCGTCTCTCCGCAGCCTTCCTCCCTCTTCGCTCTCTGCAGACTGCAGTGCAGCAAGCGCAGCGGAGGCGGGCACCCGACAGCGGCTTCGTCTCGTGCGGGCAGCGCTTCCTCCTCCAGGTACGAGCCGAGCTCTCCTCCCCAATCTTGTTGTGAATCCTTTTCCTTCCCTGCTGGAGGGCGTGGGCGTGGGCGGAGCCAGCAGAAGGGGATGATAAGGGGATTGGGCCCCAATCTTCACTCGGAAGAGAAAGGAGAGGGATCTCTCTGTTGGCTTTAGGTAGGGCGGCTGCCCTAGCCGCCCTAGCTCGCCCTATTTCTCTGTCCGCCTCTGCTGTCAATTCGTTCATTTCTTACGTCTCTGGAGTGTAGAAATTTGACCTAAGATCTGAACAAGGGCATGCCACTATTCGCGAATAATATTTGATTCATAATAAATTTCATATGTGATGTTAGTTGATGGTGAGATTATGTTACTAGCTGTTGTTATCTAAGAACAGAAATGGTCTTGGAGATAAGACTACTAGCTGTTTTATGGATGCCAAGCTCTAAATTGATAAATTCTGTTTTGCTAATAGGAAAGAAACGTTGCTCACATATGGGTGTAATTTGATGCAAGCATGTGACAAAGTCCATTTCACCTGGAAATGGACAACCTGAAGATATAAATTTCCTGTCTGTTGTATTATATTTATAAATAAGAGACAGTGCATCTGTAGTTACAACATACAGTACTTATTTCTTCTGCATCATGTCTTTAAAATGAGCTGTGACATATTTCTGTGCCTACCCACTTACTCCCTCCATCATTTTTTACTTGTCGCCATTGACTTTGACCAATAACTTTGATCATTCATCTTATTCAAAAAATATCATATGTTTTGTTATGATTTGATTAATCACTAAAAGCTTTGAAATATAATTTTTTAATTTTACAAATTTGAATTAATTTTTTGAATAAGATGGATGGTCAAAGTTGACGGTTAAAGTCAATGGCGACAAACGGAGGGAGTATATGAGATGTTGTGCATATTTATATTTACAGATATCCGATCTCAGAAAATATGGTGTCAGATTTATTGTGTTGGCTGTAAATTTTTAAATCTGTGTCCATGTTAATTCATGTATTCTTTTTCCTTCCATCACATATCTATGCCCTCGGCCAATGGAAGATGAATTGGGAAATGATATTCTTGCTATATTTTGTTGTTGTTATAGATTTGTATTCCATACCACTGGCTCCATAACACATGCTATGGCTGCCTCTTGTTCACATTTGATAGCTTTTTTGCATTTTTGGGGGTTCACATTATAACATACCATGATTGTTAAAGTTTTCTTCTCTCTAAGCATTTCTCATAGGACATAGGTCCTTTAAAGTTTTGTTTTCCTTTACAGTTTTCTGTGGATATTTGACGAGGTTACAACTCCGATTCTTAAATTAGTTGTTGGCGTGTCACTAGGTCGCACTTTGTGCTTTGTGTATTTTAGACATTATCATACTTGTTCAATTCCAAATTGAAGTATGTACTGTTTTCTCTTAGAATGGCATGGTGGCTAATGGAACTGTTTTCTTATTTTCTTCCTTTTTTTTTAAAAAAAAAATCCAGGTACCGCCAATTTGAAAGATGGTAGATGAGGAACCTCCAACCTCGAGGAAGAGGGTTGCAGGTACCCAGATCAACAAAGATAATCCTGAGCCTGATGATGACGGACCAGAACCAGAAATGGGAACTTTTAAGAAAGCTAGTGAGGAAGTGATGGCAACCCGAAGAATTGTGAAGGTTCGGCGCCAGCCGCAGCCATCTGCTCCTTCTTCCAATCCTTTCGCTGGAATCAAGTTCACTGATTCTAGTATTGAAACAAGTGCCCCTGTCCCAGAGTCTAAACCATCAGATGTCAAAGCTGATGAAGGAAGCAATGGTAATGGGAAAGATGTTTCATCGGCACCGAATAAAGATGTAGATTTGGGTGAGTTACCTGAGATTCAGCAAGATGAATCAGCTGCAGATACTGAATCTGATGTAGCTAAAGGACCACATCAACCAGTTGAAACCAGTGAAAAGGCAGAAGATGTGGATGGATCTGGTGAAGACAAATCAATCGCTGAAGAACCCAAGGAAGGTAACAGTGTGTCATCTGAAGCTGAAGACAAAACAAAAGAGGTGGATGCTGAAGAAAATAAAGGGGCAGATGAAGCTGGAAATGCAGATAAACTCAGCAAGGATGATACTGAGAAGAAAGATGGAGGTGAATCGGAGACCAAGGATGGATTATCTGGTGAGCAGAATGTTGCTGATAAAGGACAGTCATCAGCAACACCCCTATTCTCTTTTACAAACCTGTCAAGCGGTCAAAACGCATTCACAGGTCTGGCTGGAACTGGATTTTCAAGCTCATCATTCTCATTTGGCTCAGCCTCCAAAGATGGCTCAAGTTCTGGACCCTTATTTGGACTGAAGACTGATGGTTCTTCATTCCCTTCTTTCAGTCTTGGTGCTACCAACAATGGGAGTTCATCCCCAGCCCTTGCTACTTCAGCAGAAGCACCCAAGAAATTTGTTATGCCAGAGGGCCCTGTTGAAACTGGTGAAGAAGACGAGAAGGCTATATTTACTGCTGATTCTGCATTGTATGAATACTTGGATGGGGGTTGGAAGGAAAGAGGTAAAGGCGAACTGAAGCTGAATGTCCCTGTATCTGGCAGTGAGAGGGCTCGGCTTATCATGAGGGCCAAGGGCAATTACCGGCTGGTTTTGAATGCTAGCCTTTATGATGACATGGCGCTGAAGGACATGGATAAGAAGGGCGTGACATTTGCCTGCATTAACAGCATTCGTGAATCACAGACTGGGCTTGCTACATTTGCTCTGAAGTTCAAGGACACGGCCACCAGGGAGGAGTTCAAAGCTGTGGTTGAGACACACAAGACGAAGAAGGCAGCTGATGTACCCAAGGCGCCCGAGAACTCCCCAAAGGAAGCTGATGTCTGAAACCAACCCCTCAGGTTACGCACCTCATTTACGTGTCGAGGAGTTAGCTCTATCTGGTGCTGCTGAGAAACACTACTTTTGTTGTTCCAGATTTTTAAGTAACATGTTGAGTCATGCCTAAGTACGGTTTCCTGTTGTTGTGTTTTGAACAGTGGGTAGGCTGTTTTGAACTTGCATTAAAGTCGTAATTCTAGTAAACCGGGATTGGTCGATAGCTATGAACGGCTTTGTTTTCCAGTTGAGCGTTTTTGGAAAAAGCGGTGTCTCGCTAGTGCCGCATGCACAATGCTGCCTGCGTTCGTTGCCGGCCTTGTGTCACTAGGAAGGAGTGGCACCGTTTTCTGCTGAATCCAGAGGGTTACTATGTGTGATCAGCTCTCTGTCAGTTGACGATTACGGCCTGGATGCGTGCCTTCACGGACATCTGCTGCTGCATCTCGCTCGTCATCCCTCCTGATCTATGCCCTACCGTCGCCCACTACTGATGCGCGCGATCGAGCAAAGCGACCGGGGACGGTTGCTACCACGCCCGCGGTTTACTCCGTCAATCGAGAATTTTTATTCTTGATGATCAGGGCGTTTATACTCTACGTAAGACGTGTGCGAGAAAATTCCGCTTCCACTTCTGGAGCAAAATGGGCCTCTGCCCTAGTTGCAACTCGTTGACGCAGCCCAGCCTGATCCGTGCCCAGAGGCAGCCGGCAGCTCTCGTCCGTCTCTCCTGTGGGTTTTCACTTTTTCAGCGTGCGTTCAGCGGCGAAACGACAGGGGCCACCGGGCGAGTGCGATGCGAAGAATGTGCCGAGCGGCTAAGGTAGCAGGGGCTAAGACGTTAGACGTGTGGACACGGTTGCTGTCATCACCAAACGCCCACGACGACGACACCCGGACCCGGACCCGGCGGAGAAGAAAATCTCTCGTCACCGATTCGTCCTCCCGCCGCCCGCCCGTCGCGTGGACAAAGATAATAAGTTGGGTGCTGCGGTGACGCCGATTGACTCGAACGCGCTAACGTAGCAGCAGCTCTGCCTCTGCCTCTGCCTCTGCCTCTGCCTGCGGGGCAGCAAGAACAAACCTAACGTTACGTTAGGCAGAAGGCACTCACGTACGGCCACTCCGCTACGCACCAAACAAACAAACGCCCGCGCGCGACTCCCACCGCGACAGCAGGCCAGCCACCCAGAGCGAAGACGACACCCGACCACGGACGACGCGCGCACCGGAAACGGTTTGACCCCAAACACAAACCTTCCGTCCCTCTATCGGAAGGAAGAAAAAAGGTTTAAAGGTTCGGCGTCGTGTGACGCTGACGCCGACGCCGACGCCGACCCCGACCCGCACGCACTTACAAGGAAGAAGAAGAAAATCGAATCAAACGGAGCAGACCAGGTTTAGTGTCAGCAGGCGGAGGCGGCGACGGGAGGGGGAGAGGGGATCGCGACGCGACCGGCCGGGGCTGGCTGGGCTCCGTCCAAGGAATCTTTCAAACCTTCCGCTTCTCGCGGCGGAACTGACGAGTGACGATGCAGTCTGCCCGAGCTCGATCATTCCTTCCTTCCACGGACACGGACGACGCCTTTTGTTTTGATCCAACGTCACACTCTTACACACACACACAGCCACGGAAACCAAGTGGACGGACGCGAAATTCTGCTTTCTTTTTTTCTTTCTTTTTTGGCTTTTTTACCTACGGGCTAGCGGCTACAGTATGACGTTGCATCGTTGATTGATGATCTGGCGGCTTCGTCGGTGCCAAAACAAGATTCCACAGCGGGAGAGGCCCCATCCACGGTCTGGTCTGCTCGACTCCACTGTTGCAGTTTGCAGGGAGTAGGTAGTGCTAGTGGTCACTGCAGCTTGCATTTTCCATCGCTGCTGCTGCTGCTGCTGCTGCTTCTAAACACTGCGCTAATGCTCTGAACCTATACTTATGTGCTTATTATTAAGCCACTGCTCGGCTTGCACGCTTCGTCCGCTTTGACCGACAACATCTCGCATCTTCCGTTTAATGCTTATTTATATACTGTAGTATGTCTAAAGAGTTGAATCGTGAAGAGAATGTAGCTCTCTGGTTATTTTGGGCTACGTGGCTTCCCCGCAACACGTCAAGTGTCGCTACGTCATTCATCAGGATTTTCTTTTTTATATCCAATTTTCAAATTGATTTCTTTATTAAACCGTAACTCAAAGTTTGAATCCGTTTTGAACCATCGTATGTTTCTTATAATTAATCCAATAAGATAAGATCTTGTAGGATATATTTTTAAACAAAAAATTAAATTTTTTTTCTATTTTTAACATTTGAATATTGAATTTCTAAATGATTCGAATGTTCCATATGTAAAAGTTTAACACCTCCTTGTCTTGGTCGACATGTTTTTAAAAAAGAATGAGACCTATAGGTTCGTCTTAGGGCCCTCTATTTTTAATAGATTCATATTTTTTTGTCTTTTTTTTTCCTTTTACATATGATTATATAAGTTTGTTTTAAATTAATAGAATGCGTGCTGTATTGGAACCCTGCGGCATATCCAACAAACTCGTGACAAAATATATACTACTCCTGTGCTAGTTAGTACTCGTACGTACTAGCTAGCTAACCACCAATGTCAGGCTTAAAACTAAAGGGAACCCAAACAGCGCCAACCGAAAAAAAATGCTACTAGTAACAAGCATGCATTGCATGTGTGTCGAACGTGACGCGTGGGACTTTTTTTTAGTCATTGCTGATCAGAGAAGGAATAATACACACTTTACAGCGCGCGACTACACAAAAATCCTGCAAAATATACTCGATCGTATATCATCTTCGAAAGGTAGTATCTTCTACTAGTATATACCGTACGTGGTACCCAAAACGTGCGTGGAAATTGCAGAAAGGCGATAAGCAAGTTTAGTATCATGCAGTACTCCCTCCGGTATCAAAAGAAAATAGTCTAGGACAACGATACGATCTCTAAAACACAACTTTAATTTTAATTTTTAATAAAAATATTTATTAAAAAATAACGTATAAATACTTTTATAAAAGTATTTTTTAAAATAAATTTACTCATATGATTTTATATTTTTAAATATAATAATTTAAAAGTTATTTATGATTTATAGTTTTAATATTTGATCGAAATCATATTCTAAACTGTATTTTTTATATCGGAGGGAGGGACTATAGTAATGTAGTACTATGCTCCCTCGGTTTTTTTTATTGACGTTCAGATCAAAAATTTAGTTAAAAAATACTAGTTCATTTGAGATGTCGGAACGTCATCAATTTTCATCAGGACGCAGTATCGGCCGAGATGGTATATGGACATCATCATGATATCGTATGACCAAAACAAGACGTCCACGAGCAGATCCATGTTTGTAGGGTAGTTTGTTAGCCGGTAGGTGGTCGGTCAGTCAAAGTGCTTAACCGAACGACCGTCCGGACAACAACCTGTAACTAACGGACACATTTCGCTTGTGAATGGGAATCGATTAATTATGTAGTAGTATGTGCTGATGAAGAAACGCTAAAATGTCGCTGGTAGCTGCGTGCAACGGTGGGAGGGCAGGAGTATCTCTGAAGCAAATAAAGAGATGCATGGCCTCCTCTCGCTTAGTATTTTGTACAGTATACTAGCTAGATTAATTATTCTTGGGGTAATACTAGTAACTAATGCAGAGAGGAAGAAAAAAAAGAATCTCCAGAACTGCAGAAAAAGACGAAACGGAGAAAGTTCAATACGTGGAGCAGCAATTGGGCAAGTGTAGCCAGTATTTTATTACTAGCTTATTACTAAGTGGTACGAGCTGTTACTGTTAAGAAAGACACCGTACCGCGGGATGTGACGGCAGAGCCTCTTTGCTTTCTGGCAGATGAACCACTGAATAAATAATAACGCATGGCATTTCCTTCCACATGTGCCCGACAAAAATATTTCTAGAAAAAACAGGAGATCATCACCTTTATTTTCTCTCTCAGCGTTTGATATTGAGCATCTGAGAAGGAAGGAGGTTTCCCACGCGCGCTCTACGTAGCTACCAGTGTACGTAGACGACGAAATCATCGGAGGGTTTTATGTCGTTGTTGGATATGATGAGCAGCGACGAATTGGCCGCCCCCAACAGAAAAGGGTCGCTCGCTAATCCTTTTCCGTGGTTGCTAGGTCCTTTACGTAGTAGTTTGTTGCTCGCGCTCGCTTATTAATAATTAAGCGGGGGACGGGGGACGGGGGACGGAGGACGGAGGACGGAGGACTGGACTGGACTGGACATGCGTTGGAGGGATCAAATAAAAATCCGTCAAAGGCTCACCAGAATCAGAATTTGACCCCCATTTTTTCGCACCTCGACGGTCGTCGTCCACCACCTCCGTCTCCGTGCAGGAGCCTTTTTTGCAGCAACAAACAACAACTTAATTTGGTCGTCATGTGATGTGATGGCGGTTGCGCGCGGTTTGGTAGCACGCGCACCACCGGCGACGACGAAATCAAGCACCCTTCTTCTTCTTCTTCTTCTAGCAGTAGGGAAGGAGTCGAGTATTCCGTTGCTGCCTCATCGGCCCGGAAGCGTGAGAGCGCGGGGAGAAGAAGCAAAGCACAGAGGAGAGCCGCGCACGTGCTTGCCTGCCAGTAATAATAACGTGTCGGTGGGGCCGGTAAACAAGCGGAAAAAGACGCCGGTCGGCCGGGGACGGGACGGGACCTCCGATCTGCAGAGACTGACTAGCAGTACTAGCGAGCAGCGCGCGAGCCGAACGTGGCGGAAGATCGATTGGGGAGCAGCGGCCACAGCCCAGAGCCTGCCCCCCCTCCCCGGGGACCCGGAACCACCACCACCGGTGGTCTCTGCTGATCTGCTCCGGTCCGTCCGTCCGTCCGCGCGCGGTGAAAGCGAGGCGGATTCGTCGTTTCGATGATTGGGGAGCTACTTGTAAGTAATAAGTATGAGCTTATTGGCTTCCTTGCGCCGGCCGCGCTCACCAATCGCGACGCCAGACCCAGAGGCAGGCAGCAGCAGGAGGAGGAGGAACCAACCGTCCAGGGCGGCACCGGCAGCGGGGGAGGAGGAGAAAAGAAGGAGACTCGCCGCCAGACCCGTGTGTCGCTCAGCCCCCGCAGTCCCGCACCAACCTCCGAAAACGCACCGCCTCATTTCTCTCTCCCTCTCTCTGTAGCCTCGCATTACTCCGTGAACGTCTCGCTCCCTCCTCCACACGACGGGCGCCGAGCCGAGCGCGCCATGAGCCACGTGTGCCTCCGCTCCGTCATCCAATTCTTTTCCAACCACTCCGACGAGGAACACCAAACGCTGCTTGGTTGGTTTATGATACTAGATGTAATACGTACGCTTATTGTTGCCGTACTACTACGTCTGCAGCCCATAAATGTTCATGAGTGGAGTGCGTAAGTACTATACTGTCTACTGTCTTACGACTGTACATTCGTTTCTACTATAGCAGAGCTCCAGATACGGAAACGGCCATCCCAATTGAAAGGAAAAATAAAACAAAAACAAAAAAATATCTCACCACCGGTAATCCCGGTTAAACATCGCACGTCATGTTTTGTTACGGATAACACGCATCATTATCCGGCAAAGATAGTACTACTCCGCGAACACGATCATCATCCACTTGTCTCGACGACACGTGGTGCGTGCGCGTCTCGAGATTTCTTTTCCGATGTCATGGGATTAGTAGTAGTACCACATTCTTTCTCTCTTTCTCACCTGTAACACACATACACACGCTTGTTAACGCTACTACTAGTGCTCCGAAAGTGACTACTACTGCTACCACCACCACCACCAAAAAAACAAACATCACATGGAGCTGCGCGCCTGGCAACCGCAGCCTCCTTTTGACCGTTGCCCCACCGATAATTACGGTAAGCCAAGCACAAGAAAAGAATCCTACAGCTAGCGATTACCGCCACCGGCCAAGCTCCTTCTCCTCCACCATCTTGGGGCCGATAATTACTTTCGTGTGGGCCCCGCACTAATCGAGCTCGGCTCAACACAAAGCATTTCTTCTTCTTCCCCCACTCCCCTCCCCAGTCCCCACCCACGTAGAGTAGAGAGAGCTCTGCTAAACAAAACACGGCGGCACCCGGGCCCATCCGGTAGTACTACTGTTCGTCCTCTTCCTCGCATCATCACTTTCGCTTCTTCTTTGAAGGGCGTACCCTCACCCGCCCCATAAATAAATAACACAACGTCAGAGAAAACGAAACGGAGCAGACAGAGAGCGAAAGCGCACGCCGCCGCCGCCGTCGTCGTCGTCTGCACCGCGGCCGCCGGCGACGTGCAGGGGAGAGAGCGAGAGAGAGAGAGGCGAGGGGGACGCGCTCGCGGGGTAGCCTAGCTTGCCCGGCCCTACTGGCGCTGCGAAGTCGACTGCTGTGTGTTTGATCCTCATCCTCTCCAACTGCCGTCGCCGGTGCAGAAAGGTGGGTATTAGGGGACTGGGAGCAGGGACGAGGAGGCGGTGATGCGGATCCCGCGGCGGAAGGGCGCGGCGGGGCCGCTGGCGTTCGGCGCGCCCAGCCGCAGGGTGCAGGTGGCCGCGGTGTTCGCGCTCGCGGCGCTGCTCGGCGTGTCCGTGCTCTACGACAGCGCGCACATCGCCGCCTCGCTGCGGCGCCACGGCGGGAGCGCGGGGACGCGGGCGTACGCCAAGCTCTCCGGTGCCGCCTCCACTTCCACCACCACCACCGCCGCCACAACTAGGGTGAGTGCGCTCGTGCCTAATACTACTTCTGTTGCCGCAGCTGCTCGGGTTGGTTTGGCTTGTTCGTTCCTCATTAATTTAGACCCGATCGGTTCTGTAGGTGCAGGAGGAAGCGGCCGCGCGCGTGCCGCCGCCGGGGCAGGAAGCGGAGACAGCAGCGGCCACGGGGCACACGGATCGGGTCGGGCCGTCGTCCCCGCCGCAGCAGAAGCAGCAGGCAGGAGAGGACCACCAGGACTCTGCGTCCAAGCCTAAGCCTGCAGGGACGACGACGGCTGCGGCGGGGATGAGCTCGCAGCAGCAGGACGCGCCGCTGCTGGAGCAGGTGGTGGACGGCGACGGCGGCGGCGGCAGGGGGACCAGCACCACCGTCCCAGGACGTGCGACGTGTACCGCGGCCGCTGGGTGTACGACGAGGCCCGCGCGCCGCTGTACAAGGAGCACGAGTGCAGCTTCCTCACGGAGCAGGTCACCTGCATGCGCAACGGCCGCCGCGACGACGACTACCAGAAGTGGCGCTGGCAGCCCGACGGATGCGACCTTCCCAGGTGCGATCACATCACATTAGATCCTTTGCTTCGCTCTTGTTGCATGATTCATCCCTCCACTACACTTTCCCCTTTCCCCTCTTTTCCCGGACCCGGACAAGAATCTGTACGCGTACGTATACGTGTGTACCGTGTACGTACAGAGACAGGTAGGAGTAGTAGGTGCATGCGCGCTTTCGCGGGCTGTAAAAGCAGGGCGCCGGACGGCCGCGCTGCCAGCCAGATTAGTTGCTGCGCTTTCCTTTTTGTCCCGGAGCCGACGGACAGTGTCCACCTCTTGGTCTTTAAACTTTTTTTTTTTTAAAAAAACTCTTCCTCATCAAGTTGATAACCATAGTACCATTATGTTTGTCCTATATTCACAGCATAGGGAATTTTTTTGACATTCACCGCCATGAGCACTAAAGTCGTTATGACCGTTTCACCGCTGCCGTAACCGGTTCTTTTTACTGTTGCAATGGCTGATCATTCGGTCCTGTCGTCCCCGAGATCCTTCCTAATTCCGTCCTATTGTATTAATGGGCTCGACGTCATCAAGGCAAGTCGTTCGTGGTGCAGGATAGCCCTGCGTTAAAGACTACTAGTACTACATAGTACGTTAGGTGAAGGCGATTCCTGGAAGCCTGCGCTCATTAGCTAATTATAAGTTTCTTGGTACCGAAGATTTGTGTATGGGGTATACTTTAGTTGGTCAGGTATTATGACTTGAAAGGAAAAGAAGATACCGCTCTCTTGTTCATCAGGAATGGTCTTTCTTTGATCAAGCAATTTAATTGTTGATTGAGAAGTTTCCTTTGTCAGGGGAAAGTTGTTGGAAGGCTGAGGTAAGGTGCACTGGCATCTCAAAAACAAATGGGCGCGTTGTTGAAATGACATGGCATTCAAAAAGTCGCCTCAGGTTCTAACTAACTGCAAATGATTAGACGCACTTATAGTTTTTGCCAGTAAACTAGCGATCGAGCAGCCCATTTGAACTAACCAGCAACAAACACATGAGCAACATTTTAATATTGCAGCTTTCTTTCTTTTATCTACTCCAGGGTGTCACATTTGTTTAAGACTTTGACGTCAACTGTGCCAGCCTAGTAAACTAACTAGTACCCTTCTTCAAGCAACATGAGCTAATTTTCAATGTACGAGCAGCATTGTTTTTTTTAATATAGATATGGTCCAAAGTTTTCAACCATACTTTATGGTTTCCCACACATTGTCAACTTCAAGTACTAGCACTTAGTGCAAAATTTAGTATTTTTTTTAAAAAATTTCGGTGTTGTTTCGGTTCATTTGGTAAATACATATGGGGCTGTGCATGGGTAATGCATTTAGTAACCATTACCATTACACTATTCAGCATCAGTATTTGCATCAGTCACATCGTGGCAAATATCTCTAGCACAGCTTTCTGATGTTTGATTTTTATTTTTAATTTCTTTTACAGAGTTGAAGCTAAGGTGCTTCTGGAGAAACTGAGGAACAAAAGGCTGATGTTTGTGGGGGATTCGCTTAACCGGAACCAGTGGGAGTCCATGGTGTGCCTGGTCCAATCCGAGGCTCCATGGGAAAAAAAGTCGCTTGTGAAGAACGGTTCTCTGAATGTGTTCAGTCTTCAGGTAATCTTTTGGCCCCTTCCTGACCCTACAAGATCCAGTATATGGATTAGAAAATAAAGCAGCGTCAAAGATCTAGGAAGAATCAGCTCGATCTCAAATTGTGATGATATTTTTCCTTGCAACCTTCACCTCGGAAATACTAATACTAATGGTTAACGATGAACAATTTACATGGCATATTTCACAGGAGTACAATGCAACAATTGAGTTCTATTGGGCTCCCTTCCTTGTTGAATCGAACTCAGATGATCCGGACATTCACAGCATCAGTGACCGCATGATAAAGCCGACATCGATAGCCAAGCATGCAGCAAACTGGAAAGGAGTGGACTATTTAATCTTCAATACGTATATATGGTGGATGAACACACCACAGATGAAAACAGTGTGAGTAACTTTAGACCTCATCCTTCAACCCTAATGAAAAGTGAAAACAGCTAGGTCGAGAAACTTTCGGAATAACAAGCGAGACCTTTGATATGTTTTCAGTGCTTAAGTTGACATGTTTTCTGTGCTTAAGTTATGCAAACTAATGTGATTATAGGCACGGTGGATCTTTTTCGAGGAAATCGGTTAAGTACGATGAAATAGAACGTGTTGTCGCGTACCGGAAAGTCCTCAAGACATGGTCAAGATGGGTAGAAGAGCATATAGATCCAAACAGAACAACAGTCTTATTCATGAGCGTGTCACCTGTACATATGCAGTAAGCCCTTCCTCCATCTCTCTTGCACAAATTTGTATCTTGATATAGAAGTTTTTCACAAGTCAAAACACACTGCAGGCCACAGTTCTGATTTTTTTTGGTTTTAATGCCTTCTGCTATTGTTATTGCACAAATATACTACTGGTACTCTGTAGTCGGACCATTAATGACAGATTCATCGACTTGATGCAGGAGTGAAGGCTGGGGCAGTCCTAACGCCATAAAATGCTTCTCTGAGACACAGCCGGCAATCAATTATACAAAAACATTGGAGCTGGGCACCGATTGGGAACTGTTCGCCACAGCTCTGCGCGTGACAAAATCAATGAAGAAGGTGCCGGTGCACTTCATCAACATAACAGCACTGTCAGAGATCCGAAAGGATGCGCACACCTCTGTGCACACGCTACGGCAGGGAAAGCTCCTGACCAAGGAACAGAAGGCGAACCCAAGAAAATTCGCAGACTGCATCCATTGGTGCCTACCTGGGGTGCCAGACACATGGAACGAATTCGTTTACGGTCACATTGTGTCAAGCCCTCTGCGGCAGATAACTGAGGATCAAGCTCACAGATAACACCAAGAATGTCTATTTGAAATCTGATAGACAAATTTTAGTGAGGAAAAGATTCGTGATGGAGGCCATAAGTTATTTTTTGTTCTAGGTCTAGAAGCCTATGCTGCTGGATTACAGCATAGCAAAAAGGTAGTATGATAGCCAAGATCACACCCGAGTTTAGACGTGGTTTTTGAGGGAAAAGGCCGCTGTTGCTTCTGCTTCTCATCTGGAAATGGATCGTGATCATGCCTCGCTGACAAATGTACATAATTTCATCAGTCCTTCGTGAAAAGAATTTATATTCATGCATTTACTTAAATTTACACAACTTCTGTTTGGAACGATTGTAGATGGAAGGTGCCCCATGAATATTTTGCTGGGTTGTGCTGGTTCTGGATGCTAACTCAGAACGATTATGGATGGCAGTTGCCCCAAGAATTTACACACCAACTGGGAGTGGAATTGAAACTTCACGAGATTTTGAAACCCGCGTAAAACATCACAAAAAAAGCATGTCATACCTCAGACAATTAAGGGCAAAACGTATGAATCTCCTGTTACTGCTACTTCTCCACTTCATGACTATTTACAACATTGCTCTTCCAAAAAAAAAATTTACAACATCTGTCAGTAGTATCGTTCTGCAAAATAATAGAGGGAATTACAACATTGGCGCATCTACAAGCCTAATAGGGCAATGCTACAAGGTGCTCTGAGTGCTTGCCCGGATTGATTGTTTAGAGTCTGCCTCTGCGTTCACTGAATCTACATTTGCAATGCTAAACCTTCTATTTTTTCATGGCGATGTGAACCTTCTCAATCTCTTTTAGTCCCAGAAGGTGCGTGCTTGGAAGTAGGAGCCGAAGCAGTGGAAGCATGGATACGCTAATAGGTACGATGGGCTGAACCTTCTCAATTGCAGATGACACAACATGGGGAGGCGGGATGCTGTACCACTGGAGGTACCACGAGAGGATCACCGCATCCTTTTGTGCATAGGGCCATTTTCCGGTGCTCAAGTAACTGCAGAAGCTTTCCTTGAGGTTCGGCAATTCTGAGAAGATATCTCCCACACGTTTCAAGAGAGACTCCAAGAAGGTGGGCTGAATAATGCCTCCATTTGCAATTTTACCATCAACCAGTGCTTCATTGTACGCCAATGCGATCTGCATATTTGACAAGATTCAGAATAACAATGCCTCTTAAAGCTCAACGAAAAAATCGAAGGCGTGATAAAGATGGGAACAAGATGAATATTAAGCTATTATGGTATATCGATATGTCAATAGGGATCAATTTGATGCTTAGTACCTTTCGTGGTGTGCGCAATAACACGAAACACTACAAGAAACCAAGTTCCCAGATCGCAGCATGAAAAGGTTCCTAACAGGTCTGGCTTACACTAGGATTTGAAAAACCTTTGGAGTACTTATTTTCAGTTTGGATTCCATGCAAGCTGTCTTCATCATGATGCGTAAAAGATGAAAACTTCACAAAATACCAAAGAAATATATAACGTGATATGCAGCCCAATAATAAAAACAGAACTTTGTTCTGAGTCAGGTTCAAATTGTTTGATCTGGAAATCTAGAAGTAACAAGAATTGTAAGAAAAGAGAAACAAATCATAAATAAATCTGCCTACGAACCTTCAAGTTGGGAAGAAACAGAGAATCATAGAATGAAAAATGTCCAGTCTTCAAATGCTCCCCCATTGACTCAATTATGGTGTAAAAACAGATATAGACCTGGATGAGAATACAACTATCACATAATTATATATATACATGACTAGTCATATGTGCTGAGAAGAAAATGAGATAGACTCAATAATAGACCTGTAATAGAGATGGCCTATCTTTACTCATACATTCATAGAGTACTTGAGAGCAGAACTCTTGGAAATTGCCATTACATCTGTTGGAACAAAACATTAAAACGAAAAGCAAGAGCAAGCTCATCAAATGATGAGACATACATCATTCATGCAATGGCGCTTACGATACAGGCAATGCTCATATATAAAAAAGGACAGAAAAATAATAACCCACTTGCCTGTCCTTCCATGGCTCACAGCACAGTTTTGCAAAAGCAATCAAACTTGGATTGGCCGAAAATGTGCTTACAAGTTGGTCAACTCTGATGGAACTATGTTTAGTGCTGTTCTGTTGAGTACAATGAGCAGATGGTGTTTCACCAACCTGCAATTTGATGTAACAAAACAGTAAACTATATAAGCAAGGTCTGCCTTTACCCTCAACGGAGACATTAATGCACACGTTCACACATCTGTAACACAATATAACCTCATGCATTGCCCGTGAAATTAAAGATTGGCATCCAATTGGATCATCAGAGTAGGAGCATGATCCAACTTTTCGCTTTATGTAGAGTACTCCCCCATTGAATGGATCTGTCTTGTCTCCAGATCTCCACCATGGTTTGTCTATTGGACATAGATAAAATAAAAATATAATACAATTTGGTGACAAATATATAAAGTACATGGAATAAGTAAAATACCTTCAGGTGTAAGTTTTATCACCTGAGACCAATATCTAGGCCCACAAACTCGAATACTCTTAAGCTGCAAAAGAATTGGCTGTTTAGAATGGGGATTTATTGGTGTAAACTCCTACCCAAATGCAAGCATATGTGAAATTTTGTATACTCCCAAAAAATTCTGAAAACATAGTAAAGGAGAAGGTTGCCTATGGCTACGCAAAATTGTATGATCGAACATATGTTTATTCTGAAGAAAGCTCTATGCTTAATAGAGCACATCATGTCACCAGAAAATCTTAATGTAATCTATTATACATACCTTTGAGCGTTCCGGCAGAAGACAAGGGGTCACCTCAGTATAATTAGTCTCATCATAATGCTCTGTTTCAGCAACTGTTACTTCCAATGGGCAATACATCGGAAGTCCTGTGTCAACATCAATTGTCTGCACCCATCGAGACTCTGTAGCTAGTACGTATAGGTGTCTGAATGCCTACTCATAGTACCACAAAGAACTTCAATTTGCTTGCAACAAGATAAGCAATATACAGTGAAGATCAGATCAGAAATACACAATAAATTACCTGGAGATGACAGCGATTATCATTTGGTCCAGTGGGCAAACGTGGGTAAAGGGCAATTAATATTGCAGCAACTGCACTATTTTGAGTTGAAAATGTGTGCGTACCACCTCCAAGGAATAAAAATCCCATAGCCATGCTCACCTACATTGTCAGTAAACCAGATTAACCTATTTTGTCACAATTTAAGGATCAATATGGGAAGAGATTTGTCGCCAGTTTGCAAATTTTCTAATTTAGCTTCATACAATCAGATGCAATAATAAGATGATATTACCTCTATCCCCAAATAAGTTTATTTTTCGAATTGGACAAACTTGAATTAACTTATGTTTCATTTTTTAAAAAAAAGAATACCAGAAATCAACAACACCCAAAAAGTACGATGGAATTATATTTCATGGGATCTAACTATACTTATTCGATGCCATAAATGTTGATATTTTTTCTACAAATTTAATCAAACTTAAAATAGTTTGACTTTGACCAACTCTATAAATGAACTTATTTGGGAACAGGAGTATCTTAGTATTCTTTGCAAATCTAGACATGAATAAAAAGATACAATAAGTATCTGATTTAAACAACAATAACAGATGTCATCTTTTTAAATGTAAATGATGATTAATTTAGTGTGATTTTCATATTATAGTATTCTTTTCAGCTAGAAATGTATCAACACTTCCTTACACAAAGCCAAGGCCAGGGTCAATAATTCTTCAATCTTTCATAGAACTTTCTAAAATTTGAAAAATAATCATGCAAGAAATATTTTTTGTAAAAAAAATGCCCCATGCAATTTATCTAGAAACCACTGTGCATGTAATGGGCAAAAAAAGATATTAATTCATACTCTTTTGGCATTTAATTTTAAATAAAATGTATTTGCTCATAACACTTATTAATGAAACTCACAGCCATCTGCAATCCATAATTCACTTGGCCTTCTGCAGAGATTCTTCCTCTAAGATAACGCAGTAAGCGGAAAGTCTGCAAATTTCCTGATCCTGCCATTACCTTAACATAGGAAAACAGCAATTACTCAAAATATTGAGCTAAGGAAACAATTTGTTAGAACTATGAGCAATATTCCAATTTTAAAGCCTTAAGTAGTATGCATAAAAAATTAAACACGAAATACACTTCATCACTAACCAGAGATAGAGATAGAACAACAAGATGCAAGCAAAGTTCAAGAGTTCCACGGTCAACAAACTGTTGCAATCCCTTTGGCAGTATACTTGCCGTTTTAATGGGAATGTGCTTGATCTGCATGAATGAGTAATTCTATCAACAACATACCATTTTAACAAATAAACTGAATAGCTATGCACAAACCTCATTTAGAAAATGGACAGCATAGGTGTACAGTAATTCTTGGACATCACCATTTCTGCTGCCAGCATATTTGAGTCCTGCAAACATGGATTATGCTGGTAAAAGGCAGCTAGTCCAGTAGGTCCAAATTCCACAAGAATAATGAATGTGGGTTTCTACAGATTAATTTTATCATAGTAAGTCAATTATGTATCAGTGAATTGTATGGAGTTTGTGGGTACTTTCTCCGTCCAAAAATATAAGAATTTCTAGGTGTGGTCAAAGTCAAAATGTGTAGCTTTGACTATTCATAACAAATAAAATATAAAGATTTAATATATTTGGTGCTGCCCCTTTCCTTCAATAAGCTTAAGAGAGAACATATCCAGCCTATCATTGACAAGATTGCTGATCAACTTCTGGGTTGGAAGGAACACGAGCTACGCGAATTCAAGTTCAGTTTGTTCTCACAGCATGCTCATTAATTTAGTACGGGCTGTGGATTTTTCCCCAATCGGCAATCAAACGGTGAACAAGATGTGTTGAGGTTTCTTTTGGAGAGATCACAAGAAGGTGCGTGGTGATCATTGTCTAGTCGCTTGGGAGTACAGTTTGCAGGCCACTTGAGCTTGGCGGGCTTGGCATCTCTGACCTGAGGAACATGATATGAGTGCTCAGAATGAGATGGGCATGGCTGCAAAAAACTGAACCACATTGCCCCTGGTCTGCTCTACCTATTCCAATACCAGTTCAAGGACAAGCCTGCTTGGTTGCTATAAGATCAGAAGTAGTCGATGGAGCGAGCACTCAATTCTGGACTGACCGGTGGATTCATGGGCATTGCTGATCTTGCTCCTTGCTTGTTCGCAACTATTCCAAAGAGACAGGTACAACGGTGTACCATATAGGAAGCTTTCTACAATCATAAATGGGTTTCAACATATCTACAATCATACATGGGTTTCAGACATACAAGGAGTCCTCGCAGTGGGTGCCATAGTGGAATATCTCCATTCATGGGATCTCATTGCAGATATTGAGCTGCAGCCCGGTGGAGATGATTCTCGGCTAGTGGACAGTACAACAACAACAACAACAACCAGCCTTTTAATCCCAAGCAAGTTGGGGTAGGCTAGAGATGAAACCCCAAGTACCAACAAGAAACTCAGGAAAGGACCAAACCGAAAAGGAAAGAAAAAGGAAGCTGAGAAAAGACCAAAAGGCCAGAACCAAGGAAACGGAAGGTGAAACAGCAAACGGAAAAAGGGAAAGAAGAGGGGGGCAGATCAAGGTTCTGGCACATGGATTGCCAGTCTCCACAAACTCCTATCTAAGGCTAACTCCCTACCGATATCCCACTCCTTCATGTCCCTCTTAACCGACTCCTCCCAAGTCAAGTTTGGTCTTCCTCTTCCTCTCTTTAGATTAACCGGGCGCCTAATGATGCCACTGCGGACCGGTGCGTCTTCAGGTCTCCGTTGGATATGTCCAAACCATCTCAAGCGGTGTTGCGTGAGCTTCTCCGCAACTGGTGCTACTCCTAATCGCTCTCGTATGTCTTCATTCCTGACACGGTCTCTTCTTGTGTGACCACAAATCCACCGTAACATACGCATCTCTGCCACGCTTAGCTGCTGGACATGTTTTCTTTTAGTAGGCCAACACTCAGCTCCATATAGCATAGCCGGTCGAATCACAGTCCTATAGAATTTGCCTTTGAGCTTTTGTGGAACTCTGTTGTCACATAGGACACCAGAGGCTTGACGCCAGTGGACAGTACTCGGCAAAAATCATCTTGTCAAATTTTTTTCTCGAAAACGTAGGAGAGCCACGCTTCATTATATTAAGATGAACAAGATAAAAGGACGTGTATAAGAAGCCCAGTACAACACACACCCCACCCCACACATTTACAAACACATCATATTCGTGTGTCAACAATTTTTTCTCAAACATGCAGGAGAGGTGTATGTATTAGCTATTACCCAACCAAAACACTAAACACTGGAGCGAGGAGCAGTCAAGAGGCTTAAACCCCAAGTTCTCGCCACAATACACAAATGTCGTTCTTCCCCAGCCCTTCCCAATAATTATGACAATTGTTTTCGTAGGCGCTACTCAGTTTGGGCAATGGGCGAGAATTTGGAAGACACAGGCACCTGCAAAATGTCAATTCTTAATATGGCTTGTTGCTCACAAAAAATGCTGGACTGCAGATCGTCTTGAGATGCCAGGACTTCCTCAACCTGAGATTTGTCCATTATGTGATTAGGAGGGTGAAACAGCTGATCACCTTTTAGTCTCATGTTCCTTCGCTAAGCAATTTTGGTTTACTTTCAGGCAGGTCCAGCCTCCAATCCCTCTCACCACAATCTGCGGATACATCTTTTGACACTTGGTGGACGAGAGGAAGTGATAGTACAAGTGGACTGATACGGAAGGGGCTAAATTCTTTGGTCATGCTTGGAGCATGGATGATATGGAAACATCACAATCGCTGTCTTCGATGGGGCGACTTCAAGACTAACTGAAGTTGTAATCTATGGCAGGGGCTCGAGGATTACCATTCTTGAGTGTCCATTTGCCAGGTGACTAGTGGGATGTGTTGGCGGCTCATTTCTTTGTAATAGAAGGAACGAATGTAATACTAATTTTTTTTTTTTTTTTGGGGGGGGGGGGGTGGGTGGGTGTTGTATTGGGTTCTTATCCCATTTTCTTCTTAATATAATGAGGAAAAGAACAGGCTATCGTAACTTGTAACTCTTTATATTTAAATAATTTAGTTTTATAGATATTGTTAGTCAAAATTGAAAAGTTTGACTTTGGACCAAACATGAAAATGCTTATATTCCTGGACGAAATGGCAGTTACGGGAACCAAATTTAGAAAGCCACAATAAAAACCTAGCTTGGCCTATTGGCCTAGACTGAGAGAACAACTAACTAATATCCACTGCCTGTGATTTGATCATAGCAGAAGATCAAATAAGCAATATTAGAGAATGGGTCTCTAGCCGAATTAGTTCTGAGTTCGATTCACCATGGGAGTGATTTCAGGCCAGGGTTAAAAAAGTCCCCCCATCTGTCCATGCCAAAGCACATGTCTAAGGCTCTAGGTTGTGGTTGTTCTCATATGGGCTACCGTGCCACTCTCCAAGGGCGGGGCAGGGGTTCAGGATTTTTCTCGGCCTGCATGAAGGTGTTCTTCTTAGCAAAATGCCTGGGGGCTGTCATATCCCCGGAGGTTGAGTTTGTTTAAATATAACCAATACTGTTAAAAAAGTTTAAAAATTATTTAATGATATTTAAAAGTATATAAGACCATTAACATGATATGGAATTTGGGTGGCATAACAGTTAGACTCATGAATTAGAGTTGCCAAAAGAAATATAGCTACTCACCAAGTGCAATGCATGCTCCGGTCACTATATTAACATAAGCTTGAAAAAGAGCTTCAACATCAAATTCATTATCATTGATAGCCCCTTCACCGATATTGGAAACACCAAACATGACAGTTTCAGGAATTTGAGAGTCAATCCAATCCTTTGTAGGTTGTATTCTGCAAAGTAATATCATTCTTTAGGTTCATGTCACTGTTTTACTGCACAAATGTTAAAGCTGTATGAAGATAAAATCATGAGGTTACCTGCTCCACAGTATTAAATTCATGGCTATTACGCGAAGCATAATAAAGTCCGGTCTAACGTACTGCAAATCAAAGTGAGTATTCGGAACACCGAGTCTTGCTGCAATCTCCTCTGATTCAGCCTGTAATATAAACCATAGAAGTATAGGTCACGAAGATTTCTTAAACAGTAGAGGGAAATTCTTTTTTTCTCTAAAGCACAAGAGGGCTGCGCTTCATTATATTAAGAAGAAAGCGCACCTTCAGAAATATTAAGCCTAGAGCAATTATTGCTCCAGGTGCGGTAACGTCAACATTTATCTGTGTTCCATCCATAATCTGTAGAAGCAGAGACAATAATACAACAAAAATATATAGCTATTTTTCAAGATATTAGTAATCACCGGATAAAGTGAAAATGACCTGCCCAGTGTTGCCACTTTGATCATCGACAGCTGCTGCATTTAGGTTCTTTTCCTGAAATATATTAATAACTATCAAATACAAAAGGCTCAAGGAGGCTGATCCGAACCCAGGACCTCCAGGACACAAGTCGAGAGACACAACTACTGCACCAGATCCACCCATCAACTCATGAAATACAAACACAAACAAAACAAAAAACAAGATTTTGCCATAAGGTTGGACCTCGATGGTATAAATCGTACAAATGCCTACATAGGACCAGCATTGTTGCCTTATGGTGTGTTTGCAACATGGTAATTTCATAGACATTCAAGATGCTCATTTTTTTTTTCCAAACCCACAGGAGAGCTGTGCATCTTTGCATTGTAGGGAAAAGAAAAAGGGTCCTTACAGCCATGCTAGGAGGAAGGCAAGTGGGCTCAATGCTCATTTGTTTGTTAGAGGATTCACAGCCTTATCACGAGGGGGCTTTTCTAGTATATTTTGAGCTGTTCATTTTAATACTTGTGCTCTCAACAACGAGATAAACCAAGCAGTGGGAGCTTCTCCTACTGTATTTAATGTAAAAAAAAAAGTTCAAAACCCAATATATACACCAGTTCTACAATGGGATCATTGGATTTTTTTTTTTTTTGAGACTCGGGATCATTGATAGCTATGAATAAACATAAACCAAGATGTCAAGAATGCTTGTGTGCAGTCATATAGCTCCCAGTAAAGGGTGACAGAAACGCTTCTCACTGCACGGGCCATCTTAAAACCCACAGATGGAGTTTTGTAAGGTTCTTTATTAAGGATATAAAGGTCACTCCCAAAAGATTCAAAAAGTCAATATAGAGAGTAACTTTTGATTTGGAAAGATAAAAGGCAACAAAAAAAAAAATCTTACATGGTATATTTCTTTGCTGCCAATATATTCAAAAAGTCGATCTAGGAAAGTATCCATAAATCCAAATGCATCATTGCCATGACCTATGAAACAAATTCTGTTATCTCAGTTTTAGTATGCCTCACCAAGGGAGCAACAGGAACATTTTGCATGAATTGTAGCTCACCTAAAGCAACAAATCCTAATGCAGAGCCTGCAGCAAAAGCATACCCTTCCCTTTCAAGCACATTGTCACCACCACTTCTTCGGCCAATCTCACCCTACAGATAGAGCAACAAAGTCTAAGCCCCAAGCAACTTGCAGTACACTAGAGATGGAACCCAATAAGAACCACATCAGCCTCAAAAAAGAACAGACAAACATCACAGGAAAAAAAACAAAATGATTATTCTTCACTCATTGAGGACTTGATAGAAAAGATTAAAAAATAATAATAATAATAAAGAGGGGCTTGTTGACTTATTGAGTGACAAAGGTGAAGCATTACCAGAAGTATCTTCATGGTGAGTGCATGTGCTGAGCCTTCGTAAAGAAGTCCAATTCCCATTACTGCTGCTGACTGAGCAGATAGGAAATGATCAGAATATAAGAAGTAAATTGATGTCTTGACTTGATGGGACAACATTAACAACAGGTTACCAGATGATTCGTGATTTGTTGATATTATGTAAAGAAGAACTACAGCATCAAACCAATAAACTACAAGCCAAGAACAATATACCAAAGACAATGCACATTAGATTTACCAAGTTCATTATGAAACTAATGATGTAAACACCAGGATACAAGAATTTTCACTGTTCATGTAGGACCAAAACATCCTGATCACTACGAAACTAATAGGAAATGTTAATCTACCACCTTATTCATCAGTGCTGTTCACCAAAAGCAAACGATATGAGAAGAATCAATAACAGCTCCAATGCCAAGAGAGCCATCCTCCAGCGACGACCAACAGGTTCTGCCCTACAGCACTAGGTGTTGGTACCAACAAAGTTGCCTATGCTGCAAGACCTTTGACCAGGAAAAGTTACCAGCATTTGTTGGCCCTTGGAATGGTGTGACCTTGTCATTCTGTCAGAAGCAGCCAGGATTCTAACCAAGTTCCGTGTCTAGTTGTAACCTTGTTGGCTGCTCAGTGCTCAATCCAAGTCACTAACAAGGGTCTGCGCAGAAAATCAGTGTTCTGGGGCTTAATTATTATACAAAGTGCTGGTATCCGACCGACCCGCCAAGGTACATGAATGTGTCTTCACCCCCAACGTGCAAAACCAGCCAGCATGCCAATCTGAGTGTACATGGGAACTGATTCAGCTGCAGCTATAATGCTACTGCATGCTCCCATTTGCAACCACATGGCAACAAGATATTTAAGACAAACCAAAAAAATTTCAAATACTTCTCTTAAAAACGCGAGTTGGTGAGTGGCGGTCGTCGGCAGTCCATCCAATGCATCTGCGTCAGTGGCACCACGCCAACATGTGGGCCCAACAAGGAATAAGCCACCCGTCGCGGGTTCAAAGCTCGAGCACATCTACTTGTGCAGTTTTGCTTCCAAATTCGCACGCCGGTGTCGCTTCAGTCGACTTGATCCAAAAAAGATCCACTCTGGTCTTTGTTTCTCTTCCTCCTCAAGTCTATATACAGTTGACAGAAGGGATGCGGGCATGCGATGCCCATGACCGGATCTAGACCATTGCAGTAGCTTTATCTTCAGGTCAACTCTTCCTCACTCGAAAGGCTGCAAGTCTGTTAAATTTTCAATATTAAACAAGAAATTGACCAAATCGATCACACCACTCTTTTCAATGCTACCGTACGAATCCATTTTGATATGATGCTGCGATGGCTTTGAATCTGGGAATAACAACAATGGAGCTCGATAGGCCTAGCAATGGCATGACAGTTGGGCTTTCTATCCACTGAGCAATGTTTCATGGAATGGAATGGAAAAAATGGCGAAGACGAGATCCGCAACGGCACGCTGCGAATTCAGAGAGAGAGAGAGAGAGAGAGAGAGAGAGAGTTGCTATGTGCTCTTGAGGTAGAAGACAAGTTATTTTGAGCTGTATTGATGATGGGTCCCACAGGTAATGGGGTGTGCAAATAGAAAATATTGCTATGCTCACCCAGTTACCCACAGACATATTTCCTTGCTACCAAAACTGCTGTCTAGTTCCCAAAAAAAGATACTGGCAGGATAAAGAGTTGTTGCGGCTGTGATAGAAGTGTACAAATTTGAAGTAGTTTGTTTCAATTAACCAATGTTTTTTCAGGTGTCACAAACAATGGTAATTTACATTATATAATGAAACTTAAATGCATTGGATTTTATAGGATCCCACGCATCAGCAATCACGACTAAAGGAAACTGGAAAAATGATTTGTAAACAAAAATTCAGTTAATCAATCATTTGCTGGTGTCTACTTTTGCTTTTGTGAAGTATGTTAACCAAGAGAGATGCTATTGCTGGATTGGACTGGGTACTGTATTTTCTATTTTTGAAAATAATAATTATTTATATAAATTTAAAATCCATAGCAGCGTACGGGGAAAGAGAAGGTGTTAAATCTGAGAAATGGAATATATTTAAACTAATTTTACAGGACATGAACTTTTTTATAAACAAAATTGAAACAGATAAAAAATAAATTGGTAGTGCGATTTGAAAAAAGGATGAATTTTGAACAACTTTGATGAAAGTACAAGGTCTAAATAGAATTTGTTTAAATCTGTGACCATCCAAATTTTCACAATTGGAACATTCAAATCATTATGATGAAACATTCAGGAATTTAAAAAAAAAACAAGTTTAAAAATCAATAAAAAAATTTCAATTTCAAAATTTCAAAAAACTTATTTCTTGTAGGATCTCATTTTATTAGATTAATTGTAAGAAAAACATGACGGTTCAAACAGATTTGAAAATAGGGTTATGGTTTAGTAGAAAACAATTTGAAATTCGATATCGAAAGGAATTTCTTCAACGAATGACACGTAATAAGTGGCACTTGGTGGGAAAGCCACAAGGTCCAAAATCACCACAAGGCTGCCTTTCCTTCCCGATTAAGCTCTTTAATATGCATACAGTTATAGTGATCCATCATATCACCAAATCATTTTCTAAACTAGTCAATTTTGAACTGATTTGGTTTATACAAATCCTTTAAGGAAGCTACTACTAATCCTCAAGTTACCACGGTAACTCTCCCAACTTCGCCTCTGCCCCTGGTTCATATAATCCTTCGCCAAGTGTCTCGTCTCTCCCAATTCCAGGTCCATTCCTCTTTGAAACGTTCTCCTTCGTTAGTGTTATTCCAACACCAGAGGCTCCTATCCAGCCCCTCTATGTGTTTTTACTGTTTAACGACTTTCATCCAATCCATATTGCTTCAGGTTTAGGGTAATATTGAATTATCCAATTACATCAGAGTCGGAAGAAAAAAAAAAAGGCTAAAGTTTCAGCAGCATTATTGACCAACAAACAATAGTAATGGGGTAGGGCTGGTGTTGTTGCTGGGACTGGGAGACAGCTAGCTGCCTTTCACCTTTGGTTTGGCCTGGGCTGACAGTGAAAAACAATCAGATGAGGCTGCTCATTTTGGGTTAATCGAGTTGTCCAGATACCAGAGGTAAGAAACCCAATCTTCCCTGAACAAAATTCCAGTTTTCGGACATAGTCCTCAACAGTTAAGTTCAGGTTTCAGCTATACAGGTCGACTCAGCATTACAGGTTTGAGCTCCGGGTTTCAGATTCTCCATCCAGACTTATGTTTCACTTTGATGATACTGAAGTCATAGTTACTGGTACCTATTGGGATGCATGTGACTGACCACCCTAATTCATCTGGTCTACAAATCTACAGAAGGAACAAAGTCAACAAACAAACTAGCAATTCATTGAAGTTCACTTTAGTTGGAAGAGTGAGACTCATGTACAAGCTCTGTATTAATTGGTCATTGGTCTACACCTAGACATTGCAATGACAACAACACTGTTAAAAAAAATGAAATCACATCATGAAATACGTACGCAGCCAACTAAATCTGTACACAGCTACGCAGTCTAGCTAACTATTTCATTCACTAATGACCTTTAACACTTCAGTATAAATCACATGAACATAAGACCAGCTTAGTAAAAAAATTTGACGGGTGACAAGTTGAGATTCTTAAGTTTAAGGAGAAACTTGCACCAGAAAAGATGGTCTAGTACAGTATTACCTGTAGAAGAGATGGCAATTCCAACTCTGGAGTAGATGATGGATGCCGAGAAGGAACATGAAAGTAGAGCATCTGTATAAGGTACCATAAGACATAAATAAAATCATTGCAAATTAACATATAGTGGCATATCAGGAAATCAAGCACTTTCCTATGATTATGAATTCCACCAAATGAAATATATACTATGTCCACGTGCAACAATATTGCATTAATACCTTAGAAATTGCAGGATCCATTGTTCCCCTATGAGACGCAGCCAAACCAAGTAATAAGCCAAGTGTTGTTATATCATGTTCCTGCACTAAGACAATTAATCAATTTTTACAAAATGTATAAATTGATGTTTGCATTTATGAGGGGGGATACTGTAGCACTTTTCCTCCTACATCAGCGAAGCCAGTTCTTTTTTTGGAATGAACTTTGTGGCTACAAGACGATGATGTGTCCAACACCCTCATCATCTTGTAGATCACAGGTACTACCTCTAGTCCTCTATTATATTATAATCCCATAAAGCACAAGCTCATGACACAAACAGCCAAAGAAAAACAATAATTTACCTGTGACAGATATCGATATGCATCAGTCATAGTTAAAACTCTTAGGTGCTCATGCAAACCAAATGCTAAAAGCAGGCCAGCATGAGTAAAATTTGGCTCAGAAGGTCTGTTGTATTGTATCCAGGTTCTCAACATTTTCTCCTGCAACAAGCTATATTGTAAGCTTCATTCACAACTACAGAAAACAACATATGAAGTGTAAAAAAAAAAACATATACCAGAGTCAGTGAATTCTGACTTTCAGAATTTCACTATAGTTGGGTAACCTTTTATATTCTTTGAGTATTAGTTTACCTGAAAAGGGGCAAGCCTCAAACCAGCAGCTACACCATTATGAAACTCAGCCCAGGATTTGAATTCTGACACACTTCTACTACTTAGGTCAAGATTAACCTGTACAAAATGTAACAACAGGAATGCAGAGAATTAGTGAGCAACTTCCCATCATCATAAACTTATCCACTGTACCTAATTCCTAATCTATAAGCCTGTACAATTATTGACAAGCCATAATACAAAGGGGCAATTGCTTTTTGACCCTGTTTTGAAGCCTTATTGTCCGTTTGATCCTCTTTATTCATTTCCGCCGATTTGACCCCGTTTTGCATTAACCATATTCTTGCCCACCATTAGCATTTGTTAGATGTATGAATAAAAAATCATCAAATAAATGTAGAATCCATATTCCTTTGTGAATTGTCCGAAGTACACCTCCCTACCTCAAACCAATTTGGTTGCCTTGGCCTCCCTTCTCGTATTCCTCCCTACCCGGCTCGTGTGTAGCAGCGCATCTGGGGGCTGTGGGCGCGTGGCATGTCGGCGTGTGGGCGAGCAGCACACCGGCGAGCAGCTTGCTCCCTCGTTTGCCGTCCTCCGGCTCGTGCGATGCAGGCGGCATGCACAGCTAGGCTGTTTGGCCATCTACAAGGCCAGAGGGCCGCTCTCTCTGCCGTCCATTTGCAGCGGCCAGCAGGCCATCCTGCTCACTTCGCGGATCAGGGTGCAGCGCAAGAGGGAGACCTCCTTGACTTGGATATCATCGCCGCAAAAAAAGGATTGGAGGAGTCCCCTGCGTCCAACAAGCAACAGCGTGTGTATGTTTGGGAGAGGAAGATTGTAATGGCCCAGCCCGAAATATGGCTCTAGACCCACTCGCACTTAGTGCGGATCCCACCTAACAGTAATAACTCTTACAGTTTCGTCCTCGCTTCGCGTAAAAGGGTTAACCAGGTTATTGCTATATTCCCAGGCTAGGCTTTTAAACCGGTCGTACTCTCACTCGATTGGCAATGTGGGATTATTCCCCATGTCCTTGTTGGGCTGGGCCTTCACAAAGGGAGAGGAGGAAGATGATTGGGCAGGATGAGAATCAGACAATTCCGCTTCAGCCACCGTATGGATAAGAACGAGGGGGCAATGATTCATTTTTTACCTTTTTTCACTGGGGGCAACTCACTTACCATGAAAAAAATGAGTGAGGAGAGGTGCCTGAGTATCAACTACTGGTCCAAACAAACTTAGCATCCACTACTTTAGTAATAAACGGCATATTTCACTTGCATTTTCAAAAATCATATTGTTATTCTGCCAACAAAACACTCATTTGCGCCGTACAAATCCCCAAACAACAAAACAGGATCAAAATAGCAAGGTCAGGTTCAAGTAGGGTCAAATGAGAAGGGCAAAAAATTTCTTTTGACCCTGGACTTCACACCATCAAAGACACATAACAGAATAGGGTCAAGATGAAGGTTTTGTTCTGAAAAATAACAGGTCAAATCGGTGAAAATGAAAAAAGAGGGTTAAACTGGTAATAAGGCTCCAAAATAGGCTCAAAAAAGCATTTTCCCCTAACATAAATTGCAATATAAATCTGAAGCGATACTAATGATGACCTTCTGTACAATCAACACATCGGAATCAACAGGAAGCAAGGTACTAAAACTGTGAAATGCAAAGGCGGTCGTCAATCTTGTCCGGAGATGTCATCTAGGTTCCCGACCTCTCAATTTGCATATTCAGGTCCTCAAACTTGTCCCAAAGTGTCACCTAGGTAGGTCCCCAAGCTTTTAATTTACAGATCCAGGTCCTCGAACTTGTCCAAGTGTGACACCTTGTGACAAATTTGAGAACCTCAATATGCAAATTGGGAGTTTGAGGACCTAGATGACATCTCTGGACAAGTTCAAGGACCGGCCATATATTTCACTCAAAAATACCAAAAAAAAAAAATCATTACTGTTGCATTTTGCTGTGCAGGCAACCGACCCGCCAAAACAAGCTTTGGGGACACCAGAGCCTGCAGAGAAGGAAATAGTTCCAAGAAATGAGGAAACAACGAGTGCATGTGGTACTAAAACTCATAAGACCAAACGTCAACCATCCAGAAAATGGTACAGTGTGGTATAAATCATACCTCTGTCAACAATGTGTAAGTTGTGGCCAAAGTAAAAGCCCCACGCCCAAAAGGTAAAGCTGTTGTCCTTTGTGCAAAATTCCATAATTGTTGCTGAAAACGCAAAAGTTGGTGACCACGACAATTCATAATCAGTGAGATCCAAAAAAGTAATGCAGATTCACGTTGACTGAAATGGTTATTCCTAATAACTATAAGAGTGATATTTTTAAGGAAATAAAACATTAAAGACAGAGGAAAACAAGATGTACAAAGGAAAGAGTCAAGTGGATGGAATAGATTGCTGTTGCCAGAGAAAGCAGAAATGAGGAACTTCAAAGTTGACCCGTGAGTTTCTGGTCTGGTCAAACTTTAGTTTTTTTTTTCTAAAAAAAGGTTGCAGCTTTAATATTTGCTAATTATGAGCAAAGCAAGAAAGAGAAATACCTGTTGTAGGTCCTGGTCAGACGCACTAGGATTCGTAGGTGTTTGTACAGCCACAGGTCTTGCTGAGCATAATAGGCGTCTAACCTGATCAAAAGAATATGACAGAGTTAGTATTGTATTATTAAAAATATCGAAGCAAGATTTCAGAATAAACAATGTGTAAGCATTCCAGTAATTCAGAAACACAGCTCTAAGATAGAACCTCATTCAAACGCAAATCATGACCAAATCGTAGTTGAGTTGTTGAAGTGAAGATATGTTCCATGCCATCCTCAACTGATCTATAGACGGAATCTGAATCCTCAGAATGCAAAACTTCTGATGCAGGGATGTCAGATGCAGTTGACGGTACGGTTACAGGTTGCAAATGTAGCATATAAGGGACCGACATTGATGTCATATTGTCATTATTCCAAAATGCTTTATCTTTCTTGGCTGACAACCCAGTCTTTGCTGCAGCTAGATCCTCTCTACCAACAAGAACATAAGCTAGTGCAGGCCAGTCATCAGGAGGAGAGTCACGGCATTTGTCCAGGGTCTGTAGTTTGAAACAATACTTCAAGAGAAATCCAATGGAGCCATATCAAAAAGCAGAAGAAAAACTTGACTCACATGGCGAAGCACAAGTGAAACACCAATAGGTAACAAGTCTAATTGCTGGCGCCCAAACTTTTCAGCCACCATTGCCAGAACAGTAAGTTCCTCAGTATTTCTAGCTGAACCACTAGCAACATCACAATACACACCAGAAGAGAGTAATTCCCCATTCCTTTCTGCTCCTAACAACAAACTATAAAATGCCACCACCTTCCTACCCCAACTCATAGCAGAACCTTTCGGTTTACACATTAAGGCAGGAATGTCCTCTAAGTTCACCGAGTCACAACCATGACGCAAACAATTTTCAAACCAACGAAACAGAGATGGTGGCGCTTTAAAAGCAGATGAAGAAGCAACCGAATGGAATTCAATCAAATCAACTGGGAAGTCCCGACAATAATAATCAACATAACTATGTTCGCCCAGAGATGAAGCAACCATACATAATAAAGAAGCAAGAAGTCCTAGATCCCTGGAAAAATAAATCAAAAGGTTAATATTTAGTTTAAAAATATGGGCATATATACAATAGCAACATAGTAACACTAAAGGGCAGCCCGGTGCACGTAGCTCCTGCTTGTGCAGGGTCCGGGGAAGGGTCCGACCACTTTGGGTCTATTGTACGCAGCCTTTCCCCACATTTCTGCAGGAGGCTGTTTCCAGGACTCGAACCCATGACCTCACGGTCACAAGGCAACAGCTTTACCGCTGCGCCAGGGCTCGCCTTCAGCAACATAGTAACACTGAAACGCAAAAATCCCAAACTATTCAACATCAGTTTGAATCCAGTAATAAATAAAGTAAAATGCATAAAACATACTAAGAGTTGAATACATAAATTATGAGTTAGTAATAGGTATGAATCACTTGCTAGAGACAACTGTCTTATTACTGACAGACATAATGACCCACACAATTTAATAAGCTAGTAGGAACCATTGTCCTATCTCCGATCTCCAATATGTTATGGTGTGGACCTTGGTAATCAGGGGCCACCAGTTTAGAGATAGTAATTAGTGGTTGGGATTATACTGTTCACATGTTGTAGCATGTGAACAGTAGCATGGAGATTAGAATTGGTTGGTTTGTTAGAGATAAGATAGGCATATTGGTTAGGATAGTGCTTATCAGATCAGAAAAGGGCTCGGCCTATATAAGGAGACCATATGCATCAATTGTAATCAAGTAAGAAGAAACCTAAAGAAAGCAGTAAGAGCCTCCAAGGGAGGACGATTTGGTGGTTTCCTCCTGCTATCCCCTTGTACCCAATCTCAGCCATATCAAATATCTGTCTCAAGATAAGCTTGCCATCAAGCAAGAATGCAAGGCAGCAGCACTGATGTCTTTTGCCCCAAGAGTAATCCAGGCTTTTCAGAAAGTATGGTTGTGTTAGAATTAAATTTAGTAGGTGGTAAATATTGTTCATTTAGGAAAATGAATGCTAGCTGGTCAACAAGCGATTAAGTCGCAAGCTTGTTGGTTGCCTTGCAAACATTTACGAAGTAACAAAAGAAATTAAAATGCAAGCACTTATATCAACAGAGCACTTAGAACAAAAGAACAAATACAGAACTCACTCTTTCCGCAAAATGTTAAGCTTCAGGTTCTCATAGAGGGCATGTAACGTCTCCAATGTTTCTCTCATAAACTGAACATAGAATGACGCATCTGGATTATGCTCATCCTGGAGAAAAGGCTTAAAGACCATGCTGAATGTACTATATGATACAGGCAACACTAAGCTTGAATAGGTTGGAGTCCGTTTGCAGTACTGGGCATGGTATTTGCTGTTGATCAGAAAGTCCCAAGCTTTACCTAGTGATGCAGGTGACATAGCTGGCAAAGTTTGTCCATATTTTGTACAGATTTTTCTTATTTCATGACTAAAAGATTCCCATTCTGAATTCGTGTGAGAGCTCGAATATTGGCAGGCAGCATCACTGATACTCCAAAACAGAGAAACAAAGTGATTGTAAAAACAACTCTGCAAACCCTCTGCCAAAGCAGTTATGCAGTCACTAACCAGAGAAGATGATGGTTTCTTACGCAACGAACATCTGAGCATCTGGGAAAAAATATTTAAATTGTAAGATGTAACTTCAGATAGAATGCAAAAGCTAAACTCAAGACAATATTAAATTAGAGACAGCAGTGAGGAAATACGGACCCAACTAAGGCGAACGGAGTCTTAGCCTAGTGGTTTGAGTGGGCTACTCAATAAATATCGGGCCACTCAGAGCCTCATCAATAGCAGTACTCAAACCAATAATATGTGAAATAAACCAAAAGAATACCAAAAGAGGGTACATGAACACCTACCAGGCCATTGCTACATGTCACATTTATGCGACCTTCAACAGCATCAGCAATGCTTGTGATCTTCAAGTCATGATAAACATGAGAATTCTCATGTACCTCATAGTTCGAAAATACACCCTTTCCCAATACAGTAGGAAGAGTATATTTGCAGAGGCACTGCTTCCCAGACTGCATTGACCAATTAAAGGAAGTCAGGTCACCTTGATAAAATAAAATACAAGAATCGGAAAGACAGCATAACTTAACACAGGTAATCAAAATTCAAAAGTTTCACAAATACATATTGCAAGACAAAGATGAAAGTGGCACACTGGAAGGGTGTAAGTGTTATAGCAATTTCCACTATGAATAAATCTAAGTTATGTTTCACAAAACATAAATAAACATGTGTTGAACTGTCAGTTAACCTCTGTAAGACTGCTATTGGAAGGTACACTGTTTAATAGGTTCTGGATTTTTTTTTTCTAATCTTTGGATGTGGTAAGTGTGTTTACAGTACACAAAATGCACTCTCACACAGTTTTTTGAAAGGTTCAAGGTATGATAAAATAGGTGCACAGTGGCCCTAACAATTTGGCTGGAGATGTCCCAGTGGAGACTTGAATCAGCAGATCAGATGGAGAAAGCTTTTGGTTTGATTCTTAGTGAAAGAAAAAAAGCACCAACATCTCTCATATATTCTGTTCAGAACAAATATGAGACAGGTAAATACAGCAATCTGAAGTTATTGATGTTACAACTTTTCTTAGGCCTCTATTATAGTATTGTTTTGATTCTAATGTGATAATTTTAGAAAAACGATTAGCCTATGTAAACAAGGAATGAAACTACTCATTTCCAACTAAATTAATGGACAACATGGGCCTTTGACATAATAAATAAAATTGATGACCACTTAATGCAAATCTGATCAGCTGCTGGGGGTGATTCAGGACTATACTGCCGAACAGCAAAAATGGAAAGGGTACAGTTTGAACACAAGGAGCATACATAAAGAAGTAGATCATTGTCTGAACTCAGAACAAGAATGTCTGCAAAAGGGAGGACTCCAACCCGTACTCTGCAGATAATTCAACAACATTAAGACTAGAGGATTAATCAACCAAAACTATGATCTCAAGAAATCCACCTTGGTCGAGTCACGACGACTGGTGCAGCAGCAAATGCATGAATGTTCCAGCTCATGTGAGGCTGAATATCATCAGAAGTTTCCTCCGTAGTTCCATCAACTTGAATCCTAACAGCAAGCAATGTTTTTTGCTCATGCAGTAAAAAACAGATTATTGACATCCCATCAATATCAGTCGCCAAGAAGACCTGATATGAAAAACAAGTCATGTTCAACTAACAAGGAAAAAATATAGTGCTACCATAATAACCAAAGTACAGTAGAAAATAAGAGAACCATAGGGGTCAAGGTAAACCATGCGTTCACCATGTTGGAATATCTTCCTAATTCAAACAAACAAAAACAAATGAAAATTGAGAATAAATGAATTACAAATAGAGTAACTACCTTGTTTCCATGGCGTTGTGAGGGTGATGGGTCGCCACACGGTTTTAGTTATGCCACATCACCTAGTAGCGCCTAGGCATCATCTAGGCACTGTAAGAGGGGGGAGGGGGGGGGGGGGTAGCACGCCATAGAACGCCCAGACGCCATGGGTTAACTATTCCACACTAAGACAGTAGCTTAGTTGGTTAGAGCCTCCAGGTGTGAGGCCCCACCAGGGTTCAAATTCTGGTGTGCACAATTCGAGGAATTAAAAAAAAAAAAACTCATTGGCAGCCCACAAATATAGTGTCGATGACACCGGACTGGGTGCTGGTCCTCCGGGGCGTAAGCTAGTTTCGGCCCTCCTATCCTACCTAGGGGTAGTTGCAGAGATCGCCGGTGGTCAACGGTGGCTGGCCTAGTATCCGCTACAGCCTTATGGGTGAAGCCGAGGTTTCTTGGCCGGGAGAAGGTTGAGCTTCTTCTTAATTTGAATATCATGGAGGCAGTCTTTCCCCGCCAGCTGAGTTTTTTTTATTTTATTTTATTTTGCACAAACGACTATGAGCAAAAGATTTGTAAGGCTATTTTGATGTGTGGGGACTGGTGAACAATGAATTTGAAAAGTCCACATTAGGTTCCATTACCTTCAAGTTAGCCCAAATTTTCAATTTTCCACTGTAATAACAGCTTCTACTTGCAACACCAGGACACCAGGTCAATACCCATTCCAACAGTTGTACCAAAATATTGGCAAGGTAAGTAAATTACTAGTCTATAAAACCGGCTATGTTGCAGCAACACAATACACCTTGTTCATGGAAATCTTCATAATTGCAGCTTGGCAAATATTGAAGCAACAGAATAACTACATCTTTGATAGAGGGAGACCTTCTCAGGGATGGAAACCTGAATTTCTTAAAGAGGCCTTCCTCCAAGCTCAAAACATGCAGACTCAAAAAAGGATTTGTTCATTAGCTTGATAGGTTTGTACAAATAGTTTTCTTGTTTCTGTTTTGTGGGTTCTCTCCCATGCCAAATGCACAGTAACTTCCTCTTTCTATATTAATATATTCTACTGCAGCGGGGGCTTCCCTTGCCTGTGCATACAATAACAGCAACAACACCAAGCTTTCTAGTCCCAAACAAGTTGGGGTAGGCTAGAGATGAAACAAGTTGCTGTGTATATTTTTTTAAAAAAAAAGGCAAACTTAACATGTCTGCTACTATCGACTGAGTAAAAGATACAGAGCTAAGATAAGATTGATGTTTGAAAGGAAACTTAAAAAGAACACAAGAAACAAGACAGCGAAAAAGAAGATAACCATATAAGACATCACATGAATGGAATCAACCTTACTGGCAGCAGACTGAGAGCAGTTCCCCACCCATATCTTACGAAATGCACATTTATGTGAAGAAATATCACATGAAACTGGTAGCATTATGTTTTCATTCACTGCTTCCTGGCAACTTGTAGCCTGAATTTGCCAAATAGCATGTTGAAATTTTCCTGCATATCACAAGTAAATTTCATATCCAACCGGAAAATGTTACAGGCATTGGTCCAAGTCTGGTCCATAACAGAAAAGTGCAACTAGAGAATGTGAACAAAAACCTTTATGATATGATGCCATCAGAGGTATCGTATCACTGGTCCAGATAACCTTTTCATCAAAATCTTTCATTACAGTTAACCTGTCCCTTCCGTCAACATAGGTTGCCTGTGAATAGTTGGTGGATTATGTAATCAGAATTCAAAACAGTACCATGTAGGTCGTCCCTGATAGAATGTTAAAACTACATCCGAGCATGTGCGCTATTGTATTTTTGCACAACCACTAACAAAATGTACATAATAACAATGTTGGCCAGGTGTAAATGAGGAAAAAGAAGTCTCTTAACTCTCAGACAAAATACAAATGATATTGCACAAATATACCTGAGGCTCTTCAAGTGGATGTTTCAAGATGAGGTGTGAAGACAAAACAGCTCCATCAGCTTTGCTGACAGCCTCCAAGGTGTTTGTTTGGCAGAGAACATTGAAGTTAAATCCATATTCTTTGTTAGGACGAGTAAAATCCCTTGCATTTAGCAGCGAACTCGAGGATGACAGCATACAGCCTCCATCAGTTGATTTCTGAACCAGAAGGCCAAAAGGAAGTGGCCATATTGATGAAACAACATATGGTAGTGGAATGCTAACTACTTCACCTGCAACACGTGATACATGCATCAAAAGCCTTAGAAAACTTAAATACATGCAATTTCCATAATGTTCATTTGGTATTATAATAGAAGAAAAGGGTAATACTCACCAGTTACATTGTATATAGATAAAGTACCAACTTGAAGCACACAAAGAAGTGCATCACAGATTCCATTCATCCTACACCAGCAAGCCTACAATTCAGGTTTGCATCGACAAATGAGAATGCATCATTAAATACATAAGAAATATGATGAGTAAGAGGAAAGTGAATGCATTGATAGTTTTAAATAGAGGATGTATAAATTATTCCATCAAGCCTAGTTGATTTTTTGACATCCAACCATTTCTTAATTTTTCTTAAAAACGATGTGCAGCATAGCAATAGCTTCATCGAACGCCATGAACGGTACTCTGCTCTTCACGATGGATTAAAACAACAATGATCAGGTTGTCCAGGCAGATGAACAGTCAAACATATCAGTTTAAAAACAACTGATAGAGGTGACTGAATTGTCAAAAACTTCTAGGGAAACTACCGGTTTTAACAATGAATACTAGAGTACAACATAAAAGCATCCATACCATAATGACTGTATTCGGAGATACATATCTTTTGTGAACACGAGAACCATTACTCCATATTATCCTGAAAGACACATGAAACAAATAACAAAAAATGTTAAATACCATAATAAACACAAAATGCTAAAATAAGCTAATATAGAACTCGATTGGGTTTTGTTCAAGTTAGTATTTTACTTCCAACCTGAAATCAGGATTTCAATATAACTGGTTTTTACTAATTAGTGTGTGTGTGTTCTTTTTTTTTTTCGAAATGAATTCAGTGTGGTAATTAGTATGCTTCAACAAGGTAGTCCCATAGATCATGGCGCTGTCAAACAATTAAAAGTAAAAACTGAGCTATAAACAAAATATAAAGGTGATCATTGTAGCAATGCAACAGAACAATATTCCATTGTAATAGCTTTTGTTACAAGGTATACACGGTTAACAGCTAGTGCAACGGAAGTGGAGCGAGAAATTCGAATCTGGTTGCTAAACAATAAATGCTACAGCAATAAGAAACGTAACCCTAGCTAATCGCTCATTTCACCACAATGCAAAGAGGAGACGGGAGACGAGCACCGATTGCCGCGGATGAAGAGCTCGTGGTCGCCATCCGAGCCGGAGGCGGAGGACTCTTCGTCTGGATTGGGAATGGGAGAGGCGGCGACGGCGGGATCGAAGAGGAAGTAATCGTAGTCCTGGTCCTGCTGCGGCCGCCGCGCCCCGGCAGCACCATCACCGTCGGCCTCCTCGACTTCGAGCCCGTGCGGGCGGAATTCCCGCAGCACCGTGAGCTGCCGCGATCCGATTGCCGGCGCCATGACACCGCTGCCGGCGGCGAGGGAGGGTGGAGAACGGAGCCGAGCGCGGTGCGAAGCGTTCAGCAAAGTGAAGCAAAAAGCCTCGCCGCATTTGCGGGCTTCGAAATTGTTTGCCGCCCGCGGTTGGGGGGAGGAACCCTAGCGAGGGGGGATTTTGCGGGCGGGACTTGTTTTGGGGCTTGGCCCGTTGTGTACTCCTTACATAGCGCAGTGTCTTCTGGTGACTAACAAGAGATGATCAGGGCTTCCAATACATGGGCCGGATTGCCATGTGGTACACCAAAGGCCTAGTAATCATGAAGTATATATAGCCCATTTTTCCAGATAGTATTTATTTTTCCTTTTTGTTTTTGATTCTTGATATGTCAGGTGTACTTCATTGTCAAAACTTACAGTATTCAATTGTTAGATATCTAGAAGACATAGAATTAAGAACTTTATTTCTGTATAAAGTTTCAAATTGTAGTATATCTGTACAATGGGGTAAAAAAAATGAAATGTCACTTCCACTTCGTTTACAGTGTTGTCTTGTAGACGAGAGCCAACAATTTGCAGGCATGGTAAATCCCATAAGTGATTGTCAAGAATTAGTTTCTAAATTTGTAGGATAGTAAATTTTGAATAAGCTGAAAATAGTAGCTTTTCGTAGATTACTATGATCCCACTATCATTTGATACATAATCTCCGTTTATTTGCGTGCTAGAACACTAGTACTAGCATTCGTACCAACTCAGATTTACTTTTTTAACCTTTTTATCCTTATTTTTCACCTCACTTATTTTCTCATTTTTCCTTTCCATAGTTCATTTGGTCTATCATTAGTGTTTACTGTTTTTCTTTTTCTTTTTTTTCCTTCCATCATTCATTTTTTTTGTCATTAGTGTTTCATGCTTCACATTTTTTTTATGTAGTATTCTATATTTTAATTTCTTTTGTCTCTTATTTGTTTTGGATTTTGGTTTCATCTTTAGCATTCCTCAACTTGTTTGAGATTCAGAGATTTCGATATTGTCGTTGTATATATCATGACGATCCTACTATCATTTAATATGTATAATCCATTTCAGAAGCTGTTTTAACAAACAGTTTGGAAAAAGGAAGAAAATATGTTATGCACATCATCATGATTGCGTGCTCAATGGATGGGACAACATACTCTTTGCTGTCCGGTTGTGTGCTCAATTTTTATGTTTGTATGTAATGTACATAAATATCACAATTTATAGTGCCCACAAGACAAAAAGAATGAGTTTTATAAGTGTTCTACAGATCAAGACACGGTTCTTTTAGTGTCCCGTGAACAAAAATCTCTATTTAAAAGGCAAACTGTGTTCTATTTACAAGGCGTAATCGTGGGTCAGATTTGTGATTTCAGGCTTATAGTATATGTATGTTATCTCTAGATTTTCTGAAAAAAAGTTCTCTTCATTTTTGGTTCTTCTATTCTAACTTTGATAATTTAAGAACAAAGGGAGTAAAAACATAACCCAATCCCGTGAAACCGTTTGGGTGCTTGTGTGAATGTGTTGCACTTCTTTCCTCTATTAATGCAATTATTCTAAGTGGTGCGCTAGGCTGTGTAAGTAAAACTATAAATAAATTGAAAATTAAAAATTTTATAGGTGTTTGAAAGGAAAAATATGATTCATTAAAAATAATGGAGCTTCAACACAAACCTATGCTTCTATTTTTGTAAAAAAATGCTATATAAGTGTCAGAGAAGGTGGTGTTAAATTTAAGAAACAAAACATATGAAAAATATATTTAGAGGGTAATAACTTTTTTAACATTTTTTTAAAAAAGAATTCAAACTATATATAAATTATTCAAAGAATTGATTTTCACAACTAGAACATTTGAATCATTATGATGAAACATTTAAAAATATAAAAAATAAATTAAAAACACTCAAATTTTATAAAAAATATATCTTGTGGGATTTCATTTTTATTAGATTAATGCATGGAATACAATGGTTTAAGATTCAAAAATAACATTTTTCAGAAAAATTAAATGCCTAAGTAACACGTGCCGCTATGATGGCCATGAGTGGAAGCAAGCTGCGAAAAAGAAGGGACGTGGGCATCGAGCAAGGTGGCCACGAGGGTCTAAATCAGGAGGAAGCAGCATTTCATGCCCATTTCATTCAATCTTTATCCTTATTTATTACTATATGATAGTGCTGAGTATGCATGATTGTTTTGGTCTTATGCATTCTTTACTCGGTTGCAACACAAGCGGCATCACTTTATTCGCATGTGCATAAGGTCTAACAGGACAATTACATCCACTATACTATAAAAGGACAATTACACTCTTGCAATGACTGCCCCTATAACGCGACGCTATCACTCGACTCACATCGCTTCGTTGCCCTTATTATTTAGGTAATACTCCTGTCATAAAAAGCTGTCGTTTCAGACTATATCCGCAGGCCAACAAAACTACAGCAGCTTGTCCCAGCGACATGAAATAAAAAAAAAGAAGAAGTATATAATTTTTTGTGATTTGGGATACTGTTCATTTCATTTCGAATGTCCTGCTGGGTTGATCTCGGAGACAACATCCTTCACATTGCTTCTCATGCTGACTTCCACAATCTGCACGGTTGAAAGAAGCAAATGTTATAATTGAATTTTCCTCAGACATTTCATTTCCTTTTATACAGGTTTCAGCTGCAACAAGTGGAGGTCGATTCAAGAGTTCTCTTTAATAGTAGAGAAGATTATATTTCATAGTGCCAGAGCGATGTATGATTCATTAGCAACTGCAGACGAGCACCTGCGAGGACGTCCTAGTCCTAGGGGTCCAGCTCATCTGGTAAGTCGACATTGTTCAGGTAAACCAGTTCCATTTCATTTCTCCAGATCTGAAAATTGAATCATTATGACTTGGATTTTAATCATGTTTCACGAAAAAGGTATCAATGCCGAATACCAAACAATGTTCATACCATCTCCCTAAATTCAACCCTGATATGCGGCACATTCGTTTTGTGAATATCATTTCCAGAGGGCCCTCTTTTGAAGTAGTTCTTACCAATCCAGTGTGCCTGCAAGAGATCAGACCATTAGCTCCAGGACTATAAACGAAAAAAGGGTAGTTCACTATATTTCAAAGCATTGGGATCAGATTAGAAACCTAGAAAAATGAAAAAAAAATGTTCAGAAAAATAGTAAGAGATTGTTCATTTACCTTTAGAGCATGTGAAAATCCTGATTGATATACAGAGTTTCTCGCAATTTCACACAAGTCACAAGAACTGAGCTTCCATAGCTGAAACAAGGAAAAGTAGTGAGTTCCTCATGAGCTTTTTGCATAGGTGCAGGAGCACCCAGCACGTTTCATGTCCTGTTCCCATCATATTCGTCTATCGCTCTATGTGTATGTGGAAGTGTATGCTAAATTATATATGTGCACACAAGAGTCATGATGTTAAATATGTTAAATTACATATATGTTAAACTGCAGGAGAGGAGGAAGACGGAAGTACCGAAGCAGCAATACTGTATTCTTCCACTAGAGGTTCCTTTGTCAGGTGAATTTGCAAAGGATCATCCGTTGACAATGAGACATTCAGACCTCGTTGGAAAAAGACAGGAAAAGGATTGCGATGGTAATCAAGAAACAGGGAGTTGTTGCTCAATGGGGACATGGCCAGACCAATCTGATAAAAATGAAGCAAGAGTTAAGGAGCTGGATCATCACTCAAAAAGCTAGAAATTGTAAAGTTCACAACAGCAGACAGGTCTAACTATTCTCTCCATCGTTCATTTTATCATGATTCCCTCCAGCTGGAGAAGTAAATTTATAGAATGCAAGCACAAAGGAGCCCAAGATCATGATGGGTTACAGAACTTGCCAGCATTACCTGAGCAAGATAGTATAAATACTGAAGCACAGGAGACCTCCTTAAATTTATTCCATGAGAAATGTTGTGGCAGAGAAGAAATGTTGCGGCCAAATGATCGATGTCTCCAGCCTGCATGAGCATACCATGTAAGGGGGAAACAAACCAGGATACCAGATTTTCAGAAAGGAATACAGGACTGAGTTCAACCTCGCCAGCATGAGGACGGAATTTTATAGTTGTCATCCCTTTTGACTCACGCAGCTGAAAAGTGAACAGAAGCATTACTCTCCCAGCATATAATGGATAAAAGTTTGAGCATGATGGATGATTTGATCACCTTGTTCAGTGTGTATAAGTTAGCATAGCAGTAGTATGCATAGTATGAAAATGCAGGGTTAAAAGCATTGGTCCATTGTTCAGGAGTAGGCATGTGCTTTGTTGGACGCCTTTCAGGTTTGCTCTCATCATCAACCAAATCCAACCCTACAACCTGCAAGGCAGGGAAACAGTCAAACCTAGTCAAATTAGACAATAATGGTAAAATTAAATAGCACCTCAGTCCTGCCCTACCTCAATCTCAACCAAAAACTTCAGTTGTTTGGAGTTTATAATTCACATGCAAGAGAAGATACAGTTAACTGTTGTGAGTTGTGACCTAGCCAATTTAAGTCTGACAGATTATGATAATCTCGTTGGCTAGAACTGTGTTGTCATTTTGAGTTTCATTAGGTCTTTCTTTCCAGACCACATTGCAAAATGAGATATAGTAATGTTCTAAGTAATAAGAATAAGGAAAAAGTCCAATTTACTCCCCTCAAGTATGACTGAAGTCTGGATAACCCCCTAAACTAATTTTTAGTTTACTTTACCCCCAAACTTATGTCATTTGGTTTAATTTACCTCCTAGTAAAATTTATCTTTTTATTTCTCCATACACAATTTGAATTTGAACTTGAAATTTAATATGGTAGTAGGGGACATCATAATGTATATTAAAAAAAAGTTAAAAATTTTTAACATTATTTTTCATAATAATTTTGTATCACCATGATTATTGTACAATTATATCATTCTTTATCAAAATGATGAAAAACAATTGTGCAATATTGTTCTAACATGTGTTATGATGTGAACCATCATCACGTAAAATTTTAACTTGTAATTTCACTATGCGTGGAGAAATAAAAAAAGACAAATTGTATAGAGGTAAGTTAAACCAAATGACATAACTTTGGGGGTAAAGTAAACCAACAAAAGTTTAGGGGGTTATCTAGACTTTGGCCATATAGTTCAGGGGAGTAAATTGGATTTTTTCCTAAGAATAATAAGTTGGGAAGTTTAAGAGGAACAATCATGAATAGAAAAAAAAATCAATCTCATTTTTCGAACAAATTATCAATTTCAGAACTGCATTCTATTAACAGTAACTTTAAAAATTATTAACTAAACACAGCACAACAAGATCAACTCTTAGCTGACCCTAGCCTAATGCACATGAAATAACCACTTTTAAACCATTGGTCTGTGAGTGTCGTGCCAAGGAGATGAAGATGTACAGCACATATTAACTACTTGTGTCTTTGCTAGACAATTCTGGGTTGAGGTCCTCACTGCTAACAATCTGCATGGATTGGATTGGTGGCGTAAGGGAACTGGAAGATCGGTGAAGACCAGGAGGAAAGCATTGAATAGTTTGATCATCTTGGGCATGTGGATTTTTTGGGAGCACCGCACCAGCTGTGTCTTCGAGGGGGTTTCACGAACCATTCAGGAGGCCAAGCGTATGTTCCGGGACGAGGCTCGCCTTTGGGGCCTTGCAGGGGCAAAGAAGCTCATGGAGCTCTTTCAGGGTCGTGTAGGGATTAGTCTAGGCTATACTCTATGAGGTCGGTCGTTTCTCCTTTCTTTTCGTTCCGGCTATCTGTAATATTTTGTTTGTTTTGTTTCCCCCTCATCCCCGTGAGGTGGAAGGTGCTTCTGTATGGCTGCTGTATGGGGACCCTTTTTCTCTCTTAAATATAAAGGTACAAGCTCTGCTACATTTTCAAGAAGAAAAGAATGTCGAACAATTATCCTTGCATTTTAAATATACTAGAAAAGATTTGTGTAGGCACATCATGCATGTTAAGGGATAAGAATCATAGTAGGATACGTTATAGAGTCCTATTAGTATAAGTATTAGAGTCCTTTTCCTATTTCTATATTGAGTCCATGTAACCCATATATAGATAGTCCCCATTGGATGCAATCCAATCTTACTATATTCATAACAATGCATTCTAGTTACTTTACATACTAGCTGTTTAGTAAGTCATCCGTCTCACCATCCATTCATCATGACCTAGAATTGTATGGTCACACCAGACCAGTGAGTAACAACCACAACATATTTACAACTAAAAAATTATGAAACAACAATAGACAGCATGCAGACTTGTAAACAATGGATACATTACACAAGTACAACTCAAGTAGATGTCCAATATATAGTTTAAAAAACTCGAGTGCAATTTTCCAACCTGCTTTAGGAAGATATGGAGCTGTGGGTGTGAGGCTGGATCAATAGTAACCTCAAAGAGCGGAAGAAAAATGTTGTCAAGAAGATTTTGAAACGATGTAACAATGCCCATTCCCTTATACACATTATATAAGCGTGGAATCTGCAAAACAGTACAAAGAGAGTCGATCTTTACTTTTAGATATATTTCAGTAAAGTTAGTCTCTGCAACGTAATATCTTCATGTGATACTGCATTATAAATCCACATCTATCAGAATAGAATCAGTAACAATTTTGTATCAGTAATTATTCATGTTAATTCTGAATAGTTTCAACGGAATGAATTCTGATAGTTTATGGACTCAAGTGGTCATTTTTGCAAGAAGATTGCTGTTCACTGTGATATTTGACTAGAACTAATGGAAACAAAATGGGTCATAAAGTTACAGATGTCTGGTGGAATGAGTCAACAAAAGCTATACACAGATAGCTAAAACAACAGATAGCTAACAAATTCTACAGTACAAACATAGTTTCACATATGGTAATGTTTCAAAAGGTCAATGAGGGAGTCACAAGAATACCTATTGCAGCATATTGGCAATCAGTTCAACCAAATTACAAAATTGCAAATGTCAGTTGTGATATCTGATAAGTACTCCCTCCGTCCCAAAATATTTGACATGCTAGCTATCTCAAGTTTTCCCAAAATACTTGACACTCTTGCTTCCCAATGCAACTTTTCTAATTCCCAATACATCTCTATCTCTATCTCTCTCATTCTCGTTTTTTGTGCACCTATCTCTACCAAATTTTCTTAATTCTCATGCTCATATCTAAAACGTCATCTATAATGGTAAGGAGGGAGTACTAAAAAAGTTGAAAATTGAAAAGTAGAGAGAGGATACCTGAACAAGCCAGACAACATTATCACTATACAATTCATTGTTCACTATCCAACTTGCTAGTTGGTCCCACTCACTTTGCTTCCTCCCATATATTGAAATCCTGTATTCAGCCATCTGGGGAATTAAATAGAGCAGAGTAAGTTTAATGGCATCAAGAATGGAGTATATTTGAATAAAGCAACAGAAAAGTCGAATTACCAGTTTACCTGATATTTGCTAGCAGAAAGGTCGGAGAAAACTTGCTTAGTCACCTCAGCAAGAAAACGACCTATTTTTTAAATCAAACAACAGTTGAAAAGAATTTCATATACGAACCAAATATAGCTTTCATGAAGATAATAATATTGGTCACAATGAATACAATGATCAAACAAGATCTGATGATTATTCCTAAAACGAACATAGATAAATAAATATTGAACATAGCAGTAATCACTGTTTTATATGATAGTCAATGCACTGTCCATCAGACAAAAAACAATGATCGTATCATCAAGTCAGTCAAAAATCACCTTATATTTTAGATTGAATACTTTTTATTCTTATTCTGAGGATCTGAAGAAAGTTGGTGTTTTACAGGCACATATGCTCATAAGCTCAGGAGCTGGTTTATAAGATTTGTATTGGTATTAGCCTAGAAGCTACTACCTCAGTTTTTTTTATACATATACATTGGTTAGTTTGTCTACAAAACAACAACAACAACAACAACCACCAAGCCTTTTAGTCCCAAACAAGTTGGGGTTGGCAACGTTGGTCAGTTTGTCTATATTAAAAAAAATGGAGGTAGTAGCTTATAAGGAATTAACGATGAACAAATCAGCTAGTGACTGTTAAAGGCCTAGTGATTGTCTCATAGGTGGGGAAATACACATACATAAAATCTAATATAATTAGTGCACCATGAAGGAAAGCTAAAACTGAAAAGGTTTGAGGCCCCCTTTGTATCCCTCTAGATTATGGAATCTGGATTGTGAAACAAAGGACTCAGATTGTGGAAGTTCCACAATCTGAGCTCCCAGATTCCACAATCTCACAAGCTGAAATGAAGCAGCTTTTGCCAGATTGTGGCACAAATATTTACACTTTTGCCACTAAGGCCCACTTGACATGACTGTAGCTAGATTGTGGAATCTAGACAAACAAACACCTCCTCAGATTTTGTCCTTCAAATTTTACAATCTCAGATTACACAATCTATAATCCATAATCCAAATTCCACAATTTAAAGCTGAAACAAAGGGGGCCTGAATCTTGAAATAAAGCATCCGTTTGTCACCCGTATTGACAATAGTGTGATGGACTACAGGAGCGGGCCGGCAGGAAATGGACTGGCTACACCGTGAAGTTGACTGGGTTGCCAACGTCACTAAGGGCCCAAGTCAGGAAGAGATAATAAGAAGGCTTTCGTGCGGGTGTAGGCAGGATGGATTTGATCGACTCTGTTTCCCCCTGTTCTTCTAGCTCCTACCTCTGCTTCATTCTCTTGCGATCAGCACCTTGCTGCTCGTTGTATCCAGATTGGATCATTGGTGAAATTATCTAAACCAAGTTACTATCGTGTTCATGTCTGTGCTTGTCTGATTTCTCCCTCGCTGCTTGTGTGATTTCCATATTATGCTTGTGAGATTCGTCGGGTATTACAACGTTGCAGGACTATAGTAACCAGGGGAACTGCTGTACTTCACATAGAATAATATGCATTTCTGTGAAACTATAATTTAAGTATCTTTTAGTCAGTAGGCATTATTCTTAAATTTGCAATCCACCATTCTAACAGTCTATCTCAATGGAATTTCAGTGTTTTCCTATATGTTTTAGACAGCCATCTAGACTGGTCTAAACGATAAATTGGGGCCAACCACACAGTTTAGCCCTTAGTCAGGTCTGTAAACGGTTAACCCATTTAGTCGGTTCAAAACAGTGAAAAAAACACTCCAGATGAGCTAAATGGGACGGTGCCAACAAGGGCTGAGATGGCATTTAGCTGGTTTATGTGACGGAAGAGGAATTTATCGGGACATATATCCAGATTCTCAAACGAAAAGGTTGAGTGAAGACAAAAATAGCAACATAGAGCTGTGAGCATGATATTGTATGATTGTACAATGAAAAATGGAGGTCATATAAAGCCTCGATAACAGAATAAGTCTTTGCGGAAAAGTAGGACCTTAGCACAAGCAATACCTTGAATGAGATTGTCCTGTTTAAGGAAAATCTCTCTGAGCCTACTTTGGCCACAAGGATTGTATTTAAGGTTGAATTTGTCAAAACGGTGAAATGTACTTTTGTCTGCATGGACATCTAACAAATCAACATTCAAGTCATACCTGAAAAAAATAAGAAAAAAAATAGTAACCAACAGTGCAAGAACCATGTGGTAGAAAAGACCCAAAGTGATCGGACCCTTCCCCAGACCCTGCAAAAGCGGGAGCTACATGCACCGGGCTGCCCTTTTCTTAGCGCCAGAACCATGTGGAAATAGGAATATAGGATGATCTCTTAACGTACCCAGTTAAGTCCAAGCTCTCAAAAACCTCCTTTAGAGTCATATATGTACCATCTCTGAAAATGACAACCTAGAAGACATGAAAGTAATAATGAATACACCTCAGGAGACAATCAAATCATGTTTCAACATATAATCTAGGAGAGTCATTCACTGATTATTTAACGAACATACCTCATCAGGCTCTTTTCTTAGTTTGGACTTTATGAACCGAAGCAAATGTTTCTGATTCATGCATGCTGAGTGGTGAACATGAGTGTCAACCTTCCTGACATTGTAAAAATCACGATGAGGAGCAGTCTTCTGGGCAAGAAATTCCCGATCCGCATTCAACATCAGATGAAACTTGAACTTCTGAAAGGAAACAAGAACGAATTCAAATGAGACTACTCAAAAAATATGAGAGGGAATTCAATACTTTTCATGGACTAATGAAGTTAAGTGATCCATTAACATGATTACATGCTCGAGAAGATTCAACCGATTATGACAGACAGTTCTTGTATTTCCAAGAGCAATCACAAAGAGAATATAATGCATGTCAGTGAAGAAGGTTGTGGCATCAGCCACGGGATAAACTCTCTCTGTATCTGCGATAAAAGAGGGAGGGAATTAGATAAGTCATAGGAAACTGAAATCATCTTGTTAAGCAAGTGGAATACACCAGCTGGAGTTCTTACATTCTTTATCCGCATACACATGTACAACACCATCAACCATTCGGAAAACATGCTGAAAGCAGAGTAATAATTGAGATCTGGAGGACCAAAAATAGAAGATATTAAAGCACTGCAAAAAGAATAATTAGGTTACCTCTGACTTGGGTTCAGGCACATAAGTAAATGGATTGGGGTTAGGCTTTGGCGTACTGGGATCATTTATGACCTCCTTCTCCCATGGAGCAACCTCTTCTCTAAAAAGATAACATTCTCTTAGCTCAAGGCACCTTTGAATAATTTTGAAGACCTCAATTTCGTCAGGAGATGGAATCTCTGAAACAAATAGATAATACCATTCCATTAACTTAAACCAAAGAGAAAAATAAGAATTTGGTTGTTGCACAACTCAACTTACTAGAAATTGAACAACTTGTTACCACAGCTCTGGTTTTTTACTCTCAACTAACAAGGCTTAAAACTAATATTAAGAAGAAATTGAGAAATTGTACACATGCACATAGGAATATAGCATCTAGATAGCCTGTCACAAAATAGTGATTAAGGGATAAAAATATAACTGATATAAGCATGTAGATGTAACCAGTGCATCAAAAACAACTGAATTCTTAGCATCCCCATTAGTGTCAAAAGATCAAAAATAGTGGCTACTGTTTCAAACTTAAAATAGCATCGAGTACTTTTATTTATACCAAAGTCCATACCCTTTGGAGCAGTTAACAACTTGATAAATGATTCTTGCTGAGGTTCTTTTCGAAGAATATCTGCGGCAACTGGATCAGGTTGAACTGCATGGAGATCATTTGATATACTATGAGATCGTATCATCTTCGCTGCAGCTAACTGCGTTGAAGCCCCATTTTCCACAGTTGCACTCCCTTTGTGTTCTCCCTCCTGATCAAAATGTATTCATTAATTAGATAAAAAGTGAGGGTTTCAGTGGCAATTCCATATGAAATGAAAGTGAAGCCTAAGTGCTTTAAAAGAATTAATTCATGACTGATAGAAGCAACTAAAACTATGTGTCAATTTGGCTGTTACCGATATAGCATGATCTAGCACAAGTTCCGTTACCCTTACGCGCTGTACTTGAGAGGATCTACCAGATGAGTAATATTACATCGTACCTTTGAGTAATGTCAAACATGCAGAGGCATTATTTATGGGCATCTTTGCACCGGATAAAGATTATTTTAGGATGAAATCTTTCAGAAGCTTTCATCAAGTTACGACTGAGCTGGTTTACCAAGCAATCAACTTGCTACCAAGAAGAAGGTTGCTGTTGAGGAGCAAGACAGTAGATATTGACTTATACCCTTGATCATTTAACCTAAAGCATGATGCAAATATTTGCTAATCACCCTTTGCTTTGCATGCAACAGTCACAGTAAAGAAGGCCTTATTTCATGCGGGCTCAAGCAACCATCCCAACGCTTTTAAGTGTGAACCCGCAATAAATATTGTGATTATTGAAGTTAAGTTTATAGGAACAGAATACGAAATCCTTAAAAAAAGACTAGAGGAAAACTGACAAATTTGATGTTCTCACTGAAGATGTTAGCGATAAATCCAATTTATGTCATGTCATTATTCCTATCCTTTCAAAAGAAATGTATTGTGTTTATTTAAGTCAAATTATAGGAACAGAATACAAAATCCTAAAAACAAGACAAGACAAAACTGAAGAATTAGTGTTCAACAATTCACTGAAGATGTTAGCGATAAAACCAATTTATGCCATGCCATTATTTCTACCCTTTCAAAAAAAATGTTCAGCATCGTGTGGTGTCTTGTATGCAAATTCATGCCAAGGCCTACTGCAATGTAAACCATATAAGGCTGGTAATCAAGGCAGAAGATTAACAATAATAACAAAAATAGAGTAATCCAAGCCAGGTGGATGACAGGTACTTACAATTTTTCCATTTGTGTTCATGTATCCATTCTCAAGTTTACCACCATTCTGTTTAATATCATCCTCTTTTGACTCATCTGCACTCTCAAAAGCACTTGTACTAGCGACAGGTGACTTGGGCGACTTTGGTCTAACCCGTCTGTTTGAACCTGAGCGTACCATTTTTTTACTTCCTGGAAGATCATATTTTGTTTATCTATCCATGGTCATTGCACAAAAGAGACGTAAATTTATTGCGTTGCATATGCCCAAACAAATGATAAAACGTGTGTAGACATAGAATAGGAAGCATATAAAATTTTGTTTGTCAATGTGAACGTTTTACTTTAGAGTTTACACTCACATAATTGATTCTAGACAAAGATCAGCACAGAGTGGACTAATTAATACATCGACTGAAACATCAATGAAGAATGAAATGTTTGTTGAAAGTTTATGGATTACAAGCATAATCCTTTATTTTAACTAAGCTACCTATTTCTTCATTTCATATTCCAACTCATTACCATTCAAAAAAATATTCCAACTCATTATAGTTTATGTCAAGTTTTCACAACAGGGTTGTAATGATTTGCAGTACAAATGTATCGAATGCTAAGTTGGCAGTTGGCACTAGTGTTCCTTTTAAAGCAAACATGGTATCCTTTTTCACTTACAAAAATCTTTATATCACAATTAAGTAATTCAGGGTCCTGACGTTTTAATTTATAACCTTTTGCGTACTAAGTTATTTATGCATTCCATGGCAATACATGATTTCATAACTGGGTCAAGAATAAAAAAACATGGTCTCATAAAGATGCAATGAATCAAGAGGAGCATTAGCCTTAACACAACTTCCCATGCATACTGTGGCTTAATCCCTGCATCCAATTACCTTCATAGACGTTATCATTCACTCATCTTCCAATTTGTAAAAAAAAAAAAAAAGGATCTTGCAACGATTGCTACACTCAGACTAATGGTGCATTAAAGGCTAAACCTTAAATCCAATATATGCATGCTTAACCAAGAGGTGTATGTATAAGATCCTCTGATCTCTTACACTGACTCCATCATTGCTTAGTTTGAGTTATCAATTCACAATTTTGAGTTACCAATTCACAATCCCGCAAAGAGTCTCAGGGGTACTTGTTAAGACCCTAAATCCAATGTATGCATGCTTAACCAAGAAGTGTATGTATAAGATCCTCTGATATCTTACACTGACTCCGCCGTTGCTTAGTTTGAGTTATCAATTCACAATGTGAGTTACCAGTTCACAATCCCTCAAAGAGTCTCAGGGGTACTTGTTAAGCTCGACACCACGGTCATGCTCAGTACGAAACGCCACCCTGCCCGATTGGAAGCCATTCCACGACCTTCTCACCTATCACCAAGCCAATTCCCCCAATCCTATCCGTTCCAGCCCAGTGACCCGCATCCGGGCAGCCGTGCATACCCACACGTGTTCCTAAATGCGAGCAAACGTACCGTCGGGGCCCACGTGCAGCCTGGGTAACCCCTTGGGAATCTGGAAGGCGTCAGCGTCAAGCGCACAGGTCGTGTGCGGCCGCACTACCCCGTCCGCGTCATCCTCCTCGTCCTCCTCCACGAGGTATCCACCGGCGGCGGGGCCCACGCGACCGCCGTCATAGAACGCGGAGAGGTCCGGGAGCGAGGCGGAGCCCGCACCAGCGCGGCGCGGCGGAGCGGCGGCGGAAGCAGGGCCGCGAGTCCTGCGGCGGCGGCTGCTGGCAGCGGAGCGGGCGAGGTCGCCGCCGACTTGAGCGACGGCGCGGCAGTGCAGGTAGTAGCCGGCGGCGGCGGCGGCGGAGGCCCCAACGAGCGCGGCAAATGCGAGCTGCAGCCTGTACCCGGAGGCCGCGGAGGAGTCCATGGCTGGCGGCCGAGGGGCCTCCTGGGTTTAAGCGCGGGTTATTAGGAGCTCGGGATTTGGAGGGGGAATGGGATTACCAATAGAATGGCATGCGATGGGACTATGAGAGTGGGAGGAAGCAGGGGCCTGGTGGGGCCGTATTTTATAGGCCCCGTGCGGACGGCGACGGGGTGGGCCCCGCTGTCTTTGGCAGCGTTCACGCATACTATTATTGAGCTCCTGTAGCGTGGCCACTGCTGTTTTTTTTATTGATTTTTCGTGGTTATCTTAACTTTTGTGTACTAGGCCTTTTTGTACTCAAATGAAGCCATGAGGGCATGAAGGGATTGGAGGCTTTGTGTAAAGGTACAGTACAGACTTTATGGCAAGAGGGAAAACCGTGCACCATGGACAACCCGGTCTTGCATAACACTTCCAATCAGTTTGCAAAATTTAAATTTGTATTTATCTAGTGTAGGAATAGAGTGAATCAGATTTTTCAAAGAAAGAAAGATTATCACAATGTTCTAATGTCGATATAGATAATGTCATTACCTGCTCTTAGCAAAGAGAGATGTTCGTGGTTGGCTATTCTATTTCTATAGTTTATATTTAGTGGTTTTAGGTAGAGGATATGACAAAAATTTGATAGCAAACTTACAAGAGAAGTATAAGCAAAATAGATGGTCCACAATAACAGAGTCTAAATTTTGGATATGGACAAATATTTGACTCATATTTATAGATGTCTCCAAAAACTTTCTTAGAGCGTTGAGAATAGACACAATTGCTGAGTCATAGTCTATTCAACTTAAATGCAAATTGTTATCTAACATATTTATTGCTTTATGCAAGAATTTTTAGTCAATATATTATAACTTACCTTTTTGAGTTGAATATTATAACTTATTTTTTTATTTGCAAAAAGTACCGTATTGTAACTTACTTTAAGTAGTCAACTAAAATTTTATCCACATAAGTTGAGTACAATGACCCTAATCTTATGCAAGATAAATGGTTTACAACATGCAATAATACATATAAGAACTAACAGGAAATTCTATATTCCCATTGGGGGTTGAAAACGGCACCCGCATTCGCACCTACTAATAGAAAATGGTAGTAGCACTTGTTGGGTTTCGAGTCGGGTTCAGGTGTTCGTCGGGCTTTGACAGAATATGTGTGGCAGACCCGCCCCAGAAAATCAAATCCGAGATGGATCCTGCCTCTCACAGGACCCTGTTTGGCAATGCTCGGCGAAGCGAGCATACACATGGTACAACACAGGCAGAATAAACAGCAATCTCTTATAGGAGGAGAGAATTTTAATACATCATGATTCCATAAATTAAAATTAAGTCTTACATCATCAAAGTACGAATAGGATTTTGAAATCACGAGAATACAGCGGAAGACATTAAACGGGGTACAGACTCCGACTCTTAGACTTAAGCAAAAGTATGGGCCTTGCCTAGTGGTACCATACTACTAGCCACACAACATTCACTACGGCGAATCGCAACGTTCTCACTGAAGATTCCCAATCTCCGGACGAGGTTCTTCCCACTGGTAACTATCATCCTGGATATACGCGTCGGCGCCTAAAAACCATGTGTTCGTAAAGCGTGAGCTTCTAAAAAGCTCAACAAGACTAACCCGTCAAATTGGCTATCTACAGCCGACACCTAGACATGCTGACTGACTTGGGGGTAGGGTTACCTTTGCAAAAGGACTCGCATTACCTGAACTATTCTTGGTCAAGTTTTATCTCAGGTTAAGTGTTTAGAATTATAACTATAGTTTACACTGATCTAGGCAATCATAAATAGAAGCAACAGATAAAATAAGCATCATATCTTAACCATCATCCTCATGGCTCATCATCTTAATTATAATGTGGTGCGTTTCACGAGCAAACTCATAAATTGGGAGTGACAGCGATTCGAACCGATTTACACCTGCAGGGATAACCTAATCATACGACACGTGCGCGTCCCAGACCGCACGTGACAACTGTTCACACCAGATCCTGCAAAGTCAATTCCCTCCTACGTCTGCCTTAGCAGTACCGCATCCCACTAGAACACACATACCGAACGGTTTCTGTGGAGTTCCCACAACTGCCCACCCTAGATCGCCTCCGAATTAGACACCGTAGGGCAGGTTCGACTTTGCAATCACTAGGCTACGTAGGTTTACTGGGCCCCATTATACCCAACATATGATCAGTATATTTAATGCTTGATCAGACTCGGACCACACGGATCAGACAAGACTACGGCCACCCTGGACCCAGTCCAGTTGCCGACCTACTTTGTACCATGTCTGTATCCTCCAGCTTTTAACTTTCTTTAATCATCCATAGTAATGTGCCATATGTTTCATGTGAAAGTTTCAATCAAACCCTAGCAGTCGCGAGCAGCGTCTACTCTGCTCGACTTCTCCCGTTAAGTATCGCTAAGTATAGCATACTATCGGAAAGATTTTTATCTGATAGTACTATCAGAAAGATGAATTTTTTTTTTGGGTTTGGGTTGAGGTTGAACTGAAGTCCCTAGATTTTATAACAATTCTAACGATTTCTGCTATGAGATTATTCACAGGTATGTATGGAATCTTGTTAAGGTCAAATTCTGAGAAAAATTACAGAGGGTTTCTGTTTGCTGTGACACATTTCTGGGGGTTCCGCTCACTATGACACAGTTCTGACAAAAGTTCTAGCTCCAGAAGGGTTCTGTAACTCTAGATGTAAAGCAAAAACAGAACATTTGAGTTCTGTGTGCCATGACATACATCTGACAGAAGTTCCAACTCTAGATGAGTTCTGGATCTCCAGATGTAAAGCAAAAACAAAACATTTGAGTTCTATGTGCCATGACATACATCTGACAAAAGTCCCAACTCCAGATGTAAAGTAAAAACAAAACATTTGAGTTCTGTGTGTCATGGCATACATCTGACAAAAGTTCTAACTCCAGATGTAAAGCAAAAATAGAACATTTGAGTTCTGTGTGCCATGACATACATCTGACAAAAGTTCCAACTCCAGATGTAAAGCAAAACAAGAACATTTGAGTTCAGCTTGTCGTTCTAGTTCCAGAAGAGTTCTGAAACTCTAGATGTGAAGCAAAAACAGAAGGTCTCTGGGTAATCAGCGTTAACGGCCCGCGGTCTTAATAGCACGAGGGAAACGAAACAATCTCCGCTTCGCCCGACACCTGACGACTCGGGTCCACTGACGATCTCCACCTCGTCCGACCCCCCCGAACAGGGGTCGGACTCCCTGCAACTCGAGTCGTGCGCTCGACCCCCCTGCGTCGGGGTCAGGAGACCACACCAGGCTCCGCCTCGCCCGACCCTGGGGTCGGGCGAGCCGCCTACCACACCGCAGATAGGCACGACGATGGTGGTTGGGTAATAAATACCTGCACTCCCACGTCCGCGGACAGGAAAAGATAATGATTACTCGAGCAAGTGGGCAGTAAATACGCAAGACATATGACGGCCGAAGGACGGTCACTGTTCTTCCCAGTCCTGTCAGAGCCCACTCCCACGCTGGATGGGACGTTCCTGTGCGACGGCTCGGCGGGCATAGGAACAAGGACGCCGGCGCCACTCTGTCGACCCCCGTCGAAAGTCATTCCCTCATATGACGGGACAATCTGGATTGATGGACACTCCCAGCACCGCTGGATCGGAAGGACGCCGCCATGCCGGTGACGCCATCCACAGCGACGAGGCCCAACATGGGGCGTACGACTAAGGCCACCACTCCACCACGTATCCCAGGTCTCACCTCTTGCGGTATAAAAGGGGAGACCGGGGATCATCAAAGGGGGACAAAACTCAAGAACGCACGAGATCAGACAAGCATCACACATTTCACCACACACGCAATTTCACCCGAGACTTGGGAAGCCGTCCCTCTTTCGCCCGTTTGTAATCCCCTACTACAAACAACGCAAGTAATACGAGCAGCTCGAGACTGGACTGAGTCATGATTGCTTGAACCAGTATAATACTTGTGTCCTCTTGCGAACCATCCGAACCCCAAAATGCGCATCCCACGATAACTACTAGCCGGTGGTAACGAACACCGACAGTCTCTACCTATCTATTTAGGCAGTTCCAAAGGAAAGTGCCTCAACAGATGTTTAGAGTATTTCCCAAGGATTCCAAGGAATTTTGGTTTAGCACTTTTAGAGTTTTTTCTCGATTTACTAGGTATTTTACAAGATGGACTAGAAATGATGAAATTGAATTTTTATTAAATTAGGGACACTATCCTTGTAATACACTTTAGGAGATTAGCATTACTTAGATTACTCATACTATTAAGAGATTATTAATGAGGGTCGAGAGGTCTAGCCTATGATCACAAATCCTAATTACTCTCATAGGGGCATGTTTAAGAGGCTTGTCGTTAATTGTTGTTTAAGAGAGTTACTCCCATTATTGTTAACCCTACATAATAGTGATTCTTTATGCCCACTAATTAAACTCAAAGCACGGTTAAGATTAGCAACTTACTTAAGTATTTCCTTGGTGACAATTTGCTTGTTTATGATTAATATTTGGGTGAAAGTTTAGATTAAGGTTATTCGTTAGTTCGATTAATTACTTATGACCTTCTAGTATTTCTCCTTAGTTAGAAGAATGTAACTTACTTACTTAAGGTCTGCTCGGCGTTGTGGAGCTGAGCACGCACATCATGAGTCTCATTCTCCGCCTCAAGCCTCAGCTCATCCATCCATTCGGCCTCAGCCTCGAGTTCATTGACCTGTAACTTCAGGTCGTCGCGCCCATCCTCCAGCTCAGCGATTTGCTGATCGGTCTGGGCCTTCTGCTCCTGAAGCTGCTGCTGCAGCTCCTCGACTTAGGCCTTTAAGCCATAGTTCTCCGCTTTGAGCTTCTCTAACTTGTCGGAAATCTCAAGCCATTCCAGAAGCACTTTCAGACGCTCCTGCTCTTCTTCGGAACGGGACTGCTCTGCCTGTTCGCGAGCCTGGGCCATCTCCACAACATCGGCCTCGAGCTCCGCGATGCGTGCTACGAGGGCAGCACTGCTGTCGACGTCCGAAGGGGCCATCTGTCGAATCATGGAAAACAAGTAAATCCTCATCTCCGACAGGGAAACGAAAATTTATGTACCATTATTCACAACTGCCCGAACGGAGAAAAATGGCGAGACCCAACATCAAAGGAACCGATAAAAGTGGAAATTGATTTCTGCCTCCAATGTGCAGCAGAGGAACTCTATCTCCCATGCAACTAAGGGCAGAATCATAAAAACACCTTTCCCCTTAAAAATAATCTAGAGAATGATTTTAGGGGATGAAACCCTACGGGTTCTATAGGATTTTTGGAGTAAGGAACAAGCCGAACACAGGAGGAGAAAATTTTTAAGTTCTGCTTTCCTTGATTATTTTGCTAGATTAATTCACAGGTTCTTATTGGACTTATGGGGTTGAACTTGTTAGTTAGGTGAATTTTAGTACACATGCAGAAATGAAAGAATGTGACGACCTATTCGTCCTCACCAAAAGAAAACCCTAATACGACATCCTCGGTGGCACTACTCGTCTCTCGAGACAAATCGTTTTCTACACGGTCTAACGATTGTTAGTGTACCTGTAGAAAATTACATCACAGAATAGGTATGCAATATGGCCATGATAGTCACGACTCATGGCAACCGGCGGCAACCAGTAACGCCTTACCCTTAGCGGCCATGAAAAGCATCTCAGGCAAGATGGGTGAACCAGCAACGCGAACACCAAGCGACCGTGAATATCATCCCACGGCAGGACTCCGTACCTTCGTTGTAGTTCGTTGGTGCGTCGTTGCAATTATGTAACACATACCTCCGCGTAGTTCGTTGGTGCGTCGTTACATAAATATAAATCAACTCAAAGTAAAATGCATGAATGCGAAGTTAGCATTGCCACCTTCCTAACTATAACTTCTAATATGAGCTTTCTATATCGTGCCTCACCGTAACGCAGTTTTTCAAAATAAGCCTCGTTAATATGGCGATCGGTCGACGCGGGAGCACTGGTGGCGGCAGGGCAGTGAAGAAGACCGTGAGGAAGGGCGGGGAGGAAGAATAGCGGAGCTAGCGGAGAAGAAATAGCAGCGCACGGGAATGGGCTTAGCGTGAGCGTGCAGCACGGTGATAATTGCCGGCGGCTTCCCGTACGCGGCAGTTGGGCAGACGGCAGAGAAGCGGCGCGCTCGGGGAAATTTAATCGCGTGCCCGTGGCGATGGTGAAGACGGTCGATGATTCCCGTACATTGGTAGTTCGCCGGACGAACGGAGCAGCGGAGGACCATTAAGGCGCACGTCGGGCTAGCCTCGGCTACGGGCGTAGGACGACTCACCGCGGGGGGAAAGACGGTATGGCAGCCCTGTTTCCTTGGCAGCGGTAGGACAAAGCCAGCACTGCAACAGTACTCGGCTGGCAGCATAAGGGGAAAAAAGAAAAGAGGAAGGGAGGAGAAGAGGGAAGGATCAAGTTGAAATTTGGAGAAAGTTTGTTCCTTTTCAAAGAGAGTGAATAGGCTTGAATTTCATTTGAATTTGTGAACTCCAAATAAAGGCTCAAAGGTGGAGAGTACAAGGAGATAAATTTTTTGAATTTGAATTGTCACTGCAAATTTGAATTCCTTCATTGCTCGCTTGACTCTTTGCCCAAAATTTGAATTTCCGACCTAATTAGGTTTTCCATTTGGGTCGCTTCGGAATTTGAAGCAAGGTTTGAACAACTTTTGAATTCGATACCCTAGGTCCCATTACTCAACTATTTAAGCTCCTCGACGATTAGGGTTTTGATAAAAGTAGTTACGGAGGTTCAGCCATATTCACACGTTAATCTTCTTCCGCCCGCTTTACATGAAATGCCCCCGTGCTCTATCCTCACTTAATCTCAATTAATAAATTTGCAACAGTTTAAAATGACAAAAAGCGCTTATAACTTATTTTAGTTGACGAATTAGTAGCCATTTATTTAATTCCCTCTACCTCATTAAACGACAAAGAACTTTTTAATTCTTTATTTTAACACCATAAACTTGCTTATTTATTGGATTGATCGAGTTTAAATTTTGAGGTGTCACAAACAGAGGAGGGGAGCGGCGGCAGGGAGAAGCAGAGGGGAAAAGAAGGAGGAGTGGCGACTGGTTTGCAGCTGCTGCTGCATTATTGCCCACGCGGAAGTGAGCAAAGAGGGAGAGAGAAAGGAAGGGAGCAGCGCGTGGCGTCGTTGATTGGAGACGGCGGGCGGCGGCGTGCTCGGTGGTGGGTGGCGCAGTGGAGAAAATATGGCGCGGTAGAGAGAGAGGAAGGGAGAGAGAGAGAGAGAGAGGAGAGGAGGATCCTGCGCGGGATCCTCGCCGGCGTGATGGCGCGGGAAAAGGCGTGCCGGCCGGCTGCCAGCCGCTGCGGCGGTTGACCGCCGGGGGCGGTGGCCTGATTATTATAATTTTTTACAATTAATTCAAAATCCTGAGCTCAAAAAATTTTGAATATTTTTGTGGGCACTCAGTGGTTTATTTGGAATAACTTTCGTTAAAGGAAGAAGTCTTGATTCTGTTTCTAAAAAATTGTGAATTTTCAATCAAATGCAAGTTTATTTGAAGTTTTAAGGGAATTAAACCTTTTCCAAAAATCCTGATAAAATCTTCAAATTTTTATTTTGAAGTTAACTTAATTTCCACGTAAAAATATTACTAGGGTTATATGGGATTTTTGATGTATTTTGAATGTTGCGATGGAATTTTACCTGCTTTGAACTGATTTTGGTACTGTGGTTCAAAAACTCTTGATCTGATAACAGTGCTCAGAAATTTTACCAAAATTTTTGTGGAGGCTAATGGAAATGTTTAAAACAAAATTAGTTATTAGCTTAAGGGTAAATTTTGCTTCAAGATGCAGGAATTAATTTTAGGGTTTGAGTTTTAGTCGACGAGTTTTTAAGTGACACCTGAGGTGTCACAATATGTATGGCATAATATTTTTTAAATAAATGTATAAATAATTAATGTAAAAACATACTTATACATACATAAATAGGATATTAACCTTTAATTTTGTTACTAATATTTATTAGCTTATATTTATATTAATAAATAATAATTAAAAGGATAAATGTATTAATTAGATAGATTCTGGTCAGTTCGGGTCACCCGCAGATGGGATATAAAACCCACGCCCGCACCCGCGGGTGTTTGAGTTAGGTGCGGGTGAAAAATGCCACCGCACCAGCACCCGTCAGATTTCGGTTTTGTGGGTATGCCATCCCTAATTCCAATCATATGAATGCATTTTGAAAAATTTGGTTGGCAAAGAAGAACCTTTTTGGATAAAGATAGGTACAAAGGAAATAATCGATATTTTGTTATTGTAAATCAAACTAACATGTGTTCATGTCCTCACTTTTCTTTTTTTTTCTTTTTTATTTTCATCTTCAGTTTTCGTACATATACTCCCTCCGTTTTTTTGTTACTTGTTGTTTGATCATAAACTTTAACCATTCGTTTTTTTTCAAAAGAATTGTTCAATGTATAAAATTAAAAATCATATTTATAAACCATTCATGATAAATTAAATTATAACAAAAAACATATGATACTTTTCATATTTTTTTAAATAAGATGAATGATCAATGTTTCTTATCAAAATTAACGGCGACAAGTAAAAAGAAATGGAGGGTGTATACCCTAGCCCCCCTTTACCTCTTCCCCACCACCCATGCTCCTCTTCGTGCATGAATATTGAGTTAGCGATGTCTCCCACTATCCCATGACTTGATCAAGAATTTCAATAAAGCTTTGGCACTTGCGTTGCTGTCGATACCACCACCATGTTAGCTCACCTGCGCTACCACCATGTACCCCCTTACATGCCGTCACTAGCTCCACATTGCCATACCTCGCCTCACTCAAGCTATATCTCTCGCCATCGCTGCACCATGCCTTCATTCGCGCCACCTCTTGTGATATTGTCGTCATGCCGCTATGAAAGAGAATATAAGGGGGAAGCGACTGCTCGCACCACTATATATAGGAGACAAAGTGTCATTAGGTTCGTCTTCATAATTGAAGGAGAGGTTACCAAATCCGAGTTGAAACATTTTTTAAATTGAGTCTATACGCTTTTGAATATTGTTGGAATTTATTTCAATCTTAGTTGAATTTATTGGAATCAAGTTGAAACCCTTGATGTGGTTTGGGCATGTATTGGATGATATATGTCCCCTCTGATCCGAAAAAAAATTCCACACGATCTTGTGCATGCAAGGCTTATCACAACTATCGCTCCGAAAATCAACATTTCTAAAAGGGCATTGATATGGAAGGCTTTGACATCACACATGAATCTCAAAACACTTTTTTATATGAAATGAATGGTCGAAATAACTCTTTGTACACATAACCATGCAGAGTTGCTTTACTCCCTCACTCCCCCACCACGCCACCACGTACACACTCGAAGCACAATTCTAGTTGATCTGGCATATGAGCAAGGTACGCAGCCCACGTGAGGCTACAAAAGAGGATCATGTGTCCCAAGCTATAATTAAACAACGTATCACCATCATTCTTAAATATTATAACTCACCTGTAAGAAAGATCTCTTATTAGCTAAAGGTGGCATAGTTCTCGATAACCTTACCCTATGAATATTTATGTTAATGCATTTTTTAAGGACCAATCTGCTATTGCAAATGTGCTAATATGATTTATCTCCCATTAGAAAACTTAAAATGTAGGGTATTCTATCAGTTGTGTAAATTTTAATGCTTTGTGTCGTTGGCGTTAAGCACCTTTAGAATGTTTTGTTATCTATTTTAAAAAAATAGCAGTGAGGCACGCCAAGGCTAGCTGGGCAGGCCAAGAAATGCGGTGGCGACCATGGCAACGCACGGTGAGCCAAGGCGGCGAGGTCCGGTTGAGCAGCAGTGACAGGCCAAACGATGTGGCAGAGGCAGCGGTGGCAGCCACCACCTCTTAGGGGCTTGGTGGTGGTGGTGGTGGGGGTGTGTGTTTTTTAGGTTTTAGGTCAAATCCTCATCAGCCCCGTCCATTTTATACATATGGGATTCTATTTGGCTGAGGTCTGCAACCAATTTAGCTCAATAAATTTGTTTTACGAATAAACCTGAATTTCTTTGTTTTTTACTCAAAAATTGACAAAGAAAATTTTTAAACCTTGTGCTTAGTAAAATTGTTCAAAAGCCGTCCATTTTTGAAATGTCACTTAAAATTTGTTTTGAAACTGTTTCAATTTTTGATAAAAATATGTGCTCCACTTTTCTATAATTTTTAAATGAAACACTTCCTGTAGCATTTTATATAAATGCATATATTTAACCCCTCTATTTTTAAAGTTTCATATACTCGTTTTCCCTTTCAAGCAACTATATAAATTTTTTGTTTCAAATTTATTTAAAGTTTCGCAGGAACGGTGGAGCGCGTAAATCAGCTAGTCTTTTACATCTTGAAACAATCTTCTTGTACCGTCCAACATTGCTTGGAACAATCTTGTGTAGTGAAACACTTTTAAGTGCTTTTTAGAACAATCTCTTATTTATTGGAACATTGAATTGATTGTGGAAACTAACAATTTATTTTTTTACTATTATAATTGTTTTTACAACCGAAACAATTAGTTTTCACTACTGAACAATATATTTTGTATTGGAACATTTGATTTATACAAGCAATTTTAAAAGGAAACATTACGAAAATTATTCATGCAAGATCTTATTTTATTGTATTAGTTGTAAGGACAATATTTTAAACCGTTTTGAAAATGGAGTTATGGTTTGAGAGAAAATCGATTTTGTTAAAAATTTTAATCGAAATAAATTCGTCCATTCATTCCTAACGGAACACATTACTTCCATCGGTTGCTGATGCAGGAGAAGACCGGCCGGGCTCGGCGACCGCTGCGGGCTGCGTTGCATGCGCAGGCACTCTCAGAACAGAGCCCACGCGCGGCCCACAGGCCACAGGGGGTGGTCCGAGTTCTGACAGTAGAATCGTTTCCAGGAAACCGCGGGCCGCGGCAGCACCGAGTGTGCCGGTGCCTCTCCCTCCCTCCTTGTCCGCCTCCCTCATTCCTCTCCGGAACCGCCGGAATCGGGTGGGATCCGAGAAGGCTCCCGGTCACATTGCTCGATCGCGCGCATTAGGGCGACGGTAGGGGATCGATCGGGGAAGACGAGCGAGGATGCAGCGGCAGATGGCGGCGACGGTTGAGGAGCAGATGATGGTGAAGGCCATCAGGGAGGAGTCCGCGTGGGAGGCACTCCCCAAGCGCATCCAGGCCGTGGTCGTCACCAACGAGGACTGGCACCGCAGGTACCTTTGCAACGATAACCGATCGTTACCTGGATGATTCAACGAAAAGATGGGAGGCACAGAAAATGCAAACATTTTATGCAATGTCGCAATACTGACGAGACAAAATTGGACAAGAAAAATGGTTTAGTATGTGCTATGATAAGGTCGGCTTGTAGTGTTGTAACTACCTGCGTCGTGCCAGAACATTACAATAGGTGATACTATGCAAGTTGTGTCCGGTCGAGAAAGAAGTGAATTAACTGGTATAGGAGTGGATGTCTAAAAATGATAGTACAGTATGTTTTATTTCAACGGAAATGCTTAAATACATACTCCATCGTTCCACAAATATTTGACAGCATTGAATTTAAATGACGTCTTTCACTATTCGTCTTATTAAAATTTTTATTGTAAATATCATATATTTTGTTATGATCTTTGTTATTACTAAAAGTGTTTGAAACACTACTTATAGTATTGCATATTTAAACTAATTTTCCAAATAAGACGATTGTTAAGAAGGATGATGTTAAAAGTCAATGTGTCAAATATTTGTGGAACGAGGGAGTAAACTCTAGTAAATGTCAACACTGAAATTATGCTTTTGGGTAATGGAAGGGGAGAGTCCAAGCAAGTTCAGTTATATAAAGCTCCTGACCTACCTAGCGGCAGAGTCTGCATCGTTTTAGTAATGTTCGTCTGTTGCCTGAGATTTTCTTATTTCTGCAAAACAACAATCGTAGGATCGTGGATTATTGCATAAGGAAACGGTTGCCTTGGAACTCATGTTTTGCCCGCAGTGTATGCAAAGAAGGGGAGTATTACGAGGATTTGATGCGCTACCTTCGCAAAAACCTTGCAGTACGTTCCTTAACGTGTTCTTTCTTTCTTTTCATTGATGCCACAAAGTGCTTCTCTAATATATCTTGTAGAGTCAGATTTCAGAAGTAGTTGTCAATCATCTTTTACACTCTATTAGTAGAACGTGTTGGTGGTGAATCACTCTTGTTTTACCCTTTTTGCTGAAGTATTCTTTGAGTTTCTGTTTTTTCTTTGGGTTAACAGTTGCAGTCGTTTCTCCCAAGTTTACTTAGGAAGCTATGGTATTTTCTAAGCTTAAATGCTTCCTTATAAAACTTTCATGATTTGTAACAATATGTTGCAGTTATATCCGTACCACCTTGCGGACTATATATGTCGAGTAATGAGGACATCACCCTTCAAGTATTACTGTGATGTCCTTTTCGAAGCTATGAAGAATGGTAACCACTCTCCTTTTATGCTCACTCTGATAATTACACCTTTCTAATTGTCCTGCACTGATGGCCAATATAGAAACTGAGATACCTAAATATTATTGGTACAAAATTAATAGTCTTTTTGAGGAAAATGAGTTGTTGCTTTCCCAGAAAATTATTTTATTCTTTGTTCTAACTTATTGATAGGTTTTATAGGAAAGAATTTATTCTAACTTATTGACAATACTGACAGAGCAACCATACGATAGTATTCCAAACTTCAGTGCTGCTGATGCTTTGAGGATTACTGGTGTGGGAAGAAATGAATTTATTGATATCATGAATAAGTGCAGATCAAAGGTATTATTATCAACTATGTCACGGCCCTTCTCTAACATAGCTGTCCGCTATATTCTTTGCATTAGTTTTATCTGTAAACCCAGATGCTTATGAGGATTATTGCAGTATGTAAGAATGGACAGTACTAGTACTATTATTGGAAAATAAGTACAGAACACAACATAAATATTACTCCTGTTATTGGAAAATAAGTACAGAACACAACATAAATATTTAAACAATTAGATATACTTGTAAACATTACTCCTATTACATAATCATTTTGTTTCACTTGTTTAAGACGATAATGTGGAAGCTGAATAAGTCAATTGCAAAAGAGCTGCTTCCTGCACAACCTGCAGACTTGGCGATAGAACCATGGTGGGGCGTGCGGTTTGTCAACTTTACACTGGATGAGTTTAAGGTTAGGTCCTCTTTTAATAAGGAAATTGTAGCTTAACAGAAGAAGGTATCTTCTCCTTTGAGTCGTGACCTATGCATTGATTTTACATGAACTTATCAATGAGAGAAAATAATACAAAAGTGTCTTTTATTTATGGGAACTGGTGCTGGTACTTCATTGTAGAAGCTTTCAGAAGAAGCGACATCAGCAATAGACAAAATATGTAAGGAGGAAGTTAATTCATATGTTCTATTTGATCCAGAAGTTATAAGTGGTCTTTACAGGAGAGGGCTGGTATACTTCGATGTCCCTGTTTATCCCGAGGATCGCTTTAGAGGTATGCAATCACATCAATTTTTTTTTCATTGTTTATTCTAAAGGATGTCAGTAGTTTCTGCCCAATTTTAAAATTGTTACAAGTTAGTATGTCATTCATTTGCATAGCTTCCCCCATGCCACTTTTCATATGCTAATAAGGGACAAAATTTATTACGGCCTTAACACCCGAGGGTTCTGATTTATTCCTGTAAACCTTGTATTTGGTGATGCTTTGGTGCTGAATATGTATCACCACTTCAGTTTCCAGGCTTGAAGGTTTTGTTTCAAACAAGGATCAGTCATACGAAGATCCAATTGAAGAGTAAGTAGTTTCTTTCTGCAGTCTACTGTGCCACTGCAATGAGCTACTTTCTATATTAATCAGTGGTGCGTTGCTAACTTTGTCTGTAGCTGTTAAAAATCAATCTATGATTTTCTACACTGCAGGCTACTATATGCTGTATTCGTTGTATCAAGTGAAAATGCCACAGTTGCTGAATTGGCTGCAACTTTACAGGCTGACCTTTATCAGCTTCAGGCAGCTGCATCATTTGCATGTCGACTGGGTTGGGCTGTTAAACTTTTGGATACCGACTCTGTTCTTAGATATTCAAGTACTTCTGGACTGCCCAGCAACCTTCTTAGCGAGGATGATGATGGTTCGCGTACGAGTGTGACCTCAGAAAAATCTGGTAACGAGTTTCTTATCAATGATTCTGATGGACAAAGAAAGATCTCTGCGGCTGCTTATGTGGGCTTCATTGTGGATGCTAACGTAACTTCATACTTGATGATGGGATCACTGTCTCCAGGTTAGATTCGCAAGTTACTTTCTAGTAGACAATTACATTTCCAACTAGTAATCTTTCAACGTTACTGTCTGAATGTGCTATACCCAAGATTTTTACTGATGTACAGTCGGTTCAAAGTGATAGTTTGTAACTCCGACGATGACACTTGTCGTTGAAGTGGCATAATGGACTAATCGTTCCTCATTAACCTATTACAGGTTTAAAGTCTCATGCCGTAACATTATATGAGGCCGGGAAACTTGGTGACTCTTGCATTGCTGATTTATGCAAGGATCTGGCAAGTTTAGAAGGGAAAAGGTTTGAGGGTGTGCTACAGGAGTTTGCGAATCATGCTTTTAGTCTTCGGTGCTTCCTCGAGTGTCTGCTGTCTGGTGGAACTTCGCCAAACAAAACCAGCAATAAAACAAGCGAAGCAAATAGTCAGGAGTGCTCCTTTCATGATTCAGATACCCCTTCGACGGATGAGAGTCTTAGAGATGGTCTTGGTAATGTTGATGAGAGCAATGAAAGCTCACTTCAAATTACAAAATCTTCTGATGCTGGTAACCAGGATGGATTATCTCAACAGGAACACCGAATTGGAGATTCCAGTGCTGCAGAAGGGAGTACATCATTGCCTTCGACGACTATTGTGCCTGTAAAAGAGGAAATCACACTCGAGAACGATTTTGACAACGTCCAGAGTACAGAGATGAGCGGTTCAACTGGTAACAGCCCATCGTCAAAAACTAAAAGAAAGTACCGAGTCAATATTCTTCGCTGTGAGAGCTTAGCCTCGTTGGGCCCATCAACACTTGAAAGATTGCTTCTAAGGGACTATGACATAATGGTGTCTATGATTCCTTTTCCAACTTCATCAGTTTTACCTAGCAGTGCTAGCCTCGTACATTTTGGTCCGCCTTCGTACTCTTCCATGACACCTTGGATGAAACTGGCATTGTACACATCTGGGTGTTGTGGCCCGATATCTGCAGTTTTTATGAAAGGGCAGCGATTGAGGTTGCTTCCTGAGCCATTAACCAGCTGTGAAAAGGCACTCATATGGTCTTGGGATAAGGTGGGTGGATTAGGAGGTAATTTTGAAGGTAGCTTGGTGAAAGGAAGCCTTCTGTTGCATTACTTGAACTCAGTGACGAAATATTCTGCTGTGATAGTACAGCCACTGAGCATAAAAGATCTGGATGAAACAGGAAACATTATCACCATGGATGTTCCACTGCCTCTCAAAAATGCTGATGGTTTTATCGCATCCAAGATTGCTGGCAGTAATTTGCCTGAGAATCAAGTCTCCGATTTGATTTTATTACTGGAAGATCTGTCAAGTAAAGTTGAGTTGAGCACAGTAGGTTATCTTCGTTTAATACGGCTTCACAGGGTAAGTGAATCCACTGAGCTAATACCTGAGAATGAACGTTATGCTTGGATACCTTTGAGCTTGGAATTTGGAATTCCTTTGTTCAATCCGAAATTATGTGAAAGAATATGTGAACGGGTAGTCGAGTCACAAATACTTCAGAAAGATGACATAGCAGAACATTACGAGACAATGCAGAACGTGAAGAAACAGTTAAGAGAACTCTGCACCGAGTACCAAGCAACAGGTCCAACAGCAAGGTTATTCAATCAGCGGGGTGGCACAAAGAACACTTCTCCACGCAAACTGGTGAACATTATGAGCGGACGATGGAGTCCGTTTCATGATTCGTTAATGGCGGCTACCAATGGTGGTTCCCCACGAGAACAGGAGCGCACCAAGCCTGCGAGACGACAGAGATGCTTCACTGAAGTCCTGAGCTTTGATGGAAATATCCTCAGGTATATTTTTGATTTCTGTAGTATTATTTCTGTAGCTGACTTGTTCTGATCGTGCTATGGTTCTTTGCAGGTCATACGCACTCACTCCTGTGTACGAGGCTGCTACGAGATCTGTTACTGAAGAGCAAACATCCACATCACCCATAGCAAAACCAGATCATGAAGACGCAAACACCAAGGATGTTGCCTTACCAGGAGTCAATATGATATTTGATGGAGCCGTATTGCACCCTTTTGACATTGTTGCTTGCCTTCAAGCTCGTCAACCTCTCTCGTTGATATCCGAGGCATCGGCTGGATCATTGGCCATAAAATGATGGCTCTACGCATTGGCTGTAGCGCTCCGCTTTCTTCTTCGGATTTAAAAGGAAATTTAGTCACTCGCAAAGAAAGTACCAAAAATTTAAAGATTAAATCAATTAAGAGAATTTCTGGTAATTGCTCAAAAGAAATTATTTTTCATTGGTCCAAAGAGAATTGGAAACTTGCAAGAAATTCTCGCAAATTAAAAAGTAGCTAAAAAATTAAAATTCTAAGTCTAAACCTTTAAAGTTCAAATTCAAACCCCAAGTGCAGGTTTCTACTTTTATTCTCCAAAAATCCAAATTTAATTTCTCCCGATTTCAGTGAAACGAACTTCGGGGCTGATTCAAATTTCAAATTTTGAAATTCCAGAAAATTTTGTGAATTCTTGGATTCCTCTCAGAATTTTTTTAGTGGGACCCACTAGGCAGTAGGCCCCACCGGTCAGCCCCTCTTCCTCTCCTTCTCTGTTTCTCTTCTCTCTTCTGCTCTCTATCCCGCGTGCGCGATGGTAGAGCATGGCTGCCACTTGCCGCTTGCTCGCACATCTCGTAGAGCACCAGGCATGCGTGGCGAGCTCGCACGACGCGTGCGCGGCACTTTTAAGCTGCCTCGGCCGCTCCGTCGACCGCCTCGCTCACGCCGCCACTCTGCTTCTCCTCTCTCCCTCACTTCCGTTTCTCTCTGATGGTAGCACCGCGCCGCCGTGCCTCGTGCCCGCCCAAATTAGGCTGATTCCTTCGCAAATCGAAGCACCCGAAACCCCTCTCCATTCCCGAGCTCAGCCGCCCCACAACCTTTGCCGGAGCTCGCCGGATTTGGGAACGCCGCTTCCAGTACTCGCCGCCGAGAGGAGCCGCACGGTGAGCACCGCTTTCGCTTCACGCGGGAACTCTTCCTTCTTGCCATTCGGAGTCCCTGAAGCACGTTGCAGCTCACCCCGCCAGCCATTTTCTAGGGGGAGCTCCCTTTCGCCGGGAACGCGCGACATCGCCGGCCGCCGCAGAGCGCATCGCCGCCGACCATGCTTTGGTAAGGGCTTTGGCCATCTTCCTCCTCCCTAGCTCCGCCGCGCCGCGTGGAAGCTCTTCGGCAAGGTCCCGCGGCCGGTCGAGCGCTGTAGCGCCGCCGCACCATGGCCGCCGCCGTGGCCGCGTCGCCGCCGCCCCTCTGGTGCTCGCCGACGGTCGATTCCTAGCCGAATCGACTCCTCGCGTCGAGCTCGTGCCACCGGTACTCTCACCGCAGGCCATCGTCGCTGGTAGCGCCGCCGCCTATCGCCGGCCGGAGTTAGGGCTTTTGCCCTAGCTAGGGTTCCTACTTTTCTTTTTTTTTCAAAAATCCAATTAAATCGGCTGGAAGTTAAATAATTCATATAAAATCAAATTTGGCTCAGAGAAATAAAATTCAAATTGTTCTGGAATCATGAAAAATGTAGTATTTATGAAAACTATAAAAATTCATTATTTGAATTTATTAATTTTGTGGATTTATTTAATTAACAATAAATGGCTAAAATATAATTAACTGAATTTCAATTATGTGGCGGACCGTCCCTGAAACGGGGGAGGTCCTCCTCCCGGGATCCATTCTCGGCGATGTTCGTCGAAGTGAACATTCACAGAGTACAACACAGGCAGTAAAAGCACGGTTTACAGAGAGAACAAAAATATTACATGAGTATTGATTACAGAGTCTGCATTCCACACGAACCAGTTTTCATAAACAGCGGAAACGAAAGATAGAGATACAGACTCCGACTCCGACACTAAGCAAAAGCAAGGGTATTGACCAACGGCACCTTCCTACTAGCCACACACAGGCAGCGGCTACTCGATCTGCTCCCACTGGAAACTACCCCAGCCAGGAGCCAACTCCTCCCAAAACTGCCCACCGCTACCACCGGTCGCATCAAACCCACCTGAAAACCACAAGTCGTAAAGCGTGAGCTTCTAAGAAGCTCAGCAAGTCTGACCCGTCAACATGGCTGTCTATAGCCGACACCTATACAAGTACGGCTGACTCTGGATAGGATAGTTGTAAAAAGGACACGCTTTACTAAGTAGCTTCCTACTTTCAAGTTTTAGCTCAATTTAAATTCGAGAAAAGTAACTTTAGTGTGCACTATGACTAAGCAATCATGCTGACAAATAATGATTAGTATACACATCACAACATGATTATCATTCTTCCCTCGTTTCACTTCTTAACATATGCGACAGAGAGATTGAGCAAACTCTAGAGTGAGAGTGTCAGCGGTTCGAAACGTTTTTCTACCTGCAGGGTTAACCTGGTCACACGACACGTGCGCGTCCCGGACCGCACGTGGCAACCGTTCGCACCAGATTTGACAAAGCTAATTCCCTCTTACGCTACCTTAACAGTGCCGCATCCCACCAGATCACCCGTCCCGGACGGTATCTGTGGAGTTCACACACTGTCCACCCCAGCCCGTCGCCAATCAGATACCGTAAGGTAGGTTTAGCTTTGCCGTCTCTAGACTATCTAGATTTACTGGTTCTCATAGTTCCAGCATGTGAACAGTACATTCAATACTCAACCAACTGTGGCACACGGGTCAAACAGCGCTACCGCACACAGAACCCCTGCCTGTTGCATTCCTATTAGTCCCTGTCTGACCTTAATTTCTTTCCATGAAAACTGAATTCGCTATGGCTCTTTAGTAATAGGTGGAAGTTTCAAGCAACTCCTATCATATCGCGGGTAGTGTCCGATCTGCCCGACTTCTACCGTAGAGAATTCCTAAGCATAGCAGCTAAATCGGACTACCTGTACCAATATTCCAAAATAGGTACTACTGGAAACACATGCATCTAGGGTTGCATTCAATTCCTGCTGACCTAAATGCACATCACATGACCCACATACACAGTTGCAAAAGAAGAATTTTAAAAATAATAGTGCACCGGGGCTTGCCTTGTGGATAGTCTTCCTGGTCTGCGACGACGGGGTCTTCTGAAAAATCAGGATCCGCCTCGATGGCTACCTCGTTCACGTCGGCGTCTACATGATGCAAATGGAGAGGTGATATTAGCAATAATAATTTCTAGCAAACTTAAGTAATGTTACCGAGGAAATGATTCTTGACCTAATCCAAATTAATATTTTAAGTAGTACCAAAACAACCCTAACCAATGCTATCGCAACACCAATTAAGTAGCTAGGGTTAAACCTAGGGTTTATACAAATTTTCCAAATTTTAATAGTTGCAAATTAATTAAATAGTGTTTTTGGCCATTAATTATTAATTAAATAAATCACAAAAATTATTAATTGTAAACAATGAAGTTTTATATTTTTCTCCAATACTAGACTTTCCACTGATTCAAGAACATTTGGAATTATATTTTTCTGAGCAAATATCGATTTTATATGCTTTATTGAATTTTTAACCGAATTAGTGGAATTTTTGGACAAAAGAAAAAAATAAATAAGCCCTAGCTAGGGCCGAGCCCTAGCCGTCCGACGGTGGTCGGCGGCGCCACCGGCGACGGCGGTCGGCGGCGAGGCCACCACTAGGACGGGCGCATTAAGGAAAAAGAAGGGTTTTGCCGAGAAATGATTCTTGACCTAATCCAAATTAATATTTTAAATAGTACCAAAACAACCCTAACCAATGCTATTGCAACACCAATAAGTAGCCAGGGTTAAACCTAGGGTTTATACAAATTTTCCAAATTTTAATAGTTGCAAATTAATTAAATAGTGTTTTTGGCCATTAATTATTAATTAAATAAATCACAAAAATTATTAATTGTAAACAATGAAGTTTTATATTTTTCTCCAAAACTAGACTTCTCACTTATTCCAGAACATTTGGAATTATATTTTTCTAAGAAAATATCGATTTTATATGCTTTATTGAATTTTTAGCCGAATTAGTGGAATTTTTGGACAAAAGAAATAAATAAATAAACCCTAGCTAGGGCCGAGCTCTAGCCGGCCGGCGGTGGTCGGTGGTGCCACCGGCGACGACGGCCGGCGGCGAGGCCACCACTAGGACGGGCACCGCACGGGGAGTTCAATCGATCCGGGTGGGACCCACGGCGGGCGCCGAAATAGCGGCGGCAACGGGCGGTGACGCTACGGTGCTCGCCTGCGTACCCGGCCTTGCTGGGGGGACTCCTTGCGGCACGGCGGAGCTAGGGGCGGGGGAAAAACGACGCCGGTTCTCACCGTAACACGGAGTTCACCGGGCGACTTCCTTCGGCCGAGGAGCACGGCGGCGGCGGAGCTCAATCTGGCGGGCTCCGGCGAAAATTGCGGGCGGCCGAGCACGGAAACGGAGAGACAAGCTTCGGATGCGCCGGTTTGTGGAGGAAGACGGCGAGTTGTGGCTAGCTTGAGGCGCGGCGCGCGGTGTGGTCGGCTCGGCGGAGAGGAATCGAGGAGCAGAGGAGAACGGCACGAGGAAGAAGGAGAACGTCGACCGGGGGAAAAGAAACGGAGTGGCCGAGGCGCCCATTTATGCGCCGGGGCGGACACGCACGTGGCGCAGGCCGCGCGCGGCAGGTGGCGCACGCCCTCTGCCGAGGGAGCCTGTGGAACGGCGTGCACGCGCAGGAAAGAGAACAAAAGAGAGAGAGAAGGAAGAACGAAGAGAGGGGCTGCCCGGTAGGGCCCACTGACCAGTGGATCTCACTGGTATGAAAATTTTTAGGAAACCCAAAAATTTTTACAAAAATTCCTGGGAAATTGAGAAGAGCCCAAAAATAGTTTTCGAGAATTAAGATAGAGTTTGAATTTTAAAATAATGGTTTAAGCTGCAAATTTAAATTGACTAGCTTTTAATTCGCGAGGGTTCCTTGCAAGATTAAAATATTTCTTGGACCAATGAAAATAATATCTTTTAGAAATTACCAGAAATTTTATTAATCAATTAAATCTTTAAATTTTTGGCATCTTCTTTTTAATAATTACCAGGACGTTTATTAATTTCCTTACTCCTCAAATTTTTAGTACTTTCTTGCAATTGATTTAAATTCTTCTTTTGAACTTGATGAAGGAAACGAAGTGTTACAAATTATCAAAAATCTGGAAAATTTTGTGTAAAACCCTAGATTGAACCCTTGTTATTATGAAGTGTTTAATAGTCGAGTAGGTTTTATTTTGACGCTACTAAAGTGTTTAGCTTGGTTTTAGGTTAAAATTATTTCTCAGCCACACTAATTATTTAATTTGCTATCGATCACTTAAATTCTTGAGAGATTATTAATGACTGATTTTACCTCCCTACTTGCATCATGTAGACGCTGACGTGAACGAGGTAGCCATCGTGGTGGACCCTGAGTTTTCTGAAGAAACCGCCGTTGCAGACCAGGAAGAGCATCCCCAAGGCAAGCCCCGGTGCACTACTGTTTTTTAAAAAATTTTCCTTTTGCAACAGGTGAATGTGAGTCTTGTGAAGTGCATTTAGGTCGACAGGCATTGAATGCAACCCTAGATGCATGTGTTTCTAGTAGTATCTATTTTGGGATATTGGTACAAATAGTCCGGTGTAGATGCTATGCTTAGAAATTCCCTACGGTAGAAGTCAGGCAGATCGGACACTGCCCGCGATATGATAAGAGTTGATTGAAACTTCCCCCTCTTGTTAAAGAACTTGTGACGAATTTAGATTTTATGGAAGAAAAATGGGGTCAGACAGGGAATCATAGGAAGGCAACAGACAGGGGTTCTGTATGCGGTAGCGCTGTCTGACCCGTGTGGCACAGTTTGTTGAGTATTGAATGTACTGCTCACATGCTGGAGCTATGGGACCCAGTAAACCTAGGTAGCCTAGAGACGGCAAAGCTGAACCTACTTTACGGTGTCTAATTGGCATCGGGCTGGGGTGGACAGTGTGTGAACTTCACAGATACCGTCCGGGACGGATGATCCGGTGGGATGCGGCACTGTTGAGGTAACGTAAGAGGAAATTAGCTTTGCCAGATCTGGTGCGAACGGTTGCCACGTGCGGTCTGTGACGCGCACGTGTCGTGTGACCAGGTTAACCCTGCAGGTGTAAAAACGTTTCGAACCGCTGACCCTCTCAATCTAGAGTTTACTTAACCTCTCTGTCACATATGCTAATAAGTGAACAAGGAGAATGATGGCGATTAAAGTTGCAATGAATCTTATGATCACTGTTTGTGAACATGATTGTTTAGCCATTATGCTTACTAAAGTTTAGTTTTTCCGAACTTAAATTGAGCTAAAACTTGAAAGTAGGAAGCTACTAGGTAAGGCGTGTCCTTTTGCAACTATACCCCTATCTAGAGTCGGCCGTGCATGTTTAGGAGTCGGCAGATAGCCACGTTGACGGGTCAGTCTTGCTGAGCTTCTTAGAAGGTCATGTTTTGCGACTTGTGGCTTTTAGGTGGGTCTGATGCGATCGGTGGTAGCAATGGTCATTCTTGGGAGGAGTCAGCCCTCGGATGGGGTAGTTTTCAGTGGGAGCAGATCGAGTAGCCGCTGCTTACGTGTGGTTAGTAGTAAGGTGCCGTTGGGCAAGGCACTTACTTTTGCTTAGTGTCGGAATCGGAGTTTGTAATCTTGTCTTATCTTTCGTTTTCGTTTGAAGACCGCGTTCTTTTCCGCTGCTGTATCAGAACTCGTCGTGTGTAATCAATTCCTTGTAATAACTACTCATGGAATATTTTCTTCTGTTTGTAAATCGTTCTATTATCTGTTTGTGTTGTACCTTGTATATGTTCGCTTCGATGAGCATCATTTAGAATGGATCCTGAGAGGAGGGACCTTCCCCGTTTCAGGGGCGGTCCGCTACGTTGGCTGCCTTTGTGTTTAGAATGTGCAAAATTAGATGTCAGGGATAAGGAAATTCTTCACACGAGCAGTAATTTTTTGATTTTGGTGGCAATATTTCGCTAACGTGGTGTTAGGCTATAACGAGTGTTCTGATATCAGTCACCAATGGAACACCAACTTGATTAGAGAATACCCTCACGAAAACGTACTTTTACGCGACAAGCTAAATTTTGCCAAATGTGTTGTATGTCGATCATTATTTCGGTAACATATTCTTAAGTGTTGGCTTTTTTTTGAAAAAAAAAAATCATAAGTGAAAATAATAGAATTCGTCCTTATCTTTTCCTTGAATCGAAATTTCGTCTCAACTTTTGAAAATAGTTTTGTCCTATACTTTGGGTTTAAGTACAAATACGTCTCTGATCTTTTGCGGCATTCTATTTTGTTGAAAATATATGATTTTTTTATGTGGCCCAGTCCATAGCAACTGGGCCAAACATTGAAGCCCGAATAAGATTTCACTCACCAGCCCATGGGAAACGGCCATACAACAGCAACAAATCCGATCGGCGCAGACAGCACTCGATCTTCGTCCATGGCAGTTAAGCCCCTACCAACCACCGCTGCTGCCGCCGCCGTCGTTCTTCATGGAGACCACCAAGTCGCCGCCGCTCTACTCGCCTCAGCGGGAGCCCTCCGCGGCGACGGTGATGCTCTGCCCGTGCATGGTGCTTTTCCTCCTGGCCCTTATCGCCACCTCTATCGCCCTCACAGTCCACTTCCGCCTCTACTGCCACACCCCACTTGCTCACCTCGTTGCCCCAGGCCGCTGTCCGCACCGCACCTGACCCCCGGCTCCGGTACTCTCTGCCACTGCCGTTCTGGTTTGGGCCGGCTTCCCAGCGGTGCACTCCCTCTGCTGTCGGCGAGATCCTGCTCCGGTGCCGCCGATGCGCTCCCGTGGTCCCCGATGGGGAGGCATCTCTCCGCTGCAGTCTCGGACAACGAGGAGGACGGAACCTCGCCAGAGCAGTCAAGCGACCCAGAGCATGTGGGCCGCGTGTGCGCGGCCATCGCTGACGTTGTCGCTGCCGGCGCTGACGTGAACCTGGAAGCGGCGCTGTCCGCGCTCTCTCCGCCGCTTTCCGAGGCGCTTGTGCTTGCGGTCCTCCACCGCTTTAAACACGCGCACAAGCCGTCCCTTCGCTTCTTCCGGTGGGCCGCTGCATCCGGCGGGTTCACCCACACCACCGTCACCTACTGCAAGATAGTCCACATCCTCGGCAAGGCGAGGCAGTTCGAGTCAATGGTTGCGCTAGTCCAAGAAATGGGGAGGGCGGGTGCCCTGTCCATGGATGCATTTAAGATTGCTATCCAGTCCTACGCAGGGGCTGGTGAGATCAAGAATGCAGTGAGTGTGTTTGAGATGATGAGGAAGCACGGTTTTGATGATGGTGTGGAGTCCTTCAATTGCTTGCTAATGGCTTTGGCCCGGGAGGGGCTGGGGAGGGAGGCGAGGCAGGTGTTTGACAAAATGGGCCACCGGTACACTCCAAATCTACGCTCCTTTACAGCACTTTTGCTGGCATGGTGCAATGCAAAGAATCTGGTTGAGGCCGGTCGTGTTTGGAACGAGATACTGGAGAAAGGGATGAAGCCGGATGTCATCGTGCACAATACTATGATTGAAGGTCTGCTGCGCGGGCAGAGAAGACCTGAGGCAGTGAAGATGTTTGAGCTGATGAAGGTGAAGGGGCCTCAGCCGAATGTGTGGACTTATACCATGTTGATTCGGGATCATTGCAAGCGCGGGAAGATGGACATGGCTATGCGGTGCATTGAGGATATGCATGAAGCTGGGTTGCAGCCAGATGTTGCTACCTATACATGCTTGCTTGTGGGATATGGGAACACAAAGAGGATGGACAGGGTGGCTGCTATATTGGAGGAGATGACACAAAAGGGTTGCCCCCCAGATAGTCGGACCTACAATGCACTCATTAAGCTGCTAACAAATAGGAAAATGCCAGATGATGCTGCAAGGATTTACAAGAAGATGATCAAGAAGGGGCTTGAGCCCACGATCCATACTTACAACATGATGATGAAGTCATATTTCCTTGCTGGGAGGAACTATGCAATGGGTTGTGCGGTGTGGGAGGAGATGCACCAGAAGGGGATTTGTCCTGATGTGAACTCTTACACGGTGTTCATCAATGGGCACATACGACATGGCAGGCAAGAGGAAGCATGTAAATACATCGAAGAGATGATCAACAAAGGGATGCAAACTCCACAGATAGACTACAATAAGTTTGCTGCAGATTTCTCCAAGGCTGGGAAGCCTGATATACTCTATGAATTGGCTCAGAAAGTGAAATTTGCAGGGAAGTTTGGTGCATCTAATGTGTTCCATCAATGGGCGGAGAGAATGCAAAGTCGGGTGAAGAGAACTGTCCCTAATCAGACTGGTAACGGAATGTTCTAATAGGCTATGTTGCTAGTGGGAATATGACATACTTGTCATCATGCTTTAAATTTGGCTATTTAAGGGAGGGTTGCTGTTTTGTTCTGTTGTATAGTAATGTACCATTGAGTGGTGCCTTCACAGTATTGAAGCAAAAGTATTAGTCATTTATACTGTTATTTTAACTTCCATCATGTGGAACTGTAATATATGGTAAAACGTGATCCCACTTCAACAAATTTTAGATGCTTATGTCTGTATATTCTGCTTCGTAAGATCAGCTCTATGTAGCTAGGTTGAAATTAGGGACTAGTACATTGGTTCAAAAAAGAGCTGTAGACTTTTTTTTTTCCATTTATTTTCATGTTGTGAACGTCAAGGCCACCATAAAGAAGTGGCTGCTTTTTTCACTGCCAAGAAACAAGGCAATTGCCCCCATTTGCTTTCTGCTAACCCTTCCAGAGGAACCTCTCCATATTTTGTCAATAGCCTTTGTAGTCTACTTTGGAAGATCAAGCGCAATCATGAGATATATTGGAGATGCAGTGAGCGCCCTATCAAAGCTGCCCTTGATCCTGGCAAAATCAGCCACCTTGTCAACCAAAGCCAGCTGAGGCAAGACTGCAAGAGTTCAGCCTTAGTTGTCTTGTGGACAGAGAGGAGGCAAATAAGTACAAGGAAAATTCTTGATCGCACAAGGCAGCATGCTGGATATGATGGCCTGTTCTGCCTGTTGACACTGAGTGTTTTTTTTTTTTTTTTTTTTTTTTGGGTGGGGGGGCATGATTCAGGGCTTACTATCTTTCTTCTTTTTTAGAGAGGCTTAATCTCCGATCACTCCTACCTTTTACCATTCTTTAAGACACTGAAAGGATACTTAGAATACTAGTTCTAACTTCCATGTGCTTCTTCTTTGCTCACTACTTTGAGATGTTGGCAATATGCTTATCATGTTTAGAAAGGTGCAAACGCCTATGATTGAGTCCTATTCATATCTTGCTGCAAAAAAGAGAGTCCCATATATATCATTTAATTTTGTTCTTTTGTTTGATTAACTAGCGATCTGTGTTACCATTTTTTTTCTCTCAAACAATGTGTGTTACTACTTATTTCCTTGTCACTCTTTTGTCAATACAAAGGAAATGCCTTCATCATTGCCTGATGTGAAATGTTTAACTATGATTTAGAACAAAGGAAATGCCTTCGTCATTGCCTAATGTTAAAGGTTTAACTATGATTTAGAACCATCTTATTTGGTCCAAATGGTGAGCTATCTACATTTGCGGAAGTCCACACCGTGCTCTCTTTTATTTGATGCTTAACGGAAATGTTATATAGCTGGCTAGCTGCATTCTGCTCACATTGTGATTTTATAATGAGATCTTTTGACTGCTCTGGTTCTAGTTTGTTCATCCCTTTGAGCACTAGCTCTGCATTATGTCATTCTGCTGTCCGCACTGACCTCTACATGTTGGTAATTCTTCTACATCTTCAATATTAATTTCAGCATGCTATACTTATCTGACAAGCCTTCATTAGCTCTCATGTCCCTGTAACTGAATTTACACAAGAGTACATGACAATACACCTTAATAAATGTATCACAGCACATGCAAGAGCCTTTTGGTCTACATAGTGATGAGTGCTTCCAGCTCAGCACTTGGTTGGTATGATGCTAACTGATCTATACTGTTTAGTTTGTTAGATCCCTGGACTAGCCTTAATATCTCTAACAGTACTACACCAAACAAAAAAAGACATTTTGGTTCTCTTGTACCCTTATGTTTGGTGAGCTAAAGTTATTCTTATCCCTGCTATTAATTAGTTGACTGATCTGACATGCTTACATTTTAGCTGTCATGGTCCAGAGCCTTTTGTATCCACTTCACTGCATGATTATATGTTCATAATCTATTGACTACTCTCTGTCATGGATATTTTTTTTTCCCAGAAGATAATCAAGGATGCAGTATTTAGGTCAGAAGTTCATTTCCAACTTAGCAATAAACTGGTTTATTTACAAATGTCGTCTTAGTTATCATGCTTGGATTCTCCAATTGCCCATGCAAAAAGGATTAAAAAGTGAGTCAGTAAAAGCTTTCTTGGTCATATGTGTAGGCGGTAAGTGTAGGACCTAGATACTTGAATCTTCCTTCTAAATTTTGTGCTTGCTGAATTGAGAACTCCATTGGTTGTAAGAATTTAGCAAGCATGTAGATAGGCCTTTTCCTCCAAATATCGGCATTTATTCATTGGAGCCTGCCACGGCGCTAGGAAATGTTTTCACTGTACATGCACTTCACAAATGATGTAATTTTCCTAGCCATAAATAATTTGTGTAGTTTTCTATAGAAGGATGATTTGGTTCAAAGAACATTAATTTCTAGATGCTGCTGCTGGCTATACATGTCATTCACCGTTGATGCACTTCTTCTTTGCTCCTGCAGAAACAGAGATAGATGTAGAGAAACGATCAGCATGTTTTCAGTGTAGGCCCCATGAAATGTCCATTGGCTACTTAAAAGGAAAAATCATTTAACATTGGCAGGGACTGACCTCCAGCAGCTGTATCCGGTACTGCCATTGCGCCTTCTGGATCATGCGAATCAGACGCATGCCAACATAGATTGGCAGCAAGATTCCAGCCACCCGGAGTAAGTATACCTGCCAAAGAAAAAGAAATCCCTCAGCTATTACTTCCATCTAATCAATTAGTCATCTACTTTCATTTCTTTCTTTCAGCTGGAAGCCCGGCACTCACAGTGACAAGACTGAATGCACAGTGATGTGCTGCTTCAACGGTCACCACTGCAACCAGGTGCCACACCAAGAGCATAATGGCGAACTGCACAGCATGGCATGGCACAAATCAGAATCCATGAGACAGCATGCATCAGTACTAGAAGGACGTTCTTAAGTTCTCTATAGGCGGTACATACTGTTATCATCAGTGACCGGGACCACTTTGTGCTTTGATTCGCATCGTACAAGCACCCGTAATCAGCACTATCAATCAATCTCTCAGAAGATCCTATTGGTTGCAAGGGTTCGTGTGGCATCTCTGGGAATACATCCTCACTGCAGGAGAAGAACCCCGTGATCAGTTTACAACAGAGTTCCATTCACCCGCAATATCTCAGAGGTTAATAATTTTACTGCAGTGAATTTGGACTTCTACAGATTCAAGGGGAAATTCTTTTTCAAATCCTTTAGTATTATAGGTATGAGGCATCCTTTAGTATTTTGGACGGCAGACATTTTCAACTGTGAACCTTGATCTGAAACTTACTGGTGAAACTTGCTGTAAATCCCCATTTTGGCTTGGTTTACAGGTAACTGAAACATTGTTGATATATGGTATATTAGTGTCCATAGATCCTTCTCTGCCTTGTGGTATAGATGCAATGGATTATTTATATGAGTTGTGATAGAGGTGACCAGTGACTAGAGCATAAGCTGGAGATGCATGTGGTGGATGCTCCACTGCATTGAAATTGTGATTTGGTTTGGATACACGCTTTTGACCGGACCACTCTCCACAGCAATACAGAAAGAAGCACAGCTCACAGGTCATATCGTTGAGTGCAGCTGTCTTTTCTGCTTATTATGGCAATGAACTTAATGTGTTTCGTAGCTATGGATGTTTGCACAAACTGTATGAAGATGTTATGAAGCATTTACGGTGCTGACACTTCTTGTTTAATTTTTACAGTTTGGTGCACCGTCCTTTTACTCCTTTATCAATGAGCATTTGATGACATTTCTATTATTTGCCGTGCAGTGTATTTTCTAACCACTGAAGCAAATTGCACACCTCTGCTGGATCCTGTGGTCCCAGAATTGGAAGGTATGCTTATTATCTGTGGGGGCCTGGGATGACGCAGCTGTAGGACTTGGATCTACCTGGCTGAACAGTAAAAGTGTTCAGTGCTCACACAAATCACAATCTATACCCCGGTTGTTGGCAGCCTAATGGCTTTGCTGCTGTTTGAGTTATTATTAATGGAAAACAATGTGCTACCTAATGGATTTGTTCAACAGTGTAATACTTAATGGATCTGTATGCTTCCATTGAAGGGTGGGGTCATATCTGTTATTGCTGCAGTTGCGTGATACTGTCCAGCCAAGCTCAATTGGGATGCAACTTATTTTAACTCTAGGGCATTTTCCGATTTTTGTTATCCATCGGGCTGTGTCCGAATCCCATATTGGACAATGCAACATAAATCGTCTGTGCAGAGAGTTACCTGATAGAGACTGCCATTTCAGCCACCGGAGTTTTCTTTGGAGGCATGGTGTGGCCTGGCTCGAAATTCTGGCAACAGCAAATAATCTTTTTTGTTAGAAAACTGGTAAAAAATGCAAGGGAGGATTGCTAATGGCTTGATTCGGGCAGAAGGTTCGTGTTCACACCGAGTGGCACTTGCTTATGGTTGAAAGGTAGACCTACTTTGTTCACCCTCAAAGAAACATCTTTTGCTTAAGTTTCACTAATCATGTGCTTGTCAACCGTTGTTTACAGTTGATAAAGAAAAAGAAAGGCGGCTACTGCAACAAGCACCTTACCTGTTTATTCAACCCCCGAGAAAAGCAAAAACAGGCAAATATTTTGTCAACAGTGAAAGAATCATATGAACCATGAAATTTTGACGAGAAGAACAATGTGCAAACCAACCTGCAGGCAGATCTCACAGAGGGTGCTCCCCTTCTCATCACACCATCTCTGCACACATCCCCTGTGGGCATACTACTTGTCCAGTTTGCACATTTACACACCACTCAGTTAAGAAACTCAGATGAACATAGTAAACTACACGGATAATATACATATACAAAATTGCAAAGGAAGAATGGCCCAACCTTGAGGGAGCCAGAGCATCCACAAGGAGCGTCCATGGTTGCACGCCCCTCACCGTCTTCCTCATCGCAGATCCTGCACTGCCTCAGGGACGACAACGAGGAAGACAATGATTCTTGTTCCATTCCTTTCTCACTGCCAGTGGCTCTTCCTTCTCTTGTTACTTTGTGATCACCCTCTTCTCATGCTTGCAAAGTTACAATGTAGATAGAATGTGGCTTTTAAATAGCCATGGGGGTAGTCACCTCATGGGGGAGGAAATCCCAAGTACTATGACAGGGGGCCCACACCACCCACTTCTTAACCCATACCAGCCACTGACAAGACAAACCATTTGGTTGTTCTAGCAAACCAGCTGGTACCGATATCATCTCCCATCATTATGAACCTAACTAATAGACAATTTATTAGGCATGATATTTGGATTTCAAAAAGGTAGTGGATGATGGTTGGATCTACTAGCATTAAATTGAAGGACAAAGGAGACCACGAAGTAGAAGAATGACATATAATCACTGAGTTCTTTTGAACTAGCTAGTATATGTCTAAATGATGATCTCTTTTTTTTTCGCGGATGTAAATGATGATTTCTTCTCAGACATTCTTATAATTCTTCTCTGGCTGATACCATTTAGTCTCCTGATTTCCTTTTTGAAACTGTTACTAAAAGTGCGTAGTTTTTTTTTTTGCAAAAGAAAAAAATGAGGCAGTTTGAAGTGTGTTTTCTGAAATCTTTAAGTGTGGATTTGTGAAATTCTACAGATACGATGAAATATGTGGGACTATCATTTCTGTTTGTGAAGAAGAATGAGATTTCAATCAAGTAGTAGAAAGGCACAATCTTTAATCCCCTATCCCCTATATTCCGAACACGACAGAAGTCTACAAACAAAAATACAAGGGCAAATCTAACAAATCATGAATTGGCAGACTAGCATGTAAATTTATCTTCACGACACAAATAATTGAGCGGATAAAAGGGCACCCATAGTAGCAAATAACTATTCATACCTTGATGTTCATCCATACTTCTATGCAAGCAAATAAACTTTTGGATACCATAAACCATACTGCAATAAGTGGGCACTACTTTGTTCTGAAATATCATAAATATCATTTACCATTCATCTTATTGAAAAAAGTATGATAAATATCATAAAATTTGTCATGATTTGTTTTATCACTAAAGAATTTAAAACATAAACTATAATTTACACTTTGAACTATTATTTATTTTTTGAAAATAACAAGATGAACGATTGTAAATAACAAGCAGAAACACGTAAAAACAGGGTACTACACTACTTGGTCATCGAGTGTGGAAGGAACTGCCGTATGGATGCTTGAAGCTTGCCATGTCTGACAATTTCCTGGCACGGTCTGACTTGTGCTCACGAAGTCGCCAGTACGAGTCCAGATGGGAATGACGCCGAGGCACACTGCAAAGGCAAAGCCAACTGCATCAACACGGACAGGGTATATCCTGAGTTAAGGGAAGCGGAAATATAACAATGCATAGCACAGGCTATAGGCCAGTCAACCGTCTGATGCGTAGGACAGGCTATAGGATTGGGGAAGGAGGGTGGTGGTGTGGGGTGGGGAAATAGGCACAAATCTCAACGTTTAGATCGGACGCTAGCATGTTGCATAGTACAGGCTATGCATAGCAAAATAGCCTTATCGCTGAGTCCCCTGCTTGCCATGAGAAAGGATTGGTGTGTACGGGAGGGAACACTGCCGGCGAGCCAACTCCTACGCCACGATCTTCTCAAATGCATACTATCACACACAGCGATGGTGAAGAAATGGCTTCTTGTTGGTGTGAAACTGAACCTGTATGGAGTTCTGATTGCGGCAGCACCGATCTGAAATGTCACTGTCGGGCAGCGATTTCTTCTCCTATCTGATCTCGAGTTAGTATAGTACAAACAAGTCGGTCAAAATACCCAAGCATCACCTTCGGGGCGCTGTAGAGATGCAGCTTGAATTATACAGATTTATTAAGCTCGATGCAAGTTTTGGGAAGTACGTTATCATTAATTTTAGGGCCTAATTTTAACAATTACCCTGTAACATGGTGCATACATTTCAACAAGCAGCGTGACATCAGATCACCTGACTAGTCTGACAGCGAGTGCCCCTGACCTGATCCTAACCCTCCTAGACGATTCTAGCAAGACGAGGAAAACTCACGATGAAGCATCATCGTCTTGCTGTACACTCATTGACAAAACCAGTTAAACGCTTATTATGCCAAATTCTTAAATTCATTGCTGGTAGCAAAGTCAGTCTTACTTGGAGGATGCTTGTTCCCCTCCTCATAATTCAGGATAAGTTTTAAAAAGTCACAAGCTAATACAAAGAAAGTATTCCCAAACGTGACCCCACCAGTTGCTGCCCCCTGCTCGTTTTTTTGACTAAGAACAATGTCAGAGCTTCCATACCACCTCATGCCAAATTCATGGAGTACCAACCTGCACTAGACTAGAGTAACAGCTACAACCATGGCTGCTGCTCTCCTTGCTGCCCTTGCTCTCCTCTCCATGCTGGCTCTACCTTTACACGCGCAGCAGCTTCACGACAGCCTACCACTGAAATCATTCCTCGCCGTCGAGGAGTACGAGACCAAGATCCTGCAGTCGCGGGACGGCACATTCTCCTGTGGCTTCTACCAGGTCTACACCAACGCCTTCACCTTCTCGATATGGTACTCATCCGATTCGGCGAACAAGGCGGTCGTCTGGAGCGCAAACCGTGGCAGTCCGGTGCGCTCCTGGGGCTCGGCTATCACCTTGCGCAGGGATGGAACCCTCGCGCTCACCGACTACGACGGCACGGTGGTCTGGCAAACCCCCGAAGGCAACTTATTCGTCCCAAGAGTGCGGTATGCTCAGCTGCTGGACACGGGGAACCTTGTCCTGAAGAACTCCGGTGGCGATACTGTCTGGCAAAGTTTCGATTCGCCGACGGACACGGTCCTGCCGACACAACGCATTACTGACGGTATGAAGTTAGTCTCGACCACTCAGTTATCTGTTCCTGGTCATTATACCTTCAGATTCACAGATCAGTCGATACTGTCGCTCATACATGTTGATAGAAATGTCTCCGGGACATACTGGCCGGATCCCGATTACCAGTACTATGAGAATAACAGGAACCTGTATAACAGTACCAGGATGGCAATGCTTCACGGCTCCGGGGAACTTTCTTCAAGTGATTTTGCGAAGGACCACGTGCTTGCCGCCTCTGATAGAGCCGTTGGGATTAAGAGAAGGCTCACCTTGGATTACGACGGGAATCTTAGGCTCTACAGCTTGAACGACTCAGACGGAACGTGGAGAGTTTCATGGATTGCTCAAGCGCAACCATGTATGATTCATGGTTTGTGTGGTCCGTATGGAGTCTGCCACTATTCGCCGACACCGACATGTTCTTGCCCACCTGGGTACCAGATGAGGAACCCGGGGAACTGGACGCAAGGTTGCGTGCCTATTGTAGAGATTACGTGCCCGGGGGGACAGAATGTGACCTTTTTGGAGCTTCGGAACACTGATTTTTGGGGTTCTGATCAGGAACGTATGGATAAGGTCTCGCTGCAAAAATGCCTGGATGCGTGTGCCAGGGACTGCACTTGTAAGGGGTTCCAGTACCAACAAGGAAACGGTACGTGCTACCCAAAATCTTTTCTCTTCAACGGAAGGTCGTTCCCGACGCCCACCGTGCGCACAATGTACATCAAACTCCCTTCCGGTTTGGACACTTCGAAGTCCCATATTCCGCAATCCAATGTGCTTGATCTTACACCACGTCACCTTGATTGTCGTAATGTAAGAAACGAAATAATCGTGGAGCCGTCTCCAAGTTACTTTCATAAGATTAGTGGGGAAGAACCAAAATGGTTCTACTTCTATGGGTTTATTGCTGCTATCTTCGTTGTCGAAGTTTTCTTCTTGGCATTTGCATGGTTCTTTGTTTTGAGGAGGGAGCAGAGGTCATCACAAGTGTGGGCAGCTGATGAAGGCTACAGGGTGATGAGCAATCATTTTCGAATGTACAGTTACAGAGAGCTGGTTAAGGCAACTGAAAAGTTCAAACACGAGCTCGGATGGGGAGGAGCAGGGGTTGCCTTCAAAGGGTTATTGGATGACGGCCGAGCTGTCGTCGTGAAAAGACTGGGAAACGTAAGGCGTAGCAGAGAAGAATTCCAGGACGAATTGCATGTTATTGCAAGGATTAACCATATGAACCTAATAAGAATATATGGATTTTGCTCAGAAAGATCCCATAGGATGTTGGTCCTGGAGTACGCTGAGAATGGATCATTGGCTGACATATTGTTCAAGAGCAAGATGCGTTTGGAATGGAAGCAAAGATTCAACATAGCCTTAGGTGTTGCAAAGGGGCTGGCATATCTCCACCATGAGTGCCTAGAGTGGATAATCCATTGCAACTTGAAGCCAGAGAACATATTACTGGACCAGAACTTTGAACCTAAGATCGCAGATTTTGGGTTGGTAAAGCTGGTTAGCAGATCAGGGACTAACCAAAATGTATCGCGGGCTCGGGGAACCATTGGCTACATCGCTCCAGAGTGGATATCCGGTTCACCGATAACTGCAAAGGTAGACGTGTACAGTTACGGAGTTGTCCTTCTTGAACTGATATCTGGAATGAGGGTTTTCGATCTGGTGAAAGGCGAGGATGAGAAGATGCATATAATATTGAAGAAGTTTATTAAGATGCTTTCCTATAGATTATACCAGCATGACGCGTTTTGGTTGGCAGAATTTATAGATTTCAGACTATCTGGTGAATTCAACTACTTGCAGGCAGAAGCAATGATCAAGGTGGCTGTATCCTGCTTGGAGGAAGAGAAGAAAAAAAGGCCAACAATGGAATCAGTAGTCGAGAATCTCCTTCATGTTGCTGAAATCAATGAATGAAATGTGTTAATCATGTTTGGAAGTACCTTTCAGTTTCGAAGATGCTAGAGACGGCCGTTCCAGAGGAGAAACGTTGACAGCTAGGAGTATATCTGTCCTTTATACTTACCAAGTCGTCCGTGCAATAAAACTGTAGATATATGGTGCTGATTATAATGGTTCTTGTTTTGAATGACTGATTATAATGTCGTATATGCATGGGGCAATTGCAAAACAACCATAGTACACGTAACAGGTAGACAAAGTAAATACATGGACATTTAAGCCTCACTCCGAACACATCATGTAAAATTCGAATAATGTCAAGTAACATGTCCAAACAATGTCAATTTAGACCATATGTTGCGCAACGTTCATCAGTACAGAAATCAGTCGGCCTGCTCCATCACATGCACAACAAGGAATAAGGACAACAACCAACATTACAAGAATTGTAAACATGCAATAATCCATCACAAAGCTTTCTGGATAACTGATTAACAGGCCACTAAGAAGATTGAGCCATCGTCATCAGAAAACAGACATGACAAATCATATGACAAATTAACCAGCTCTGATAAACCAGAAAACATAAGGTTCCAATTCAACAGTATGTAATACATCTCACAAGGCCAACTAGGCAGCAAGATTAAACTCAAGTACCAACATAGATCTCTTATCACACATAGTCCAAAACTGCTGACCCTAGCGATACAAGAAATGTATTTATCACCAGAACCTTACTCCTCGGCCTCAGCCTCACCACTTTTCTTGTTGTGCTTCCTGGAGTACCTCAGGTTCCTCAAAAACTTCGGGTCCATCTAGAAGAAATGAACATGCTCACTTTTTAATACAACAGGAACAACAGCATAGTGGGTAGTGCAAGAATATTAAAAAAACATTTTATGCATTCAGCAAATCAAAATGGTTGCATAAAACAGATGCTATATCAAACAACTGCCATATGAATTATTGCATTTTTGGAGAGTGCCTAAAAAACATTTAAATACAAGCAGCAAAACCTTTACAAGTAATAGGGCAATTACTACATGTACAATCAATCAAGTATTTACCCATGATTTTTGACCCACCACAAATATATAACACACAATCAAAATTATTTTTACCCATTACAACTAAAAACTCAAATACAAGAAGCAATCCAAATCGCTTTAACATCTTACAACTACTAAAGATATATTTAAATACAACAAGGAGATCCTAGTGCAGCGGTAAGGTTGTTGCTGGCCACATTCAACTCTCGAAAAGACTACTGCAGAAATGCAGATAAAGGTTGTGTACAAAAAAACCCAAACTGGTCAAACCCTTCCCTGGATCATGCGCATGAGGAAGCTACGAGAACCGGGCTGACCTTTTGGTATTCAGTAACGAATCAGTTTAGGAGCAAACGAAGTGTAGTTTAACCTAGTATGAATGGGTAACATCTAAAACCAATTAGAGCATTATACTGCGGTACTATCAGCACTCGACCACGGGTCTAACAACATTGCATTTCAACTGTTATTCGCACATTCAAAAAAAAAAACAGCTTAAAACTCGGATCTGGGGATTCTGCTGAATAGAAAGCACATACCCCCTTGGTTGAGGTCTGGCGGTGGCGCTTGGGCTTCTTGATGCCGTTCTTGTGCGCCTTGTACGACTGGTTGTGCGCCGTATGGTTCTTCGACTTGGCCATCCTGGATCCCTGTTTCTTCTTCTCAAATCACCTAAGAGATATACACAGAAATTAATGGAAATGATCAAAACAAGAGGAAATTGTAGCGCGGCCAACGAATCGGACGAGGAAGAGGAAGCAAAACGGCCGCGCGCCCCACGGAAGACACAAAGCAGGAACAGAATCTTGGTTCTTACCGGCGTCGGGGCAGGTCGGCGGCGACGGAAGAGAAGCTAGGGTTTCAGAAGCGACGAGGGGTTGGGATTGAGTTTATATAGAGACCGGAGCCGACCCAGGCCCATGTTTTTGGGCCTCAAGTAGGCCCACCAAAGTAGGGAGCCTACAACCTGAGCCCTTACTTTTGGAAAAAAAAAAATGGAATTGCTGCTACCATAAGCTGCTACATCCCTATCTCAAAAAAAAAAAAAAAAAAAAACCCTACTAAATCAGCAGTAACAAATACAAGCACGCTGCTAGGAACGAAGGTTATGATCAGCTCATCCCCTTCAGCGCGATCATACACCAGAGCCGCCAACTCATGCACAGCTCGATTACACTCACGGCATCTGAACTGAACTCACAATGGAAACTAGAAATGTTTAATTCCATTTTGTTGATTTTAATCGTATTATAACTTCATTTTGTTCGACGGAGCCACTGTATTTAATGTTTCACTTTCATAATCTTGAGCCTATGTTTTCTTTCTAGTTATTGACCTTTGAATCGTGCTTGAAAATTCTTATATTGCTAAAACTACGGACTTTGAGATCGCACCAGCTGCAGCTACATACTGGAGAATGTTTCAGAGCCTCACTGATTTAAAAGGTAGGCTAGCATGGTTGTGGTTCTTCTACAAAGGCACAATTCTCACAGCCCACATTCGGCACCTAGTTCATGGCAGAAATTTCAGTGCTTACATGTTGAGCTGGGATAACCTGAAGTCCCATCAGGAAGATCCACGACAAGGCAGCTCAAGTTGCAATAAGAGGAGTTAAGCTACTTGCACAGAGTAAAACAGCGTGAACTACAAAAAAATTGCAGACAAATCCACCATGAGGCACATGATTTCGGGGGGGGGGGGGGGGGGTTTGATATATCACAGGAGTATAGAATAAACAAGATCACTATTGTACTGATCAAGAAACCCAGCTCCTACTGATGCCAGGTGGTCTAAATAACCAGCAACAGGGAATAGTCAAGTTGATGCCTGGATCCAAGATCAAAGCCATCCATGCGAAGTCCCTTAGTTACTGGTGAAATCTTGAAAAAAATCATAAGAGAAAAAATATATGATCCGCTGGCAAAGTTCCAGTCCATCATAGGAGTATCCAAGCCGCTCATCCTGGCAAGCTGGCATTCCTTCAAGGTTTGCACACCAAGTCAATGACCAAAACATCGAGCCATCTCGCACCAAAAATTTCCGTCCACTTCAATCCTCATTGTGCCGAGTTCTCATGTAGCAAAACATACTCTCGGCTGCACAAAGAGCATCGACACATATGTTAGGGAGAAGATTTTTTGGAAGGTGTGATACAAACAGCCCACGAGCAATCAAAAGCTCAGGCAGCAGCAATGAGTAAAAAACTGAGTGAATGCAAAAGCCAAATTGTATAGAACTCAAAAAAATTTACTGCAATGACTCGACTTTAAGGAAAATATTTAAATACTGATGCTTTCTGTCCAAAAGATTCGTAAAGAAAAATAATGTTTGTGCAAAGAAGAATTTGCAACCTCTCTGAAGCAAAGAACCCAAGGAGCAAATAAACTGCTTGATGTGCTACAGAAAATTTCACTAAACAAACAGAGTAAGGCCCTGTTTAGTTATGACTTTTGGAGCTGTAGCTTTTTTCAAAAATCCAAAAGACAACCAAAGGGAGTCCCGCTTCACAACGGCTATGAACGAACGCAGGTGGACAGCTTTTGCCGAATCCCGATCGAACTTTTTACCCGTACGGCCATTGAATACGAAACATACCACACTCTCTCGCTCTCTTGCCTCGAATCCCTCACGAATCCCGACCGAGGTCGACGGATGTAGGTGCATTATAGAAATTTTCTTCTCAAAGCTACAGTCACAGCTGTTTCAACCAAACGACTTTCAGCTTTCTCTACAGCTCAAGTCCCCAGCCGCCTTTCCCATAGCCACATCCCACAGCTAAAATTTTCATAGCTACAGCTCAACCAAACAGGGCCTAAAACTACTTCTCTATATCAAAACTAATGTGCACACTTATTCCTTCCCCCTGTTGTAGTCTTGTTAATGAATGCACAATATTATCAAAAATCAAACCTCCATAAGGTCTAACTATCAAGAACTATGTCCAACATGCTTAAAACACACAAAGGTAATTTCCTCCCACTACTTAATTTTTGTAGTCAACCTAAAACAACTACATCTTGGGCTAAAGGGAGTGCTCATCTAGAACCAGGGGCAGTATCAGGAAATAGAAGACATGCGCGAACATGAAAGAAGACTACATTATAGGTCACATCATAATTTGAGGATTAAACTGAGTAATTCCCATAGCAGACCAAAGTAATTGCTGGTAGTACTGAAGAATATAAATAAATTGACTCTCAGATTGATAGCCAAGCTGAAGACAGAAGATAGCCATGCATGTTTCAACTAGATAACAAAAAACAGAACATGTTGCATGATCATATACCTGCTGTTGCCAAACTTGATGGTGTCCTTCTCGAAGAGTTCGTAATAACGCCGAGGTTCAATACGCTTCTCCTGTATAAATAGAACCCAATGGGAAATTCACATATAGCAAAATAACATCAAAATGTGATTGATTGATCTGGAATGAGAAACGCATTAAAATATGCACCATCAAAAAACCAGAAACTTACATTGATGTAAGTTCCATTTGTACTATCAAGATCCATCAAGTAAGGCCTGTAAAAAACAGCCATATGAAGCATTATTAATATATCTGAAGCAGAAACAAAAGCACTTTTGGTTGATAGAAAAGTAGAGTCAAGGCAACAAAAACTTTGTGAGAAACTAGTAGAATCGTGCATAATAATTAAGCAACTCAAACGTTTACCTCACTTGCTTTGACATCATGCCGTCTGGTTGTTCCTTCTCCACAAGTCTGCAAACAAAAGAATAAAGATGAAGTAATCACAATATGATCTCCCAATAGACACATGTAAGAGTGTGAACATGCCTATACTGAAGTACTGCATGCTGCTTGCTGCAAGAAGGATGATCTGTAGGGACGTCTGCAACTTTCCTTTCTCTTCCAAAAAGGTAACAGCTCAACCGGTGTACATACAACGGATCTGTTGAATCGGATAGTATCATGAAACATTCAAGCATGAAAGGTGTGATATAGCACTGTGCATCAAAAAATCCGATGACCCTTACGATAAGAATGAATACCCTGATAATAACACAAACATACTCCTTCACAATACATGTGCGTTATAGTAACTGACTTCTTATGAGTTATTAGCTCAAGAATCAGGTAGTGTCTGTTATGCTACTGAAAACATTCCCTGCAATAGCCCACAAAGATGAAATTATCATAGAACTGTTTTCGCTCTGATTGCTGCTTTTATTATTGTATCACATTACTTATCTACTGTTTGCAGAATTTCCTTTGCTTCAAGGTGGGAAAAATATTATTCCTTCCACTAGCTAAGCCAAGTAAATGACATACCTATGGACTAAAGTGATCTAATCTTATGCAACAAATAAACTAACTCGCGATAATATAGTTAATAGCTGCTGCTGCAGCTGCAGCTGCCGGGTTGACGGATTGAAGCTTATAGAAATATAGTCAATAGTTATTTGACTACGGGAGGAGAATGTAATTATGTGCCTGCATTACATATATCATGTACTAAGTACATAATAGAGAAGTTGTATGTATCTACCGTTCAGAGGTTCACCACCCTTAAAGACATAGAGTCGCCATCTAATATCTGGCTTGCGACCTTCTGGAGGTTCTGAATACAGCAAATTCACACCTGAAGAAGAAATAAAGTGTCATCTTCAAGGAAACCGCATTTCATCATGCAAAGAAAACTGGCATTGAGTGGTGCACTTAACCGGAGAAGCAGTGCATTTATACAATTACAATAACCCTATCCCTACTTTTTTTGTGAGTAATAACCTTATCCCTATGTTCATACAAAGAAGTAACTTTTAAAGTATATAATTTCCAGCTAAGCACCTGCAACCCTATTTGTCTCCTCAGCAAGCTTTCCAGACAATTCAAATGATGGTTTTTGCTGCAAACAAATTAATAATTAAAATCAAAGTACAGAGAAATGGCACATAATTAAAGAAAATAAAAAAAGTGGCATCAGTGGGTAAGTTTCAGTGTTAATCAAATTGACACTGTCTTCAATATTCACCATGGAGTACACACCTTTTCTTTTGCTTCAAGGGCTTCAGCAGCTGCTTTCATCTTTGCTACAGAATCAGCATCTCCACTGCTTGAAATTTGAAAAAAAATTACTCTCATAATTCACTATAAAAGAACATTCACAATAGTATACAAATGAAACAAAATGTGACATGCACAGAAATAGGTAACATCAGGATAAACCAAAAGAGTTAAGGGACCCATTATGCCTGCTCTTTAGTTAGAGAAAGGATGAATAGAGGACTAGATTGACACAATCCATAAACCTTCACATAAAGAGTTCATAAGACTAAGCCTCCACAAGAAACATGTGTTTCTCATCAAAACGTGATAGAAATGGCTAAGCATCTGACTGCCTTGACCCTTGATTATGATTATGATTTTGTTTGCTGTGGCAGACTTTTTCTATTTTGTTTAGATTGGTAAAAGATTGTTGTTCCTCAAGTTCAGCGTATAAACTTTTAATGACTGAAATGCTCCGAAGCATCCAGTATGTGTCCTACAAACATATATATAAACTACTAAAAAATTGTTATAAAAGTGTGCAACCCTATTGACAATTTAAAAGTTTTACTGCAAGCAGTTTCTACCAGTAAGGATTTAAAGTATAAGGAAAATCAAGGGTTTAAGGGCATAGAGAATTGAAGACTCACCTTGATACTCCATTTCCCCTAGAGTTCACATCCTGATTTTTTTTAAAAAAAAAACTGAAATAAGTATTATGTAAAATCTAAAAATCAGATCATTACTAAATACAGCATGAATGGACAACTCCATGTAGAAACTAAAGTCAAATTAATTGTTATGGAGAAATTTAGTATATTGTATGAATGTACTGTAAAGTATAAAGACTATTGATTACATAGTGCATAAGAATTCCATCTTTACCTTATTCAGGTGAAGGGTACAATATTCCAGAAGCAATGAGAAGCAGTCATAAAACAAAAGAACACCAAAACATGCAGATAGATATGAGAGAGAAAGGGTTGGATATCACCAGATACCTCAACAAGTGTTGCATTTCTGGACGCCCTTGGTGATGAGTGTGATTCATGTCTGCCCCTGTGCCTATGTTCCTCCGGACCTGGGGAGACTGATCGACCACGTCTAGATGATCTTCCTGATCCACCATTTCTCTCATCTCGACTAGTTGTTCCGTCTCTTGTTGAATCTGTTATATCACTACGGTCTGACTTTTGCTCTCTGACAGATGCAGTTTTTCGATCCTCCCGATCAGACCTTCCACCTGGTCTATCATCACCTGACAATGTCCCCCTTGAAGCACCTGATTTATCATCCCTGCCACCTCTCCTATCCCTGGATTGGTCCCTTCCATCATCACGATCTGATTTCCTATCCTTCGCACTACCTCGACCATCCTCCCGTTCCGACTTCCTGTCCCTTGATGAATCTCTCCATTCATCATGCTCCTTATGCCTCCCTGAGTCCCGCTCTTCCCTGTGAAAGGACTTGCGGTGGTCACCCTCAGCCACCCCTCGCTCTCCCTTCCTGTCTCTCGAAGCATCCCTACCTGCATCATGTTCCTTGTGCCTCTCTGTGTCCCGCTCAGCCTGGGCTCTCCTCAACCGCTTGGTGCGCGGAGACGGCGACCTGGAATCCCTCCTCCTGGCAGGTGACAGTGATTGTTCACGAGCATGCTTTGGAGACCTGACACGCTCTTTCACCTTCTCCCTAGGAGGGGATCTATCCTTCTCCCTGTGCGACCCACTGGCCTTCGCAGGAGACCGTGCCCTAGCAGGAGAGTCCTTCCTCCGGGCAGGGGAGCTCCGCCTCCTCTCCCTGCCCCTGGCCGGGGAGCGCGATCTCCGGGAGTGCTCCTCCTGCCGCTTCTCCACTGTCGAAGCCATTCCTCACCTGGTGTGAAACGTTCAGGCCATTGATTCAGGAGGGTGAAGCAATGAGGAGACGCCAGGTTTTTGCCGCGGTATTCCGTGCGAAACGAGAGGTGGAAATACTGGAGGACGGAGACTTACCAGAGACAACGGCGAAACCGGGTTAGCTGCTACCTCCACGGCGGCGGCGGCGGCGGCGGATGCTGCTGCTCTCCGTCCCCACTGTTCTGCTTCAATCGCCTCGGCCGTGGAGTTAATCGGGTGTTCCTTCGGATCCTGATGGTTCAATATTTGGGCTCTGGGACAACCAAAACCCATCTCTAATCAATCCAATATTTCACGGTCTTAAGATACTTGGGCTTTTCATCGGCCCAATCTCGAAATTTTATATACTGGTTGGTTACCAGAAGTGTTGGTGGTCAACAAAAATGTCAAGTGGCACAAAGCTGAGGGAGATACAACGGACATGTTGTCTGTGACTGAATTTAGAGTGCCGGTTGGCGGGCTTTTTTTTTCAATCCTTGAGGCCGTAAAACCTGTTAAAATTAACCCGCTTTCATCATGGATTAAACGGATAAATCCGCTAAATTTAACGGACTAAATGGACAACTCGTATAAGCCTATAATAACTCGCATATAGTCAACAATTATTTATTATAAATGCACTAATGTAGGTTAGATTGATATGTATCTCGTATATTAACATAATCATAATAATTTATGATTACTTGTTATTAGTATCCATGCATTTGCATATCTAGTTAGAATAATTCGTGTGTCGACTTATAATTTTATACATATATGGATCTAATAGTTTTTACGAATTTACCGTGGACACTCACAAATCTTATAACTTTTAAAGTTTACGAGTCGCGGGTTTTCATAAAACCTGTGAAAGTGTTTTGTGGTTAGCTTCGTGGCTTGCGGGCCGTCCGTTACCTGTTCCGCTTGCAACTTGAAGTGCGGGTATCAGGTTTCCGGTTGAGAGACCAATGGATCGGAGACAAGAGTTAAGGAAGATAAAGACCCTCAACTCTAACATCACAATTTCATATATTCTCCTACGCTCCCTGCATTAATAAGAATACATCTCTCTCGAGTCATATTCTCCAACAGTAAAAAAAGGGTCATATCCACATAATGTTCAGTACACATGATAATTGTATAAAAGGCAAACGCATAGGCTAATGTTAGAATGATCACGATTATATATTACTACATTGAATCTGATACTCTTTATTTCTCTCATGGACTTTAATGTTGCTTATTTACTCCTCCGGCAACAGAGAGCATCTATCTCTACAAGTGAATGGTACTTCCTTTATTGCTTTTCGTTGATGATTACTAACATCAATTTTGATCATTTATCTTATTTTAAAAATTATGATATCAAATAGTATTACTGTCATTTATCTTATCACTAAAGTTGTTTAAAACACAACTATAAGTTCATATATTTGACCTTGTTCATTTTTTTAAGAAAAAAATCATTAAACTATCCTGTATTATCGATAAAGTTTACTTAATCCCTATGCTACTTTTTAGTCTATCTAACCCCTTGATTTAGAAAACCTAAACAGATTACACCTTTTGCAGCCTCTCTAATTTAGGGTAATAAGATGACATGTCGCTCCGATGTTAGCCTAGTCCACCTAATTCCCTACCCTATTTGATTGAGTACAAACCGAGAGTTTACAAACATATTCAGCTCCAGTCTCACAACGCCGAGGTGAGGTATTGACATTCTCGTGGCAATCTCTCCTAGTGAGTTCCCAAGTGACTTCCATCGATCAAACTCTAGCCGACAAGGCCACCTCGAACGAGAAAAAACAAGGGACCATTCAGTTTAGGGGAGGGAGCAATTTGTATTCGGCCCCAACTTCCACCTTACATGATGACACAACAATATTATTTTTAAACCAGTCCTCATCAGTAAACCGGATTAGGAAGGCTGCAAAAGGTGTAATTTGCTCCGGTTTTTCAAATCATGGGGTTGGGTTAAGTAGAAAAAAAATAGCACAAGGGTTAAGTAAACTTTATCAATAACACATGATAGTAAAATGAACTTTTCAAATAACAAAAATTGATCAAAAGTTGATGTTAGAAGACACCAGTAGCAACAATTTTAAAAAGTATGAATCAAGCCAACAAATTCGTTGGGCCGACAAAGGACTGTATCCAACGTTGTGTAAAACATAGCCACTGGCACAAATCACCAAGAAAGAATTGCTATAACAATCCCTTTGCAGCTATAACAATGACCACCTCAGCTTTCCTCATTTCGTTAATTGCTAAATCAGTCTCAGTGGTATACAAGTGATGCAAAGAAATACCATACAGATGTTTATGAGGTAAGGGCTTCATTCCTATCCTCAAGCCAGTATGTATGTTTTTTTGAGGGGTAGGGCCAGTATGTATGTTACTAGATGTATACGTATGAAGATGGCTACAAAATTTGTAAGAATCAATAGGCATGTCAAATCTCACTCACTACGTGGATCATTGAACAACAAAAAGAATGAGAATAAATCCACGAAAGCAATATGCACATAACAGCTCTGCACATCTGACATCGCATCTCATGGTAGCCTTCAAGGCGATGGCTTCTGATTTGTGATTTCAGCGGTTGAATCTGCACTGAATCTTGTGTATGCATTCTGACAAGATATTACAACAGGTGACACTAGAATCTCCATGTATCTAATCATGTGAAAAATGTGACAACATCTCTTGTGTATCCCCTAACTATTAACATGCGCGGGACATTCTCTACAAGCAAATCCATGTACTCCATGTAGAAATATGAAGGATGATTTAGTGGTGGTGGGGGCAGGCTCACAAGCACCACAGCTGCCATTCTGGAGTACCTGAGAATAGTGGAGTTCAACTTCAACATTGTATATAGGAATTTGTCAACCTTCTGTTCATTCACAACTACTTGCCTCCCATTCTCCATAAGCGGATGACTTTCTCTCTGTGCTGTTTCTTTCATCTCAGCAAGGTATGTCTTAATCCTCTGTTGTGCACTTGTGTATGCCTCATGGGAACCATCCGGTTGACCACTAGTGCTGTTCTCCATATGTGATTCCCATGATTTCATAGTCACAACAATGACCTCAGCTTGCATCCTAAGATCATACAAGAACTTTTTCACATCAGCCTTCAGCTCCTCAGCATCAGTGTCCTCTTCGGATATGCAGAAGACTTGGATCTTACAGCTTTCAAAACTTTCTTTTGTGAGCAAAAGCTGAGACAGAAGTAACATCAATCCTCCATCCCTCACGATCCAGTAGAGATCAATAGTCCCATACTGTCTTTGGTACTCATTAGGCCACTCATCGAGCCCCTTCACAATGACTACCGCTTTGTTGGCAATAATGCAATCATTTATTATGCTGACAAACGTTGATGGTATTTGTGTCAGATTCTCACGTCGCCATATCTCAGGGTACCGCATAACAACAATGTTCGGCTTCAAATTTCCTAGGCCCATTGTCTGAACTATGCTTCGGAATCCATCAGACATAGAGGGGGCAACAACTATCTCCGCAACACCCTCACAACGCTTATAGTCAATGTAAGCATCGAGCTGGCGGCATGCAGTCTTCGCATCCTCAGCCAATTCATGATAATCACCGTCAATTATTGAGACAAAAATTGACATACCACGGCCCTTCTTCTTCATACAATTGGCAAAGTCTGCAAGTTTTGGATGGCACGGAACATTTTCCGGAAGTTTTCCCCATGGACGGCAGAATATCAGAGGAATAGGATACCAATTCTTAGGATGAACTTGGTTTGCTGTGAAAAGGATGGTAAGAGTTAATTAACCTGCAAAGCATGATTATGCATTTGGAAAGCAGAAAGTCATGCATACCTCCTAGAGATCTGAGACTTCGGAGTGCCAACTGAAAGTATGCACTCTTAAATCCATCTCCCCAGTCTCCAGCCTTCCCTTTTAAGCTCACATAATAATAGATGAGGCTTGCAAGGGCAAGAGATACAACAGTGAAAGACCAAGAGATCAAAAACATGATCACTGAAAATTGAGAAAGATCCATGTAAGCGGAGATCATTATTACAAAATTGTGCTGTGACAGTGTGACTATAAGTGCTGTGTAAAACATTGAAACAATTCGAATCCAAATGCTTCAATTAGTCAATTGTTCATCATAAGATACTGAAAACAAGTCTTACTGAGAATTCATCATGACCGAATAAAAGGAAATACTAGTACAAGAGTGGAAGAGGCATACCAACACAAAGTAATGCACCAACAAGTGAAAGGCTCCAATGGTGAAATTTCCATCGAGGGCGCCAACTAGGAGCATCAAGGAGGTCAAGCAGAAAGCATGACAGATTCACACCAGCATAGCAGAGAAGGAAAAACATTGTGATGGTAGGTGTAATCAAGTCCAAGTTTCCAATAACCACACAAGCAATACAAATGAATGCAGTGAATAAAGTGGCTGCATGTGGCTCAGCCCCATCAGAAACTTTAAAATAGTGAAGGACTGGAAGAATATCATCATTCGCGATTGCTGCAAGTAACCTTGGGGCCCCTGTCAAACTCTGCAGTGCTGCACCTAAAGTTGACAAAATAATACCAATGTAAATCACAGCTGGAGCTGGCCATGCCACTGTAGCAGTAAGAAGCCTGTAATCATTAGAGATGCTGTTAGTTGAGTACAAAACAAATAAGGATTGTGTAACAACTCATGGCTTACGCCTTATGGGACTAGTCCAGATTAATATGTCAAGACTGTGTAAGGCTTGTTGCATTGTTAAAACTTGTTGAATTCTTATATACTAGATAACATAGTAAATATTGCTATTAGACAATCACTAAACAGAAAAATGTTAAGACTTATTTATGTTATCCATAGCATAATAAGTGGCTCAATGGTGTTGATTATCTGTCAAGTGCATCTGCTAGAAAACAATTAGCATAAACCCCACAAATAGTGATTAGGGTAGAAATAAGACCTGTTGCAGCTTCTTCGTATTAGCTCTAAAACCCATTCACTAAGGCATAAAGTCAATTGTTATAGCCATGGGCATTGCAACTATGGAGTGGAGGCAATTGTTGTACCCATTCACTTAAACATGAACCATAGTTAATCCTGTTTTCTATGAAACCCATTGGATACAACTGAACGGAGCCAGCTGGAGTTGACATGCTCTGATGGCATATCACACCAAAAGAACAATGTTTCGAAAGAAAAATAATGGCGTCGTGTAAGGTGTGGTATGCAGCACTAAAAGGCACACACCTATCGGTCAGAAGCTCCTCCCTTGTGGCCAAAGCTCCAAATAGTATAACAGACAACAGGTACATAGCAGTTGTAGTAAGAGTCGCAGATAGTGTTCCAATCGGTATTGAACGTTGTGTATCTTTTAGTGAAGCAGATCGGTTTGAGCCGGCCATAATTCCAGTGACTGCTGGGAAAAATAGACCTACCAAAGCACTGAAAAGTAAACAAAAAAGTTAGCAAGTTGAATGTCCACATACATAATGAAACACATAAAGAGCAGTGCATGTCCCTATAAATGCACCAAAAACTCGCTTAGATTGCTGATACACTTTACGAAACCCCGTAATAATAGTAAACTTTTACTTGACAGTTCTCACCGTTTCCACATTAGTTTAGAACCAGATATATGTTCCCAGACAATCCAGTTTGACACTTGCACCAAGGTTGCATATTGCAAGTGGACGGTGTAATCAAGGAGATCATTGACCTCAGGTGTGCATGCTTTCTACAACAATTTGAAGGCCAATCATAGCATAGCTGTTGGCTGATCACTGAACCAGGACCGAATTCCTGAAGGAAAGAAAGACTAAAGGAGTGTATTGTAAAGGTGAAGCTGCATCTCAACCACATCTTGGTTCCAAGGGTTTCCCTTGGTCTAAAATTCAAACCAACACAGGAATGACCGCAGGGTTCAGTTCACTACCACAATCCACGATTGGTCAGAGTTCATAGGATTTGACGTACTACTCAAAATCTAGGGACGTGGTTTGCAAGCAAAATCTTATATCCAACTTGTGCATGCTAGAGTTCCCTCAGTTCCTCACAATTGTGTTTCAAATATTTTGACACAGAAAAAACTTACTTGAAATCCCAATATATGGACCCATTTGGATCAGGAACTCCAGCATTGTTTGTACGTTGATATTCTGAACCCCAATTGTCTCTAATTGTGGTTATACTCAATCCAGTGATTCCCTCTACATAAGAAGTCCGCCATGGAAAATCAGCAAATAATTAAAAAAATAAGATACATTCAGTAACCAAGGTACTTACTTGGAGCATTATGCCTTGGTGCAATGAACACACCGAGATAAATGCACAGCAGGGAAAAAAGGACTGGTATTAAGAAAGCAGGTGCCACCTTGTTTATGATTTTGACACCACCAAATACAATAAAACAGAGCAGTATGGTCACGATAACACCATATACTTGAAGGTCATGCAAGCTCGGTGTTGATATAGTTGCTGTGCCAGCTGTTGCTGTACCATTTAGTAACGTATTGTTGACTACAGTTACACTCTCTGCATTCAAAACATGAACAAATCACTGCCAATTTAAATCGAATTGAAAAATTCAAAAAGTAATGACCATAACATTTTTATTGATTCTTCTCAAACAAACAAACAAATTCTTTCCACTGGGATTCGGTGCAGTTCACATGCTATACAGATTGTATGTGTGGAATGTAAATTTGATATAATGAAATGCTGAAGAAAATTGAATCATCATCTAATGTAAATAAAAGAAGGAGGTTCATCTGAAGTAATGATAAACTAAGGAGGTGTTTGGTTGGCTACTGCTACTTCAGCATGTCACAGCATGTTAGGCCCCTGTAGTATTTCTTGCTGAAGGTTTGGGGACGATTCATCCACCAGAATGTTAGTACGCAGCAGACGCGGGAGAAAAGGCGTGTGTCGGTGATATGTAATCAGGGGTCCTCAAGATCACCAGCACGCCAGAAGATCCAAAAGGGGACCACAAGAGGATATGATGGGACATGACCCATCCCCTTCTCTCTCTTCCTTCACTCTCGGGCGTGTGCGCATGGGCAAAGGGGGCTTGCTGCTGCCCTGCAATAAAGGAGGCAGATCCCACTATTTTGGCAAGAATCCAAGGCACCACAACAAAAGAGGAGCCCCGGGCTCCCGAGCTGGGGATTTCTTCCTCCTCCAGCTCTCCTCCATGAGAGCTCAGATCTACACCTTATGTACAGTTACATGCGAATATGAAATACAAGAAATGCAGGACATAGGGCTATTAGCCTCCGGGCGGCCTGAACCTGGGTAAAAACCTCTGTGTGATTATTCCGTATTTTTATTCGCTTTTAATTTTTCCCCCGATGAACAGCAGCGCGTTCAGCCCCCGGCCGAACTGGTCTATGTAGACCCCCATATGTCTGTATTTTCATACAACGACATTTGGCGTGCCAGGTGGGGGGCTGAGGCGCTATGTTTTTCGATTTTAACTCCTTCTTGCTGTTCTTGCAGGAGAGTCATTCCTTGTTCTGTCTTTAATCTCACTTTCAAACAACGAATCCGGTGTTTAATTTCACTTCACTCATCAGTTTAACGCTCGGGGGCTTAGCCTGCCAAACGCTTGGTTCCTTTTATTGTTTGGCCGTGCGCTTTACTTCGCGTGCCGCGCGAACCGCAAAAGCAACAGCAGCAGAGTGGAGCCGCTCATTTCTCATTCCAAAGCTCATTTCTCTCATTCCAAATTCACCCACGTGAACACAAGGGTCCACCCCTGCAGGATGCACTTCTCTTCTCGTTTTCTCTCTGGTTTCCTCCAAAGTCCACCGCTCAGAGAGTTTTAGTGCATCTTTCAACCACATCCTCTAGAGGAAAATCTCATTTTCTTTCCTTTAACCTCCATAGATTTCTTTTATTTCCTAAAACCTTGTGTTTAATCTCTAATGACCAGTCAATTTATTCGGGAGCTTGCAAAGTTAATTGCAAAGTTAACCAATCGTCTACCTCTTCTTTAAAGACGTACCACTTCTTTTGCCTTTTTTCACTCGGGACCAACCACTGGTGAAAGCATCAATGCGGCAGTGGCATCAATTCTGCAGCAGGAAAAAGGGAGGTCAGGAGACCATGTGCTGGAACAGGATGCCTCAGGAGCCTTCTCCACCATGCGGTCAAAAAAGGCCAATGAGGCATTGCTGCACGGTCTCGCAACTGACCCATCAAGTGCTAGTAAAGGCCAAGCTGCACGAGTGATGGCAGCACAGCAGTGGGACCCTATGGGACACGTGAGGTGCATGCCTGTTGGGGTCACGGGTGTGCTATGCGCATGGAGCTTCCCCGTCCAACGAGCACGCACTATGGCCGGCGCTCTGAGCTCGCCCCCCGACGGCGCCCGACTCGGCCTTCTGCCAAACAACTCGACTTGAAGGCAACGACGACTGCGAGCGAAGCGCGGCAGAGGCGCGACCCGGTGTCCTGGACACCCCATCTGCTAGGCACCCGAGCAAGGGGATTCTTCCAGTCTCCAGATGCACTCCAACCGGCCACAGCCGAGCAGATCGAGACGAGGCTACCATGTACTACCTGAGCTGCACTGCAGCATGGCCTACCCCCTGTCGATAGTTGCCCGGGTTGGCAACGCCCGCCTCGGCGCTCTCGAGCTGGCGACTTGGGCTGGCAAGCCGGGAGGCACCCTCGACCAGTCAACCTAGTGAGTTAGCAGCGCAGACAGGGCACGCGTCCGAGGGGTGACCCCGAAAATGAGTTAATCACTTTCTATCACGAGGTGAGCTGCAGGACTTGCACGGGTCCTACACGGCAGCTCCTCCTTGGTGGCCCGAAGCTGCACTAGCTGAAAATGTCCCATGGGGACACGACACGAGCTGCCCGCACCACCGCGACTCGATGGAGCACCTCATAGGCGGCAATGGCTGCACGTGGCTGACGCGTGCCCCCTTCGACTTCTGACGCCAGCAAAGTGCCGGGCACGGCTCCTCTACTCCAACAACCTGGGAGCGACCACGCCGTCTCGAGCGGCAACCCGGCTCTCAGACTAACAGACAGCAGCCTAGACGGCCCCTAGGGACGACTCACGGCTGCGTCATGTGATGGCGCACCGTGCCATGAACCGCAACGAGCGGTGCCGCTGGTCAACCCGACACCCCGACAAGCGATGCGGCGGTGACGACAACGCCGATGCGCAAGCATGGTGGAGCTTCACCAGCGCGGTTGACGATGAGCTCCATCAACAAGTCGGTACGCGACGGTGCAGCTACTCAACGCCTCAGCTCCTCACTCCAGTAGCCGACGAGCGCGAACTCAAGCTCCATGGCATGGCCTGGGGGGCTGCCCAGTGGTCGTTCCTGAATTTGGGGGCTGCCCGGACTATGGTAGCATGACCCGGGGCTGCCCGGGTTGTCATGGCGTGACTCCGATAGCACTTCGACACGGCCACAACGTTGAGCGGCAACAAGACCCTAAGTTGACCGGTGGCGACGGCTTACTTCCTACCACAATGAAGACTCGTCTCAAGCTCAGGCGGCACCCCGGGATGACGTACTTGCCCGCGAACCGCGAGTCTACAGTCCGCCGAGCGACTGACAAAATGAATCGGACCTGCATCCGATTAAGCTGACTATTTAATGTTTCTCTTGTTTTCCTTTCTTTCTATTTCATGTCTCATGCAACGAGGGCAACCAAAACAACAAAAACAACGTTGTCGTTCGCGGCGTGCCTCCGAACTGGCGCGTCCAACGAATGCCTACACCCCGCACTGCGGATGTGGGCACATACACGCAGCAGCGCGTCTCCGAGCTAGCGCGTTGCCCGTACCCCATTCGGCGGACCACCGTCCTCCATCCGTCTTCGATGACCGACCCGGGGGCTCCATCCCCGTATACTTAGTGAGCAAAATGCTCAGTAACGCCAAGACTCGCCACAAGAGTACACAAACAGTCATCTAGGCCATCCTCCTGGTCTAGAAAAAAAAACTATGGCTGCTCATACACGGCCGTACAAAGTCCACTCCGATGGTCCGCTCTGGCAAAAAGCCGATTGTCCCCGCACAATCGCAACCAAGCCCACTCCGGTGGCCCCCTCCGACGGAAAGTTGATTGTCCCCACACAATCGCAACCAAGCCCACTCCGGTGGCCCGCTCCGGCGGAAAGCCGATTGTCCTAGCACAATCGCAACCTAGCCAACTCCAGTGGCTCGCTCCGGCGGAAAGCTGACTGACCAGCACAGCCGCAAAGAAGCGGATTGTCCCTGCACAATCACAACCTAGCCCCCTTCGATGGCTCGCTCCGGCGGAAAGCTGACTGACCAACACAGTCGCAAAGAAGCGGATTGTCTAGTGCAATCGCAACTAAGCCCACTCTGATGGCCCGCTCTGCCGGCAAGATGACTCAAATCTGATTTTGATCACGACCATGCTTCGAGCTCAAGACAGTACCAATCACCCTGCCGCCCCGGTGCGGCAATGAAGAAATAAGCATAGCACGGAGACGTTGTGTGCAAAGAAACAGCTACGTGACGAGATTTGCGCACCGTCAACAATTCCAACGAGATTAGCCTTATCGTCGGGCTCGCCTTTGGAAAATCCTACACCCGACGACAAGGCCAGGGGCTCCTGTCGGTGATATGTAATCAGGGGTCCTCAGGATCACCAGTGCGCAGCAGATAAAAAAGGGGACCACAAGAGGACATGATGGGACATGACCCATCCCCGTCGCTCTCTTCCTTCACTCTCTGGCCTGTGCGCATAGGCAAAGGGGGCTTGCTGCTTCCCTGCAGTAAAGGATTACATATTTAATGTTGACTATCACAACCCCACTACTTTGGCAAGAATCCAAGGCACAACAATAAAAGAGGAGCCTTGGGCTCTCGAGCGGGGGACTTCTCCCCTCCAGATTTTTTTCCACAGACCCATTCTTCCTCCTCCAGCTCTCATGGAGGAGAGCTGAGATCTACACCTTATGTACAGCTACATGCGAATATGAAATGCAAGAAATGCAGGACGTAGGGCTATTAGCCTCCGGGCGGCCTAAACCTGGAAAAAAAACCTCTGTGTGATTATTCCGTCTTTTTATTCGCCTTCATTTAATTTTTTGCCCGATGAACTGCAGCGCGGTCAGGACCCGGCCAAATTCACGAAGGACGGTCTATGCAGACCTCCATGTCTGTATTTTCATACAACGACAGCGTGATACAATCACTGTCCTAGAGAAGAAATAATTCCATCTATACCACCACTTTGAGTGCACTTTTCACCTATACCACAACCATGTCTCAGTGACATATAGCCAGACCACACATGTCAACTATAGGCAAATTTGTTTGAGAGACACTCGCATTTCATGCCCCAAAGTTGTGGTATGGATGGGAATAGCCCCCTAGAGAAATCCAATGCGATCCAGAGCCAAAGGAAACATCATTTGCAAAGAAAATTGATGCACCAGTTGTCTTAATGCACATTTCCTTGAATATCAACCCCATTCGTTTTTCACGTTCCATGTGCTTGACCCTGGAAAACCAATCCCAATCAAATCAATCTTGATCCAACATACATTATGGACCAAACATAGTGGTGAAGGTCAGCTGGGGGACAAGGTCGAGGTGGTCAGGTAAATCTACAATGGCATGGTAATGTAAGCTAAAGGAGGTCTGAAATGTGGATTGCACGTGCAGATGGACGATGCTGGCCTAACCCATCAGCAGCAGCATCATGGCTAGAGCTTGGAGAGTTTCTTTTTCTCGAGAACACAGGAGAGCTGCGGTTTATTATACTAAGAAGAAAAAAGGGGACAAGAACCCTATACAACACACCGTACCGCAAAAAGCCTTGGAGATAGTGTTGAGTGTTGATGTTGCATGCATGTTGAATAACAAAAGCTCAGCCAATGGGGAAAGACCACCCCAAGGTATGGCATAAATATGAGGCTAGCCCAGAAAGGTCACCAAAGCTGCCCCCCCTCCCGATAGGGAAATATTAACCCGTGCTTTGAGGCTGCCCTGGTCCCCATACGAGGATGTGCCCCACAATTCAGTCCATCTCATGTACATGGCCAATGACCATCGCTCCCATGGGGAATCGAACGCACAAATCGAGGGGTGCTACTAAGAGTCCTAGCCACTGAACTAAGACCCCTTCCGCGTACACATGTTGAAGGTATACACGCTTGGATGGTAATTTCACCGCTTCATGAATTGGGGTGACCATCAAAGTATGGCTATGAATAAAACACTTGCCGCATATTTTCGCCAATCTAGCAGCATGTATTGTGGTAGTTATCCAAATGGTTGCTGCAAATGATTTGCCACAATACATATAAGATTAGACAGTCAACCAACGGTCCTAATCTGCCATATATGGCCATACCAAACAGGTCCTAAATGAAAGAGTGACTATGTAGTGAGGACAAAGAATCTTCTACAGGCCAGTGCTCATGGAGATGACTACTAGCTCATAACTGACTATTGGACTGAGGGCCAATATATCAGCCCCACATGCACTGAATTCTAGCTACCAAGGACAGGGCCTAAATGGCCAGGTAGGGTCTTTGTATGAGTTAGGAGGATTAAATGGGGTAAGGGGGAGAGGTGTGAAGACTCAAATACTGCTGAAGAAGGGAACAAGGAAAATTAAAGATGAAATAAGATATGGCTTGTCTGTAAACATGCTCCAGGCTCCAAACAATGAGCATACTGATTAGTACCAGCTGAAAAATACCTTGGAAAAATCCAGCAGAAGGAACAGCATCCAGAAAGGTTTCCACAGCCCCTAGAACATACCTGAAAAATGTCCAAGTAGGATTGCAAGGGAGGGAGATTAACAAACATGATCAGCTGCACATCATACTATCAAGGGACAACGAACAAGCCAAGAGATTTTCATTGAGCATTAGAAGAGCTAATATGTCTCCTATTGATTTGAAGAATTATCATTAATGCCACATCCATCACCTATTTAAGCATTTTCTTCTGTTGGATAATGATTTAATTTCACTCAATCATCTACATACGTAGACATCATGGCTACTTATGACCTAACTTACGAACTCACTCGATCCTAGCTTTTCATAGAATCAAAACTGACACGCATATGAAAAGATGCACATCATATCATACTAAGAATAATGGCATGCATATGCACCAAGAGAGAGAGAGAGAGATGCATTGCGAAACAAAAAAAAAATGCATTCAAAAGTGAGAATGAGAAGTATTTTTGAACAAATTTTGAATCCTCTAAAGATAGGCAGTAAGAGATTTGCTGCCCTGCTATATGAAGCAAGGATTAATAATGCTCAATAAAACCACTCCTATTGTTCCACTAAAAATTATTCCATACATCACGTGCTAACTAAAAGAGGATCGATATGTTACCTAATTTAGCACCAGATGCAAAAAAGAATGTAGTACTATCAGAATAGTGTTATAGCACAAAATTAAACAAATGTGCAAAAAACACATTCAAGTGCTTATTGTGTATCTTACATGGCTCCAGCAACTGCATTCCCAAGGAAAAAGCATAATCCAATACTAACTCCAACTTCAGGGCCAAGTGCACGACCGATAAGATAATATGGTCCACCACCCTATGTACCATAGGAAATGCAACTCAATTTTCTTGTGTTTCAAGTCCATCTTGAAAGAATGGTATATATTGAATAATATGGTAAACAGATATAACAATCCTATTTTCTGAATTTTGTTAAAAGTTGCGCTAGAGTTTACATACCTTCATTGCTCCATTTGTTGCAATAGCACTTAATGATATTGCAGTTAAAAATGTGCATGCGGCGCAGAATGCAACTAACACAAGCGACTGCCAGACACCAGCCATACCCACAATCCTATAGAAAAAAGAGGGAATCATTTACTGCTTTTTCCTTTTAGAAGTATTGATCTGATGTGCATAAAAAATCATAAGAGATATGCATAAGAAGTTATAAAATAAGACTTGCACCTGATATGAAAAACAAGACAGGATGAATTCTAAAAAAATGATAAATACTTACAGTTACACTTTAATATTTTCTACTTAAATACCATAAGAAAGTACCGGACACAGGAAAGAAAATGAGCCGGCTAGGTTAATTTTTAAACATAAGGGAAGGAACACCATGCTGATCAGCAGAGTAACCATACTTTAGAGAAACAAATTATAATGATGTCTTAATAAAAGTAACAAAATGTATCCATGCAATACCTTACCAGGTAAAACGGATGTAATAAATGATTCCCAAGATATTCTGCAAACATGGAACAAAGACACCCATCATGGTACCAAATTTAGGTCCAGTTTCCTGCACGAATAATATATAAGTAATATAATCAAAGATTTAGTAATGTCATTCAAAAATGGAGATAGATGAAGTGTTCACACAAATAAATATGCTATGGAGGTCAGGCATGCAGTAAGTAACTGATATTCCAACAAATTCATGTGTACAAACTTTAAAAAATCAATGGCATATAAATAAATGAAAAGTCCAACTTACTCCCCTCAAATATAACTAACGTCTAGATAACTCCCTGAACTATTTTTTGGTACACTTCACCCACACAACTATGTCATTTTGGTTCATTTTACACCCTTAAATAAATTTTTCTTTTTTGTTTCTCCATGCACATGTGGATTCTTAAATTAAAATCTTATGAGCCGATCACATATGTCATAATACATGTTAGAAAAATATATGATTATTTTGATATAAAAGGATATTTAATAGTAAAGTGATCATTGAGATACAAAGTTATATAAAAATATTTATTTAAAAAATATTATAATGTTTTCGTGTACATTGTCATGCCTACTATCACCATAAAAAATGCCAATTTAAAATTCAATTTGTGCATGGAGAAACAAAAAAGATAAATTGTTTTAGGGGGTAAAATGAACCAAACGACATAGTTGTGTTGGTACAACCAAAAAAATAGTTTAGGGGATTATCTGAACTTTGGTTATACTTGAGGGGAGTAAATTGGACTTTTTCCTAAATAAATAAATGTCCAAAACAAATTTTACACGATCCCATTTGTAATTGCAACAAGAACAAATGAAGTTAAAACCAAAGAAAATTTTGGAGATCGAGCATGTATGAACTTGCTAATATTCCAACCAAATTCAGATCCATTGACACACAATAAATGAAATATGTTGAATTACATATAATGAATCAAGTTCTCATCATGAACTTCAAACTAGAAGCAGAAATATGTTCCCTAGAAAGTAAAGTATTGCAATTCATCATTAGTTCTTAATTATTCACCATTGACTAGAGAAAGTATATGAACTTTTAACAGATGATGACACAAGATGGAGTGGATAACCTTTGGACGTCCAATGGTAATTGCTACATCCTCACCATCCCTAGGGCTTGAAGGGGCCTGAACCTGTTCTCCTGTCATGCTGTTCATATTCAATCGGTTGATGATATGTCATAAAGAAAATATATTCAGCTCTAACGTTTATAGGGGGAAACATATTTAATAGTTTACCCAAAAAGTTCTCCTAATAAAAAAATACAAATACTAAGGTTTGGTGTGATATTAATAAGATTATAGAAAGATGTCTTGTACCTTCTGAGGCCTAAAATATTCACAAGAGAGTCAAAACCAAAGAGCTCTAGTTTTGAATCCCCATGTGATCCACTGGATGTAGCTTCATCATCGGGCGAATCTCCTTGTGTATTTGGATCAATAGTTAGATTGGCACCAGGCTTAAGGTTCCTATAATAGCATATCAAAGAGTGAGTCTATGCATATAGGACCTGAAGAACTTGCATTGTTCCAAACTAGTATCTTGCTAATTGTTTTGTATACCAAGAAAAACATTTAAAGGAGATTTTTATTGTGGCAATATCTAAAGTCTGCCATGGAATATCCAAAGCCAACAGCAAAACAAGGGAAAACAGAAGGTTTGATCCCAACATAGAAAAATATACGTAGAAAAGATGTGTCTTAAGTGATAGCCCCTAGCCCATATATTTAGAGGATGCTGGATACTAAATTGTTTCAAACAATACCAGGCTCAAGAAACTAAAAACAACTTAAGGAAATAATGGTATCTATATAAGTATTAACGAGCGTGGCATCCATTTGACTCCTGCAGACTTAATACAAAGCTGAAATGTACAGCACAAGAAAACATAAAAGCTTGACGTATGACTTCACATGAAAACATACCATAAAAGAAAAGGCAGCATATTTGAATGAAAAGATAACATAAAACAGAAATGGCAGCAAATTTGAATTACCAAGCATCCATTGAAGCAATTTACTAATCAGATATTGTCACGATAATGATAAAACCCTATTATTTAGGTAGCAACCTGGGGTACCACCTTGTGTGAACTAAGAAACGATTTCCGCATAATTAAATATTAAGGAATGAACCATCTACCGCTAGAGATTTCATGATGGTGGCCTTGTAATTACAGGCTGCCCACAAAACAAACAGAACCCAGATGTTTCTCACAACCTTTACTCGTGGTGCCAAGAGCTCTAAATAGAAACCAGTAATGGATTAGTACCTTTGTTATAATAGCAGTTTCAATGTTCTCTACCAGCCCACAGCAGCCAACCCGTATTGAGTATAACAGTCCAATGTTATACTTCGATTGATCAGCTGTAGCACTCTATAAACAGCATGGTAGAAAACAATGCACGCACGGGTTTACAACAACTAAGCTAGTGATCGACAAAAGGTACATTGTCTACCCTCCCGAAACGTCATTTCTGATCCCCTTGCGCGTCACAGAATTAAATGCCCGCGACACCCACGAATTGAGAGCGAAGCCTGCATCACCTCGGCGGCTGGGGCGTCACGGCTGCGGCGATGCCGGAGGACGAGGAGGATCCCGACTCCATGGAGGTCATCTGCACCACGGCGCGGTCGCTCGACCCAACCGGTCGGTACCGCCGCCCGTTCGGCGGCGCGGGCACCGGCAGCCCGTCGTCCGCCTCCTCGATCCCGCCGTTCTCCATCCCTCTGCTGCCACTGCGCCACACACACAAAAGGGGATCACGATGAGATCTACGGCATAGTGCCACGCCGAGCCACCGGCACGGCCGGCCTCGGATCCAGATCCGCCGGGCACCGTGCTAGCGTGGTGACCAGGCCGAGGCGGCAAGGTATCCGGACGGTTCTCTTACCCGGGATGAGGTGGTGGATGGGGCGGAGGCGACGACGGCAGTAGAGGAGAAGGAGAAGTCACCGGCGGCGGCGGCGGCGACGGCGGCGGGGAGGAGACGACGAAGGAAGTTGGGCAACGGTCAGAGAGTAAAGATATGAAACTGGGTTTACTTCGGGCCTGTTTTTTGCGCTCTTGTCCCTTGAGAACGAAGAATTTCCATTTGTTGACTCTTTAGAGTTTGGACTGCGGCAGATTGCTTCGCCTCGAGGTTTGTGATTTGACTTCGGAGTTTGTAGCTGCAGGCGTACTATGTGGTACGGCCAACGGGAACTGAGAAAAGAAAAGAACAAAACGTTGTGCGCAGCACAAAGCACAAGCAACAAATCGAAAACAGCACCACCAACCCCTTTTACAGAAAACAGCTCGTTATAGACTTTTTCACATAAAGAGAGAGCTTTGTGCCTTTTTTTTTTCTGCGAGGAAGCTTTGTGCCTTTGTTGATTACTCAATTCCACTGCTACAATCATATAAGCAATTAATAACTCAACACAAGGAGGAATCTACACTTGTCATACATATGGATGGTGCGTTTTGCTAACTATGCCAATTTGTGCCTCACTTGATCTCTCTCTCTACAGCATAGATCAACCATGTCCGCTAACATTAGGAAGACTAGTTGCAATCTAACTCTACATCTACTCAGCAACAACTCATTAGACTTCATATTTTAGGATTCATTCTGCATTCTGTATCAGTCTTGGATTTGTAATTGATAAGCACATTACATCCTAGAGAAATGGGGTCAGAAACAACTATACAAACAATTTTGACACTTACCGTCTATTGCACAATCTAATATTAGTATAATTGTTATGTTCACCTGCAAGCCTTTATAGCCTGTACCATAGGGAGTCAGATGTATGCTCAAAGATATGATGCTAAAAATCAAAGACATCAACAAGAACAAAAAAGTAGATAATTAACTAGCTTCGGCATTTAGCAAAGTTGCTACAGACCCCAAATTCACTTAATCATCAAGGTGAAGTTGCACTCAAAGTTAAGTTCATGTGCAATGTTTGATTTCCGTTATGCAAAAGGTCGATTACTTGTAGTTTAGGTAATCGTCATTGAGACATCGATAAAGAAGAAAGAATGAAGCAAACACACGCTAGGGAAAGGAGAGAGAATTTCTCATCCGCCATCTAAAATTTTCCTCTTCTCTTATCCGTCATAATTTTTTAAAAAAATTGTTATGATTCTTTTATCATTAAAAATGTATTTAAAACATGACTTATAATTTTACATAATTGAACTAATTTTTTGAATTGGATGAATGATCAAGGTTAATGTTAAAAAGTCAACTACGCTGGTATTTGAAACGAAAGTTGTAATTAATAAGCTGCTGTGGGTTTCCTTTCAAGAAACTACAACTAATAAAAAAGCTACGGAAAAACGAAAGAAGTCATATCGTCTATCCATACACATATACTACATTGCATTTGAATTCGCAATTTGATCAATAACTTAGTTTATTATCGTGTCCCTTGTTAAATATAGCTGTGTATCTCTATAGATAGAATATAATCTTCATTCTGTTGGAGCTGCGCCTCCATAATTACCGATGCCTTGTTGGTCACGGTTATGATTCTCTTCTGTACCCTTGCCTATATATATGAGAGAGTCCTGGCCCTATAGGGTCATCCAGCGCCAACTATTGTAACATGGTAACAGAGCCACGAATTTTTCTTTGAAGATGTCGTCCACCCAATCCTCTTTCTCCTCCTCCACCACCTCCGCCGCCATCTCCAGTTCCTCCTCATCTACCACCTTTGCACCAATTCCTATCCACCATGCGGTCACCGTCCGCCTCTCCAAAACCAACTATCTCCTATGGCGCGCCCAGCTCCTCCCGTATCTTCGGAGTTTGAAGCTTATGGGCTATATAGATGGATCCACGCCAGCGCCGGACGAACGGGTCGCCTCGTCGACTGCTGCCGGCGCCGAGCTCGTGCCTAATCCAGCGTATGACCGCTGGTATGATCAAGATCAACTGGTCCTCAGTGGTCTTCTCTCCTCGATGACTGAAGATATTCTTCCAGATGTCGTGTCGGCTACATCTGCCAAGGAGGCATGGGATACGCTCAAGCGTATGTTCTCTGCCTCTACACGCGCTCGCTCTGTTCAGATCCGTGTTGAGCTTGCAACTACCAAGAAGGGTGATCTCTCTGCTGCTGACTACTTTCGCAAGATCAAGGGCCTCGCCGCGGAGCTTGCTGCGGCCAACGCTCCTCTCAGCGACGACGAGATCATCGCCTATCTTTTGGCTGGTCTTGGTCCGGACTACAATTCCTTTGTCACCTCTATGACCACCAAGACCGAGACGCTCACCCTTGACGACGTCTACTCCTACTTCATGACGTTTGAAGCCCGCCAACTTCAATATCAGGCTGACACTCGTCTCAACATTGGTTCTCAGGCCAACTTTGCGGGGCGTGGTCGCTCCTCTTCTCAACGTGGTCGTGGTGGACGCGGCAGCCCTGGTCGCTTCCGCAGTCGTGGTGGTCCTACCCCTGGGCGTACGGGCGGCCATAACCCTCCTGGTTCTAGCCCAGAACGGCCGCCCTGTCAGATCTGCGGTCTTCGTAGCCATACTGCAGTCAAGTGCTGGTATCGTATGGATGAGTCCTATCAGGAGGAACAACCATATGCTGCTGTTGCTGCTACTTCATCGTACAAGGTTGATCCCAATTGGTACAGCGACACGGGGGCTACAGATCATATCACCAGCGATCTCGATCGGCTTGCTCTTCGTGAACAATATCATGGTGGTGACAAGGTGCAAGTTGGCAATGGTGTAGGTTTGAAAATTTTGCATTCTGGTTCTTGTTCTATCAATACTGCTACTAGACCTCTTGCTCTTAATAATGTTTTACATGTTCCTGAAATCTCTAAACACCTTCTGTCTGTTCATAAACTTTCTCGTGATAACAATGTGTTCTTTGAGTTTCATCCCTCTTATTTTCTTATTAAGGATCGTGTCACGAAGAATCTACTTCTACAAGGAAGGTGTGAGTCCGGTCTTTATCCAATCAAGCCCACCGATGTCGCGTTCCTCCGTCACGCCATTCGTCGGTGTCACGCCACATTCTGATCAGTGGCACGCGCGGTTTGGCCACCCCTCGTCTCAAGTCGTCAAGTCAATTTTGCGTCTCAATAATTTGCCTTGTATCAAAGAGTCTAGTTCCTCAGTCTGTAATGCGTGTCAACTTGCTAAGAGTCATCAACTACCATATACTTCTTCCATTCATCGTTCGAACTCGCCACTTGAATTAATTTTCTCCGATGTTTGGGGTCATGCACCCACCTCTGTTGGTGGTTTCAAATACTATATCAGTTTTATTGATGACTTTAGCAAATTTACCTGGATTTACTTAATGCATGATAGAACTGATGTTCAATGTATTTTTCTTCAATTCCAAGTGCATGTAGAACGGCTCCTTGATTCTAAAATCAAGTGCGTCCAATCAGATCGGGGAGGGGAATATAAAAAACTGCACGGCCAATTTTTTCGGTCTCTTGGCATTGCTCATCATGTTTCTTGCCCTCACACTCACCAACAAAATGGGTCGGCTGAGCGTAAACATCGCCACATCGTTGAGACAGGTCTTGCGCTCCTAGCTCATGCATCCATGCACATCAAATTCTGGGATGAAGCTTTTCTAACGGCCACGTATCTTATTAATCGTATGCCTACTCGAGTCATTGACAATTTGTGCCCTCTAGAACGCCTTTTCAAAGCTCCGCCTAATTATTCCTTGCTAAAAGTTTTTGGTTGTGCATGCTGGCCCCATCTTCGACCTTATAATAAACACAAGCTATCTTTCCGTTCTAAACCTTGTGTCTTCATCGGGTATAGCTCTATTCATAAAGGATACAAGTGCCTCGATATTGAATCTGGTCGTGTTTATGTATCTCGTGATGTCATATTTGACGAATCTGTTTTTCCCTTCCTCAATCCTCCTACGCCTGACGCCGCACCCTTATCCTCCCGACAATCTAGCAGCAGTATTGATTTGATTATTAACCCGGTGCATTTTTTGCCTCCTGCTAACTCTGTGCCTGCAGCTAGCTCTCCTCCAGATGATCCTGCTGCTCCTTCGGGAGTTGCTCCACCAAGCTCGCTGTCGCCTTGTAATCATGTGCAGGAACCTGCAGATGAACAGGCCTATGCACACGACGTTGTGGCTTGTGCAGCACAGGAACCATCTTCTCAGGTTGCTCCACGATTGCCCGATCCAGAAGCTGTGCCATCTCCTCGCCCTACACCTGATGGCGATCAGACTCAAGTTTCTGCCCCTGACGATGCTGGAGAGCCTCTTGCATCTGTTCCTGCTACTACTTCAGCTCATCCCTATGGCACGCGTCTCAAGCACAACATCAGGCAACCCAAACTTCGTACAGATGGTACGGTGACTTACACTGCAGCTCGGTCATCTATTTCTAAACATCATCTCATCTTCAGGCTATGGAACATCCCCAATGGCGTGCTGCCATGAATGATGAGTTTCAGGCACTAGTTCGGAACAAAGCGTGGCACTTGGTCCCTCATCAGCCAGGTCTTAACGTTATTGACTGCAAATGGGTGTTTCGTCTCAAACACAAACCGGATGGCTCTATTGATCGGTACAAAGCCCGCCTTGTTGCGAAGGGATTTAAACAATAGTATGGTGTTGACTATGATGACACGTTCAGTCCTGTGGTCAAGCCTACTACCATTCGCCTGCTCTTGTCTCTTGCTGCATCTCGTGGTTGGACTCTTCGGCAAATTGATATTCAAAATGCCTTCTTGCATGGTTTCCTCAATGAGGATGTTTACATGACGCAGCCACCTAGTTTTGTGGATTCCAAGTTCCCTACTCATCTTTGCAAATTGGATAAATCGCTTTATGGCCTAAAACAGGCTCCGCGTGCATGGTTTGCTCACTTCACCGGTGTCTTGTTGCAGCTCGGCTTCAAACCTTCCAAGGCTGATGTCTCTCTATTTATTTTCGATGAAGGTGGCATTCAAATCTACATTCTTATCTATGTAGATGACATTATAATCATCAGCTCGTCTTTCTCTGCTACTGATCGTCTTCTTCAAGCGTTACAAGCCGACTTCGCTGTGAAAGACTTAGGCCGTCTTGGATACTTTCTTGGCATTGAAGTACATCATACATCTACGGGGCTTGTTCTGACTCAACACAAGTACGTAAAAGATTTGCTAGCACGCACTAACATGTTGGATGCCAAGGATGTGCCCACGCCAATGTTGCCAAGTGATAAATTAGTGCTCAACAATGGTGACCCTCTCTCTGCCGAGGACACCTCACGATATCGCAGTGTTGTTGGAGCCCTCCAGTACCTATCTCTCACTAGGCCAGACATCTCGTTCTGTGTTAATCGGGTCTGTCAATTTCTGTCCGCTCCGACGACTGTGCACTGGGCGGCTGTTAAGCGCATCCTCCGTTATCTACATAGGACCTCCCATGTTGGCTTGCGTATCGCAAAGTCTGGCTCCTCCTTGCTGAGTGCCTTCTCGGATGACGACTGGGCCGGCAACCTTGATGATCGTCGTAGCACGGGCGGCTATGCCATCTTCTTCGGTGGCAACTTGATTTCCTGGAGTTCTCGTAAACAATCGACGGTTTCTAGATCGAGCACGGAGGCCGAATACAAAGCAGTTGCTGAGCCACAGCTGAACTTATCTGGTTGCAGGTCCTTCTTTGTGTAATTGGGATTACTCCGAGTCAACCACCTAGTCTTTGGTGTGATAATATTGGTGCTACATATTTGTCTGCGAATCCGATATTTCATCGTCGCATGAAGCATGTTGAAGTTGATTACCATTTTGTGCGTGAGCGAGTTTCGTCACGTCAGTTGGTTGTCCGATTCATATCCTCCAAAGATCAGGTTGCTGATATCATGACCAAGCCGTTGGCGCCATTGTTATTCAGTTGATTTCGACACAATCTGAACTTAGCTGCACATCGTCCAGATTGAGGGGGGGTGTTAAATATAGCTGTGTATCTCTATAGATAGAATATAATCTTCATTCTGTTGGAGCTGTGCCTCCATAATTACCGATGCCTTGTTGGTCACGGTTATGATTCTCTCCTGTACCCTTGCCTATATATATGAGAGAGTCCTGGCCCTATAGGGTCATCCAGCGCCAACTATTGTAACATCCCTAATGTCATTGACACACACATGTCAGGAGTTTCAACGTGTGTAAAGGCTTTTGCTGCTGATGAATTATACTCCGTAATTGATAATTTCTATTGTGATGCATGATGAACGGAGGGATATTCAGAGAAAGTAGGAACGAACGTGCCAACCTCTACCCTGTCCATCCCATTATCATCTTCTATTCCTGCGGCCAGCCGTTCGTGGAAATCGTCAACAAGAGAGAGAGAGACAGGAGAAACATTCCTAGGCTTTGCCTGAGCCCAAACGAACCTTTTTTTTTTCCTTTCGGTGGAGCACCCCCTTCTCGTGTGATCAACCGGCCCGCATTGTTGTCGGTCCATGCGGCTCGATTTTGCATGCGTTGCGTCCTCTATGCTGCCTTCGGGTCGGATGGTGGTATCAGAGGCAGAGGTGCCGCAGCTGCCATATTTGTCCTACACTAAATTAATAAAGTTTTGTAGTGTCATCATAAATAAACTTGGAGTTTTGTTCGGCTATCACTGACCGACACAAAGAAAGTAGACTCCCTAATGTCGTGAACCTTTTAGGTTGCTAAATAGATTTTAAAGAAACATACACTAAGCATGTATTATGTTACAAGGTTCCAAATTAGCTGGTGCACATGCTGTGCTCGATCTCTCTCTCTCTCAGTTCTCTTCATTATTTTTCTCTCTACTCTCTTCTTAATTAACTGGTGCACATATTATGATATTTTTGCTACTAGGTTGTGTATCACACAGTTCTACGCCCACGGTGAAGGCCGTTCACACCACAAGCAGCACGACATGTACCACAACGCACTATGATCCAAAGCGAACTCTCAAGCCGTGTCACACCCTTTTTTTTCTTGTTACCAGAACTATATATTAGGTGAAAATCAGGGCGAAATTAACACGCGTCGCTATATGTGAACCCAACCCAGGCCACCAGTCTTTGACAGGAACGAAGAAAAACGCGATCGATCGATGATGAAATTGATGATCAATCAATACAGAGTTCTTCGCAACAGCCAAACCCAACGCGCGCACGCGCGCACACGCATGGCTGGGTCTGGGCTGGGTCGTGTTGTAGGCGTGATCCGGTTGGTACTAATCGGAGTAGAAAAAAAGATGCAACTCTGGTGATGGTCATTGATTACTGTATCGTAATTGGATTATAGAGTAATGAATCTGCCGTACAGATAGGTGGCCCGACGCGACGACGACGACGGTTAGCTAGCTATGGCCGGACTCCGGACTCCGGCCGGACCTTAGAATATCACCGCGCACGCAGCAATCGCGCACTCTTCGCAGCCCGCGAGAGAGAGGAGGATGCCCGGCTGCTCTGAGCGCGCGCGCGCGCGCGCGCGAGAGAGAGAGAGAGAGAGAGAGACGGAGGCAGGTTAGCGGTGGTTGCGAACTTTATGGGTCAAGGGTGAGCTCAACGGCGAGTGTGTCTCAGTCTCAGACTCAGTTCCGCAGGCTAGTGCAAGGAGCCAAGGAAAGGAATGAACCCCACCCCAGACGGCCAGACCCTCTGTTTTTGCGCAAACTTTTTCCTCTGCATATATGGACGACGGACTTATGGATGGAGTCATCATGCCGACGCCACGGCGATGTAAGCCGTGCGTCGTCATTACCCAATGGCGGGAAGTTGCGAGGCAAAGATAATAGGTGCCGTGTCGATCTTGTTATTATTGTGTAATAAGAAATTGAAAATGACGACACGCATACTATATGATTTTTTTTTATTGTTGATGTTTTTGTAGTATTTTTTATAAAAAACATTAACAATAAAAAATAGAGGTAATACTAGAATACTAGATAACATGACTTGATAAACGATATAGTGTTCAAGTTCGACTCTCAAAAGAGATTAGAAAAAACATTAGAAACATACTCCTTTCATTTTAATTATTGTTATTGTTGACTTCTTAAATTAACTTTAACCATTTATTTTATTAAAAGAAATCCTCAAAACACAAATGGTACTAAGTGCTGAAACACAAAGTCGTTAAATCCTGAAATATTCACTTCTTCGGGAAGGCAAACCCAAATGACCTCACGTGCAACTGAGACTCTTGTAACCTCTTTAGACTATATATACTCAGTCTCCACAGATCAAACATTCTATACATACTATACTACCTTCGGTTTTTATTATTGACGTTGGTTCGTGCGAATTTTACACTAACTGACCTCAATAATAAAAAATCAAATGGAATATTTTATATATGTTTCATTAGCATAATTAAGTTTACCTATTTCAGCCCATTTTCAGATAAATTTTAATTGCAAAACTACACTGCTGATGCTAGTGGTTCAACTACGGCTGGGCATTCGGTTAATACGGTTAAAACGGTGCAGTTAATTCGGTCAAAAAGAAATTCGGTTAATGACAACTGTTAACCGAACATGATCAGAAAAAACTCAAAACCGCACGATTCGGTTGCGGTTAATTCGGTTTGGTTATGCGGTTAACCGCAATAACCGCCAGAAATATATAACAGCAACACAACATTTACCATGGCATCAACCAGACAACATAAAGCAATGAATTGAAAAAAAAAACTGATGCATCAACATACTTTGACACAAATAAATCATAGATTATGCAGTCTTCTCACATCAGTGCATCACAATTCACAATAGAAATATAGCATTGTCTAACACTCACATCAGTGCAAGAAAATCATAATCACAGTAAGTCTCACACCAACATTACAATCGAAGTACCACAGACATACTACATAAAAGAGTTCGAGTGTAAGTGATCAAGCTCTACTCCCATCCTTGTCATCTCTCAATCAATATTGATTGTGGTATTTGACTTGTCATTTGATTTTGAAGAAATTGCAAGTCCACCAAGTCCATCAACCAATGCTGAAATATAAAAAGGGGCATAGTTAGTTGATCAAGCAACCTAAAATATGTATGTTAGTTGACTTAAAATTGTAGTTCTTACTTACCTTCCTCTATTTTAGCTAACTCTTGAGGATCCTCTTCAACATTAATAGAAGTTGATCCTCGCAGCCAATCTTGTGCACAAACTAGCCGTTCAACCATTTGTGGTGTCAGCGAGCTTCGAAAATCATCAAGGACACGTCCACCTGTGCTAAAAGCTGACTCAGATGCAACAGTTGATATGGGAATTGCTAATAGATCACGAGCCATGTGAGACAATATTGGAAATCTGTGAGCATTGTCCTTCCACCATTCAAGAATGTCAAAGTCCTTCCTATCTTCCTCATTCTCTTCAGCAAGGTATTTCTCAAGTTCAGATTTGCTAGTGCTAGCTGTTGTAGTATCCAGCCTCATCTTTTGAGCAATTAGAGACCTCATCAACCTTCTACTCCTTTCTGGTTGTGCTTGAGAGTCACCGGACTGTGGTGCCTTGTCATTAGGACCATATAAACTTCTATACTCCTCAAACATAGAGCGAAAAGATGATTCCACTCTATCCCATAATTCTTGACCTCTGGCAGATCCAAACAGTTCAATAGTAGCCATTTTTGTGTAATTGGACAGCTTGTACCTTGGATCAATGGCAACACAAAAGAAAATGACCAAGTTCAGTTGCTCTCCCTTTTCTCCTGACTTCTCCCAGTTGTTATCACCCCAATATTTGTAGTACTTGTCCATCATTCTGATGCCCATTTCCTTGCGTAACTTATCTGAACTATCACACCATTCTCTCAACAAGATCAAAACATCAGCAATTTCATGAAAAAGCATGGTAGAAGTAACATAGTGTGTGCCTGAAACACGGAGAGTAAGCTCATAAAAATGTTCAAGAAACTCAGCCATTTTCTTTGCATTTTCCCAATCTGACTTTTCAGGAACTCCTGGTCCTGGATTGTTCCTTGACTTATCTTCTAAATCAAGTTTATAGTATGGATCTTCGTCCATGTACCTTTCAAATGCCTTTTCATATGGTTTTGCAGCAGCTAACATCAAATAAGTAGAGTTCCATCTAGTGCAAACATCTAGGGACAGAAATGCTTGGCTGTCCACTTTTGCTAGTTCAGCACATTTCTTAAATTTGGCCAACCGAGATGGTGAACTTTTGACAAACTTAACAGCAGCACGAACACGAGCAACTGAAATATCAATTTCTTTGAGACCTTCAGTGACTATCAAGTTAATTATGTGTGCAACACATCGCATATGAAGATAATTACCACCAGCAATGCTATTGTTTGACTCATTCAAAACCCTCTTCATATACTTTATAGCACCATTGTTTGCACTAGCATTGTCGACAGTTATGGTAAAAACTTTGTCAATACCCCATTCAGCTAAGCAACTCTCCAATGATTTTCCAATATCTTCACCTCTATGGCCTTTCACCAAGAAAAAACCTATGATTTTCTTGTGCAGCTTCCATTCATTATCAATAAAATGAGCTGTCACACACATGTAATTCTGTTGTGTATTTGAAGTCCAAGTGTCAGTTGTGAGGCAAACTCGTTCACATGATTTCTTAAAAAAATTCCTAAGTTTTTCCTTCTCAGACTCGTAAACCTTGACACATGACCTAGTTGCTGACCTTCTTGACGGCACATTAAAGCGTGGACAGGCATTTGCCATGAATTTTCTAAATCCAGGCCGCTCAGCAAACACAAAAGGCAACTCATCTTCTATTATCATCTCAGCTAAACAAGTTTTCAGCACATCAATATCAAGATTCCAGGTTGTAACAGTACCAACACTACCATCCCCTTGTGCAGGTTTTAATTGCAAAGTTCCTTGGCTATTATCAGAATTTTTATTGGGATTCTTCTTGCAAGAACCTAAGTGATATTTCATAGAGGATGTACCATTTCTTCTTGAGTTGCACATTAGCTCACGGGAGCAGTACTTGCACTTAGCACTTTTGAGTATGCCTCCAACAATTACCTTGCTAAAGCTATCCCACACATCAGATCTTGTTGCCATAGCTTTCCTTTTCTTGCCGTCTTTGTCCTTCTCTTTCTCTGCCTCTCCATCCTTGTCCTGCTGTTGCTGCTCTTGCTGCTGCACGTCCTTCTCCTTCGTGTTCGCCGTTGAAGCACCATCAGATTTCGCGACCTCATCACTCCCCGCCATCTACAATACCATCATTCGCATCACCATTCGAGTTTGAGCATAAAAGCACCGCGTAGCAGATACATTGGAGGATAATCAAATAGCAACATACATTGGCGGAGGCCTCGGTTACTGGCGCCGTGGTGGTGGCGTCTGGGAGCCTGGGACTGCGTAGGAGAGACGGTGGCAGCGAGCAGGCGCGTGGCTGGCGGCGACGGCGCGCGCGTCACGCCTCGGGCGCGCGTGGCTGGCGGCGGCGGCGCGCGTCTCACGCCTCGGGCGCGCGAGCGTGGCTGATGGGGACGGCGGCCGGCGGGGATGGACTGGTGGCGACGGCGAGTGGGTCAGTGGGATGGCCGCGGCGGGGCGCCGAGGCTGGTGGCGGAGACGGTGGCTTGGATGGCGGCGGCCGGGCGGCGGGGCGCCGAGGCTGGCATGCGGCTGCAGTGGAGTGGGTATAGTTAGTAGGGTTCTACTCGTGGGCTTCATGGGCTATTGGGCCTGGCTGGGATAATTCGGTTGTTCGGTTAACCAGGCCCAAAACCGAACCGAAAGCCGAAAACCGAATAGAAAAAAACTAAAAACCGAACCGATAACCGCAGACCGAATTAACCGTATATTTCGGTTAAATCGGTTCGGTTCGGTTCGGTTTTCGGTTTTGCGGTTAACCGCGCCCAGCCGTAGGTTCAACAACCGTACGTACAACGACCACGTAAATTCCGTGCCACCTGTGTATATTACCGCACGAGCGCGGTAGATTATATAAAATGAGCAAGTATTAGAAAAAAAAAATTTGTCAACCTTGGTACAGCGAACAAGGATGAAACCTGGAGCTTCAACATCAAAGCACAGTACCAGGTACGAAATTGTCAACTGAACTAGGCAGGAACCTGAAACCGATGCCTGTTTAGGTATGATTTTTGCAGCACTTCCCAGTGACCGAGTCTTGGAAACAAGTGAAGGGTAGTTGGTTCTTGTGTACCAACCAGTGTCCGCTGGTACAAACCATTTGCACCGTCTCATTTTTATAGCAGCTCAGAATTAGCCGCCACGCATGCTGTTTCCAGTTCCATTGAACTCAGATCCTCCTCTCATGCATATTCATATCCCAGGCATCGTCACATCTCCATGACAACATACAGAACGCTCATGTGATGCATCCCAACTAAGTTTCTTGCCGAGAAGCAACAAGTTATTACCATTGTTGCTTAATCGAGCGGGTTAAGACAGCCATCTTATACATTTTATAAGCTCTTGGAGGAGACAGTTACTGCACTTGCTTATAAAGGCAGGGATCGCCGCATGCTGCTACAAAGAGGCAGTATAAGCATCTTCATGTTGTGAGAGTCACACACTCATGGCCTGTTTCATGATGATGAAGCTGCGACATTTTTGTTTCACGGTTGTGCTTTCGTCCATCGCCATCTCTTGTTGCAGAGGTAACCCCGCTTATAAGGTTTTACTACTACTTTTGCTGACATGGAGAGCATGCATTTTTGTTCAGCAAATGTTCCGATCCGTCTCTCTTCAAAGTAATTAGTTTCACCTGTCTCACGTGAGTTCAAGTTTTTTATATAAAAAATTGAATTTAAACTGTCAGTTTAAGTCTTGCCAAAAACAAACCAGCTAGAAAGGTTTTTGAAAGATGTCAAAGCCTTCCACAACAAGCCATTTTCTCTTTGCCCGGTCCTCACAAGTCTTAACTGACAATGAACACTTTTGTTGTTTCTTTGAACAATTAATGTAGCGCAAGGAGGAGGCGGTGCTGGTGCTGGGGGTGCAGGGGGGGCAGCAGGCGGAGCTGTAGTTCCAGGAACACAGGATGCCATCCAGATTGTGGCACAAGCTGCTCTCTGCTTTGACCAGAGACAGGTGAGTAAACCTTTTTCAGGTTTTCCCTACGCAGCACCAAGCTAAATTCATCATAAATAACTGCTCGATAAATAGATTATCCACATGCTTTTGATGATTAAAGCATTAGTGATTGCACATATGCACATATATGCAGAGTCTTCTAGGACTCTGGGTGGTACATTCAAAATCTAAATTCAGGAAATGTGTGCTCACATTATTTGATCGAGTTTTTTTATTGTAAATAAACATAAGTTCAAAAATCTACAAAAATGAGCAACGCAGATAACCAAACTCCATATGTATAAACCATTTTCTAATGTTATGTACCCACTGTACCAGTAATAACCGCCGTCTGCTATATGAGATTCAGAGACGAATAAAATGTTTAAAATTTGACTGGTACTACAAAATAGCCCTGTTTTTGGCCTGACAGCATATTGGAAGAGAAAACAATATAATTAAGCAGAGAAGCATAAACCTTATACTAAAGAACGGACAATGTCGCGTGGCAGGTGATAAACGGGTGCCTCCAGCAAATGGGCATCAACGTGAACGGCAACAGTAACGGGGCGACCAGCACGGCGGCAACACCAGCTTTGGCTCCGGCCCCGGGGCCATCAGCGGCAGGGGTGGGGACGAACAACGGTTCGATGGCGAGCATGTGCCAAGGGCCGTGCTTTGGGCAGATGATGTTGATGATGACCTGCGTGAACGGTATCCTGGGTAACATCCAGGGGTACAGCCCCGGCCTCATGCAGGGCGTCCAGGCGATCTTTCAGATGTCCTGTGGCAATGTCGGCAATGGCCAAGGCGGCGGTGGTGCAGGTGGTGGCGGGGCTGGGGGAGCTGGTGGTGGGGCCGGGGGAGCTGGTGGAGGTGCCGCCGGAGGTGGTGCTGCTGGTGGTGGCGCCGGCGGTGCTGGCGGTGGTGGTGCCGGCAGTGGAGGAGGAGGTGGTGCCGGCGGTGGCGGCGGCGGCGGTACTGGCAGTGGTGCTGTTTCTTCAGGTACCAAATGTTACTTTTTCACGTAGATTATCCATTTTCTCTTATTAGTAGATGTAAACTATTTAGACCATGGCACATATTGATATTTATTTCATATAGGAATAAATATAATATCTGAATGAATAATAGAAAATCGTTTGTTCATTAACGTAACAAAATCTAACGTGATGTCTGATAAAAATTTCATTGTCCATTCAAGTTAGCATAGTTCTCAGTTTTCCTTTCAGTTTTGTTCTGTACACTTGAAAATGGAAATCGTTATTTTGAAGTATTTAAAGTAACTTTCTACCTTCTCATTTAAAAACGTTTAAAAATCTAATTCCAGTAAACATCCTCGTCCAACATGCTACTTTGTTTTCATTGATGTGCACCACAGGCTCACACGTCGCAGTAAGCAATCTAGGTGATCAAACCAGCAGCGCGTCTGGGCCCACGGCCAGTCTCAAGAGTGGCTTCTCCTCCATGCTAGAAATTTGGCTACTGCTTCTGTTTTACTTAGCTTTATAAAATCATTCAGTTGTGAAATCGTTTGTAACAAGCTTGATTCATTTCTAATACTTTCAAATCACTGAAGATTTTGTGTAAAACCAATATGTGATTCCTACATTTGGAAGAGTAGTTAGCTAGTATAGGGCTATATTCAACTTGTGATATATACCAGTTGCACCATATCTACAATGTAATTATGCTTGGTACTAGTAGATACAGATATGTTTGGTGTGACTGACTAGTCAATCAATATGGTTGAAATCCCGTCCCACGTGGAAATGACATTCTATATGGCATATTGTCATGTCAAGTATTTAACATGGTTGAGATATAGCTTGCCGTATCTGAATGATTCACTTCCTGAACATTTGGATCCTGTAACGTCCTGCCTCCTCGAGGCCGGGCCCGCTTACATCAGATAGCTTTTTATAGGGCATAGGCTGGACTCACAGACCAACACAAGCCTTTTCTACGCACATTTATCCTCACTCGTGCGCACCCGGAAATAACTTCCGTCGGTCACCCATCCTGAAATTGCTCAAGGCCAAACACGCTTAACCTCGGAGGTTTTCGGAGCTAGGCTACCGGAAAAGAAGTTGCAATTGTTGATATGAATATCCTATTAATCCAATTAAGCCCTGGATCGGGGTGTCACAGATCCACACATGTTGCATTAAAATCTTTATTTGAAAAGGTATATTACAATTATTTGAGAAACTTCTTATTTTTTGGATAAAATCTTGATTTTTGCATTTGAAAGCCTTAAATTACAAAATGAAAAATTCTATTCTCTCTGTTTTTTTAATTGTTGATGCGAAAACGTAACAAAATAAAATTGAAGGGAGTATCACTTTCGCTTACCGTTCGGATAAATGGTTCATATTGACATTCAGTGCTTCCTTGGGATTATTTTTTTTAGAAGATTAAATGTGAGGTTTCCTAAGAATATGGAAGTTCAAACCTACTATCATTACGGATCGGGTCTCATCAAACACGAGCATGGACCAAAGTCGCCTCTACGGGGTAGTATAGACTAGAGAGACTGAAATCTTAACATTCAATGCTCCTCTCACTTGCCTGTAGATTTCCTAAAATGTTCCCGAGCAAGGAAGCTTGTGACAGAGCACCTCTGGTGGTCAGATTCTTGGTCGTTAGAATCGACAAAGGTTTGCTTTGGGCAAGAAAGTTTCAGCTAGCCATCGCACAAAAGAGATGTCAGTTTTGACCTGGGGAGAGTAAAGACAAGCTTCCTTGGGCTACACTTCACAAATGTCGATGGTACATCCAAAGCTGGGAGAAACCTTAACAGTCCGTTGAGTGTCAATGAACCAAACCAACCTATAAAGGTGTAGTGAGACGTATCTGTGCGTGCTAGTAAAATTTTCTAACAGGAACCCTCTCGGCCATAAAAGCACTCGGTTTTGCCTTCATAGTCAGATGTAAAACAATTTGTTTCCCTATAGATTATAGGGATTAATAAATCAAAGAAAAAAGTTATAACAAAGTTATTAGAAGTAAGAATAAGAGCAAACAGGAGAGAGAGAGAGAAGCTACACATACAATTTATGTTCAACTTTGTGTGCCACAATAATTCATTGGTGATTTGCATGATTGCCCCTATTTTGCATTTTAATTATGACCCTTCCCATTGTTTTTTTAACTTTGCATGTTTATCCGAGTGATCCGCTTGCCCCTATTTGTTGTCAAAATAGGGACAACCATGCAACAAACGGGGACACTCGGATCTTTCAATTTAAAAAAAAAAAGGGACAACCATACAAATTGAAAAAAAAAAACAGGAGAGAAATCATAATTAAAATGTAAAACAGGGGCAACCATACAATTTTTCCATAATTTATTTCTGCTATCTATAATAAGTTGAATTTTGCACACTAGGTACGATGACTTGTGCAACATCAGTCAAGGTTACCACAACAAGTGAAACCGTTCTGGAAAAGTTTAGCAAAGGGTGTGCAACTGTGCATACTTTGGCGTACGAGTAGGGCTAGGTCGGTAAATCGTAATATCCTCAACAACAGCATCCATACTCAGAAATGGGCATATATAACCAATCAACCACAGCCTAATTCGGAAGCAACTAGAGCCTCTTAAGCCCCTATTATCAGCTTAAGCCCTGATCTAAGCAATGGCGGCGTCTCACCATTCTCAAGGATGCGGCAGCCTTGGAGCCTTCACCATTGTCATCTGCCTTCTGATCCCGTGTTGCCTATCGAGTCAGTGCATATATGTTGCAAGTTTCCCTTCTTTTTGCTGCGAATATATCTTGATCTGAAATTGCCTCATGGGAACAGAAACAGAGTTTCAACCAAACTTTCATGTTTGCAGGCAAGGAGGTCGTGGAACTGTTCGAGAGGGCCTGCCATTGCTTCGACGACCCCAGCGTAAGTCATGTCATCAACTGCAGTGCTGTGTGTGGTCAAAGCTAATGAACGATTGAACGGCAATAGTCATAGAGATACAAATGGGACTTTAATGGCGGTGTCACAATGCATGTGGTTGCAGATCTACGCCAAGTGCGGGGAGGAGTTCCGGCTGAACGCGGAGGGCGCGTTCCACGTGCACAAGGACTCTGTGGACGAGTACTGCGGCGGGCCGTGCCTGGAGGAGACGAAGCTGGCGCTGCAGTGCGTGGAGGAGGTGGCCGCCGAGAGCTTCCGGTTCTCCAACGGCGCGTCGGTGCTGGCCGTCAGGCAGGCGCTCGGCACGGGCTGCGGCTACGGCCCTGAGAGAGGTTTTGAATCATGAACTGGAGCTCGCTCTCATCGCTCTGCACTTGATCGTTTGACTTATTTCTGTTTCTGACATGCCCCTGGCTGGTTGAACTGAACCGTGCACAGGAACCTTTGAGATCCGCGAGCGGAAAGAGTGCGTCCACGCCGACGACGAGGACAACTACCACCACAGCGACCACGAGCAGCAGAAGCCGATCGGCGGCCGCCGGTACTACGGCGGCCAGGAGAGCGAGCAGGAGCAGCCGTACCAGGAGCAGGAGCACGGCCGCAGTGGATGGGGAGAGGGAGAGGGAGAGGGAGAGGGAGGGGGCCATGGCGAGGAGTACTGCTACGGGAACGCCGGCGGCAGGCTTGGATCGCGCTCCGGGTTCGTGCTGATGCTGGTTCTGCTCGTCGTCGCCTCGGCAGCTCTGCTTCTTCTAGAAATTTGAGTTCAGGCTCGTACTACGAGTCAGGTTGTTAGAGGCTCTGTTACGGCCTACCAGTGGCCACATAGATTGTGTTGTGTGATTGTTTTGCATACCATTATCTATACGATACGATACATGCTCTGTTTTTGTACTTGTCGTTCACACGATATAGCACACATTTTTCAACCATAACTGTTTTTTTATTTGATAGATATATTATCCAGTTACTACAAGATATGGCTCCTCTTTCTCAAAAAAGAAAAAAAAAAGAAATGACTCCCGATTATATGTCCAATGCTAATATTATGGATCGTATGGGGAAAAGAGTGGTGGCAAGATGTAATCGTGCGGTGTTAAGCATTTCAGAATGGATGGAGTACCACCTACTGCATTCCTAAGGTCGCAGGGAAAGAAAAAAATTCTAACATATCTTAACACTACAAATTTAGTGGGACTGGCAGTATTGGTACCTGCCTAGCTCTAGCATGCCACATCAAGTCGTCGTCCTTTGCTAATTTTGAGAAGTTGGTGTAGTGGTTACCTGTTTTTTTCGTAGAGAAAGACAAAGTTCCTGGGCCATAACAGATGCAGCCCTGTCTCGCGTACCACATACTACTGGTAAGTTTGTAATCACCGCCACAACTTATTGCGACGATGCAACCACATAGCAGCAGGAACGGCGCCCAGCAGAACTTCCACCGCGGCGACGTCGTAGTCCCTGGCGACGAACACAGTGCACGCTGGTCGGGAGACATGTCGAACGACCTGGCGGCGGGGGTCGGGGATGGCGGACTGGAGCAGGCAAGCCATGGACGTGAACTGCCCGCGGATCAGCCAGTCGCCCACGAACAGCATCCGCTTCGCGCGCAGCCAGCGCCTCCAGCACCCGCAGAGCAAGCAACGCATAGATTTATTTCATTATTGATCCATCAACATAGTCCATGTTTACGCAGCATCACACATCCCAGGCGGGGCCCATGCATATCCGAAGGCTTGCTCTCCTGAACAAATGTAGTTGGTGGGTTAACAAGACTAATAGGTACCAGTAATAAACCTAGTAACTTTTTTCTTGTATTCCAAGCCAAGGGAGAGCTGGAAAGAGCTGCAACCATCACATAATCCCACCCCATAAAGGACGTTACAACAACAGACCATAAACGTGTACCCACTATAAGCTAGTCATGTTGATGCAACGATTGTTTATAATTACCGTCTGATTGGATGGAGAGCAATTAAAAGGCATTATGGCTCCTGTTCACATCATGATTTTTAACTGCAGGCCATTTAGTGCCTCCATTATACAATAGGGCGCTGAAATGATTTGATAGCTTCTTTAGCACGGTTCTTTTTATTTCTTTCTTTCTTTGCTGTTTGTGTAACTTTATATACTCATCTGTACTGTACAAGCGTACGTTTACTGATGAGTCTGCCTTCTTTCTTTTCTGTTAGTTCAAGCAAGTACTCCTATATTTTTCTTATACTTCACTTTTCGTAGGTAACCGTTGCCAATGTGGATATTGGCACGAACGACCTCTGCCCACACGTCTAATCAGCTGCTTCGACCGTACCGTCTATCAGGTTCAATCTGGTAGTAGGAGATTAAATTTCAAACTACCAGAGTACTTTGCTGCTTTTGGCATCACAAAAATTGAATGCTGCCAGATTGGAGAGTTTTGGTGAAAGCCAAATGTTTTAGAGATGAAAATTCTGACATGCCTAGATAAACTCGAACTTTTCAGACATGATATGTCAAGGTTCAACGTCTTCCACAAAAAAATAAATAAATAAATAAAATCAGGAAAAAATGGCAACTGAATGTTTTTCTGCAAAATTGTGACTCAAATTATTATATTTGGATAGGAGGAATTGATGGTTCATATCCTCCATATGAAAGAAACTGTATTGTAGATTAAGTTTTAATTATCTCGCCATGTAGCCTATCTTCGGACGTCAAATTGGCAGTTCTTGAGTAAGCGGCATTTTGGGTCCCCAGTAGGAGGAGGGTCCAAGCAAGATGATGTTCTGTTGGACCAGTACGCTCCGGACCAGTCCCCCATACGTCATGTAAGAACATGATGGGTAGAAAAGGTACAAAGTACCATCAAGTACTGACATCCTGACCCCATGTTAGTACACATGAGATCCCCACTCTTGCTGTACCATCATCAAGTACTGACATCCTGGCCCCATGTTAGTACACATTAGATCCCCACTCTTGCTGTACCATTGTACAAGTGAAATGCCGGCTCCGTCCAATCTTTGATGGTCCTTGGAGCACGCCGCATAATGTTTTCTTCTTAAACACCTTTCAAAATTTACCTTATTTTAACACATTCAACAGAAACTACTACAGGACCTGAGTTCATGGTCAAACTACGTTCACGGAAGGGTTAACTAATACACATTACTCGTTAAGGAAAAAACAGGATATTGCTGTATCCTTACATCGTATCTTTTCTTACGAAAATGTGGGCCAAATATGTCATATGCACATGAACTTCATCTTGAAAAGAAACTATGCACATGCATGATGCAGAGACTGTCGAAAATGCAAAGCAGTCAAAGATTCCTAATTGAGTAGTATTAACCTGGCAGGACCTGCGAATTGAACTCCCTCTGCTGACACTACTCATGCCTGAGCTGCACACAGAAGCATTCAACATTACTTGTGCCCACAAGTGCAGTGACCACAAATTCAGGACCCACTAATGGAACTATTTTCCCCTCCTGTCATATGAACGCAACTGTTTCCTCAACATTCAAGAGGCACTCGTGCAACAGTGAAGAAATACACAAAAACACCACAAAGGAGAGCACAAATGGAGGGGGGAAGGTATAATTCAAATGCGTGAGTTGCTGGCAGCTTCCTTGGCAACAGCTAAAGTACTTCCTGCATGTTCTCCCAAAGAAATTCTGTATTATTTAGCAAAAGAACTAATGTAGGGACATGCTTGGCTCCCCTACAAGATCAATGCTAAGCATTACCGTAAACTGAACACGCAAAATTCTCATTGATCTATAGTAACACAAGCAAGATAGGATTAAGATAACATTATGTATGTTCAATGATGACAAGTTCATAGGACATCTAAAATGAAGATGCCTTACTGTCAATCATGTCACCATTAGCATAGAACCATCTAAACAATCACACTGTAACCAGTCCAAAGTTTGCGAAGGACAGATATGATCATGTGGTATGATACCAAGCAAATCTATCAGTCACCGGTTTGATTGTATTAATATGACTAAAATAGGCTATAAACGTACCACTCTATCAGTCACAGCCACTGGAAACTTTTATACTTTAGAGAATTTTTTTTACTGAAACAAGACATTGCTGACCAGAACTATATACTATTAGATATCAGAAAATGTAAATGGTTACTGCATTACTGTCCCTTCATACACAGCTTTGACATAAGCTGTACAGTATTCAATGTCCATGTCCACCCTTTTATCATTGCAGACTTAAGTTCAACATTGTACCTAATATGTACTTGTTATAATAACTTCAACAAACTCGAAATCTTCTTAACAGATAACTTGCACAGATATTAGTACCACACAAAAAAAAGACCATTCAAATAAAAAGATAGCAAGGTATATTACCATTAGCAATTGAACTTTTGTCCATACAGCGAATACTTACTACAATCGTATCTTTAATACCTGATTTTAACATCATAGCATGGCAGATAAACTATGGTAGTAATATCAGATGTACTCCATTCCAGGTGAACAAGATGGACCACAAGGGGCCTCCAAATTTCATGAGGGAAACCATCATCCATCAACCCAGATAACTCTATTATTTGATTAGTAACAAAGATGGCTAACACAACTATCCAACATGCACTCGCAGCTTGTGGCCGTATGGACAGATCAATCCGCAAAGTCCTACTGTGTCTGTGTGCGCATCACAAAACAAGTGGTGAACCATCTCGAATCTCACGACAGCAAAGCCGCCATTGGATACACTCACAACAGCAAATTCATTCCGATTAGTAGTAGTCTAGTAGAGAAGAGATGTCCTGAACAGTGAACATTACTTTCCAGCAAAAGAAAAAGAAAAGGAATCTAAATTGCAACATTTTAAGAATATTGGTTCCTTTCTTGGAGAAGAGCCATGGCTCGCAGAGCCATCGGAGGTTACCATGCGTGTAAGATGTCGGAGCACTTGCCCTTGAACCAGCGAAGCCCCCTCCGCAGCGATGCCTTCACCTTGCCCTCCACGGAGTAGGCCTTGTAGCTCGCCACCCTCCGCCGGCGCTTCATCTCCGGGTCACTGAGGCACCACATGCTGGCCCCTCCCCCTCCGCTTTTCCTGCCGGCACTCCCTCCCACTCCACCCCCAAGGCGCCCTTCCTTCCACCCGGGCGGCGGTGGCAGCGCCAGCGTGTGACCCGGAGGAGGCGGCAGGTGCTGCGGAGGAGCCGTTGTGTAGATCTCGATCCGCCGGTCGCCAGCGCCAGCGCCGGGGAAAGCGTCGATCTTGGGAGCGACGGGGGAGAAGTAGGCATTGGAGTTGGGCGACGCGGAGGAGGAGAAGTATCCGTTAGACTGGTAGACGGAGAGGTCTGTCGCAGAGGACGGCGGCGAGCGGTGGTGACCCCGGTAAGGGCGGTGGTAGTCGGCCATGGAGAGAGGTGGTGGAAGGACGGCGGAGGAGCCGGTAGAGAGGGAGGGCCAGTGGCCAGATGGGTAGGAAAGCAGCAAAATTCGGAAAATAGTTATGCGGTTTGGTGGACTGTGGGACCCGAGAAAGAGGGAGCTAAAGTGGAAATGAAAGTAGGACGCGTAGCTGAAGAAAAGGATCTTTTGTTTCGACCTCATCGTATTAAAATAAAAAAAATTAAAGGGTAAATGAATCATCTACAACCATCATTTTTGTATTCGTGAAGCTTTGTATGAAAAGGCATCGATAATTAGAAAACTGAGTAGTATTATTGTCTATATTATAATATATAAAAAAATCATATTAGAAGCATTTTCCTACTCCCATGTGTAGTTATTCCTATTTTCATAAATACGTCTTATTATGTATGCATATCTATTTGTTATTTTGAGTATATATACATTTAAAAAAATTTAAAATGATAACCATGAAAAAGAATTCAGTAACCCATATTTTTTAATATAAATACATACATCACTATATGATTAACATTAGAAATCTATGAAAATTATTCATGTTTATCATTTTTAAAAATCTTAAATTGAGTATATATACATACGTAAAATGATAAATAAGTATATATGTATACATAAAGTATATTGTTAAAGATAAAAATAGCTACACTTAGAAATATAAAGGAGTTTTTCAATTACATTAACCCATCGCTCTTAAAAAAAAGTGTGGATTAGAGCAGACTCTGAAGACACTTTTTTCTTTGCGAGGTAGCAGACTCTGAAGTCATATATTACTCGCATGTAGGACATGCCACGTTGCAAATGAAATTCAATCTCTAAAAGCAAGGATTATGGTTAAGCTAATTGTTGACTTAATATAAGTGTCAGGTCGAGTCATCTCATATAATGGTTGAGCTAAAGGTTGAGTCATTCATATAATGAAATGACTATTAGATTGGCTATATAGGCTAGGAGCGAGCATAGCACCTCGTTTCTCTCTCTTGCTTCCCCTCTCCATCAGGTAAGATCATCTTTTTGACGTGTCAATCCTCTGAGCCAGTTGAGTTAGCCTTATAATACTTGTTTTAAACGACTTGTTGGGAATTTCATCTCTTTTGTTACTGTTCAAATCTTTTCCTCAAAAATTTAACTGAACAGTGCCTTATAGATAACAACGTGGTTGATGAGTTTGTTGTTGACAGTTGGCTCCCTGTTATATGTCTTACTCGTGATTGGAAGTTTCGAAATGAAACTAAGCCACGAATTCCTTCCGTTTTGATCATCTACTTTAACCATTTATTTTATTTAAAAATAAATAAGAAATATTATATATTTTATTATAATTTGATTTATTATTAAATATTTTTGAAATATAATTTTTTATTTGATACATTTGAATAATTTTTTATTAAAACTGTTGAGGTTTGGTATCTGGGCTAATTAATCGTATTAGCCCGGAAGGATAAAACCGCGCAGTATAGCCAAACCATCTCCGCTTTGATAACACCCAAGCCCGAGGACGAGGGAGGTTACTCCGTCTCGCCCGACCCTGACGTCCGGGACTCGGACGGGAAGTGCCCGACCCCTAAGGTCGGACAAAAGTTCCGCCTCGCCCGACCCCGACCTCGAGGGGTCGGACGAGGGTTCCGCATCGCCCGACCTCTAGGGTCGGACCAAAGTTCCGCCTCGCCCGACCCCGACCTCGAGGGGTCGGACGAGGGTTCCGCCTCGCCCGACCTGCGGGGTCGGACAAGAGTTCCGCCTCGCCCGACCTCGACCTCGAGAGGCCGGACGAAAGTTCCGCCTCGCCCGACCTCCGGGGACGGACGAGACTGGGCGATCCAACCACCCCGGACGGGACGGATGTCCGGGGACAGTTGAGCCGTTAATAAGCTCCAACTCCGGATGGGACGGTGGCGATGACCGCTCCCGGAAGAGTAAATGCGCACAACGTGCACCGTCCACGGGATGGACGTCACTCCAACAGTCCCCTGTCAGAGACTCACCGTCTCGTACGATAGGACGCCCCGGGGCGACGGCCATCACCACGGCGTCATCAAGCCGGCTCCTACAGTGGCGCTTCTCCATACGGACGGGACTCCATCGAGCGACAGCTCGGACCACTCCGTCGACAAGAAGCAACGCGGCCACTCCGAAGACGTCATCTACTCGGCCTAACCGGCGTACGGCCACGACCAGCCTCACAGAACCGGCCCTCCTCACGCCACCACATAAAAGGGGAGGGAGACCAAAGGAGGAGGCAAGACGAACAAAGTCTCGAAGATCACCAAGCTCTCTACGCACAGACACGCGAATAACACTCACGAACTCCTTTAGAGGCAGGAAGCATTCTCTCTTCCTCCTCCGTCTGTAACCCCCCATTGTAATCTCAGTCGCAAATAACACGAGCAGCCACCAAAACTGGACGTAGGGTATTCGGCCCGAACCAGTATAAATCCTTGTGTCCATTTGCGAACCATCCGAGCCCAAAAACGCGCTTCCCCTAAAATAATCACTCGTTGGTGATATCGAACACCGACAGTTGGCGCGCCAGGTAGGGGCTTAGCGCGTTTTCGACGATCATCCCACTGGTTCGGATGGCCAACCACGTAAGCGGATGGGCTTCTGGCGCACTTGTGCGTTTCGGAAGTCTCAGTTTCGTCGCCCAGGAGGATGGCTTGGTGCTAACGGCTGTCTCAGCTTCACCAATCCACTCCTCTGACCCACACCATTCGTCACCTGCCCTGGCGGGCGACGCGATCGATGAGGCCACGACTCATCGCACGGTCCAGTACCGTGACCTGGAGCCCGCAAACATCGAGTTTATCGGGATGGCCGGGTACGCGTCGGAATCCTTTTTCGACCTCCTCGACGAGGCGAACAGAGATTCCGACCCGGAACACAGCAAGGGGAGCAACAATCCCTCGCGCGAGTGCCTCATGGCACACACCGAGGACCCTCTCGGTACAAGGGATACTCTCCCTCTCACCCAGCTGCCACCGGCCTCTGGAACTCCCCCCCGCGACGTGCAGCCTGACCAATTAGAAGCGCGTCGGGAAGAGATCCGCGAGGCCAAACGGCAGCTGGAACAGGAGGAGGCGGAGATCGACCGAGAGCTCGCTCGCGCCGAGCCCGGTGGACGTGCCCGCTCCATGGCGCGCGATGTGCGACAGCGCATCATGGAGGAGGGCGACGACCCCCCGCATTTCGCGCGAGCGAGCCAAAACCTCGCTGCAGCAGCGGCGTTGCTTCGGGAGCTCCCTGAACCCATCACTCCCGAAGCCCGACGCACTCAACGTGAAGTCGAGGTGCTGCTGCAGCGAGCAGCGGCACAGCAAGCGGAGAGCTCGCGATCGCGAGCGCGTAAACCGCATACTCCGAACACGTCTGTACGGCAGACACATTCGGGGACGGACGAGGCCTCAAAAGCCTGCGTCCGCGGACGTCTCGGTGCAAACCGCGATGCCCGCGCCACCCTGGAAGCGCGACGGCGACAACCGAAACGCGTTCCTGAGGTGGGCCGAGGATGTCATCCGCGCCGAGGGGGGCGCTACGACGATGACGAGGACAGGAGCCCGAGCCCTGACGCTCCGGGTCCTCGCGTCTTCAGCTCCCACATACGAAGCGCTCCGTTTCCACAGCGCTTTCGGCCGCCCACCAACGTGCCGAAATACGCTGGGGAAACGAATCCGAGCCTCTGGCTCGAAGACTACCGGCTCGCCTATCGAGCCGGGGGAGCGGATGACGACCGATTCATCATCCGCAACCTGCCACTCTACCTGGCCGACTCGGCCAGAACGTGGCTCGAGCACCTCCCCGCCGATCGGATCGCAAGCTGGTCCGACTTAAGGGAGGTCTTCGTAGGTAACTTTCAAGGGACCTACGCGCGCCCGGGCAATCCCTGGGACCTAAAGAACTGTCAACAGAAACCGGGGGAAACTCTTCGGGAGTACGTCCGACGCTTCTCCCGGCAGTGCAACGAGCTGCCAGATATCGGCGACGCCGACGTCATCGGGGCCTTCCTGTCCGGGACTACTTGCCGCACCTTAGTCCATAAGCTAGGGCGCAAAAGTCCGCGAACGGCCAAGGAACTCTTGGACATCGCAACCAGCCACGCTTCCGGCGAGGAAGCCGTGGGCGCGATTTTCAATCGTCCCGATACGAAGGGGAAGCAGGGGGGTGGCTCCGGCGAAGGTCCCTCCAACCGCTCCCGCAAGAAGAAGAACCGGCAACAATCATCCGAAGGACAGATGGTTGCGGCCGCAGAACGCAAGGGCGCCAAGGCGCCAGCAGGGGAGACATCGGACCACTTCGAAAAGAAGTGGAACGGCCCATGCCCCAACCACGAATACCCCGTCAAGCACCTCTACAAGGACTGCTCGCTCTTGAAGCGGTTCCTGAACCACGGGCCACCGAAGGGCAAGCCGAAAAGCAAGCCTCGACAAGCCTCCGAGGGAGCAGAGGGCGAGGGCGACGCCAGTGAAGGTAACGACGGATTTCCCGAACCCGACGGTTGCCTTATGATCTTCGCAGGACCAGAGGCGCAAGGAGGGAAGCGCCAAGCGAAGGTCGAGCGTCGCAAGGTGTTCGCGGCCGAGCCCGCGACGCCAGCTTTCCTCCGATGGTCGGAGGCCCCGATCACATTCGATCGATCCGACCATCCCAGCCACGTCCCCCGACTGGGTCGATACCCACTGGTAGTCGACCCCATCATCGGCAAGAAGCGTCTCACCAAGGTCCTCATGGACGGAGGCAGCGGCCTCAACATCTTCTACGCCGAGACGCTCGACGCCATGGGCGTCGATCGGTCGCTCATCCGACCGACCGGAGCCCCGTTCCATGGCGTCGTCCCGGGGAAGCAGGCCGGCCCGGTCGGGCAGATCGACCTGCCCGTCACCTTCGGGACACCGATCAACTTCAGAACGGAGACCCTCACGTTCGAAGTAGTCGGATTCCACGGGTCGTACCACGCCATCTTGGAGAGGCCATGTTACGCGAAGTTCATGGCTATCCCCAACTACACCTACCTGAAGCTCAAGATGCCTGGGCCGAAGGGGGTCATCACAGTAAGCGCTTCCTTTCAGCGCGCCTACCAATGTGAGACGGAGAGCGGCGAGCTCGCCTCCGCCACCATCGCGTCCACGGAGGAGCTTGCCGTCATTCGGCAGCAGATCACCGAAGACGCCCCCGACTCCAACCGCAGCGCCGGATCCTTTGAGCCCGCCGAGGGCACCAAGGAAATCCGGCTCGACCCCGACAACGCCCCCGAGAAGGTGGTCAAAATCGGGACATCCCTCTCCGCCAAATAGGAAAGCGTGCTCGTCGACTTCCTCCGCGCGAACATCGACATCTTCGAGTGGAAACCCTCGGACATGCCTGGCATTCCGAGGGAAGTCGCCGAGCACTCCTTGCACATCAAGCCGGACTCCCGCCCGGTAAAGCAACGCCTGCGCCGCTTTGACGAGGAGAAGCGCAGAGCCATCGGAGAGGAGGTAGCCAAACTGTTGGCAGCCGGTTTCATCAAGGAAGTGTACCACCCCGAATGGTTAGCCAATCCCGTCCTTGTACGAAAAAAGAATGGGAAATGGAGAATGTGTGTTGACTATACTAGTCTCAACAAAGCGTGCCCGAAGGATCCTTTTCCTTTGCCACGCATAGACCAGATAGTCGATTCCACCTCAGGGTGCGAAGCTCTGTGCTTCCTTGATGCGTATTCCGGATACCATCAGATCCGGATGAAGGAATCCGATCAAATCGCGACATCCTTCATCACTCCGTTCGGATCGTACTGCTATGTCACGATGCCGTTCGGGCTCAAGAATGCGGGCGCAACCTATCAGCGCTGCATGATCAGATGCTTCGACGAACTCATTGGAGACATCGTCGAAGCATACGTTGACGACATCGTCGCCAAATCCAAGAAAACCGACCAGCTCGTCACCGATCTGGAACGGACCTTCGCTAAACTCCGAGCAAACGACATCAAACTCAACCCCGAAAAGTGTGTCTTCGGGGTTCCGAGGGGAATGTTACTCGGATTCATCATCTCCGAGCGGGGCATCGAAGCCAACCCGGAGAAAATCGAGGCCATCAACCGAATGGGCCCGATCCAAAACTTGAAGGGAGTACAGCGCGTGACCGGATGCTTAGCGGCTCTGAGCCGCTTCATCTCACGTCTCGGAGAACGCGTACACCCCCTCTACCAGCTCCTGAGGAAATCCGAGCCGTTTCAATGGACGCCCGAGGCACAGGACGCACTCGACAGGATAAAGGTCATCCTGTCGAAGCCCCCAGTCCTGGTACCTCCGACCCCGAAGGAGCCTCTCCTCCTCTACATCGCCGCAACGACCCAGGTCGTCAGCGTCGCCCTCGTCGTAGAGCGGACGGAAGAAGGCCACGTCCTCAAGGTCCAACGACCGGTCTACTATGAGAGCGAAGTCTTGTCGGAGACGAAGACGCGATATCTCCAAATCTTGAAGATTCTCTATGGCGTCGTCCTTGCTAAAAGGAAGCTCCGACACTACTTCGAGTCTCACCCGGTGACCGTCGTCAGCTCCTTCCCACTGCGCGAAGTCGTCGAGAACCGCGACGCAACAGGCAAGGCCGCGAAGTGGGCTCTTGAGCTGATGGGCGAGGGCATCACATACGCCCCCCGAACGACGATCAAGTCCCAGTCCTTGGCTGACTTCATAGCGGAATGGACAGAAGTACAATTACCCACGGCTCCTGTCGACCAGGAGTATTGGGTCATGTACTTCGACGGTTCGCTGATGCGAAAAGGAGCAGGGGTCGGACTCGTCTTCATCTCCCCTCTGGGGGTGCGCATGAAGTACGCAATCCGCCTCTCGTTCCCAGCGTCCAACAACGTAGCCGAGTACGAGGCGATCGTCAACGGGCTCAAGATCGCCAACGAATTGGGAATCCGACGACTCGAAGTTCGGGGCGACTCCCAGCTCGTCGTTGGCCAAGTCATGAAGGAGTCTAGCTGCCACAACGAAACCATGGATGCCTACTGCAAGGAGGTACGCAAGTTGGAACATAAGTTCCACGGCCTTGAGCTCAGGCACATCCCAAGGCGACAGAACGAAGAAGCCGACTCCTTAGCCAAGATGGCGGCCGGGCGTGAACAAATCCCGACGGGAGTCTTCGCCCACGACCAGAGCCGACCATCAATCCGACCTAAAGACACGCCAGCGGTCGACACCGAGCCGCCCCAGGCACAAGAGGACGGATTGGCCGCGACGCCTCCCGACCCCTGCGTCATGGAGATCGACGAAGCATCCGCACCTAGTACGAGCCCTCTAGACGACTGGAGGACGCCGTACCTCAACCGACTCCTCAAAGGAGAACTCCCCGCCGACAAGACGGAGGCACGACGCATCGCGCGACGCGCCAAGTCCTTCACCGTCATCGACGGAGAACTCTACAAGAGGAGCCTCACCAGAATCTTGCAGCGCTGCATCCCCGTCGAGCAAGGGAAGATGCTGCTGCGAGACATTCACGGAGGGGTCTGCGGCCACCACGCCGCGCACAAAACCCTTGTCGGAAACGCGTTCCGACAGGGATCTACTGGCCGACTGCTGTTAACGATGCTGCGCACATCGTCCGTACGTGCGAAGGCTGTCAGTTCTACGCCCGGCAGACCCATCTGCCGGCACAAGCACTACAGTCCATCCCATCACATGGCCGTTCGCGGTCTGGGGATTGGACCTGGTCGGACCACTCAAGAAGGCACCCGGGGGCTACACCCACCTCTTGGTAGCTGTCGACAAGTTCACCAAGTGGGTTGAGGCCCGGCCGATCACTAGAATCCGACCAGAAGAGGCAGTCGAGTTCTTCCTCGACGTAATCCACCGCTTCGGGGTCCCAAACTCCATCATCACGGATAACGGTACGCAGTTCACAGGGAAACGATTCCTTAAGTTCTGTGACGACTACCATATCCGAGTAGATTGGGCGGCCGTGGCGCACCCCCGAACGAACGGGCAGGTCGAGCGCGATAATGGCCTGATCCTTCAAGGCCTGAAGCCACGTATCTACAACCGGCTGAAACAGTTCAGCGGGCGATGGGCAGCCGAGCTCCCCGCTGTTCTGTGGAGTTTGCGGACATCCCCGAGTCGGGCGACGGGTTTCACCCCCTTCTTCATGGTGTACGGCTCCGAAGCCGTACTACCGACCGACCTCGACTACGTAGCCCCGAGGATCAGAGCCTACGACGAAGAAGGCAACCAGACGTCCCTCGAAGACGCCATGGATCAGCTCGACGAGGCGCGTGACGTAGCGCTCCTGCGATCCGCGAAATACCAGCAGGCGCTGCGACGTTACCACTCCCGCTACGTGCGGGAAAGAGCGTTCAACGTCGGCGACCTCGTCCTTCGACGTGTTCAGAGCAGCAAGGACCGCCACAAGCTGTCGCCTCCATAGGAAGGGCCCTTCATCCTCTCAAAAATTCTCCGACCCGGCTCCTACAAGTTGCGGATGGCGGACGGACAAGAACTCGCCAACGCGTGGAACATCGAACAGCTACGTCGCTTCTATCCCTAGAACTCGTAGTAGTCTTACCGTTCCTCGCCACCGAGATAAGCGGCGCCTGACCCCCGTCACGCGGGAGTCGGACCCCGCTCGGGGGCTACACCCTCAGGGTGCGCGTACCGTACGCGCACCCTGAGCACTCGTTAAAATTTCGCCTTTCTGCTAAGCGGCGCCCGACCCCCGTCACGCGGGAGTCGGACCCCGCTCGGGGGCTACACCTGCAAGGTGCGCCTCGCGCGCGCACCTCGACACTTGCTAAAATTTTGCCATTTCGCTTGCAAAATTTCGAGGAAAGGGTAAACGAAACTCTATCCTCTTCAAGGGTCCCGACCCCTCGTCCCGCGCTCCGAACCTTAGAAGGGAAAGTCACGAGTGGAAGAAGACGTGAAGTCTAGTTGGTCGGAATGCGTAAACGCCTACGACCCCCGAAGGTTACGGCAGCGGCGCTCACCAGCTAGATGGAACGTTGGAGCCACCCGCGGCCTAAGACTTCTGAGGATCGAAGACAAGGAAAAAGGGGGTCGAGCACCTCACGACTCTGTGAAGCGACACCTTCACAAAAGTACTTAGAAACACCTCCCGTAGTCAGAAAATGTTCATTCCATTCTGATTTACAAAAGGGCCGGGCACTTTTGGCCTCGGCCGTCCTAAGTACAAAACTAAAAACTACTCTAACTCCTATTCTGCCGGGGGAGGAGGGGGCACGCTTCCTGCCTCTTCTTCCGCCTTGCTCGCAGCAAGCTCCCGCGCGAAAGGGGCCGCCTCCACCTCGATGGTGTCCAGCTCGGCGTCGGCATAACCGGCGGCAAAGCCCTCGCTCAAGTAGTCGAGGGCGATGTTGACATAGGGCGACCGGGCGACGGCGAACGCCCGGTGCACCCCCCGACAGACCGACAGGACGGCATCCCCAGTTGATTCGACCGGCGCCCCCACGACCGCCTCTATCCGCGTGACAGATGCCCCGCTGGAAGTCAAACCGACGGGTACGTACGAACCTCTCCGCAGTAAATCGATACATATATATGCATATATATTTCGTGTGCAGGGTTCCACCCTTGGTCGGTTCGACCGGCGTCATTGCGACCGACTCGATCGGTGCGACGAACGCTCCCGACCTAACCTGACGCCTGAGTCGTGCCCGCCGTTTCAGTTTCCGCACGGCTCGCGACTTAGTCAGGTATGGTCCATAAGGGCTGAAATATGCCCCGACGGCCCCACGAGTTCAAAGGCTGGCCCGATGGACGGGTTCGACAGCCGCTCAGGGCGTAACTAGAGTGAGGGGTGGATTACGATGGGCCCACTAGCGGCCAATACCCTAGCGCCTGGGCGCCCGGGCGTCAAGGGCATCGTAAATCCGCGTTCGAGTCTCGGTTCGTCGAGCCTAGTGATGGTTCGCGCCAACCCATGGGTATCCTATCGCAAGGAGGCAACGAGCCCTCGGAACCTATCGAATGGAACCGAGAACTATATGGGTCGGCGACTGGGAATATTGGGACCGGCCACCAGCTGGCCTACGTCGGGATCCCCCCGAAGGGATCCCGGGGCCCCACTTGAACTACCCGTTAGCAGCTCGATGAGCGTCGCACTACGGCCCCCGAGGTATAGTGCGGCTCGGCTCAACCTCCCCGTCTGGCGAACAGACGCGTGGGAAGGCGAATAAAGACGAACCGCGTCTCCGGACGGGACTCTGCGACGAGCGGAGGACTCGGAGGACGGAATCGCAAAAAGAGATCCGTACGGGATCGCAGAGCGCAGCAACTTTAAGCCACTGCTCGGTCAGATTTGGGCTGAAACACGCCCCGACAGCGCGTAGAGTTCGAAGGCTGGCCGGGCAAACGGGTTCGACAGCCGCTCATGGCGCGAACAGAGCGAGGGACGGAAAACGATGCCCCCTTTAGCGTCCAGGGTGCGCTCTGGCGCCGGGGACACCGCAATCCGTGTTCGAGTCCCGGTTCGTCGAGCCTAATGATGGCTCGCACCGACCCATGGGTATCCTATTGCAAGGAGGCAACGAGCCCTCGGAACCTATCGAACGGAACCGAGAACCATATGGGTCGGCGACTGGGAATGTTGGGGCCGGCCACCAGCTGGCCTACGTCGGAATTCCCCCCGAAGGGATCCTGGGGCCCCACTTGAACTCCCCGTTAGCAGCTCAATGAGCGTCGCACTACGGCCCTCGGGGTATAGTGCGGCTCGGCTCAACCTCCTCGTCTGGCGAACGGACGCGTGGAGGACGATTCAAAACGAACCGCGCCTCCGGTCGGGGATCCGCGACGAGCAGAGAACCCAGAGAGCGGAATCGCAAAAAAGAGATCCGCACGGGATCGCAGGACATCACAATTCGGGAGCCTGAGAACGAGTCATTCACTCCTTCTCAGGCTCGGGGGCTACTGTTGAGGTTTGGTATCTGGCTAATTAATCGTATTAGCCCGGAAGGATAAAACCGCGCAGTATAGCCAAACCATCTCCGCTTTGATAACACCCAGGCCCGAGGACGAGGGAGGTTACTCCGTCTCGCCCGACCCCGACGTCCGGGACTCGGACGGGAAGTGACCGACCCCTAAGGTCGGACAAAAGTTCCGCCTCGCCCCCCGACCTCGAGGGGTCGGACGAGGGTTCCGCATCGCCCGACCTCCGGGGTCAGACAAAAGTTCCGCCTCGCCCGACCCCGACCTCGAGGGGTCGGACGAGGGTTCCGCCTCGCCCGACCTGCGGGGTCGGACAAGAGTTCCGCCTCGCCCGACCTCGACCTCGAGAGGCCGGACGAAAGTTCCGCCTCGCCCGACCTCCGGGGACGGACGAGACTGGGCGATCCAACCACCCCGGACGGGACGGATGTCCGGGGACAGTTGAGCCGTTAATAAGCTCCAACTCCGGATGGGACGGTGGCGATGACCGCTCCCGGAAGAGTAAATGCGCACAACGTGCACCGTCCACGGGATGGACGTCACTCCAACAGTCCCCTGTCAGAGACTCACCGTCTCGTACGATAGGACGCCCCGGGGCGACGGCCATCACCACGGCGTCATCAAGCCGGCTCCTACAGTGGCGCTTCTCCATACGGACGGGACTCCATCGAGCGACAGCTCGGACCACTCCGTCGACAAGAAGCAACGCGGCCACTCCGAAGACGTCATCTACTCGGCCTGACCGGCGTACGGCCACGACCAGCCTCACAGAACCGGCCCTCCTCACGCCACCACATAAAAGGGGAGGGAGACCAAAGGAGGAGGCAAGACGAACAAAGTCTCGAAGATCACCAAGCTCTCTACGCACAGACACGCGAATAACACTCACGAACTCCTTTAGAGGCAGGAAGCATTCTCTCTTCCTCCTCCGTCTGTAACCCCCCATTGTAATCTCAGTCGCAAATAACACGAGCAGCCACCAAAACTAGACGTAGGGTATTCGGCCCGAACCAGTATAAATCCTTGTGTCCATTTGCGAACCATCCGAGCCCAAAAACGCGCTTCCCCTAAAATAATCACTCGTTGGTGATATCGAACACCGACAAAAACAAATAGTTAAAGTTATTGATCAAAGTTAATTGCAATTATATTTAAAAAAGGAAGGAGTAATCAAAGTTTAGAGATTAAATTAGACCTTTTAAAAATTGAAGGATGAAACTGTGCCTCAAGCTATAGTTTAGGGATCCTATTAACAATTTCGTCAAAGATCTATGTGCCTTACTGATGAGAACAGGCACGAGCGATAAATATATTGTAAGAATTGGATACCTATAAAAGCATATTAATTCATTCAAATTTTAACTCCTAAGTATTTAAGTTTTTTCTTGACATCATTTGTTGTGAAATGTGAAGATGAAATGTTACCCATACCACAAATTCAAAGCTAAAAGCCTCTTTAAACTTTAGTTGTTTCAAGCTAAGCTACAGTTATGATATTCTATGTGCATTCAGAAATTTTGAGTCGTGCTGTTCGTCACATGTTTTCACAAAAATGATCATCATCAAAAGAAAACAATGTACAAAAACATCTAAAGTTTTACCCCCTCCGTCCTTTTACTTGTCGTCGTTGATTTTGACTATTAATTTTAACTATTGATCTTATTTATTTTTTTCAAATATATAAAACTAAAAGTCATGTTTTAAAAACTTTAGTGGTCAATCAAATTGTACCAAAACATATGATATTTTTCATACTTTTTTAAATAAGATAAATGGATAAAGTTATCAGTTAAAGATGATAAGTAAACAAGATTATTTTCTTAGCAGTCATGTATAATCTTATTTTAAATTTTGCGCTGGTTACTGCAAAATTCAACCATGCTTCTAAAAGTTTTTTTAAAAAAGGAAAAAATCGGTTCCCAGCCAAGCCCCAGGCAGTACCACATCGGCGCCGCAAGGCCGCAAGCGCCACCGGCGCAGGCCGAATTTCGCTGCCGCCGTACCGTACGACCAACATAAAAAATCAGACCCTTGGTCTACGTGCTCAAGCGCTCGCACTTCCGACAAGGCAGGAACGCAGCACAAGCCTGCCGCCGCCGCTTCATTCTTCTCCTCCAGGTGAGTGCTGGGCTCTCCTCCCCGATCCCCCGATCCTCCAGGTGAGTCCTAGGCTGGATGTAGCGGGGATGAGTCGATTCATGCGCGGGGGGCGTGGGCGGGGACGGTTGCTCAGAGATTTTTCGGTAATCGGGAACTGGGGTGGGGATGGGCATGCAGCTCTTCCTCGAACGGTAGCCCCTCGAAACAACTCAATCGGCAGGCGACGACGCCACCGATGAGACCTGGGGGCCAGAGCTGGGTGGAGTGGGGATCTCTCCGCTGGCATATGCCCAATTACTCTGTCCGCCTCTCTGTAGTGGATACAATATTCTAGGCAAAGCAAATGAGGAAGCACGGTGCTGGAAATCATTGTCTTGCTGAATACTGGAATATTTTCATTTTTTAACTTGAGGTAGGAATCGTCTATGCGATGTGGCATTCAGTTCAAGTGTATTATGCTTGGACAGTTGTAGTTGTCGGAGTGAGTTTCCCCATAGCTACGATTTCAAATCTGCCAGAAACAAATGCTACATCTTGCCAGAAATCCTTCACATATACTCCATTTTTTTTCTTGTTGTCGTCAGTGAGAAATTGACAATAAAAAAAAAAAACAGAGGTAGTAGCTCTCAACAAAATTTATTGGCACTATCTATTTGTTTGCTTATAAGGGGATCACATATGTGCTGCCATTTCCTATTAAATTAATTGAACTCATGAACTATATGAATGTTTTCTCTCATGGAGAAAAAAAATCGTTATCTTGAAATTTATGCTTTGGTACACAGGCTAAGCATGCTTTGAAGCATGGACTGTTTTGAAGAAGTTACTCAGGGAGGTTCTAAAACCAGTCGGCAAAATACAGAGCGCTCAATATGCTTGCATGCATTTTCTGATCTGTCACATGTTCCTGCAGCCACTTTTATCTGTCTCTTGAAGGACTGCTATGTGTACGGTATGCCTATGCAAAAATTGCATATTTATAGGACTTCCACATTTTACTACTTATTTTTATTCATTGTTGAGGTTAGAATGAAAATTTCTCAACAAAGTTAAATGAACTGTTTGACTTTTTCAAATTGTGTATGTTCAATTGATTGCTTACTGTTTTGTCACCTCTGAATTTTAAACAATCCAGTGACGAGTCCTATATAATTTTTATCGATGCTCAGGAAGCATGCAAAATTATAAATAAACTGAGGTTCTGACTATTTTTATAACCTTTAATTCAGGTACCCACAAAGCATCCTCAAAGTTCCGGATTGTTCACCAATTGGTAAAATTGGCCCTGCATAATGCCCCTCAGCCAGGCCCATTCACATATGTCATTCAATGCATGTACATTGTACCTTTGCTAGGGAAAACGTACGCTGAAGGCTTGAGCCATATGTTGACATCTTCGTTAAGACATTTGAAATGTGTAGAATCTATTCAGAAGGATTTCCTTGATGCAAAACTTTTTGCTGCACGACTTATCCTTGACATCCTTGCTTCTGTTGTACCCCATGACAACCGCATATTAGTAAAGATTCTTGAGACCTTTAATGTTGAATTGAGAGACATCGCTCATGCTTTGTATGGTTCAGAGTTGGATGATGATGATCTAGTGAAAGCAAGAGAACATCTCAAACAATATGTTAAGTACTTTATGGAATCAAAATCATATGTGGCTGCTGTGGCTATGATAACACGCTTTTCCATCCAGTGCTGTGATGAGTCCTTTCTAATAGAATTGATTGAAAGTAATCAATTCGAGGTAGCAGAGGAGTGCGCAACTTTCATGGGGAAGGAAATGGTATGTTTTATCATCCAAAAGTATCTAAATGCAAAAATGCTGAAGAGTGCAAACAAGTTGGTCAAGGAACATGACCTTACAGAAGAGTTCCCAGATGTTAACTTTTTGTACAAAGAGAGGTAACTGTCCTGATGCTTAATTTAAGGTCCTTAGTACCATTCTTCTATCATTCTGAAAACCTTTTCATCTGCAGTTTAGTGAAGAAATTGGCAGAAAAAGGTTGCTGGGATATTGCAGAACTCAGAGCCAAGAAGGAAACAAAACTCATGGAATACCTGGTAATATGCATCTACATTTGATCAACATTATGGTAAATTCAACTTTTCTAGATGTACTGGACACTAAACACATTTACTTAAATGCAACAATAAATTCATCTCATATAAAGCATGTGAATCTGTATATCCTTAGTTTTATTCGTATGAGGCGGCTAGGAGAATGGATCTTTTTCTATTACGCTTGGAGCATATATAAGAAAAACAACAAAACTTTTTTAGTCCCATCTCCCAAGCAAGTTGAGATAGGGCGGCAGGCTAAAGATGAAACTCACTAGAACCAACAAGAAGATATGAACAAAAGAAAAGACACTATCCTTTGTTTATGGTAATGAAAAGACAATATCCTTGAATCACTATAAGATCATAGGGCCATAGGTGACCAATACCCTTAGGCATGGCTCTGTTCTGTAGGTTTCCATTTTGGGTTTCATCTCCATAAAAGTAGCTTGGTTTTTTACATTGGCTTGCCAACTATCAGAACCCTCATCCTTTATGCAGGCATTGGACTGGCTTAAATTGAGACAAAGGAGTTAAGCATGCTACATGTATGACAGCTTTTAGGAATCTGATCCCTATTTATTGTAAAATGACTATTTAATGGCTTATTGTTGTCTTCAGAAATCTGACCCTATCTATTTTTGGATGTCTATGTTACAACTTAGAACATCTTGTGGTGTAGGTATATTTAGCCATGGAAGCTGGTTATATGGAGAAGGTTGATGAGCTTTGCCAGCAATATTCTCTTGAAGGTTATGTTGATTCTTTGGGTAAGCTAACATCCATCATGTTAGTGATCTGGCTTCAAGTTATAGAGTTATATTCCTTTCAGTAACTAGCCATGTTTCTTAAAAGTGAGAAATATGTAGCCTATGCATAGGACCATTCCTTTGTGCTTTTTCAAGGCCACTCAACTCACATTTACTTTTGACATCCATTAGAAAGACCAAGTTAATTAACTTTCTGGTGAGTTCTAAATATGTATTGTCTAATGAAATCCAACTGCAGAAAAAGTTACACAAAAGGCGGTTATGGTATGTATCCGGCTTGTTTACGTTTTTATGAATCAAGGATGGTCAATTTGTGCATTATATCTGGCGAGATTGACTCAAAGGTGACTTAGCAACATAAAACCTGGCATACACACTTGTAATCTCAACTAGTTTTAATAGCCGTATGAAGGCACTGAATTTAGAAATTTTAATAACTGATAATGAGGAAACAGCGCGAATCCTGGAAGAGTTGAGTAAATATAAGCTGACGTAGCAGGCCAAAAGTTACTACACATATTACTTAAAGGAGGTCGCTGAATGTTATTCATCTTATTCAACCTGATTAATCCCATCAGGACTCTGGCTCATGAATGAACTAGATAGCCTGAAGTGGAAAACTTGGATTGGATTGTCTTGAAGCCTAATTTGTTTGATGCAGTTTTCTCGGTATTGTAGCTTTGCCATATTTTATTTCTCAGTTTTGCAGCACTTTCAGAAATTTTTTGGGTGCTTTACTGCTACTGACATTGTTGAAGTAGTTACACTTCTATTCAAATTCATGACGTATGTTAGTTATGCATGCTGCAGCTCGAGAGGAGATATTTTGTGGGTCTGACTACTTAGATCTGAAGAAATTGGGTTCAGAAGAAATTGTCTGGGTTGATGAGACAGATGGATTGCTTAACGCGACCACTTATATTGAAGGTTGTAAAATTATTGGTTTGGATTGCGAGTGGAAACTTAATTATGAAAAGAACAGCAAACCAAGTAAGGTAAGTCAAATCTTAAGTAATGTAAATTTTCATGTATGTTTCCTTCTTCTAAACTTGTTCTTGTTCTTCCTTCTTCTGCTATAATTACAATCTTTTTTCTACTTGATTATTACCATGTGATTATAGTATGTTGTAATACATAATTGGAATCAGCTGTATGGTTGATTAAAAATCCTCACTTTTTTTAAAAAAAAGAAAAGCAAAATGATTAATTTGGTATAGTAAAGGGAAAAATGCAAATACCCACTTGCAATTGAGGGGGGTTTTCATTTACCCACTCACAAGAATTCTTAGCTCAGTTGTACATTTGCAACTATTAAGTTATTTTTTAATATTCCCACATGGAAACAGTTGGCCCGTTGACCATCATATATAGCAGCCACGTGTCACCAAAACATGCTATTTGGCCTCTGGCTCACTTGTCCTGCATGGCATCTAAGCCAACACAGGTGATCAGAATTTTCCCTATATTAAATGATTTTTACAGTTTTTCCTATAATAAATGATTGAGTAAATGATATGGCACGTACAACAACTTGTATCGTGGATGCAAGTAGATCTTACTTCTCGTAAAATGCTCATATAGGTCACATATTTTGTTTAAATGGTGCGTGTAACATCAAAATTGAACTTTGTGGTCAAATAGAATGACATGACATCCATGTGGCATCCACGTTACTTTCCACATGGATGAGTATATGCAAAAGCCCCCTTTTTTCTAGTACCCCTTCGCCTACTATATTTTCCTTTCTTCTTGATTGATTCCCTCATAGAATCAATCACGCTGAAAACTGCAAGATAGTGGGAGGTCGTATGCAATCCTAGATATCGTAGCAAAAATGTCTCGTGATCGGTTTCACTGGTTTATTGGTCTAGTTTCCTCTGTTTGGGTTTCGGCCAGTTTTTCAATAAGTGACACCCTACTTATAAGCTATGGACTTCTATGCATGTAAAGTAGAACGGGTGTGAGCATGTGGTTCACTTATCTTTTTCGCATAATGAAGTATTTGAAAGGAATAATGTTGCTATAAAGAGCTAATAATGGTTCATCAAAATAAGCGAGTTGTTTTTGTAAAAATCAGCCATGTTGGAGATGATGTGGAGGCAACATCAGCTGGCTGTGAGCCACATAAACCATTTTGATTTCAAAAGCACCACTTAAACAAAATATGTGACCTATATAAGCATTTTACAAGAAAATTGACCTATTTGCACCCACCTTACAAGTTGTTGTGCCTACCGTGCCATTTACTCTAAATGATTTTTAAGGAAGTATTAAATGAATATTTTGGTAGTATTCACTTCTTCATTTCATTTGTTTGTGTTGTCGGTGATCACTTGCTTGGGTGCTAATTGTGAACTTTTTCTCTTTTGAATGAACAGCTTTTTGTGATATTTTTAAGTTCCCTGCCAGAAGTATCCCATTTGTTGATATCTGCAGGTTATCGCTTCTGTTGACTGATTCTAGGTTTACTATCAGGTCTCAATCATACAAATTGCATCAGAAGAGAAAGCTTTCATCTTTGATTTGATTAAGCTCTACGAAGATGACCCAAAAGCATTGGACAGCTGCTTCAGGCGAATTATGTGTTCTTCTAACATACTAAAACTGGGTATATTATACCCTCTTCTGATTTAAAGAATTAGCTTTTCCTTACTGCAAGCTTACTAAAATGAGAAGTTATTTACGTTCTTCCAATTGCGAATAGGCTATGATGTTCAATGCGATCTGCGTCAACTATCACAATCGTATGGAGGATTGGAATGTTTTCAGTCCTATGAGATGTTGCTTGATATCCAGAAGTTGTTCAAAGGGGCTACAGGTGGTCTCTCGGGATTATCAAAGGTATACAGCCATCATACTGAAGTTTCATCCACTAGATATTTTCGAGTTTAAATAAAGCTGATAGCATTCCCCACTACTCCATCTTTATGGATTCCAAATTCTTTTCAGAGAATATTAGGATCTGGTCTGAATAAGGCACGGAGGAATAGCAACTGGGAGTTGCGACCACTCAGCCAGAATCAGGTCAGTTTCCAACTCATCATGCTTATTCAACTTCTTGTTTCTGAAAACAGTTTTGTAGAATTCTTATGAGAGTTAAAACCCATGCCTTTGTATGAATGATTAATTTCTCACTCTCTGGACATTGATAATTCTGTAAGGCACATTCACCTAGTTTTCCTAAGATGTGTTAGTGTACTAGGCTATAGGCTTTCTTAGTTTTACTTTTACATAAAGATATGCAAAACCATGTAACATTGTTCTGTAGGGGAGAAAAATTAAGTCCTTTTTATACCGAACCACACACTATTAATCTTGGTTGCCTTTTTTTTCTGTACAAGCTTTATTTTCTGTTTGATCATGATTCATAAGATATGGTTACCTCCTCAAGAAGCATATGTTAAGATAAGATCAAACATGTTTTTTTAATGCCCATGGGTATTTTATTAGGTTTCTTGTTCTGTTTTAGTGCAAACTGACAGTAGCTCAGTTGGTTAAAGCCTCCAAGTGTGAGGCTCCCCACCGGGGTTCAAATCCTGGTGTGCACAATTTGTGGAATAAAAAAAACACTCAGCGTCTCATTTACTCGGTTGATCAGACCTACGGTGGGCGGGCCCTTATGTATGAGGGGGCTCAAAGCATGGTTTAAGACCCGAACCATAGGGGCCGGATCCTTGAGGGTGGGATTGTGCATTTTTCTCGGCCCCTGCTTGCAGGTGCTTCTTCTTATTGAATACCGCGGGGACGGTTTTACCCCCAGGGCCAAGTTTTTTTATGTTCTGTTTTAGTGAGCTTCATTGCTAAAAAAAATTAGAAATTTACATGATTCTGTTTTGTAGAAAGAGTATGCTGCTCTGGATGCTGTGGTTCTTGTGCATATATTCCATGAGCACATTGCGAGGCAACGTCAGTTTGGTGTCTCTGAGACTTGCAAAGTGGAATGGAAGTCTCACATTGTAAGTTCCAAGCGCCTAAAACACCTGGATTGAATAGTACCACTGCTTTATTTTGGAACTCCTGCGCATGAAGTGATACAGTTAACTTTCGCACACAGGTTTCCCGAGTGAACAGCCCGCGTAGGCCCTTGCGTCTTTAGAGTAGTTTGCACAAGGTGAGTAGGTGACCAGGGGCAACAAAGTACGTATAGCTGTTGCAGATACATGCCTTTCGCAGTTGTATTGCCATAGCAGATCCTAGTAGGTAGGTAATTCTGCACTGCTAAACTCTTGTAAATATTAACCTGCTTCAGAGTTGATTACTATCAGCACCAGGTGGAATTTTAACCTTTTTTGGCTATGTGAATTAGAGATACAACGAATGTACTTGTCTGTGAATCATGCCAGGAAGTTTCATGCGCCACTGTTGACTTTTATTTTTTTTAGTGCTTCTACTGTTGACTTTCTATATGCATAATGCATCGCCTTTTCTCTTCAGTTTCCACATTACAAGATATTTCTTCTCTCAAGAACTACAAAATCTGAAGATTATCCTGTACCTGCTGTGAAGACTCGGGCAACAAAGTTGGACAATTTTTTGTTGCTGTACCCTATTCCGATCTCTTTTAATTGCAGAAACTTGTTTGACAGCGATACGAAATTCACAATGTCGTACCTAAGTACTACCCACAAGTAGGCCTGGGAAAAGGGCTCAGCCCACGAGTCCTTTCACAACTTATTCGGTCTTGGTTTTATTTTAGTTTAAAAAATAAATAGAATTTCAATCATATCCGAATTCGATCGGGCCTTAATAATTCGTCATTTTGTTCGACCCGTTTACCAAGCCTACCAACAAGAGGGTTCCTTTTTTTTTATTTTTTGAGGAACTGGGGAGGGGAGGAGCCCCTACCAAAATTTCATTGATAAACAAAGAAATGATGATGCAGGTGCAGACAAAAAAAAGGACAAAAATGAAAGAACAAACACACAAAAAAAAGGCGTGGATAGGGGACAGGGCGCTGGCAGCTGACAGCTGGTACGAAATGCACGTGCACTTATTAGACACCAACGTCATGAAACTGCATGGGATGGGGGTATATATAGAGAAGTGCTCAGATCAATATACGTTTAGGAATGCTAATTGCGCAACTGGAAAACAAAATACTTCTCTAAATTTTTTTACTTGTCGTTAAGACAAACCAATGCAGTTCAGTTTTATACTAAACAATTTATCCTAAACGACAGATAAAGAAAAACGGTGGAGTACATTTTTAATCTCTAATCATCTTTTTGATAGTCATACGGTGTTCTCCAGGAGGGGAGAAGTGATTTGGACGATGAATCCACATATCTAAGACGAGAAAGTGATCCCCAGCTCAGGTTATAAAGCCGAAATTTGTTGATTAGAGGAGAAAGTGATGGAGACAGGTAATTGTAGTGAGTTACTATTTCCTAATCGTGCTGTCTCCTTCCATCAATCGTGGCATAGCCGATACCAGAAGTACGCGGAGAAGTGGAGCAGCTGGGAACCATTATGATAAGTAGAAAATAGAGGTCGTTGTCCTTTCTTTTGTGCCTTCCGTTCTCGCCAACTTTGAATTATCCTTTCGCTTTCCGCATTCGTCAATCATAATCTGATTTGCGTACGAAGCTGGGTTTGCCTCCTAAGGTTTACAGATAAGGTGGAGCATTTGTGTGGTAAAATGACACCCCCCCACCCCCCCCCCCCCACCCCCCCCCCAAAAAAAAAAGATTTAGTAAATTCAAGAAGAGTAGGAAATTAGGAATGTGCACCTACATACTCCCTCCATCCCACAATAAGGCATCTTTTAAAATTGATCAAAGTAATTTTTTTTCAATTCTAATCATTAATAATTTAAAAGTTATAATAATTAATTATACATAAAATTGAATTCATAAAACATATTATTATAATATACAATTATTTATATCTTAAATAATTTATTTTTATAAATATTCATAGTCAAAGTTGAAATTATTTGACTTTAAGAAAATCTAAAAATATTTATATTGTTGGACAGAAGAGTAGTAACAGGACGTTTAGCACTTTTGTCAGGCACTCAGACCTCGAAAAGAGTAGTTATTAGTTCCAAAACTTTGAGCTGAAGCCAATCAATCAAGATATCTCAGATCGTATCTCTAAATGACATGGTACGCATCTTATTAGAGATATGTATGTCTTCGTTTCTCAACTTGATTGCTGTGAAAACGAAGTTGCCTCTCATGGCGATGATTTGTGGAAGAAAGAAAAGCAAGAAAAAGAAATATCAGTCGTCCCGGTCCCCTGGGGGCCCATCTGGACCGTTCACGCTTAACTCCACTTCGCAAAGGCGAACGGCCCTTGATCCACCGCGTCGCCAGTAAGCGGCGACCAGACATCGCCGTGGGCCCTATTCCACCAAATATTTTTTTACGTCTATTCCACACTTTTCCGTGGTGACACTGGGCTCTGTCACTTTGCACAGACGTTACAATGACATGTGGGCCCATTATGTCAGCTGCTAGTAGTAGTTCAACACGCCTCTCTCGCTGGCCACACAGTGACACAACTGCCGAGGCCCGAGGCCCAGTGTTCACTGACCTCCAAGCCCGCCACGGCCGCATGTCGTAGACGTGGAGAGGGTCGAGCACAGTGCAATCCAACCACGCAGCTTACCGGTCACTGACAGTTTGGCCCCATAAACAGAACGGGCTCCAGTATGTCATATGAGTGGTGGAATCACGGCTCGGGCCCACCCCGCCCGTCCGGACAGGCACGTGCACGTTCGGGTCGCCTCTCCGAAGCACATGAGACTCCCCGAGAGGAGAAACGGAAGCGGAAGCGCAGTAGGGCGAGGTTGTCGTGACGACGGGAACGAAGCGGAGAGGGGAGGAGAAGCCAACCGAAGTGAGCTTTGCATATACCACGCACGCCTCAATGCCCTCGTCCTCGGCCTCGGATCCCGACGAACCCTAACCCTAGCTTCGCCTACTCCGCCGCCGTCCAGCGGGCCCACCACCGGCGCCGGCAGGCAGGCGCGATCGGCCACTGAGTGGCACGGGAACAGCCTTGGGCGACGCCGACGCCCTTTGCACGTGATTTCTCTCGCCGCCGGGACAACTGTAGCACCGTTGCGGCGGTGGCGGAGGCGCACGCGCTGATTGGGGGAAGCTGGAGGGCGAGATGCCTGGGGTCGTCGCGACCTCTTCGGCATCGCCTGCGGCGACCGCGTCGTCGTCGCAGCAGCATCACCACCACGAGGCAGTCACGTCGGCCCGCGGCCTCCTCTGCCACGCTGTCGCCGGCGCCTCTGCTGGTAACTTTGCTCCTGGAACTCTCTTGTCATGACGGCCCTGTGGTTTCAACAGTCTCAAACTTCCGAGGTGTAAGCCATTAAGGTATTTGTTCGGCGCAGGTGTGGTGGCAGCAACGTTTGTGTGCCCGCTCGATGTCATCAAGACCAGGTTCCAGGTGCACGGCTTGCCCAAGATCGCCTCCAGCACAATCGGTGGTGAGCAGTGCAGTTCCTCTGATGAATGCTTGAATTTTGTTCAATTCGTTGCTCAAGAGATTGGGCACGACATGATCCTCGTAGCACTAGCAGCCCTTTGCCGTACTTGATGAATAGTAATGCTTAGGATTCAGGAGAATTGGCGCAGGGGGTGCATTTGCTGGTGACAATGGAGATTGTCTGTTATATAACGGCATACAACTTCGTTTTAGTATATGCTGTCTCATCGCTCATGGACAATCCAAGATTCGGGCACCTGCTGGATAACCTTCCAGTAATGGAACATCTGGTTTTAAATGTTTTAACGGTTTGAATTGCTTGTTTGGATGGATGTGGTACCTTTAGCTTTCCTATTTGTTGGTTCTGTGCAACAGTCCTTGATAGACTTCTACAGTTGAATCTGTTAGTGTTTCCATGCACATGGGACAAATGTGTTAGTGTTTTGAACAGGCATTGCTGTGAATTCATTAAACCTTGCATGATGCTGATGTGAGTGAAAAGCATGCAGATACATATTAATAATTGTTGCATGTATTCATTTGTGTAGCTTAATAGCTTATCCAACATTTAAAGAATGCAAACAAGACTCTGTTGGCACTACACACCTATCTTTGTTTGGATGCGAAGCTGTCCTGTTTATATGGAATTAGTGTTTGTTTTTGCTATGTGCAATGGAACATATGAACGTTCCACACCTAATTTTATCATGAAGTTGTCTGAGTTGTGCTGAGCATAGATTATCTGTAACTTACGCTCAGTGTACATGTCATATTATAAATACAAAAATGTTTTGATTGAAAGAATGCAGACATGAGTGCTAAAAGCACAAATATCCTAATTCGAAGCTGATTCCACAGAACCATACACCTGGGTCCTGGGAGCTGTCTTGGATTGATGGTTTATGTGCTTCTGCTTTGCTTATTACTATTGAATTCATTTTTAGACCTCCATTTTTGTTCTGTTTCCTTTTTATAAAATTTAGGAATCTGTTGAGCACCCCCAAACCCTAACCCTCACCCCAACAAAAAAATTCCATTTTACTTTTTCACTTAGAAAACACTATTTTGTCTGCCTATAATTTGCCTCTTTCTTACACTTAAACTGGCTTAGAAAAGCTAAGATTTCTTCTATCATCACTAGGTAGTGTGATTATTGGGAGCTTACAACAGATTGCTCAACGAGAAGGTCTTCGGGGAATGTATCGTGGTCTATCCCCAACTGTTCTAGCACTCTTACCTAACTGGGCAGTGAGTACCTTTATATTTGCAGCTCTACTTATACCATATCAGATGCTAATTACAATTTAATGTGTTCACACATACATATTTACATCGGCCAATTATATTCACAGCCTTACAATTTCCTTATGGATGTGCAGGTCTACTTTACTGTTTATGAGCAACTTAAATGCTTGCTTTCATCCAATGGTTAGTGGTTGACCCTTTCTATGATTTGCAGACCATCATTATTTTTACAGTGACATTGTACATTGTTCTGTAGATGGAAGTCATCAACTCTCTTTAGGGGCAAATGTTATTGCTGCTTCAGGTGCAGGAGCTGCAACTACAATTGCAACAAATCCACTTTGGGTCGTCAAGACAAGATTTCAGGTTTGCTGACTTGCATGACTTAATTTTTATTTTTCTGTCATTCTACTTTCATTTACCTAGTTTGTATTGCCTAAAACCAAAAAGCAATGAAAATTGTCTTGCCAGTCCAAGACCGGATCTAGTACTATACTTGCATGTTGCACATTATAAGGCACCTATACTTGTTTGGTATAACCTCTTATACCATTCTTGCATACCGTAGAGAAATTGCTGATTCCAATATGGTATATGGATGTTCTATCAACATGCCAGTATATTTCTTTTTTAGATCCAAGGAATAAGAAGTGTGGCAATCCCATACAAAGGTACACTTGCTGCCTTGAGAAGAATAGCACACGAGGAAGGCATTCGTGGATTGTACAGGTAGCTTCTTTTTTGTGAATTGTACTGTTTAATGATTATATGTTTATATACTTGCTGATACTTCTGTTCCAAAAGTGGTCTCGTGCCTGCCTTGGCTGGTATCAGTCATGTTGCTATTCAGTTCCCTGCATACGAGAAAATTAAAGTTTATCTTGCTGAGAGAGGTATTGCTCTTTATCCTTTTTCCTGAATAAAACATATAGAGCATGGATACTGTTGATAAATAAGAATCACCAGAGTTGCCTTGTTTCTGCCTAAATGACTTTTTGATGCTTTCACAGATAATACTACTGTTGAAGCATTGAGTTTTGGTGATGTTGCTGTTGCTTCGTCTCTGGCGAAAGTAGCTGCATCAACCATGACGTACCCTCATGAGGTATATCCAGTCCTCTAAAATTACAATCCACTTCAGTCAGTGAACATTTAGATGGGTCACTTTATCGTGTTTTTTTTTTTTTTTGCTGATGTTTAATTCATTGTTCTAAATCATACAGGTTGTTCGTTCAAGGCTGCAAGACCAGGAAGCGCAGACCAGATACAACGGTGTACTAGACTGTGTCAGAAAGCTCTACTACAGGGAGGGTGTAGCTGGCTTCTACAGAGGATGCGCCACAAATCTCTTTCGAACAACCCCAGCTGCTGTGATAACTTTCACCAGCTTCGAGATGATACACAGGTTCCTTCTCGATGCATTCCCTCCCGAAGCTAAACAGCACATCCAACCACTAAAGCATTGACTATACAACTCCTGTACCTATCCATGTTCCAATTGGAAAATTAGGAATACGGTAACCGTCCAACGATCCATTCGTGAATAACAGAGATTCTTTTGGTACATGCTACATGTAGCTGCCATTCAAAGTTGAAACCATAGTGTAGGCAAGGATTAACATTGGTGTATGTAATAGATTCATTAGCATGCATTGGGAAGGTACATGTGGTAATGTTGTTGGCTGTGTTGACTAAAGATGATGATGAAAAAAGAAAACAATGTTAAGAAAGTTGCTGAATGATTAGATATATACATTAGTCCTTTTTTACTTAGTCTTACTGTTCCCTGATAGCTTATATATGCTAGATTTGGTAAGAGTGGGATTATGCTAGAACCGGTTACTTCTCTGTTGATTGCTTCATACTATGAGTTGGCTATTCTTGATTTGCGGCATCATATCAACACATGTTTAAAGTTGGTGAAAGCATGTACATGCTAGTATATAGAGTTGTACAAGCATATATAGCTAAAGTAGTACCAGTAGTAGTTTTAAAAATTGATTTGGAAACATAATCATCATAACCTTTTTTTAATAATATTACTATGCATTAATAGAAATGAGTCAAATTCACACCTTTTTGTCACTTCATCCCTTCATCCGTGAAAATATATTTTGATTTCAGTTGGTGCTTAAATGGATTGTGAAAGAGGTAGGTTTCACCTACATATGCAGCTACGAGTCGTTTGCAAAACCGTTCAAACCCAGACTGGTTTTCGTGGTTTTTGGTGAAACGGTCCGGTCCGGTTTCTTTGATTCTTCGGTTTTTGATTTAAAAATTTAAAAAAAATAAAAAATTGAAAAAATTTGTAAAGAAAAAAACTGTCAATAAACCAGTAAAACCGTATGGCTTACTGTTAAAACCGGACGGTATATCGTTTTATTTTTAAAATAAAATTAGTTCATATTTTTTAAATTTTACAAATCAGAAATTTGTTGATAAACCGTAGAAACCAAACGGTCTACTAATGAAACCGGATGGTTTAATGATACTAACCGTTCAAACTCGCTTGAATTTGTTTTTTGAAGTCCGTCTAGTTTCCAATCGATTTTCCGGTTTTTGATCAAACCGGTGCCGTCTGTTCTTTTCGAATAAAAAAAAAACATAGTACTAATCTTTGTGTATCTGTTCCCGATCGTTTTGAGAGGTACCTATAATTTGGTCGTGTCAGTAATGATATTCTCATATTATACTTCCATAATTTGCTTCATGATTCAGAGAAATATTTCTACCCATAATTCAAAATGTGAGAAGGAAGTGTACAAAACAAAATTCAAATCACTGTATCAGATGGACATTATTCATCAGAGAGAAAGCATCGGACGACAATATTTCATGGACGATGTGGATAGACTGTATTGTAAAGAAATCACGCAGATTTTGTCATGTGTTTAATTGGGCACGGGAGAATTTTTGTTTATTAAGTCGCTCCAAGCCAACTTTGTGGAAGCCTGAAAAAGTTGAACAACGTTCCTTTCAAGTGGTAGTCATGGAAGCTTCTGTGAACTTAGCGCGTTGCAAAGGGCTTCATTTCCATCTTTGGGGGGGAAAAAGAGAGAAATCAACGTTGACAGTTCTTAGATATATAGCTGCTTTTCTTGTTTTATCTTAGTATTAACTATAAAAAAAAGTGAATATACAGACTTGTAGATTCTTTTTTTTTTGTAAAATATAGTTCTCTGATATCTAAGGGAAAGAACATTGATAAAGGACCTTTTGATTTCAATCGTCTGCGTGTGTCATCATTCTAGACTTCTTGTGCCTCTAGTGATCTATACGCCGTACTTTTTCACACGGATTAATGAGCCGGTTATCAGTCAATATAAACTCTCTGTGGGGGGAGACGGAATTTAAGCGAAACTTCCGTCCGTCACATACGAGGAGGTCGACTAGAAAAGTTTGACGAAGTTGGGCATGTTATCAACGTCCGGTACTCCGGTCTTTGACGGTAGCGACGAAATTAAAGAAAGCAACGGGACACAAAAATGCGTCGACGCCTAACGATTGTTTTCCCGTCTCCATACGTGCCGCGTTGTGCTCTCTCTCTCTCTCTCTCTCTCTCTCTCTCTCTCTCTCGCTGTGCTGTTCGTTGCAAGCACTTTTGAGTTTTGACCGCTGCTTTGTTTCGACGTCAATTCTGTACTACAGCTAATTGCAGAACAACACGCACAGTTGATCATTCAATGATGAAGTTAAATTGATACTAAGCGACATGTTGTATAGCACACAGCATGGAAACAATCTATCGATCCATGTCTTCTTTTTCTAAAGAGAAAAAGTTAGTAAACGTCGGACGACCACAACTTAGGATGCATTGACCTGAATCCTGTTGAAGTCCCGTTCTAGTATAAAGGGTTAACAAGTAACCACGTAAGGCGTCGCTTAATAAGCAGTTAGTTAAACTAGCCCAGCAGCATCCATGGCTGCGCTCCACGTTAACCTTGTAGCTTTTCTCTCCTCTCTCTCTCTCCTCCTCTCCTGCGCACTCGGGGCGACGAGGGTGGTGTGCGAGCAGCTGCCGTCGGAGCTGTGCGCGTTCGCCGTGTCGTCAACGTCGCGGCGGTGCGTGCTGGAGACCACGCACACGCAGCGCGGCGCGGGGCGGCCGACGACGACGGAATACGAGTGCCGGACGTCGGAGGTGGACGTGGACGACGCCCGGCTGGTGGGGCGGGTGGAGACCGACGGCTGCGTGCGCGCGTGCGGCGTCGACCGCGCCACCGTCGGGATCTCCTCCGACTCCCTCCTCGACCCGCGCATCGCCGGAGCGCTCTGCTCCCCGGCGTGCTTCCGGGAGTGCCCCAACATCGTCGATCTCTACTCCAACCTCGCCGCGGCAGAGGGTACGTGTAACCGAGCGCGCTCCTCACTCATCAGCACAAACTGAATGAAGCTTTACTTGCGCGGCCTCTGCTAGTCGATTTAGGAGCAGAACAGAGACAAACGCGAAAGATACTCTGTTCTCTTTTCCTCGAATTCCCTCAACATTTATATACAGTACCCTCACAAGGAAAAATTTAGGGGCTTGGTACAGATTCTCTGTAAGGAGCTTCTTTAAAAAACAGCTTAAAAAAACAGCTCTTCCTAAAATAACAATTTATTATAAAAATATTTAGCAAAATAACTTCTCTTTCAGCAGTTAATATAAACGTGAAAAGAGAAGTAATAAAAAACTACCGCTTCGGTGTTTTTAGCTCCTAGTATAATTTAGAGAAGTGATTTTCTTCAGTTCAGCTGAGGTTGATGAACTGATATTTTTAAAAAATTATTTGATAAATTTTTTAAAGAAGATGAATAATAACAATTTTAGAATCTATGTCAAACAAACCCTTATACGTAGTGATATAATTTTCTCTCTCTTTCGGTTCTCACAATACAAATCAAACTTAACTTGAACATCTAGTATGATTTGTCGTGTTAATTTGATCATCAAAAGATAAAAATGCAAAAATTTACAAAAGGTAGTGGCTTTTATTTGCAAAATTGTAATGGACCGGAGGAATTTTCTTTATTTTATTGATGTCGTGGTATCTTTTACATTTTTTTTTTGTTCTCACTTAGTAGTACTAGTACACACTCCTTTTATGTTGAAATTAGAAGTTGTTTAGGACAAGGTCTTGATAAAAAATTGAGAATATAAATCATAAATAACTTTTAAATTGTTGAGTTTGAAAATATGATAATCATATGAATAGATTTGTTTTGAAAGACACTTTTATAAAAGTATATATATATATATATATCTTTTAATAATTTTTTATAAAAAATTAGTTGACATATATAAATAAAAATATCTTTTTAAAACTTTTATTAATAAATTAACTCATAATAAATAGATGATATTTATGATACTTATTTGAATAAAATGGAAGGAATCAGCATGCCCTTGGTCAAAGGAAATTTCATCCACCACTCCGCCACACACCCCACTCAAACCACCCTCCTATGTCTATCTCAACGTCACGTTCCTTATTGTAATTTTGATGCCATAATGTTAAGCTTACCATCCACAACATTCATCATGGAATTTTGTTTCTGTTATACAAGTTCTCCAGGAAAAAAAATTCAATGGACCTACGTTCCAAGTTGGAGTAATTACGTTAACCAATAGAAACTAGGTTTTTATACACTTCATTAAGTTAACCCATACCTCACTCATCAGCACAAAATGAATGAAGCTTTACTTGCCCGGCCTCCGCTAGTCGATTTTTTTTTATCGGCTCTGCTAGTCGATTTAGGAGCAAAGCAGAGACAAACGCGAAAGATACTCTGTTCTTCTGTTTTCTTGGGCTTCACATTTATATACAGTGCCCTTACAAGAAAAAAAAAAAGACTTTTAGGGCTTGTACAGATTCTTTGAAAACAGTTCTTAAAAAACAGCTCCTCCTAAAATAACAATTTAAACTTGTTATTTTAGAAGGAGCGGAGCTCTTTATAAGCTTGGTAAAATAACTTCTCTTTTAGCTCCTTTGTGTTCCATTTAAACTTGTTCATATTTATGACTTTCAAAAATATTAATAAATACTTTTATAAAAAAATAAGATCAAAGTTGAATTTCGTAGACCCTATCTTTGTCCTAAATGACTTCTAATTATTTTGATCGCTAACTGTGACCATTCGTTTTATTAAAAAATTAATCAAATATATAAAATTTAAAATTATATTTTAAAAACCTTTGATAATAAATTTAATCATAATAAAACATATGATATTTATGATACGTATTTGAATAAAATGGAAGGAGTCAGTATGCCCTTGGCCGAAGAAAATTTCATCCACCACTCTCCACCACACTCCCCACTGAAACCACCCTCCTATGTCTATCTAAATGTGTAATTTTGATGCCATAATGTTAAGCTTATCATCCACAGCATTATCGTGGATTTTGTTTTTGTTATACAAGTTCTCCAGAAAAATAATTCAATGGACCTACATTCCAAGTTGGAGTAATTAAGTAACCCAACCACACACAGAAACTAGTTTTTATAAATTTTATTAGGCTTTTAATGAATGTTGTGAACACTTAGAAGTTAGAAATAGTGTACACATGTTTCGTGAAAAAAGAAATAATGTACACATAGTGTAGAATTTCTTTTCAAAGAAGTAGTGTAACAATAATTTTTAAAGCGTTGCTCGAGTGTCATCAATTATACACCGAAGGCATTATAGTACATTATTACACATTCACTATTTGAAATCTATATATATTTTGTAGACACAACCCACTAAGTGTAGTTATTACTTAATTCTCTCAATTCTGGTGAAGCCACGTCATCAACAATATTTGGACCGTCCGATCGACACATCCTTCTCACATCTAACCGTCCATCCTTGAGTGTCTTCTTCCTACCTAACCCTCGCCACCTCTGCTTCCTACCACTGCCCGACAGTTATTCTTGCTATTACTGCCCATCACGTATAATGACACCATTAGTTCCATTCTCCCGCTCTCCCTCACTCTTATTCATTACTCAGCTTACTGCAATCTTAACTCCCCCTAACCAGCCAATGGAAATTTAGCGGGAAGCCCAGGAGAATAGGTCCCAGCCAATCCTGCTGAAGCCGTCCCAGCCAATGGAGATTTAGGGGGCGGCACAAGAAGCGACGACGTTGCATCCTCGAGCCCCTTGGAGCCATTCTCCATTCACCCTATAATGGATCTGAAAATAGGCAACTATTATTGCTCATTCACAAATCCATCTTTGTCTATGATGCTCACTCTCGGTTTGGTCCTACTTGTTTTTTTCCCTACGGAAAGTACAGAAAAACAGACGAGAGTGGATAGGGTGACTAAGGAGGTCGTAAAAATTAGTTGTGAGTTTTTATTTTAAAAATAAGAGAAGATTACAAAAAGGCGAGAGCAGCATAATCGTTAGTTATGGGTAAGAGGGGACGGGCCCGTATAGAAAGTCAATCCTTCTTTTTCCAATATGCCGCTCCGCAAGCAAGGAGTGCCACGCACGAGCGGAGCGAAAACTAAGCAAGGGGAATTCCGTCATTCCATGGAAAGCATGCGAAATCCTTTGATTGTTTATAGAATCAAAATCACTGTATAGTCTTTCTTGTTCCACTTGCAAGGCAAGGAAAAATAAAATGTCAGTTTCGTTATTACAACCTTATTTTTTTATGTCAAAGACAAAAAGCTACGCGCAAATTCTCATTGGATATCGGTTGTTCTCAACAGCGATGGCTATTCATTTAAGTCTTCGGGTAGCACCACCAGATCTTCAACAAGGTGGAAATTCTCGTATTTCGTATGTACATGTTCCTGCGGCTCGGATGAGTATAGTTATTTATATAGCGGCAGCTATAAACAGTTCCTTGTTCCCATTAACAAAACATCCCCTTTTTCTTCGCTCTTCCGGAACCGGTACAGAAATTGGTGCTTTTTCTACTTTGTTTACGTTAGTGACTGGGGGGTTTCGGGGAAGGCCTATGTGGGGTACCTTTCGGGTGTGGGATGCTCGTTTAACTTCTGTATTCATCTTGTTCCTTATTTACCTGGGTGCACTGCATTTTCAAAAGCTTCCTGTCAAACCGGCTCCTATTTCAATCCGTGCTGGACCGGTCTATATACCAATAATAAAGTCTCCAGTCAACCGGTGGAATACATAGCATCAACCTAGGAGCATTAGCCAATCTGGTACATCAATACATGTTCCTATGCCCATTCCAATCTTGTCTAACTCTGCTAACTTCCCCTTCTCTACCCGTATCTTGTTCGTTCTGGAAACACGTCTTCCTATTCCATCTTTTCCCGAACCTCCCTTAACGGAAGAAATAGAAGCTCGAGAAGGAATACCACTAAAAACCTAGTTCGCTCATAAATAAAAACCTAGTTCACTCGCTAAAGCTCAATCTCCCACCCCCGTGCAACAATTCTTAGCTAATAATGGACAATGTGCAGGCTGGTCAACTTTAATCCCCATTTTCCCCAACCGTATAGCTCCACTAGAAAAACTGACGCATCTGAAAGGTCACTGAGTAATGCCCATCAATAACATTTTCTAATGAACAATTAAGATGTTCGACTTGTGCAGTCTACCATGGGATTCGTACCCTCGACCCAGACTATACATATTGGAGGTCTCTCACGCTCATGCTCATGCCTTACTTTAGAACAAAGCCGAATAAACTCTTGGGTTGCAATATCTGATTCCTGTGTTGTTATCTCTCTCTTTCTCTCTCTCTCCACAGCCAGCTCATGTCAATCTAATGCTTCTCCCCCTCAAATCTGTATTCTCTCTACTTCATTCTTCGCAAGGTTGGATCAAAATTCTCACTAATTTATTTTCAAATCTAGATGCTATCCATGCATGTGTCTTACCAATGTTTAGCTGGATACACGCTGCTTTTCCAAGTGAAAAGAGGGAGTCACAAAAGCTACTTTTCCATTGTAATTGCAATTCCACGCAATTCATGATGTTTGAGGTCAATATGCTCTCTGGAATCTCTCTTAATAAGATGTTCAATTATATTTCAGACACTTATGTTGCCTATATTTTTATATCCATATGTTCTCTTATGAGGTATTGCAGAAAAAACAAAATAGTTGAGTTTGTGAAAGGAACACAATCGTCACATTTTTTGCAAAGGGAGTGTAGAAGATACAACGAAGATGAACCCAAGGGAAAAGAACATAAAAATTATTTTGTAGCACCCTTTTAGGGATTACGTGCAAATATATTATAGTACTATAGAAGTTTATAACAATGGAAAAATATTCCTGAACAACTCTTTTTTTGTCATCCAGTACACCTCCAATCCATTCACCATATATTTGTTGCATAAACACAATATTTTTACAAACCTTATCTTCTGTGGTATGCAATAAATAAGTTGTCACACTTTTCTATAGCCCATAATTTATCTAAAGTTATTTTTTAAAAACCGCAGCAACGCGCGGGAAATCAACTAGTTAAAATTGTTAGTTGTGGTGCATAATATATAATGGTGGTTTACGTGGACGTCGCAAAAATAAATTGTGGACTTGCTAACCAGTTCCCTTTACACATATTTTGCAATTGTGCAGGTGTTGTGTTTTCAGAGTTATGCCAGGCGCACCGTTCGAACCCTCGCCGAGCCATGGCACAGCTCCAAAGCTCCGGCGAAGCGAAGGGTGCTTCTGCCATGGAACGTTTGTTGGATGCAACTGCAACTGCAGCTCCTGCCCCTTCCCCTTCCATCTCCTGAGGCTTAGCTGGACATGATATGAATTAGTACAATTATGCATTTATTGATATATCTATCGTCCATAGCTTCCACGGTTGTATTTGTCATTTATTCTTGAACAAAGTATATGTGTCATTTTCTTTGGACCAAACATTTTTAATTGTACTATAAGTTCATTTTGCTTACAAGAGTACTTTTGGTAGCATGAATCTTGTTTCTGTTTGCACATTTACTCATTTCATAATATGTAATCTCTCGTGACAGGTTATTTCTATTAAAAATTAGAGGTCCATTTCGAAAAGTTGAAGAAATAGATGACTATCAGTGAACCGATGCCCGATAGGTCACATATCCATCATCTGCAAACCGATTTTTCATATGACATTGATATGAGTCCACGGATTGCGTCGGGCACAAAAACCTACTGAGAGAACCCGTTGGTCCCTAGATGACACCTATTTCTGCAATTTTTTGAAACAGACCCCTAGTTCTACAAATTATTCATTAAAATAATATTATTTCAAAAAAAAGAAAAACGTTTACGTGCCAGCAGCTTGCGATCCTAGCTCGGGCCTGAAATGGAAAAAAACTAGCCTAGGCTCAGGCCTGGAATGCCCAAACGGAGCTGGACCAAACAATCGATCAGGTACAACCCCGGCCCATCCAAACATTGACCCTGACATCTCGGAACATCCCCCGCTTTCTTCGCAGTCGCCGTCTCACGAGCAGACTGTCGCCGCCGCCGCCGCCACCGCCGCCGCCGCCGAGACGGTGACCTTTTCCTCTCTCCATACTCCACCCTCCTCACCTTAAGTGCCGGATCCAATGAACGTCCTCGTATGATGCCCACCTCGTCGGAACCTATGGCGGCACTGGCGGAGATAAGCGGCGCGAAGGCGGTGGCGGCATGCGCTGCCATGGCCGTCTCCTACGTCGCCGTCCTCTACGCCCCGACGGCTCTTCTCCGCTTCCCTCCGCCCACGTCGCTCCGTTCCTTCCTCCACCGCCGCTTCGCTTGCGCCGCCGTCGCGTCCATCGCCTCCATGCTCGCGACCGCGGCGCTCCTCCGCGTAAGTGCCACTGCCCGCCCTGTTGGCGCCCAGACGCCTCTCGATCCGAATCTCAGATTCCAGCCTCTTCCTCTTCTTCCCCTCCTTTCCAGGTCTGGAGTCTCGGGGAGTTCTCTGATATGCTCGCGGTATTCGGCGTTAGGAAAGATCATTTGGTAAGCGAGTTACATTTGGTAAATGAACTGCCAATTCTGTTGGCTAATTAATATTGAGCTTTTGATGCTTGGACTGAAGTGCTGGCATTCGTGCTCGTGCAGCTTGAGGCAGTGGTCATTCCACTTCTGCTTACGTCTCTGGTATACGCTGGGTCGTTCGTGTCTAAACTGTGGCTCATGTCAAGATCCTGGGGTTCTAATGGTGATGAACTGGGGATCAGCTGCGCCCAGAGGATTGTTCTCTGGATTCAAGCAGCTGTAGAAGATGTAATGATGTGGCGGAACTTTGTTGTGGTTTGTTCTTCTGCCCCTTAATGTCATTCATTGAAATTTTTATACCTTACTATGTGCTGTCATGAGATGTTGATAATTAGTGCCCTAGTGAAATCAAGAGCCGTAGACTGAACATCTCATTGTAGAAATACAGTTACCATGCTAAAGTTTAGATTATGACACTGTGCGAGCTGCAACCTGCAATAGCTGAGAAATGTTACTACTGAGAACATTCTGATTCCCATTTTTGTTGTAGTGATGTTGTTTGAGGATGGTCTTTTTATCAGGCACCATTTACTGAGGAGCTGGTTTTCAGGGCATGCATGATACCGCTTCTTCTGTGTGGTGGATTCAAAATGTCTAACATTATATTTTTCAGTCCGGTTTTCTTCAGTTTAGGTAAATGGCTATAATTTCATATTACATTACATTTAATTTTATAGGAGCCAACCTTACTTTTCTTTTAACCTAACACTTCCCAATCTTTTTATGACCTTTTTCGTTGGTGTCATGTGTATCAGTAACCAAATGCTACAGAACAATTCATTTTGATTTACATATATTTTTCTTGCTGACTCCTCTTGATCTTATCACTCTTCTAAATTACTAACGGAACCTTTTTGTTGACAGCACACTTGAACCATTTGTTCGAACTACACCAGCAGGGATGCAATTTTATTAGATCACTACTGATTGTAGGTATTTCTCTTTGCATCTTATTTTCTCTTTCAGTATCATCCTGCAACTATATTTAAGCTATAATTAACTTGGCAAAATGGTGTAGGAACAGACTTCTCTTTAATCCAGATTCATCTTACTTTTACTGGTTGAAATTATGGAGAACAATACCATTATCATGTTTGTTCCTCAGTGATGCAATTTTACCTTTAAATCAATCAAACAATGGTCTCAATTGGTTAGTAATGCACCTAATACTGATCACCCATGGTTTTAAGGCACCAAGGCGATGCCTAGGCGTCCAGGCATTTCATGGTCGCTACAGACCATTTTTGTTGTTTTAGCACCTAAGCTTTGCCTAGGTGGCAAGTTAGTGCTTGGTTGCCATAGAACACCTCACTGCTTTAGAAACCTTGTTGGTTATGGTACCTGGATACTACAACAACAATAACAACAAAGCCTTTTCATCTCGATAAGAATGCCTAAAAATAGTTGCTGGCTAGCCAAGCCTATAACAACTCCTCTATCCGGGCTTGGGACCAGCTATGTCTGAAAACGATGTTGGCCACTGTTACCTGGATCCTAGTATTATTGTAAGTCTTCCATTCTTTGAATTTGACCTTATCTCACAAATATTAGCGTCTTATTATTTGATATGAATGTGTCTTTTAATATGCTTGCCATGTTCCGAGTTCCCACTTATTATTATTCCTTCCTTCTCTAATCTTTTAGTTAATATTGTCATCACTCATCAGGGGGCGCGGTTTGTTTCACCAGTTGTGTATACTGTATGCCCTTTTTCTTTTTCTCAGGTGTCCAGTTAGGCTACACTGTAATTTTCGGGTGGTACGCAGCATTTTTGTTCATCCGAACAGGTTCATTATCTTTGTTCCTTTCTATTTTCTTATTTAAATGTAAACCGGTCCTTTGCTTGTTTCCACAGCTTTGTTATTAACTTCTTGCTGCTATCTATGGAATTGTGTCCAATTATAAAACCGTAACTTCCATATTTACTTATGAAAGTTTTGTTCTTCCTAGTTCATGTTGGATCAAGTATTAATCTATATCTTCATATTACGCATTGTGATGATGATTATGTTATATTACGTTTTGTAAAAACTTAAAGGGTAAACTGATATACCTCCAACATGCGGACTCATGATTTTTCTCATCTTTTTATTGTTGAGTTTAGTGTTTGCTAAACTTATAGCTTTCATCCTCACTAATACACAACAACAACCACCAAGCCAGTTCAAACAAGTTGGGGTAGGCTAGAGATGAAACCTATGAGATCCAATGAAAACAAGACCCAAAGAAAACAGAGGAGACAAATGATAGAAAAAATTTACATGATTATATTATTATTATGCTTCTGCAGTTTTCATTTTGTTTTCGACATGGTTAAAATTAGTTTTAGAATGTTTAAAATAAGTGAGCTAATTTGGTTATTGTAACAAGGTGCCGTGCTGATTAATTTCATTTGTTTCATAACAAAATTCATTGCAGGGAATCTTTTGTCACCTATTACTGCTCACATATTTTGTAATACGATGGGTTTGCCTGTTTTCTATTCACCGCACACAAGAGGTGTGTATATTATTTTCCTGTTAGAAAGAAAAAAAGGGAGTGATAAAATGACAAGTTCTTACACAGCATAATGTTTGTGTCACAGGATTGGCATCAATGGCATTTCTGGCTGGTTCAATAGTTTTCTTCTGGCTCATTTTTCCTGCTACAAGTCCAGAACTATACAACTCTAGGTTAGAACACTGCAGTTGCTGGCATGGATATTGCAGATGGAAATAACACTGCTGCTGCTGGCAATCAACTTGAAGCTGCATGTGAAGCCCCAACCTGTCGCAGCTACTGTTGTGATATTCACTATTTATTCTTGTTTTTCAAGAATCCGTATGGATGCTATAAAACATTGATGTGGAAAGTTTAGACTTAATCATGAAAAAGGAGTTTAGAAAACCCGAGGGCAGATGAGCAACCATTGCCAGATGATAGATTTGCTAATTTCTTCTCTCTGACTTCATGTGGAATCAGGATGTGGCAGTCGTTTTGAACCATTGCTAGTGCATCAGCTGTCCCAGGAAGGGCCGAAGAAGAATAGATGATATGAACTGTTAGCCACCACATGATCTTTTGGAGTCCTATACTCTTTTTTTTTTTTTTCCTTTGAACGTCCCTCTTCCGAGTCCCTTGTAAAGGACTTGTTCGTTTTTGTGAAGTGGTGGATGTATGTTAATCAATTTGAACTACAAGAGTATAGTTTTTAAGACAACAGCGCATGCAACGGCACATTTTTAGGATTCTCTCAAGAAACAGACGGTAATTACATTATCCCTGTTCATTCCAACTACTAGTTCAGTTACCGAGTATACACTACCAGAAAAGAGCTGATAACCGCTAGGCATCCATTTCCTCCAAAGTAGAAGGCCTTCATCGGAGGTACTAAGGGTGTGTTTGGTTATTTCTTGCTTGCATGAGCTACGAGCTACTAGTACCAGCTAGTCCAGGATCTCGTATTTGGTTCTCCATGTGCCGACGAGTCTGAGCTATTATTTGCTGGTTTGCTGCGCATGCAGGCAACAAACACGCCTTATTCGAGTACATCGTAAATTCAAATGTTTTATTTGTGAAAATCAATTTTTCTTCTGAATTCCGGACCTGAGGTCCAACCGATGATCGGGTAATGGGCTGCATCCAAAGCAGTGAGGCGGCAACATGGGTTGTATTCGCGTTGCTCCATTATTCGCCTTAGCAGGCCGTGGGCCGCGCTACGCCCGAGCTCGGCGCAGCGCGGGCTGCATATACCCCGAAACCCTCGCTGCCGCGCCGTCGCCTCTAGAAACGCCGCCGCCACACTCCGCTCCTCCCCACCCCTCTCACTCCGCCGCCCCAGTCCGATCCAGGAGTTTCCGGAGCGAGCACAGAGCGGCCGGCCGTGCTCCCGCGCAGGCCGCGGCCATGGCGCTCGCCTTCGACGAGTTCGGGCGCCCCTTCATCATCCTCCGGGAGCAGGAGAAGAAGTCGCGGCTGCGAGGGCTCGATGCGCAAAAGGCCAACATCGCGGCGGCCAAGGCCGTCGCGCGCATCCTCCGCACCTCGCTCGGCCCCAAGGGCATGGACAAGATGCTCCAGTCCCCCGACGGCGACGTCACCATCAGTAAGCGCCCCCTACCCGCCTTTCCTCCACCCCCTCTCGTTGGTCTCTGCATCTTATTCTCGTCTTCGTCGTGTACGCAGTTCCTGTTTTAGTTTGGGTAGTATAGGTTGGGGTCGACCTCGGATCGTGTGCGTACGTGAAATGGTGGCGTCTCGAGCAAAGGGATTATGGGTCGTATTGCTGTGACTTTTCTCTTAGCAATTGAGCTAATCCTAGATCCAACTTCAATTTATTTCCGTTACTCTTGGAGCCACATTATCAGGGAGATCTCACTACGCAAACTTGAATGAAGAAAAAAATCGACATGATCTCCTTAATAAACCTCAAATTTAGTTATATTTTCGGTATATTTTTATTTGAAAGTGTTAAGTTTGTCACTTAATGATTTAATGTATCCAATCCTGATGCAAACATTTTGTGTTTACCTTCGATGTATTTCATCTTGGTGACAGCTAAAATTATGTGATCCCATAGTGTTTCTCTTGCTCTGTTTAATGAAAATGTTGCCTTGTGAATTGCCAGCAAATGATGGGGCGACAATTCTGGAGCAGATGGATGTTGACAACCAGATTGCTAAGCTAATGGTGGAGCTGTCCCGCAGTCAGGACTATGAGATTGGTGATGGTACCACAGGTGTGGTTGTCATGGCAGGATCTCTCCTAGAGCAGGCTGAGAAGCTTCTTGAGCGTGGAATTCACCCGATAAGGATTGCTGAAGGCTATGAGATGGCGTCAAGGATTGCTGTGGACCACCTAGAACGCATCTCCACAAAGTTTGAGTTCAGCGCAGACAATATAGAGCCTCTGGTTCAGACCTGCATGACCACTCTTTCCTCAAAGATGTAAGTGAATCATCGAAATTATGTACAGTAAATGTTCTGTATAATCGGTTGACTTTATAATGTAGGGGTGAATAGGTTCTCATAGGGGTTCTTTTCAGTCGTTTCTGATGGCTGGTGCTATTCCTGTTCTTTTTAATCCGTCGCTTTGGCAACACCTGGGGTGTTAGATTGTACTTGGTGTCTCTGTTGCTCTTGCACATTTTATTTTCCTTAATAAGATGAATTTTTGGCATACGTGGGCGATGTGGTATGAAACTTTTCAGTACTTTCTACCTTTCTATCTGAATCAGGCAGTTAGCTTTGCACAAAGGGGTAGTAGATTGCATTGAATTGCACATGTTGCTATCATCAATCAGTGTGCACAATTGTTCAACATCAACTCTATGTACCTTGCTGCAGTCACAGGGATTTTTTTAGTTTTTTACCGTATACCCATGGTTGCTTGTGATGAATCCAGAGACTTTGGGTCTTCTTTTAAGAGCAATATCAACTTTGTATTTCTCCTCCTAGCACATTTTGTGTTGCCGATAATGTTGCCTACCAAAAAATATATTCTCTTCTAGATCAGAATAGTTTCTATATTAATTTCACTACAAAACAGCTAGTTTGATGATATTCGTTTTTTTTTTTTGCAGTGTTAACCGTTGCAAGCGGGCACTGGCTGAGATCGCTGTCAAAGCGGTCCTTGCAGTTGCTGATTTGGAGAGGAAGGATGTAAACTTGGATTTAATTAAAGTGGAGGGCAAGGTTGGTGGAAAGCTGGAAGACACTGAGTTAATATATGGAATAGTTGTTGATAAGGATATGAGCCACCCGCAAATGCCAAAGAGAATTGAAGATGCTAAGATTGCTATCTTGACCTGCCCATTCGAGCCCCCGAAGCCTAAGACAAAGCATAAGGTTGACATTGACACTGTTGAAAAGTTTCAGACGCTGCGTGAGCAAGAGCAGAAATACTTTGATGAAATGGTTCAAAAATGCAAGGTAAGTTTGAAATGGTTTATTCTGTAGTGTACAATGTCCAAGTTTCTATGCATTGTTCATGCCTATTTAACATACTATTCTTGATGTGAAATCTTTACTTCATATGATAAAGTTTGTTATGTTGCTCAGTTTTCAATTATTTTGCATGGTTTGTGGCGAAATGTTGTCATAAATATTTAAGCTTTGACTAACTTACCAATTTAATTTGCTTGAAATGTTTTGACTCCTCGTGGTTGTTTAGCTCAGCAACTATTCATACATCATTTGCTGTAGGATGTTGGTGCAACCCTTGTTATTTGTCAGTGGGGTTTCGATGATGAAGCCAACCATTTGTTGATGCATAGAAATCTGCCGGCTGTCAGATGGGTTGGTGGTGTTGAATTGGAGTTGATTGCCATCGCTACAGGTATGCATGAGTTACATCTGACCCCTGTGTTACTAAGAATTGGTTATGTGGATAATACTTAACGTTTGAGAGTTACTGCAGGTGGACGCATTGTTCCGAGGTTCCAGGAACTGAGTCCTGAAAAGCTAGGGAAGGTATTAGTCTTCATTCATATTTTTTGGCCATTATATGCCGTGGTTGCTAATGTGTTCTCAATTATTTAATGTTTAACACTTTACGTACATAAAACTGAAAGTAGTTAGTATTATGGACCAGACTGTAGCATATCGTTATGGAAAGCAACTGCTATATTGTTTCTGACAACTAATTGAAAATTGAATTATTTATAGAAAGGTATACCTGTTATTGATTGAGTGTTTTTACCACAATGGCCGATCAGTGCACCATTCTTTGTGTAGCAAAGCATTTCATTAGTTGTGTTGTCTTGAATACACCTTTTGAGTGCTTATTGAAGTTTTACAGTAAGCATATTTCCCAAGCATTTTTATTTTGTTGAGAGTAACTACATTGAGCCATATCTTTTTGTTTGTTCTGCTTCAATAGGCTGGACTAGTTAGAGAGAAGTCCTTCGGAACAACAAAGGATCGGATGCTCTACATTGAGAAGTGTGCTAACTCTAGAGCTGTAACTATTTTCATTCGTGGTGGTAAGTTCTGCTTTGTACAGAATCAGTTCGTCTCTCATGTTATCATATAAATCAGCATGCATCCTTTTCATAGAATATGTTTTACAGTTATCCCTTGATAGTATTCATCCTTGACTGGTACTTGTCACTAATGGAAGTCAGGTTGTTTTTTTTTTATTGTTGTATCTCGAATTGTAATGTTTCCACCTTTGAAGCAGCAAATGCAGAGCAATTTTTTTGTAGAAAATTGATGGCTACTTATTTAGTGTTTTCTCATCAGAAATGTTCGTTTCAGTCATCAACAATGCTGGATGATATTTTAAGTTTTGAGATTCTCTGATGAAATGATCTGCTGCTGTGCAGGCAATAAAATGATGATCGAGGAGACTAAGCGAAGTCTTCATGATGCTCTTTGCGTAGCGAGGAATCTGATCCGCAATAATTCAATTGTGTATGGTGGCGGTTCAGCTGAGATAGCTTGTTCAGTTGCTGTTGAAACTGCTGCAGACCGTCACCCTGGAGTTGAGCAGGTATTTATTAAAGATAATAGCATTCTAATTGCATAAAGGATGTAAAACGCCTTTCTTATCGTGTTTTTTTGTATTGCAGTATGCAATCAGATCATTTGCTGATGCATTGGACGCTGTTCCACTTGCCTTGGCTGAAAACAGTGGTTTGTCACCTATTGATACATTGACCGCGGTAAAAGCTGAACAAGTCAAGGTATTGAATCTGCTTATGCCCTTATTTGGAAATCTATTATTTGAGCAGTTTTGGCTTGTGATGCATGGGTTTTGTGATCCTTGTAAATCAGATCATGTCCAATGTCATGTTTGTTTTGACTCGTAATTCTAAACGTCAGCTCGCTTGCTTACCTGTGATGTTGTCCCAGTGTTGGATTTCTAAGTTTTATTGTTCCTTTGATTAGGTGTGTACAAGGTGCACCTAAAGAGTAACCTCCAAATCTCTCTAGTACAAAAAGATGAACTAGTTTTCCAAATGTGAATGCTAATGTGAATACTTAGTTCATTTTTTTTGAACTAAAGAGGTTCATAGGTGAACCTAATGGTTTGATGGTTTGACCCCTACCTTTGATTACATGATTACTGAACTTTGATTACACATAATGAACTCGTTTACAGGACAACAATCCTCACTGTGGTATAGACTGCAATGATGTTGGAACCAATGACATGAAGGAACAGAACGTCTTCGAGACTCTGATTGGCAAGCAGCAGCAAATCTTGCTCGCCACGCAGGTGGTGAAGATGATTCTCAAAATTGATGATGTTATCTCGCCGTCTGAGTACTGATGAGTCCATTAGGCAGCATTACTGATATGTTGATTGGAATGTACTCTTTATTCCGACCTTTGTATTGGTCGGTTGTTTAGCTTCCTACGTTTTTCCTGTAACACTTGGGAGAAACCTTGCGCACCATGTATTGCAAGATAGCATCTGAAGTGGTTTTGTATTAGTCTAGACGTTTGGATAGACGATCTCTGGTGTATTGTTCTTTCAGAGTAGTGCTAGTGTTTCTACCACTAAATTGAAGCTTCCCTTTTTCATATTATTCAGACATTGCCATCTTATGTTTAACCTTATATCATTCAAAAAAAAAGTATGATAAGTATCATATATTTTGTTATAATTTCTTTCACCATTAAAGGTATTTGAAATATATGATTTATTATTTTGCATATTAAACTAATTTATTGAAGTGGAAATGTGGTTATTTGATGCAAATGTGGTTATTTGATGCACATTAGTAGTCGTAGGAAATATCAGCAGAAATATGATCTGAACGCTAGGCGTGCGTCCGTGGAAAGAAATCCTGATTAAACCCTAATCACTGCTAAGAAAAATCGAGCAGGTTGAACAACAGATTATCTGGTCTCTGCTAAAATTTTGTTACTACAGTGGTCACGTGTTCACACGAAGAGAACTACAGAAGTGCTTCATCTTCCGATCTCCTTTTGATTTGATTTGAATATCTGCTGCAATTATCTCATTCAGGATTTTATTGTATAGCTACTATTGGGAAAACAAATATCATGATTTGCAATACTGTGAGAGCATGGTTTATTAGGCAAATTGTGAACCACAACAGGTCTTCTTTGACAGGGTTTGGTTCCGTGGCCACAAAATGATGTCCAATTTGCAGGCAAGTTGATGGATATCACTCTTTTCCCACCAGAATATTTGTCGTTTCAAAGATGGAGCATCAGCCTGACAACTAAGCCAGCACGGTTTCATCCTCAGAATGAACTGCACTTAGCCTCTCGGGCTGTAAAAGAGCATTAAGATGTTTGGCAGTCAGGTGATAATTTGGGATTTACATGCTATATGCAGCAGTTTTATTCCAGTTCTATATTGAGTGGGCATTGATTTTTTCTGATACTACTCCAGTTCTATAATATGTCATAGGATTTTCGTAGACGCCATCAATTTTTCAGTCTTTGAACTGGTTTGTGTGCCTGTAATACATATCTTATTTTTAGAGTAATATGATTCACACAATTTTTTTTGCATCTCGATACTTCAAAATTGGGAACATAGTTTACTCTACTATGTCTGCTAATTGATAATTCACAATTCAATCAACCTACTGCTCGAGTAGAATATAAATGGGTTTTGATTTTTCTGCTACAGCCACCATTAACTAAGTTCCGTATCTATACGCATAAGTGAACTGAATCACAGAGGAAATATGGCTAAAGTAAGTTTAAAGCCCAAGGTCATATGGTTCTGTGCTTAAAATCTAATTTTGCTAGATGTAAAGTCTGATATGAGTTGTCACAAAGTCATGAAGAGTTGAAGACGACCTTCTGGACTAAATATGAGCTTAAGTGTCATGGCTAATCACTTGTGTGCTAGTTTTAACTCAAAAACCGGTATTCGTTCAGGAATGGCTTGTGGGGACTTGTGTGAGACTGTGGGCAAGAGCTGACATTGGGTTCTTTACCCTACAATGGTAGGAAACTTACTACACCTTGGTTATTTTTCTCCAGTCATCCCGTTCACGCTTCTCTCTCCTGAACTGGCAAACTGCGACCACTCGGCCATCATCTTCGATGACCTCCAAGGTCAAGCTCTGTTTGCTCAAATTCTTGGCTTTCGAGGCCACTGTGTCCATTCTTGGTCCAAGATCCGCAACCAAGATATTCTCAAGATCAATGAGATGGATTTCCTCTATGACGAGAAGTATCCCTACCGGCCTCCCTCCCTTCGTGGTATGCTTCCATTCTTTCAAGTCCTCAATCGAATTTTTACAAAGACCTGGGTTCCTCGTGAGGGTGATGCTACAACACTTTCTGCCTATGCAAGAAACATGATGCAATGGGTTCAAGGGAAGCAGTTTTTTACTGTCTTTGACTATATCCACACGGAGATTTGGATCACCTCTCACACACCTTCTCGTGCTTGTGGATAGGCTCCTTATATTATGTGCATGATTGAGAAGGTGACCAAGAAGACCTTTGTCAAGGAGGAGCCTCATACTAGGCTTGCTTCAACCTCAAATCCCATCCACCATGACTGGGAAGGCAGCAGCAGCACCTACCCCTACTAATTCCTCCTCAAGTGGTCTTCATTGGATTCTCTAGTCAATATACACCATATGTCGTGTCAACTCCACAATAATCCACAAGGAGAAGGCGGCACGGAAGAAAAACACCCGCACAATGGCCTTGCACAAGCACTATAGGTTGCAGCCCGAATGCTCTCCACCCGGTTCTAAGGAGGAAGAAGATGAGGCACCCGTGTATGAGGATCCTTTTGCCTTCTCACTCCACCGAAGCTCTCATACTTTGGTTCCACCTTCAAGTGTTGCAGCTTGCCTCGAGTGATGAGAGTGAAGAAAAGGGAGGGCAGAGATGAGGAGTGGTCCTACAGATGGCAGAAACACTACCTTTGGTAGGTTCTAGCTTTCATCAACCAGGAATGAGGTAAGCCAAAACGGAGTGGTTGAAGTTTCAGTTGATAGTTTCCTTTTCTTGTCCCTTTTTGGTATCTTGATGCCAAAGAGGGAGCACAAAAGCATTATTGATCTAGTATCTATTAATTGGTCATGGCTATGAAAACAATTTGTTATTATTTTTCTTGTAATTTGTATGACACTATATGGCTTCTTTTAAATTTCTAGTGGTTTGTAATGTTTAAAACTATGTCTTGTGATTTGTAATCGTTTATGAGTATGTTTATGTTGAACTTTGCTTGGTATTATTTTAGATTTTTGCTTTGTCTCTACCACGACTTTATCACTTGATCAAACTTTTTATACACCTCATAATTGCTAATGGATATATAAATGAGATCTCATATTTTTTCTATCTTAGTGTCTTGTTTGGAACACGATGACCATTTGTGCATTACTCCTACATATATTCATAGCTTCCAATACTCATTGTATTCTCTTTTGTGATCTTTAATTGGTTGTCATCAAATCATGAAAAAGGGATATCAAAAGTGCATACAGGCCCCTTGTAGGTTTTATATGATTGATGATGAACAATTCAAAGACTAATGTATTTTGAATGAGTTCACGAGTAGGTTCAAAACAATGCAAATAAATGAACTTTCTCAAAATTGAAAAGAAAATGCAAAACAACAATATATAGCTTTTGTTTATATTTTAAGTATATGTATGTCATATTGACAACGCAGATATGATGTGAAAAGTGGTGACAAGATATTATAAGTACTTAAGTTCCAAAAACCAAGTCGTAAAAAAAAAGGTTCCAAAAACCATCTCAAAACACACTCCTCACTCTGGACCAATCGGGATGTCAGTACGAACTTGTATGAACTCTTATTTCCAGCATGACAAATGGCTAAGTCCCAACGAACTTGTCTACGAACATCAGAGAGAAGGCTTTTCAAAGTCCAGACTTGTCTTGAGTTCTTCAGCCCCAGCCAAAATTCTATCCCGGAACCCGAGATTCGAACTAGTGCACAACAGAGTTATCTAGACCCATTAGCACACTGACTAGACTTTAGCTAGACTTATAAATATCTTCGTTCTCCCAACCTTTGTTTCACCACTTTTCACATACGAAAAACAGTAATTTGGGCGTATTGAGCAAATCCACTGTCACCAATCTTCCACTTCAATTCCTCGATGGTTGGAGTGAAGATTGGTCTCTAATCTACCACTTCGATTCCTTAAGGGTTTAAGTGAAGATTGGTGGAGCTTTGAGTGTCCCACCTCTCTCCTCTTTGACATTTGGTTTCCCCTCACCGTTGACGGCACAGGTGTTTGTTATTCTTGGGGTTCCCCTATATGGCTAGTTGTCTGGGAGCTTCTAATAAGTTTGACCTTTATGATTGCTTGGTGAGGTTAGGGTTGAAAGAAACCTAGTTTTTTATGGACTCCTCAATTAAGACATAGGTTCCTTGAAGCTAAACTTTGGTAAAAAATCTCATATGTCATGTCTCTTTGAGGTCATACCTAGGGTTTTCCTCTCTCGTGTTTATCGCTTTGATCTACAGTCACTCTAGGGTTTATTGGTTGTTGCCTTTAAGCTACAGATTTCTTATGTTGTTTAAGGCCTTTGGTTCTTCCAATTTGAGCTTGGAATCCCTCAAGAGTTTCTCTCGTCATTCCGCTCGCTGTGCATTGTTCTCAGACTTATAAGAACAAGTTCACTGTAGTCACAAATTGTTTAAATTGAGTTATTTGCAGTTTGATTAACTATTCTAACCCCCTCCTCCCCAGTATGCAACTTTCAACCTGCATCGACAATTTTATGAAGTTGAAAACGACAAATACCAAATGCTCGAACAAGATAACTGCACAATCATTTTTTTCTTTTTGAGGGATGTTAAAAGTTAAATCTTTGAGAATCAAGATTCCATATGTCCTCCCACGCATATTTTCCAACAGTAGAACTACACAGCATATTTTTAACAGAAAGTACACAGCATAATGTAACCCTGATTGTAGTAAAACTGGGGACATGAAACGGAAACCCCATACAATTCAGTTTCTGTGCTGTGACTAACAAGATGAAGCTGTACAAACCACACCCGATAAGCACCATAAAAACCCAATGTCCCAACCCATCGATGCAATTTGCCTTCATTAAAAAATGTAAAACTATTTCTTAACTTTAACAATATACAATATATATCAACAGAAATTATATTTGGTAGATAAACATGTTACATCAAGCCAACTTGAATCATATATATCAATGTGAACTTTGATCCTGAGTATGAAAATGGCAAATTCACAATTTGCCTCTCCTTTGGTGTTTACGCTGTAATTCCGGGTTTGAAGGCCTAGCTGATTCTGGAAGCAAAAGGATGTAGTCATCTACAGATGGTCACTTGATGAGAAGTATTAGTAACAATATTTGAATTATTTTCCTCTACAACAGTACAAGGATGACTAGAAAAAACTAGCAGTATGCATGTCCGAATTCTATCCAAATTAGCTTTGACATAATAATCCTGCACAGAAGACCAAGTAGATGGTTCAGTTTTTGGAACTAGAAATAGCTAAAAAGTTTGACTCATCACAGGTTGACACATACTGATACCAAGTCACGTACTCACGTACATATAACAGAGATAATCAGTGGACTACAACAGTTGTGACTTGTTTTACAACTCTTTCAACAGAAATCATGAAACACACCAGCATGTGTACATGGTTATAAGCAAGCCACTCAGCTGTCAGTATTATGGAACCACAACAGCATTTTAATCATATTTCTGATGTAAAGCATGAGGTGGACAAGTACCATTCAGTGCTGCATGGTACACTCGCTTATCTGCTAGCCCAAGGTCAGAAAGAATTAAGTTTCCCTGAAAATAAAAATCAGGATTGCCAAACAAGAATCAACATAGTGTAATAAAAATAGGAGGGTATTACCATTCCATGCGATTTACTACTCCAGATACTTGCAACTATGAACGTACCTCCACAGCCATTAATTTCCGCACGTTATTTGCATATAGCTTAGGATCATCTTTTTCTTGCCCAGAAGGATAGTAAACAGGTAGAACAATCACTTCTAGATAATTGATAAATTGACAGAGGAGCAGAAATATATGGCGTGCCTGAAAGTTTTCAGAAGAACTCAGCAAGGTTAAATGGTTGCAGGAGACATTGGGTAGTTTCAATTTCATACAAGGGATTTTTCCTTTCAGTGAATCACAAAAGCGCAAAAAAATTGATGCTCTTGGACCTAACAAGGTTTGGAATGAAAAAGTATTGGCAGATGCATTGAAAGAGCACAATTGAATTAGTGTTCTCTGGTTCTATCACGCATCAACTAATCATGAAGGAGCTTGCTATTATTTCCCTAAAAAAAGTATTCAACAGTCCAATAGTAGAAATAATCGAACAGAAAAAAATCCATTCCCAAGTAAAAAAAAAGGAAGGTAACAAAACAAACGGGTCAATAAATTATATAGAATGCTCTAAGCTAGTAAGCATTTTATGGAAGGCTGTTCCATTTTTAGATTGCATATTTTGTCTCATTATAGATAGTTATAAACTGTAAAATTTAAGTATACATGAATTATCCACTGATACTCACCCCTGACATGGACTCCCATGCTGGATTAAACCTTTTGTAAGGGTATCTTAATATCACTGGTTGAACTGGTGCTTTTGCAAGAAAGGCACCTGTCTTGAATGGAAGCAGATAATCCCCATTTGTAGTTGTGCCCTCTGCAGGTAGAATGTAAAATCATCAGAAAAAATAAGCCCAACTGATTGATTAGATATATAGAATATAAATGAAGAGCATCACAAGAAAAGTAAGGGAGACTTAGAAGAATATGAAATATGCATTGCAGTTTGGATCATGTAGTGCACGTCGATAATAATTCAGGAATAGAGTTCAATTACTAAAGTGTGGACAAAGGTTCTGAAGTGGTGCACACATAACATTTAATGCCATTTTGATAAGCATGCATAGCATGAAGTTCCATTTCTTATAAAAAAACACATTGATTCCTTAAATGAAATAAAGAGGCCCGCAAACAAATCGCATAAAATAGCCACTCGTAAGTTCATCAGCTAGACAAAGATTGATTGCAAGGCTATCGAGAGAATCACAAGATGAGAAGCAAAGATGATAAAGGCATGCCAGTAATAATGAGCAACTAGCAAATATATTGCATAAATTTAGGAGAAGTGCATTCCACCTAATAGGAATATCGCTATGAAGAAAACTCATGCAAATTTGCACTCCATGAAAAAACAAAATACAATTACAATCCGTCGTAATATGAAAAAAAAAAGGTCCGTGTAGTAGCGGCAAAGATCAAATACAATGGTCTCTATGAATACGATGGTTTTATGAACCAACCAGGGAAGAGTAGCATCATTGGCGCATTTTCTTGCTGATGAGCGCGTTGAATTCTTTCAGTTATGACACCTGTGTGTCATATAAGTCATTAGACAAAAACCAAAAGGAAGAATGTAAAATTGTAAGCCATGTACATAGCAACTAGAAACCTTGCCCATGCGTTGCTACGGGCGTAACTAACAAACTATATTGTATTTATGAAAATAATATCTTACAAGCTATGTCTCTAAACTAATAGTTTTCATTTTGGATGAAATTGAGCTTTTTTGTTGTCTAATCCACGTCACACTGTTTTTTTTCTTGGAAAATTAGCTACACCACATTGTAAAATTATGGCTATTATCGTTTACTTTGAACAGTGGCTCATGTAGAGTAAAATTGACTTCCTCACCATCTAAATGAATGATGAAGACACCAACCTGGAGTTTGCAGATGCGGGCTCAACTAATTCCATGATTTTTATCATTATCATGAGTCCGTGATGCTGCAATGTGTTATATTTAATTTGTTACTCCCTCTGTTCTTTATTTATCACCGTCGACTTCTTACATCAACTTGATCATTCATCTTATAATAAGTTTTAGGTTCAAGAGAGAGAAGATGTTTACAAAAATTTCGTGGTCCTCCCCAACAGCACGTAAATGCAATACCTTTAAAATTATCTTATAATACCCTTAACTTCAGGTGTGTTTGATTAAATATCAAGACAGAAAAATACTGCAAATAATTACAATAGTTTGGGATGGCTTATGTGTAAAAGTTCATCCTTATCCTCTCCACCAATTCCTCCTTTAGTTTTCTTGCCCCAAATGCATCTCAACAGCACCACCGTGACCCAAATCCATCACACGAGCACTACCATGGTGACGATCTCGCTACCCCTCACTACCTCCTCCCTCTCATCCTCCTCTGCATTAGAATCCCTGCCGCTTCCCTCTTCTTGCTTCTTCCTTGCCTCTCGTCGCATCCGACGGCCATGAATGGCGGAGGGCCGGTGAGACACATCCGCTGGCGAACACGGCGGCGAACAAACAACTACTGGTGCTCCCGTAACATTGAAGCCGGCACATGCCGCCAGGCTCCGACACGGCGGCGTAGCAACGGCAGCAGAGATGCGGCATGCACCGAAGGAGGAGACAGAGGAAGATGGTTTTCGATCGGAAGCAGGGGCGGCAGGCCAACTCGGCGCGGACGGGACGCGCCTTCTGAGTGGCTGGCTGATTAAAGATGTACGGAGGATCATTACAAAATTAATTAGTAGTAGAGAAAAGGAACAAACTGCTTTCTGAAGTAGTGTTTCAAAGAGTAAATTGCATCATATGTCTATATAACCCAAAATAATGTTGTGTCTGCTCAAGTCATCACAGCGAAAAAGGAAATGACTCTTATCAGTTAGTTAAGGGAGTGAACCTACACCCTGATACCAAGGTTTGAGTCCTATTATACATGAATTTGGGTGCCAATTTCTTCTTAATTAAAAAAAGCTACCTAGTTCTTCTGCCTAAGTTGCTTGAGTTTTTATCATATTGAAAAAGGAAGCAATGCCATCTAATTCTCATAGATTTGAAATAGGACATGTGCACCTAATTCATATAAAAATATTCTATAATAGCCTATGCCAAAAATAGTGTAGACCATATGTTTCAACCTTCCATTTTCTCTTCCTGAAAATTCAACTATGTATAATTCTGTTTATTAATACTATCATTTACCTTTTCAGAAAGCTATTCAAAATTTCTCAAATGTTCTGACTAACTAAATTCTCAATCCCTTGACGTTCTAGTGTTGTAGGACTTTACTTTAGTTTCTCATATCTTCGAGGATTTTCAGTTTCAAGAAACACCATCTCCCGACCCATCTGTACCAATTTGCATATCCCACCAAGAAACAGTCTGTTTACTGTGTCATGGACATGATAAATGGATCAAGCATAGAATGCTGAAATGAAATAGACAATTCTTCTAGGGACATCGATGAGACTAGTCATACGCACTCATGAGCTAGTGAGATCTAATTTGGCATCATCTACACAACTACCAAGCTTCAATGTAGAACTTTCAGAGTATAATCTGTGTCATCAGTATCATGTTGTGTTACAAGTACTAAAGACTTAATGATGAGAATGCAAGTTATCAGCAGAGTATAGGACAGGAAAAAAAGTGTCTTTCTCTAAGAATGTACACAACCATATACCTGAAACACCTTTGAAATCTGATGTTTTAGACTCCCGCTGAACAAAAATGCATCCAAGGCATTTGCTGCATAATAGATTAACACAGATCAACTCACTTAACTCATCATTTCAGGCTAAATCAACACTATCCATTCGGACTATATCTATTCAAAGAGGATGTTGTAATTTTCAACTTAAGAATGAGGAAACCATAACACCAAACATGGTAGAGAACACTAGTACCTTATGAGACCAACTAGGGGCAATCTAGCCACTGATCTCTTCAACGAAAGACATATGTAAAAGGACATGTCAAAATCCATATGTTTAGATGTCACAATCTCAAACAATTGCATCAACAATAACAATGTCAGTATTTTGGCAGTACCTTGGCAACAAAACTTGGAAAAGAAGATGACATGTGATAAAGAATATCCACATAAGAAACATGGTTGGATACAATTGCCCCTGGCCTATCCAATTCTTTTGGCTGGTCGACCTGCTCATCCTGAAAAACAAAAGAAATCACAAAGGCTGGACATGACATAGGAACACAGGTAGCGAATCACAATTCACAGCACCCAAGACAACTAGCACTCAAACCTACAGTAAGCCACAAAGGTTAAACCAAAATTGATATTATATTTTGCTACCATCTATGACTGCTTCCTTGTTTATCAAATTTGACTACATTATGAACTAAGTAACAGTATCACAAATGCATCTCAGACATCTAGCAAAAGATATAGCTTCAAATAAATTCGTAGTGTGTGACATGTGTCTGGAGGCTACAACATACTAGCAAGTCTTCATCGTATGTTGATAGGATTATATGTTGATAAATTATGTCCAGATTTTAATTAATAATGTTAGGATCCAACATTCTTAGCTAGTCCTATTGTTATCAATTGAAAATCGAAGGGCATAAGCACGGACCGAATGACAACAAGCATAAAATCAGCAATTTATCAGGGGAATCAAGCATCAAGAAAGCAGGCAGCTGAGAAGCGAACCATTCAGCACCACTACCTCGGATTGGGGCGAGCGGCAGTCGTACTCCCGGATCCAGTAGAAGCCGAAGACGAACATCATGGCGCGAGCAAGCGCGCGGCCACACCGCACCACCACCTCCCGCCTCCAGCCCTCGAGCCGCGCGTACCCGTCCCCCTCGCCGCCGTCCTCCCGCTCCTCCTCCACCCGCAGCGTGCACACGAAGCACACGAGGTAGTAGGCCACGAGCACGAGCACGCCCGCCGCGACCCGGAGCGGAACGAGGACGATTGACGCGACCGCCAACCGCGCCGCCTCAGTCGCCGTAATGGGCCCTAGCCCCATCGGCCCGTACGCGTCTCGCCGCGCGTATGGCGCGTACCGCCGGTCCAACTCCTCGACACTCTCCCGCGCCGGCGCGGGTCTGGTAGGTGAGGAGGACGGTGTAGAGAGGAGCCTCGCTGCGGCTGCCTCATCGCTGCTCATCGCGCCTCCAGCACCGAAGCTGTCGGACTCTGACCGGGCAGTGGTGGTGGCGGTGGCGGCGTTGTCAGAAGCCATGGCTATGGGGGAGAAGGGGAAACCTAAACCCTAGCGTGGACATCGGATCGGCGGCATGGGAAGGACGCCGAGGTGAAGATGCGGAGACGGATGGTGGCGCGGTCGGTGGTGAGCTGGGCGACGAGGAGCCGACGGGCAGACGGTGGCGGGGAAGAAGGATGAGGGCCGGGTGTGATCTGCGAGGAGATGTTTGATGGAGCTCTGGGTTACGTACGTGGGGTGGGGTTGTGCGGTTGTCTGAACTTCTGACGCGTGCAAGATTTCTCCTCTTGTTCTTATTTTCTCACGAAAAGCTCCAAAAGTAAAATCTTTCTTTTTCCACTAACCACACGGATATTGTTAAATTTATGAAAAGTTCTTTTTTGATAGTTAACTACATTTAAGCTATTCTGCAATTTTCATATATAACATAAGAAGACGTTTTAGGTAGATTTGTTCAGGGAGTTAAACAGACGAGTTTTTAACTTGTTGTCGACAAGACTATAATTTTAGTCTAAATTTGAACTAATTTTATTTTATCGTGATAATAACAACTGAATAACACTGGGAGTATACTCCTCCATTTAATTCAATGCTTACACGGTTGTTCTATCTTCAACTGATACAGGTCTCCATCAAAACAAAATAAATAATTCTTCATTGATTTGATGCGAGGTGTTCCTTCTCAGTCCATGTGATCTCTAACATGAACGTGAAAAGTATGAAGTACATGCTTTGCTCGCATCCATAGATTTCACAAAAAGTAGTTTGCAAACCAATTAGCTTCTCGACAGGCACTACAGCAAACCAACCAACACCCCTTTTCACTTTTCACAACACTTGTAATTAGTTTCAGAAAAGCATACTTCAAAATTAGTTCAGGAAGGTACACAACTCATGAACACAAAGCTCAATTAGGGACTCCACTGTTGGCACACAAATTCCGTACCATGTGTTCCACGCTTGAGTTCATGTAGAGTGTTGCCATCAGTCAAAATAAATGACAAATTGAAGAATGGGACAGCAAAAAAAAATGCAATTCAACCTTATTAAAACTTCGCGAAGCCTAAAGCATCAACCGCACCCCCCCCCCCCCCCCCCCAACACACACACACACAAAAACCCACCCAAAAAAAAAAACATTGTAAAGCATCTCAAATATGTATGACTGATCTCTGCTTACAAAACTGAACAGACAATTTTGGCCCTATCAGCTCCCAAACAATAACGCACATTAAACATCTTACATCTTATTACTATAAACCATAAGGTGCAAGTATACAATAATACAGTTTCACATTCGACTGGCATTTGATACAGTCTATAATTATTTCAACATTTAAACAGCCCTAAAACATGACAAGTCTTTCATTGCTATGTATATGCACAATTCCACTCCAAGGCATAGTATGCTCATTTATTTGACCTGGAAATTTTGAATAAAAGACTTCCCACCCCGCTCTCCTGTTTGCACCATGGGCAAATGCAGGGAGACAAACATACATCCATGCATACATATGCTATACATACATACATAAACTTGATGAACCTTCTGCTTGACCATAAAAGGCATGTCACCAGCAGCCGCAGCACAAACAAGGTTGCTGAAGTGAGAAATGTAGACATTATCCTTGTGTTCCTTGACTGTATCGTCTGGCTGCTCTTATGTCTGATGATCTCCTTTACAAGTTATCATCATCAAATATTGTCGAGAGCACAAGCCCACGGACAAATTCGCTCCTTTGAGCCCTCTCCTTTTGATCCTTCTCCGACAGAGATGGTTCAGCTCTGTATATTTCACCATAACAAGGTAAGATATAATTTCGCTTGATGGAAATTCGTACAAGAAAAGATACTTAGAACATCATTCTGGAAGGTTCAGTTTGTTGTTCATCTATTGAATCCCAGCAGTTCGTTTAGAACTAGCACTGAAACTGAGCAATTAAGCAACAACCAAATAAACAACATCGTGCTCATGTTGGAGGACTCCTAGAAAACATATAGTCATATAGACATGGAAAAACAAGTAGAACTAATTTGAATGGAAGTATTTATATTACTTTATAAGATAACATGAATATGTAAATTTGTTAATACCTCAATGGTGCGCCACAATTAGAAGATATTGATAATGTTATATGCAAACACGAAAAATAACACAGATGAATACAATGTGGAAAACTATGAACTATAATAAACTGACCAGATACAATGGTATCGTGGCAAAGAGGGAGCTGTGAGACGGCAGAAAGTACCTCTCTACAGTCTTTTCATCTGGGAATTTATTTAGCAAAAAGTTATTGTCAGATGAGTCGGAATGTAAATCTTTGGATGGTTCAACCACAGGAAAATTACAAACTAAAGACGACAAAAATGGATCTGGTGCTGCTGCAGGAGGATTGGATACGTAGGATGATCCACCAAGAAATGATTGCAAACTGCCATCTCTCCAGTCCTTTCTCAACAAAGATAGCAAGGAATGGGATCCTGTGGACATTTTCCGGACACTGCGCTTGCGTTGCATGTATTGTTCATTAAGGAAAGCAACAGGCTCATGTACTTTCAAATGTAATTAATGTAAAATCACATGGGAGTCTTAGTAGAAGCATAGTAAAAAAGGATATCTTAAAATAACTTCCATGCTGCATTGTCAAGTGTCCTATCAAGTCCATCCCAACCCTTGTAGCACAGAGGGGGCATACCTGAAAGGCATTTCAACGAACTCCATGAGTGTTTGATGTAAAATGCATTATGCAGGATGTTCCTAGTCGAAGGCATGTTAAAACAGATAAAATGTTTCTACCATGTACGACAATTAAACAAATACATTTGATTGGGTACACCTTCCCAAAAAGTAAACATTACAGTTTCTGGGGAAGGTAGAGCTTTCAGAAATGGGAACTTCCTTGCCTTTATCAATCTATAAAACAAGATATACTACAAGAAACTCAATGCATCACCCATTTAAGACTATTGTCGATTCCAGGTCAGCACTTAACAGCTAAGGATTGAGTTACAATGAGCAGCCCAATGCAGTTTGAACAAATGGAATTGTTATGAGTTGTTTAGTCAGAACTATTTAAAAAGAAATATGGCTTCCCTGAAAATAAAATATTCAATTTTCTGGGGCAAAAAAAAAAAACAGTTACCAAAGTTTATACACATTAAATCGAAAAGGATGCCTGTCAACGAAGAGCTGCGATACAGCAATGAGTGGTGCAGAAAATGGAAGTAAAAACTTGCTCCCATGTTTGGAAAGTGTTTGAGGGAGAGTTAGATCTTTAGACATCATGTGCTGCTGTAGTTCATACAGCAAGTTTTGATAGCACCAGAAACAAATCTTTCCACACCATCCTACTAAAGTTTGGCGTCGAATGATACAAAATCAAGATAGGTGAGGTAAATATTTACCAATTGAGGCTAAAAACAGATAGGTGAGAGACTCATACAGCGTCTAGCTAATAAAAATGTTCAACGCTTTTCCACTTCTAATTTGAATAGCCAGTTACCGCTTACATACTAAGAATTTATACAGAATGGATTATTGTCATAGCCCATATTTTCATAATCCATCTTGCTTGGACGATATTTCTACTATAACCTTCAGGAGCATAAAGGGCAATGAATAGTTGTTATCAATAAGAGGATTAATAACCGAGTCATAGTTTTGTGAAACGGCATGACTGGAGCATTTTGAAAGACAAAATAGCTAGAGGGATAACTCAAACAAAAAAAAGTTACATGAAATAGTTGATAGGACAATCAACTGCTCCAGAAAAGGATAATACAGGACCCACGGAAATCCAAACTAAAATCCACAATAAATAGCACGAGCCTTAAAATCATCCAGCTACCAGAAAAAAAAAAATATCAACATACTTAGATACTTCTGCCCTAATCTACCCTAATAAAGGGAGGAGCTGTTCACACTTGAAAATGGCAACAAGAATAAAACATTACCTACTCCAATGTACTAGAGTGAAGCAAACTACTAAACAAGGAAGGCATCATGGACAAAAGCTGATTCTACTTTTCTGACAGCAGCAAGGATGTTACAACCTAAACCGACTGAAAGGAAACAAGTTCCAATATAACCATCAAATATAACACCACCAGTACAGCCCAAAACCAAAACCAGCCACCATCTCAAGATAATAATTCAAAATTGCATTCCTCCAATCCAGCACACAAGCACACCTACCTGAACACCATACCTAATCTCATCTAAAAAAAATTCCAGCCAACAAAACCTTTAAATGTTTGACATATTCTTTACTGTTCCAGTTAATCAACTGCAACCCCGCCAGAAACATGAACACCCAAAAGGAATTCGTATGCTCTCTATTCCATTTCCATCCAAAACTACGGCATAATCGGCCAAGGACAAAGGAGAATCTTCTAAGCAGGAAATTCAAAGGTGCCGTTCACCAATTAAGCAAGCCAGAAACATATTCTCCACCATGCACGACAAAATGAAGTATTTTTCCCACCCATTTAACCTGCATGCTCCATTTTAACTACTACCATAACAGGTACTAGTTGCAAACACCTCTGACGAAACACCAACCTCAGGTACCAAAAGTAATGCCTAAGAAATGCATATATGCCCACGGATTGTAGGTAATCGTCTGATCAGAACTACGACGGTGCTGGGTACGGGAACAGATAGATACATATATGGATGCAATGGATTAGAGCAACGCACCCCGGTCTTGGCTTCGACGGCGTGCTCGTCGTCGATGTGACAGCATAGGCCGACGAAGTCGAAGTCCTCCCCGCAGAAGGGGCAGTTGTAGGGCTCCGCCCCGGCGCGCGGGTCCACCACGTCGTCGTCCCCGGCGGCGTCCGCGTCGTCAAACCCCGCGTAAAGATCTGCGCGACAGCAAAACCACCGCACGCACCGCCACGCCACCTCTCGCGCATCAAAATCAAAATCAACCGGAATCGGCAAAAAAAAAAAAACAAAATCAGGGCCTGGGGCGGGACGAACTGTAGCGCGACTGCAGGCGCCTCGCGGCCGCGGCGGACGAAGAGGAGGAGTAACGGCCCCACGCGTCGGCGGCGTCCATGGCGAGGGCGGGGATCGAAGGAAGAAACCCTAGCCCGGTTGGTTGGCTCCGCCTGCCTTCGCTTTTCGTCCGCCTTCCTCCTCCCGCTTTTAGGGCGGTGTTGTTGAGTGTTTTTTTTTTCCTCTCTCCTCCCTTTTTCTGGCACTCTCCTGTGTGTTGTGCGTCTCACTCTACTCTCTCGTTACTGGTGAATGCCTGAATGGTGATGGTGCGCGCGCGCGTGTAGCGCTGTTGGCTGAGACGGTGCGGCGAGTGCTGCTGGCTCTCGCGGAATGAGCGACTAGGACGGACACGGGAGTGGGAGGGAGATTTACGAAAACAGAACCCTTCCGGAGCGCAAGTATCGAAATAAAACTTTTATCAATCATTTTTATAAAATAAGACTCACTTAGTTATAGGATATTTTTATCCTTGTTCTTCGTCTCCTCTTCTCTCCTCTCCCAACCATGGAGGTCGCAGGTAGAGAGGCTGGAGGAGTTCGGACGCGGCTCGGTTGTTGGAACTCCGGCGAAGCAGCCGGAGGACGGGAGGAGCTCGATCGCAGGCCAGCACGGCGGAGCATGGGCGCGACGATGACCAGTCGTACTCCGGCGAGGCAGACAAAGGAGCTTAAAGCGGGCGAGGAATGCCGGTAAGACGAGGAAACGCTAGCGACTCAACGCAGACCACGCCGTGCTTCACCCACATCCACGTCGACCTGCGCCGCCTTGCCGCGCTTTACCACGTCCGACCAATCCGCCATACTCCTTACCCACTGAAGGAGAGGTTGGACTTTCTTTCGTTTAGGAGGACGGTCCTGGACAGGAAGGCGTTGGCGGCGAGGCGACTGGCGAACGCGTCAAGCAATATGAACGGGGTGTTGAGGAGGGAGGCGTCCGCGGCTACAGTGGCCGCAGAGCTGGAGGCCGTAGGCAGAAAGGCATCCGCGGCGGCGTTGCGGCGTGACTGGCCTGGCGCGACCTCACCGTCCGGCGATAGGCAGCCATTATCGATTTGAGGTGAAGCAAAAAGATGAGAGAAAGAAAAAGGATAGAATTATCCTTAATAAAATAGTAAAGTACTAAATAATGAATAGATATTTAAAAAAGTCTTATTTTATTAAAAGTATTTTCAAGAAAACTTTATTTTATTAGGGATATTGGTAAAAGTACTATTTGATAAGTGTCAATCCAAAAAGTCCTGTAGATAAATGTTTCGAGTGGCGAGGATGGAGTTTATTGTAGAGGTGGTTAGGAAAGCGCGGCTGACTCGTGTAGTGTAGCCTTGTTGTACCAACCGCACCGAATTAGGAAAGCCGGCACGGGCACGTACGGTCGCGGCGGATAATCATGATCCATGGATAGGATCTCGTACGAGTGGGTCGATCTGGTAGCCGCGCGGTCTGTCCCAAAATTTTCCTGCCCAAGCGACGTCAATCGAAAGCTGCTCTTTCTTGTAGTCCCAGGAGCCGAGTATCTTTCTTTTCTACTACTACTAGTAGTACCAGTAGTGTAGACCAACCTGACCCTGAAGAAATCGTCAGTTTCACGAACACTCCCTCCTTTCAGATTTGATTCATGTTAGGACAGCAAGCACAGTTCAATTTTGAACTAAACATGCTGTCCGAACATCAATCAAATCAGAGCAGAGGAGCACTACCCGATGCACATGTCTGGGTCCGTGTCATCAACTCAGCACATTAACTGGCATCATTCCGCCCCTTGGCATAGCGTAATCCTGCACTAGACCACTACCTGTCCACTAACCTGGCAAACTCGGTAGTTGCAGTTACAACTAGGAACTAATAATGGACGATGGAGAATCAATTAAACTTTGCGCGTTAACCACACCGATTGAGTCCATATACAGCCATACAAACAGTACAGAAACAGATCCCGTCCAAAGAGGGATGCTTTGCTTCTGGGAGCTTTCCCCAGGATGTTATCAGGGCCCGGCACACCGCACCACCTCTCGCTGGAACGTGCGGCATTATATAGTAGATGTTACCAATTCCACGAGTTCTTAGTCTGTTGAAGCTTCGCGTTGTACGCACTCTCTATTTCCTCCTGCAACATTACGTGGCCAATAAAACTGAGCTTTCCTTTGACTGAAAGTAAGCAACCGCAGCTTCTCACAAATAAACACTATCTTTTTGTAGCAGGAAGTGTGAATCATACCTTACACGCTTTCAGCAACGGTTGCAGGAAGGACGTTCTGAAAAACCTGATGTACTTCTCGAGGGACGTTCGTTCCCAGTCTGAAATGTGCCAAGGATTGTCAAGAGGGACCAGCTGACAAGACTCCATGGTGCTAAATGACATACTAAGTACTGAGTAGCTTGGTATCCTTTAGCACAAATTTACGGAAGCTGCACGTTTCAATTACTTACTGTTTTCCGAATCAGTCTGAAAACCAGCAGCATTGAGCTCTCCTAAAAGCTGTGATGTATAGTCGTTTAACAGATCAGCATTATACACACATGATGCTTGGAAGAATACAAAATGTTAGCTTTCAGTTATAGTTGCCTCTATGGATCATCATACCTGTGATAGAGTCGGGACACCTTTAGGATCAAAATCGTCGCAGTTATTGGGATCGATTGGCACACAAATGTAACCTAGAATAAATATCAAAAAGGGTATAAGACTGTCAGCATTGGTGTGAATCCTGCCACAAGTATTCAAGTCAGGCAGTTTTAGAAATAAATAGTTGGCGCGACACAAAAGCACGAGTGTAAGCTTTAAGTGAACTCTTACATACAGAAAAAAAGTGTTGTCTAGTATCATTCAAGGAATACTTGTATCGGAGTCTAGTATTTTCGAATGGATATTACAGAGCACATGCCTAACATAGATTTATATTCGGTGTAACTTTACAGTCTTACCTGTTTTTGGGTGTATGCAAAAGGGCGCTTTTAGTAAATGATTCATGTGCTTCGACACCTGGTAAGCAATATCAAATTGATTAGAATGAGACCAGACATGGAGTATTTTTCATACTGCAAAGTCATGTTTCTGATGTTCTTCCTTTTACCTCCATATCCAGTCTAGGATATGTGTATGAGAAAACAATCTCTTCCACACATCTCCGAAGCCCCTGACCCTGAATCATAAATATCACTGTTATTATTTTATTTTATATGATAACAAGAATTACCAGATACAATAGCAGATGGGAAACCAAAATTCTGACAAGACCAAAGTGAAGAAATATTGACTGGCAAACTGTAAAGTGTCTGAACAGAAGTGAAGAGGAGTGCAGGGAGTAAGGCCCCCTTTGGCAGAGATTCTTGGGGCGTGATTCTCAGTGAGAAGTGATTCTCTGAGTCAGAAGTGATTCTGTGGCTGAAATTGATTCTCTGATTCTTTATGATATACTCTCACAATCAGGACAGGAAATCACTTCACAGAATCAGGAGAAGCTACTTTTTTCAGCTCCCAGCCACTTAGTTCATGTCAGAGAATCACTTCACAGAATCAACCAAGAATCACTTCTCCTGCAATACAGCGTTTGGCAAAGCTCCCCAGAGAGAGAATCAGCTACGTGGAGCTCTGCCAAAGAGGGCCTAAACATGAAACACAACCTTGTTCTTTCCTGATTGTAGTGTTGTCTTCAATTGCTCCCATCTGGCTGCATTGACATCTTCCTTTGAAATAGAAGATCGCCTATTTCCTTGCCACTTGTCATGGAGCTCCTTAGCAACATCTAGAAATAAAATCCAATTTAGATTGATATTGAACATATATATGGAGCATAAAACTCACTCAGAAAAGTATCTTTTGACTTTCTTTTTTCTTACTTTCATCAGGGATCAGCTCAAGTATCTTCTGGCACCTCTCCTCTGATGCAAAGAGTTGTTGACTCAAAAGCAACCTATCTTCAAAGAAACTTTTGAGCACATCAGTGTATGATCGCCTGCAGGAGCAGAAGTTATAATGTTAGCTACTTTAGTTGTTCCAATTGATGTTTTTTTTTTAGGGATTGTTCCAATTTATGTTGGCGGAACATAAAATTTGATAAGGCAATTAAGACATACGCAAGGAAAGGATGGAGGACCGGCCCACTCAAGGATATTTTCTTTGATGTATTTTCACCACCCTGAAATAGACTCACTAAGTTAAAACTGATTTGGGAGGTTGAAGGTACCTGGTGTCACAAATGAAGAAGTAATACCTTATAGACTCGAAAGTAGTCAGCAATGGCAGCCCTTTGTTCATTGCTGAGCCTGACAGGAGAACGTCGACATGTTTCAATTTCAGTCACAAAGAGAAGGAAACAGAAGGACAAAAAGTTCTTTGAAGCATACTTTCTTGCTTTGCTATCACAGACCCAGCAATGGACACCACGACGACCACTGTATACCCACAGTATGTGATTGAAACCAAAATCATCTGCTCCAAAATTTAGCAAAGAAAATACACATACCGGTATAAGTTTTCAGTTAAAAAAAAAAACTAACTATAATTACGATTTCACCACATATCTGATTTTAACTGCACAGTAAATGGCATACCTCTAAGCGAAGTATCAAGAATTTTAATAGCAATTGTCATTAAGGGCCAGCAGTCCATGCAGACATCAGCTCCAGAGCAGCAGTAGCGAACATCATCATAATCGGATATATCCTGAACATATTGAAAGTTTCCGCAGCTTGCAACAGTTGCAAAGGAAAACAGCACATAGGCACACATACAGAGAGACAAAAGGAAGACAATATGTGAGTTTCTTACAATATCAAAGATTAGTTCCCTCTCAACTGGTACAAAGACATTATTGCCAGACTGGGCGTAGGCATGGCGCTTTGAAGGCTACATTCACATAGAAACTCCATCAGGTGACAGCATAGAGAACATAGAGCAGCAAATTAGAATCAGGCAGAAAAAAAAATCTGTTTAGAGATGCTGCATCCTACATCCACGCTGTACACAGGTCCAATATCAATTTTGAAAGGGCACTTCTCCTTGATGGAACTCTCGAGTTCAGTAGCACTGTCAAAAGATTGGAAGCGCAAGTAGATGTCATTCTCCAGTGTAAATGAAAACTCCCTACGCCCGACATAAGACTGATCACATCCAGGATGTTTTCCATCTAATGAACAAACATAATTCGGTCAGTAAACAGAGCAGGATAGCTCCTAAACTGAAGAAGCAAAGGGTGGCAGCTGACCATTTCCGTAGGAAAGCCACTTGAAGAAATCGCCATATGGAAAAAGCTTTCCTGCAATTGCAACATCCTTGTTAGCATAGGGAGCCCAAATCAAGTTCTAAATTTATCCCATATAACGCTCTAGTGACACTTGCAGGAAATTGAGCTGAACCAAAAGGAAAAAAAAAAACCCAGTACGGGGCATAAGAAATTAGCAAATTGCTTCCACGACTATAGAGCCCACAAACTGTTAAGCATGTTTCAATCCGTACGCAGCGAAGGGTATGAACCACTTTACCGTAGTAGACCCGCAGGTAGTCCGCATTAAACCCTTCCGGTACTGCAGTCGGGGCTCCTACCAGCTGCGGCTGGCCGTCGATCTCCATGGCATCAACAGGCTCTTCCTCCCTACCCATTCTCAGAATCAGATCGAGAACAACCTGCGCCAAACAAAAGAAGAGAATTTGTAGAGGATGGACTGAATTGTAGAAGAACTCGGTCGAACGGCGAAGAGGGGAAGAAGAGAATGGTTTGGATCTGGTGGAACACCAAATTTTTGTGAGGAAATGAGCGGATCTAAACAAAAAAAAGGGATGCTTACCAGGAACAAGATTCAAATGAACCCCACGTCCGGTACGATACCCAGTACACGGAGGGGCGGCGAACGCAGGGTGGCGGGTAGAGGGAAGGAGAGAGACGCAGAAAGGCTTTGGCTTGGGACAAACTACGGAGAGGCTAGAGACGAGGAAATGCTGCGCAGGAAAGAGGAAGCCGCTCCCGCGCAAGGCGACATGAAAAAAAAAAAACTTTGGGCCACAAATGGAATGGGTACAATGGATGGGCCACACAAGCAGCCACATATGGCTTCCATTTCGCGGGGGGGGGGGGGGGGTGGCGGTGGCGGCAACGACGGCGGCGGCTTCCATTGTGGCTGCGATAACGGCTTCGATTGTGGCAAAGGCGATAGTGGCTTCCTTTGGTTTGGGAGCTGCCTACATTGGAAACCAGGTACGAATTCGAAGTAGCAAATCTTTCGTAAATAATATGAATTTGTAGCAAATCTTTTATAAATAATGTGAATTTGTAGTGGAGCTCAAAAACAGCTGAAGTTTCTCGGTGTTAAAACAGGAATCTAGACATTTCGACTTCTTAACGTTTTGACATTTTTGGTGTCTGGCACCGTTTCAGCTGATCCCTACCTAAACTAGAAACGATTCAGACTGCCAAACATATCATCTTTGTAGATTCGTATTTACTTTTCTATAGGCATAAACAAACTAGCGGTACTGAACTTTAAATTTGACTGGAATGTATGTTTGCACCTACTAGTAGCTTCACAAACAGACATACTATTGCTTGTCCAGGTTCCTTATATTCTTCTTTCCATTTTTTTTTTCGCTGAATCAAAATACTCTCGGGCCCTCGGCAGTCGGCAACACTTGCTCACTTGTCTAGCAGTAATGCACGGCACAGCCTCAGTCCCAACGACTCCTCGGCCCCGGCCACCATCAGCCATTCGATCGAGCTCCAACGGCTCAGACCGCCTCACTGTCCTGAAAGGATGTTACAACCTAAACCAACTGAAAGGAAACAAGTTCCAATATAATCATCAAATATAACACCACCAGTACAGCCCAAAACCAAAACCAGCCACCATCTCAAGATAATAATTCAAAATTGCATTCCTCCAATCCAGCACACAAGCACACCTACCTGAACACCATACCTAATCTCATCTAAAAAAATTCCAGCCAACAAAACCTTTAACTGGCGACATATTCTTTACTGTTCCAGTTAATCAACTGCAACCCCGCCAGAAACATGAATACCCAAAAGGAATTCGTATGCTCTCTATTCCATTTCCATCCAAAACTACGGCATAATCGGACAAGGACAAAGGAGAATCTTCTAAGCAGGAAATTCAAAGGTGCCGTTTTTCCAGCAATTAAGCCAGAAACATATACTCCACCATGCACGACAAAATGAAGTATTTTTCCCACCCATTTAACCTGCAAGCTTCATTTGAACCACTACCATAACAGTTACCAGTTGCCTACACCTCTGACAAAACACCAACCTCAGGTACCAAAAGTAATGCCTAAGAAATGCATATATGCCCACCGCCCACGGATCGTAGGTCATCGTCTGATCAGAACTAGGACGGTGTTGGGTACGGGAACAGATAGACACGTATGGATGCAATGGATTAGAGCAACGCACCCCGGTCTTGGCTTCGACGGCACGCTCGTCGTCGATGTGACAGAAGTCGTCCCCGGCGGCGTCCGCGTCGTCAAACCCCGTGTACAGATCTGCGCGACAGCAAAACCAGCGGACGCACCGCCACGCCACCTCTCGCGCATCAAAATCAAAATCAACCGGAATAGGGAAAAAAAAAAAAACAAAATCAGGGTCTGGGGCGGGACGAACTGTAGCGCGACTGCAGGCGCCTCGCGGCCGCGGCGGACGAAGAGGAGGAGGAACGGCCTCACGCGTCGGCGGCGTCCATGGCGAGGTGGGGGGGATCGAAGGAAGAAACCCTAGCCCGGTTGGTTGGCTCCGCCTGCCTTCGCTTTTCGTCCTCCTTCCTCCTCCCGCTTTTAGGGCGGTGTAGTTGAGTTTTATGAAATAGGACTTTTTACCAATGATTTTCGTAAAATAAGACTTACTGAGTTATAAGACATTTTTACCCTTCTTCTTCATCTCCTCTTCTCTCCTCTACCAGCCATGGAGGTTGCAGGTGGAGAGGCTGGAGGAGCTCGGGCGTGGCTCGGTTGATGGAACTTCGGCGAAGCGGCTGGAGGACGGGAGGAGCTCGGACGCAGACGAGCACGACGGAGCATGGGCGCGACGGTGACCAGTCGTATTTCGGCGAGGCAGACAAAGAAGCTCACGGCAGGCGAGGAATGCCGGTGAGATGAGGAAACGCTAACGACTCAACGTAGACCACGCCGTGGTTCACCCACATCCACGTCGACCCGTGCCGCCTTGCCGCGCTTCACCACGTCCGGCCAATCCGCCACGCTCCTTGCCCACTAAAGAAGAGGTTGGCCTTTCTTTCGTTTAGGAGGACGGTCCTAGACAGGAAGGCGTTGGCGGCGAGTCGACCGACGAGCGCGTCGAGCAGCGTGAACGGGGGTCGAGGAGGGAGGCGTCCGCGCGGCATTGCTGGCGCTGAGCCCGCTCAGCGAGATGTAGTGGCGCGACGCGGTGCTCCTTGGCGACGTGTCGGCGCGACTGGCCTGGCGCGACCTCCCCGTCCGGCCATTGGCAGCCATCATCGGTTGAGGTGAAGCAAAAGATGAGAGGAAGAAGAAGGGTAGAATTGTCCTTGATAAAATACTAAAGTACTAAATAATGAATTGAGATTTAGAAGAGTCTTATTTTATTAAAGCATTTTCAAAAAAATCCTATTTTATTAAGGATATTGGTAAGAGTACTATTTGAGAAGTGTCAATCCAAAAGAGTCCTATATTGATAAATGTCCCGAGTGGCGAGGATGGAGCTCAGCGTAGAGGTGGTTAGGAAAGCGTGGCGGGATGTGTCCCTGAGTTGTCGGTAACTGTTGACGTCCTAAAGTGAAAATCACTACCAACGTCGCGGTCATACTTTTTCCTTTTTAATTTTTCTCTTTCAATTATGAAATTGGACGTCTTCTTTACTTTGAAAATCATTTAACTTTTTTTTTCTTTGTAAACTATTTTAGACGACATCTATCTTGTTTCAAAAGTCACTATTTCTTTTATAAATAACTAAGCAGGTTATGGAAAAACTTTGATTTTTAGACTAGTTTCTGTTTCAGCTCTTAAAAATATTTATAAGAAATCTCTGCACAAGACCATTTTGTGAAGAAAACAATCAATTACATCAATTTTTGAGATGCAAAAAAAAAACTAAAACATTCACTACAATTATGGTTTGAGGTGATCTTTACAACCATAAAATCTACAACCAATTATTTTTTTCTTCTTCCTCGTCCAAACCTCCTCGGCTGGCTCCACCGCCCTCCCGCTGGCCCAACCCATGCCGCTGCATGGTCTTCTTCCTTACCACACCGACCACTTGCATTGCGTCTAACCACAAGTGTACATACCTTATTTGTCCCGGCAGCACACCGGGCTAATTCGCACCAAATCCAGGTCATCTGACCTCCTCGTTCTCGTAGTAGTATTATACAGCTACAGCCGGTAGTTTTTTTTCTCAAATAATATTAATTTAATTATTAATTTCAAATATGGGGTCGATTTAGAAATATTGCAGAAGTGGAAGCCAGTCGGTTACCGCAGGACCGATAAAGGGTCTGTCGGTTCCGGAAAACCGATAGGCTATGTGGCGATGACGAGGTGTCGACGTGACGCGTAGGAGCTGAGAAATCGGAGGGAGAGATATCCGACAGGGACCTATCGGTACACTGAAGCCCGACAGGTCCCCGCCCCCTAGGGTTTGTGGCCTGTTGCGGCCTGTCGGGTACATTAAAAACCGAAAGGGGCATATCGGTTGTCTGATTACCGATAGGCCTATCGGCAGCCGAAAAACCGATAGGCCTATCGGTAATCAGACGATCGACAGGTTCCTATTCCAGTTATCCCATGTCGAATTATGCAATATTCATCGGAAAAAATAATCATGCAATGTTCATTGAAAGAAATATTTTTGTTTATACATTTTATATGTATGTTGTGTATATGTATTGGGCAATACGATTATTTTATTACACATTTATAATGAGAAAAAAATATTATTAAATTAAGAAAGTATATATGCGAAGTATTAAAATTGCAAAGATACATTACTTGTTCGATAAAGAGTGAGATACAAGTACAATACATCCCTTTGAACACTACGGTAAGTGCAGGGTATTGTCGATTATTAGTAGCAGACTTAGAGCTAGTGGAAATGAGAAGATGAGGAAGGGCGTTGTTGCGATGAAGGTTTAGTAGGTCCAGGCTTGTGATGTGGGCATTTACAATAGGGGACCTCGCACCATATCATGTCATCATCGTCAGCGATGGAAATGATAAGATCTTCATTGGATGGTTCAGGAGTCGGAGCATTTAGCAGCTGGGTGAGGTCAAAGATTTTATCTTCCAGGTAGGTGATGAAGTGCCGATATGGATAGATTGCCTCTGGATCAACCCATGCAGTCCATCCGCAATTGTCATCATCATCGTATGACTGTGGAAAAAGTAATATGTTCATGAAAAGGAGTGTTATTGCATAATAAAGAGAGTTAATATGAAAGTACAATAGAAATTCATAGTTACCGCTCCGTATGCACAGCGGAAAAAAGGGGACCACTATCCTCGCCGTAGTCCATCGTTTGCACGACAGCATCAGCACCATGTTTATACTTGGGCCATTTCTCCTTCGTAGCATCATATGGCCGCAGAGGACTGCCTGGACTGAATTCAGACTTGAATTCTAGAGGGAACTCTGGTTTTTTGGTTCACTAAACCATGTTGGTCCGCCGATCAGAGGAGGGGTTGGAACGGCCCCCCGACCTCCACGACCACGACCTCTACTAGCCATTGATGAAGTTGGGTAGTTTGAACTTTGTATATGCATGAAGAAGAGGGCACGGCATGATATATAGAGGCGGGGCGCAACACTTTGGATTCCCTAGCGCTACGTGAGAGGACATGTCGGATATCGGAGGACCGAATAGGGTATCGGAGTGGTCATGGCCCGACACGTTTCAGTGGCATTAAATAGTATTTCAAAGACAGACTTATTGGATTCTCTAGCGCTATGTGGGAGCACATGTCGGAGATCAGAGGACCGAATAGGGTATCGGAGTGTTCATGGCCGACACGTTTCAGTGGCATTAAATAGCGTTTCAGAGACAGACTTTATTGGATTCCCTGATGCTATGTGGGAGCGCATGTCGGAGATCGGAGTACCGAATAGGGTATCGCAGTGTTGAAGGCTGACATATTGATGTATGACGAAGTAATGATTGACAGACGGACTTTATTGGATTCCTTGACGTTATATGACAGCACATGACGGAGATGGAAGGACTAAAATACGTAATAGATATCTGATAATACACATAATAATAATGCAACATAAGCATGCTAGAACATAATTATAGTGACACATAAATATAGTACAACAGATATCTGAACATTCAACCATCACGACACCGCGTCTTCTGGTGCCTAATCTGCTGTGTCGGGTAAGTGAGGTGCTCCGGTGCGTGACGAGTCCTGGGACCCTCCAAAGGGGTCGACTCCTCCTGCTGCATGGGCTGACTTGGTACAGGAGCTCCGGGCATCTGTGAATAACCCTCCACTTCCACGTTGGCCCACGACGTCAGCTCATCGGAAATGGAGGCTGTGACGTTTCTTGTGTAGGCACCTATAATAAGAGTATTATTAGTTTCACTTAATGAAGGGGTACTTCAAAATATAATATGAATGGAATGCGGGAAAGAAAAGATGAACCTGCTGGTGCTTGGTAACCTGGTGTCGGAATAAAACCGGATCCAAAAGGGATGGCTGATGCGCCGACGTGGAAATGGGACGGGCCGGGCTCGTGAAAATGAGATGGTCCGGGCTCGTGAAAATGAGATGGGACGGGCTCCTGAAAATGAGATGGACTGGGCTCCTGAAACTGAGATGGACCGCCCTCGTGAAAATAAGACGGGCCGGCGTTGAAGTTATGCCGAGAAGAAGAGGGTTTCTGAGAACGGAATGACGGTGCTATAGGGGCAAGTTCGACGGAACCAGTAATTTTTTATAAGATAATATAATTTCAATTTATAATTTGGAATCTATGTTTCACTTGTAACAAAATGCAAAAATATAGGCGAGTGCGAGGTTGGATCCAACTTGGCTGGGACCGCGGACGCATGTCGTACGATTGAGAACATGATGAGCACCGAAGGGCGTCCCTGCAGCGCCGTGCAAGGCGAGCTAGTGCTGCTGCCATCTCCCGCGCATCGAACCTAGGAGGGTTCGCTTCGCATCAACGTGCGTACCCTCAAGTTCTAATGGGACCTCCGCACATGTTTCGGACTATATGCATGTTACATACGAATATGAGTATGACACATGACACACAGAAAATAAAGCTCAATGGAAAGTACGTACCAGCATGTGGTACGCCGAACCCGGCTGCGGAACGAACGTGTCTGTGATGTCAGCATCATGGTCCACAATCTCCGCAGGCACCGAGTGACAACGAATGTGTGTTCTGGGCGTGTACCACTGTAAGTACGGAACATACGCTTCCTCCACGAAAGGGCCAGCGGGGTCCCAAACGTCCTCAGCAGCATCAGCCCACTGCTGAATCCAAGGCAACATCTTCGCGGCCCATGAATCTTCGTAAGCGAGGCCCTGGCCTTTCCTAGTCATCCTACAATGATATTTACAATGTCTTACTGTGTACTCCATACAGGTTGAAAAAGAAACTCCTTATCGATAATAATATGGTTTACAAAGTAAATCATACTTACATATGGTCACGAAGGACGGGTGGTCGAGGAATGGGAAATGTCTACAATAATCCAAACTGACGCATCACTCGGTTGACGGCGTATGGCTCGACAACAATGTCGTACACAAGGTGTCGCTTCGTCAACCATATGTGCTGATCACGAGTGCATAGGGACGACAACCCGCGAGGCGCACGCCTCTGGACCTCCAGTGGACTGAATGGCGTCCATCGGACACGATCAGCTCTAAGCTGATCAAATGCAAGGACATAGTTTGGATACCCCCTGCGGACGGTGCCTGTCGTCCAAGTCATCTGCATTATGATAAATATATTAGTTACAAACTCTAATATACGATAAATTTACTGTATTGAAATATAATTTTGTTACCTTTCGCGTACACCATAAGGATCCCATTGTAGGTATGTCCATCTCATCGTCCTTATCCGTGTACAGGTCGTCGTCGTATGGATCGTACGAGGAAAGTGTAGGTCGTCCAATGTCGAAACGCTCGTAACACCGCAACATCAGCAACAAAGGGCATCCAGTAAGTGATCCGGCACTACTCCTGCGTCTACAACCATCACACAACGCTCGATAGGTCGCAGCCAACATGGCAGAGCCCCAACTAAATTGGGGCATATGTGCCACGTCTATGTCAGCGATGATCTGGGCGACGCCTATCAAACGCTTGTCAACAGTGTCTTGGTGCGTGCTCGTGAACAGGACCCAACCAAATAACCACAGAAGGTAGGCCTCTAGATGCCGCTGCACTCTCCAATCCTCCGCATTTGCAGTCAACGCCTCTGCTAAACTGCTGCAGCCATACCTTGGTAGGTCCATGGTTATCGTTAAACTGTAGTTGATCTTGTTTAGGAAGTACGTCGTGAAATCGGTGCATGATATCATGCTTTCATGTTGCTTGCACCGGAGGAGGAAAAACCACATCCCCTGCCAGAGGGAGACCTAATAGCATGGACACATCTTGTAGAGTCGGAGCCATCTCACCCACTGGTAGGTGAAACGTGTGGGTCTCTGGTCGCCAACGGTCCACCAAAGCAGTGAGTAGTGCACGGTCAGCGGGAAACCGAGGAGACCTCCTAACCTTGGGGTCCAACATCCACGCGAGTGGTAGTAATCCACATGCCTGCAACCTACAAACAATACAAACTTGTTTCGAAACGAAATATAATGTGAAAGAAACAATATTTTCTAAATTAATAGGTTACCTTAGAACCCATCGGTCGTCCACTGTCCAAAAGTCGTCGAAGCTTCGTAGTCAAAGGGGATCGTAAAGATCACCGGTCTCGGAGTTAGAGCGATGCTTCGAATCAATTACCGGATCGATCAACTCCATGCCTTTAACACAAATTGATAACATTTAATAACAACATAAAATATGACATCTTACAATATGATAAAAATAGTACATCTTAAAATATGACATAACACTTAGTACACATGTTACAAATAAAATTAGTACATCTTACAATACGACATAATACATAGTACCCATGATAGAATTAAGTAGATGATCCTCCTCTTTCCATGAGGTCGCCCCTCCGCATTGGAACACGTCGCACATCCGCGTCGTCAGGTCTCCTTTGCACTACGTACAAGTTGCAATCCTTTCGTAGGTAGTTACCTCCACAAACTATGCATTCTTTGCGACCCCCATGTGCCTGACTGGCATTCATGTCATTCCTGATTTTGTGCATTTTACTAAGACCCTTCATTATAACTCGTTTGCTTGGATCCGGGATCCAAACTGGTTCTCCCTGTGGTGGCCGTGTGAAGTCAGAGATAACTCTCCAACCAAGTAACTCACCACGCCATGTAGCCTCCACTTTTTCTTTGAAGTAGTATGATGACACAAAATTATGGGTATCAATGTTTCCCTGAGCACAAGCGGTGAAGACATGAGAGCAGGGTAAATGCAGCAACTTGGGCTTGTTACATGTGCACTCACATTTGTTCAAATAAGGCCACAATATGCATTTCATTGTTACTTCAGCACGAGCAATGCCAAGCCCGCTCTTCCCGCGCAACAGCACCTCAAAAACTAGTTCTCTGTTACCTGTCCTCCGAACCAAATGTCTTTTACCTTTCTCACTTTTTTCTTTCATATACTCCGTGATTTTAGAGGAGTACAGTACTTGATGGTTGCACATGTTCAACATTGCTTGAGCATACCGCTCTTGCAGATATGTTTGTGTACCACGTGTGATACCCTCAACGATAGCTACAAGTGGAAGGCTTCGTGTACCTTTCATAACCCAATTATAAACCTCTGCGAGATTAGTTGTTATTATACCATAACGGGATCCATCTCTATCTTCTATCAATGACCATTTCTCCATTGACTCTTCCTTAATCCAGTCCGAGAAACGACTCACTCTTCTTCCCCCCTTCCGCCTTCGTGTCACGTTGTGTACTTCATTAGGAAAAGGATCCAAAGAAAGTGCCTCTGCATCATAACCTGGCAGAGCCATATCTCTTAATTCCTTCATTTGATTGCTAGTTAATCTATCAAGCTCCTGTAATAGTTTATTAAATTTTGAACGTTGGTTCTGCTTGCATAGCTGCTTGAACATATTCATCAGACGTGTGTTCTTAAATTGTCGGTGCAAGTTTGCAGCCAAATGTCTCATGCACCAACGACTATGTAAATCTGGCCAAAATGCTTCGTCCGTACTATTCGTTTGCATCATATCAATTGTTGATATAGACCAGCATTTCGATCATGTATGATGCAAACATCTGGCCTATTTCTAACAACAGCTCTCTTAACCCACCGAAAGAACCACAACTAAGTTTCAGTCCTCTCGTGCTCCACAAATGCAAATGCAATTGGCACAATCTGGTTCTTTCCATCAACCCCAATAGCAGTAAGGATTTGCCCTTTATACTTGCCGGTCAAGAATGTACCATCCACATATAGCACGGGTTGGCAGTATCTAAACGCTGCAATCATGCATCAAATGACCAGAAAGCACGTTGAAGTACCTTGTTACCATCTGCATTGACAAAGTCGTGCCATGCAATTACAATCCTCGCATTTCGAGCTTGAATAACTTTAAGTAATACAGGAAGATTATGATATGAATCCTCGTAAGTGCCAAACCTTCTTTCCAATGCTTTCTGTTTCGCCCTCCATGCCATATCATACGATATGTCATACCCATATCTGTTCTGTATACTATGCATAATAGCAAAGGGAGATATTGCAGTCTTTTGTACTATCTTTGAATACAGTACATCAGCAACAAATTTTGCTGTCATATTTCTATGTTTCAGAAGAGTATTTCTCAACATACACGAGTGAGGTACCACAATAGAGACAACAAATGATGTCTCATTCTTTAGTAGGTACCCATGAACACGCCACGTACAGTCTGGAGCAATGCACTTTACATCATATATTATTGTGTTTGAAATTATCACCCTGAACTGCTTCTTCTCAGAATACGCCCACCGCTTCACCGCCATTTGCAAGTCCCCCTTATCACGAAACATCTGGCCCTGCCTCACTTCTACAGCATCATATTTCCAGGCTGACTTGTGACCATCATCACATGTCATGTTATCCATAACAATCCAGTCCTTTGACTCTTCATCACCCTCCTTCCACCCAGCTCGTGTCTCGACAAAAGTTTCATACTCATCATCATCCCTCTGTATCTCATCTACAATAACCTCATTCTCTTCTCCACAATCTACTACCATCGTCTCCTCCTACCTCATCGTGAGTCTGATTAATCTGTTCTCTGGTACTATTATTCTCAATTTTAATATTTTGGTCGATGGTCTCACCGATTGCTAAATTGTTTGAAACATGGACATAACTTTCACCTACTTCCTCAGGCCCTTCCGATATGCTTCTTGATTCATGTTGAACAAGCAGCACGTGATCAAACTTTTTCTGAATACCCATATATACGAACTTCCGCCAACTTGTTGTATTTTTAATCTCAAATAGCTCCCATTTGTATACCACTTCGTATATCTTAGAAATTAAAACTTTCACCACTAACCGATCATGTAATGGAATATTCAACAATTCTTGCAACCATTTTCACACTTCCACTCTAGGCACCTCACAGGGTCCATTAAACCAACCGTCCACATATGAAAATTTATTCAAATCTATACCATATTCACAATGTCTAATTTCTCCTTCCCCATAAAATATTCTGAATCTGACGATACTGGACATCCTGACAACAAAAATATTTTTAGCTACCCTTTATTTACTATCTAATTTCATAATAATTATAGCAACATCGAAATTATTTTCCATATACTCTATATATATTATACATATATAATATAGATTTTATGAACCTACAAGTTAATAATATAAACAAAATCACTATCTAAATAATCATTACAAAACTAAACTTGTATTCTATATAAACTATTATTCTACTTAATCTAACAAAAAAATATTATACTTCCTTCTTATTCTTCTTCTTTCTTCTTCTTCTCCTGCTTCTTCCTCTTCTTCTTCTCCCGCGAACGCAGGCCGCCGGCTCTCCCCACGCGTGGCGCCTCCTCCTCTGCCCGCGCGCGCCTCTCTCCCGCTCTCCCCGCGCGCCGCCTATTCCTCTGCTTCGTCTCGCCGCCGCCGCGCGCGCGCTCTCTCTCTCTCTCTCTTTCTCGTGTAGCGCGCGACGTAAATGGAGAGCGCCGGGCCAAATAGGGGGACCTATCGGTCATCCGAAAACCGACTAGCTAACGTAGTCGGTCTCCCGATTACCGACTGGCGACACAAATCGGGTCCGTCGGGGCCCGACTGCGCCAGGCCTGCGGCAGCCTGTCGGTAATCCAGTTACCGACAGGCCTTTCGTCGCCCGATAGTCCATGTGGCAGCGTACGTGACAGCTAGTCGGGCATAGGAAAACCGATAGGGCATATCGCTTTTTCGGGAGCCGATAGGCCATTTATCGGTTCTCCGACAACCGACTGGCTTCTATTTTTACAATATTTCTAACTCGAATCCCATTTTTGAGATTAATAATTAAATTAATATTATTTTTTAAAAAAAAAAACAGCCGGCACGCTGCCCTTTTCCGTTGCCGGGGGCGGCGGGCGGTTGTACCAGACCAAAACAGAGCATCACCAAATAAAAGGTGGAAGTAGAAATTGGAATCTCCGGAAAGCGACCTCCCATCGCCGCCGGGGCATTTCGCCGCTCGTCTCCCTCCATCTTTTATCTTCCTTCGCTGCGTGTGCGCGGCAGCCGGCGATCGGTGACCGCGACCGCGGCCCCCCGGTGCACTGACGCTCCGCCCGAGTTGGCAGCAAGCGATGAGCTACTACCATTTTTTTTTTTGGGTGCGAAAGGATGAGCTACTACCTGTAATACTACTATTAGGATTGTGAAGGTTGCCTCCGAACAGAAATTTTATGGAGCTAGCAGCAAATCGACTCTCTCATTTAATTTCTTCTCTCCAACAGAAGAGGCTTTTTGTAGACGAGACAGGGAGCAGACAAGCAGCATCCTTGTCCGGATAATCTGGGATCGATGGAACACAAGTTAGTTACAGTAATTATTGGCGTTTTGGCGCCAAGCCAAGTTGCGAACGACTGCTCTCATTAATTTATTTCTTCTCTCCGGTCCTTCTCGCTTTGCCTTGCCTAAAAACATAGTATAGTATGCTCAAAAGGATGGCACCAACATCACGCCTTACGTTACGTGTCTAATAAATAATGCAGCATTAGCTAGCGCCAGTTGACCTGCGGCTACTGTTGACACAATAATCGTCGTCATCGTGCAAGACCAAGATGATAACAGAAAGGAAACGGCCGGGCATTGTTTCTCTTTGATCGCAATGCAAGGCCCACTTCAACTGCGAACTATGTTTACGATATCAATATTTAAAAAGTTAGGGCTGCTAAGGATCTCTATTGTTTGTTACTACTTCCTTTTTTTATTGCTGATTTTTTCTAGTATAATTTTATAATAAACAGTATCAAAAATAAAAAACAAAGATAGTATAACATTATTTTCGGCATTAGTGATAGTAATACTGTACTTCTCCGTTCTAGAGATGAAGACGACAATCGATGATTCAGACATCCAACTTGTTGGCCTGCCTCTAGTTAATTTTCTGTTGTACTATTAAACATTAATATTATAGAAATGGAGAAAGCATTAAATACTACTTCCTCTATCTCGCAAACACCTACGTAGTTCGTCAAAACACAAAGATCAAGAAAAAAGTTAAGTTCATTTAATTAACACCAGAATCTTTTTCTCTCCTACTACGCATGGATAAATATACTGCTACCGGATGAACTACTAGTAGTACTACTACGAATCTACGAAGAATTTTTTTCTGTCGGCGGCACAGTTTTTCACCGCAATTCTGCAGAATGTCGTGAAAGGTTTACGTTTTGATTTTTGAACGTTGGACAGCGGTGGAAATCGGAATCCTAATCCTGTGAAGAGGAAGCAGAAAATTACAGATAAGTACCCAATACCCATATCGAAGCGCAACTCATACACGGGGCTTGCATGTGGCAACTGGCAACAGAGAGAAGAAGAGCGTGAAGCCAAGCTCGATCTTCTGGCGCGCATCGATCGGCACCGGTGGCTGGGAGGGGAATCAGACCACATCGGACGGCGGCGACGAATCAGACCACCGCCGCCGGCGGCAGCCGGGCGGCGGCGACCACCGGCGGTGCCGCCGCCTCCCCGCGCGCGAGGATGGACCGGTAGATCTCGACGAGCGCCTTCTCGTCGTAGTCTCTGACCAGCGGCCGCGGCCGCGTGAACGGGTCGCCGGCGGTGCAGTATGGCGCCGCGGCGGCGCCGTAGCCGGCGACGGCGGCGGAGGACGCGAGCCGGAGCATGGCGTTCACGTAGCCGTCGCGGAGCCGCGCCAGCAGCCGCCGCGGCGACAGCGCGCGCAGGATGCGGCGCCCGAGGCCGCGCCGCCGCACCCGCCACCCTCGCCGCCTGCTGCTGCCGCCGCGCGGCGGTGCCTGCTGCGCCGACGCCGGCGCTGGGTCGACGCGCCCGTCGCCGAGCTCGGCGGTGGGCAGGCGCGGGCGGCGCTGCGCCGCGGCGGCGTCGACGCGGTCGTACCCGCGGCGCTTCCAGTACGCCTTGATGCCGCCCTTGTAGCCGCCGCCGGAGCCGGGCATGGCTGCTGCTGTTTGTGCTGGCGGTGGCGCTAGTTGGCGCGCCTCTCGCTTCTTGGTTTTCTTGGAGAGAGGTTGGTACTGGTGCAGGTGGCGAGCGAGCTCTCTCGCGGCGCGTGGTGCGCAATGGCTGGGAGCTGAGCTGTGGCGCCTACTATTATATCAGTTGCAACTTGCAAGTAGTCCACTGATGAAGCTTCATGAATGGAAACTGTATTTTAAAAATGGGATCATCACCATACTATGTAGTGACCCGTAGAGTATACTTATTCCTTGATTTGGATTTGAGTCGTACACGCACTGGACTCAACCAATTCTTTATGTCTTTTGGAAATAAATGATTTTTTTGGCAAAGTACTGTACTGTACCCACCTGATTTTCTGGCGTGCAGAAATGCCGCCCTATTCGCCCCAACGCCACCTAGTTCGTACTATAATTTTATTTAAGTTGCTTTATAAAGAGTGTGTTATCTAGTGAAGAGTTTCTTCTCAAAGAAAAACTAGTGAAGAGTTTCTTTTGTTTCATAGGTGCTGTACATCATCAAAGTTCGCGTTTATTGTCACCTTCTTCGGGCATCTGTGTCGGATGTTTAATGGATCTATCTACATGCTACGCCTTCAAAATTTCATGAGCATTTTATAACACGATGAGGGTCCTGTTTGGTAGTGCTCCAAGGCTAGAAATGTCCTTAGTGTTTCAATTCATACCTAGCTTCTGTGTTAAAGATAAAATGAATTTAAGTAACTGTTTTTAAATTTTTAGAGAAGATTATGCTGACATAATATTCAAAAAAATTACATTTAGTTTACTTTATGGATTTTAGTTGAAAATTCACAATACTTTCTTAAATCCATTAAGCTGGAAGAATGAGATCTCTAATATTTTTTCTCTAACACTGGAAACATCGGCATGATTTTTAGAAACCTAAAATAATCAAGATTTAGATAGGATTAGCTGTTAAGCCGGAGAAATTAACAAAAAAAAAGATAACGGTGGATATCAACCACGTTGGCATGTATCATTAAAGTAATTTGTATCGTAGTGACATACACCATATTTTGACTTTTATAATGGCAAGACATAATTTTAATTGTATATAGGAACGTATTCCCCTTGTTGTGAGTAAAATCATTTTATTTTTTTTAAAGTTAATATAAAATCCAAATATTTTTTGTGAGGAAAATCATTTTGTTTTCTAATCGTTAAAATAAAATACAAGTACTTTATGTTATCTTATAAGTCCAAATCTAACTTTGATCTCGGATCTAGAGCTATGACAAACATAGGATCATTAACATAATTGTTGTGTGGCTAGAGCATCTTCATTGCTCGTTGGAGTAGCATCGTTGGCATGGGAGAAGTCAGAAAGTTGTCAAAATCACTTGATGATGAATCTGCTATAGTGTGGGACACCTAAAGATTTTGGAAAACAAAATTGGACTATGTTATTGGCTTAAACTAAAACCTCCAATATATGTACCATCGTGGCCCTCACGTCAGGAGGTCATAATATGTTATAGACACAATATTCGAAGTTTTATAGGTGGTGATGTACAAGCGAATGCGCTAATATAAAAGTTGCCTCACTAATAATAGCAGGCCGGCCTCCTCGTCAACATCATGAGTCATGACATCAACCATCAGTGGCCTCAGACGGTGGCATGTTCAATACTTATTAAGGAGCCCGCTTGTTCTGTTAACACGTCAGGCATTTCTGTTAGCACGCTGGCAACTGACAAGATCCAAGAGCAAACTGAATGAGCTTTGCATGATAGTATTGGTTTCTTAGAAACTAGTAAGTAGTAGTAGTTTTTAGAAGAAAAACATGGTTAAAACTACATTTTTAGAAAAAACCGAGACGGGGCTATTTGGGTACCCAGTTTCTCTAATTTTTTTAGAGACTGGGGGAAAAGACGGTTTAGGTAATACTTTTGGTTCTTAGGAACTGAAATCTGGTTTTTAGAAGTCAGAAAAAAAACTGACATGTTTTGTTCCATTTTGATTTCTAGAAAACAAGGGATCCAAACGGTGCACCTGAGGAGTCCCAAATGCCGGCCATTGAACATGCGCGAGAGAAATGCACGGCGTCATCGGATTCCTAGCGTGAAACCCGGTCCCGCTTCGGTGCCACGCCAGGAGGGCCGCCTCCGTCAATGCACGTCTCCTCCCCCCCGGCGCGCGTGCCGCTCGTGACCCGGCTTGTGTAGTTGTAGCCTTGTTGTACCAACCGCACCAAATTAGGAAAGCCGGCACGGGCACGTACGGTCGCGGCGGATAATCATGATCCATGGATAGGATCTCGTACGAGTGGGTCGATCTGGTAGCCGCGCGGTCTGTCCCAAAATTTTCCTGCCCAAGCGACGTCAATCGAAAGCTGCTCTTTCTTGTAGTCCCAGGAGCCGAGTATCTTTCTTTTCTACTACTACTAGTAGTACCAGTAGTGTAGACCAACCTGACCCTGAAGAAATCGTCAGTTTCACGAACACTCCCTCCTTTCAGATTTGATTCATGTTAGGACAGCAAGCACAGTTCAATTTTGAACTAAACATGCTGTCCGAACATCAATCAAATCAGAGCAGAGGAGCACTACCCGATGCACATGTCTGGGTCCGTGTCATCAACTCAGCACATTAACTGGCATCATTCCGCCCCTTGGCATAGCGTAATCCTGCACTAGACCACTACCTGTCCACTAACCTGGCAAACTCGGTAGTTGCAGTTACAACTAGGAACTAATAATGGACGATGGAGAATCAATTAAACTTTGCGCGTTAACCACACCGATTGAGTCCATATACAGCCATACAAACAGTACAGAAACAGATCCCGTCCAAAGAGGGATGCTTTGCTTCTGGGAGCTTTCCCCAGGATGTTATCAGGGCCCGGCACACCGCACCACCTCTCGCTGGAACGTGCGGCATTATATAGTAGATGTTACCAATTCCACGAGTTCTTAGTCTGTTGAAGCTTCGCGTTGTACGCACTCTCTATTTCCTCCTGCAACATTACGTGGCCAATAAAACTGAGCTTTCCTTTGACTGAAAGTAAGCAACCGCAGCTTCTCACAAATAAACACTATCTTTTTGTAGCAGGAAGTGTGAATCATACCTTACACGCTTTCAGCAACGGTTGCAGGAAGGACGTTCTGAAAAACCTGATGTACTTCTCGAGGGACGTTCGTTCCCAGTCTGAAATGTGCCAAGGATTGTCAAGAGGGACCAGCTGACAAGACTCCATGGTGCTAAATGACATACTAAGTACTGAGTAGCTTGGTATCCTTTAGCACAAATTTACGGAAGCTGCACGTTTCAATTACTTACTGTTTTCCGAATCAGTCTGAAAACCAGCAGCATTGAGCTCTCCTAAAAGCTGTGATGTATAGTCGTTTAACAGATCAGCATTATACACACATGATGCTTGGAAGAATACAAAATGTTAGCTTTCAGTTATAGTTTCCTCTATGGATCATCATACCTGTGATAGAGTCGGGACACCTTTAGGATCAAAATCATCACAGTTATTGGGATCGATTGGCACACAAATGTAACCTAGAATAAATATCAAAAAGGGTATAAGACTGTCAGCATTGGTGTGAATCCTGCCACAAGTATTCAAGTCAGGCAGTTTTAGAAATAAATAGTTGGCGCGACACAAAAGCACAGAGTGTAAGCTTTAAGTGAACTCTTACATACAGAAAAAAAGTGTTGTCTAGTATCATTCAAGGAATACTTGTATTGGAGTCTAGTATTTTCGAATGGATATTAAAGAGCACATGCCTAACATAGATTTATATTCGGTGTAACTTTACAGTCTTACCTGTTTTCGGGTGTATGCAAAAGGGCGCTTTTAGTAAATGATTCATGTGCTTCGACACCTGGTAAGCAATATCAAATTGATTAGAATGAGACCAGACATGGAGTATTTTTCATACTGCAAAGTCATGTTTCTGATGTTGTTCCTTTTACCTCCATATCCAGTCTAGGATATGTGTATGAGAAAACAATCTCTTCCACACATCTCCGAAGCCCCTGACCCTGAATCATAAATATCACTGTTATTATTTTATTTTATATGATAACAAGAATTACCAGATACAATGGCAGATGGGAAACCAAAATTCTGACAAGACCAAAGTGAAGAAATATTGACTGGCAAACTGTAAAGAGTCTGAACAGAAGTGAAGAGGAGTGCAGGGAGTAAACATGAAACACAAACCTTGTTCTTTCCTGATTGTAGTGTTGTCTTCAATTGCTCCCATCTGGCTGCATTGACATCTTCCTTTGAAATAGAAGATCGCCTATTTCCTTGCCACTTGTCATGGAGCTCATTAGCAACATCTAGAAATAAAATCCAATTTAGATTGATATTGAACATATACATGGAGCATAAAAGTCACTCAGAAAAGTATCTTTTGACTTTCTTTTTTCTTACTTTCATCAGGGATCAGCTCAAGTATCTTCTGGCACCTCTCCTCTGATGCAAAGAGTTGTTGACTCAAAAGCAACCTATCTTCAAAGAAATTTTTGAGCACATCAGTATATGATCGCCTGCAGGAGCAGAAGTTATAATGTTAGCTACTTTAGTTGTTCCAATTGATGTTTTTTTTAGGGATTGTTCCAATTTATGTTGGCGGAACATAAAATTTGATAAGGCAATTAAGACATACGCAAGGAAAGGATGGAGGACCGGCCCACTTAAGGATATTTTCTTTGATGTATTTTCACCACCCTGAAATAGACTCACTAAGTTAAAACTGATTTGGGAGGTTGAAGGTACCTGGTGCCACAAATGAAGAAGTAATACCTTATAGACTCGAAAGTAGTCAGCAATGGCAGCCCTTTGTTCATTGCTGAGCCTGACAGGAGAATGTCGACATGTTTCAATTTCAGTCACAAAGAGAAGGAAACAGATGGACAAAAAGTTCATTGAAGCATACTTTCTTGCTTTGCTATCACAGACCCAGCAATGGACACCACGACGACCACTGTATACCCACAGTATGTGATTGAAACCAAAATCATCTGCTCCAAAATTTAGCAAAGAAAATACACATGCCGGTATAAGTTTTCAGTTACAAAAAAAAAACTAACTATAATTACGATTTCACTACATATCTGATTTTAACTGCACAGTAAATGGCATACCTCTAAGCGAAGTATCCAGAATTTTAATAGCAATTGTCATTAAGGGCCAGCAGTCCATGCAGACATCAGCTCCAGAGCAGCAGTAGCGAACATCATCATAATCGGATATATCCTGAACATATTGAAAGTTTCCGCAGCTTGCAACAGTTGCAAAGGAAAACAGCACATAGGCACACATACAGAGAGACAAAAGGAAGACAATATGTGAGTTTCTTACAATATCAAAGATTAGTTCCCTCTCAACTGGTACAAAGACATTATTGCCAGACTGGGCGTAGGCATGGCGCTTTGAAGGCTACATTTACATAGAAACTCCATCAGGTGACAGCATAGAGAACATAGAGCAGCAAATTAGAATCAGGCAGAAAAAAAAAATCTGTTTAGAGATGCTGCATCCTACATCCACGCTGTACACAGGTCCAATATCAATTTTGAAAGGGCACTTCTCCTTGATGGAACTCTCGAGTTCAGTAGCACTGTCAAAAGATTGGAAGCGCAAGTAGATGTCATTCTCCAGTGTAAATGAAAACTCCCTACGCCCGACATAAGACTGATCACATCCAGGATGTTTTCCATCTAATGAACAAACATAATTCGGTCAGTAAACAGAGCAGGATAGCTGCTAAACTGAAGAAGCAAAGGGTGGCAGCTGACCATTTCCATAGGAAAGCCACTTGAAAAAATCGCCATATGGAAAAAGCTTTCCTGCAATTGCAACATCCTTGTTAGCATAGGGAGCCCAAATCAAGTTCTAAATTTATCCCATATAACGCTCTAGTGACACTTGCAGGAAATTGAGCTGAACCAAAAGGAAAAAAAAAAACCAGTACAGGGCATAAGAAATTAGCAAATTGCTTCCACGACTATAGAGCCCACAAACTGTTAAGCATGTTTCAATCCGTACGCAGCGAAGGGTATGAACCACTTTACCGTAGTAGACCCGCAGGTAGTCCGCATTAAACCCTTCCGGTACTGCAGTCGGGGCTCCTACCAGCTGCCGCTGGCCGTCGATCTCCATGGCATCAACAGGCTCTTCCTCCCTACCCATTCTCAGAATCAGATCGAGAACTACCTGCGCCAAACAAAAGAAGAGAATTTGTAGAGAATGGACTGAATTGGAGAAGAACTCGGTCGAACGGCGAAGAGGGGAAGAAGAGAGTGGTTTGGATCTGGTGGAACACCAAATTTTTGTGAGGAAATGAGCGGATCTAAACAAAAAAAAAGGGGATGCTTAGCAGGAACAAGATTCAAATGAACCCCACGTCCGGTACGATATCCAGTACACGGAGGGGCGGCGGACGCAGGGCGGCGGGTAGAGGGAAGGAGAGAGACGCAGAAAGGCTTTGGCTTGGGGACAGACTACGGAGAGACTAGAGACGAGGAAATACTGCGCGGGAAAGAGGAAGTCGCTCCCGCGCAAGGCGCCATGAAAAAAAAAATTTGGGCCAGAAATGGAATGGGTACAATGGATGGGCCGCAGACCGGGGTATAGTTGGTTTCCATTTCCGTCGCCACAGGCCGCTGGGCTGGGGGTGTGTTGTTCTGCAACGACTGCACAAGCAGCCACGTATGGCTTCCATTCTGGGGGGGGGGGGGGGGGGGGGGGCGGCGACTTCCGTTGCGGCTGCGATAACGGCTTCGATTGTGGCGGAGGCGATAGCGGCTTCCTTTGGTTGGGAGCTGCCTATATTAGAAACTAGGTACGAATTCGAAGTAACAAATCTTTCATAAATAATGTGAATTTTGTAGCAAATCTTTTATAAATAATGTGAATTTGTAGTGGAGCTCAAAAACGGCTGAAGTTTCTCGGTGTTAAAACAGAAATCTAGACATTTCGACTTCTTAACGTTTTGACATTTTTGGTGTTTTGGCACCGTTTCAGCTGACCCCTACCTAAACTAGAAATGATTCAGACTGCCAAACACATCATCTTTATAGATTCGTATTTACTTTTCTATAGGCATAAACAAACTAGCAGTACTGAACTTTAAATTTGACTGGAATGTATGTTTGCACCTGCTAGTAGCTTCACAAACAGACATACTATTGCTTGTCCAGGTTCCTTATATTCTTCTTTCCATTTTTTTTTTCGCTGGATCAAAATACTCTCGGGCCCTCGGCAGTCGGCAACACTTGCTCACTTGTCTAGCAGTAATGCACGGCACAGCCTCAGTCCCAACGACTCCTCGGCCCCGGCCACCATCAGCCGTTCGATCGAGCTCCAACGGCTCAGACCGCCTCACCGTCCTCCCGTCGCCCCTCCCCGCCGCCCTCCGCCTCCGGTGCGCGTCGCCGGAGCCCACCCGCTTCCGCCTCATGCCTCCTCCCACCGCTTCCATCTCCGCAGCCGGCGCCCCGTTCCTCGAGCTGACAACCGCGGAGGATTTCACCGCCGTTGCCTCTCCCGGCGGCCGCATCTCCGTTGTGGGCTTCGGCTCCCTGCTTTCCCGTGAGCAGAGGCAGAGTGCCGCCCTGAATTACGGATCCTCCTCGGTTTTTCGAGCCCTGAACCTGGTAGGGCTGACGTTTTCTGACTGCAGAGCGGAGCGCGAGGAGCACGTTCCCGGACTTGGAAGGCTTCCGGGTGGCAGCGCTGCGCGGATTCCGGCGAGTCTTCGCCCACGTCGCCCCGATCTTCTTCGAGCGGGGCATCGCCATCGAGGCCACCAAGGTGAGGGGCCCGCTCCTTTACCCGGCCCGTATCAATCAACAGTATGTAGTATAATGTTCTTGTCCTGCACGAATTCTATTGTATTACTTTGTTGAGGACAGAGGACTTTTCAAAATCCGTTTGTACCAGTGGAATATGTTGAATACGATGGAAAATAGACTAACGTGGAGTTTTGTACCTCAATTCTATCACTTGAAGGGTATTGTCACGTAGTAACAATAAATTGCAATGTTAGTGCAAAAAAGGTGGATTAAAACATATATTTTGATTTGGAACAACAAACTGCGCTAATCAATATAGGCGCTACTAAAATGGGTTTTGACAAGCATAATGAACCATTTTGGTTGTCCTGTTTAAGAACTTTTGTGGCCTGGGTGACATGGGCATCAATGCTTTTCCCATCTGTGATTCTGGTTCAGGAGGATAGTATTTTGTTATTATCTATTACAACTGATTCGATGTTGAATCATAATTGCAGCTGCACATAACTGGCATTTATGATTTCATTTTGTTTCCGGGTGACTTATAGGAGTTCTCAAGCTTAAGTGTGGAACCACGCGAAGGCGAAATGATAATAGTAACTGTTTTCGAAATCAAAGAGGATGAGGTGCCGTGGGTTATCTCTTCTCCGCATTGTCATTTTGTTCCGAAAAAGACTAGTGGATCTTTCCTGGGCTCATTTCTAGTGAGTACTGAAAAGTTGTGATATACAGGTGCCGGCATTTATCGAGAGGGAACATGAATTCAGATTTCTTGCGGTACGTGATCAGTCAACTCATTTTCATGTTTGTTGATCTAGCCTAGACTGTTAAATGAATAAATTAAGTACCATGTTGTTGATATTCAGTTGGCTTCTTACCCATAATTTGAACTACCTTTTCAACAATCGTTTGTTGCCACTTCTGATCGTGTTTCTTTATGTTGTCAGGTTGTTCCAGAAGGATTGGATGGGGTCCCATTTCCAAATTCAGCAGTAAGGGCTCGTAGTTTGCATCTTGAATCATACTTGTAGTTGTTTCTCCTGCTGCTTCTGGCAGTTGAGTTATTCTTCATGTTGGTGGAAATTTACATCTCAGGTTGTTTGTGCACGCTACAGCGATGAGGAGTATTTCCAAGAGAGATGCAAAGGTTGAATTTATATCACATTCGGTTCTTCATTTCATTTAACTTTCAACTTGGCTATATAATACCTATGTCTGTGTTATCAGTCTGTCACTTAAGCTGTTGATCAGATATTGTTAAATATGATTTATTAAAAATGATAGCGTGCTCTTGACTCTATCTAATATCTTCATTTTTTTTACACAAATACATTCTATTGATGACCTCAACTCCCTAATTTTCTGCTTGTGAATGTCCTATAAGCTAGAAGCTGTTCAGTGGCAGTGCTAAAAAATTGCATTTAAGCTGGACATGTTTGGATAACACTGAAATAGTTAAGTCTATGATGATTGTCAAAGGTTCATTCTGCAGAGGACAGATATTGTTTGTTTACTTTTAAGACAATATTTATTTGAGGAGCAACACGATATAGTGTTTCAAAGTCAATTGCATACTGAAACTGGACCAATCTTTCTGCAGGAAGCAAAGAAATATATAAACAGCGGTATGGACGGTACAACATAGACAAAATATGGCGAGATGATATTTTACCTTGTCGCTTATATCTTAGACACTGGTAAGTATTTGCTGCTCAAAATATTATACATGACAATCTGCAGAGTCTTTTTTTTTTGTGCATCTGTTTAATAATTTCAGCAGTTAATATCCAGAAGAACCCAACTTTTATTGAATTTAGAATCAGCCCAAGACATCATTCCTCCCATGCACTGCACCAATTATTCTAGGGGATACAGCATCTATTCTCCCTAATCGTAATCTATGAGACTATGACATCTCAAAGTAAGATGCATTTCTGAAGCAAAAAACAATATCATTGCGTGTGGCGTTTGAAAGGACGATGGATATGTCCTACGCAAAAGGCAAATCATCACTTTGAACATTATAGCTGTCCAATACGAACACATTTTCAACATAACTGTTATTATCAGTCATCATTGTATTAGGCATATAGAAGCATGCATTCCAGGCACCTTATGTATCTTATTATTTCTTTTTGCAGTGTTCTTGCTGCGAAAAGTCTTGGAGAACCAGCATACAGCAACTTCTTAGACCACACCTATCTTGGTGACCGGAAGACCACGATCAGGGAATACTTGGCCACTACCGGAGCAGGCATCATGGAAGAGGAGCCTCCTGAATCGCTGAAAAGCCGCTATGGTGGTTAGCTTGACAACGATTCTCATAGCCACCGCTTGTTTAATATTGAGCTGCTTGTGGCCTGTTGGACAGACGCTGCATTCCAGGATGTGCTAAATAAGGCCTGATGCTTCAGTGAGGATTTATGACTGATTGTTTGCGCAGAGGACACCAAATATGTGATTACCGTGTTGCTGGAAATTAACGATTGTGTCCATTTGTTGTGGGGATGGTGTCAAAGACGTGACATATGTGATACTATTTTGATTGATGTACAGTAATAAGCGTGGCTGTTGGCCATCACAACAGAAGTTCAGGGCCACACACGCTGAAAATCAGGACAAATTGCATCTTTGCTCCCAATTTTCTCCCTTTGCTAGTGGCTGGTGCTTGTTCTTGTACATTTTGACAAAGCACGGTGTGAGTTCAGGAGACTTTTTTTGATGTTTGGTCATTCACCAGCTTGCAGGTCACCATCCAGATCAGTCGATCGTGCAGTGTCCCAATCATGCGACAAATAGCACGTTTGGAGTCTTTGGACGGCGACATTGCACCCTCCACCAAGAATGCGACGGCCACGATACTCGAGATGTGCGTTTTCGTTCTGTCCTGGATATCGTCCATCAGAGCACGTAAAGGTAAAAGGCGGTCGTGTCTAACAACTAGGATGGCGGCGAGTGGAAGAAGAGGCAGATCGCCGAGCAGTCGTCGACGGCGATGCCAGGTCGCTTCCGCCGCCAGGCGCGGACGGCGCACTCGACGAGGCGCTTGGCCGCCTTCTCCCTGTCCGGCGCCGCCGCGGCGACGATCTGCACGGCCTCGTCGTTGGAGACCACGTCCCAGACCCCGTCCGTGGCGAGTACGACGAACTGGTCTCTGCTGGTGATCTTCCTCTGCGTCACCTCCGGCGCCGAGATGACGCCATAGTCCTTGACGCAGTAGTCGCCGAACGCGCGCGACATGGCGAGCCCAGGCGACTCCCGGTTCGGCAGCCACACGCGGTGCACGCCCGGCTCGTCGGCGAGGCAGTGCACGCGCCCGTTGCACTGTCGGATGCGCTCCTTCTCCTCTGCATCATCATCATCATCCAAGTTCAACGTCAGCAGTCAATAATGGCCGCTGTTGTCACAGGCTCAGCTCATCACACGAAACGTTCGAGCACAACAACAAACCGAGACTTACGAGGCAGGTTCGGCTTGAAGTCGACGGTGAGCTGGAGGGCGGCGACGGCGCCGTCGTCGGCCGTGGTGCCCAGGACGGCCCGGGAGTCGCCGACGTTGGCGACGACCATGAGGTCTCCCTGCTTGACGATGGACAGCGCCGTGCAGCCGCTGTGGACGGCGTCGAGGCGGCGGCTGCGCCGGAGCTCGTCGTCCACGGCGTCGCAGGCGGCCGCGTAGGACTTCTTCCAGAGGTCGAACCGGCAGTCGCAGAGCCTCTTCTCGCCGCCGTCGATGAGCGACGCCAGCGAGACGGCCTCCTGCCAGTGGCCCAGCAGCGACGGCGGCAGCGACTCACGCACCGCTTTGGCGACGTAGTGGCCCCACGGACCGTGCCCGTCGAAGATGCCGCAGAAGATGGTGTCCTCCTGGCACCCGAACCCCTGTAGTTGTGACACACAAAAAAAAAATTAGAGTTGTCTTGAATGAGAAACAAAATTTGTACAATCATTTACAAAATTCTGTGCTGCCAGCGAAATTCATCAAAATTTCTGCATTTATAAATGCATGTAAGCGTGTCTAACTTGATTGGTGTGATGATTCTTTATACGGTAAATAATATTCTTCCCGTCTGGCAGTACGTGTATGGTTCATCTTTAAGTCGATTTTTTTAACTCTATACACTACGCAATCATTAGGTGATAATTGACCAATTAAGATTCCCAGCATGACATCACAGCAAACCAACTGAAGCAACCAGCTGCCCCTCTGAACAAGCTAGCATAGGTCATGCTGTCTACTCTAATTCAAGGGCTGCTTGGGTTTGCAATTGTTTTTGCAGACCATAGTACAAAATTAACCCAATTGCAATCTTATAACCTTCATTTTTAAATTATTGTTATTACCACAACAACTTAGAATTATTATCCTAATGACAACAATTTAAAATAGAGAATATTATTATTTATTTATTTAGAAAATCAGCAACAACCCTTACATCCATGGCCCTAGTCCCTATAGCTCTAGGATGACAACAAATCATGTAGTCCAAGAAGAAATCTCATGAATGTCGATTCGCTGGGACTCTACTGTTGATAATTCCATATTAGGCAGTGAGCTTAACCGTCCAAAGTATACTTTGGGTTCAGATACCCAGATCTGAAAGGCATACTTTAGCTACGACAGAGAAAACCCAAAAGGAAACACCCAGACTCCTGCTCTAATACCTATGGCCAGCTAATTTGACTCTTGCCCTTGGCTCAACACAGTAGTACGTACGGGCCAATATAGCTTATTTTCCACCGAATAAAAAAAGAAATGTACTAGAAAATAAATATCTGTAAAGAGCACGAATCCGATCCGAACTCTTCAATACTACGGCTTATAACATTTAAAATGGGTTAGTTGAGGAACGGAAAGTTAATTGAAGTCAAGGTTCAGTACAAAAACACAAGCAGAAAGAAGCTGTTTGCTTTTTCTTCTCTGCATGTATGTGGTCAGAATGACGCCAGCCCAAATTTCTAAAAAAAACAGAAGAATGACACCAGCCCAGCAAGGAGCTCTCTATTTTCTTCTTCTTCTTCTTCTTCTTCTTCTTCCTCCTCTTCTTCTTCTTCTTCCGTAGAAGAAACACATGAGCCTCACACGATTTATTTCTAAATTGAAGAACCGACGAAATTCTATCATTTTTACCCCCTAGAAGAACCTATCATTTTTTTTTTATAATCTCAGCGAATTGCTTCCAACTTATGTGTGATATTATTGTAGTAGCGCACAGAAACATAGAACTAAACATCGTTGAGTTTCATACAGCTAATCAGTTCATGCATAAAAGGTTAATGAAAAAAGGAGTGCATTCAACATTTCAACTTATACTTCAACAAACATGAGCATAATCAAGCAAGCAATAAGCAAGAAGAACCATGAAAAAAAGAAATTAAGTACTATACCTCCCAGACGATGGAGCAGTCCTGGTTGATGCCCTTCTCGCCGCGTCGGGAGCACACGGCGGCGAACGTTTCCGAGCCGTCGCCACACAGCGTCCCCGACGACCGCAGCACCGCCGCGGCGCCGTCCGGCTTCGTCCTGTCCCTCCCGACGGACAGCGACCGGGCCAGGCCCTGCAGCAGCGACGAGATGTGCGGCATTTCTCGCAGATCAAACTGGTCGCTCGGTATCAATCGGCTCCTTGATGGATGCCGGGGAACTAATTAACCCAGTTCAGCTACTACCACCGAGAACGGGCTGACGATGATTTGCTACGCGGGCGGGTGGTGCTCTCATGGACAGGAACATAGCACCGACTCCGGATATTTCTGTCGTTCCACCTGGACGGACCTTTGTTTCCTTTGGAACCGAGCAACGATATCTCGATCGGATTGGATGGGCAGGACTTTGAAGATAGAAAAAGGCTTTCCCTTCAAAAAAAAAAAAGGAAAAAAAACAAAAGGATAGAAAAGGCTTGGATAATAAGCTCTCTCGCGCACGCACAGGAATCAACGAGAAGACGGACAGAGCCCCACACAGGGACAGGGAGCGACACAAGAACAGGCAACGCAGCGAGTTCTTGAACAAAGAAGAACACGGAGGAAGAGGAGGGAGAAGAGGCCAGGATTATTGGCGTAAGCAAGAGGGAGCACCACGCGGCCGGTGTGATGTGAAGAAGTGAGGTGAAAGAAGCTTGGAAGGGGAGCTTTTAAAGGAAGTGAGGAGGAGGAGGAGGAGGAGGAGGATGGAAGGAGAGGCTGAGGCTGGAGGCGGAGCCGTGGGTGCAGGGGAAGCTACTATAGGCTACGCCGACCGTGGACGAGTCAGCAGGAGCAGAGGGAGGGCACCAGGGCCGTCGCTTGCACAGCAACATTCCATTCCATTCCATTCCAAGCCCCCGAAGCCGAAGCAGAGCAGCGCAGGGCAGAGCAGCCAGACCGAGCCGCGCGGGTGCGACATTCCTGTGGTTTGTGACGGATAGGCCCCTGGGCACTCTGCATATTCCCCTGCTGCTGCCCATTTTTTCGGCGATGCGGATAAGTCCTCTGTGTCCTGTGTTGGACGGAGGGCAGGTCGCAGGACGCCCCGTTCTGGAAAGTGCTTTCGTTGTTGTGTTGTAAGCATCCCGTGGGAAATGGAACGACCAGACCCGACCTCGATTTAATTAGGTCGTCTTTGGGAGGCGGAAAGACTTGTGCGAGAATGAATAGGCTCACTTGCATTGGAATGTCTGTGTCGTAGTATAACCAAAGCAAATAACATTATCACGCGAATGAAAAAAAGTCATTCTTCCCTCCTTTCTTATGATTATCGTTAAAATAATAATTTTAAGTGTTTTTAAGCTAGAATTGATATCCTTTTTATGGATGATAACAGTTTTGAAAGAGGGAGAGTGATCTCATAGAAACAAATGCAGCAATTTATCACCGGAATGAGCTGATTTTCCGCCACGCAATGGTTTACTTTCTTTTTTTTTACGTGGGCACGCAATGGTTTACGAAATTGCAAGATTCTTTTTTCTTTCCCCCACTTGGTGCTGTTCTAGTCTACGCGACGCTAGATAGTTATTATCAAGGTTTCTATTGCTATCCGTTGGTCAACTACTTCACCATCTACTATCACGGAAACAAAAGAGTGCTTCGTATTCAAGGAAAGATACGAATTGTCTAGGAAATATAGATAATTCTGACAAATGAAAATAAAAATGGAAAAAAGATGGATAGTGAAAGTAACTTTTTTTTTCTGTGAGAGAAAGATAGTGAAAGTAACTAAAGGAAGAAGTCGTCCACTTCTGACATATATATATTATTTACAGATTTTTCGTATGACCACATTGTATTATAATGTAGAGGGCTTAGTTTCTGTTTCGTTGCTCGTGACATTTGCCACTCTTTTTATATTTAATTATCGTCAAACGCTTATAAATTTATAACAAGTCCTAATATTACGGAGCACTGAAACCCACGATAACCGTCGACGTATCGTGGAGATACGCATACAAAAACCTATCCTTAAAGGATGCCGCCGATACGTTTGTTTATGCAGTTTCAGCTTTTCTGCTGTGTCTGTACGTAGGAGCAGGAGATAACATTATTTAGAAGCAGCTGCTGGAATAATAATACTACGTAGTATTCAGACGCATGACCTGCCAGTGCCGTGAAAACACACACTCTCCACCACAAACCGTGCAATCATTTCCCATTCAGTGAAATTTGCTCTCCAATTTTTCTTTTTACCTCATGATTTGGCGGGGGGAAAGGGCACGAGTGTCATTTTCCATTCTTGCCGCCCCGGCCGGTCCCTTCTCGTGTGCTGCGTCGGTGTCACCGCGAGCGCTGACATGGCGACCACCGCCGCCGGCTGGCACCGCCGGGACCTTGTTTTTGTGGCGTGGAGCGGCGTGACCTTTCTGTGTAAATGGGTCCCACACCCGGGGCACGTGGCAACCGGGAAGCAAGCAAGAGAAACTCCGCGAAGATATTTTTTCACGGCAGTGTGCCCGAGGTAGAGGACGAAGGCCAAGATTCTCTGTTGCGGATCGGGGCCCCGGGGGGTCTTCGGCGAGACCGGCGCACCTCTCTCTCTCTCTCTCTCTCTCTGATTTGATGGGTGATTATTAGAGGCCTCTGGCCGCGTGTTGCGTGTGCGTTGGAGAGGAGGGTGTTGGAGCATATGAGATCGTTTCCCGATTCGGGCACTGTTTCGGCCGCACATGGCTTCTTCCATGGGTGGCGCGTAATCACTCTCGGGAAACACGTTTGGTGCTGGTACTGTACTTACTTTGGTTAGCGGAAAGCTAACAGGATGAGGTAGCCTCTAATGAGATGTCTGTGTGTGGGTTTTCCGATCGTGGTATGACGACTGTTCACTTTTTCTTTTTTTTGTTTTCTTTAGGTCTAGAAACCTCCTGTTTTCTCTTTTGCATGTTTCCGGAATCGTTTGGTGTGTAGAACTTAACTGTTTAAAGAACAGTCCGTTGCTGGACATATAAGATCTGGATATACGGTAGTTGTTGGTAGCATACACTTCAAGTTGTCTTTTCCATTTATTTTTTACACCAAAAATCATACTGTATATACTTCTTCTGTCCAAAATTATCTATCTTTATAGCTCCGGATATGAAGAATAAAAAAATAAAAATAAGATAGATGCACAGAAAATAAGACAGAAATAAAGAAAAAATATATTAGGAGAAGAAAAAAAGTATTAAAAAATAAAAAAAATAAATAATTTGAGATAAATATTGAAAACTAGAATGATAATTAACTGTGACGGAGGGAGTAAGTTAGAGGGCGTTTCGGAGGTGCTCCTGGTAGGGCGGTGTTTGCGTGTGTTTATGTTCACAGCTAGCAAGGGGGTGCATGTTCATACGTACTTCTAATGAGTGCATGCATTTGTATCGTGGTTTGTAAAAAAGAATTGAGGGTGTTTCACTCTATATATGTTCTCACTCCTGTAAAAATACACATATCATATATCTATAGAGCACTTTCATAAGACTGGATGGAGTATCCTTAAGATTCGAGAAATCACTACCAAGGTCTCGTTATCGATACAAACGTTACCAAAATGGCATATCATCCTATTAAACGAAAACCACATATACATATAATGGTTTTACGGTGCTTGAGAAGATAAGTTTGTTAATTGTCTTCCTACTATACCTCTTCTGCACCAGCTAACAAAGAATGAATTAATAATGCTACAAAGGTTCAGTTCATTCATATATATGCCAAATGGATAGACATTTCAATTAATAAATCCTACTACTATAATGCACCAAATTATCTGTTTTACGTCCACCACCCTACAAAAATAACCCCTTTCTAATTATATCTTTCAAATTACGAAAAAAACTGAATATTGACTCAATTCGAGAGTCCTCGACTCAATATCCAACGGATTATATGCTTCTAAATTAAATCGTATCGCTCATAGTAATTCTCAGATCTCTAATCAAAAGAATCCTAGTGTGACACCCCAAATGTTACTTAAAATCCATCAAATGAATTTCACATTCAGAAAACAAATCTCTGCATAAATCGATGGCATTATCGTTTTAAATATTTCACTTAACCCCCAAAAATGTTTGGCATGCGGGTACAAATTCCATCTGACTCTTATAAAAACATAAACTTCTCAATATAACCATACTGATGTTTTTACATGGCAATTAATTTCACTTCAAAAAATTTTTTTTGAGATTTTACCAGAATTTTTTGAAAAGTTTTAAACTCCTTAAAAATTCAAACAAATTTGATTTGAGTTGAAAATCTATAAAATTTTAAAGGCCAAAACAGGACTTCTTCCAAAAATAAAAGTTATTCCAAATAATGTCCTGAGTGCCCACAAAAATTTTCACAGTTTTCTAAACCAGGGAAGTGTGAATTTTCAATTCAGAGGGGAGATTTTGAAATACTATAATTTTTTTTTAAAAAAGGGAGCCTGGCGCGACGCGCCGCCGGCCAACCGCGGCGATGCAGCGCTACCCTCCGCGGCTGCCGCAGCTCCTGGGCCGGCCTGACGGCCATGTCCCATCGACGGAGCAGGAATCTCGCCCCCTCCCTCCTCCTCTCTCTCTCTCTCGCTCTCTCTTCTTCTCTCTGCGCACGCCGACGCCGCCCCACACACCCAATCGCCGCTGCCGGCCTGCTGTGCCCGTCCGCCTCTCACGCCACGTGAGCCATCACTTTCTCAGCGCGCGCGTGCTCAAAGCAGACGCCGAGCAGGACAACCCACGCCAACGCTGCTCCTTGTCTTACTTTTCCTCCACGCGCGAGCGCCGCACCGGCCACCATTGCCACTGCTGCCTCCTTAGCGTGGACAGCTCCGCTAGTGCTCCCCACTCTCCAACACCGTGTCATTTAGCTCTCACTCCACTACCTCCAGCTCCCTACCAAAGCTGTTGCTCTGCCCCGCCCTGAACCGCCTGGAACGTGTTGTCGTGTACCTCGGTCTGGAGCACCCGCGCCGCCACGGATTCTTCGATTTCTCCCTCACCACTCGAGCATGGTTCGATTCCTTCCTCTGGCTAGCTATTCTACTCCTTGCGCTCCTCTATGACAGTTGTTGCTCGTAGAAACTCACCGGAGCTGCCGGAACCCACACGCCGCCGCGGTCCGCCATCGCCGCCGCCACGACCTTCATGTCGTCACGCTGCTCCCGGCCATCTCCGACGCCTCAAGCCGACTCAGCTCGCTTTCTCGCATCACGATGAAGCTCTTGGACATCTTCTTTAGTTTTCTACCACACTCTTTCGCCAAGCACCTCGCCGGAGTTGGCGCCCCATTGCCGCCTCTCGTCGTCGACCGCCTTCCGGCCATCGCCCGCGACCAACACCGCCTCCAACGCGTGCGCCTTGGCCTGCTGAGCATCAACCTAGCTAGCTCCGGCGGAATCTCGCCGCCGTTGAGCCCGGCGGAGCCCTCGCGTACCCCCCCCACCCCCCTCCCCCCTTTTCTGTTTATTTTTTCATTTTCAAATTTAAGTTTTGTTATTTCTAGTCTAGTTTGCAAAATGCCTAGTAAATCATAGGAATCTCCTAAAAATGCACACTAAATTTTGCTAGACCTCTCTTGAGAATCCCTAACCTTTTGCTAAAAAGAATTGTCATGAAAAGTCCATGGAACTTACTAAATAAATAGATTAATGTTTTCTGTTTTTTATTTATTGCTGGATTCTAAAGCTCTTCTAGAGATGAGACTGGTGCCAGTGGTGTATCATGGCTTGCATGACCTCCTCTAATTTTCTCGTAATTTAATCTTACGAAGTTCTATGCATGCATGTAATTTTTCTCAAACCTGTCATTTTAATTTATTATTTTTTAATTTACATTATGCATGTCAACCAAAACATAATACTTTTTTAAAACCTCATATTTTGCTTGCAAGTGCATCTATCCATTTACATGATTTTACCATCAGTTTTTATACTTATTTCTGATTTTCTAAATTGAAACCACAGAAGCTTGCGCAATTTTAATAAAATTCAGAGCACTCATTTTTGCCTCAACTCAACTCCAAAAATCTTTATTTATAAAGTACTTTCAAATAAAAATACCCTTCTGGCAGGATCTAAAATTTTATTTTCAAGTCCTATTTAATTGCTCAAAATAGGTAATTAAGCCTAAACTTTACATTTATCCAAAAAAAAAGTTCACTAATAATCATGAAGTATTTTCAGAACCATATACTATGTCAACGATTTATAAAATTCTCACGACCTTGCGGACCCGGATCCCGCGTTCACCGAAGAAGCTCTCGCCACCGAAGCAGGAGATCAAGGCAAGCCCCGGTGCACAACTATTTTATGAAGTTTTTCCTTTATCACTATGTGTCGTGTATGTGTATTAGGTTTACATGAGTTGATTGAAACCTTAGCTGCATGTGTTTCTTTAGAAAACACTATTGTTATATCGGTATAGGTAGCCCGTGGTACCTTGCTATGCTTAGTTATACTAGCCGGTTGAAGTCGAGCAGAGTGGATGTTGCTCGCAGCTACTAGGAGTTGAGTGAAACTACCTTCTGAAACATACAGTATTTGGCTATGTATGATTAAAGGAAAATAAAAACTGGAGGGTCGGACAGAGGAAATATAGATCGGCAACTGGACCCGGTCCAGGGTGACCGTAGTCCTGTCTGACCCATGTGGTCCGAGCCTGATTGAGCATTGAATGTACTAATCATATGCTGGGTTATGATGGGGTCCAGTAAGCCTACTTAACCTAGTGATATCAAAGTCGAACCTACCGTATGGTGTCTGATCGGAGGCGATCTGGGGTGGGGAGGTGTGAGAACTCCACAGAAACCATCTGGTACGTATGCTCTAGTGGAATACGGCACTGCTAAGGTAGCGTAGGAGGGAATTGACTTTGCAGAATCTGGTGTGAGCGGTTGCCACGTGTGGTCTGGGACGCGAACATGTTGTATGATAGGTTATCCCTGCAGGTGTAAATTGATACGCATCGTTATCGCTCTCAGTTTATGAGTTTGCTCGTGAAACACATCACATTTAGTTAATATATTAAGCTATTATGATGACTGGATTATGATGATGATTACTGTATCTATTGCTTTCTCCCTATGATTGATCAGACTAATACAAACTAAAGTTATGTTTTTCTAACCACTTAACTTGAGCTAAAACTTGACCATAGTAGCTTCAAGTAGTGCGAGTCCTTTATGCAAGATACCCTACCCTGAGTCAGCCTGCATGACTAGATGTCGGCTGTAGACAGCCATTTTAACGGGTCAGTCTTGCTGAGCTTTTTAGAAGCTCACGCTTTGCGATACGTGGTTTTCAGGCGCCAATGCTTGTACCGGCGATGGTCACTACCAGTGGGAAGAGCAGCGCCTAGATCTTGGGAGCATTCAGTGGGAGCGCTGTGAATCGCCGCAGTGAACTTGGGTGGCTAGGAGCATAGTGCCGGTGCGTAAGGCGCATGCTTTCGCTTAGTCTACGAGAGTTGGAGTCTGTATCGTGTCTTATGCTTCCGCTAAACTCGTATTTGAAAGTTGTATGTTTCTAAGATTTCTGTAATGAACCATGATTGTAATCATTTTTTCTTATGTTATAAATTATGTTGTTTGCTCGGCATATGTTGTACCATGTGATACTCGCTTCACCGAGTATCGCGCAGAAAGGATCCCGGATCAGACGAACCATCCATGGGTTCGGGGGCGGGCCGCCACACCTAGCATCCCCTAGACCAAATCTATTGTAACTTCGCTCAACCGACAAGGAAATCTAAATTCATAAAGAAGGAAATTTCAGCTGTCCTACTCTGCAACTCTGTCCAACCAAATCAATCTTCACATGCCCCGACTCGCGCCCCTGACGCCACGCCTCCTAACCGCCGTGCTGCCGTGGCCCCTACTACACCGTGTTGCCGTGCCTGCCCGCCCCGCCCCGACCGCTGCGGCCCCTGCCGTCGCGCTGCCTTATCCGGCCCGCACCCGACTGCTGCGTCGTCTCCTCCTCTGGGTCATGCCAAGCAAAGACGATCAGGCGCATCTCGGCCTAGCTGCCGCCGGGTCGGCCACGACAACGATGTCGTTGTTGGATCTAGACCGAACCGCCATGTCCTTCTCGTCGAGGACGCCACTGCTGCCACCTCTTGTTCCTGGCCAATTTGGGCTCCGAAGGAAGCGACTCCACAGCCAAATCTCACAATGGCGCCTGTTGCCTCGGCGTCTCCTTTGTATTAAAGAAGGTTGGTTGATTCATGGGTTTAGATTAGGGTAGCTTTTAGGAAATTTTCTAATCTTTTTTTTATGTTACAAGATTTACGTCCTCAAGTTTAGAGTGGAAGAAATTTCTGGTGGTTGGTGTGTCCTCGCCGGTCCATATCACCGCCCGCAGATTGGCCGCATCTATAGCCGCTCCCCCAGTTGCGCCGGCCACTAAGGCTTATTAGGGACCGTCTTGCCCTGCTGCCCACATGACTTTGATAACCATCGATTCGTCGCATCTGCAGCCTCTGAGTTGTTGTGGTTGACAGTGCGGCAGAAGAAACACATTCGAGAGGTAGAAGACGCACGAGGCTTCCAGCTATTCTGCATTTGTCCTCTGCAACCCTGGTGTTCGCCAATAGCACAGTCATCTTCATCTTCGTTAGGTGTGGTTAGTTGCTGCTGTGCTCCATTATCATTACGGAACACAATAACGATATTGACGAGACTAGGATTCAGAGGTAAGAATAATTTATTTATTATTTTTCGTGTGGTTGCTTAATTCCTAGCATGTGTGTTTTCTTTTAGGTGCTTATTCCTCCTATGTATTAATGGTTGTTTGTAGATGTTCTAATTTATAGTTGAACAAAATACACATTACTTTATTCCCTCTGTATATTGATGTATCATTTGTAGATGTTGTAATTTATAGTTTTGAACAAAATATACACTTTATTTTTTTGGCTATGTTACAGGATTTCAATCTGTTAACTCAGTTGCTGTCAAACCGTGATGTTAGCACGGACAGGTGAACTAGTTAAATAAGTTTGTCTTTATAAATTCTAATCTAAATTAAGTATTTAAAATTCGATGGTGTGACACTTGAGTTGAATCTACATAGTTAATGTATTGAGTTTGTTCCATCTAAGTTTTTCTCTCTTTGTAAGTATTATTCATTATTATCATCTTTCATATCATATTCTCTACTTTTTTATTTATTGATCATTTAAGGAGCTAGCCTGCATGAAATTAAAACTAAAAGGTAACCACTAACATCATATTGTAACTAACTATCTCTAATCAAGATTAGGGTTTTTATTCTACACCAACCAAGAAATGTTATGATAATCATCGCAATCATTACCCTTGAGGCAGCCACTTTCTGATCATGCTACGGAGACGAGTGCGAGGCCATACATACGCTTGATGCAGATCAAATCACCAAATCAACCGCGTTAATAATTAAGATATAAGGTCAAACAAAGCGAATCACACCAGAAACATAATTCAATTGCCTTAAAGTATGTTAATAAACACCATATGGTAAATGGCCTCACGTTGTATGCAAAACTATTTTTGGTGCAATATGCTCCGCTATATACAACTATGATGAACTCACATTATTGGTGAGGCATACAATTTAGTCAATAATAAATCAGCTCGGAATTTTCTAGGGCTAAAATAATATCGTTGACCAATTTATAAATTAACCAACTGCTTATTTGCTTAATTAGGTATCTGAATACTGGTACTGTAGACCCAACCATGAAATTTGTGACAAATTAATACCTATACTATATTTTTTATGATATTTATATTGTTTATTTGATGATAAGTTTAGGTGTAGTGCAACTTCTTGGGATCATATTATGTTGGTTAAATTTCATAAAAAAAGTTTGAGTATTTATCAAAATTGTACATGAAGTTGGAAAAAGTATGTATGTATCATCCTTTCGTTATTGCTTATGATCGAGGAATCCTTTTTGGAAACAACAATATGAAACATGCCATTGCAACTACCATTAGCACCAAATAAATAAATGGAAGGGTCTGGTTTTAATCATTTTTAGAATAGATGTAAACAACATGATACATGGGACAGACAATAATATGACAGAAGTCAACAAAGAATAATCAAATTGAACCATAACCATGAACTACCTACATTTATGTGTGAAGCACGACACTGGCTTATTACAACATTTATTATATAAATGCAGCTGTTGCGAACCACATAAATAACACATTATTGCGTTAAGTATTGTAACACAGAAATAATTAAAACTATTGCACAAGACATGGCTGTAATCGGGCCTAATATCATCGTTGACACAATCATACACAAGTAGCAAGACAAACTACTTATCTAAGTGTTTTTTTTTTTTAAAAAAAGATTGTAGTATATCCTATAACATGGTGTACACGTCATCTGACGTGAGGGCCGGATTAGTTCCACCATAAGAAACCTACTATAAACAACTAAGCGAAGCTCAATTTGGCATAGTTGTCTGTTGTAACCTATAAGCATAATGAATCAAGGAGCCGCGTCGGAAGCTGGTTAAACTTGGCACATAGTATGTCGGTAAAGGTTTTTACTGTCATATGGATGGCTGGTTGTTATAGTTTATTTTGTCTACTGATGTGGAGTTGTTTAAAGTGAACTTGGGTGTAGTGCATGGGAGGATATGTGGTCCGTTTCTTCTTCCCCCCCCCCTTAGTGTCATTTATAATCTCTCTGATATGATATTTTGTGTTTTTATGATCGTACAACATGACGATAAGGATAAGCACAAGAAACAAATGAGAAGCTAGGAAGACCATGATCCATGTAACACGTGGTTCATTGGTCGTTGGACGCTGGCACCGTACGATGCATGTGCGTCGGTGCGTGCGCGCGCCAAGACGCAGCGTTTGGACCGGGCGTTTTGCGCCCTTTTTGTATATACTGCCTTCTAAGAATAGTATTTCACAAATGATGCATCAAAACAAATGCTTTTAAAAATCTGAACTATATATATGAGATTATTGACTTCGTGCCACGTTTAGTAAACATATCTAGCTATGTTGTTTTTCTACTCACTATTTATCATGTGTAAATCATTTAATTGTGATTTGACTTTATACATGTCATGCCAGACTGATCGGTGCGATCAAAATGATCAGATTCTATAAATAAGTAAATATCTATTGAGACTATTAATATATTTCACAAATGATCGATGGGACTATATATATACATGCCAGACTGCTGGATGAGAAACAATATTTTTGAAAATGAAAAAAATATAAAGAAGGTTCATTTTTGCGCCCATGCTGTGTGCATAGCAATTGCGCAGATCCGAGCGCCTCAGATGATCACGATGGAAAATATCCTTAAAGTACTGTACTTTTTACCCATCCAGAAATCTATGCATTAATTAGTTTGGTTAAATGTTTAACCTTAAATAATAATATAAAACTAATATTATCAAGTTCACTATGTAACTAAATCTATTTAAACCGCAAAGTGAACTTAGCTTACATTGTTAGATTTTTTATGGTGGAACCAACTCACTTAGGTTTAAATTTTAGATTTGACCTAAGTGTTGTATTTACGTCTAATTATTATTTCAATGATAGACGATGTTCCCATCGACAACGAGATGACTCTGGTGATTTCGTAAATGTCATAACAACCGGCTCAAGCATTTCTCGACGCTTACTAGGGTACGGTATACGTGTATTCATATGGATGAGTAGTAATATATGTATATTTAGGTGTCTATATCTATACTGTGTTTCATATCGGAACAAAAGAAATCTCTACTTAATAAACTAAATTAGTTTCAGGGATATTAAAATTCATCGAAGATGAAGAGGTTTAACTTTCATATGCTTGGTTTTCTGTCCACGAGTCCAGCGCCAGCCCACACAAAAACGTGTCCTTGATTAGTGGGTTGGTTGGACTAGTGACGTGGCTGTTGAGGATACCATACGAGGCTTACGGGCGAATGGCACATCAGCAGTCGCATATTTTGTCCATTGTATATACTGTATATACACAGTTAAGTTTAAGTTAGATTTGTTATTCTAATAAGATACTTTCTCCATTCTTTTTTCTTCACCGTTGACTTTGACCATCCGTCTTATTCAAAAAAATATGATAAATATCAAATGTTTTGTTAGAATTTGATTTATTACTGAAGATTTTTGAATCTTAATTTTTAATTTTATATATTTAAATTAATTTTTTTAAATAAAACGAGCAGTCAAAGTTTTCGGTAAAAGTCAATGACGATAAGTAAAAAAGAACCGAGGAAATATCAATTTGAAGGACAGTGCAGTGCAATAGATCTAACAAACTTATATTGGTAGAATAAATTGTTTTATTTCTAGTGATCTTCTTAAAAACAATTCTGACACTACCAAACTAATATATTTTTTCCCTGCAAACGGCCTAGTGCCCTAGTTTATAGGTATTTAATTAAAAGTACCGTAATTGAGAAAGATGAGTTTGTAAGAAATAAAAAATGTTGATAATTTTTTGTAACCATTAAATAATATAGAATATATACTTAAGAAAACTGTTAGCCACACGTCAGAGATATACTAAAGATTATAAAATGTCGGCTCTACTTAAAGCTAAACTGTTGGGAAAAAAATCAGATATCTTGTAGCACTAGTGTGCTATATATATTAGCATTATTATTGTGTTCATCGCCAAAAAAAACAATTTAAAAATATTAGCATTATTGTGTATATACGCATCGCTCCTATTAACAATACTGCTATGATCGGCAGTAGTGTTCTATGCATCATGGATCACAAGTTATCTATCTATGCACGGTTTGAGTTTCGGCATGGCTGCTGTTCTGTCGTTAATTAGCGCACTACAGTACGGCAGCCATCTCATTCAGGTTGCTAGCGACACATCTTGATGTCTTCGTCTCTCTCTGGTCATCAAGACAAACCAATAACGACCAGTCTGGAGTCCGCACAGTCGTCCTAAAACAAGGGGCTTATTCGTTCATCCTATCGTCATTCTAGAAGTTAAGAGATAACTTAATTAACAGACGTACACTGACAGCTGCTGGTTGCCGAATAGCAATCATCTCGTCCGCGAGCTGATTGCACCGACCCAACGGAAACGGACAAAAGTTCCGTCCGTCCATAGTTAATATAAGGAAGTATTCGAGTTCGTAACAGCGACCTTAATTGATCAATAATTGCTAACCTGGTTAGTGCTTAGCTAGCTGCTTATTACTACTGGTTTCCCTAGCTATTTGGTAGGTCTCAGTGGCGCAGGGCCATGGCAAATCTTCTACAAGCTGCTATATATATGAACCATGCAATAATTAAACAGTAAATGTCCCTTTAGCAAGAAGTGGTTAGAAAAAAAAATAATCCAGTTTCCAAACAAGCTGGATCAGTACCTTTTTTTTTCGCGATTGTAGCTGGATCAGTACATGTTATACTATACGCTATATGTTTTTAGTAACAAAAAGGATCTAACTGTAAATCTTGTTTGTGGCCAGCAGTTCATTGGCGGCAATGTTTATTGTGAGCATTAAGAGCACTGGGGTTAACAGCAACCTCGTCTTTTAATTAGCAATTGTGTCGCTTTCTTATCACACTGAGTTTTTTTAGGTGATCTAGTATCACATAGATTATATTCTTGTTTATCATGGACAAGTGAAAGCTGAGTTGACAGCCATTTCCAATCGACAAGATTTAGCACCTATACTATATTATGCTCCATCATTTGGACCACGGCCACTCGAGAGTGGACCAATTGCAACTTTCCTTTGCTTTGCATCAGGTGCCACGTCCCTCCGTGTGCCATATAAAGTTTACATATACAAAATTAGACGATGTAGCAACATTGCTAGTAATTGAAAAAAAAAATTCTAAGAAGTTTACTAGGATAGGAAATGAGTGCGCGCCTTCAAGAAACTATAAGATATATAAGAATCAACATAAGTATATATATATATATATATAATCTCGATCGCATTAAGATTGAATCCGTGTTGAGATTATTCTGTTAGTCTGACGGCCCACTAAGCAAGTTATAAACCCCTCTCAGGCGCTTGATACTCTGTACCTCCGACCTAGATCCATTAGTTACATTCCCATTATTTCTGATGTCTGAACGTGGTCAGCAGAAACCGAATCCATAACAATGCAAAACCCAGCTACACAAGGCACCAAATGCAGCTCGATCCATCTTGTCTGAAAAAAGCATTTGGATTTCGACAACACATATAGTACATGCTCGGCACGAACCAGCCTGTAAAACGAATTCAGATCTTGACTCCTCCCCATCGATGGCGGCTGGTGGTGTCTGCGCCATGCTATTGCTATGCTAGCGATAAACTGTGCTTCCCCTCTGCAGGACACGATGACATGGCAGAGAGTCGCAACAGGAATTCCAGGACCATGTGGCCAGGCGAGTGCTAGCCGTACGTCGTCCGTAGTGGTGCTGCATGACGGTGGGCTGAGTCACAAAGATGCATGGCCGGCACCTTCTATCTGGTCGACAGCAGCAGTAGTAGATAGATAGGCAGCCAGGCTCTCTCTGCCAATGGCAGCGCCAAATGGTGGATCGCGTCCAACAACTATCACCACACCACCTGCTGAAATGGATGCTTCATTCCTTCATGCACAAGTGTGTAATAATCCAGATGCAGAGTATCCATCTCCGTGCAACCAGTGTTCATGCACTGGGTCCGCAAGTTGGGCTGTTGCTGTAACCTGTAAGCTGTCTCATGAGTTGGACTGATATGCTTGGTCCATGACCAGTCAGGTGCATGAGAAAAGCTTGAATTGTTGTGCTGGCAGCTCTTCCCTTTCAGGTGAGGAAGAAGTTGTGATGTGTGTGGACGAGAGATCGAGTGAGACGTGACTGATGATAGATGGAGCTATTTGATCAGTTTATACAGTGTAGCAAATAGCAAAAATCCTTTGACACATCTAATATATAGTTAGTTCATTATTTGTTGTTGAGATCCATTGTGTCACTAATAAGACAGGAGCTAGCAGATCCATATGCATTGTCCTAAAGAAGAATTTATGACTAGACAACTTTCGGCGATACTGTTGGAACACGGGCTGGATGCATGAACTCCATATTCCTTCCGCCGCCTGAATATTCCCAAACCATAATTTATCATGCAATTTGCAGAACAATGCATGGATATATAGTGGTGTGCCAAGATGTGGAGGGATCCTAGATAGCTCTAGCTTGCACTAACAAACATAGTGAAGAGAGAAGAGGAAATTAAGTCAAGCATGCAGCATGAGTGTGGTTCTATCTATACCAGCCGATGAAAAGCACCCACCAAGCAGTCAGCAGATATTCGCTCTGCATCACTTTCTCCTCATACGGTGCCAACATTCTTCGCCTTTCTGACGTTGCAAGATCTGTCTCTCCTTGGCGCTTTTCAGGGCCATATGGCCCAGTTGGCCATTTTCATATGTGAGGATATATAGGGCTTCTTTTCTACTCCCTCCGTTTCTGATTCCTGCAGCGTGTTGCTTAGTTCATTTTTAGTGCAAACCTCTTGTCTGAAACGACAAGAAATTCAGAATGGAGGACTATATTAATGTTCGTATGTTGTCGGAAATCCTTCTCTCAACTGACTGAAAAAGCGTTTTATTGTTTCAGTCGACGGCTAAATCGCCTGGTAACACCTGCCACCTGCGCGCACATAAAACAACCAAAACCTATATCGGTTGTTTGATTTTGATCTACTGACCTTTGACATCGACTGGAAAACACAGCCTAATTACACAGTCAGCTGAAAATTAGCAACTCTCTTTAGTTATTGTTTCGCATCATCAAAGTAAACTTGCAATCTGTATTTGGAACGCTTATTATATGTTCCAAGTGCACTACTTCCTATGTGTTTTCTCCTCCCTTCGGGAAGATTTTAATGCATTTATGACGTATGGTCAAACTTGAACCACCGTAGCTTTCTATCCTTTTTATTTTTGTGACTACCGTATTAGCTTTGGATCAGTAGAAGCAGTGACGAAATGCTTAACATAAATTAAACGACCAAGAAACTGGAAAAAAAAGGTCTTCATAAACCAGTGGTCTGGTTTCTAATCATCGTCCTTTTGGTCCATTTTGCAAGTTGTCTCAGTGAGTGCCGCCCCCGAGTCGAGAAGATTCTAAAAGTATAGTTAGATGTATTTTTTTTACACACACAGTACCGTCTATATATGGGCCTGTTTAGAAGAGCTCCACTCTACTTTTTTCAGCTTTGCTTCAAATTTACTAGCCAAACATCTTAACTCCACCTTTTTTCTGGATCTAACTCCACCTTTTTTCTGGATCCAACTCCACCTTTTTTCTGGATCTTATGAGGAGGTGATCCAAAAATTAAAAATTATGGAGTTCACAGAAAATTATCACCATGCCACTTATTGTAAAAACATATCCTTTGGATTCTTTTGTCTTTTCTCGTGTTTTCCTCCTGAATCGAACAAATCTCACATAGATACGAAGGAGCTCATACTATACAAAACATAATGATTTGTAAAGAGAAAAATATAGATTTTTATAGGGGCATAATAGACATTTTTAATCGAAACCTTGGATATCTAGAGCCGGAGTTAAATTTTAAGCCAAACACTTCGTGGTGAATCTGTAATCTGGAGTGCAGCTGCTCCATAATAGAGTTGTGGAGCAGAGTTGATTTTTATGAAGTGGAGCTCTCCCAAACAAATCCTATATATATCAAATAATGTCGGTGTGGTAATCAGCCGGAACCAACCAATGGTGAATATGGTTGCGGGAGATCCAACCGTGTGAGCAGCTGTGTCTGCATAAAAAGGGAAGATGATGACATCGATCCAGTCCGGCGAGTTGTATATACTGCTACCACTACCATCATTTATTTGCGCACTTGCCACTGAGAATGAAGGCTAGATGAACAGAGGCAAATGAGTGTGGATGTGATAGCACAACATCCTTGCATTTGAACCTTAAGCTTAAAACTGTAAAACATAGTATTACGCTCATTGGAAGATAGGAATTACACAGGGATCATACACAAATTCGTATGAATTAGTTCATCTGTACAGGAAAAACGTAGAAAACAAAGAGAGAAAAAATCCAACAAACAAAGGAGCCCTAACTTCTAATTAACAACTATTAGAGCGCAGGAAAGAAATTTTGGAGCTTCTGTTGGACAGAGCATTTCTGCGGCCGATCAGTGTCGCCGGATGCTAGTTCCCAAAGTTGCCACTTTTTGGTTGCTTCCACTTCCAGAGAAACCAGAGGGAAATATGTGCGAAGGCAAAACAATGGGCTAAACAGGAGCACACACATAGGAGCAGCTCGCTCAAGTGGGGGCAATAATGACTTAGTATTACAGACACATTTATTAGCGGAAGAATAACACTTTGATGCCATCAAACAGCACACACCCAAAATGAAAAAAAGAAATAAAAGCATACGCAGCATCACTCGCTGTTGCATCTACGTAGTTAATAATAGTAAGACGCCTTCGCAAAAAAAAAAAAAAATAATAATAGTAAGACGAAGCTAGAGTATGGTTTCTCGAACCAGGGGGCGGTAGATACATGAACTCCATATGTATATTCCGCCGGCCTGAATATAAGAATATTCCATCGTGAATTCCAAAACATAATTTATCATGCAATTTGCAGAGAAGGATGCAGAGTGGTGGGCCAGATTTGTGAAGCATATATCTGTGCCCACCACTGACATGTGAAGAAGAAACAAGTCAAGCCGCATGAGTGTGGTTGTACCAGATCAGCGCACCTACTAGCTGGCAGTCAGCAGATATTCATCAACATTCTTTGCCTTTCTGACGTTGCTAGATCTGTCTCTCCCTAGCTAAGCCCGGTTGGCCATTTTCATATCTATATACTACATAGGGCTTCTTTCTTCGTTGTTCTTTTGCCCACCCATCTTTTGTTTGTCTCACATCAAAAGTTTCAAATTTTAATAACTTCTTGTTTAATTATGGATTGGTCATTATTATTGCTTGAAGTATAAGTAGATTATCCACCTTTCTCCTTATCAACTTAGACTGTCGGGTGAACTGATTAGGTGCATAAAATTTAATAATTATAACTTCCATGTGAGAACTACATAGCTTTATTTTATACCTACATTATATATAAACTTCACTTTATTAACAAGGTTAAGAAACGATGAGGTACGACAAATGAGCACCGTACGTTAAGTCCTTAACTATGGGTAATGACGAGAATGTCACAAACAAGCAACGTAACCACTAATAATAATATGATTCAGGAACTAGTTGCTAGTAATTTGTCGAGGGTCGATACCAGAGGTGATCAGTCTTAACAGCACGAGGGAAGCGAAACAATCTCCGCTTCGTCCGCTCCTTGTGCCATAAAGACGGCCAACGGCTCGGGCCTACTGACGATCTCCACCTCGCCTGACCTCCCCGAGCAGGGGTCGGACTCCCCACAACTCGGACTGTGCGCTCGAGGGCCCCCCCCCTCCCCCACGTCGGGGTCGGGAGCCCACATTAGGCTCCGACTCGCCCGACCCTAGGGTCGGGCAAACCGCCTACCACACCATAGATAGGCACGATGGTGGCGGTTGGGTAATAAATACCTGCAACTCCAACGTCCACGGACAGGAAAGGACAATGACTACTCAAGCAAGTGGGCAGTAAATACGCAGGATGCACATCGGTCAAAGGACCGTCGCTGTTCCAACGGCTTCTGTCAGAACCCACTCCTCACCTAGGATGGGACGTTCTTGAGCTTCTCGGCTCGACAGGAGCACGGGCATGATGACGGCGCCATTCCGCCGACCCCTGCCGAAAGCTATCCTTCCATACGAGTGGGACGCTTCCGATTGACGGGCGCCCCCGGCACCACCAGAACAGAGAGACACCGCCATACCGATGACGCCATCTACAACGACAACCCCAAAGCCCAGGGAGCGCCAGCGACCTTGACTTAGAGCATACGGCCACGACCACCACTCTACGTTCTCTCCATCTCTCTGCCACGACTCATCCAGCGCCTCACCCTTTATGGTATAAAAGGGGAAGACGGGGACGAGAGGAAGGGGGGACGAAACTCAAGAACACACGAGATCAGACAGGCATCACACATTCACCAAACACGCACTTTCACCAGAGACTTGGGAAGCCGTCTCTCTCTCGTCCGTTTGTAATCCCCTACTACATACAACGTAAGTAACACGAACAGCTCGAGACTCGACGTAGGGCACGATTGCCTGAACCAGTATAATCCTTGTGTTCTCTTACGAACCATCCGAACCCAAAATGCGCATGCCACGATAATTACTAGCCGGTGGTAACGAACACCAACATAATTAATCCTAAGCTGGTCCAATTTGCATGTTGGTAATTCAGTGGGTGCCGCCCAAGACTCTAGAAGATTCTATTTGTATATAGATATAGATATACCTTTTGGCACCAAATGATGCCGGTGATAGGATGGATATACTGATATCTCCATTGCGTGCATGCATGCATGAGCTGGAACAAACAATGGTAAATGGTTGTAGATCTACTTTGAGCTGTAGTGTTGATCAATGAAAAATATTTACATATACTGTCCTTGCACCACACAGGTAAGTCCATATATCGAATGAAAATATAGCAGTAGCGAGTTTGCTGAATTTCAAAGAACCTTCTCGTTTACGTTTCATGATCAATGGACCGTGCCGAAGCTAGGCAACAAATGGTGGTTGGCCCTTGGCCAGATCCTCACTACCACACTGCTTCTTTCCACTCCAAATATCTTACTAGCCTTTTTCCTTGTTATTAGGTTGGGCGATGAATCCAGTTATTATTAGCGCCATTTTATGCAGAAAAGGTAGCGTCCATTTTACAGCAGTGTGAATTTTTTTTATTATACTCCATCCTGCAAATGTATAATTGTAACGACTGTTGTCAGGCACCATTTTTACAGGAAAACTCTCGTCTTGTTGTTTTTTTAAGATTGATGCAGCCGTCTAGCTACAGTAACTGCGCATCGAGTTAAGGTCCAACTGGTAGTAACTGTCTGTAGAAAGAATAGATGACATGGATCCACATATCACTAGTTCGCGTGCTCGCACTACAATTATTGCGCACTTACCAGAGAACGACGGCAGAAAATTGAATACTCCTCTAAAAGACAGAAGAGGCAAATAGATGAGTGTGGCTGTGATAGCACAATCCTTGAGTCCCAGTCCCAGCAGTCACAGTCAGATTAGCGTAGTATGCCTAATGGGTGCGTGTGGCCTACGATTCAAGGTCCTAGACTAGTCTCTCAATATGTACAATTAATAGGCCATGGATCTTGGCAAAATATTAGATTTCCTTTGTATCGAAGGAAAAATGTAGGAATTTTGAATGATTCAATTTGAAAGGGCTTTTTAAATTCACGATTAGAGATTTGTCTACCATATCCAATCCTTGTATGATTTAAGCGCGTGAAAGTTTCCTATATAGTGTTTTTAGATGCGACATAGGGAAACCCAATGAATCAGAGGAGGAAGATATACGCAAAGAAAACTTTCCATGAGCTTGGACGTCATTTTAGAATTCCTTCAAAATTTATGTGTACATATCCGTAGGAATTTGAGTTTCAATCATGTGTTTCAAAGGCCTCTTATAGATCAATTTCTTATGAAGCCCTTTGCCAGAAAAGGATTGTGCTCCTACAAATTATATGAAATTCCTATGGAATACCTTCTTCCTCCATAGCATTTTATAGTAATTATATCAAGAGTTTTAATGTTCGAAAATTTCCTACGTTGTACCAAACACTCGCAAATATTGTGCAACTCACAAGTCTGACATATTTCCTATTTCTATGTTTCGATATTTTCACATCAATCAGGAAAGCACCTAATAAAGAGCACATAATCCCGCCTTCTTTGAAAAACTTGGGTTCTTAAAATGTAGTAATAAGAAAAAAAATGATTGGAGTCACATCTTCTTGAATCCTATGAAATAGGAAATGCTCATATGAGTTATTTGATACGTCATAGGAAAATACAGAACTTTTGAGGTTAGATGTTCATTAACAACCTCATAAAAAATTATATTCATTAATTACTAAGAGAGGGCGCAAGGAGAGAGATTAGGAGTAAGAGGCAGTATGTCATGAAACTTTGAAAGGAATTGAAACATAAGTTCTAAATCTCATGCTAGAATTCCTCTAAAATATGAAGGAACTTTCTTATGCTCCAAAATTCTTATGAAGCAATCCTATGATCCAAAGGTCCGTCGTTGTATAGAATTTCTCTTTTTTTTCCCCCTCCATGTTTCCTTTGTTCTAAAGAAGACCTTAATTTCTAACCACCGATATTCTCTTGTAGGATCTTTATCAAATAAATCTTGTTGATTATAAGCATTGAAGCTTACATGGTTGATTATTAATAAAAATGCTGGGACTCGGACTCGGTGTGGATGCGTGTCCAGTCTAGAGTGTCCAGTCTAGAGTACCAGGAAAGGCCATTTTGGTGCTTCTATTGGAGTGGAGAGCATACGCATACGGTCGACAATGCATGTCACCCAATGCAACCAGCTGAAGTTGCCCCATTTTTTGTTTTGGGTGCTTCTGGAAACCAGCTGTGCAAAACAGTGGGCGACGAAACATCTGCAGAGGCGCAGGTACCAGGCAGATCAAGTGGATCGATCATGCACACAGAACGTGAAACAAATTTACCAATGCGAAACACAGTTGACGAAACAAGATATATATCTACAAATCTATGAACAGCGACCTGGTCGACTTGCTAATCACTAATGCGGACCTTGCTTATGTTATGTACAGATCGACTTGCAAAGTCAGCTCAGAGGCCATGCCGAATTTAAATGCGGCATATGCCAAGTAATTGTATTCCTACATGCGACAATACATGTTCCTTTTACGAGAAGTGGTCAAGAGGTGACCAGTTTCACAACGACAGGATAGATCCTGTAATACGTACACAAACTTTTTTGTTTTTGGGTTCCATCATGAACTTGACAGCTACGCATGAAACAAGGAACAATAGGTGCATACAATGTTACAATAGTTTCCATTACAACAGCAAGGAAGATGCGTCCAAATTTGTCGCCAAAGAAAATGTAAAAAGAATTAATTTGACTCTGTTGTTTGCATTGACAATTGATGTACGAGCAGGAGTGTTGTATTGCCCCCAAAAGAAGTCTGATGAACGAGCTACACATGTATCCTTTCTTTTTAGAAAACTATACCTGTAATCTCTCTATAATTGTATGATACTAGTATTTTCCTTTTATTTTCATTTCCTCTCTACGATCGATCATATGTAAAACATCTACAAAGCTCATCCTTGCAGTATGTACAATCGAGATCCTAGCCTCCTACGGGATAATTTTCCATGAAACAAAAACTAATGGAAAACTTGTGGAGATGTGTAATACTCGCTTTCGCTGAAATATGGTCTCAAGTCCTCTTGGCACATGAAATCCAAAGGGAAAGAAACAAGGTGACCTCTGACTAACCGCAATCTATCCATTGGGTCAGTAGCTTTCAGATCACCATCTTGGTAGGTATCCAGTTTCTCTTGGGCGACACCCAAATCAATTGTAGTGTGGCCAATTTTGTCCTTCAAATTAGCAAAGCTCTGACGGAATTGGACCCTACATGGTCACAATGTTTCAGAGATCACACCAATCCATGGGAAATGCAACATTAATGGAATAGAAAATACCTTGAATGGATGAGATCATTGGGCACGCAAGAAAAGACATCTTGATATATCATTGTATTTGTCTGCCATATACAATCAGTTAATAAACATTCAGGAACAAACAGAAATCAAAAAATGTATCTTGGATTGGAAACCAATTCAAGAACTTCCATCCATATGGTAGTTTCGAGCATCAGTATCTAGTACTTACAAATAATTTATAAAAATAATGAAACAGACATATATTCCTTACCTTTGCAGTAGCCATCCAGATGTTTTTGAATGTTGAATCATCAATAGGATCCATGATGCGGCTAATCTGGAATTGAAAATTATAACTGAGAAAACTGATTACTGCACCATATAACAGTTTGCAGCAATAAATGAAAAGAAATATCATTCATTGGCCACAATTCCGTCAGAGCTTCTCAGTAGGGGCCAAAGATAAAGATGTGTGAGCCAGACGGTGAAATATGTGAAAATTCAGTTGGGGGCCCAGGAACTTCTCAAAAGATTTTTATTCACAATCATGATATTATAATAAATAGTAATATCAGGTTAGCAAATTGAAAGCACTAAAAAAATGTTAGCAGATTGAAATGGCTTTCCTCAATCTTTACAGTAAAGTCTTTTTTTTTCTAAAGTACAGACTTTACTCTATTTAACATATACTATACAATATATAGACCTCCCTTTGGTCTATAGCCAAAACAGACTAATGTATACATTCTTTAAAACAATTAGGGAATTGCTATACCTCACTCGAGCGTTTTACAAGCTCCTGGCACTCGAATTTTTCTCAAGCCGCAGATGCTCATGGGAGCCTCTTCTCCAACCCCGGCGAGGTCCCGAGCTCCTCACTCCGGCAAGGTCTCCGATGAGTTAGGGCCTTAGGGATTTCAGGTTTAGGGGCTCACCGGAGATCCCTGGACTTAGAAAGGAAGGAATCTGGGGGAAGAAGGTCGCCCCGGTGGTGGCGGCGGGTTGTGGTTGGGCGGCGAGGCGGTGGGGACGCTGCCAGCTGGGTGGTGGAGGAAGGCGGCTGGGCGGGGTCCAGGCGGGGGCGACTATGGCGTCAACAGCTGTGGTCGAGGGGGCGGGAGAAGGCAGCAGTAGGGGGCGCGTCAGCGAGGTAGGGTCTCGCCAGAGCACCCCCTTGCCGAGGCGGGGGCTGGGGCAGGCAGGGCGGTGGGGGTGGGGAGGCCACTCAGGAGAAGAGGAAAGATGAAAGGTTGAAGATGACCTCGTATCCTTTAGATCCTAATCTAACGGCCGGAAAAGTTTAGTGCCAAGGTCTCTTAAAATGCTCGAGCGTTACCTAGACGGCTCCAACAATTTAACTAAAGACGAGTGTTACCAAATATTTTGAATCATGCTGATTAAGCATGTGAGGCAGACTACACAACATCAAACGGTCTCCATCACGTGTACACAACATTGGTACTTTGAAACTATAACATCAGCATAGGGTAAACATACAATGCAGAAAGACAGAATGACCAACCTCCGTTGGATGAAGGCCAAGGTGTTCTGCCCAGAGAGAGAGACGTAGGCTCAGAGAGAATTTCCCAGCTTCCCAAGGTCTTCCATCCATTTTGGAATTAACAACTTCTTTATCCTCAACGATCACAGCAATCTAGAAGGTGGAACCGGAAAACATAATCAACTCGACAACCAACAATTTTACTAAAAGTAGCCTTCTGCTGAAAAAACAACACCAAACTGTAGTAATGCAGATACTTTCTTTTTTTAAAAAAAAAGGGGGAGGGGGGGGGGGGGGGGCACATTCAATCTTGAAGCTTCCCAACACATTGTGGGGTCTAGGAAAGGGAATTTGTAGGCAGCCTTGCCCTTGCTTATTTCTCAAGGAGTAAAATAATGTTCATAATGCAGGCACTTTCAAGAAACTATAATACTTGCCAATCTACATACTTTAACATTAATAGGAATATGGAATGGGAAAGTCTTAATGCTTACTATAAATCACGCAGCTATCATAAATGGAACCAGGACTGTTCATGTGACGACATCTAACCTAGTAAAATAGGAGAAGCATCCAAAAAGCAATGGACCATGTTTCAGGAACACATACCTCAGAATCCCTTGATCCAAGCAAGCTTCTATCATTTATGTTGGCTGAACCAATCAATGTGATGCGGTCATCAATTATCATCAACTTGCTATGAACATAAATCTGCAACACGGGTGCACAGAATATTTTATATACTCATACATCAGCATATATTAGTGGCATGCAAACTGCAACCGTACCTGAGTAGTAACCAAAGGACCCTGACCAGATAATTTACCATGAGCTCTGAGGCCATAAAAAGAGATGTAGTCATGTGCTTTGGGTCCAATAACATCAAATAAATTCTGAAGAATAGAATTAGGGCCTCTACAGATGGTCCGGTATTGCCAGTGCATAATGGCCCTCACTGATGCAGCTCCACCATCATCAATACCTCCCTGCAATGAGGCAATGTATGTAATCAAGCAACAAATATATACCTGATTCTAGTTGCCAGCAGAATATTTACCTGAAAACCAGGTAAAAGAGGTATGACTACGATGGCTTTGAACCGCTTTTTCTCTCGCTCAGCTCGAAGAATACGCCTGTACAATGCTTCCAATACACGGTTTTTAATTGTATCATCTCCTGACAGGCCCGATATGAAAAATTGGTTCTGGAATGGCCAACCAAAAGGATGTTTAAGAGAAAACTTGATAGTGTATCTTCATTGCTCATTACAAAGGCAAAGAGTGGTGAAAAATGATAATTTTGGTAGAGCTTAATTGCTCACAATATGTTGGAAAAAATAAAACTGTAAATTAAGTGAGATGAGCCCAGTAGTGATATAAATACAACAACTAAGCCTTTTAGACCCAAACAAGTTGTGGTAGGCAGAATTGGAATATAAATAGTCAAATAAATAATAATAATAATACAAACCTCAATGTATACAAAGTGTTCTGCTTTTTCGATCAGTGAAAAGTAGGCATTGTGGATACTTCCTTCAATTTGAGTGGTCCCAGCAGACCATTGACCAACACTCCTAACAATCTGAGCCAAGAAGATATATCATTCAACTACTAACTTACTAAGATAATTTGCTAATGATATACATCTAACAAATACAATACATCTAACAACTATAAAACAACAATAATAAAGCCTTTTAGCCTCAAGCAAGTCTACAAGAATATCTGAAAAGATAGCACTACATTTAATGGGTTTGCTGTATGCACTTCCTTTTAACCAAATGATAACACTTTGGGATATAACCAAACCATATAATTTCTGGCAAATTGAATATACCGAAGGAAAATATATGATTATATGAAGCAGCCACAGTCAGTTAATCATCTCTCCTGATATATTTAGATACGAGTCAAACTGTGCGATAGTGAGATTAGGAAAAGCTGACATTCCCAAAACATGCAGACAGTGTTAAACATACTTCATACAATCGCTTGTACAAGAACTAGATGAGAGAGACATTTTCATATGTTATAGTAAACTGAGAGCAAACAGCACTGGGACAGTATCTAAAGGTTTAAGAAAACAGCTCTGATGGTGCTGCATGCATGTATTTTCTATCCACACAGTAGGCAGTTTCATCACTACCCCCTCCCCCATCTGAAAGCAGAGTCTTGCTCCAAACAGTAAAAGAACACCTTAAAATGTTTAACATCAACCAAATGTATTTTGCACCACCAAATTTACAAATTAGTAGGATCTGCATCTATACCCATGACAAGTATGTCCAGAAATTTTGGCGATAGTATACTAGCAGCTTGTATGATAAATAACCCCCAGCCAAATTGCATTGTGGTTAGCTTCAAAAAATAAATCATTATACAGAGTTCCATGTATCACCCTTTCTACAGCACTCATGTCACATCTGCTATCAGCTTGTTACATTCTTAATGAATAATAATTAGTTTTATTAGTATATATTGTGATCAACTCCAAGCTACATGCAAACATAATCGTTCACTTAAAAAGCTTATTATTTACGAAACGTGTATTTGACTGAATATCCGAAGACACTGCACCTGACTAATCCCTGTCAAAATATTTCACTCAGAAAATAATGATCAACTAGAAGCTGCAAAGTACCATGTACTGACCTGACAACGACAAGTTACCCTCGGACCAACTTGTCCAACATCCAGTACAGAAGCAACTTGGTCTCCTCGCTCCTGCATTTCCCACCATTTGTTGTCCATGTGATGCTTATCATTCCTAACAGATTGCTGATCAAGGGAACTGACATCGTCCACAAAACTTCTCATAGGTAAATCCTGACGAGAGGAATCCAACTTTGCCTTTCGGTTGAGCAAAGGCTGATTAAAGCTCTTTTTGTTTAGGTGATCCGAATGATTAGTGCCTAAATCAGTCACCTGTAAATCTCCACTCGATAATTCCTGAGGTTCAAGCTCTTGAGGTAAAAGCAATGGAACATCCTGACACGATGCACGTGATGCTGAGACAGGCTTTCTAACATCAACTTCCCTATCATGATACTGTTTACCCTCAGCCTCTTCATTTGTTTCCTTGTTTCTTCCTTTATAATGTGGAATTACCATGTGGTGATGAGGCATCAGTAAGGGAATTGCTTGCTCATTTAAAGCTTTGTTCCTCTGAGAAAAAAATACAGTAAATTTCTAATACAATGGAATAAACTGTTTCTATGATGGGCAGGGCACACCATTGAAGAAACTAACCTTTGCATAGTTCCAGCGCTGAACAAAATGTCTTGCTACATCACGACAAGGTGGACCGTAGAGAACACACTGGACATCATGCCAAGGCATGCGGGGATACTTAGCACGGTCCAACTCATCTTTCATTGTGTCCTCCCAAGAATTGGGCTCAGATTCCCTAGTGCATACAGATAAATTCAAAGTAAAAAAATTACAAAATGAAGATTGATTTGACAATTTTTTCCTGCACATCTAAAGCTGCTTTATCGTAATTACCTGGGGTTGTAGTAATCCTTCCCTGGCCATATCAGAGGAGGCGAATCAGTAACTTTGTGTTCAGGATTATCGTAGCGACCAAAACACAAGTCAAGGCCTCCAACATAACATACTTGATTATCAACAATCACAATCTTCTCATGGTGTGACCTTAAAACCAGAAAACAGTAATTGCCTGAACAAAATAATGTTTTACTGAATGTAGGACAAAAAAAAATCAAAAAGTCCTTCATACCACAAGTATACACCACTTGAGAAATGATCAGGGTAACGCAAAACTTTAACATTCTCATGAATGTTAAGCAGCCTATGTTTACTGTATAAGCTGTTGATTTTCAAAGCAAGAGCAACTTCTTTGTATAATAGAATATAAATCTGCAAAATTGTCAGGGTTTGAAGTCAAACAAAACAAATAATAAGCAATTGTCAGTGTCTAGCAACAATAACTCCAATCAAATAATCCACTTAGTCCAATAAGGATTTCTCAACTTCGCGCACATAGAGCTGAGTTAATACTTATGCTATATTTTTCAGAAATTAGGGCACTTGATGGATAGTGCTGCATGTGGAAACAAGTGAAGAAACTGGAACATCCAGCTTACGTTAGAAGCTAAAGTGTCACATGCAAAAAAAACTTGCATTTCGTATGCATGCTGTTGTGGATCTCTGTATTCATGATACTTTGTTCCAGCCAAGCCATTCCACTTCGTTTTAAATTGAGCATGTGGTATGATAGTCTTGTTTCTACCCTATACTTGGTTCAGTTCCCAACCCTTACATGAGTAGCCCACTGAGCTATTGTTGTTGCTCCATACAGTAAACCTTCTCCCCCTCTATCAATGAATTGCCCTAATAGTTATCTGTAACTGACATTAAACTATAGCCTAAATCTGCTTAGTGACTATTGTCCTTGTGTGGGTTAATGGTGACCTATTTTATGATCACAACCTCAAGCATATCAAGCACCTCATCACATAAGCAAAGCCTGTAAAGATGAAGATGCGTTGATAGTGCCTAGAATACAAGGGTAAGGGTGTCATCCACATTCAGGTACAAGATTTTCCCCCTTTCCCATATGACTTTGTGTGGTGAAAACTGCAACCTTATGATTCTAGAAAGCCAGCCATTAATTCTTAGATGCTTAGAATACTGTGTCAGTAAGCATAGAAAATCAATTATATCATGGTGACTCAGTCGACATATATTTAGATATGGCAATGTTGCTTCAAAATTCAAATATAATTCCTGATGGTTTTTATATTTAATAAATAATACCTGTACACCCTCCTTAGCTCTTGCTTCCAGCAGAGCATCAAGCCTAGATGACCCATGATGTTTGAATGGGCGTCGAAGATACAACTCAGGGCAAAGCCACCAGCCCGTGATAAATATCTGCACTGATTTTCAGTTATCTGACTTGCATACATGAAGAGAATTACCCTGCAGTAACTGTTGAATGAACTGAAAAACCAACCTCTGATTTAGCTTCCTCAATAGAGGAAGCAATAGCTTCGAATGAAGCTTGCCCATCAATAAACCATTGTACCATACTCCCATCTTCCATTAAACCTCTTGGTGGTGCAAATGAGCCAAAACGATGAGGATAACACCAGCCTTCTGGGGGTTGTCGAGCAGCATTTATAGCAGTTACCCAGTCCTTCACCTTAGAAGAGCTTCTCGTACGTAGCTTTATCGTCCGTCCACCAGAAGACACCTTTATCAAATGAATAACATAGTAATGTTCAGATTCAAAGCAAGGTGCCATCACGCATAAAACAATGCCACCCCACCAAGTGGAATGGACTAGTTAAGCAAATGTGAACAGCCACAGAAAGTTGTTTATTTTTTCTTTCTTGTAATAATATCATCGATGCAAGCTACCACAAAACAGGAACAGAATCTGTAAACGGAATACAGAGATGTAGTTGTTGACACAACAATAGAGTCACAGGTAAGGACCTGACATCTAGTTTTTCCCTAATTGGTTATGCATGTGAGCACTTGTTCAGAATTAGACTCACAGACCGAAAGCTAATGCTGTCAGATGATTCCTAATGTGATACGATTATGGTCTTAGAATAAAACAAAGGTTCATTCACACAAATAACATGGATAATTCTTTCTCTAATGATTGATAAGGAAACCAATTCAGCTGTCATATTTGGTTCTCACATCATGAATCTGAATGTATTAATATTCTTTTGACATGGAGAGTGTGGTTTTTAAGACGTCGCCTAGGCGACAAGGTACTCCAGTGTCACCACAAGAGCCTAGTTATGCCTTGTTAAATAACTGAATGCAATATTTGGTACAACGGTGGCTTTTCAAAAGAAAGTGAATTTGGCACCCATGGGGGCTCGCGCCCCAGTTATTGAAAATGCAGTAATTTTACATATTCCAATTTTTAAAACATTTCATATAAAATCTAAGTAGCACACATAAGAGCTACGAAAACCTGCAAAAAATCATCTTTGAACAACAACAACAACCAACCTGCAAAAGATCATCATCTTTGATATCAAGATTAAAAAATCACAAGGGAAACTGTTTACACTACCAGACTGTTTCTTTTCGATTCTTCTTCTTGAAATCTAGGATGAATTTGAGGCAAAAATTCAATGGACATACTTCATGTCATATGTACAACACACGAGTTTTTGACAAGTTTTTAAAAGATTGAACATGTGGAATTGCCTAATGGGAGTGCGGAAACCCCCGGGCACCATGCAATTACCCTTTTCTTAAGCATTAAAAACCACTAGATTTCATATGCTAAAAAAGTTGCTGACTTAAGAACTTGATTTTCTAATAGTACCTGGAACCCAAAATGCAATGGATTACGTTCCTTGATCTCTTTTGCTATAGAGATTTGACCTTCACCAGATATATCCATATGCGGCAATGCATCAAATATAATGACATCTAAAAGCTTCGGGTCAAAAGGATCTTCAAGCAAAGCCAAAAATCCCGGCTTCAGGACCACCCAGACCTATTGAAGAAACATCAATTCAAATACAATGACAAGAAAATAGCAGAAAGCAATATACAACAAAAAACTTAGCTCGATACCTTTTGCCATTTGCTCTGGCAACAGCTAAACAATCCACATGAGCAACAGTTTTTTTTACGGTCTTTCTGAATCTTTGGCAAGTGTCCAACTGAAACATAGTCCTCTTTCAGCTTTGGCCCATACTCAGGTAAAAATGACAAACATGACACCTCCAAAAACTTGCAAACCTGTAACACAAAAAACAAATAGATGATCATATAAAATGTTGTGAATAACATTTTAGTGCTTAATTACTAACAACATAATGGAATGTACAAAGCTGTTGATACCTCTCGTGAGTTGACAATATTCAAATTTCCTAAGAAATGGTTCAGATACTCTTGCATTGCAACTTTTGCTCGATCAGAAATAGATTGTTGACGTCCAAGCGCTGGTCGAATGACAGGCAAAACAGCACTTGAAGGAACATTTCTGCCACAACAGGTTCAATGTCTTGCTTACTGCATGCATGGAATAACATATGGAGACTTAACTGCTCTAAATCACCATTTGCAATGTGATAAATCATAACTATATCTCAGATACCAGTGAATCTTTATATTACACTAGCATCATCAATATATAAGCATGTTTACCTATTTCTAATGGAGGTTTCTTCAGACGGTGAAGGAACATTCATATCATCTGCTTCATCTTCATCATGTACTACTGGCATATGCTCCCCAATTCCCAAATTTTGAAGCCATTCCTTGACCTTCAAGGTAGAATGTAAAACTAAATTTAGCGTTATAGGCTCAACGTAGAACACTACAGTAGGAGAAACAAGAATCACAGAAAGTAAATCAATTATTACAGTCTCAGGCTATATCATCTGTTTCATCCCTATACATTCAAAACTCAACCAACTGTTCTGTAGATGATAGGTAAGGAGCTGTATCGAAGTCATCTGAAAAATTAAACCATCTGATTGGGTACTGATGGGTGTATAGTTATTGTCCGTACCAAACAAACGGGTTTAATTAAATTTTGAAATAACAACATTACTAGCTTTAGGATAAATGGCTCTGCAGATTTCAGATTTCATCACATCAAATTTTGATAAATCATTTCATGAGCACATAAATGATAATGGCTCAGTTCTTCTATGGTCATCTATTGGGTACAAGCACATTGCAGATGGGGTCAAATTTAAATGACTAATGATGGCATCAAGTAATTCGCTTTACATGGCACTCATATCTCGAAAAGAAAATGGTTGACGAATAAAACAAATGGCATGACATCCATGAAATTAACTGACCTGCTCCTGCTTTTCATGGAATTCTTCAAGGAATTCACGCCTCTTCAATGCAAAGTGTAGATAGAGAACCTGTGAGGCTTTCTTATATAGACGCCACCTAAACTGATAGAAGAAACATTATTCAGAGTAGATAAGCCTCATTTGCGTTTGCAGAAAAATATTACACAAAACTCGAAAATAAGTATCAGAGCGGAAAAAGAAAAGGATTTGTCAAAGTGCCTCTGGGTTTGGACATCATAAAATTCCATTGAAAATAGATAATTACAGGCATTTTGACAAATGTAGCACTTCGATAGATATCCAAAAACAACATGCATTGCATAAAAAAAGGTTTGAGGAACCATATACCAAACGCTCAGTTTATATGGAATAAATAAACTAGAACCTACTACTGGTAGTCTCTCTGGAAACTTAAATTCGACAGAGCAACTGCTCACAAGCAGGAGGCCAAGAACCAAAATAGCACGATCAAGTGCATTGGATTGTGTCGACTCAACTGAACATCCACATTAAAAGGCAGCATCAATCCAATACCCAAAAAAAAAAACAAAAAAGGAACTTTCCCACATGGGCACCGACACGCTGTTCTGTTGAGATGGTCAAAACAATACTGGTCCTATTCACAAGAAATGATTCCTGACTCTGATGTACGAATCCTCCGACTAAGTACGCGAGAGCTAAATCAGTAGCTGCCTTTGTTGGCATCAATTTCAACTAGAACCTATGACCTGATCCCTGATTTCAGCCACCAAAAGGACGTGCATTCAGAGTAATAATATACATCGCATCGCCCCCAAATTCTCATGATTCTGCAGGTTTCCAAGCCGAGTATGCGACCCATGGATCCATCCAAACCTCAAAGCTCCCCGGGAAGAAGAGAAGGAGGTGGACGGCCGGGCAGGAGGATCCGCTGACCTGCTTGTAGTGGACCTCGATGGTGTAGGAGAGCAGCATGGGCGTGATGTCCCCCGCGTCGGGCCGCGACACGGCGACGATGGACGCGCGCGGGAGCTCGTCGAAGACCCGCGCCGAATCGGGCACCCTGAACGACGCGGAGGCCGTCGCCGCGAGGACCTCCGGGCGCCGCTGTGGCGCCGCGGCCGCCTCGCCGTCGCCCTCGGGCTCGGACCTCCGGTCCGAGTCCGGCGACGGCATCCGCGCGTACGGGTGGCGCTCCGCCGGCAGGCGGTCCATGTTCATGGGCGGAAGCTTCGAGAGAGAGGAGGACGGCGGACAGCTGGGACGGGCTCGATCTGATTGGCCGGCGGAATTCCGTGACCTTTTTTGTTTGGTCGTGTTGGACGGTTGATCGAAGGATCGGTCTGCTTGCTTTGCTCCTTCGTGCTGCGGGGAACGCGAGGAGGAAGGCAAACTTTTCTAATGGCTTTGGGCCGTCGAGAGGGACAGATAGTGGGCCCGTTGCGTCTGCTTTGTGGCCGAGCTTGGTGGGGCAGAGGAGTTTGGACCGATTCAAATTCAGACGTCCATGATGCCAATTTGTGGCTTTCTGGGTGGAACTAAAAAATGCACAAAAAATTATTATTCCAACAATCTACGAGCCCTTTATTAAGTATTTAAGATCAGTACAGGGCGAAGTGGTTAGACGAGAAGCTAGCACGTCACAAAGTCTGTTTAGTACAGTGCTTTTTAAGATAAGTGAACGCTTAAAGAAAGGTATTATCTCTGTTTTCTTATTATAAATTACTTTTTAAAATCATTTTGAAGAAAACGTTTCCTTTCTTTTGACGTTTGATGAAATCTCAGGTACTAGGTAGGCAAAGGCAACTAACGCATCCATACAAATTCCAAGTAGTTGAGTGTGGCCGCCTTGCATGCAAGCGACGGATCTCAAGGCCGTTTTGCCAACCGCCGAACACTTTTTTTTTTTTGAGACGTTTGAAGAAACACTTTGTGAAGTCCTACCAAGTGAAGTCGTAATATGATTAGTGGGGTAGAGCTGGAAGAAAAGAAACATATTTCTTTTTCTATTCATGATCTTTTTTCATTTAAATTGTCATCTTTTTATTCAACAAGCAATTGTAACTAATTTTAGTAGAGTGGTACATGTACCTATAGAAATAGTTCTATAGAGAAACTAAATGTGAAAATTTTATAAAACAAATTGAAGATATCTATTCTTTGATTAGCGTTGTACTCACTCTCCCTCTATTTTTATATCATTGCTGTTATTAATTTCAGTTTTTTAAAAAAAATTAAAGTGTTAAACACCTTAATAATACCAACAATAGCGGTCCAGCGACCTAGAGGAGGCATGTCCAAAACATGCATTTCGCTTGGCTTGATTAGGAATCTTACAATACATTCATGCAACAAAAGGTGGGCAGACAGAGTGCCACGTCACCGGCATTTCCCGGCCGTCGGATGGGCGAAGGGATGACCCAGATCATGCAACCACAGGACATTTTGTAAAACAGCCCTCGCATTTTTGAAACTAAACCTGCAGTCCGAACTGCTCTCATAGAGTTTTGTAAAACCGCCCTCAAGCTATACTGAAATAAACCCGCAGACCACATCATGCGAGGGCCATTTTTCTCAAAAGTCCTTAAATTTTACAGAAATAAACTCCAAGTCCTACCCGCTCTCACAGATATCTTCAACAAACGTTCTCTAACTCTATCGATATCAAACCCGCAGTCCAGATCCTTTATATATTAATCTTTTTCTTTTAAAATTTGCTAAAACTTAAAATTGTATACTAGATCACATAAAAATCGTAAAATAGAAATAATTATATTTTTCCAAATCCTCATAAATATATCTATGCATTGGATCCAAAATAAAAGATGTTATTTTAGAAAGTTTTAACCGTACATTTTTAGAACATAAATATGAAAATCAAATAAAAAACAATTAAAAAGAACCCTGAAATCAAATTCTATAAATTCATACCCTTTTCATCGTACATTTTTTCCTAATACTTTTAGAGATAAATATGAAAATCAAATAAAAAAATAAAAAAACAAACTAGTTGAAATTACATATATTTTAAAAGAGCAATATGAAAATAAAATTTAAAAATAAAATAAAATAAAAACTCTTCAATCAAATCCTATGGATTTGTATCCTTTTCCACTTTTTTACTAATATTTGAACATAAATAATCGCTATACATAAATAATACTTCACCATTGATTTTCCCTATCTATTATTTTTTTTCTTTTATAAACAAAATTTTCTAAAGCTTTGAATTGCGTAGTCATTAAAAAACCTTCTAAAATCAAATCCTGTAAATTCATAGCATTTTCCATAAACTTTGTTTCTTGATTCTTTTAGTAATAATTAAACATAAATAATTACGTACATACATATACACAGTATTATACTTCACCATTGGGCTCTATCTATTAATTTTTTTCTTTAAAAAAATTGCTAAACAATTAAATAGAGTAGTAAATAAAAAAAACCATAAAATAAAAAATCTATTTGTTTCAAAATTCTCATGAATAGATATATGCAGTAGAAATCAAATAAAAAATATAAAAAACTATTTTTTTATTATTTTAGTAATACTTAAACACAAACGCATATATACATGTACATGGTATAATACTTCATCATATATATATATATATATATAGCCACAATTACATCAACATATAACTAATCTCTATACACTGGCCATACGCGGCTATTTTAGTCGATACCAAAATTCAAAGACAAACCGACTAGGCCACCGATCTGAGCAGGCTACGCAAATGTTCTTATTGTTCTCTAGAAGCCATGACCAGTTATCTCTTTTCCCAAGATGCTTAACACGTAGTTGCCAAATGATCCACACGAAGTTAGGACTAACCAACATTGTTTTAACGAGTTAGTTTTCTTATACATTGGGGACCGGAGGAAACGTGTTTAAAAATCATTTGAGACTGTAGTTGTAGGTACTAGAACACGCCAGCGCCAGCGCTCGCAAAACAGGTGGAATGGTGGTGCTGCCAGTTACTCCTTCCGGATTTTCTTGACGCTTCAGACTACTTTGATAAAAATTAAGGATTGAGCAAATTAATAATTTTATCTTCTGATTAAGCCTATTTCTCATTTCCTCATATGACTTGCTTTCGAAGAACAATAGAACTTCGGAATAGTGATGTGTGTCTGAACTACGACGTCAACAAATTTCACTTTTGACCTGAGACGTCAAGCAAAAAAATCTTGAGGGAGTAATGGATAACACGAGACACCGAATCGAGAAAAATTTGAATGTAGCTTTTGAAAAACAAAACGTTCTGACCTTGCAAACGCATCCAAACTACACACTAGCGACGAAAGAAAGACTGTTTAATCTCAAATAGAATCACGAAAGCTATACCACATGTTTTCTATCTTCTAAGAGAAGTTATTTTTTTATTCATTCTATAGAGTTGTTGTATATTCCTATTATAGACGTATATCACAAAGAATCAAATAAACAACATTTTCTCAGTCTTAAAAAATCTGAACCAAACAGATCCGAACACATAATCATGCGGCTGCGGCCACGGAGCAACGAATGAATTTGCACTTTGACTCGGTCAGTCATGGACAGATGTGGTAGTAACACGTTGACTGTGACACTGACATATGGCCCGCTGTTCTAAGAAGAGAAGAGACCAGCACGTACGACTGTTTCGGAGAGGTGCGCGCCGAGTTCATTCAGAATCAGACTTTTCAGGTCACGAGGTAGATTGGCATCGCCGGCGGCGGTCCTCCACCCACGGTGCCGCGGCCAAGGTCGGCGTTCCTGAGGCTGACGTACGGTACAGACGCGGCGCCGATCTCAGCGGCGGCCAGACGGTGACGATCGGACCGCACTGCCGGCGCCCAGCAGCACGCGCACGCGGCCGCCGTGTCGCCTTCCCCGCAGCAGTCGGCGTCGGCCATGTACAACGGGACGGCAGGAGAGGAGGAGCCGTAGGGGAACGCCGGGTCGGCTTTCGTGTTGTGGTTGGATGACGGCGACGTGGACGGGCGCTTGAAGAGCAGGAACGCCGCCGAGCTCCACCACCACCGCCGGCGGCGATGCTGCTGCTGCTCCTGCTGTTTGTTGTTGTTGTGGTGGTGGTGCTTCTTCTTGGAGATGGGTTTCTGAAGCTTGAAACGCACGGAGTCTAGCGCCGGCGGTGGAGGCTGCTGGCGCCTGATCGATGGCCGCTTCGTCTCAATCTGATGAATTGTAGAGAAGAAATGACGTCAGCGCGTCACAAGAATCGGACATGGGACCTTCAAATATTCAACAGGAAGACTCGACGTGCAAGACAGTTTACTGCAGAAAAAAAAAAAGAAGCAAACCTGGGAGAAGAACTGGAGGAGCTGCGTGTCGAAGCCGTAGTCGCTGAAGTGGTCCGTCGCCCCGGGCGCTGTAGGCGGCGCCGTCTTCTTCTTCCCCATCGGCGTCGCGAAATGCGGACGCTCACAGAGCTTTCTTCTGCTGCTGCCTTTGAGAGCACGGGTGCAAACGAGGGACGGAATGCACGAGCTCTCTGTTTTCGGGATGAGGAAACAAAACAAGGATAAGAAGCTGCGGTTTCGGCGTTTCTCGGGCAAGAACTGAAGGAATAAAAAAGGGATTTTAAAATCTACTCCTAGCGAGAGCAGCCAGCAGCGCAGGGGGATGTTTGGGGAGCAGGGCTGGTCAGGCTCCCACTCCCAGTGCGTGCATGCGCTGGGAGCAAGCAAACAAGCAAAGTTACCGTTGCGCGGGCGCGGCTACCAGCCTCGAATGCATGAGTCATCGGTGTCTCTCCCACCGTCGTGCCACGCTCCATCCAACACGCGTGACGCGTGAGTTCTCAATGCGGCCGCGCGCTCCCTGGCAGCCTTTTTCCGCTTTCACGCCACTTTTCTATCGCGCACTCTGGCCGTAAAAAAATGTCGTGTCTTTGGTGAGGCCGACAACACTGCATACTATTTACTCTGACAGAAAGGCCGCCATGTTTTTGTTTTGAAGGTTTAACTGCTCTGCCTAAAAATCGTGACTTAAGTGAAATCCATCCAAAAATTAATTCTAGTTTAATATTCTCTCATAAGAAAATTTGTAGCAGAACCCACTCACCCACAGTATTTTAGTGAAATCTCTCCTCCACATGATTTTTGTGGGATGATTTGAAATTCAAATACTCATAATTTGAATTTTTTGAAAATCAAATATTTCAAATGTTATGGTTGGGTCTGCTTTTACAACAAATCATCTATAGACGTACAATATTAAACTTAAGTGAGTTTATGTAATTAAGCCAAAAATCATTCTCTAAATTTCAACTGAATTTTTTACGGTAAAAACCTGACGGGACATCAGGATCCACCGCTACCGCCTACCGGCAGACCGACCAGAGTTTGAGCCTTTTTGACTGCATCGTGCTTTTCGTTCACTGCACTGAGATGGGAGAATGCAACCTTCTCAGCAGATGGACTGCCATGACTGGTTTCGTTGGAAATATGGAAATGGACGACTAACGGCAGCCTGCAGTGATCGGGGATATGTGTTTGGGCTGGACACCCATATAAAATTCTGGGCCTGCCGATAAGAGGCCCAACTTACGTTCTTGCTTTCGGCTCGTTACTGTGTTATGCTTTCTGACGACTAGCCAATTACTCTGAAGGCTCACTCTTCGACGTTCCACGAGCTCTTTTTTTTTCATTGTTATAAATTTGTATTAGAAAGAAAATGTCAACAATAAAAAATATCTAGTATTTTAATTTTTAGAGTTTGATGTAGTATTTTATCAGGTTAGAATATCTCCTCAAAATGCATTTCCCTTTTCCTACTCCACCTCTATCGTACCCATCGTATTAAATAGTCACGTTTGAGCTCCCAGACCAAGCCGTGCCCGATCATCGGTCGATCGAGAGAGTTTGTTTGATTTCAGTCCCTCGTGAAAAGAAAGTCCACAATATTTAACTATCAATTTTGTATTAAAGAATATACTCCCGCCGTCTCTCACTTTAGATGGCATTGTAGCATCTTAGAGTCTTCCTAAATTAATTATATAACAATTCATGCTATCGGATAGGTATTTCTCTCTTTCCTAATACATCTCTTTCTCTTTTTTTCTATGCAATTCTTTTCCGCCACTCCTTAATCTCTGCATCCAAAACTAAAATGTCACATAAAATGGGATAGAACGACTAGTATATATTATATAGTGTTTTATTGTCATAGTTCTTATCACTATTTTTTAAAAAAAATCATGGACTTATAATATTATTTTTAACTGTTTATCTTATTTAAATATATAGGCCCTGTTTGGGGCAGCGGTTGCTTCTACGATTTTCCCAAAATCAATGATACAGAGAAGCTAATGGTTGCTGGCCCCAAAAGCTGTAGAAGCTCCCCCAAACAGGGGCTATAATAAATATAAAAATTTATCAAAATAAGGTAGATGAGACGAATGATAAATAGATAATGTTAAAGTCAATAATATTTTTTTTATGCTCCTTGACGTGTGCGTATTGCACAATCTCTTTCCTACGACCAGGACCCGAATCAGGAAAGCATTATGTAATCCTTCCCAGCAACTTGGATGTTGTTAAATTATATTGCGTTGGCGCCGTATGGAGGATGGAATTCGTTACTCCTACCGAACTCGTCGCGCAGCTTTTCTATTCTTTGAGCCAACATGTGATCACCTCGAGAAAAGGTCCGCGGCCACGTATTGTTTGTTTACGGAGGCTGCGTCGTCGTTGCCTCTTGAGCCATCGCGTCCACATGCACATGCAGAGTCGTCTGAACTGGTTTATTATTATTAAACCCTAATCTAATTCGAAGGCGGACAAAGAAACTCCATAAACAAAGTCCTGGCTCGATCTATCTCTTGATACCCATACGCTGTCGCTGTGTCCAGCCAGTGCCGTATAGACACATCAGCAGTGACTAGGAAATCTCGGTTGCCAGGTCAGCACAACATCGTGGAATAACTAACAAACTTATACTACTATGCTAACCACTATGGGTGGCCCTCAAGTTGACTCTGTAATGATGTCTGCATAGCGCGCGCGCTATAGGAGGCTAGTTGATCTAAATAATTTGTTCAAGGGTGACAAGCAGTTGCATGTTCTTATTAAGAGTTGGATATTAATCCTTGCGTATAATAATTTTGGTGTGGCATTCTTTCAAGCTTTTCAGGGCGGACTTTAATTATAGTTTAAAGCTATTTAGCATTACTTAAATTGGGCTTATTATTATCACTAGCATCGACGAACACATACTGCGTCTATCCCATAAATTAAGTCTGAGTCTTGGACAATATTTATACCACGGTCTTCAAAACATAATTTTTGTACTTCTGTTTTCTATAAAAGCATTTATCATCTAAAGCAATAAAGTATTTAGTATTAAATGACTTATATGTTTTTTTAACTTAACAACTTAATAGTTATATTCATCATTTATACGGCTAATATTTGTTCAAAACCTTATCGAAAACAACTTGATTTTGCGTGGGAAGGAGAGGGAGTATATATAGTATTACTAATACAATGGTAAAAAGTAAAGAGAGTATAGCATGGTTGTGTAGCTGTAGATCCAAAAAAAAAAAAAAGGAACATTGTTACGAACGAACCGACCAAGCAATGCTGACCAGAGAGTATATAGAGTGGGCAACGCCTCTGCGACTGTGAGGATATTAAACTAAAAAGAAAGCCCGGAAAATAAAATTATACTACTACTCGCTGTTAGTTAGTTAGACTGTATAGTGTTCGTTCTTTCCATAGAGTGATCTGTTTGTTTTGTACATGACTTTTGGTCTTCTTATTTATATTGGGTTGATAATCATATGTTTGTTATGCTCTCTAGTGAGAAATTGTGAAGCTTCATGACTCGTTGGTTGTATGGACGCTGTGTATTGTTTTTAAAACAATAGAGACGGGAATATGGTTTCATTATCAAAAAAAAAAAAAGTTAGTTAGACTGTCTGTTACTAAAAGCTAGTTTAGCTGCAGAGACCCAGGGGCCAGGGTACCTTTATACAGTATACAGTACAATTTTTCCGGTTAGAGGCTTTGTACTCTTGATCAATCTGTGGGAGCAGAGCAGAGAGACCCTGTCTGTGGGCGGAACGGACATAGTTTGAGGATATCAACAACCTTTGGGTTTGGGTACCAGCAGCGGCTCGAGAGATTCGGGAGCATCGACAGTGATGAGAGCGTGTCTAGACTCTCCTCGATCGATCCTCGCCTGTGAACCAGAAAAACTCGCACATGCCCGCGGCCACGATCACAGGATCAGAATATATGTTTTCCAAAACCCGGAAACATGCACATCACTCCCTTTCCCTTTGTGCCGGTGCCGATGCCGCTGCGTCGATGCTCTGCATCTCTCTGCTCTGCTGCGCCCACCTGCGTCGCCCGTCTGACCTCGCCAAGAGCCATAGTAACCAGAAAAGAAGAAACGGCCGCCTCCGCCTGGCTTGCGGCTTGCGTTACCTAGGCCGCACGGAACGGAAGAGCCAGATTCACCAGCGCAGCGCTCGCTTATAACCGCCGGCGCCGGCGCCGCTTCTGCTGCAGCGCTGCGCTGCGGTGTGAGTGTGACATCATAAAAGCGAGCGAACCCAAGCCTCCACGTCTCGCGTCGCGCCTCCTCCTCCTTCCTCCGCAGTCCCCCACTCCTTCCTTCCATTTCGCCGTTTACTCACTACTCATTCTCGTGCGTCCGATTCCATCAACCGCGCGCGCGGGCGTTCCGACCGCGACTGGGGTTCGTCGATCCATCCATCGATCGGGCACGCCTGTTCGCTCGTTGCGGCCGGCGGCGCTGTCAGACGAGACGAGGCATTCGTTTATGGGGGCGGCGGCGGACCACCAACCGCTACAGAGCCCGGGCCCGAGCGCGGCGGCGCGCGCCACCTGGGCGCCGCACGGGCGACTGCTCACGGCGTGCCTCGTCGCGCTCAACGTCTTCCTCGTCCTCCTCGTCTTCGTCTACTTCTGGCGAGTCTTCTCCCGCGCGCCGCGCCGTGGCCGCGGCGACGACGGCGACGACGAGGAGGACCCCTACGACGCCGCGGCGTCGGACGACGGGGGGTCCTCGCCGCCGGCGTCGCCCAAGGCGCGGGACCGGCGCGAGGTGGAGCGCGCCATCACCGCGCTGCCCGTCTTCGTGCACTTCTCCTCCTCCGACGACCACGAGGTCCCCGGTGCGGTCGAGTGCGCGATCTGCATCGCGGAGTTCGCGGACGGCGAGGAGGGCCGCCTGCTGCCGCGCTGCGGCCACCGCTTCCACGCGCGCTGCGTCGACACGTGGTTCCGCTTCCACACCACCTGCCCGCTCTGTCGGGCCTCCGTCCTCCAACAAGTCGCCGGCGGCGAAGGCCCCGAGGCGGGGGAGGCGGGGGTGACCACCACCACGCTGGACCGGTCGTCCGGTACGGGTTCAGATTGCCCGGTGTGAGTGTGAGATACCGCTGCGAAGCCAGCTGCAAAATTTAGTGGCACATTCATTCATAGCCGACCGTCAATTTATTTTATTTTATTTTGTTTTCTTTTCATTTTTTTGGGCTTTCTGTGCTCGTAGACTGTGAATTGGTAGAGCAGGCGACCCAGCTCATGCGGGCGAGATCATACGACGTTTTAATTTCTTTATTTACCCTTTGCGATACCTAGACTTTTCATTTTTGTTTCCGTTTTTTCTTTTTTTTTTGTATCCCTTCCATTAGGTAGGCAGTGAGCTGTACTTAGTTTCAGTCGACCTGTACTTTTTGTGATTTGTGTGCAGCTCCGTCAAACTTTAAAGGAAAAAGTTTAATTTAGTCTCTCGCACCGTATAAAGGGTTTAGATCAGAATCATCGCCTCGACAGGCCACGTGTGCTATTAAACGCGACAAATGAATTATGTCTCGTTTAAAAATTTTATTATGTGACGATTTGTATATCTTTATACATCAAAAAATTTATTTTAAATGTAATATTAGTCTAATTTTTGTTGAATTTATTTTAAAAATTTTAAAAGTTGAATTGACATGGAAGAGGTACACGGGAAGATCATTGGTGATTTTATCATCCCTACGCTATGCGCGGGGGAGCAAAATTCCACATCCAATGTTCTCATTCGTGGGGATACGATATGCTAGTTGGCGGCTGACCAGCAAGTCGTTGCCCATCATCAAAGAGAAAATGAGGAGAAAATCTTAACCCCAGTGACAAAAAGGTATAATTAGAGTTTTTTTTTTCAGTTCATGCAAGGGATTCACTACCATTATTATCAGGACTAAAAGTTACCGGAACGATTGACAACGCAACCTACTCCGTTCACCATTCTGAGCGGCCGGCAACCTCGCACAGTCACAGCCTAGTTCAGAAACATCCATCGTAGGTCAGCTAGTACTTGGCAAGTTGGGAGAGATATAAATGTTCTAAAAATACGGAGGACTGTGCTTTGTCAGCTTGTGGAACTCTCGTTTTAATTAGTGCACACAGTTGAGCCCAAGCACTGTTGTAACCGACGCCTGCCAACGGCTGTCAATACCCAACCCAAATAAATCCAGCAAAAGCCCTTTTCTTTTTGCAACTGAAAAAAATAAGTACTACTATTCAATTCACCAACTTGCTGGTGTTCCCGATGCTATATTAATGGCGTCGCATGTGCCTCCCTCAGATCGTACCATTTCGTACGTTTGACCCGACCAAACCGGAGATAAGCTCAAAACGAAAAAGAATCAAAGGTGGTAAGCTCTTTCTAGTGTTTGTACAACTACTCTCAGACTCCCTATATTCCTAATTACTCTTCTTTTTCTTTGACGTTAGGACATGGCTATGTAGTTCATTGGTAGGTCTTTTTTGCTGTCTTAAATGACAGAAAATTTAAAATGGAGGAGTATCTAATACGCCTTTAGTTCATAAATACTAATTGACGCTATTGACTTTATCATAAACATTGATCATTTATCTTATTAAAATAATTATGATTAATATTATATATTTTATAATTTGGTTTATCATTAAATATATTTTAACAACAACTTAAATTTTATATATTTAATTTAATTTTTTTAATGAAGACGAATGATCAAATTTTACTAAAAAATAACAACTGCAATTATTTATTTATTTATTTTGATGAATACAGTACATACATAAACACTCATAAATACATACAAGTATTTATTCCTATGAATACATGCACACCCACCCTACTTATATAAGCGTCAACGAACAACTGAGTCGGCTGTTCTTGAGATTTTATAAAGTCACCACAGACGCCTCGCTATTGACGGAAACATCGCCCGCCACTGCCGAATAATTAACCATACAGCAACATTCGTATCAAATCTAGAATTCCGGGTAGGTTGGTTCCACTATAAAAAACCTAAGCATCTGAGCTAAGTATCTGAGCGTCAATTATTTATGACTGAGGGAGTATTTGCTTGGCTCTGAACACCCAAGTTTAAGGGGATACTCCATGAAAAATGTGGTTTATAGTGAAAATGAGCGATATATAGATTCATGCATGTCAAGTGAGAAATGTGTGTGTTGGCACGCAAGAATAATATATATATATATATATATATATATATATATATATATATATATATATATATATAGACACATGAAGGATAAATACACTTTAGCTTCAGCCACAAAATGCTGGCGAACTGGACAAAAATATATGAGTACACACATATGTTACAAGAATGAGAGAAACGTCGATCGGGTAAGAGAGATCTATATCATGAAAGAGAGGAGACATGTGTATTTGACCAGTACTCCTATGCTCCGTTTTATTTCTTATTTTGGATCTCGACATGCGAATTAAGATGAGAAGAAAAATGTTGCAATACAGAGAAAATCAGAGATGTATTAGGAAAAGAAAGGTGCATTGAGAAGTAAAAATGATAAATATTATGGTACAAATATTGAATCTAAGAAATATAATTAAAACGGGACCGATTTTGAAAAGAAATTATAAAACGAGACTGAGCCATAGAGGGAGTATTTTAAAAATTTGAAGATTGATAGTAAGTACAAATTATTTGAAAAGAGGGGGGTATTTTTTTAAACAGCTAATTATATAGCATTCCCGGAACGGGAATCGCGTACTACGTACATAAGATGCAGGTGAAAGCAACCGCTAAAAAAAATACATTTCCAGGCAACCGATAAAAAAAATACAACTCCAGGAGGAGCTAGCGCTTTGGATTTTGCTAAATCGAGGCCACGACATCCGGATATTTTGTCGTATGTACGTATGCGTGTAACTTGGTAGGTGACTTGTGATTTTGAACCCGAGGTTTATTATTTTTCTTCATTAAAAAAAGCAGAGAGACTTATCTTTTCGCAGGGTGTCTTTATGTCTTTTTTGATAGTTAGATCATATTCGGATAAATATTTAATAGATAATAATTTAGATTGCCACTTCATGATCTACCTATTTGGTAACTTAAATTAGTTCTTTTTGGCCTTTTGCTTATACGAAGACAACAATGCCCTTCAACTGGTTTAGATGTATGTTTTCATGGTTTTGTCTCGCCAATGGATACTTGAAAAATCCCTCTCACACATGTGCCTCCCTCAGATCGTACCATTTCGTACATTGACCGTGACAGGCATAAAAAATTGTGTGCTATGGAATTTTCTAGTCGTAGCCTGAATGAAAGTGATTTCCTTTCTTTCATCAGCACTAGCTTTACATGCACTATATTGCATTACTTATGCTACAACATGCATGCATTAGCAAGAACAAACGTAAAAAAGAGAAGAATAGTGCATATTAAAAAATTCGAAACGTAAGACCATATAATTAGGACTATAAGTTCGTATATGCGCGTATATATGATTGATCTGTGGCAGTTGAGTTATGGTGAAAAGTCTCAAATGAGATCCGCTCTTCTTCTCCGAACGATGGAGATTTTTCTGATTCTGATTCACCAAATTAGATTCCATCTTGAGAATGAGTTCGAAGATAGTGGGTCTTGCAGCTTCAACCAAGGTTGGTGGTGTCTCTTATTAATAGTTAAAGGGGATATATGTGACTTTAACTCGATTTCTGCCTTTGAGAACAGCATCAATTGGAAAAAGAGATGTGAAAAGATGAGTGAAGGGTTTAGATGTTTTCTTTATGTTTTATAATTTATCTTTCAGAGTCACAATGTTAAGGATTTTTCCTTATTTAAAACAATCTCCAATCAAAAAAAAAATCACATGTTGTGTTTTCACTTGCAAAATGGACAATACAACAAGCTATATTTTCTTGTTGTGATGGAAGGTGTCGCTAGTGCTTGTACAGATGAGAAGCCTTTTTGGTCATGTGTGTCCACACTCTTGACTAAAACATTCATGATGAATTTTTAATGGATCGGAGTCTATATTTGGGGTGTCCGATTCAACATATTTATTCTTTTCTTTTTTTTCAATGGTCCAACATGCATATTTATTCCAAAGCCGTTTGGCGGAGTTTGGGCATTGCGTGGTCAAAATTGAAAAGATATTTCATTATTGTAGAGATTATAAGCGTATTTCTGCCTAATTGATAATTACATTTGTATTTGAACAACTAACAATTTGTTTTTCCTTCTCCTTCTACCAAAAGTAAACATTTTGTTTCATGGTTTGAGTCTCGACAATATGTAGGAATTTTGTCATGAAAATCATAGGATTCATGATTGATCCATGTATATTACAACCACATGCGCATGATCAGAGTAAATTAAATATAAACCTTTTTTGTGCCAACTGCTTGGGCACACTAAAAAACAATCACCACACGAAGGAGTCCACATTGATGCTCATGTACTTTAACCCAACACCCCCCACCCCCCCCAACACACACACACACACGAGGCACTGATTTACATATGGCTTTTGTTAAACTCAAATTGTCAAAATTATTTTGTTTATTTTAGAATATTCCACATACTCGCATCCTGTTTTGGCATTAATCATGATATTCTAAATTGGTAGGATTTGGGTATTGTCTATGATTTTGTACATGGGATTTAGACATGTTTAGATCTCGTGCTATGGCATGTAGTGTTCTTTGTTTGTATTGTTCATGACATATGTGGTGGTCTAAATATATGGGTCTTTGCACGCCTTAAAATATATGAATGTCGGGTTACATGGCAGTTAATCTCTAAGCTACCTTGTGCGGTAAGTCAACTCCTCTCCTCCAATATGAGCTATATGGCAAGGCTATTTGGGTGAGCAGTCTTCAATTCATTACGTATGTACCCCTAGTATACATGTTTTCTCTAGTACCGATTCCCTCCAATTTTAAATTGTTCAAAGTTTGTAAGCTCAAATTTACACTAACAAACGTAAACAATTAAAAACAGGATGCAGAATTTGGTAGATATGCTATTGCCAAATTTGTATCACTTTTTTACTATGTGCATAAAATAGTCATAATCTACGATTTTATAAAAGTTAATGTTCTTAACCAGGTAAGTCTACTAAAATGTTGTCAGCAACTCAGCATTGATAGGGGACCATGCAGGATCTTGAAATATTTTATCTCCCTTGTGAACATAGATTTGTAACTTCATAAGGTATTCAAGCAAGATCCGAAGCTTACACGCCATTGGGCAGAATCTTGCCCAGCCTCTCACATATAGACACATCAGCGGTTCATGTGATGACTTTGATTGCTTAGATGCTATTAAAACCTATCTAAGCGACTAGACCATTGACAAATCAGCTATCTCATTTCTGATGTGTCAGTCTACACATACATCGATTGGACATTCTTTAATCAAAAGGCCTGCTTCATTGTCCTCGACTGCAATTGAGTATTCAGGACAACTGCCACCCTTGAATATATAACCATAGCTATGGCTGATGTTAATTACTATTTGGTAACCCTCCAATGGTAGTAAAGGATCACGACCAAAATACAGTATATGATTGAGTATATCATTGTCCTCAACTGCAATTGAGTATTCAGGACCACACTCACTTTTCACCATCGATAAATACTCCTTCAGTTCACAAATAATTGACATCGTCTAACTTTTTTCAAAAACTTTGACCACTCGAATGGTCAAATTTTATTCAAAAAATAATTTAAATGCATAAATTTTAAATCATAGTTAAAACAACTTGAGTTATAAACCAAATAATAACAAAATATATGATATTGATCATAATTTTTTGAATAAGTCGAATGTTCAAAGTTTACAGAAAAGTCAACGGCGTCAATTATTTATGAATGGAGGGAGTATAGAGAATTAAGAGCCTCGCTTGTTAACTTTCGGATTTGAATAGGAAACTTATCCGATGCCTGCTCACAAAAATTTCTTCTATTAAAACACCGAGCATATTAACATATTGGCCGCTCCACCTAGACTAATCAACAAGATTTGGAAAATTATCACTTTAGAATATCCTCATATTTTATTGCAAAATGTCTATTGCCTTGTAATATTGGTTAAAAAGATCTATTATTGTAACATGAAAAAACAGTAATAATATACAAACCAATAGATGCAAATCTAATAATCTGCCTTTGTATAATAGTCATTGCACATTACACCAATTCTCCCGCACCATATCGCGCCATGTCATCAACACATGATACCCATCCTACTAATCATCAACACATCACAACCATCTAATACGGTTGAACATCCTACACTCTTGTTATTTTTTGATAAATAGTTTAAAAAACTTGCTAATTGAAGAATTAAACTCACAACTTCTAATCTATCTAAGAAGAAACAAAGTAATTCATTTACCATTAAGCCACCATTACTTATCTATTTAGATAAAAAAACATTGTTAAAGGGTATTCCCGTTGGATAATTCAAGTAATACTCTATTTTGATATGAATAAAACATTACTATTTTCTATCCATATTCTTTGTTAAATATAGAACTACAGAATTAACATCCGCGGCAACGCATGGAGGTAACAACTAATTTACCTACAAAACACGAACACAAGCATCATTTCTTGTATGGCATCCTATATCTACAAAACATTTTTTTTGGAACTGAGTTTTGGGATGTCTAGATTGTAGTTTGATAATATTGTGTTTATTATTTCGAGTCTTGCACAATCTCATCGAAACTCAAAACCGGACCTGTTTCTTGACAGACAATGTTTTAATTTCTTTTGTTTACCATGGAATCTTGCACACTAATCCAATGATCATTTTGTTGTGTGTTTTAGTTTCTTTTGTCTATATAGTTTACTAATTTTAATAAAAAATAATCCTATTTATGAAGAGATTCATCCCATATTCCTAATCCTATTTTAGTTGTGTCCGTGACACAAGGGCCCACCAAACTAACGGCTATGGCATATATCAATTGTTAATTTTGTTGTGTGTTTTAGTTTCTTTTGTCTATATAGTTTACTAATTTTAATAAAAAATAATCTTATTTATGAAGAGATTCATCCCATATACCTAATTAACGAATTTTTATTTCTTCTTTATAGCTTAGTCTTAAAATATCGCAATGGAGTGTGAATTGTGATATATATATTTTATTTGTGGTGGTGGTAGGGTTTGGGGGGGGGGGGGATCCTTGTGTATGCCCAAAAAAAAAAAAAATTCTAGTATGTAAGACATCATAGTTGTGTCCGTGACACAGGGGCCCACCAAGCTAACGGCTATGGCATATATCAATTGTTAATTTTTAACTAGCAACATATAAGGAATTAGCCCTTAGTGTTATGTCCTCCCATTAACATATAATGCCATAATTTAAATTAAATAATAACATCATGGAAAATAAATCTTTGAAGGTTCCCTGGTTATGGTAAATCCATATGAACATTAGCATAATATAACTAAGTACTTGTTCAATACAAATAAACTTATTAACATAGAAAAACTCCAGTAATGATTTTGAAAAGACAACAATAAATGTGAGATGATTCATTGAGACATCAATTGATGATACATTATCATCAAGTGGGAGGGGAGACATAAGAAGGAGGCATAACTTTATATTATGATTTTTTTGGAGTTCAATGTAAACTTGATTTTGTTGGGCAATACGATCATGAATCTTTATTCCCTCTCTTTTAGATTTCTACGACTCTTTCCACTAGATTTCACTGCTCTACACATATGGTAGGTAGAAACAAACCTAGTTGACATGTCGCGCCCCGACAAGTAGGACTCATATTTTTCTTGCATCCTTAAATATGAAATGTGAACAAAATTGGATCTATGTCTGTCATGATTTGTTTTACTTATATAACTTTACGGTGGGCGTCAAGAGCCAACCTTTGCCCTAAGTCCCAATCCACCTCAGTCAAACCATTTTGTTATTAAACAAAAAATGTTTATCACCATTGTTTTGTACTACCCAAGGGCCAATGCTACTACCCCCTTCCATCTTTTATAAAACCCTTCTTCTCTACGCTCCGAGCCCACGCACGCCACCTTCCTCTTTTGCATTCATTTGCTTGCTACCTTTTCCTGTTCTCTTCACACCCGGTTCGCTCGCGATGCTATCCTGCCAGATTTCTATCCGCTTTTCAATTCTCGATTTGTGAGCTTGATCATCTCTTTTTCTTGCGACAGAGTAGTATATCGATTTCTGAAAGCGTCTTCAAGTCCAGCGGTTTATGCACACCATTAGTAGCCGCTCTTTGCTGTTTGTGCTATGGAAATCCATGCTGTCGGCGTCCCTAGCCCGGCGGCCGCGGCGCCGGCGTCGGCGACGACGGGGAACGCAGCAGGCAACCGCTGGGCGCCGCACGGCACTGTGCTGACGGCCTGCGTGGTGGGCATCAACGTCCTCGTGATCCTCCTCATCGTGTTCTTCTTCTGGCGGTTCTTCTCCGGGAAGCGGCAGGGACCGTCGTCCGCCGGCGCCGGAGAAGACGGCGACGACGCGCTGCCCGTGGCCTCGCCGTGGGCGTACCGTCTCCGGCGGGCCCGCCCGCCGCCGGTGCCACAGGACGAGGACGTGGCGGCGTCCCTGCCCGTGTACGTGTACTCCTCCAGCGCCGGCGGCGCGGCCGAGTGCGCGGTGTGCATCGTGGAGCTCCGGGACGGCGACGAGGCGCGCCAGCTCCCGCGGTGCGGTCACCGGTTCCACGCCGACTGCGTGGGCGCTTGGCTGCGTCTCCACGCCACGTGCCCACTCTGCCGCGCCGCCGTCGTGGCGCCCGCGGCCGGCGCCGCAGAGCCAGTGAACCCAAAGGACGCCGCCGCCGCGGACGAGGGCTGTCCTGTGTGAGGAGGCTGAGGCCAGGTCGGCGAGAGGAATTAATGAGCTGAGCAAGAAGAGCACGTAACGATGGGTGGAAGATGACAACAAACTTTCGGCGTCGTCGTCCTTGTCCTGAAGCTTATACGTACCTTATTACTAGTCCTTAGCAAGCTGGCAGGCTGACCGGTGGAAAACAAAGGTTGGTGTGAGTGATCGGCTATCATATCCTTTCGTCTACTTCTATCTATATAATCTTTGTTTTCTTTTTACCTGTCATGATTTGGGAGTACTTACTATAAAAGTCATATATATTTTGACACCTTCGTCTATATGTATGTTGAGATTTGTGCTTTTTTGTTCGATAAAATGTTTACCATTATTATTATTGCATTTTTTGCAGATGCATGTAATGTAAGCGACAGTATTATGAAGTATATATATATACTACTGCTTTAATTCCATCAGTTTTCTAAAATCAATTCGATGTGGAAATAATCTTCCCTTCCTGTGAAATTTTGCTCTTGTGTATATTAATTCATGCATCGCAAACACATGCATGAATCCACACCAATCGTACTTGTCACGGCTATACATTCATCTGCACCAAGTCTCAGGCTGTAGCTGTTCTCTGTTCTTGTTGATGGTGAAAAGCAGCAAAGAGACGTCCTGCGGTCATAGTCGATGGGGGCATGCCGAACGGGATGAGAGAATAATCTTGGTAGTAAAGAGAAAATAGTAGGTTTACCTGTGAATAATATCGCGGCTAATAAGATGTTATAATTTTATTTGGACAAAAGTCAGATGTTATAATTTCAGATTCCTTTAAGACTCTGTATGTTTCAGATTATAATCTACCAAATTATATAAATTATATAGATTATAATTTAGAAGGTTAACAAAGAATCAACTTATTTTCTTAGCTTATATAATCTAACACTCCAGATTATATAATTTAATAATCCACATAAGAGAAACTTATTTTAACGTATTTGATACAAAAATTTTAAAACTCATACAACTTTCAAAGAACTTATAATCTTAATTATAGTTTATGAATTATAATCTAGATTATATAATCTACTAAGTAAACAAACAGGTCCTAATTAGTACTGGACACCAGATTGAACCATTATTAGTTCTCCCGAGTCTCCGTCTTTTTTCGCATTTCTCATATATATAGTACTGGACCAACAGAGATTCAACCTTTACGCTTCTTCTGTAGATATTGTTATTTATGTTTGGAACACCTACAGGAATTCTAACTTTTATTTATTTAGCTTGTTCATTTACTAGCGGAGAAGATAGTTCCCTCTCGATTATTGTTGATCGTTCCTAATACCGTTCTGCATGCAGATAGAGTTATTCTTCGGTAAACAAACTAGCACTAATAACGTTAGAACAACGCCTACAGGAATTTCAAGTGAAGGTACTACTACTGCGTATGCCTGTATTGAGAAGATTTTGAAAACCAATAATCATCCAAAACAGAAGAATCATGAATCCTTAGACCTTTCCACGGCCGTTGGCATGCAAGTGGCCATCACCTTGGACTTGGATGTGTGGAGGACGCACTGTGCATGCAACAGTGGCCGCACTAAGCCTTCGGATACAATCACATGCCGGGCGGCTCCACGTACGTCTTTGCAGTTCCCACGATCTTTTTTTCCGTACAACTTCGATTCAGCAGCTCCCCTGATCTGAGATGATATTATATTCTTAGAACTCTAGCTAGGACTGCTCATCAAAAGCAGGTACCTAGTAGATAGATAGATAATATTTCTTTTCAGCATAATTATCCTTCCCTTCTCTCAAAGGCTAGTACTTTCAAGGGTTGCCGCATGGCACTATCGCAGCTATATCTGCTGTCGTCTTCCTCACCCACCAGTCTCTGCCGCCAGTGCCAAAGAAGAACAGCTAGCAGCAGGTTGGCATGGCTTGGAGGGACACTACTCTACTGCTACGACACTGCGGCTCTACCACATGGACGGCACACCGTGGCACTGTGGCTAACCATGCGGAGACAACTAATTAAACAATGCCTGATCCCTGTGATGTACACACACACACACATACCCCTTTCGATATGCTCACGTAGCCATGGTCAGATGTACCTTCCTCAGATCGTACCGTTTCGTACTTCATTGACAGGGATGGGTCGGAAGACCGCCGAGCAAAAAGAAAAGGAGAAGAGCATCACGGTATGATGAGCTCTCTCTCTTTCTCTTCACCAGTCGAGTCGGCCACTAGTTTTCTATATGAACGCGACGACGAAGATATGCAGGAAAGCCCTGCGCTGCCTGCTCTGGCGATGAATCCGACGTGAGAGTGCGATAATACTCTCGCGATCGACCGAAAATGGAGCCTGTTTGAGAAAAAAAAACTTTCACGGATTTTGTCTTCGATCAGTGCCTCCAGGCGATTAGTTATTCTTTTTAGTCGTAATCAGAATTCTTTTGTCCTGGTGACATGTGGTCGTACCATTAGGTACAACGGACGGTATTTGTGATTAGAGTAAAGTGCACAGCAGATAACTAAATTTATTGAGGTGTGTTATTTAGGTTTCTCAACTTTTAAAACGTAGATCTAACACACTAAACTTGTTAAGTTGTGTCATTTAAGTCCCCAAACTTGCTATAAGGTTTATAACCATCTATTTAGGTCTCCAAACTTATCTCAACGTGTCATCTAGTCCTCTAACTTACTAATTAGTTTAATTATGATCCAACTAATTTAATTAGTATTAATAGCCTACTTAATGTCTCTATCATGATTATATGTCTCTCTTAATCATAGATTGTTAAAGTTAAAATACTATGATCAAAAATAAAAAGATTATATTATTGAGATTTTTTTCTATTTTGCTATGAAAAAATGCAAAACGGAACCCTCTTTCTCAATTGACTGAAATCGGACTGGATTTCAGACGACAACAAAGTATAGAGGGTAACAGCTGAGCATGGGCAGTGCATAGTGGACGGCGGCGCGGCGGCGAAAGCGCCGCCGTGTCGTGAAAGGCGATTATCACCTACGTGGCAGCAGTCAACGACTCAGAGGGTTGGGAATGTGTTCGGTGCACCATTACTTACGAACATAGTTTCGTCGTGTAGGCGGCACGCGATGACTGGTGGACGGAGTTAGCCGTCGATTGAAGCTTCAAAAAGTCCTTATTACAAAAATGATGAGTTCATACACTTAATAGTGATTCAAAGTGATATATGATCATGATAAAGACATTAGGTAGCCATATTATTTCTATTTAAAATTATTTAGATCGCAAGTAAATTAATTAACAAGTTAAATGATATAGATGACATATTATTACAAGTTTAGAGATCTAAATAGTTTGTAATAAACCGTATCGTAAATTTGAGGACCTAAATGATATACATCGATAAGTTTAAGATGCTAGATTCACGTTTTGGGAGTTGAGGGTCCTACATGACATACCTTAATAAATTTAGATATTGATTGTGCGCTTCATTCTTGGATAATTATTGATGCACCGACTGCTCTGTGGTACGGTGAGAACAACAACATCGTCAGCCGGACAAAAAAGGCAAGCGTGCGTGTCCCTCAAAAGAAAGAAACGGAAGAACCTAATCCCAAATTAATTAATTTTAAATAGATGGAGGGCGTTTATGATTTGATTTTTGTTCAGGGTGCGTCCAGTCTTGTCCATTACGAATGGACCATGTAGCTCGTGTTGACCATACAAATACAACCACTATGGGCTATATATATATATATATATATGTATATGTATATGTATGTATATAGGACCAAATTCAGTTTGCTTTATTATACCCGTATCAGGAAAATGAGCAACTTATTAAGTGTTTGAAACTCAAGAGTTTTTTTTTAGTAAAAAATAAGTATAGAACTGAAGTGGAGGTTTTCAACTTGTTAACATTATTTTTTTTCATGTCGCTGAGATCATATTTGGTTTTGAAATTTGTAAATGTTTGGTATGAAGATTTCAATAAAAACAGTACGTGTTTATATTAATCATAAAAATAGTACAAATGATGAGCTATATATTTAAATCAAATTAGTCGGTTAACTATTTCCATAATAAAATAAAAATACATTATAAAAAGTTATAATGACCATTTGTGACACCCATGTATCACTTAAGAACTCATCGACAAATTTAAAACCCTGAAAATTAAATCATGCACTTTGAAGGAAAATTCGCCCTTAAGTCAATAAACAACGTTGTTTTAAACACTTCCAATGGTATCCACAAAAATTTTAGTGAATTACAGAACACTTTTATTAAATCAGGAGTTTTAACCCACAGTACCAAAACCAATTCTTAACAGGAAAGAATTCAAACACCCATTTCGAATCCATCAAAAGTTCCATGTAACCCTAGCAATATTTTACATGGAAATTAATTTCACTTCAAATTAGAATTTTGGAGATTTTATCAGAATATTTGAAAAATATTTAAACTCATTAAAAATTCAAACAAACTTGAACTGATTTGAAAATGTTCAAATTTTTAGAAGCAGAATAAGGACTTCATTCTTAAATGAAAATTTTTCCAAATAAATCACTGAGCACTCACAAAAATTTTTAAAATTTTTCGAGCTCAGGAAGTATGAATTTCAATTGAATTTTATATTAGAATTTTGAAATAATTCAAAAAAAAATCAGAGAAAATCGCCCCACCGCCACGGTGGCCAATCCGGCGCACCGCAGTGGCGCAGCACGGCAGCCGCCGGTCAGCGCCTTTTGCCGCGCCATTATGCCGATGAGATCCCGCAGGATCCTCCTCTCTCCTCCCCTCTCCTCCCTCCTTTTCTCTCTCCCACGCTCGGCGCCCTCTCTCCCTCTCTCTGTTCTCTCCCCCGACGCACGCCACCGCCTGCGCCGCGCCATTCACCGACGAGTGCCCTCACTCTCCCTCCCCTTCTCTCTCTCTCCGCGGCACATTAAGGCACGCCCAAGCTCCTCCACTTCCCCCACACCCCTTTTTCCTCCTCCACAGCGTGCCACTCCTCTTCCTTCCTCCTCCGGTTGGACGTCCGCCATTTGTGACACCTCGAAATTTAAACTCGATCAATCCAATAAATAAGCAAAGGTTTGGTGTTAAAATCAGGAATTAAAGAGTTCTTTGTCGTTTAAGGAGGTAGAGGAAATTAAATAAAAGGGATTACTAATTCGTCAACTAAAATAAGTTATAATCACTTTTTGCCATTTTTAACTATTGCTAATTTATTAAATTGAGTTGAAGTGAGAAAAGAGCACGGTAACATTCATGCAAAACGGGCGGAAAGTGATTAAGTCGCGAATAGGGTCGAACTCCCGTAACTATTTTCATCGAAACCCTAATTGTCGAGTAGATTGAGTAGTGGGGTAATGGGACCTAGGATTATCGGATTCAAAAGTTGTTCAAACCTTAGTTCAAATCCCGAAATGGCCCAAATCAAAAACCTAATTACGTCAGAAATTTAAACAATAGACAAGAGACAAGCAATTATAAAGGAATTCAAATTTACAGTGAAGGTTCAAATTCAAATAGCATTTCAAAAAGATTCAATGTTAATTCCTTTTACCTTTCTAGTCATCCAACTAAATTAGTGAAACTTCAAAAAATTTGGAGCTCAAATTTCAAACTCTACCCTAAACTTTCTCTCCTTCTTCCCTTTCTTCTGTCCTGCCTCTTCTTTCTTTTCTCGCTGTTGTCGGACAGGTACAGTACCCGAGCTGCCAGGGCAGTGCCGCCCATGTCGGTTTCTCCCGCCGAGCGCCACCCTACGCCCTAGCCGAGCAGGGCCGACGCCTGCGCGACGTGCGTCTTAATGATCCTCCGCGCGCGCCGCTGCTCCGCGTCCGTCGAACTACCCGCGTACGGGAACCGACGACCGCCTTCACCATAGCCGCGGCCGCCCAATTAAATTCACCCCGAGCGCGCCGCTGCAATGTCGTCCGGCCAACCACCCGTGTACTGCAGGCCGTCTCGGTGGATTACAAATCGCTCCTTCATCGATTTCCTTCTTCCTCCCCGCCCTGCCTCTCTTTCTTTCCACTGCCCCGCCGCCATTGCCGCCACCAGAGCTCCCACGTCGACCGGCCGCCCCACTGCAAATCCGACACCAACCGAGCTCCTCCAACGTGTACGAGATCACTCACTACGCCCTCCCACATCCATTTAACCCTTCCCGAGCCGAAACCCTAGCCAACGCCGGCAATTCATTCTCGGAGCACCGCCGTAACCGCCATTATCGCCGTTCTGTCAAATTCTTCATCGCCGGTGAGAGACTCTCCAATTCCTTCCGTCGGCAACACTCTCGGATAGCCCTCGTTCTGTTTCAATTGACCGCAGAGGTTTTGGTGAAGCAGCGGTGACGGAATCGCCGCGCCATCGCCAGAGCACCCGCCGAGCCGCCATCTCACCGTCGACGACCGTCTTCCGGCCAATTTCACTCCTCCTCGCCGTGCCCAGCGACATCCCCGACCTCTGCTTCAGCTCACGCTGCTCAATCCCGACACTCACCGACCGCCGAGCCGCCGGAACACCGCCGCCGCCATTGCCGTAATCGGTCCACCGTCGCCGGCGTACCTCTGGTGAGCCCCGACGCCCCTCCGTCATCAAATGAACCCTCTGACTCATGCTGAGTGCGATGGGCACCATGAAAGCCGCCGCCGACGCCCCCTCCGGCGAGAACCGCTGGTGAGCGCCGTCGGGGGATAACCCTAGCGCCGCGCTCCCCTGTCTCGTGCCACTGACCAGCGGGCCCGGTTCACTTTCGAATTATTCAAATCCCAGGAAAAATCCATAGAGTTGTAAAAATCATAGAAAATAGTATACTGCTCCAAAAATTAGCAAACCAAACCTTTTTAGAAACCTCATTACTAGGACTAAATTTCTGTTAAAACACTTTTTATAAAAGGACCAAAAAATTTTCAGGAATAATTAAAGTATTCTTTTCTGTTTTTGAATTTTAATTTAAGTTCTAGGACAGTACTAAGGCTAAGATTTGATCCACAAGTACCTCACGGCGGAGCACACCTACTGGAATTTTATGAGGATTTTAGGACCACCAAATTGTATATAATACTTTCACAATATCCCAATCTGCCTATTAAAATGCCATTTTCTAAAATACATTGTAGAAGTCAGAAAAAAAGATTAGACCCCAAAAACAAAGTTGTAGATTTGGTTCTCCTGAGTAATACCATAAAATCTCATAATTTTATTCTAAGATTTACATATGTTTTCTGATTTTATAAGGCCTAATAACAGAAACTTTGTTGAATTATTATAAAATCTAGGAAATTCACCTAGGCCTCAACCAAAGCTTAAAATTCATATTTCAGAGAGTAATTTCAATTAAAAATAACCTTGAGGTACAATTAAAAGTTTCATTTTTAACCTAGATAAATAGTCGTAGTTAATAAACGATTAACACTCAAAGCAAAGTATCAATCTAACCCAAATTCCTAACGATGAAACCCAAGCCAATCTTTAATAAAAGCATTATGACTCTTTTCATTAAACAATTCATTACATTTTCGTCATATAGGAACCGAGCAGGAACTTCCGCCGGTGAACGAGAATCCAGAGGAGGCACCCGCAGGAGCTAACTTCTTGTTTGAGTGCTGCGACTATTCTGCAACCCAAGGCAAGCCCCGGTGCACACCTATGTTTATAAATTTTCTGTTTACCACTATGTGTGTAGGAATTGGTTGTGCATTAAGTTTCGAGGAAAATGCCGTGAAAACATAGCTGCATGACTTGGTAGGTTTTCCTATGGATTAATTTGGTAGAGCCATCGATAGAATGGGATGCTTAAAGAATAGGAATCCGGTAGCGTTCGAGTAGTATGGAGACTACTCGTGTTTAATAAAAAGGAAAGAAAAAGTCGATGAATACGTTTGATCTTAAATGTGATTAAAATTTGAGAACCTTATCGGGTGCGGTTGCATTGGTCAAGTTTGAGGTGTGTACCGAGTGCATACTGGTAAATGGGGCCAGGAAACCGACGTAGCTCATCGTGCTTTGTTGGACAATTGGCCATCCCTTTTTCTGGGTGAACGGACCAGCAAGGTGGATGAATTCGATTTTGTTTTTCTTGGGCTCGTGCTAGTGGGAAAGGCTTGGGGCCGTACAGGGATGCAGGGCATCGCCTGGAGGACCATGTCCTTGGAGGGATGAATGTTGAGCCAACACTGTCACGATGTTGTGAAAGGTAGCCACGTGTGACTCAGTTGAGAGTGCACGTGTCGTGTCATTCGGGTTTCTCCTGCAAGATGTAGATCAATTATAATTGCCACTCCTCGTGGTTAAGAGTAGCACTTGCTCCTTTCTGCCGCAACAATATGTAAATGATGGATTTATGATAAAAATGGCTGTCGCAAACTCTGGATTGTTATACTGAATTCTTGCTTGATTAGAATAGTGGCACACCTAGTACGTTAATAACGAACCCTGTTAACTTGGCTAAAACTGGAATAGACGATTAGCGCTGTGTTTCGCAATGCCCGGTCAACTCCCACCAATACTCCCAGCATTTTAGGAGTCGGTCATTAGATGGCCATGTTGACGGGTAAGTCTTACTGAGTATTAGTTGCTCAGGCTTTGTGGATTAATATTTTTGCAGGTGATCCTTCTAACCTTGCTTCGTGTGGTTATGGTGGTTGGGAAGGGGAAGCGCCCTCGGAGTGGACCTTCGAGTGGGTTCCCGCTTCTCCGACCTATGAAGATTAAGCACCCGTGGGCTGGCGTGCTTAATTGTATCGTCGAGTTGTAATCATTAGCTTCCGCTGACTTTCGTTTGTTTTCGAACTACGTTTCCGCACTTAAATTATCTGAACCAATGATGTAATATTAAGAATTCATGTACCCCCTAAATCATGTTTTGCGTGTCCTTGTTAATTATTGCACTGTATGGTCACTTGCTTCGCCAATTGGCACCCCGAATGATCCTGGATGAGCAACCGTACGATTTTATCGGACGGGGTTGCGACACCATTGCCGCCCGAAGGTCGCACGGTGAGCTCTGTTTTCCGGACATTCACCGCCCTCTCACCATGTCTAACGTGTTCCTCAACTCCTAGCGCAGATCCCGGTCCATCAAGAGGGTGTTCGGTCCACCCGTTCAACGGGAACGCGAAGCCGCCGCCGTCCACCATGACGCACACCGTCGCCGACGAACTTCCGGTGAGCTTCGGTCCACGTTATGGTGTTGCCGGTCCTCTCCATGACTTGTAGAAGCCTTAGGTCTAAACCCTGAACAGAACCGTGCATCGCCGCGTTGCCAATTGCTCGTCAGAGTGGCCGTTGGTGCCGCCGCTGGTCGCCGTGGTGTTTCCAAAGAACCCCTGGCCATGCTCGAGCCTGGGGCACTCTCCTCAGCCCTTCCCCATCGCCGGCGAGGCCTCCCCCACCGGCAATTTCTCGCTGGAGCACCGCCCGCCGCCTCCCCTGTTTCTGCCCCTTTTTCATTTTGAATTTCTATTTTCTATTAATTAGCCAGTTTTGTAAAATGCCTAATAAATAAAGAAAATACTCTAAAAGTGCTAACCCAAAGTTCCTTGGAATCCTTGGGAAATACTCTAAACATCTGCTGAAGCACTTTCCCTTGGAACTGCCTAAATAGATAGGTAGAGACCTTCTATTTTGCTTCACATCTGGAGTTCCAGAACTCTTCTGAAACTAGAACTTGGATCAGATGTGTGTCATGGCAAGAAGAACTTAAATGCTCTATTTTTGCTTTACATCTGGAGTTCTAGAACTAATCTGAAGTTGGAACTTCTGTCAGATGTATGTCATGGCAAACAGAACTCGAATGTTCTATTTTTGCTTCACATCTGAAGTTTCAGAACTCTTCAGGAGCTAGAACTTCTGACAAAAGTGTGTCGGAGCCAGCAGAACCCCCAGAAGTGTGTCATAGCCAGCAGAACCCCTAGAAGTGTGTCACGGCAAATAGAAACCCTCTATAATTTTTTCCCAGAATTTGACCTTAACAAGATTCCATGCATACCTATGAATAATTTCATAGCATCAACTCGTTAGAATTTTCCGATAGTACTATCAGATAAAAATCATCTCTTAAGAGAATCTAGAAATTTCATAATAGGCCATGGTTGTTAAGCAAATAATGAACTTATTTAAAAGCCAAAGTCAAAAATAGTAAGTGATAGTTGAACCCACCTTGTTAGGAGTAAACTCTTGATTTAAAACTCCATATTTCCTTATTTAATAATAACTCATCTCATTCTTGTTGCATCATGTAGACATCGAGGTGAACGAAGTAGCTGTCCATTCGGAGTCTTCGACCGCCAAAGAAGTCGTCATAACCAACACAGGAGATCAAGGCAAGCCCCGGAGCCAACCTATTTTTAAAGTTTTCCTTTTATCAATATGTGTCGTGATTGTGCATTAGGTTTTCAGGAGTTGATTGAAACCCTAGTTGCATCTGTTTCCTTAGGGACCCTATCAATGTATTGGTATAGGTACCCCTGAGATAGTATGCTATGCTTAGATATAGTCACTGGTAGAAGTCGAGCAGAGTGGACGCTGCTCGCGACTGGTAGGGTTTGGTTGAAACTCTCACATGAATCATATGACACATGGCTATGGATGATTAAGAAAAGATAAAAACAGGAGGGTTAGACAGGGTACAAAGTAGGTCGGCAACTGGACTGGGTTCAGGGTGGACGTATTCTTGTCTGATCCGTGTGGTCCGAGTCTAATTGAGCATTGAATGTACTGATCATATGCTGGATATAATGGGGTCCAGTAAACCTACGTAGCCTAGTGATTGCAAAGTCGAACCTGCCCTACGGTGTCTGATTCGGAGGCGATCTGGGGTGGGCAGTGTGGGAACTCCACAGAAACCGTTCGGGACATGTGCTCTGGTAAGATACGGCACTGCTAAGGCAGGCGTAGGAGGGAATTGACTTTGCAGTATCTAGTATGAACAGTTGCCACGTGCGGCTTGGGACGCGCACGTGTCGTATGATTAGGTTATCCCTACAGGTGTAAATCGGTTCGAATCGTTGTCACTCCCAGTTTGTTGAGTTTGCTCATGAAATGCACCACATCACATTATAATTAAGTTGATGAGCTATAAGGATGATGACTGAGATATGCTAATTATTATATGTTGTTCTTTTATGATTGACTAGTTCAGTGCAAACTAAAGTTACGTTTCTAATCACTTAACCTGAGCTAAAACTTGACCAAGATTAGTTCAGACAATGCGAGTCTTTGGCAAGAAACCTATCCTGAGTCAGTCAGCATATCTAGGTGTCGGCTGTAGTTAGCCAACTTGTCGGGTCAGTCTTGTTGAGCTTCTTAAAAGCTCATGCTTTGCGAATACGTGGTTTTTAAGCCCCGACGCGTTTACCCAGGATGATAGTAGCCAGTGGGAGGAACCTCGTCTAGAGTTTAGGAACCTCTAGTGGGAGCGTTGCGAATCGGTGCAGTAAACATTGTGTGGCTAGTAATACGGTGCCACTGGGTAAGGCCCATATTTTTGTTTAATTATGAGAGTTAGAGTCTGTACCCCGTTTGAAGTCTTCCGCTTTATTTCGTGATTTCAAAAACTTTATTCTCACTCTGATGATGTAAAACTTAATTTTAAATTATGGAATCATGTTGTATTAAATTTTCTCGTCATATAAAAGATTACTGTTTATCCTGACTGTGTTATACCATGTGTATGCTCGCGAGATGCGGGATCCGTTCCGGACTGAGTTTTTTGGAGCGGGTCCGCGTCACCGTTCAAGAATTGCTATTGATCAATGACGGTACAGAGAAAATATTTAGGAAACAGTATTCCCATTGCCGCAGGTTGTTCGCGCATGCTGCCGCGTGTCGTGCCACCATATGTTTAAGTGCAGTAAGTTCATGAAGCTTTGGGATGATACGAAGGGGCAAGATGATCTAATGCTTAAAAAGCTTTAAAACACAAATATGCCTAAAATGCAAGATGTATATCTCCAGAAAGTTTAGATGCTTGCTAATACGCAGCAGAGGGCCAAAAGTACCTTAATACATTTGTATGCTTAGTGTCTAAAAGTGAGATATAAATCTAGTTCTTTTTTTTTTTAGTTTTGGACTGACCCGTGACACAAAATAAAGCTTGCATCCATAATTAGGGGTATAGATTGGCAAAAATAGTTTGATTATTATTAGTTCAATATGTCAACTATAACTGCAATGTGATCGCGTGACAAGTAGAGGCGGTGTGGCTCACGTTGATGTTTCTTATGAGACATCACCGTTGCAATTTTACTCAATCTTTTATCTGACAATGGCATCTCACAAAATTATAATGGTACTACAAGAATTATTCCTTGCTGTTAGTATCTTGATTTTTAGGTTGCACCTGCTCTATCTTGATTTTTAATGTATCTTAATTTTCTGTCCTGTCAATTGTCTCCAGGAGATGTTAAGTGAATTCAGGTGAGAAACTCCAGCGTAGTTTCCCTTATCTTCGTCTCTGATGACGAGGATGACAAGCACATCACCTTCTTCAACTCCTCCAACCGAGGCGACATGGAGTTCCATGAGGCCAACCTCCTCTCCATCAGATCATCTCCGGCCACAACCACAACTTCCTCCACCTTGGCCTCGGCCTCTCCTCCTCATACTTCAAAAAGCTGTCACGGTTAGGTAGATGTAATTTTGCCTCATAAAATTGTTCAAATCGGATGCAATGTGGTAGACAAACTGAGCAAGTCCAAGATGAAGCAGCTGGCATTTTGACTGTGCCATCTGCTTTGAGAAGCTTCCAATGTCGGAGCGGCTCCTCGTGAGCCACTGTGCCACACGTTCTGCAACTCGTACGCCAGGAGGTACGTCGCCGCCAAGATCGCACAAAACATGAGGGTGCCACGACCCTGACTACAAGTAGGGTTCGGTCGAGATCGATTTGTACCGAGGTGTCATGCCGTCAGAGCTGTTCAACTGGTAGAGCGTCGTGCTTTGCGAGGACGATGTCGGGGGCGACCTGTTCAAAGGATTGCTCTTTGCCGTTGATCAATGATGGCATGGAGAAGATAAGGAAACAGTGTCCCCACTGCTATAGGTTGTTCTGCGCATCCTACCGCATGGTCGTGGCACCATGGGTTTAAGTGCAGGGAGTTTATGAAGTTTAGGTATGACAAGAAGGGGCAGGATGATTAAGAAGCTTGCTGACAACAAATAATTGGCAGAGGTGTCCAAAATGCAAGACATCATGTCTCCATAAAGTCTGGGTGCTTGCTAATACGCTGTAGGTAGTATATATCTCTATCTTCCGATGTCCATATTTTCTGATTATGTTTGTCATAAAAAAAGGTAGATTAGATGCAATTAAGTGGGTTACCCTTGGGGTAATGTGGGCTAAAAGCGTTTTAATACATTTGTACGATTAATTTTTGAAAGTGAGATATAAATTTAGTTCTTTCTTTTTTAGTTTGGGCTGACCCATGACTCACGAAAGCAAAGTTTGCATCCTTAATTAGGGGTATAGATTGGCAAAAACAGTTTGGCTATTATTAATTAGTTTAATATGCCAACCGTAACTGCAATGCGGTCGTGTGACAACAAGAGTGGGTGCGGCACATGTTGATGTTTCTTTTGAGACATTACCATTGCAAATTTACTCAATCTTTTATTTGCCATTGACATCCGACAAGATCTAGGTGACACCCTAAGTATCACTTAAAAACTCATCGGCCAAATCTCAAACCCTAAAATTAAATTCTTGCACTTTGAATCAAAATTTACACTTGAGCTAATAAGCAATCTTGTTTTAAACACTTCCATTAACCTGCACAAAAATTTTGGTCAATTACTGAACACTTTTATCAGATCAGGAGGTTTTGAACCACAGTAGCAAAATCATTCTTTAGCAGGTAAAAATCTCATCACGTCTTTCAAAACCCATCAAAAATCACATATAACCCTAGTAATGTTTTTACATGGCAATTAAGTTCACCTCAAAACAGAATTTTAGAGATTTTGTCAAGATTTTTGAAAAAGGTTTAAACCCCTTATAATAATTCAAACAAACTTGATTTAAATTAAAAATTCCTAAATTTTTAGAAGCAGATTCAGTACTTCTTCCTTTAACGAAAGTTGTTACAAAAAATTCACTATACCCACAAAAATTTTCAAATTTATCTGAGCTCATGAAGTGCATTGAATTTAGAGAGGAGATTTGAATTAATGCAAAAATTAAAAAAATAGAAGAAAATCGGTGCGTCGCAGCGGCTGGCAGCCGCGACAGGCACCGAGCGGCACTCCTTTTCCCACCATTGCATCACGTCGACGAGCGAATCTCGCTCTACCCAGCTTTTCTCCTCTGCCGCATGGCATTGCCGCCCGCCGCCCTCCAATCGGTGACGCTCCCCCCCTCTCTCTCCCCTCTCTCTCTCTCTCTGCCGCGGAGGAGGTGAGTATTAAGTCACAATCTCTCCTCCCGCTCCCCACACTCCATTTTCCCTCTCACGGCACAAGCACCCCGCCCCTTTCTTCCTCCTCTGCTCCGCGCGCGCCGCAATTGCCGACCCTCGAGCCCGCACGGTGAGCACCTCTCTCCGGTTGATTTCCACTCCTTCCACCTTGTCCAACACATGATCGTCTATCCTCGTGCAGCTCACGGTGACCACCTTTCATCAGATTTCTGCTCGGCTCATCGGGAACGTGAGCTCGCCGCCGTTCGCCACAATGCGCCCCGTCGCCAGCGAAGTTCCAGTGAGTTTTCGACCCCGTTGTGGTGTTGCCGGGCATCCCCAGGGCGCGTAGAAGGTGTAGGACGAGGTCTCGAGTGCCGCCTTGCTCTGCCGCGCCGCCACGAGCTTGCCGGAGGTCTTTCGGAGCCACCGCTCGCCGCGTGATGCTCTGCGGTGGTCGCCGCCGACCGCCGTCGTGCTCCCGGAGCACCCCCGCACCGCGCGCAAGGCTGGAGGACCCTCTCCGCGAATCCCCATCGCCGGGAAGGTCTCCGCCACCGAAGCTCGCCGGAGGAATCCCCACCGCCCTGTTTCTCCCCTGTTTTACTCCATTTTCTAATTTCAATTCAATTTCATCATTTTCAGTCTACTTGTAAAATGCATAGTAAATCAAGGAAAGCTCCAGAAATGATAAACCAAAATTTTTTGGAATCCTTATAAAATCCTCTAATTAACTGCTGAATTACCTTTTTAAAAAGGCTCATGGAGCTTCCTAAATAAATGGATTAATCCTTTCTGTTTATGAATTTTCACTGGAGTTCCATAGGTCTTCTAGGGCTGAAACTTGAACCAAAGCTATGTCATGGCATTGTGAACCTACTGTAATTTCCCAGGAATTAACAACAACAAAGTTCTATGCATGTCAATAAATATACTCCAAACTGCTATTTTAATTTGTCATTTCTAATATACATTGTGCATGTCAACTAAAACTCCAAACCCTTAGTCAAAACTTTAGTTTAGGCGCTCACTGGTACATCTATCAATTTTCATAATTTTACCATAAGTTTTATTATTTATTTCTGATTTTATAAATTTAATTAACAGAAATTTTGCTGAATTTTTATAAAATATAAGAAATTCAGTTTAACCTCAACCAAATTTTGAAATTCATATTCCAGAGATCACTGTCAACTAAAAATAATGTCCTGGTAAGATAAAAAGTTTCACTTTAGTCCATATTCATTATGAATAATTGCTTTTAATAAAATATCGTAGTCGAAATAGTTAGGTTTAATGTCAAACCGACCTCGACTAGGGTAACGCTAATTCTCGAGGAGTAATGATGAAAACACCATAGTACATTACCTAATAATAACTCATCTCACTCTTGTTGCATCATGTAGACGCGGAAGTGAACGACGTAGTTACTGATCCGGAGTCCTCTATCCCTGAAGAAGTTCTCAACACCAACACAGGAGATCAAGGCAAGCCTCGGTGCATAACCAATTTTTAAAGTTCTTCTTTTATCACTATGTGTAGTGATTGTGCATTAGGTTATCAGGAATTGATTGAAATCCTAGTTGCATCTGTCTCCTTAGGAACCCTATCGGTATATTGGTTTAGGTATCCCCGAGGTAGCATGCTATACTTAGATATACTTACCGGTAGAAGTCGAGAAGAGTGGACGCTGCTCGGTTAGGGTTTGATTGAAGCTACCTCATGACACGTGCAGAACTATGGCTAAGTATGATTAAAGGAATGATAAAACTAGAGGATCAGACAGAGGGAAAGTAGGTCAGCGACTGGACCGGGTCCAGGGTGACCGTAGTCCTGTCTGATCTATATGGTCCGAGTCTAATCGAGCATTGAATGTACTGATTATATGCTGGGTATAGTAGGGCCCAGTAAACCTACGTAGCCTAGAGATTGTAAAGTCGAACCTATCCTACGGTGTCTGATTTGGCGGCGATCTGGGGCGGGCAGTTCTGGAAACTCCGTAGAAACCGTCCGGGATGTGTGTTCTGGTGGGATGCAGCAGTGCTAAGGTAGCGTAGGAGGGAATTGACTTTGCAGGATCTGATGTGAACGGTTGCCATGTGCGGTCTGGGATGTTTACGTGTCGTATGATTAGGTTATCCCTGCAGGTGTAAATCGGTTCGAATCGCTGTCGCTCTCAGCTATGAGTATGCTTGTGAAACGCACCACGTTTTAATTAAGATGATGAGCTATAATGATGATGACTAACTTATGATAATTATTTTATCTACTGTTCTATTTATGTTTGACTAAATTAGTGCAAACTAAAGTTATGATTTTAATCACTTAACCTGAGCTAAAACTTGACCAGAATAGCTTCAGGTAGTGCGGGTCCTTTTTACAAGGTAATCTACCCTGAGTCAGCCTGCATGTCTAGGTGTCGGCTGTAGATAGCCAATTTGATGGGTCAGTCTTGTTGAGCTTTTTAGAAGCTCACGCTTTGCGAATACATGGTTTTCAGGCGCTGACGCGTATACTTACGATGATAGCTACCAGTGGGAAGAGCCGCGTCCAGAGTTCGGAAACGTTCAGTGGGAACGTCATGATCCGCCGTATTGAACCTTGTGTGGCTAGTAGCATGGTGCCATTGGGGAAGGCTCATGCTTTTGATTAAGGTTTGAGAGTCAGAGTTTGTACCTCGTCTGTTGCTTCCGCTGTATGTCGTGTTTTCAAAACTCTTTTATTTCGTACTCTGATGTTGCAAGATTTAATTTTAATTCGTGAAACTATCTTGTATTAAATTCTCTCATCCTGTAAAAGATTGCTGTTCATTCTGCCTGTGTTGCATCATGTGTATGCTCGCTTCGTCGAGCATCGTCCAACTGGATCCTGACGAGACAGATTCGTCCCAGATGTTCTAGGGCGGTTCCGTCACAATCCACATGTGTAACTCACATATGAGACATGATAACAAATATAGATGGAGTAAAATTGTAATGGTACTGCAGAGTAAACCTTGTTGCTACTTGTTTTGTTGCTAGCAATGTATTAGAATTAAGTTTATAGTTTGTATAAACATGTCTTTTGAATACACTCCCTTTTTTGTTTTGGGTTGTAGACAGTACTTCTGCTACAACTGCGCTGCACCAATGAAGAAGGATCTTCACTATTTCAAATTTTAAATCTCAAGTTTGTGTTGGCTCGATTTTTCAACACATTCATAACAGTCTTGACTTGACGGCCTACTCTGCCGGAGACGACTGAGAGGCTCACCAAAACTCGCGTTCCTGCTAGTACTACCGTTGTTTGAGAAGTCCGGGGCATCTGGTCAGAGATTGCAAGGAGGAAATTAGATGCTGGTTCTGTTTCCACTACGATCACGAGCTATATATATGTTCGTGCGTTGCCGCATGACAGCTATATGTGCAGTCGTCGTCATCTTCACCGTCAGTCTCTGCCAAAGAACTGAAGATCAGCTAGCAGCAAGTTGGCATCGCTTGGAGCTATGGCTGCCTTATCACTACAGGATTCGCCACCTTTGCCGAGTATCCGAGACACTCGGCTAAGAAAAAAAATAATTCAATAAAAACTTTATCGAGCACAGTCGTCAGCAAAAAACACTCGGAAAAGAACTTGACGGCACATACGATGATATATGGCACCAGCAACCGATATCAGGCAGAGTTCCAGTGCAAGCTCAGCATGCTGAGACAACTGGACAATGCCTTCTATGACGTCCCTTTCGATATGCTCACATCGCCATAGTCAGATATACCTTCCTCAGATCGTACCGTTTCGTACTCCATCGACAAGGATGGGTCCGAAGACCGCCTGAGGAAAAACAGAAGGAGAAGAGCATCACGGTATAATGGGCTATCTCTGTCTTCACCGGTCGAGTCGGCCACTAGTTTTCTAAGTGAGCGCGACGAAGACATGCAGGAAAGCCCTGCTGCCTCTGCCTGACCGGCGATGAAACCGACGTGAGAGTGGCATTGGCATAATATTCTCGCAATCGACCCACAATGGAGCCCATAGGAGGTTTTACAGGATTTTGTCCCCGCATTGTCAATCAATTAATTAATCAATGTCTTCTTTTTTATTTATGATATAAACATACTACAAACGTAGACACTCACATATACGTACGAGTACTCACCCCTATGAACACACGCACGCACAGCCTACCCTTATGAGCGCCAATGAAAGACTAAGCTGGCTATTTTTGATATTCCACGAAGTCACCATGGATTCCTCACTGTCGACGAGAACGTCGCTTGCTACTGAACGAATAATTAGCCGTAAATACAATACCCGTGTCAAATCTGGAATATGAATCCAGGTGGGTTGGTTCGACCACAAGAGCCTAACCATCGGAGCTAAGTTCAGTTTGCAGTAATCAGTGTCTTCAATCTAGCGCCTCATTAGTTATTCTAGTCATAACCATCTTTATATTATCCTGGTGCCATGTGATCGTACCATCTGGTACAATGGCGCGGTATCTAGGATGAATATTGATGCACCAGCTGGTCTAGTCTCTAGTGTATGCTAGCTAGTGAACAACTGAACCTCCAGCCGGAACAAAAAAGGCAAGCGTCCGTGTCCCTCAATTAATAGGAAGAAAACGGAAGAGTCTAATCGCAAATTAATTAATTTTAACTAGAGATGGGGCCGTTGATGACTTGATTTTTGTTTTGGGTGGTCAAGTCTTATCCATTACGAATGGACCACGTAGCTCCTGAAACTTTTTCTATCCGTCTAGATTTTTTTCATGAACACTATCTTGAACATATGAAAACAATTTCTTCGTAATGTAAAAAAAAAAAAGCATTCACGAGGTAATTAATTTAGACGGTTGCCTTAAAAAAAAACTGACCACTAAATCCAAATCTCGCCTAATCAAATGAGTTAGTTACCTAAAAACAAGGCATGCAACTGCATGCCTTTCTCCCATCACACATGCATGCTATGAGATCATTAAATTACCTCCTAGGAAGTAATACATTGGTGATCGAGAAAAAAATGGACGGCCCATAATGTTTTGAGGTACTGTGAAACAAAGCCCATTTCTGCATATTCGTCGAGGTCTGTGGCTTCTGGGTAGACATGTGATATGATTCGTGATATTTTTGTTTGAGCAGATCTGTGACGTATTTTTGAGTACCATCATGAATACGCCAACAAGCCCAATTGTGAAGGAGACGAGCAATTCATGCATCTTTAGTGGCAGCGGCAATACGACGTTTCTTAGTCAGGTGGTGGTGACAAGACCGTTGGCATAGGGCAATGGCGTCCATATAAAGGCAGCACGACTAGCCCTGCTAATGAGTGGAAACCCACTCCGCACACAACCCACCCCATACGAATGGCTCTTTATTTTGTAAACCTAAACCCCACCTGCTGATTTTCTTACTTGTACAATAGGTAAGAAAGCTTTAAAACAATTCTAAAAATCAGAAAAAATTTTCTAAAAAAATTAGAAAAGTATTAATAAGTGAACTCATATTATTGAAATTACAGAAAATCATAATTTAACAATTCTTACATTATGCTTACATGTGAATATAAACCCAATGGTAGTTTCCCTTTCATATATTCATATATTATATGGTAGTTGAATTATGATTTTCATATATGCATGCTATGGTACTTTCAGTAACATGAATCATTTATTAATGCTTTCTCTAATTTTCTTTCTGTTTTTTTAGAATTTCTTTAAAGCTTTGATGTATACACTGTACAAGTGAACAACCCATATGTTCAACGCGATTGGTTGGTTTCAATTTTAGATATATGGGGTGGGGTGGATTGGAAAAAGTAACAAAATCATCTGGTGGGTTTGGTTTTACAAAATATACAACTATTAGTATATGGTGTAGGTTGGGCGTGGGGTGAGTTCCAACCCATTAGCAGGGCTACTCTTACGCAATATATTGATGCTGAAATTCAAAAGTTTGATCCGTGAGACATGCAATTAATAAGAAATCTCAAATCTGCATTCTTTTCACCAAATGGGGGTTCTGTTCCGTCAAATTATGATTGTTCACTGAGTTTCTTGATGTACGGGTCAGTGATATTCAGAAACCATGTTCATCTCAAAAGAGTTAACTTCCACTCATGGCTTTGGTAAACTGGGATGTGATCTTGAGGCAGATGCTATCATCCTATGGGCTGATTATATTTGTACCCCAGCTATTGTAAAAGATCCTTTCTAAAAAAAAGAAAAAGTTATTTTTAAACGATCACCCGTAAGATCTTTTAGGCGTGTTTGATAGGGATTATGAAGCTCATTATGCAAAAAGATTATAGTCTATAAGTTATGATGACTATCAAAAATCTAAACATTATATGTTTTAAAACAGCTAATAAATAAATGTTATCATATCACTTATGAGTTTTATATGTTTAGATAGACAAGATCATATATGAATTGTAATCCGTTTACATAATTAATGTCATAATCTGTGTCAAACATGTTGTGGCCGTAGGCCGCTGACTTACGGCCTTTAGTTGATGGAATATGTTTTTCATTAACTGATAATTAATTCAATACCATCTCACTTTATTTGAACAATAGTAAATGAAATTCTCACACGAGTTAATCATCAACATTGAGTTCCAATAAAATAACATAAAAATATCTGGTCGAGCACGGCAGCGATTTAACTATTATTTTCGTTATTAACACCAAATTTAAGAAATGTGTGTGGCAGCCGACTTGTTTATGACCCCGCTTTCAATCTCGTGCACCAGCTCTGTTTGTGTCCACAAGGGCCCTTCCGCGAGCTCGCACCGTAGCTCATCCATGACGGTGGAAAGCAGGAACTTGGGCAGCGTCCTCTGTGCCCTGCCCCCCTCTGATAATGCACCAGGTTGACCTCCTTCACCTTGCTCCTCACGCACGGAGGGACGACGAAGGCAAGCGGGGGCACATCGACCATGGAGTGCAGATTGTAACTGATGTGTTGTGCGTCAAGGAGATCACCGTCCTTGATAACAAAGTAGTCGCCGCAAGCGCTCCACTGGTCGTGTTCCTCAGGATGGAAGGCCAGTGAGAGCGCCTCCAGATTGGGGGCGTGCTCGAGGATCCTGATTACTGCCGCGACGGCAGAGGTGTTGTCGTCGGGGAGGTGGCCTCTCAACTCGAGGTGGCGGACGCAAGGGAAGCTCTGGAAAAGTCGTCATGAGCAGCGCATCGTCGTTATCGAGTCCCGAGCCAAGGCGAGCTGATTCCAGGTGAAGGTACCTGGCACTTTTTGCAGACAGCTGCAGAAGTTCCGCTAGCTTGACGACATCTTCCCCGGAGGAGACCTGTTCACCGCAGATGTCCACCTTGCAGTACGTGGCTCTCCCGGTGGTTCTACCGCCGTGAAAGGATATGAAGTTCTTGTCCGGCACAGTGCCCCTGTACTCGAAGGCCCGTAGCTCCGACGAGTGGTCGACGGTCACGGTGGCCAGGCTGTGACAGCAGCGGAGGGCCAGCCTGCGGAGGCGCGTGGGGACCGAGAGCGCGGTCACCACGTGGCAGGCCTCCAGCGTCAGGTCGACGAGGCGCGGGCAACCGGAGACGAGCCGCTCCACGTCGGTTCCCATGTCGGGAACGTGGGAAAGGAGCAGGTCTTGAGGGAAGGCATGCTGACGGTTGTTTTCTTATGGATCAGATCAATGGAAGAATGGACGGCCCAACCTATGTGCAGCATGATGATTTCGGCCCAAGACCTACACACACCTGTGACTGTGCCCTGTCTTGTCTCTTCAGTTGTCTTCACAACCGTAGCTTTTCCATTGTTCTTCTTCGGTTGTTCATGCCTCTCTCGCTTCCAGGCTCCGGCGATGACCAAGCCGAACGCGCGCAGACCGGAGAGCTCAGGACGGCGGCGAGGAAACGGGTGAGACTTTGTAGAAATCATTTTCTGCTACCTTCCTTTCCCCTCCACTTCCTCCGGCTACCCCAATGGTGGAAAGGAGTTGGCGGGGTTGGCGACGGCCGGCAGCGAGAGGACGCGCGGTGGAGGAGGACGGAGTTTAGGGGTGTTCAGTTGTTGGGGTGGGGGTTCCTCTATCTGGCGGCCGTACAAGGAGGGACAGGAATTCAACAAAGGGATTTACAAAAGAAAAAATTTGTTTATTGCATCTGTGGGTTTCCAGAGGAAAATTTTAGTGAAACGTCGGTTAAGAAATACTAGACGACAAGTTCAACGTTACCCGCATTAGGATTTCAACCCTTGATGAAATTCCTTGGTTGGCTTCTTCTCAAGGAAGAACATCAACGACAGATACTCCCATGTAATTTATCACTGGTACCTTCATTATCGTGTTTGCAGTTTCCAGTTTTTGTCACACGCATAATTTTAACTTCACTATCGTGTTTGTTAAAAATGCACCTTTTTAGTATAGGGTGCTGGATAAACGTCATATTTTTTTGATGTTCTTTCTCCACATTTTGGTATGCTTAAAAAATTCTATGACCGCAACCATGTGCTTATTGGTTAATGTCCAAATGCTACACGCATATCTCGAGTTTGAAATACTAACCTCAGTTTTCTGAATGAGCAGGTTATTAGGAGACTAGATAAATAGCCAGGTTATTTAAGGTTCTATACAAGTAATTGATGATAGTTTGAACTTCATTAGCTCATTTGAAACTATTGATTAGTACCTTAGCCTCTGCATCGAGCTAACTATTTGCAGCTTGGAATACAATAACTATTTGCAGCTTGGAATACAACCTGTGATTGTCGCCATGATGTTTTTCATGCTGTGGAACTCATGAAACCTGCAATAACTTTAAGTCCAAATTTATAACTTTACAGATGCCTTTTGGTTCTCATGTGATTTATAATGCAAAAATACTAGCATGTGCTACTGAACTTGATTGCAGTGATCCTACTAAAATAGTGCATTTGTTCTTTTAGGTTTATGTGTCTGAAGGAAATTTTTTGTCAAGCGATTTTTGTTCAGAGTGCTGTAATCAATGTTGATGTTGTGCTTTTTGAAGCCTCCAAAGAAAAATACTCTTTCTTCTATTTGTTCTTGTGTTTCTAAGCAGCTACGTGCAGAAAGGAGTATTAGGGAAGCTTCTGTTTTCTCTTTGCAGGGTAGATACATGAGCCTGAATTTGATCTGATCCATACAGCTATCATGCCTCATTAGTTTCAAATATACCCCTCGTTTAAAAATGTTGAAATTGGTGACCCTAAAATAATGGAGTTACTGTTTATGATTACTTTGTATGGAATTGCAGCATACAGGTTGTATCTCTGGTGATTATACCTTTACTAATATGGGGTTGCCAAAATAGCCAACATATTACCAGTCCAGGTACTTAGGGCTTGTTTGCTTCAAACCCCCAAAAACCTGCCTGGCGCAGGCAGCGCTCCTAGGCGTTCGATTTTGAGTGCCTGGGGCTGCTATCGCTGCCTGGCCGGTGCTCTGTTTGGGAGGGTTCCAACCAAACAAGCCCTTACTGCATGTTTTTCCTTCGCTGTAATACTTCGTCGGTTACGTTAGGTGAATGTTTTCATTTTTTCCATCTTTGCATTCTGGTATGTTTACAATGACATAGGTAAAAAGTCTTCGCTGGTTGAGAAGTATAGGGCTGAATGCACTAAGGACGATGATTGCCCAGTCTGATGTGTGTCTATGTGGGTTGAGCTTAGTAGCTTACATGTGTGCTTTATTAAACATTTGTCAATGACAAATTAATTAGTAGGTCCTTAAATTAAGTAACTATGACTAGTAACCTATGCTATTGCCATATGGCATATCCATAGCTAAAAGTTATGAAACCTGCAATAACTTCAAGTCCAAATTTATAACTTTGTATCGATGCCTTTGGTTCTTATGTGATTTATAATGCAAAAAATACTTGCTAACGTGTCCTTCTGAACTTGATTGCACTATTACTACTAAAAACACTGCACTTGCTCTTTTTTCAGGTTCAAGTGAATAAGGCCTTTATACATGAAGGAAATTCTTTATGAGATATAATGACAAGTTTTTTTTCGAATGCTGTAATCAATGCTGCTGTTGTGCCTTTTGAAGCCTCTATAGAAAAATGCCATTGTTTATTTGTTCTTGTGTTTCTAAGAAGCTACGTGCAGAGAGGGGTATCAAGGAAGCTTGCTCTTTCCAGGTTCGAGACATGAGCCTGAATTTGATCTGATCTATATGGCTGTCATGTTCATTACTTTCAAATATACTCCTTTAAAAATGGTGACCCTAAGACAACTGAGGTTACTGTTTGTGATTACTTTGTCAAGAACCACGAAATAGAGTTTATATACTGTGGTGATTGTACCTGCCTTAATCTGGGGTACCACAACCCACAATGGCAGACATATTTACCAGTCCAGGTACTTGCTGTATGTTTTTCCTTCGTTGTATTAGTTGTTGGCATACGCTAGGTGAATGCTTTCATTTTTCCTAGCTTTGCAGTCTGGTTCGTTTAGAAATATACTGGTAGAAGTTCCTCAGGTGTTGAGAAGTATACGCAGAAGCGCCGCAAAGGATGATGATTGTCCAGTCTGATGTGAGTGTCCATGTAGGTTGAGCTTAATTGTTTACATAGGTGCTTTATTAACTATTTTTTGATGACGAATTAATTGATGGTCCTTAAATTAAGTAATTAGGATTCAGAACCTATGCTGACGTCATATGCATGTCAATAGCTTTAAGTTTCACTGAAGTTGATGGTAGGGTACTGCAGGCCCTTACTAAGGTCTGTTATAAGTAGTTACTTTTCGTATATATTCTTTTTTCCGGTTATCTATCCATTGTGGTTACAAAACTTTCTGATGGTTTTAATAAGCTGTGTAATTTGTATGTTGTATGCAGGTCAATTACATCGGTGGCATTACACATAGCTCAACATTCTCCTGCATCCGAACGAATCTGAGAGCATTGATTCGAAGCCATGTTTGACCAGCTACGAAGAAAAAATCATCAAATTAATCAAAGCAACAGACTTATCAGCAAATGACGGGTTAATCATTGGACATGTCCAATCTTGACATGCAGCAGCCATGTCTGAGCTGCACTCAGAGCTATTTGCCCGAGAAAAAACTAATCAAAAAACTGTGATCGTGGAAGTAACATCAGATCTGTCAGTAAATGCAGAGTTCTCTAAGCTATACTGCACGATTAGACCACCATCTGTTCATGTACTCTGCTACCTTAATGTAACCGCCAGCTCCTATGGAAGGATTATCTACCGTCTTCAAGTTTCATGCAGTTCAGCAAAAACTTTCTTCCTGTTGACCAGTGATGACATATAGGTTCAGCTTGGGTTTTGGTCACTGGAGCTTGAAGCTAGGGATGCAAACAAAGGGTAAAGAATTGATGACCAAGTCTTGAGAGGGAGAGGCAGAATGGGGTGCGTACCAGGATCATGAATGAAATATACTGATCCATACAAAAAACTAGGTGTGAGGAAAACTGCTCCGTGAGATGGTGAACATTGACTCTTTCAGTCACTTCCTTCACGAAGTTCAGGCACTAAGGCTCCAAGCATGGCAATCAGGCGGTACAGTGAGCGACATCAAGCGACGAAGAGCATCAATACGATGATTTAAAACTTTTCTACATAGTATATAGAGAAATAATTGTATTAAGAATGGAGTATTCGACTCACTTTTTAAAATGATGTGCATATTAAATTGATAGCCTAAGTTTCTTTGTGGTACAAATTTGCATTCCCTGTTCGTGTACGAATTATGTGGATCCTAGCTTGCTCGACATAATAAGCTTAAGCTCAAAAGAAATATGTGAACGATTGAAATATGTAATTATGTACCATGAATAAAGTTCATCTGACTAGAAATATTTCAAAACACAAGCACAGAACAATTTGCTGTTTCAAATAAGGACATTGTTTTATTCAAAGAAGACTACTAATTATGTGATTCATATCTATGGTGACATCATATATCAGTGGTTTAGATCCAGAGAGCACACTCTTCGTATTGGGTCACCTTTGAAGGGGTTTAACTGTAAAGGTTTTTGCGCACGTCTTGGCATCCATTGCAGGTTCAGTGAGATATCTTGAGAATTCCCATGAATTTTCTGAGAGATTTTTGGACTTGAAATGAACTTTGGAGGAGTTAGGCGCCACAAGCCATCTTTCAATACCGAGATGCCTGTGTTCCGATAATCTATGGTTTCCACTGTCAAAGGATAGTTCTTCAAGAAACATTGCATTCTCGGCGAAGAATTTCATGAGCTGAACTCCAAAGCAGTTGGGCAACCCATCCCACCGGAACTGTAGGCCGACTTTTCTTAGATTGTTTTGCAAGCAGGCGAAGGAGCGCCCCCTCAAACCAGGGATATCAGAAACTCGATCGTCGTCCATTGTACAAATTATCGGCTCGGATGGTCTACAACGGCACATGGAGCGATCAAGAGACTTTTGGTAGTCCAACCGATCTTTCCTTTCCAAGAATTCTCTTCCATATCCGTCATATTCCTTATCAGAATGAGATGCAACCGTGTTGAGCTTGAGCCGGAGGTAACGAAGAGCGGGGCAGCAAAGTAGAAGGTTCGCGATGGCCACTGCCGCCTTCTTGCTATTGGGATCGTGCACCCCTTCCAGCTCGAGGAGCTCCACGTTGAGGAACAGACGCAGGTGCTCCGCTCGACTCTCTCTGCCTACGGCGGCGACGTGGTCGAGGTTGTTCACCATCTTCACCTTGAGGACCCTGGCGTTGCTGAAATTCTGGATAAACTGCCAGAAGTGCGTGCGCGTGGTGCCGTCCATGCTGTTTTGGTGATCCTGGTCGTCGAAGAAGTGCAGGTCCGTGCGCACCATGTCCAGTGCCGGCGTTCTCAGCGAGAAGGGCCGTAAATTGCCTTTGTACTTGAAGGATCGGAGCCTCGGCGCCTCAACCTCGATGGCCCAGCAGCGACAAGAGGCCTCCAAGAGGCACATCTCCATCACAAGCGCGGTGGCCGCCGGGCAGCGGAGGCGCAGGACAGGCTCTTTCTCTCGCGCCAAGAAGAGCACGCAGTCGAGGCGCACGGTGGCCAGCCCCGGCGCGGCGTCCATCACAGACTGGAGAACCGGAGTTTCCACCAAGCAAAACCGCAGCTGCAGTGTCGCTAGGTGCGGGAAGAAGGCCGCCACCGCCGCCGCCGATCCCTCCCGGAGAGTGCACCTGGTCAGGTCAAGCACGCGGAGGGTCTCGTACGGCAAGGAGTCGAGGCTGTACATCCCATATACGCTGGCCCTCGTCTCGTAGTCTTTCGACGCGTAGCTGTCGTCCGAGTCGTGTACGACGGCGATGCGGAGCTCCTCCACCCGGCGTGCCGCCGGGTGCGAGACCACCGCGCCCACCACGTCCACGAGCTCCTCGCGCTCGCGGCGCGCGGCTCCCCACCGAATCCTCCGCGTGTGGAGGAACTTGCTGGCGTACGCATCGTTGCTCCCCTCGAGGCGGAGGGTGAGCCTCGAGATCGGGGCATCGGCGGCGGCGGAGAGGGCGGCTCCGGCGGCGCGGACGAAGGCGGCGCGGCGCGAGAAGAAGGCCTCCTCGGCTTCCTCCTGCCTCCGCCGGTCCCAGCTGCCGTACTCTGATCCGTCCTTGCGGACGCGCACGACGAGGTTGACGGCGCCGGTGGAGCGCCACAGCGAGCCCCACCGCCGCGAGAGCGCGCTGGTGCTCGCGGCCTCCTTGGCGGGGACGTAGTACAGGATCCGCAGCAACAGGTCGTCGCCGAGGGCGGACAGCCGGTCCTTGCTCCTCATCGTCATTCGTCAATGGCGGCGGCGGTGTTGAGATCTGATCTGTGGCAGAGAGTTTCGTTTGAGTCGGGTTTTTTTTTTTTTGTTGTTGTTGTTTTCTTTTTCTTTTTTTTTTCCAATCCGTGAGTTTTATTCATTTTGTTTAATCGTTTGGTTAGACCAACTCGAACCGTTACCTAAATTAATTTATAAACTAAAATTTAAAAAGTAATTAAAAAATAACTTTTCAATTATTTTTTATACTAGGTTTTTAAACTAACAAGTTTATAAACAAGCATTCTCACTTAATACATTTAAAGATCAATTGATACTTCTAAAAGATAAAAACAACTTTATATATGATCGAGATAAAAAAAATACATATTTATAAATATTTTAAATGAATTTAAGAATTTATATTGAAAGTTATTGGAATATATAATTTTTTTACCCTCAATATTTATATATAAACTTACTAAAGCAGGTTTTTTGTGTGTAAAATTTTAAAGATTGAGTAAAGATGCTCTTAGAAAGGATGTCTAAAGGCCTAGGAGCGTAACATGACACACATAGTGAGTTGGTGATGGAGCACATGTACATAAACCATTAAGGATCCTAGATCTCATATTAATGACTTAGAATAATAAATTTACAAAGTATCTTCTATGATCTTAAACAATCATAAGGTGTATCTAAATATGTGTTTCGTTAAATGAAACTTCTACCCAGATTGGCATCCAGATGCAATCCAAACGCTTATAATGAGTTTGTACAGCTATACATCAAATACATCATGTGCATCTGAATGCAGCATAACTAGATAGAACGCACAAGAGTTTCTCTGTTTTAAACAAATGAATTTAAGAGTGGATTGATACAATACCATGGTATTAGCCATAGTGTTTTTAAAGCACCACTTTTTCTACACTTACACATATCTAAATTTTGGATACTAAGATTGTTTTGCAAAACCATAGTATCCCTCGAAACTTCGAATATATTTTATGACTTGTGTACAAATAAGTTGGACTGAATGTTATCAATGTATGTAATGTATTAGTTGAGTTTACGCGCTCCTTTGTGTCCATTAATTTGCATGTGTGTAGCTGTAAAAGAATAGATAAGAATTTGATAACCCCCTTTTCAAATGGCTGAAAGCGTAGCCCCTTTCAGTCGACGCCGCTCTCTATAAAGACGAACGCACGTGGGGATGGCAACGCGCAGTGATGCGCTGCGGCATGGCAGAACGCGGATGGGTGCAGGGGCGCTGCCGCGACGCAGGCCGGTGGTTAGGGGTGGGGAACCGTACGGTGATTTTTCGTGTGGACATAGCTTGCTTCAGAGTGGGGCGGCGCGGTGGTGACGAGGCACTAGAGGCACGGCGCGGTGACGAGCTCTGGAGCTTGAAGACGAAAGGATAAGCGTCCAGTCCGGGATCGATGGTGGAGAAGCGTTGACTGAACAGAAGCCAGTTTTTAAACCAACTAAAAAATAGATTCGTCCATAAAAACTTATAAAATAAATAATTTTTCATTGTGCAAGAGTGTAAACAAATTTGCATGAAACGATAATATTATATGTGCAAGAGTCTAAGCAAATTTAATTCTATATGAAGTAATTGACTTTTAGTATTGAAATGTTCACTTTTTATTGCTAGAAAATCTGTTTCCCACAGCTGGAGCAATATATTTTCACTATATAAAAATTTTCTACATCTAAATATTTGATTCTCATGAAATAATATATATATATATATATATTTTAAAAAATGTCTTTTTGTAAAAAATATAAAAATGTATCCATGTTCGATCTCATTTTATTGTATTAATTTTAAAGAAAGTTTAAATGGATTTGAAAACAAAATTATGATTTAAGGAAAAAAATTATGTAAAAGATCAAATCTAATTTAATATCATGTGGACTCAAGGTATCCTTTCTCTCTTGCCTTAGTTGTCTCTTCCCTCTTCCTACTTTCAAGCCGCACACATGTAGGTTAGATGTTTAGGGTGTGTTTGTTATGAATTTTAAAGCTGCTTCTGCTTCGGTTTGTCTGAAAAAGTTGTTAAACAGTATTATGAGAAGCACTTCTACATCCCCACCTCAACGATCACTTTTCTAATTTATATTCGAAGGTAAAAGCATAAAAATATAGCTTCTCATGACTTTTTCATTCATCTTTGTATTAGGAGTTATAAGAGAAGTTATTTTTTTAGAATGAGCTATTTTTTAAGTAAAAACTATTTTTAGGGAAGTTATTTGTTAAAGAATGTATACCAAACACACCCTTACTCAAGAAGATATAAGGTCCAATTTGAATCGTCCCTATTTAAAAAATAATTTTTTAAAAAAACTAATATAACTCCAAACATGTCAGTTTTTTTCTAATTTTAGAGCCAATTTCGTTTTTAATAAACCAAGAAGCTACTCCAACCCATTCTTTGCTAGTTTTTATTAAAAAATTTGGAAAAAAAATTGGGTATCCAAACAGCGCTATCTAGCTTTTTTTAAGAATCCTGTTTTATTAAAAAAGATTTCTATAAATCAGTTTCAAAAAACAGAAGGGATTCAAATAGGCCTAAGGCCTTCTCTAGTAAAGTGGGGTCCTCGAAAAATAATTGAACTCCACACAAAGAAAATCAGAATCCGGACTCAAGTCATACAGCGATAAGCATCAGTGAGCATGGATTCCTATCCAGAGTTGTGGTCCCCATGTTGCTTTTTCAATGTTCATCCCAGCCTCGATCCCTCTCCAACAAAAGAATACTCTGGAAACCGACCAGGCACCGGAGCAAATACTTGCTTTGCTCCCAGTTTTTGAGCACCGCTGCCTTTTGGGAACCGCCAAACACATTGGTCACAGTGATGTCTGTTACTGTTTGGGCATCGCTCCAGCATATTGTGGAACGTGTAACGTGGTAAGATGTAAAAACATCCACTATAGCCAAATCAACCACGTTGCTTTAAAATTAGGCTGGTTCAGCCTTATTATAATAAATATGTATTTGAATGTGGCAAATAAAAACTGATTTTGTATCTTTTCAAACAAAGAATCATTATGCAAAACAACGAATCATAACATAAAACAATAAAAAAGTCTATTACTATAGGATTATTACAGACACTGTCAGAAAGTGTGAAGCTCTTTAGTGTCGCAACTAATCTCGAGTGTGTTTTAGAAACACTCAGAAATTTTTATAGTTTGGTAAAGGAATAAGTCCACTTTACTCTCCTGAGGCTTCAACAAAGTCTAAAAAACCTCCTCAACTAACCTTTGATTCATTTTAAATTTTGCTAATTCGGTCCAGTTAACCCCCTAAACATGTTTTCATATCCCGTCGGGCTGACATGGAGCGGATTTAGACCGGGATTTGATACGTGACGTGACACATTGGCTTCTGACTTGGCGAAGAGCATGCAGGTCTCAAGCCCTCAATCCATCCGTCCGAGTGTCCGATATCTACCCCGATATCTCCCTTGAGTTGAGTGCATCGCTGACGTTCTTCACTGCTCCTTGTATTCGGCGGCGGATCAGCGCTCATGTGTCGGAGGCCGCGCTCAGAGCGTGCGCGTGCGCACTTCCCCGGCGAGGACGGCAGCTTGGTCCTCGGCGTGGCGCTGGAGGCCATCTTGGTCCACTGTCCGCCTGCCTTGCTGATACTCTAATTGATGGTCGGTTTTGCAGGCAGCGGCGGTCCATGAACATGGTCGAGCAGTCGAGCGGCGGCTGTTCGCTGCGGCGGCGTCGGTGCGGCCGCTACTTGCCTCTCGACGATCGCGAACGGCTTGAGCCGTTTTGCGTGTCCGAGTCCATTCTGCAGTGTCGGACATTCTTCTTGATGTATGAGTTTCAGAAATTCTTGACCTTGTTGTCCGTCCGCCCGTGTCCGGCCAGGAAGCAATCCGAGACCACCTATCGTTCATGCAAATGTGCAGCAGTTCCATCGGTTCAATTCAGATTGGCTATCAACTTCATCTGCAACTGCAACTTGTAAATATTTTGAACTGACGGAGGTCAAGAACCCACCAACACGCCCAACTCTCTCACATACAGACTAACTCAGCTTAGAAACAAAGATCAATAGTACAAACTGAAGCACATACACATACAGCTTTGTTCAATACTGCAAACTAAAGCACATACAAATACGATCAGTTCTGCTACTCGTCTCTGAAAAAGTTCTTGACAGTTCAGCACATACGTCAGTTCGTCCATGGCCTTGTTAGAGCCTACCCGGAGATACAACGCGCATGCCGCCGAAGAGGATCACAGCCAAGACACACAACTTACGCGAACACGCTGGAATACGATCTCGTTTGGTGCTGCAGAACTTGACAGTGTTTTTAGGGTCTATTGTCTTGCTTAAATAGAACACTACATGAAAAAAAAAATACTTTCACCGTCGAAAAACAACTAGTCTTTACTAGAGTACTAATAGATAAACTAGGTAAGTACTATGCTTATCACTCAAAGATTACTCAACAGGCCTCGACACCTCACGCATCTCTCTATCCACCGTCGAGTTACTGCCTACTCTAAAGGAGACCACCGCGCACCTGCGCGCGTTCTCGCCGAGACTGCCAAGGAAGCGCACATGAGCAGCAAGGCACACAAGCCGCCGCCGCATGAGGGCTGGGACCGCTGGCCCGCTGCCACATGGAGGCTGGAGAACAGAGGGGCGATGTTGGAAAAATAGAGGGGCGCTGCGTAACTCACCATGTCACAGGCCAACGTGTCATACCTCATGTCTAATCCCGACATATCTTCTGCCATGTCAGCACCATGGTTGAAAAAAAAAAGGTTTATAGGGTGTTAAATGAACGCGATTAGAAAAGATTGGGTGAGAAACAAATCAAAGGATAGTATGATGGATTTTTTGAACTTTGTTAAAGTTTCAAGGGAGTAAAGTGAACTTTTTTCGTTTGGTGAACTTTTTTTTGAAAATATAGTTTGATGAACACATATCTTTGTACTTAGGGAATTCAAAGATTTATGTAAACATACCTTCTTGGCAAAGAAAAAAATTTATCTCTAATGAATTTTCTATAGATTTAAAGTTCGTAGAAATTTTTTGTGCCAAGTTTAGAACTTAGCCTCTTGCTGCCTGAGCCCACACATCAGCTCCTCTCTTCTCTTTCTTTTTCACTATCTCTGCACGTGGTTTGACTGAGTTGACTGAGGGCGAAAAAATCTGTCATTAAACCCATTGAGACTGGGCTCATGCTTGCTCGGCCTGCACGCTGACAGGCCCATCCAGCCAATTTTGCCGGACACGCTCATCCAGGATTTATAGGGCATATTCGGGTGGCACGAGGCACGCTAAGAGCTTAAATCGTGCCGTGCCTGGTTTTTCGCATGAAGCACAGACCGATGGAGGCACGACACGACCACTTGGGTCGTTCTCGAGCCTTGGCTTGACATGTATGATGGTGGCAGGACAATAGCGCGGAGGAGGAAAAGATGACGAGGACCGACGCCGCCGCCCGTGGAGGAGCCGGAGGTCGCCACGTCGGAGCTCGCTAGGGAGGGGCCACCACGGCAACACGAAGGAAGTAGCAGCGCTGGCGCAAGGGAGGGGGCCTCTGCGTCGGCACAAACGAGGAGGCGGCCCCTTCTGACTCTAAGAGCCAAGGGGCGGCGGTGCGGGCGGAGATGGAGGTCGCGGCGCGAGGTGAGGACAACCGGCTCGAGGCGGGCACAGAGAAGGAGCCGTCGGCGACGAGCGTTGGAGAGGAGATGAGAGGGTGCGGCGGCGTGACGAGAGGAGAGGGAGACAGTGACGGTGGCGGCGCGTCTACGCGGGAGAAGAAGCAGTGGCGGCGGCGTCGTGAAGGCGGAAGAGAGGGGACACCAAGAAAGAGAGGTGGCGCCGGCGACGCGGGAGGAAGCGCGGCAGGTGGTGGCCACGGAGGCGGCTGCAGTGGGTAGAGGGAAGTGAACTAGGGTTAGGTTGGGTGGAAGAGGTTTTACATACCATGTTCAGCTGACCCACATATCAGCCATAGAGGCAAGTTATTAAACTGTGAGCGGGCCCCACCAAACATGGTAGAGTTCTTCTTAGGGTTCAATTTTTGTTTTGATTTGTACTAAAATTTTCAAACATGCACAGAGTTGACATATGATGTCGAAGTGAGTTGATTTTTTTCCTACAATCTTGTAACAATGTGATGTATGATGAGGAAGCTTTTAAATCTTGGGATTGATGCTCAGTTGTGCACTGGCCCATCATATCTTGAATGGTCAATTATTCAAAATTATCTTAACTTTTTCAAAAATCTGAAAAAAAATTGATTTTTGATATGATTTGTTGTGTGGAGGGAAAACATACATAGCTCTATACACATTTTGTATATATTATAATTGAAATAGCTAAACTTGTTGTGTAAGTTGGAAATGATCCTCATTTATCTCAAGATCTCATAACATATGCGTGGTTTAGTAAATTTGAAAACACATCGATCCGAAATAATTTTATTTTATTTTCTCCCAAATTGTATATGGCTTGTTTTTGCCATGAAATAGAACCACATCAAAATTTGGGACTAAATTCATTATACATTTAAAGATACAAAAAAGAAAAATAATTACGTTTCATTTATTTTTTTCTTCACACAAAAAATGAGGATTTTGGAGCACAATTTTTTTGCATAAAATTAATATATCCTTTTTAAATTATTGTAATTTCTGATGATTTTGTAAAGGTTTTGGTCCATGTATTACTATGAAAAGAATCAATTCAACTCTGCATTAGGCTATCTGCTGTGTAGCTGAAATTCGGCCGTGCCTGGGCCTGCACGGCCCGATAGAGGCACGACGTGCCTCGTGCCATGCTTGGGCCGCACTTTTGTCTGGACAATGACAATGAAACAAACGCTGAATTTGATCGCCCCGTCTAAGCCTATCCGACCAGAGCACGGCCAAATGCTGCTGCGTCCACCCCGTACTGCTGCCGCCGCCGGCCGCGAACCTCACCGAACTCCGCTGCCGTCCCTCGTCGACCAGCTTCCGGTCGCCCCTGCTGCTTGCAACCCTAGCTCGTGCAATCCCATTATTTCCATCCTAAATCCCTAAAGCAGTAGGCGCAGATCTCCATCCTCCCGAAACTGAGTTCCCACAGCAACATATTGCTTCAATCCTCCCCAGACGAAACCTCGACTTATCCCCATGGGTAAGTCCGGCGCCAAAAAGAAGAAGCCCGCCGCCGCCGCCGCCGCCAAATCGACGCCAACCTCGGCCGAACCGAAGGCGACGCCGTCGCCAGCTCCCGCGGCGAATGGCGCGTCGCCTCACGAGGCGGTGGACCCGGGCGTCCTCCTGCGGCGCGCGCACGAGCTCAAGGAGGAGGGTAACCGCCTCTTCCAGTCGCGCGACTACGCGGGGGCGCTGCGCCAGTACGAGATTGCGCTCCGCCTCGCCCCGCGCGGCCACCCCGATCGCGCGGTCTTCCACAGCAACCGCGCCGCCTGCCTCCTCCAGCTCCGCCCCGTGGACCATGAGGCCGTCGCCCAGGAGTGCTCCTTCGCGCTTCAGGCCGAGCCGCGCTTCCCGCGCGCGCTCCTCCGCCGCGCCCGTGCCCTCGAGGCGCTCGGCCGCCATGAGCTAGCGCTCGCTGACGCGCTGGCGCTTCTCGCGCTCGACCCTAACCACCGCGACGCAGTTGATCTTGCCCAGCGCCTCCGGACTCGAGTCAACCCATCCTCTGCTGCCGCTTCCTCCATGCCCGAGCCCACCAGCCGCCCATCCCCCGCTGCTCTAGGGGCCTCTGCCGTCGTCGCTGGCCTTGGCCCTTCTCTCCCTGCCCGTACGTTCCCCAAGAAGACATCACCACCGTCTCCTCCTCCTACTACTACACCGCAGCAGCCAGGTCACACCATGGCCAAATCTAATCTGCCACCATCACCCAAGCTGGTGCCGTTTCCCGGTACTCCGTCATCTTCAGCCAAGCCTTCAGGCCCTGATAACTCCGAGAAGGCCTCACTTACACTGCCGATGACCTCTCCGCTGCTGGCTACAGCAGCTACTTGTACAGGCAGGAAGGCTGTGACGAAATGGAGACCTCTCAAATTGGTGTATGGCCACGACATTAGACTCGGGCAGGTTCCAGAGAACTGCAGCTTCCGAACGCTCCGAGAATTTGTTGCTAAGCGGTTCCCATCGTCCAAGGCAGTGCTAATTAAGTATAAAGATGCTGATGGTGATCTAGTTACCATCACATCCACGGAAGAGCTCCGATTAGCCAAATCATTTGTTGATCAAGTTGGCCATGAGGTAGTAGAAAACGGAAAAGAAGGTGATAATAAGCTCCCAATGTTGAGGCTGCACATTGTTGAAGTAAGCCCAGAGCAGGAGCCTTCTTTGCCACTAGAAGAGGAAAAGCTGGAGGAGTTGGTTGAGGGTGCAGACAAGGAATTGGATACTTCAGGAGAGGTAACTGATGCTGAGGTGACAAAGCAAGATGTGGGGAATAGAGTTGTTGAACAGTGCACAGAGACAGGAAAGAAAAATTGTGGCCATGCTGAGTGTAAGGAAGCTGAGATTGATGATTGGTTGCTTCAGTTTGCAGAACTGTTCCGGAATCAGGTTGGGATTGATGCAGATGGGCATCTGGATCTGCATGAGCTGGGAATGGAGCTATGTTCTGAGGCTCTCGAGGAAACTGTGACAAGTGAGGAGGCTCAGACCCTTTTTGAAATGGCTGCTGCTAAATTCCAGGAGGTTGCTGCCTTGGCCTTATTTAACTGGGGAAATGTGCACATGTGTGCAGCAAGGAAGCGCATTCCTCTCGATGAATCTGCTCCAAAACAAGTCATGGCTTCTCAACTCCGTACTGCTTATGATTGGGTAAGAGAGAGGTATGCTCTTGCAGGACACAAGTATGAGGAGGCCCTTAAAATCAAGCCAGATTTTTATGAAGGGCTTCTTGCTTTAGGACAGCAGCACTTTGAGACAGCAAAACTGCACTGGTCGTTTGCATTGGCAGACAAGGTTGACCTGTCTACGTGGGATTCTTCAGAGACATTCAAATTGTTCAATAGTGCTGAAGAGAACATGAGGGCTGCCACGGAGATGTGGGAGAAAGTGGAAGAACAGAGGATGACAGAGTTGAAAGAACCAGGTGCAGGTGAGATGGATGACGTGTTGAAGAAAAATAGAAAGCAGCACAGTGCAGACGGTCAACCAGAGTTGACACCAGAGGAGGCAGCGGAGCAGGCAGCAGTAATGAGACAGCAAATTCACCTGTTTTGGGGGAATATGCTTTTTGAACGCTCTCAAGTGGAATTTAAACTCAGTGTTGGTGATTGGAAGAAAAACCTTGATGCGTCTGTTGAAAGGTTTAAGTTGGCTGGGGCTTCAGAATCAGATATTTCCACAGTATTGAAGAATCATTTTTCCAATGCACTTTTGGAGTGTGAAGAGAAGAAAATCACGACTTCAGGCACAGAAATTTCCCAAACAAACGACACTATTGAGGATAAATGTGTGGTTCAGAGCTAAGTTGTTATGGTTTTGATTTTGATGACATCAATGCGAAGCACTCGTGGTGTTATATCTCCAAATTGGAAATTGTAGCACGCTGATTCTTTTCTTGTTGCCTGTAGAACTGATGCGTAGTCCACATGCTCCATAAAATATAAAGTTTTAGACAGATCTTAAGTTGCCTCGTACATTTCTTCAGCCAGTTTGGAGTTATGTAAAGTGATTTGTTTAGGGTAGGCAACTAATGTTGAATGTGGTACTCAATGCGATTTCTGTTAGCTGGTTTGCATCACAGATGCCTTTTCGTTCTCATGTGATTTATAATGCAAAAAAATACTTGCTAACGCGTCCTTATGAGCTTGATTGCGCTATTCCTGTTAACAACACTGCAGTTGTTCTTTTTTTAGGTTCAAGTGGATAAGGCCTTTGTTCGTGAAGGAAATTTTTTGTGAGATATAATGAGCAGTTTTTTTTTTTCACAATGCTGTAATCAATGCTGATCTATATAAAAATGCCATTTTTTATTTGTTCTTGTGTTTCTAAGCAGCAGCTACATGCAGAGAGGAGTATCAGGGAATCTTGCTCTTTCCAGGTTTGAGACATGAGTCTGAATTTGATCTGGTCTATGCAGCTGTCATGTTTATTAGTTTCAAATATACTCCTTTAAAACTGGTGAAAATGGTGACCCTGAGATAACGGAGGCTACTTTTGATGATTACTTTGTCAAGAACTGCAAAATAGAGTTTATATGCTCTGGTGATTGTACGCTTCTTAATGTGAGGTTGCCAAAATGGCCGACATATTTACCAATCCAGGTACTTACTGCATGTTTTTCCTTTGCTGCAATAGTTGTTAGCTTACTCTAGGTGAATGTTTTCGTATTTCCTAGCTCTGCATTCTCGTTCGTTTACAAAGATATTGGTAGAAATTCCTCGCGTGTTGAGAAGTATAGGCAAAAGCGCCACTAAGGACGACGATTGTCCAGTATGTTGAGCATAATTGCTTACATATGTGCTCTATTAACTATTTTTCAATGACGAATTAATTAGTTAGTCCTTAAATTAAGTAACAATTATGATTCAGTACATATGCTGACGTCATATGCATATCAATAGCTAAAAGTGTCACTTAAGTTGAAGATAGGGTACTGCAGGCTCTTACTAAGGTTGGTTATAAGTAGTTACTTTTCGCATATATTCTTTTTTACAGTTATCTATCCATTGTGGTTACCAAACATACTGATGGCTTTAATAAGCCAGGATAGATAAACTTTGTAACTTGTATGTTGTATGCAGGTCAATACATCGGTGGCATTACACCTGGCTCAACATTCTCCTGCACCCCAACTAATTTGAAAACATTGGCTCTAAGCCATGTTTGACCAGCTACGAAGAAAATATCACCAAAATCAGAGCAACAACAGTTATCAGCAAATGACGGCTTAAATCATTGGACTGTACTTCTTTGTAGGATTTGCCCAATCTCGACATCCAGCCATGTCGGAGCTGCACTCAGAGCTATTTGCCTGAGAAAAAACTAAGCAAAAAACTGTGATATTGGAAGTAACATCTGATCTGTCCGTAGATGTAGAGTTCTCTAAGCTATACTGCACCATCAGACCTCCATCTGTTCATGTACATTGCTGACTGCTAGCTTAATGTAACATTGTAACGGTCAGCTCCTATGTAAGGATTATTGGTTACTGTCTTCAAGTTCAAGTTTCATACAGTTCAGCAAAAACTTTAGTTTGATCTTCCGCCCTACAAGATGAGTTGTGGCAAAAACCCATCCATCCACAATATTTAGGTAAAATCTTCCCCCCACCATCCATCCCACGTGGCACAAATTGTATTTCCTAATAAACATAGTAGATTTAAAATTTTAATGGTACAATTCCAAATTTTTATGAAAATATTTACTTGATTTCAAATCTACTAGAACATGATGTTTGTGGGATAATACAAATTATTGAAAAATTCAAAATTTAAAATAGTCCATGAAAATCAAATGTTTCATATTTGAATATATATTGTAAAACTTCCAAATTATTTTTAAAATATGGATTGTAAAATCTTCAAATTAAAATACTTATTAGAAATTTTAAATTTGAATTTCCTCAAAAATTCGATTGTTCAGTAGATTTGAAATAAAATTTTCGTTTTTTTAATTAAAATTTCAAATTGTACCTTAAAATTTCCTATATAAAACTGTAAGTTATAATTTATTACCTTGTTACCAAATAGGACGAGACTGAATATCATGAATGTAGAGCTAATACTGAATGTCATGAATGAAAACTGATTTCATATCCTTTTTGGCCTTGGATCATAATGCAAACAATATCTACCTGCAGAAAATAATTATATAGAGAGAGCCCTTTTTTTATTTTATCATACTGCCTACTTCATGTACTATTCTGAAAAGCAGTGCGATTACCGATTTCCAAACACAACGAGTGATCAGTTTCAATACCAACTCAGTATGACAACTATAAGCAAAATACTCCCAAGAGTTCATCAAAATGTTGAGAATTGGATTCTTACACTGGAGGAGCTGTTTGGTTATTATACTTCAGCACTCTGTCATTTTATATTTTAGTAATGAAATGAGAAATCAAGAATACATATGACATATTTTAAGAAATATGAATAGCAGCAGACTTGTTTTTGACCCAGCCTTTGATCTCACGCATCAGCTGAGTCTGTGTCCACAAGGGCCCCTCCGCGAGCTGGCACTGTAGCTCGTCCATCACCAGCGCATTGGAGAGCAGGAACTTGGCCAGCGTCCTCTGTGCGTTGCCCCCCTGATAATGTATCAGGTCGATCTCTTTCACCTTGTTCCTCAGGCAGGAAGAGATATGATTGACCGGTAGAACGTCGTCGATGGTGGAGTGCGGATTGAAACTGAGGTGGTGTGCATCGAGGAGATCGCGCTCCTTAATAATGTAGTAGCCACGGCAATCGCTCCACTGGTCATGTTCCTCAGGGTGGAAGGCTAGTGAGATCGCCTCCAGGTTCAGGGCATGCTCGAGGATCCTGCTTACCGCAGCGACGGGGGAGGTTTCGTCGTCGGGGAGCTGGCCCCTCAACTCGAGGCGGCGGAGGCAAGGGAAGCTCGGAAACGTCGTCATGAGCAGCGCATCGTCGTTATCGAGCCCAGAGCCAAGGCGAGCTGATTCTAGGTGGAGGTACCTGACACTTTCTCCAAACAGCTGCAGAAACTCCGCTAGCTTGACGACATCTTCCCTGGCACAAACCTCCTCCCCGCAGATATCCACCTTGCAGTACGCGACTCTGCCGGCGACGCCACCGGCAAAGGACAGAAAATTCTTGTCCGGCACGGCGCCCCTGTACTCGAAGACCCGTAGTTCCGACGAGTGGTCGACGGTCACGGTGGCCAGGCTGTGACAGCAGCGGAGGGCCAGCCTGCGTAGGCGCGTGGGGACCGAGAGCGCGGTCACCTCGTGGCAGGCCTCCAGCGTCAGGTCGACGAGGCGCGGGAGGCCGGAGACGAGCCGCTCCACGTCGGTCCCGGTGTCGGGGACGTGGGAGAGGAGCAGGGTCTCGAGGGACGGCATGCTGACGTTGGCCGGCGGGTCGAGCCTGCAGGAGCCGAGGGAGAGCGACCGCAGCTGGGCGCAGGAGTAGATCCCCCTCGTAATGCTCCAAATGTAATTGTGAAAATCCGACCAGGTGAAGCGCCGGTCGTCGTCGTCGTCGGGCTTGGTGGAGACGACACTGCTGTCATCGTCGTCGGAGCCCACGTCAGCCGATGCCGTCCGTGGTGGATCACCGGCCTCGTTTGGCACGCCGGGAGAAACGTAGATGTCCCTTGACGCCGGACTCGGTGTCCAGCCGTCGGGGTTCCCTTCTTCGCCGCTATCACTATCACAATCACGACGACGGAGGGAGTAGGCGCGGCGACGGCGACAGAGTTTGCGGTGGCACTGGAGGCGGAGGTCGAGGTCGAGGCCCTCGGGCGCGGCCTGCTTCACGGCGAAGGAGACCCACTGATCCATAGTAGACGAGTCGGACCTGTCGTACGCCGCCGTGGCAATGCGGAGGGCGCGCAGAGGGACGGCGCCGCGGCGGTTGTGCGCGAGGAGGGCGGCGCTGACGGTGCTGAAGAAGGGCGGCGGCTGGTTGGGGTCCGGCGGCGAGCACCATCCGGGGCTGTATGCGTCCCTGGGCTCGCGGATCGGGCTCTCAGGCTGTTCCAGGACCACGGTGTGCACGCCGGCGAAGACGTCGCGCCACCGCGACGAGAGCGACGCCGCGCGCGCCGCCTCCTTGGCCGGGAGGAAGGAGAGGATGTGGCCGAGCACGCGGTCTCCCAACTGGCACAGACGGTCCTCAGCGCCGCCGGCAAAGGACCTGCGGCGATCCATCGTGGCCGGGCGTGGTTCAGATTTGATCTCTCAAGTCTGAGAAGATCCCATGCGTATATAAGTCGGTTCAGCTGGTGCCCTGAGAGCCCGTTCAACTTGGATTCATTTCCCATTAGGCAAATTGGCCCATTAATTTTTTCCTTCCACTTGGTCTACCGTAAAAAAAACTCATACATGTACCTTACCAATATGTACGTTTATATTTCAAAATACTCGCTCTGTCCACTTTTCAAACCAGTCGGTGGCCCAAATAATATACCTATAGTCCATCAGTAGTCCATGAGGCCATCATACTTGTGCTTCCACAAATCAGCTCGCGCCCGTGTGCTCAAATCTGAAACGTAACGGTAGAAATTAATTCGAAATAGATGTGTTCTTCCAGTCCCTCCGTTTCTAAACATAACCATTTCTGAATTTGGTTAAAGCCTTTTTCTACAGCTTTGTTATTACTACGTTTTTTAGCTACACTGTACACCGCCGCCGCCATTGGAATTTTGTGTTCTAGACTAACTACTGGTCTTACAATACACAACGCTACATATATGTACTTATTTTATGCAGAATGAAACAAAGGTGTCTCCATAAATAAGTTTGTTATTGCATATATAATAATTTTATTGGAAAAAAAAGACCTATCCTCATATTTAGTATTTTCACTTATATCCTCGTATTGAAATAACCAGCTAGCAGCAACACAGCTAGTTCATAATGTTGCCATTATATTGATCGGTAGGTATATACGTCGTCATAGATCATCCTTGGGGTCAAGACGTGAATCCGCTTGTGAAGGGCACGCCCGTCTGCGGCAGCCAGTTGTCCCCGAGCACCATGCCGGCGACGGTGAAGTTCCCGGCGTCCTCGGCGTCTCCGAGCACGTGGTACCCGGGCCAGGTCACCCGACGGCTGGTATCGGCTCCAGGCCCCGTATTGTTGTACTCGGCATAGTAGAGCGTGTCGAGCGCGAAGTCGCCAGCCCACGGCATCCATCCGGCGGGGTCGACGACCCCGCCGACGTAGGACTCCATGACCGCCGTGCGCGAGAAGTTCTTCCACGGCCTGCCGAGGTAGGTCACCGTCCGGAACTCGTTGTTGGCCTCGAGCTCCGGCGCCGCGACGAGCGCGCAGGCCTGGATGGAGGTGCCCGTGTTCTGGTTGGGGTCGGAGCGGCCCTGCGCGGTGACCGTGTTGCTCTGGCCCCGCATCGGCAGCCGCGAGTAGAACGTGCAGCCCTGGAACACGACGGCCGCGTTGCCGAACACGTAGTCCACGGTCCCGTACACGTCGCAGCCGCGGTAGAACTGGCGCAGCGAGTGCGTGTACAGCGTGTCCTGGTACGCCTCGAAGCTGCACCCGTAGAACGCCGACAGGTCCGCGCCGGACCGGAGCGCCACCGCCTGGTGCTTCGACGGCCCCGCCGTGTTCCGGAACGTCATGTTCATCGCCACGAAACCTTCGCCCACCACGGCTGCACGCATGATATTATGCAGGCAGTTAGTCCAAGTTATCTACTAGGATGGTCATGATGGTAGAGTCATCTCCTTTTGAGTCGTCGTGGAACGGGACCAAATAAAAGCGACGTGTTTTTTAGGTTTCAGCCTCCCTATCCACATGCCAGCAAGCACTCCAACAAGTGTCGCACTTAATTGTCACTCCTACACTATTTCATTTAAGAAAAAGTTCAGATTCATTTGCTTAATTAGGTGCCCGCACTACCATAGCTACCACAAATCCAACAACTATTATTAACAACAGCAAAAAAGTGAAAAATCAAGCCGAGATGATGCAGAGGCCTGCATACGTACCAAAGGTTGCCGATCGGAAGGTGGTCCAGCCGTCGACGACGCTCCGGTTCCCGGTGATCACGGTCCGGCCGACGCCGTCGCCTATCATCATGATGTACCTGTAGCGCTTGGTGATCTCGACGTTCTCCTCGTAGACGCCGGCGAGCACGCGGATGACGTGGTACCCGGTGCTGCCGTTGAGGTTCTTGGGCGCGGCGGCCACGGCATCCCCGACCGTGGTGAAGTTCCCGGCGGCGCCGCTCGGGTCCACCGTCACCACGCTGTTCATGGCCACCGTCCGCTCGGGGCCCTCGATGGCCATCCGCCGCACGGCCTCATCGTCGGCCAACAAGTCGAACAGGCCCCTCCTCGTGCGGGACGACCTTGGCGGCTTCTTCTTCTTGCCGTTGCCGTGGCCATGGTGGTGCGGCTTCTTCTTCGTCTTCGTCTTCGGCACCCAGGCGCGGGTGAAGAGCGAGAGCGAGAGGCTGTACATTTTGGTGCCGTTGACGAGGGTCCCGTCGAGGCGGCTACGGTCGGCCCACCACCCCTGCGCGGCCGCGGCCTGCAGCCCGTCGAAGCACGTCTGCTGGTTGGTCACGATAGCCGAGAGCAGCGTGTGCACGTCGTCGGCGGCCTGCGGGTCGGCGAGCGCCGCCGCGTCGTCGTCCGCCGCGGACCCGATCGCGGCGCCGGCCGTCGAGAGGAAGTCGACGTTGAGCTCGGCCATGAGCTGGCAGTCGCGCAGCGCCCCCACGGCGCCTGGGGAGAGGTGCCGGTGCCGCGCCAGGTACCGGTCGACGAGCGCGGCGAACCGGCGGGCGGCCGCGAGCGACTCGGCGACGGAGAGGCGGCCGTACGTGTAGAGGTCGCTCCTGCCGCGCGGCGGGAGCACGGACCGACAGAAGGTCGGGTCCGTGGTGGCGTTGCACGCGGCCGAGGGCGACAGCGGCGTGGACGGCGGCGAGTCGGCGTCCGAGGAGAGTACGCCAAGGAAGAAACTGAAGCAGAGCAGGAGGGTGGAGAGCGTGGCGGCATTGCAGCTGCAGGCCGCCATTGCCAAGGAGTGAGTGTACTACTGTGTTGCGTTTGCACTGCCACACTATGTGAGACACTCGTTTGGACTGATTCCAGGGGGGAGGAAGGAGCAGCGAGGTGACTGTGGATTTATAGGAGGAGATGGAGAACTGAGATTTCTCATTGGTAAATACTACGCGGAGATCTGGGGCGCCAAGAAAGTGACAAAGGTATAAGGGCTACAACGAATGAATTTTAGTGCGCCGTTTTGTGTCTCGAGAAAGCGTGTAGAGTCAAGTCTTGAAGCTGGAGAGGAGAGGTTAAGACTTAAGAGTGTGCACGGAATGGAAGCACATGTTTGGTTGGTGATGGTATTGATCATTTCGACTGCGGTTGGGTTGGTTTGGTCGGATTCAAATGCGGGATCTCTGTTGTGTTTTTTCTTTCTTTCTTTCTTTCTTTCTTTCTTTTTCGTTTCGTTAAATGATTGATGCCGACCTCCTTTTTCTGCTTGTCCCCAGATAATTTGGTTTGGTCGTCTAGGAGGAGTACGTACGTACCCAGGCATAAATCCTTTTGGTGTTCTCTCAAAATAAAGGGTGTGTTTTAGTTGATTATATATGTTTTGTTTCACTTAATTATATTTTCACATGTTATTAATTCACTGAAGGAGTAAACACAATAATCACGATTCTCTATCAGCAACATGTCATCGGTCGCTAGAAAGCCCTTGCAACGTACCATAGGTCGCTAATTAATAGTCTTTACCGAGCAAGAGGAGATCGGTCGTTGTAAGTGACATCGGTAAAATCTGGTCACCCACATCTTTTTACCGAACGATCATCAGCTACTAGTTCTAAATATAGTAAGATACACACTGACAGATAATCACGGTTGCTATATTATATGTATTACCACAGCCTCGCTTATTCCTGTTGGTGACTCTGTTCACTCTTTTTTTTTTTAACTTCATGTTCCAAAACCATGCAAACTTTGACCGCTAATATCACAAGCGACTATATATGTCAGAATTGCATGACAATATTTGCCTAGAAAAATGATTCCACAAAAGTGTAACTTAATTTGGTAGACGAGTAAGTAGTACTCAATAAACCCTTTCGTTTCATGTTACTTGTCATAATATACATTCATGCTACGTCTTAAAATAAAGTTTATTTTAAAGGTGAAAATGTAAAAACTCTCCCGTAATTTGTCTAGAGTTAAAAAAAAAAAACCCTCCTACAACTTTAAAAGTTGTACTTAAAACCCTACAAATGTAGTATGATTGTAGACTGACTCCTAAAAGGATTGTCTCCTAAGAAGTGCTCCATCTCACAAGCATAGTTAGCGGTTACACTCTGAGAACACCTACATTGTGGACTTCTAACACCCTACAATGTGAGGGGGACGTCGAGGTGAGGATGGATGTCGGAACGAGCGATGAGAGATAGTTGGTGGTGGTGGTGGTGTGGAAGTGTTTATGGCAGTTTATGTTGCCAGTGTTACCGATGTGGAAATAATCGGTGAGCTTCGAGAAGGATAAGATACTAACAGACTAGATAGTATCGGACTACCGCATGACAATGTTATGAAACCTACCAGATCATGAACCCTGCTTAGGAATCAATCTGCAATCATAGTAAACTTGTGGGATGTGAAGCGTAACTTTTAGAGTTACAGGAGGGTTTTCGCAACTTTGAACTACTTGTGGGAGGGTTTTGCAATTTTACCTATTTTAAGATCTGATCCAACCTTATATATGACTTGATTAATAAATTTAAAGTAGTTTGATTCAACTTTTCCTTTTTATTATAAAAAAAAAACTTACCTTGAGAGAAGATGGGAGTACATGTGAAACATGGAGCGCCTGTGATTGGTCGTCTGGAGTCCAGGACCTACAATTAAAATCGTGCACACGTACGTAGGCCTGGGACGGTGACTGGCCGTGCCCGCCGCAGTGCTCACCGGCAGCAGCGGCGGCGCATGCGAAAGCCGCAATTGAGCTTGCTCTGCGCATCGTCAAAACCCACTGAGCTGTCGGTAGTCGAGATGCAACCGAACCACTAGATATCGAATCGCACCGGTCGGTTCTTCTATTGTTAAAAGCGCACTAGTATTATTATTAACATACCCTACTAGTTGCTCATTGTATTATTATTCCGTAAGTAGTAGCAGGCTGGCTGATAGCCTGACAGCCTGATAGTCCCTTTTGGACGATGTAACGACATCGCCATAACAACCATAACATGCCGGTCTTCAAACAAACAGAGGCTGCCAACATACCATCATTCGCAAAATGAGGAAAAAAAAAAAAAAAGAGGCTGCACGACATGAGACATTGTTTCGCTACACATTAATCTATATGGATTGGAACAAATAATTAAAGAAAAAATTAGTTCATTTTCTACCATAAAACATTTCAATCTCCTTCGATCCACGTGGATTAAAGAGTAGCCTAATAAAATCTGAGTCGGTCGTAACCTAATCTGATTATTCCCATTCCTTGGACTAGGATTCTTTTTTTTTTTTTTGGGAGTACCTAGGACTAGGATTTGGCACCGGCCTGCTGCTGGTCCTGCGGCATGCTGGCCTCCATGCGTCTCCAGTCAAACTCAGGCTACGCGCGCTAGGTTGCCCGCAGTTACTTCAAGAATTAAGTACTATCTTGGTTCTAAATTATTTATTATCCTAATCTTTAATATTTGTTATAAATTATATCATTCTTGTTTTTTAAATAATGTTTTTGCTTAACAATATTTAATCTCTACTCTCTCCTTTTTATTTCTCATGCATCATATTTTTTCTACACCACCTTAATTCTTGTATCCAATTCTAAAACAACAATCAAATTGAAACAAAGGAAGTAGAGCGAGCATATCTAGCCACTCGAAAATGAAAGGATATTTAATATATATTTGGAGTACAAAATAAAATTTAGAACAAAATTAGATAAGCGAGTATGGGAACAATGCATCCTAGAAGAGCCAACTTATAGATTTCCACTAAATCTAAACAACCTTTGACGCACTAAGCAACCACTAGCATTTTCATTTTTTTTAAACCTCCATGTAACATGCGGTTAACATTTCTTTAAAGCTACATAAACATTTTAGATGCAGCAGTTTCCTATGTCCCAAATAATGTTGATACAAAAAAAGGCTCGATTGAAATTCTCCTTTTCTTTTGGCATACAAAGCACTACGACGGTTTAAACGGAAGGATGCATGTGAAAACAGAGTTACTACCGTTGGTGAGGAAATTGTGAAAAAAAAAGGTTATTTGAAAACCAAGTTCTTTTTGACCCACGCCTTTCACCTGCGCGCCAGTCTGAATGAGATTTGTCACACACGTGGTAGGGATTGCGTTTATTTTTGTAGTTCTCAACCGTGCAGTATTGTTTTTTTTATATATAAACACGATATAGATACAGATATTTACATACACGTACGAGTACTCGTCTCTATGAACACATGTACGTACACCCTATCTTTATGAGCATCAATAAAAGACTAAGTCGACTGTTTGTAAGATTCTACGAAGTCATCACGGACGTCTCCTTGATAAAAATATCGTCTATCATTGAATAAATAATTAATCGTAAATACAACACCAATATCAAATTTAGAATTTAAACCCGGATAGATTGGTTTCACCATAAAGAATCTAACCATCTGCAACGTGAATCTGGATACTGAAAAAAGAGTTCCATCCATGTGTTGGTAAATAAACGACACTGCCCATTGATATCAGATATCCAGCGAGAGTATCCATGGGTGTGGCAAATGCACGTAACAGGAACAATCAAAATAGGGAAGGTAGGGAATAGATAGCCAGCCTAGTGAGGAAGAAAAAAAAAAACATTCGGCCTGCCTTCGGGCCACGAACGATGATGTGATGTGGAAATAGGCCTGGTTTACGTGATGACCGTTTGGCCCACGAAAGGAAAAATGGTCAGTCATTTTCGGTCGCCCTGTCCTGATGGCACCAGCGGGGTGTCTTTGTGGCGATGGTATATCAAACTGCCCAAGGTGATTTACACGTGTGTTTCCTTCTTTGAAACAAGGTGATTTACATGTGCATTAGAAGAAGCAAGCTTATTGGCCGCGCTGCAGTGGCGTTATGGTGGCGCTTGTTCCGTGTAACAATTCCGGTGGGCCTAGCAGGCCTTAGCCTCTGGGCTCTGGGGGATAATACTCAGCACGTGCATAAATACTCAACGACACTACGCCGTCCAGCTGTTACTTAAGACAACGGGGCAGAAATCTGGTTAGCTGGTTACTATTTTGAACCATTAATTCTTCCATCAATCTTCCTGAGAGCCTCCTCCAGAAGCTTCCGTAACCATGGCCATGGCCATGGGATCCGACACCAGCAACGACGCCATCGATGCTCCTGCTCCCCTGCTCGCTGTCCTCCAGCAACATGCTTTGGATATGGGTCGAGAGGGAAAACTTTTGCTCCTGTCATATCGGACATTCGAATGTTAAGTATAAAGACTAAATATTAATAATTTATAAAATTAATTACATAGAAACACGGTAATTCATATATGATTTTCTTAAGTCTAATTAATCCATGATTAATACATGTTTACTATAGCATCATATTATCAAATCATGTATTAATTAGGCTTAAAAATTTTATATCATGCATTAACTTTAATTTATAAATTAGTTTCGTAAATAATCAATATTTAATATTTTAAATTATTTCTAAACATTAGATGTGACGGGGACAAAAATTTACCATAAGAAACAAACACCCCCTTAGCCCTGTCGAGAGCCCAACTGTCCCTTGTCCCATCCCTCGAGCACAACTTAGCTCTTTGCTTCAATCCCGTTCTGCCAACCCCGAGATACCATCGTCCAGTCTACAACCATCGGGTCTTTATGGTGTTCTTGGTGTTGCCTAACGCTTCCTCACTATCCACATCAATTCTTGGGCACAACTACAGTTGCTTCGTCGCTTTGACTCCAACTTTAGCTTAAAAGGAATGACATAACCTTAGCCACAAAAGCTTCTCGGTGCAGCACAAAAGTGCTGTCCGGTCACTCTGCATAGCCTGAAATGCTTCAGAAAATGCCTTAAAGCTTTTTAATATTTATATTATTCATCTCATCCTACTACAATAATGTACCAATTCAACCGTTTTACACCCACCTCTTTCAAAAGAAGTCCGTCCTTCTAATTTCATCCTTAAAATTATAAAAAAAATAATTTTTCACCGTGACACCCTAGGTGTCACCACAGCATCCATTGACAAAATCGTAAACCCTAATAGTCAAATCATGCACCATGAAACAAAATCGACACTTGAAGTAACAAGAAATATTGTTTGAAGCACTACAAAGAACCACTACAAGAAGTTTTGACAAATAACAGAACACTTTTAGTAGATTCGGGAAATTTTAACTAGCAGTATCAAAATCCTCCTTTATCAGGGAAAAATTTAAACCCTACTTCGAAAGCCAACTAAAATTTTATATAACCCTAGCCATATTTTTATATGGAAATTAAGTTCACTTCAAAAGCGAATTTTGGAGATTTAATCAGAATTTTTGGAAAAGATTTAAATCCCTTAAAAATTTCAACGAACCTGTTTCTAGTTGGAAATTCATGAATTTTTAGAGACTGAATCAGGATTGACCCTTAAACTAAAGTTGTTCCAAATAATTAAAAGAGCAACAAAAAAAAATTTCAAAATTTTCTGAGCTAGAGAAGTATGAATTTCAATCGAACTTTGAACAGGATTTTGAATTAATTGTGAAAATCAAATTTAAATCGCCGGCCGGCACAGCGGCCAATCCGGCACACTGCGCCGCTGGCCGGCGCTCCTTTTCGCGCCGAGCCGTCACATCCCCGCCGGAAAATCCTGCGCCTGCCATCGACGAGATCACGCAAGATCTTCTTCCCTCTCTCTCTCTCTCTCTTCCTCTCTCTCTCCCGCGCGGCCGCTCCTCTCTCCCTCTTCCTGTTTTTCTCCCCGAGGCACGCCACTGCCGCTCTCTGCCACTCACCGCCGAGCTCCATCACTTCCTCCCTTTCTCTCTCTTCGCGACGTCTTAAAGGCATGCCCGAGCCTCCCCGCTCCTTCCCACACCCATTTTCCCTCGCAGCGCTGCGCCCTGCCTCTTTTCTTCTCCTTTCTCCGCCTGAGCGCCATCTTTCATTGCCGGCCGTGAGCTAAGCACGGTGAGCTCCTCTTTCCGATTGTTCTCTCCAAGTTTAACCATGCCCAACGTGTTCATCTTGACCTCATGCAGCTTCCGGCCCATCAAGCTCCTCCCCGGTCCACTCCTTCGTCAGGAATGCAGAGCCACCGCCGTCCGCTTCCACGCGCGTCGTCGTCGACGTACTTTTGGTGAGGTTCAGTCCTCGTAGTGGTGTTGCCGGTTCTCTCCATAACACGTAGAAGCTCTAGGACTGAACCTTGAGTCAATTCGTGCCTCACCGCGCCGCCAATTCCTTGCCGGAGCTAGCTTTCACGCCGCCGTCGTTGCACGCTGCGCTCCGCCATGCTCCGCCGGCTGCCGTCACGTTTTCCAGGCACCCCTCGCCGCGTACAAGCTCGAGGCACTCCCCTCCGCTCTCCCCCACCGCCGGCGTGCTCTCTCCCGCCGTGAATTTCTCGCCGGAGATCGCTGCCGCCCTCCCCTGTTTCTGCCCTTCTCAATTTAAATTTTCCATTTTTCCTATTAATTAGTCGATCTTGTAAAGCATCAAGTAAATCGAGGAAACATCTAAAAATAGTAAACAAAATTGTGTTAGAATCCTTGTAAGACAACCAAATTTTCTGCTCAAACACTTTTTCAAAAATGTTCATGGAACTTCTACAATAAATACATTACTCATTTCTGTTTTTGAATTTTAGTTGAAGTTCCAGAGGTGTGCTAGGGCTGAAACTTGAACCATTATTGCAGCATGATAGTATGCATCTCCTAAAATTTTCTTAGGATTTTACAACCACAAAGTTATATGCATCTCATTAAAAATGCTCTAAACTGCTAATTTAATTTGTCATTTTATAAAATACATTATGCAAGTCATCCAAAAATCGAAACCCTAAAGCAAAACCTTATATTTGGTTCTCACTGGTGTCTACTTAAAATTTCATGATTTTACTCTAGGGTTTAGTATTTATTTCTGATTTTATAAGTTTAAATAACAGAAACTTTGCCAAATTTTTAAAAAATCTAAAAATTTTTAACTTGGCCTCAACCAAACTTCAAAATTCATATTCTAGAGATTACTATCAACTAAAAATAAACTCATGATATAATCTGAAGTTTTATTTTGGCCCCTTGTTTAAATAACAGCAGCTTTTACTAAATTGTTATAAAATCGGGGAAATTCCGTTTGACCTCAACCAAATTTTAAAATTCCTCTTTCAGAGAACATTAGCAACTAAAAGTCACCCCCTGAAAAAGTAATAAGTTTCACTTTAGGCCACATGCATAAGGTAAAGACTTCAATAAAATGACAAAGTCGGGGAATTAGGGTTTACCCTAACCTCTAGGAGTCGATGATGCAAGCATTATAGTGTTCTTTGTTGAAAACATCATATTAACTTTTGATTCGACTTATCGTATTCGTGTTGCATCATGTAGACATCAAAGAGAATGCCGTAGCTGACAATCCAGAGTCTTCAATCTCCGCCGAAGCAGTCGACACCAACCCCGGCGAACCAGGCAAGCCCCGGTGCACAACCAAGTTTTAACATTTCTCCTTTATGGCTATGTGTCGTGGTTGTGCATTAGGTTTCTAGGAGTTGATTAAAACCCTAGTTGCATCAGTTTTCCATAGGAAACCCCATCGGTACTTGGTATAGGCATCCACTATAGTATGCTATGCTTAGCAATACTTGCTGGTAGAAGTCGAGCAGAGTGGACGCTGCTCGCGACTGCTAGGGTTGTTTGAAACTACCACATGGAACATGACACATGGTTTTGGATGAATAAGGAAAGATAAAAGATTGAGAGTCAGACAGGGTACAAGTAGGTCGGCGACTGGTCCGGGACTAGGGTGACCGTAGTCTTGTCTGATCCGTGTGGCACAGTTGGGCAAGTATTGAATATACTGATCATATGCTGGGTATAATGGAGCCCAGTAAACCTACATAGCCTAGTAATTGCAAAGTCGAACCTGCCCTACGCTGTCTGACTAGGAGGAGATCTGGGGCGGGCTGTCGCAACCCCGTCCGATAAAATCGTACGGCTGCTCATCCAGGATCATTTGGGGTGCCACTTGACAAAGCAAGCGACCATACAGTACAATAATTAACAAAGACACGCAAACATGATTTAAAGGGGTACATAATTTCTTAATATTACAACATTGGTTCAATTCACTTAAGTGCGGAAACGTAGTTCGAAAACAAGCGATAGTCAGCGAAAGCTAATAATTACAACTCGACGATACAATTAAGCACGCCAGCCCATGGGTGCTTAATCTTCATGGATCGGAGAAGCGGGAACCCACTCGAAGGTCCACTCCGAGGGTGCTTCCCCTTCCCAACCACCACAACCAAACGAAGCAAGGTTAGAAGAATCACCTGCAAAACATTAATCCACAATGCCTGAGCAACTAATACTCAGCAAGACTTACCCGTCAACGTGGCCATCTAATGACCGACTCCTAGAATGCAGGGAGTATTGGTGGAAGTTGATCGGGTACTGTAAAAACAGCGCTAATAGTCTATTCCAATTTTAGCCAAATTAATAGGAGTCACTGTGAATTTACTAAATGTGCCGCTATTCTAACAATCAAGAGTTCAACACAACAAAGCAGGGTGAAAATAACCACTTTCATCATAAATCCACTATTTACATATCGTTGCGGCAGAAAGGAGCAAGTGCTACTCTTAACCACGAGGAGCGGCAATTATAATTGATTTACATCCTGCAGGAGGAACCCGAATGACACGACACGGACGCACTCGAATGAGTCGCACGTGGCTACCTTTCGCAACATCGCGACACAGTTGGCTCAACATCCATCCCTCCAAGGACATGGTCCTCCAGGCGATGCCCTGCATCCCTGTACGGCCCCAAGCCTTTCCCACTAGCACGAGCCCAAGAAAACAAAAGCGAAACCATCCACCTTGCCAGTCCGTTCACCCAGAAAAAGGGATGGCCAATTGTCCAACAAAGCACGATGAGTTACGTCGGTTTCCTGGTCCCATTTACCAGTATGCACTCGGTACACAACTCAAACTTGACCAATACAACCGCACCCGATAAGGTTCTCAAATTTTAATCACATTTAAGATCAAACATATTCTTTGAATTTATCCTTCTTTGATTAAACACGAGTAGTCTCCATACTACTCGGATGCTACCGGATTCCTGTCCTTTAAGCATAGCATTCTATCGATGGCTCTACCAAAATAACCCATAGGAAAACCTACCAAGTCATGCAACTAGGTTTTCACGATAATTTCTTCGAACTTAATGCACAAGCAACCCTACACACATAGTGGTAAAAGTAAAAACTTATAAAACATAGGTGTGCACTGGGGCTTGCCTTGGTCTACAGAATGGTCAGCGCACTCAAACGAGAAGTTAGTTCCTGCGGGTGCCTCCTCTAGATTCACGTTCTCCGTCTGAAATTCCGGATCGGTTCCTATATGATGAAAATGCAGTAAGATTATTTACTGAAAGGAGTCACAAGTCTTCTATTAAAGATTAACTAGGATTTCATCATTAGGAATTAGGGTTAGATTGAAACTTTTCTTCGAGTATTAATTAGTTAATAACTACGACTATTAACCTAGGATTAAAATGAAACTTTTAATTTTATCTCAAGGTTATTTTTAGTTGATGGTACTCCCTGAAATATGCATTTTGAGCTTTGGTTGAGGCCTAGGTGAATTTCCTAGATTTTACAAAAATTCATCAAAGTTCCGGATATTAGATTTTATAAAATCAGAAACCATAGGTAGACCTTGGGATAAAATTGTGAACTTTTATGGTGTTACTCATGAGAACCAAATCTAAAACTTTGTTTTTGGGGTCTAATCTTTTTAATGACTTTTACAATGTATTTTAGAAAGTGGTATTTTACTAGGCAGATTGGCATGTTGTTAAAGTATTATATGCAATTTGGTGGTCCTAAAATCCCAATAAAATTACTGGAGGTGTGTATGGGCATGAAGTACTTGTAGATCAAAAATTATCCCTATAAATGCTCTAGAATTTGAACTAAAATTCAAAAACAGAAAAGAGTGTTCTAATTATTTCTGCAAATTTTTGGTCGTTTTATAAAAAGTGCTTTAACAGGAATTTGTTCATGGTTCAAGGATTCAAATAAAATTAGGTTTGGAATTTTTAGATTTTTCCATGATTTTCTACACACTTAACAACTTCTGGCTATTTACTGGAAATTTGAGCAATCGATGGAACAGTGGCAGAGCAGGGCAGAGTTAGGGCACGGCGGCTCTCCGGTGAGATTCTCGCCGGAGAAGAGGGTTGGGCAAGAATCAAAGTGTCGTGGAGCATCACCTCGACTCAAAGCACTGATTTGATGAGGATGAAGGTCACGGGGAAGAGGAGAGCAGGGTCGGCGACGTGAAGCTTGAGCGACTGTCAATGGTGGCCGGGGTGGTGGCGTGAGGCGTTCTTCGTCAATGGTGATGAACTGCAGCCACAACCTTGTCAAGTGGATGCACTAGGGCTAGAGGAAGCAGCCGGTGAAAGTAATTGGAAGAACATCGCACCACGATGAAGAATTTCGGAGAAAGGTGGCCACCGGTGAGGTTCTCGACTGAAAAACAGGGCGGCGGCGTTCCGGGAAAACGGCGGCACGGTCGGGGCCCTTGGTAGTTGGAGAGCAACAGGAGGGGGAGAGGAGTCTAGCCGGCAAGGTGGCGGGGTTGGGGGATGGCTGTAGCTCGCCAGCGTTGTGGAGGTGGTGGGCGGCGGTAGAACAGAGAAACCAGGCTTGCGCGCGGGGAAGAGCGGGGAGAAGAAGGAAGGAGGAGTGTCGGTGCTTGGCTTTACGCTCGAAGGCGAAGTAAAGAAGGGAGGGGGGAGGAGGTTGACGTGCGGACGCGGCGAAGATGGTGATGGCCGGCGGTTCCCGTACTGTGGTAGGCAGCCGGACGACGAGGCAGCGGCGCGCGCGGGAAGAATTCAAGGCGCACGTTGCTAGGGCGGCACGCCGTGGAGGTACGGAGGGAGGGAGAGCGAGCACAGGAGGGGAGGGAAAGGCTCGGCGAAAACTTGCGTGCGGCATCGTGCGGAATCGTCCGGCGGTGCCGTGTCTGGAGGTGAACAGTGGCAGTGCGTCACTGTTCACCGTACAACAGTTTCCAATTTCTATTTAGCCAATTGAAAAATCTAGCTCTCGAGTTCAAGAATTTTTGAAACTTTTTCAACTTGGGTGAAATCTAGCTCTCGAGTTCAAGCAGTTAATTATTTGGAACAACTTTTCTCATAAGAACATTCCCTGATTCAGCTCCTAAAAGTCTGTGAATTTTCAACTTGGTTCAAATTTGTCGGAATTTTAAAAGAGTTTAAACTTCTTCCAAAAATTTTGATAAAATTTCCAAAATTCTATTTTAATGTGTAGTTAGTTGTTATGTAAAAATATGTCTAGGGTTTGTGGAAAATTTGGATAGCCATGCGTTAGGGTTTGGATTTAATTCCTGTTAACAGGATTTCGGCACTGTTAGTTGAATCCCTCCAAACTTAGCTATAGTGTTCTGTTGTGTGCCAAAGTTTTCCTGGTGATCCTTTAGAGCATTTCAACCATCATTTCTTCTTACTTCCAGTGTTGATTTTTACGTTTAGGTGAGTAAATCGCCGATTAGGGTTTTAGTGTGTCGACTTAAACCATGGTGACACCTGGGATGTCACACGGGCAATCGTGGGAACTCCACAGAACCCATCCGGGACGTGTGTTCTAGTGGGATGCCGCGCTGCTATGGCAGGCATAGGAGGGAATTGACTTTGCAGGATCTGGTGTGAACGGTTGCCACGTGCGGTCTGGGACGCGCACGTGCCGTATGATTAGGTTAACCCTGCAGAGGTATAAACATCGGTTCGAATCGCTGTCGCTCTCAACTATGAGTTTGCTTGAACTCTCTGTCACATACATTAAGAGAATGAACTCTAAGGGTGATGACTGATATATGATGATTATTATCTTTAGCTCTATGATGATTGCCTAGATCGGTGCAAACTAAAGTTATTATTCTAAACACTTAACCTGAGCTAAAACTTGACCAAGAATAGTTCAGAAGATGTGAGTCCTTTTGCAAGGTAAATCCACCCTGAGTCAGTCAGCATGTCTAGGTGTCGGCTGTAGCTAGCCTATTTGACGGGTCAGCCTTGTTGAGCTTCTTAGAAGCTCACGCTTTGCGAATACGTGGTTTTTAGGTGCGGACGTGCATATCCAGGATGAGAGCACCCAGTGGGAAGAATCCCGTCCAGAGTTCGGAAACCTCCAGTGGGAGCGATGCAAATCGTCGCAGTAAATCTTGAAGTGGCTAGTAGCATGATGCCAATGGGTAAGGTTCATGCTTTTGCTTAGTCGGAGAGTCAGTCTGTACCTCGTTCGAAGTCTTCCGCTGTAGTTCGTGATTTTCAAAAACTTATTCGTACTCTGATGTATGACTCAAATGATTAATTATGAGACAATAATATAATAAATTCTCTTATCTTGTAAAAGATTGCTGTTTATCCTGCCTGTGTTGTATCATGTGTATGCTCGCTTCGCCGAACATTGCCCAACAGGATCCTGGCGAGATGCAGGATCCGTCCCAGACCGTGGTTTCTGGGCCGAGTCTGCGTCATTCGCTCAAAACTAAGTTTACTTCACTCAAATCCGACGGAGTACAGGTCCCTTCGCTCAAATCCTAAGGTCTTTAGTTACTCCGAGATGTTTAATCCAATAGTGCCACCAACCCCCTCTCCACAAAATCCTCCTCCACCATAGGAAATATCCCCGTCACGTTGTCAGTTACGATCGCGCATCTATTATGAAACACGGACTCCTCCTCTATGATCTCAAATCTCCCTGCCACCGTCCTCCACACTACCACTGCTCGGTCCACCATGGTGCCTGCGCCGCCCCCGCCCCGTCCTCCGTGCCGCACCACCTCCTTGTCCACTACAACGCCCGACTACCCACCGTGCCACCGCCACCCAGTCAACGACAACGCCCTGTGCCACCTCTGCCCCATCCTCTGTGTCCTCCGCGCCACCTCCGTCCCGACCAATGCGTCGTCGCCGCCGCCTCCTCCGCACCGCAGAGCACGGCCGCCACACGGACTCCGGCCGCCAGCCCCCACGCGTCGCCCTCCGCGCCTCCTCCTCCGCGCCGCACGGCCGCCACACAGATGCTGGCCGCCAACCCCCCGCCACACCACCTTCTCGCCATCGCTGCCGCTGCCTTGCCGTCGTCTGCCCTACCGACCCATTGTTTGTGCCATCAATCTGTTGTCCGCGACGCCACCGCCGAGCCGTCATTGACGCTGCCGCTTTGTCCACAGGTTTGCATCTCTTTTTTTTCCTCGGTACGGCTGGATTGTTAATTCTCCAACAAACGTGTAGATGCAGTTGTGGACTCAGAAAAAATAATCAAATATAGCTTGTGCTTAATTTTTGGTATTTAATGTTGTATGGTTTATCATCTCAAATTGTGTAATATCTAATAGCTGGTGTGATACTAAAGTATTGAAGGTTGCTCTGACTCTAAGAATTATGCTGAGAACCAATTCAGCTTTTTTTTTCCTTTAGCTCGCTCATGATTGAGTTTAAACACTTATGCTGAGAACCAATTGAGTTTGATTTTGTTAATTACTTGTGAATGTTTACCTTCTTTACATCCTAGGAGAAAAATATTGATGTTAGTTTGTTATCTAATTTCAGGGAGAGAAAATTCAAGGATACTGACACATGTGAACATTTTGTCCTTTTAATCCTGTTTTTCATTCTCTGCTACTTATATTCATCATCGAAGATTGTAAAGGCTGCTTGGACCAGCATATTTGCTCCCCTTTAATCTGCGAGACTGCAACATGATCTTCCTTATATATGGACTATACTATGTGAACTTGTTTTTGTGAAAATAGCTAGACTGAAATATTTAACAAGGAAAACATATTATCTCTATAATATGGAGTTCTTTACCTTGTAGCATTATGCATTAGTATCCCAAAATGTGTTATGAATATTACTTTATTCTGACACTCAATTCTTATTTTTAACCCTGTGAAAATAAATCTTCACTGCTTCCGATTCTGAATATTTGCAGCCAGCCGTACTGTGAAACTCGAGCCTCTTTAACATCAGTAGATTTATGAAGACGTTGAAGATGATGAAGTAAATGATTTATGGGAACGAGTGGAAGAGGTGAAGTTGAAATCTGTAACCACGTTCCCTTGTTGTACAAAAACATGACATGTTAAAATTCGAATATATATCCTCTAGCTCTACCCCTATATAATAGCAAAAATCTGAAATGCACATTTCTTTTTGCCACATGACTTGTATCATTTGGTGTCCCATCAATAGGTGGAATGTATGGACTGCTCATGGACAGATAGGGCTTGGCTATGCATGTTGATCCTGATGCAATGGTAAGATATTCTCTACTAGACCACTCTCCTATGCACGATTCATTTACTAATGTTTTCCAACCTGAAGGTATTTATAGGTTTCAATTACTTTGCGTCCATGTTTCACCTTGTATCATCATACTGAAAAACAGTTGTAATTCCCATTTTACACTATTTATTGAACCTGACAAGGAACAAGAGCTGGCTCATATTCTGACGAAAATTTCCAGAAGAAACCTTCATTTCCTTTAGGAATCGATAACTCTAGTACCGAGTTTCTTGTTATAGCTGTGATGGAATCTGTTAAGTTATCATAAAGAAAAATGCAGGTTCAGTGTTCTATTTTTTTGCACTGTGCATGTTCGTTTACATTGTTTGGGGGGTTATTGCTGCTGCAATGAATGTGTTTTGTGACTGTCCTATTTGCGCATTATTGCTGATTTTATCTTGTCCAATCATTCTTTCTCTCTAACTGAGATGACATGGGCCTGAATGCTCTAGGTTTTCTGAGGCATCTAACACGTTGATGCTCTACAGGGCAACAATACAACAGCTAATGTAGTCCAAGACGAGGCCATCTCTATCGCGGACATAGTGTCGATGCTACAACAGCTTGAGATTGCCTACTGCTTGTTTAATGACCTGGCCCTTCACGCTATCCTCACCAAGGCTGTTGGAATGTCAGGCTTGAAGGTGACCTTGAGGAGAGATGTTGCAGGCTCGAATCTTTCAGGGAGCCGTGGCAGCTTGAGTACACCACTGACTTGAGCAGTGGAGATGACTATGACAGTAACAATAGTGACAGTGATGATTGAAAGGTTTGAGATTGGTTCGATCAAAGCATCATGGTGATACACGGTAGTGAACATTTGAGATTTCAGGCTTTCACATGATTATTCTGTGACGGCGTTGGTATCTTAGTCTCTAGCTGCTTATTCGTTATCGAAGCAGCTAATCCATAGCCTTATTACTTTATCGTATTGTTGAGCAGTCAACCTTATGTGTTTATTATGCCGGTTCTGATGAAGGAAAACCATCAAGCTTTACTTAATTAATAGTATAAAAGTAATCAGAGTATTATTGCAAAGATATAACAATATTTCACTTTGTGCATGAGCTAACTAGATTAGCGGTGTAAGAAAATTGTACTTGTTTCTGGGTTGATGAACCCTCTAGCTCTAGGTCTATCATACAACATTTGGTAAACGCTGTAACAATTTTTGCACATAGTAAAGTGCACACTTCCTAAAAAAAGAGATAACATTATTTGCTTGTATGTGGTGACTTATGAGATATACTCCCGCTATCCTTGTTTAATTGATGTTGAATGTGACCGGAGGAATATGCCTTTTATAAAGATGTATAAAAGGGGAAAAACTGAATATTCCTTGTACTAAAAATTTTGATGTATCGACTTCAGATATTATTTGTATTTTAAACCGTAGCGTTAGCACGGTATGGTACTAGTATGTTGTAGGTCTCCTCTATAATTTGATCAAAATGCGTTATTCAATTAGATATATACTTTGTTTAAATTTAGGACATAGCAACTCCTGATGTATCTCAGGTTCTTTATTGTGTGTTGTTTTATCAAATAAAAAATTAATGCAACTATATAAAATAAAACAAACTGAAACATTTTTAGAAGGATGTACGTATTGTCTGATTAAATAAACATTAAATTCAAGTATCTAAAACCAAACTATTAACTGGCTATTTGAAACATTTAACTGAATATAGTTTCAATGTAGTTGATTTTGATTAATTACTATCTAACTCTAGCTGCTTCGGTGTTCTCATTAATTTAAAGTATCACATAATAATTACATCTCCAAATCCATGTATGTATTTTCTTTCTACAACATTACTAAAAAATATTTAACTGAAGCAAAGAATTAAACTGATAAATTTTGTATTTAATTATTATATAAAATTTAGTATTTCAGAAAAAAAACAATGAGTTTTGGCCTTAATTTATGTTGGTGTGAATTGGGATTGTAATTCTTTCTGTACAACTAAAAGAAAAATATGTGATGTTCACTGATACTTTGCTAACTTGACATATAGAATCTGCGCATGTATTCAAACTCAACTAAACGAGATGAATTTAGGAGTTTGAAGAAATTTGCTCATTAGGAAGAGTATATGTTTTTACATGTTCAATATTGAACATGTCTTTAAACTGTATACAAATAAAACATTTCTAACTTTGTATGAAAAGTCCATTTGCTAGTTACATTCAGATTATGTTACGTGGTCAGTTAAGTGCCTTTTACACAACTACGCATGTCTGTATCTTCTACAGTTCGGAAAGAAAAAAAAAAGAGGTTAAAACATAATTGGGTCAATGATTAAACATACACATCACTCTTAATTTCCAAAATATATATATATATATATATACAAATGTTTGAGTCTCCTTTCTTTTTCTTTGATACTAATAACTTGAATCTATACAGACTAAATCATCCATGATCCAAACAAATAATTTAATGAGTTCAATAGGCGCCGCGTAAAGTTTTCTGATAGTATATACTACTACTATAGTAGCAGTAGTTTGTACATGCTGTCGACGCTTGGCAGCCATCCAGCCACATCTCCATACACAACCCTGTTTCCTGCACAACTATCTTATTACTGTTAGAAATAATACATGTCGTTCCTAATTTTTTATCCGGTTTCCATCCCTCCTAGTAGCATGTGAGGCGTAAGAAATTGTTGTAGATCGTCCCCGTTTACTTCCCTCAAACACTAGCCATAAGAACAACACACAAGAGACACAAGAATATATGGAATTCAATTCTCATTCTCATTAATTGTACAAATGGTTCCCATTTATAGTAGTCTTCATGACCTTTCATATGGTTCATGACCTTTAGTGTGGTGCATGACATTTGATGTGGTACATGACCTTTGGTATGAGCCCACTATTATTCCATAACTGATGGAATTCTTGACACTCCCCCGTGGGTGAATACCACGACTAATTCATGTCTCATTACAACTCCGAAAAAAAACTCCATGGGAAAAAATATGGAGAAAGAGTACATGATGTCGTTTGATGTATTGCACTTGCTGCCTCATTAAAAACCTTGAGTGAGAAACTTCAGTAAAACTCACTAAGGAAAAAAGAGTACAACAATATCTTCAGGAAAAACAAACAGATAAGTATGTATGATCTTCAAGATCATGGTTTTTATGAGCATGTTCTTCCCTTGGACTTTGTCTGGTCGAGTGCAATTTGCTAAATACATAAGTGCTCCAATTGTACTTAGATATGGAACTTCTGGTCCTAAGATTTTCTCATCATCATCCCTAGGTCGGAATGGGTCTTTATTCTTATCAAGGGATCTTATGACCATAGGTGTCTTAACCGAATGAGCTTTTATCATATTAAATCTCTCAAGTACCTTCTTCATATAAGTTGACTGGTGTGCAAGTATTCCTTTAGGGAAGCGCTTGATCTGTAGGCCTAAGCAGAACTTGGTTTTACCCAAGTATTTCATCTCAAACTCTGCCTTAAGGTAGTGGCTTGCCTCCCTAATATCCTCTGCGTATCCTATGATGTTTAAATCATCAACATAAACTAAGATGATGCAAAATCCATTCTGAGATTTTCTTATAAATATGCATGGACAATCCTCATTATTCACATAGCCCTTCATCAGGAGGAAGTCGCTAAGTCGGTTGTACCACATCCGACCAGATTGTTTTAGCCCATACAATGACATCTGCAATTTAACGCTGTACATGTTACGATTGGCTTTATTAGGATCTGGTATTTTTAATCCATTAGGGACATTCATATATATGTCCGAATCCGAGGACCCATACAAATATGCGGTCACTACATCCATTAACTGCATTTGTAGATTTCAACCTGCTGCCATAAATATCAAGTATCGGAACGTGATACCACTCATCATAGGGAAGTGTTTCATCGTAATCAATGCCGGGTTTCTGCATAAACCCTTGTGCTACAAGCCTCGCTTTGTATCTTGCAACCACATTATTCTCATCCCTCTTTCAAACGAACACCCATTTATATCCTACAGGGAATATTTTGGGGGGTGTACGGGCGACAGGCCCAAATACTTGCCTCTTATTAAGCGAGCGCAATTCCGTCTCTATTGCTTCTTTCCATTTTACCCAATCTGAGCGCTTCCGGCACTCGCCTTTGACTTTGGTTCAGAATCCTCATCAATCGTTTTTTCGATTTTAGAGACGAAATGAATGTCGACAATTGTAGTCTTTCTATTATACGACTCTCCTGTTTCAGCATAATTTGTGGCAGTTTCATTTAACTTATCCAGCTCGTCTTGATTTCCCAATATATTTGAGTCTAGGTGGTCCGATGCCCTTGTGCTCTCAATTGTACGCACTTTTGCACTAGGGCCATCACCTCAGGGTGAATCGCTTCTGGGATAACTCAATAGGAATGTAATGCAACTCCAGAATTTTTCTCTTTCGGACGTCTCCGATCATCTCTCCCCCTTTTCCTAGGATTGGGGATTTGAGAGTTTATACCTTCCCGCGGTATCTCTACTCTCTCTGGTGCATTAGCCACAGGGATTTGCGATTTTGACACTCCTCTTATATCAGTAAAAGCATCTGGTAAATTATTTGCCAGATGTTGCAGGTTTATTATTCTTAGAACTTCTAGTTCAGTATCCCTAGTACGTGGATCAAGAGAATGGATGCCAGTTGCATACCATTCTATTTCACAGCATTCCTTTGGATCTAGGTACAATCCTCCCCCTAATACCGGGAAATGGTCTTCGTCGAAGACACTATCAGCATACCGAGCCGTAAACAGATCTCCTGTTTTAGGCTCCAAATACTTGATTATGGATGGAGATTCATAACCAACATAAACCCCCAACTTCAGGTGAGATCCCATAACTGTACGCTGGGGTGGTGATATCGACACATAAACAGTGCAACCGAATTTTTGCAGATGGGAAATCATGGGTTCTTGTCCACTTACTAGTTGAAGAGGCGAAACAGAGTGATATGCAGTTGGTCTATAACGGATAAGTGCGGCAGCATGTAGTACTTCATGTCCCCAACAACTGGTGGAAGTCTGCTATCTTGTAAAAGTGGTCTGGCAATTAATTTTATTCTCTTAATTAACGACAAAGCTAGTCCATTTTGTGTATGAACATGGGGTACAGAATGCTCTACATCAATACCCATTGAGAGACAATAATCATTAAATGCTTTTGAGGTAAACTCTCTAGCATTATCCATCAGAATGACTTAATGCGGTTCTCTGGAAAACCAGCACGCAAACGGATAATCTAAGCAATAAATTTTGAAAAAGCATGGTTTCGCGTAGACAACAAGCACACGTGACTCCACTGAGTAGAAGCATCTATAAGAACCATGAAGTATCTGAATGGTCTAGACAAAGGATTTATTGGTCCACATATATCACCTCGAATTCTCTCTAGGAAACCCAAGGATTTAGCACTTATCTTCAGGTAAGATGGCTTGGTCATAAGTTTTCCTTTAGCACACGATGTGCATAAAAAATCCTTCTTTTTGCGGAAAATGGATATCTTTTATGCCATGACCAGCAGAATTTTTTATGATCTTTTGTATCATTATTAATCCAGGATGATCTAGCCTTTCATGCCATATTTTGAAGGATTATGGATTTGTAAAACTTATTGCTATTGCAACATATTCTTGAGTGGCTTTAATTGTTGTATAGTATATTCTAGAGGCTGTGCAAAGTGTTTTTTCAACCACTTTTGTGTTCTTTCATCCAACAGTGTGATATACAAGAATTCAGTCTTGCTTCACATGCAGTGGTAACATGATAGCCACTGCGTCGGATATCTTTAAAAGTAATAAGAGTACGTTCTGCTCCCGAATATAAGAAAGCTTCCTTAATGAATATCCTAGTATTATTAGGAAGGATCATAATAACTTGTCCGGAGCCAACAACGCGGCTATTGCTTCCAGCAATTGTTAAGAGGGTTTCAGTCTTTTTCTGCATTGTCTGAAAATACCTCGTCTCTCTAAGTATTATATTTGTGGCACAACTATCAACCAAACAAGATTTTTCTCCGGCCTCCATTGGAATATATCTCTTGTTCTATTAAAATATAATATTTAATTAGTTCATTTTCATCAAGACATGAACATTCATATATTAAAGAAAGAACAAGAGAAAGACAAAAAATAACTATAGCAATATAAAGGGCATGAAAAAAAACATATATAAACTCATAAAAGCAAGAGTGCATTCCCATGAGAGTGCTCGCTCGACACATGAGCATTATTACATCACGACCATGTGTTTTTTCAAAAGAAAAAACACGACTGACACAAACTTATTATAACTCATGGGAAATGACTTGTAAAGGACTACTCGCCGAGAAGGTCGTCCAAATCAAAATTAAAATCATGGTCACCATCACTCCCGTCGACAGCAGCACTAGTAGAAGCAACCGGATCGACATCATATCATCAATCACGGGAGTCCCAGAGGGCAAGGTAGGCACTCGAAGTTTGTCTCCAGTCTCAGTATTATTTGCTGGCACTTTGACAAAATGAGCCTCCACATTCTGGCGCTTCTTCCAATCCTGATTGTGACACCCCGATCCAGGGCTTAATAGGATTAATAGGATACTCATATCAATAAGTTTCAACTTCTTTTCCGGTAGCTTAGCTCCAAAAACCTCCGAGGTTAAGCGTGCTTGGGCTGGAGCAATTTCAAGATGGGTGACCGACCCGGAAGTTATTCCCGGGTGCGCACGAGTGAGGACAAATGTGCGCAGAAAAGACTTGTGTTGGTCTGTGAGGCTAGCCTACGTCCTACAAAAAGCTACCTGATGTAAGCGGGCCCGGCCTCGAGGAGGCGGGACGTTACATAATGGTATCAGAGCAGACTCTCGCGGTTTCACGGGTGCGTGTGTCGCAGTTGCGCAGGCATGGTGTGTATGGCTGGTGTGGATCCAGAGTGGTCACATAGCATGACACATGCGCTGACACTGGGCACATGGACGTGCCCAAGAGAGAACATTCCTGGCTTGGGATTGACCGACGAGGACGTCGATCTCTTAAGGGGGTGAGTATGTGACACCCCGATCCAAGGCTTAATAGGATTAATAGGATACTCATATCAACAAGTTGCAACTTCTTTTCCGGTAGCCTAGCTCCGAAAACCTTCGAGGTTAAGCGTGCTTGGGCTGGAGCAATTTCAGGAAGGGTGACCGACCGGGAAGTTATTCCCGGATGCGCACGAGTGAGGACAAATGTGCGCAGAAAAGACTTGTGTTGGTCTGTGAGGCTAGCCTACGTCCTACAAAAAGCTACCTGATGTAAGCGGGCCCGGCCTCGAGGAGGCGGGACGTTACACTGATACATCTGGATCAGGTGGGCTTAGTCGAGCAAGAGCGAGACCAGTGCTTCGAGGAACCACAACGAAAACATCCCTGTTTTGGGTGTTTAGCTCCAGCGTCACCTTTAAGATTTTTCTGAACCTTACCTTTGCCATTTGGCTTGAACCATTTGTTTGTTGGCTTCTTGAAGTACCCCCTATTAGGTCCTTGCTTGTTACCACATTGTGGTCCCTTGTTTTTGAAAGGAGCCTTTCCCTTACCATTATGGAAGGTGGCATGTGCTTTAGGCACCTCTTGTGACCCAGGTGGGCGCATGTGAAAATTCTTCATCAAGAGATCATTGTGTTTCTCAGTAGCAAGCAGGACTTGGATAAGATCAGCGTACTTCTTGTACTTGTATTGCTGATGGAGTACTATGTTGAAGGGTGGAAGGTCTCAAGAATCTTATCTTCATCTCTGATTTTGTGACCTTCTGTCCACAAAAAGCGAAGCTGGCCGACAATGCGGTGAAGCATTGTGTTATATTCCCCCACGGTCTCGTAATCAAGGAAGCGAAGCTGTCCCCAATCACGCCTAGCCTGAGGAAGCATGATAGCTTTCTGCATGCCAAAGCGCTCGCGCTGGGTGTGCCATAGAGTGAGGGAGTCGCGCACCTCCAGGTATTCCATCTTCAAGTCAGGATGGATATGGTGCCTCATAAAGATCAATGCCTTCACCACTTCATGTAGCGGAATCTCAACGGCACCGATAGTACGTGGGGTGATTGTGTGTAATAACTACATCCATGCTAGGTGGAAGTCACAGTCCACCACCCACGTTAGGTAATTGTTGCCATCCAAGACAAATTGCTTGAACTGCAGAGGAGTGATGTTGGCCATTTACTATTCATACAAATATACTTCAAGTAAATAAACATGAATAAAGTTAAGTTGTGTTTATGGTCATATGTTCATATTATTTTTTTAAAAAAAAATAAAATAACATAAAGTATATGAAAAGGCTCATAAGGATACTGGACCCTTTTTAGCAAGAATAAGTGTTACATTCGCAGATGTAAAAAAAATTATAGGAAATTTAGAATCAAAGGAGAATGCAATGAAATCATTCACATTCAGAAGTAACTAAATGCTCGTTATTGATTTATTGTAACAGCCCTCAACACTATTATTATATACATGTAAAATGGCGGCACTCGTATTAGCGACGCATCTTCTCGGAGCGCATATGAAACGAAGAGCGCACATGTATAAAACTGAAAGCGATGTTGCTTGTTGCGTCCGAGACGGATGATCGGTTGCACAACTTCAGGTGTGTGAGTGATTCAATACAGTATGGAATCGTACGCGTCGCGATTGATACGACTGCTCGACTTCAGGCGTGCATGGTTCCTCAAATGCGCGACAGTAACGGCGGGGTATATGTTTTATTTCATTTGGCATATGTGTATAAGCCCATTGACTTGCACGTTGGGTTAGCCAGAACGACTGCAGCTTAAAGCAGCAGATATCTTGGTGAAAAAAAAATTTGCACCGTTCACCGTTAAACAAGCAAGATAATTCTAGTAATATTAAACAAGTAGTCATATATTGAACATATGTGAGAGAAACTAGTATTGCATAAACTAGTACAAGATCATGTATAAACGCATGTGAACAAAATTGTAATTCATAATAAAGCAACATGCGACTTGATTAGAAAAAAACTGATATACGGCTGTCACCTCCGTCGGGCATGATCTTGAAGATATCAGGAACAATGTACCTTGATTGGTCGGTAGAGCGGATGCTAATAACGTGTTAGAAATAATACACGTCGTTCCTAATTTTTTATCCGGTTTCCATCCCTCCTAGTAGCATATGAGGCGTAAAAAGTTATTGTAGATCATCCTCGTTTACTTCCCTCAAACACTAGCCATAAAACACAACACACAAGAGATATAAAGATATATAAAACTCAATTCTTATTTTTATTAATTGTATAAATTATTTCTATTTATAGTAGTCTTCAGGACCTTTCATATGATTTACAACCTTTGATATAGTACATAATGTTTAGTATGGTACATAACCTTTGTTATGATCCTGCTATTATTCTATAACTAACGAAATTCTTAACAATTACTACTCGATGCTACTACTACTAGGATGAGCATAAGTGAGTATACATATACACGGTCAGTACGTACGGCCTAAAAAGTAATCATGTGCTGACGTGACGGCACCCGACAACCACAAGCAAGCAAGGAAACAAACCGGGGTTGCCTGCTGGCTGCCCACCGTTTATGCCGCGCCGAAACCGAAGGCGCGCCGGGTGAGACCAGGATGGGGGGACCGGCACCGAACCCGGTGCTCTCTTTTTTGACGAAAAAACGCGAGGCCACGCACGCTGACCCCGTTCAACGCCGCAGCGCCTCCCTCGCATGCAGCGACGCGCCGACGCCACAGCAAGAGCAGAGCATAGCACAGGGATAGAATAGAAATACGTAGAATAGATGTGCGTGCATGTGCGCGCAGTATACAAGTGTCGAGCCAGTTGTCGAGGCCTCACGATCCGCGCGCGCGCCGCGTCCGTCCTCCTGTCCGCCCTGCAGGGACGCCACCAGCCTTTTTTTTTTTTTCCTCAGTCCAGTGTGTGTGTGCATGTACTTACAGTTGCATTTGCACTGACATCACCCTTTTTTTTTGTTTGAGAAACGATCAGCCCGATCACTACAACTACAGCACTATCACCTGAACTCGCACTCCTCCCTTTTGAGAGGAAGAAGCCGCTGTAACTGGGAGGAGGGAGGGGGTCCTGGTCCTCCTTTTCCTATATAAGAGCAGAGCCTGAGAGCGCGAGTTGTGGTGTGGCTTCCACTCCAGTCTGTGTGCCGCCGTTCTTCCTGCTGCCTAATAACCGCGCCGGTTTTGCTTACTTTCCGCTGCGTGCAGACTGTAGTGTTTCTTGAACCACCTCCTCCATCTCGAGCGACGACAGTCAGTAGCAAAAAACAAAATAGAAAAAAAAAATGTGCGGCGGAGCCATCATCGCCGACTTCGTACCCGCCGGCGCCGGATGCCCAGCGGCGGCAAGGTCCTCCGACGACACCACCTCCAACGTCTCCTCCGGTGAGTGAGCACCTTGTGGTATCCCTATCCCATCCCAACTTCTTGTGGTGGTGGCTCGTGCGTTTATTATTCCTCCTCTCACCATTCGACACTGCTAATCCTGACTGACTGACACTGCCACCCACTGGGGCTTCTTCTTATTCTTCCTTAATTTGCGCGCAATGATAAAGGCGAGGCCGACCAGCTGGTGCTGACGACGCCGAGGCTGCCTGCGCCCGGGCGCAAGACGGCGTACCGCGGGATCCGGCGGCGGCCGTGGGGCCGGTGGGCGGCGGAGATCCGCGACCCGCGCAAGGGCGCGCGCGTCTGGCTCGGGACATACGCCACGCCCGAGGACGCCGCGCGAGCGTACGACGTCGCGGCGCGCCAGATCCGCGGCGCCAAGGCCAAGCTCAACTTCCCGTCCGCCGTGGTGGGGGCTGGGGCTGCGTCGACTTCTGGCGCCAAGAAGCGCCGCCGGAAGGCCGCCGTGGAAGAGAGCTCCGGGTCCTCTCCGGCAGCGACCGTCGTCGTCGATGCCGACGCCGTGGCAGAGGCCAGCGGCGGGAAGAAGATGGAGGCGACGACGACGCTGCGGGAGTGCATGTCCGGCCTGGAGGCGTTTCTGGGGCTGGAAGGCGGCGGCGCCGGCGGGGGCGACGACGACGTCGTCGTCGTCGGTGAGGCGTGGGACGCCGTCGACCTCATGTTCGCCCCGTAGACGCGGAAGAGACAAGTGCGTGCCGCGCCGTCGCCACCGCCTCCGTCGTGGACTCGTGGTCACTGCTGACTGCTGTGCTGTGAACGACGGGGCCGCCTCGCCCGCAGTAGCAGCCTAGCCATGCGTTGTTATAGGATTAACGCGTGGAGATCTGGCTGTAAGCCGCTAGTAGTCCGCTAATGTATGTACTACTAATCTTCAAGTCTTTCCGCTGCAACCAAAGGATTTCACACCGGCCTGTGTTTAATTGGTTTGGCCTTTTGTGCCCGGTCGGTTTCCTCGTCTACATTACTAGTCTGGATTCAGATACCCTAATCGTGATTAAGAAAACTCTCGTGGCGCTGTAAGTACTGTAGAATACTACACTGCAGACGACGACTGTTCGCGCATGCTTTGATTAGTACTGGGCAAATAGAATCCAGAATATTTACAAGTGCACCCTTGAAAAAAAAATAAATATAGACTAGGCACAACACATCCATAAGCAAAGAAAAGAGAACCTTAGATTAGTAGAGAGTGTCTTTGGAAGTCAAAGGCCACTGCGATTTTCCACTGCTTCAACCTTAACTATGCTACTACTGACTTAAAAGAAAAAAGAAAATCATATCAGCGATAGAATACACCACAGACGATCCACAGTTACGCAGCGAGCCGTAGCAGCCAACAATATGTTAGCTGTAATAAGCAGGTGAACGATGACTAATGGAGGAAGCGCACGTGCAGGCACTAATAACGAATACATCAGGACCAATGCATATGTAATAAACTATGATTACATTTTCAGACAGTGGCAGTACAAGGCATAAACAATACTAGTAGTACTATTCTTGATTCCACCTTTAAGACAAATTTCCCGTGGAGAACCACCGACCCCACGGTGCAGATTGTCCACGTCCAACAGGTGGCACCACTTTGAGGCATAACCGTTTGCCACAGCATATATATCTACTCTGAAACAGCTAATTACACAATCAGAATCTCAGGAGGATGTATCAAAGCTAAATTACATTTCTACTAGTAACAGATTAGTACATTAATTTGTATATCAGGAGGAGGATGCTAAACAAAATATTTCACACATTGAAATGATTAGTAAATAAAAACATAACTTAAGAAATATATGATAATGTGATTAAGAGGTATACAAAATGTCAAAATGTTTAGTAAAGAGAGACACATCCGGACTTTATTCGTGACACAACGGGTGAAAACGGAATAGAAATCTCAACCAGTGTCGTAGGTGCCATTTTCTATCAGTCCACGACCCAGCAGTGATTGACTTGGCCCATATCAACAGTTTGTTCTTAGGGCTCGGTCCCAGCACAGCCTCCCAGATGGACTTGATGAGCAAATATGGCCCAATAGTGGAACATGTGCCTTCTTTCGTTTTCGTTTTCTTTGTCACACTGGTAATTAAAAATCGTGTGATTATTAGGTTTTAATTATAAAATAGAAAGTAGTCTTCAACACATTTTATTGAGGTAACAGTGCTACAGGATCAAATTAATTTTCAAATAATTCATTTACTAGTAACTAGTAGCCTATAATGCTTATTACTCTCTCGGTGTCAAATTACTTGTCTTTCTACCTCTAGGTACGGAAATTAAGAAAAAAAGAATAAAATAGGTGCACAGAAAACGAGAAAAAGAGAGAGATAGAGATGTATTAAAAAAAGAGAAAGGTATATTCGAAAGCGAGAAAGATAAGTAATTTAGGACAAACTTTGAAGGGTAAAAATACAAGTATTTTGGGATAGAGAGAATAGTATTTTTAGCTTATCATCCTTATATTTTTTAAACTGTAAGCAATATGTTTGCATGTAATAACATTGTTGGTAATTTTTCTAGTATACAGACGAAGGGAAATATGTGAATTTCCATAAAACAGTTTTGGCAATCTGAAAAAAAAATAGCTAAGAGAGAGATGATAATAAACTTTCTTCATGATCACAACCAAAGCAATTGAAAATTTCCAATGCGGTCATATTACAAAATGCATCGGATGTATAACAGTGCTCTTGATGTAATTCTTGCTGCTACACAAAGACAAAGGATATGTATCCCCTTTTTTTTTTCTTTCAACTCAATATAAATTTGTGAAAGTTAATATATCTTTTCCTGAAAATATATGCATGCATGTAAATCCCAAAGACTGCACGAAACTATATCACCAAAGGTACATGTAAAGGAAAAGATCATATATGAAAAATCAGCAAGTTTCATCCGATGAGAATCTCCAACCTTCGAAACATGTGTTTTCTTTTAAAAACAAAAAAAAAAATGAAATATTTTTCGGAGGGGGAAAAGGGATGATCTCTGAATCTTCAAATGATGTCCTCGTTTGTTCCGTTGTCCCCTTCTCAAAACAGACAGCCAAGCCGTAGTACTCCCCCACTCCTTGAAAACGGCTGTGTCCCCAGAGTCCCGTGTCCAGCTGCCTTGTCGCCGTCGCCGGAGATGGCGAGGGGCACCACCGCCATGGAGGTGCGCTCCGACGGCGTTGCCGTCATCACCATCATCAACCCGCCCGTCAACGCGCTCTCCCTCGACGGTACCGTACCATCCCTCCCTCCATCTCTGACGCGGGACAGATCAATCCCCATCCTCTCCCATTGTCTGTTCCTGAGTCGGGGGATCGGATTCCTCGTCGGACGGACACCGATCCTGCTGCGGTGGCCGATCCTTTTCGAAATCTCGGGCGCAGTAGCTGCGTTTTTTTTTTTCTGCTTTTTTCCCTCGCGGCTCCCTCCCGGGTTCATGGGCGGTGCGGAGATTGATTGCATCTCGCCGTGTAAAACTGTAGCTGTTGGACTTGGAGCATCTCTGCTCATGCTTTGCCTGTGGCCCCTTATGTTCTGGATCATGCTTATAATTTATTTGCGTATTTTGGGTGTCAATCTTCGTTGAATTCGCATAATGGTTAAGTTATCCAGTTGCAATGTTCCACTAGTAGCTAAAATTAAACTTCTAATCATTAACTCTTGGACCATATTTTTTACTGATGTGATGATGTCTAACGCCATAGATCATTAACGTGTGAATATGACAGGCCTTGTTATTTCTGTTTTGCAGTTATAGCTAGCTTGCAGAAGAACTATGCGGAGGCTATAAACAGGAAGGATGTCAAGGCAATCGTCCTCACTGGTATCTTTGAGGGGGGAAGAAAAGAATCTTTGCTAGCATCCTATTCAAATGCTCTACTTCTTCTGTTTTACTTGATCTGCAGGTGCCAAAGGGAGGTTTTGCGGTGGGTTCGATATAAATGCATTTGGAAATCAGCCAAGTAAGAATGGTGCTGTGTGCCAAGCTTATTTTTATCATTTTTTGTTTCTAAAACTAATATCTTTTATGTCACCAGAAAGCAAGAAGCCTGGATCACTGTCAATTGATTTTCTGACCGACAAAGTCGAAGGTAATTTATCATACTCTTGCTTGACCATGTTTGCCAAAAAGATACTTTTTCAACATTTGAGGAGTCATATATTGCTTGCTTCTAGATGCTTGTAAACCGTCAGTGGCTGCTATAGATGGCATTGCTCTAGGTGGCGGATTAGAGGTTGCAATGGTATGTATTATGTTTTCATTATGTTGCTGCGATCATGCATAAAACTTTGTACTTCTATTCTAATATGTGTCTATTTGCTATACATTTGGCTGATTGGAACATCCTTTTGCGCTCTACAGGTTTGCCACGCCCGGGTTTCTACACCATCAGCTCAATTAGGACTACCTGAACTTCAACTAGGAATTATTCCTGGAATGGGAGGTAACTTCAAGCTCCATTATACTAAAATGTGCCCAATAAGGGGTCCAAATTTGAGAACAGTAGCATACATTACCCTTGATTAGTACCCTTGGATGTACTAATCCCTTAAAGAGAATCATTTTTCTTCCTAAAATGTATATCATTGTTAGGATTCATATTTAATTGTTATACACATTGTGATCCACTATAACAAGATTATATAATGCCAAGAGGCTGCTTACTAGTGTTGTTTCCTGTATTTTGTTGTTCTATTCTTATGTTGAAGCTCCTATCTTGCTATAGGAACACAACGGCTTCCTCGCCTTGTTGGCCTGCCAAAAGCCCTTGAAATGATGTTGGTAAGGTTGACTTGTATTTAACAAGTTGGTATTCTATGTCAAGCAAGAAACATTTATGCGATGTTGTCCATGACTTAGTGCTGCTGTATTCTTGTAATAGATGTCAAAGTCTATAAAAGGCAAGGATGCTCTGGAACTTGGTTTGGTTGATGCCATAGCTTCAGCTAATGAACTGGTAACCACTGCTTGTTCATTGGCTCTGGAAATTGTTGAACAGAAGCGACCATGGTTCAAGAGTCTTAACAGAACTGATAAACTTCCAAACCTTGCGGAAGCGAAAGAGATTCTAAAAGTTGCAAGAGTTCAAGCTCAGAAGCAGAATGCTAATGTTCAACATCCCATAGTTTGCATTGATGTTATTGAAGAGGGAATAGTCTCTGACCCTCGTTCAGGCCTCATGAAGGTAATCACTAGTTGGTGCTACCTTTTTCTTATACTTCGTCACATGCGAGGAGGTTTTTAATTTATATTCATTTTTTAACAGGAAGCACTATCTGGAAAAATGCTTGAGGATTCTCTAACAAGCAAAAGCCTGAGACATGTTTTTTTCTCCCAGCGTGCTACTTCAAAGGTTGATAGAACAATTAGGTTAAAGCTTTTCATTCCATATAGTTAACTGCACTTATGAGTTACACCAATACGATTGAAATATTTTCTAAAAAGAAGATGAAAAAGTTCTCGCTTCCCTTCTTTTAATCAAATTGTCGGGGCACAAAACAAATTAGTTTGATGCACTTATTTATTTTCATTTTTACAAAATATATCAAGTTAATGTGCACTTCTGGATTTTTGTTCTGTGGTTCCATGATTATTATTACTCCAGTAACCTCCTTTCAAGTGGCCATACCATATAATTCAGGTTATAGATGTTGATTATGATTTTGATTAGTCCACATTGAAAGCATTTTTATATCTGACTGTATGTACCTGTCGCTAGCAGATTCCTAAAATGTCTTATATGGGTTTGGCACCACGGAAGATTAAAAAGGCAGCAATTATTGGGGGTGGCCTAATGGGATCTGGAATTGCAACAGTGTTCATACTAAACAACTTCTTGGTTGTCTTAAAAGAAGTGAATGAACAATCCTTATCTGCTGGAATTAATAGAATCAAGGGTAAATTCTTTCCCCCTCTACAAATTTCTATTGGAGTGTCTTGAATGTTTCTCAGAAGCTCGTTCTTCTCTTCAGCCAATTTGCAGAGTTATGTCAGAAAGGGACAAGTTACGAAATTGGATTATGAAAAGAAACTTTCTTTACTATTTGGTGTTCTTGACTATGAACAGTTCAGAGATGCAGATATAGTCATTGAGGTGAAATCCAATACATTTTACATTTAGCTTTTTCTTATTTTCTCAATAACATCAGCACTGCTTATTAAAGCTTTCTCACCTGTACTTGTTGGTGGCTTCAAATAAAGATTTGATATGTGCTTCTGCTTAAGCATAGTTGAATATTTCTTATAAAAAATATTAGTAAATCTATTTGTCAATGTTCTGAGTTTTGACTCTATATAGTTGAATCATCAATTGTGTTCTTGCCTCGAAAGTTATATTATCGTTCTTGACTTGGACAGGCAGTAATTGAGGATATATTGTTGAAGCAGCAAATATTTTCAGACCTTGAAAGGTACTGCTCTCATAATTGTGTATTTGCCACAAACACTTCAACAATAAACTTGAACTTAATTGGTCAGAAGACTTCTTCTCAGGATCGCATTGTTGGAGCACATTTCTTCAGGTAATATACCATGCAAAAATTCTATTTTTAAACTTTCTCAGCGAAATATCTAACTGTTGCATTATTTTCAGTCCAGCTCATGTCATGCCACTGTTGGAAATAGTTTGTACCCATCAGACTTCTCCACAAATTATTGTGGACATGCTAGATGTGGCAAAGAAGATAAAGAAAACACCAATAGTTGCTGGCAACTGCACTGGCTTTGCTGTCAATCGGATGTTCTTTCCTTATGCTCAGGTGGCTGCTTTTCTTGTTGATTATGGTCTGGATGTCTATCGCATTGATCATGTGATCACCCAATTTGGAATGCCTATGGGACCCTTCCGGTAAGTAAAAATTAGGATCTAGATTTTACTGACGACCTGCAGCAACTGAGTTGAGTTTAGCCATTTTTTTTCTTGACTGCAGTGAGGTATCTGAAACTATGTATTATTGTACACTTTCCAGTGTACCTAATTCAGATTAACTAATTCCCTGCATTAGAAGAATCAAGAATACAACCCTGCTTTCTTTTGTTAAAGTGGGAACCAAGAAAATTCTTAAATGAATGACAAACAATTCTGTTGTGGACCTAAGTAATAGAAAGGGATAATAACGCCATTAGATGATGTATTCATGTGATGGAGCTGGTTTACATAGTGATTAGGCGTGCCAGTACTTAACATGGCGCCCCCTGGAGACCCTAGGCGCCCAGCTATGGCCCAATAGTGCAATACAATAGATTCTAACACCCCCCGCAGTCGGAATGTCGCTAGCCTTTTGGAAGGACGTTCAGACTGGATCTAAACTCGGTGAACATAGAAGTCGGTAGACCCTTTGTAAAGATGTCAGCGAACTGTGAAGAGGTCAGCACATGCAGGACCCGAACGTCTCCAAGGGCGACACGTTCACGGACGAAGTGGAGATCGATCTCGATGTGCTTTGTGCGGTGGTGCTGAACCGGGTTGGAAGACAGGTAGATGGCATTGATGTTGTCACAGTAGACCAGTGTAGCCCTGGATAGGGGAACGTGAAGCTCATGGAGGAGCTGCTGCAGCCAGGAGGCTTCAGCCACCTCATTTGCCACAGCCCGCTACTCCGCCTCAGCGCTGGAACGTGACACGACGTGCTGCCGTTTGGAAGACTAGGACACTAGACTGTCGCCCAGGAAGACTGTGTAGCCCGAGGTGGAACGACGCGTGTCTGGGCATTCCGCCCAATCAGCATCTGAGTAGACCACCAAGTCTGGTGAGGAAGACGACCGGATGGACTAAGACAAAATCTAGGGCTCCACGAACATAGCGAAGAATGCGCTTCATCGCGGTGAGATGAGACTCTCGGGGATCATGCATGTGAAGACAAATCTGCTGGACGGCATACGAGATGTCAGGCCGGGTGAGGGTCAAGTACTGGAGTGCGCCGGCCAGGCTGCGGTACTGGGTGGCATCCTCAACAGGCGGACCATCCGTGGTGCTGAGCTTCGGATTGATGTCTACTAGAGTGGTGCACGGTTTGCAGTCGAACATGCTGTCACGATCCAGGACGTCAATGGCGTAATGCCGCTGAGAGAAAGAGCTCGGAGGACTGGTGCTAAACCTAGATGCCCGGAAAGTGATGCAAGGTGCCCAAATCCTTCATAGCGAACTCGCGCTGCAGGTCGCCGATAATGCGTCGAAGAAGATCACTGAGGAGGCGGTGAGAACAATATCATCCCCATAGAGCAGCAAGTAGGCCATCTCAGAATCCCGACGGTAGACAAAGAGTGATGTGTCGGAGCGAGTCTCCACAAATCCAAGGGTAAGGAAGAAGGATGTGACTCGACTGTACCACGCCCTGGGGGCCTGTTTGAGACGGTAGAGGGACTTGTTGAGGCGGCAGATGTGATTAGGAAGAGTACCATCGACAAATCCAGTGGACTAGCTGCAATAGACGGTCTCAGAGAGAGTGTCGTGGAGGAAGGCGTTCTTGACGTCGAGTTGGTGAATTGCCCAACCACGGGAGATACCAAGTGACAGCGCGGTGCGCACCGTGGCGGGCTTGACCACTGGGCTGAAGGTCTCGTCGTAGTCGACCCCGGGGCGCTGAGTGAAGCCGCGGAGGACCCAACGAGCCTTGTAGCGATCGAGGCAGCCGTCGGCGCCGTACTTGTGCTTGAAGATCCACTTCCTAGTGACCACGTTGACACTGGGGGGACACGGAACCAGGTCCCATGTGTTGTTGGCCTGAAGTGCAGCGAACTCCTTCTCCATTGCCGCCCGCCAATTCGGATCAGCATGCGCAGTCCAGCAGGACTGGGGCACCGGAGCAAGAACCTCGACCTAGAGGTTGAGTCGGGGCTGCCAGTAGCCGCTCTTCCCCCGAGTCATCATGTGGTGCGGGTGATCAATTGGGGGAATCGGGACCACACCGCATGGTAGAGGAGCGACCACGCATGCCGACGGTGTCGGGACCCCGCGCGGTGAAGAAGGGGCTGCCATCGGGGCCGCACATGCCAGGCGCGGTGAAGAGGGGGGCACCGTCAGGGCCGCGCGTGGATCACACGGAGAAGTCAGCTCGGAAGGGTCCGCCGCAGTGGGAGGGAGGTCGTTGACCACTGCGACCGAGACCCGCGTCGAGCTGGGGGGTGCTGGAGGGAGGGGTACCTGCAGGAGAGGGTAGTGCAATCGGTCTGATGGAAACTATCGGGCACTCGTCAGTGAATAAGAAATCTAAAGAGTCAGCGGGACGAGGGGTTTGGGAGGTGGCAAAAGCGAAGGAATTCTCATCAAAGACAACATGACGAGAGATGCGGAGTCGATTGGTGGAGACGTCAAAGCACCGGTACCCTTTGTGTTCAGAGTAGTACCCAAGAAACGCGCATAGGACGGACCTAGGGGACAACTTATGTGGGGCGGTGGCAGAAAGTTTGGGATAGCATGTGCAGCCAAAGACACAGAGGTGGTCGTAGGTGGGATGCTTCCCAAAGAGAGCGAAGTGAGGTGTCCCGGAGGTGAGTGTTTTTGTGGGTAGGTGATTTATGTGGTAGGTGGCGGTGGCGAGACCCTCAACCCAATATGCTGGCAGAACAAAGGCATGGAACAACAGTGTGCGCATAATGTTGTTTAAGGAGCGTAGGGCACGCTCAGTGCGACCGTTCTGCGGGGAGGTGTAGGGGCAAGACATGCGAAGAGTGGAGCCATGCATAAGGAGGAACGCCCGGGTGGTGGAGTTATCGAACTCGCGGCCATTGTCACACTGCAGAATCTTAAATGGTGCGACTGAACTATGTTTTGACATTAAAAAAAAAAGTTTGACAAGGTACTAAAAAGTTTGATAAGGTACTAAACGTGTCAGACTTGAGGCGCAAGGGCGTACAATGTGATTTTTAACGCAATTATATGAGTACAGAAAAGGAGGCTAATATAATTTAGTGTAAATTTATTCTCCAAAAAATGACGATTATTATTTGTTGTAGCCATTCATATAAGGGTTAATAGTTTGTAAACAAATTCGTTGACCCATCGTTGGATCGTGATACGACAACTGGCCGGTATGTATATTTGCATAAATATTTGAAGGACCAATGGAAATACTACAGTTTGGAAGGCTCCTACTTTTTATATATTATACTTCTATTTCCGTAACGGGCCAAGAATATGAACAAGGCCCATGAGTTAAGTAGTTCATCTACTGTAGTATACATATACGCGGCCATTAAAATACACACGACAGCTCGTGATGTTTATCATTATCATACCCAAGGAATTGATTCAAACGATGACCGGGTCTCTCGCTTGAATACAAGCTGCTACGCGATGGAGTCTGTTGGGATAAGCATGCATGCAGTTTACTAGCGTGATAATCTCCCGGGCCAACAACTCAACGGCGGCACTGAGCACTTGAGCCGCACGTCCTGCTTGACCTAGGCCGTTCCTATAAATACCAGTCCACATTCCATCACACGGGGAGGGGGGGGCGGGGTGGGGGAGGGGGGGAGGGGGGGTGCAGGAGAGGATACGGGGACGCCTTGCCGCAGCGTTGCCTGGAGTTAGAATAGAAAAGGCCGAAGCCATGCTGCCGCCGCCACCACCGAGATGTTGGTGCCCCCGTCATGATGAGAGACAATCAGAGGCAATGCCCGAGCCATGATGCTGTTTTGATGCGCCTTGCCGTTGGAAAAGATGACCGTGGCTTGCCCAAGAAAACAACTGGGAAGAGTTCAGTTTGCTGGTCATGCAGCCATAGGCTCAGATCGCACTGATCTCGACTCGGTCGTTTCTTGTGTTGCTCGGAGAATGGTGGTGCATTCAAACTATGGCCGCATGGTTGTTGGTTCCGTTCGGTTCGCTGGTCTTGTAGTCCATGGGCTAAGATTGCACTGATCGGCACAATCAGCTCCTGTGTTGCCCTGGAGGTGTGGTGGATGCTAGTTCGTTTGGGTTTGTCAATCTGTTGTAGCCAGGCCAAGAGAGAAGTCTTGTTGTGGTGATGCAGAAGTCAGCATAGATTAAATGCCTGTCATGTATAAAGGCCCATCAGTCCATGCATTGCATTAGTATAAACATGCACAGGCACGGTGCAATCAGTAGCCGTATGATCCAGCATATTGAAGAATAGTGATACTGAAGATTATCAGGTTACAGTCAGTTACTCAGTTTATTGAAGAGTAGATCAGACCAACAATAGGCACCAATGAGTATTTCAGCAATAATCTGTGTGATAGTGACATAAGTAGAGATGAAATGCAGGTGTTGTTCGTCTGTTCAGAGTCTGAAACATGTAGTGTACATCCTAGCAGGTTCATGTACTTTGTTGTAGCAAGTTCAGATACATCAAATGGGTTAACTGCCAGCACGTTTAGGTGAAGCCAACCTCCTACAATGCGTTGCATGAGTGAATTTATAAATATATTACAAGCATTCGTTGCTGTTACTCCAGGGGGTTGTATCGAATAGGATTGTCAAAAGGGCGCCTCAAGCAGCCCATAAGGGCCCTGAATATTTTAGCTTACGTAGTCACAAATGACAGTTTGATTGATCAAATAGTTCCTGCCTTCGGACATATATATATTGCTTGGATGTATGCTGCTCGTTCAAGTGTTTACCAAACACCAGTAACAAGTCACCAATAAACTGCAGTCTAATATCCTGTTCGGATCGAGGCAGCCCATGACGACGGCATCGCACTAATAGATGTGTAGAGCACCTCATCTTGTTGCTTGTTAATCTGCCTTTACGAGTGACAATCAAAATGTATACAGTATATCATTATACACGCAAGGAAAGTATCAATTCAACGTGCATATATGTTCAACCAACATGAGATTAAGTGCAACGTCAATGAAGTCTCCTAAGATTCAGACAAGAACTCTTAGTGTTGCAACAATACAAGTCTTACAGTTATTTGTCATCCATTTTCGACACTTGTCGAGGCCGGTTTACCATATATCTGAAGTCTTTAGTTTCTCCCTGACCGACGAGGCTGGGATATCATATCTTTCGCGACCGACGAGGCCAGAGTTATTTAGTTCAGAACGACGAGGCTGGACACTTTTCTGTTCGTGACCGACGAGGCCGAACATCCTTCCAAGATTTTCATATGGGAATCCCCACGACGAGGCCGGATATACTTCGCTAGAGACTGACGAGGCTCTAGCACTTCACTTGTTTCCATTAACTTGTGCTTATACATACTTGGAGACAACTCTTAGCATATTTAGAGACAACGACCAACAGTGCAGCATAATCGGAGGTGTTCCACAACTCAACTACGGATGTAATTAACCGGTGGCTTTATGAGGCCATGGGAACCAAGAACAATACCATTGTTTGATGGATATATAAGATGCCATGCAGATATTAGTTCATACTTATTGTAAACTGCACGGGATAAATCTTTGTAAACCCCCTGCATTTGTAATCTTGTGATATAGTGATGATGATTGCCTTTGGGCTTCGATGGTTTTTTTACCCGCAAGGGTTTTCCACTTAAATCTGGTGTTATTGTCTCTGTGTTTATTTTATTCTATTTTGTATACTTTGTATACTGGCACGCCCGCGCTTATTTATTAATCGTACGCATTAAGACTCGATTCCTTCGTAGTGTTTCTTTTTAGCAAAACAAAGGGAAAGGTCCACATATAATGTGAGCAGTCATCAAGAATGATTAAATAGTATTTATAACCTGAGACACTAAGAACAGGGGAGGTCCAAAGATCATAGTGTACTAAATCAAAATTGTGACTAGCTCTAGATGAAGACACATGAAAGGGAAGACGAATGTGACGGGCAAGCTGGCAAGCGTGGCATGTGGAGCTTGTATCTTTGCTGCAGTGGATGGAGGCAACGGTGGAGAGCTTCGCCAGGGCATCGGCGCCAGAGTGACCTAGGCGGCAATGCCAGAGGGAGGTGGGTGCTGCTGTAGTGAGGAGGGCTTGTGGCGCAGGGATGCTCGACAAGGAGGTGTACAGCAGTCCGGGCCTATTGCACTTGGTGATCACGTTCCGGGAACGAAGGTCCTTCACAGAGAAACCAAAGGGATCAAATTCAACAGAGCACCAGTTATCAATGGTAAATTGACGAACGGAGACAAGATTTTTAATAATGTCAGGTGCACTGAGAATGTTGCGAAGGACAAAATCACCCGACAGACAAGTTTCCCGTGCCGACAACAAGAAGGGTAGAGCCATTGCCCATAATGATAGATGAAGGATGCGAAGGTGGGACAGGAAGGAGGGGAGAGTTACCGCTGTTCTGTGCCATGTGGGACAAGGCGCCGGAGGCAACCACACACTCAGATGTCGAAGGGGGGGGGGGGGTTGGGAGTTGAGGCAGACGGTGTTGAAGGCGTTGGCTAGCGCGTTCTGGTCCTAGGGAGCGCCGAAGCCCTGAGGGGCCCCGAGGCCCTAGGGGGCGCCGTCGAGGCTTTGTGGGACATCGCCGAAGCCCTGTGGAGCCCCGAGGCTGGTCGGTGTAGGGGACGTCGACATGTCGGACAAGGGTGCCAGTGTGCAGTTGGTACGTCAGGAGGCCACCCGTAGAAGGACTGCGGCGTCGGTCCACCGGGCGAACCAGGAGCGGGAGGGCCGGGGACCCAGGCGACATCTGGATGGTCCTGGCCCAAGGGTTGCGGCGGTGGTGCAGGTGGGGTGACAACAAGGGCGTTGGCCGGCACGTTGGAGGGGCGGTGCGGTGCGCGGAGTTCCTCGAGGCGGAGGTCTGCCTGTACTTTCAGGAAGGTGGGGAACGGCCGCATGTACTGGAAGCGCTCGTTGAGGCCACGCAGGATGTTGAGGACGAGGGTGCGATCTGCAACGACTTCGCCGAGGTCGTCCAGATCGTCTGCCATGGCCTTCATCTTCCTGCATTACTCGGTGATGGTTAGGTCACCCTGCACAAAGTTGCGGAACTCGGTGTCAAGGTGAAGAGCACGGATCTCCCGGTTGCCCAAGAACTGGCGCTCGACGCTGAGCCAGGCCGGCGCGCAGTGGTGCCGGTGCGCTTGTTGACAGCCTCCATTAGATCCGGAGCGACGGTGTGGAAGATCTAGAGAGGACAATGCAATCCATCCGGAACCAGGCCGGGACGTCAAGGTGAGCATCGTCGAGGAGGACGTGGTCGGTGAGGGGGAACCGGCCAAGGACGAGGAGAAGGTGATCGCGCCACTTTGTGTACGGTGCCGAGGTAAAATCGAGCACGACGGGCACAAGCATGCGGATGTTTTGGACACCGGCAAATTGTGTGTGAAGGTTGGTGATGGTGGCAGCCTCGACGTAGTCGGCTTGATCACCGTTGTCTCTCCTTGGGCGTCTGTGAAGCCGCGCGTTCGAGAATGTCGAGTTCGTCGAGGGCCTCCTGTGCACGCCGGCAAGCAGCGGTGAGCGTCATCTCCGTGGTGCTATCGGCAGGGTGCACCCCAGTGGTGACCGCGGCACCCTCATGGGCGGCGGCTGCAGCGCGATCATGGTCGGCGCGAGCGAGCTGGCTTTGGAGGAGTGCTTTGCGATCGGCGTCTGTGGCAGAGCGGGCTAACGGCAGCTTGAGGCTGAAGGAGGTGACTGGGGCAAGGGTGGTGGTGAGGGTTGCCGCCGTGCGGCCAGCGCGATGGCGGCAGCGGTTAGCGCGGCGCTGGCGGTGGATGCCATGCAGCCGGCGGCTAGGGTTTGGAGCGGAAGCGAAAAGTTTCAGGAGAATCGGAACCTCTGATACCATGAAAGAAGGGAAAATCACACAATTAGATGATGTATTCATGTGATGGAGCTGGGTTACATCTGGCTCTGGGAGTGTGATTAGGCGTGCCGATACTAAACACGGCGCCCCCTGGAGACCCTAGGCGCCCAGCCTAGGGTCGGCCCAGCTATGGCCCAATAGGGCAGTACAATAGATTCTAACACTAAGGATATACAGTCCATGCACTGATATTATTTACTCACAGCTATTGGGCACAACAATCATTGTTTCCTCCGTTGTCAACTTATGCACTTGTTCCATTTCTGAAACCTGGTTACTCTGAAACATTTAAATTTGGTTATTTACATTTTGGGGTCTGAATGTTGTGGATATTTTTCCTTAGTCTGCACTTAACCTTTGATTATTACCATTTTCTTTCTTTTATTATTCTTACATTGCCTTCCAGTAGAAATTTGTTGGGCAATACAGTTATTTAAAACAATGAAAACATTTAAGGGCTATGGTGTGGTACGCACAATTAACAAAATTATGGAGTGTGATCTCGTGTGCCTCGCGCAATTACACGTTCCAACAGTGTCCCACATTAAATTTTGCCAAACATTATGGTGTCTTTTCCTGTTCTAGCTGCTTTATAAATCAATATCTAGTTATCCAATGCAGATACTTCTTATGTTAGTAGATTTCTGTTTGAGTGCTGATGAGTTTTTTTTTTTATGAAAACAATTTCATGCAGATTAGCTGATCTTGTTGGTTTTCATGTTGCAATTGCCTCGAGAAATCAATATCTCCGAAGTTATCCTGAGCGATGCTACAATTCGATGCTTCTCCAGATTCTTCTGGACGATAATAGGACAGGTTCTCTCAGGCTGAATAAATATCTTTTGAAGTATGCCAGTCCAATTGGTTTTGGTTTTATAAAAGCTGCAGCTCATGGTTATATTTTACTTTGTGGAACACGAATCAGGTGAGACTTCACGTAGGGGCTTCTATTTATATGATGATAGGAGAAAAGCCTCTCCAGATCCTGACTTGAAAAAGTATGTTGAGAAATCAAGGACCATGGCGGGTGTTGCTCAACATCATAAGGTCAATATGTTATATCTTCCAGTTTAGCCCTGCCCTGCTCTTAAGGAGAAAATGCATTTATTTTCTGCTTTGCACCTGTGCCCATGTCCACTTCCCAGGTGACCTAAAACAAATTCAGAAAGGGCTGTGGGTAGTTGCTAAGAACTGTATGAAATTAACCAAACACTATGCAAAACAGTAGACCCAAAACAATAACAGCATACAGTTTGGATGAGTAATTTAAGACAGACAAAATGTGTCTTCGTTTTGTGATGAAGTAAAAATCGTAATAATTTTGCAATGAACGAGTAACTTCTTTCTAAATTCTCTTTTATAACAAAAAATGAATGTGGCTACCGTGGTCTGATATATTAAAATAACTTAGTGCACTGTGTTTTGACATGTAAGTGTGGTTCGAAGTTGGGAATATGCATATCTTTTACCTGTGATTTTAGATGCAATATGCTGCATTTTTTACAAACATTATACGTAAGTAGAGAGTAGCGTTAGCCTACTGTATCTACTTAAAGGTATTTAACATCTTAATTTTCTTTCCCTCAGCTGATGGAATTATCAGATAATGACATTGTGGAGATGGTCTTGTTACCTGTGGTGAATGAAGCCTGCCGAGTGCTTGATGAGGGAATTGCTATGAAAGCATCTGACCTTGATGTAGCATCCATTATGGGCATGGGTTTCCCTTCTTATAGGTCTGGTTACTACTGTTATGTAGCATTCTCCATGTTCCCTCCATACGATCTGTGCAAACTGTTAAATTATGATACAATTATTATTTTACACCAGGGGTGGAGTAATGTTTTGGGCAGACTCGCTGGGTGCTAAATACGTGTACAACAGACTGGAGGCGTGGTCAAAGGAATACGGAGCGTTCTTTAAACCCTGTGAATATTTAACTGCAAGAGCTCGTCAGAATGCATCTCTGGTAAGACCCTGAAGCATCATTTCCCTACTAAGTTTATGGATACCACCACTCACTCATATCTGGTCGTTATAGAATTAGTTGTTCTATATGCTTTTGTTGATCAGTGACTTAATATGAATTCTGGAACTACTGCAGGCTGCCATGGTTGACGGTGGTCGATCACATCTGTAGGATTCGGTGCCGTTTAGGTATAGCACATGTTATGAAAGGCCAATGCGCCAATAATCTCTCTTTTGTTACAGTCAGCTAATGCTATTGCCAAAACAAGACAAGGGGAAGATAACCCTGAAATAATAAGGTCTAGCAATTGGGTAGGGCGAACAGTTTTAAATTCCGTGGTCCTAGAAACCTATGATGTTCTAGGAAATACTGGGCGCAAAGTTGCTGTCAAACATAATGATTGTTCAATAAATATTTGTTTTAGCTTCAAAAGAGCAAGAAGAACAATGTGCCCCGACATATTTCTGATTGTTCTATGTGATTGTTTTTTCGTGAGAAAATTGTTTTATGTGATTTGTTTAAGAAATGCGTAAGATTTTTTTTTATTTCATCTAAGAACAAATGTTCCAATTTCAATAGCAAAATGTTTTAGCTTCATAAACAAAATGTTTGTTTTATCTGTTCTCAAAATAGATCTGAAAGGTATTTAAAATCTCCGTGAACTGCAAATTTCATTTGGAGATACGAGTACTCTGGTAGTCGAAAAAAGTTTGGACACCACTTGTAGAGAGGCGAAGGCCTTGCGTTCAGCTTCAGTAGTGCGTTCAGCGCGCAGTAAGAAGGCGTGAACTTGTGCGCCCTCCACACGGGGAACCACGTATGGCCTCGCCATCGGCACGTGTCCCGCACCAAGTCCTCGTCGCCGAATCTGGGAAGCCACCGTAACGTAAACGTACCTTTGTATCGAGAGAGTGCAATTTTAAAATCGTTGATTTTAACATTATTTTAAATATTTATGTATCTTATTGAAAAGAAAACACGAGATGGACATGGACGTGCGCCGCAGCAGCAGCAGCTTTGGATTGTGACGCGGATCTGCAGACGCTGCACGGGAAAACGATTTGTTGTTATCTGCTTGCTTCTGATGACTCTGTAGAATCTTTAAGTAGGTTTTGACTAACGAGGCATGCAGTACGGCAGTAATAACATCTGAAGCATCTGTGGTGATGGACACGTATACGTGGCGCTGCTAGATTTTTTTTCTTTCTTTTACAAACGAGTATGGTTGCTTCTACTTACTCCCTCGACGTACAATTTTTTTATTTTACTTATTAATCTCATTTTATAGTACACGTTTCTTTTTTAATATATTTTCATCTTTATTTTCTTCCTTCGTGTCTTCTGTGTAGTTTACTTTATTATTTTTTTTATCTCCATGTCTAGAACGACATATAAAATGAGACGGAGTGGTGTAATACGTCGCATCAGTTATTGACATGGATAGTATGATAACAAAAAAATACAGATTTAATAAAATTCAATGCCACTGGAGAAATTTCCAAAGAAAAAAAACTCGAATGTTTCACTATTTGAGATGAATATGACGCAGGCGTGGGGTTACTTCTATTTCAGGGAAACGAAATCGTATACTTAGATGCCTTGTTGAGGGCAACAAAGAATATTCTTCGACATGTAGATGAAGATATGTTTTCTACTACCGATTGATCAGCATAACCCCTGTTTGTATGCATAAGTATACTGCCACATCGCTTTTTCACAAATCTGACATCAAAGTTCCAAATTGAACATGAGTAGCTTACTCCTTAGTATATTCCAGATATAAGTATTTACTAGTTTAATCAAAGTAATGTCTTCATCAGAACAAGAGAAAAATTTGTTCATCAGAGTAGGGTTGTTATTCCGTGTACCGATTCACAAAATTTGCGTGTTACTCCCGTCCAATCGATCATGTCGCTTTTAACTTTTAGTCCTCACGTTCGACCACTTATTTTATTTTAAAAAATTATATACATATTAAAATAAATAATATAAGATTAAAGTATTTTAATAATAAATTATTTTTCAAAAATAATATTTGTATAAAACTTTTAAATAAGATTGTTTGTATAAAATAAGATTAAAGTTTTGTTTTTGACTGGAGATAGATTGTTGCCAACACTCTTCTACCAGGAGCTGACAGCTGATCTGTTGGGACTTGGGACCCATGGTTTAAAACCGGCATAAACACCACTTTCTTTGACAACGAAAAAAAATTCACTCGCGTCCCCAACCATCTCCTCACCGAGAAGCAGAACAGAGCAGCCCAGCCTCTCAAATCCGCCATGCTCGCCCACCGCCTCCTACTCCTGCTCGCCGTGACCGTCGCCGCGGCGGCGGCCGGCTCCGTCTCCGCGAAGCCGACGGCGTACGAGGCGCTGGCGGAGTTCGACTTCCCGCCGGGCATCCTCCCGAAGGGCGTGGTCGCCTACTCCCTCGACAACTCCACCGGCGCCTTCACCGCAACGCTCGACGCCTCCGCCTCGGGCTCAGGCGACTCTGTCTGCGAGTTCTCCATCCAGGGCTCATACTCTCTCCGCTACCAGACCAAGATCTCCGGCACGATATCCCCCGACCGCATCACCGACCTCCAGGGCGTCTCCGTCAAGGTCCTCTTCTTCTGGCTCAACATCATCGAGGTCACCCGCTCCGGCGACGATCTCGGGTTCTCCGTCGGCATCGCCTCCGCCGACTTCGGGATCGAGAACTTCCTCGACTGCCCGACCTGCGGCTGCGGGTTCGACTGCAACAACCTGCCGCTGGTGCTGCGCGAGCCAGGGGCCCGGACCGTGAAGCTGCGCCTGCGAGGTGCGTTCTAGAACCCCCCGAACACGCGGCGCCTCCATGGATTGTGCCTCGTGCGAGTCTCAATCCTGGAAACTTGCTGTGGATGTACGGAAGATGTCAAATAGGGGTTCTTACTAGTACTAGTTAGACACTGGGTAAATAAGGAGAGTAAAATACCCAACTTTTTTTAGATGGGATAGCAAGTTCAGAACTCCATTTCATCACTCATGTGTTGGTTCAGACAGTTGAGAAGCAGTTAAGACTCTACAGTAGCATCCAAGCTGCCAATTTGTACTGTATCCTTTACGCAACTATGTACTATGTTCTTTGCCTTATTATGTCTGCTGCATCTCTCTCGATGTTGAATGAGTTTGTGAAGGTGTGGTAGTTGGATCCTCTGGCTAAGAATGGTGCTTTAATTCGCTGCTGTTATAGTTGGTTGAAGGCTCCATTATTCTGACATTTCTAAGAGAATTGATGTCTTTCTTTCGAACTGATTGAGGGAGGAATTTAGTAGTACAGTAATTTGAACATACTGAAACAAAAAAAATGCGCAAACAGAGTACCTTCAGAATTCCGAACTGCTAAAAATGTCTTTCAAGTTCTCTCTCTTACTCACTTAGAACAATACTCCCTCCATCTCCTTATTTGTCGTTTTACGCTTTTTCGTCTTTCCAATACTTCTCTAGCTCTATCCTTACCTCTCGGTTTCTGTGCACTATACCTTTTTCACCCCACCTTAATTCATGTGGCCAACTCTAAAACAACAACGAAATTGGAACGAAGGGAGTACATATACAAAAGAGAATACAACAATCTTTAGGTGTGCCCTAAGCTTTCTTCATCGCTCACTACTACCAAGAACTTACTAAATTCAATATTTTGTGGATGTGTCAGGCATAGTGATTTAGGCTGTTCTCAAGCTCTAGTGAGCCTGTTGATCCAAGAATACATATTGAATAGCCACTGGATTCCTTTTATTTTTGGAATAACATAAAAAGAAGCTGTATTTTTTAGAAATTGAATCCAGCCTTTTTGCCCTTCTGATAAAAAGCACTGAAATAGAGGGCAGTCATGAACTGGGAAGTTTCTTGTAGGCCCTAGACTGCATTTACTGGCTAACACAGAAGGTGATCATATACGGTGAAAGCTGGCCTTGGTGACCAGGAGACTTATATATATCAGCTGAAGGATACAAAGTTGTTCAAGCATTAGAGAAGTTCAGTAAATATGAAACTGCAACCAATAACAGAGTGTGTTTTGGGTAAATATTTGGAGTTTATATCTTCAATTGTTAGTAATGCTATTCAATCTTTCTTTTCTTCACCTCAACGTGCTAGCCTCAAGTGGGACATCATTTTGAAAAGAAATGCAAAACTATGTAAATTTTTGTGTTTAGGCTAAATCAGCTTATTTTTTTTCATTACAACATAGGAACTTGTTCATGAATTTGCCAGTCTCAATAATGTTCTAGCCTCATAATGATATTCAGATTATCAGTAGCTTTGAATTGCAAGTGACAGTGATAGAGATAAAAGATTGTTTCTGTGACCATTATTGTAGATGGATGAGACATGTTCCAATTCAGTAGCTAAAACATGAGGAGATGGAGATCTTTACCCCATAATTAGGTGAGAAAGTTTTTTTTTCCCCCTTCTCTTATTGGAGGAAGAGAAACATACCATTACCACCTTATTACTCTCTTAGTTTTGTTTTGAATTATCAAATAGTATTACTGCTTAGCTTTTCACCAAAACTTTATGATCTTGACCTTTCAATTGACCTAACCATCATCGATGTTATGCTGCTCCTGGAAAATATACGCTGCATGCCTGCATCGTCCCACTCGGCAGAAGCAGCCTGTATTAGAGGGCGATTGATTGCATAATTTTACAAGAATTTCACCAAACACGTAGTAGGTTAGTGAGCTGATCAATTAATAAGCTGCTACGGTGGATTTGATCATGTACATTGCGAATTTGCGATGCTTGTGTGAAGCCACACGTCAGCATAATCAGGTGATAAACTGGCGGTCGAAATTTACAGCTTCTTTGCTTCTCCGTCGATCTCCTGCAGGATCCTCTGTTTGAGCATCTCGGCGCGGAGGTCGGCGGCGTCCACCTCCTTGGTGCCGGTGACCGGCCGGTAGAAGCCGGTGTCCGGGTCGGGCTCCCAGAACGCCGTCTTCTCCTCCGTGGTTGTGGCCAGGGCGCTGGCGACGTCCTTGGCCACCGTGCCCAGCTTCACCGCCTTCTCCGCGACCTTCTTCGCCGACCCTTCTTCCACGACGGTGATCGCCGCGGCGAGCCCCCTCCTGATGATGAACCAACAACACGCGTAATTAATTAAGTATATAGATGTTTCGCCGAATCGGTGGGGTGTTCGATCGATCTGGCATTTGACATCGTATAGGAAGCATCAACCTTGCTGCTCTCACCGTACCTTTGTGCGAAGATGGCAGCGCAGCTGGTTGCGAGTCGTGCCATTATTTGATCCTCAAGCTCTCTGCTCTAGGCTTCCCTTAGTACCTCGTGTTGCCTCCTCGATCGATCGCCTTAGGGAAAGAGACGACGACGACGCACGCAGGCAGGCAAGTTTAGGCCAGTGACAACGATGCAACCTAATATTGAGCAGTGTCAGAATGGAAGGCTGCTAGAGATTATCGGGAGCCGCGCACGTTTTCTGGCATGTAGTATTATTAATTGTGCAGGAGTCGTCTGTGGCACTCTGTGATGAGCTGAAAGTAGTGATTTTGTATTTCTTTTTTTTTTAGCATAAGAAAATACTAGTGATTTGTTGAGTGAGTTAAGGGCTTCATTTGATGGCCCATCATACTGTAGCCCATCTGTGAAAAGTGGCAAGCGTCGATAACGCAGCGTATGTAGATCCTGATTATTTATTGTACCTCATGTCGGACGTACTACGCTTTGAGATTATGCACCATAATAACAATGAAATGGATACTACTAGAAAAGGTGCCTGATTACTACCCGCTCCTATATAATTTGCTAAATTTCGTTATGTGAGACCATTGTGCATAATGATATCTACAACCAATTAATACTCGATATTAAATCTACAACCAATTGCTAAATTTCGTTATGCTAGAGTAAATGGAAGGGAGATGAAATTGAATGCAATGTGTCTGAATATGTTCTGAGCATAATTGCATTGCATGTAAAACTGGGGCAAATTGTAGGCCAGAATCAATTGTGCGTGATAATGAAACTGAATTACAGTATGCACCATAAAAACTTGTGGATGAAGAAGGCACCACTACGCTACGCTGACACCAATCCGCGCACTGCAGCCTCTGTTGTTTGTTCTCGGTCGCTGTAGCTCCTGCTCCTGCTCCTGCATGCTGCTGAAATGCTGAGTGAGGATGAGGTCAGGCGGCGTCGAGCGAGGGACGGCAGGACAGAGTGCGCACGCATGGAAACAATTCTTAAAAGTAAAAGCAACCGTCCGATTCCGAAGACGACGAGGACCGAGGTACTACTACTAGCAGCGCGCGTCTCCGTCAGGATCCAGATCAGCTGGGCTGCAGTGAGCAGGCCATGGCCGGATGATGTGATTCTTTTTCTTCGGAACACGGACGATCGATGGCAGCCGCCGCTGACTCATTATATATCAACGGACTTAATTATGGAGAGGAATTAACTATAGATTATTAGGCCCTGTTTATATCCTCTGTTTTCTTAAAAACCGGTCTTTAGAAATTGAAATTGTTTCAAATGGATCAGTTTTTTTTTCTAGTATGCAAAAAGGCTGCAAACAATTTTCTATTCCTTGCATTGCATCTGAGAATAGTTGACAATTTAGCCCTAAACACATGAAACTGATAGAATTTGTGAAAAAAAAGATAGAGATAGAGATAGAGATAGAGATATTGAGATGGATTGAGAAATGTAAGTCTTAAATAGAAAAATAAAGAGAACTCAAGTGTCAAATATTCTTTCTAACTTTTTCGTGTAATAATATATTTTTTCAGCTTAATTTAATTCTTGTAACCAACTCTAAAACAAATTACGTAATAAATTAGCCTGAAGAACGACCGTTGTTGGAGCCCGCTGAGTTTCTGAATGCATCTGTCCAAGCTATACGTAGATGCAGGATAGCAGGGCATGTGATGTGATGGTGGTCAACTGGTGGTCTCGTCGTCGCTAGCCCTGGTGCGTTTTCTCTGGGGCTAGGACTACCTATAGCTCTGATGATCTGAGCTCGCAGCAGAGAGTTCACAGTGGCGGCAGCAGCTAGTACTAGCCGTACGTGAAGCCAGGGCGTCTCTCCAATCATCATGGGGATGCACGCTACTTCTACATACTGCACTGTGGTCTCTCTGCATCACATCACGGTGAGTTCTGCTCTTCAAACACGCAACGCAATGGCCATGGCGGGCTTGCACTGCACTGTACTGCTTGCCATCCATATCCATCCATCCATCCGTCAATCGATCCATGGACATGGAGCCATGCCGAGCATTTACTAGCAGCTACGTAACACTGTTTACTTGCTCCAGCAGAGAACCAATTGAATGTAAGGAACCACGCAATGCAAGCAGCAGGCGATCGATGGATCCATCTCTCTGCAGCCTCTCTCTCGTGCGAATTCACTGTACAGTAACTGCAGCTGTACCAGTACTAGATTTTTTTTTTTTTGGGGGTCAACGTATACGAGCTACTCCTGCTGCTCTCAATGTCGTTGTCCACGCACCATTCCGTCGTCGTCTGTCCATCTATCATCGTCTCCTTCCTCCTCACGAAACGCCCCATGCACACGCACCTGCCACAACTCACCGGGCTTATGTTTTTTTTTTCCCTCATGGAAAACACGCGTGAACTTTCTTTGTTTACTTGGGGGGGCATGCAAATTTTTACAGTATTACTACTACATTGACAATATATTAATAACGAGATAAGAGTGTGTAACTATCTCGCAAATGTAGATCTCATGCATGCCATACATGGCTTTGATTTAGCTCAGTACAGGAAGCTGCTATTACATGTTGTTGTTGACATTCTATGCGCACACGTACTTTTTTGGCACTTTTTCCTTAAAATGGGACAAATTAAAGGGGAGTATTAAGGAGACCTTTTTGCCATCATCATTCGATCTCGATGGCGCTATGGCTTTTGCTTCTCCTGCACGCATGCGATCGAGTTCGTAAAAAAAGATGATGCAAGCAGTGCTGCACGCGAATCCGACGTTAGATATGCGGCAGACGCAAGCCGGCCGACCGGGACGAGGACGAAGCTACCTAGTACGTAGTACCTCTGCCATAGCTGCATGCTAGCGTCACGGGCTCCCATATCCCATATTGTTTACGCTACGCGTGGAGAAAACGTAGGGCTTGTTGGAGAAACTCACCACTCGAGACTTGCCAAGAAAAGGCCGTGGACAACGATGATGACTGCCACCAGCCAGAGTAGCTCTAGCTAGTAGCTAGTACACCTATGCGTCCTAGGAAGCAGAGTGTGTGTGTGTGTGTACCTAGCTGCTGTGTGGAGCTATAATGTGGATGATCATTGCTTGGGCCTTTGAACAATCTTACTCCTATTTTCAGACTCGTGTCCAAGAAGATGAGGTCGATCGTCATGTGCATACTCAGTAAGTACATGGTAGGAGCTGCCCTCTCTCTGTGCTGCCAGCTGAATCCAACGCTAGCTTTGCTGCAGCGTCTGCGTTTGCCATCATTCGGTCGTGTACCGTTCATCATTGTCTCGCGATCTGCTCTACTGTATAGTAGAGTAGCTGCTAGTACAAAGATATCTGATCAATGTAGTAGTATTGTACTACTACACGTACGGCATGTAGCTAATATGATGCAGAGATCGAACTAAATTTACTTCCACTTTATTAATTAGCAGTTGCAGATATAGGCCGTCCAGTATATATATATATCCTCCCTCCATTCCAATTTATTTGTTCATCTAATTCTCCATAAATATAAACATTTTTAAACTATCTACTAGATTCGTTAAACATTCTATGTATCTAAACATAATGTATGTCTAGATTTATTGGATGTATAACGAATCTAACATATTTTTTAAAAAAAGCTTCAAATGCTTATATTTGTGGACGAAGGAAGTAGTCTCGGCCAGGTAGATTAAGAAAAGGACAATAAAATAGGTGTACAGAATCAAGAAGGAGAGATAGAGATATATTGTGAAGCGAGATGAACAAGTAAAATGAGAAAACTGTACGATTCGAAATGAACAAATAAACTGGAACAATGGTAGTAACTTAATTTAATTTAGAGCTTGCCATTATATTTTCTCCGTAGGAGTATATCGTCGTCGTGCCTGGCGCCTAAAGATCAACTGCTGTCATGTCCAAGCCAAGCTAGCTAGGGACTGATCGAGCCCATGCATGCATGATGATCGCCATACCGTCGTAGTACGTAGCAGCATTGTGATCGATGGAATGGATGGGCCTTTAATTTTGACGCACACTCGATGGACACTCGCACGCACGCTTTCTCTCGAGCAAACCCAATCCAAGACTCCAAACCTACTGGAGTAGTAGTAGTTATACTAGCCCTAGCCTGCAGGCGCCTCTCTCTCTCTCTGAAGTCTGAACAAGCAGTGAACATGGCGATCGATGGCCAGGGTCGTCTCATCACCACCAACCTCCTGGGCTCTTGGCACCCCGCCTATATAAACCCATCAGATCGATCGACATTGTCGCTCACTCTCATCGCTACTCGTGCCACTGCTTCTTTATTGGCCACCACGCCAGTTAGCTGCCTGCTCTCTCTTCTTCTTCTTCTTCTTCTTCCCCGATCCGGTCCACTGCTGCATGCACACCGAGACAGTTGGATCGACGATTCTTGGTGAGAAGGTCCCTGTTGGAGAAGCAGGGCACGTGCAGAGAGGCCACTATTATTTAGCGTCAGAACGACCAAAAAGCCGTTTCTCGGTTGCTCCTGCACTGCACGCGCTCCCCTTCTCCACCATGGCCTTCTCACCACCTTCCTCTTTTTTCATGACGACTGCTGCTGCTGAATTCATTCAAGGTGATTTGTTGTTCACTCCGCATGGATTTCATCTACTGCTCTACTCCTCGTCGTTCTATAAATTTGCTGACGTTTCAGACGATGAGAGAAGACTTAACAATAATAGAGGAGTGCAGCATGTTTGTTTCATTTCCTCTTTTTGATTTGTAGTGTGTGGGAGGATAATTTGGTCATTAGCTTTGTAGTTCAAATTACAAAAAGGTAGTATATGATAATGTAGTACTCCTTCTATCCCATAATAGATGACATTTTAAGAATGGGTACGGGAATTAGGAAAAGTTAGTAAAGATAAATACATAAAAAAAGAGGACGTAAGATAGAGATAAAGATGTATTACAAATGAGAAAAGATGCATCGAGAAGCAAGAGTGTAAGTATTTTGAAAAAATCTAAAATGGTTAAAGTGTTGTTATTTTAGGACGAAGAGAGTAGATAGTAACATACGAGAAGAGTGGCGGACGCAATATTTCTTAGCAAATGGCGATCGCCGATTTGCATCATTTTTGCGCAGGTGGCATGTGTGGCCACTGCTGCTGTATGGTCCTCTCTGTGAATGCCGACTAATACAACTCTCCTCGTTGGGCCAAGGGCAAACAGTGCATGCATGGGCCAACGGCCTAATAAAGCTTCTGATGAAATCCTTTTCAATAAGGAAGGCATCAATATTTTCTCCTTTTATCTACAATATACGATTCTACTTAAGATTTAAGGGGGTGAATATAATATATACAATGCCACAAAATATTGTACGGATTATTTTCCTTTAGGAAATAATGTGCCTACTACAGAATGGGGGCACGACAAAACTTGCTAAATCATCAATTCAACATCAGACTCTGATCGGAGTTCGAAATCAGCTAGTTCCGTTGCACGAGGCCAAGGACCATACAAAGTCAAATTGTCCGTCAAAAGCATCCATAATAGGCTTATTACGAACTAATTTACTCTAATACTGACACTTAACAGCGATTAGAGTAAAAACCTCAATGCCGTATAGCCAAACCAAGTCACACTTAATAATAGATTTATACGTGCATCCCTGAGAAAAACACAATGGTCACACTAGTAGATTGGAATATGAGTTAAAAAATCCATATAGAACGTCAGTACATATATAGTTAACTGAGTGTGGCAGCACCAGGGTTGTATTAATTCTTCAACTAGGCGGAGCTGGTAGGCGATTCCAGGTTCCTGCGAAACAAATACCTCATCAGCCGGACCTATTTTCAGCTAACTGAAACCAAAGTAGAACCAACATGTAAAATAAAATCAGAAGCTGCAAAACACTTTGTAATTTTTAAACTGGCAACACATTCTAACCTATTGTCAACATGTGCTATTGAATACGACAATGGCCAGAGGGAGGGATTTAGTGATCGATGCCTTCATGGCTCCATGAGAAGTAAGCATGCCATGTGTACTTTTGACATGCAGTATCTATCTCATGGCAAAGGCATAAGGAGGGGATGCTGACACTTGGTACTTATGAGTCACGCTTTTAGTTGCAAGGATGATTAATAACAAGCTGGGAAGTGAAATGAATCTAACACACATGAATACGCCCATCATGCAAATCACACGATTGTTTTGCTTTTGCCCCAAGGAAATTACACAAGCAAAGGTATCCTACCACCTCAGTTGGATCTGGCCTTTGTAGGCAGTAGAACATGCTATGTATGCTACTGCAGTGAGTCTCGTGAGGAGGTTCTTCCTTGGCCTTAAGCTCAACTTTAAGCATTGCACTTCACAAAAACATAGGTTATTGACATTCTTACTGCATCATCCAAAAAAACGACATTTCGTATGGTGACCAGCATATTTGGGAAGCAAGAAATGGGGACAAAGGTGCATCCATACTCCACCGCTGAAAATGAATTATATGGAAATGATTCTAATCTTATCTAAACCATCAACGTTCGTTGGTGTGAATCCAGTCCTCTCCTCACAAAATGGATTCCACTACTGGATGGGTGGATTATGGTGTTAAGATCAGCAATTTTCAGTAATCTGCCTTCTAATGGCATTGGACTGTAACACAGGATCAGCGGAGGGAAGTTCATTTAATTTTCTTGTAAGAAGCTGCACATTAGAAGTTTATTTAATTTTCTTGTAAGAAGCTGCACATTCTTGTTGACCCTCATCAAGCTGAAGTTGTAATAGTTTAATATGCTGTTGTATTTGCAAATGATCTAAAACTTGAACAAATCATAGTGGCGTATGACTGCTTAAATATTGTCAACAAGATTCAATCTCCCACACTAGCCAGCACCCTTGCATGTCCCAATATGAAGGATCTTAGAAACTTAATTAAGGGAACTTCTTTTTCTTTCATACATGGTCGTAGAGGATGTAGTACTAATATTAGTTCATGAGTGCGCTAGTTCAGTTTTTGATCGGCCTATGCTTAGAATCGACAAGTTAATATAAGGCTAACATGCTGAAAAACAAGCAAAACAGCAAACATACAGCAGTAGATAAATTTAAAACACTTCTCCAACCTGCACTGCATAATAACAGATCTAACAGGGCAATCATCTCATGCGTCGTCTAACATTTCAGCTCCATCATCTCCACCACCAATATCCAAGCCTACAAGCAAAAATGTACAACAAACAAATGAAAACTAAATAAATCAAAATCCATAAGCATGGAAAATGCATGAAGGGACCCTTTTTTCAGGATTAGTGTGATGGTCATATGTAGATCCACCCATAGTTATGCACTTTTGAACTATGTAAATAGCTAGCTTTCCCAAGAAGGGACTGTATAGGCAAAAGAAAACAAATCTACTGGTACGATAACCTCGGACATTAATAAGCATCTACACACGCATCAAAGAAACATGTTTCAAACTTGGAGTCCACAATGTCACGAACAAGGTGGAGCGAGAGAATTGACTGGGATACTAGACTAATCCCATTTTGCTTCATCCTCAATCCTTGCCATGGCCTTCATTATATAGAAGCTGGCCTAACAATTGTATCTGATTCAAACTCCTCACTTTCCAAACTTAACTAGGAAACTGATTCAAACTATAAGACAAATTATTGACCATGATGGACATAACATTTCCCTCCACTTTCCGAAACAGCTCGACCTCGGTCTGTGCTGAAAAGCATGGTGACGGTGGTCTACACGCAATCTGACATGCACGCAGACAGCACAAATAAAAAGGAAGCCTGTGACATCTTGGGTTGTTATCTTATTAAGAATCAGCTTGCTGAGTTGTGTCATACTTCCAAATTTAGCAGTAGGTGGACCCCAACCAACTGGTCGAAGATATAGAAGCAATGTCCAACCAGCCGCTCGAAGAGATAGAAGTAATGCAGACATTGCTTTGGAACTTTTCTTTTTCCATGCACAAATATGGCATGCAAGGGAGAAATTCCAAATTTCTGGCATCCTGAACTGTACAGGTCATAAAGGAGGTTCTCAAGGAAACAAACATATCACTGTGAACAGAGGGTCTGAGTTGCTTTCCTCGAAATGATCTCCACTTGAATGGAAAGTCCAAGTCTGATTAGGAAGGGCTGCATCAGCCCGCATTTTCCATCACAAGAGCTTGCATGCCTGCTTTTCTCCGGCAAAACAGACTAGGACTCCTGAATTGTGGGTGTAGCTCCAACAATTGGCTGTGCAATTGATGCAACACTAACAGGTGGTGTTCTGGGCTCTACCACCAATGGCAGTGGCTTCCACTCGACCTGCTCGAGGGTCCTGACATGCTTCACAAGAGCATCCACCTCCAATCTGTGTTCCTTGCATGAACCTTAGTTTCCCTTGACCTCTGTGCTGCACCTTTCTGGCTGCGATTGGTAGCAAAAGCCATGGACTGATATCCAAGCTAGCTGATACCAATTTCCATGAACAAGGTGATTGTAGATTTGTTGATAGAAGCAGGGGAATAGGAATTAGAGTATGGAAATGGGATACTAGATCAATCTCATCTTGCTTCATTCTCAATCCTTGTCGTGGCCTCCATTATATAGGAGCTGGCCCTATGAATTGTATCTAACTCAAACTTCCTTGACTTTCATAACTTAACTAGGCAACCGACTAACTCTTGACCAGGCTGGACATGGCACCTAGCTAATAAGAGAAAATGAAGCTACCATTGTGGAGACAATGATATAATGCAAAAATGCTCCAATTGAAGAGTTCCAGTGAAATAAAAAGAGCATGACTACTTGCAAATATAAATTGGCATTTTGAAAGATACAATTACAACACTATTTAGTTCTAACCTGGTCAAAGAGCCAGCATCACTAGCAGGGCTCTTAAAGAAAAAAGTTTAACAGTCCCAAAATATTTTTGAGATTTTTTTATTTAGAGAAACAAGATCAATATTAAGGACCTGATACTAATGGACATAAATAGATATAGATCTTGATATCGTTATTATTAAATTGTTGAACAGGAAGCAGAATGACTAATCTTCCATGATGGCCAATAAATAAACAATACTACAACAAGCTTTAAGATTCCATGTGTGCCATATATAAGACCCTTCAACTATATTTCATAGGAAGCCCCATGCTAGAGAAACAAAAGAAAATAATAGAAGAAAGTATCACAAAGAAATTTTTGACTGCATTCCCTCTTCCCATTAGTAATCATATAATTCCACAAAAGTGACTATGAGTTCATCAACTAAGGAAAGGAGACTACATTGCACGCTTAAATAGCAATAGGTGGTCAATCTTAACTAAGCAAGTGAAGAATATTTAGGTAACGTAGTCAAAAACAGTGGATGTGAAGGGTGAAGGCAAACTATTACCTGAAGTATAGACATTAACGTATGGAAAATAGCAGCAGACACAACTCTGTTTTGACAAGATTGTGAACTTCATTGACTCAAGCTGGATCATGAAGACACCAATAGCCGTCCAGAGAATAATCGCATTGTTAACCTCATCAATGCACACTAAAGCTGTTGGGTGATGTGCATGTGCTTTCATTGACAGTTCAAGTGAAATGAGCTTTTCCAAAACAACAGTTTTCTGCAACACCCATCTAACACCATGATCTGAAATTTTAGTGCTCTCCCAAAACTGGACCTTCTCTTCTGATACGGTCACACAGCCAAGTCCTCCATCTTCAGTCCGCAAGATCTGAACGCATGGATCATCAGTAAAATCAGCATCCTCGGGCATGGACATGACAGCCAGACTCTTCCTTCCAATATCAAACTCAAGGATGCCACCACCGCTACGATGAAACACCCAGCAAAGTGCATTCCCAACCAGGACGCTAGGCCGAGGCACAGAAGCGGAAGACGGGACAGCTGTTGAGAAGATATCGCTCCATTTTGCAGGGCCTGATTCGTAGACGCATACCCATGCACGCTTGTACAGATCATTTGTCAACAACATGACCACTTTAAAGGCACCTGAGTGGCCATTCCTCAGCACCGCACCATTGTACATGTCACATTGAAGGTGCGGTGCCGATGGTTCATCTCCAATTCCGGTGGGAAGGCTATGCAGCACCGGCTGCCAGTGACTGGGTCCCACACGATAGCCTCGAGCTTTTCCTGGTTCATTAGGAGGACGAGACCATGGTGGCACCCAAGTAACCACAAACACTCGTCAGGGTGCTGCGGGAAGGAAAAGCGAGCAGGTGGGATGCGGTCAGGGGTGCCAAGGGTGGGGGTGAATACGGGTACGAGACAATTGTCGAAATCCTGGACGAAGAAGCCGAGCATAGGAGGTTTGCGGTGGTGGGCGCGGAAGCGGCGGAGAAAGGCGGGGTCCGATAGGAGGCGGCGCCAGCGCTTGCAGACGAGGGAGGCGCGGGGAAGGGACGAGGGAAGCGGTGGGAGGCGGACCATCCAGGACCTCGAGGAGAAGGTCGTCGTTGTCGAGCAGGGACACCGGCGCCGGCGACGAGGGACCCTTGCTCATCTCGACGGCGGATGCGGCTGTCAAAGAAGAAAACAATCCACGACATTTGAGCGGATTCAGTAATTAAACGGTAAAATGTCCGAGCTTTAGCATTGGAAAAAAACCCACCGGTCTCCGCCGTCGACATTTCCAGAGGGCTTCTCAAGCCTCCGGCCACCTTGTTTCGCAGCGTCGGCTCCGTTGCCGGAGAGAAGCGGTCGTCTCGGCAGCGGGCGGTGGGGGAGCAGGAGCGTCGCCGAATGGAGACTGGAGAGCAAAATTGTAGGCGAGTTAGGGCCGTTGTTATACCATGGGCCTAGGTGTAGTTGGGCCTCAAAATAGGTAATTTCTCTTCTACATTTGAAAGTAAGTAACTTTTTTTTTTCTTTATTGAGAACTTGAAATTATAAGTAATCTTGAATATTGCCATGCGTGTTTAGTGGAAGAGCCGAAATGATATTTTCACCTTCTAACCACCGGCACATGCTTTTAATCAACAGTGCGACTCAAGCAGTGATGAAGCATGCTTTTCATTACTCACAGCTTGATGAAAAGAACCAATATCCAAAGAGCTAGGCCAAATGAAAATTTTAAAAGTCTCGGTGCACGCAGTACAACAACTATTTAAAGTTTTAAACCCAGAAGGTACGGTTTCTCCAGACTGACCACCTCACAACACACAACATTATGTACAGACTTTATCTTTGAACATCATGTACTAATACAACAGTAAAACGATCAAGAGCACAGGTGCTCCACCAGGTTCTGTCGAAACAACCATATGAGGTCTGATGTATAACTCCACACTATTATGTGCTATAACCAAACTGAGTATTATGCATATTAGATAAATTTCTATATTTCCATTGCATAGCCCATGGATTGATGATTCCTCTTCATCTCGCCAAAGATGTCGCGCAACTCCAGGTACCTGTGAAGCAAGTAACACGGACCCACTTTCAGTTCTAACGTCAAAGATGAAGGATAGAAACTGAGAAACCAGCTACATATACAAAGTTCCGTACTGACAAGGAAAAAAAAATTAGATCTGAGGACATCCTAGCAAGTGGCAACGGCCTGATACTAGAAAACAGTCAATAGTACTACAATGGATTACCAAAAGTAAGGTAAGAAGTAGCAGTAGAGGCACCAGCCATAAAATGCAGGAGGGGCCAATTAGGAAAAGTGTCAAAGGCTCACGAATAAGTATCTTTAGCTTTAGAGTATGAAACAAAAAAACATAGAAAATGAACATATCTACTGCGTTGAGACAGAATCAGCAATGCTGACGGCTGCTAGAGAGATACTCAATCAGAGCTAGTTCACTCCCTTTGTTTATCACTCTTCGTCCTCAATACACTACTAAGTTGGCCTGCAGATAATTCAGTCTCAATGCACTACTATGGAGAGGATTAGAGAAGAACGCAAAAGGAAAATATCTAGTAGCACGAAGAAAACTAAAGGGCCAAAAAAGAAGGGCGGTCTTTGTGATTGATCTCAAAATACCATGGCAAGGTTTATAATGAAAAAATGAGTAAATTTCACTAGTGGTCCATGAACTTGTCCCGCATTCTCATCTAGATCCATGAACTCGTTAATTGCACATATATGTCCATAAACTTGTCCACGTTCTCATTTAGGTCCATAAACTTGTAAATTGAACATCTGCGTCCACGGACTTTCTTTCTTGTATCAACCTTGGTCCTTACCATCTCAAAGTCTAATATGCACGTGGCACATGCTACATCAGATGGTTAGGCCTAAATGACATCTCTCTCTCTCTCACACACACACACACAAAACTGATAGCTGCAACACACTCATTGAGAAAATGCACTGCATGTTCATACTCTCACATATGACATGTAGCTCTACCTCAAACTCCTACATTCATCTACCACAATGCCCTTTATTGGAAAGGTTCGTTAGAGGCTTCAACAATTGCGTTCACCGATTGGCCTTTTAGTTTGCAAAAAAAATAACTACATTCTTGTTCATCCCAATAAATGCTAATTACATCATATCCTAAAGTGCACTCTTAAGGAGTATGTATCAAGGTTGCTACAATAAATTAGGCAAGAATTACAGGTTCATGTAGTCAAGTGAGACCCCAAGACAAGTTAGTGGATGTAGATGTGCAATTTACAAGTTTACAGACCTAAATGAGCAATTTACAAGTTTATGGACCTAAATCAGAACGCATGACAATTTCATGCTCTTAGATGTGCAACTTACGAGTTCATGGACGATAACGAAATTTACTCATTAAAAAAAGATATAATACCTGGGTCAATCTCGTTTGGCATGTACCCTATAGTAATGGACAGTTTCCACATGCCATGAAACCACTGAAAGAGGGTCTTTTTGGTGGAGAGAGGTCATGGGATTTTCAGATCACTACAGAGTAATTGCTTCAAGCAAAGTATCCATAGGAGATACTGGTTTGCTGTGGCATGAGTGTAAAATAATAAATACTTGAACGAGGAACCACCAAGGCTGTATACATTCGCTAGAAACAAGGGTTATACTTGAACGAGGAACCACCAAGGCTGTAAACATTCGCTCGAAACGAGGGTTATATATTGACCCTCACCCAACTAAACAACTAATGTGAGACTAATCCTTTTTGGCTTGGGTCGAGACTACAAGTACTAGGCTTCAAACAGGCTAGGTTATTACAAATCATCCAAAAAGATTCAGGTTACGGAGAACCAAATAGATATTTGGATCTAAATGTGGGGTTCAGATAAATACTCAAGGAAATTCTATGCACTGCCCTTTACTACCATACAGCCACTAGCCCCATTTGCATGGATTTTGAGGTCTAAATGTAGCAAGAAATGAAAGTATTTTATTAGTTCCTATTCTGGTATAGGCTTAACAAAAGAAACATCTTTAAAAGGAAGAAGTGCAGTTTTGAAGAAGATAACTATAATTGTGTCCTTTATCAAGAAGAAGTGAAAGAAACCACGTTCAATCTTTTCATTTGGTAGCCATTGGACAACATGGAACATAAATCTGGACTTTCCCATGCTATTGTTGGCAATTTTCACCATGGCAGGTATGGAAGCAGCGAAATGCTCTAACCATTCAGAACATTAAACCAACAACTCAAAGCTGGAGAAACCAGTTCATCCAAGAAGCAAAGCTACAACAACATAGATTCAACCCCACACTTTCAGACTATAGTTTCCTGGCTCAATTCCATCCCCTCAAACTTCTAATAGTAAATAACACGCACTACTTTTTTTTTTATTTTGAGGTAAACACAACTTTGCTTCAGCACCCTCCCTCTGTTCATTTAGGTTTAACATGAAATTATGAACTGGGACCCTCTCCTACTGTATTCTCCTAACTTTGGAAAACAGCTTATCACTTTGCCGTATCCTATATAGGCCGTATCTCATACGGTTCTATGCAAATTGCATCAGCACATCATTCCATTGTTTTGTAGATATCTACTACACTAAGTAGAGCCGTACAGCTTGCTTCCCATGTTAAAAGATGATGAAATTATGAAGAAGTGATAAACATCAAACACATTAGAGAATTTGTATTGGAATGAAGATGCTACAAGCAAAGCATATATACAAAGCAAGAGAAAAATGGGTATCACCTTCTTCAACCACGACATAACTTTCTTATTCAATAGATATCTCATGCATTGTTCAGTATTTCAGTTCCATCATTTCCACCAGTAACTGCAGAATCCACAAGAAAAAAAAATCAAACTAATGAAAAATGAGGAAAGAAACAAATGAAACAGAACAAATGTGTGATAGTTGTATTTAATTCAACAGAATGTTATTCATTACTGAAATCAAATTGGAGCTTTTATTACAAGGGCAAAAAAAAAAGAATAGAAAAATCTACAGTCAAATATGAGAAAGAGTACTTGCAACAACAGATTAGGCTTAAGTAATCAAGTACTACTCTGAAAGGAGGTCGTTCCAGTAATAACCAGTGAATATAACCAAATAAGCTAAAAATTACATGTTCAAACTTTTATTAAGGAATTACCCAAAAAGTCTTTTATTGAGGAAAATATTAGGGGAAGCACCTATTGTTACCAATTTTTTAGTCCCCATTAATCAAAAGAAGAAACTGTAATAGAAGAGCATGAATGCGTAGGTGTATTTAAAATTTGGCTTGTAAAAGGAAACTAAATATTTGCTGCAATGTCCCAAGTAGGTAAAATAAACTTTTATTGAAGTCATAAATAGATAAAAGAAGCCAAATTGACAAGGTTAACTACTTGGAACAAGAGTGAGCACTAACCAGACAGAAGTTAAACAACTGGGTTGAGCTGAGAAAAGAGATGTCTATAACTACTCTAGAAGGAGCTTGGTCCAAGTTGTTACCAGTTTGCATAATTAACAGAAGTAGAGAGCAAAAAATGAAAAAAAAAATGAATTAGATTAGCACTGATTCTTGAATGTAATAAGAATTTGGCTTTGTACTTATTTAGTTCTAAAAACCAAAGCGTATTCATTCCTTGCAGTAAGACTGTTCTACAGAAGAGATATAGGACTATCATCCTATAAGGCAGGATAGATACAACTGGGTCAGTGGAGACTGAAGATATAGGGTGTAGGGTGTAGTAGCACGATTAATAAGATAAATATTATCTTGAAGTACAGTTTTTGAATGAATGGAAAGAAACAAGCATAAATCTTCCAAGCATGCAAACTGCATTATTAATTTTGCACATTAGATAGTCCACTTCAACTTTAATTCTATGTCAAAAACTAGATCTTTTAGTGCTGTTTGGAATCTCATGCTGAAAAAAAATAACGAGGAAAGCAATTTATGCATTCATTGATAGCTAGGCAACAATAAAAATTTTGTTTTCTCTACAAACTTTCATACAGTTCCACAATAAAATGAAACACAACATCACCAGGTTAAGGGATAAAAAACAAGCAAACAATTACAATGCATGCCATAACTCTAGACCAACACTTTAGCACATGAATAATATTTCATCCAGTAAATACCTAACTTTGTTGGTATTGTTACTGTATAGAGACGAGCTATTACCTGCAGTATACAGTCCTGTGTAGGGATAACATTTGTCAGTGAAATGATCACCGAAAAGTTCTGTGAACTGAACTGTGTCCAGTTGGATCATGAAGGTACCAAAATCTGTTGCTACTACAATCACATTGGTATTCTCATCGTAACCAAGTATACCTGTCAACCATTTCGAAAGGTAGGTACCCAGCATGCCTGTTGATGGTTTTAGTGAAAGGAGCTCATCACGTCCAATGGTTTTCTGCAGCACCCATTCAACAGCACCATCTGAAATGGCTTTTCTTGCCCACAACTGTATGCACTGTTTTGCCTGAACTACAATCCCAAGCCCTCCATCTTCCACACGCACGACCTGAATGTCTGTAACGTCGATAGCGCGGGTGTAACTGGGAATATGGTTTAAGGCCATGCTCTGCTTGTCCGTATCAAACTCGAGGATTGTAGCGTCGGAAACACAAAGCAACCAGTGAAGTGCACTGCCAACCAGGACTGCAGGCGGTTCAGGGAAACTAGGATATGGAACGGCAATTGAGCTGACGCTGCCCCATTTCCCGGAGACGGAATCATAGAGACATGCCCACGCACGCCTGTATGCGTTGTTGCAGCATACCAACACCACTTTGAAGGGGCTCATGCTGTCACCGCTGAGCAAGTGTCCGCCAGCAGCGCCATTGTCCCCTGCTGCGACCAGCACAGCGCCAGTGTAGGCGTCCTGCCATGGGTTAACCACCAACTGCGATGGCAATGGTATACGGCGCTCGCCGCCACTGACAGGGTCCCACACGATGACCTGAGCTCCTGCAAAATCTAGAAAGAGGGCAAGGCCATGCCGGCAACCGAGGGGTCTCCAGCACTCGCCGGGGCGCAGCGGAGGCAAGAAGCGCTCAGGGGGGATGCGATCGGGCGAACCCAGTGCGGGGAAGAAGGCGGGCACGCCGGAGCCGGCGATGAAGCCTAGCAGGGGAGGCGTCTGGTGGTGGTCGCGGAAGCGGCGGAGGAACGAGGGGCCGGACAGGAGGCGGCGCCAGCGCTTGCAGACCAGGGAGGCGCGGGGGACGGAGGACGGGAGCGGCGGGAGGTGGGCGAGGATCTCTATCAGGAGATCGTCCGGCAGGGACGGGAGCCCCGGCGGCGGCGAGGAGAGTTCCCCGGTCACCTGAACCGCCGGTGCGGGTGCATGCTCCGGATCTTCGGATCCGACGAAAAACCTGCAGCGGCGGCATGGATTATCACTTGTGTCAGTGCTAAATCGGGAAGTTACTGGAGCCAGCGAGAGAGCTCGGTGATCATCTGACCTGGCGAAAGCTCGGAACTTGAGCCGCAGCGTGGCGGCCATTCTACGCAAGGCGCCGGCCTTGCCGTCGTTCTGAGTGGAGGAAGGCAAGGAGTCTGAGCTAGTCCCCTTCATCAGGTTGAGGAGAAGCAGTACCGGCACTGTGGCCGGCAAGCAGCGGCTGGGCGGCGCGGCCGCGCGGGGAGCGGCGGGTGGGGAAAGTTCAGCGGGGGTTGGAAGTGGATATACTTAAGAATTCATATATAATTTCATGGCAGGTCCACTCTTGTGGGGCTGGCGTTGGCGTCAAGTTAAAGAGAAAAAAGGATAAAGATTGCCATATAATCAAATCTGAAAAATAAATACTCGATCAAAAATATCTGAAAATAGTCTAGCAACAGGATATATATTAATTATACACTCCATTTTTCTTATTTAAAACGTTTTTTACAACAGGGTTGAAGTACAAACAAAAGCTCCTAATGTCAAAAAAAAAAAAAAAAAGAGGTGGAGTACGCAGGGAATAACATTCTTCGACACTCATGCTGGTGGCGCCGGATTTTAAGGCTCCACTGGGTGGGTGCGGCCGTCTGGGGTTCTGCTCCAGCCCAAGTTCAATCACACCATAAAAAACAAACGATAAACTGCTAAAACCATTCGGATTATCATAAAATCTAGCAATAGAAACAGTTAAAATCTAGCGGTAAGCCATAGGGACCATGCGGTTTATCATCTAAACCGCTCAGTTTTCACTTCACTTTCACCCAAATTGATATTGGTATATGAACGTTTTTTTTATGATTTATTACTTCCGAGGGTTTCCGTAGTTCTATTGAGAATGTTAACCCTGCTCACAATCCAATAAAAGCTACTTAAACCTAGATCCAGATTGTAGAATCTATATTCTACATATAAATCTAGTACGTATTTGTTCGCACAATCTAGATTGTAAAACACAAATCCACAATTGTGAAACAAACCAGCCCTAGACCACATTGAATAGAAACACCAGTAAAGCAGGATAGTACGTATTTGTTCGCACAATTTAGGTTGTAAAACATAAATCCACAATTGTGAAACAAACCAGCCCTAGACCACATTGAGTAGAAACACCAACAAAGCAGGATGAGCTTGAAGTTCCATGTTAGTAGTGAGAACTCGATGCTAACTAGCTACTTAAATCATTTAAAGTTTTAATCTACCGTACAAACATAAATTGATAGTACAATGCACTGCAAACATCATTCACGACAGAGATTGTGAATTGAGTTTCAATTTTGCAATCTACTCCAAACAAACAACGTCCGTTCTTAATTTCATACTCCATAAATTGATAGTTCCATCTACTCCAGACATCATAAACATGATGTATCATACTCTAAGATCCGTTGTTCATCCTGACAAACCTGGTAGACAGCTCCTCTTACCTACCAAACAAACAACCTTGTCAAACAAATAATTTGCCCGATTCTCCCTACCAAACTAACTTAGATAGACACACAATATCCTTCAATTCCCGGCATTCCCAGTTCCCACCTTCAGAGAAATTGTTCATAAAATAAGTACTAGAAATCAATGTGACCCAAGCAAAAAAGCATGAAAAGTTGAAGGAGCATGTGTGCATTATACTACTGACGTAATTTTTCTTCCCCTTACATATTCAGTTTTCACATATAGGATTAACAAAACGGTCCTTTTATTACTGTGGCGGTTATCCTGAACTTAAACTTACCTATCTACAATATGTTAAGTTATTTGATTATATCTTGGTGAGACGGCAACACAGAGAAGATGCAAAATAATGACCCCAGTACTGCATATTAACTACAAAAGTAATATCTGACTACGTGGTGCATATTCATGCATGTTAATTATTAGTCAACGCTGAAGTCATGCAAGTTATTAACTGTGAATTGATTTATGCAATAAAAAATCAACTATCTTGCACTAACCCTAAATACATGTCAAGTTTCACAATATGCTTCAGATTATGATACCTCACATTGATAAAGAAACTGAGGCACAATCCCCATAAAACCCCGCTTTTGATAGCCTCTACACATCATTAGCAATTAGCAATACATTTGTCTACAATAGTTTTTCAAAAAATCCCATAGCAACGCACAAGGAGATTACTATGCATATGTCTATAATTATCCTTTCAAAACCATGCAACAATATGAGGGGAAATCACTTATTTAAAAATATAGTGACCATACCATCAATAAACTATCTCATTTCAATGTGGCCCTATGGTCCACTAAGCAGCCTATGAAAAGTCTCTGTAGTTTCTAATTGGTGCATTATTGAAATGTAAAGAAGCCATCAGATTCGCCTCCTTTGCCGTGTGTCAGGGACACTCGGCGAAGCTCAGAAAACACTCGGCAAAGCCTTTGCCGAGCGCGTGGCCGCCGGCAAAGAACACTCGGCAAAAATTTTGTCGGCAAAGGCACCTTTGCCGAGTGTCAAACGTTGGGCACTCGGCAAAGGTTTTGCCGAGTGTTTTCGTACAGGCACTCGGCAAATACGTTCTTTGCCGAGTCCTCGACAAAGAATTATATACTCGGCAAAGGTCCGGTTTCCGGTGGTGCATTTTCTCAACAAACATGGAAAGGAAAACAACCAAAAGTCCAGAACTAGCAGTACAACTTCGTAAATTGGTACAGGTCATAAAGAATCAACAAGTACTTTTTTAAACTAAATACTAAGCTGCTGAAATTCTCCTTGGCATGCTATGTACCTGTACGTTTCAATTTTACACATTGAGCACCTGTATATTTTAGTTCGACATATTGATGGTTCTTGTGGGTTTCATCTAGCCTATCCAGATTTGCTTGGGACCAAAAATATTTGTTGTTGCTCTTGTTGTTGAAATCAAGTTCACTTCATTGATGCATCATGCACATAAGTCAGGACTGTTTGATTTAGCCACAACATGCTAGGTCATTGCACATTGAAGAGTAACGGCCAGCTATCTGACTGGGTGAAAGATTTGAATGAGACATTTTAGAAACTACGTACCACTAGAACCAATGGTCCACATCAGTACAAGTAATTGTTGTAACCACAGAAAAGGAGCAGAGTAACATTAAATAAGGAAATGATCTTCTTGTTCTAGTCATGCGCCAGTAGAAACAACCTAGTGGCACAATTAAGGAAACCCTTTAATAAGACATGACAAATTTACATAACTGTCCACAGGGGTACCTATGAAACAATGAAACCCCAGGCACCTCAAAACCAAATCACAGTCGTGTATTCTCAATTATAATATACTTATGAAAAAAAAAGGGAAGATTTTAGTTGCCTTCTTACTTAAGGATTCATCAGTTCACCAACTTAAAAAAAAAATAGAATGCATATGCTTTCAAAGAACACAAACAATAGTTCAACCACCAAAAAGGGGATTTGGTTACTTCTTGACTGCACAGAAGATACCTTACCTGTATCATAGAAACTTCTGTAGGGATAATATTTAGCTATCTGACAGTCCACTTGAAGTTCAGAAAATTGCATGGAATCCATTTGAATTGTGCAAATATTGCCAGCAATCCAAAGAAACATAACATTACCATCGTCATCAAATCCCAAAATCCTTGGTTCCATTGACTGCTTTAATGGTCTTACTGAAAGGAGCTGGTCGAGTTCAACAGTTCTATTCAGCACCCATCTGAAAGTGCCATTTGAATTAGCTTTCATTCCCCATAATTGCATGCAATATCCGAATACAATTGCAAGGCAGAGTCCTATATCTTCCGTCTGAAACACCTGAAACAATGACTGGGCCATAAAATGGCCATAAACAATTGCAGAGCTCGCGAAATCCTTCACAAAGAAGCCGAGCAGGGGAGGCGTCCGGTGGTGAGCGCGGAAGCGGCGGAGGACCTGGGGGTCGAAGACGAGGTGGCGCCAGCGCTTGCATACGAGAGACGCGGGGGGCATGTCGTCGTTGCCAGACAGGGACGCCGGCGCCGGCGATGTACGACCTTCGCTCATCTCGATGGCCGATGCGGAATTGAGGGAATACCTGAAACGGAAATGGCAGTCACAAACCAGCTAACTAATGAAACCTCGCAAATTGCTTTTAGCAGCGGACAATCACCCGGCGAGGAAGTTGCCGAGCGCCCTTCCGAGGTTGCCGGACTAACCTAATGCGTCGCCCCGAGCCCCCGGAGAGGAAGGGAGTTCAGGAGAAGCTTCACGAGACTTTTCTCCGGTGGCTGCTAGGAGGTTGAGGAGGCGCAGTCATCGTCCGATCCGAGAAGCAGCTGGCGGAGTGGGGCGGCGAGGTGGACGGCCGCCGGCACCACTCGAGCTGGTCTGGTCGAGCGGAGGAAGGAGACAGGGCCAAATGGATGGGCTCGTTCAAATAGCCCGATTGCGACATTCGGCCATCATATATCCCAGCTACAATTACATTTCTTGTAGAACAGAGTTCTAAAGAAAAGCTACAATTACAGTTCACATTTTGCATTTCCTCTTTTCTTATAGGAATTTTTGTCTACACGCTAAAAAAATATGGTTTGGTCCATAGGACAAGAACTGGATTTTGTCTCGTAAACACTATGCAATTGTGATATACTCAAAGCGGAAAAATAGACAGGTTTAAGAAATTTTATCTCGAATGTTCAAAATAACTACAACTTGAAATTTAGCATAAAGTAAAAAAAGTTATATTCACAATGCGTATAATTCTTTTATAGATTTTTGTTTGATTGCATAGTTCGTGTGACACTCTCCTCTAAGGCTTAATAGGATTAATAGGATACTCGTATTAACAAGTTGCAACTTCTTTTTCGGTAGCCTAGCTCCGAGAAACTTCTAGTTTAAGCGTGCTTAGCCTGGAGAAATTTGAGGATGGGTGACTGACCAGGAACTTATTCTCGGATGCGCACGAGTGAGAATAAATGTGCACAAAAAAGACTTGTGTTGGTCTGTGAGGCCAGTATGTCCTATAAAAAGCTACCTGATGTAAGCAGACCCGGCCTCCAGGAGGCGGGACGTTACTATTTGGTTATAAAAATAATTTTTTTTATACAAAATATGAAACCAATCAAAGTAAAAACAAATCAAAAGAAAAAAAATCAAAAAAAATAAAAAATACGTAAGATAGGAAGATGATATTTTTTGTCAAATTTTTCAAGTAGCAAAACATTTTGTGCATCAAGATAAAAAAAAATTGAAAAATAGACTATTTTCTTGTTTTATTGTGTTTTAGATAAATATCATAATTCTATAGTGTGTACAAGACAAAATCGAGTTTTCTGGTGTTATATAAAGCACGTCACGGTTATTGAGCGCACAAAAATCCCCCCCCCCCCCCCCCAAAACAATCAGCGTTGTCGGCTGGAGGTTGCAACCATTCATTCAGACGCAACTCTTACTATTCAAACTTAAGTTGATTTCTCTTTGTTATTGTGTCTTGCGTAAGTACTATATGATGCATCTAAAAAATTAGATGGTGATAGCTTAGAATACAAAAATACATATACAATCATATTATTCCTTAAAAATTATTATATTTGAATTAATTTTTCTAATGTCACTTGACCTGGGAGCACCTAATCCGGGGGAGCAACTAATTAATTACATGCCCTCTTGAGTTCATGTGCATGCAGATCACTGGTGATTCATTCAACGGCCCACAACCCGCAAACCGGGTAAGCGGAAGCGACCAGATTTGCTATGCGGGCGGGGGCACGCGCCAACGGATGCAGACGGTATGGCCCTGACGGCACCAACAGATCCTCCGAGAACACGCTCTAGTAGTCATCGTGTGGTCATTTTGGAAGATTTTGATATGGAAGAAATAATTTTGCGGTGGAAAGTGGGTATAGATAATCCTTATTATCGCTGTCAAAGAAAAAAATAATCCTTATTATCTGATATTCCTATAGTGACATTTTAAATTTATTATGAATTTTTACACCAATCAATATTTTTGCTTTTTTTATCCACATTAGAATTTAATTATCAAACATGAATGTAAAAGTGATTCGGGTTTTACCATTCAATATATGGACTATCACACATGCATTTGTATTCACCACTATAACATAAATATATAAACTTATACAATATACATAAAAATGTTAGAAAGTTAATTCAAACTTTACTAGAATTTGGTAACAAGAATAGAAGTCTAGATAAAGTTGTCAAAGTTCGTTACTGTCGACTAGTGAATTTATCGTGGGGGGTGCGTTTTGAGGTCTCAATGGTTCGTGAGAGGACACAAATTTTATACTGGTTCAGGCAATGATGGCCTACGTCCAGTTTACGAGCTGCTCGTGTTACTCGCGATAAGGCTTGCAATGGAGATTACAAGAGGACGAGAATGGGAGAGTTTCCCAAGTCTCTAAGTGTGTTCGTGTGTGTGTTCTCTTAGGTTAGAGTGAGTTAGTGAGTCTTGTAAACCTGGAAGCCCCCCTGTCTTTCGGCTCCCTCCTCCTTTTATACTGCGAAGGGATGAGGTCCGATTCCGAGGGGTCGGTCGTGGTCGTACGCCCAAGTTGGGCTGTTCCACAACGGATGATGTCTTCGGTGTGGCGGTGTCGTCCTGCTTGACGGAGTAGCCAGTGTCGTCAATCGGCGGTGTCCTGTCCGTATGGGAAAAAGCCGTTGTAGGGGTTGGCGCGGCGACTCCGTAGTCGTGACCGTCGTTCGGGACGTTCCGTCGTGAAGGAGCGATGAGTCTCTGACAGGGGCTGTAGCAGCGGCGCCCATCCCATGGACGGTGCACGTCGTGTGCATTTAACGCCCACTTTCTTGGGCGATGGACGGCTCTACCTGTCAGCGAGCGTGGGTGTGTCAGGCATTTATTTCCCAACCATCACCGTCCAACCTACTCGTGGGGTAGTGGACGATTCGTCCGACCCTGAGGTCGGGCGAGGCAAAGACGCGTTTGCTCGACCCCTACGGAGACGGGGTCGAGCGCCTCGCTCGCGTGCGGAAGGTCCGACCCCTCCGTGAAGGGGTCGGGCGAGACCGAGGTCGCCTGTTAGCACGGTCTGTTGTGTGTCCGTACGACGTGGAGGTTGGCTTAAGGCAGGGATTGTTTATTCCTTGATCACGTCGTTAAGGTAGAGGGTCATTAAGGTTAACCACATCTGGTATTGACCCTCAACAAAAGTATTTAAAGACAGTTTTGAAAGAAAAAAAACAGAGTAATTGTCTTCATAACATAGAAAGTTATACGTACGAATGTGTTTACGATAAAGGCATTATCCGAAGTTTCCAACCCTAGTAAAATTAGTGTCCTCAACAAATAAATTCTTTTATACATCATTTTTATCATCATTTGGTGAACTGAACTCTAGATAATCAAAACCAACTCCATTAAAATTTTCATATCTCACATTTGTACTAAATAAGTAGTATTAAAAAAGAAATGACTTTACGTACAATTATTCATCTCTCATGCTAGCGTGACCACCATAATTGATACATCTAGCTCGCAAGCACGTCGATCGAGATAAGTAGCCAACGAAAGTGAATCAATATATTTGGATCCATAAAAAGAAGTGAATTAATAGATCTAGCAAAACTGAATTTATATATCTTTTTCCTATAAAACCAACATGTAACTTGATCGATCAACTAAAATATCACAAAGAGGTAGGAGAGGAGCAAGGCAGTGGCGCACAAAGAACACTAATGAGTGGAGCTCATGAGCCTACTCCTGGACTTGGAGAAGGGGAGTGAAGGCGGGGCTAGTAAAGGACGTTGTGGTGATAGTAATAATGTTTGTGGTTTATATATGTGGGTTTCATCCTAATGGCAGGGTGTTTTTAAGACCTTTATGTATAGGGGGAAAAAAAGGAACTGTAGCGCTCCGCTTTTCGGGCCCAATAGGGTTAAATCACTTAAAGGATTTACAATTTAAAATCACTTAAAGGATTTACAATTTACATATTAAATCATTTTAGAAAAATCACAAATAATTGTTCAAAAAGAGTTTTATTCAATGGTCAGGCAGAATTCTGTAATCTTACAAAAATGCTCGCGAGATTTTGAATCTAAGTCTAAAACTATTAAAGTTCGAAATCCAAGTTTCAGATTTTATTTCCGCTCTCAGAAATCCAAATTCGAATTCTTTCAAATCCTGAGACTATCTATGGGGTAATTCAAATTCCAGAAAAATTTGTTGAGTTTTTGAACTCCTCACACCTTTTCTTCACCTTAGGGGGCCACTGGTCAGCAGGCCCCACTAACCAGCCCCTCCCCTCCCTCACTTCTCTCTGCTCTCTCTCTTCTCTCTCGCAGACGCGCGTGCACGGCAGGGTTCAACCGCCACCTGCCCGAGCGCATGGCACTTCGCAGCGCGCGCGCGACGCATGCGCCGCGGCTATAAGTGATGCATCGGCCGCTCCGTCGCACGCCTCGATCCCCGCATCTCCCTTTTCCTCTCGCTCGCTCTCTCTCTCTGTTTTCTTCTCCGGTTCTCCTCCGCCGAACGCTCCACGACGCGCGCCCGTCTTTCACCAAAACTCAGCAATTCCTTCGCGAAATCGGAGCACCAGGGGGCCCCTACCTCCTTCCAAGCTGCAACCGCCATGTTTCACCGGAAGTCGTCGGAGTTTGGAGCACCGCCACCCATTCCTCACCGTCGCAGGGGAGCCGCACCGGTGAGGGCCCCATTCGCTTCGCGTTTTTAAGTCCGTTTCCTTGCCATTCTTGATCCTTGGAGCACGGCGGAGCTCTCACCGCCGGCCGTTTTCCAGGGGGAGCTCCCTTTCATCGGGAACGCGCATCATCATCGGCCGCCGCGGAGCACATCGCCGCTAACCATGTTTCGGTGAGGGTCCTGGCCATCATCCTCCTCCCTAGCTCCGCCGCGCCATGTAGAAGTTGTTGGGCAAGGTCAAGCGCGCCGCCGTCCACCGTAGCGCCGCCGCTCCACGGCTGCCGCCGTGATCGCGCCACCGCCCGTCGCCGCCGCCTTTGCGGAGCTCGCCGCCGGTCGGGAGCCGGTCCAGGAGAACCCCCGCGCAACGCTCGTGCCGCCAGTACCCTCGCCGCGGGCCGCCGTCGCCGGTAGCACCGCCGCCGTTACCGGCCGGGGCTAGGGCAAGAGCCATAGCTAGGGTTTTTATTTTCCCATTTTTCAAAAGTTCAATTAATTTGGCTGGAACTTAAATGAATTATAAAAATTCAAATTTGACTCAGAAAAAGAAAAGTCCAAATGTTCTAGAACCAGTGAAAAATGTACTTTTTATGAAAAATATAAAATTTCATGGTTAGAATTTATTTGAGGCTTGATTTAATTAACAATAACTGGCTAAAAATCTAATTAATTGAATTTCAATTTTTAAAATCTAGAAAATTTTGTGTAAAAACCTAGAATGTGCCCTTGATATTAAAAAGTGTTTAATATGGCGATTAGGGTTTGTTTTGATGTTACTAAATTGTTTTGCTTGGTTTTAGGTCAAAATTTTTCCTCGACCACTTTAATTCTTTAACTTGTTATCGACCACTTAAACTCATTAAGAAATTATTAATTAATGCTTTCACCTTTCTTCTTGCATCATGTAGATGCCGACGTGAACGAGGTAGCCATCAGGGTGGACCTCGAGTTTTCTGAAGAAACCGCCGCTGTAGACCAGGAAGAGCATCCACAAGGCAAGCCCCGGTGCACTACTGTTTTTAAAGTTTTCCTGTTACAACAGTGAATGTGAGTCATATGATGTGCATTTAGATCGACAGAAGTTGAATGAAACCCTAGATGCATATGTTTCCAGTAGTACCTATTATGGAATATTGGTACGGGTAGCCGATGTAGATGCTATGCTTAGCAATACCATACGGTAGAAGTCGAGCAGATCGGACACTGCTCGGATATGATAGGAGTTGTTTAAAACTTCCACGTCTTGTTAAAGGGCTTGTAGCGAGTTCATATTTCATGGAAAGAAACTGGGGTCAGACAGGGAATGATAGGAAGGCAACAGACCGGGTTCTGTATGCGGTAGCTCTATCTGATCCGTGTGGCACAGTTGGTTGAGTATTGAATGTATTGTTCACATTCTAGAGCTATGGGACCTAATAAACCTAGGTAGCCTAGAGACGGCAAAGTTGAACCTACCTTACCGTGTCTGATTGGCGGTGGGTTGGGGTGGACAGTGTGTGAACTCTATAGATACCGTCCGGGACGGGTGATCTGGTGGGATGCGGCACTGTTGAGGTAGCGTAAGAAGTAATTAGCTTTACCAGATCTGGTGCGAACGGTTGCCACGTGCGGTCTAGGACGTGTACGTGTCGTGTGACCAGGTTAACCCTGCAGGTGTAAAACGTTTCGAACCGATGACACTCTCAGTCTAGAGTTTGCTTAACCTCTCTGTCGCATATGTTAAGAAGTGAACAAGGAGAATAATGATGATTAAAGTGTGATGAATATTATGATCATTGTTTGTCAACATGATTGTTTAGTCATAGTGCTTACTAAAATTTACTTTTTCTGAACTTAATTTGAGCTAAAACTTGAAAGTAGGAAGCTACTAAGTAAGGTGTGTCCTTTTTGCAACTATACCCCTACCCAGAGTCATCCGTGCATGTCTAGGAGTCGGCTGTAGACAGCCACGTTGATAGGTCAGTCTTGTTGAGCTTCTTAGAAGCTCACGCTTTGCGACTTGTGGCTTTCAGGTGAATCAGATGCGTTCGGTGGTAGCGATGGTTAACGTTGGAGGAGTCAGCCCCTGGATGGGGTAGTTTTCAGTGGGAGCAGATCGAGTAGCCGCTGCTTATGTATGGCTAGTAGCAATGTGCCGTTGGGCAAGACATTTGCTTTTGCTTAGTGTCGGAGGCGAAGTTTATAATCTTATCTTAATCTTTCGCTTTCGTTTGAAGACTACGTTGTTTCCGCTGTTGTTTTCAGGATTTGTCGTGTGTAATCAAACTCTCTATAATAACTACTCATGTAATATTTTCTTCTGACGTAAATCGTTCTGTTATCTGTCTGTGTTGTATCCTGTGTATGCTCGCTTCGACGAGCATCATCCAGAATGGATCTCGGGAGGAGGGGCCTCCCCCGTTTCAAGGGCAGTCCGTCACAGGAACGAAATCACTAAACAGTGGTGGTAGACGATGAGGGGTTGGAGAGGCTTCACGTGCGGATAGCTCTAAAATGATGAGATAGAAAGCAGAGAACGAGGAATGCGTGAGAGTCAGTTGATACGACAAAGCATATCAAAAGGAGGCATTGATGAGGGATGTTGGCTATTGAGAATTGGTGATTGAGTTAATTTGAAGAAGAGTTTAAAGGGTCAATCAGAGATACATTCAACTTCACAGCTCCACTTCTTTGGAGTTTATTTAGAAGAACAGTCTGATGCCACCTCCCGTACATGAAACCGTTAAGAAGGAAAGTCCGACGCAGAGGATCCTGGTCCGGGCCCACCCTTTATCACCCACGTCCCGCGTTGCCTTTCCCAATGTGCATACATAGAAGTAGGTGCTCTCATACGGCACGTGTTGCATCGCCTCCACACGCTTCCGAGTCCGTCTCTTCTTCTTCCTCTTCTTCTTCCTCCTCCAAGCGTGATCGGGAGCGCGCTTCCGTCTCCCTCTCTGCTCCGGCCTTCCTCTCCTCCAATAAACATAAACTCCCTGCTTGCTCCGTTGCTCGGGCTGTGCATAAATTAGTTGTTTGTAGTCAGGAACATTATTGTCGCCCGCCTCCTCCCAGACTATTCCGATTTTTCTTCTGATTCAAAAAGGGCGCAGGCAGCTGCTACTATTTCTCTTCTTCTTGGTTACGCTTGTCCTTTTCTCGGGGCGCTCTGTCTTCTGGTGCGCGAGCGAAAAGGAGCAAAGCAAATCGGAGGCGAAGATGGATATCGAATACCACGAGGTGAGACAGGGCAAAAGAGGACTCGATGGTTTTGGATTGCGAGTTTTCTCCTCATCATAAATTCAGTTTAGCATTTTTTTTAATTTTTAGTTTACGATGATGATGAAATTAAACTGCTTCTTCTTCTCGAGAGTTCTTCGTGCTCCACGAGCTCTGACTCTCTGAGCCGTTCCGTTGCATCTTTTCTCATCATCGGTTTCCATGGCCGATTAATTAACCTGTTACGGCGGCGTGGCTCCACGCAGGAGTACGTGCGGAACCCGAGGGGCGTCCAGCTCTTCACATGCGGGTGGCTACCCGCCTCCACCTCGCCCAAAGCTCTCGTCTTCCTCTGTCATGGTGGGTCGTTAATTGGGTGCCGAATTAACAAAGCCTTCTAGCCAGAACCTTCATTTCGAATTCGAATGGTAATTATTCGTTGCTCCTTTTCAACATTGAAATCCCTTGATGGTTTTTTTGTCGTCATGGATTCAGGTTACGGCATGGAGTGCAGCGACTTCATGAGAGGTACTTGATCGGCACACAAACCTTCCTACTCTCGCTGTCTATCTCTCTCTCTCTCATGTTTCCTTTCCTTTCCTTTCCTTTTTGGTATGCGAATAATGAGGAAAAAGCTGCTGATGAGCGACGATGACGTTTTCAGCCCCACACTAGCTTAGCTAGCTCTTACCTCTGTCGGTGTGTCTAGCGATTCCCATTTTTTAAATTCGACTCTTATTACATCATACATGACCTCACCCATCCATGCATATCCATTAGAAGTGAGTACAGTTTATACTAGATACCCGAAGTTCAATCTTTTGTGTTAAATTACTACACCATTTACGCTTACTTATAGATGCAATGCAATAACTATTAGGCAGCTAATTAAGCAGAACATGCAAATGTCATGAGACACAACCAACCCCCGACATGCATGTAGCTAGAATGATTGCCAAATTAGATCATATATTTCAAAGCACATACTCTTTGCAAACGGTCATAAAAAGACGGATCGTTCCGGTTTTCATGACATGGTACGGTGGAGAAGTAGCCAGGAGTAGTTGACACACAAACCAGCTTTTGCGTGCTTTTGGTAAGATGCCTGATTTTTTTTAAAAAAAAAACAATAATGTTGAACTATATACTAGCTTGTACTTTCAGAGAAAAGGGTACGTGATACTGTGGAGACAGATAAGGATGATGGGAAGAAAGCACTGCATCTATATATATATATATATATATATATATATATATATATGTATGTATATATATATATAGATGCAGTGCTCTACTGATGAATTGGACTATTCAATGTGTTTGTTCTGCTAGTAGCTGCGACGACGACTCTACCTCTCTGCATGGCTTCAATTAAGAAGCGTTTCCTGGTCAATTAAATGGCGTATTTCATATTTATGGAACCGGGAGCATGTGCACCCACATCACATCTTCTACGACCGGTCCCTCTTACAATGCTTACTAGCTAGTCGACAAGGACTGTTCATGTTAGTTACTCTAATTTGCTAGTTCTGCCTTTTTTTTTTTGCTCTTAAACCTATCGCATAATATATACTTATTAGGCTGCTTTACCAATTCAACCTTTTACTCTGTCCAACGTTTCGAAGTTCGAACCACTTGTCTGCTAAGAATACGGGTACTAGTAGTTACCGATGCTCTTCATCATCTTATAGTGTGAAAGATGCTTAATTTAATTTCAACGAGGAAGCCAGATGATATGTAGTATAGCTTTTCTTTAGATAATAGAATTAGATGATGATGAAGTAACCTTTGCGTTGTCATTTGATAATGATGTTTGATAATGAGAGATAATTGGGAGGGATCATAATTCATATATATGCATGCCAATATATATATATATATATATATATATATATATATATTTCTTGAGTTAAAAAGATTTAGTGATTGTCTTGAGTGATTAAGTAGGAAGCAGGAAATAGGACGGAGCTAGCACTAGCAGCATATATAAATATTTTCATCTGGTTTGTCAAAGTTGCACAGATTTGGCTCTGATTATTTAGTGACACAGTCAGACAGAAATTTAGAAAGAACTTCATGTTTGTAGTATTTATGCAGTTCATACATCGCTTGTGGTAGAAATTTGTCTTTGCAATTAGGGATGACAACGGGTCAGGTGGAGTAAAAACCGCAATATTTGCACGGTGCCTATAATTTTTTTTTTTGTGGCCCTTTATGTCTGAAGTAGTAATTTGCACAGTACCTATAAAGCTTTTTTTTTGCACAGTGCCTATAAATTGCGGGCTAAATATAATTTGCACAGTTCCTATAAAATCAGTTTCTCCTTTATATGTTTAGATATGGACCACCGTGCAGACTATGACCCGTGGATCCTGTGAAACACACTGTTTCGCAATGGGACAGCTAGATAGAAACACACCTGCTTTTCATGGTAGTGAGACGGCACCAACCAGCGCTCTCCCCTTTCCAAGGTTCACTTGGGAGTTAGTATAGTTTTGTATTGTGACTCATGAACAGCGAGTGTTTGCTGAATATAGGTAGGGTTGCTGTTGCTGGTGAGATGTGCACATGTGGTGCAACCTGGGACCCAACAACCTGCGCCCTCAGAACCTGTTAATTTAGTAGTAACATATAGTGCAAACATGTTAAGAGACTTAGTAGAAAACCTTGTACGACGATATAATCATCCTAAAAAGACACTGTTAATAAGCTGGTACTACCAAGTTTTTATCCAGCATGATGATGTTGTAGTAGAAAACCTTCGATTGGGTAGGTGAGCTGCTGTCGGTCAGATCTGATCTCGAAAGAACTGATCATTAGTTCACCACATGTATCACCATTGTTTATGATCATCTCTGTCTGGTTACTTTGGAAAAACAATAGTATGTTTTGAGCCCATGATACCTTGTCTAATAAGCATAATGACGGAGGGGAACATTGTTTCCTGTTTGCAGCATGTGGGCTCAAGTTGGCCGCAGCGGGGTACGGCGTGTTCGGGATCGATTACGAGGGCCACGGCAAGTCCATGGGCGCCAGGTGCTACATCCAAAAGTTCGACAACCTCGTCGCTGACTGCGATCGCTTCTTCAAGTCCATCTGTGGTAAGAAATACTGTACTACGTCTTCTTTAACTTTTAAATTTACTTAAGTAATTGCTGCCAAGAATTTACTGGCACAAAGTGCAGATTTGCTGTTAAAAATTACCAGGATGGAGAGCTTCGACTGCAGTTTAATTTAGTAGTTTAGTTTGTTGGTGCTGCTGCGAATACAGAAGGGGTGTTGTGTTTCTGATTTACTAATAAAAACGATCCATCCTTTTAATTTGCAGACATGGAGGAATACAGAAGCAAGAGCCGGTTCCTGTACGGCGAGTCCATGGGCGGAGCGGTCGCGCTGCTGCTGCACAGGAAGGACCCGACGTTCTGGGACGGCGCGGTGCTGGTGGCGCCGATGTGCAAGATCTCTGAGAAGGTGAAGCCGCACCCGGTGGTGGTGACCCTCCTGACGCAGGTGGAGGAGATCATCCCCAAGTGGAAGATCGTCCCCACCAAGGACGTCATCGACTCCGCGTTCAAGGACCCCGTCAAGCGAGAAAAGGTCTCGTCAGTAATTAATCTGATGGATATTTTTGGGGGGGCTTTACTTTACCTGTGTCGAATCAATGTTCTGAATTAACTGATCATGATGTAATCATGATATCAGATCAGGAAGAACAAGCTCATCTACCAGGACAAGCCCCGCCTCAAGACCGCGCTGGAGCTGCTCAGAACCAGCATGGACGTTGAAGACAGCCTGTCAGAGGTAGTACGTAGTAAAGATTTTGTTCTGCACTAGATGATGCTCTAGCTTTTCGTTTTCCAGCCCAAGTTAACAGCAGAGCAGAGCAGAGTAGTTGATGATCAGTTCTCCGCGCAGGTGAGGATGCCGTTCTTCATCCTGCACGGCGAGGCCGACACGGTGACGGATCCGGAGGTCAGCCGCGCGCTCTACGAGCGCGCGGCCAGCGCCGACAAGACCATCAAGCTGTACCCGGGCATGTGGCACGGCCTCACCGCCGGCGAGCCCGACGAGAACGTGAAGCTCGTGTTCGCCGACATCGTCGCCTGGCTCGACGACCGCAGCCGTCACTGGAAGCCCGACGAGCGGCGGGCAATAACAGCTCCACCAACCCAGGCCGAGCAGCAGCACCATCACCTCCAGGCAGCGCCGGTGGACCAGACTCAACGGCGCGGCAGCTTCCTCTGTGGGCTGGGCGGCCGACCACGCCAGCAGCAATGTAGGATGTAAAATTTGTAGTAGACTGTGAACAGTTCATAATATTTCACTAGTAAGCCCCTAAGAAATGTAAATGAGACACTGAAGAAATAGATCAGAGATGATGATATAACAGAGCGTGTTGAACAGAGGCTCAATACTAGAATCTTATTTTCATGCTACATATCAAGGAATAATGTCTGTTTCAGTATACCTTTTGAGTTCAGGAGAAAGCATCCCTGCGTACGTAAATCCGCACGTGCCACAAGTCCACATGTGATTTCTTCTAATGACATATAGTAGTAGTAGTAGTACCATACAAGGCTTGTTCTTTCAACCAAAAAAAAGAAAGAAAGAAAGACACTAAGTAACCATTTTATCTCCATCGATTCAACTGATAACAAATTCCGTATAGCTGACACTGAGAAGAGAAAAAAAAATACAGGGAAAAAAAAAGAATAACATTACAGCAGCAACCAATGTATCTTTGTAACACATACCCAAAGAACTATGCGGCCCATAGCTTTTTCTTTGTCAGTAAGAGGGGGGAGCAGTAACCAAGTAACTAGAAGCAGGCCACCAAAAATTTCCAACTCTTTTATGTTCTCTTCCTACCCTTGCTGTCCAGTGGTGGTGGTGGATGCGCCGTCTTGGTCGCCAAAGATGCGCTTGCGGAAGTCGGTGACCATCAGGGGAAGGCCCTCACGGAGGGGGATCTTCGGCTCCCACCCAAGGAGCTCCTTGGCACGGGTGATGTCCGGCTTGCGCTTGTGCGGGTCGTCCTGGGTGTTCTCACGGAACTCGATCTTCGCATTCGGGTCGATGGTGTCCTGGACAACCTTGGCCAGCTCAAGCATGGTGAACTCGCCGGGGTTACCCAGGTTGAAGGGGCCAACGTGCTCCCCTTCCATCAGTCTCATCAGACCCTCAACCTGGTCAGACAAGACCCAAATCAGAACAAGGTGTAATGTCGTGCACATACAGAATTAAAAGTTTCATTCAAACACCTGACTTCCTTAGAAGTCGACTAAACCACTGAAAAATATGTTCCCATCCATGTGCAGCAAAGATAGACCTACCAGATCAGAAACGTATTGGAAACTCCTGGTCTGCTTGCCATCACCGTAAACTGTCAAGGGCTCCTTCCTCAATGCCTGTAACCATTATTACACAAGTTAATTTCAGTGCTACTACTACAAGATTACAGTCTTTTACCTTCTGTAACAAGTTTAGCAACAGCAGTGTCTGTGTTACCTGAGCAACAAAGTTGCTGACAACACGGCCATCATCGATGCACATGCGAGGGCCATAGGTGTTGAAGATACGTGCGATGCGGACCTGAACACATCAAGAATTTAAAAAATATGAGCAATCTAGCTTCAACAAGGGCAAAATGATTCAGCCAGTGAAACCAAACAAGTGAGACAGCAGAATTACCTCAAGGTTCGCACCACGGTGGTAGTCCATGGTCAGTGTTTCAGCAGTACGCTTGCCCTCGTCGTAACAGCTCCTGACACCTGCTCAGCAGAAATCACAACAATTAGAGAAGCTTATTCAGAGCACATAAAAACTTGCCCACTTTGCACAAAATCCAAGCAATAAGCAAATTTAGTTCTGGATGGACCTATCAAGCTCAACAAACTCCATTAGTTTTCTGTTGTGCCCTCTTGATTGTCTTAGGCGTCTGGTTGGTGGATGTTTGGTTAGGCATAATTGGTCAATATAGATGTGTCCCCCTCTTGCTTTAATGAAAAGGGATCCACAAAGTGCCCCTCTTGGAGAAATTTCCACCTAACAGCATCGTCCCTTTCCAGTTTCCACCAAAAGCAATGAAAACATGCAAGAGACCACCCAGCTAAGATTCCACAGCCAGCATCTCCTTCGAGTAAGATCCCAAGATCCCATTTTCACCAGTTGCTTCTACAAGGCTACTTTCATATAACAATGATTCGAATTTGGAACACCACTGTGTTTTTAGAAAAGCTCTTTTGTTTGGCCATGTGCTTATTGGGGTAAAACAGGAGTAAGAGGAAAGGTTGGAGAACACATCAAAGATCTGGCCCCTATCAGGCTTTTTTTTTTCCTACCTAGCTCATTCCAGCCCCAAATCAAGTAATTAAAGAGATTGTTGTGGAACAGATTTAGGACAAGACCAGACTCTACGGTCAGCAATCCTACTATATCAATATATGGCATACAAACGCGTGATAAAGCAAAAAAATTGTGCATGAAAGATCATTTGTTTGGTGACCTTCAGTTTTCTGTTAAGCAGAATCAGGCAATTTTTGCCTTACGCATGACCCAACTAACAGTAAGCTAAGCTCAACGACCACATCCAAATAACATGAGAAACCACATCACACCTAATGTAATTTACTCCAAGACTTGATCTAGATAAGAGTATTTGAGAAGAGTTATTACCAATGGGATTGACGTTGCCCCAGTAAGTCTCCACTTGAGGGTGCTGGAGAGGATCACCATAGACCTCGCTGGTGCTGGTGATGAGGAACCTTGCGTTGATCCTCTTGGCCAATCCGAGCATGTTCAGTGTCCCAACCACATTGGTCTTGTGCCATCTCAAAGGTCAAGGCTTAACGGGAACCATCTCAAGAAAGTAATTACAAGTGAGACATGACTACTAAAAATCAATCACCCCTGTTGACTCCACCACTATCAGTAATTGGAAAATAAGTAAAGGAGCAAGGAAATTACGTGAAGTGAACAGTAAGCAAAGTGGCTGGAAAGTGAAAAGGGCAAAGGACACTTGGACTCCACTTTCTCGATGTTCAAAACTGAAACGCGCACTTTATGTCAGATTTAAGCAAACTCCACAACTAAACCAGATCTAGTCACACCTGCGCTTATTTTTCTACTTCCATTAATAGATCACGAAGCAAAGTGAAACGGTACAGAACAGTTAGGACTAGGAGATGAACGATCGTCAAATATCAGTACTATCAGTTATAAATCACGCAAAAACTTAGAAGAATTCAAAAGGAAATGATCCGAGGAACCCGGATCCTCAGTTTCATCTCAAGAGAAGGAACGGAAGGACGAAACTTTTTTGGATCCCGCCGCGGGGGGTGGGGGGGGGGGGGGGGGGGGCAGAGATCTGAAACGGACAAACTCCGCATGCTCCAAAGTTCAGAGCAGCAGAAAACTCCAAGATTCACATCGAAACGTGGCACAAATCCCGAGTTCCGGGCACCGAAACGAAATTCTGCTTCCCGTCCCATATTCTAATTTCAGGAATCAGACAAGGAATCTCAGCGAGCAAGATTTACTGCTCGCCGCTGAGGCATCGAGTCGAGCAATTGTATTATGTAAAAACCTCAGAAACGAACAAATCCTCACCCGGGTGACAAAAAGAAAATCAAACCTTTATACTTAACACACAAAAATCCAAGTATCCCCGTTTTCCCACGAAAATCCAAACGAAGCGATCGCGATCAGAACATTAAGGGAACGATGGCGGAATGGAAATGGAACGGATTCATCAGGGCACGGCAAGAAAAGGATATGATTGTCTTGATGGGGTTGTACTTGTAGTGGACGGGCGACGCCGGGCAGGCGAGATGGTAGATCTGGTCAACCTCGAGGAGGATGGGCTCGACGACGTCGTGTCGGATCATCTCGAAGTTGGGGTTGCCGAAGTGGTGCACGACGTTGTCCTTGCGTCCCGTGAAGAGGTTGTCGACGACGATGACGCTGTCGCCGCGGTCGAGGAGGCGGTCGACGAGGTGGCTGCCGACGAACCCGGCGCCGCCGGTGACCAGCACGCGGAGGCCCTTGCGCTTGAGGCCGAGCGGCACCTTGCCGCCGACGAAGTGCCTGGCGGGCACGTCGCGGCGCTGGGCCGGCTCCACGGAGAAGCGGGCGAGCGGGTTGGTGTTGCCGCCGCCGCTGCTGCTGTAGGACGAGACGGCGGCGCCGGTGGTGGAGGAGCCGGAGCCGGAGGGGGAGGCGATGGAGAAGACGGCGGCGGCGAAGAGCATCCCGGCGAGGGCGAAGACCGGGCGGTGCTCGGCGGCGGCGTAGCGCACGGCGCGGGGGAGCCACGTGAGCTGCTTGGACGGCTTCGGGGAGTAGGCTCCGGGGCCGGCGCCGGCGACGGGGGACGCCCCGCCGCCGCGGTAAGTCAGCTCCGACGCCATCTCTCTCTCTCTCTCTCTCTCTCTCTCTCTTTCTCCTCTCCGGCTGGGCAGGGAATGAACCTGGATGCTAGGAAGGGAAACAAATCGAGGGCCCTCTCCGCGAAACTCCCGGGGGCCTGGACGCGATTCGGACAGGCGGGGGTGGCAGCAGCAGAGGCAGAGGTATTTATCAGCGCAGTGCGGTGGCTCGCCGGAGGAAGGAGGCGAGGGCTGGGGCCGTTAGATGCGAGGCTGACGACGGAGATGCAGTCCAACGGTTGCGAGCGGAGGACGGAGGAGGGGGTTTGACTGGCGGTGTGATCTGCTGCGGCCGCCGAGACAACTGACCTCCCGTGTGTGCGTGTCGCCAGATCGAGACGCTAGAGTTCGGTGGGCGCGTCGGCGGCTTATCTCCGAAGTCGGACCGACCGACGGTGGCAGCAAGTGATGTGCACGAAGGTTGTGGTTGTGAGTTTTCTTTTCTTTTGGGGTAATAGCATTCAAAAATCATACTAACAAAAATACAAACATTTTCTTGTAGCAATAAAGTGAGTTTTCTTTTCTTTTGGGGTAATAGCATTCAAAAATCATACTAACAAAAATACAAACATTTTCTTGTAGCGATAAAGTGAGTTTTCTTTTCTTTTGGGGTAATAGCATTCAAAAATCATACTAACAAAACTAAAATACAAATATTTTCTTGTAACGATAAAATGAATTGAGCGGACGATAAATGTATTTGTTTGATTTATATACTTAGAGTATTTGATTTCAAGAGCACGAATAATATCTAAAATAAAAGTTGAGATCAGTCACGAATGCTCATTTTAAACAGGGAGTGGAACGTCACATATTGATCACAACTGTATAAGCGAATAGATAAGGCTATGTTGGTGGTGGCAACGAATCATCCTGACATATCATGATCTTATATGGTGACGAACTAAGATACCGACAAAGAATTTCTCTTTTTTTTTCAAATATAAACAATCTGCCTTTTGAGCTGACGGTTCGGAGTATGAAATGCTCTTAAATGTAGAGGGATGTTTAAGGTATGATAAACATATATATCAATGTGATTCATTAGCTTATTGTGGAGGTTATAAGGAGCAAATTAGGTGGTGAAAAGTTATAGACAGAATATAAGGGGGGAAAGTAATTGTGTTGATGAACCACACGTTGGCTACAGATCGATGTGTACCTTATTAACCTACTCAATCTTGAGATGCTCAATAGAGCAAGTCTTGTGATGTATTTAAAGCTTTTTCCACAGTTCTACGACTAAACTACACCAACCCTACATATAATTTGATTACACAATGCATAGTTTATAAACACTGAAGCAATTTGTTTGGAAATACCAACGATGACTACTAACAGTAAAATATGGCAAGCTAAATTTGAATGTGAGGATTAAAATATTTGGGGCTTAAACAAATGATTGAAATTCAACTGTGATTCACATTCTAGTTATGCTGAATTTCACGTGAAATGTGGGGCCCGATATCTAATACTATCTAAGTATATTGACCTATAAACAAAATAATTGAGTTTTTTGAACTTTTGATTTGGCGGATCAAGTGTGATGTAATGTGTGTTGTTTATACAATCGTGCTAAGAGCAAATCCCAATAATAACCAAACACATGAATATTAACTCTCTAAACTATTTTTTGTTTTACTTTATCCTAAAGTTATGTCATTTGGTTTAACTTACCTCCTAATACAATTTTTATTTTTTATTTCTCCATGTGTAAGTGAAATTAGAAGTTAAAATTTTATGTGAGGACGGTTTTTTAATAGAGAAGGATATTTAATTATAAAATAATCATGATGATACTAAATTACATAAAAATAATGTTAATTGTTTTTTAATATACATTATGATGTATCTTATCACCATTTAAAATTTCAAATTTAAATTCAAATTATGTATGAAAAAATAAAAAAAGACAAATTTTACTAAGGAGTAAATTAAACCAATGATAGAAGTTTGAGGTGTAAAGTAAACTAAAATTTAGTTTAGGGGTGTTATCCAGACTTCCGTTATATTTGAGGGGAGTAAATTAAACTTTTTACATGAATAAATGATAATCTATGCTATACATATTTCCTTACCAAATGGTACGATACTTGTATTTCTCCATGCTTATTATAGTAAACCATCTTTATTATACATATTTACTTGGTATTTAAATTATCATCATTGACTCGTAACATCAACTTTGATCATTTGACTTGTTTAAAAAAAGGTATGATAATGATAAGCATCCTCTCAGGTTATAAAAGTTTGAAATAAAATTTCTCCTCTTTTAAGACCAAAAAAATCAAAGTATACATGACTATCTATTTTCAGCAGCACAAGTACAAGCTCAAAAAAGAAGAAGAACAAATTAAAAGAGTAGGAATAAAAAACGTTGCATGTAATAAGCGGTGTGGGGGGGGGGGGGGGGGGGGGGGGGGCGTGTGGCATGTGCCCACACGTGGACTTATTCCGATCTGTACGACTGGCTCCCATTATGTTCATTTGAAAAGTTTTTCTGTTTCCACGCAAGTCGGACCGGGTTCTCCAACGCGGGAGACGAGAAGACGGGCTTTCCACGAACCTGCAGCTCTCTGCATGCCTTCTCGCTCGACTGGCTGCCGCCTTTGGTCTTGGTCCCGTCCTGCTCCAGTTCGACCCGCACCGCACGCGATTCCTTTGTCCTCGCGTGTCAGCAGTGTGACAGTGACAGAGACTGGAATGGATTTGTTCGTGGCCTGATTAATCCCCCGCCCCGGTCAGTACATACTTACTTACCTAATCTTGTTATTAATTACAACACGGGTCGATCGTAGTATGTAGTAGTAGTAGTACGTATGTCATATTCATTTCTTTATTGACCAATTCATATGAATCTCTGTGCCCGGCCGGAAGGTGAGATCGACGGCAAAGCGACTTTTGTCTCAAAACCGAAGTTCTTTTGTCATATTTTATAGATAAATTAAAGATGTTCCGAATCTACTACTACTATGTACTACTACTTTCTTCTTGCTGCAGAAATTTAGGACACAAAAAACGAGTTTATTTTATTTTGCAATGGCGGTATTGTTTAGTAATTTTTTTTTCTCTCACTTCTCTCAAGCCAAATATCTTTATTTTTCTTTTTTCCTTTACGAATAAAGGTTTGTGAACAAACCGAGCTTAGTTCAGATGGTTAGGCTCTTTGTGATAGAAACAAGCCACCTCGGGTTTAAATTTTAGATTTGATACGGATGTTGCATTTACAGCTAATTATTCGTTCAGTAGTATTCGACGTCTCCGTCGACAACGAGGTGTATGCGGTGACTTCGTGAAATCTCAAGAACAACCGGCTCAACTGATTATACAAACAGATTATAGTTTATAAATGATTATAATTATCAAACATCTAAAAATTATATGGTTTAAAAATAGTTGATGAACGAATAGAACTATAATCAGTTATGATTTTGAGGTGTTTAGACAAACAAAATCATATTATAAACCATAATTTGTTTACAAAATAGTTTCATAATCTCTGTCAAACAGAACTTTAGGTCAAAACCCACGGCCAATCTGTACAAAGTAGATGATATGAGTGTCATCAGCTAAACAGCTACCAAAGCAAGCAACAAGCCGTGTAAAGGCGACTGACAGTCCTCTAGTACGTAGGAGTATAGCATTGTTCCTCCTGCGCCCATCTTTCCCCCGTTTCGGACAAGGCCATGCCCGCTGTACGTAGCCTGGCTAGCTAGCTACTGGAGCAAGCAAAACCTTGCCGTACAATCCACTGGAGTCGCCTTGCATGGGCCGCTTTGCGTGGTTTGCTCCTCTGCTAGCTGTTCCATTATTCACGGCATCTGGTGTGTGACAAAACAAGGCTTGCGTTTCACAAGTCAAACCCTATTAGCCACTCTTTATAATATAAAGATGGGTCAGCTGAATGTCACTTAATTACATATGAGATCATGAATATATATGGTTTATTTGACACTTGGTACTAAATAGCTTATGATTTAATATAATTTTATAATATTTATAATTTTATGAGGCAATTAAATAATTTAATATAATTTTTATAATTTAAAACTATATTTTTTACGTAGTTATAAAATATCTCAACTAGAAAATGCATATAATACCAAACCGAATGAAGGTATAAAAGAGGGATAATATATCGTGATGAAAATATAAATATTTTACGGTTGTGGTAAATTTTATAGTTTAGACCTAGGTACTACCCAGGTGCTGTATAGAGCTTCTATATATATGAATGTTTAAAGTCGGTGACTTTCGGCATCACCTTTCTCACTATTTGACTTGCTTTATCATTAAAAGTATTAAAAGCATGACTATATTTTATACAAATTGAACTTTTTTTTTAAAAAAAATGAATGATCAAAGCTAGGATTAAAACTGAACAAAGTAATATTACTAATTCAAGAACCGGAAGGAGTATCATTATGTTGACTAATGGCACGTTTGAACTGTGTCCCGTAAAAAATAAACGATTGAAAAGTGTCCTGTCTGAAGCCATAATTGAACAATATATGTCCTCTCGCTAAAAAATCTTTATATATTATATAATAAAAAAAGGCCATCTCCAGCCCAGCACACATGCATGGATGCATCGTGTGATGTTAAAAGAGAAATAAAAAAGGCATATATGCAATGCAATGCTAAGGTCTACATCACAGCTTCCAAATGCGCACAGTAACGTACTACGTACGGGTGGAAACAATTTAAAGTACCAACCACTATATTGAAATTTAAAAGTTGGTTAGACAATAATACGGTCTTTCAAATGTAATTTTGACCGTTATTTTGTATAAAAATATTTTATTAAAAAGTGATATATATATATTTATAAAATTATTTTTTAAGATAAATCTATTCATATAATTTTTGTATTCTCAAATTCAAAATTTTAGTTTTTCATAGTCGCCTAACTTAAACATGGACTATATATGAATAACGGGGTTGGAAACCCAAAACTATTACGATTCTTTTTTATAAAAATTATGAGACATTGTTTATTGGGAGGACCAACTTCCATTAATGTAACGGAGAGGAGGGCGCACACCTAGGAGAGAAATGCAAACAAAACGGGAAAGGGGGTGGGTGTGTGTGGTCACCCCAATAATGCTTTCACTTGTTCACGGTAACATACTACGTACGTAGTCTACAAGGGAGTAACTTCAGAGCATCGCAAAGGCTACAGCTAGTAGTAGTATACTATACAGTACTACGAGTATTATACTTCTAATATTGCCTATAAACATTAATTTCTTTTCGTAGTATTTTTATTTTCTCGGGCACCATCGTCGACTGTAATTGTGGGACCAATTTTTCTGAAAAAACAAATTGTGGGACCAATGGATCGAGAACAGAAGTTCATGGGCACTGGACCATTATTCTAGTCACACGCGCTTGATCCTGTTGTAGCAGTAATACTAAGAATCTTTTTGATAGGTATTATAAAATTAATTATATAAATAAATTATAGTTTATAAAATAATTTTATTTGTTCAAACACATAAACTTTATAACTGATTATAGTTACAATCATTCATAAATTATTTTTAAATTATAACTTTTAGTATCTAATAATTATAATTATTTATAAAATCTAGTCTATTTATATAATTAACTTCATAATTCCTGCCAAACACTCCTAATACACACCGACACACACAGAGCTTCCGTGTGGAAGCTTATTATTAGCAGGCACAGTGCACCGACGTAGTGTCTGCATCATGCATGTGGAAAAAAAGAAGTTGGTGGCAACTACCTAAACTCGCCTAACAACCCCACAAATTTCAACAAATAGTTAGGTAACTGACTCCGGCCTTGTCCGTGATTGCAGCAGCGACCTGATTTTGACCTGCGCGCGGCAAAGTTTGCAGCCGATCGATCATCAGATCTCGATCAGCGGCGGGTCCTTTCCTTTCCTTTCCTTTCCTTTCCTAGCTCGTTCGTTCGTCGTACGAAAGTATGCTTAGCTTAATGACCCGGATGTGGTAACACTGGTACGGTGCACTTGCATATCAACTGCTCATTACAACCCCTGCATTATGAACTTTGCGACTATATATATATATATATACACACATATATATATATATAGTGCAGCGAGTTTAGGAAATTGATTCAGCACTTGGATTCTTAGATATCACGACAAGATGTTCATTTGACTTATTTTTCGGTCTCTCTCCTTGTCTCTTTCTCAAATAAAACCACTGAGAATATAAGGGCACATGCTTAAGAGTTACTACTCTATTTTTTAATTATTCACTCTTTTTAATATAAAATTATATTAAAAAATTAATAATTAAAAAATAGAGGTAGTACTGTATTTTCGTTTTGCATTTGTTCGTGCCGTGGCCGTGCCTAGGGGATCCGCAGCATGCAGCTACAGCCACTACTACGACCTCTGCTTCATTTTTGTTTTCTTGGGAATCCTCCATACTTCCAGCTGACACACACGTATTGAAACGTACTCTTATCTAGTTCTCTGCGTAACCTCGGAAGCATCTCACAGACAGAGCAAGCGCATCTCACAGACAGAGCAAGCGAAGCGCATGGCCCGCCCATCTTGTCTTGAAGAAGATAGAGCAAGGAAGGAGGAGGCACATGCATGCATCCAAGCATGTGAGCCTTTGCAAACTTCACGGTCGTTTACTCTTGAGCACGTCGCATGCATGGCCTGTTACTTTACAGATTCACTTAATTGCATGTTCTCTTGAAATATTAAAGTCTGTAGGTTTTCATTAAAGTAAGTAAATGTTAGGGAAAGTAAGAGCAAATATTAAAGTAACTTATAGTTTTTCATTACAAAGGATGTAAATAATGTAAGTGCTAGTCTCTTGAAATTAAACTTGCAAGAAGAAAATAGTCTCTTGAAATTAAACTCAAAAGTAATGAAAAAGAATCTTGTGTTTCTTAAAGTAATGAAAAGAAAAGACAAAAGAAAAAAAAAAAGAGGGGGGGGGGGGAGGTCGGCGGTGTTATAAAAGTGTCACATCCGGTTTTACAACCAAAACCAGAAGTCCCGTATGTGTATCCAGGACACAATTTCACACACACATGATAAGAATAGTGATACAATGTTAACAAAAAGGAAACCGAAAGGAAACTAAAGCCTTACCAAAGACTACCGGAACGACGATCAGAGCAACACGAAAGACAACACCAAACTCCACAGGTAGTCAATCGGGGGAACAGCTCGCCTAAAAGTGGTCCTCCTTGATGTAGCCCATCTCTTCTTTATCCTTTGAGCAGCAAAAATTGGCGAGTGGGGAAATAGCAAGTGTAAGTATAATTTATTTGTATATATCATACTCCGCAAGTGTAGAAAATTTATGACATATGAGGCTTAACAAAAGAAAGACAAATAACCTGGTATGACTGCAGAAAGCATCTATGTCTAGATTCATTTTTAAGCAACCTATTACTAGGTGATAAATCTATGGTACACACCGGTGCACCATGGCAAGCTAGCGACTTGCCGTCTTAGAGGCTACTTGTCGACGTTCGTTACTGCCGACTAGTAAATTTATCGTGGGGAGTGTGTTTTAAGGTTCGATGGTTCGCGAGAGGACACAAGGATTTATACTGGTTCAGGCAACGTTGCCCTACGTCCAGTCTTCGTGCTGCTTGTATTACTCGCGACAGAGATTACAATGGGGGGTTACAAGCGGAGGAGAAAGCGAGGGCACTCCCTGCCTCTAAGGGCATGTGTGTGTGTGGTTTTTTGTGCTTGTGCGCGGAGAACTTCGTCGGTCTTTTTTGACTTCCCTCCCCTTTTATATGGTGGCGTGAGGAGGACCGGTTCCGTGAGTTTGACAGCAGCCATACTCCGGTTAGGCCGAGCTGTAATGGCGATGCTTTTAGTGTGGTCGCGCCATTCCTGTTCGACAGAGTGGCATTGTGCTGTCGTTCGGCGGGGTTCCATCCGCATGGAGGAGACGTCACTATAGGAGCCAGCTTGATGACGCCGTGGTGATGGCCGTCGCTCCGGGGCGTCCTATTGCACAGGACGGTGAGTCTCTGACAGGGGGCTGTTGGAGTGACGCCCATCCCGTGGACGGTGCACGTCGTGCGCATTTACTCTTTCGTTTACGGGAGCGGTCATCACCACTGTCCGATCGGGAGTTGGAGCTTGGAGTATTAATGGCTCAACTGTCCCCGGACACCCGTCTCGTCCGGGGTGGTTGGGTCGCCCAGCCTCGTCCGACCCCGGAGGTCGGGCGAGGCGGAACTCTCGTCCGACCTCTCGAGGTCGGGGTCGAGCTGGGCGGAACCCTCGTCCGACTCCTCGAGGTCGGGGTCGGGCGAGGCGGAACTCTTGTCCGACCTCAAGGGTCGGCACTGCCCGTCCGAGCCCCGAACGTCGGGGTCGGGCGAGACGGAGTGACCTCCCTCGTACTCGGGCCTGGGTTTGTCAAAGCGGAGGTGGTTTGGCTATTCTGCGTGGCTTAGCCTTCCGGGCTAATACGATTAATTAGCCCAGGTACCAAACCTCCACAGTAGCCCCCGAGCCTGAGAAGGAGTGAATGACTCGTTCTCAGGCTCCCGAATTGTGATGTTCTGCGATCCCGTGCGGATCTCTTTTTGCGATTCCGCTCTCCGGGTTCTCCGCTCGTCGCGGATCCCCGACCGGAGGCACGGTTCGTCTTGAATCGCCCTCCACGCGTCCGTCCGCCAGACGAGGAGGTTGAGCCGAGCCGCACTATACCCCGAGGGCCGTAGTGCGACGCTCATTGAGCTGCTAACGGGTAGTTCAAGTGGGGCCCCGGGATCCCTTCGGGGGGATCCCGACGTAGGCCAGCTGGTGGCCGGCCCCAATATTCCTAGTCGCCGACCCATATGGTTCTCGGTTCCGTTCGATAGGTTCCGAGGGCTCGTTGCCTCCTTGCGATAGGATACCCATGGGTCGGTGCGAACCATCATTAGGCTCGACGAACCGGGACTCGAACGCGGGTTACGGTGTCCCCGGCGCCAGAGCGCACCCTGAACGCTAAACGGGGGCATCGTTTTCTGTCCCTCGCTCTGTTCGCGCCATGAGCGGCTGTCGAACCCGTTCGCCGGGCCAGCCTTCGAACTCTACGCGCCATTGGGGCGTGTTTCAGCCCAAATCCTCGCCCGACCGAGCAGTGGCTTAAAGCTGCTGCGCTCTGCGATCCCGTACGGATCTCTTTTTGCGATTCCGTCCTCCGAGTCCTCCGCTCGTCGCAGAGTCCCATCCGGAGACGCGGTTCGTCTTTGATCGCCTTCCCGCGCGTCTGTTCGCCAGACGGGGAGGTTGAGCCGAGCTGCACTATACCCCGGGGGCCGTAGTGCGACGCTCATCGAGCTGCTAACGGGTAGTTCAAGTGGGGCCCCGAGATCCCTTTGGGGGGATCCCGACGTAGGCCAGCTGGTGGCCGGTCCCAATATTCCCAGTTGCTGACCCATATAGTTCTCGGTTCCATTCGATAGGTTCCGAGGGCTCGTTGCCTCCTTGCGATAGGATACCCATGGGTCGGCGCGAACCATCACTAGGCTCGACGAACCGGGACTTGAACGCGGATTTACGATGCCCTTGACGCCCGGGCGCCCAGGCGCTAGGGTATTGGCCGCTAGTGGGCCCATCGTAATCCACCCCTCACTCTAGTTACGCCCTGAGCGGCTGTCGAACCCGTCCATCGGGCCAGCCATCGAACTCGTTGGGCCGTCGGGGCGTATTTCAGCCCTTATAGACCGTACCTGACTAAGTCGCGACCCGTGCGAAAGCTGAAACGGCGGGCGCGACTCAGGCGTCAGGTTAGGTCGGGAGCGTTCGTCGCGCCGATCGAGTCGGTCGCGACGACGCCGGTCGAACCGACCGAGGGCGGAACCCTGCACACGAAATATATATGCATATATATGTATCGATTTACTGCGGAGAGGCTCGTACGTACCCTTTCCTCGAAATTTTGCAAGCGAAATGGCAAAAATTTTAGCAAGTGTCAAGGTGCGCGCGCGAGGCGCACCTTGCAGGTGTAGCCCCCGAGCGGGGTCCGACTCCCGCGTGACGGGGGTCGGGCGCCGCTTAGCAGAAAGGCGAAAGTTTAACGAGTGCTCGGGGTGCGCGTTCGGTACGCGCACCCTGAGGGTGTAGCCCCCGAGCGGGGTCCGACTCCCGCGTGACGGGGGTCGGGCGCCGCTTATCTCAGTTGGCACGGGGTCAAACTACCGTTAGTCCTAGGTCCTTCGTTGCAGATGAGACGGCAAAAAAAAATTTCATAAGAGTCAAGGTGCGCGCACGATGCGCACCTTGCAGGTGTAGCCCCCGAGCGGGGTCCGACTCCCGCGTGACGGGGGTCGGGCGCCGCTTATCTCGGTGGCGAGGAACGGTAAGACTACTACGAGTTCTAGGGATAGAAGCGACGTAGCTGTTCGATGTTCCATGCGTTGGCGAGTTCTTGTCCGTCCGTCATCTGCAACTTGTAGGAGCCGGGTCGGAGAACTTTTGAGATGATGAAGGGCCCTTCCCATGGAGGCGACAGCTTGTGGCGGTCCTTCCTGCTCTGTACACGTCGAAGGACAAGGTCGCCGACGTTGAACGCTCTTTCCCGCACGTAGCGGGAGTGGTAACGTCGCAGCGCCTGCTGGTATTTCACCGATCGCAGGAGCGCTACGTCACGCGCCTCGTCGAGCTGATCCATGGCGTCTTCGAGAGACGTCTGGTTGCCTTCTTCGTCGTAGGCTCTGATCCTCGGGGCTCCGTAGTCGAGGTCGGTCGGTAGTACGGCTTCGGAGCCGTATACCATGAAGAAGGGGGTGAACCCCGTCGCCCGACTCGGGGATGTCCGCAAACTCCACAGTACAACGGGGAGCTCGGCTGCCCATCGCCCGCTGAACTGTTTCAGCCGGCTGTAGATACGTGGCTTGAGGCCTTGAAGGATCGGGCCATTGGCGGACTCAACCTGCCCGTTCGTACGGGGGTGCGCCACGGCCGCCCAATCTACTCGGATATGGTAGTCGTCGCAGAACTTAAAGAATCGCTTCCCTGTGAACTGCGTGTCATTATCCGTGATGATGGAGTTTGGGACCCCGAAGCGGTGGATTACGTCGAGGAAGAACTCGACTGCCTCTTCTGGTCGGATCCTCGTGATTGGCCAGGCTTCAACCCACTTGGTGAACTTATCGACAGCTACCAAGAGGTGCGTGTAGTCTCCGGGTGCCTTCTTGAGTAGTCCAACCAGATCCAATCCCCAGACCGCGAATGGCCACGTGATGAGGATGGACTACAGCGCTTGTGCCGGCAGATGGGTCTGCCGAGCGTAGAACTGGCAGCCTTCGCACGTACGAACGATGTGCGCAGCATCGTTGGCGGCGGTTGGCCAGTAGAATCCCTGTCGGAACGCGTTTCCGACGAGGGTTTTGTGCGCGGCGTGGTGACCGCAGACCCCTCCGTGAATGTCTCGCAGCAGCATCTTTCCTTGCTCGACGAGGATGCAGCGCTGCAAGATTCTGGTGAGGCTCCTCTTGTAAAGTTCTCCGTCGATGATGGTGAAGGACTTGGCGCGTCGTGCGATGCGTCGAGCCTCCGTCTTGTCGGCGGGGTGTTCTCCTTTGAGGATTTGGTTGAGGTACGGCGTCCTCCAGTCGTCCGGAGGGCTCGTACTAGGTGCGGACGCCTCGCCGATCTCCATGACGCAGGGCTCGGGAGGCGTTGTGGCCGATCTGTCCCCTTGTGCCTGGGGCGGCTCGGTGCCGACCCCTGGCGTGTCTTGAGGTCGGATTGATGGTCGGCTCTGGTCGTGGGCGAAGACTCCCGTCGGGATTTGTTCGCGCTCGGCCGCCATCTTGGCCAAGGAGTCGGCTTCTTCGTTTTGTCGCCTTGGGATGTGCCTGAGCTCGAGGCCGTGGAACTTATGTTCCAACTTGCGGACCTCCTTGCAGTAGGCATCCATGGTCTCGTTGTGGCAGCTAGACTCCTTCATGACTTGGCCAAAGACGAGTTGGGAATCGCCCCGAACTTCGAGTCGTCGGATTCCCAATTCGTTGGCGATCTTGAGCCCGTTGACGACCGCCTCGTACTCGGCTACGTTGTTGGACGCCGGGAACGAGAGGCGGATTGTGTACTTCATGCGCACCCCCAGAGGGGAGACGAAGACGAGCCCGACCCCTGCTCCCTTTCGCATCAACGAACCGTCGAAGTACATCACCCAATACTCCTGGTCGATAGGGGCCGTGGGTAATTGTACTTCTGTCCATTCCGCTATGAAGTCAGCCAAGGACTGGGACTTGATCACCGTTCGGGGGGCGTATGTGATGCCCTCGCCCATCAGCTCAAGGGCCCACTTCGCGGCTTTGCCCGTCGCGTCGCGGTTCTCGACGACTTCGCGCAGTGGGAAGGAGCTGACGACGGTCACCGGGTGAGACTCGAAGTAGTGTCGGAGCTTCCTTTTAACGAGGACGACGCCATAGAGAATCTTCAAGATTTGAAGATATCGTGTCTTCGTCTCCGACAAGACTTCGCTCACGTAGTAGACCGGTCGCTGGACCTTGAGGACGTGGCCTTCTTCCGTCCGCTCTACAACGAGGGCGACGCTGACGACCTGGGTCGTCGCGGCGATGTAGAGGAGGAGAGACTCCTTCGGGGACGGAGGTACCAGGACTGGGGGCTTCGACAGGATGACTTTTATCTTGTCGAGTGCGTCCTGTGCCTCGGGCGTCCATTGAAACCGCTCGGATTTCTTCAGGAGCTGGTAGAGAGGGTGTACGCGTTCTCCGAGACGTGAGATGAAGCGGCTGAGAGCCGCTAAGCATCCGGTCACGCGCTGTACTCCCTTCAAGTTTTGGATCGGGCCCATTCGGTTGATGGCCTCGATTTTCTCCGGGTTGGCTTCGATGCCTCGCTCGGAGACGATGAATCCGAGCAACATTCCCCTCGGAACCCCGAAGACACACTTTTCAGGGTTGAGTTTGATGTCGTTTGCTCGGAGTTTAGCGAAGGTCCGTTCCAGATCGGTGACGAGCTGGTCGGTCTTCTTGGATTTGATGACGATGTCGTCAACGTATGCCTCGACGATGTCTCTGATGAGTTCGTCGAAGCATCTGATCATGCAGCGCTGATAGGTTGCGCCTGCATTCTTGAGTCCGAACGGCATCGTGACGTAGCAGTACGATCCGAACGGGGTGATGAAGGATGTCGCGATTTGATCGGATTCCTTCATTCGGATCTGGTGGTACCCGGAATATGCATCAAGGAAGCACAAAGCCTCACACCCTGAGGTGGAATCGACTATTTGGTCTATGCGTGGCAAAGAAAAAGGATCCTTTGGACACGCTTTGTTGAGACTGGTATAGTCAACACATATTCTCCATTTCCCATTCTTTTTTCGTACAAGGACGGGATTGGCTAACCATTCAGGGTGGTACACTTCCTTGATGAAACCGGCTGCCAACAGTTTGGCTACCTCCTCTCCGGTGGCTCTTCGCTTCTCCTCATCGAAGCGGCGCAGCCGTTGCTTTACCGGGCGGGAGTCCGGTTTGATGTGCAAGGAGTGCTCGGCGACTTCCCTCGGAATGCCCGGCATGTCCGAGGGTTTCCACCCGAAGATGTCGATGTTTGCGCGGAGGAAGTCGACGAGCACGCTTTCCTATTTGGCGGAGAGGGACGTCCCGATCTTGGCCACCTTTTCGGGGGTGTTGTCGGGGTCGAGCTGGATCTCCTTGGTGCCCTCGGCGGGCTCGAAGGATCCGGTGCTGCGGTTGGAGTCAGAGGTGTCTTCGGTGATCTGCTGTCGAATGACAGCAAGTTCTTCCGTGGACGCAATGGTGGCAGAGGCGAGCTCGCCGCTCTCCGTCTCGCACTGGTAGGCGCGCTGAAAGGAAGCGCCTACCATGATGACCCCCTTCGGCCCAGGCATTTTGAGCTTCAGGTAGGTGTAGTTAGGGATAGCCATGAACTTCGCGTAACACGGCCTCCCCAAAATGGCGTGGTACAATCCGTGGAATCCGACTACTTCGAACGTGAGGGTCTCCGTTCGGAAGTTGGTCGGAGTCCCGAACGTAACGGGCAGGTCGATCTGCCCGAGCGGGACGGCTTGCTTTCCTGGGACGACGCCATGGAACGGGGCTCCGGTCGGTCAGACGAGTGATCGATCGACGCCCATGGCGTCAAGCGTCTCGGCGTAGAGGATGTTGAGGCCGCTGCCTCCATCCATGAGGACTTTGGTGAGACGCCTCTTGCCGATGATGGGGTCGACTACCAGTGGGTATCGACCCGGTCGGGGGACGTGGCTGGGATGGTCGGATCGATCGAACGTGATCGGGGCCTCCGACCATCGGAGGAAGGCTGGCGTCGCGGGCTCGGCCGCGAATACCTCGCGACGCTCGACCTTCGCACGGCGCTTCCCTCCTTGTGCTTCTGGCCCTGCGAAGATCATAAGGCAACCGTCGGGTTCGGGAAAACCGTCGTTACCTTCGCTGGCGTCGCCCTCGCCGTCCGCTCCCTCGGGGGCTTGTCGAGGCTTGCCTCTCGGCTTGCCCTTCGGCGGCCCGTGGTTCAAGAACCGCTTCAAGAGCGAGCAGTCCTTGTAGAGGTGCTTGACGGGGTATTCGTGGTTGGGGCATGGACCGTTCCACTTCTTCTCGAAGTGGTCCGATGTCTCCCCTGCTGGTGCCTTGGCGCCCTTGTGTTCGGCGGCCGCAACCATCTGTCCTTTAGATGATTGTTGCCGGTTCTTCTTCTTCTTACGGGAGCGATTGGAGGGGCCTTCGCCGGCGTTGTCCCCCTGTTTCCCCTTCGCGTCAGGGCGATTGAAGATCGCGCCTACGGCTTCCTCGCCGGAAGCATGGCTGGTTGCGATATCCAGGAGTTCCTTGACCGTTCGAGGACTCTTGCGCCCTAGCTTGTGGACTAGGGTGCGGCAAGTAGTCCCGGACAGGAACGCCCCGATGACGTCGGCGTCGCCGATATCCGGCAGCTCGTTGCATTGCCGGAGAAGCGTCGGACGTACTCCCGGAGGGTTTCCCCCGGTTTCTGTCGACAGTTCTTCAGATCCCAGGGATTGCCCGGGCGTGCGTAGGTCCCTTGGAAGTTACCCACGAAGATTTCTCTTAAGTCGGTCCAACTCGAGATCCGATCGGCGGGGAGGTGCTCGAGCCACGTTCTGGCCGAGTCGGCCAGGTAGAGTGGCAGGTTGCGGATGATGAAGCGGTCATCATTCGCTCCTCCGGCTCGGCAGGCGAGCCGGTAATCTTCGAGCCAGAGGCTCGGATTTGTCTCCCCAGCGTACTTCGGCACGTTGGTGGGCGGCCGAAAGCGCTGCGGAAACGGAGCACTTCGTATGTGGGAGCTGAAGACGCGAGGACCCGGAGCATCCGGGCTCGGGCTCATGTCCTCGTCATCGTCGTAGCGCCCCCCTCGGCGTGGATGACGTCCTCGGCCCACCTCAGGAACGCGCTCTGGCTGTCGCCGTCGCGCTTCCAGGGTGGCGCGGGCATCGCGGTTTGCACCGAGACGTCCACGGACGTAGGCTTTCGAGGCCTCGTCTGTCCCCGGGTGCATCTGCTGTACAGACGCATTCGGGGTATGTGGTTTCCGCGCTCGTGATCGCGAGCTCTCCGCTTGCTGTGCCGCCGCTCGTTGCAGCAGCACCTCGACTTCACGTTGAGTGCGTCGGGCTTCGGGAGTGATGGGCTCGGGGAGCTCCCGAAGCAATGCTGCTGCTGGAGCAAGGTTTTGGCTCGCCCGCGCGAAATGTGGGGGCCCTTCGCCCTCTTCCATGATCCGCTGGCGTACGTCACGCGCCGTGGAACGCGCGCGTCCACCAGGCTCGGCGCGAGCGAGCTCTCGGTCGATCTCCGTCTCCTCCTGTTCCAGCTGCCGTTTGGCTTCGCGGAGTTCCTCGCGCCGCGCTTCTAACTGGTCAAGCTGTATGTCACGTGGGGGAGTCCCAGAGACCGGTGGCAGCTGGGTGAGAGGGAGATTGTCCCTGGAGTCGAGCGGGTCTCCGGAATGTGCCATGAGGCACTCACGCGAGGGATTGTTGCTCCCCTCGCTGCGCTCCGGATCGGAACCTCTGTTCGCCTCGTCGAGGAGGTCAAAGAAGGATTCCGACGTATAGCCCGTCATTCCTACGAACTCGGTGTCCGTGGAGCACGGGCTTTCGCACGATGACGTACGAGTCATCGTGGTTGTACCAGGATTGCCCTGGTTGGGCGAAGAGACTGCGCGTGGGCCCTTGCGTGAGGGCTTCCGGGAGTGCGAGCCTTTGCCCGGGTGTCGCTTCTTTCCGCTGGCCGGGGCGGCCAGCGTGTACTGGGAAGAAGAGGCGGTGCCTGGCGACGCCGTGGCGCCTTCCAGCATCAGGTTGCCCGTAGAGGTGGCAACGAAGTCGAGACTCCCAAAGGACATGACGGTCCTGGGAATCCATCCGTCAGCGTGGCTTGCCATCGGAGCCTGAAAAGATGATCGACGAAAACACACAGGTTCCCCTACCTGGCGCGCCAACTGTCGACGTTCGTTACTGTCGACTAGTAAATTTATCGTGGGGAGTGTGTTTCAAGGCTTCGATGGTTCGCGAGAGGACACAAGGATTTATACTGGTTCAGGCAACGTTGCCCTACGTCCAGTCTTCGTGCTACTTGTATTACTCGCGACAGAGATTACAATGGGGGGTTACAAGTGGAGGAGAAAGCGAGGGCGCTCCCTGCCTCTAAGGGCGTGCGTGTGTGTGGTTTTTTGTGCTTGTGCGCGGAGAACTTCGTCGGTCTTTTTTGACTTCCCTCCCCTTTTATATGGTGGCGTGAGGAGGACCGGTTCCGTGAGTTTGACAGCAGCCGTACTCCGGTTAGGCCGAGCTGTAATGGCGATGCTTTTAGTGCGGTCACGCCGTTCCTGTTCGACGGAGTGGCATTATGCTGTCGTTCGGCGGGGTTCCATCCGCATGGAAGAGACGTCACTGTAGGAGCCGGCTTGATGACGCCGTGGTGATGGCCGTCGCTCCGGGGCGTCCTATTGCACAGGACGGTGAGTCTCTGACAGGGGGCTGTTGGAGTGACGCCCATCCCGTGGACGGTGCACGTCGTGCGCATTTACTCTTCCGTTTACGGGAGCGGTCATCGCCACTGTCCGATCGGGAGTTGGAGCTTGGAGTATTAATGGCTCAACTGTCCCCGGACACCCGTCTCGTCCGGGGTGGTTGGGTCGCCCAGCCTCGTCCGACCCCGGAGGTCGGGCGAGGCGGAACTCTCGTCCGACCTCTCGAGGTCGGGGTCGAGCTGGGCGGAACCCTCGTCCGACTCCTCGAGGTCGGGGTCGGGCGAGGCGGAACTCTTGTCCGACCTCAGGGGTCGGCACTGCCCGTCCGAGCCCCGAACGTCAGGGTCGGGCGAGACGGAGTGACCTCCCTCGTCCTCGGGCCTGGGTTTGTCAAAGCGGAGGTGGTTTGGCTATACTTCGTGGCTTAGCCTTCCGGGCTAATACGATTAATTAGCCTAGGTACCAAACCTCCACACTACTCTACCTCAAATCATGTTACAGACTACACAATCTGTAACATACCCCTAGCTCCCTACCAGAAACCACCACGGTCAGTGTACCCCACCAGATCTCATCCCATCTAATCATGGAAGTGTCCATGCCGCTCATGACCGTGAGCGCGGCTATCCAGATAGTTTATAACTCTGCAGAGGTGCACAACTGTACCCACAAGTCGGTGATTCCGTCACCCATCAGTGACTGTCTCCATGTTACCAGCACACTTCCTATGGTGTGAGGCCAAGAGACCACCGCATGATCTTTCAAAAGAGGTTCCTAGACCGCCTGCAATCACGCTAAGGTTTTACTGGCACGGAAGCTTTCCCTTCCCACGGCAGCCCCCTCTTACACCATGGGTAGTGTATGCTCTATAACACATAGTGTATGCTCTATAACACACACATCCTTTAGATCTAGACTTCCTATCCGTACCTTTCCCCTGATTGCAGTGCTACAAAAGAATCTACAAGCTACTTAATCAAGTTTTTCATAATCAACTTCTGATTTGTGCTATAGTCATGATTATGCATTCCACGAACCGGTTTCCTATGATCCCGAGCAGGAACTATCCACAAATCAAGGTACTACACAGAATCACATTGCGAACCCACAACCTCGCCATCCGCCTGGCATGATCACTCATACTATATGTTGCTACCATCTACCATTACCCATGGTGATCATTAATTAAAATTAAATATTAATCAAGTTTAACAATAAAGTTCATGGTTTTACCCAGCCCAACCATAGCAATGCTAAGCATGTATTATTCATATACCAGCTACCTCAAATCAAGGTGACAAGGATAATCAGAAGGGTATGACACATAGGATTCAAATTATTGCATGCAGGGTGACAGATAGAAAGAAGTAGGAGCATTATGGTCAAGGACACTTGCATGTTCTTGCCTTGCTGCTGCTGCTCAACATCTGCAAAGTTCAAGTCTTGAAGGTTCTTCACTTGCTCGCCTTCTAGCATCGCAATGCCAAACAATAGAAACAAGACAAGAAAACAAGCAATAATGAGGAAACAAATTAAAACAGCAACAAAAGCTACTAACAACTATTCTAAAGGATTCTACTCGTCGCTACGAGTTCATGAGCGCGAAAACCACTAAAAACAAAGCTACGAGTAAAAATATATGCTCGTTTCAAGCTATAGGGACTAAACTGCAAAAATAGCACTAACAGGGACCTGTTTGTAATTACAGAAACATCAGAGCAGGGCATCAATGCAATTAAACTAAAACAAGGTCTTATTTGTGAAAACAACATGTTATAGGGGTTTATTTCTGAAAATAGCATAATTCAGGGACTTACATGAAATTTTACAAAAGGACACGGACCTTGTTGTAAAAAGGTTAGGTCAGATTTTATTTTATATTATTATTAAAAGATATAGGGTGTTTACTGTAAATTAATAGGGGCAGATTATAAATTATTAAAGCAGAAGGATTTTTATGCAAAAGAATAGATTAAGAATAATCTAGAGACTTATATGCAATTATATTATAGAATAGGGGCCTACGAGTAAAGAGACTAGGACTGTTATATTTATTAATCCTTATTATTACAAGTATAGGGTGCTTTTTGTAAAATAGCAGGGGCAGATACCAATTATTAACATTAGAGGGGTTTATATGCAAAAGTACGATTTACAGCATAATTAAATTAAATACAGGGCCTTTTATGCAAAAGATAGGACCAGAGCACAATTAAGCCAAAGTTCAGGGGTTAATCCTCAAAGATAAAGGCGGGGATTTTCTAGGTTTTATTTGAATTATTTTTATACTGAATTCATGGACCGGGTGTATGGATTGCGTGGACTGGAGTTCATGGTTTTCGGGGACCTGGTTCACGATACAAAGAGTAGGATTTGATCCTGGCCGCTCATCGCGGATCGGACGGCTTAGGGTACTCCGGCAGGGTGGTGGTGGCGACGGACACTGACGAGTGGCAGCGCCCCTTTGGAGCTCGCTAGAGCTCGTCGATCTCGAGCTCCGGTGGGTCCTAGGCGACGGCGAGGGTTCCAGGAGGAAGTGGGGCAAAGGGGAAGCTCACCGGGGGGTTAACGGCGACGGCGAGCAGCGGACGGCGCCGTGCGAAAACAAGCTAGATCAGGGAGGCTTCGGCGGCGTCGCGGCGCCGCTACGGTGGTGATGCGCCTCGATCCAAGGTTCGGCGGGGACGACGTAGTGGCGGGAGGGCCGGCGCGGTGTAGACGAGGTCCGGCAGAGACCGACGGTGGCGGGTGACGTCGGCGCGTGGTGGCGGGTCTTTGGTGGCGGCGCAAGCGAGCTACGAAGCATGAGGGGCGACGGCGGGTACTGAAAACAAAGGAGGGGAGGTCGGGCTTCCCTTTTATAGGGTTGTGGCGTAGATGCTGAGTATCGACGGCGCGCATTCAATGCGCGCAGGTGGCTCGAATGACGACACATGGCGGCGCCGGCGCGCTAGGGTTTGCGTGTGCACGTGCGTTCGGTTGGGCCGTGCGGCGGCTTGGTGGGCTGCGCACGATCTAGGCCGGGCAGGCACGGAGGCGGCCCAAGGTGGGACGCATGTGTGGCTGGTGCGCGGCCTGGCGGCTTTCCTTGCTAGGTTGTAGGGTGGGCTGAGGCGGAGGCCGAGGCAGGGCTACTGCTGGCGGGCTGGCTTGGGTTGAGTTCAGAAAAAAAAAAGAGGAGGAGAAAGAAAACTGACCCAGAGTTTAAAAGGTTTGGCTTTTGATTTTATTTTTATTTTCTTTTCAGATTCAAATGAAACTCAAACTAAATCTAATCAAACCAGTCATACAACATACACTAACTGAGACAATTAAATCTAATGAAAACTCCAAGACATTAAAAGAACTAATTCACTCAATAAAAACCTAGTGCAGAATCTATTCAGCATGGTGCACACTCAAACAATTCAAATTTAATTTCAATTTTCGGAAAAACAATCTTTTTTTGGAGGGTGAGAATTGACAACACTCTAATTTTTAGTAAATTTTATTAAATTGTAAAAATTCAAAATTAGGGTGTTAAAAAAAGCCCAACAGGCTGATCGGCGAGCGAGCCCACGGCCATGAACCAGAGCAGAGTTGAAGGGCCCAGCAGCAGGAGCGTAAGCTTTCGTTTCATATCGTATCCCATCCCTGACTCCCTCCCTCTGCATTGCTCTTGTTCTTTTGTTCAGGCGACACGCCAGAGCTCCGCGGCGCTGTACAGACTGCAGTGAGGCTGCCGGCGCCATGGCCCTGGGCTCCGTGGCCTCGATCACGACCCACCGCAAGGCTAACCAAAAAGCTGCACTCGAACATCGTCGGGCGGGACCGTTTTCGAGGACCCTGTGGCGTCCCGCGGGGAACGTGCTGCCGATGGGCATGCCGCCCGGGATCTGTTCGGTGGAATGCGCGACGGCGTCGGTTGTGCGCGCCTCCTGACGCTGGGCGGCCCGGGCTACATGATCCTGTTCGGTGGTACTGTTAATTTGAGTGGGTGCTCTTCCTTCACTTTTATTACATGTTTTGCAAACCATTTTGCTTGCCCAGCCTCTACGTCTACGTCTGGCTGCCGAAAGTTCCCATCTTTCACGAAACAAGGGCAACCATGCAAATCATCCTAACACTTATTATTACAACAGAATTAGTGGTCAAATTCATACCGTGTCAATGTTCGCAGCAATGTGTTTGTGTCCAGAGGTACTACATAATCTAAACCTACTGTCTATTAACATACACAATAACTATCCCTTCTGAAAAGAAAAACTTTTTTTTAAACAAACTCACTATTTACTATCACATTATGAAACTATTTTCCTGGAACTTCCTTCACATAGACTTTACTCATGAATTTAATAGCTGCCCTGCTGTGACTTGCCGGTAGATTGTACAATGCTCTATCGTCTCCTTTTCACGTTTCCTGTACACTTGTAGCTTTCTTTGCATTTACAAAATAACCCTTGTTGCATTTTTTTCCCTCGATGATCTTCACAAAGGAATCCACGCCTGTGCAAGAGTTTTCTGTCATACTGCTGCAGGGATACGTACACATTTCACTAATCAAAATTAATTGTGTGCTAATGTTCTACTAACCTTGATTAAACCAGTTTCGGTACCACAGAATATCATGTCATTTGCGGTGCACATGCTTGTTATCTTGCTTCCTACAGATAACCTTCCTACTTTCTGCTGCCTCTCCCTCAACCATATCTATCAATAGATTCAGAGGCCAAATCAAGATTTATGAATCCTTTACTTATGACCAGATACAACAGCTATAACCTATATGTACTCTGACAAATTAAAAAAAATTTATAGCCAGTTCTATGTGGACATGAGTTTTGGTCCGTATCATTCTTATTACTGTAGTTCACATTTTCTCTTCCTCTTTTTAATTATTTATTCTTTTTATCAAAGATGCAGTAAGAGTTTATCATTTAACAGTCATCAGAGGGCACAAATCTGTGGCTGCAACCATTGTCTTAAAGCATGCCTCTCTCTCTTTTTTTTTTTATCAATTTACAGCCACTAGTATAACCAGTATAGGAAAAAGAGAGAAATTCATGTCACCTGAATTATACTTGGGTTTTTGCTGCAGTTCAAGTAAATGAAGTCTTCTACCACTTCCATTGCCTCTACGTTTGTTCCCTTGGGTATTGGCATTGTCATGAGAGGTTTGCATCGTCTCTTCCAATCCTGGTTTATAAATTGTACAGTCAACAACCACCACGAAGTCTTTTTGTCCCAAAAAATTATAAACAGTACAATGTTTCACAATTTAATTTTCATATCTTAGACGTCAAACTTTGATTAATACCTTCAAGGGAGATCCTTCGATTTGAGTTCCAGCACAGTACATCCAATCTTTATACACGACAATGGAGCTAATGGGTTGTTTCCTTATTCTCCAGCTTCTTCTAGGTGCCCTTATCTCAATCTTGGATTCAAATGACACGTCTAGTTCCTGTTGAAAAGCTTTCTCCTTTTTTAACGTATAATTCTTTTAGATTTCAATGATATTGCCTGCATTTTGTAAGCATAAACTAACCTGTATACTCAAGTCTGAGCAACCAAGGTAAGCTTTCCCCTGGCATATTGCTAGAGATCTGACATGCTTACTCCTATAAAATGTTTGGGTGCTTCTTGATGCACAAGAGAACTGCAGAAAATAACCATTAATCATAGGTTCCATTTGTTGAAACAATTCCCAAGAGCACAGTAAGCCAACAAGTACCTTGAGAACGTTGTTCTGCGTTAGTACAATAATTTTATCAGTAGAAACATCAAACTTGTGCACAGGCTCTCTGATTTGGATCACCTCAACACACTCAAGCTTGCGTTGTTCCATTTTCCATACCTGCAAATTGTTAGAAATATGCAGCTCAATTCATTATCATACCCTGAAGGGGACCAATGTACAAGATGGGACGTACAATATGCAATGTCTCTGTTTTCAGGAATATATACAACATATATAATGCATCTAAAACAAATTGATCTGTTATTTCACATTCCCATTTTTTCAGTTGCAGTACAACAGAGCAGTTGCATTTTTACCCGAATAGATTTGTCAGCTGATCCAGTCAAGAGGTTTTCCCCATTTTCTGATAGTGCAAAACAAGTCACTGCCTTCTTATGCTCTTTTACCTCCCTGATGATTATTGCCCTTTGACCTTTTATGTCCCATGCCTGTTAAGAACACTCTATCGTTAGAACTGCTTAGGAACTGCAGCGCATGATTCTAGTGACAAATTTTGGTGTATATCATTACTATCATCTTCGTCGAGTCAACAACATAACAAATTGAGAGCTAATTTTTTAGGTTTCCATGCTAAGAAGTTATGGCTTATGGAATATATCATTACCCTGATGACACCAGTAGAATAACCAGCAAAAAGCTGCCCTCGGAAGAACGCAATAGCAGTTACTGTGCTATTGCCTGGTTGACCAATTTCCAGGATTTGTGTATGAACACATGATATACACTGCACTGACAACATCAGATAATTAAATCTTATTTTTGAGAAACACATTTCACAAGGGGCGAGCGGAAATTATTATTACAATTATCTTTATAGCTTTCAGTGACAACCAGAAACTGTTTCTAGTGAAATTTGATCGTAAGGAATTTCTGAGAAGGTCATAATACGGAACATGTACAACTGACGTAGTATCAGCTGCTACTGCAAGATATTTTGAGGTCTACACTTGCTCCTACTTTCTACTTATTAGGATGGCATTACTTCTTTGTTGGAACAGTTATGGTAAAGTATCGAGATTACTCTCTTCTGTCCCAATGAGTGAAAGGTGGAATGAGAGAAACAATAGGACTCACTGGATTGCTGGGAAGAAAATATTCTGTAACTTGAAGCAATTCCTCAGCCATCCATGTGAAGGGTGAAAGCCTCCTAAGAGATTCTCGAGAACCTTCTGTCAAGCTCATCAACTTTTGTTTTCCTGCAGTTTGAAATAAATAGCTTCATGTAAATATGATGCCCTGATCATTCCTTTAATCTTTGGCCTGGATGGTTATGTTCCAAAAATATTTAGGTGGAAGCTTACACTTGAACTTTAATTCATACAAAAAATCCAACTATTACTGGGTAATAACGAAATACTACTTACCTTTTCCTGATGTGTAATTATAGAGGCACATACATGCTAGAACCCTTTCGTCAAGTTCATATCCAGGATGCAGGTGACGTGCTATGTCACGTAGCAATATTTCACAAGCAGAATCTCTAATGTCATCTTCACCAAGGGCAGCAAGCTCACTTCCAAGCCACGCGACACATACAAGGCAATCATGTGAGGTTCCCTTCACTTTGCTTTGCATTCCTTTGGCTAAAGCTCTGATTACTGGTACTCCTATTTTAATGATTGCTCGTGCGGATTTACTGCTCCATGAACTTATTTCTGTGTCCTGCACCATATTATACAGTTATTTGCCATGTTTTATTTGCCAAATGGAAGAATGTTTTGTAACTAACCTGCAGGCAAGAATCGAGCCAATCAATGTTTCGGATCGTATTTCTGTGAGATGTTGATGTGAGACCTGCCTTCTTTGCGAGCCATGCAGCAGTATATGATTCGCCTGTCCAAGAATAAGTTCCTCCAAGATTCGATAGAAATGCTGCTGCTAATGCCTGCACTCTACTGTTTTCTTGCGATGATAGAGAATCCAACAGGATTTCAATTGCTTCATCTTTGAACACGCTTCTACCATCTGAGTTCTCCTACCAAAAAAAAAAAAAGAACATGAAACTGGCCGTCTCAGATGATTGAGATTACTTGCAGCTGACAATGCTGATTATTGTAATGTATATATAGATTAGAGTAATGTGAAGCTCAATGAGCAGTACTTTGATGTTATTTGGTCTCATTTTTTCGTCTCATTTTTTGCAGGATTGATAAACTAAAACACGCATAACTGAAAATTGAAATATTCTGGGATATCGCTTTTTGGATCTTCGTTGACTCTTCAAGAGGCCAAAGGTAACACAGGACAGTATGTACCATCATATCCAATTGCAGGAGAAGGTTAGCTGCTAACACCCGGTGTTCAGGTTCAGTTTGATGGAGAGCCGCTATCAGTGTGTGCATTATAGCAATGCCTCCGTGCTGTTGTATTACTTCAAGCAGACAGTTTGCTGAGGACCTGAAATTAGCACCACCCCATTCAACACACAGTCTACTCAGGTCAATATTAATAGATTGAAAAGTTTTAAGGATCTGCACCCTACCGGGGAATCTGAAGAATCTCATGGAAGTATTCAAGTGCGGCGCACTTGGCACGGTGCTCTTTTCGTCTGAGAAGGTGAAGGAATGGGTCCACTGGAGTAGCCTGTGATAGGAACTTCTTGCAGTTACCATTGAGCCGCATACACCTGACAAGAATAGCTGCCAAGGCCACACCTTCGTCCAATTTGTTGTTCTTAGCAACATCAACAAGCTTAGTCAGAATAGGAGGAGAGCTGAGGGAAGCCAAGTGAACATTGTTCGTTATGTAGTCAAATGCCGTCACTAAGATCTCAATGAGAGCTATTGATGCTGATGTTGGTGTCAATGGAAGCAACGCAGGCCACCTCTGGGTATCTGAGTTACAAGCAACATGTAGAAGAGAGGGCAACAAATCCAAATTCTTGATTTCCATAGGGCTAGGATCCAACAAATATATTAAAATGGTTGCTTCATATACATCTCTTTTCAAAGCAGTGGCTAAATTGGATAAGTGGAAGTTCTTCCTCTTGATGCCTCTCATCACATTTCTATCTTCGGATACCATAAGCAGAAGTACATAAACTGATGCTCTGATGGCTTTGTCCTTCTTGGATGTTGAAATGCTGTCGAGCAGCTGGTCGAGGATCTCTTGCCTTACTGTTGATTTGTGTCTCATTTCAGAAGTGTTGTTCAGTAACTGCCATATAGCTGTGACCTCAGAACCAGCATCTAGGCAGCTGTCTAAGCCCTCTGAAACCAATAGTTTGGATACTGCCTTTTCAAACCTTTCAAGAAAATCCACCTCACCATCCTTCCCCCATCTTGAGCTGACTTCACTCCAGTCCTCGCTGGTTGAGGAAGTCTTAAATTTCCTGCTCATGCTTCCTATAGAGACTAGATCGGACAGAACATTTTTCTTGATGAACTTGGTCGAGAAGTTGCTGAAGCATCTGAGATCATTCCTCGGTGAGCATTGCAGGAACATGTCGTCCTTTGATGAGTAGTTGGATGTGGAGCATGAGTCTGCAGTCTTTAACTCCAGGACCGAATTTGAGAGGTTATTCAGTGAGCCATGTGATGTATTTGATTGCAGGTACTTTGGTTTCATGTCATTGTCATCGACATGATAAATAGGAGATCCTGGAACATATATCATCGCATTTTCAGGAGATGTGCACCACGTCAGGTTCTTGTTGTTTGATCTACACAAAGGTGGTATCAAGATAAAGAAGGTGTCAAGCAACTTGGTAATCAGTATATAACAAGGTATAAAACCAAGTACCTTTCATAAAGTTTAGGTGACAAGAAGTCTCCATCAATTGGCATAATCTTTGCTGACCTCCCTATGTCATGTGGAGCTGCCTGCTTAAGAGGAGTTAGATGACATTAAAATTACTGGTTGCGCTAGACATTGCAATTAAGTTGCATCTTACACTATGTCTCTGTTTCAGCCATGGTTCTTATTACAATTTGCAAAACAAACGCCCAATTTCATTCTTCTAACAGTATAATCTGGTCTCAGTGGGTTCTTTCTGGTACTAAGCATTTGGCCAAGATAATTCATATGGTTGCAGATGTAAAAATAGCACCTTCTAATAACTATGCATGCCACGACAAAGTTCATGTACCATAGGTCCTTGCGCTGGAAATGGAAGCATTATATTCCTTCAACAGTTTGATTTGCTGGGAAAGATTTCTGTGACGGAGTTAACCATATTTTACCTCACCATCACTTTCTTCACTAGAATCGAGATGCGAGTAGAAGGAAACAGGCGAATCCGTCTGGGATTCCTCGAGCATCTCGTGGAGGCACCTGTTGTCAGAGCTCCATTTGGTATCTTCTTCCGAGTCTTGATCTGCAACGTTGAGGAAATCCTTCAGCTCAGAGAAACCACTAGGGCCACCGGAGGCGGCGCTCGTTCCTCCATGATCAACCGATGGGGCTGTCCTATCCTGCAGATATATGAGATTCAATTTCATACCTCAAATGCAGGTCACGCGTTACACTATATGTAAATATGTACAAAAGAATATGGCACTTGCCTCTGAAAAATTCAGCCATCTTGGAACGATGGAGCTTCCTGATGAGCTTCCTAGCTGAAGGCACCTGCTCATGAGAATATTTGTATCTTGAGATAGTGAGACAAGCCGTGTCTTTGTTTTCGATACCTAAGGGTTAGCAGTAGGCTTAATTATAGTTCAGACAGCGTATATAGACAATGTAGCAACTACACTGTCTGGCACTACTGGTTTAGTTTTTGAACTATATGCTGGCAATGTAGCGATGATCTGTGTCTCTAGAAGGTGGTGTTTATCATTTTGCTGGGATGCAGCAGAGCAGTGGGGCTCAGGATGGTTTAGTCTACATGCTTGTCTGAAGCTGTGAGTGGAGAATCTTTGCCCCAGCGTTGTTGCTTCAAGGTTTAGTCAGGAATGACAGAAGATGGCACACGGCAGAAAGGTGTGTGTTACCCTTCTGGAGGAAAAGAAAGTGATGACATTCCCTTTCCTCATTTTTGTCTATCAGGAAAGGTATGCCAGATTTATGCCCATGAATTTGCACGGTGTTCTTCAATAATGGGTTGTTTCAGAAAAATCAGTGAGAAAAAAATAAATATTAATTTTCTTTCAGAAATGAGAAGGCGGTATCCTGCCATCAAAATTGCGAAATTGTAGTAGAATCATGTGACGAGCACGAAATAAAAATGACCACCGACTATTTGTCCAGAATTTGCATAAGAACAGTATCACGGGAGAAAAGAGGAAAAGGGGAAGGTGAAAGAGACATCGTCGGAACAAAAGGCACGAATTATACCCTACAGTGCAGTACCCCCTTTTTTCTTTTGCACGAAAAGAGTGCTCTACTTGTTGACGCCATGCAGTGTCACCGTGTTAGTCACAAGCATACGTATCCCATACTAGTATGTGAATACATTAACCGTAGACCGTATACGAATGCCACTTGTCAGCGTAAAGTGAAACCGTTATAACTGCCGCGGTAAGGAAAATGCCTCTCTGTTGTAACGACCGACTCACCCGTCACTTCCGGCGTCTGGCACGTCGCCGACCACCTTGTAGTACATGAGCCAGTCCTTGTACCGCCTCGCCGCGCGCCGGGCCGCGTCCTCCTCGCCGCCGGCCCTGGCGAGCACGCCCTCGTCGAAGAGCCCCTCCCAGAGCGCGCGCGGCGCGAGGCCGCCGCCGGCCGCCATCATCATCGCGGTGGGGGACACTGCGACTGCCTGCAAAAAGTGCATGGCGCTCTGCCACGCGTCGCCCTGCGCGCACCGCACGAGCGCGAGGTAGAAGTAGGCGCACGCGGCGACGCGGCGGTTGTCGAGGCCGGCCGTCTCGCCGTGCTCCGGCAGCAGCGCCGGGCCCTGCAGCGCGTCCTCGACGCCGGCGAGGCAGCAGTCGAACGGCGAGCCCCCGGAGGCCGGCGGGTGGAACGCGTCGATGGCGCTGTGAAGCGCGTCGAGCACGTCGTCGTCGTCGTCCTTCTGGTGGTCGTCAGAGCTCGAGGAGCGAGGACGACCGCAATGGCGCCGCTGCCGGGGGGACTCACCCAGCAGCGCCACGCATCGGTGGCGCGCGGCGAGGAGCGCGACGGGGTCGGCGAGCAGCGCGCGCAGGTGGTGGTGGAGGAAGGAGATGACCGAGAGGATGGAGGTGCGCGGTGGCACCTCCGCCATTGGTGGCGCCGTAGGCATTGCGCGCTCGGGGCTGCGCTCTCTCTGCAAGTTGTGTGTTGCCGCTATATGTGCTGTGATGATGCTGTGCATTTGGAGTGGCCCTCGGGCAATCTTGGGTTGGTATGGGGGGCAACACTGGTCTGGTCTGGTCCCCTCCTTGAGTTCATCGAGTCATATGTAGATAAGCGTCTGCGGAAGAGTTAAATCTTCTCGTGAGTGTGTGTGTGTGTGTGAACTGAAGTACTGAATGTGAGGAACCGAGAGAGTCAGGGATGTGGGAAATCTGTGCCTTATTATAGCAATACGAAAAAAATGTTGGAATTGAAAGTCATGGTCAAAATGTTGGACTGAAAATGAGCAGAGTGCAAATGAAAAACATGGTCAAAATCCATCAACGGATTGTTCAGTGCAATTCTTTTCCTCAACTTATTCTTCTTCAGAAATCAGTTTTTCTTTTTTTTTTCTTTTTTTTTTTGGCAAATGCCAGCATTCTACAATGAGCTAAATAACAGTAACAAGTCGAAATTGCTTTCCAGTAGCCTTTTAAGTAAGCAGTTTCTGCATCAGGCAGATGATTTCTAAAGCGTTTATTTTCTAGCAAGTTACCAAATAGACCTACAGGCATTTTGTTCATGTAAGTATTTAACAGTTAGACTGTGATGGGCGTCTGTGAGTTTGATCTGCTGTCAACCAAGACAAGGTTGTTTAACAGCTGTGCAGGGCCGAGATCTTGTGCTCTTCTAACATTACTAACTGATGAATATTCTATGTCCCGATTATAAGGTCCCACCCCAAAAGAATTGACCACCAAATTTTATTTTATTTTTCCGGTGGAATTGACCACCAGATTTTGCAGTAAGGACGATCGGATGTAATTTCTGAATAATATACTTGTTCAGACATCCTGCTACCTCCTTTAACAATGCGAGCATTTAGTAACCTACAAAAAGAATAATTGACGACCAAATCCTTGCAATCAGGACTGGCTGTAATTTTCTGAATAATCTACTAATGTTCAGGCATGAATAGTACACATGCCTGATCAGTATCCTAGAATACACGTCTACTGGGGATCCATGACGATGCGAACAGCTCACATGGACAGGGACGGCAGAAGGGGACAGTCCTTTTCCGTTAAATTGGCGCTGAAAATCCGCAAACATGTTTTTTTTTTTTTTTTTTTTGCTTCACCGGCTGGTGGGATTCTTCAGGCACACTGACAAATCACAGTTTCAATAAAAAATCATTACATTATTCTAAGAGTGCCACGCTATATAAATATAAGAGTGACTTGCACGGGAGGTCTTGAAACTTTTTCTCCTTTTTTTTTGTTTCTAGGATATGCAAGACAGCTGTATCTTTGTATTAAGAAGGTTTGGGTAATGATCTTTTACGGATTTATTACAGGGATTATAAGCGCGCCTAGTCTCTAGAAAGTAAACAACCTAGTCCTTCTTCCCTGATGTCGTCTAGGACCTATGGTACCGTTCTACGTTCATTGTCGAAGGTCTCCCTATATTCGAGTTCATAAACTTCATTGTTGAAACAGAAGCCAATAATAATACCTAGTTGGATATATGGTAACAGTAGTGGCTTTTGCTTGGAGAGAAACTATAACCACTTATTACAAGAAACGCACTGACTTTTGAAAATGAACATTAACCCTAAAAAGTTTGGATGACAAGAAATTAATTTGTAAATTCTGTTACTAAATTTTTACACATGATCGATGAAAAAATCTGCATTGCCGCCATCTCCAAGCTACTAGACATTTCCTTCGCATGGTATGCTATTGCATCACTCTGAAGTCCAATCTGAAATTCCATCTGTCTCAATTTAAAGATCCAATAGTTAGTCCAAAACTGCACATTTGCTATCAAGTAGTAGAAGTCAACCGAGATTAGACAACATTGTACCCCTTTTGCTACGAAGTTATTTACAAACGGTTTATTTAATTGCGAACTGAAACAATTTGACCACAGTTGTTCGTGGCCAGAATTCAGGATCAGAATGTCAGTTCAGTTTCTTGCAATAATATTTTCCTTCACGCACAACGCACATGCTGATCTTTATCACTGCACTATCGGATCGGCGACGATATGCCAACAGCTCACCACGAAAAGGACAGCAGAAGGAGACAATCCCCGTTGGTTGACAGCCAAACAGGCCCGTGAAACTCTTTTTTCTTTTACCTGTTTCTTGGTACGTGTTCCCAAGAAAATCTGGGTGTTTAGTACTAAGTGGTACTAGGTTGAGAATAAAAAACATGGCATGAAGATACTTCATATATTCTTATTGTTCATTCAATTGCACTGGCAGTCACAAAGTGACATTTCAGCAGTTGCATATGGAGTTTAATTAAGTAGGAAAAAGGAAAATTGAGGTTTATTAACAAAAGTTAACCTCTTATTATGTGTATATAAGATGCTTCAGGTTAGGCAGAGTTTGACCGCAGCACTCAAAAAAGCATATACTACTTCTTCTAGTGAAATGGATTGGAGTATTGATTGTTCTGAACAAGGTTTCAGAGGTCACATCACTATATGCTTCACTGATCACCATACGATGACCCCCCTGCAGATGCACCAATGCAAGTTGATCTTAACGGCCAATGGGTATAAACAACAAAGGGGATGGTTTTACACATCCACTTTTTGCCGTGGTGTCTTGTTGTTGCTTGTCTAATTAAAAGGCAGGGGAAAAAGGTGGGTGCCTCGCATGCAATGCAACAACCTGGACATCCAGGGACCCCAATCTTGGACGTATTCATGCAATGCAAAAGTGCGTCAAGATAGCGGCCAACAATAATAATTGCAAATTCCTTTCTGTGCGTTTTGCAAGGGCCAAACCAAGCTCACGCACAAGGGTTCAATGTTAAGCTAGTAGTATAAATTAAATAACAACCTGGATGTTAGGTGCTGATTGGGATTTTTGTGCCTTGACAGTGAAGATTTTCAAAGACCGCCAACTCTGGAGCATTCTATATTGCCTTTGTTGTGTGATACTAATATGTAGGACTGCTTGAATTTTTTGTATTTTGATCTTAAAACTGCCACTGTTATGCTTCTCTTGGCTTTTACACAGGAGCATTACTTCAAATTCCTACCAATCTTGATGTCTGAACGTCAATCAAAAGCAAGAAAAAAAAAGGAGTAGCGCTAGAAGAACAGAAGATCAGGGCAATCTAAAAGAAAGCAAGAAGCAAGCAAAATCTGATGGACCAATACAATTCGGTGACAGAAGATCAGGGCCTTTTTAGCGTGCTCTACCACCTTAATTTGGCCCTTTTTAGCGGTGCCCGCAACACGAGCCTCTCCCTCCTAACAGCAATGCTACTAGCTACGAGCCAAAAAAAGAAAAAAAAAGGGACCGGATTAGTTTAGTCGCCGCAACATTCCAAGGGTCACAATATTGATTCCCTTCCCTTCTCTTCCCTAGCGCAGAAGCAGAACCCTGCTTGTTTCCGAGGGCAAAAATAGAGCAGTAGTACTCGTTGTATTGCTTGGCAGTGGCACCTAACCATGCCCTGCTTCTGCTTCTACTTCTAGTACGAGTGCAAACTGCAGGTTACTTGCAACGTTGGAAGAAGGCTCTGTTTAACAGGTTTTGCAGGCGTTTTCTGCATTTGCCAACTGAACTTTTGTGTGGCTGTGGCGATCTGTTTAGTAGCGTACAAATACTGCACAGCTGTACTGCAGTGTGATCTTTGGAACTATGCTAGTACTAATATGCTGCTGTATAATACTGCTGCACATACTAGGAAAGATGAAACCGTGCGGTTAACTGGAGTCAGGATGCAGAGATGCAGAGCAGCAGCAGTAGCATTGTACTGCACTACTGTATGTACGTACTGGTTGGTGTAAGAAAAAAGGACTGTACCACCTGCACAGGTGCTGCCTGACAGTCAAATCGACCAGTCCTCATAATTCCCAGTCTGGTAAAATACGGACACAAAACAGGTTCTGGCATTGCCGCTAGCTGGAGCAGAGGCTTGTTGGTGGTGATTTGGTAAGTAATCTCTACACTACATACAGAGCCATTATTATTGGATGCCTGAGGAACAAGCCAAGAGTTCCAGCAGCAGCATTCCGGGGGATGCATGGCTGTAGTAGATGCGTCCTAGTAGTACAACCGTAAAAGCCTACGCGAGCCCGTGACGCATGCATGGATTTTAGGAAAGTTGCAGTGTAAAGTCTCGCAGAACGAAGAGCCCAGTTCAATTATGGAGAGAGCAGAGGGGAACGGGCACCTGTTGACGCTTACTAGGAGTATCATGGAAGAATTAGCCAGCCAGACAGATAAAAGCTAGGCCATGCTGTTTCTTGTTGAAGCCTTTCTGAAAAGCACCAAAGGATCGAGTTCCCTGGGCACAACGGCACAAGGGACTGCATGCACCAGATTCTGATGGAAAACGACCGACTTCAGTCAGTCTGGAGATAACAAGCACAGGAGCAAAATGCGCCGTCGACCCGGCAGACGGTTTTATTACCATGGAGCGTGATCCAAAGCCTCTGAAAAGGCTTTCGAATAAGCAGGCAGCAAGCAAATTCCTACCAAGACACCACTAGAGTTGGAAGTCGAAAGATTGAAGAACATGGCAGTTCAATTGGAGCGGTTCAACGACTATGAGCGATGAGAGCTGTGCAGTGTACAGTACACAAATGTCACAGGTCGTAGACGACAGATGTAACACCGCCACGAAGAGACAAATTGTAAATGCATACAAAATAATTGTATGGTCCTTCGGGAGGTGGCCTTCTTCCCACCATTTCGTGGGTCAAAAAACAACAAAAACGCTAACCGTATTTGCCGTGCTCCACTCACCACGCTTTTGGAACAGGGTAAGGAGGATTATGGAATAACTCGATGGCAGCAGCAATATTACGTATCAATCAGTTCAAAACCTTTTATCAAATCATCTAGGGTGAGGTAGTTAATGACTTGAGTTACAGGATGTGCCACAAAAATATTCTCAACTAAAAGTAGGAAAACAAGTGCGAAGCTACTTAGTTGGCCAGTAAACAACACAACCAGCCCGTGCAACATGATATTATTACTCTTAGCCTAAAGGTGGCGGGTCTCTTTGATTCTTATACAGCTAGTGCTTTTGCTTCAACTATTTCATTTTCGACATAATCTCCTCGGAAGGAACCTCTAGTGTAGCTCCTGCGTGTACGCTCTCAGGCTTTACAACTGCAAAAAAGAAAGAAAAAAAAACAATACATAGGTCAAGGACTTTAAATTTCTAGCCTTTAGAACATTACTATCATATTTATTGAAACTAGCTAAAGCAGTTTCCATGCTTGATTGGTGGGAAACTAGTTTAACGCAAGCATCCTCGAGACCTAGAATTAGATATCAAAATAATAAATAAACATATTTGAAAGTTTTCTTTTTAAAATTATAAATAAAAAATATACATTTCACATTACCTTTTTCTTTTTTGTCGACGCCTCCTTCTAATCAGCACTTGAGACAAGACTACAGGCTTTAGATTCCTTCAAAGCTTGAAGCTCTTAACACGTTGAGCTATATTCACTATAGCCTCGTCTGAAGAAGTGAGGGTTAAATCAATGACCGGACTATGTGTTTTGACTTTTTCTTTAGCATGAATGGATTTTATTTTTTCTTTGGCAGGTATGGATTTTCCTTTTCCTTCGGCAGGATCGAATTTTCTTTTTCCTCTAGCAGGATTGGATTTTCCTTTCCTTTAGCAGGATCAGAATTTTCCTGATTAAAAAAAATCAGGAAAAACCAATCTTGCTAAAGGAAAAGGAAAATCCAATCCTGTTAAAGGAAAAAGGAAATCTGATCCTGCTCAAAGAAAAGGAAAATCCATACCTATCAGGAAAACAAAATCCGTTCCTGCTAAAGAAAAAGTCAAAACACATAGTGCGGTTATTGATTTAACCGTCACTTCTTCACACGTCTTCAGACGAGACTATGGTGAGTATAGCTCAACGTGTTAAGAGCTTCAAGCTTTGAAGGAATCTAAAGCCTGTAGTCTTGTCTCCAGTGCTGATTAGAAGGAGGCATGGACGAAAAGAAAAAGGTATTGTAAAATATAAATTTTTATTTCTTATTTTTAAAAAACTTTCAAATATGTTTATTTAGTATTGTGATATCTACTTATAGATCCTCCAGGAAGCTTGCATTAAACTGGTTTTGGACTCCCACCGCTCAACCATAGAAATTGTTTTAGTCAGTTTTAATAAATATGACAGTAATGTTCTGAAGGACCAGGACTATAGCCATGGAAATTTGAGTGGGTAGTACAACTATGAAGCAACAAGACAGTCTGAACTGAACAACAACTATGAACTTGTTTGATGATGGTCTCACGCTTTCCAAAAATTAAATTCGTATCACAAGGTAGCTAATAGCGTCACATTGAATAAACTTTGCCCTTTGTTTCTTCAATTGCAGACTAGCATACATCTTTATGCATATCATGTCATTGTGCCCTCCGAGGCTCTAACCATTCCAATATGTATAGTCAGTTACTAAGGCCCAATGTTATGTTTCTTGTTTCTTGGAATACTGTTCATTACAAAGCAAGTCCATATTTTGTAGGAAAAAAACATATTACTTTGATAGAAACATAGAATTGCCATGGAGATATGCTATAACACAACAGCTTGGATGCAAGAAAGAAGCAACTTTTTGCATGTAAGGTATAATCATGCAGTTAGTAACATTGCAGTTATAGCATTTTCTCCAACAGTAAGAAGCCACAGACATAAGAGAAAAAGTCCAGTTAGATACAACCAAGTCGGCATCAAATAACTTCAATCCCCCATTGCAGCTTGTTGCCCTAGCGTCAATAAATATTCATGTTAATGACTTCGATGGACTGCAATTGCTAAAGTTTTAAAGATTTTATTTGAGGAGTGTTACAATCAATCTACAGCCACCTGCAACACAGTTATTCATAAAGAATCTCAATACCTAGGAGTGTGAGGATCCTTAGGCCGGATTCCTCACCCTCCTGCTCCCAGCATCAGCGTTTACCTCCATTCCATATCTGCTTAAGATCTTATATCGTAACACAAAACCTAGCAAACCAAAACTAAACACACACATATAAAGTTCTAGAGAAGGGTCCACGAGGCCCTAACAATTTGATAAGCAGGATTGTCTACCGATTACCGCATAATCTCCAGTTCCATAAAACATGAGGTCAGTTTGTGCTAGTGTAATGCCTAACAGGTTGGCGGCCAGCAGTTTTTACAGAGCCAACTAAGATCCCTAGATCACAAGCAAAGCTAGCATTTGGAGTCACGCGACTCATACCGAAGGATCCGGAGGGCGCGCGCTTGGCCTGGACGATCATGTGGGCGATGAAGTGCGCGGCGTCGCGGGCGTCGGCGAGAGCGCGCCCGGCTTCGTCGGAACCCGGGGCCAGGCCACGGTTGTCCTCGAAGCGGCGGCGGATCTCCACCGCCGACTCCTGCAGCATAAGACGGTCGCCCGCGAACGTCCGCCGCGCCGCCCGCAGCAAGGAGCGGTAGGCAGCTAACCCTTCCGCCGCAGCCGCCATTTTTCTGAGAGGAGAGGAGAGGGCAGGGCAGGGCAGGGCCGCAGTGCGTGGGCTACTCGGCGAGATGGCAAATTGCAAAGAAATATGGTCTCCTGCAAGGACATGGAAAACTTTCTGCGTAGTTGAACGCCACTGTTTTTAAATTTTACTGACAGTTTGTTCGAAAGCTCCACCGCATAAAAATCAATTTTGCTTCCCAACTTCAGTACCAAGCATTACTTCACAACTTCATTACAAAGCAACTTTGTTTTACATTTATAGATCCATCATAAAGTATTTGATTTAAAATTTAACTCCAGCTTTATATATCCAAAGTTTCGATTCAAAACAACTATTATGCTCCTATAAAAATCTATATTTTTTTATTATAAATCAATATATTTTGTACGGTGAGAGCTCATCTGTATCTATTTGAGATTTGCTCGGGTTCAGAAGGAAAATACGAAAAAAGATAAAAGAATCCAATAGATATGCTTTATAATAAGTGATATGGTGGTAATTTTCTATCAACTTCATGATTTTTAATTTTTAGAGCACCTCCTCGTTAGCTCCCAAAAAAGTATAGTTAGCTCTGACTCTATCTTTTTTTCTGGATCTAGAATTAGTAGAGCTAAAATGTTTAGCTAATAAATTTTAGAACAGTGCTAAAAAAGATGAAATGAAGCTCTCCCAAATAGTCCCTTAAGCATCTCCAACGATCCTTCCAAAAAAATTAATTTAAAGGCAACCAAAAAAATTTTAATTTTAATTTTATCTCATCCTCCAACAACAGCATAAAAATACTCCCTTAAATTGTAAATTGTATTATATGAGTAGTTTTTCAATCTAAAATCCAGTATCCGACATTCTCAATCCTAATCCTAGTCGGTGGTTTAAAAAAAGAGTCCGACCAATGAATAATGGAATTGGCATGGATTATTTTTCTCCATTTCTATGTAAAACTAGAAAGAATTTACGAGGAGCCAAAAAATAAGAACAGTTTTAAGATATTTATTGGGTAAGAAGTGTTTTAGGCTCTTCATCGGAGGTGGTCTTATCTTTATATTTCAATTTTCTCTATACCACAACCTCCAAAACAATGTAAATGCTAAGATTCTAATAAAAATCATACCAATTGTTTTTGGTATAATATGATATTTACCATTGCAAACTCATATAATATGGTATCTATCATCGTAAAAAGGAAGAAATGGTATACGTTATTGATTTTATAAACCTTAATATTTTTTGTCATTATTATGAACCGATCATTAGCTAAGACGTGATAGTCGACCTACACAATCGAATTAGTATTCAAATTTTATAATATTATATATCTCACTTGCACGAATAATATTTTCATAATTTTTTTACATGTAAACAAATATTACTTTTAACATGTTCACACATTACAGATAGTATAATATTTATTAAATATTAAAAAAATAAAAATATTTATACATACAAATGACATATATAATATTTAAAATTTGAATACTAATTCAGTTGTAGTGGCCTTTTCCATATGACCATCATGTGTTGTCTAATGACAAGCACAAAACATCAAGATTTGTAAAAATAAGAGCATACGTCATATTTTATTTTTTATGATGACAAATACCATATTAGTTGTAATGACATACAACAAATTACCCCGCAACCATTAAAATTAGAGAAGGTTTAAAAAAATTATAGAATTTGAATTTGAATTTTTCCTATTACTTAATTTGAGACATCTAAGCATTTCTTACAATTCTAGTAAAAATTACTTAAGTGTTTTTGCAATTTACTTAAATTACTTAAATTCATAGGACATGTTATTTATCGAGGGCATTTTTTTGTTTGAGATGAATTTCTATCAAAACAATTCAAGTAGCTTCATAAACCACTCAAGATAGGCTAGCCGAGTTGCGTAATTGGGCAAAGCAGGCAGCTTTCTCTTTAGAATTCTCAGTAGCATACGTGTCAAAACAGAAAGAAAAGTGCTAAAACAGAAAGAAACTGAAGACATGTCCATGTACCATCTGACACTCCACAACTCTATTTTCCATTCGCCGTTAAGCAGGGACATCCACAACTCTTTCGCAAAAGAGAGAAGAAATTCAACAAACACAGCCGGGAACTGCATTTTGAGCTAATGATCTGTACAAGCATCTGTAACCCTTAACTAGTTCCCCAACTGGCCATAACAGTTAATGATAGTTGCGCAAACAAATATTAGGCTCCATCAACATGAACCAAACACCAGAGCATCAGGAACATCTGTTGGTTCGTCGCCAACCATCAAAACTCTTCATGTAGCACACAAGGCCTGTAGATCTTTAGATGTATCCATGTATGCATAAACATACTCCGTTCGACAATGATCACAGGTTATGCTAATTCCAGGTGTCACCAGGCACTGAGACGGAGTGGAAACCACACCCTTCTCCAAAGCTCGTCATATTAAACCTGCATCAGCCAAGAAAATTGTAAGAAAACAAGATGTATGTGAGACACTCAACTTTAGTTAGTTGCCGTGTCGCATTAATGCGAGCCATAATGCAAAAAATGATGCTATAGGCCCCATAACAAGTGGATTACACAACTCATGGTATAGACAAGCTTGTTCAGGGCCTAAGAAGGTTGTGGGGCCTCCTTCCTCCTCTTCTCTACAACATTGGTTTAAGACGTGCTACTTATTTTTAGGACCTAAATGCCATGAAGATACTAATCTAGGTTTCTCTTACTAAGTTGGCTACGCATTTGTTGCTAGATTAGCCCTCTCCTCACTCTCTTCCAGAGTACAGCACTTGATAGTTTCCCGAGCTCATCTCAAATGTTTCATTAGTAACCCTTTCCCAAGGACCTATAATAACCGTAAATACTAATAGATACTTCAGCTAACTTAAGTACTGGAAATAGTGAGGCATTAAGGGAAAATTTCATTGTTTTTATAGACGGTTTTCACTAAACAGGCAGCCAACCTTTGTTTAGACAATATTCAGGGCTACAAGGATAATCAATCAGACTACACGTCCCTTTAAGCAAACACAACTGGCACTGTGTAGCATTTAAATGCTGTATACACAGTGGTTGCTCCCATTTTTATTTATTTATTTATTTATTTTTGAGGCAAGTGGTTGCTCCCATTTAGGAAAACAGAGGGAAATACAAAATATAAATGTGGATTTACGAATACAAATACACATGTAGCAATAACAGCTATTTGGTTTGAATGCACATTCAGGAAAAAAAAATCAGGGAAATACCTGAAGCAAAGAGTGATATTTTTTCCATCAATGAAAATGAAAGGATCAAATTAATCCATGCAGCACTGTTATGTTGCAGGAACAAAGTTCCTTAGTTTGTCACAGTTAGGTGTAGGGTAGTCCTTGGCCCATTGACGCCGTTGGAGCTCCACACGACAACGCCTTCCAAGCATACCTTTGTAATCTTTCAAAACATGCTGCTCAATATTTTCTCTAGATGTACTCCCTCGGGGAAACTGTTGATCAAATTCTTGCCTGCTGACATAGTACTCAACCCCATGCTTTTCAGTAACTTTTGATATGGGGAAGTAGGATGTCCTTTGCAGAGAATACTCAGGCCGCTGTACTGGAATGAATGCAAGAGCAACAATAAGCAATACCACCATAAGATGCAACAACATTGTTAAATTTATGCCTGAAGCACCCTGCACCGTATGCTCCCGTCTCTGTTGCCTTTGTTGCCTCCCTGCTCCCCTTGCTCGGTAGGAATTCTGTGCATGGAACACGTTATCATGGGTGCCATGAAAAAAGGATCTGAATATCTCATCTGGGTCAAAATCTTCCTCATAGTTATAGAAGCTACTTCTCGCTTGCCTCCTTCGCCTTGCAGGTGTCCGCCTTAGGGCACTGGAGTGCTGCTCATTAAATTCATGATCCTCAATACTGCCTGTCTGATCGTAAGTCTTCCTTGACTGTTCATTGCTTAGGCAATTGAAAGCCTTGCTTACCAACTTAAAAGCGTCCTCTGCCCCAGGTGCCTTGTTCTTGTCAGGATGAATTTTCAGTGACAGCCTCCTGTAGGCTTTCCTAATTTCCTCACCAGAGCATCTCCTTTCTACTCCAAGAATTGCATAGTAATCATTCTTCTTCCTGATGTCGCGTATCAGTCTAACATTCTCCTTTGTGTAACCATGATCAACATAATTTCCAGCAGTGTCTTTTGGCACTTTTGGGATTTCAGGTGCTTGGCCTCTTCCAGTCTTATCATGGCATGTGGCACCGTTAAGGATACCAGATTTCTCAGTTGCGCTCAACAAATCATCAAGTGGGAGACTAGGGTCCAATCTTTGAGCGATTCTAATGAACTTTTCAGCACGTTTCCCATCTCCAGATGCAAATGCAGATTTTGCAAGATTGACAGATCGCAACGCCTCATCTTTGTTCCCATCCATGAGTCCAATCAGGCAGCTACCAACGGAGAAATCCAAACTAACAACCTACGGAAGAAGAATATAACGTTAGTGAAAAGTTGAAACTAAGCGATACATATAATTTTATTAATGCATTAAAAACACTAGAGCACTGACTAAGATGTACTACTTTCACAACTTGTTTAGCAATATAAATTTAACACCCTGTTTACCAATCGATGAATCATGAACCTATATCTACAGGCTTTGAAGTTAGTAGATGTAATCATGTAAACAAGAGGCCAACTAAAGAAACAATACACAACAGAGAAAAACTCCTTGGCCTCAATTGGAGTACATACACCCTGCACCATCGAAACTGGAGGTCTGGAATCTGCGCTAGTTTTCGAATTCCATTCCGACTCGCGACAATCCCAACCAGACACAGGCCAGACAGTCAGCATCATCTAACCAGGACACAAAACGAGAAAGAACAATTCCATCATTCCCACACCCTCAACTCTGGAATACCTTAAATGGAACCTCCTCGAGACCACGAGTACCGCTTCAGCGAAGCCGCCCAGCACAACAGAGAGAGCGGCAACCAAATCGAAGCGGAAATTACCCAATAAGAAGATAGCTCTGATCCCTAATAGATCGATCGGGGGTGCTCACCAGGGGGAGGAGGGAAGAGGGGTGAGGAGACCAGGGCCGCCACCACTACCACCACCGCCGGAGAGAGAGGAAGAGCGAAGGAGACGGATGCACTTTTCCATGATGCCCCTCGTATTTGGCTCTTTTGTATCCTGATCCATGATCACCAGTGGTCTGGGCCTGCCCAAAGCCCAGCCCAACCCAGGTAAACGGATGGATAGCGCGGCACGAATCGCAAAGCGCGTATCCTCCTCACTTTCATATACACTCGCGTGCAAACCCAAATCCCTCGCGCCGCCCGCCTTGGAAGCTTCTCGACTGCACAGGAGCCCTCCTCCCCGCCGGCGAGTCGCAGTCCGCTGGTGAGGCGAATCTCTCACGGACTCCGGTAGACTCGATTCCCCGTGGTAGAATCCTAGCGTGCGCTTATGATTATTCCCTATTGCAACTGTTTTGCGAGTAATCTTATGTTGGAGATCCCTTGCGGTCGTATCCTGTTGAGTGGCATAGGGTATTCCGATGCTATGTTTGAATTAGGCTTATGAAATAATCAATTAGTCGTGGACTGAAACAGTGAGATTGTTCTGTCAAAAACAGTTGCCCGGATTTTCGTCGTGATACTTGCAGGAACCATGACTCGACGGAACAGCTGCACGATATACGTAGGCAACCTCCCAGGCGACATCCGTGAGCGGGAAGTTGAGGATCTCTTCTACAAGGTTAGCAGTTAGTTAAATTAGTTCGGGTCATGCTGTATTCACCCGTTTGATAATGCTAGATCGACGCAGAGGTTTTCATAATGTCGTTCCGGCGTGCAATTTATAGGTAGAGATTACTTTTTTTTTTTTTGTTGCTAAAGTGATAAATATGCCCAAGATGCATGTCTGAATTATTCACATGCAGCTGTCTAACAGTAACAGTTATTTAATTCAAAGTACTAAATTCACTGCATGGTTATGCTCTGTTCACAGCTCGCAGCATAAGTACTTCAATACTTAGAAGTTTAATGTTGTGTAACTCCACCGTAGCTTTGTGCTTTACCTTCAAAAGATTTTTAGAAGGCAGATTGAAATCTCATAGTTATAACTATTTTTGGCATCACTGTTTCTCATAGATTTGTTTTCCATTACTTCTACTTCTGCAGTATGGTCGTATCGTGGATATCGACTTGAAGGTTCCTCCCAGGCCTCCTGGCTATGCTTTTGTCGAGGTACAAGGATATTGCCTTGTGCCTAGGATTTGGTTTTTGTTGCCCACTAGATCTAATTACAATTATTTTTTTTGTACGTTTGTCTCCTACTTTCATGAAATCTGTGTTCTCATTTGGTAGAGCTTTCGTGAAACAAGTTCTTCACAAACACTGTGTGGTTAGGTTTCTTAAGGCTAGATCCTTCAATGAGAAACAAGATTAACTTTGTAGACATGTTATTTAGATTTAAAATCTCATTTTTGGAGTGTATCAACCCCAGGACCTTGCTTTTATCTCACTAAAATTTGCCCACATAAAATATAGTGGATATCAATTTTATCAAAACAGAGGTCCCCAATGAGTTAGTGCCACTTTGCATTTGTCTCTTTGCTCAAATGTTACTACATGCAAAGAGTTTCAATTTGGATGCATAATAAGCCTTGCCTAATTGGTGGCATGAGGCTCCTGGATCTATCTGCAGTGCTATGCACTGCTTGACATGCTTAGCTCCATGTCTAGTTACTATTAGTTCTCTTAATGACAGCACTTTATTCATATTACTGCATCTGCCTGATCTTAAAAAACTTGGCCCCGGGGGTAAGACCGCCCCCGCGGTATTCAATGAAGAAGCACATGCAATGCAGGGTCCGAGAAAAATCCACAAACCCTGGTCCAACCCTCAAGGATCCGCCCCCTATGTTTTGGATCTTAACCCATGCTTTGAGCCCACCCTGTACATGAGGTCCCGCCCACCATAGGTCTGATGAACCGAGTGCATCTGCCTGATCTTGTCTAATTCCATGTCAAAAAGACAAAAATGATCAATAACCATGGACCTATTTTTAAGTTTCTTCGTTCAGGGCTTCAGGCACCATTTTAACCCTATGTTAGTTTTACTTTTCACATGTCCATTAGAGGTGCAATTCAAATAGGGAAAAAACTCAACCTGCTGGGGGTAAGACAGTCCTCCAATATATTTCCACGAAGACCTTCTCAGTCTCACGGAGGTTGACACCCCCCCCCCCCCCCCCCCAACACACACACACACAGAAAAAGAAAAACTGCCGACTCTTTACGCAGCAGCACCATAAACTGTGTGAGAACGACTACTGTCCTTGGACCTATGCTTTGGCATGGAACAGATGAGAGGATATTTTTAACCCAGCCTGAAAATCACTCCCATGTTAGGGCACGAGGAGTGCTACTGGAGCCACCTAACGAACTCAGGTAGAAGCCCATTTGCAGTGCAACTCAATTATAACAGTTAAAACTTCTTCCCCAAAAATTCCTCACATTTTTTTCCTGTGATACTAGATTTCATTCTATGAGGCTCTGGATGATATCAGAAGTTGTTTCTTTAGTTACCTTTCGAATCACCAACATAGATGAAGATTCATTTTGTCTCAACTTGGTTTCTTGCTAGTGGTCTCTCAGGGTTTACCATGCATGATGGCCCTGGAGTTTTCCTTTTTTTTTTTTCTGGATTCCCCTGACCAAATGGATGTTACTGCTTTCCAAAAGAAAGACCATTCGTGGGCAGGAGGGCTGAGATGTGAACGTTCACTTCCATGCTTGTATATTCTCTTTAGGTAACTCGGAAATGATTGCCCTAAGTCCTCATTGTGTGAAATATACAGAACTGGCAACATATAATTGGGATAGATGTGGCACAAACTTTACTAAATGCTTTATTCACAAAAAGAATAGTATTTTTCATGCTCTGAAATTAATAATAAGGAAGCACATAAGAGGCTGGAATACTGACAACAAAGTGATACTTTTTGCAGTTTGAACACCCACGTGATGCAGAAGATGCAATTTATGGTCGTGATGGATATAACTTTGATGGCCACAAATTGCGGGTGAGTTGATCGTGTCCATTTATATGCTCCTTCAAGTAGATTAGTTAATAATCCTGTGTCATATCGCGGATTTTAAGTGTAAATTATAGTAACACGGGATATGAAAAGAAAAAGAGTGAAGTTTATTTTTTCACATGAAGGTAGATCATTATCTAATTTGGTTGTTAGACAACACCCTTTAGCAATGTTTGTATTTTTATTAATCTTAATAAAGTGATGATGGCTTAGTGGTGAGTGGTATGCTTCAATTTGAAGAGGTTATGAGTTCAATGCTCCAATTTTATGTGTTTTGTGCACTGTTTACTAAGAATTTTATCTTCAAGGTAAAATTGGATGGTTGTGATGTGTTGATGATCCTAATCCAACGGCTATTGTGTGTGCTTATAAGAAAACCGGCTATTGTGTGTTGATGACGTGGTGCAATGTTATGCGATAGAATGGTTTAGTGGGCAATGCTTGTTATATAAAGGAAGATTATCAGGTCCCGGAGCTGATGCATGTCTCTTGTCCCCCCTGATTGCAATATCTGCCCAGGTGGAATTAGCTCATGGTGGAAGAGGTCCTCCTTCGTTTGACCGATCAAGCAGTCATAGTAGTGCTGGACGCCGTGGTGCATCTAAACGCACTGATTACCGTGGTTTGTACCTCTCACTGTCCAGTTTTGAAGATTTGATTGAGAGCTGTTCTTATATTAGATCTATTCATTGTGATGCAGTTATGGTTACTGGATTACCTTCTTCAGCATCATGGCAAGATCTCAAGGTTGTATGAAGATATAAGCTCATGAATTACTGTTTATACTTCATGATTCATAACTTTACATGATGTTCAGGACCATATGCGTCGAGGTGGTGATGTCTGTTACGCTGATGTTTATCGTGAGGCAGGAGGTTAGTTGCTGATACTTTTTGGTTATTATTCTGTTCAATACTTTTAGCATAGCCATTGTTGGTCATGTTACCATTTCCGTTAATGCCCCAATACTGATGTTATTCTTGTATTTCGCAGCAACTATTGGAGTGGTGGACTATACCAACTATGATGATATGAAATATGCAGTAAGTTCTAATTGTTTTCTGGATCTTTTTTCCTCAATAAAGGTTATGCACCCTATCATACAAAACTTCATTTTATGTGTTCATGTTATAACTGACGAAAACAAGGAACTTTCTGATGTATCTACTCTTATACACGTTCATGCTATGAACATATTTCCATTAAGAGAGATGCTGACCATTCTCCTAACGTTGTAGATAAAGAAGCTTGATGATTCAGAGTTCCGTAATGCATTTTCAAAGGCTTATGTGAGGGTATGGTCATCTTATGCTCTCCCCATCTTTTTGAATGACAATACAGAAGATAAACAATCAATTCAAATTTCATGAACTTGATTTTCAATAGGTAAGGGAGTATGATGCTAGGCGCAGCCGCTCTATCTCCAGGGAAAGAGACCGAAGCCGCAGCCAGTCATACTCAAGAAGCCGCAGCCGCAGTTATAGCAGGAGCAGGAGCAGGAGCAAGAGTAGGAGTCCACGGTATATTTCAGTTTCATCATGCTTGAACAATTTGCTTCAGGCACATCGTAGATGTTTAACTTGCAATATTCTTTGTTGATTCAGGTCCAGATCTGCTTCTCGGTCACCATCACCTGTTAAAGCGAGGTACTGCACAATTTCGTCTTGGTTGGCAATGATTTAAAGTTGAGGAACATGTTGTTTTTCAGAAGTAGTGGGGATTCCAAAACATTACCCATTTCTCGTAGTTTCTATCTTTTTAAAAAAAAAAACAAAGAATTTCCTTCCTATTTGTACTTTATGCCATTTCCTATTTGATATGCTCTACATCTTCTTTTATGAAAATTTTAAATTCGCATTGATCTGATTATATGCATGTGTGACTGCATAGCTGTCCTTCGTGGTTGAAGATTTGCTCTTGTCTTTACTAGATTGGGGCCCATAAGAAGATCTGGGATTGCTTTGGTAGGATATTGGAATGTTAAGAACCTGACGATGGTTTGGAATGTTGGATAGCTGGATTGTGATGCACTGACAAAGTGGACTGCAATCGACGGTAGGAGCAAAGATAGGGGCTGGCACTAAACAAATATGGACTGGATTTTGTGGTATAATCGAATACTGTTGAATTTAATAATTCTGTTCTGAAGTGTAAACCTTGGCCTTAGAACTGACTGCACCTCATCCTCAAATATCTGTCTAAGCTTTGAGTTTAAAAATTTAGTGACAGAATAAACAAAGATTTGGCCCTGTTGGATCAAATAGATCTATGATTGGGCATCCTCATTTGACAAAATATGACTTTCTCTTTAGATAAGTCGTATAGTCTTTTATTTAAGTTAGAGTTTGTTAATGTAAATAAAAAGAACAGTCTTGGACATGAGTGCACTGCAGATCTGACAAATATTTCCAGATATATAACTTTCAATATGTATGGGTGCTACTGTACTCTGGTTAAATCATTTTACATGCAGTATTGCAGACTAACTATTATTCTTTTGTTTTCATAGATCACCATCTAGATCCCCGTCGCCTGCTGCTTCTGTAAGTCTTATAAAAATGGATAATGCGTTTGTATTTAATGTTTTCCTGTGTGCTAATAGAAGCTTTGTACAGCCGCCTCGTGACAAGTCTGCAAGTAGGAGCCCTGCCAGGAGCAAAAGTTTGCCCCGATCTGTGTCTCCTGTATTTACTTGACCCATACTTCATATCTTTGGCATTATTGGTGACCTAAAAACTATGTATATTAATTTGGTCTTGGTTGCTTTCAGGCTAAATCTGAGTGAAATCTGATGGATTGAGAACCTTCTGAAACAGCAGGACTTTGTAGTGCTCGGGCGAGAAGGTTATAACATAGACCATGAGCACTCTCTGAAGTGTTGCATTACTTATAACAAAATCATTGCTATTGTTGAGCCATGCTATCCAAGAAGAAGAATACTATTTTAGGAGGTTGTTATGCTTTTATTAGTCGCCAATATGTAAAACCTTTCGACTTTGCACTGGCGGTGCTAATTCAGAGTTATGTTACCTAGTTCACTTTATCAGCAGTACTTTGAGGTAGTGTCTTCGGTGTCCTCGTCCTCTTATTTGGTTGTGTTCCTATTTGCTACTGGTAGCGTTGTTACTATTTGCTGTATCTGTAGTACAATTCATTTGCTGCAAGATATCTTTGCTCAATCATTCAAATGCGGAGCCGTTGCTTTTGTGCTTGGTCCGTACTATTTGTCATGTTCGATGACCTTGCCACCGCTTTCTAGCTGCACGGGTCTCTGGTTATCTTTGTTCTCGCAACAGTGGTCTGTCGATACCTCAAAAGGCAGACTGAAACCAAGTAATCAATTGCACTGACATCTGTGCGAGCTTGATGTTCTGACTGCACGGGACACTTGTGTTATTTCTCGGATATTTTCTGTAACCTCTGGCTTCCCAATTGCGCTTTCAAACAAACGCTCAGCCGGAGCAACTGGGGCTGACGAGATCACTGAAGGTGTCGTGTCGTGTGGACCTTGTGCACTATCGCTGTTGACGGCCACCACACGGTTCATCATGTGCTGTTTGCTTTCGCCGGGTGCTCCGCGTTAGGATCCTATGCAGTAGCGTGCAGAGGATCCGTATCCGGGTACTCCGCAATATCCTTTCATTCATCCTCATACGTGGTCGAGTAGTACTTAGTACTACTTATCTTCATCAGAAACAAACACATAGCTTTTAGAGGTGCCTTTTCAGGTTCTGTTGCATGACCAAATTCAATGTCTCTGGATGGATGGTTTAAACTTTAGAGAAAACATGCATAGGAGGAATGGAGGATTACTTTTTTTTCGCTGGGAAATAGAGGATTACTATGCATACAAGAACTGATAGATCAAATGCCTGTTCTGCAAACTATATCAGGCACAAGGAAAGAACAGATGCAAAAATATTTACTCCCTTTTGTCCCCTCTTATTTGTTATCTAGCTCTGGGTATAGAGATTAAAAAAAATAAAATAGGTATAAAGAAAATAGGAGAGAGATAAAAATGTATTGGAAAGAAGAAATGTATATTAAAAAGCAAGGAGAACAAATAAAAAGGATGATTGTAGGATCCTAGATAAACAAATAAAAAGGAATAGAAGGAGTATATAATATAATGAGATTGGCTAAGTGGCAAAAATTGAATGAATCTTCGCAAAAGAAATTGAATTAACCCTTTCATTAATGGCATGTTTGGATTAAAGAAATGAAAAACATAAGAATAAAAAAAAGTATGAATAAAAAAATATAGGAAGCAGAAAATTAAGGAAACCACATGAATCCAAATCAGAGGAATGAAAACACTATGGTGTTTGAAATGTAGGAATAGAAACATGGAATATAAAATATTATTTGAATTTAAATAAATTATTTAGCAGATATATTATTTTTTGTGTTTTAATTTAGTAGCTATGCATAGCTCTCATAAACATATTCCTGCCATATTTTTTTAATCCCCACTTCATTAATCAAATGTTAATATCATTACTTACATAACTAAAAAGTAAATGTCGATGTTCGTTACCGTCGACTAGTGAATTTATCGTGAGGGGTGCGTTTTGAGGCTTCGATGGTTCGCGAGAGGACACAAGGTTTATACTCGTTCAGGCAAGGATGCCCTACGTCCAGTTTTCGAGCTGCTCGTGTTACTGGCGACAAGGATTACAAGGGGGGTTACAAGTGGAGGAGGAAGGGGAGTGGTCCCTGTCTCTTAAGTGCGTTCGTGGGTATATGCTCTAAGGCTGGCGCCGGGAGCTAATGAGCGTTGTCCAGGCTTGTGTAAAGACTCGTGTGTTTGGAAGCTTGTGCGCCTTGAAGACCCCCCCCCCTTCGTCTTCGATCTCCCTCCCCTTTTATACGGCGATGTGAGGAGGGCTGGTTCCGTGAAGCTGACAGAGGCCGTACACCTAGTTAGGCCGGGCTGCAACGGGTGACACCTTCGGTGTGATCCCGCCGTTCCTGTTCGACGGAGGGGCCTGTGCTGTCATTCGGTGAAGTTCCATCCGTATGAAGAAAACACCACTGTAGGAGCCGGCTTGATGACGCCGTGGTTGTGGCCTTCGCTCCGAGACGTCCTGTCGCCTAGGGGCGATGAGTCTCTGACAAGGGCGGTTGGAGTGACGCCCATCCCGTGGACGGTGCACGTCGTGTGCATTTAACGCCCACTTGCCCTAGTAGCGGGCGGCTCTACCTGTCAGCGGGCGTGGGGGTGTCAGGCATTTATTTCCCAACCGTTGCCATCCGTCCTATTCGTGGAGTAGCAGGCGATTCGCCCGACCCTTAGGTCGGGCGAGGCGGAGTCGCGTTCGCTCGACTCCTATAGAGACGGGGTCGAGCGCGCCGTCCGAGCATAGAGGATCCGACCCCTCCTCGAAGGGGTCGGGCGAGGCGGAGATCGCCTGTTGGCTCGGCCTACAGCGCGCCCCTACGATGCGGAGGCTGGTTTAGGCGAAGGATTTATTTATACCTTGATCACGTTATTAAGGTCGAGGGTCATGAAGGTTAATTACCTCTGATATTGACCCTCAACAGTAAATTAGTAATACTTTTGATTCTTTAAATTATTTGTTTTCTTTTTTATATAATTTCTCTTTATATTTTCTCATCATCTAAATAAAAAACAAAAGAAATTTTCTCTTAGTTCAAACCTTATTTTTTGCTTTCTCTATTTTGTGAGCAAAGGAAACTCCATTGAAAAGTAAAGCCTCATTTCTTCATTTCAAACACATCCATTGAAATTTCTTCGGAATGAATTCTTTTAGATTTCCTTTTTAAAATTTTCATTGTTCCAAAACACACCCTAAACGGCGCTTCAGCTTCTCTGGTCACGACAATCGTATCGGAAGGTGCACAGCAGGTGTGTGAATGAATGATGCTGCTCAGACACTTCTGACAGGGGCAGGAGCTGCTAGCCTGCTACTTGAGGTGTAGTAGGTGGTATCCGTACGTAGGTCTGTATTGATGGAAGGTGTACAATATAAAATCCTCGATTAAAAGGTCTAAATATTACTTCCTCTTCAGACATGGAGATTAAAAAATAAAAAATAAAATAAAAATAAATAAAAATAGAGATATTTTGAGAAAAATATATTAAAAAATAAGATGAATAAGTAAAATAAGATAAATATAAAATTATAAATAAACAAGTAAATTATAACAGAAAGTATACTAATATTTGTTACTCTATAAATTATATAAATAAATTATAGTCTATAAATAATTATAATTATTAAATATTTAAAATATATAATTTAAAACAACTTATAAATAATTATAACTATAATTACTTATAAGTTTTAAATATTTAGATATATAAAAATATTTATAACATATAATCTGTTTATATAATTAGTTTATAATAAATATGAAACACATCCTTAGTCAAACTGACACGCATATAACAGTGAAATGAACAGTTCAGTTACCGCCAACGTCATGTATATCGAACAGCACGTGCGCGGACGCCATCCACACAAGAAAATAATTAACAAACTGTACTTCACGTCGTCGATCCCGCTAAAGCTTACATCACCACCACATAAAATCGAGACCTATTAAAAAAAGACAAAAAATGGAAAAGCGCTATTATTAAAGTCATTTCCTCCTCCTACCTCCGCGGAAGCATCGAGGAGGCGATCCGCCCGCCATGGCCGACGACGAAGGGAGCGCGTGCCGCGGCAAGAGGGCGGCGGCAGCAGTGGAGACGGCATCGCCGCTGTCTGCGCTGGCCGACGACGTGCTGTTGCAGATCCTGGGCCGGCTGGAGGGCGACCCGCGGGACTGGGCGCGGGCGTCCTGCGCGTCCCCGCGCCTCGCGTCCCTGCTCGGGGCCGCCTGCCTCCCGCCGCGCCTGTCGCGGGCGCTCCCGGCTGAGCTCCTCCCCGCGCTACCCCCCGACGGCGCGCCCGCGGCCTGGGCGGCGCTCCAGAAGCTCTCCGTCTGCTGCCCGGGTCTCCTCCGCGCCGGCGTGCTCCTCGAGCCCACCGACGACTTCGGGCTCGAGCTCGACATCGGGCCCGACGTCCCCTTACTCCTCGCCTCCGACGACGCCGCCTCCGTCGAAGGGCTCGAGGCGACGGCCACCTCGCGGGACCCAGCTGGGGCCGCGCCGGCCGCCACCGAGGTCGAGGTTGCCGGCGGCTCCAGCGACGCCGCGGTGGGCGACGCGTGGTCGCTCTACGACGACCTCTACCTGGACGCGGCATACGACTGCTCGTCCGAGCTGCAGATCCCGTGTTCCGAACCCGCCCCGCCCCCAGCCGCCGCCGGTGCAGCCGTCCGGCGGGATGAGGAGGAAGCGACGAGTACCACCACCAACGCCGTCGCGCGACGCGGCGTGGTGGCCGGAACGCGACGGCGGGCGCGGCGGTGGGTGGGCCCCGTGGGCGCGCACCTGGCGTCGGGGTCGTGGACGCTGAGCCGGGAGCAGGGGAACAAGCTCCTGGCCAGCCGGTTCCGCGGCGACCGGCTGTACCTCTGCGACTGGCCCGGGTGCGTGCACGCCGAGGAGCGCCGCAAGTACATGGTGTTCCGCGGCGTGTTCCACAACTTCGCGCGGTCCCAGGTGCGCCGCGCGCTCAGGGTCACGCGCCGCCCCACCGTCGCCGTCGAGTGCGCCTACTGCGGATGCCAGGAGGCCTGGGACCTCTACTCCGCCTTCTGCCTCCGCAGCTTCTACGGCTACCACGACGACGGCGAGCCCGTCGTGCGCGCCTACGTCTGCGAGAACGGACACGTCGCCGGCGCCTGGACCGAGCGCCCGCTCTACTCCTGATTTGCCTGGGTGGGTATCGCGTCATTCGGTTCGGTGCCATTGCCACCGCCAGGTGCTGCTACTATAGCATTAGAAAGCATTGTATAAGTTAGTAGCGATAATAATTGTTTGTGTGTGTGTCTGCATATAGGAGGAATGCGGCGGATTCCGACGAGCTCGATAAGATATCTTTCTTTCTTATTAGTACTGTGATTATTGACGAGAATGGAGATTCTGATTATTACAACAGAATTTGATGTTTTTGCTGCTATGCCATTTGCAATATGAGATGAGAAGCATTACTACTTCATTAGTAGGAAGTCTTTATACCTTGATATGTTGGTCGTTATCACGTGCTCACTGCAGAGTTCGTGGATCTCCCAGGAGGCCAGGACCCAGGACACTTTTATCCTTCTTTTTATGATGTTGTTGATGATGGTTAAGCATGTTTGGTCGCCGAAGCTATTACACTATTCGTGTTAACCTTGTAATTCTGACTGATAAATTCTTGAGAATTGGAAGAGAATTTCAAGTGCTGTATATATCTTGGTACTACTACGTTGTGGTTGTGGTTGTGGTTGGACTGAACCGAAATTCGCCCGTGGATCTTGAAAACAGAATTTGCATCGGCTGCAGTGTAAGTGTCTGTTTCACAGGGATTATGAAACTGATTATATAGACGGATCGTAATTTATAAGTGATTTTATTTGACTAACCATCTAATACTCATATATGATTATAGGCACATATATAAATCATATAACTTTTAGTTATTTGACCGTCATAATTATATTTATAGATTATAATTTATTTGCATAATCAGTTTCATAATCTCTGTCAAATAGGTCCTAAATGTTTTTATCCCCTATTATAGTAGAGAAAATTACTTATTGGCCTTTAAAAAATCTTTCTCTTCCTTCTTTGGTCCTCTTCTAACAAAATTTTCTTATTTGACCTCTAAATTCGAGGATGCCTTCTTTGACGTTTCCGTTATTTTTATACTAACGGTGTTAGTTTGAGGCCTTATAAGGAACTTTGTAATTTTATAGGTAATGTTTGATGATTGTTTTAATTTGCGTAAAAAATATAATTTAGACTGAAAATATTCTTTACCACACAACTGTAACAAAAAAATTGTTAACATATCAAAAAATAATTAAGATGTGTATTTTAAGCATTTATTTTATTAGCGTATGTTATAACATAATAAATAATTTAAAATTTAAAATTATTCTGTTGTAGTGTGCAATTTTTAATTTTTAGATATTTATTTTATATTTTAATAAGCGCTAGTAAAAGAAAAAAAATACACATTTTAATTATTCTAGTGATATCTTAACAAATTTTTCTATTACTGTAGTAAAGAATATATTTCCAATTCAAATTATACTTTTTTATATAATTTAAAAAATCCTTAAACATTAGCCGTAAACTAACACTCTTAGTATCATTAAAATTTTGAAGGTCAAGTAAGGAAGTTTGGTTCGAAGAAGGACAAGAAAGGAATGAAAATTTTTTTAGGCTAAATAAGTAATTTTGTCTTGAATTTGAATGAAATTTTGTGGTTTGTCCATCCCCTCTTTTTTTTTTAGAAAATATGTATTGATAACTATAGTATCTTGTCAAAACTCTAAAAATATGTTGTATCAAACAAACCATAATCGTTTGAAATCATCACAAAACTAAAAAAAAACTTAATCGGCTGAAATTATCCGACCTTTCCGACACAAGAAGACAAATATTTCAGATACAAAAATTTGTAACAGAATAAATATTTTGCTTCACAACAACACGTACAACTAGCTTGACATTGAGAGAGGAAGATCTTGGTCTAACCATGGCCTATGGGCGCTTAGTAGGGTTGACTGAATCTGAAAAGCTCATAAATAATTATTATGCATTTGACATATTATGGCCAGAGTTTACAAAACTGGTGGAAGTCCCGGTTTCCATGGTGACCTGGTTTTCAGCTTAAAAATTTAATTTTTTAAAAAAAATTTAGAAAAATTGGTAAAGCAAAAAACCATTAGTAATCGAAAAAAACTAAACGGCTTATTAGTAAAACCAAACGATTTATCGATTCATATAAGAATAGTAATGATTCATTTAAAAAAGTTCACAAACCAGAGAAATCTATGATCAACCAGAACAACCGTCTTGCAAAAACAAAACGAGAAAAACCATTGGTTTATCCGTGAAACCGAATAGTTTGACGGCTCCCAACTGTTTTAATTTGTTTTTTTGAATTTCATCCAGTTTTCGGTCGGTTTTTGGATTTTGCGGCTGTCGGTCAACGTGATGGTATCTGATTTTTTATTGCTATTATAACCCTAATTATGGCTTACTAAAGTTAGATCGTGAAACTCAAACAAACAAACAAACAAACAATTTTATTAACAATTTTTTCTTTTATATTTTTAGAATATTAGACTTTTCACTATATGAAAGCTAGATTTTAGGATTTTCTTTTAGAATACTAGAGCATGTTTGCTATGGACTCTAAAAGTGATTTTGTTTCAACCTTTTCGAAAAAATTGGTAAATAATTTTATTAGAAGTGATTCTACGTCCCCACATTAAGAACTAATTCTCTAATTTATACTTGAGCTAAAAACACAAAAAATATAATTTTTTATGACTTCTTTATTTACCTCTATATTAGGAGTTGGCAAAAAGTTATTTTACCAATTTTTTTTATAATAGAAACACTTTTCTAGGAGGGGCTATTTTTAAGAGAAGTTATTTATTACGAGAGCTGTTTGCTAGGGAATCCACATCCTAGATTTAGGATCTAAAATTTAAACAAATGGCATAATCACTTGGTTCCCACTATATAAAAGTAGATTGTAGGAGTTTTTTTAGGAATGCTAGATTTTAGGATCTAAAATTCAAACAAATGGCATATAATCACCTGGACTTGGCCTGGATTCGGCTGGTAGAGGCTAGGCGCCTCCTCCATACTGCTGGCTGAGGACGTGCGGGCGATCGTTCCTATCCACGAGCGAACTGTCCGTTACGTTCGTCCGCCGATCCGGAGGCGCCGCCGCCGCCGCCGCCTGCCGCCAGCATACGACCGGGCCAGCGGCGGCGAGACTCGCAGTCGCGGCAACCCGCCACCACCGTCTGGCTGAGCCTAGGAGTTTTTCTCTAGGCCGGATTTTAGGTATGGCGGCTGCCCTACCGCCATATTGGTCGGTCCGCCTCTGATTGGGTGGTACTTCATCAATCCTTCGAATTTGTCCTTCCATCCTTCTTTTTTCAGATTTGTTTTCCTGAATGAATTATGGTCGCTGATGCCTTTCTATATTGGAAATTGGCAGCGCCTTGTTTGATCCTGGGTCACTGGAAAAGACGCTACTCGGTTGCTGCCATGGCGGCCACCCCGGTAGCGGATGGCAAGGATAATGCTGCCGATGGGAAGGCTCGCAATGTGGTTGTCAAATCAGAGACCGTGGATGTGGTAAATGACGATTATAGGGCGCCGCAGGGTGCAGGTTCTGCCACTGGTGATCCAACGGTGACATTTGGAAGGTTCGCTGACAATGTTCAGTTTCCTGAATATGAGGATGGGGATAGCACGGAGTGCTCGAGCTCTTTTGATACTTGTCACTTGGTATCTGATGATGATATGGAGTTGGACACAGGAGTCATGGAAGTGAATTCAGTGTTTCAATCTCATATCAATACTAAAAACACCACTATCATGCCAGATCTAGTTAGGTGAGTATCAGTTCTCAGGGTTTTAGGCGCTACCTGTTCTATTCATTTTATTTATTGAGTTAGCATTTTATTGTAGTAGTAGAAATAAATTTTCTAATTTCTATGAACTATGATAGAAAGCTAGATGCTTTCTTAATAATTGGATGCTCCAAATAGTTGCTACACTTTACTACACCTCAAGGCTCAATGCATGGAACAGGGTGTTCCTGCTCATATGGACATATAGCCTTATGAGTGTTTTTTTTACTCCTTTTGTTGTGTTGAAAGTTGAAATATATAGTATATTTGAACATCTTACACAATACTTCCGTTGTTTGATATTTATTTTTTCCATGCCAATATACTGTATATGTCATTTTTTTTAATTTTATTGATAAACAAAGTGACATGTTTCAGTAAAAGAAAAGTGACAGCTGAATGGAGAAAATATATTGGCCCAGTAATGTGGCGATGCCAATGGTTAGAGTTGCGTATGAATGATCTTTTGTCGCAAGTGGAGAAGTATGACAAGGAACTCGCTGTAACTAGTCATGAAAAAGATCTGCAGTTGGAGATGATGAATGCAGATTGTACGAACTCAGGTTTGCCGGAACTAGATCTTCAAACTCATGAGAGAAATACCATGAAGAGGATGAAGAGGAAAAGAGATGAAGACATCATGGACTCCACAGAAAAGCACCTAGTACTATCCTATTACAATGGTCCGTCCTTCTACAAATTTTTTAGACATTATTATGTTGCATGAGTATTCATATTCTGCCTTGTGTTGCTAGCGAATATTGAAAGTACTGAAGTTTTTCTCAATGGTCCAATCTTCTGCAGAAAAACAAAAGAAAAAAACTGAAACAGATGAGTTCTTGGTTGATGATGATTTTAACAGCTTAGGTATGTTGGATGGCTATGTTTGTGTGCTTGAGTCTTTGTTATATTGAAGCAGGAAATTTGTTCCAGTTGGATTTAAATTTGAAATTCATTTTCTAGTAATATTCATTGTTTGACGTATCAGGTATGACACCACTGTACATGATTTTAAGTATAGGTAATCATATTATTGAACTGTCAGGTGTCTAGACAATTGAGTTTAGAAAAGTTCAACTTACTCCCTTAAGTTAGGAACTCAGGATAACTTCCTAATCTATTATTTGGTTGAGTTTATACTTGAATTTTTGCTTGCGTTTATTATACTGGTGTCTTTAAAGGCACAGTATCAAGTGCTAGGTTATAAGTCTATTAACACAGTACGAGGAACAATAATTTTTGTACTTTATGGATGTTATAGGAATCTTTATAATTTGAAACTAGACTTTCAGAAGAATACAAATAACATAAATAGTTACAAAATAACTTTATTTTTTTTTCTCCTTATGACATCATTTTAGTATTTCGAGTTTTTACTTTTGCGAACACAGATAAAAGTTTGTTACAAATTCATAAATTATTTGTCCCTCTGTTTTCTATATAACTTTTCATTTTGCACCCAAAAAAGGTTTTCAAATATTTTTGTGTGATTCCGAATGCCTTCCCATTTTGCCCTAGGTAACATCAGCCAACACTCTGGGGACCATGTGTATAAAACATTTGTAAACTAAAGGGTCATATGGTCCCTTCAAATCTGCTGCCAACAAAGGCAGTTTTTTTGTAATGAAAGTTTTACAACTGCTTGCCTATGTTTTCATGCTTGGTTAAAAGTAACAATTTTGAAAAAATTAGACAGTAGATTAAACTTGTAAGTTCAAGTAAAACTTCTTTCAGAGTTCATTATGTTTGGGCCCTTAGTTATACTTGTTGCAGTGCATCGAGAAGCATGGGTCCCAAGTTGACAATGAGTGAGAGCATCCCAAGGTCAATGATGGAAATTTAAAACAAATATGAATTATGCTGAAAGCACACGTTTTACTACTAGATGCAGTTGAGGAGTCATATATTTGAGAGTTTGAACTTGTGGGTTTATATTTGTTATGGGCCCTCTGCCCATGCAGCCGCTGCAGTCGACCTAGGCGACGCATGGGCCATCCCTGCCAAGCCCGCACAAGAAAGTGGCTAAAAAGAAATAATTAGGTAGTCTTATTTTAGTAGATGGATTAGTTTTCTATTCGGAATCTATTATTTTGTTATAGATAGGAAGGTTTGTTTCAAATTAGGAAAATGAGTCGCAATCAATTAGGAAAGGTGTGAGAGTAAGGCCTATAATTATAAGGCCATTGTATCCATGATCCCTCATGAGTGAAAAGGGTTTATTCCCAAATCTCTCTAGCTCTTACGTCTCTCCTGCGTCCTGCCCCAGCGCGGCGGTGCCCTAGCCACTGCCACCTCCCTACAGTGCTGCCACCAGCCAACCGCCAGTCGCCCCAACCCTAGCTAGGGGAAGGTGAACCATAACACGTGGTATCACGAGTCCTTGCCGATCCTCTCTGCTGACCTGCCCTGCCATGGTCACCAACAATGAGCTTCCCGGCATCGACGCTCCCACTCCTTCCATCGCTATCTTCTAGAAGACGTTCAACGCCAGCCGGGTATAGACCCACGTTGCAATCAGCAACCTCACCAAGCTGACGACCAAAAGCCATGCCGAGCTTACCAAGGCATAGCCGGCATCCTCGCTCATCTACCAACTAAGAAGGAGGACGACGACGACGCCAAAGCTCGCGTGGCCACGGAGAAGGCCGCCCTCACCGTTGTCGTAAAGAAGGCGAAGGTTGACAACATCCTCACTAAACGATCTCACCAACAAGGCGCTCTCGGGCTTCACCAAGGATCCGTAGTCGGCATCGAGGGCACCTACCCCGCCTTTCATTGGTGGCTCTCCGACCACTCTCCATTGCGACGCCCTCGCCATGCCACACTACCACAAGCTCATATTCCTCGTCTACGATGGTAAGGATGATCCTTTACCGTGGGTGAACAAGTGTGAGCAATTCTTCGTTGGTCAGGCTACACCTCTCGTAGAGCGCGTGTGGTATGCCTCGTTCCACATGAACGGGGGCACACATTAGTGGTACATGTGCCTCACTCTAGAGAGGGATGTTACTGAGTGGTGTGACTCTGCTCATTTCGTCAACAAGCGCTTCGGTCCTCCAATGCACGCCAACCCTCTAGGTAAGCTGGCCAACCTTTGAAGCACGAGCCCCTTTGACAACTACACCGAGCAGTTACTGGCTCTTGTCGCCCATGTCGGAGATCTACACGGCTCCCAACAGGTTAAGCTGTACACCGCACGGCTCCAGGAGCCGTTGAAGATGGAGGTGGAACTCACCAAACCGGTGGACATGGAGAAGGTCATGAACTTGGCCCGTGCCTATGAGTGGACGAATTCCATTCTGGCGTAGCACCCCCTTAGGCTACTTTGACTTGCTAAGCTTCGACACGGCCCACACCTCTTGTTGGCGGCACCCTAGTGACGGACGCTGGTAACTGGGCACAATCAGCCCCAAACTCTTCTACGCCACGAACGACCATCAACCGTCTTACTCCTAAGGAGATGGTGGACAGGCATGGGGAGAACTTGTGCTTCAGCTGTGATGAGATCTTCTCTTGTGGTCACAAGTGTACACACTTGTTCTACATCGAGCTGCTCGAAGACTTATCGACATCGATGACGGCAGCTTGATGACACTCATGGCGATGGTGGACACACCATGATGCTATGGAGACAAGTGCCATCAAATTGTTGTCGCTGATGTCGATCATGTCGTCGAGTAGAACAAGTGCTTACACTTGTGTCAAAGAGAGAAGGTCTCGTCACAGTTGAAGCACAATTTCTTCGCACGCCTTTCTGCCATCACCTCTCGAATGAGGCGCTTGAAGGTCTTCCCTGGTGTAGAAGATGCTGGAGTGATGAACCGTGTTATCGAAGCAGAGCGAGTCAGAGCAGGAGGGCAAGGTGCCCCCTTATGCTGCAAGGGGCTAGAACGGAGTTCTTCTGATCGTAAGCACAAGCCAAGTTTATGGCCTCCTCCATGTCCACCGGTTTTGCGAGCTCCACCTTCGTCTTCAACGGCTCCTGCATCCCTACGGTGTATAGATTAACCTGCTAAGAGCCGTGTAGATCTCCGACACGAGCGACATGGGCCAGGTATTGCTTGTTGTTGTCGTTGACGAAGGGTAGCTAGCTCGCCCAGAGGATTGGCATGATATGGAGGACCGAAGCGCTCGTTGATGAGCCGAGCGAAGTTGCGCCACTCCATCACATCCCTCTCCCAACTGAGGTGCATGTACCACCATTGTTGTGCGCCCCAGTCATGTGGAACGTATACCACACGCGCTCTTTCGGAGGGAATTGCTTACACCTGTCAGCCATGGCAAAGGATCATCCTTGCCTTCGTAGATGAGGAACGAGAGCTTGTGGTAGCGTGGTACGGCAAGGCGTCGGAACGGGGAATGGTCGAAGAGACGCCAATGAACGACGGGTAGGCGCCTCTGGTGCCGACGATGGATCCTTGGTGGAGCCTAATAAAGCCTTGTTCGTGAGATTGTTGGTGAGGATGTCGTTCACCTTTGCCTTCTTTCCATTGTACATGACGGCAATGGCGTCCCTAGCTACACATAGGGCCTCCTCCTTGGTTGTGCGAGCCTTGACATCGTCATCGTCCTCCGTCTTTGTGGGCAAACAAGCGAGAATGTCGGCTATGCCCTTGGTTAGCTCGGCGTGGCTTTTGGTCGTCAGCTTGGTGAGGTCGTTGATCACATGTGGGCCTCCATCCGGCTGGCATTGAACGTCTATCAGAAGACGTTGATGGAGGGTGTGGGAGCGTCAGGACCGGAAGCTCCTTGTTGGCGGCCATCGCAGCGAAGGTCAGTGGAGTGGATAGACAAGGACTCGTGATACCACGTGTTATGATCAGACCCGGCTAAGGCTTGACTGGCGGCTGGCTGGTGGCGGTGGTGGCTAGGGATGTCATTGGGGCCGCCCTTGTGCTATTTGGAGGAGAGACTTGAGAGATAGAGAGATCTAGGAATAAACTATTTTCTTTCTTGAGGGATCATAGGTACAATGGCCTTATATTATAGGCCTGACTCGCAAACCTTTCCTAATTGATTACGACTACTTTTTCTAAACTAATTCCAACCTTTCCTAATTGATTATGACTCTTTTTCCTAATCTATTTCAAACTTTCTATCTATAACCAAATATTAGATTATTTGACTCCTAATAGAAAACTGATCACTCTCCTAAATTAAGACTACCTAAATGTTTCATTTTTTTTGCCATTTTCCTCTACGGGCTTGGTAGGGGCGGTGCGCTGCTTAAGGCTGCGGCACCCAGGTTGGGCGCCAGTGTCTGGGCTGGGGGAAGGACCCACCCCCAGCCCATAACACCATCAGTTCATGTATATCCATGGGTGTTGTTGCACCTAAACAACCATGCTATCAAACTTGCCACACGGTATGAGTCAAAGCTCGGTGCTAGTACTATGTGCCATAGAATTCTTTTCCTGCTCAGTGTGCATAGTCTAGGATGTATGAGCCAGTTTGAAATCTTGGATGTACGGTGCTTGCTTCTACAAAGGGCAAAATGCTGAATACACATTTGTGAATACTTTTTGAACTGTACAGCAAGGGAAACCCCTGCTGTGGTATTTTATTAATTAATATATAAAGAAAAGATATTTGTGAATACTCGAATGTGTACTGGCTACATTTATATTTGGTAAACATGTATTAGTGGCTTCGACAAGTAATTATTTTGTTTCCTACTCGCTCCATTTCTTTTTTTGTTGTCGTTTAGACAAACAAAGTTAGTTGTTAACTTGTTCAAAAGTGCTGTCTGAAATGACAGCAGAATGTAGTTATTGTTGCAATTTCAGTAACTTTTACATGCTAAAACAAATGGTCTTATAGATGGCTTTATTCTTGGGCTTTGCTCTACCCATATCTATCTTTATTCTTAATACAGCTGTTGAGAACCAAAATGGCTGTCTTGGTTTGAATGATACATTGGCATGGCTGGAGTGCAAGGAAAATGATACAATCTTAGAACAGTATTCTTTAAGAGAGATTCTCTTTTCAATTAGCGGAATGCAATCCCGAATCATTAGTCTCCAAAATCACCTCAGGAAGGCTCCGAATACTACGGATCGTAGTCAAAAGACTAAAAAGGTTCAGAAAAAGAAGAAATTGCACAGTTTCCTTCAGAAGGATACAGGTAGGTCACCTAGCATAGTCCATTGATTTTTTTCAGATACAGCTACCGGTTAATTTAATGAGTGGAATGGGAATATTGTGGCACCAGGTTCTGTAGATATGACACATTCAGATGAAGATGAAGATAAAGTCACAGCTGAGATGCTCTTTGGTACCGATAATCTCTTAGTTGATGCTGGCATAAGAGGGTTATACAAAGAAGTAAGTTCACAGTACATGGTTTATGGTCCTCTAGATTATGTGAATATTTAAAATTATAAATCTATGTGTTTCATCACCCAGTTTTAATTTTGTTTTTTTTTTTCAGTTTTGTCAATATAAACATGATTTGAGGACAATTCTGATATTTTATAATCCATATACAGAGTGTTGATGATGTCCTTATAGACAATCAAGCAGCTAAGGAAGAAGGCTATTGGCAGTTTGAAAGGATCAACCAGCAAGCAGAGAAACATCTATATCTGGTTAACAGTGTTGATGAAACCCCTTCTTGGGAAGAAGAAAGAAATATTGCACCGGCGGGGCATGAATCTGTTTCCATACCAGCTCCGATTGTTAAAAATGTAAACAAGCGAGGACCAAAACCAAAGAACAAACATAGTGCAAAAAAGAAAAAGGTGGAGGAAGACTTAGACAATTCAAACATTGAGAGGACTATGTTGGTAGCTGTAGACACGCGGAGGAGCAAGCGTGTACGAAAACCAAAAGTTCCTTAAATAAATTCCTTGGCTGAATCTTTTTCAGACCTCTCCGAAGTTGAGCTTGATTGATATATAATTGGTTTGAAATAAGATTTGTTAGGAAAGAAAGATTAAGTGACTCATAATTTTTCCAGAGTGAAATTTCTTAGGATTGTGTGGCGCAGCTGAATTGGCATGTTATGTTCTTGGCTAATTTCTAAATATATCAGCACTTTTCTGGGTATCATAGTCATAGGTGATACATCTTTCTTGAACTTTCCAGCTAGCTGAACTGAAAGTCTTTATTGTAGCATTTGTTCTGCATTCTATCCGGAGGCCAGAGCTACCAGAATCGCTGAGTCCTGACTTGTACAAGAGTCCGTGTTCACTTCTACATACGCTCACCAGTCACCAAGACACCAACCTCATGACAAAGTGTAGTTTAAAGGTGCCAGCTTGTTCATTGGTTTGTCCCTTCTGAAACAATCGGTTTCTTATAATCCTGTCTTGTTTCAGTTGTTAGGGCTTAATATGCCGATTTATAAGGAAACCTACCTGATCAACAAACCAACTTGATGGGGACGGGGGTCCCGATCTTCCTACAGGTTCTGATAATCAACGATTTGGGCGGAGTCGCGACACAAATCGATCCGACTTCCGAACAGCACGTCCCGAACCCTGTAATCGCAGCACCACGTCTCCTCTGGTTATCACCCGCGTGAACACGGATGACCTCGCCGAGAAGGCTAATCCTTGCCTGCGAATCGAAGAACACAAGCAAGAACGAAGTGGAAAGCAACCAAATTTACAGATATAGATTAAACTCACAAGTTGGGGTCTCACAAACCGATGAAACGACGAATCTGTGTATACAGAAATAATCTAAGCAAAATCCGACCCTAATGGAGGGGGTGACGGCTGAATATAAAGGACTTGGGGACGTGCAAGTCCCCCTGGACGAAATCCTAATGGACTCTAACTCGATACAAGGCCATCCGACCCAAAATCGGTGTCGCAGCACCCTGATAGATTCTGGATGGCTCACTGTTTTATCAATTTCCGTCGACTCCGAAGGAATTTGGACATGGGACTGGTCCCGTTGGAAAGATGGTCTCGTCCTCTTTCCGTGAAGTGGTAGATCGCCTAAAACGGAGTCCGTATGCAACCTGGGCGTCCGTTTAGTGGAGACTGCTCCTGGACTCCGAATTGAATTCGAAGTTGACGTGGGCTGGACCTCCGACTTGGCTTGGACGTCGTTGGCTGACTCCAACCTGGTCTTCCATTGTTCCTCTGACCTCTCCATGATTCCTAATCATAATAACATCATTAGGTAGTAATCTATTCTCAAGAATTCGTAATGGAGTGCTAAGGAACGAGCTGACCTCTATATTAAGTTGACGGGCGCGAGCTCTGGTGATTGGACCTTCATTTGTAGCAACGGGAGAATTATTGCGTGTATCCATGGGTGTGATGTCGTCATCATCCTCCCCCTCTTGATGCGGAGTTGTCCTCAACTCCAGATCATCCTCCTTTGTGGTGGAGTGTTCCGCTCGATTGTAAGCGAACTCCACATGGGGCAAACATTCTTCCCACATCTTCAAATTGTTCTTTAGAATTGCTCGCGACATGGTGGATAAGGTGCGGCTCACTACCTCCGTTTGGCCATCAGTTTGTGGGTGACAGGTTGTAGAAAATAGAAGCTTGGTACCCAGCTTATTCCACAAAGTGCGTCAAAAGTGACTCAAGAACTTAGCCTCCACAGGCCTTATCAACCTCAATGCCCTATGAAGTCACAACATAGCCAAGAAAAGAGACTCGATCGGTGCAAAAGGTGCACTTGTCGAGGTTACCAAACAAACGTGCATCACGTAAAGCATAGAAAACAACACGTAGATGATCCATATGTTCAGCCATAGACTTGCTATAAATCAAGATATCATCAAAGTAAACTACCACAAATTTACCAATGAATGAACGTAAAACTTCATGCATTAATCTCATAAAACTGCTAGGTGCATTAGTTAAACCAAAAGGCATGACTAACCACTCATACAAACCAAATTTAGTTTTAAATGCAGTTTTCCATTCATCACCGAGCTTTATTCTAATCTGGTGGTAACCACTACGCAAGTCAATTTTAGTGAAAACTATAGCACCACACAACTCATCAAGCATGTCGTCTAGCCTAGGAATAGGATGACGATACCGTATAGTAATATTGTTTATGACTGTACAATCTACACACATACGCCATGAACCATCTTTCTTAGGAACCAAAAGAACAGGAACAGCACAAGGACTAAGACTCTCACGTACGTACCCGTGGTCCAAAAGATCTTGGACTTGTTGTTGAATTTTCTTAGTCTCCTCAGGGTTGGTTCGGTACGCCGCACGGTTTGACAAGCTCGCACCAGGAATCAGATCAATCTGATGCTCAATCCCATGAATGGGTGGCAGTCCTGGCGGTATCTCATCAGGAAAAACATCTCGAAACTCCTACAAAAAGTTAGTAACCGCAGGTGGCAATGTGCAAGGCAAAATTATTAATAGAAAATAAAGCATCCTTGCACACTAAAGCATAGCATACAGCAGTACCATCATAAATTCAGCAAGGTCAGTTTTTGTAGCAAGCATTACAGGAGCTTTCAAAGGTATATCTTGCTGTATTTCAGATTTAGCATGAGATTGTTGTTTAGCATTAGCAGCCCTCTCCCTATCAGATTCAATGATTGCAGCAGGTGTCATATATAACAAAGTAATTTTCTTCCCTTTATGCATAAAAGTGTATTTGTTACTACGACCATGGTGCAAAGCATCATTATCATGTTCCCAAGGACGACCCAATAAAAGAGAGCATGCTTGCATAGGAACAACATCACAATTTATAAAATCAACATAAGCACCAAGGGAAAAAGGAACGCGACAAGATTGTGTTACCTTAGCTTTTTCTGAGTCATTCAACCACTGAATATGGTATGGATGTGGATGTGGTCGTGTTGTCAAGCCAAGCTTCTTGACCAGATCTGAGCTCACCAAGTTGTTGCAACTGCCCCCATCAATAATCACCCGTGCTCGCCTATTCTTGATCACGAACTCAATCTGAAACAAGTTATGGCGTTGGAGCTGGTCGGGTTGAGTTACTTGAGTACTGAGGACCTGCTGGACAACTATGGCTCGGAAGGTAGTGTCGGCGCTGCCGAGGACTAAGGAGTCCGCAGCACCGTCCGTAACAGCAGCAACATCATCATCATCATCGTCATCTTCTATGTCGGAGGTGCTCGCATAACCTCCATCTTCAGTGGCAATGTAGATTCGTTTGCTTGGGCAGTCACGCTGCACGTGCCCAAGTCCAAGACAGCGATGATACTGAATGTCAGTCGTGCGACCAGTGGATGTAGTGGATGGTTGATTCTTCACTGGACCCTGCACAGAGGATTTAAAAAAATCTGAAGGGCGTGACGAGGGAGGCGTTGCTGTGGTGGACGGTCGCTTGCTGGCTGGTACAGGAGGTGGACGAAAGCTTGACGAGGACCGTGTGGCTCTCGTAGATGTAGACGTACTAGGCGTGAAGGAGCGACTAGTTCTTGTCTTTGCTGCTTCCTGTCTTCCCTGCAATTCCTTCTCTGCAAGCATAGCTATGTGGAACAACTCGTTGACATTGTTAAAGGTTTTATAATCAACAATATCCTGAATTTCACGCCTTAATCCCCCGTAAAAACGACAAATTTTATCCTCATTATCCTCAACTACCCCACAACGCATCATGCTCTTCTGTAGCTCAGCATAATAATCCTGGACGGAATTACTACCTTGCTCTAAACGCTGCAGTTTGAGACGCATATCTCGCTGAAAAGAAGGAGGAACAAAACGATCACACATAGCTGTTTTTAAAGCATCCCAAGTGGCAGGTAAACGTCCGACAGCAGCTAAACCAGTCCACCAAACAATAGCAAAGTCCTTAAACTCACTAGTAGCTTGTCGAACCCTATGTTGTTCAGGAACTAGATGGGAACTAAATTTCTGCTCTACCGTCATCTCCCAATCAAGATATTTTTCAGCATCATATAAACCAGAGAATAGCGGTATGGAAAATTTAACCTTAGCAAATAGATCATCATGAGGGCGAGCATGTTGATTGTTGTTGTTACCTCCCATGTCGTGACGGTTACGGCGTAGTCGACGTCGAAGACGAGCGCCCTGAGTTGCACGCTCGTCAATGTTGCCATCGGTATCATAGATAGTGTCATCGACGTCGTCGTTGTCGTTGTCGTTGTGGTTGCCGGCAGGTGGACGCCGCTCCAACACATCAAGTCGCGTAGCGATGGCGGCCAATTGAGTGGTAAGGCCGTCAAGAACAAGGCCTAAATTCTTCGTCACAGCATCAGTGATCTTCTCATCGATGCCCTCCAGCGCCTTGTCAATTGCTCCCTTCATCTGGTCTTGGCTGACACACTCGTCGAAGCCCGTTGGGCTCGCCGATTCGTCACCTGCTGACATGATGAAAGAAAAACAAACACAGAAGAAATAGACAAAGGTTATCCCTACCAACTACTGTGTTAGGATTGTGGTACTCTCAGACTGCAACAGGAAGTTTCAAACCAAGTTCTTGCAAAGATCTAAGTGAACACAAAGCAAGATACCTGGGAGAAGTGATCCGGCGATTACAGGGTGAAGAATCTGTGCCTGTTCAGAAGGGTTATGTGGAGCTTGGAAGGCCAATATATATGTAATTGGAACACAGATCAAAAACATATAGTAATACTGAATAAGTGTCCAAAGTATTGGTCCTAATTGCTGGCCAAATGTGTCTTATAACAGTTATGATACGTGGACAAAGATGATGTATAGGAAAAACAGCAACAAATATCAATAGGCAAAGAGAACTCTATTCAGCCCAAGCACTTACCAAATATAGTATGTCACCCAATTCTATGCTCCATCGCTAATGCTTTTATTGTCACCAATAGAACTCTCTCTACTAGTACTTGATATTTTTAGCAAGGACAATTTTTTACACCAAAATATTTTTATTTTTTCCTTTTATTTTTTGATGTTCTTTTTAGCAAGCAGAGCATAGAAATAGGAACCACACAAATTTGCAGATCAACTGGATCAAATATGTGGTCTATGAAAATTTCCGAAGCTGCCTGAAAGTTGGGGCAGAACGTTCGGCCTCCGATATGTGTACCTTCCGGGGTGAATTTCGGAATTCTAAAAGCGGCAAACCCAGCAAAGCTGGGTGAAATCAAATATGAAATTTTGTGCCGATCGTTTTGCATATAAAGTTTGTCTGATTTCGAGTTCGTATGCAAAAGTTATGGTAGTTTTATGGAAGGGTGTCCGAATCAGTATGCGTATTACGGCAGACAATGAATCGGGTCGCGGAAAAACAAGGAATTAGGGTAAACAAAGGCGAACCTGAGGGAACACCTCGAGCTCTGATTACCACTTGATGGGGACGGGGGTTCCGATCTTCTTACAGGTTCTGATACTCAACGATTTGGACGGAGTCGCGACACAAATCGATCCGGCTTCCGAACAGCACGTCCCGAACCCTGCAATCACAGCACCACGTCTCCTCTGGTTGTCACCCGCGCGAACACGGATGACCTCGCTGAGAAGGCTAATCCTTACCTGCGAATCAAAGAACACAAGCAAAAACGAAGTGGAAAGCAACTAAATTTGCAGATATAGATTAAACTCACAAGTTGGGATCTCACAAACCGATGAAACGGCGAATCTGTGTATACAGAAATAATCTAAGCAAAACCCGACCTTAATGGAGGGGGTGACGGCTGAATATAAAGGACTTGGGGACGTGCAAGTCCTCCTGGACGAAACCCTAATGGACTCTAACTCGATACAAGGCCATCCGACCCAAAATCGGTGTCGTAGCACCCTGATAGATTCTGGACGGCTCACTGTTTTGGCGATTCCTGTCAACTCCAAAGGAATTTGGACATGGGACCGGTCCCGTTGGAAAGATGGTCTCGTCCTCTTTCCGTGAAGTGGTAGATCGCCTAAAACGGAGTACGTATACAACCTGGGCATCCGTTTTAGTGGAGACTGCTCCTGAACTCCGAATTGGATTCGAAGTCGACGTGGGCTGGACCTCCGACTTGGCTTGTACGTCATTGGCTGACTCCAACCTGGTCTTCCGTTGTTCCTCTGACCTCTTCATGATTCCTAATCATAATAACATCATTAGGTAGTAATCTATCCTCAAGAATTCGTAATAGAATGCTAAGGAACAAGCTGACCTCTATATTAAGTTGACGGACGCGAGCTCTGGTGATTAGACCTTCATTTGTAGCAGCAGGAGAATTATTGTGTATATCCCTGAGTGTGATGTCCTCGTCACAACTGGGAAAGATTTTGTGCCATCCAAGTTTGAAACTGCGCTTCCTGCCCAGCGGGAGATCCAAGCCTGCAAAGCTGCCGTCGCTAGACCAGCCAGCTATGCCAGACTACTCGTGTGCGAGCAGCTGAGCGTGTGCAAGGTCAGTACTAGTTCACAAAACGGAATGAGGAGGATGTCAGGAGGATCCTTATGATGGCCAGAATTTTCTTAGACAAGGCCAGCAATGGGCACGGACTCCTTGCCTGTCACCTGCTCGACGAAATGGCCACTCGAGCTGAGTGAGCTGTTCTCGTTGCTGTGCTGTGCTCTGTTTTGCCTTTCCTCCCTTTGATACCAACTACTATGCCCAGTACAGTACTTCTGTTATTGAGCTTTATCCATGGCGCTAAGCGCGCATGGACGAGCAAAGGTGACATGCCAGAAGTCAGGAACGGCACACTTCATGGCTATGACGAAGTTGCATCCTGTTGACAGGACCGGTCCTGTGATTTCGGGGGCCCAGGAGAAAATAAAAGTTGAGGCCCTCTCTTTATATAAAAATGACATATCAAAGTGAAATATAAATAAAATTCATACATTTTAATATAAATTTTTTAATATTTTATAAATGAAATACATACTACATATATAGAAAAAGAGAATTGTTATGGTGCTTGGGAGGTACCTCAGGTACCTCCACCCTTAATTAATCTCAACCATCAATTTTTAAAAAATCAATTATGGATTAATTAAATGTACTAAAGGGCATTTTGGTAAATGAATGGTGTCTTATATCTGTACCCCACGAAGCAGAGTAACTGAATCCATGCCGACGCCATCTCCATACATCACTCATCGTGGTGCTCGCATCCTCGCCGGACCGCCGCGCCGGGCCTGCTCATCCTCTCCATCCGTCAACTCCGTCATCACCGGCGCACAAGAATTTCCCTCTGATCAACCCCCGTCTAGCTTATCCCTCTCTTCTCTAACTTCCTGACGATCAGAGACGGAACAGGTGTGGGGTGGTATGCGTCTCGGAACTGCCGACGTCCCCCACCCCAGCAGCTCCGTCAACTCCGCCATCGCCGGCACATCCCACAGAAAATTTCCGTCAAATCAACCCCGTCCAGTAGCAGTTACCAGGGTAAGCACCGCCCTTGCCAGATTTTGGGATTTGCTTGCCGGTAGTAGACTCCAAAAGCCTGGATCAAGATAGCAGGTATGCCCAACTTTCATCTGCAGCAGAGCTCCTACTGCCTCTGCAGTTCTTACTCGATCTCCAATTTTTATCTATAAATCTCCATTCCTCTGAATTCTCGTGGGGACAATTCCTGTCTGTGATGAGTCTGAATGGTAGGCGTAGTTGCAAAGCTTCAGTTTTGATCTAGGTTGTAAGGTTTTTTTTTTTTTGAAGTGTTAGATTTCAATTAAAAGGCTACGGTCGTTGACTGAACCTTTCAGGCGACAGAATTTTAGCATCTCCCAAACAATTTTTTTAAAGAATTTGTTGCCTTCTTGCGCGAGTTAAAATCAGTGTGCTACAAAATTCAGTCAAGAAGAATATGGTTGGTTCACATCCTAGCTGAAGCTGTAGCATAGTTAAATTTAGTGTGCTCATCCACTAACACACACCAGGTTATTTTTACCCCTCTGCCTTGCTGTCGTGATTAATGAATGAAAATGTTAGTGTGACATAATCATTTAGTAGTGATCTGAAAATGTTTTGCCGGGATGATAGATGCCTTCATTCAGTCATTTTTTAGTTTTTTAAATCCATTGCATTGTTTCCTTTCTGAATTCCTATACTTTGGCCACCAAGATTGCAGGCACTTTGTTTTGAACTGGAGGCCACATTTTTTGCACATAGGTTTAAATTTCTGGTTGGATGGTAATGCAGGGCAACATGGCTGGTTTAAGTATCGAAGATATGTTAGAGTTTCATCAGATTGTCAGCGCTACATTTAGCAGTGAGGAGGAAGGTTTTGACTTCTACACCAGCTATGCTCTTAACAAGGGGTTTGGCGTTCGAAGATGCTACGTGGAAAGAGACAAAGCCAGTAATCAGATTTGTCTAAGGAAATTTGTTTGTTGTCGGCAAGGGATCCGTGATGAAAAGCACAAGAAGAAAGAAAACAGGAAAAGGATGCCACGGAATCTTACCCGCTGCTGGTGTCGTGCCATGATGGTTATTGCGCTCAGCAAGAAGACAGGGCAGTGGTATGTCAAAGATTTCATCGATGAACACAACCATGCTTTGGGTACACCTGATACTACTTGTTTCCTTCGGTCTCACAAAGGGCTCAGTGATGCACAGAAAGCCGAGATCATCGAGATGGAAATTGCAGGAATACGTAAACACCAGATCATGGATATCTTGGAAATGCAGCGTGGAGGATACGATACAGCTAGATGTATAGCAAGGGACATATATAATTTCTGCTACAAATATAAGCAAGAAACTATTGTTGAGGGTGATGCTGAAACTGTGATTTGTCATCTGAAAGCGAGGCAGGAGAAGGATCCTGATTTCTTTTTCAATTATTTGAAAGATGAGAAGGGACATTTAAAGGGCTTGTTCTGGTCTGATGCTCGGTCCAGGCTTGATTATGAGGCTTTTGGTGACGTACTGGTTTTTGACAGCACCTATAGAACCAATCGTTATAATTTGCCGTTTGTGCCATTTGTTGGGCTTAATCACCACCGAAGCACAATTATTTTTGGTTGTGGCATAATTTCTCGTGAAACAACTCATGCATTTGAATGGCTCCTACAATCATTTCTCGCTGCCAATTCTCAAAAGCTCCCAGTTTCTGTGATCACTGATGGTGACCTTGCTATGCAGAGTGCCATTAGAAATATTTTGCCTAGCTGTAACCATAGGTTGTGCACATGGCATAATGAGAGGAATATGATACAGAATATTGATCTCCACAAGTAGTTAATTTTTGAGAGCAGTTCACCACATATTGATCTCCTAAGTATCCAAAATATATATTATTTGTTGTGACATATGGCTAACAAAATACTTTATAACTAAAGGCTTAATTTGTAATGACTTGTTGCATGTGCAGTACTGGTGAACAATGGATCCTGCTGCAAACTCAAGACAAAATGGAATGAAATCTGGTGACGACAAGAACCTAAAATCTGATGAACAGCTAGAGGTGAATTGATGTCCAACTATGTGACTATTGATCTCCATCACCAAATATATATAATCAAACATGTTATATTACTGTGTTATAGGTACTTGCTAAAATACATGGAGACATGAAGGTTATATGCTCACCTAGCAGATACGCAACAATGGTTAAGAGCTTGTCAGAACAACACAGACTTGCCATCAAAAGAATAGGGTTTGAAGGGCTGCTACACATGAAGTCAGTAATGCTTCGACGTTTAATGTTGGTGGAGCTCGCCAAAAGGTATATCACAGGGACAAAAAGCTTTCGCGTTGGTGGGAAAGATATTCCCATGACTCCTTTAGATGCCTTCCATAAAACGGGCCTGCAGATTGAAGGCAAGAAGATAGATATAAGTGCTGTTAAAGAGTACAATATGGAATTGTTTTATGCATATAGCAGCAAGACAACATGCGAGAATAATATTACTCTGAAATCTCTTGAGCAGAGTATTATTACATCACAAGAACCTGATGATGACTTCCTAAGGCAGTTTGTTTTATATACCATTGGTATTATATTAGCACCCACAACAAAGAGTTATGTCGATGCAAAATACATAGCCTTTGTTGAGAGTGTCAAGGACATTGACAAGTATGACTGGGGAAATTTCACATTGAATTACTTATTAGGCTGCATCCATTCTTTCAAGTTTAGTAGCACGCAAGTTAATCTTCAGGGAAACTTAGCTTTGCTCCAAGTAAGCAGTACTTTCTTGAGGTACTCAATTTATCCTTACACAATATCTATAAGGCACACATCACTAACTATTTTCTTATTTAGTTCTGGTACTGGGAGCACGTGCAGGCCTACAGCCACCACGGTATCTCCTATTCCACTCCCCCCCATCCTTTGATGGCACGATGGGATGAACAAACAGCAAAACTACGATCAAAAGCCTATAGCAAAGATACACTCGATGGGGGAGTGGTATGTTCGTAGTCATATCTGTTTCTTTAGTAGCTCTAAACTAGTTTCCAATATACTATTATTTCATTACTTTTGCAAGGTTGTACTGACTATTTATAGTCCCAAAGCCCCGACTAAAATCATCAATCAGGCAGCAGCAAATGGAGGACATGAACAGACCCATCGTAAAGACCAGGGCGGGAATCAAGCACATACAGAACAGTACCCAATCACAAATCAACAGGTACGAATATGAAACTACAAATGTTAAATAGTTTATATCATGTGCATGACTTTTGCTCACTTTGCATAAGATGGAGGTGATACTTCAAGCTATTACCAAGAATCGCATTGAGATGGAAAAAACAGTTTTGCAAGTGGAGACCAGACTGTACTAAAAAATTGTCACTCTCGAAGAAGCATTGGCAGATTACAAAATTCAAGATGCCATCCGTACAAGAGTGTGTACATTAGAAGATGGAATCAAGGATATTAGAAGGGATATCAAGGTATGGGATTTAACAAACTTCACCACCTAGATGTTGCTGCTAACTATCTTTAAATTTCAATTCCTTTATGTATTATAGATGTTGCTGCTAATTATTGTTTTTTTAAATCCCTTTCTGTAGGACATTAAAAGTTCATTACACACAAACGCCGTGCCATTCGAGTGTCAAAATTTGCAGGTAATTAATGTGCATCTAGCCACAGCAGAAGAACAATATGTTATAAACTATTTCCAATTATCCCCCTCCCTCTCTAACATTAAAACAAAAATTTCTCTCGCAGAAAGAAACAACTGTCGGCAATCAAGAAATAGGAGCAACTAATCAAGGACAGCAAACATTGGTTGGGAATGAAGATCTAGAACGTGGAACAGCTCCAGTACCGAAACCGATGCAACCAACGTTTCCTTTTCAAGGTATAGGGGATGCTGATGATTGTAGCATCTCGGATATATTAGGTGATCTGAAGCAAACCAATGCAATGGAATGTTCCATAGAAAACAAATCAGCTGAATACCTACGTAAGCAACTACCATAACCTACATTTATAAATTAAGCTCTGAATTTTCTATTAACGTGACTACCTTTCTATTGACAGTTTTCGACGATGACTACACCTTGCTCACGATGATAAAGATGCACTAAAGTTTATCAAATATGGTTACTCACAAGCTGTAGTTGTTGAAATTAATAATAGTCAGCTATCAGTTGATAAACTTCAGCCACTAACCAATGACGATTGGCTATATGGTGCCGTGAGTATCTCTGCTACCACATATGTAAGTACTATTTTCAATTGCACCTAATGCGTGATATTACAATTTCTGCAGGTGATCGATGCATATGTGCACATTAATGACGTAGAAAATTCATATAAAGCAGTCATTACAACTTATCAGAGCGAACTGTTATTAGGGAAAAAGGGTGTCTTCGACCCAAATAAAAAAAAATGGGCGGCTGATATTGGCAAACGATGCGCAACACGAGATTTGGTTTGTACAATTCTATTGCTTGATTTATGTTGTAGTATTAATGAATGAATCACTGAGGGTAACCTACATTTGAGTTGTAGGTATTTGTACCGTTCAACGCTTGTGGCTCCCACTGGACCTTATTAGTGTTGAATTTTAGAAGAAAGCAAATACAGATACTCAACTCTTTGGCATTGACGTCCGCATTCCGCGACAAGGAAAAAGAGACTACTCTGGTAACTCTGCTATGTTATGATACCGCAATAACAATGAGTATATCCAACAATATGATTCACTACTCAATTATGCAACAGGTCAACTCCATACAATCATGCATCAATTATGCGGTAAATCAGGGACTGGTATCACTTAAGGAGCCCATGAACATTACTAAATGGACCAAAGTCGTTTACACTAATATACCCCAACAGGAGGATGGGTATAGCTATACACATGCTCGTAAACATATTACGTGTCCTATCCTAACTGCTGAAAATTATCATGTATGCATCGCAGGCATTCTTGTGGCGTATTTGTAATAAAATATATGCTGGCATGGAATGGGGTTGAATTGACAGAGACTTTCACACAGGTGCAAGTAAATACTAATTTCCATAACACTATTACTTGTTACACATTTGGTAAACCAACTACTTTATATGTTTTGCTCTTTTTTAGGAACACATCAATATTTTTTAGAAATAAAATATGTTCTAGGCTTTTGAGATCTGAGTGCAATCGAGTCCGAAGAGAATCTTACAAACAGGCTATCACGGTTTGTGTTGTTATACTGCCTATATTTAGCCTTCACACCTTTATATAGTTTATTTAACTAAGTCTCTTGCTACTTTTAGAAAGAAGAACACATGGCCAACAAACCAGATGTCAGTACCGACCAATTTAATGCTTCAAATGAAGATGTCAAGATACTGAGCACGGGAAATGATGCAAGTAAAGGAACCAACCAAAACATATCAGGAAAGAAACGTGGACGACCAAGGAAAAACACCAAGGCTGACATAGTTCAAGCTACCACACAAAGTGCTGAAAAAACTACTGAATGTGTGCAGGGCAAAGAACGTATTCGTAGGATGATCAATCCAAGCCCATACCAATTAAGTCCGTATCTCCCAAAGTAAACAGTCATGGATGTTTTAAATCATTTTGATTTTGTAGGGGCTAATCTCCTAAACCAACTTATACCAATATTTTCCAGCATTAGCTACTTGTACATTGAGATTTGGTCAAGTTTGAATGTTATACCTTTCATTGGAATGATCCACAACCACCAACACACAAATATCCCTGGGAGGGGGGTAACCCTTCGATAAAGTCCATGGAAACCATCTGCCAAGCGGAAACCATCCCTGTTGCAGTTCTCATAGCAAGTACTGACAATGTTCTTGAGCTGCAAGGTACACCATACAATAAAATATAAAAGGAGAATCGAGGGAGATCAAGCCGCCATGTCTCTTGGCTGGTTTGTAATGTAAATGCAAATAATCTTCCTTTCATTTGGCAGGCCTTTTACCTGAATACAGTATACCTTCAGGTGTGGCAAATTGGAAACAAGAAAAATCCAATGCCTGTCAAAAATCTGTGTCAAAGCATTCCAATTCTATCAGTCCTTAATTTTTTTTAAAAAAAAACAGATGATGAACAAAATCAAGTTGTAAGCCAATTTCATTGACAGACCATAAGAAACTCAATTCCTTAACACTGTGAAATTGACTAAGAAACTGCTGTGGTTCAGTTTCAGCACCTAGTGCTACTATCAGATGATGAAATTGTTTCCAGTTCTTGCATTTCAGTGTGCACACAACTTACTATTAACTCTGAATATAAAAGGGAACTGAATTAAGATTGATTTCAAGAACTGCATAAAGATAAACGCTGACACTACCAAGAATTGTGTCTATCTGTGTAGTACCTGTTAGCTGCATACTGACCTAGAATCTCATCCAGCTGAGGCACGTCCCACTGCTCTCCAGTCAGCCTCTCTGCAGTATTTGCGATTTCAGTCGCTTGGCTCAAAGCAAACATAAAAAACGAGGTACAGTCACTTAGTCACATCAAATGGGAAAATTTAATTACCAGTACGAACAATTTAACATGAAAATCCATTCATCATCGATTAGTTAGGGATGTCTCTTACTCATGATGATTACCTCGGAGGATGACCAACAACTAGCCTGTCGACAACCCCAGCATCTTGGCCCCAGACAAGAAGCCACCGGCCACCGCAATGGAATTTGGGAGGGAGCATACCGCAGAGGTCGCCGGAGTACAATCTGGTTCGGTCTATGTGGACGTCCTGCGAAACTGCGGCCGTGCAGCTAAGGTTCTCGTAGCGCGGCGCGTTGCGACGGCAGCTGCGCTGCCCTGAGATAGGAGGCAGAGCAGTCCGGATTTGAGCACATTGACGGGGCGGAATTTAGCGCTGCGGGGACTGAATCCGCGGGAAGGTGGAGGCTGGGGAGGTGAATGTCGCCGGCGAGACGTCTGGAGGCGGCGCAACTTTGGAGGTTGGGGCTGGGGAGTGGGGAGGTGGACGTCGCCGGCGAGCCGTCCGGGGGCGGCGCAACGTTGGAGATGGGGGCTGGGGAGTGGGGAGGTGGACGTCGCCGGCGAACCGGCTGGGGGCGCCATGACCTTTGAGATTGGAGGTGTGTTCTGGGGAGGTCGCCGGCAAGATGGCCGCCGCCGGCGAGGAGGCGGGCCGGGGAGGAGATTGGCGATCGACATTGAACTGGAAGGTCGGGGCCTCGGTGGAAAGTCTGGCTCTGGCCGTTGGTGTGGGGGGGGGGGGGGGGGGGGGCGGCGTGGAGCAATTACTAAACTACCCTTCCTGTGAATAAATAAAAAATAATTAAAAATTATCGGATCCACTATTTTAAGTACCGGGTCTACCACTTTTAATACCTTTAAGGTGGTACCTCCTACTCTCCACCTTTCAATAAAAAAAAATAAATAGCTATAATTAATTCCAAGCACCGTAACATGAGCCTTTCTAAATTATAAAGAGAAAGGTTATGGAGGGGCCCTTTGAGGTTTGGGGGCTCAGGGCGGCTGCGCCCTTTGCCTCCCTAAAGGGGCAGCCCTGCTGTTGAATACGATAAGTTGCTTTCGATGTCAAATCAAGGGTTTGAAAAATTCGGAACATTTATTTACTCTCTTGAGACGCTCTTGTGCCTCTCAAGTCAAATCTATTTTAATGATACAATCTGCCGCCGCTCATAAAGTAATCACGTGACCTTATCATCAAGGCATTAATTATTAGAGGATGATTGTTTTGTCAGAGTTTTGCTGATCATTGACTGAAACTCTTATCAACTGGATGACTGTAGCAGACGTATGAAGAAAGACGCAGCGGCGAGATGCATCCGGCGGCTGCCATTAATTCTGATCCATTTGGTCCTTATCGGTGAACAAGTTGTAAGCGCATTCAGGTTCACAGCTCACAAGTGGTGGTGATTTCCAGGAGAACGTTGCATTTGGAGCTGGAACTGCATCCTATTCCTATCAGGTACTCCCACCTTCTTCTTCACCTTATATGACCATATCTTTCTTATGATCATTTGTTCATCAGTGTATATAAATGTTGTAGTAAGCTGCTGCTGCCTTGCATTTGCTCGGGCGGCGTGTTATTAAGTATTCAGTCATGTAACCTCTATATATTGTCTCCATTGAGTTTCGTTACTCACTACAAGTGCTACTCATGACGCTTTCCAATTTTCATTCACTAGATATTTTGGCCAATATATGTGAGCAAACACACTCACACATTGTAGTGCCCCTTACATGACCTCACTGCCAACAACAGGGCCACTCTTTCCGGACGTCCATGTTTATACATCATTTTTTTTTTATCGACTTGGAGCTTTGAACTTAAACACCAAAGTTACACTCCAGGATTGAAGAGACGAGGACAACCCTAGATTAGGAAAACCACATATACCCTTAACATCTCTCTCAAATGCAACATGAATGTAATGATGTAAAAACACATAACTTTATTATAATAAATAACCTTAATTACAAAAATCCACTACAAGCTCACTTAAGTTTGATATTCTTTCCATAAGATGATTTGTGGCAAAAACTTACTCATCCACAAATTTTAGACAAAATCTCCCCCCCACCCCCACCCCACATGTATTTTTCTAAATTAGAAATGTTTCATAAAATCAACTGTTTCAAACTTAAATATTGATAGAGAAATTTCAAAATCTTTTGAATTTTGAAATTTCAAATCTGAATAGTTATTATAACAAAATGAAATTAAAATCTGAATATTTTTGAAGTTCCTCATAAAAATTAAATGTTCTAGTAGATTTGAAATCAAATAAATATATTGACTATTCTTTAATAAATATTTTAATATTTTCTAATAAATATTTTGAATTGTATCCTAAATATTTAAAATCTACTACTAAATTATTAGAAAATACTCTAAAGTTGACACATGAAGGAAATGAAGCCACCACATTATTCAAGCATAGGTGGCCAAATTTTCCTGCTGCCATGTGTCCCTGCGCTATTCATCAGCCAAGTTCTTATTGAAATACTATATTTTCTACTAAAACTATAACTCTGTTTTTAAATACGTTTGAATTTTCGTCTTCCATACAATTAATCCAACAGAATAAGATCTGCAAGATATATTTTTTTTGTATTTTGAATTGACTTTTTATATATATTTTAAATTTTTTATTTTGAATTCCTATTGGAATGTTCAAGCGTGAAAATATATTATTTCAATATGTTTTATTTTTTTATAGAAAAATAATTGCTAAAATTTTTTTTAAGTACATTTCATTTCTCAAATTTAACACATTATTCTCTAGCATTTTTAAAAGAAATTCAGGTCCGTGTTTGGGATCCCTCTATTTGTAGCGATTCATATTTTTCTTGTCTGTTTTAAATACTTTTGTAACTTTTCATTTAAAATTTATTATGATTTTATGAGTGCGGTGAGTTATTCATATTTTTATTTTCCATTCTAAATACTTTTATAGTTTTTTTTAAATTTATTTATAGTTTTACGGACGCGGCAGAGCGCGCCTGTTGAGGGTCAATACCGGCGATGACCGGTATTAATGATCCTCCGACTGCTTTACGTATAAAGCACCAAGGGAGGTTACTCCGTCTCGCCCGACCCCGACGTCCGGACGGGAAGTGCCCGACCCCTGAGGTCGGACAAAGGTTCCGCATCGCCCGACCTCCGGGGTCGGACAAAGGTTCCGCATCGCCCGACCTGCGGGGTCGGACAAAAGTTCCGCCTCGCCCGACCCCGACCTCGAGGGGTCGGACGAGGGTCCCGCCTCGCCCGACCTCCGGGGACGGGCAAGACTGGGCGATCCAACCACCCCGGACGGGACGGATGTCCGGGGTCAGTCAAGCCATTAATAAGCTCAAACTCCAGATGGGACGGTGGCGATGACCGCTCCCGGAAGAGTACATGCGCACAACGAGCATCGTCCACGGGGTGGGCGTCGCCCTAACAGTCCCCTGTCAGAGACTCACCGTCTCGTACGATAGGACGCCCCGGAGCGACGGCCATCACCACGGCGTCATCAAGCCGGCTCCTACAGTGGCGCTTCTCCATACGGATGGGACTCCATCGAGCGACAGCTCGGACCACTCCGTCGACAAGAAGCAACACGGCCACTCCGAAGACGTCATCCACAGCGACCGGCACGGAGTTTGAAGCATCAACAGCGCGGCCTACAGGACATACGGCCATGCCGCCGCCGCCCACTCCCCAGCGCCAACCCTCTGTACGCCCGCCTCCCTCCTTGCAGTATAAAAGGGGGAGGCGGGAGGACGACGGGGGGAAGGAGACTAGTGCAACACACACGATATCTCACCCCACGCCGAACACCTCACAGAGACTTGGGAGCTCATCCCTCTCTCGCCTGTTTGTAACCCCCTACTACAAACTGTCGCGAGTAACACGAGCAGCCTCATCGAACTGGACGTAGGGCACGTTGCCCGAACCAGTATAAATCCTTGTGTCCTCTCGCGAACCATCCGAACCAAAACACGCACTCCACGATACTAATTACTCGTCGGCCACAACGAACGCCGACAGTTGGCGCGCCAGGTAGGGGTTCTTTGTGCGTGTTTTCGTCGAACCCCTCTCTTTGTTCGGATGGCTAGCCGCGCAAACACCTGGGTTCCCGGTGCACACGTGCGTTTCGGGAGCCTCGACTTCGTCGCCATCTCAGATGGCGCTCTGGCACTGGCCGGTGCAGCGGCACCACCGGTTGCCCCGCTTGACCCCGGGCGTGTATCGCCTCTCGCTGGGACATTGTCTCGGGCGTCGACGCTCCCAGCTCCACGCGCCATGAACAACGAGTTCGTGGCCATGGTGGGCTGCGCATCCGAGTCTCTCTTCGACCTCCTAGATGGAGCGTCAAACGAAGATTCCGGTGCAGAGTGCAGTGAGGGAAGTCATCATCCCTCACGCGAGTGCCTTATGATACGTGCGGAGCATCTTCCCGCTGCGGAGGGCGAGCGCCCTGCGGAATCGTCTGGCCCGCAGGACGGGACCCCACCCCGTGACGCGCAGTCAGAACGACTGCGCGCACGAAGGGAGGAACTCCTGGAGGTCCAGCGTCAGCTGGATCAGCAGCGTGCGGCGATTGATCACGAGCTCGCTCAGAGCGAGTCCAGTGAACACACCCGCACTGACGTTCGCGACTTACGAGTCGCGAGTCGTGACGATGGCTGCCCGCGCTTCCCACGGGCGAGCCAGAACTTGGCCGCGGCGGCGGCATTGCTCAGGGGCCTCCCTGAGCCTGTCACGCCGGAGGCCCGACGCGCCCAGCGCGAGGTTGAGGCGCTACTTGAGCACGCGGCAGTGCAGCAAGCTGAGAGCTCGCTGTCGCGTCTGCGTGGACAACGTGCCCAGAACACGTCTGTCCACCAGACTCCCCCAGCAGCGGATGGCACGGCGAAAGCCTCCGTCCGCGGTCGTCTGGGGACGAACGGGGACGCCCGCGCCACCCTGGATGCGCGGCGGCGCCGCCTGGAGTTCGACGATGGCACCTCCCGATCGCGTCATCCGCGTCGAGGAGGACGCTACGACGACGACGAGGATAGAAGCCCTAGCCCGGACGCCCCGGGACCGAGGGTCTTCAGTCCTCACGTTCGGAACGCAGCATTCCCGCGGCGTTTCCGACCCCCGACCAACGTACCGAAGTACGCGGGGGAAACCAACCCCGGCCTGTGGCTCGAGGACTATCGCCTCGCGTGCCGGGCTGGGGGCGCGGAGGATGACGACTTCATCATCCGCAACCTGCCATTGTATCTGGCCGACTCGGCCAGAACGTGGCTCGAGCATCTCCCCGCCAATCAGATCACCTGCTGGTCTGACCTTAAGGAGGTTTTCGTTGGAAACTTCCAGGGGACTTACAACCGCCCAGGTATCCCCTGGGACCTCAAGAACTGCCGGCAGAAACCTGGAGAGTCGCTCCGGGATTACATCCGGCGCTTCTCCCGGCAGTGCAACGAACTGCCGCACGTCGGTGACGCCGATGTCATCGGCGCATTCTTGTCCGGGACGACCTGTCGCTCCCTAGTTCACGAACTAGGGCGCAAGAGTCCCCGGACCGCCAGAGAGTTGCTGGACATCGCGACCAGCTTCGCCTCTGGCGAGGAGGCGGTGGGTGCGATCTTCGATCGCGCCCAAGACGCCAAAGGTAAGCGGGTCGAGACAGCCGGCGGAGGCTCCTCCGACCCTCCGAGCAAGAAGAAGAAGAAGAACCGGCCGCGTCCGTCCGGAGAACGGATGGTCGCTGCCGCGGATCGCAAGGGTGCCAAGGCACCCACGGAGGACATCCCGGACCACTTCGAAAAGAAGTGGAACGGTCCGTGCCCCAACCACGCCTTCCCAGTGAAACACTTATACAAAGAGTGTTCGCTGATGAAGAAGTTCCTGGCCGAGGAGGCCAAGAAGGGCAAGCCGAAAGGCAAGCCCAGACAGGCTCCCGATGACACCAGCAACGACGTCGACGCCGCCGACGGCGACGACAACTTCCCGGAGACGGACGGCTGCCTTATGATCGTCTCAGGGCCGGCGCCACACGGTGGCCGACGTCGGGCCAAGCTGGAGCGCCGTGAGGTGTTCGCAGTTGAGCCCGCCGTCCCGTCGTTCCTCAAGTGGTCGGAGTCTCCGATCACGTTCGACCGGTCAGACCACCCCAGCCACGTACCGCAACCAGGCAAGTACCCGTTGGTGGTAGACCCGATCGTCGGCACTAAGCGCCTCTCCAAGGTGCTTATGGATGGAGGCAGCGGCCTCAACATCCTCTACGTCGAGACCCTCGACGCCATGGGCATCGACCGGGCGCGCATTCGCCCGACCGGCGCACCCTTCCACGGCGTCATTCCTGGGAAACAAGCTGTTCCCCTCGGGCAAATCGATTTGCCCGTCACCTTCGGGACTCCGTCCAATTTCAGGACGGAGACTCTCACCTTCGAGGTGGTAGGATTCCACGGATCCTACCACGCCATATTGGGACGGCCATGCTACGCCAAGTTCATGGCCGTGCCCAATTACACCTACCTAAAGCTCAAAATACCTGGGCCGAAGGGGGTGATCACCGTCGGGACGTCCTTCCAGCACGCCTACCAATGCGAGGCGGAGACTGGCGAGCTCGCCTCCGCAACCGTGGCGACGGAGGAACTCGCTGTCATCCGCCAGCAAGTCACCGAGGACGCGCCCGACTCCAACCGCAGCACTGGATCCTTCGAACCCGCGGAGGGCGTCAAAGAGATCCGGCTCTACCCCGACAGCGCCGACGGCAAGACGGCGAAGATCGGGACTGCTCTCTCCCCCAAATAGGAAAGCGTGCTCGTCGACTTCCTCCGCGCGAACATCGACATCTTCGCGTGGAAACCCTCGGACATGCCAGGCATTCCGAGAGAAGTCGCCGAGCACGCCCTGCACATCAAGCCGGGCTCTCGCCCGGTCAAGCAACGTCTGCGCCGCTTCGACGAGGAGAAGCGCAGAGCGATCGGGGAAGAGATCGCCAAACTCCTGGTAGCCGGTTTCATCAAGGAAGTGTATCACCCCGACTGGTTAGCCAACCCCGTTCTTGTGCGAAAAAAGAGTGGGAAATGGAGAATGTGCGTTGACTATACCAGTCTCAACAAAGCGTGTCCAAAGGATCCGTTTCCTTTGCCACGAATCGATCAGATAGTCGACTCAACTGCGGGGTGCGAAACCCTATGCTTCCTTGATGCGTACTCCGGGTACCATCAAATCCCGATGAAGGAGTCCGACCAGCTCGCGACGTCATTCATCACTCCGTTCGGCTCGTACTGCTACGTCACGATGCCGTTCGGACTGAAGAATGCAGGCGCTACGTATCAGCGCTGCATGATCAGAACCTTCGACGAACTCATCGGAGACATCGTCGAAGCCTACGTGGACGACATCGTAGTCAAGTCCAAGAAGACCAACCAGCTCGTCGACGACCTGGAGCGAGTCTTCACCAAGCTCCGAGCAAACGGCATCAAACTCAACCCCGAAAAATGTGTTTTCGGGGTCCCGAGGGGGATGCTGCTCGGATTCATCGTCTCCGAGCGTGGCATCGAAGCCAACCCGGAGAAGATCGAAGCCATCAACCGGATGGGTCCGATCCAGAGCTTGAAGGGAGTGCAACGCCTGACCGGGTGCTTGGCGGCGCTAAGCCGTTTTATCTCACGCCTCGGAGAGCGCGTTCACCCGCTTTACCAGCTCCTGAAGAAATCCGACCGATTTCAATGGACTCCCGAGGCACAGGAGGCTCTCGATAGGATAAAAGCTATCCTGTCCAAGCCACCGGTCCTGGTGCCTCCGACCCCGAAAGAGCCACTCCTACTCTACCTCGCCGCGACGACTCAGGTCGTCAGCGCTGCTTTGGTCGTAGAGCGAAGGGAGGAGGGCCACGCCCTCAAAGTTCAACGCCCCGTCTACTTCGTGAGCGAAGTCTTGTCTGACACAAAGACTCGGTACCTCCAGATACTGAAAATTCTTTACGGCGTCGTCCTCGCCAAGAGAAAGCTCAGACACTACTTCGAGTCGCACCCGGTAACGGTGGTCACCTCTTCCCCCTTGCGTGAGGTCGTCGAAAACCGCGACGCAACGGGGAAGGCCGCGAAATGGGCTCTCGAGCTCATGGGCGAGGGAATCACGTACGCCCCTCGTACAGCGATCAAGTCCCAGGCCTTGGCCGACTTCGTGGCGGAGTGGACCGAAATCCAGCTCCCCACTGCCCCCGTCGACCAAGAGTACTGGGTCCTCTACTTCGACGGCTCGTTGATGCGCGCAGGAGCAGGGATCGGACTCGTCTTCGTCTCCCCCATGGGAGTACGCATGAGGTACGCAATCCGACTCCAGTTTCCCGCCTCCAACAACATGGCGGAATACGAAGCGCTCATCAACGGGCTCAAGATCGCCGACGAGTTGGGGATCCGACGTCTCGAGGTCCGAGGCGATTCCCAACTCGTCGTCGACCAAGTCATGAAGGAGTCAAGCTGCCACAGCGATGTCATGGACGCGTACTGCCAAGAGGTACGCAAGCTCGAACACAAGTTTTTCGGTCTTGAGCTCAAGCATGTCCCGAGGCGACAGAACGAAGAAGCCGACTCCCTCGCGAAGATGGCGGCGGGTCGGGACCAGATCCCACCAGGGGTCTTCTCCCACGACCAAAGCCAGCCGTCGATCCGACCCAAAGACCCAAAAGGGGCCGACAACGAGTCGACCCCAGGGGAAGGGGTCGGGTCGACTCCCGCGCCTCCAGGACCCGACGTCATGGAAGTCGATGAAGCATCCACGTCGGGGTCGGGCCCTCCAAACGATTGGAGGACCCCATACCTCGACTGCCTCATCCGAGGGGAACTCCCCACGGACAAGGCGGAAGCCCGACGCATCGCGCGTCGGGCCAAGGCCTTTGTCCTTATCGATGGGGAACTCTACAAAAGAAGCCTCACCAAGATTTTGCAGCGCTGCATCCCAACCGAGCAGGGAAAGCTGCTGCTGCAAGACATCCACGGTGGCATCTGCGGACACCACGCGGCGCACAAGACCTTGGTCGGGAACGCCTTCCGACAAGGATTCTACTGGCCAACAGCTGTCAACGACGCTGCGCATATCGTGCGCACTTGCGAAGGCTGCCAGTTCTACGCCCGGCAGACCCATCTGCCGGCGCAAGCGCTGCAGAACATCCCCGTCACATGGCCGTTCGCGGTCTGGGGACTCGACCTGGTCGGACCGCTCAAAAAAGCACCCGGGGGCTACACCCATCTCTTGGTGGCCGTCGACAAGTTCACCAAATGGATCGAAGCCCGACCGGTGGCAAGGATCCGACCGGAAGAAGCGGTGGAATTCTTCCTCGACATCATTCACCGCTTTGGAGTGCCCAACTCCATCATCACGGATAACGGTACGCAGTTCACAGGAAAGCGATTCCTTAAATTCTGCGACGACTACCATATCCGCGTCGACTGGGCAGCCGTAGCGCACCCCCGGACGAACGGGCAGGTCGAACGCGCAAACGGCATGATCTTGCAGGGATTGAAGCCTCGGATCCACAACCGCCTGAAGCAGTTCAGCGGTCGGTGGGCAGCCGAACTCCCTGCCGTGCTCTGGAGCCTGCGGACGACCCCTAGTCGGGCCACGGGGTTTACCCCCTTCTTCATGGTATACGGCTCCGAAGCTGTCCTACCAACCGACCTCGACTACGGTGCTCCGAGGGTGAAGGCGTACGATGATCAAGGGAACCAGACGTCCCTCGAAGACGCGATGGATCAGCTCGACGAGGCTCGAGACGTGGCGCTCCTCCGATCCGCCAAGTACCAGCAAGCACTACGCCGGTACCATGGAAGGAACGTGCGGGAGCGAGCGTTCAACGTCGGCGACCTCGTTCTTCGTCGCGTCACCAGCAGCCAAGGTCGACACAAGCTGTCGCCACCATGGGAGGGGCCTTACATCGTCGCCAAGGTTCTCCGACCCGGCACCTACAAGCTACAGACCGCGGACGGACAAGAGTTCACCAACGCCTGGAACATCGAACAGCTACGTCGTTTCTATCCCTAAAACTCGTAGCTTGCCTGTTTTCCGCACCCCCCGAGCAGCGTCCGACCCCTGCTACACAGGGGTCCAACCACGCTCGGGGGCTCAACACCTGTAAGGTGTGCGCACGTATTCCATGTGCAATACGTGCGCGGCCCGACCCTCGCATGTTTTCAAAAAACTCGCGCAAAAACAAGTAAGTCAAAGATAGGAAAGCTTGAGATCGAACTGGTCGGACCGCGAAAGTGCTAACGAGCCCACGGGGGCTATAGCCACAACACTCACCAGTCAAGCTAACGATCGATCCTATCCGCGACTTACGTTTTGCACCGAGCCTCGGCCCCCCACCTAACGTTTAAGACTCAGAGAAGATAGGTCGTGGATAGGAGAAACACGAAGTCGAGTCGGTCGGACTGCGAAACGCCTACCGCCTGCGAAAGGCTACGGCAACGTCGCTCACCGGCAAAAACTAAGTGTCGATCCGGTCTACAACCTACGATTCTTTGGGGACACATAAACGGACGAGTGAGGGACAGAGCGCTTTTTCACGCAAGTGATAAGGAAACAGGCCGTCGAGGTCAAAATCACTTGTAATACAAAAACTTGTTTTTACAAGTTGTCCGGGCGCTTCGGCCTCGGACACCCTAGATACATACTAACATCTACTCCTACTCTTCGGGGGCGGGGGTCCGCTCCTGCTCTGGAGCCGGGGGCCTCTCATGCTCCGGGGTCGGGGGGCGATCCTCCTCCTCTATCCTCGCCGCCAGAGCGTGCGCCAAGGGGGCGACTTCGTCTTCAATCTCGTCCAGCTCCGCGTCGGTGTACCCGGGCGCGAACCCCTGACTCATTAAGTCCAGCGCGATGCTGGAATAATGAGACCGGGCGATAGCGAACGCCCGGTGCACGCCTCGGCGGAGTGCCTCCCTTGACGCCTCCCGTGCGCGCTCCTCCACCTGCTCCGTGAGCGCTGCACACATCGTCCGACGGTCAGACCACGCTGCCTAAGGAAAAGAAAGCTAAAAAGAGCAAAGGAGAAAGGGTACCACATACCCGCCACCGCCTCTCGAAGCTTCTTCACCGCTGTCCGGGCGTCGGACAGCTCCGCTCCCAGGCCGGCGGCCACGCCCTCGGCCTCCATCCTCGCCTCCCTCTCCTTCCGGAGCACCGCCCGAAGCTCGCCCACCTGCTGGCTCCTCTCCACCGCCACCACGGTGACGGCGTTGCGAGCCTGGTGGGCGGACTCCAGCTCCTCCCTCAAAACGCGGGCCTCCTCCTCCGCCCCCTGGAGTCGGCCGACCGCGGACTCCTCCCGGGTCTGGGCATCGGCCGCCGCGCCGCGAGCAGCGATAAGCTGCCGCTCGAGTGCCTGGCGCCTCCTGAGACCCCCCGAGAGGCGATGTCGGAGTGACGCCACGATGTTGTCCAACGCGACCATCTCCGAAAGCTCCTCTTGGAGGGCCTGGTCTACGGACCCCACCGCGGCGCCCCCCGACGCCGACCCCTCGGCCACGGGGGCCGTTGGCACCACGGCGGCCGCAGGCCCGCTGGTGCCCGCGCCCTCTGGCGCCTCCCGCGGCGCCACCACCATCGCCTCCGCCCACACCGGCTCCGCCGCCGCCACCTCCCGCTCCGCGGGCCGCGCCGCCTCGACGGCCGTCGCCACCGCGCGCGGGGGCTCCATCGCCCTGGCCTCACCGGCCGCCGATGACTCCGCGTCACCGGCCCTTGGCGCACCGGCGGACGGGCGCCGCGCAAGCGCCTTCTTGGGCGCCGTGGCCAACGCCAGGACCATCCCTCCGACCCTGCACAACGAGCGAGCGGCGGTGAGCAGGACACTTAAAGAAAAGAAAGAAAGAATCAAAACTACTTACCCTGTGGCCATTCCCCGACGACGCTTGGGGGTCGGATCCGACTGCCCCTCCGAAGGGCGGGGGCGCTTCTCGCTCGCCCGCGCTGCCGCCGGCTCCCCCGGGGCAGCCGTGGGCGCCGCCCTCCCGCTCGGGGGCGTGCCGGCCGATGGCCCCGCCGGCGTCGGCGTCCTTGGCGCCGCTCCCGCTGTCGCGGACCCCGCGGCGGGCACGGCCGGGGCGCGACTCGGCGTCGCCTCCGACCTCCGAGGCTCAGACCTCGGTGGCTCCTCCTGTGGGCGCGTCGCAGCCGGACCCCGGGGGCCCGACCCCGAGGCCTCCGGCCTCCGAGCCTCGGGCCTCCTCTCTTCCACCAGCGGGCGCGACCCGCTCGACCCCTGAGGTTTCAACCTCGGGGGCTCCAATGTCAGCACTTGGGCCGGCGGGCGCGACCCGCTCGGCCCCTGACCCCCTTGACGGGGGCCGACCTCCTCCTCCTCCTCCTCCTCTTCCTCCTCGTCGTCGTCATCGTCGTCGTCGCTCTCCTCCTCCTCCGACCCCTGGCGGCGACCGCGCCTCTGGAGCTTCGCCGCCTTCTTCGCCTTCGCGGCGTCCTTCCGCCGCTTCTGCTCCTCGGCGGCGAGGCGGTTCGCCTCCCTGGTCGCGGCGTCCTCGGGGACGGGGATGAGGGATCGGCGGAAGACCAGGCCCTCCTGGCACGCATCGAAATAGTCAATATCGACTCTAGAAAAGAAAAAAGACGATCTACAAGCTAAGGATGGGGAGAACTTACAATTTGGACGCTCCCGGGCCACGGAAGGGCCCGAGGATGGTCGTCCAAGTCGACGTCGGCCTCCTCCGGGAGGAGGGTCTCCTTCAGGCGTTGTTTGAGCTCCGACTCGGAGGGGGGAGCTCCCGCCATCACCGACCCCTCCGCGTCCACGCCGGGCCCCATCTGGTCCAGACGGAGCGGGCGGGCCACCAGCGGAAGGACGCGGCGGGCGTGGTACTCCGCGATGACCCCAGCACCGCGCACGCCCGCCTCCTTCAGCTGCGCGATGGCCGCGAGAAGGCCATCCAGCATCGTCTGCTCCTTCTTCGGAGCACCCCATCTCCAGGACTCCGGCGCCCGCGCGAAGACCCGCCCCGTGAACTCCGGCAGGGGACCGGCGGTATCGTTCTTAAGATAGAACCATTGACCATGCCAGCCCCTGTGGGAGCTCTTCAGCTTCACGGAGACATAGTCGGCAGCGCGGTTGTTGCGGAGGTGGATACCAGCGCACCCGATCGGCGCCGGTCCGTGCTCCGCCTTCACCAGACTGACGGCGAAGAAATGCCGCCAGAGGTCGAAGTGGGGCTCGATCCCCAGGAATCCCTCGCACAACGCCACGAAAAGGGCGACGTGCTGGATCCCGTTGGGGTTGAGGTGCTGCGGCTCGATGTTGTAATAGTGCAGCAGCCCCCGGAGAAATCGGTGCGCGGGGACGCCGAAGCCCCGTTCATGGAACGGCGCGAACGAGACAACGTAGCCATCCGGCGGGGATGGCACCGTCTCGTCGCCCGGGACCTGCCACTCCATCGCCGCCGTGCGCGCGCGGAGAAGGCCGCGCTTCACCAGGCCCTGGAGGCGGTTTCCACGCACGTCGGACCTCAACCACGACGCCATTGCTATCTGACGAGATTGACCGAAGCAGAGGATTTGGGAAGTAGTGAGAATCGGAGACGGCGAAAAGGCTGGGGGGCTAAGCACGCAAGACAGCGGGAACTCGAAGAGGCAAAAGACTTGAGCGAGGACGAACGGAGCCCGTGGTACGTTTATAAGCTCGGCCGAGGCAACGATTCCCGCGACGCTCCCCCTCGAGCAGCGCGCTCCATTCACTCCCGCGCCAGGTGAGACAGGTAAACGTCTCGTCACGTTTTATTGCTGACGCCTACAGGCTTCGACAGATCGAGCGCCACCGCGCGCCGGCGGGCGACGCTTCAACTTATCGGGTTGGGCCAGCTCTGGTACCCCCGCGATACCGAGCGACGGTTCGACTTATCGGGCCGGGCCCGCTCAGGTAAGAAAAACACATGGGCTGAAACATGCCCCGACGGCCCAAAGAGTTCGAAGGCTGGCCCAGCGGATGGGTTCGACAGCCGCTCAGGGCATAAACAGAGTGAGGGGTGAAAAGTGATGGGTCCGCTAGCGGCCAGTACCCCCAGGCGGTCGACCGCCCAGGGGCATCACGATTCGCGTTCGAGTCCCGGTCCGATCCGACCCACGGGTATCTCCCCGCAGAGAGGCAACGAGCCCTCAGAAGCCTATCGAACGGCATCTGAGAACCACGTGGGACGGCGACTAGGAATATTGGGGCTAACCGCCAGCCGGTTCGGCTGGGATCCCCCCGAAGGGATCCCGGGCCTCCACTTGAACTTGCCCGTTAGCAGCTCGATGAGCGTCACGCCTCGGCCATCGAGGTAAGGCGTGGCTCGGCTCAACCTCCTCGTCCGGCGGACGGACGCGCTGGAGGCACGATGCAAAGACGAACCGAACCCCCGACCGGTCACTGCGACGAGCAGAGGACTCGGGGACGGAATCGCAAAAAGAGATCCAACGCGGGGTCGCAGAACCTTAAGTCCCAAGGATGAGTTCGCTCTCGCGAACGAAAATTCCTTCTTGCCGACTTAAGCGACGCCTGATCCCGAGAAGGGATCAGACCTCGCTCGGGGGCTACACCTGTAAGGTGCGCGCTCGCGCGCGCCCCTTACAGCATAAATAAGGGATCACCACGATCGCTCTTCCTCCCGACTTAAGCGACGCCCGATCCCAAGAAGGGATCAGACCTCGCTCGGGGGCTACACCTGTAAGGTGCGCGCTCGCACGCGCCCCTTTCCGGTAGAAACGCTTCTACAGCCACCTCCGATTAGAGCGACGCCCGACCCCTCTTATGCGGGGGGTCGGACCTCACTCGGGGGCTACTGTTGAGGGTCAATACCGGCGATGACCGGTATTAATGATCCTCCGACTGCTTTACGTATAAAGCACCAAGGGAGGTTACTCCGTCTCGCCCGACCCCGACGTCCGGACGGGAAGTGCCCGACCCCTGAGGTCGGACAAAGGTTCCGCATCGCCCGACCTCCGGGGTCGGACAAAGGTTCCGCATCGCCCGACCTGCGGGGTCGGACAAAAGTTCCGCCTCGCCCGACCCCGACCTCGAGGGGTCGGACGAGGGTCCCGCCTCGCCCGACCTCCGGGGACGGGCAAGACTGGGCGATCCAACCACCCCGGACGGGACGGATGTCCGGGGTCAGTCAAGCCATTAATAAGCTCAAACTCCAGATGGGACGGTGGCGATGACCGCTCCCGGAAGAGTACATGCGCACAACGAGCATCGTCCACGGGGTGGGCGTCGCCCTAACAGTCCCCTGTCAGAGACTCACCGTCTCGTACGATAGGACGCCCCGGAGCGACGGCCATCACCACGGCGTCATCAAGCCGGCTCCTACAGTGGCGCTTCTCCATACGGATGGGACTCCATCGAGCGACAGCTCGGACCACTCCGTCGACAAGAAGCAACACGGCCACTCCGAAGACGTCATCCACAGCGACCGGCACGGAGTTTGAAGCATCAACAGCGCGGCCTACAGGACATACGGCCATGCCGCCGCCGCCCACTCCCCAGCGCCAACCCTCTGTACGCCCGCCTCCCTCCTTGCAGTATAAAAGGGGGAGGCGGGAGGACGACGGGGGGAAGGAGACTAGTGCAACACACACGATATCTCACCCCACGCCGAACACCTCACAGAGACTTGGGAGCTCATCCCTCTCTCGCCTGTTTGTAACCCCCTACTACAAACTGTCGCGAGTAACACGAGCAGCCTCATCGAACTGGACGTAGGGCACGTTGCCCGAACCAGTATAAATCCTTGTGTCCTCTCGCGAACCATCCGAACCAAAACACGCACTCCACGATACTAATTACTCGTCGGCCACAACGAACGCCGACAGTTGGCGCGCCAGGTAGGGGTTCTTTGTGCGTGTTTTCGTCGAACCCCTCTCTTTGTTCGGATGGCTAGCCGCGCAAACTTATAGCCACAAATCATCTTATAGTTGGAAAATCAAACTGGAGTGAACTTATAGGTGAATTATTGTAATTAAGCAATAAATACTAGAATTATTATATCAAAAAATAAAAATACTTCAAAGTTCATCATTACATATTGAGCCTTCGTCAATAAGCCGTGAGATCATGACAAGCCACTGCTACAAATCACCGTAGATGAGTAGATGACCCACTGCTACAATCCACCGCAGTGGAATAATGACAATGACGATGACCCACTGCTACAAACCACCGTAGTCGATAACAATGACAATGATATTGACAATGTTCCAGTACTACAAACCGCTGCAGTGGAAGGACAAACAAGTAGCCATGCTGACAAACAAAGTCGACAAGAAAGGCTAAAAAAAGATCAAAATTGACGAAGAAACTATTCGCCGAAGTCGACAAAGCCGATCTTATCATATAATTGGAAATTTATTATACCGACGATCTGCCAATGGAGTTTTATTGAAATGCGTACCAAGAGAGGAAGGAATCAAACTTCTACGTGATATTCATGGAGGAATTTATGGTGCACATGCTGCACACAGATCTTTGGTGAGCAAAGCTTTTCGATATGGATTTTATTGGCTAACAGCAAAGTTAGATGCTCTTTTCAGATAGTCAAGACTTGCCAAAAATGCCAGATGTTTCAGAAACAGACAACACATCCGGCTAATACATTAAATATCATTCCATTATCATGGCTGTTTGCAGTATGGGGCATTGATATTTTGGGTCCGTTCTTGAAGGGCAAACATGAGTACCGTCTCCTCATCATGGCATGTTCACTAAATGGATCTAAGCAGAACTCAAGAGTCAATCATTAAGTTCTTCAGAAGCATCATCACCAGATTCGGCATCCCAAACAAGTTGGTATCAGACAATAGTCCCTAGTTCAAAGGTCATAAGTTTGAGAAATTCTTAACAGATCTCAGTATTACACATGCAACATCATCAGTAGTACACTTCCAAACCAACGGTCAACTTGCAAGGGCAAATGCTATTTTTCAAGATATCAAGAAAAGAGTTTTTGAGAGAGTCGACTTTTATGAAAAAAAGTGGGTAGATCATCTACCTACGGTAATCTGGGCCAGTAGACAACGTCAAGCAGGGGCATTGGGGAAACACCATACTTCCTAGTGTTCGGAGCTGATGCAGTAATTCCTCCAGAAGTACATTTACAATTAGTTCAAGTTCTGACATGGAAACAACAATCAGATGAAGAATCCAGATGTTTGGATACCAATCTGACTGAAGAGAATAGAAATCAAGCCCTTGCCAGGACGCAACGGTACCAAGAAGGGTTGAAGCGGCATTACAATAAAAAGGTCAGTAAAAGAGAGCTCGACATGGGGGATCTCTGTGACACCCCGGGTGTCACTTAAAAACTTATCGACTAAATCTTAAATCCTAGGAATTCATTCTTGCAATTTGAAGCAAAATTTACTCTTGAGCTAATAAGCAATATTGTTTTAAACACTTCCATGAACCTCCATAAAAATTTTTGGTAATTTTCTGAGCACTTTGGTTAGATCAGGAGTTTTTAACCCACGGTACAAAAATCATTCCTTAACAAGTAAAAATTCAAACACCTCTTTCAAAATCCATCAAAAATTACAAATAATCCTAGTAATGTTTTTATATGGTAATTAAGTTCAATTAAAAATAAAAGTTTGGAGATTTTATCAGAATTTTTGGAAAAGATTTAACCACCTTAAAAATTCAAGCAAACTTAAATTTAATTAGAAATTCTCAAATTTTTAGAGGCAGAATCAGAACTTCATCATTTAATGAAAGTTGTTCAAGATAATTCACTATGTGCGCACAAAAAGTTTAAAAATTCTCCGAGCTCAGGAAGTACAAATTTCATTTGGATTTAGAAAGGCATTTTGAATTAATCGCAAAAATTCAAATAAAATCGTCCTGCCGCCGCGACGGACAACCGGCATGCCTTTTTCCGTCGGGCATTCACGTCGTCGAGTAAATCCTGCTCGAGATCTTCCCTTCTCTCTCTCTCTCTCTCCCTCGCTCCCCACGTCCCTCCTCCCTCTGGCGCACGCTACCGCCCATGACGCCAATCGCTGCCGCCCGACCGCAGCGCTCGCCCGCTCTCTCTCCACGCGAGGCTTTAAAGCACCTCGCGCGCGTGCGCGTGCTCCTTCCAAACCCCTCCGTGCCCTTCTTCTTCTCTGCACGCGAGTTCACCAAGCCGCCATTGCCGCCGTCGCCACCTCCCGCCAAGAGCGCCGCCGCCGATCTTCGAGTTCCAAATTCGTCCCTTCAGGACCCTCTCAGCTTGATACTTTCTGCTAGCAAGTTCATCTCAGTCTTGCGCTTCGTTGTGACAAGGTTTTGGCCACAGAACATCATCGGCGACGACAAACAAACTTGCCATGCCACCTCGGACGCCATTGCCGCCGTTGCGAAGCCGGTCGTCGCCAACCTTTTTCCGGCCATCCCCGTGATCTTCAACCCCGACAAATTGACTCCCCGCGCCACGGTGATGCTCCTAGACACCTTAATCACCCTCTAAAACCTCTCCTCCGCCGCGCGCATTGCCAGCGGTGAACTCCGTCCGCCGCCGCTCGTCGCCGATGGTCTTCCGGCCATCACCGGAGCTCGACGCCACCTCCAATCGAACCCTCGTGGCACGCTCATCACAGCCGTGGTGGCCAACGGCGCCCATTTGGTCGCCGTTGAGCTCGCCGACGGTCAATCACCACCTCCCCTGTTTTCCTATTTTTTTTTATTTTAAATTTAATTTGTTATTTTCTAGCCTATTTTGTAAAATGCCTAGTAAAACTCTAAAAAAGTTAAACCAAAATTCCTTGGAATCCTTGTGAAATGCTCTAAAACATCTGATGAAGCACTTTCCCATGGAACTGCCTAAATAGATAGGTAGAGACTTTCTATTTTTGCTTCACATCTGGAGTTCCAGAACTCTTCTGGAAACTAGAACCTCTGTCAGATGTGTGTCATGGCACGCAGAACTTAAATGTTCTGTTTTTACTTTACATCTGGAGTTCTAGAACTCATCTGGAGCTGGAACTTCTGTTAGATGTGTGTGATGGCACGCAGAACTCAAATGTTCTGTTTTTGCTTCACATCTAGAGTTTCAGAACTCATCTGGAGTTGGAACTTCTGTCAGAAGTGTGTCATGGCAAGCAGAATTTAAACGTTCTATTTTTGATTTACCACTGGAGTTCCAGAACTTTCCTAGAGCTGGACTGCCAGAAGTGTGTCACGGCAAACAGAAACCCTCTGTGATTTTCTCCAGAATTTAACCTTAACAAGATTCCATGCATACCTGTGAATAACCTCATAACAGAAACTCATTGGAATTGTTATAAAATCTAAGGACTTCAATTCAACCTCAACCCAGCCCCCAAGAAAATCATCTTTCCGATACTACTATCAGGTAAAAATCATCTCCTGGCAGAATCTAGAAATTCCATAATAGACCATGGTTGTTAAGCAAATAATCAACTTATTTAAAAGCCAAAGTCAAAATAGTAAGTGATAGTTGTACCCACCTTGTCAGGAGTAAACTCTTGATTTTCTCTGATAAAAATACCATGTAACCTTACCTAATAATAACTCATCTCACTCTTGTTGCATCAGGTAGACTCCAAAGTAAACGAAGTAGCTGCTGATCCGAAGTCCTCTATCCCCAAAGAAGTTCTCATCACCATCACAGGAGATCAAGGCAAGCCCCGATGTACAACTAGTTTTTGAAGTTTTTCTTTTATCAATATGTGTTGTGATTGTGCATTAGGTTTTCAGGAGTTGATTGAAACCCTAGTTGCATCTGTCTCCTTAGGAACCCTATCGATACATTGGTATAGGTACCCCCGAGATAGCATGCTATGCTTAGATATATTTACCGGTAGAAGTCGAGCAAAGTGGACGTTGCTCGCGACTGTTAGGTTTGTTTGAAACTACCTCATGACACAAGCAAGAAGGTGCTTGCGACTATTAGGTTTGTTTGAAACTACCTCATGACACAAGCAAGAAGTATGGCTAAGTATGATTAAAGGAAAGATAAAACTGGAGGGTCAGACAGGGTAAAAGTAGGTCGACAACTGGACTGGATCTAGGATGACCGTAGTCTTGTTTGATCCGTATGGTCTGAGTCTGATCGAGCATTGAATGTACTGATCATATGCTGAGTCTAATGGGGCCCAGTAAACCTACGTAGCCTAGTGATCGCAAAGTCGCACCTACCCTACGGTGTCTAATTCGGAGGCGATCTGGGGTGGGCAGTTGTGGGAACTCCACAGAAACCGTCCGGGACGTGTGTTCTGGTGGGATGCGGCACTGCTAAGGTAGCGTAGGAGGAAATTGACTTTGCAGGATCTGGTGTGAACGGTTGCCACGTGTGGTCTAGGACGCGCACGCGTCGTATGCTTAGGTTATCCCTGCAGGTGTAAATCGGTTTGAATCACTGTCGCTTTTAGCTATGAGTATGCTTGTGAAACGCACCACATTTTAATTAAGATGATAAGCTATGAGGATGATGATTAAGTTAAGATGATTATTTTATCTATTGCTTCTATTTATGTTTGACTAGCATAGTGCAAACTAAAGTTATGATTCTAATCACTAAACCTAAGCTAAAACTTGACCAGAATCGCTTCAGATAGTGCAGTCCTTTTACAAAGGTAAACTTACCCTGAGTCAGCCAACATGTCTAGGTGTCGGCTGTAGATAGCCAATCTGACGGGTCAGTCTTATTGAGCTTCTTAGAAGCTCACGCTTTGCGAATACGTGGTTTTCAGGCGCCGACGCGTATACCTATGATGAGAGCTACCAGTGGGAAGAGCCTCGTCCAGAGTTCGGGAACCTCCAGTGGGAACGTTGTGATTCGCCGCATTGAATCTTGTGTGCCTAGTAGCATGGTGCCACTAAGCAAGGTTGCTTAATTTATGAGTGTCGAAGTCTGTACCCCGTTTAATGCTTCCGCTGTATTTTACTTCCGCTGTATTTTATGTTTTCAAAACCTTCGTTCGTACTCTGATGATGTCAGACTTAATTCTAAATTTATGAAACTATGGTGTATTAAATTCTCTCATCCTATAATAGATTGCTTTTTATCCTGTCTGTGTTGTACCATGTGTATGCTCGCTTCGCCGAGCATTGCCCAACAGGATCCTGGAGAGATGGATCTGTCCCGGATGGAGTTTTTCTAGGGCGGGTCTGTTACAATCTCGTTCTAAAAAAAGATACTACCACGAAGAATAAACATAAGTTCTCCAGTAGTTGGGACGGACCATACATAGTGATAGCAACCGTCAAAAGTAGAGCATATGTGGTAGCAAACATAGATGGAGAGATGCTGCCTAATACATGGGACATGGATCAGTTTTGCAAGTTCTACGCATAAATATTTATTTTTCCACAACCATGTACACAAGGGGCTAGGTCTATTGTCAAAAGTTACCCTATGCACACAGTTTCATCCTTGAGGAGTACCACCCTTGGATGCTTTTATGGATAGTTAAATCCACCAACATTTTTTCTTCTGTCATCTAATAAAGAAGTTATGTTGTTTGTCTCAGGCATGTAACAGTAGTGCTTCTGTAACTAGTTGAATATCAGAAGACATGGTTCATACTTTACACTGCCCTGATTACGGCTACATGTGCCACTTCTTTAAACTTGAAAGTTTGGAATTATAAGTCATACACAGACACGGTGTATGTAAGGAGAACCTAAACCTCAGGCAGGATAACGCTCCCGGTAAATCCTGAAGTGCATTTATCAGAACTAGTGACGCCCACCATTGTCAGAAATCCATAGATATAGTTCAAATATAGAGTAGGTTTCAAGAAGCTCGTCCTAGCAATGGTTCACCAGAACAAGCTGGGGGCTACTACTATCACAAGTCCAAAATCAAAAGTCCAAATAGCAAACAGAACAAACATATGAAGAAGTAATCAAGGTCAGAATCTAGAAAAAGAGCAATAACTTACTCATCCCAGAGATCAAGATCTCCAAGATGAGTAGGGGGCAAGCAAGTCTACACAAATTTACAAATTCAAAAACAGACACCAGTACATAAAGTCGGCAACAGACCGTGTCACAAGTCTAATCTTCATCTGAAGAAAGATCTAAACCTTGAGCTACAATGAAGTCTTGGGCAGGCCTAGTCGCTTCTGCTACCAACTTATCAGCTTCCTCATCGGCACAAGCAAAACCACCATCTAGCTTAGTCAAGTCCAGATCTGGATAATAGCTCTTCAAGGCGGCCAGAGCATAAGTAGCTCCTCCAGCAGCACTGCCAGTAAGCCGTTGTGCCAGACGTTGTCGCTCTTTCTCGAAAGTATCGCGCTCCTGCTTAAGATCCTCAACAAGTTGATCATGATGGCTCTGCTTCTCCCTCAAAGCAGCCTCACGACTTGCAGCTTCAGACGCCTCCTTGCGCAAAATTCCCATCTGGATTTCCTGAGTATTAACCACGCGGGTCATCTCAGAAAGTTGCGCCTTGGTATCCTTCAGTTGGTCCCACAGTGAAGCCACTTCTTTTGACAGAGCAACAACTTGGCTGGAATGATCTTCTAGCGTCTTCACCTTCAACTCTAGATCCTTCAGCTGGTGGTCCTTGTTGGCAAAGGCAACATTTGCCACACCAGTCCACTTGACCACCCAATCCAAACCTTTTGCCATAACCATACAATCTTCTTCCACCGTAGTACAAATATCAGTAAAGCTGACTTCAGAAGGGAGAGCAAAAGGTTGATCAGATACGCAAGTGGAAATTGAAGGCAAGCTGACGGAGGAGCCATGAGGCATAATACGTTCGAAGCAGAAGCTTTGGGAGCAGGAGATGGCTTGTCAGAAGTCCCGCAATATATCCTTTACGTTCAAAAACAAGGCGGATGACAACGGAAGAAAATCCAAGAGTACAGGTTCAAGTAAAAAGAACTTACACAGGTAGCTTAGTCACGCTCATCTTCTGTTTTTTGGAGCACGATCGCTCCACTCCAGAAGGAAGAGTGGGGATCTTGATCCCACGCTTACGTCGGCCAGTGGAGGAATATGGCAAGTCGGCAGTATTAGTAGTAGCAATAGCCAGAGCCTTGAGCGAACCTTCAGCTCCCACGGCAGAAGTTGACCCTAAGACAGAAGGATCAGCAGCAGAAGTGTCTACCCCAACTGCTTCTGCTGGAGAAGCCTCAATCATCACTATCCTGGGTGCAAACTTGGCACTTTCTTCATCCGTAGTATCCTCCAGATCTACCAAATTTTCATCAGGAGTGTCATACAGATCCTACGAGAAAAATTGAGTTAACTACCCTCCCTGCCAATAAGCAATGACAATTGGCAATACCTGAGGAACTGGGTTCGCATCGCTAAAAGGCCTTGGACATCCTTCTGAAAGAGGATCAACCACCGACACATCCATCATCTCCTTCAGGCGTTTTCTCATATCAGATGCTACGACCAGATAAACAGAAGATAGTTCAAGATAAGAAATAATGGCATCATCAAGCAAAGAAGAGACATAAATAGCAAAGCAATCACCTTTAGGACCCAGACAATAGGGGTCATCATCCCCAGTATGCTCAGAAGCCAGATAGGTCCGTAGTTGCAGAGGGATGAGACGGCGAGACAGAAACTCTTGCACCACGTGCAGACCAGTCAATCCAGCATTACTAAGCATCTGGAGGCGTTGCAAATATTCCCTCAAACGAGGATTATCTAGAGGAGGGCCCATCAGATCAGGATTGACATAGGCCAATGTCAGACCTTTCTCCAGTTTCTGCTCGCAGTCCAGATCCAAATAAAACCAGCGAGCATCATAGTATTTCCAGTTATCCTTGACTTTTACTGGAATATACGCTGTGCTGCTTCGTCTGGTGAAACTAACAGAAAAGACTAGACCCTGTTTTGAATAGCAAAGAAGCAAACTTGGAGATACTCCCAATCACATCTTACAAAGCATCACGAAAATGCTTATGATAGCTATAGCGTGGGGCTTCAGATGCACTAATTCCAGATCATAGAACCTAAGCATCTATCCCATTCCACAAAGAAAATGTGTCGTAAACAACACAATCCAACCCTGTAGGGGGAGCAGGGGAAGCGATAACTTTCCAGGCCTGCCGATGGAAGTCCTTGGCCAGCGACAACAAGAGGCAGTTCTCCAAGTTGTTGAAACCCTTCACCATCATCATCGAAGGCTTCCACCAATCGGAGCGCTGTGGAATCTCGACGGGATCCTTTTGCTTCATTTCCGTAACCTTGGGCGGAGGAGACATCGACCTGTCGTTGGAAGACGGAGGAGCACGAGAGGTAGAAGAAGCAGAAGCCTTGGCGGTGGCCATGCGACATGAGCTAGGGTTTAAGAAGGATGAGAGAGATGAGCGCACTTGGGAGAATGGACGCGGCGCGCTGAAGACGAAAAGGGAAAAGTTGGAGCTGGGGGTCCCCACGAATATATAAGCGAATGACCTTATCCCCGGCTTTTCGACTTCCCACAACAGAACCAGAAGACACGCGTCAATTACGAGGGCCATAAGTAAAAAATATATCGCAAGAAATTGCCTTCCAAGTCAAAAGATATCCTCCCAAGTCAACACCACGATACATCAGAACTAGTAAGCCGTGCGGAATCCAAAAGACACAGACCTTCCTCGTCAGAAGATTCAGTTATATCAGAAGATCTTTAGAATCAAAAGAAGGGCGCACGTTCACTTCACTTCCTTGAAAACCAATTTCGGGGGCTAGTGACGACGTCTTGTATACCGCGTTACACGCATCTGATAATAGATATAGAAGATAATATCGCTAGATTCTATACTTCTTGTTATAGGATGCATATCCTTGTTAGTATGAGAGTCCATATCAGATCCGAGTAGGTCTATAGAGGAGTCTGGTAAGAATATAAATATTTAAGCCCCCCCTCCTCCCCCCCTCCAGACGGAGGGACATCGAGAAAAGAGGACAAGGGTCGAGTTTGTGCTAGCGAGTGGAGGCAAACACGAACCCTCAGAATAAGAAAATACATCATCAGAACTGGACGTGATGGGAACGGGGTCCCGATCTTCCTGCAGGTTCTGATAATCAATGAGTTGAGCGGAGTCGCGACACAAATTGATCCGGCTTCCGAACAGCACGTTCCGAACCCCGCAATCGCAGCACTACGTCTCCTCTGGTTATCACCCGCGTCAACATGGATGACCTCGCCGAGAAGGCTAGTCTTTGCCTGTGAATCAAAGAACACAAGCAAAAATGAAGTAGAAAGCAACCAATTGCAGATGAAGATTAAACTCACAAAGTTGGGGTCTCACAAACCGATGTAACGGCGACGCTGTTTTTAATAGGAATAATCTAAGCAAAACCCGAATCCTAAAGGTGGAGTGACGGCTGAATATAAGGACTAGGGGGAGTGGAAGTCCCCCTGGACGCAACCCTAATGGACTCTAACTCGGTACAAGACCAACCAGCCCAAAACAGTGTGCAGCACCTTGAGATAGATAAATTCTGTAGACTCCAATGTTTTGATGATTCCTGTTGACTCCGAAGGAATTTGGATGTCGGACCGATCCCGTTGGAAAGGTGGTCCCGTTCTCTTTCCATCCATATGTGGTTTGTCGAAAACGGAGCTCGTATGCCGCCTGGGGACCTGTTTTATTACGGAGTGCTCCTAGACTCCGAGTTGGATTCGAAGCCGACGTGAGTTGGATCTCCTACTTGGCTTGGACGTTCTTGTCCAACTTGTAGCTGGTCTCTAGGGCCTTATTTGACCTCTCCATGATTCCTAATCATAATATAATCATTAGGTAGCAATCTATTTGCCATAGTCACATATAAACTCATACTTAAGAATAAGCTCACCTCTAGATTCAATTGTCGTGCCCGAGCTCTAGTGATTGGTCCTTCATTTGTCGTAGGGGGAGAAGGATAGTGTGTAACCATAGGTGCGATGTCCTCGTCATCCTCCCCCTCTTGAAGGAGAGTTGTCCTTAACTCGAGCTCATCATCTTCTCCCAAGTACGGACGCAGATCTGAAATGTTAAAAGAGGAACTAACCCCGAACTCGGTAGACAATTCTAGTTTGTATGCATTATATTAATCTTCTCTAAAATCTTAAAAGGACCAGCAGCTCATGACATCAATTTAAACTTTCTCAAATTAGGTAACCTATCTTTCCTCAAGTGCAACCATACAAAATCACCTGGTTCAAATTTTAATTCTTTTCTACCTTCGCTACCGATGATCCTATATTTTTCATTCATTTTTTCAATGTTGTCTTTAGTTTGAGCGTGTAACTTTACAAGAAAAATCAGCACACTCTTTTGCATCATTATTAACTCACTCACTAGTAGACAAAGGCAAATATCAATTGGAGCACGAGGGTTGAAGCTATACACTACCTGAAAAGGACTTACCTTGGTCGTAGAGTGTTCCGCTCGATTGTAAGCGAACTCTACATGTGGCCAACACTCTTTCTACATCTTCAAATTTTCCTTCAAGATTGCTCGCAACATGGTGAACAACGTTCGGTTCACCACCTCCATTTGGTCATCCGTTTGTGGGTGACAAGTTGTAGAAAACAAATGCTTCGTACCCAACTTGTTCCACAAAGTGCACCAAAAGTGGCTCAAGAACTTAGCATCAAGATCTGAAACAACTGTAGAAGGCACACCATGCAAACGAACTATCTCTTTGAAAAAGAGGTCAGCAATATAAGTAGCATCATCGGTTTTATAACATGGTATAAAGTGTGCCATCCTAGAAAACCGATCCACGACAACAAAAATACTATCCCTCCCCCTCTTAGTCCTAGGCAGTCCTAAAATAAAGTCCATAGAAATATCCACCCAACAAATAGAAGGAACAGGAAGAGGCATGTACAAACCATATGGATTCACACGAGACTTAGCATTGACATGTCGTGCAGCGAGCCACAAAGCGCTCGACGTCTTCTCATCTTTGGCCAAAAGAACTGTGTGGCCAAAACATCCTCCATCTTCTTCGCACCAAAGTGTCCCATCAAACTGCCTCCATGCGCCTCCTACAACAATAAAAGATGAACGGATCTAACTGGAATGCATAGTCGATTAGCTCTAAACAAAAACCCATCACTAAGCACAAATTTGTTCCATGAATGCCCCTCACGACAATTCAGCAACACATCTTTAAAATCAGCATCTAAAGCATATTGTTCCTTAATGGATTGAAGGCCGAATATACAGCAATCAAGTTGGGACAGCAAGGTATAGCGCTTATACAAAGCATCAGCAATAACATTATCCTTTCCTTTCTTGTGTTTGATGACATAAGGAAAAGATTCAATAAATTCAACCCACTTGGCATGTCTACGATTCAAATTTATTTGACTACGAAGATGCATAAGTGATTAATGATCAGAATGAACGACAAATTCTTTAGGCCATAAATAATGTTGCCACGATTCTAAAGAACGAACAAGAGCGTACAATTCTTTATCAACAGGTTTAACTTCTTACATCAAGACACCACCAATTCCAATTCCACTAGCATCACATTCAAGCTCAAAAGTCTTACCAAAATCCGGGAGTTGGAGCAACGGTGCGTGTGTAAGATTGTTCTTCAAAAGTGTGAAGGACTCCTCTTGTGATGGTCTCCATTGGAAAGCAATGCCCTTCTTCATCAACTCGATAAGCGGCGTCGCAATGGTACTGACTTCCTTGACAAAATGGCTATAAAATCCCGCTAGGCCAAAACTCCGCACCTGCATAACCGTCGTGGGCGTAGGCTAACTCTGAATTGCTTCCACCTTAGCCTTATCAACCTCGATGCCCTATGGAGTCACAACATAGCCAAGAAAAGAGATTCGATCGGTGCAAAAGGTGCACTTGTCGAGGTTACGAAACAAACGTACATCACGTAAAGCAGAAAAAACAGCACGTAGATGATCCCTATGTTCAGCTATAGACTTGCTATAAATCAAGATATCATCAAAGTAAACCACCACAAATTTACCTATGAATGGACGTAAAAACTTCGTTCATTAATCTCATGAAAGTGCTAGGTGCACTAGTTAAACCGAAAGGCATGACTAACCACTCATACAATCCAAACTTAGTTTTAAAAGCAGTTTTTCATTCATCACCAAGTTTCATTCTAATTTAGTGGTAACCACTACGCAAGTCAATTTTAGTGAAGACAGTAGCACCATACAACTCATCAAGCATGTTGTCTAGCCTAGGAATAGGATGATGATATCGTATAGTAATGTTGTTTATGCCTCTACAATCTACACACATGCGTCACGAACCATCTTTTTTTGAAACCAAAAGAACAGGGGCAGCACAAGGACTAAGGCTCTCACGTATGTACCCGCGGTTCAAAAGGTCCTGGACTTGGCACTGAATTTTCTCAGTCTTCTCAGGGCTGGTTCGGTACGCCGCACAGTTCGGGAAACTTGCACCAGGAATCAGGTCAATCTGGTGCTCAATCCCTCGAATGGGTGGCAGTCCTGGAGGGATCTCTTCAGGGCAAATTATCCATTGAAAATAAGACATCCTTGCACACTTAGAACATAGCATGGAGAAGTACCATCAGAAATTTCAGCAAAGTCAGATTTTATAGCAAGCATGACAAGGGATTTCAAAGTGATATCTTGCTGAATTTCAGGTTTAGCAAGAGATGTTTGTTTAGCCTTAGTAGCCCTCTCCCTGTCAGATTCAATAATTTGAGCAGGTGTCATGGGTAACAAAGTAATTTTCTTCCCTTTATGCATAAAGGTGTACTTATTACTATGACCATGATGCAAAGCATCATTATCATGTTTCCAAGGACGGCCTAACAAAAGAGAACACGCTTGCATAGGAACGACATCACAATCCACAGAATCACTATAAGTACCAAGGGAAAAAGGAACGCGACGTGATTGTGTTACCTTAGCTTTTCCGGAGTCATTCAACCATTGAATATGGTATGGATGTGGATGTGGTTGCATGGTCAAGCCGAGCTTCTTGACCAAATCAGAACTCGCCAAGTTGTTGCAGCTGCCCCTGTTAATGATCACACATGCTCGACGATTCTTGATCACGAACTCAATCTAAAACAAAGTTATGACGCTGGATCTGATCCGGTTTGCTTACCTGCGCATTGAGGACGCGCTGAACAACGATGGAGTGGTACACAGAGGCGTCGTGGTTGTCAAGAACAACGCTGTCTGAAGATTGTGGAGCGTCGTCCTCCGCATCTTCAATGTCGGATGTAGTCTCGTAACCTTCGTCATCAGTGGCGATGTAGGTACGCTTGCTTGGGCAGTCACGCTGCACGTGCCCAAGTCCAAGACAGCGATGGCACTGGATGCCAGAGGTGCGCCCCGTGGATGTAGTGGAAGGCAAAGTCTTTGCTGGTCCCTGCACAGAAGATTTAGAAGACTCCGTAGGATGTGTCGAGGGAGTCGGTGCAGCAGTGGAAGATCGCTTGCTTGCTGGTGGAGGGGGTGGACGAAAACTGGAAGGAGAACGTGGTGCTCCGGTTCTTGACGTTCTCGCAGCTTCCTGACGTCCTTGTAATTTCTTTTCTGTAAGGATAGCAAAGTGGAACAACTGGTTGACAGTGTTAAATGTCTTATAATCAACAATGTCCTGAATTTCACGCCTCAACCCCTCATAGAAATAATAGATCTTATCCTCATTATCCTCAACTACACCACAACACATCATGCCCTTCTGCAGCTCAGCATAATAATCCTGGACCGAATTGCTACCTTGCTCTAAGTGCTGCAGTTTGAGACGCATGTCTCGTTGAAAAGAAGGAGGCAGAAAGCGATCGCGCATAGCAGTTTTCAACTCATCCCAAGTAGCAGGCAACTGTCGTACAGCAGCTAAACCAGTTCATCATATAATAGCAAAGTCCTTAAATTTGCTAGACGATTGCCTAACTCTATGTTGTTCAGGGACTTGGTGAGCCTCAAATTTTTGTTGAACTGTCATCTCCCAATCTAGATATATCTCAGCATTATATGAACCGGAAAAGGAGGGTATGGAAAATTTCACCTTAGCAACGGGATCGTCCTAAGGTCGATGCTGCTTGTTACCTCCCATACATTGGCGGTTTCTGTGTAGGCGATGTCGAAGGCGTGCGTCCCGATCGTCGTCATCGTAGACGGTGTCCTCCTCGTCGTCGTTGTTCCCTGGAGGTGGACGCCTTTCCAAATTGTGAAGCTGCGTTGAAATTGCGGCCAGTTGAGTGGTGATGCCTTGGAGAGTTGTTTCTATGTGCAGGTCGTTGAGGGTCTTCGTCACGGTCTGACTGATCTTGTCATCAATGCCTTCAAGCGTCTTGGTAATTGCTCCCTGCAATTGATCTTGGCTGACACACTCGTTGAAGTCCGTCGGAGTCCTAGATTCCTCGATACCTGACATGATGAAAGAAACAAGAAACACAGAGAAAAGTGATAAAGGTTATCCCTATCAACTATTGTGAGAACGGTGGCACTCCTAGACAGCAAAAGGAAGCTTCGAACCAAGTTCTTGCAAGGATCTAAAGGAACACAAAGCAAAGATACCTCGAAGAAGTGAGCCGACGATTACGAGGGTACGAAGCCGTGCCTGTTCAGAAGTGTCTTTTGTGGAGCTTGGATGGCAAGAGTATGTTGATGGAACATAAATCAAAAACAGATAGTAAATATTGAATAAATATTCAAAGTATTGGTCCTAGTTGCTGGTCAGAGGCGTTCTACAATAGTTATGATACATGGACAAAATAGTGTGTAAGAAAAAAAAACAGCAACAAAGATCAATAGACAAAGGAAACTATACTCAGCACAAGCAATTGCCAAAAGAGGTACGTCGTCTAAGTCTATGCTCTGTCGCTAATGATTTTGTTGTCACCAATGCGAGGATTTCTACTATTGCTTGATATTTTTGGCAACAGTTTTTTTTCACTTTTTTCTTTTATTTTTTTTGAAATTTTTTTCACAACGCAGAGCATAGAAATAGAAACCACACAAAATTTCAGGCGAAACGGCCTAAAGATGTGGCCTATAGAATTTTCCGAATCGGCTCCAAATTTTGGTCAGAAACTTCGGACTGCAAGATGTCTATCTTCCTGGCTGAATTTGGAGATTTTAGAAACTCCGAAGATGGCAAAGCCAGTGATGGCGAGATGTGATATTTTGTGGTGATCATTTTTCATATAAAGTTTACCGGATTTCGATTTCGTATGCAAAAGTTATGGTTGTTTTAAGGAAGTGTACCCCAATCAGTATGCGTATTATGATCGGTGACCGAATCGGGTAGAGGTAAATTGTGGAATTTAGTGGCGGAAGCTGATGGTAAGGTGGGTGATGATGCTGGCTGTGTCGTGATGATGCAGGATGATCAAATTATGGAAAAAACTAAACCAAAGCACACAACAACGGATTAGGGTGGGATGGGTGGGAGAAAAAAATTGCAACGATAAGAGAATGACAAGGGTGGCGGAAGCAAGACAAACCGAAGTAAAACACAATCTAAACCAGCAACATGACACAACTAAAGACACAAACTCAACACTACGGACTCTAAAATTGAAATATGCAAAGGCTAAACAAGGGCTTGGACGGGATATAACCTACGACTATAAATTTTTTTTTATGACTATTTTTTGGACGACAGGATGAAACGAAATAACAGATCTAAGTACTATTAGGGCGAACCTGAGAGAACAACTGAAGCTCTAATTACCACTTGATGGGAACGGGGTCCCGTTCTTCCTACAAGTTCTGATAATCAATGATTTAGGCGGAGTTGCGACACAAATCGATCCGGCTTCCGAACGGCACGTTCCGAACTCCACAATTGCAGCACCACGTCTCCTCTAGTTATCAACCGCGTGAACACGGATGACCTCACCAAGGAAGTCTAGTCTTTGCCTGTGAATCGAAGAACACAAGCAAGAACAAAGTAGAAAGCAACCAAATTACAGATGAAGATTAAACTCACAAAGTTGGGGTCTCACAAACCGATGATACGACGATGCTGTTTTTAACAGGAATAATATAAGCAAAACCCGAACCCTAAAGGTGGAGTGACAGCTGAATATAAATACTAGGGGGCGTGGAAGTCCCCCTCGACGTAACCCTAATGGACTTTAACTCGGTACAAGGCCAACCGGCCCAAAACAGTGCGCAACACCCTGAGACAGATTCTGTAGACTCCAATGTTTCAACGATTCCCGTTGACTCCAAAGGAATTTGGATGTCAGACTGGTCCCGTTGGAAAGGTAGTCTCGTCCTCTTTCCATCCATATGTGGTTTGTCGAAAACGGAGCTCCTATGCGGCCTGGGCACCCGTTTTAGTGTGGACTGCTCCTGGACTCCGAGTTGGATTCGAAGTCGACGTGAGTTGGATCTCCTACTTGGCTTGGACGTCCTTGTCCGACTTGTAGCTGGTCTCCAGGCCTTCCTCGACCTCTCCATGATTCATAATCATAATATAATTATTAGGTAGCAATTTATTCGCCATAGTAACATATAAACTCATACTTAAGAACGAGCTCACTTCTAGATTCAATTGTCGTGTCCGAGCTCTAGTGATTGGTCCTTCATTTGTCGTAGCGGGAGAAGGATTGTGTGTAACCATGGATGTGATGTGCTCATCAGGACGTAGGGCTATTACTCCTGACAGAGGGTTTGAACCAGAATAAATCCTCGTGTCATCCTCTTGATCAATCCTCTCTAGGAGCGTAACCCCTCCGAACATCAAATGTCTACCGATCAAATCATGGATAAAGATGACGAACGCTAGGTCAAAATAAGTAGCAATTTGACAAGCAAAATAGAAAACTGTCAAAATCTGGATGGTTGTGTGACATTGAGAATGATATGATGTGATTAACCAAACAAAGATGAAATTTGGTTAATCTATAGAAAAAGGAGAGAAAAAACAATAACAACTTTGATTGTCGAAGAATATGTGAACTCACATGGCATGACATAGATAAATATGAAAATATGAAAAGCAAACTTTGATGTTGATAGCGGAAGACAAGATTATGCGAGATAAACTAGGATTATGAAATACTTGAAAGAAAAATAGGAGCAAACCAATGCGTTATCCTATTAATTCTTCTTATCCATAATGGCGTTATACATGAGTGGCTCGCTTGATTGGCAGTCCTATAAGCTCATCTTGCATACAAATTTATGGCCCGTCATTTATTAACAAAAATCGAAATATGAAACAGGAGAAAGAATGCATATCTTGACCAATATGAACGCGGTCCCGGACATCTAGCATTCTATGGCCGCTTTGAATTTGAATAAGACCGCTCTTCATTTTCATGACATGGGCGTTTGGTTGTTGATCCATTACTAAAATAATTGAAAGATAAGTATAATTCATGGACGGACAAAGACCTGCTGCAGCAACAATCCACCGACGGGCCACTGACGGAGCCAAACAACAGCAGCAATCTGTTGTGGACCGGGACGGGCAAATCCGAACCGAGATTGGCTACGGAGCGGCAACCGCGAGGAGGCAGTGACAGCGACCAGATGCAAAGTCAGGACGGGGACTGGAGACAGATCCACGGGTGGAAGAAGGGCGGATGACAGCGGCCGCGACGGCGACTTGATGGCAACAAAAAATGGCAGACGAGGGCGGCCGTGACGGCGGACGACGGCTACTACCGTGGCTTCAGCCGGAAGGAGCACAACTATGGCTTCGCGGCCACGAATGGAAAAGGCCGCGACAGCGACCCAGATAGAGGAGGCCGGGACGGCGGATGCGGATGGAGAAGGCCGCGACAGCGACCCAGACGGCGGCTGCGAAGGTGCGCCGCTCAGCTCCGGGTGAAACGGATCCCAGCGCGACGCGACCTCCCAGCAGCAGCATGAAGGAGGAGGATGGCCGCTACGACGACCAGATGAGGAATGCGACAGCGGCATTGGAGGCATGTTAGATAGAATAACCTAAGCTTAAACCTTGTTCTAGTACCATATTAGATAGAATAATATGGACCGAACAGATGATTGAATTGAGACCCAATTAAGACAATATATAGAGTACATGAGAAAAACATTAGAGTAAGATAATGAAAATTATATCCTTAACAAGTTACATGTTCTGTTGGCATAGAGATTCCTGATCAACTACTTCATATTTTGTCACATACTCCTTCCGTCTCAATAAATATTGTTTTAGAAGTGGTCACGTAAATTATGAAAAGTTGATAGAAATAGGTGCACGAGAGAGATATAGATCGAGATGTATTGATATGAGAAAAGATATATCGGAAAATGAGAGTATATATCTCTAAAGTGTCAGGTATTTTGAAAAAACTTGAGATGACTAAAAGTGTCACCTATTTTGAGATGGAGGGAGTATATATCTCTTTTTCTCCTAAACTTGCATGAGAGTCGTGCATTTTTGTTTTTTTTTTTACCTCACATAGCTCCTGCCGTTTCTTGTCGGACCTACTCTCGTGACATTAAACGACCTATAGTACCTCACACTCGCCCTGTTCCAGAGCGATGCTTCATTCTTGACCTGCTGTGCGATTTGCTCCGGAGTTGCTGTTTCATTACAGAAAACTTATTGTTCCGCTCCTTCCTTCCACAATTGTCAGTGGAAAATGGGGCAATCCTATTTCCGAGTGGGGTCCCACTGCTTACGGGTGGAGGAGGTTCAAAGGGCTGTAGAGTTATCACAGTGAAGGCCAGAATGAGACACCCAGACGCAGCAAGACTGAAATGAGAGCAAGTGGGACGCCCGGTATGAACTCATCTCGAAAGACAAACAATACAGAATATTACGTTAGTTCCCAGGGCAGTATTGTAATCTGCGCCACAGGTCAATTATTTGTTATCCAATAAATAGCCCTTGTCACCACTCTTTTTTTTTCTTTTTTTTCTTTTTTTTTTGGCGAAGGGTCATCACTCATTTTGACACAAGTAACATCACCATAATTGTTGTGGTTTTTAGGAATCCTCCTGGCCATATAAAATGGTACCAGGTTTATCGTTTAGGAAAGGAAAAACAGCACCCTGTTCCAAAATATACGAAACTTGTATCCGTGTGGTTGGTGACGACGACGAAGGGCATGGATAACCACTTGTTGCTTCTTCTGTTGCCATGGCTGCTGCTAATTGCATCACGTGGTGTGAAGGCATTGCGGTTTACAGTCGATGACTTTCCAGATGGGTTTGCCTTCGGAGCTGGAACTGCAGCATTTCAGGTGCACCGATGCTCAAGATGAGCTAAATATGATGTTTTCCCGTTACTTTGTATATCGAGTTGGCAATAGAACTTTTTTTTCGATATGTTTGGGGCAGTATGAAGGAGCGTTTGCTGGGGATGGGAAGAGTCAAAGCATTTGGGACACCTATCTTCACTCAGGTAGCCAAGCGTTGCTCATCTAGACCTTATCCAGTATACGAGTTTTCTTTCATCTCTACTGCAATTCTTATTTATACAGATCACTAATTGGTGATTTTTCTGACAAATACTGTAATATCGTATCGGTACAATTGCTAACATGCTGCACCCATGAACTCAAATTTCGCATGCCCATACTCATGGCTGTTACTGGTCGTGGTACATTTTCCGACGTCTGCAACGAGAAGTAAAACCAGTGATGCATCGTTTTTATTCTATTCATCCCGACTGAAATGTGTGCTAATGCAACAGCAAGGAATCCGAATGAGCGCAGTGGTGCTCTCGCTTCCGATGGCTATCATAAGTACAAGGTGAGCTCACTCTGTATTCCCTTTTTATTGTTTACGAATCTGTGCATTTGTGAATTTTCTTACTTCTTTGTCCGATCGCCCATTCAGGAAGATGTGAAACTAATAAAAGGCATCGGCCTGAGGACCTACAGGTTCAGCATATCCTGGACAAGACTTATCCCTAGTATGAACGAATTGAGGCCCATGCTTTCATTTTCTTTTTACATTTGCCGATACCATATCTTTATTGTGAACCATTTCTCGATTTTTTGAACCATGTAGATGGGAGAGGAGCACTTAATCCGAAAGGGCTGCAGTTCTACAACAATATGATAAACGAGCTAGTGAAAGAGGGTAGGTAGAGGTAGCACCGCATCTCTTGTAGTCCTTAACTCGTTCACTGAACCATTGTTCCAATTCTTGCACAGGTATTCAGGTACAGGCTGCGATTTACCATCTTGACCTCCCCCAAGTCCTGGAAGATGAGTACGGTGGATGGCTTAGCCCCAGAATTGTGTAAGTACTAGTTGCTTATTAGTTTAGGTTGTTTACAATTTGGGTTGTGCAAGCAGAAAAATTATTTCAAATATCTTGTATGGCATCCCTAACCAATAACTTGACACATACCTTCTTTCTTTCATGTACCTCTGATACAGAGATGATTTCACAGCATATGCAGATGCGTGTTTTCGCGAGTTTGGAGATAGGGTTGCGCACTGGACAACTATAATGGAACCGAATATCATAGCTCAAGGTTCCTATGACATTGGAATTTTTCCACCCAGCCGTTGTTCATCTCCGTTTGGGAGTAACTGTACAGTTGGGAATTCCTCTGTCGAACCATACTTGTTTCTGCACCATAGCTTGCTAGCTCACTCGTCGGCCGTCAGGCTTTACCGGGAGAAGTACCAGGTCGGTGCCCTTGTTTCTTTCCCTTCTGAGTTCTTCCATATTATTTTTTTAAAAAAAAAATTCTTGACGTCAAGCATGGATTTCGTGACTGCATTTTCCGTTTCAGTCTTCTCAGAAGGGTGTCGTAGGCATAAACCTCTACTCCTTGCACATTTACCCTCTGACAGATTCATCTGAAGATATCAAAGCAACTGAAAGGGCCAACGACTTCTTGTTTGGTTGGTACGTTCACTTATCATACCGCAAAATCTTTGCCATTATTAATACATATAATTTTTAATTTTTTTGTTTCCAGGGACACGATGAAGTTTCATCAGCTAATACTAGTGTTTGAATTGCAGGATGTTGCACCCTCTTATGTTTGGGGACTACCCAGAAAGCATGAAGAAGGCTGCCGGTTCCCGCCTTCCATCATTCTCCGACTCTCAGTCCAAGCTTGTTACTGGTGCATTTGACTTCATTGGATTGAATCACTACAGCTCAGTATATGCTAGCAACAATCCTGATATGTCAAACATGCCCCTGCGAGACCAAGCTTCTGACGTGGGGGCCCTCTTCAGAGGTTCAAATGCTTTTTACAACAAGTTGTGTGTGAACATGTATCTGAATATATCCGAAAATTCCTCATTTGCATGAATATGCTTGTGAATCTTTCGCAGATACAAGGGATGGGCCAGCTTCAGTGAAGGTGGAACCACGCGATCAGTGTCGTTTGAACTAAACAGTTAGTTGTCTTGTAAACTGATTAGACTAGTAGAATGCTGACGTTAATTGATGTTCTTATGAGCAGTATCCAGCAGGCACAATGATTGATCCTCAAGGGCTAGAGTATGTACTCAAATATCTCCAGGGAAAGTACGGCAATATTTCAATTTACGTCCAGGAGAACGGTAATCCTCTAGTCATTTTGTTTTCTATTACAGATTTGGGTGATATGATAAATTAAATTGGTGTTCTTGCGTTGCATCACTCATCAGGCTGTGGACAAGACGACGACAGCTTGGTGGATCAAGAGAGGATTGACTTTCTGAAAATGCACCTGGCAAGCACTCTTAAATCCATCAGGTAACAGTTCATGCTTTCCCCCTTTTTTTTTTGCTTGTTACCTCAGATAAGGTAAAATGCATTACTATACTTTGTGCTGCTATGAAACACATGCATTACTTCTTTGTCAAATATATGCATGGTTTCTGGAACATGAAATTGGGCCACGTATGCATATGATTGAACCAGGGCTGGAGCCAATGTCAAAGGATACTCTGTGTGGTCATTGATGGATCTCTACGAGATATTTGGAGGTTACAAGGAGCATTATGGTCTCATCCGTGTGGACTTCGGGGACCAGAGACGTCGACGGCAGCCGAGGTTGTCGGCTTACTGGTACGCAGACTTCTTGAAGAATGGTGCTGTAATTGCGGTTGACGATGGCGTGGCTGCTGCTGTTTCTCGTGCGCAACTTTGAGCGGCCCATCAGTGTCTTTTCTTTCGTGTAAGAAAATATAAAATAGAATCCCTTCCCCCATTTGGAGAACCAACCCGTTTGGGTGGAGCTTTTAGCTTTTCTAAATGGTTGGAGAAGCAAAAGCTAGAAGAAGCTCGCTAAATAGAGCCGACATGCATTGTGTAGATGTATTGTAATGAAACATTCCTAAGATAATTTCTAAACTACGAAATAAGCTTTATTCTCCAAATGTGGCTGAACAGGGTATAACTTCGTGTTCGGTATGTAAACTACTCTCTTTGTTCTCAATTTGTTGTCGCGGTTGACTTATATGATCAATTTTGATCATTTGTCTTGTTCAATGAATTAGTTGTCTTGTTCAATGAATTAGTTCAAATGATAGTTTTCAAACATCTTTTATGATAAACAAAATTATAATAAAAAATAAATTTTACTAGTGGACATCGCTCATTTGTAGATTTGGCTCTTGGACACTTTGTTTCAAAACTGGGCAGTGGGCACTGTGATTCATCACTCTTGTCCCTAATACACTAACATACGAGAAGTGTTCTTACAAATATTTTTATCATAATGCATAAGATACATGATACTTTGAATTTAATAGACCTATTTAAATAAGATAAATCATCAATTGATCAAAGATGATATTGAAAGATGAACGATCAATTGAAATTTTGTATACAGATTCAAATATTATTCTAAACATTTTTCCTCAAATATATGATATTTATATCATTTTTTAATAGATGAAATGATCAATTGATAATGATATATTAAAATTTAAAATTCAAAGGTGATATAGTAACAATTTAAAAAACAGAGCAATATGTATTATGCTAGCGTGCACGTTTCTCTATTGAAATGGAGATTAAAGATGTGGTACGGTTTCATGAAGCACTGGAGGCTGATTTATGATGAGGAAAAGCTCCCTAGATCACTATAGTGGCATGTTTATGCATTTTTTTTTCATATATATATGCTCTACGCTAACAGCTTTACGTTAACACATTACAAAATTCTGATTATCTTTAGCGCACTATATATAGAGGTCCTAGAAAAATAATTATATGAATGAAAAGAAATTGATACTCAACGAAAAAACCAAAATTCCAGAAAATTTTATTGCAAATTCAAATGGATTGAGCTCTTTTTGAGAAAACTTCGGCATGATTTCACTAGAAACTGTCCCAACTTCATTAAAAATCACAAGCGTCCATTGGATATAGCGCCACATCTAAATTACAATTTTGATCAGATCAAAGTAAGGATGTGTTTGGTAGGGATTATGAAACTGATTATACGAACAAATTATATTTTATAAGTGTTCTCGTATGTCCAAATACTAAAACTCATGAGTGATTATGATGACAATCATCCATAAGCTATTTTTAAATATTACAGTTTTTAAATATTTGATAGTTATAATTACTTATAGACTATAATTCATTTGTATAATTAGCTTAATAACCCCTGCAAAACACATTTTAAGTGTTTTTGGATAACAAACTTCTTTTATAATATGTGGATTAACAATTAGTAAGAGCTCTAAATAGACATATGAGTAATTATTAACTGATTAATTGCTAGTAATATCTCCTAGATCCAAACAGGTCCTAGTCTGAGGCAAAATCTATCCTTTGTTTGAAAAACAAATCATAGCTTATAGAATCAAAATCCCCCAAAATAAACAAACGCGACCTTGTTGGATAGGACTGGAATCGGCACTGCAGTTTCCACACGATACCCAAAAAAGAAAAAGAAAGACGGCAGAATACACAGTATTTACTACCGTTGCAGCGAGTCCAGCCCGGCCCATGTAAGCCCTCTGAACTGAATAAAACCTGCTCCTTCCCTCCCTCGTTCAGCTCCTGACGGCGGCGCTCAACCCAGCAGCAGCCAAGCCTCCAAGCTTCTCCGCTCGCTCGCTCGCTCGCTCGCCGCCGCCGCCAGAGGCAATCGCAGGCGTCTTCCGACTCCTCCCCAGGTATGCCTCACGCGTTCTTCCGTCTCTATCTCGAGCCTTTCTTTTCTCTGTATCGCGCGCGCACATAGCTAGCTCGCAGCGGCGGCAGCCTGTCCCAGCTTACTCAACGCGCGTCTAGCTCTGTGTCCGGCGCCGGCGGAGAGATATGAAACCGCGCCTACGTTGTTCCTTGGCCGTTTTGATTCGTTGCGGTCAGCTTCCTCCTGTTCCTGTCTGTGCCCGAGAGCTGGAACGATCCGCGGCAGCTGCCACCCTGCTGAAAGAGGAAGCAAAAAGAGCGAAGATTCATCAGCCCTGCAACGTCTTCGTTTTTCGGTTACACACTGTGTCTTCTTCCTTCTCATCGTCATCTTCTGTGCTCGAGAAGTACCTGTGACAAACTCTTCGGTAGCTCACGCGTTTCCTTAGCTGATTCTGCTTCAACGTATCTCGATCCTTGCTTCATTTCGTGATGGCCTCCTTTTGTCTTTGATCACCAGTTCAATGTATGTGGTGCTGCTACATGTGGTCGGATTAGGATTTTGTGTGCGAGATGTCTTATGTTTCTACTTAGTAGCACTCCTTCCAGTCTCGAATAATGGCACGCAAAAATCCTCAAGAAAGTCTTTGGTGTTCTACTTGTTTAGGACATTCAGGATATATCGAAACTAGCTCGCATGTTGGATCATCCTGAATGTGTTTGATAGGTTTAGCTATATAACCCAGAATGATTCATTGGATGTTCTTGAAAATAACTTTTTGTTTGCCTGTTTCATTCAAAAGGATTATGAGAAAATAGCCTTGTGCTCTTGGCTCAAATGCAAATGGCGCTGCTCTAGGTTGGTTCTCATAGGATATGGCCATGAGCAATCCAGTGGAGGATGAGTAGAAGAGGCAAAATGAATGAATAAACCGTTGCTGGGTGCCAGGGTCTCCATTCTAGGAGGGAGCATGTGCAGTACTTTTTCTCAGGGCGATTCCTACGATGACTCTTGTGAAATCTGCAAAGTCCCTAGTTCCTAGACAGGCTCCGAACCTTTGTCTTATCTATATGATTCTGCTTGTACATAAGTTAAAATCGCAGGACATGAACATGATAGGAAAAGCGAGAAGGAGCTCGTGGCCCACTACAAGGGCCCAACTAGGCCCATCTGAGAAGCCTGTTAGGGTTAAGATTCCACACTTGCTCAGTGGCTTTCTCAGTTACTCGCTGCCTCTCCCTCTGCTCCCTCGTTTGTTTTCTCCCGCGAGCTGATATCTCCTCCCGTCCGCCAGACTCAGCTGCCGCCGCCGCCACAGCCGCCATCAACGCTGCCGCGTGCTGCTTTCTGCTCGCGTGAGCCGACCTAAGGGAGCGGGAACGGTAGCTCAGAGGCGGAGGTGAAGCGTGAGGTTCTCTCTGTAAGAGCCGCCGCCCCCTGCTTGCCGCGAGCGTGCACCAGGCAGCCCTCTGCCTTGGTATGCAGGCGCCGCCATTGTTCGTCCTCGCGGTTGGTGGCAGCCAGAGCTGGTGCTTTCGTCCGCCTTGCTTCCTGGCTTCATCGTTACCGCGGCGCTGGAGTAGCTGAGTCCTGAGGACTGCCGTGTGCCGATCGCGTGCAGGCGGCTCGCGCGAGAAGCGCCTTGGTCTTTCTGCCGTTGTCAGAGGGGCCTCCTCCGCTGGTCAGTCTTGCGGACAGGTACCAATGTGCCATTTATTAGAATTCGCTAGCAGAAACAAGTTGGAAACAGTGCCGGTTTCTCTCGAATCCGACCACACTACGCCATGATTCCTATGACTATTATTTTTCTGTCATACCCCTTTATATCGTTATGTCATCGCATTATTTTGTTTTTGTTCCCCATTCTAACGTCTTCTTTGCATGTGTCAGTGCATATATGGCGCTCGCCACCGAGGTTAAAATGGAGGATGCTAATGAAGCAGTGGATTCAGATGTTGACGTTGTCAGCCTCAATGATATCAGTGGGTGCAGCAAATTGGCCACAGCCGATGATCCTGACGCCACCGAGTGTTCAAGTTCTTTTGGGGACACAATGTCGGGATCAGATGATGATGGAAGACCTTCAGAGATTAGTGACATTGAGGTCGACTCACCTTTCTGCCGCTATCCTCCGAATGGAGATGCTGATGATCTGCTGGACGCAGCTGCTTCTGACAATATGGATAGGCTATTGAAGTAAGTGGCTTGGCTTATGGATATGCACTTTCAAACTTGTTTTTTCTGACTGTGTTTCTGTTCCTAAGCATATATGAGCATACATAATTCAAATATCAAAAGTATGATGCCTGGACATTGCTACAGTACATGACTACGTTATATATTTCTGTACTCTTCTATTTTTGGTGCCTTTTTGGTTCCAATACACAATATTGTCAATTCTGCCTTTACATTTCAAGTTCCTCACGTATACAACAATTTGTTATCTGTTGCAGGAAGAAAAGGGTAACTGATCACTGGAGAAAGTATATAAGCCCGTTGATGTGGAGATGTCAGTGGTTAGAGCTGCGGATGAAGGATTTGCAGTCTCAAGTCTCCAAATATGACAAGGAACTTTCTGTGCTTCAGCATGAGAAGGAGTTGCAAACAAAAATGATTGAGCTGGACTGCTCCTCGTCAAGGACGGTACCCTTCTCTTCTCATTGCTGCAGGAAAACTATGAAGCGGAGGACGAGAAAGAAAATTGAATTAAAAATGGATGCTTCATCATACATCTCAAATCACAACGTTTTCTCTTATTTTGGTAAGAATTATATTCCTCATTGAATGTAGAGAATAGAGATACAAATTGTTTGGTGATATCTCACTTTAATCATCCTGCAGAGAAAACAGAAGCAGAGGGCCATTCTGTTGAAGACAATGCAAATTTAGGTATTGCTATCAACTGCCTAATGTTTGCAGACAAATATAACCCCATATTTCTATGATACGATTGAATTGCTGATTTTACAAATCCTTTTGTAATAGCTTTTCTATTATCTTTAGTTTTACATTCATTGAAACAAGATTTATTAGTTATTCCATCAAGAATGGCACAGAGTATGCCAAAATTCATTTCCTTTTTTGAGAAATGAGTAGCACTAAAACACTTACCCAATCAATCGAAATTTTGTTGTCATGATAACTTCTGGAGGTCACTTCAACAAACCTTTGACTAATTTGCATAATGTTTCTGATTTTTTTGTTAATTGTGTAACTGAATTAATGGACCTTTGATTTATCATTCAGCGGATGATAATACAAAAGGACATAATGCTGCTGATTGGATACTTGGTATTGAAGGAGGTGATTCCACTGTTGAGCAGATTCTCTTAAGCATTCAATCTGTTCAGGACAGGGTATCTATGTTGAGATCAAATCTCAAGAGCGCAGTGGCTAAGAAGAATAATGGGATAACCCTTAGAATTAAAACATGGGCCAACGGTACACAGAGCTCTAATTGCTCACCAGGAATGGGGAAAGGTGTTGGACTACTTGAGGCATCTCCCCAAGAAACATCTGATTGCGACATGGAAGATTCTGCCATGCCTGACAGTGCTCTATCGAGCTATGGAGAAGCTAGCAACATGGATATTTTTGAGAGCACCATGAGCCTATTGTCTGAAGGTCCACACCAGATGGGAAAACTGCGTGAAGTAAGCTTCTCATACTACTATCTCACACTATAACAATTTGATTTTGAATGTCATCACCTATTTGAAGTATCTGAGCTTTTAACTTTTATTTGTTTCTTTGGTTATTTTGCAAGGTGCTTGAGCTTCAACTTTTAACACAACCTTTAATCACTAATTTCAGGAAGACCTAACATAGAATTTGAATTTAATAGTGATAATACTCTCAGAAGGAATTTCAGTTGTTTGCGATAATTAATGACAGCTATTATTTTCTGAAGCAATGTACATGTGCACGTTGATGAGATGCTGCATAACAGATCAAAAGGGGTGTGAAAAGTATCAATTCCAGTAATTGATAGGATGAAATAAAATTTTGAAGTACACTAAAGCTGTGAGTCCAGAGAAAGCACTGTACAGTGGTACCTCTTCTGATATGTTTGTGTGTTCTAGTGACCATCCAGTGGTCAAGAATAGTTCTTGTAGTTTGATTGTTGACCAGACTGTAAATTTCTAGCAAATTCTTCTTAAGCTCTGTAAATTTTGTTGTGAACCCATGACAGTTAGTATTTCATTTTCAAAGCATGGGCATCATTGCTGTTTTGGCTATGTTTCTTGACTAATCTCTTCACTTTCAGAGTTCTGAAGATGTGTTGATTGACAACCAAGCTGCTGAGGAAGGGTACCAAAACTTTGAGGTGATAAGTCATCCAAGCAAGCGATTGAGAGTATCTGTGAAGCGAGAAAACGGAGAACATTCTGAGGACGAGAGCATCGCTCCTGTAGTTGGTACGAAGCGAGAAGCATACGAAGAAGGATCGAGCAGCTTCAGCCTTCAGGGAGCCATCCTGAAGCCTCGCTTCACGGGAAAGCGGCGACAGAGGAAGCCGATGAAGCAGGTCCTGCGAAGGCGAAGCGGGGGTTCAAGCACCATGGCTTTCCTCTCATGGCGGGGCAAGAGGATCCGGAAAAAGAAGCAGTTCTAAGATGGGACCACCTCCCATGCATGTTTACATGTTCAGTTTTCAGACTTTCGGTTTAGTTAGATGTTGAGATGATGACGACAGCTTCCGTGCTCCTCGCTTACCACAGTATCCACCATGTTTTAAGCGATGGATGCCATAATCAAGCGCAAGATTGTTAGTAATGGCACTTCGCGTCAGGCTGGAGGTGCTTGTAAGGCAGTCTTGCTTCTATTGTTGTTGTTTGCTTTGTGTTGAAAAGTTGAGCTGTTGAAATGAACTGCGCACAACAGTTTCACCTGTGATAAGGGTTTGCTTGTCTGAATTCAGTTGCTTTTCGTTGCTGTAGTCGATTGAATTCTCTATTTTCGTTTACTGACATCTTGTTCGAACAGTGACAACAAAACCTGCAGCTACAACCTTACCTTTTGGTCAAATTTTTTTTCCTCTTTTGGTATGGTCCATATGGGCAACGTAAGCTTTCTTCTTCATCCTTGTAAATTGTAATATTCAATGGAACGTTCTGCATGGATAGTTCTTTGCACCACAACTGAATACAGAACCACGAAGGGAAGTCTATCGTAGGTGAGATACCCTTTCATTTCAGGGAAGGGTATCGGAGTAAGACCCCCGGTCCTCTGCGTGATCCTCTGTACTGTTCAGTTCAAGCTTCTTGAGCACATCGGAAGTGCTCTGTTTGAAAATATTTGATACGGTTAGCGTTATTTTATAACTTTATTTTATTTAAAAATATGGAAAGATTACTTCACATTTTACATATAGTTGAACTATTTTTAATAAACCAAAGTTAAAAGTTAATGTTAAAAGTCAACAAAGTTTATTATTAAAATCTTATGGTTTTTTTTATACATCCATGGTACATCAACTTAGTCGAGTTGTGGGACCACTCATGCGTGCAGTAAAATCAACGGATCCGCGCACTTGAAATCCACCTGAACCCAATGAGCATTAAAGCCCTATGAGCAGTAAGGTTTTGCAATCTCATACTCCCTCAGTAATAAAAAAACAAGTCATTTTGGCCTTGTACCAAGAGTTTCATAAGACAAGTCGTTTTGATCTTCCAATGTGCTCTTCTTTCGTTTCTACTCTTGCTGCATGCGTATGACATTAAATTCATTTGCTTCGCCTCCCATGCGCGTGTGCCCATTACCAACTGCATGCAGCACGCTCGGCAAATCCCAGAAATAACAAAGCCACCGATCCTGAGACCTCTCGAATAGAGCCTAAGGAGACTAATTAAGTGCATGTACAATACTATTTATTAGGTCCTTCCTTTTCGCGAGAGACGAGCCTGTGGTCTCTCCATGAAGAGCGACTTCGCCATGCCCGAAGAATGGAGACGAGCTCGGTGTTAAGTTGGATATCATTGGCGGAGCCAGGCATCGGCCAAATGGGCCGCGGCCCCCCCTTGGCCCAGAATTTTTTTTGAAGATATGGTGCAATTTGCACCACAGGCCATCAAAATCAACTGGCCGTAGCCTATCAAATGACCAGCGCCCAGGTCCAGCTAGAAGCGAGGCAACAAGAAACAAAACTTGCCTTCTCTCGTATGCGTCGCTACGGTTCCTTCTTCCTTCTCTTGTACGCCTCGTCGCCTCGATTCCTCGACGCGTCTTTCTGCTGCAGGCTGCTGCCGCAAGCGATTGCGGGAGGCCGGACCGAAGCAGAAATTGCTGGTCGCTCCATTGCCGCAACTCATCGCCGTCGTGTCAAAGAGATCGGCGATTAACCGGCTCTCTGTCCGTTCGCTGCAGCAAGCCGGCAACCATTGGGGACTGCAGTTGAGTATGTTTTCTTCATTTCTTCATTTCACAATTTGCTAATTGATGGTACGATGAGAAATGGGAGTCTATGATTGATTGAATCCTTTTTTATTTTATTGTCTTCTCTAGTGTCAGAATGGTTAAAGAGCAGAGAGCGATTCATTCATTTTTCAAAAGGAAAAGAGATGAAGTGAATCATGATGAGGCTGCACAAGAACAAGAAGAGAGAGCTCCAATTCGTGTTCCCGAGCCTGAAAATCATGGGCAAGAACAACAAAATCATGTCATATTTTGTGGCATTGAGTTCTTGGAGAGGGATCCGGCACTAAGGCCACAGATATTGGAGTATCCAAGCAACCAGCAAAATGAAGTGAAGAGGGCATACTTGAAGTTAGGTCCAATGCAACCCAAACTGAAGAATTATAAAGCTTCTGGGCCTCAAGGGCATCAACGCCTCTTCCAACACCACTGGTTTAGTGAATTTCCAAGTTGGTTAGAGTACTCAGAGAGCTATGATCGTGCATATTGTTTTCTTTGCTTTGTTACCAGCAAAATATAAGGAAAAGAGGTGGTTTTGATGCCTTCACAGAACAAGGTTTTAACAATTGGAAGAAAGTTCATGATGGCAAAAATTGTGCATTCTTACAACATATAGGATCTGATCCTTCATCAGAACATAACAAATAAGGCATGGAATGCCATGATTTGTTCAAGAATCCAATTCATATAGATAATTATATACAGAGGAGAAAAAGTGAGGAGAAAGAAAGAAACTGCCTACATTTGAGAACATCCATGGCTGCTGTTAAGCGGTTAACCTTTCAATCTTGTGCTTTTAGAGGTCATGACGAGAGGCCTCAATCAAAAAATAGAGGAAACTTTGTAGAATTGATCAAGCTTCTTGCAGAATTTAATCCTGAAATTGAGAAAACTGTTTTGGAGAATGCTCCACAATGTGTTAAGTACACATCACCCGATATTCAAAAGGAAATCTTAAGCATTTTTGCACTTAAAGTCAAGATGCATATTCGGGCGGAAATTGGTGATGCAAAGTTCTCTATTATTGTGGATGAAACATGTGATGTTTCAAAAAGAGAGCAGATGGCAATAGTTCTCAGATTTGTTGATATGGATGGCGTATTACAAGAACGCTTCTTTGACTTCATACATGTGAAGACACAAAAGCACTAACATTGAAAGCAGAAATAAGTTATGTATTGTGCAGCCACAGTTTTGATTTGCAAAATCTTCGAGGCCAAGGATACGAGGTGCTAGCAACATGAGGGGAGAGTTGAATGGATTACAAGAACTTTTCTTAATGAATGTCCTTGTCGGTGTTCGTTACCGCCGACGAGTAAATTATCGTGGGATGCGCGTCTTAGGGTTCGGATGGTTCACGAGAGGACACAAGGAATTATACTGGTTCGGGCAACGAGGCCCTACGTCCAGTTTCGAGCTGCTCTTGTTACTCGTGACTTGTTTGTAGTAGGGGGTTACAAACGGGCGAGAGAGGGATGGATTCTCAAGTCTCTGGATGAAAGCCCTATCAGTGAGGAAGTGTTCGTGGTCTATCCATCCTGCCTCGCCCCACCCCCCCCCCCAATCCTCATCTCGGCCTTTCCCTTTTATATCGCAAGGGATAAGACGCGGGACGAGTCGTGGCGGAGTGGTGGTCGTGTGCCCCATGTTGGGTTTCGTCACTGTCGATGTTGTCATCGGCATGGTGTCGTCTTTTTGGTCCGGCGGCGTGGGGCGTGCCGTCAATCGTGGACGTCCCGTCCCTATGGAGGAGCGGCCTTCGGTGGGGGTCGGCAGAGCCGCGCCGTCGTCACCGTCCTCGTCCTCGCCGTGCCGTCGCTCAAGAGTGTGGCGTCCAAGTGGGAAAAGTAGACTTCTGACAGGAGCTGTAGCAGCAGTGGCTGTCCTTCGGCCGGTGCACGCCGCGTGCATTCATTGCCCATTTGCTCGAGTAATCGATGCCTTCTTCTGTCAGCGGACGTGGGAGCGGCAGGCATTTATTGCCCAACCGCCACCGCCCTGCCTACTCGTGGCATGGTAGGCGGTTCGCCCGACCCTGGGGTCGGGCGAGGCGGAGAGGCGGTCTCCCGACCCTGACACAGATAGGGTCGAGCGCACCGGCCGTGCTATGGAGGATCCGACCCCCTTCCTGGGGGGGGGGGGGGGGGTCGGGCGAGGCGGAGATCGCCCATGGACCCGACCCGGCGGATGTCCGCATGACATGAGGGTCGGTCGAGGCGGAGATCGTCCCTGCCTTAATCGTGTTGTTAAGGTCGTGGGTTATTAAGGTTAATTATCTTTGGTATTGATCCTCGACAGTAGCCCCCGAGTGAGGCTTGACCTTCCGCGAAAGGGGGTCAGGGGTCACTCAAATCGGGAGAGGAAGGCTTATTTTGCGAGTGTAGGCTCGCTTCCTACCTTATTGAGTCGACATGTTCTGCGATCCCGTATTAGATCTCTTTTTTGCGATTCTGTTCCCTGAGACCTCCACTCGTTGTGGTGGTCCGTTCGAGGACACGGTACGACTTATATCGTCCCTCCTGCGTGTCCGTTCGCCGCACGAGGAGGTTGAGCCGGACCACGCTTTATCACGGGGGCCGAAGCGTGGCGTTCGTCGAGCTGCTAACGGGAGGGTTGAAGTGAAGCCCCGGAGTCCCTTCGGGGGGACCTCGCTAGACTCGCTGGTGGTCGACTTCAATCTTCCCGGTTGTCATCCCAATCTGGTATCGGATCCCGCTCGATAGGCTCTGAGGGCTTGTTGCTTTTCTGCGATGAAATACCCATGGATTGGCTTGAACCAGGACTTGACCGTGGATCGTGATGCCCTTAACGCTATAAACGAGCTCATAAAACAAAGTAAGCGTCCTGTCCTCTGTCCTAATTAATTTAGACTATGTTTGATTGGAGGGGCTGAGAGAGATAAAAGAGGGATAGGATAGACTCGTCTCATATTTTCGAAAACTTGCGGACAAGGCTGTCCTGCTCTCCCGTGACCTCCTTCTCTCCTTCCGATAGTTCACCCCTCTCCCCCTCGTTCCATCTCCCGTGCGCCAGGCTTGCGCGCCCCGCCCGTCGAGCTCGCTGTTGCACCACCTGTATTGCGCGCTACGCGGGCTGTGCGAGAGCCATGCGCGCGCCGTCACCCGTTGCCGTGCACCCTTCCGTCGGTCTCCTCCACCACGTCGCCACGCCCTTCCATGGCGCGCCTGGCGACCGGTGCCTTTGGGGTGTGCGCCGTGCACGGCTGAGGATCCAGTCCCCGTCGCCCAGCCCCTGCGCGCGAGCGCCTCGCGGCTGAGAAACCAGCAGCAATGGTGGCCAAGCGGGATGCAGTGGCAGCGATAGGTTGTGGCGTCGTCCTTGGCATGGCCGTGGCGAAGGCCTGCAGCGTGCCGTGGTTGTCCGGATGGCAGGACGCGGAAAGCAAAGGAAGGAGGAAGAGTGGGAGCAGCAGCGCGTTCCATTTGGTCATGGATTTGGACTTCCAAGCGTGCGACAGGACAGTTCGTTTCTTTTTCACCGAGAGATGCAAGACGGAAGAAGAAGATTATTTTAGCTTTTTCTTTGGCCGGGGTTGAATGCTACTCGCCTTGGTGAGCAATTGGAAGGAGCAGCGTAATTATTTTTGTGTAACGATCAAAATCAATAGTGTAATTATTTGTTTGTGGTGATTATATTTGGTAAATTATATTTATTCATATACCATTGTAATAGTTAGTTAGTATTAAAAAGAGGGTAATCTCACCAAGGTAACTATATCCACTTGTCTTTTCTCATCCATCGAACCAAACAAAATAAGGGATAAGTTCATCCCTAATATTCATCCATTCAACTAAATATAACAGAGGATGATACTGTTTCTTCTATCTAGGGATGACCGTGTGCTATCTCTCTTGACGCTCAATCAAACACATCATTAAAGGATGAGGTTGTCTCATATCTAAGACTAATATTTCTTGTCCAAGTTTCTCAACTCTCAACCAAACACTATAAAATAAGAGATATCTCTGTCTTATTACTCTTCATCTTTCTTCGTCCCTGCAACCAAACATACCGTAAAGGGACGGGTACGATGCTTATCCTACTGCTGTGAGAATTAATTAATTGTTTGGATCAACATCCTAACCGGCTCTCTGATAAATGTACTACTGCAGGATTTGAGATTCATGTGACCCTGTACCACCTGGATTTGCCTCAAATCCTGGAGGACGAGTACCACGGCTGGGTCAGCCCCAGGGTCGTGTAAGAAATTAAAATCTCTCATCACTATCTGCTCAACACTCAACACAGTGCTCATTCTTCATCATTAAGGTGTCAATAAGCAGACTTATAATTCTTAAGAAAAGGGGGGGAAATCCTGTTGATGATGCAGGGAGGACTTTGCTGCTTACGCGGACGTGTGCTTCCGTGAGTTCGGCGACCGGGTGAAACACTGGACCACCATGGACGAGCCCAACGCCATGTCCAATGCCGCCTAAGACTGGGGCACCTTCCCGCCTGGCCGCTGCTCCGCGCCGTTCGGGCACAGCAACTGCACCGCCGGCAACTCCACCGTCGAGCCCTACATCGTCGGCCACCACTCCATCCTCGCCCATGCTGCTGTCGTCAAGCTTTACAGAGACAGGTATCAGGTACTACTATGTTTCTTCTGCTGAGTAATTGGCCATAACAATGGACATCATCAGGAAAGGATCGATAAATCAAATACTAATCTCTACTGCTTAAGAGCAACTCCAACAGACCAGGTATACTATTTTCTAAATTTACAGATTTTAACTCCTTTGTAAAATATAAAGTTCTTTGCAAAGCAAGGGTGAACCAAGAGTCCATCTAAATATTGACTCTCTATATTCTAAAGAAGTCATGTCATCAACTAGATCCTCTTTCTTTTTTTTTTCCTAACCCGATCCTTTTTTTTCTGCCGCCTACATGAAAATCCTCACGTAAGAATTACTGGATCATATAGCTACATGCGTGTTAGTATCACACACACAAGCACGTCCGCTGCATTAATTTAATCAGTGCAACCATCATTTGCTCTTCTGTATTGTTGAGGCCTTGGTGTTCACCTATAAATCTACGATGTCATAAATGGTATCATAAAAAAGTTTGAAAATCCAAATTAGAAAACAAATCAATCCTAATCATTAAAAAAAGTCATGAGATATAAATTAGAAAAAAATTCCACATCCTAATAATAAACGTATCAATCAAGTCAAATGGGAAAAAAAGGGTCCATATCTTAATCCTAAACATTGGGAGAAATCCACGTCTTATAAAAATTAGGAGTAAAAAGAGTCCAAATAATATACGATGAAATTTCATATAAATCACTAATACTTGTGGAAATATGAGATTATCTTAACCGGATAAAAAAATGCACTTGATAAATATGAAAGTGTACTACTATATTATATTTAAGTCATAAGGTATTGAGATCACAATTGAAGTTGTTCTAATGCTCCAACCAAAGAATCCAGGTGAGTGTTTTGTATGGAAGATACTTCTAATCCAAAAAATAATAATCATCAACTTTTGACCAGCTATTGCTTGAAATCTTGTAAAACGAGTAATAGCTGAGTATTGAAAGGGTGACATAAAAAAAAAAGGGCGAAACAAGATTACTTCAGTTTTCATAGTTTTTTAGATAAAAATTACAATTTGTGCATGTGAATCCAACATCTGAAAAGGAATTTGTATTTATATATTACACAATATAAGTAATGTTTTATTAACCTTTACATATTCTAGCAACTTTAGTATAATAGGCAAAAGAAATAGCTTCCCCTTGTAACGCACGGACAAATTCGTAGTAGTAATTAAAGGTTACTAATCTTTGATCTTTACTGCAGGCCACACAAAAGGGTGTTGTCGACATTAGCGTCTACAGCTACTGGAACTATCCGTTCTCGCAAAGCCCTGCAGACCTGGCTGCGACTCAGAGAACACTGGACTTCACGATCGGTTGGTGAGTGTTCGATCAATTAGCTGATTATTCCCCTTCCCAATTACTAATCAGGATCTTTTATAAATAAACTGAACGGTTCACTTAAATATGAATCCTAAAAACATAAATTTAAGAGCAATCAAAAAAATTTTAGATTTAAATATTATCCCCTCTTCCAACAGAGTATGTAAAAATAGTCTCTTAAATTTTAAAATCGTGCCATATCAGCAGTTTTTTAATCTAAAGTCTAATGTCTCAGCATCCTCTTTTTGATCCTAGTCCTAGTCGATAGTTTAAAAAAATAGTTCGACCACTTCTCTTTGCTCCTAGTCCTAGTCGATGATTTAAAAGAAGAGTCCGGACAACGGACGTTGAAATTGGTATTGGCTATTTTTTTCTCTATTTTTAGGTAGAAATAGGAAGAATTTACGGAGAAGCAAAAAAATAGAAACGGTTTTGAGATATACATTAGAGATGATTTTTTACTTAAATTTTTTATAATTTAATTTAAAAAATATTTTAGGCTCTCTATTGAAGATGCTCTAATAATGTTTATAAGATTGTAAACCCCCTGGTGTACGGAGACTACCCTGAAATCATGAAGAAGGTGGTCAGATCACGGCTCCCTTCGTTCACGAAACAACAGTCCAAGCTTATCCGTGGGAGCAACGATTTCATCGGCATTAACCACTACACGTCCGTTTACATCAGCGACCACAGATCAAGCAGCGCAGAGTCAGGACTACGCGATTACGATGCTGACACTGCAGCCCACTTCAGATGTAAGTACATATATAAAGTATATATATGTATATGTAATCGTAAGGGTAAAGAGGTAAATTCAGTACCTTTGTTAATGATTATAAAAAAATTATATATGTTAAGGGTATAAGTGCCATTATGATGAAACATTTGGAAATTTAAAAATTAAAATTAAAAAAATTTAAAAAGAATATGCCTTATGAAATTTTATTTTATGGATTAATCGTAAGGAACACGATAGTTTAAACGGATTTGAGCAGCACCACGTGGTCCCACTGGAGAGTATACACGTCGCCTAAAATAACCAGAGGCCGCAATCCTATACCGTTTAAACTCTTTACTATATCTAATCACATTGAGGCTTTATTATTATGCAATACAATTATATTATTATATCTAACAATATATATCCCGCGGTGTAACGTTTCTTCTTTTTTTTTCTGTTGGCTGCAGTTTCTAAAAATGATCCTCCCAGTGATCAGGTACACCGTTAACTCTTTCTTCACGTGCTTGGTTTAATCTTCCAAACTGTTACTAAACTGCATGCACAAGCACCCAACCATGAGCTCACAAGTTCATCTATTTGTCTGTATAAAATGATAATTAATGTTTTGTTGTATTTATTTGGCGCAGTTTGTTACCCCAGTCAATATTCCGTAAAGACCCACAGGGGCTGCAACTAATGCTCGAGTACCTGAGAGAAACCTACAACAATGTTTCTGTTTATGTGCAAGAAAATGGTAAGTGATCCTCTACGATCATTTAAGTAACAGGGACTCTCGCGAAAATTGGTACCATCAAAAACAGTCATTGCTAGTGCTCTTTTATTCACGCCAATGGTTCTTCTATGTCATTCAACTCAGGATATGGGGAGTTCTTCAACGACTCCATCTGTGATCATAACAGAGTGGAGTACCTGAGTGGCTATATTGGTAGCATGCTCACCGCACTGAGCATAAAGGTATTTTTCATAATTTCTTCTTCTAGAAAAGATTTTCGTTTAAAAATCGAGTATATTGTATATGGTTGTTGCAGGAATGGAGCCAATGTAAAGGGCTACTTTGTTTGGTCATTCCTGGACGTATTCGAGCTTTTGACAGGATACTATAAGCGATTCGGTCTGTATCATGTCGAGTTTCAAGACCCAGAACTGCCAAGGCATCCCAAACTCTCTGCTCAGTGGTACTCAAAATTCTTGAGGAACGAAATCGGAGTAAACGTGGAGAGCGTAATCCGTCCTGATGCAAGCTCGCATGCTGAACACTGAGCTCATTAACAATGGCAGTGCATATACACAAATAATTCAGATTGGCTGGAAAACAAGCTTGGAGAAACAGAGTTCCTCCTCCCTCCTAGGAAAAAATATTTTATTCTTATAGTTTTTCATGCCCCATAATAAGCTGTTCATTTCTTCTTCTTTTTTTGCGATGATAATAAGCTGTTCATTGATGATGAGTTACAGCCATACATGTAAACTCTTCAGGTGTAGGTTATTTGTACATCGTTGTCATGACTCACGAGTCATTGCAGATAAAGATTCAGATTGTAGATTATAGTAATCTTACAGGCCGAGTTGTTGTTACTGAAGATTTTCAGAATATTATCTGTAGGTTACAGATAATGTTTCTGTACTTTTTGTGAAGTGTGTAAGACGGGACCACCTCCCACGCATGTTTGCCCTGTTCAGTTTTTTTCAGACTTTCGGTTTAGTTAGATGTTGAGATGATGACGACAGCTTCCGTGCTCCTCGCTTAACACAGAATCCACTGTTTTTTAAGCGATGGATGCCATAATCAAGCGCAACATTATTAATAATATATAGGATTTTCTCTCCAAAAAAAAAAATTAATATATAGGCACTCCGTCAAGGTGCTTGTAAGGCAGTCTTTGCTTCTATTGTTGTTGTTTGCTTTTGTGTGTTGAAAAGTTGAGCTGTTGAAAATGTTATTTAGTTAAACTGCGCACAACAGTTTTCACCTGTGATCAGGGTTTACTTATATCTTAATTCGATCATTTTCTTTTCTTTTCTTTTCTTTTTTTTTTGCGATTGATCAGTTTCTTTTCGTTGTTGTACTGAACTGTGTTTTCGTTTTACTGACATCCTTGTTCGAACAGTGACAACAAAACCTGCAGCTACAACCTTTGTGTACTTAGATTGGTCCATGCTGGGGTTGGTCGTCTTTCGTTTATATATATATATATATATATATATATATATATTGATATCTCTACTACTATTAATTTCGTAACTATCGTCCGTGCCCCTCTGGTGAGTGGAATAAACCGTTGCGTGTCCACCCTGCCAGCCGCTGCAGAAGAGTTCTGGCATAGTTCCGGCTCGAGAAGAGTTCCGGAACTATAGAAATAAGCAAAAGCAGAACAAGGGGTTGTACTTGTCATGACATACTTCTGGCAGAGTTTGGTTCCAGAAGACTTCTGAACTACAGAAGTAAGGCAAAAGCAGAACAGGGGGTTCTGCTTGTCATGACATACGTCTGGCACAGTTCCAACACCAGAAGAGTTCTGAAACTCCAGAAATAAAGCAAAATCAGAACAAGAGGTTCTGCTTGCCCGACAATTTTATTTAAATCATTTAATATAATAGGATCATTTATTTTAATATATACTCTTAGCTAAAAGTGTTGCTTTGTTATGAATCCATAGCAACGCACGGTAATTCAACTAGTGGTTGGTTGAATTTTATTTCTCTGTTTTGGTATGCATGGTCCGCATATATGGACAACGAAAGCTCTCTCTTTCATGCATCCTTGTAATATTCAATGGAACGTTATTCTGCATGGATAGTTCTTTGCACCGCACAAGTGCTGAGAGATCATATTATATGGCTAGCCAGTAGCTATATCGATCGCCAGATGCTGAGACCAAGCTGCTACAGGCTCAGAGCAGTAGGCAACTTGAACTCTCTTCTCCATCTTTTTGTTTGTTTGTTTGCTCTAAAGTCGTTCGTTCATTGCAATGTCTCGTGGTCGAGCTGCTGCTGTATACGATGTTTGTGGTTGTAATTGTTTGCGGCTTCACCAAACTGTGATCCATCCAGAAGCTGATCGGTCCTCTCTAGGCGGGCTGAAGCAATCCCGCATGGGTAAGTGCACATGAGAGCCGCCGATTTAATTTTATAAGAAGAGAGAGCGTCATTAAGATTCGTGCATGTATCAATTCCTCCTCTCGTCGCAGTATCTTTTTATGGCCGTTGATACCAGAATGAATGGTTGTGAAAAGTCTTATGCATGGAAGCTCATCATATGGAAATTTTTACGGGGTCTTTTGTGTTGTTCAGTTCGAGCTTCTTGAGCACAGCGAATAGTACTCCTCCCTCTGTATAAAATATTAGATGCCGTTGAATTTTTAATGGTATCTTAAAAAAGTTAAATATCATATTAGTTTATTATGATTTATTTTATTACTAGTCCAACTAATTTTTTAAAAAATAATCAAAGGTAATAGTAAAAACAACAATTAATGTTAAATATTATTGAAACCACAGTTACCCGTGTCCATGAACACACAAGCACGGGCACCTTCTTTGACGATGCTATGGTTGAAGAAAATGTCTCAGCAACTGCAGATCTGACGGTACGTCGTCAAAAATCATCGACGTAAATGTGCCGAAATGAATAAAACTGGCATCAGGCCACAAACATAACTGCACACAGACGAGAAAAGGTAGTACTATCTGATATGGAAGAAGAAACAACAGGGCAGGATCGGTCCCTGTGTGCTGCTGACAAAGAAATAAAATGCCCGCCCCATTGATCGAATAAAGAATCTACCGGTACAGAAAGATTAACCTAGGACTGGGCTGACACGTCCATCTCTCCATGGATCGCTGCCGTCTCGGGGCTGCCCACGTCGACATCATCGACCCCTACCTAGTTCCAGCCGTCACCGGTGACCTGTTTCTCTCGTCGTCTTACAGCAGCAATGGCGTGGCAACACTTTTGTCGCTTGGTACTCGCTTTTTTTTGCAGCAGCAACAAGTTGGCCGGCGAGCTATAGCTACAGCTAGCTGCTTTTGTTGCTTAACTCTTCCATCTCTCTGCAACGCACACAGAGATCCACTTCCACACAACTCTCCATGCTCGCTACACCACTGACTCGATCCTTCAAGTCAGGAGGTTCGTTCTTGGAACTTCTTCCCAGGATCTGAGATTTGGGAGAGTCTCGTGTGCGTCGCGTACGACTAGTAAATTTTGTTCAGTGGAGTGGAGGACTTGTGAAGAAACGGACAGACAGACGTACCCAGTAACCGCCTGATTTTTCTTTTCCTCCTAATGTTTCCAGCTTGTTGGACATACACTTCTAGAAGCTCAGAATTTGTGCAGTACAAGTAAACTCCCATTTGCTAGCTCATTCTTCCATCATGTATACGATCTGGTATTTATACTAGTATGGATCTAGTACTACACACTCTAAAGTACATATACATATAGTACCTTGATATATAGGTAGTTATAAGAAAGGATAATTCAGCGTCGTCATATATATGTCGCTCGCAAAGATTCCTCCTCCCAATTTTCTATATACATAGTGACCAAAACGGATCATAATTTATAACATATATCATTTCCTGGCATCAGCCATATTGTGCTGCACTATAATCCTAGCCACAATTACTAGCAAACTCAGCCGCCCATCTGTCACTCTCTCCTCCGTCGTCGTCGTTCCTTGTAAACAGAGAGAAAAAGTTCATACATAAATAAGGTGCGGAACAAGAAGATCTCGAGAGGAAGGCGGCGAACACCTCGAGAGAAGGCTCTCTGAAATCGTCACTTTGTTGAGAGACCTGCTGGGGAAGAGAGAGAGAGAGAGAGAGAGAGAGAGAGAGAGAGAGAGAGAGAGAGAGACACACACACACATGGAGACGACCCCTCCTGCTTGTAGTTGCAGCAGGCTCGTCTTCCTCTTCCTGCTCCTGCAGCTGCTGCTGCTCGTGGCGCCATGGCAGGGGGGAACAAGTGCAGCTCGAGCTCTCAACTTCACGCGCCAAGACTTCCCCAGGGACTTCGTCTTTGGAGCCGGCACATCCTCGTATCAGGTACAGCACCAGCATATATCTGCATCCATCCTCACCTCTCAGTTGTCAGTTTCTCACCACTAGCAGCAGTCTAGCACTAGGCAAACAAAACACGGTATTATAATTCGAGCCTCGCATCTGTAGTACGAGGGGGCGACCGATGAAGATGGTAGGAGTCCAAGCATCTGGGACACTTTCACTCACGCAGGTAATTAATTATTCAAAGTTTTACAACGTTAGTATACTGTATATGTTTGTGTGTTTCACTAAAACTGAAAGTTTTTGGTTTAATTCATTCCCTGTTTTTTCTCTGTTTCGTAAACTCTTTTCCTCTCTTTCTACGTGTCGATCGTCTGTTAACTTGTTTAGGTTCTACTGCTAGTATGTGTCACCTATGCTTGTGGCTGATCTTGTGGTTATTATACTGTATATGTTTGTGTGTTTCACTGAAACTGAAAGTTTTCGGTTTAATTTATCTTTTTCTCTGTTTCGTAAACTCTTTTTCTCTCTTTCTACGCGTCGATCGTCTGTTAACTTGTTTAGGTTCTACTGCTAGTATGTGTCACCTATGCTTGTGGCTGATCTTGTGGTTATTATACTGTATATGTTTGTGTTTCACTGAAACTGAAAGTTTTTGGTTTAATTCATTCACTGTTTTTTCTCTATTTCGTAAACTCTTTTCCTCTCTTTCTACGTGTCGATCGTCTGTTAACTTGTTTAGGTTCTACTGCTAGTATGTGTCACCTATGCTTGTGGCTGATCTTGTGGAACTTGCACGTCGTTATCCTTTATCGCGATCTTTGTCGCTGTTTGCTTAATCGGGACAATAAGCCTTTTAATTACACTAGTGTTATGCTACGCCGCCGGTCGGCAGATTGGAACCCCACTTTGCAACATTTTCTGCAAGACCGCTGTGTGCCATAGCTCTCCCGAATTAATAAACAATGAATAACTGAGATTTTCCTTTGCAACTCCGAATGCAGGGAAGATGCCTGATAAGAGCACCGGAGATTTGGGTGCGGATGGCTACCACAAGTACAAGGTTCGTTTAATTATGACTTGAATAAAAAAGAAATTGAAGCTCCAATTGGCAGTAACCATCCATATCTTGTAGTATTATTCTTGACCACTATTGGCTGAGGTGGTCTTTTTTTATACGCCTCGTGAACATATTTTCTTATCAAATGTTATATATAACACACACTAGAGTTATATGCTTTTTCATAGAAAACCTTAACTGCCATCCACTACAAGTACCCTTTTACAGGGGGAGTTCACAAGTAACTGTAAACTTGCTCTACTGACACTTGGGTGCTACTGAAAATTTTCAGGAGGATGTTCAGCTGATGGCTGACACTGGACTGGAGGCCTACCGGTTCTCCATTTCTTGGTCAAGGCTTATCCCGAGTAAGAACAGTGTTTCGATCGGCTTATTTGGAAGATTGATGTTTATGAGCAAACATATTTGTCAGAAAACTCTGATTTACTCTGACTCTTTTTCATTTGTAATATGATGAGCAGGAGGGCGAGGACCCGTCAACCCAAAAGGGCTCGAGTACTACAACAACGTGATAAACGAGCTTGTAAAACGGGGTAAGTGCCCTGTTCTAATTAAAGGGAGGGGTGCAATGCAAAATGCTATTCTACTGCTGTTAGAACTAATTAATTGTTTGGATCCACATCCTGATGACCGGCTCTCTGATAAATGTACTACTGCAGGAATCGAGATCCATGTGACCCTGTACCACCTGGATTTCCCTCAGATCTTGGAGGACGAGTACCACGGCTGGGTCAGCCCCAGGGTCGTGTAAGAAACTGAAATCTCTCATCACTGCCAGATGAACACTGAACTCGACAGTGTTTCATTCTTCATCATTAGTGTGTATATATATATAAGCAGGTGTCAATGAACAGACTCTGATAATCCATTAAGAAAAGGAAAATAAAAAATCTTGTTGGGTGATGCAGGGAGGACTTCGCTGCTTACGCGGACGTGTGCTTCCGGGAGTTCGGTGACCGGGTGAAGCACTGGACCACCATGGACGAGCCCAACGTCATCGCCATCGCCGCCTACGACAACGGCGCCTTCCCGCCCTGCCGCTGCTCCGCGCCGTTCGGGCTCGGCAACTGCACCGCGGGCAACTCCACCGTCGAGCCCTACATCGTCGGCCACAACTCCATCCTCGCGCATGCTGCCGTCGTCAAGCTCTACAGAGAAAAGTACCAGGCTACACAGAAGGGTGTCGTCGGCATGAACCTCTACAGCTTCTGGAACTACCCCTTCTCGCAGAACCCTGCAGACCTGGCTGCGACGCAGAGATCACTCGAATTTATGATGGGCTGGTGATTGATCGATAAATTCTCTGATTATTCCCCTTCCCAATTACTAATTCCTAATCTTTACTAAATTCAGTACAAGGTGATGAGAAATTACATTATTGTTTATATAGGATTGTAAACCCCCTGGTGTACGGAGACTACCCTGAAATCATGAAGAAGGTGGTCGGATCCCGGCTCCCTTCGTTCACGAAGCAACAGTCCGAGCTTATCCGTGGGAGCACCGATTTCATCGGCATAAACCACTACACGTCGGTTTACGTCAGCGACGACCGATCGAGCAGGGCAGACTCAGGGCTCCGCGATTACAATGCTGATATTGCAGCTCACTTCAGATGTAAGTATATAATCATCGGAAGGGTAAAGAGCAGGGTTCAGTACATTTGTTTAATTATGAAAAAACAATATATATATATATATATATATATATATATATATATATATATATATATATATATATGTCCTCTGTAACATGTCTGTGTTTTTGTTTTTGTTGGCTGCAGTTTCTAAAGATGATACTCCCAGTGGTCAGGTACACCGATAACTCTTTCATGTGATTTTGTTTACTCTTCCAAACTGTAGATTGTAGGTGCTACTAAACTGCAGCACCCGACCATGTGCTAATAAAGTTTATCTACTTGTCTTCTCTATATAAATGATTTTTTTTAAAAAAAATAATTCTCTTGGTGCGCAGTTTCTCCCAGTCAATATGCCATACGACCCACAGGGGCTGCAACTCATGCTCGAGTACCTCACAGAAACTTACAACAATGTTCCTGTTTATGTGCAAGAAAATGGTAAGTGATCTTCTACGTTCTTCTAAGTAATAGGGACTCTGGCAACAACTGGTACCATCAAAAAACAGTAGTAATTGCTAGTGCTCTGTTATTCACTCGGATTGTTCTTCTATCTCATTCGATTCAGGATATGTGGAGTTGTTCAACGACTCCATCTGTGATCATAACAGAGTGGAGTACCTGAGTGGCTATATTGGTAGCATGCTCGCCGCACTGAGGTATACATATTTGTTTTTCTTAATTTAGATAATGCACAAAGGTATTTTTATAACTTTTTTTTTCTAGTTCTAGACAAGATATTTGTCTAAAAATGGACTATTGTATATGGATGGTTTTTGCAGGAATGGAGCCAATGTGAAGGGCTACTTCGTTTGGTCATTCGTGGACGTATTCGAACTTCTGGCAGGATACTATTCGCGATACGGTCTGTATCATGTCGATTTCCAAGACCCAGAACTGCCGAGGCAGCCCAAACTCTCTGCTCAGTGGTACTCAAAATTCTTGAGGAATGAAGTCGGAGTAAACGTGGAGAGCATAATCCGTTCAGATGCAAGCTCTCATGCTGAACAATGAGCTCATAACAATGGGAGCGCATATTTCGTAAAAAAAAAAAAAAACAAAACGATGGCAGCGCATAAAAATAAATCAGATTTGGGGTAGTACTACCTAGGAAAACAAGCTTGGGGAAACAGAGTTCTTCCTCCCAGCTAGGGAAACAAAAAACATTTTTCCTTTTAGTCTTTCATGCCCAATAATAGCTGTTCACTCATGAGTTGTAGCCATATAGTGTACACTAGGTATAGGTTGTTTGTACATCCTTGTCATGACTCAAGTCATTACAGATAAATATTCAGATTAATAGATTATAGTAAAATTACAGATACGATTGTTATTACCGAAGGTTTCAGAGCAAATGTCTAAGCGATGTGTAATAACAGAAGGCAAGCAAACGTTAAGGACCCTTTGATCTATATCGGATACTTACAATATTTTTTTATATCTACTATTTTTTCTTTAGTTATTATATAATCCTACAACTAATAAAAACAATTACTAATATATATACATGCATGCGCCCAAACTGCACAAATCGTGAAGCAATCGAAAGTCACATCAACCATAGTTGGCCAAGCAAGTTCACACCAAATACGTAGTGGGAGAACAGAATAATTTTCATGTATGTTGCGGCTCTCACTCATGTCAACAACACTGTAAAATTTTTCATTGTTCCATTTAATGGACGAACCGAATATGATGTAGTACATACTAAAAATGCTGAGCTCTATTTTTTGGAAGAGGCTCGCGCCATCAGACTGAATGGCTTTGATGCATAGACATAGATCTTGCCCTCAACATGGTATCTTTCGCAGAGTTTCTTCAATGTACCAACTGAGTGCTGCATCGCATTCAGCTTAGTATCCATGAACATGGCCTAAAAGCATGATATCTATTATTAGTTCCCATTCTTCAAATTCTTAACTCAAATGAATTGCACATTTCATTATTTCAATATTTTGTTATACCTTGTAGTCCTCATCATACTTCTCTATTAATCTGCCAATATGAATACGTTGAATTTTTGTCAGGGGTTGCAAAGGTGCAGATTTGCCGTCCCTTCTTTTCTTCCCAAGCACAGATTTCAGATCTACATTGCATTGAAACATTAGCATGAGACTATACATGCCATAGCACCTATGGCTACAATAATTTAATTGTGCAAGTATATTTCATAACCAATGTTGTAAGCAATGTTAACTCCGCCTATGTTTTCGGACATAGTCGGTCCCAATCCCAGATAAAGGAGGGGAGTGATAGGCTTGCCTAGCCCACAACTATTTTTAGCCATTCCTATCGAGATGAATGTTGTAAGCAACTGATTTCTCGTATTAATCATTGACAGTTCTAAGTCCATACATTTATTTTGAGAGGAAGTTCTGATCCAATAATTAACATAGAAGATTTCAATTGTTCTCATTTTTTATTCAATTTTATCTTACCTAATCCAATACTTAAGAAAAAACATATGGAAACTAGCTAAAAACATTCAGCAAGATTACAGATACTATATCTGGCAATTACTAGTATGCACAGCACAACAACGCACACTAATTATCTAGACTCCTCTTACAAACGCGAGTTGGTGGTGTCCAGTCATCTGTCCCTCCCCACCTAAAATGTGTGCTGAAGGTGGGAGCAACAACAGGCCATGGTCAAAGCATATTGCTCCCTTTCCTCTCTTCACTCACTTTCTCATCCATACAACTTCCTCATCCTCATCCAGAAAAAAGTCTTCTCAATCCCTGGTGCTTGCGGTGGATCTTGGTGCTTCGTAACCTCTGAATTCATGGTGATTCTCCCTAAATTGAATCTAGGGTGGTCATTGAGTTGGGGTCAAAGATCTGATCAGCCTCCCCTAGAAGCCCCATCCACTTCCATGGATGTCACTGCTCAAATCCATCATCCATGATGTCTTGTCCATGGGAGATGATGGGCAGGAGGAAGCCAGCGACCTAGTTGAAGGATGAATATACAACTGCAGCTACCTCTTCATGGTTAGGGTGAAATGTGGACCTATATTCACAGGTATGAGATCCCTGAGCCTGCGAGTGACAATAACCGATTGGGAGTCAAGGGGGGTCAACCCCCAATGGCAAGCTCATGCGCAGAGTGGCAGCATTCTGGAATTAGCCGTTTACTGGTTAGGGAGAGACGAACCATGACCATGCTGTGGACAAGAATGAGAACATTTCTGCTCTAATGCCTGGTGTAAGCGGTCCAAAGGAGTGCAACATGTGCATTGATAAATTTTTAATTGCCTCAACAAGCAATGATATCTGTCTATCTTTTCTGACCATCTCAACTGCAATTTTAGATCCTACAGATTGCAATCCTGCAATATTTTCTATCTGACTCAACACTTGCAATTGTAGGGAAAATAGTGGCTCACGGGCATATAAATGTTCATACACTGATCATCTTTGGAAAAAAAGCATTTTTTCGTACTATAGCTGTAATTAACTTCAGTTTCATTCTTTTATTCATAATCTTGCAAAAAAATTAGAAAATATCATCCAGTAACTGGGCAGAGCAGGGAGGGGGGAGGAAGGAGACTGACCGTCGGTCTCGAGGTCGCTTCCGGTGTCGATGGGTTCAAACTCGGGGACGGGAGCGCGTGCGGCGGCGACGTCGGGCGCCTGTAGCGGCTCACTCTGGACAAGTCCTGGGGTGCCGCGGGCGTGCGCGCCTAGGAAGTTGGGGTTGGCGACGACCCCGAACGCGGCGTAGTTCTTAACGACGCTGCCCTCGGCGTCCCACCGGGCGCCTTCCCCGGCCGCGGCGGCGAGTGCCTCTGGCAAGGCGAAGGACGGCTTGAACTCCCGCGACTTCTTGCGCGGCAGCCCCACGCGTACCTTGGGGCGGGAGCGCTTGAACTTGCGCCGCGACCCTCCCATCGGCACCGGCTGTGGGGGCTGGAGGTGGAGGCTGGCGGCGGCAGCTAGGGCTTGTGGAGGGGACAAGGGGTTTGCGTGGAGAGGCGTGGAGAGGAAGAAGAGGATCAAAGAAGCCGGCCCGTCAGTCGCCTTGCTAGATACGTACTAGAAGGAAATTGTTTCCTTTTTGGGCCAATTAATCAACGTAGTGTGGGTTAGTTGGGCCAAAATGTGAATGACAGCGTACAGGAACTTGAGAAGCTTAGCTGGTCTGTTGGGCCTCAGTCTCGTGAGCGGTGAGTGAGGCAAGCCCAGCAGAACAGAAGGACGACTCCGCGCACAAAGGTAAACAAACCCTAGTCCGTCGGCGGCGCCTCATCACCGTCAAATCTTGGCGGAAGCGTCGCCGTCGCCATGCTGCTAAGAAGGTAGTATCTCCCCTCCACAAGGTCATCGACGCCGGACGGTGGGACGCCGAGCGCCTCCTCGGCGCCTCATCGTCGTCGTCCACGCCGCGTTCCTCGACGCGGGCTTCGTGCCGCTGCCTCCTCATCATCACCCGTCCGGCGGCAAGAGTGGCCCGGTCGTCATCCCGAGAGAAGCCGGCAGGACTGCGTCGGCCCTTTCGCTCCGTTACACCGCGCTGGAGCTTCTTCTTCTTCACCGGAGGGACGACACAGCGGCGAGTGCCGCGGAGCTGAGGCTGCGGGTGCACGGGCGGAAGATCGTATTCATCCTGTACGTCCAGTGCGGCGCGATGAGCCAGCCGGCGGCGTCGTATACGTACTACTGGGTGGTGGTGGACACGCTCGACGCCGCGTCGCTCCTGACCGGAGGTCTGGACACCACGGCGCGCGCTCAACGGCGCAACAACACGGGGTTGGCGATTCTGTGGCGCGGGCTCTCCGACGGGCTGTGCCGGCGCGCCCTCGTCGACCTTTGCCGCCGTTCCGGCGTCGCGCTGCAGCCGAGCTTCACGTCGCTCCCCGACGACGTCCAGGTGGCGATCCTCGCGCGCCTCGCAGACAACGGCATGGACCTCGGAGAGGTCGAGTGCACCTGCTCCGCCCTGCGGCGCCTCGTCGCCGAGCGCGACCGCGAGCTCTGGAAACCCAAGTACGATGCGCTTCCGCTTCACCACTACGCACCCCACGTCGCCGGCGCCGATTCGCCGCCGCCGGAGACGATGAGCTGGAAGCAAAGGTACATGAAGGCCAGGATGCTGCGGGCCCTGCGGAAACCTGTTCATGTTCGGCTAGCGGCACGAATTAGAAGGGCTGTGTCCAGGGGGTGGTGGCAGTTCGAGGCGGTTCATAATTTACGGCTGCGGCGGTCGCGCCACCCTCCGCGATCCTACAGTTCGTCGGCGGCGTTCGATCCCTTCCGGTTCGTCCGTCAAGTTGATCCGCGGGAGCTGTGGGCAGACACCGGCACCAAAAGGAGAAGGAGGAGGAAGCGGAGGACGACCGCCGCGGAGGAAGGCAAGCTGCTACGTGTACGTGGTGCCGGAGCAGTCCACTCTCCGTCCTTTCGGTACCGATGCAACCATCGCTAGGCTAGCGTCATCTGTACTGTACGCATTCTTTTCTTCTTGGTATTATATTTGCATTTCGTAATGATTCAAAATTTCAATTTTGACGATGTCAATGAACACACACATTTTTGTTCGGAGCTGCTGCACCGGCCTGCAAGGGGAAGATCCTCGACTCCTCGTGTACGTCCGATACATGGCGTACGAGCTGGAGTGGGAAAACATATTATTAACGTTTAAGTCCTGATTCAGTGATCTGGATTGCGCATCAAGACACTGGCTCCAAAGAAACACAGGATTTTTACACACAGGAAGACTGGAATCTCAAAAAATTAGTTCAATTTTAAAAGAAAAACATAGGATTCAGAAAAATTTCTCGCAATTCAAAGAAGATCTTAAACATTGTTACAAGAAATTAACCACTGTAATTGAGTTTCTATGGGTTTCTTGTCGTCAATGATCAGCTGACTTTGTTTCATTTTTAAAGGGCTTGTAGGGGATTATTGACGCTTTGTTTCATCTCAATCCCTGACTAGTTAGGGTTTAATCCCACACATCATCGCTGTACAATCAAATCCCCTTGGGGCAAAAAGGAAAATAACGTACCATGGAAAAAAGGCCTAATAAGTAATAAGTTGAATAAGAAAATAATGTACCATGGAAAAAAAACCTAATAAGTAATACTTCCTCTTTTTTTTGCGTCACCGTTGACTTTAACCGAAAACTTTAACTATTTATCTTATTAAAAAATAAGTTTAAATATATATAAAATAATTAAGATTTAAAATCTTTAATAATAAATCAAATCTCAACAAAATATTTAATATTTTTTATAATTTTTAAATAAAATAAATAATTAAAATTATTAGTCAAAATCAATGGTGGAAAAAAAAAACCGAGGGAGGATGTTGGATGCTTCCGGTTTCAGTAGTCTGCAAGACCAAGAGTAAGAAGCTTCCTGTACTCAAACCCTCGTCGGATCGATCTGCGGCCGCGCGTCGGTGGGGGGCGCCGGGAGCGGCGTCAATCTGCACCAGAATCTGGAAGAGCGCAAGAGGTCCGTCGTTCAGGTGGAAGAGGCGTTTGCGCCCGCCGCCGTGAAGGGGATAAAGGAAGACATGTTGGAGGAGGTGGAGGAGGAGAGCGGCACGGAGCTGCCTTGACGCGTCCGGCTCAGACAGTGACTTTGACTACGACGGTATGGCTCCTGCCGCCCCTGTGCATTGTGTTCGCCATTGACAATTTGGCATTCCCTTGTGGTGGTGCTTCTTCGGGGGAATGATTGGTAGTCGCGGATGTCGATCAGGGGCGGTAGCTAGGTACTAACTAAGTTGCACCCATTCCACGGGGACTCACCAGGGAAGACTCCCCAGACTTGGGGCACGTTTGTTTGCTCATGGATTGTGCACAATTTGGATTGCAAAATCTGTCGTTTTTAGGTAGCTTTGGATTGAAGGCTTGATTGTTTTATATGGAACGTTATATTAGCTTTACTACCTTTAGTTTTTCTTATTAATCCATGAAACTTAAAATACAAATGTGGCAATACAAATTGAATTAATTAATTGATCTTGTTAAACATTATAGTAATTTAATTACCATAATCTGTACTTTACATCTTACTGAAAATATTTTTAGTTTTGTTTGGTGATGTTAGAGATGGTAATTTTTTTTCCTACCAGAAACCTAATCATATGTTGATGCTCTCACAATCTACGTAAAGCTACTCCAACTTGAATTTGTTTGCATAATTTGGATTGTGAAATATAACAAGCTCTTGGCCATATGGGAGACGTATTGATTCTGTCTGGTCAGGTAGCGTAGCTACATTCATGTTTTTCTTGGACAAATTTGGTTTCTTTTCCATACAAGCTTTGAAGCTCTCTTTTTTCTTCTAAAATCAGAAGCTTTGAAGATTGTTTGGCAGCATACCATGCCGTAAAGGTAAAGGTAACAAGGTGAATTGACCAATTAACAATTCGTAACATTTTCTCACAGAGATATTTACTACTGTGCTCTGTAATTAAGGTGCCAACTCAATACCTCCATGTCCCATATGAAGATTCTCTCACTTGTTGTGCTCTGTGTTGATGTTCTTCTATTTATGGCTTGCATTGTTGTTTAATGGATGCGTAATCTATCAAAGTTTGTGTTCACTAAAAAGAAACAAAGGCTAATCATCTCCCATGGTTGAGCTAGAATCTGCTGTATCAGAACCAGAGACCACTCAAACACGATCTGTTGTTTCAGAGGACTTGGAGAAACGAGAAGTGTCGTCTTCCTTCCAACAAGGCAGCAATCAAATGAAGCTCGCTGGGAATAAGAGGGCTGCTGCTGCTGTGAACACAGATGTAAATGTGTAGTCATACCATCCTTTTGCCATTTACTGAATAGTTTAGTATCCATGCAGGAATGTCATTAATAGCTCAGTTTAACTTCTCAACACCTTTTCCTCCGTTCCTTTTTAGGATGAAGTCAGAAAGAGACGGTTTAGGTATAAGACACCTGCAGTATGCTATGATGAGCCCCAAAGAATACATGAGGTTATCAAGCTGCTAAATGCACATCAGCAGGAGAAGGTAAATGAACTTGGATTCGGATGCTTGTTTGATTTCAACGTGGACTGTCAAGATCAAGTAGACTTACTGAATGGTTTATGGATCACCTTGACCCAGACTCGATGGTTCTTGATCTTGGGGGCACCAAACAACTTCCTATAACAGAGCATGTGTCTGGTGTGTTCTTGGGTTGCCAAGGGGGGATATGGATGCACAACTGATGAATGACAAACTGAATCTCAATCCATTGAGAGAGATATTGGGGGTTCCAAATGAAAAACGTATTGAAGTGACCTATTTGCTTCGTAAGATACAGGCTGGCAGCACTGACAGGTTTACGATGCAGTGCTTCATGATGATAGTGCTTGCCAATCTATTGGCTTGTAGCTTTAATTTATATATAACTGAAAATATCTGGAGCATGGTAAAAAACATTGACAACTTTGCCAACATGAATTGGTGCAAGTTTGTTGTTGACCACCTAAGGCATTCTGCGCGAGGCTGTGGAAGACATATGTTGCTGAGAAAAACTCAGCACACGTCTGCACTGCTCTCCTTGTGGTGAGAAATAAGCATCTTCTCTAATTCTTGTATGACGGTGATGTTTGTCTGAGTAATGGCTAGTATGTTGTGCATTAACACCCCATTTTGTTTCTCTCTTCAACAGATGTATTACCTTGACCACTTAGATAGCCCGGATAAGATGAGCTTGGTTCACACACCACGCGTGAAATTCTTTGGCAATGGAATGATTATAAAGTTGGAAAACTCGGATAAGAAGTGGGGGAACGATGGATTTTCAAGATTGGGAAGCTAAATATGAGCCTGTTTGCTTTATTTATTAATTTTTTGGGAAATATGTTGGTCTATTGATTGTATAGCCAGGCTTTCCTTTTAACCTACTCTGACTATATCTTGCAGCTGAGAATCCAGAGTGGCACTTGCTATTATGAAGAGAGTTTAGAGTTGAGCAGGCATGAAGCCTCGTCTGCCAAGGCTGTTTATGTCTCAGAGAAAAGGAATGCCAATCAACTGTAGCAGCTCGACCCCCAGAAGATTAGGCAGAAGCAGCGAAAAGAGATAAGAGAGGAAGAAGTGATTTATGGTGATACCATTGCCGCTGCTAAAGAGCCAACGCCTGCCCAGGAGGCACCAGCTGAGATACATGGAGTGCCAAAAGTGCCAGACATTCCTAAGGAGCTTGACCCCCAGAACATTCGGCATGAGCAGTGAAAAGAGATAAGAGAGGAAAAAGTGATTGATGGTGACACCATTGCCACTGCTAAAGAACCAACACCTGCCCAGGAGGCACAAGCTGAGATACATGGAGCACCAACAGTGCCAGACATTCCTAAGGAGCTCGACACCCAGAAGATTGGGCAGCAGCAGCAAAAAAGATAAGAGACGAAGGAGTGATTGATGGTGACACCATTGCCACTGCTAAAGAGCCAACACCTGCCCAGGAGGCACAAGCTGAGATACATGGAGCACCAACAGTGCCAGACATTCCTAAGGAGCTCGACACCCAGAAGATTGGGCAGCAGCAGCAAAAAAAGATAAGAGACGAAGAAGTGATTGATGGTGACACCATTGCCACTGCTAAAGAGCCAACACCTGCCCAGGAGGCACCACCTGAGATACATGGAGTGCCACCAGTGCCAGACATTCCTAAGGAGCAGAGCCCTGCGTTAACCGGAAATTCTGAAGGAAGCAGTAAGCTATCTTTTAGCGTTAATTTTTTGTGTTTTCTTCATCCTTTTCTCTGCGACTTGATAGGATGTATCTACACTTGTTACTTCAGGAGATAGCGCAACGCGAGTGCACGTTGTCCCAGGTGCTGCAGAGGCTGTGCAGTTAGCCAGCACTTTTGTGAATGAGCAAATAAAGGATTTCATGTCAGGTATTACGACAGGAGCCGGAGACTCTGGAGAGCCGTTTGTCCAAGCTCGTCTCCCTACTTACGCAGGCATGAGCTACCTAAAACTACCATCCTTCTTAAAAAAGTGATTTGCTGCAGCATGCTAAATGCTAATCGAAATTATTCTTCCATATTCTGAGTTCTGTTTCACTTTGGTCCGTGGTTGTCGTTCTCGATGCATCCACGATTAACAGATGCGTGCGCTAGTCGCCTCTGAAACTCAAAACACGGAGCTCGAGCAGCAGATCAAGGAGCTCACCGAGAAATTACGCAACACCGAGGACGAGCTTGAGGCTACCAGAGCTATGCTGCTTAGGGCGACTCAGACCACCGTGCTGGAGGCACAGGCAGCTGTTGCTGCCATCAACAGCCTCGCCCTGCGCATGGGTGCCACGTTCACCAAACTCGGTGACACAAAATCTGGTGCATTGTCCACCATGTTTGCGCTGGCTCTTTGCAGGAAGCTGTCAAGCTCCTCGAATACCGGGTGTCTCTAGTCGAGCCTATATCACGCAGGCATGCTGAGAACCTAGCCAGGAGCAGTGTGGCGTTCGGGGCTGCGGTGCTGCTGTACAGGGAGAGGGGCGGCCTGCGAGACGCGGTGGCTGGGGGCACCAGGCGGTTCCTTCGCTCGCAGGGGCCTGAGTTCCACTCGCCGGTGGATGGAGTCGTCCATGTCATACAGCAGCAGCATGCCGACATGCCAGCCTCAACAAGTTCAAGATGCTGAAGCAATCAGGTTGCAACAACCACCCAGGACCCCTTGATGCAGATGTTGACAAATGACAACTAGTAGTTGGTTACAAACAACCTCTGAATTGTGCTAGATTAATTCTAGTGTTTTCGGTTATAATCTGATTTTGTCTAGCATGTATAAAGCAGTTGTATTGTAAGTATCTGCTAATCTGCATGCCTGATGGTGTGTCCGCGTAGCGTCTATCAGCCTCTGAACTGCAGTAGAAGAATCTGTTATTGGGACCTGGTTTCTAATCTAACATCTGGGTACTGTAATGTATCTGCCGATAAATGTCTAGTTTCCAATATCTACAAAAAGAGACAACCCATTCCATGGAAGGTATCAACATTATTACGGCCTTGGGCATATGGATGGAAAGGAACAATTGGATGTTAGATGATACGGATTCGTACAGTACACTATTGCTGGGCAAGATTCATGCATCAGTTCGCCTTGGTATTCCATAGACCGAAGCAAAAGTACTTCTCAACGATTGACTGGTTAAGAGTCTCATATATATATATTTTTTTCTTTTTTTATTATTTGGCTCTTTGTTTCAACTCTTGAACCTCCACTCCTTCAGCTAACTTCAGTTCAACTCACACGAGCTCAATTTTCATAACGGTAAAAACAAGTCCGGGAGATAATCATGGTACATCGCTATGCCAACACCAGGAGAAGCTCAGATTACACAAAAATCTTCAACCTCCTAAAACGTGAAATCTATTATCAAAACCAAACCTACATAGTGAGGATGTTTTCTCCACTAGCACCGAGCAGTGATACAAGATAGTACATGTATTAAACTAATCCTCATCCATCCCACCAGGTTGGGCATCTCTTCTCGGACCTCCAGCTGGTTTTGCCATGATGATCTACACATTTCACAATTCAACTGTTAAATAAGGCCATGAAAAGTTATTTATCAGAAAGAATGATACATAAGATTATTACTGTTACCTGGTCAACCCGTAGAACAGTACATACAGCATCGGCAGAATATTTGAGGGCAAAATACCTGGACAGTAAAATAGTAAACCATAAGCTAGCAAATTAAGTATCGTAAAATAGCGATCACCAACAACAGCATAAACCACGAATTTGAAATCACATAACAAGTACAAGAATATTGTCTCATTTTTCACAAATCACATATAGCCAGTACAATGAGTAATTGTTTTGGGCTATGATATCGACATATCATTAACATACTAGCTATAAATAGATTAAGTACATAACATGTATTCCAAAATATTAATTAGATACACTTACTTTGTAACATAAAGGTCCCATATTTTCAAGGTAGAAACATCCTTGCAAGCACCTTCTTCCAAGTCAATACCAATTTTTGCATTGCCACTGGCATGCTCGGCATAAAGAGAAGATATTATCTCCATTGCAGTCAGTCCAGCATTCTCAGCCAGGGTTCTAGGAATCATTTCAAAGCTTTCAGAAAATTTTGCAATTGCATACTGGTCTAACCTGTATGGAGGTCAACATGTCATGATAATATCACCAAACTGTAAATATTTATTGAAGTAATGACTAATGACACTGTTAATCACTAAATGTGCCGGATGATTATGAAGCTATAGAACCTCAATGTTTCAACAAGAATCTTGCATCCATTATCGTTTTATACCCTCAGTCATGTTCATGTCCTATTAAATACAAAACATGAAAAATAATCTAAAAAAGTATCAATAAAGATTGCTAACTACTCTTTTGAAGCAGCATTACGTTTCACAGTTTCCATTGTGTCAGTTTTGCCAAGTATATGAAAATTTGTTTGCTATCATGTCAAATACATATCTACCCTGTTTCCTTCAATGAGAACTCTTTCAATCTCCTTGCCAGCTCTATTTCTGTTGCAGCAGCACCAGGAACAATCCGACTGTCCCTGCACATTGACTAGTACAAACACAAACAATCACACAAACACAGTTAATCAGGTAATAACAACTTATGAAGGTTCCAAAACATAGAATATCTTAATTCAATCTACTCTCTATCACAGAAATACCTTGTATGTATTGACACCATCATCAACAGCTCTTTCAAGATCATCAAGGATACTGTCAGTACTGCCTCTCAGGACAATGGTGGCTACAGAATTTCCACCTTCTTCATTCTTGACTACGGTAACCTATAAAACAAACCAAGTGTTAAGAGGAAAGATAAAAAAACATGAAAACATGTCTTCTGTGAACGAACAAAAGCACAAAACATACTCGAGCACCGCCAATTTCTTCAACCGACACAGAGTCTGCATATCCTAATTCATCTGTGTTAGGTCGGCTAAGTTTCAGCTGCTCAGCAAGGGACAGAACATCAGATGTTGTATGCCACCATACTATACTGCACATATTCTGAAATAGATAGCTTACAATTGCTACAGCACCAGTAGTACGGCAGAATCTCCTTAGTTCAAACTTTGAGCTAATTTTCAGAACCATTAATCTGCAGACAAAACATCAATAAGCAATTTGATGTGGCTAGGGACAATTGCTAAATGCATTCATATCAATTAACTCAACACTGACAAGCTGTGCATATCAATTCGAAGATCTTTCAAATTTTACAATATAATCCATTGAAGTCATGATTTTATACAAAGAAAGAAACTAACTTGTAACGCTCACAGAAATGTAACGCCATATCACCAATTGCTCCTCCACTGACAATAACCTTGGCTCCCGAGTCAGCTACAGCTTTGATGAGCTCCTCGACTTTAGCTTCCTCAGTCTTAGCATAACTTTCTAGCTGCAAAAAACACAAATATTATAGGATACAGGAGATAATCAAAGCAATATCATGTGCTCTGAACAACAAACTAGGATGACATATTTATTACACAGAAATCAAGTATACAGTTTTCAACACTTAAAACTCCAGTGCAGAAGTTCATGATAGAACAGGGTGCAACAATTCTCACAGTAAGCGCATACCTGCTCAGCAGAATGTATCAGCACAGTTCCCTTTGTTTCAGTTGCAGAGGTATCAACACCACCAGCAAAAACTGCAATCTGGATATTGAAAGACATTTAAGCTTAGAAACAAACATGACAGAAATCATACAAGGAAAGCTGAGTATTCTTGCTGCTTTACAATTATTGTCTGCATATCAAATTTTACAATGCGATAATACAACACTCTGCCATTAATCATCCAATAATGCAATACTACACTGTTTTTTAATTTGTGACGTTTGGACAAGGATTTGTAGTTCATTGCTAAGCCATTCTCCTTGTCTGAAATGTCAGGAATTTCAGATCGGTGGAGTATAATATTGACAGATAATTTTGAGCTTACCTTTGCCTTCTCCACCCTTTTGATGGTCCCAACAGCGTCATTTTTCAGAACCATCCCACGGACCACACAAGAGTTATGCAAACCACCTCCAAGCAACTTGGCCACTCTGACATTGTCAACGTTGAAGTTCATAGGATTTTTGGGGCAAACTTGAATGCAGGCCTTAAAGGACATAATAAAAACAAATCCACCATCAGTTGCCATCAGAATGCAGTGGAAAATACTTGGTTACAGTGGTAAGTGTTAGCTTACGTCAGCAATAAGTGGGCACAGCATATCCTCCTGGCCAAACTGCTTGCTTGCAACAGCAGATCTCATCCTCAACACAACCTCCTCCTTGTTCCGCACGTCCATGTTTTCTGAGCCTTTCTCCACGAGATCCTCCAGAACCTCAATAGCCTGCATATGAATATATGGGGGAACAAAGAGCATACCTTCAGACGGCAGGTTTGAACTGTACCAGATGAGATGGGAAGTGTGACTGCACCTTGTTGATGGCTTTGTTGTAGCCCATAATGATCTCACTGGGATGCAAGCCCATCCTGATGAGCTCCTCAGCCTTCTCGAGCAGCTCACCAGCAAAGGATACGGTGAGATTAGTTCCATCCCCAATCTCCTCCTGCTGAGCCCTGCCCGCCAGTACGAGGATTTTAGCAGCCGGGTGCTGAACCTCGAGCTCATTGACAATGGTCGCAGCATCATTCGTCACAAAAAGCTTGTCCAAGTGATTGATAACCATCTTGTTCATCCCTGTATGCACAGAATAAAATCAGCTCAGCGGCGGCACTATCAACCAACAGATAAATCCCTATATTCCAAAAACAGTGTGAGTTACGACAAATGCGCAGCTACATCAGGAATGTATCCAAGGCCTCCAGATCTCACGCGCTCGTCTCGTCGCGGCGCAACGGGAGGAAGCACGGGGAACTCACCGTTGGGGCCGTATGAGGTGCGGATGATGGCGGAGAGCTCGCGGCAGGCCTCGATGTTCTTGAGGACAGCCTCTTCGAGCCCCGTGAGGTGGCGGTGGCCCTCCTTGAGCATCGACTGGATCCCGTACCCCGGCATCGAGGGAAGTCCCACCATCTTCGCCGGCGGCTCGCTCTGTGTGAAGAGTGCTGCTGGCGGCGAGAGGGAAGAAGAAGCGAAGAAAGTGAGAAGGGCTGGAAGGTGCGAGATGCGGCAGAAGGCCGGGGACTTGTGGAGGCCATGCTGGCCTGCGTTTTGGGACGGCCCACGAATGTTTTTCTTCACTGGGCTGCGGGTTTCGATCCTATTTTTTTCACTGATTTCTTTTTTTTTTTGGCAAAAATGCTGTGACACCATTAAAATTTAACTGGTATCGCTCTCTAATGTTTTGCAACACCAAATGCAGTACCTTTTCAATCTTAAATGAACGAAATGTTTTCTTTCGAAAAGAGATACGGCCATTTGAAATCCCGGGCATGTCTGAATCCTTGGGCACAGCTTCTACTCGCCACACGTCGAGCAAGAAATCAGAGCTGGTGGCGTTGTTACATATTCGCCTGTCAAGGAAACTGAAAGCCCAGAACAAAGACAGTGGGCGCAAGGTGAGTGCCAGTTCATTCCACGCATTCATGGCACTGCTCGGGCCGGCGCACTCGGTCCAAAGATTGCCGACCAAAGCGCCAGAGGATTATGCGCGCGAAGCGGTGCAGTGCAGAGGACCTGACGCGCGTGCATAGCCGCATACTACTACTATCGACCTAGCAAGTACTAGCACACGTCACTATCTCTCTTATCTCCTCCACCTGCATTCGCCCCCGTCCGTCTCTTTCAAAGCCTCGTGCAGGCAGCATAGCGCGAGCACGTGCTCCACACAGACAGTCACTACGAACGGAACGACGCCTGCTGCTGTCTCAAGCGGCTGGCAGACGAATAAGCCGGCTAGCCGGAGGAGCACGCAGACAGGGGCGGCAGATATGGCGGAGCACCACCTCCCGCCGGAGCCCGCCGTCGTCGACCACCACGACAAGGGGGTCCACGCCGGCGACCTGAAGCCGGCCTCCCGCCGCGGCCGGCGGTACGGCTACTATTACGGTGGAGGCGGAGGAGGCGGGCTCCGCGCCCTCTGCTTCGCGGTGCTCGTGCTCCTGCTAATCGTCGGGATCACCTGGCTCGTGCTCTACGTCGTGTACCGCCCCTCGGACCCCACGCTCGCCGTCACCTCCGCCGCGGTCCTAGGCATCTACAACGCCACCGCCACCGCCACGACCACGGGACCACCGCCCGGATCCGCCGCCATCATGGCGGGGGCAGGGGCATGTGCGGGACCCACCCTGATCGCGGCTTCGTTCCAGTTCACGCTGGTGATCGGCAACCCGAGCGCGCGGTCGTCGGCGCGGTACGACCGGCTCACCGCGTACGCGGCGTACCGCGGGGCGGCCCTGACGGCGCCCGCGCCGCTGCCGCCGCTGGAGCAGGACGCCGGCACCGCCGTGTCCGTGGCGCCCGTGGTGGGTGGCTCTACGGCGGAGCCCGTGCCCGTGTCGCCCGACGCCGCGGCGGCGCTGGCGGCCGACGTGGCATACGGCGTGCTGCCGGTCCGCGTGGTGCTGGTCGGCCGCGTGCGGTTCGTGTCCGGCCCGTTCCGCGGGCGCTGGCACTCGATGTACGCGCGCTGCGACATGGTCCTCGGCGGCCTCCGCCACACGCCGCCGGGTGGTGCCGCCGGCGGCGGCGGAGTGGACCAGGCGCAGCCCCTGCTCGGCAACCCCGTCTGCAACGTCGATACCTGATCGAGCGCTGTTGTTGCTGTATCTGTACGACTGAGTGTACGTGTAAGTAAGAAAGAAACAAGAACACAGTTTACCTGTATACTCCCAGCCTACTACTACGCTACGCCTGCGCATTTACGCGTCAAAATAACTTGAACAAGTTCGTACCTACGTAACATACGTATAGTATATACTTTGACTGCATCCAAATCCGTTTATGATATTCTACTTCTGTCTTTTTTTTCTTAAAGTTGTTCTGCTTCTGCTTCTGTCTTACGCGCTCATGTTGGATCGTATCGTAGTCGTATAGATAAACGGCAGATATTTGTGTTCACAGAAAAAAAAAAAAAGAGAGTATTTTTTTGTGACAAAAAAAAAGAGAGAGTTAGTCAGCTGTATTTCATACTGTACGCTAAAGCAGCAGCGGCTGCTGACTGCCAAGTGCCAACAGTAGCCAAAAACCAACAATCTGACACGCTTCATAAAAAAAAAAAAAATCTGACACTCACGCACGCTCTTTCCGCGGTTTGGATTTCTTTTCCCATTTCTTTTCGTGGGCTCGGTTACGTCCAGCGGTGCCGAGCTGGACGGGGCCGCGTAGTTGTGCAGCGGGAGCAACGTGGGCCGCAGCCCTGGGCCAGTTACTGCAGAAAACAGTAGCGAACCAGATGTCGTGTGAGATATGAGCTCAGGTGCATCCAAAAAAAAGGTCTACAGTCTTTGTTTTTTCTTTTTTGTGACCCTTTCCTAGTTTCCTTTGTCAAATACTAGCATGGTGTGCAACCCAATACTAATACGTAGACGACGGCGACGGCGACGACAACAGCTTGTGTGTATTCACTTATGTGTATTCAAGTTTGTTCTAAATTTTACTTTTACAAATATGAGGAAAGAAAAGTTTCACTGCAAAGTTACAGAAAAGAAAAGTCTCACTGAAGCTTGATAAAACCCTTTACGATACCAAGGCCTCTGATCCTAACATTAGTAGTTACTTCCTCCGGATTTTTTTTCTTGACGCTTTAAACCACTTTGATAAAATTAAGGATTGAGCAAATTGATAATTCTACCCTCTGGTTAAGCCTATCTCTCACTTCCTCATATGACTTGCTTCCGAAGAATGGTAGAACGTCTGCATGTCACATGTCTGGGCAGATATAGAAGAAGACAACGCGGGGCAACTTCGGAATAGTGATGCGTGCCTGAACTACGGACATCAACAAATTGCACCCTTTTCATTTTGAACTGAGACGTAAAGAAAAAAAAATCTAGACGGAGTAGTTAGTCAGCTGTGTTTCGTACTGTACGCTAAAGCACAGCGGCTGCTGACTGGCAAGTGTCAACAGTAGCCAAACTCCAAAATCTGACACGCACGCACGGTCTTTCAGCGGTTTGGACCTTTCTTTTCGTGGGCCGCGTAGTTCTGCAGCGGGAGCAACGTGGGCTGGAGCCGTCAGCCGAAGCTGGGAAAAGAGGAGGGTAGGAAAACATGTTCTTTCCAATCCTATGCGCGTATGAATGCAAGTATATACTCCCTCCGTTCAGAAATAATTGCCACTTTCGATTTTCGTGCATAATCTAGTATTGTTTGTCTTATTCAAAAAATTTATATGAATAATAAAAATTTTAACTCACATATAAAATATGCTTTATACTCTATCAAATAATAATAGTATAATTCATAGTTGCATAAATTTTTTAAATAAGATGAAAGGTTAAAATTAAGACCTCAAAAGCTAGAATGACATTTATTTCTGAACGGAGGGAGTACCCATTAGATAATGTGGGTCAAACATGAGTTAGGTCTTGTTTGGATATGAATATATTTCTTTGCGATCTATATGGTTTAAAAAAGATCGAAGTGTAAACTAGTTTATTGTTCGCCTAATACATTACAATCCGCTTGCATCCAAACTAGCACTTAGTTTATTTCATAACGGTTTGAGTGCATCCAATGATCCACGAAATGGTAAACTACTGTGTCTCTAAAAGCACTATGCTATCCACCCACAGCCAACTGCCAAGAGTTTTCGGGATATTCGGCGGCAGGTGACTCGCCGTAGTGGACCGTGATGCCACCCAGCTTGACGTCATCGCCGTGACGTCAAGGCGCATGACCCGGGACCCGGGGCTTTTTTCTTTTCGGTCCCCCGTATCCGCGTGCGCCGGCGAGTATTATTCGGCCGTGGCCCGTGGGTCGCCACCACTTGCGGTTGCGCAGGCTGCTGCGCAGTGAAAGTGAAACCTCGGATCCGCGTATAAAGAAAGTGAAAAAAAAGTTATGCTTATTAGCAATTGACTGCGACTGAGTGCCGTTCTTGTTTTTGCTTTTTTGTAAGATCGAGAGACCGGTGCCAGTGCAAGCAAAGTCATAATAATACACATATTGATCTTGACCGGTCACATGTCAACTTTTTATGTAACTCATCGGTCCAGGTTGTACTTTAGGACCTCCGACTCTCGGAACATGACACGCTGTTTACTCCTTGTGTTTTGAAATAGAGTTCGTATTAGATAAAATATTAATCAAACATTAAAAATATAAGTCATTAATAAATTATTATTTATTAAAATTTAAATTATAAAAATTATATTAATAAATTTATTTTAAAATATATTTTTAAAAAATATACATACATTGCTTTTGAATAAATATACTGTTGGTCAATCATCCTGACGAAGGCTCGCTTGCGTCACACGACGGAACCGCCTCCTATTTAACCTCCCGTCATCAACCTCGCTCGCCGCCCGACATTCTTCATCGCTCACGCGCGCTCCCTGTCTCTGCCTCCCTCCATTCAGTTCAGTCCATACTACTTTTCTCGCGAGCATGGACGCATCGCAAGGCAACAAGAACAACGCTCCCTTGCCCGCGCCCGCGCCACCGTCGTCGGTGCAGCAGCAGGCGGCGAAGTGTCCGCCGTCGTCCTCGCCGCCCGACGCTGCTGCCGGCACGGGAACGCCGCCGCGGCGCGCCAATGATGAGGTTGACGACGAGCAGGTGGAGAGGTTCTACGCGCTGCTGGCCAACATCCGCGCCATGAGGGGCGCGTTCAGGACCGCGGCGGCGACGACGGGGAATCAGAGGAAGCGGCGCCGCGAGGAGCCGCCGTGGAGGCCGGCGTTCAGGATGGAGGACTTCGAGTTCGAGCCAGAGGAGGAGGAGGTCGTCTGCGCCGGAACCGGAACGAGGAGACAACAGAAGAGTAGGGGCGCGAGGAGGCTGCCAGCGGCGGGGAGCGAGACTTGCGTCGCCGCCGACAGCGACGGTGAGGGGCGTGTCGTGGAGTGAAATGGTCCCGGCCGCGGTGCGTTGACCAGCTAGAATGATGGATTGTAAACGGTCCCTGCTGGCCACCAGGCACAGGCGCACAGCACGCAGCTTCGTTCGCGTTTTCATTTTAGTTTTGAGATTTTTATTCCTCTCCTTATTTATGTACGGACGATAATCATGTGGCCGACTAAACCCACCCATATGTAAGGCACTGCACCCACTCAACAGTAGCCATAATATTAGTTGTTTCGTCCTTATTACTGTTGGGGAAATCAATACTTTTTTCAACTTTGACTGAATGTATATAAAAGTTATTAACATGCATAATTGAGTTAGCATCAAGCCTTACTACACTCATCGTTGAATATATTTTTACAAAAAATTATTATGAGGTTTAAATGTTAATGATATTCTTAAAAAAACTAGTTAACTTAATTAAAAAAATTTAACCGTGTCAAACTCATTCTAAATAGATACTCTTTTAGTAGTGAAACCGGAGGGTTTACTGATTTCAAACTGTTTAAAATTGTTTCATTTCGATTTCTAAATTTGTCTGGTTTTTGAACGTTTTTTTTATGATTTTCAGATAAAACCGATGACGTCTCATTTTCTGATTCATTCGGTATTGTAAACCTTTGAGACCAGCCGTTAATTTCTACAAGTGCAACACCGATGGGGCTTATGTGATGCCGCGACGAATTAATGCCTCAGTCATTTTTTTCTTCAACAGTTAGACGTAGTAGAATTTTAAATTTACTTTATTAAATTTTTTTGTTGAATAACAAACAAATGTTCTGTCTTCAAGAAACATTTGTTGCAACTTTTTCTTAAAAAAATATTTCTTTTAATTTTTTTTCCATTGGATAAGATTAAATAATACAGTATGTAAAATTGTATTGACCTAAAATGTTATAAACATTCTTAGGTTTAATAACAAATTATTTTAGTTTTATTACAATTAAAATGTTCCATATATTTATATTGATTGTTTTGAGAATTTAACCCGATGTGATACTTCCTCTATCCATAAATATAAATATTTGAAAAATGTCTAGATTCATTATACATATCTAGATTCATAGAATGAGTCGATGAATCTAGTAGATGGCTTCAAATGTTTATATTTATGGACGGAGGAAGTATATAATAAAATCTTAATACAAGTCTAGTAAGGAGTAAATCTCTTTCATCATTATTGGCTTAGCTCAGCTCGACGACGTCCTGCCGCGGAGTATTCTACTACTGTACTTTCCCATTTCTTCTGCAGCTGGGGTTGCAGCTCGTTTTTTGTTCTCTCTTTGACGGGACAGAGTCAAGAGGGCAGGGCACCCACCACCCAGCAGAGCAGAGAGACCCCAATAATGCAGATGACTGCAACAAGGGGGCCCGTTGCTGATCAATAACTAACTAAAGGCACCCAGTAGTATTCAGGAAAAGGTAAGGCAGTATTGGAGCTCCGATCCGGAGCGCAGTCGTCAATACTGGACGCCACGGCGTCTGATGAGGGAGGAGGAGGTGGTGTTCCGATGATGCCTCCCTAGATCGGAGGCAGAGCGGCGCCAGCACCCCGCACCACTGCCTCTTGCTGTTGCTGGTGTCGTCGCGGCTGTCAAGGTCGTCGTCGACGGGCGGCGCGCGGAGAGGATCGAGGAGGACGAAAAGCGAGCAGTGGAGTGGAGAGGTTCTTCGCGCTGCTGGGCAAAACGTACGGGCACGTACGTACGGGCTGGTGGAGGCCGAAGCTCAAGTTAGAGGACTTTGAATACGACGGAGACGTCGACCGCCGGCAGCGTCGCAGACACGCAGTCGGAGACGAGACGATGACGACGAGGTGAACAGCAACAACCGTCGTGGAAACGCGCGTGCGGACCGGTAAGCCTGTGAGGTCGTCGTCGTCGTCGTAGAGGGTCGGTGTCGATCAATTTTCCACCATTTACCCCACCAGCGCAGGTCGGTTTGGTTTGGGTGCCTGCACGACCTACAGGCAGGTCAGGGGCGCGGCCCCCATGTGACGAAATGCAGGTGCTGCATGCGGCCACAACGCACGGGGACCGGGCCTCCGAATTCCCAAACATCACGGCCCCGCGCGCCTGAGATGGAATATCAGGGGGAAACCACTGATACAGTAATAATAAGCTTCATATATATATATATATATATATTTATTGTTGTCGTTGGAACATCATCTCCAACCCAAAAACAAACTAAATTTAATCTGACAGGCACTGCATCTCATTGTGCTGTTGTCCTTTGGTACGTCGTTAATTGGTCCCGCTCGCTTGGAGAGACTTGCAGCTTCGATGCCTAGGCCTGCTATCAGGTTGTACGTCATGGCGGATTTGGCGGTCACCTAATCTGCTTGCTGTCCAAAGGAAAGGATGAAGAAAGGCCAATGGGCCAGGCCACGTCTAAACCCACAAAAAGGAAAGGCCACCGGTTTCATTAAAATACAAAATATTATGTGATCCTAGTAGTATTTATGATGATACCACATCAATTCATAATCTGCTTTAAAAATATTTTTACATATAATATACACTAATCATGTTCTAATGTTATTATTAATAAAGTGCTGCTAGCTAGCTGCACACACGAGCCTAGCCAGCCAAAAAAAGCAAAATAAATTTTAGTTTTCTGTGGAGCCTACATACATATAGTATACACCACAGGTGAGATAGGCAAGCTCAACTGATGGTGCGACCAACCAAATCAGTCAAAAGCTTCGCATGTAGCGGGTTTAGCCAGATGATTTACATTATTACCGCGCCGTACAGTAGTAGTCCCAAGCGAGGTTTAAACGTTATGGTTGATTTAATCGTATATACCGTCCATGCATCACCAGTTTTACGAAAAGCCATGCGGAAACCATTCGAAAAGGCACTTAAAATTCAAAGGATGAGTCGAAATGGTAAACCAATTTACCGCTTAGTTTTAACAGCTTTCATCAATCACGACGTGTTTTTATGCAGTTTACCAAAGGTGTATACAGTTTATCGAATGATTTTTTATGGTTTATAACTTTTCATTTTTCAAATTTCCTTTAAAAATTTAAACTTGATAAATCGTGTGTCCACAGAAGCTGGATCGAAACGGTTTCATAGAAAATCTAGACCCAAACAGTTTTACGGAACCACGATAAATTGTTCGGTTTGGTTTCATAAACCATGGTCCCAAGGTTTTAAGTACTTGACCCAGAACGTTTTTGCATGCACGTGCTATAAAATTGTTAACAATGTACATACAATTTCGGTAAAGAAAAATTGTGGTGTTACTATCTTGGGAACATATATGGTAAAGTATAGGTGGTCGTTGAAAAGAGATTCTCAGTTTGTTCATATATCTACAGTATTATACTCCCTTTCGTTTTTTTATTTGTTTATCTAATTCTCAACATAATGATTTTAAAAAGACAAATAAGATAGATGTACGAGAAATAGAGATAAAAATATTTTAAAAAGAGAGAAAAACTATATTTAAGACTTAGACAACTAAGAGAAGAACCGTAAATAAAAGGGATGGAGGGAGAGAATATAGTATCCTAGGGGAAGAAATAAAATGAGGGATACCTCATAAAAAGGCGGTATGAAACAGAGATGAATAGTAAAGGCGGGACCTGCTCAGTCACGGACCGAGACCGGCGACGTGACTCCGCGTCTACGCTAGGAATCAAAAGGGCTGAGCACAATGGTGACGCAGTGCAACGGCGTTGTGGCGTATCGTCATCAGGTGACGTCACGGCCATGACGTACGTCACTCTCTGATCGAATTTGTTCTTCGTCTCTCTCCTCTGTGCATCAGAAACGCCACAGTGGTGAACAGCTAATGTTTTTCGGTGCCTGCGCATGATTAATCGAGAAAAATATTGATGATTGCGGATCGATTAAGACGAAGGACCAGCTGTGTAGCACAAGGCCGAGGTCAGCTTGGTCTTGTTTGTTTTAGGCAGCTTGGGTCTTGGCCCTGGAATAATAGTAATAATGGAGAGCATCGTAAAAATCCAATTAGGGGGAGCGTTATGCAGGTTTCGCTGTCGGTGCTGCATCTTTATAAGCGCGCTCATCCCTCGCCGTCACGCAACGGAACCACACACAACACTCTCGCTGCTGGCTGGCCACTCCTGTCCCCTTCCTCCTTGAGAGCGAGAGCTAGCTAGCTAGCTACCCTCCCCGGAGAGAGGTTGCCATGGACGTCGACGCCGCGAAGCAGGCCCACGGCGGCAAGAAGGCTGCTGTGCAGGCCCCGGCGGCGCAGCCTGCGGGCAGCGAGGAGGAGGAGGACGCCACCAAGTCATCGGATCATCACGCTCCCGCGGCGGCCGGCGACGAGGTCGTTGACGACGAGCAGGTGGAGCGGTTCTACGCGCTGCTGGCCAACATCCGCGCCGCGAGGAGCTTCTACGCACCACGCGGCGGCGACGACGATGGCAGTAGTATAAACAAGGTGAGGACGGCGACGACGAAGCGGTTGCGGAGCGCGGAGTCGTCGCCGTGGAAGCCGGCGTTCAGGATGGAGGACTTCGAGGACGACGTCACTTCGTCTTCTTCTACGTCGACGAGGTGCGCCACCGCCAAGAAGAAGGAGAGCAGCCACCAGCTGATGCCGGACGACGGCGAGAAGGGCGGCGGTCCGGCGGTCGTCGTCGCGGCGCCGTCAACGACCCTGTCACAGTCGTCGCCGCCAACGCCGCGCTGTACCGCACGGCGCCGGTTGGACGTCAAAAACAGCAAGAGCATCTGATACGGAGCGGCGATTGCTTCCTGCAATCGGCCGAGATCGGAGTTTATTACCTTGGAGGAACTCGATCGATCGTGCGTGTCATGTAAAAATGGAACCGAAACCAATGCATATCCTGGATGAATCCGTGTATCTGTTTTTTAAACTTTTGTGATGATCATCTAGCGTACTACTAGTAGTAGTACCAAATTTGGCAAAAAGTAACTTGTCCAAATTAAAAAGCACTGACACAACTGCGCGATGTCTGATCAAGATGCACGGAGAGGCGACCGACAATATAATTAATGAGGACCGACCATGTGTAACACGTAGTGTCAGCATCGAAGCCATAATTTCTTTCACGCGATGTGACCCAGGTGCCAAGTGCCAAGCACAATAAAGAACCTGATTTTGATATTTGCCCTTTTCCTTTTGGGGGAATTGCTCATTTGACCCTGTTTTCAGAACGCTTTGCGTTTTTGACCCTGTTTTTCGGTTTTCGCGGATTTGACCCTACTTTTCAGAAACGAAGCTGCCGTCTGACCCTGTTCTGTTAACTGAATGTAACGGTGTGAAATCAGGGGTAAAAAGACATTTGTGCCCTTTGCTTATTTGACCCTGTTTTAAAGATGACATTGCTATTTTGACCCTGTTTTATTATTTGAGAAATTAGACAGCTAAAACAAGGATTCTGTAGTAAAAAAATAGCAGAATTATAAAAAATCTAATTATCAAATGCGATAAAAAATTGGCATAAATTTTATAGAAATAACTTAAGACAATAATACATGACCACCACTCAAATATAAGACATAAAATTATCAGCACACAAATATAATACATATCAAACTCAGCAAGTACTCAGTACATGTCCAAGGCACATATCATGTGCAACAAAATAAGTCATACAAGTTCAATAACTCCTTGCAACATGTCCAACGCACATATCGGGTGTAACAAAGTTAAATAACTCCTCAGCACATGTCCAAGGCACATATCACGTACAACAAAATCAACAATATTACATCACCGAGAGAAAAAGAGTTCAATAAACACTTAAGCACCGAACCATGCAGCCATCCTCCCTCCTCGTCCTCTCACAGCCCTTCCCCTTCCCCTTCCCCTTCCTCTTGCAGCCGTGAATGACGAATTTTCCATGTGACTTGCACTTGAAGAAGGCGCAGCACTAGAAGAAGCGTGTGCAGTAGAAGAAGCAGGTGCACTTCATAATGGAATTAAATAGATTAAAAAGACGAAGAATTCATCAAAAGTAAGGTAAATGCTGTTGAATTATAGAACTTACTTAGACATGTGTGTACCACTTGAATCATTACTTTCTTGTGTAGAAGCAAATTGAGAGGATGCAATGTTCCTTTTTTCCTTAGCCGTAAGCCCTCCTGGACAATAGTTCGCAGTATGGCCAAGTTGTTGACATTCTGGACATCTTCTTTTTTTGGATGCAACCTCATCACCAGGCTTCATTCTAACCACTCTTGGTCTTCCCGGTTTCCTCCTCAACTTTGGCTTCATGACTTTGTAACCTAGATCGTGCTTTGGCCATAGATGCTTTGATGTCATCGGATTGAAAACCCCTGCATATGTGGCTCTAAACTTCTGAATAGAGTAATATTCATCCACAAAGTCATCCATCACCACTTGTCTACTTTGCTTCGCAATGAAAGCCAAAGCATGGTTACAAGGCTTTCCACTTACTTGCCAAGCCCTGCAGCTACAAGTTTTATGATCCAAACTGACTGCATGTGTAATGCCAGATGCAGTAACTTCAGCTGATCCATCCCCACATCTCAAAACCTCAAGGTCTTTGACAGCCTTAGATCGAGCAATTAGTGTTCTAATAATTTTTGGGATGATTGTACCCTTCATTTTCCTAGCAATCCTACTTCTCACATCAAACTTGGTTATAATCATTTGTCTAATCTTATCAAGCATATCCACAATTAGCAGTCCTTTGGTATGTGCCACCCAACTGTTGAATGATTCTGAGAGGTTGTTATTAATGTAATCTACTTTGCATAGTTCAGAAAATTTGCTTCTACTCCAGATATGGGAATGATTTTGTTCCAACCAAGTCATTGCTTTCGGACTCACCTCCGCAATTTTACTCATGTGATAGTCATATCGCTCACTCCTACAGGTCTTGGCAGCAGCCCACATGTTCTGAGAATACACAGTTCCATGAAATTGTCTCTTCATGTTCTTCCAAAGATGTCTCATGCACTCCCTGTGTTCTACTCCTGGATACACTTCACTTACTGCAGTCCCAATTCCTTTCCCTGCCATAAGAAATGAGTAAATTTAAGTTGAATATGTAGAAACACACAAAATATAATAGAAGAGTAAATCATAATTACCTGCATCAGTGCTAATGACCAATCCAACAGGAGTACCAATAGCTTTCTTGACATTGTTCACAAACCATTCCCAGCTATCAACAGACTCTGCCTCGATCACCCCATAAGCCACTGGAAATAGCCAGTTGTGCCCATCCACAGCAACAGCTGCTGCTAACTGACCTCTAGATCTGCCAGTCAAATGGGTAGAGTCCATGGCAATATATGGCCGACATCCTACTAGGAAACCATCAATGCATGGTTTGAGAGCAACAAAGAATCTTCTAAAACATGCATTACCTTCATGCTCTTCTGTATCCAACTCAACAACACTTCCAGGAAGACATCTAAGTAGCTCGGCCTTATAAGAAGGAAGCAAGTCATAGCTGTCATCCCACTTACCATTGATCATGTCCTCAGCCTTACGTTTACCCCTAAAAACTGTGTGATATGAGACTTCTGTTTTATACTTCTTCTGAATCTCTTTCTTCAACTCTCTTGGTTTCATTGCCGGATTGTCCACTAAAAACTCTACCGACCTGTCAGCTACCCAACCTGATGTAGCCATTGTGTCACCACACCTGTTGACAGAAGTACAAGTGTGGGGTGGGCCAACAGATTTAACCTGTAGGAAAAAAATCACATTAACTAGGTTCATAAAGTCGAATACCAAGTAGTGAATGCATAAACTATTATGAGCTCGTATATACCTTGCACCCTGTATACTTCTTGCTAGTATTGGCAAAAAATACCCACTCACATCCTGTGTCAGCCTTCTTGCACTTCGCTCTAAATCTTTCCTTACTTTTCTTCACAGTAGTGAATGCATAATCATGCAAAATGGCGTGATGTGTTACTGCTGATTTGCACTGATCAACGTCTGGAAACATCGTACCCACATCAATGCAAGGATCAGCAACATCATATGAAAAAGCAGGGATATCATCATCGTCATCATGATCAGAGATTTCAATGTCAGGAGAATAATCAGAGTCATAATCAGAGTCAGATGATGCAGCTAGCTCCGAGTCATAACTGCTATCACTAAGTGCAGCCAATGAATCACAGTCAGAATATGTGTCTTCCTCATCAACCCCTATAGCTTCATCATCATCATGCATACGTCCTTTTTTAGCTCTCTTTGTACTCCTAGCTTTCTTAGCTGCCTTACTCTCTACATGTTCTCTCATTTCTACTTCACTATGTGGCTCCAATGGCAGTTGCATAATAGGTACAGATGAAGTACTATGAATGTTTCTCACTCTAGGATGAAACATTCGTTTCGTCGGTGACGATTGCAATGGCCCCTCAAAATTAGATATTTCAGCATCGATGTGTGCTACTCCAATATCAACATTCAAAGTCAGCCACTCAGTCAATTGTTCATCAGACCTGATGTCAACATTATCATAGACAAGTGCGCGAGACAAAGAAATGTATTGGTTACTGCCCCAGTCATATTCTGCTCCTATGAACTTAACTAAATCGTCCAATGTAAATTTAGAAATATCAACCACTGTCCTTAAATTCTGGCTGCTGAAATATCGTCTTCGTCCATCATCTGACAAGCTGAAATACGCCTTCATTCTAACATCAACAGTCAAGTTGTTGTGATTCATCCTACAAATCACAACAAATTGACCACCATAAGCTAACGGATCTGCTAATCACTCTTTACATACATCTATTTTTAAGTTAATAAGAAAGATTGAAAGTACCTCACTGGTTCCTCGGGCGGACACATTTTAGTGCGCATCGTGCACCTGCTGCGTCAACCCATGTTAGAGAACGACATTATACTTATTAGAGATCCGTAGCAAATGAACAGGTACAACCAATTGTTCCAGACAATGTTTCTGTCCACAGCACCGTAACAGTTAGTTTAGCACTCACAGCAGCAACCCATGTAATCAACTAGGGCAGGACAAAAGGTTTCAAAAGGTCTCATTATTGACGAGACCAATGATACATTTCTATTTGTCAAAATTATGCAGTGACAACGAACAAAAATACAGGTTGGTTTCAAGCTTGTAATGTTACAACTTGAAAAACAAATGCGTTAATATGGGTGAAATTTCGAAGCTCGACATCTCATTCTCATGCCACACTATTACTGCTAACTAAAAACGAATATACTGAATAATTGCAAACTGCAAAGGAATGATCATTGCTGATCAAAGTTATTATAGATTACCTAAGAATGTTAAGCAAACCAGGAAGAGATTCACACAACTCGGCGCAGCTCTCGAGTGAGGAGTACAAACATTTGGTACTGCTTGAAATATTTGTAGTGGATCACCATGGCTAACAAAAAGAATGGCAGAGCTGCATGGATAAAACATAGATGCAACTAATTGTTAAGAAATATAGATTACTGAAGAAGAAGAAGAAAGATTGAAGTAGAAGTGGTGTACTGCGTCCACTACACAGCCGGCCGCCGCCCGCGCTCCGACGCGCTCGCCCGCCCTTCCGCCCGCGCGCGCCCGCCTCTGCCGCGCTAGCCTGCCGCCCGCCCGCGCTCCCGCGCCCGCCTCGCCCGCGCGCTCGCCCGCCCTTCCGCCCGCGCGCGCCCGCCTCTGCCGCGCTAGCCTGCCGCCCGCCCGCGCTCCCGCTCCCGCGCGCTCGCCAGCCGCCCGCCTGCGCTCCCGCGCCCGCGCGCTCGCCCGCCTCACCCGCGCGCCGCGCCCGCCCTCGCCCGCACCGGATCTAGCCACCGGCTGCCGTTTGCCCGCCTCCCGCGCGCCACGCCCGCACTGCACCGCCGGATCTAGCACCGGCCGCCGGAGAGACCGCCCGAGAGAAAGAGAGAGACTGAAAGAATCCACAGAAAGGAGGAAAGAGAGATGGGCCGGGTAGTTGGATTACACAGGGGTATTTTAGACATTTATAATATGATTTATTTATTACATAATTTTTTTAATTCTAAAATCTAACAGAATCAAACGGTACAACAGAACAGGGTCAGACGGCAGCTTCGTTTCTGAAAAGTAGGGTCAAATCCGCGAAAACCGAAAAACAAGGTCAAATGCGCAAAGCGTTCTGAAAATAGGGTCAAATGAGCAATTCCCCCTTTCCTTTTCAGGGTTCTCTGTTTCCATGTGCCAACAGCCGTAAGATGGAACGAGACACAATATTTACTACCCACTACCTCCGTTTTTAATGACACTGCTATCCTTGAATTTCAGCTTTGACCGTTTGACATGTTCTAAAACATATACTCCCTCCATCCCAAATTATTTGTTTTTCTACTTCTCAGCATGGAGATTAAGAAAAAAAATATGATAGGTGCACTGAAAACGAGAAGGAGAAGATAAAGATGTATTGAGAGGAGAGAAATGTGTATTGAAAAGCGAGAAAGACAATTAATTTGGGATAAACGTTGAAGTCTAGAAAGACAAGTAATTTGAGATGGAGAGAGTATATGATAAGAGGTTTGTTATGGTGCTTGGAATTATTAACAACAACCGTTTATTTAATCAGATCTAATGATTAAAAATATGGAGGTACTACTAAAAGATACTTAAAGTGATGGACGATATCAAAATGGATGGATCCGGCATCAATTTTTTTATATCAACGGTTAAGATTAATTTAAAAAAAATATATACTAAGAGGTACCTTCGAAGCACCATAACAAAAAAACTCAAAGGATAAATATTATATACTTCTATTTTGTTATGATTTCTTTTGTCACTATACATATTTGGAACTTGACCTATAACTTATACTATATTTGAATTAACATTTTAAATATAAGATAAATATGGTAGATGTTAGAAGTAACGATGTCAGTATTTACGACAAATTATCGTAGACTGGTTACGTACTTTATTTCTTAGAATCTCTCACGTCAATGTTTTCATGTTTGTTAAACGTGACTGCACGTACGAACACAATGTAGTCATCTTTTTGTTATTCCAAGTCAAGTTTAGTGACCGAAGCAGGACACATGAATTAACGGAGAAATTGTTCATTTTGAACTACTTAAGATAAATTGTGAAATATTAAGTAAAACGTTATTCTTCGACACTTTATGTAATTAGTCTCCATGATAATTGACATAGTACTAACTGCCACGTATTTGACCCAGAGACCATGGTTTACAAAACTGTTTCAAACCACTCTGATTTCGTAAAACTAGTCTGGAGTGGTTTCTGCGGACGACCGATTAACGTTGAAAAAATATGAAAAGTTAAAGATCAATAAAACCGTTCGATAACCGTAAAAACCGTCAAATTGTTTCGTAAATCATAAAATACGAATGGGACAATGAAAAGTGTTAAAACTGAGCAGTAAACCGTTAAAGACGTTCTGTTTTTGTTTGAATTTTATTTAAATTCATATTGTCGCAACCCCGTCCGATAAAATCGTACGGTTGCTCATCCAGGGTCATTCGGGGTGCCACTTGGCGAAGCAAGCGACCATACAGTGCAATAATTAACAAGGTCACGCAAAACATGATTTAAAGGGTACATGAGTTCTTAATATTACAACATTGGTTTAGATAATTTAAGTGCGGAAACGTAGTTCGAAAACAAGCGAAAATCAGCGGAAGCTACTAATTACAACTCGACGATACAATTAAGCACGCCAGCCCACGGGTGCTTAATCTTCATAGGTCGGAGAAGCGGGAACCCACTCGAAGGTCCACTCCGAGGGTGCCTCCCCTTCCCAACCACCATAACCACACGAAACAGGGTTAGAGGAATCACCTGCAAAAATATTAATCCACAAAGCCTGAGCAACTAATACTCAGCAAGACTTACCCGTCAACGTGGCCATCTAATGACCGACTCCTAGAATGCAGGGATGTTGGTGGAGGTTGATCGGGTATTGCGAAAACAGCGCTAATATTCTATTCCAATTTTAGCCAAATTAACTGTGGTCACTGTGAATTCACTAAATGTGCCGCTATTCTAACAATCAAGAATTCATTGCAACAAAGCAGAGTGAATTTAGCCACTTCATCATAACCCACTATTCTCCTATCGTTGCGGCGGAAAGGAGCAAGTGCTACTCTTAACCACGAGGAGTGGCAATTATAATTGATTTACATCCTGCAGGAGAAACCCGAATAACACGACACGTGCACACTCAACTTGAGTCACACGTGGCTACCTTTCGCAACATCGTGACAGTGTTGGCTCAACATCCATCCCTCCAAGGTCATGGTCCTCCGGGCGATGCCCTGCATCCCTGTACGGCCCCAAGCCTTTCCCACTAGCACAAGCCCAAGAAACAAAAGCAATTGCATCCACCTTGCTGGTCCGTTCACCCAGAAAAAGGGATGGCCAATTGTCCAACAAAGCACGGTGAGCTACATCGGTTTCCTGGTCCCATATACCAGTATGCACTCGGTACACACCTCAAACTTGACCAATGCAACCGCACCCGATAGGGTTCCCAAATTTTAATCACAGTTAAGATCAACATATTGTCGACTTTTCCTCTTTTGAATAAACACGAGTAGTCTCCATACTACTCGGATACTACCGGATTCCTATCCTTAAGCATCGCATTCTATCGAGGGCTCTATACAAAATAATCCATAGGAAACCTACCAAGTCATGCAACTAGGTCTTCACGGCAATTTCCTCGAAACTTAATGCACAAACAATGCCTACATCCATAGTGATAAAAGGAAAACTTGTAAAATATAGGTATGCACCGGGGCTTGCCTTGGTTTGCAGAATAGTCAAAGCACTCAAACAAGAAGTTAGTTCCTGCGGGTGCCTCTTCTGGATTCTCGTTCACCGGCGGAAGTTCCTGGTCGGTTCCTATATGACGAAAATACAGTGAATTGTTTAATGAAAAGAGTCACAAAGCTTTTATTAAAGATTAGCTAGGGTTCCATTGTTGGGAATTAGGGTTAGACCGACACTTTGCTTCGAGTATTAATCGTTTTAATAACTGCGACTATTTATCTAGGTTAAAAATGAAATTTTTAATTACCTCTCAAGATTATTTTTAATTAGTGGTACTCACTGAAATATGAATTTTAAGCTTGGGTTGAGGCCTAGGTGATCTTTCTAGATTTTACAATAATTCATCAAGTTCCTGTTATTGGACTTTATAAAACCAGAAACCATATGTAAACCTTGGAATAAAATTATGATATTTTATGGTGTTACTCAGGGGAACAAAATCTACAACTTTGTTTTTGGGGTCTAAACTTTTTACTGACTTCTACAATGTATTTTAGAAAATGGTATTTTAATAGGCAGATTGGGGTATTGTGAAAGTATTATATACAATTTCGTGGTCCTAAAATCCCCATAAAATTTCAGTTGGTGTGCTCTGCCATGAAGTACTTGTAGATCAAATTTCAGACTTAGCACTGCTCTACAACTTGAATTAAAATTCAAAAACAGCAAGGAGTATTTTAATTATCCCTGAAAATGTGTGGTCATTTCATAAAAAGTGTTTTAACAGAAATTTAGTCCTAGTCATGTACTTTCTAAAAAGGTTTGGTTTGCTATTTTTGGATTAGTATTCTATTTTATATGAATTTTACAACTCTGTAGATTTTCCTGAGGTTTGAATAAATTGAAAGAGAGCCGGGCCCGCTCGTCAGCGGCACTGGACAGGGGAGCGGCGCTAGGGCAGCGCCCGACGGCGCACCACCGGCGGTTCTCGCCGGAGGGAGAGTCGGCGGCGGCTTCCATGGTGCCCACCGCACTCAGCGTGAGTCAGAGGGTTCGTTTGATGACGGAGGGGCGACGGGGCTCACCGGAGATACGCCGGCGACGGTGGACCTATTGCGGCAATGGCGGCGGCGGTGTTCCGGCGGCTCGACGGTCGGTGGGTGTCGGGGCTGAGCACTGTGAGCTGCAGTAGAGGTCGGGGATGACGCTGGGCACGGCGAGGATGAGTGAAAGTGGCCGGAAGAGGGTCGTCGACGGTGAGGTGGCGGCTCGGCGGGTGCTCCGGCGATGTCGCGGCGATTCCGTCACCGCTGCTTCACCAAAACCGGTGCGGTTAGTTGAAACGGAACCAGCGTGACACGAGGGTGGTGCCGATGGAAGGAATTGGAGAATCTCTCACCTGCGATGAAGAATTCGACAGGGTGGCGATAATGGCGGCCGCGGCGGTGCTCCGAGAGTGAATTGCCGGAGTTGGCTAGGGTTTCGGCTTTGGAATGGTTAATTGGATGTGGGAGGGTGTAGTGAGTGATCTCACGCACGTTGGAGAGGCTCGGTTTGGTTTGCATTGTAGGGGGGGCGGTCGGTCGTCGTGGAACAGGGCGGCGGAAATGGCGGCAGGGCAGCGGAGAAGAAGAGAGACAGAGGCGGGGAGGAAGAATAAAACCGATGGTTGAACGATTTGAAGTGCACTGAGTCGGTTTGCGGTACGCGGGCAGTTGGCCGGACGGTGTTGCAGCGGCGTTCTCGGGGCGAATTGAATCGGCGGCCGCGGCTATGGAGAAGACGGTCGTCGGTTCCCGTACGTGGGTAGGTTGCCGGCCGGGCAGAGCAGCGGCGTTCGCGGAGGCTCATCAAGTCGCACGTCGGGTCTCGCTCGATTCTGCGCGGCTAGGGCGTAGGGTGGCGCTCCGGCGGGAGGAAGCGGCATGGGCGGCTCTGTCCTTCGGCAGCCGCTGTACTGTGCTTGTCCGACAATAGGAAGAAAAGAAACAGGCGCCAGTACAGTAGGAAGGACTAAAGGACAGTAGATAGGGAGGAAGAAGAGAAAAGAAATGGGGCAAGGTTTGAAATTTTTGAATTCCATTTCTTGAAGTTTTCACCAAATTGATCGAATGATTTAAAATTTGAAAGAATTAACAATGAATTTCTTTGAATTGCTATTTGAATTTGAGTCCTTCATTGCAAATTCGGATTCTCATATAATTGTTTGCCCCTTGTCTATTATTTAAATTTCCAACGCGATTAGGTTTTTTTTTTTTTTGATTTAGGCCGTTTCGGAATGTGAGCCAGGGTTTGATCAACAATTGAAATTCGATAACCCTAAACCCCAATTATTTAACTACTAAGCTTCTCGCCGATTAGGGTTTTGATAACTTAGTCACGGGGGGTTCGGCCCTAATCGCACGTTAATCCTCTTCCGCCTTATTTACATGAAAAACTCCCGTGCTCTTTTTCTCACTTCATCTCAATTAATTATTTTGTAATAATTTCAAATGACTATAGGTGCTTATAGCTTATTTTATTGACGAGTTACTAGTCGTTTATTTAATTTTCCCTACTACATTAAACGACGAAGAACTAATTAATTCTTTGATTTAACGCTATAAACTTGCCTATTAAGCGGACTGATCAAGTTTAAACTTCGAGGTGTCACACATATTTCATCGTTCAAATGGTTTTCAAAATGGTTTTTACGGTTTTATGCTGTAATAACTAAACGTCACCGCCGTATGCTGCAGCCGTAGCCATGAAGTCTGCCATATCCACACCATACACACTTTTATCATGGTCCGCAGCTCCACATGCAACATGCTAGCGTCATGTCTGTTATGAAAGTAATATGATTAAATCAGATAAAATAATAATAATAATGAAACCTGCTAGGACATTACGCTCTTTTGTACTACCTCCGTTTTTATTTTATTGATCCTTTCTAATACAAAAAAATTTATACTGAAAAGAGTCAACAAAATAAAAATAGAGGTAGTACTAACTAATAATAATAATAATAATGAAATTGATGCTCTCCTGCCGATTTCTTCCTTTCTCGGAGGGATCCATCGAGGCTACCAAAGCTTCCATGGCATGACGTGCGTGAGGTCAGTCTTTGCCTCTTTGGTGGTGTGGTGGCTTCAGTTCAGCGCGTGATGACACGAGCACGCAGCGACGAGCTCCCTACGGTCAAAAATGTGCACAAGCCCAGCAACGGTGACGCGCATCAAAGGTCCATCGTCACGTGGGACTGGCCGTGATGATGGCGTCACGGCCATGGCGTCAGTATCCAAAAAAAAAAAGGGAAACGGACGCCCAAAAATATTCCCTGTTTTTTCTTTTTGTTTGTGTTAGAATGTCCAGTCTCTACACAGTAAGCATGTGCTTGGTTTCGGAACAAGGTAGGACGGATCCATCCCTATTTTTTTAGATAGGATGATTCCAATTCTTTTTTTGTTTTGAGTCGGATGATTATTCCGTGTTTGATTAGAGGGATGTGATGGCCCCTTTGTTTGCGTGCAATTTAGATTACAGAATCTTCAATCTGGAAACAAAGACATAGATCGTAAAAGCAGATTATGACAAGAATATTTACAGGATCGTTATTGTGGCCCACTATCAGTAACAAAAGCTGGATTATAAAATTCAGACAAACAAAATATACTCTAAATAACATAATTCAGATTGTAAAATCCACAATCTACAACTCTGATTTCACGATCTGAAGGGATAAACAAAGGAGGCCTAAGAAAGAACTGCCACCTGCCCTACTTACTTCATTAATTTACTCATGCACAGAGTAGTTGCGGCATAGGATGGCAGGGTACTATATGGGCGTGGCATGGGAAGTTCAAAGGACGATGGGTACTCTAAATTTTAAATCAAAATTATTTTTGAATTTGTAATCGGATCAAAAATAAAAGTTGTAGAATATAAGTTCATGTACCATCACAAAAAGTTTTAGATTTTTTTGGATTCTAAAAGTATTGTTTTTTAAAAAAATTCTTTATTAAAATTATAAGACCGATGTTATAGAAGGGATTAAAATTATAACTCAATATCATACGAGGGTTTTTTATATTTATAATGTCAAATAAGGATTTGTATGAAATTACAGTGTCATACAGGGGTTTAGCCCCTTAATTAATTAGTTGGTTTCTAACGTTGAATTATCTCTTGACAAACTACTTGTTTTTATGGCCGTGCACTTGCAAAATGAAGATTGGTTCGCAGTTTCCTAGTGTCAAATGTGAAATTTATCGAAAGGATTGTAGCTAGGATAAGCTTATTTGTAACGTAACTTGGCCAGTCGCGAAAATTTGAGCCTCCAGTAGTGCGTCCCGTCATGTGAGTGAAATGTTAGAGCGTTTTGTGACCGACGGCGATCGTAATTAAGTCTGTACAGTACCTCTCTCACTTTGTGAAACATTATTTCTTGATTACAAAACGAAGTACATAGAATCCATGAAAGTCATCCATGCAAGGAGCTAGCTAGAGACCACAACCCAGCAAGCTATTACCGGTTGCAGACATCCATTGCACTGATGACAAGTACTGTATCACACAGGGAAGACGTGATCATATAGGAGCCTTGTTTTTGTCAAAGGTGGAAAATTATAGCTGTTACAGTAATTAGTATATAATTAAATTGTCTAAAGATCGCGGTATACGCCACAAAAGCTTCCAGTTGGATAACAGAAAATCACTCTATCAATTGAATTTCTTTTGAGAACTATAGTATGTATTACATATTGTTGGGGGGCCAAGGCCCACCCACGGCCCCTTTTCGGAGGACAGCACAAAGCCCACAAAGGCCTGCGACGTATCCGCGAAGGCTAGCGATCAAGAAACCTTCGGGTCTGGAGGATTCTTCTGCAACGAAGAATCCTTTGGTCATAGCACCCTTCGGTAACCAAAGGAGAAGCCCGCGACGGAAGGATAAGGCCAGTGACGTGTAAAGCGCGGGGGGACAGCTGTGTCTGTACCGGAGAGAATTAAATTACCGAATGCCCCGTGTAAAAGTAGAAAGAGGAGGGTATTACTGTAATAGTATTACTAAAGGTGTAATGGCCTCGGGCTATAAATAGCCCCCCCAGGGCACTGTAATGAGAACAATTTTCCAATTATTACAAAAATTTCCACTGCTCAACTTCTCTCGCCTTTAAGCTCCAAAGAAAACCTAAATCCAACAGCTGGCGCCGTCCGTGTTGTTCGAACAAAAAGTCTGTTAGGATGGCCGGAGCTAAAGGGAAGGCGAAGAAACCATCTCGAGACGGTGAAAGTTCTCACCTCGAAGACGAAACCGAAGCCTCTATTCAAGCACCGGCGGTCACCATGGTTGCAGAGGCAACGAGGACTTCCGCTCTGGCGCCCTTACCGGAAAGGTTGATCACCGAAGGCCCTTCCGAAGCCGACGGTCAAGAGATTCCATCTTCACAACTCGAAGCCATGGCGCGCCTTCAGCAAGAGAAAGATGCTGCCGCGGCGGAAGAGCGAAGAGCTGCAGAGCTCATGGTGGAGCTCGAAAGAGCTAAGGCGGCGGCAGAGGAGGAGCAGCTTCGGAGGCAGGCTCTGGAGATCATGTCCAAAGAGGAGTCCGGGTATAAGCTCCGGGCCGAAGCTGCTCGCCGACAACAGGAATCGCTTCGGAAGCAGATAGAGGCTCTGAAGCGGGTGGGTATTCCGGAAGCCGAAGCTCCAGGCTACGCCTCCTTTGACGAAGCTTCCCCGTCATCCCTGTCACTGGCAGCACCGTATGACAAGACCTCTCCGTTGGCTCCAGAGCTTCAGCAGGCACCCTGGCCGTCGCGCTTTGCCGCGGTCAAGCTTCCGATGTATGCAGGCGTCTCCGACCCCAGGGAGTTCTTCATGAGCTACGAAGCAGCTATTGAGTCCATTGGTGGAGGTGAAGCCGTCAAAGCAAAGGCCTTCGTGCTGGCTGTCGAAGGAATTGCCCGAACATGGTACACCAGATTGCACCCGCTGAGTATCTTCTCTTGGGGGCAGCTGAGGCATGAGGTATCTGTGCACTTTCGGGGAAACCACGCGCGTCCTGTTAGCTCAGGAGATCTTCACGCCTGCATTCAACGCGATGGCGAAAGCTTAGCAGCATATGTTCGGCGATTCATTCACCTCAAATGCCAGGCCGAAGATATCAATGATGCAACTATTATTGACTCCGTCACGAAGGGGCTTCGGCTTGGTCCAGCCAGGTCTGAGCTGCGCAAGGTACAACCAAGGACTCTGGATCATATGCTGAGCATCCTGGAAGCTCAGGTCCGAGTCGAAGATGACATCAGGCGGGAGAGAGAGCATCATGAGCCGCAAAGGGGGGCTCACCCCGAAAGGCGCCGACCTTCCCTACACCGCCACCACAGCAAGCCATATGAGCTACCTCGTCGTGAAGTGCTTTCTATTCAGAAAGATCATGAACCATCCCGAGCCCGATCCCCGCCGCGCAATCATCAACCGGAGTCGCGGCGGCAGGACAGGCATCTGATGAGTAAAGACCAGGGGGGGCGTTTCTCCGGCCCTCAGCATCGCCCCCCAAGAGACCCCAGTAAACTCTATTGTCTCTACCATGGAGTCGGACAGGGGCACACTTCGAACTACTGCCCTGACCTCCTAGCCCTTCGAGAAGCCAAGCTTCGTGCGGAAGCTCTGGAAGCAGCCAAGCAAATTTCCCACACCTTCAAGTGACACGAAGGGGCTTCGTCGTCATATCAACCAACTCAGCAGCTTACGTTGCCTTCGCCACCACCATGTCCTGTTCTTGCTTGGGCTCCTCCTACGCATAACACGCATCAAGAGTACTTGCCACCGCCGCCCCCTCTTGCACAGCAGACGTTTGAACAGGCCCCTTCTTCCGCCCAGCAAACCCAAGCCCGTAAGGTTATCTTTGCTATTACTGGGGGCTCCGGTCATGATTTTCCTTCCAAACGTCAATGCCGAGAATATATCAGGCGAGTCAATCATGTGGCAGCTCACCCACCTCTTGTCCAATGCCGCTGGTCTCATGTGCCCATAAGCTTCACTCAGGAAGACCTCAAGCCGATGGATTATCCACACAAAGATGCCTTCGTTGCAGCCGTGGACATTAACGGGGATGAGGTCCGTAGGGTCCTTATCGACGGAGGCAGTGCTGCTGATGTCATCTTTCTTAGTGCTCTCCGGCAGATGGGTATTTCACGGGAAGATCTTCGAGCCTCCCCAGTACCTTTGCAGGGGTTCGGAGGTCAGCCGGTGTATGCAATTGGCAGCATCAAGCTCAAAGTGTCATTCTCTGGCACAGGTGGTCATCGTACTGAAGAGGTAGTCTTTGATGTCATGGACTTCCCATACCCCTACAATGCTATCTTCGGCAGGGGGGCACTTAATGCGTTCAGTGCAGCAGTACACCATGGCTATCTATGCATGAAAATGCCAGCACCGAACGGAGTTATTGCGGTATATGGAGATCAGGCAGAAGCACGCCGTCTTGAGTTGGGCATTGCTCCGGGTCAGAAGCAGGTTCATGCGCTCGCCCCGGGGCCGAAGAGTCAGGCACTTGATGAAACTCACGTCGCAGCACTGCCTAAGCCTCCGATTCAAGCAAAAGCCGAAGTCGCCTCCAAGGAAGTTCACCTCAGCCAGACTGCTCCAGATCAGTTCGTCCGCATAGGCACCGAGTTATCTCCGGAGCAAGAAGAAGAGCTCTTGACCTTCTTGCGATCTAATGCTGACATCTTCGCTTGGTCGCCCAAAGACCTTCCGGGCATTCATCGGGACATAATGGAACATCGGCTAGACATAAACCCGCGCTACCCCCCTGTAAAGCAGAAGATAAGGCAATGGACAGCCGAGAAAGCTGTCGCACTCAAGCAGGAAGTACAGAAGTTACTTGACACAGGAGTCATTCGACCCATAGACCGTACAACTTGGCTTGCCAACCCTGTTCTTGTCAAAAAGCAGAATGGCCAATGGAGAATGTGCATTGACTTCACTTCCCTCAACAAGGCTTGTCCAAAGGATGATTTTCCACTAGCTCGCATAGACCAGTTGGTGGATGACACAGCAGGCTGCGAGCTACTGAGCTTTCTGGATGGCTATTCGGGTTTTCACCAAGTGTGGCTGGCTCCATCAGATCAACCATTCACAGCATTCCAAACTCCAGAAGGAACCTTCTGCTATAACAGGATGCCTTTCGGTCTTAAAAACGCCGGGGCTACTTTCTCTCGCGTGGTCAGAGAGATTCTAAAGCAACAGCTCGGGCGCAACGTAGCTGCTTACATCGATGATATCGTGGTCAAAAGCACAATACAAGCTACTCACGTCTCGGACCTCACTGAGACATTTGAGAGCCTCCGAAGGGTCGGCATGAAATTGAATCCTTCTAAGTGTGTCTTTGGAGTACGCTCCGGCAAGCTTCTGGGCTACATGATCACGAAGAATGGCATTGACCCGAACCCTACCAAGATACAGGCAATACTTGATATGAAGCCTCCTAAGACCATAAGAGACTTGCAGAAGTTCACCGGGCGGCTTGCTGCTCTAAACCGATTCATCCCCAAATCAGCTGAAAGAAGCCTACCCTTCTACGAGATCCTCAGAGGGTCTCGTCCCTTCATATGGACTCCTCAGCACCAGGAAGCGTTTGAGGAGCTCAAGGCCTACCTCATCCAGATAACCACTTTGCATCCTCCACCTCCGAAGGCCCCTCTGATACTTTACATTGCCGTGGCTCAATGTGCAGTTAGCGCCGTGCTGGTGCATGAGCTCAAGCAGGATAAAAAACTTGTGCAACAGCCAATCTACTACGTCTCGGAGGTCCTATCTGGAGCTAAGTGCAATTATCTTCTGGGAGAGAAGCTGGTATTTGCAGTTCTAATGGCAGCTAGAAAGCTCCGGCGCTATTTTGATGAGCACCCAATACTTGTCCCTTCGGCATACCCCATTCGTGACATTCTCGAAAACAAGAATGCTCCAAGTCGAGTCATCAAATGGGCAGCAGAGCTGGCACAATACAACATATCTTTCGTTGCTCGGAAAGCCATCAAGTCCGGAGTCATAGCAGAGTTTCTGGCAGAATGGGCTACTTCTGAAAACTCTGATATCCCTCCGGCAGATCCCTCCTGGCTCGTATTCACCGATGGGGCTTGGGGAGCTTCTGGTGCGGGTTGCGCTGCGATTATTACGTCGCCCAGTGGGCAGAAGCTTCGGTACTCAGCGTCTCTTCAGTTTCAAACAACCAACAATGGGGCTGAATACGAAGGCATCCTGCTAGGCCTTCGAAAGGCCCGTGATCTGGGTGCGAAGCGGCTAGTGATACTAAGTGACTCTCAGCTAGCTTCTGGGCAAATAACTAAAGACTTCCAAACCAAAGAGCCGGAGCTTGCCCGTTACCTCCAACTCATTAGGGACATGGAGAAGCAATTTCTCGGTTTTGAGGTTCGGGCCATTCGGCGCAGCGAGAATGAGGAGGCGGACATGTTGGCTAAGGCCGCAGCTTACCAGAAGGATAAACCAGCTGACGTCTTTCACGAAGTCATCAAATCCCCTTCTACCGCACACATCAAGCTTGTGGCTGCTGTAAGTCCCTCTGTGGCAGAAGATTGGCGCGCCCCTATCAGAGCTTATATCGAAGGGCGCCTTTCTCCTGATGATCACATAGAGGAGCAACGTCTCCGCCACCGCGCTAGGGGCTATGTCTTAGTCGAAGGAATCTTATACAAAGCTGGTGTATGCGCGCCATTGCTTCGGTGCCTGTCTCGCGACGAGGGCCGTAGCCTCCTCTCCGACATACACCAGGGGCTATGCTCGTCACATCTTGCCCCTCGTGCTCTGGTTTCTAAGGCTTTCCGCGAAGGCTTCTACTGGCCTACAGCTCTCGTTGACGCGGAGTCTCTGGTCCGCACATGTCCTGGATGCCAATGGATGGGTCGGCAGTCGCATCGACCAGCCACCCCCTTACAACCAATTCCTCCGGTCTGGCCGTTGGCTAGATGGGGCATCGATATCGTTGGGCCACTTCCTACTGCTCCGGGTGGCTTTCGCTTCACGGTGGTCGCCATTGATTACTTCACAAAATGGGTCGAGGCCGAACCCCTGGTCAAAATCACAGCCCTCGCCATAAGAAAATTCTTTTGGAAGAATGTCATATGCCGGTTCGGCGTACCCTTCGAACTCACGGTGGACAATGGCAAGCAATTCGAAGCTGAGCTATTTCGGGAGTACTGTACTAGCATCGGTGTTAAAAAGTGCAACATCTCCGTCGACAACCCCAGAGCCAATGGGGCTTGTGAACGCGCAAATGGCAACATTTTCCATGCTGTCTCCCGAGCACTGGTAGGGTTGCCGAAAGGGAAGTGGGTGGAAGTCTTACCCCATGTTCTATGGTCTCTACGTACCACGAAGACAAGAGCAATAGGGTTTACCCCATTCAAGCTTATGTATGGCAGTGAAGCTATGACTCCTGAAGAGATCAAACATGGTTCCCTTCGAACCAATCCTCCATCTCTCTGTGCCGAAGACCTCACCAAAGACATCATCGAAGAGGTGCGTTTGAAGGCCGTATCGAACCTCAATCGCTACATTAAGTCGATGGAGAGCACCTATAACAAGAAGGTTCATCCTCGGTCCTTCGAGCCGGGTGATCTCGTTCTCAAGCTTAACCCCAATCCCACCTCCGTAGGGAAGCTTCAGAGCAAATGGACTGGTCCATTCATTGTCCACCGTTCAGTCAGACCTGGAGCTTATCACCTGCTGCAGTTGGATGGATCACCTATCACCCATACTTGAAATGCGGATGTGCTCAAGCGCTTCTATGCTTAAGATGTCATCTGTGACCACGCCAACTCGTACCTCACACGCATCCTCGTGAGTTATTTTGTTTTCTGCATTTTGGGTCGAGCTACAACTTCGGCCAAGTCTTGTGGGTTTCTTCTTTTTGTGCCGAGCTGCATCTCGTGCGAAGTCCTGCAAGTTATTTTAATTCCTTCTTCACCTTTGAGCCGAGCTGCGCCTCGAGCTAGGTCTTTCGAACCTTTTAGTCGCTGATTTGCTAAGCTGAGCTGCGTCTCACGACACTGTAAACGAATTTGAGCTGCGTCTCACCACAATGTACACCAAGTCACGTCCGAAAGATGCCTCCGCAAACGTCCTATGCATACTTCGTGCCTCCTACGATTTCTCGTGCCTTCGATGCATCGAGATGCCGGCTCATGTCCGAAGGAGAGGCCGTGCCTCCTACGATTCCTCATGCCTTCGATTCATCGAGATGCCGGCTCATGTCCGAAGGAGAGGCCGTGCCTCCTACGATGCCTCGTGCCTTCGATGCATCGAGATGCCGGCTCATGTCCGAAGGAGAGGCCGTGCCTCCTACGATTCCTCGTGCCTTCGATGCATCGAGATGCCGGCTCATGTCCGAAGGAGAGGCCGTGCCTCCTATGATTCCTCGTGCCTTCGATGCATCGAGATGCCGGCTCATGTCCGAAGGAGAGGCGGTGCCTCCTACGATGCCTCGTGCCTTCGATGCATCGAGATGCCGGCTCATGTCCGAAGGAGAGGCCGTGCCTCCTACGATTCCTCGTGCCTTCGATGCATCGAGATGCCGGCTCATGTCCGAAGGAGAGGCCGTGCCTCCTACGATTCCTCGTGCCTTCGATGCATCGAGATGCCGGCTCATGTCCGAAGGAGAGGCTGTGCCTCCTACGATGCCTCGTGCCTTCAATGCATCGAGATGCCGGCTCATGTCCGAAGGAGAGGCCGTGCCTCCTACGATTCCTCGTGCCTTCGATGCATCGAGATGCCGGCTCATGTCCGAAGGAGAGGCCGTGCCTCCTACGATTCCTCATGCCTTCGATGCATCGAGATGCCGGCTCAGGTCCGAAGGAGAGGCTGTGCCTCCTACGATTCCTCGTGCCTTCGATGCATCGAGATGCCGGCTCACGTCCGAAGAGGCTGTGCCTCAGATGATTCCTCGTGCCTTCGATGCATCGAGATGTCGGCTCACGTCCGAAGAGGCTGTGCCTCAGATGATTCCTCGTGCCTTCGATGCATCAAGACGCCACCATCTTCCGCGTAACGCTTCTTCACCACTTCGTGCGCATAAAAGCTGCTTCGTGACCGAAAGTAACGTAACGCTCCGTCACCGATTCGTGCGCATTAAAGCCATTTCGTGACCGAAAGTCACGCAACGTCTCGAGCGACCCGAAGGCTTCTCGTCAATTATGCAGCGGTTCTCGCAAAACAACCGCACCCGTTGGCCCGCACTCTCAAAGATGAAAGCGACGCAAATCGAAGCACATCCTTCGTTCCGGCTCGCGAACAAGAGAAGAATATATGTTAACCACATTTCTTTGGTTATAACGACTTCAAAGTACACTTCTCCGGCACATTCATGACATATACATCTCTTCGATAATTGCAATGTATACATTCCTTCGTTACAATCAACGTTTCTTCGTTACAACACGTATACATTCCTTCGTTACACTAAGCGTTTCTTCGTTACAACACGCATACACTCCTTCGTTATAATCAGTGTTCTTCGTTACAACAATCACTCGTACACACAACACTACTATAACTGGGTCACGGCGTTCGTCGACCGAAGCGAAAGGACCAGTTGCTCCAAGTCTGGAACTTGTCCTTCGGGTGACGAAGCCCCACTCGATACCTCAATAATCTCAACTCCCGGTTCCACCTTCGGCGCACCCAGCAGGAGAGCCGGGCTCTGACGGTCCCGAAGAGCCCTTCGTTGATCCCGCGTCACACGCCGCCTCAGCCTCTCTTCTGAGCTCACTCTGTTACATGACTCTTTTATGGCGGTGCTGTGTTTTCTCATGAACTCTCGAAACTCTTCTAAGGTTCCGGAGGGATTCTTCCGGAACCATTTGCGCCACTGGTGTTTACTCGCGAAGTCGATATGGCTAACGGTGGTGCTTCTCGAAGGGACATACGACACAGGCACCGCGTCAAGAATTAATCCGTCCTGAACAGAAGGAACTTAGTCACTTTCTGAGCCAAAAGTTATATTACAAAGCTTTTGCGGTGCTAGTTCTGAAGCTTTCAAAAACCTAGTTACAATCTACAGCTAACTTCACACCTGGGGCTGTCCTTCGGCCGCCCCCCCCGATGAGCCGCCCTCCGCCGCCGCACCTTCTCCTTCGCCTTCGCGTGCCCGAGCAGTGCTTGCTTCTCCGACTTCTTGCGTCAAAGGGCCCGGTCTTCCCGAAGCAGCCGGTCTTCCGCCTCCCGCTGCACGAAGCGCAGATTCGCGACCCAGCTCGGCGCCGCCTCGGAGCCAGAACCCCCCGGCGAAGGCCTTCCCCACATCGCGAAGAGACTCCCGGAGATCGGCATATGCTTCGAAGCTTCCGGCGCAAGCTTCTTGCACCCCACTGATAGCTCTCTTGATGGGTGCGAAGTCTGTTACACCGCCCGCGCGAACGGCGGCGAAGGCGCCGGTCCAAGAGACTTGGGCGCAGTGGTTCCCGAAGGTCCGGAGCGCCTTGCGGGCCGCCTCAAGTCCGCGTCGGATCCGCGACAGGCTGGCCATTGGATCTTCCAACGCGTCGGGTTTCGGCGCCACCACGTTCACCCCGAGCGTGCCCAGGAGCTCGTCAACGTCATCCACCAGCCGCCCGATTCCTTCGGTCATCTTTTCGACAACGGTCAGCTGGGTCTCGGCGGCTTGCAGAGCTTCGCGAAACGTGTTGACCTCCTTCGCCAGATTGTCCCTTTCTTCTTGCAGTGGAGCCAACGTTTGCTCCAGCTCCATAGTACGGAGCTCCGCCTGGCGTCGTAGCTCCGAAGCCTTTTTCGCTTCGGCCTCCGCGGCCCGGAGGCGGTTCCGCAGCCCTTCTTCGCTCTTTCGCGCTGAAGACGACACGCGCCGCGCAAGCATCGCGCTCTACAAGACACGCAAAACGTTGTCAGCACCCAAATAAATGGCGTACGAAGCTTGCACGCGCGCGGGACATACCCGTATGACCAAGCCGGAGAGCGACTCCGACGCTTCCTCCGGGCTCAGCTCACCGAGTAACTCATCAACCTCGGCCATGTCGAGTAGCCGGCCAGCCAGGCTCAATGCGTTGCGCGCGCCTTCGCGTGGCAAGAAGTCTTCTTTTCGGAGCCCGGCGGCTATGTCTTCGGGCGTCGCCCCCGGAGGCAGATACCTGAACAAGCGTTTCCCGCGGCCGGGGGCAAGCGGCCTTTCGGAACCACTGCTTTCAGCAGTCCCGACTTGGTCATCAGACCCCTCCTCCTCCCTTTCCCCCGCAATTGGGGCCTCCGGCTCTGCACAAGCCGCAGAGTAAGATGACATGCTTGTTACCATCTTTACACAACAAGGTCAAAACACGTACCTTCCCCAAAGCCGTAGTCCGCATCCCTGAATACGAAGTCATCGGCGGCTTCGGATGCGGCCCGTCCTCCCGAAGCACCCTCCCCCGCAACCGAGCAGCCCGGACTCACCCCGCCGGAGTCCTCCGCCTCTGGCTCCGTGGGCAGTGAGCCCGAAGCACTCGGAGAGCTCCGGCCTTGCAACGCCATGATAGCCCTTGCTGCAGCCCTCTTCGCCGCCCGAGAGTCCTTGAGTGGCGAGCCCGCCTCGCTTCCGGCCTTTCGCTTCTTCGGGCCCGAAGCGCCCCCGGCCACCTCCTTGCCCTTCCCCCTCTCCCCTTCCTTGTCCGGTAGCTTCCGTTCCGGAAGCTGCACGTGCGGGTCCTTCAACAACAAAACTCGGTTCAGCCGTGGCCCGCACCGCACGCGCCCTCGGTGGCGTGCCTCCATTTCCCGGAATTTTCCGAGCAAACGTTCGGCCTCCGCTTCGATCTCTTCCAGGCTGAGATCTGCATATGAGTCACATGAGTCCGCGACACGTAACTTAAAATAGCGGAAGTCCGGGGGATATGATTTAGTACGAAACACTCACCGGGGAACCTTTCCGGATGCAGTACTAGCTTCCTTCGGCCGCCTGGCATCCCAACCAGGAACTCCCGGGACCAGTCCTTGAGCAGAGGGCTGATCCCGGCAGTCACGAACTCTTCGCAGAGGTTCCGCATGGTCAATCTACGGGACACCTCTTCCAACACCTTCATCCGCTCTTTCGACTTGTCGCTCAAGTCGATGGCCGGGCGCGGAAAGTGCAGGATCTCCGAGCAACTGGATCGGAGAGGGCTTCCTTCCCCTACTTGGTAGTAAAACCATCCCGAAGTCCACCCTCGCCCCCAGTGCTCCCGGTACGCCTTCGCCGGAAGCTTGCTTTCGTCGACGGGCACGAAGCTGACGGTGGCATACGGCATCATGTACCCTTCCCCCATCGGACTGTCATGCTTCCGGTATGCCGTCCGGTGCATAGCGGCGAACACGTCGGCATCCGGCATCACCCCCTCCATACGGAAGGCCCATTCCATAATACTTAACCGCACAATTGCGTTGACGGTAATCTGCTGAATCTCCAGCTCGTAGCGCCGCAGCACCTTTCCGACGAAGGACGAGCACGGCATTCGCAGCCCCCCGTCGAAGAACCGAAGAAATAGTATGGCACGATCGGGCCGCACCTCTGGTTGCGTCGCGCCTTTCGGAGGCACGGATGCCAAATGCCTCTCCAGCCACCTGCGTTCAGCCAGCTCGTCCAGCTGACCTTCGGTCACGGTGCTGAGCCCCAGCAGAGGGCTAGTGCGCAAGGAGTCTGAGACACGGCACCTCCCCTTTGAACTAGAGGCCCCTCCAGCTTTCGGCATGATTACTAGGGTTAGATGGTGGAGCTTCGAAGAAAGGTTTCGAGCACACAGCTAAGGCTTCGGCGAAGCGGCCGCGAAAAGAGAAGGATGCTAGTCAAGCTCGGGCTTCGGCAGAGCAAAGTCGCGAGAAGGTCGTCTGAGCTTCTGTAACTGACCGCGCGCGGGTGCGAATGGGTCGCGCCCCTCCGCCTCGCTCTCGCTTTTATAGGCGCCATCGCCGTCACACGCAACGTAACGCGTTTTTTCGGGAAACGTGCCCCGTTCCGTTTCCACTACGCGGTGGCCGCTTCGCACGTGCTCTCCAAACGCGTTTCATCGGACACTCGACTAACATTTGTTTATCGGCGTGTAATCTCTTTCGCAGGCCTTCTGAAGCACCGAAAAGGGGGGGTGACCGATGGGCCTGGCCTTCGGATCATGGTTTCGGTCCTTCCGAAGGCGGATCTCACCCATGAGGGGCTGCTGTTGGGGGGCCAAGGCCCACCCACGGCCCCTTTTCGGAGGACAGCACAAAGCCCACAAAGGCCTGCGACGTACCCGCGAAGGCTAGCGATCAAGAAACCTTCGGGTCCGGAGGATTCTTCTGCTACGAAGAATCCTTCGGTCATAGCACCCTTCGGTAACCAAAGGAGAAGCCCGCGACGGAAGGATAAGGCCAGTGACGTGTAAAGCGCGGGGGGACAGCTGTGTCTGTACCGGAGAGAATTAAATTACCGAATGCCCCGTGTAAAAGTAGAAAGAGGAGGGTATTACTGTAATAGTATTACTAAAGGTGTAATGGCCTCGGGCTATAAATAGCCCCCCCAGGGCACTGTAATGAGAACAATTTTCCAATTATTACAAAAATTTCCACTGCTCAACTTCTCTCGCCCTTAAGCTCCGAAGAAAACCTAAATCCAACACATATACTTCCGACGACAGAGGTATAGTACTCACAACAAGTACGGGTGCTGCAGCAGGGCAGTGGAAGCTGGCCGAACAATGAGCTAACCTCTCACAATCATTTCATCGAACACCTTGTGTTCATATATATCATGACAGCCTCTATATATGGCTCTATGCATTAATATTTCCAACTAGAGTGCTGTCCAAACCTCACACTTGGCAACGTACTTGCAAGAACTAACTCACTAACACAAAAGGATATAAGAGGTGTGGGAGCCAACAAAGTTGGGGAGACTCCAAATCCCTACAAAGTTCAGTCATCTATTTGTTAATTTGATAGAGCAATGTGTAACCATCTCTCTTCTGAGAAACCCTAGCTCTCTCCCCCCCTCAAACAAATGAATAAACCAGCCACTCAGGAAAAGTGATTGACGAGTCAAGTTGCAGAATATTACAAAATATTTCACATTTCAGGCGCCTAAGTATATGCATAAGCAATCTTTTTACATCATGCATTAGCAAAATTGGTACCCAAACGATGGTTTTTTCTTTTTTTTTTTTGCGACGGAACATAAACAGTGAAATTAGGGCTGACATCACAAAAGAAGAAACAGAAAATAGAACAATCATATATATGTATGTTCGTGATCTGTGTTGCTTTCTATGTACAAACAAATACGAGCACTTATATATATGTATGTACTACATGCTATAGTTAACCAAACTTTACATTGTGAGCGCTGGAGAAATGCTTAGCGGCTGCGACCATCCCGTCCACCGGCGGATCGTAACCGACGACGACGACGTGGTGCCACCGGCGGCGGTGGCGGCTGGAGTCCGCGGCGGGCTCCTTAGCTGCAGAGGAGCCAGCAAAGCAAGCAAACAAAGCCGACCAGATACTACTGTAACCGGCCGGCTTCAGTTTCCTCTTTCTTCCCATATAATATTACTAACCAGCAGCAAATTATAACACACAAACCAGCAGCAGACTTTGAAAAATTAACTCGATCTCTTCTTCTTCACTTGGACCGGCCGGGGCACTATTAACTATATTGTGCGCCGATGTGCAGAACAAACGCGCTGTTCGTGATCTCTTGTGTCTGTTTTTGTCAATGAGGGCACTAGCTATAGGTTGCACTTTCTGTTGCTGCGCTAGTTGCACAAGCTTTATATAGCCCCTGCTAATTGCCGGCCGGAGCTGTTTCCGTTTTGCTTGGTGGCTACGTTAGATTGACCAAATACGGACCAGATCGACAAAAGCAGCGCCGCCACAAAAATAAACAAAACTACAAAGAATAATATCCACGCAGAACCAGCGAGACACGCACGCCTTGTTGCTCGCGCGGGTCATGTGATGATGAATATATAATTTACATACAAATGATGATGGGAATTCAACAGGAACCTTCGTTTCATATTGGCATCAACTTGTTAGAGAAGAAAACGTGTGTACCATTATTATTAGTCTCTGTAGGCAGACGTACGTGCGCGCTTGACTTTGACTAACTCAGAGCGGCCAAAGAGCCGTTGCCAGCACCAAATATTAGAATATACTATATACTTAATAATTTAGGAGAGTATCTTCTCTTAAAAAAAATTTTTGGGAGTATCTTAGCTACCTATCTTTTGTTGAAAAAACTGCCCGCCGGGAGTGCAAATTGCTCCGGCGAGGTCTGCTGGTGGAAGAGAACGAACGAGAACGAACGCCGAGTTTTGGTACCGCGTACTGCAATGCTACGTTTTCTGGTTTATGGCAAAAGCCTAAATACAAACTACTGGGCGTTAGTTGCCCGACTTGTGCGTTATGCCGCACAATCACACACACTCACACGTCCACCTAAGAAAGTCGATCGTGCTTGACTAAGCAAAATAAAAATACGGCAACTGAATAGTTCAGAGAAAAAAAAACTCTAACTAACACTAACTGCTAACAGCAAGAATTATTTAACATCTTTCCTATGACTGTGGAATTCTATTTGGAATGGACTGTACGTAGCGCAATGGGACTTCTTCTCTCCATTCTCAATCTTGTGTCACATATAACAAAGTTTACGAATTAATAAATTCGTGAAATAAATAAATTTTCAAAAAAAAAATATTGTTTCCCAAAACTATATATAAATCCTTTAAAATTTATTAGAATAGTGAAAATCTCAAAAGTTCTCATTGAGTCCTTTGTTTGAAACAGGTACATTAATTTTGAAGAGTACCAATGGGAGTATGTATGAAAATGCTGTACTCACATGATTTTAATAGTGAAGCAAGCAGTCGTCTAACCCTCTGAGGACCAACAAATATTATTAGTCTCCAACGTAAGTATTGGTTCCTTGAGTACAGAAATAATACATACAAAAATTATTACTATATATGTTATTACAACTAATGACAAATAAAACTAGAAAATTATATGGTCAACGCAGCTGCTAACATTGAACGGCGTTCATTTATTTTTACAAACTAATTAAATCTGTGACTTTAAAAGTTTGATAGTACAGCAATACGTATATATACTAGTTTGATCAAAATTAATCCCCTTCAATGTTTCTTTGGTTTTCCTTTGAATTGCAGGTTCAACTTTGAGTACGGTTAGGAACAAATTGAAGGATGAAATCACTGAAGTACAATTTGGCTTGATAGGAATTGCGGACATAAAAGAGAACTTATCCCTTTATCACTGACATATATATTGATGAATCCAAATGTGCTTGATACGGAGTACACAAAGGTAAAGGAAGGAATATATATAAAGAGAGAGTTTGTCTCGTACATGTACAGTATTGCTCAAATGTCAATATATGCTGCACACGGTCTGATTGATTGAAGAAAACGACCGACGCGAGTGCAATGTTGCGAGTAATACGTGTCTGTAACGACAAATTAATACTATCAGGTGTATGTGATTCGAAAAAAGAAAACAATCAGTATGTGTACAACGTCGGTACCGCGCGCGTGCAGTAGAATATTATGTACGAATCAATACAATATACTATTACAACACATCACAAATTAACCAAACTCTATGTTGTGAGCGCCTGAAAAATGCTTGGTCGCTGCAACCATTCCAGCTGCCGCCGGACCATACCCGGCTCGCTTGCTGCTGGAGTAAGCAGATCCAAAGCAGGCGATAAACCACGACGTCATGGCGGACAGCCGCAGGCCAGAACTGGCGGCTTTGCTCTTCTCGATTCCCATGAACTTGAACAGCAAATCAAACAGAACTCGGGCTTTGCTCTTCCTGCAGTTCCCTTTCCTGATCTTGGACTTGGAGCGCTCCAAATAAAATTAAGGGTGGACTAATGTTGGAAGAAGCTACTGTATCAGACACAATGGCTATGCTGAATTGCTGAGAGTTGCACTAACTAGCGTTGCAGCGTCAGGCTTTATATAGCATCTATCGTTAGTACAATACAAGCATAGTAGTGCCAGGCGATTGAATTTGGGCCTTTTTGGAAGAGGTCAAAACACTGGGGGCCAGAAGTTACTTTATTTTATCTAAAATTAATTGGGACCAACGATGCTTTCAAAGGTCTCGGTCGTCATTTAATCTTAAGACCAATTCAAGAGTCATGATCAGTGTGTTGACCAGAAGTTTTGTGCATACTCAACTGCAAATTAAACGTGTCATTTCAAGGATGGAAGTTGCCGCACTCGAAGGAGAATATAATACTCCCTGTTTTTTAAATATCGAGACATCGTTTAAGTTTAGCATCAACTTTGATCATTTATCTAAATAAGATAAATATCATATATTAGATATGTTATAGTTTTCTTTATCAGCCTAAAGGTATTTAAAACATACTTATCCTTTATACATTTGAATTATATTTTTGAATAAAATTTAACAATCAAAGTTGATGCTAAAAGACAATGGTGTACCTCTTCTAAAAATGAAGGGAAAATTTCTTTTTGTAGTGAACCTAGGATGCCAACCTTTGTAAATTTCCCTTATGTACCGATTCAAAAGCAAGAAACAAGTCATTCAACGAAATAATGTTGATTATAATTTGTAGCAAACGAGTTTCACCGGTTAAGAAAAAGAATAAGACCAATTGCAACAAGGGCAGATCCTGAGCTCTCCCACTTTAATGGCCTTGTTTGGATAATGGAGACGATTCTGCTCCAATCCTTACGGATTGAGAGGTATTATTGAGCGGAAAAATAATTTATTTTTCACCCTATACATAGAGGAGAGAGAGGAAAGAGAGTATTATTGTTATGATGCTTGAAAGGTATCTTTGTATTAAAAAAATTAGTCCTAACCGTTGATACTTAAAAAATTAACACCCAGACCCATCAATTTTGGTACCAGTCCACGCTTTAAAGTACCTTTTAGTAGGTACCTCTCTGTTTTTAACTCTTAGGTCTAATCAATTGAACGGTTGCTATTAATTCCAAACACTATAACAAATCTCTTTTATAACTTAATGTATCTTTTAGTAGGTACCTCCGTAATTTTGGTACCTCTGTGTAGCTTGATTGAGAAAATGGAATAGTTGCATAACTTTCATTTTTTGTAATGACAGTACCTAGAATCCTATAAATGTTCCTAGCATGATAGTGCATATATATCATGGAGTCATGGGTTCTACGTACTTCATTTTGTAAGAAATAGTAATGTTTAACAAAGTGGACGGGACAAACTTAATTACGACCGTTAGTCACCAAGGCTCCAAACATTATTTCACTCACACATGATGGGACGTAGTTACAAATAAGCTCATCTTTTCAATTTTTTGCCATGATGCAAAAAATAAGCTTGTCCTAGCTACAAACCTTTGAATAATAGTTTTTTCACATTTGATACTTCGTTAGAAATTGTGAACCTGTTTCCTTTTTGCAAGAGGGCGGCCATAAAACATGTAGTTTGTTAAGAGAGGTAGTGCAGTATATTTGGAAGGCGTGCATTAATTACCAAGATAACTCAGGCAAAGATTTTATTAGTAATAAAAGTTAATTAAAATTAAAATACAATGGAAAACAGCTGGCTTATCCAGGTCACCTTTTTAAGGTTTCTGATCTAGGTTCACCTCTCCATGCTCCTGACTCCTGAGGCTACGCCTGAACCTCGGCAAAGCAACGCCTCCTTTCCAGCCTTAGTCACCGTGTCAGTTTTGGCATATGCTGAACTGAGCCATCAGCCGGAAGCAACGTCACGGCAGTAGCAGTAGCAGCAGCAGCCAATCCTCTGCCTACCAACCCTCACCTCTACGCCCATCTGAGCAACGTCCAGGTGGGTCCCACACAGTGACTTTGGTCACGTCCCATTAAGTCAGTGCCCGACGCTCCTCACATACCAGGTCCCGACTGAAGGGCCCCCAAGTCCTCCTAGGGCTTCCCCCATCCCCCATCTCTTCCCGTTCTCCACTCTTCTCACTAGAGCAGCCTTTTTCTTCTTACCCGCCATGAACCATCCTCCGTATCATCCTGGTTTTGCTTCCAGCTCCAGCTCTACCTGTTCTAGACCTAAACAACGAGTCCACCGAAGATCCCATGGAGATTGACCCTCATGCTGATGCGCTGTCGGCTCCTCCTTCGCCTCCACTGATCCAAGCAACATGGTCATCGTGCAGTGCATCTTCCATGAATTCACATTCCGTCGTGACGCTCTCATCAGGGCCATAACCATAGGTGAGATTTATCTATCTGAACCATGCATACATCAAATACGTATATAGAGTAGCCATGTTCTCACTTGTCTCTCATGGATCTAACCATATATACGTGGTAGATATACAAGATCTAGCTTGGCTAGGCTTATCCTTAGAAGATATCTTCGATCTTTTGTGTATGGAGAATATTTCAGCCAAGGTAGCTAGCATTGTCATGGATCTAGCTTAGCTAGGTACTGTTCAGATCTGATTTTTCCTGACTTGGTGCTGTGATTTTTTTTATCCTTTTGGTAGACATGTCTGAGTTACAATTCAAATATTTAAGATTCATCAAAGAATTTGTGTGAGTTTGCATTTGTCTCAAAGTTACAGGTAATCCTTATTTCTCCTGACTGGTGTTTGGACGTTCCGCAGATTGTAGCTTTAGTGTGGTACATGCACTGTATGCCCCCAGTCTTCTTTTTCAAGATGCATGAATTTCAGGTCATCGTGTCCTATTTTTTGTGATCCCAATATATATTATATGCTGGTTACTATCATACTGAGTGCTTCTCTTATGCTTATCGTTTGGAATGTATTCACTCTTCTGAGTTACAGTTCAGATACTTAAGAGTTCATAATTTGTGTGAGTTTGCTTGGTCCTATTTACCGTCTTACTGAGTGCTTTTGTTATGCTTAATTTTTATTTGGATGTCTCAAGGGAGGGTCATAGCTATATACAGGATCTAGCGTGGCCAGTGCGGTTGTCCTTCTTAGATGAATCGATCCTTTGTGTATGGAGAATTTTTCAGCTTAGCTAGTGTTTTCATCAATCTAGCTTAGCTAGGTACTTGTTCGAATCTGATTTTTCCGGGTTTGATGCTGTGATTTTTTTTAATCCTCTTTTTAGCATGTCTGAGTCACAACTTACAACTCAAATATTTAAGATTCACGTAAAGAATCTCTATGAGTTTGATTTTGTCTCAAAATATAAGTACTGCTTTTTTTCTCCGACCCCGACTGGTGTTTGGACGTTCTGCATATTGTAGCTGTAGGGGAACCGGTACTATATGTGCTCTTTTTCCGGATTAATGAATTTGATCATCCTATCCTATCTTTCGTGATCTCAACACGATGCTCTTATATGCTTGTTGTTTGGGATATCCACTCTTCTTTCAACTCAAATATTTGAATTAATATTTGAGTTTCATATAATCTGTTTGAACCGTTGTATCAGTACTGTATGCCGATTGCTGTTTTCCAGGATGAATGAGTTTCGGTACGTTCATCTTGGTCCTATATACTGTCTTACTGAGTGCTTCTGTTATGCTTATTTTATTTGGCATTTCACAATTCTCTCACCCTCAAGGGAACGTGATAACTATATGCTTGCAATTAAGTATTAACCACATCAATGTGGAGGGATACATATAGTGTCAAGATCTGCATCTATGAAATTTATAAATGGAAGCACAACATTTCGTATTCAGTGATTCTGATCCTGGCCTTTGATATATGGAGCCTGGGAGATAAATGGGGACAGGATATAGTGAACGCCGGGCTGTGATAGATCACTGAATACAGATCGATTTCTGCTTTCTATGATTCATAGATTGATGGACATGTTGTTATGATAGTTTCTATGATAAGCGATGATTGAGTAATGCATGTTCACGTGTTTATTTCTTTCTGTTTAATGTTCTATCCTTTCGTAACTCTCACCGTCTTTTGGTCACCAGGTTGATTATTGATATTATATTTTGTTTCAACAAAATAAAAAATGTATTGTGACAACACCAGTTTGCAGTTTATGAAAAAATACATTGAGATTGACCTTCACGTTGTTCATGAAAAGTGCTTGTTAGTGGTCTTTGCGTGCTACATGTTCCTACTAATTCACCATAGGCGTCCTTCTTCCCACTCAATCTTCTATCTCATTGAGTTGACAAAAAATATTTTTGGAGGGAGGGGTGTAGATTGCGTGGGAGTGTGTGACAAATAATCTAGATGGTTAGGATTTTCCTTGATTGTAGCATCAATCACACACCGGTCTCAGTTCGATCCCACCAGTCTTGTTTCTATAAGCCTTTTTGATGGTTAACTTGGCAACGCATCAGATACATAATTTCTCTATCAGATTTATTCTCTTTTATATATATATCTCTTTCTTTACAAAGCTCTTATATATATATATATATATATATATACACTATAAGATATCGTCAAAACATGCATTTCATATTGTTCCATTCAAAATAATGAATATGATAATTACTATTTCCATGAAATTTGATGATTGAAAATTTCGGTTTATGCTCATCCAGGTCCATGATTCATTGATAGATTTTTAATCTAAAAACTAATAATCTTCCTTAATTACTTGAAGTATTTTTCTACTACTCTATATTGTAATAATGATTGCCGATGCCAACTGGCTGCATGAATGAATCTAGAATTACATGCCAATGATGACAATTTGAATACTCACTACATGATGGTCGATAAAAGTTTTTGTTAAGAAAGACTGTGTTAGTGATCCTTTACCTTGATATTGTTTATATTATATGCTATCAGACCACCCTTCTTTACATGCGAATGACTAACTCTGGTATCCCTGTATTCAAAATTTAGGGTTAATTGGATTCATGCCATTAAACTTTCACAGAGTTGGGAATATGTCATTGAACTTTCAAATACCGGCCCAGTACCATTATAATTTCAACAAAGTTGAAAATATGCCATTCTATATGCCACAGGCTGCTTTGGACCCACCGGCAGGTGCTCGTATTTTCGTACGGACCACATTGCCCCTGGTTTCCAATCTATACACTCCCCATATTGACTGGATTGGGTGGTCGTTCTTCTAGCAGTGGCCAAACGTAGCACCTGCCGACCGAGAACAATAGTGGAGAATGATGAAACCATGTATGTCAGCACTGCAGAACTACCTCGTTTTCCTACTGAACCGGTTGTTCCTGACATTGAGCAGCCTGCTGAACCAGTTGTTCCTAAATTGAACAGCCTGCTGAAGGAGGTGTGCCTCCTGAGGTAGAAGTCAATGATACTGATCCTGAAGAAATAATCGTGTCGCATGACCCTGAAAATCCTGACATTAGAAAGGGTGCTTTGTTTACTGACATAATTACATTTAGAAAAGCAATTAGGCATTTTGCAGTTAAGAAACGTTTTGAAATGACAAATGTGAAAACAGATCCAACAAGGTATATAGCCCATTGTGCAGATGAAGGCTGCCCCTGGCGCATACATGCTTCAAGGCTTCAGGATAACAGGACAATTCAGGTTAGTTGGCATGTGATTACTAATGTTTAGTTGTATATTGTCATTTGGTAATGTTACTCTCTGTAAATATTGCAGATCAAGGTGTTGCCATTTGAGCACAATTGCGCAGCTACAAGCATACACACTACACAAATAACTACACACGTGCTGTCCAAAACAACTCTTCTTCCCATCCTTAGCTCTGTTATCTGCTTCTCCAACTCCACGATGTCATGCTTCAACTCCCTAATGTCCTACTTCATCTGTAATATTTCTTGGCTCCCATCGGCAACTGCAGTTGAGACAGGTCCAGCAGCGATTGTGTTGGCCCAAGCAGCTTCTTTCAAAAAGTTGCGCTTACAAAACAGCTGATAGTCATTCTCCCACATGAAAAAATTGCAACTTGTAGCATCGTTCTACCAAGGAAGACCGAAAAGGAAAAAAAAACATTAAAACCAAAACAGATCACAAATATTGCAAATCAATTCATCTAACCTTGATATTGCCTGGGCACTTATAGAAACCTTGACCGTAACTTGTTGGTTGCTTGCTCACATATCATCGCAGACGAAGGCCACAATTCTTGCAATCCAGAAGTGGTATCCTGGTCCTCCGTACCTGTTCCGCTGGAGACTGACACCATCTTCAATGGACTGTATTGCGACATGGGGATGGGGGCGATGCAGGGCCTTGAGCTCCAGGGCCTAACACCGGCAAGCAGATCCACTTGGAGGAAGGAGAGCTAGGACGAACTGGTCCAGAGCAGGATGAAGGAGAGGAGACAGAGTGGGTTTAGTTGGGTAGGCAGGGGCAATATGGTCAGTACAAAAATATGAGCACCTGTCGGTGGGTCCAAAGCAGCCTGTGGTGTATAGAATGACATATTTCCAACTTTGTTGAAATCATAATGGTATTGGGCCAATATTTGAAAGTTTAATGACATATTTCCAATTCTGTGAAAGTTTAATGGCATGGATCCAATTAACCCCAAAATTTATGGGTCATATAGGCAACCACCTGGTCACTCAAATTGATTACATATGAGTTTATGTCTAGGTATTTGTGTTTGTATGGGATTGCGTTTTAAAGTGATGATGTGTTGTTTCTCCTCACTGAATTTTACTATTTTGATACATGTGACATGTTTTTCTGTCATGTTTTTGTCTCTCTGTTCTTCTGATACACATACTAATTAATTTGTTTGCCAGTACAAATGCATTTTCTAAGTGCATTTGGAGCCATTTGGCCTCACAGAGTGAGAACAGCTAGCCTCTACTGTATAAAAAGCGCACACTAATAGATGTTGAGTAATTGCAACCCTTTTTGTTTTAGAGTCTTGAGGGCAACACTATGGGAAATCATCACTTCTGTGTACTGCTCGTATGGGAATAAAACTAGGGGGTAAAATGGGGAAAATGTAATTTTCTCATATCTTGGAGTATTTAGTAATTGAAGAACTCCTAAGTACACCCTGAGCATTTTTGGATACTAGAAGTAATTTTCTTATTTTGTTTTGAAACGACAGTACTGTAGATTAAGAATAAGAGAGAAGATGTAATATTCTCATATCATGGAATATTTAGTAATTGTAGAACCCCAAATTAATTAAGTACCTTGATCATTTTTATAATAGGAGTCACAGTTCTGTGATATGGTGAAATGAGTGCTTGATGTTGTATGTACTACAGATTAGAAGCATCAATCTTGATAATAATATTTTTTTTTTGTTTTTCTAATTAACAATAGGTGATGTGTGTGTTACTGTAGGGCATCACTACAAACCCATATAAGGTGGTGCGTGTTACTTACTGCAAAGCATCGCCAATCAACCATGCATAAAGTAGATGTTCGCCAGTAATAATGTGTGTCACCCAATATAGGGTTAATGTGTGTCACCAATGAGCTGAGATAAAAAAAAAGAGATCAAGGTTGTACTAGTGGTATCTAATCTGGTGCTAGAATCGTACAATTTTTTTCAGCGACATGTGTCAAATTATCCCTAAATATATTTTTTTTTGTCTTAGTCAGCTATTATATGTATCTCACCCAAATTCATTTGTGTGCAGACGAAGACACTGTTTCGCGAGTATGATCCAAGTAAGTAATACCATATATGGTGATTTATTGAATCATGTGGATTATTCATGTTCTTAGGACCATGTAAATCATGTCACGACTAATCAAGTGTCCTTGACACTCGGGTGTAGGTTTGTCGCCAATGCACCTTTGTGGCCACACTGATGGCAGATGGGAGGTCCGTGAGCCTGAATTGCCACAGAAGCAGCTAGAATCTGTGCTTGGCATTAATTTAATGTGGGACGCTATGAAACGTGTCCAGTGGCTCGAGACAATTGCCAAACACTGTGATGCATGGCTGATCAGTGTCTCATTCTTCGCTGGTGCCGAATCATTAGACGCTCATAGAATGTATATCATAGTATTTTGCATGGTATTTTGTTCTACATACGAAACACAATCTGATGATTTTATGCCATGCTCTAACATGACATGAGGTGAATTATTTATTAGAGAAAACTTAATTAGGGGAATGAAACTAATTTTCTATAGTGTGAAGGGTTAATTTAGTAACAACAAGAAAAATTAACCATAATTCCATAGCTGAATTGATTTATCCATGTAGGACTATTCTTATCTGAATGTAACAAATTCCTAATGTCACCCTGGGATATCAACTTGTGCTCAAAATACAAGACCTCCTTTTAATAATATTAGATTATATGGACTTTGGATCAAACAAGCAGACGACTTTTCATATAACTAAGAGGTTTATTAGTTTTGCCATAACAACCTTCTTCCCAAGACATACTTGCATGTTTTCTTATGCATCACACACCAAAGTATTTTGCCTCAATGCAGTGAACAATCAATGCTTTAGAATTTTTCTTTAACTCTTGATTCCACACATTTCAGTCTTATAATCAATTTTTATCCAAATATCATTTGATTTCAGTAAACTAACTAAATGCTCACTTTATTCTATCTACTAGGGAGCGTTTATTAATTCAATCAATAGTCTGCAAAGTGTCCATGAAGAATTTGTTAACAGCGATACATATCATCAGTTACGTAGTGAGAACGAAAAGGTAATCTTACTTTTAATCAGACAAAATAATACATAAATCATGCTTATATGATCAAACTTAAGGTTTACGAGTTCTAAATTTCTGATATTGAAGAGGTTGAAGAGGTCAAGGGAAGTTAATGATGAGATTGAAGAGACAGACAATAATGAAGAAGACATTGAAGAGGTTGATCAAGATAAGCATGAGGTAACCGTGCTTTAATTAAACATAGTAATATGCTTGATCATAAGTTCATGAGTTCTAAATTTTTATGTTGAAGAGTTTGAAAAGGTCATTGGGTGCTGATGAGGTTGAAGTGGTAGACAGTGATGATGAGGATGATCCAGATGTGCATGAGGTATAGAATGAGGACGACCACAATGGCTTCCAGAACGAGGATGGTGGTGAAGAGACTGAGAATCATGCTGAAGAGGTAATCATGCTTTTAATCAAACATAACAATTTCTTGATCATGCTTACATGTTTAAAACATAATGTAGATAACTTTTAATATTTTTTATATTCAAGAGGTCAAGGGAGGCTGATGATGAAAGGCTCTAGAGCTACGGAGTGATGATGGGATTGAAGTGGTTGATCAAGATGAGCATGAGGATGATTCCAAAGAGGCCAAAGAGAAGGAGTACTTCTATGACTTTTGTGCCGCTCGGTACCACGCAAATGGGTTTTGGATTAATTGTGATGGCTGGTTCCATGGTAGATGTGTTAAAATAAATGAAAATCAAGCAAAGCATTTGGAAAAGTATATATGCCCTGACTCCTGCTTAGATAGGGATGGACATGATTTTAACTAATGCCCTTCAGGTGAGGAAAAATCCAATAAACATTATAAACCCTTGTAGTGTTAATTTCATGCTGACATATCTTGTTTCTAGTATTACTTGTGTGTCATTTTTAGTTAGATAAAATATATAAGCACCCCCCAACACACACATACACCCCCACCCACCCACCCACCAACACACACACAACACACAACACAATTCCAATCCCCTATGAACCATACATGAGAAAAGAAGGCAACTCTAACTTGTCAATACATCGTCGAATGTTAATCAAGTAATTTATTTCTATCTTATGTTCTATCTTTGTTACACCACCTATGAATTATCTTTACTGAAACTATATGTGCACCAAGTTTAATTAATACTCAGTAGAATAGTATTCGTAATTTGATGCCAGTGGTAGAAATGAATATCCAAAGTTGCAACCGCTTCTCCTGTTTTCACAATTTAATAATGTTTATTACTTCTTAAGTCAACTATTTGGTGTAACTCTTGATACTATCGCCCTGTTTGTTAATGATTATAAGCCGCTTATGGGCCTAAAAATGCCAAAAGCGGACCCAAACAGCCCGATTAAAATCGGCTCATCCACAACACCTGCATCCCATGGTCGTCACATAACACGTGAACTTGGCGTTTCTCATACGCTGCCTCGACCCCGCGTTTCACCAGACACGTGCGTTTCTCTCTTCCTCTCTCTCTCTCTCTCATTCTTGTGGAGAGCTCCAGTGACGGCGCCCTAAATTCCGTTGATCACGGATGAGCCCGGCAATGCCTCTTGCCAGGTGAGGCCGACGCCGTCCGCAGCCCGGCGGCCCCCGTCGCTGGCCGTCGGCGACCACAAATCCAGCTGCGTCCTCCACAAATCCGGCCGCATCATCCGCAAATCCGGTGGCCTCCTCCACAAATCCAGCCGCCTCGTCCATGAAGCCGACCACCTCGAGCTCCTGTTCTGCCGGCCGCCATCTTCTGTACGTAGATCGAGCTTCCCGCGACAGCGCTGGTTCCATTGGTGACTCCTTCGACCCATCGTTTTGCAAGTGCAAGGCTCTTCACACTAATACAAAAAAACCTCATCAGTACCAGTTCATAACTGTCATTAATGTCGGTATCAATACTGGTGGGCGGCACCAATATACCGATACTGATAATATTAAGTTTAAACCGGTACAGATAATGATTATCAATACCGGTTCATAACAAGAACCAGTATAGATACTCCATTATCTGTACCGGTTGTTAAACTAGAACCGGTATAGATAATTCTAGTTATGAACCCGCATTGATACTCATTTTCAGACAAAAAAAATTCACAAATGTTTAATCTCACACAAATAAATAATAATTTATAAAAGAGTCACAACCCATATAATCTCATATTGATAAGTCACACAAACAATACACATTAGAAGACAGTAAAATTATGTTACAAACATAATGAAGTACCTCTTACTAGACATTAAGCAACACAAAGACTGAGATATATGTCCACTCGTAGATACATCCATTGAGAAACTGAAGCACACCAATTACTATCAAGAAACTGTCTGAAATAGGGGGTCCCTACGATTCCAAGCGATGATACAGATCTGCAAACAAGTGTGTTCTTGAGTCTTGATGTCTGCAAGTAACGGACAACATAGAGTGAAATAAAAAATTAGGTGAATCATACCAAAGGAATCATCTTCTGTATTTGATAAGCAATGTCAATGCACAACATTTAAGCAAAGATGTAGGAAGTTCAATTCAGTCCTCTCCAACTCAAATAAGAACACTCTGCTGTCTTATTTCAATCATGAGGTGTTAAGACAAAAAACAAACAAACTATACTACATATAAACTGACCTTCTAAGATGTCTAAATCACAACTTTTCATGGAAGTGCTCCAAATACACTATGTGAGTATACTCACACAATGGGCTCCACCAACTGCAGGTCATCAACAAAAAATGAAATTTTCTAATAAGAGATGATAGTGTAAATGATCATATAGTTCTATTCAGGTAGAAATGCAGATGTCAGACTTGAATAACATGAATCTGAATTTAAGTTTTGCAAGATTATAATATGGAACGTAAAGATGTTACCAAGTATATAGATAATGCAATCTTTTTGAACAGGTGGCAAAGCTGTCCTTGTCTAGGTGAATACAGCCTTCAAGAGTTGGACGAGTTTCAGATGTTCAATCCAAACTTGTTGTTTGCTTCTAATGCCTGAAAAGCATACAACAAAAATATTTGGGTGTTCAACTCTATTGATCCGAAGAGAAAAAGAACATGAAAGACTTGAAACAAATATGACAACATCTTATATCGTCCATTCCCATTTTGCGAATGTAATTAAGACCATGCATTTGCTATTTTCAACCTGATCATAACATGGCAGTCTGTTAATGTTTCTCATAATATACCTCTGTTTGCATTGGGCCCTTAAGGTAGCCTGACCCATTTGCTTCAATAGCTAAAATTGAATTTTTTATAAACAGCCAATTGTTAGGTTCACCCATGGCAGTTATGCTGCATAGCATTGCACATGTGAAGGGAGAATCAATGGATTATTGATTACCAATGGTTGGAAGCTCAACACTACTACTTACTACAAAATGAACGTAAATGATCAAGTCCAAGGAAGAGGCTCATCTAGTTACTAAACAATCAAACAACAAAAGAACTTTCAGCTTATCCAAGTTTCAGAAACACAGGTAGATTCGAATAACTAGTATTCAGATAGTGGAAAAGGCACATGAGAAATTATATGTTGCATTGGACACTCTTGACCAACCTAAGGAATTACCAACACTATTTCTGATAGAGAAAACCTGAAAGTCAAACTTCAAAGTACTGTTACGAGCAGCAGAATGACAGAGAATCTAAGGAATGCAAGGGCTCAGAATACATACTGTGAGATTCATATATGTAGATGCACAATTACTCTTAAAATTAGCAGTCCAGTAAAACTAACCTGCTTAAATACTTAAATATTTCAGCACAACAATCCAGATTGACACTCACGAATTTGTAAGAAACACTCATTAGAGCAACTCCAACAAACTCTTTATATGGAATTGTATCGGTAAATATACCGAACGGACCGAGAAAAAGGTCTCCAACAGACTCGCGAGACGGCTCGTCAAAATTCATCGCTCGCCATCTTCCTCCCTCGCCTCGCCATATTTCCTAGCCCCCACCGCTCGCCATCGCCTGCTCGCGCCTCTCTCTAGCGCTCGCCCCTCTCTTTCCCGCGCACTCGCCCCTCTATTTTCCGCCTCTCTGCCACGCCTCACCGCATCTCCGCCCTAATCAAAGACCTCCGTTCTTGGTTCACACATCGGTGCCATGTCCAGGCCGGCCCCTCGCCGTGCTACGACAGCTGATCGTGAAGGTGTCCCAAATCAGCCTTTCCGGCGGCCTTTCGTTCCCTAGTTTACCGGCATGGATCCTGGTCATCATCTCCATGGTGGTTGGGACGCGGACCTACATCTGGAACAGATGCAGAATCGAAGCGGCGGGATGTTGCACGGTCGAGTAGTTCCTCCTGCAGGATATGGAGTCAGGGCACTGCAGGATGTCTTCCGACATGAAGGAGTGGATGCGGAGGATGAGTTCTCTGGTGAGCTATGGGTTGGTTCGTGCCACTTTCTAAATTTTAGTCTTCAGTATTATGATCCCCGTGTCAATCAGCTGTTCAGGAGCATTGGGATTGACTTTACATAGATTATTGCTCAGTGTATTTGTGCCAACATTCATTGATTACTACTATTGCTGCCTTGTGTTTCTTACTGCTCTGTTTTGTTTGTTCGTCAGTTAGAATGTGTTGTGTGAGACTCAAATATTTTAGCTACTTGAGGTCATTGTACTGTTTCAGCAAAATTTGATATTGCCTCCGTTATCAAATTGGTATCATTAGGATAACAACTTTGTTTAATTTTGAACCAATTCATAAGCATGTTCCACGAGGACATGGCTCTTAGTCTGTTTCCTTGCTTCTTGGCCAAACTGATATTTTAAAAAGACATGGGTGTCAACAAAGATGATCAATTTCAGCTGCTACTAGAGAAAAAGATGCCAGGTAGGGACATGTTGAAATTGTACTTGAAACTTAACTTCAGTTCAAGAATCTTATTCTAAGATACTTCTAGTCGATGGAAAGAATGCTCCTGCAGAACATGCTTTAATGCTTCAGTTTAGTGCCATTGATGCTCAGTTCAACTCCATTGTTTCTTTTCCACGTACCACAGACTAGTTTAGTGCAATTTGATGCTTCAGTTAATTTTTTTTCTTTTTTTTTCTTATGCACTTTACATTCTTGTAGTATTCATTTAGGGTTGGATTATTCTTAGACTATTGGAAACACGTCATAGTTGTCCTTCACAAAAAAAAAAATCATAGTTGTGCTCCGCGCTCTGAATTTATCCTTGACCTGAACTCCTTTGCAGCAAAGAATATCATTAACTGAAAATGTCAACTAAAGATTGACAAATGTACTCTATAAGATTAAAGGTTCTAATTATTCTCCATTGTTTAGTCTATAAATTTTCTCTCCTATTGTCGGCCTGTTCTACTTTTCTGAGACATTGTTTGTTTCGGTCTGACAGGAGGCATGGAGTCAGGAACATACTTCACTGACCTGATGTCAAATAGCTTGAGTCCTCCTGATCAGTTCACCAATGGCCCTTGTGCTTCACAAACAAAATCAAACGAAAAGACTGCTGCAGCTGGGCAAGGACGGAAAAAAATTTCAGAGATGAGGAGGACATACTTCTTGTGTCAGCTTGGTTAAACGTGAGCATGGATCCCATTCAAGGAGGTGATCAACGCAATTTAGCATATTGGAAAAGGATTTATGAATATTTTCATACATATAAGCAGTTTGAGTCTGATCGTTCAGAAAGCTCCTTAATGAACCGCTGGTGTGGTATACGACATGATGTCAATGTCTTTTGTGGATGCGTGTCTAGGATTGAGTGCAGAAACCAAAGTGGTGCTTCTGTTGATGACAAGGTTAGATAGCAAGGAAAATTCAGTTTTTCATGTATTTCTTATTTGGTCAAGACTTTATTCTTATGTATGCTTTTCTGTAACAACTTATCAGGTTGCAAATGCATGTGCATTGTTCAAGGCTGAGGACCCGAAGAAAAGGAACTTTGCATTCATGCATTGTTGGAAAATTCTAAAAGACAAGCCCAAGTGGATTGAAAGGAACAATCAGATTGATATGTCAAAACCAGCCAATAATAAAAAGAGGAAAGCGACAACTAATTCAACTCCTGACATATCTGAAACTGTACCAGCCACTACTACTGCTGATGATGATCAACGGTCAGAAAGTGCTTTAGAGAGGCCTGCAGGAAAGAAGAAGGAGAAACAGAAATTACGACAACGTTGTTCAAACATTGAAGTTGTGGACTATCTTTTGGCAAAGAAGAAAGAAGTAGATGATGAGAAAAATTTGAAGAAAGAAGAGATATGCAACAAAGCCTTTGCACTGTAGGAAGAAAGGATCAAGCTGGAAGAACAAAGGATCAAGCTGGAGAAAGAAAAATTTGAGTTCAAAAGAGATTTGGAAGAAGAGAGAATTTTGTCACTTGATTTGAGTACCATGTCCGACAAACAACAACGATATTATGAAGGGCGTCAGAATGAGATCCTTGCAAGACGTCTGAATTGAAGCTAAGTATAAATTTCTATTCGTAGCTAGTTTTCTACATTAGGTTCTGTACTTGTTACTTGCCAAAAAAAATTATCTTGGGAGGGTCAGTTGAGCAACTGGAGTAGAGTGGACTCCCTGCATCCAAACAGTTCCACGTTTCAATATTAAGGCAAAACGGTTCTAGTCTCATATTTATTACATGATTCAAACCTAGAGGTGGAAAATACTAAGTGCAAATGATAATAAAATCAGTACAAATCAGGGTAGTTTTGCCACAAATGCTCGATCAGGTCCGACTGAAGCTGAGTGTGGGTTTTCTTGTTTTTGATGTTCTTGTAATTTTGGATGAAAGCATCCAGTTCAGGTGCACCATTGTGTGATACTGTCATTTTTTCTCCCATTTCATCATAGTTGAAATCATTTTCATCATTATATTCATCTCTCTCATCCTCAACAATTATGTTGTGCATAATTATACAGGCCCTCATAATATATGCGAGTGTTTTTTCATCCCACAAACGAGCTGACCCTCGCACAATAGCAAAGCGAGATTGCAGAACCCTAAATGCTCGTTCAACATCCTTTCTACAATGTTCTTGTGCCTTGGCAAAATATTTCCTTTTATTACCTTGGGGCTCTGATATGGTCTTCACAAAAGTAGCCCATGAAGGATATATGCCATCCGCTAGATAATAACCCATTGTGTAATCGTCCCCGTTAATATTGTAGTTAAGTTGTGGACCTTTAACTTCAGCAAGTCGTGCAAATATAGGAAATCTTTGAAGCACATTGATATCATTGTGCGAACCAGACATCCCAAAGAATGCATGCCAAATCCAAAGATCTTTAGAAGCAACTGCTTCTAGTATAATTGTAGGCTCTTTTTTATGCCTTTTGTACATACCGTGCCAAGCAGTAGGACAATTTTTTCAGCTCCAATGCATACAATCGATGGATCCAAGCATACCAGGAAAACCTCGGCTTGCACCAATTGCTAGTAATCTAGCGGTATCATGTTTATCACGCAATCTCATGTACTCCGATCCAAATATCTCAACAACAGCTATGACAAACCTTCTCAAAGCTTGTAGAGCGGTGCTCTCACCAAGACGAATGTACTCATCCGTAGAATCAGCTGCTACTCCATAAGCTAATATCCGAAATGCCGCCACCACTTTCTGCAGACAAGATAGTCCAAGGGTACCAGCTGCATTCCTCTTCTGCACAAAATAATCGTCATGCTCCTCGACAGCATTCATTATGTGTATAAAGACATGGCGCCTCATCCGAAACCTGTTACACATACAACAATTAGACAAAATAGATTGCATGTTAAAAATAAGTGCTCCAAAATTGTAGAAAACTTACGAACCTGCGTCTAAAAAAGTCTAGACCAAAGGTAGGATTATCTGAGAAATAGTCTTTATAACGGAGTAAGTGCCAGAATTGTCTTTCACGATGCACTACAAGATGTCCCTCTATAGAACCAAGTCGTCCAGGTTGATTGAGCGAACCGTTGGCTATTATTTGTGCAGCAGCACAAAATAGGTCGTCATCATCATCCGAAGAGGATGAATCAATCACTTCGTCTAATATAAACCGATTAAATTCATCATCTGAATCCATAATTTACAACAATTCCAGGCAAGGCGATGGCAACAAAGCTCAATCGGCCCTATCGATCTCTTGGAGCTGCCAGCACTAGCGATCAATGTCATGCAGCGGCAGCACTCACCTTTGGTTGGCCGTGCGTCACACAAGAAACAAGGAAAACATACCACGTATATCACGCATGACACAAAGCCAAGAAGCAGGACACAATGCCAAGGAATAAACTGTGTATATCACGTAGCACTCACACTTGATTAAGATGAGGTCACGGAGGACACAAGGAACCGAATATAAAGCAGGACAGACGAGCTCCCTCAAGATACAAGGAACCGAATACGTATATGAAGCAGTACACAACGGCAAGACTGAATCGGATCCGATCGCTGACGAATTGAGATGGAAAATTGCAGTAGAAAAACGCTCGGCCCAGGAGCTTGGGCTCAACAAAATACCAGGCCCAACTGACGTGGACAGTTTCAAAAATGAAGTTTTGTAAATTTACAAAGGCTGTTGGATTCCACCACTTTTTGACGGGGCATTTTATTTTAGAGGGAGCCAAAATCTGTATATTTAGAAAATAATATACAAAGACTGTTGGAATTGCTCTTACATGTCCATCGTAATAACAATTATCAGTCGATCTGATTGAGCAATGGCATAGTAAGAGCTGCTAACTTAAAATCCGTCTCCACTTAAAAGTGATAATCCTAGAAACTAAATCTGCTATTCTGAACTACCTAAATTGAATAAAAACTAGCATGGTGCGAGCTGCTAACTTAAAATATGCAAGGTAGAATAAAATTGATACGTAACAAAAAGGTGGATTTTCGCAACTCTTTATAACCAGAACTACTAATTTTGCACTAAAGTATAAATCACATCTATCAGTTAGCTGGTGGCTAACCTAGAAGCCGATGGCCCCTGGCCCCAATGCGGCGAGCGTCTCTAGCACGCATCGGGGCAGTAGGCCAAGGCGGCTAGCATCGTCACCGCGCATGGACGCAGGGACCCCAACCAGAACACGGGCTTCGTCTTCCACGGCTGCACGGTGGAGGCAAGCTACCCGACGTGCCTTGGCCGCCCGTGGAAGCCCTTCTCCCGAGTGGTCGTCATGAAGATTCGGGAGGCAGCGCACAGACGACGAGGGCTACAGAGGCGACACGCAGAGGAAGGCCGGGGGAGGCGGCGCAGAGAGGAGGAGGGTCAGGCGAGGTGGCACTGGCGGAGGGGCAGCGCACAGAGGAAGAGTGAACGGGAGGTGGCGCGCAGAGGAGGGCCGAGCAGGTGGCACTAGCGGAGATGGCGGCGGGGAGAGGAAGGGAAGAGCTAGCTCGTGAGCGGACGCGAAACAGTAAAACTGAAGCAAATAATATATTGGGGTCCGGAATACCTTTCAGTAGCGGGTTCAGACTTCAACCGGTATAGATGAAGTTTTCACTAGTAGAATAAGTGGACGGAGGCTTCATACGCTTCCCAACCGATATCGATAGTATATTGGTATCGGGTCTAAAAGATTTCATATTAATAAAGAGGTATATTGAGTGTTTTTGTATAATGTCATATAGCACCTAGATATTTTGATCAGTGTTTGTATTACCTGAAATTTTTTTTTTGCATTCATGAAGTTATACGATTCGTACCTTCTTACTTTTTTTTGACAGAATGACCGTAAGACGGTTGTGTTATGGTACCTCAAAGATATGGCTTGTGAAGGTGAAAAAAAATCAGTCATGTTACAAACTGACGTGCGTAATACCATATCAACTGAGCCTTACCTCTCGGTTGTTTTGTTATGGGTGGTGTATAAATGGCTGGCTATTCGTTGCTACTGTTGGTCATTGCTGTTGAACATCACGTTAATTTTATGTATGAAATTAGGATATTTATGGAACTATTAATCTTTATTACTATTGTAGTATTATTTCTACTTAACAAACTCCAATATTATTATAATTGTTGAATTCTCTTTCAATTCCTAAAGAAAATGAGGTATTACAATCGAATCGATAAGCACAGTGTAGATAAGCATCTCCAAACGTCCTGATTATTAGAATCTTGCTTATTCAAAAAGTAAAATAATTAAAAAGCAGACTTTTCAAATAAGTGAAGTCCAAATAAGCGTATCCAAACAAGGCCTATACTTATCGGAATAAAACCAGTATCCTTCATGGTGATATATAGTTCTAGGTACTTCTTAAATATTGTTTATCTCAAAGTCCATCCGGTTTGTATCTTAACAGATTATTGTTGAAATAAACTACAGATCCCATCAACATGTAACACAAATTTGGCATTTCGACATTTTAATGTATTTAAACTGTTATTGGTATCTATTATTTTTTATAAGTACAACTCACAAAGAGTATTTCTCTCTACTCTCAGAAAACCACATCATCTCATAAATTTTCACCGTTAGATCATGAGGATCAAGTCCTATCTATCTGTCAATTCATCCTGACTCATCCTCTAACTCTAGCAGCATTTATTCATCTACTAAAGTCACATTTACCACTCTGATGGCCAGTTTTACTACCCACTAACATCAAGCTATATTGTATCCGTTCATTGATATAAGTATCACAGCTGAAACAGACGCCACTAGATGGTTCATCACTTTATTCCATAATTCTTTCATGAATGTCTTCAAAAAGAAAACTGAAAACTCTCACCATTTCTTAGCACGTTGATGGAGAAACAACACATAATTGCTACTCTTACAGCTCACTATATAAGAGGTTGCCAAGTGCCAACGTGAAAATCTTAGACCCGACTCTCTCATCTCCTCTGACTGCTGGCACAAAGCCTACATCAAGCCTCCACTAAATAAGATTCCACATCTTTTTCAGTGAACTTTTTAGCGATATGTTTTTATAAATATAGTTGATGAAGAACAACATCCAAACACCCTCTGTTTGTTCTATCTTCTTTTTGTGTTTGTTCTATCTCTCTCAATCTCTCCATCTTTAAATTCATATTTTTTTTATAGCAAATTTGTATAGTCACATACTACTATTTAACTAAAAATTATCCGTAACTCCCGCAGCAACACGGGGAATTCACCTAGTTTTTTAGGGAATAAACCACTATTGATTGAGAAACATCCGATACCCACATGTTCTATCTCCATTGACAGTTTAGTGTCTCAGACACGGCGTGTTTACTACTGGCACATTTTACATCATGACATAACAAAATGATAAGGCATAATAAGCTTTCATATTTATGAACGTCAAATAATAATAAATCGAGGGTTTCTATTACCTTGTTGGGAATGGGAAGAATAACTAGACACAGGTATCTTTTGCCCCAGGAAGCGAGGGACCTGGCGCCTAATTAACACTTACTTTTACATGACGAAGCCACACCAAACAGAACCAACAAACAGATTGCTGTTGCAACAAGAGTCCTGTCTGGAAGCTTTGAACGCATGCATGCGTTTCGCGAGTTCATGGTTTTGAGGGTGCAGTCCCGGATCATGCAGGCCTTATGCCTTCATGGTAGTAGCCCCATATAATGCCGTGCGTGTGTCCATATTCGTATACAAACCATGGGTCGTCGGAATGCGATCTCATCAGCCGTTTCTCCAAGCGTCGTCGTCTTCTGTGCTCTCGTCTTGGTCGCCAGCAGGACGCTTCCCATCACTCACTGCTACGTCCCGAACGGTGGCAGCGAGAGCACCGCCGCCGCGCGGCGCCACGGCAGCACAGCCGGAACTTACATCGTGCTCGTGGAGCTTCCGCCCGCGCACCTGCAAGCGGACGGCGATGCCGGGCACCGCCGGTGGCACGAGTCCTTCCTGCCGAGGAGCTCATCATCAGGTGACGGCGGCGGCTCGCGGCGCGTTATACTCCGCCACTCGTACACGCGTGCGCTGTCCGGCTTCTCCGCGAAGCTGACGGACGAGCAGCTGGCGGCCGTGTCGACGAGGCCGGGGTTCGTGCGCGCGTTCCCGGAGAGGCGGGTGCACCTCATGACCACCCGCACGCCGGCGTTCCTCGGGCTGACGCCAGGTGACGGCGTGTGGGACGCGACGGGGTACGGCGAGGGCGTGGTCGTCGGCGTGCTGGACACTGGCATCGACGCGACCCACCCGTCGTTCGGCGACGACGGCAGCAACGAGCAGCCGCCGCCGCCAGCCACGTGGAAGGGCGCGTGCGCGCCGCCCGTCCGGTGCAACAACAAGCTCGTCGGCGCGGCGTCTTTCGTCGGCGGAGAGGACAACAGCACCGCCGACGACGTCGGGCACGGCACGCACGTGGCCGCCACGGCGGCGGGCCGGTTCGTGGAGGGGGTCTCCGCGTTCGCTGGGGGCGGGCATCTGGCCGCGGGGACCGCGGCGGGCACGGCCCCCGGCGCGCACGTGGCTGTGTACAAGGTCTGCGACGCGCAGGGGTGCTTCGAGTCGGACCTGCTGGCCGGCATGGACGCCGCCGTCAGGGACGGCGTCGGCGTGCTCTCGCTCTCCCTCGGCGGCCCGTCCCTGCCGTTCGACAGAGACCCCATCGCCATCGGCGCGTTCGCCGTCGCGTCGAAGGGTATCCCCGTGGTGTGCGCCGGCGGGAACGCCGGGCCCGCGCCGTCCACGCTGTCCAACGAGGCGCCGTGGGTGCTCACCGTGGCGGCCGGAGCGGTCGACCGCAGCTTCCGCGCCGCCGTAAGGCTCGGCGACGGGGACACGTTCGAGGGTGAGTCGCTCACTCAGGGCGATGACAAGCATGACTTCGGGTCCCACGCGTACCCGCTGTACAGCAGCTCGCAGCGGGGCAACTACTGCGACTACTTCGACGACGTGAACGTCACCGGCGCCGTCGTCGTCTGCGACACCGAGACACCCGTGCCGCCGATGAGCTCCATCGAGGCCGTCCGGGAGGCCGGCGGCGCGGGCGTCGTGTTCGTCAATGAGGCCGATTTCGGATACACCCTCGTCCTCGAGAAGTTCCACGACGACCTCCCCATGGCGCAGGTCACGGCGGCCGACGGCGCTAAGATAATGCGCTACGCCGCGACCACCAAGAAGAGCGGCAGCCACACCGCGACGATCGTGTTCAACAGCACGCTGGTCGGCGTGAAGCCGGCGCCGACGGTCGCGGCCTTCTCTTCGCGCGGGCCGAGCACGGCCGGCCCCGGCGTGCTCAAGCCCGACGTCATGGCGCCCGGGCTCAACATCCTCGCCGCGTGGCCGTCGACCGTGCCCGTGGACAGCGCCGGCGAGTCCTACAGCTACAATGTGATCTCCGGCACGTCCATGGCGACGCCGCACGTCACGGGCGTCGTTGCGCTCGTCAGGAAGCTGCACCCGGACTGGTCGCCAGCGGCGATCAAGTCTGCCATCATGACCACGTCCAGCGCCGTTGACAACGCGGGCCACCGGATCATGGACGAGGAGCGCCGGACTGCGAGCTGCTACGCCACCGGAGCCGGACACGTGGTCCCGGCGAAGGCCGTCGACCCCGGGCTGGTGTACGACATCGGCGTCCTCGACTACGTCGGGTACATCTGCGCGCTCCTCGGGGAGGCGGCGCTGAGAACCATAGCCGCCGGCACCAACCTGACGACATGCGCGGAAGTCGGGCAAGTCCCCGAGGCGCAGCTGAACTATCCGGCGATCCTCGTGCCGCTGCAGGCGGAGCCGTTCACGGTGACCAGGACGGTGACCAACGTCGGGCCGGCCAAGTCCAGGTACACTGCGAGGATAGATGCGCCGAAAGGGTTGACGATCCAAGTAAATCCGGCAGAGCTCAGATTCACTAAGGTCAAGGAGACCAAGACGTTCACGGTCTCGGTGAGCGGCGGCGGTGACGATGACGGCATGAAGCAAGGAAACCTCGCCGAGGGGAGCCTCAGCTGGGTGTCGAAGGATCACGTTGTGCGGAGCCCGATCGTCGCCGACGCCAGCATCACCACCACCGCCAATGCCAAGAGTTGATTATTGGCACGATCGCATTTCTTCTACAAGTATATAATAACGCTAGCATCGCCATACCCTAACTCTCTGGCACTCACAAGCTACAGTACTAATGGCGAGCTCTATAAAATGTTGTCTTCCACACTTGGTTTCAATTAATTACTGCCCCTAATAACAGTCGACAGAAACGGTGATATTTTGCTAATACATTATTTTTCAAACTGTTCATGGTTTTCTATTTCAAAACATAGCTAATGAGCACCTTCGAAAGATTGGATCGACTGATCGTAAGAATACTACTCTCCAACCCTCCAAGCTAGACTCCAAACCTAAAACGCATAAGATTAAGAATCAGTACATGAAAAACCTCCAACCCAAAATGCATAAAGATCGATTAAGGTAACCAAATACTCACGGAAGACTCCTTGGCCGTCCAATATCGGAGAAGCTGACGATGCAGGTGATCTTCCGACACACAAGATGATATGTTTTTGTGGATAGCAACACAGGATGTTTGATCCGCGACCATCTCCCTCAAAAATCCTAGACCTATAAAACTAGCATCGACACCGAAACCCCAAGAAAGATTCAAACCAAACTCGAATTAATTCAACTAGCAACCTAACTCGAAGTCATGCGAGCATTTGTGAAGTCGTCACACATATCAGTATTTGCTAGATAAGGTCATAAGGTATACACTACCACAAGTGGTTCGCATTGCACATGGCCACAACATCATTCTTTGGAACGAAGCTACAGCATTTGCGATGTTAGTCAACGACTAGAAGAATTTATTTTTTTATGGTTAACTTATTTTAGATTGATGGATGTAACGTTCTAACAAATTAGCTCTATCGTCAAATGTGGTCATGAACTACTCCAAGTAAACTAGATATAAATTATAAAAATTATTAAAGGAATTCAAGTGTTGGACTATCCAAACTAGTTGAGATTCAATAAATCATAAACAGAAACACGCATTTGATTTGGCCAGGGGAAAATTATTTGTCGATCAATTAAATTGAAGTACTATCTACATCAAATATTTATTGTCATTCCCATATATATCAATTAATGATGATAGGTAAAATATCAAACTAAGTTACTAGTAGGAAAAAAAAAACTTCAGTACACAACAGGAAGCTCTCATGTATCAATGTATCATGAGATGTTTACTCACATGCGACCATGTTCATATTTATGATGGCTCTCTAGTGCTCCCTTAAATTTGTTGTGTTTCGAAATCTTGAATTCCATTGCGGACACTATAAAGGGGAGAAGGTTCGCAGTGGAAGCACGCCACTGAAAGTTCTTTTTTTCGATGAACTGAAAGATTAACCGTGTTGGGGTCTTGGATAAAGAAACGTACCCAGGCATACTATCACATATAGGTACAATTAGATCATGGTACAAAAATTTTTAGCGATAGAAGCCAAGCCAGCAATTATCATTATCTTCGATAAGAACGCAAGGAGGCCTAGAGCGCTGCTTAATTGAGCTGTCTTATTGAAAAAATAATATATCTTTTTGAGATCCAGAATTCAATTGAGGATATGAAACACATACTCCCTCTGTTTTCGCATTGTCAATGTTACTGAACCAGTTGTAGTTCATTTGCAACCTAAAATTCTTTTCCTAACGACAGCAACAATTTAAAAATGGAGGGAATATATGATGGAAAAAAAAAAAGAACAGCTCCACACAGGAGTTGTCTTGCACATGGAGTCCTGGAGAAGGAAACACATCCACATTTGTGATAGAAATTAACAATGATTTGTGAATACGTCGCTTTCTAGTAAAAAGCAAGAAAATACAAATGACCAGCAAGTTAAATAAAGCAATACAGCCATTGTTCATCATCCTTCAAAGAGTTCTTTCAACGTGTCCTCCAAGTCCTGGGAGTTAATGAAATTTGGAAGATCACTACAACGCTTTTGCTGCTCTTGATAGTGCTCGATGTAATCTTTGTAGGCTCCAATCACTTTACCAGTGATGGCTTCACGCAACCTCTTCCTGAGCTTTGGATTTGGCACCTTCCAGAACTTCTGAGTTTCGCAAATTGCCATAAGCTTGGACTGGAACTTTTCCAGGGGCAAGCAATTATTTGGAAACAAACGGGGGGTGCTAGTTTTGACACTTTGCAAGCACGACAAAACAGGCTCCCATGAGACATCTAGGTAGCTCTTCAAGTAATTCTCGAGTTTGCGATCAAGCCCACGCAGGGAATGGAATTGGAATTTGTTCATCTCCTCTTTGATAAAATCGAAGTTATTCAGCAGGAATACATACCTTAGGCTGGGGTTTTGCAACAAGTTTGATTCCTCTTCAAGCTGATGCTCCAGGTCATACATCATGTCAGCTATAACGTTGGTTGTTGCGGTATGATGCCAAGACTCGAAGAAACGCCAAATGATGGAGTTGAGAAGGCTGTCGTTCGCCCAGAGCACCTTTACAAACTCCATAGTGGTCTTAGTTGTCTTGTGAACTTCTCCATTATGCGGCATGGGAACCCAAGAATCTTTACTCTAGATGTAGGCCTCGACTTCCTGCATCATCCTCCATATATCTTCACCCAGCTTATTCTTCCTCGTAGAGAAATCAACCTCCATCCTATGAATCAGGCTTCTCATTTCCTTCGAAGCTGCTAGCCAGCGGGTCTCCTCTTCCATTGTCATTAGGCTTCTCATTTTACGCCAAGCTACTAGCCGGTGGGATTCCTCTATTAGTGAGGGCAGCAGAATGTCCGAAGAGTTGGAAACTGAGCATGCAAGTTCAGCAGCATCCATGACTTCTCCGCAATAGAATAGCAAAACTCCAACCCGTGGTGGTCTGGTGGAGAGGGTATCAGCAAAGCCAAGCATCTTCGATATGCTTGCTGTTGGAATAATTCTGCCTTGGTTCGTGTCGAGGTCAGTACGCATGCGTGCGCGTGTAGGAGTCTTCTATGGCGCGTGAGTTCGAGCTCGCGTTCGAGTCTCGAGTCCATAGTTTGTGTTAGAGTCCGTCATATGTGCGACACATGTATAGAGAGAGTCGGAGTCCAGACAGTGTACGTGCACAACTTGAGTTTCATACGTGTGCGTTTAAGTTTGAGTTTGTTAGAATCCAAGTCTGTTATGTTTTGGTCGTCGGTCATATAAAACCCCATGTAGACGTGTGTGCGTCCTTATCCCTAGTCATTGTAACCCAGAAAGAATAGTCAAGATACAAACGTTTGGCGTTGCGGCGTTCGGCGCTGTTTGGCTACTATTTTCTTCTTACTCCGTTCATGTGAGTTGAGAGATTGTTTGAGCGATCTGGTGGACTCGGTTCCAACAATTAGTATCAGAGCCTGTGTTCGAGCACGGGACATGGCTGGTGGTGACAAGAAGGGTGACGACAACAGCTCTCCGCGTACGGTCGTGGTGGAGTGTGTCGCTGCCGTCATGAGCGAGGTGCCGAAACTGACGAAAATGAACTATCATGACCGTCTTGAGATGCAGGTCCATCTTGAGGGCATGGAGTTGTGGGATGCTGTGGAGACCGGCACGCCCGATCGTGGCAAGGATCAGTGGGCGTTGGCCGTCATCTTGCGCGGTGTGCCGTAGGAGATGAAGTCCGGACTTGCCGTGAAGAAGAACGTGAAGGAGGCGTGGACGGCCATGAAGTCGTTGCGGATGGGCTATTCGCGCGCACAGGCGGCCAAGGCGCAGCATCTCCTCAAGCAGTTCGAGAACGTGGCGTTCAAGGACGGCGAGACGATCGACGACTTTGCCATGCGTCTTGGGTCTCTCACCGCGGAGCTGCGCCTGCTGGGGGAAACGGTCGAGGAGGAACGTGTTGTGAAGAAGATGCTTCGCGTGGTGCCGGCGAAGTACAATCAAATTGCGTGCTCCATTGGGATGTTCGCAGATCTGAAGACAATGTCGATGGAGGAGCTCGTCGGCCGGCTCGGGGTGGCGGAGGAGCTGCGGTGGTTGCAGACAACATCGGCAAGCTGCTGCTCACGAAGGAGCAGTGGGAGGCTCGCTGGCGTGAGAGTCGTGTAAAGGAGCGTCCGTGTAGCGGCAAGGTGCGACATGGCGGCAGTGAGAAGAGCGAAGGCCGTAGCGGCGGCCAGGAGACACCGACGACGACGAGGATAGGAGTAGCGTCGCATCGGACGTGAGCAGGCGCCGGCACAGGTCCAATAAGGGCCGGTGTTTCAACTGCGGCCTGCGTGGCCACTTCTCGCGTGAGTGTCGAAGGCCAAGGAAGTAAGCAGCGTTGTTCGGCGACGTCGATGAGGAGGCGACGCTCTTGTGACGCAGCAAGTGGCAAGTTCAGAATTAGGAGGAGATTGTTGGAATAATTCTGCCTTGGTTCGTGTCGAGGTCAGTACGCGTGCGTGCGCGTGTAGGAGTCTTCTATGGCGCGTGAGTTCGAGCTCGCGTTCGAGTCCATAGTTTGTGTTAGAGTCCATCACATGTGTGACACATACGTAGAGAGAGTCGGAGTCCATGCAGTGTACGTGCACAACTTGAGTCTCATACGTGTGCGTTTGAGTCCGAGTTTGTTAGAATCTAAGTCTGTTACGTTATGGTCGTCGGGATATAAAACCCCATGTAAACGTGTGTGCGTTCTTATTCCGAGTCATTGTAACCCAGAAAGAATAGTCAAGATACAGGGGTGTTTGGCGCCGCGGCGTTCGGCGCTGTTTGACTACTATTTTCTTCTTGCTCCGTTCTTGCGTGAGTTGAGAGATTGTTTGAGCGATCGGGTGGAATCGGTTCCAACACTTGCCACCACAAATCGGGCAAACTTCAGGCCATCTAGCCAGTCGTTATTGGGGGCTGTCATAACGTTGTCAGCATCGGAGATCAAGATCCTCACGACAGCCTCTCCATCTTGGCCGCCTCCATCAGCAATTGATCTTTCACCATGGAGATGCAGTTGCGTGACTCTGAGCGCTTCGGTCATCACGGTGAGTGCTCGCGTCCACTTCAGCACCAAGGACCACAACTGGTGACCATCGAAGTCCTGTAGAATCTGGAGAGCCTGGAACATGTCGAGCTCAGAGAACCAACGTTCCAAGACACTGGGGTGGCGTCCGAATTCCATGATCAGACCCTGCGGGAACCCGTCTCTGACCATACGAAAAGCGAGATCCCTCGCAACAAGGGCCTCACGTTCCAGTTTGATTATACTAGAAGAGTTTGTGCTCAGTGAAGACATACCACTGGAAGCCCTACTAGAGATGCTGCGTTGAAGGAGCTGGTGATGGACACGGTGGCCTGCAGCCACCCCTCGGCCCCTTGGATAAGGATACCCTGGACCATGTTGTGGAGGCAACGGTAGCCACTTGATCTGGCGAATGTTTCAGCAAAGTCCTCATCGACCTCCAACAGCGGCGCCAGCCTCTGCGCCATGGAGCAATACTCAGATCAAAATAAATCTGGCCTAGAAAACTTGAGTCAGAATTAAGAGCGATCAGTGGATTTACTCGCCATTTTTGTGGTGCAAATAATGTATCATCAGGAATCAAAAAAGAAGATTCCTCGCACTCTGATCCATTTTATTTTCTGAACCTTGCCAATCAAGGTACAGAAGTCAATTCCCTTCTATTGTGGTGCCGATTTATATAGAAACCACCAGCTGACAAAGTCAACCTGAATTATCCACAGCACACAGCAGAATACTCATGCAAGGCTAGGGCATACCAACTAGTTGGTGGAGACCTCAATCTTTTGGGCGTATGATGGGCCATACCTCCTATTAAAGTGTTACCTTATGAAAAAAAAAAGGTGTCCACTTTCTCTCCAAAAAAGTGCCCACTTTAGGTGGAGAGAAATGCATACTCAGTTTCTATTGTCATCCTCATCAAGTTGTCTGCAAATTAAATTTCTGGAAAGAACAACAGATCATATCACTAATAATCCTCACAAGAACAATTTCAACCGATACATTGGTAAAGTATTACTTCTTAGGAGGTAACACTTTAAATCCAATCCAGACCGTCCATTTAAAAGTTAAAGAAAATGTAGGAGAAGAGCCACGGCACGATCTGCTACCAAATTTCTAACAAAATTTATGACTCAAACCCTAACTAATTTGAAATAACATCTGACTTACAATCATGAATTTTCTAAAATATTTAATTAGAAGTAATACCTTCTAAGAGGTTATAATTCAGTTACGCATCAAATCGTTTTGATTTAGCTCTTATGCCTTTACAATTGGTCAGAGCTGTCAATGAGGGGCTCTGTGTAGTGCTGCTTCAATTAGATTTGACAACATAATCCGAGCAAATGTTAGATATTTAGGCAAATTACGATATATTTTAATTCCAAAAAATACTAGATAATTCATGATATTATTTTGTGATCTCGCAACAATAGAACATGTACTAGTGTTCATGTTTAAACCACTATTTAAAATGAACAAAAGCATGAACTAGAAAAAGCTGAGGATATACCCCGAGGCGGGACCAGTGCCGAGGGCACCGGCGGCGCCGTTCTCACTAGTCGACATAATAAGCTATTCGATGTAGTCGATCGAAGTTGATGCAGGACGAGGTACGCAGTGCAGTCCTTCGAACGGCCACCGGGAAGAAGACGTGCGCACCGCTTTATGTTCGTCGAAGAATGAAGCGAGCAGTCGCGCGATCAAGTGTGCTCCCCAAAAACCTTATTGGCTTCCTATCTCGATGCAAGAACTCGTGAAGGCAGTGGTTCGGGAGGCCTGCTCTCCCACCGTCCGTGCACGCGGACGTCGGGACGAGGATGACGAACGAATGCCACGACCGACAAGGAATTGTCTTGAGTGTTTTTGTGTTGTGTCTCTCTTCTCTCTGTCTACCTCACTCTTCTCTTTGTATCTCACGTAAAAACCAAGAGGCCAACTCCATTCAGCCGTACAAAGAGAACTGCCCAATAGAGAAAGGAGCAATTAGTAATTTAATTGCCTTGATTGACTTCATGATGCAACGGGTGTAGGATAAAAGGCATGTAACGGCTGCTATCACTCTTAATTGCATTAAGTTTTCATGCAATCAAATACCACCATGAGACCTATTTATTTAATCCACCACCGCATACATGATAAACACAAATTCATTGTCTAGAAATTTATTGATTTAATTGCTGGTAATTCAATTATATCCAACAATCCCCACCAAATTTCAAGCCATATGAATTTACTCAATTTCTTGTAGTTTTGATATACTAATGTTTCGATGGAGACTATTAAGTTGAACATCTATGTAGAGCAAAAGTTATGTCTGTTAGCAACTGAACAATGGACTACGTCTTGAATTGATAGTTTTGTGCGAACAGGTTTCACTATAGCCCTTAACTGGTACTAGATTGCAGTACGCATTCTCTTAGTTTGGAGCATATAAGTCAGACTCCTAGGTCTTTCATGAGTATCTAGAAATCACCAAATCTCATAGCTGTGACCAGTAGTCGAACATATAGGTTTGTTCCTTATAAGATGTTCTGTAAGCCAACATCTCTGCTTAAATAATAAGCCACTCGGATCACATTAAGGTCTAATACCAACCTGTCATACAGAATAGGAGAGAAATGCATCTCAGACGACATGGACCTTTTTAAAGGATTTCTCCATCCCAGTCAACCACTAGCTTGTTTCACCATCCGAATTCACGGGATCTCCGATCACATAGAACAGGTTACCACTACGGTAGACTTCATGTGGGTCTCAAGCCCATCTCACTCGATGCATCATCTATCACATTATGTGATAGCCCCTTTGTAAATTGATCTGCCAGATTTTTAGACGTATTGACATAATCCAATGCAATCACTCCGGAGTTTTTTAATTTTCTGACAGATTTAAGTTGCCGCTTTACATGCCTAGATGACTTCATGTTGTCCTTTGAACTGTTCACTTTGATGATCACCGTTTGATTGTCACAGTTCATGGAAATAGCTGGTATAGGTTTTTCAACCACCGGTAAATCCGAAAGGAGCTCACGAAGCCATTCAGCTTCAGCAGTGGCGGTATCTAATGCTGTGAGTTCTACTTCCATTGTTGACCTTGTTAAGATGGTCTGCTTGCAAGACTTCCAGGAAACAGCGCCACCTTCTAGCGTAAACACATATCCACTTGTGGCTTTAATCTCATCAGCATCAGAAATCCAATTTGAATCACTAAAACCCTCTAGTACCCCTGGGTACCCGGTATAGTGAATCCCATAGGTCATCGTGCCTTTTAGATAGCGCATAACTCTCTCGAGAGCACGCCAGTGATCATCTCCCGGATTGCACACAAACCGGCTTAGTTTGCTCTGAGCAAACGAGATGTCAGGCCTCGTCGCCCTAGCTAAATACATTAGCGAGCCTATAATCTAGGAGTATCTCAATTGATCCCCTACTATTTATCGGTTTTTCTTTAATAGCACACTAGGATCATAAGGCGTAGGAGCAGGCTTGCAGTCACTAAATCCAAAGCGACTCAAAACCTTTTCTACATAATGGGATTGTAGCAGTGTAACCCCACTATTGCATTCTCTTAGTAGCTGATATTAAGAATAACATCAGCCACTCCCAGATCCTTCATCTCAAAATTATTGGACAAGAAGTCCTTCACCTCCTTAATCACATTAAGCTTGGTTCCAAAAATTAATATGTCATCGACATACAAACACAAGATCACACCTTCTCCCCCACCATAGCGATAGTACACACATTTGTCGCCTTCGTTCACAACAAAGCCTGCAGATATTAAAGTTCTGTCGAACCTCTTATGCCATTGCTTAGGCACTTGCTTTAGACCATATAAAGATTTCAATAATCTACACACCTTTCCCTTTTGACCCTTTGTTACAAATCCATCAGGCTGATCCATATAGATCTCCTCCTCTAGCTTCCCATTTAGGAAAGTTGTCTTAACGTCCATCTGATGAACGTGAAGACCATGAGAGGCTGCCAAGGAAAGTAACACTCGAATAGTAGTCAAGCGAGCGACCGGTGAATAGGTATCGAAAAAATCTTTGCCCTCTTTTTGGGTATAACCCTTGGCCACAAGCCTCGCCTTGTACTTCTCAATAGTACCATCAGGCCTAAGCTTTTTTTTAAACACCCATTTACATCCTACGGGTTTACACCCATAAGGACGATCGACGACCTCCCAAGTTCCATTAGACATAATAGAATCCATCTCACTCTGAACTGCTTCCTTCCAAAAGTCAGCGTCAGAAGATGAATATGCCTCTTCAATGGTTTTAGGAGTATCATCCACAAGGTATATAATATAGTCATCACCAAAAGATTTTGCAATCCTTTGTCTCTTACTCTTTCGAGTGACTATAGTATTATCATCCTCAGGATTTTCGTGGGTTTCATTATTAGTGTGTTTTATCGGCTCAAATGTCTCAGGAGATAAATTGTGTTCATGACTAGACGAGCTAGGTGCATTTTTCATTGGAAATTCATTTTCAAAAAATGTTGCATCTCTAGACTCCATAATAGTACCAACATGCATGTCCGATACTCCAGAGTTTATAATTAAAAACCTATAATTCACAATGAATAGCATAACCAAGAAAACCACAATCAACGGTTTTTGATCCAAGCTTTCGCTTCTTGTTGATTGGCACGTTCACTTTTGCCAAACAACCCCAAGTTCGCAAATAAGAGAGATTTAATCTCTTTTTCTCCCATTCCTCGAATGGTGTAATTTCTTTATTCTTTGTAGGAACTCTATTCAGGACATGACACGCAGTCAAAATAGCCTCACCCCACCATTCCTTAGAAAGTCCCGTTGTTTCTAACATGGCGTTAACCAAATCAGTTAGAGTGCAGTTCTTTCTTTCGGCAATCCCATTTGATTGTGGTGAGTACGGTGGTGTCCTCTCATGAATAATATCGTGTTCCATGCAGAATTCAGAAAATTCAACTGAGAAATACTCTCCACCGCGATCGGGCTGTATTCGTTTAATTTTCTTCTCAAGTTGGTTTTCTACTTCAGCTTTATAGGTCTTAAAATAATGCAACGGTTCATCTTTTGATTTTGATAAATACACGTAGCAAAATCTAGTACAATCATCTATGAATGTCATGAAATAACTTTTACCACCTTTGGTCAATTCGCCGTTCATTTCGCATAGATCGGAAGGAAATAATTCTAACGGTGCCAAGTTCCTCGCCTCCACAACCTTGTGAGGCTTACGAGGTTGCTTAGATTGCACACATATATGGCATTTAGAATTTTTGACCAAATTAAATTTTGAAATTAAATTCATACTAGCCAAGCATGTCATACAATCAAAATTTATATGACAAAGTCGTGAATGCCAAACATTTGATTCAATATCATCAACCACATGGTTCACAGAATTAAAACAAGCATCAATTAAAGACAAGCGGAACAAGCCTCCACTATCATAGCCTTTACTAACAAATGTCCCGTACTTTGAAAGTACACATTTATTCGACTCAAACACAATTTTAAAACCATCTCTACAGAGTAGAGAACCACTAACGAGATTCTTCCTTATTGAGGGGACATGTTGCACGTTCTTAAGCTGCACAGTATTTCCCGAAGTAAGCCTCAGATTGACCGTACCAACACCATGAATAGCAGCACGCGCGCCGTTCCCCATCAGCAAGGATGAAGTCCGTCCGACCTGATAAGAAGAGAATAAGGAGATATCAGCACACACATGAATATTAGCGCCTGTGTCTACCCACCAATCTGGTGAATGACAAACGGAAAGAACTGTAGGTAAAAAATTACCGTACCCCGATGTTCTTCCATCGACCTCGATCATGTTTGCCTACTTTTTGGTTTTGTCCAGCTTATATTTGCGATCCGGACACTGACTCATCCAGTGATCCGCACTACCGCAAACAAAGCAGTTACCTTTCTCCTTATTTTTCTTCTTCTTAAAAGTCGCAGGTTTCTGTTTGAATTCTTGCTTGAATTTCTTCTTATTAGAGTTGTGGGAATTTTGAGGTTTTTTCTGCATCACATGGGCGCTAGAACTCCCGTCGACAACCTTTTTGCTACGAACATCTTTTGCTCTCGCCTTCTCCTCAACATCCAACGAGCCAATGAGATCAGCAATGCTGAACCCTTGTCTCTTATGTTTTAGAGAAGTAGCAAAATCAGTCCAAGCCTGTGGTAGTTTTGCAATAATGCAGCCAGCCACAAACTTATCTGGCAACACACATCCAAAATTCTCAAGTACTTTTGCTAGCGTTTGTATTTCATGAGCTTGCTCCACTACAAAACGGTTATCAACCATTTTGTAGTCGTGGAATTGCTCCATGACATACAATTCGCTGTCAGCATCTGAAACTCCGAATTTGGCATTAAGTGCATCCCACATATACTTGCCCGTAGGCAACCACATGTATGCATCAACAATGGTGTCCGCTAGCACGCTTATTATTGCCCCCTTGAACATGTTATCAGCCTCACGGAAAATCCATTCCTCCTCATGAGTATACGGTCCAGCTGATCTTTGTTCGACAACAAAATAGCAGCGCATAGCGATCAGCCAGAGCATGCATTTGTGACGCCACCTCTTAAAGTTCGTGCCGTCAAAACTCGTTTGGTTTCAATGCGTTCGCAAAGCTAGTAGCCAAAAAAAGCCTAAAATAAGGTTTTTGGTTGTTAGATATTTAGGCAAATTATGACATATTTTAATTCCAAAAAATACTAGATAATTCATGATATTATTTTGTGATCTCGCAACAATAGAACGTGTACTAGTGTTCATGTTTAAACCACTGTTTAAAAAGAACAAAGGCATGAACCAGAAAAAGTTGAGGATACCCCGAGGCGGGACCAGTGCCGAGGGCACCGGCGGCGCCGTTCTCACTAGTCGACATAGTGAGCTATTCGATGTAGTCGATCGAAGTTGATGCAGGACGAGGTATGCAGTGCAGCCCTTCGAACAGCCACCGGGAATAAGACGTGCGCACCGCTTTATGTTCGCCGAAGAACGAAGCGAGCAGTCGCGTAATCAAGTATGCTCCCCAAAAATCTTATTTTGCCTTCCTATCTCGATGTAAGAACTCGTGAAGACAGTGTTTCCGGAGGCCTGCTCTCCTATCGTCAGTGCACGTGGACGTCAAGACGAGGATGACGAACGAATGCAACGACCGACAAGGAATTGTCTTGAGTATTTTTGTGTTGTGTCTCTCTTCTCTCTGTCTACCTCACTCTTCTCTTTGTATCTCACGTAAAAACCAAAAGGCCAATCCATTTAGCCGTACAAAGAGAAGTGCCCGATAGAGAAAGGAGCAATTGGTAATTTAATTGCCTTGATTGACTTCATGATGTAATGAGTGAAGGATAAAAGGCATGTAACGGCTGCTATCATTCTCTTAATTGCATTAAGTTTCCATGCAATCAAATACCACCATGAGAGCTATTTATTTTATCCACCACCGCATACATGATAAATACAAATTCATTGTCTAGAAATTTATTGATTTAATTGCTGGTAATTCAATTATATCCAACAGCAAATGGTTTCCGTCCAAGAACGTGAGCATTTGAAACTGTGTTTTAGAGTGGTTAGGTTTATTGCACATTCTATGTATATAGACATGACGTTTGTTGAGATTCATAGCATTTTCCGTACACCTAACACGCAGCCTCAAATGCTTATATTTTATATGGAAAAACTAGCATATGAACCACGTGAAAAGGAAAGCCAGCTGTAGGAATTGGATCATTTGGTCACTATCAACGCATCTTCTTTATTTTATGAAGCAGCCCATTACTATCAACGCGTGCGGTTCTCAGTCAGTACAAATATGTATTTCTTTATTTGTAAAATTATTGCCTGTAAAAGAACTACTAGTAGTAGTAATTAAATAGACACGCTTTGCAACCCTAACCAAGAGAGGAGCTTACCCATGCGGCAATGGACGAAGAGGCCTCGGAGGTGACGAAGACGCTGCGGCGGCGCCACCACTTCGTGCTGGTGCACGGGATGTGCCACGGCGCGTGGTGCTGGTACAAGGCCGCCACGGCGCTGCGGCGCGCGGGCCACCGCGCCACGGCGCTGGACATGGCCGGCTGCGGCGCTCACCCGGCGCGGCTCGCCGAAGTGCGCACCTTCGAGGACTACTCCCGCCCGCTGCTGGACGCGATGGCCGCGCTGCCGCCGGAGGAGCGCGTCGTGCTCGTCGCGCACAGCCGTGGCGGGTACAGCGTCGCGCTCGCCACCGAGAGGTACCCGTACAAGGTCGCCGCCGCAGTGTTCGTGGCCGCGTTCATGCCAGCCGTCGGCCGGCCAATGGCTGCCACCAGCGACGAGGTTCTTAATTAATTAATTAATTCCCTGTGACTTTCGTTTGTTACAGTGCTTATTATTAATCTCTAACACTATTTTTTCAGTTAATAGCATTCGTTGGGCCGAACTTCTACCTCGACTCAAAAAAGCTGGAGCAAGAGAACCCGGAGATCATGGGCAATCCATTTGTCTTTGGGCCTAACTTCATGACCCAAATGCTTTACCATCTCAGCCCACCAGAGGTAGGTAACCTTTTATATAAAACTGAATTCTAGGTATGTAATACCAATCTAATATCCACACTCTGTGTTCAGTTGTTGACTTAATGTAATGGCTTGTTGCCAGGAAAATTGAACTAGTGGTTCACAATTTTAGTTTTTTGTTATCTGTAGTACGATAAATTTACATGCTACTACCTTGTATGACCTCAGAATGTTTTCCCTTTCTGAACGCCTTATGAAGTCATCAGGTGTCACTTTGACTGTAGGACTTGACTCTGGGCCTGATGCTGATCCGGCGGGCCAACGCATTCACCACGAACAACCCAGACGAAGTGGCCATGAGGGACGAGAAGCTCCTCTCGGTGGAGCGGTACGGATCGGCGAGGCGCGTGTTCGTCGTGGTGGAGGAAGACCGCGCCATCCCGGCGGAGTTCCAGCGCCGCATGGTCGCGCAGAGCCCCGGCGTCGAGGTCCAAGAGATGGCCGGAGCGGACCACATGGCCATGCTCTCGAGGCCACAGGAGCTGGTTGAGCTCCTGATAAGGATTGCCAACAACTGCATGACATGAGCAAGTGATGGAAACAAGGATCGTTTGATTTATGGCCCTGTGCAACAACCCCGGGCAAACACATTGCTTGATTTTGCCTGAATGTGTCGTATACTATATTGCTTCAATCCGTGTGCCAATTTAACACATACGAACAAACCTTGATTCGGTCAATGTGTCAGGGCACCAGTAATTTCACAAACTTCAACATAACATGGTCTTAGGGCATATAGGAACAGTGCCTCGTTTGAACCAACGTGGGAGTGCTCACCTGGTCGACGTCCATTGTCGGAAGGGTGCTTGGGCTATTGTTCTTGAAGGCCACTTGGCGTGAACAAGTTCCTTTTGATCATATACAGACAGCTGAACGTACAAAGAAATACATAAGTAAAGCACTGATTCATGGCATGATAAGGCGAAACTAATCTTGACGGCGATAAGTTAACCAGAAAATCCTATATCCGAATAGTACTCCCTCCATTCTAAACAAAGTGATGTTTTAGCTTTTGAGATCTCAACTTTAAGTTTTTGTCTTATACAAAAAAATTTTACAACTACTAATTATATTATCATTAGTTGGTAGAATCCAAAACATATTTTATATATGATCTAATTTTTTATTATTTGTACAAATTTTTTGAATAAGACAAACAATTCTAGGTAATGCACGGAAATCTAAAACATCACTTTTTTTGGGATGGAGGTAGTATATGATTACTCTGGCAGCTCTGCCTCTGCATTGTCGACTTGTCGTGGTCATCTGTTACTGTCCTGTCGAATGAAGTGATGATCTAAAAATTATTCTGTATAGCGTATACAAATAGCAGACAGACTCGCCAGGTGCAACTAAACTATTTAAATTAAATAAGAAAATTTAAGGTGGAGTTTTTTATTTAATTACCTCTCAACAGTTGGAAGAGTTTCTTACGTTTGTCTCCAATTTGCAGGGTGCTTGTTTGTATAGCATATGGCTCATCTTGTCCAACTCCAGGGCTGGGCCAGTGTAGTGAAGTGAGCAAACCTAAGATGCAGTCCAGTACCAGATGCTTATGATTTACAGTGAAAATGATAGATTGAACTAAATTAGAAATTAACAGGAAGCAACGAAGGCCAGACATGACTAAACGTGACCAAGTAGTCTAATGCTAACAGATATCGCTTGTTCCTTTCAAGCCCTCCCATGTTCTACAGCCTCTTGTTTCTGCACATAAATAGTGCTGCATATACTAGTTCACAAATATCAGTTATCTTATGAATGTACTGCCTACAAGATCAGATACCCCAAGCAACTCATAATTCATGTTTAGAACCACCATTTGATTAGTGACCTAACACCAAAATAAGAGTGCTGGCAGAGATCGAGTATTAGTCGGGGAACAAAACCCTGAGTTGTGATTAAGGTTAATGGAAACATGGCCTGGATGAAAGCCAGCCATCAGTATATTTGTCCGTCAAACTACACAGATCATTCCAGACTTTGACCACGTGTTCATCCAGAAATTTTTCCACACCCTGAAATCAAAGAAAGAGCACAGTTTAGTGATCAATAACTAATTGAGTACTAAAAGTTACTATATAAGAACAATACAAAGACACTGACCGGTGATTATCTAATAATGTTGCTCTGTAAGCATTCCAGTAAAGAACTTTTGGAACCTTATTACTTACCACTACTAAGCAATAATTTACTAAGATCACAACCCCTTCCATGATGAAAGATGTCCCAGTGAATACTGTAGAACTGTAGAAGAGAGCCTTCATTTGTTCTAGAACCATAGATATAAATTTCAAGTGCCTAGTACTATTATCCACCACATCAACACACTAATTTTGACATATCTTTCTGGTGCTGGACGCCAGGCTTGGGCACACAAGCCAGTTTTTTTGAGGGATCGACACTCTAACCAGTTGGAGGAGACCTGAATCTTTTAGGTGTATGCTGGGCCATACCTTTTATTAAAACCAGGCGTGGCAAAGGAGATTCAGATCAAGCGTTGTTACCTTAAGGAACAAAAAAAAGTTGCCCACTTTAGGTAGAAAGAAATCAGTACTCGTTTTTGTATCAATCCTCATCAAGTTGTCTGGAAATTACATTTCTGGAAAGAACAACAGAGATCACCAATAATCCTCACAAGAACAATTTCCATCCCTAAAATGATGGAATCTGTTTGTATCTCTAACAGATATCTCCCTGCCCTCAAATCTTGAAATGAATTTCATTGCTTCATGACAATCTCCGCAAATTCGGAGGTTCTTTATTATCCGAAGGGGTGTTCCTGGGTTTGTGCTTATCAGTCCCAGTGCAACAGCAAGCTTCTCACTGTGGGCAGCAAGGATATCATCTTTTTCTTGCTCCTCCACATCATGTAGGACAAAATCTGTGCTTGGAGCAAAGCCAAGCCTCCTCATCTCCATATTCATCTGCTTTAGTTTTTCAATTATAGCAGCCATCATAGGGTGTGAATCATCACCAGCCAACAACATATGCACTTTATTCTTGATCTCTATCCAGCTACAACCCTTTTCCTTCTTCAATCCAACAGCTTTCATCATCTCTCTTACCCGATTCACCCCACCCCACATCTTCTTAGAAGCGTAAATATTAGAAAGCAGGACATAACTACCCGTGTTATCTGGCTCCAGATGAAATAACTTTTCAGCTGCAACCTCAGCCAGATCTACATTGTTGTGAACCCGGCAGGAGCCCAATAGTGAACCCCATATACAGCCATCTGCCTCAAATGGCATGTCACTTATGAGAGCATGTGCCTCATCAAGCTTGCCAGCCCGTCCTAGTAGAGTTACCATACATGCATAATGCTCCATCCTGGCAGTAATGCCATGATCTTGCTGCATTTCACTGAAGTAGCGACGCCCCTGCTGTGTCAAGCCAGCTTGACCGCAGGCAGAAAGCACACAGGTGAAGGTGACTATGTCAGGCTTCTGTTTGCACATCAGCATGGAGTTAAACAACCGCACAGCATTTGCAGCCTCCCCATGCATAGCATAACCACCAATCATCGCATTCCATGACACCACATTCCTGGATGGCATTGCATCAAAGACCGTTCGAGCATCCCTAACCTTGCCACACTTTGCATACATGTCCACCAAAGCACTCCCCACATAAATATCATGAAAAAATCCCCTCCTCAAAGAAAAACTGTGTGCTGAGCGTCCATACATCAAAGCTGCAACATTTGCAAATGCAGGCAGCACACAAGGTATCGTGACAGAATTTGGTTCAATCCCTTGTGCCTGCATCTCCCTGAAAAGCTCCACAGCTTCCAAATCCTTCCCATTCTGAACACAGCAGGCAACAATCGAGGTCCAAGACACAACATTCAGCTCAATTCCACGGCCAACAAACTCCCTGAACAACCTCAGTGCCTCAGAGACTTGTGCGTTCCGAGCGAGCCCGGAGACAAGAGCGTTGCACGAAGCAACATCCACATGGCTGGATTCATCGAACAACTGAACAATCTCCTCAGCCCGCCCAGACTTGCCGTACATGTCAATAAGCGCGGTGGCCACACAGGAATCCAGTCTGCACCCCGCTTTCACAGCGTACCCGTGCAGCTGCTCACCCACAGGAACCTCCCCGAGATCCCCGACAGCGGATAGGACGCACGAGACGCCAGTGGCGTCCGGACGCAACAACCCTTCGGAATGCATCCTGGCGAGGGCCACAACGGCGTCCCAGGCATGCCCACTCCGGTTAAGCCCAGAGACTAGCCCGTTCCAGGTGATCACATTTGGCTTCACGCCGCCGGCTGAACCCCGGCGCATCTCATCGAGGATGCGCCACGCGCCCTCAGCATCCCCCCGCGCCGCGTGCCCCGCGATGAGCGCGCTCCAATCGACGACCGTCCTCTCCGGCATTGCGTCGAACACGCCGCGGGCGTCAGCCGTGGCGCCGAAGCGGAGGTACGTGTGGAGTAGCGAGGAGGCGACGAACGAGTCGCCCGAGAGGCCTGCGGCCACGGCGGCGGCGTGGAGCGCGCGGGTGAGCAGTAGCGACGGGCATGACTTAAGCGCGGTGGGGAGGAAGTGCGGGTCCGGAGGGAAGGAGACGTGGCGGAGGAAGTGGACGAGCGGGCTGGAACAAGACATGGCCACAGTACAGCAGATTGAGCCTCGACCTCGAGGCAGAGGTAGTGCGGTCTTGAGGAGAAGCGACAAACGGGTCCCACACTATCACCGGCGGCCATGTCGGCCTGGAGCGTTGAGGGCTTGAACGCTGGCGGCGGTGGAGAAGAGAGGTCGGGCAAGGGCCACGGACATGGCCTCAGTCCCGTACTGGTCGGGGCAACCTGTCGGTTTTCTGTTTCTGGAAGTGGCTCTGATATTTAGCGCGTGTTGGCCGTAGATTATTAAACTGATTATATAATATATAAGTAATTATAATTATTAAATATTTAAAAATTATATATAATTTTAAAATAACTTATGAATGATTGTGATCATAATTACTTATGAGTTTTAGATACTTCGATAATAAGATCACTTATAATCCGTTTGTATAATTAATTTTAGAATTCCTGTCAAACATATCCTTATTAGAGTAAAGAAAGAGAGGTTTGTTACAGTGTTTGAAATTAAAATCAATTATTCAGATCTAATGGTTAAGAATATGAAGATACCTACTAGGATAAAAGATATCTAAAATTATGGACGTGGTATCAAAATGGATGGGTCTGTAATCAATTTTTAATATTAACGATTGAAATCAATTTAGAAAAAGAGGTACCGAGAAGTCCCTTTCAAACACTATAAAAAAACTATAATCATAGAAAATATCAACTTTTTTAAGATCTAAATAATATAGTAATATATAACTATCACCTTTATTTTTCTTTCTTTCAGACCTAAATGATATATAACTACTACTGTACTACCTTCGTATTTTTCCTTTCAACCACGAGAGACAGATCATATGCACTAGCCGGGTCTCTCTTGAAGATGCTATTAATAGAAAGACGTTATGATCTTATAGTCCTTATGGAGATAAATAAGTGAGCCAAGATTAGGAATTACTATAACTTCTTTAGTTGTAGCTTAGTAAGTAGCAATGACAAAATCAACAGTAATATGGGCGATGGATAGTTTGATAAAAAAAAAATAAAGTTCAAGTAGAGATGGTTCTCATACTTTCTGATTCATGGATGGACAGTTTGAAACAATGATGATGATAATAATGGTGGTGGTGGTTGTTGAAGTCAAAGGACGTTAAAGTTTAACTATTTAAAAAGGCAAAGCACCATCAAATAGGCAAGAAAAAAATATATTTTCATTCATCTTCTCACCACTTTCACCCGTTAGATACAATCTAATCATTTAGACGTATCCCTTCTTTTAACCTTATCATCAATCCTGATTCTTTCTTTTTTCTTTTTCTAGATCTATCCTAACTTATGGATAACCCTCCCCCTCCTCTCTCTTGCTCTACCGTCGCCTTCCCCCACCTCCTTTCTCGTTGTCGGCACCATTAAATCTCCTCCTATATACCTTGGCACCTCTCCCCTCTTCTCCACCTAGCGCCCCTGTCGTCCTAATTGTACTCGTAAATAGACGTCCATCATCTTCACTACTCATCAGTGGCCGATTGAGCAAAACCATGAAATCGCATCAGAATCCGTGGTGGATAGTTGACCACCAGGTAAGCCAATTCCAGAGTTCAGGCGGCCTATGGATCGCTAGGCCCCAGGTTCGTCATTGACAATCCTTCATCAATACATCAAAAGGCACAATCCTAACTTACTATGTCGGCCTATCGTCCTGACGCCCTGCTGTCGACTCCTGTAATCCTACGAGACAAAGGTAAATCCTCATTTAGAATCCTTAATCTTCTACTGGTCACAATTTTAATTCAATTAAAGTAACTTAGACTTTAGCTAGATCACAATTATATCTCATATCTAGCAATACTATTATTTATTGTCTTGTAGATCTAACTATGAGAAATCTTTTAAAACATTACATAAATATAAACAGGAATTTGCATCGTTTGATCCATTAGTATCATGGCATTTCCAACTAAAATCCAGAAACTAGTGGATTTTAAAGCTTATTAGAAACAATCCAAAAATCGGTAGTGGAAACAAACATGGCCTAATTTTACCTTCGACAGGTGGTTATGGTGATCTATTTAGAGCTTGTTTGGTATGTCTATTTGGTGCTCTGGCTCTAACTTAGAAAACAATCTTTTGAAGAAAAAAAGAACTTTCTTTTCAATAAAAATGTTTGGCACAATGGCTTCACGTGGGTCTAATATTCAGATTGGGTGGAGGAGCTACGATAGACTGTTTTTAGTGCTTTTGGTTCCTGATATAAATTACCAAAGTGTTTCTTGAAGCGGGGATGAAAAAAAATTTCTCTTGACCTGTTTGATAGAACGAAACACTTTGATAGAAATAATTATAGAAGAGGTAGAAACACTTTGACAGACTCTACTAGTTGGAACCTCTAAAATCCAGAAACTCGCAATCCACTCTCCTAAAGATTTTGATAATCTATTTGTTTGTTTCACCTTTGTTAGATAGATTTTCACAATCCAACTTTTTCATAAGTTTTCACAACCCAAATTGATTCTCCCAATATCTAGTGCAAACAAATGGGTCCTTAGTCAGCTGAATGAAACGGTAGCAAACCTGTCTCTTCCTTAATACCATGGAGCATGTAACTTCTAGGTTTTCTCATATTTTGGTAATGCCCCTTTAATTTAAGCAAGCATCAACGATTTGAGACTCATATGTACATGTTGGAAATGCCAATTTAAACCACCGGCAATTTGGACCAGACACAAGAAAACAGTTGCCAGAATCAGTATACAGCGACAAAACAGGCAGAATCTACAGCATGCCGGAGTGGGCGAACTAGACAGACTCTTATTTATAGTGCAATAGCCTCCTAATTCTACACGGTTAAGACGGCAGCATGCTCCCATGACATCTCTTTGCTTAAGGTTCCTTAAATGAAACGACCCAGCATCATTGGATGCTGGAGGAAGAAAAACAGAGTCAACATGATGGCTCTGAACCATCTTTGCCTGATGACTCATATATGACATCCATATAGTTCTGGATTGTCGGCATGTCTAGGCCAGGGAACCTGTGAGGAGCATCAGGTTGGAAATCAATCTTGATAAATGGCCATTTCATGACCTGTGCTGCACTGCATTCTTCAGGCCCATCCCCTATTACACAAAAGTGGACATTTGGCCCATCAAACCGTTCTTTGATCCACTTGAAGCACTGCAGCTTTCCCACCTCCCATGAACTGTAAACTGAAAAACAAAACACAAATGTTACCAACATATTGTTTGCATCTAACTTTGTGGAGTTAATGGGGTCTGATACAGGTACTTCAAGTAGCGAGTAGATTAGTAAATGGCAGCTGCCACGTACACCAATCTATAAGCCATGGAGAGCCTAGGTCACTAATTCATTGGAGAAGTGTGTATTATAGACACATACGTCCAAAAGATTCATTGTTTGAAAACTGTTATATAAAACAGAAAATAAATGCACGAAGAGATGTTCCAGAATAGGACGTACCATTCTCAGATGAGATCACATCATCCAGGCAATAGAGCAAACATTTTGCAAGACTAGGAATCAGTGACCCAGATGTAACTATGCAACTGATGTTTGAAGAGTTGGCAGCAGGCATTGCAGCTGATTTTCCTATTGCTTCTTCCATCAGTTTATGAGCTGCATAATAGGGAAAGAACACTTAAGAATCTAGCAGTAAAAATGATAGTAATTTTTTTTCGGGAATACGCAGGAGAGCTGCGTATCATTATATTAAGAGAGAAAAAGGCGGCCTATACAACACTGCCAGCTCAACTTGGACCAAAGTTGAGAGGCTGTATAAAAAGAAACAAAGACTAAATAGGATTAGAAAGAAATAGGACTAGACCCAACCAGAATTACCACCGAAGTGATGTGCTACCTAGCCCAAGAGCTTGGAGTTTCTTAGCTCCTGCAAGACACCAGAGATGGTGCTCATCCTTTAAACATCTCATTGCTTCAGACAGATTTGGGGCAGTTCCATCGAAAACAACAGAAGGCAACGAAGGATGGACATGACTAAACGTGACCAATTAGTCTAATGCTAACAGATAACACTTATTCCTTTCAAGCCCTCCCATGTTCTACAGCTTCTCGTATCTGCACATAAATTGCGCTGCATATACTTGTTACTGCCTCTAAGATCAGATACCCCAAGCAAGGGCATAACTCATGGCTAGAACCACCTTTTGATTAATGAGCTAACACCAAAATAAGAGAGCCGGCAGAGATCAAATATTAATCAGGGAACAAAACTCTGAGTTGCGATAAGGTTAATGGAAACAACATTCCCCAGTGCAGGATTTGACTAGCACTAATCAATTTCTGGAGCAAAAGATGCAATGAACTGGATGAGCTACACCAATTCAGCTTTGTTACAATGTTCTTTCAATGCAGTCGAAGTAGTTTGTGCATATAGACAGGAAAACACAACAAACTCTTTAGTTCATTTATGGGGACACCACTGTCCAAGAAATTGATACATTTTTATTATTTGAAATAAATGGAGTGCAATATTTATATTTTGTGGTTATGAAATATTAGAATATGCCATATGGTAATCGGTTGTAAGCGATTAAAGATTAGATCATAATGCACATTTCATTTCATGACCAAAATGAAAGTTTCGATACATCTTCTCCATAGACCTTAATTAGAAATCAGTGTAATTTTGTTACTACTAAAAATTATTAACCAAAAAAAATTAGCACAAATAAAAATACCAGATGAAAGCCAGCCATCAGTATATTTGTCCGTCAAGCTATAAAGATCATTCCAGACTTTGACCATGAGTTCATCCAGAAAATTTTCCAAACCCTGAAATCACAGAAAGAGCCCAGTTTAGTGATTAGAAATAACTGATTGATGGAAGTACTGGAAGTTACTACTGCCTCCGTCCCAAATCACTTGTCTTTCTACCCTTCAACATTTGTCTCAAATTACTTGTCTTTCTCACTTCCCAATACATCTTTTCTCTTCTCCCAATACATCTCTATCTCTATCTCTCTCCTTCTCGTTTTCTGTGCACCTATCTTATTCTCTTTTTCTTAATCTTCATGTCCAGAGCTAGAAAGACAAGTAATTTGGGACAGAGGGAGTACATAAGAACGATACCAAGACAACTGAAAGATGACTATCTAATAATCTTGCTCTGTAAACATTCAAGTACAGAACTTTTGGAACCTTATTACTTACCGTTACTAAGAAAATATTTTGCTAAGATCAAAACTTCTTTAGAGAGGAGTCTTCCATGATGCAAGATGTCCCAGTGAATACTGTAGTAGAGAGCCTTCATTTGTTCTAGGACCCAGATATAAATTTCAAGTGCCTAGTACTATTATCCACCAGATCAACACTAATTTTGACATGGCTTTCTGTTGTTTTCCCGGTACAAGATTACAGTTCAAAGTTCAAACTATTAATCAGTGTAGAAGCTACTTTAAAAAATATACAGACACACGTAAACAACTTCCCAGAAACAGAGATGACTACCACACTTGTTCCCATCTAGTTACATAAACTGCAAATTTCTGTGAAATGAATGAGACTTCAGTACAGAAGAATGATTCAGGCACTGCACCTCGTCATATTTAGAAATTAGAATCTTATTGGATGCAATGTAAGTCTTATTTGGCATGTAAAAATACATTCTGTATCAAATAGGAATGGAATAACACAGAATAATATACGTGGACAAAGCAAAGATGCCAAGCTATCTCATGGTACTAAGGAAAATATTTAAGGGAAATGGAGCAAGATAAGGTAAATATTGTGGCACCTTTCCATATTTCTCTCCGATAGCACGATGCCTATAAGCAAGCTTCCTTTTGTTCACATCATCGTAAGGTGCACTAAAACTGTCTGCCTCAAATTCATATGAAGTCAAGTCTTTCCCATCATCATATTCACTCAAAGAATTGAGAAATGGTTCATTGTAATTCTCAATCTGCATTATGTCCAAACAACCAGATCGGTTGGAAAAGATGATTGTAACTCATATCCAAAAAGTGCAGCTAACGATAAGCAAGAACAATGAAGGAAAGAAAGCACTGACTGAGGAAACAATCTAAACGAATCGTGCCAAAGAATTTCATTGAAATTTTGACCTATGAAACAAATAGTACAAAAGGTAACTATACTGCAATCCTAGTGACCAAACAGGATATCCACGTGGACACTTCAGTTTCAAGAATCAGCATGTCATCAAGGCAGACTTATAAATAATCTGATGGAATTCAAGAACAAAGAACATTGCTTAGGATCAGATTGCAAGCTTACAGCAGTGTGGACACAATGTGCAATAGCTATGCCAAAACCTAAATGTGCATAATGTGTGGTAGAATTATTACAAAAAACAAAATATGCACAATGCAATCATTGCTATGCCAACTTAAATGTTAAGTCAGAAGAACTTCTAGATGCCATGCCTTCCCATTACATCCATGCAAAGCTCCTTTTTTCTTTTTTTTGCTGAGGCAAGGAATTTTAACTGGGTCACGTTCAAAACTTATAGTAACTAAACAACATAACGTAAATAAACCCTGTTTCATAAATATAGTAAGATTACTATTAGGTGATAAAAGATTTATGAAATTAAGTGTTGACAAAGACGGACCTCTTCATAAAAGAAGTGTTCATCACAGAGCTCAAGAATGAGGTTCTCCCACCGTTTCCCTATTTGAATACTTTTATCACGATCCTTGAGGCCGTCAAAAGCCCCAGCATATGAACCATCCAGTAAAGACTTGAGTAAAATGAGTGTCTCATCAATGTCCCATATGTACACATTTGTAATGTGGTCCATCACCGCTTTGCTTGAAGCTTGGCCTGTAACCAAGGACGGAGCAACCTCATCCATTTCACTCCTGTTCAAACATTGGATGATGTCAGGCTAAAATCCATAAATGGAGGTGGTTTCAATTTGGTATAGCACGAGGAGGTGACCGTTAGGCTACATATTTACCTGGTGCATGACATAATATATCAAACAAAATACAAAATACAGGTATCTGATCCTAAAAAGGAAACAGAAAACGATAAAGCAAACTAAACGAGGACAGCTCGCTTTATTTTGTGTCTATCACGAGGACAATTCGGTTTACTTCGCGTCTATCAGAAGGTCGGCCTAATACGACAGAACCATAACGCAGCTTCATGAACAGATACTAACTGATCCCCTATAAATGAACAAAGGTCAAGTAAACCGCAAACAAACCTGTACACAAAAGACACCACAGCATACTGAATTTGGATCCCCAACAACACATTGCACACTAAAGTTGATTTTGGTCGTTTCGGGTTAACAAGGAGAACAAAATTCAGGAGTGAACTGAAAAATAAATAAATAGGTACATCATACTTCAAAATTAGCTAAAACAGACACAATATAGAGGGGACGGACACCGGGTAGCAGATGCCCTAAGCACACAACAACGTTAGACATGGATTTCAGTTCCTATTTTGGAAATTTTAGATTTGATAGCTCACATAGTAACAGATAAGGGATTTAATATGTAACAGACCAGACTGCATCCAATCAAACTAAGATAGGGTTCCTTAACAAAGGAAGAAAAAAAAATCACCCCCAATAAACAATTTTGGGGACGGATCAGGAATCCAATCCAATAAAACCCAACAGACACGCCGATTGATCAAGAGCAACTTGCTTGCCCACCTCACAAATGGAGCCACCGAAGCCGGCGGCTGCACCTCTTGTTCCTCGGTGGAACCGAGTGACAAAATGAGCTGTTTATCAAGGGAGTGGGAACTGGGTACGGCCGAAACCAGTGGGTGCTGAGCTGCAAGTCCCCGCTACGGCAAGATACCGGTCATGCCTGCTTGCGGCGCACACGCAGCGTGCGCTCTGCGCTGCCGGCGGCGTGCGCTTGCGCGTGCCATAGGTGGCTTGCGGCTTTGGGTGCCTAGCTTCTTTTTTTTTTTTCCTGAGAACTTTGCGTACCAAGCTGCTGGCCTGCTACCGCTGCTAACCAAAGCCGAGTTCGGTTAGGCCCGCATGGGCTGCTTCGTGCCTAGTTGTGCTGCTGCGTAGTGTGAGCGTTTTCTATCTGCTTGGGTTGGGCCGCCGAGCCAACTTCCACGGCTCGTGAACAAGGTTGAAAAACCTCGAAAATCCCTTGGTTTTTCACGGTTTTTAAGATTTGAATTTGATAAAAATTAAAAAAATTAAAACAAAAATTTAGAAATATAAAGAAACTAGATTTAAAAATGATGAATTACTGTTTAAGAAGTTAAATTTTTTAGATCAGTCAAATAAATCAAAGAAAATGAAAAGCAAAAAAAAAAAAGAACTGACCCTAATCCTCTAAAACTTGTTGCCCCCCCCCCCCCTTCCCTCAGCTTGTTTAGGAAAACAACACGCACGCAGTTGCTAAGGATTGGTCGCACTTTTTTTTTTGTCTGAGTGGTCATAAAAATATGTGGGTGACACTCACATAGCTAAGAAAAAAGAACAAGAAAAACCCCATAAACAACCATAAAAAGAAAAAAATATTCAAATAGAACCACAGGTGCACAGGGATGACTCTACGGGAGGAAAAAGTTAGCCCCTCATACTAGAAGTTAGATGATAGTAGTTCAGAGACCTCATATGATGATAATGATGATGCAAGCAACGATGGCGTCGGCCCTATGAGTGCTTCGTTATCACAACCCATCTCCCCCCTTCATTTCGTAGGCATAAACATATGTCTATCATTTCATATTTCAGATTTATCATTGACGATCTCTATATTTGCAAATAAATCATAATTCACCCACTCTACCAAGTTCAGGACCATAGAGCTCCATCTTTACAGAGGACGACTGCGTCTGTGGATGAAAGACGTCAACATAGTGCATACATGTCTGCCTAGCAAAACAAGGGCTAAATTAACACAGGAGTGACTCCTATTAAAGCTACAATTGTCCTAATATTAGTACTCAACCACCTTTCATAATATCATTTGTCTTAACCACCTACAAGAATAAGAAACAACTGTTCCGTGAACGAGTCTAGCATAGAATAAATAAGGTATAATTGGTGGCTACTCGTGACATTATATTTTTATCAACTCAAGTATCATGATTAGAATTCCATTTTATATAAGTGAAGATATTTTCGTCTATCATATCATGTATCATATTAATTTGTACTTTATATTTTTTATTATTAACTATGAACTATGTCATCATTTATGTATGCGTATATTTTGTATTAGCTATTCTATGTCTGTGTTTTCAATTGCTATATCAATTTATTAGCAAAGGTCATGCAGAAATTTTTTATTAATTTTCACCTGAAATTTTTCAGACAAAATCACAGTTTTCACTCAAACTGAACGGTTTTCTGCAAGTGGCTTCCGTCAAATCGCGTTTCTCATCCTGATTATTAATTACAAGCGGTCCTTAAACTTTGTTTTTCATCCTGATTATTGTTCAGCCAAGTGCTGGACAGCTATTTCAAGAAGCCGCGGCATCAACTCTTTGGCGATGTCGGATCAACCAGTTGCTCGCGCAATGTCGACCAAGAAGAAGCCAACCAAGAAGCGTAGGACTAAGATCGCAGAGGACGTGGCTACATACCAGAAGCGTGGAAGCTCCACCTTCTTCAGGTTCATTCAAGAGAACCCGGAGTTCATGCAACCGCTGGCTCTCATCATGCAAAAATATGGTAGCCAGTCCCCCCACCACCCCCCCGGCTCCGAGCAGCGCAAGCTCTACGACTGCAAACAATGAGGTACCCGGTGGACTGCATCAATGAAGATCCATCTGGGTTGCGGCATGAGAGGGAGCTCCATCGAGGCATTGCTATAGTTGGTCGAGCCGTTCCTCCCATGCGCTTTCTGCCCCCATCGAGATCCAATGCAACATTCTCAACCCAAATTCTTTCAATTAACAATGATGCCCTTGTTAAATTTACATCTACATTGATTGAAGTTCGAATCTCAGTCGACTATTCCCTTCCGTTTCCTTAAAAGAATACAATCAGTATTTAACCTGCTGATGCTCCAAGAACATGTAACACTGATCTCGTTAAGCATACGAATATAAGTACAAAATCAGCGCCAAAGGGACCAGAGAGCCATAGGGATTTAGTAAATCGTAGGACCATCAAATGTGGGTCAAATCCAGGCCCGCACGATCAAAGCCCGAAGGCGTCACGGCGAGCAGACATGCAGACCACTCTGGTTCTCCGTACACACTACCATGCTTCCTTCCTTTCTAGTCATCCAGAGCATCGGCTTATTGTGCACGGATGATTTTTTTTTTCACGAACCGAAAAAAGGAAAAACCCGTTCTAAACAGCTGAATAGATTCAAAACGAGACAGATAATTAACGATGCTGGTGGCAAGATTTTTTGCAGTTGATCAGATAATTGTAGTCTGATATTTTTGAGTCAACACATCTAAGATTCTGTGAAGGTTATCCTCACATCAACCGGATCAAATCTTGCGCTCCGCATTCACCAGTGTCGTGAAGGGGAAAAAAAAGACAATAAACAAAGGGGAAGAAAACATGGCATCACTGGACTGGGAAGGCTCAGAAGGATCCATTGGTTTCTCTCAATCAGTAGGGCGTAGGCGTAGGCCCCTCAGAAAATCCCTTATCAATGACGCATCACGGCCTCCTACCACAAAGACCAAAACATCGGACAAGAAAGCGAAAAACCATAGTAAGAATCAGATCCAGAAATCATCAAAAGACAGAGCAAGCAACGATAACCCCGTCGCCACGAGCAGGGTGGGATCGAACGGTTCGGAAGTGAGAGCAGAGCAGCGCAGCGCAGTGCGGCGGCGGGGGGAGGCCAGACAGCAGACAGGGAAGTTGGCTGGTGGTTCTTTGCAAATATATAGGAGCGGTGATGGGCTAGGGTTTTCGGGAAGGAAAAGAAGAAGCCCAATTGGAAATTTAAGATGGGTTTACCGTTTGGCGAGCCCAGTTGAAGCAAGATCAAACCAGTTTTTTTTCTTGTGAAATAATAATTTTTCTGTTATAAACTGGGACAGGGAACATTTATATATATATATATATATATATATATATATATATATACCGACAGATATTCAGTCATTGGTTTGGCGGGCATCGAAAGGGATGGAAAAGAGAAAATAAGCCAAAACCGAGTGAAGAACTCGCCAAAAAAAAAATGTGAGGAAGCATGCAAATTTGAAGTTATGTACACCACACTAAGGGAAGGGATAGTTTTTAATAAGTTATTAGTAGAGTCGAAATTTCCAAACCGTTGGGGTACAACACCCCCTCCGCCTTGCTCTCTCTTAAGAATGTCGTTCGTTACGGCATTCTTTGGTCGTTTAGAATTATTGTTCTAGGGACTAACAGTTTTGTAACGAACAGAACATGTTAATCTCAAAACCCTTATCTCTGCAAACAGTCGTTGAATTTTAATATAGAGACTGAAGTTTTCAAACAAAAAAAAATTCTCCAAACTCAAAGAACGATCACCAGCTTTTCAGTTTGACGCACACATAGAATTGAAACAAACTGGACACATTGCCAAATGTAAAAGAATTTCCTTTATCTATTATATTGCAGCATTATCATTTACAGATGATTTTTGTGTCACAATTACAGTGCTCAGGAGGGACCATAACAACAGTCCGCTCGGCAGATGTGCCGTAATCATTAGTTCCTCGGTAGTCGCCTCCAAGAAAAAAATGGCAGGCAACGGAGTTATAATCATTTACAGTACAGATAATCAGTTAGCTCGGTAGGATAAGCAATCAGTATACAGCCATTAGCTCGGTGGCCTACCAAAAGAATGAATTTTATCAATAGCGTAGCAACAAATAAATGAATCAAAATTTATCAGAAACAATCTTTCCTTTTCCCCATATCTATATGTAGGCATTTTTGGGGGGGGGGGGGGGGGGGGGGGGGGGGGTGGGGGGGTGAACGGTTAGGAGTCAGCTTTAAGATCATCTATATACACCCAAGATTATTGAGTCAAACATTAGCAACTCAAATCCTCATTGCCCTCCTGCAAGCCTGTTCATTGGACAGTGCTGAGCGTCATTGCTCCAAAACTGAATGCAAGAGCGAACCTTGTTACCAATCTAAAACCATGTGTAACACTAACTCTTGAGTAAACAAATATAACAGAAAATGGTGAGTATTCTTGCCTGATGGAACGTTCATCAAGAAATCAGTAGAAGTTGGGGAAATTTTAAACCATCGCTGACCTAACATTATGTGGGCAAATAAGGTCAGCAAGAGATACTGTCTGTATAGACAGCAATCATAGCATACATGTTGATTTGAACAAAAAATAATCAAGAGGACAGTACATCTAAAAAAATGAAAGATATAGCACTCCATGTGAAGAATACGAAGAAAACCGAGCAAGACACAGACAGTTAATGATTACTAGTTCAGCTGTTTCTAGTGGGTTCCAAAGACAGGGGCAGTATTGCAATTTGTGGCAACCAAGCCAGGGTAGGCCCAAAGAAACGAAACAAAAGATGCACATATATTACTTACCAACAGATCATGGTTTAGCTCATGTCAAAAACTTGGACTCAATTTTTGCAGTCTGTCACTGGTCACCATCAATCAGATACTTCCAAACAGCAAAAGTGAGACCCCTCCATTCACAACAATTCGCAGACCCATCCTGATTCACCTCTAGAGCCATCTTTGGCAGTACCATTATAGCAGAAATGATGAAGCAACTGTGCCATGGTACATCTTTATTGACAGGATGAATAATGATCTACTACTTAACACTTTCATGGTTGATAGACTCCAACGATTGGCGAATCAGTTGAAGGAAACCCTTAACATTGTGGAAACTGAAATCAAGTACTTCCCTTGCAAGAGTAACACCATCCACTTGATTCTTTCCAATACCAGAAAGATAAGAAGAGAAAGAATTTTGTGATTTTCTGGTCCCCTCAAATGCATTATTTACATCCTCTGCCTGCATATAAGAAAAAAAAAATTCAATACATCTCAGTTGTTCTCATCAATATATACCATGCACCAATGCATGGAAAGGCAACAAGTTTATCATGATTAAAGGTTATGATGTAGGCATATTTATTGACAAAAGGAAAGTAATTCAAACCAGAATCAATTCATATATATATCAACAAAAAAGATATGAGAATTTTAGTGATAAAAAGAAACTGCTGCTGCTGTATATGCTCATCATCATTAAAAAAACTGCAATACAGAATATGAACTCGTAAATCCAAAATTTATATTCGAGAAAAAGATTCTGATTTCGAACTATATGTATTTGATAAATTTTCAGAAGACAGAAAATTCCCTCGCTCGACATTCACGAACAGACTCACGATCTCCCTCCCTCTCCCTCCCTCCCTCCCTCAAGAATGCTGCCCAACTGTTCCTGCAGCACTCGTGCAGTCCCTCTCCCTCCCTTCCCTCCCTCAAGAATGCTGGCCAACTGATCCTGTGGCACTCGGGCAGTCACGCACACACACGCACGAGCTCCTCACCACCCAGACTCCTCGAACATGAGCCATTCTCTCCATCACACGATCCAGTCTTCTTCCCAACTTGCCACGAGCCATGGCGAACACGCCCCACGTCAAACGCTTGCTGCTAACCTGCTCAATGCACACGCCTGTACTCCAACAAATTCATGCCACACACGCTAACAGATTTTGAGCGCATCAAGTCATGATTATCCTAACAAAAGCTTCTAAGATATCTTCCGTGTTTTGCAACGCAGAAAAAGGAACTAAACTGGGAGAAAGCAACAGCAGGTAATTTTCATCATTTTTCTTATTCCAGCATGGACATGTCTTAGTGAGTAATGGCAAAAGAAATGTCCCAAGCATTCATATTCAATGCCAGAAACAAGGAACTTACATAAGCAAGCAGTCCCATCAAGTGATGATTGTTCCGAGATATTGGATTGCCAGTTATCTGAGGAGAGTATACACCTCTTATCGAAACACTCTTAGCAGCTGTGCTCTGGTTATTTAAATTATCAACATCTGAAGCTGAAGATGATGGTGACTCAGCTAGCAAAAGAAAAAGAAATGAAAAGAAATGAAGTATCAGATCAACCATTAAAAGAAAAGGAGTGATGATGACCTAAATTCCATTGATAGATAGCATAAAATTATGGCATTTGCATCTGTTTCATGCATCTGAGATAATCACATCAAATCTCTCTTTTCAGAATAAAAGATGAAGTGAAATTTGACATGAGATTCACTAAATCACGTGTAAGGATAAAAAGGATTTCCAATGATGAGTATGGTTTGTGAAATGTGCAACCTTCCTAAGTAATAACTCCAGAAATGCTGGAGAATGGGTTCACCACAATTACAGTAGTTTAAAAATTCAATCCACAAAAGTCATTGAATGAACCCATGAAAACGATCATAACGAAGGCCATGACTAAAACTAAGCAGTGTGAATGATTATAGAGGCTTTAAGATATATTAAAATGAATATGCAGCTTCATCAGTTAAAGAATATGCAAGAAACCTGGAGGCGCCATCAAGGATGCTGTTTGCAATGCATTTCTATCTTTAATGGCACCAGGATGTTTAAAGAAGGCAGCCTTCATATATGCCACTTCCACACATTTATATGCCAAAGCAGCATTCACCATTTTCTTAAGTCGCTCAAATTCATGAGCACAAAATCTGTTTAAGACAAGCCAATAGGGAGAAATTAGTTATGTTATTGCATGTAACTATCATATGGAAATACTCATGTAAGTAAAAGGTTACAGGATATATTTAAGTAACACCGACTGGCAATTAAACAAATAGCAGATTACCAACAAATTCTAACATGCTAGGTTAAAATAACAGAAATAAGAATCTATTCAGACACTAATCAGTTGGATAATGATCCCTAAAAAATGATTAATATTCCATCCCTTCAAAAGAAGTACATGCTGTCCCGAAAGAACCAAAGAATATTGAAACTTGATATGACAGGTGCAAATAATATTAGCATACATCATGTCTGCCTCGTGCTTCCTTAAGAGAGACATTATACGAAAGAATTTCTGTCTACAGAACACTAAAAGAGAGTGAATTGGTCCGTAGGATATAAAAAAACTTGATTGTCCCATGGACACTACAAAATTGTGATATTTGTCTACAACATACTCATGCGAGAAAATCAACCATTTTGAAATTTTTTATCTCAATGTACAAAATGAAATACAACATAAAATTTGGCATAAATATATAAATATTGTATTCACTTTGCATGTGAATTTTATATATTTTATCTGATTGTTTGCATAGTGTCGTTGCGAAAATAAATATAATTTTTGTATAAAAGTTATGAAAATAATCGAAAGAAACTGAACACACAAGTAGGGAACATAATAAATATTGTATATTTTTTTTGCCAAATTCCAAGTTCTAAGCATTTTGTGCATTGAAATAAAAATTTTGAAAATAGTCCATTTTCCTGCTACAGTATGCTGTAGATAAATTTCACAGTTTTATAGTATTCATGAGACAATCAACTTTTGTGGTATCTTACAAACCAATCCGCTCTTTTGAGTTTCTTACACAAAAAATCCATTATAAGAATGTTGCTCACCCGCAGAGGTTCCCTGTTTCAGAATATAGCTGCATAATTTTTATTGAATCCACTTGTTTGGAGCTATCAGCACTTGAAACCTCCCAAAGAAAAGCAACATTCAGAAATTTCAGGGCTGCCTCAAAGCACATGCTTGTGCTCTCAAAGTCATCACCTTTTTCCTACAGTAAGAGATAGCAATGAATGTCAATATACATCAGATGAGAGAAAAGGGGAAAAAGCAAATAGTAACTATCAGACATGCAAACCTTCAGACGTTTAGACAAGTGCTTCAAATCTCGAGCCTCCTTCAGCAGAAGATTTGCATTTATTGGATTTGAAGGACGATCATTAAGAGTTACTTGCTTCCTAGTTTCCATATCTTTTGCAACAGCATTTTCTGATTGCTTTGCCCTACATGTGGCATCATCACTTGCTGCATTGTTTAAGGATGGATGTTGCTTGCTTCCTTTTACTGTAGATGGATTTACTTTTAGGTCCTTATGCTGAATATTACCTTTATCAGCCCTAACTTTCCCAGAAATCAATTTTTCATTGTCACTTTGGTTTGAACTTATATGAGGCGGAGTTTTCCCATTTTCACGGGAAGTTGGTTGCTTATGACTGCAGTCATCACGTAATGAAAGGGAAAGGGAAACTGAATTAACCTTTTGTTTCTTAACAGAATTCAACTCTCCATTCTTAGTGCCAAATATAGAATCCTTGTTGTTAAGGCCTTCATTTTTGAAATCTTGGTCATCTGTCAACAAGTCCCCATCCACTACAACATGACGATCCATGTATCCGTTAAAGCAACCAGATAGACGAGCTTTAGCTTGATCAGAGTCAGACCCAGAATCATACTTTCTCTTGGATCGTGACAAGCCTTTCTTCCCTGAATCCTGAGACTGAACATTTTCTGTAATAGCCCGTGAATGCCGTTTATGTTGATCCAAAGCACTTTTATCTGTTCTCAAGGGTGAAGAGGAAACTGAATCCACAGGAGAGGTCCTAATTTCTTGAAGATCAGCCTTATCCTTGTGGGAGTTGGATACCTTAGATGAACTGGAAGCGGCAACCATTGTTTGTGTATCACAAACATTCCTCCTAGTGGATCTTTCAGAGGGCATTTGATGCTTAAAATGGATATTCTCTTGAAGCACCTCACTTAAACACCCTTTCTCAGCACAAATGTTAAGATCATCAACTCCAGTGACACCATCTCTACCATTGTCAAGTGTCCTATCTGCCTTTGAAAAGTTCAGCTCTGACCTGGGTTTTTCCTTCACGACATTACTTCCATTTTGTTTTGTAACACACTTTGCAGTAGTATTGTTTGTTAGAGGGTTAGGATCACGCTGGCACAACATTCTTTCTTTGGATTTTTTCTTCTTATTTGAGGCTAAGTCTAGAAGATTGGATTTTCTGGTATCTGATGTTTTTGCAACCTCATCTGAACTTTCACCATGATAATGCATGCCTGACGAAGATGAACCATACTTTCTCGTGCCAGGTGACTTACCAACATGCTTATGCATGTTTTTTGGAGTTTCATTGACTGACGGACTACTTTTGCAAGTAACAAATTCAGAGGAATGATGCGTGGCTCCCTCATTGAATTCTTTCTCTATTTTCTTTGATGCTCTCAGGTTATCATAGGCAACCCCTACAATGCCCCTTGTTGGAGTCTGATCTTTTGTAACATTTTCTCCTGAACAGACTTAAACATTTAGAAGAAAAACTAGAAAAGAAATAATAAAACAAAATGTTAGGCAGTGCACCTTTACTTGTGGATTCTATAAGCTTCCGCTTTTCCTTGAGTTTAGGGAAGCAATCAATAGCATCAAAATTTTTACTTGAATGAGCACGTAACTTCTTTGAGGGCTTCAACATATCATTCAAATCTAAATTATTGGCCACATAAGCTCCATCATGGCAACCTTTCAGCTTCCCTGATGTAGTGGTCGACTGTATATTTCCCTCAAAACTTGAAGCGGTAACTGTGCCTATGCCTGATGCAGCATTATCATTATCACGACAATCATCTAGAAAATTATTTTCAGATGCAGGAACCATATATAGTGTACGAAGAGCTCTCGTGGTGTCTTCTTCACTAATTTTGCAACTATTCATTCCAGATCTACAAAGATGTAAATGACAACGTGTTAAAGGTAAAACAAGAATAGTTCTATCAAACACAGCATTCAACAGTACTTGCAAGATGCAACAAGGACAATTCCATGAGTACACCATAGGAATATAATTTTCCAAACACTCCAGGAGGACAGATACGTGAAAATCCAGGTAGAGATCAATCAAATTTGAGCAATTATTTTCCTTAAAGATAATGGTTTAAACAGAGATTTATATCAGTTCACGCATATTATTAAGAAAGAATGATGGAAGAGAACTTCAGCAAATTATTGCATTCAGAGAAACTAAAAGAGCATATAGCAAATATATAAATAAAAAGATTACCACTTGTAAAATAGAACCTTTGTTCATTCCTGCCCCTCTCTACCTAGACTGTTAATTCAACACAGTAGGTTTTCTCTTCATTCGTTTAGGTTTTCCCAGCCTTTGAGGGCTGTGCTTGTACAGTTGTAAGTTGTTTTTATGTGATTATATATCTACCATGAGGGTTCCCCTAGTGTATTTCTCTTAAAAATGAAAATGAAGTAGATTAATTGTTCCAATCAAGAACTTACAGCCAATTCAGCATGTTGCACCGCCATTTTTTGGGGAGTGTATCTGGGTTCATCCCATAAGGCAAAAGACGCCACTTGTCACACTTATCACAGCACACCCACTCTTCATTTATCACAACTGGTGCTGCATCAGTTAGCGCTGTTGATGAATCTGCATTCTCATTCTTGCATGCTGATGACAATGGATCTGACTTTTCCATAGAAAAGGTATTCATTTTGTGCTCAACACCATTTCCACCAGATGATTTGTTATCAGAGTTCCCAGATGTGAGGGTCTCTACCTCAAGCTTCAATTTCTTATCTTTTGCGTATACAGTAGCCAAATCAATTCTATGATCCAAAGCATGGTTCTCATCTTCACCACAAGATTTTCTAGTCATATCATCACTCAACCTTTTATGTGCTTTGAACCTGATCTTCCTTCTTGAAAGGGCAGCTTGTGAAGAAGTTTTCTGTTCATTCACTTTTATCATTTCAGAAGAATTTCGATCAACATTTTCTGTTATAATATCCACAGATTTAGCACTAGTCAGGCTTCTAATTTCCTTGCTTTTGTGCTGCAATTGTTCAGCTTTAACGTACACTGCTTTTCCTTGGTCTCTCTCAAGGCATGCAGTTTTCTTAGGAATGTTTTGCAGGTGACTTGAACTAGTGAAAGAACAACTATTGAAGTCATCAGAGCCATATTTAGTTTTATCCAAAAATACATGATCCAATGAAGGCTCTGTCTTAGTTCGTTTGTTCTTGTCAACATGTCCTTTCAGTGGATCATTCTTTGTTTCCTTCAGCTGATCTGAAACTTCACTAATAAGTGCTGCTGACTCAACTGAATGTCCTGTCTTTGTGGTTCTAGGTAATACTACTGAGTCTGTATCATCTAAAATGTCAGAAAATTGAGGATTAACTCCCTTATTCACAGCTAGTGCATTCTTAAGTCTGCCCATCTGACTTTTCATCGGACTTTTCTTCTTCGACTTCTTTTCCCCTTCGCCTATCTTTTCATTAGACTTTTCTCTGCCCATCTGATCTTTGTTTTCTGGAGTAGACATAGATGAGGTTGTACAGGTCCATTCTCTCAGCAATTCTGCTTTACCGTCGTGAAGGTCAGGTGCATCATGTTTTACCATTACAACTTTTGGTTTTTCTCTCACTTCTAGAGCAGTTTCTGCAAGGGGTGATAGCAAGAGTCCTCCAGGAATAGAGTAGCAGGTCATAATCTGTCCAAAACAGAATTGATTAACTTATTAATAAAGTTAATCAAATAAGGATTTGCCACAAAATATAAATTGATAGACACAAATCCTAACCTTGAAAATAGTACGTGGAGATTCTTCAGGTAAAACATTGGGCACTGGAGCATCGGCGCTCCCATCTAGGCTCCCTTCAACAGATGATGAAGGGGAAATGTCGAGGCCCAGGCCACTGTAAATATCAGCAGTATTTCTTGCAAAAGTTCTATTGTTATTCACCTTGATACATAACTCTGGTGCCTTCTGCTCTGGACCATTGACTGCTTTGTTCAACATCTGTAGAGAGGGACCATGACTCTCATTGGATATCTGATGGTGATCATTTCTCCTGCTGCTATCTAATGCAGTCTCAGCAAAATGATTCTTTTGCGCAGTCTGGGAGCACATTGATATATTTTAATAGGGTGACATTAAGCTAGTAATCCTATCAAGTTAATAAACCATGAACTTTGTAGAAGAATACCTTCATTGGCATGTATGGTGATCTAGAGGCACTGCCAAGGCGTGGAGGAATCGCAGGGCTTCTAGATTGGGACAAGACCAACGAGGAATGTGGGTATGTTGGCAAGAATGAACCATAGCCCCCATACTGTGAACCTATTCAGCATAAACATTTTCTTATGAGCCAGTACAACATAAGTAACTATATAATTGTAAAGAAAATACTGTGCAAACTTGTGTTTGTCATACCTAAATTCTGAGCAGATATTTCTCCTTCAAATTTCTTCTGGAAACAACCCAACAAATCCTGAATTTTTTCATCCTGTACAAAATACAGCATACATTATTATTCACCGGAAGTGCCATCACAAGTTAGCTGTTCTCTGACCTGTACGCCTGTACTAAAAATATAGTCTGTCTGCAAACAAAAGCTAAGGCAAACTCATAAAGTGGATATAGTTATAGAGCAACAAATGACGAATGCACTGTTACTGGGTATTAATGATGCAGGATAGCATAATTTAGCAAGAAAAACTCAAGAACCAGATATAATCACTTTCCAGTTAAAATTCAAGGAGGCAAGGACCTTAGGCTAGAGCCCTCGTAAAACAAAAAACAAGCTTAGACGAGTTACCTCCCAACATGGGCAAGATATAGCATCAATTCACTCGCTTTTATGAAATGGTAGGCACAGACCACACCCATGAACTCTAGCCACATGATACGTCTTTTTTAATAATAATAATAATAATAATAATAAGGAACCTTGTGCAATAGGCACATCAGCAGAAGAATAAAATGAGAAATATGAATTGTGGCAATAGTTACCCATAATGGATAAATTCTAGGATATATCAAAAATGCCATATGATATCACATTCCTATTGATAAACATTTATTCAAGCTCACCCCAACCCTATTGAGGCAAAATATAGGAATGTCCAATATCAGTAAAAAAACATAGTAATTAATGAACGAGTATAAAAAACTCCATTGTAAGGAATATGGGCTAAGAGAGGAAAAAGTTTCATCTTAGTACCAATCCCAAAGTACAAAGATCTGCAAAAAAAAAAAAAATGCAGTGTTCTTTGTTCAGTTTATACCACCCAAGACACAACTCCATCATTTTCAAGACAGAAATGTCATATTATTAGGGGAAAACAAGAGCATGTTTTGAAATATGATCTTCCTAGAAATAGAATTTTTGATAAGTCTAGCAACCAGAATAGAAGAACTATGTCACACTAAAAGAATTTTTCTCTATCCTTAAAATCATGTGCAAGCCAAACTATATTGATATGAACACTAATCTGAAAAAAAAGTCATAGCCTAAAAATGTAGTCGATGATCAAACCCAATTACTTCATTCTATTAAGTATCAAAACATCAATCACAGCATAGTTTTCAGCTAAAAGATCAAGTAACGAATCATACAGAAGTAACTAGAATCAAAAAATGAAATCAATACTAAAACTATTTTTCTCTCAGACCATAAGCTTATCATCTTGCAAGTAATGACAACCTATGCATCCCTTCAAAACTAACTGAAAGCTTGTACCACAAAGCACTGTGTATAGGGAGGAGTATATAGAGGGCTGCATTAGTAACTCCGGATTACTTTTGCATTCCCACAACAGCCCCATCCTACGTACTGCATCTAAGCATTGCTAATGAGTCACCGGTATTTCTGGAGAGATCAACCACATTCACATCTCACCACATGCCACACGGGCAACAATGCACTGACAAGTCGCTAGCCGTCACTCACTGAACAGCCAGAGAGGCAATCCAGATTGAACAGCAAGCCAATATAATCAGTAATTTTTATTAAGAAATAATGCAATCAGTAATTCATCAGGTTGACCAGAAAGCACGATCAAAATTTAACCCGTCAGAGTTCTCCCAAAGCTGCACACCAAACCAAACTGACCCACAGTTACTGTTACGCAAGAACCAAAAATTCCACTACGCTACAACAACACGAACAACAAAGCTACACTGGTAGTACCATTGTCGCCGTACGAAAAAAAAAAAAAGGGAGAGATACCACCAGCTCATCGGCCACCTAATTCGCAAGCAGACAGAACAGTCGGAGGGAGAAGAGAGCGCCTCTTACGATGTAGGTGAGCGCCTCGGGATCGAAGACCCCATCGGCGCCGCCTCGGGCGCACGGGTACCGAGCTCCGCCGCCGAAGGCCGCCTCACCTTCCTCCAGCTCCAGCTCCCCCTCCTCTTGACCCATCCCCGCCGCCGCCGCACCAATCAGCAGCTCACATCGACCGGGGCCGCGGCGATCCCCGCCGATCGCCGCGCCGCCGGGATCGCGGCCCTTAGGGTATTTGGCATACTTTTCTTTTTCCCTTCTCCCTCCCTCCCTCCTGCGGTTTAGATTTTTCCAATATTTTGGTTTTCTTTTTTCCTGTTTGTTTGCGCTCGTCGAGCCTTCGGCGTAGACACTGTTTGTTTTCCTCGGAGGAGGAAGCGAAGAAGAAACGGAAATAACTATTTTCTAGCGCAGGAGAAACCGGAAACGAAATAGTATTGATTGACTCAGGTGTCGGCACTTTTGCGACCTAGTCCTTCACGTACTAGGTAGGGATGTTCATTAGTACTGTTTTTGGGTCCACGTGCCACGTTCGGCTGCAGTTGGATGCTCGCTGAACGGCTGAGATAAGTAGGGTGGCAAAAGGCGAATATGTAATTTCTCATGGGCGTACGTGGAGAGAGAGTGCAGTCGTTAGGGTGCCAGGTTCAGCAGTTTATAGCTATGGCCCCCCTATACAATTCGGCATTGACACTTTCTAATAATAATAATTAAAAAACAGAGACAGTAATATTTTACGAATATACATGAATAAAATATGGCTGCACGAGCGCCGCAAGTTGACGTGTCGTTATCGTCGCGCGTGCGGTGTCGTCACCGCCTGTCAACCGTGCCTCAGCCCAGGATACGTGCGGTGCGGCGATGGCCGATGGCGAAAGCAATGTGCGTTCGCAATGTGTTCGTTTCATGGAAGCTTGCCAAGCCAAAATTTCAGTACTCCGATTTGAACCATTGGATTGGGCTCGGTGTATGATTATCATTCGATTGTTTACATTAAAAAAATCAATCGATTGAAATCACGTGACAAATTCAAAAATAGGGTCAATCCTCGAACTTGCTTCCGCAAATCCAAATAATGTTTTGAAAAAAGAGTATCCACTCACTTCTATAATACTACTTACAGAAAAGCTTTCATATATTGGAGAGCTCTCTATAACGTAGTACGTTCGGCAAAGTAGTGCTAAAAGTTATAGCTGAACTATGATAAGACAACATCATGCTAGTACGCTAACTTATTTCAAACCTTACCTCTAAACTAATCAAATATAATGCTGATGATTGTCTGGGGAATGAATTTACAGAAGAGGGTACCTTTTTATGAAAATGAGCAAAAAAAAAGAAAAACGAATGAAAAACTCTGCGTAATTGCATCTTACCTTTTTTATGAAATAATTCTTACCCTCCTTTTCCTTTTATTAGTACATATATCTTACCTTTTCTGTGGAAGGAAGGAGGGAACGAAGGAAACCATCACGAGGCAATCAGGTAGGTAATGAAAGGGAAAAAATGTCTATGTCACCCTTCGTTTATGGAATGTGTAGGAAGGAAAAAATAACCGTAATAAAAAAAAAGACCGGGAGGAAGAGGGCTGTCCAAGCTTTTTTTGTTCTCTCTATTAGTGTAGTACTAACAGTAATAACAGTTTATGATATGAAAAAAAAAGAAAAGAAATAATGTAATTAGTGAGTAAATATAAGTCCCATATAATAATAATAATAATAATAATAATAATAATAATAATAAAGGGGGTAATTATTCTGATTGGGCACACGTCGGAGGTAAGTTTGCCTCGGTGGAAAAGAACAGAAAAATAAACGCGTGTTTGTACACAAGGCATAAACATCCTTGATCAGATGTCAAGTCGGGTCGTGTCATGTGAGCCTTATAATTAATCCTACATTTATTAGAAGTTTAAAGCATTGATCAACCGTTTGATTACATGGTGGTGGGTACCTCATGGTAAAGCGACACATAATTCGTATGTAACTTGATCTTGAGTTTAAATAGGTAAATTCAAATTTGAATGTTGAGGTTTTGAGATTGAAGTTTAGGTGTATATACTGTAATTCGGTATGATGGTTATCCCATCCTTTTGCTTCATCTTTAATATTTGTAAGATAAAGGTCGCTATGTAAAATTATACTTGACCTTTCAAATATCCCTAGCTTCAAACACTATTATACCCAAATGCAGATTTTAATAAATTTTGTGAGTGAGGTTATTTAATATAAAATATTATGTATTTATCCTTTATATATAAGAATACAATTATTTTTGCGTCTTGCATAAGTGGAATTTTCTTCATCTCTAAGAATTTGAATATTTGTAGTCTATTTCAATATATATCATTATCATGTTCCAATAGCGTGTGCGTGCCATACGTGCCAAAATATTAGTCAAATATAATGCTGATGATTGTCTGGGAATAAATTTACAGAAGAGGGTATTTTTGAGCCTGGACTGAAAAAGAAAAAAAAAACGAAAAAGGAATGAAAAAACAACGCAAAGAAAAAAAAAACGAAAAAGGAATGAAAAAACAACGCTAGAGGGAGGGCTTGAACCTCCGACCTTGTGGTTAACAGCCACACGCTCTAACCAACTGAGCTACTCCAGCTGCTTGCTGCAGTTAATTAACTATCCTATTAGAAGCAATACTAGAAAATATCACAAGTTACCGTACTCCTGTCTATAAGGCTCAAGTAATATTAGAAAAACATAGAAACACCGAATGGATAGAATATGTTCTACTCTCGTGAAAACAAAATAGCACCGCTTCAATAGAATCTATTCTACTCTTTTTGAAGAACAAACTATTTAAACAAAAAGTAAGGATCAATCTCTTCATGTGAAGGCATCGCTGTTTTAATTATTGGATGTGCACACCTAGATTTTTCAATGCTAGTTCATTCAAAAAAATATCTATTGAATAACAAAAATGTTTCACCTTTGATAAACATTTGCTCTAGCTTAAAAGAAAGAATATAATATTGATTTGTTTCACATGATGTTATCAAGAAATACGCATAATTGTATACAAAGCGTCATAAATAAATGGCCCACATGCTTATTTTTATTTGTTCTGAAAGTGTAACAGGAGCCGATCAAAAAAAAAAAAATGTGACAGGAGGATATCCAAAATCTCAATCACGTGAGAACTAGCAAACCTTAAAAGTAAAAACATGCCAATATAAGCCTTCTAGAGTCTAGATGTATGCATTTGGAATTTCTATGAAACAGTATGAACAAGCAGCTCTCTTCATAATGTTAGGAGAGAAGACCGGACATGGTTGTTTTGCTCAAGCTCTTTTGCAGAGATAATGAAGTAATAATGAAGTATCACCCAGTTCGTGTTCAATATGTGAGCCACTGCACGTAAATTCTATAAATTCCAAAACTAGCCTGAATCTGACTCCAACCAGGCTCTGAATTTTGAACATTTTAAGCTGGGGTGCACAGTGAGTGACAAGTGATCAAAGATATACTGATAAGTGTCAGAAATTGGAAAATTTTATGACATTCTTAACAATAAGTCAATCTTTACAGCATCATATATTATGAAATGAGGATATATTACCGAAACATATCAGCTACTAGAATGACAACAGCTGCAGGCAGCCGAGATACCCCTTTTTATTTTAAGGTTTGCTTCTGCACGACTATTTCCATTTTTCAAAAGAACTGCTGCCAATATTTTTTTCAAGGGCCCAGTTCCTTCGCCAATTATCAACTGCTCTTCTTACTGTGGCTCTGGCCTCTAGGATCTCTGCATCAGTGAATTTGTGCTCCACTATTCCCACTGGACCTGGCTGGAGGACATGTATTACAGTCTCGATATCTTGCTCCATCTGCCTGAGAGAGAACATCTAGATAGACAATCAAAACATAGTTGATAATTTCACTTCTAGAGTATTTTTTTTAAAAAAGTTTATCACTGAAGGACCGAGAAAAGCACTTTGATAGCCCCTCTCAACCAGGCATTTGCCCATGTGTAGCTAGGATGCGACTGCAGGCCACATATTGCAGACAGTGGTACAGGAAGGGTTGATGGTTGTTTTAGAATTCACCTCCACCAGGAGTCGAACTGAAGACCTAGGCTGCTGCTAAGGTCACTGCAACCACTAGGCTGACAAAATGGCGTACTAATCTTTCAAGGAATACTGGACGAAGCGAGGCTATAGATTGCAGCGGCTGCGAAACATCTTGGTAGTTTGATGCCGTGAGAGTAGGCTTAGAGAAGTACGGGTTAAGGGTAGTCATTGATAAATCTTTGTAAGACTACCTGCGGCCGACAAAAAGCGGCGCAATATGTACAGTCATCGACCTTTTTTGTCTTAATACAAAGATGCGCAACTCTCCTGCGTATTCTAGAAAAAAAAATATGGCGTACTAATAATACAATGGGAGATTGGGATTATGCTGAAAGTTTTCATGTATGATGTACCTGACAAGTTGAGGCAGCCTTTGAGGTAACAGCCTTAGAAAAGACATCACCGTAAATTTGTTTTGAGTCCGATTCCTGCAAATGAGTGGTACCACACAATATCAGAAACAAGATAACCTCTTTCAGAAGAAAAAAAGAAATTAGTATCTTTGTCTTGGTATGTGGTATACTCGTGCAGAGACGGACCGACCATATGCCAAGGTAGGGCGGCCGCCCTACCCTACCTAGGCAACGGGAGATCCCCTCCCCTCTCCACCGAGATTCTCTGGCCCCGGCAGCCGTACACAACTGCCCCAATCGGCCAATCCCCATGCCCGACCGGAGTGAACTCTCCTCACCCCTATCCCCGTCCCCGCCCACTGGCGAAACTTTCTTCCGCCCCAGCGCAGGGATGGATTCATCCCCGTAACTACAGTAGGGAGGAGGATTTGACAACGAGCTCAGCGCTTACCTTCAGTCGAAGCTGGAAAAGGCAGGCAGTCCGTGATCACCCCTCGCTGCCGGCGGTGAGGTCCGGAGATTGAAGATCCCCTCGGCTGCGCGCCGTTTGGAGAAGCGGAGGAGTGAGAGGCGCGAAAGATGGAAACGTGCTAGCGTGTGACGGATTTTTTACATTTGGCCCCGATGAAAATAATATTTTATGAATGACCCTTCTAAATCATTATTTGCAGAATCTGACCCTTTTTGATAAATTAATTTGACGCGACATGTCTATACTATCATGTCATGTTGACTAACGACCAAATGACATTTCGAGAAGAGACATGACATGATATATTTATCAGATTGGACATATGACACTGAGTCATGCCGAAGTGTTTGACGTTCGAGTCCCGTCAACCTAGAAATACTAATTTACGTGACCAAAAGGAGCTAGATTCTAAAAATACTGATTAAAAGGACAATGTGGAAGGTCACTTGTGGCGCGCCACAGTGTCCTCTAATTTTATGGGCCAGACTGGAGAGTTCAGTTTTTCAATTATTCGATTAACACGGGAGGACGAAGAGAGAGTTAACTTAGAGTCGAATTAACTGTAGATTTTTCCTTTCTATAAATTGGTTTAGTTTGGTGATTCTTTTTTTGTGATTAACAGCATGCATCCATTTTTTCCGAGGAAAAGGCATGTGCGAGATTTGTTGTTTGGCATCCAATCGATCTGCTTAGGGATAGTTTGGTCTATTCATATGGTTGAAATACGAGAAAAATGATCTTCGTAAATTGACAAAGTGTCAAATTCTCAGTTCATTTTAATGGTATAAGATCAAAGCTAAAATTGCCCACGCTAAAGTGTCAAAACATCTCCATAAGAATATGTTTTGCCCACTATTTTCACAGGTATGCTTCCCTACCTTGTTGTAAGGGTTATATCATTGTGGTGACTTCAATCTTACTTGTTTTTAGATGCGAATAGAAATGCACTGTCAATGTCAATTTGGCACAAGAACCATCTGAAACAAAGTAAGGACCCTTATCAGTAAATCAGATCAGGCACCGAAAAGGTGAGGCAAACAAGATCACTATAGCAACCATGATAAGAAAACAGCAACACAGTAGCAGTGTGTCAATGGCAATATCATGCAAATCATCCCTTTCAAAGATTAAAAATATTGAAGGGAATTGAACCATCTGAAACAATCTGAAAACTACACACAATTCTTCTCCCAAACAACAAAAAGAAGAAAAAGAAAGATACATACAATTTTTCTTCTCACCTCCTCCTACCAATCTATACCAACCATGATAAGCTTAAAAAAAAAACAACCGTACATGGCATTTCACAACAATGCAGAGCCTTTACAACTTTGCAGAAATAAACAGCTGTCAGGCTCCAGACAAAATGATCATGTCATCAAATAGCAGACATGAAATCAGTATCCGTCGCATTGATCTTGATCTTCACGACGTGAACAATTGGCTCCCAAGGGTGACAATGGCAGTTCCATCGCCCATGAATGTTGTCATGGACATCTCTGTCTCAAGAATCCGGTCCAGTTCGGTTGCAACCAGCCTCATCTTCGGTCGCCGTCTCGAAGATGGGTTCAGACACTGAAAGGTGAGGCCAACAAGCTCTTTCATACTTTCTGAAGTGAAGCTGCCACCTAACCTCGGGTCAATCAGTTTGTCCGAACTGAAATGTGCTTCCATCTTCCGATGTGACAAGAAAAAGTCTGTCAGTTGCAAGTTAGTAGATGAAATCTTCTTAAACACAAAAAATATAGATCATTTCGAAATTGATGCTTTCCTTTGGAAATTTTATACCTCAACTGACAGGAAAATACCATATAAACTAACAAATGTCAAGGAGGGTTTCATGATAAAATACAAGTATCCCAAAATGAATTTAAGTGATACTAGTTTATAAAAAGCTGAACTTGAGTTAAGCCAAATAAGTGAATATGCTTTAAGACCTATATGTTATGGCTGCATCAAGCTTAAGAAATCTGTGGTCCACCTTAACTATTATATTTACTAAGAAACCCAATAGATAACCATATCATAATTATTGGAGCACATGAATGGAACAGTTCTTTCATTATCCAAATAGAAAAGGTAGGAGGATCTTTCCTATATTAGAGACCGAGACTTAAAGGTCGCTGAAGATTCTATGAAACAAACAGAACAAATTTATAGCTTCTTCTCAAGGAAAATTGGAGAGCTCCATGTAGGGATGCAAGTTTTCAATTTAGTGGGCCCACAGGTCGGCCCAAATTAGAGAGCTACATTTAATTTTGCTAGTAGAACAAATGAGTTAGAGGCTTGACCCACAACTACCCATTGGGTACCCACAACTACATGGTAGTGGAAATTACCCAGTGGGCCAGAGGTTCTCTGGATTCTGGAGATATCAAGCGAGCTGCTTCCGTTCCAGTAATTAGCTCCAAAAGGAAAACTCCAAAGCTGTACACATCACTGCTTTCAGAAAACTGCTCCACTGAGTGTACCCTAAGAATAGACATGTACAATGGGTCGCAAGTGATTATCAAAGAATGAGTAAAAAAAAATTGCAATTGTACTACTAAATAACAAACTGATGACTTAATTTGCGGTATGGCAACAAAACATGTGACTGTATAGTCTAATTTGAGAATTCGAATACCAGCAAAATGGACTTGCTATCTGGCACAAAAATTGAAGAAAAATAGGATGTAGTGATTGAGCTTACTCAGGATCTTGGTAGACACTGCTACTGAACCCATGCGATGGACCAACATCTCCAGGTCCTCTAAGTAATCTAGCAAGTCCAGCATCAGCCACCTTTGCAATGAAATTTTCATCAACCAACACATTGTTTGTCTTGAAGTTTGTGTGGATCAAAGGAGGCACAAGACCGTGAAGATGACTCAGGCCTGCAACAGCATTTGCATTTGCATTCATAATAAGTTTCCTAAGTATCGTGGTGACTGATGATCCCAAAGTAAAAAGGAACTTTTCAGAACTTTACTACCTTTAGCTGCTCCAATGGCTATAGAGAGCCTTTGTTTGAACTCAAGCCGTGTCGTGGAGACTTTGCCAGTATCTGGTAAACGGTGCATCAGATAGACATCTAAGGCAAGAAAGGCAAGGATCATACTTTTCGTAAGTGCAAACTTACCATACAGATGGCCACAGACACTGCCATTAGGCAAGTACTCAAATACGAGCATTTGTAAACCCCCTTCTTGGCAGTAACCAACGAGAGTTACAATGTTTCGGTGACTGATTTCTGAAATCCTCCTAACCTGAGTTTTGCAGGGGAGGCAGAAGTAAATAAGTGAAGTTTTCACACAACAATAAAATGCATTTTTATTGGGCTAGAAAATAGTAGTGGCTGACATACTTATCTTCAGCATCCGTAGAGTTAATTTGACTAAAAGGGAAGTACCTAGCTTGTATTTATACCCATAAACAAGATATAGTTGCAATGACATTCAAATCAAATAAGAAAACTGCAAGTACTTGCCACAGATGACTATTACAGTTTACTATGATAAATGCAGTTCAGAACAAGAACGAAGATAATCCATAAAAAACAAAGTGAAATCTAAAACATTGAAGCCACATTTTACCTCTCCAGCAAACTCCTGCGTCGGTGCAGCCACACGCCTCTTGATCGCGACAACCGTGCCATCAAGAAGCAGCCCCATGTACACGAGCCCGAAGCTCCCTGCGCCGACCACGTTCGCCTCGCTGAAGTTCTTGGTGGCCTGCACCAGCTCCTCCAGCGAGAATTGCCTGGTGCCTTGATACTCCGGAGGCGCGGATGAAGTCCTGCCCCCCTTGCCCCACTCCACTGACGCCCACACACATCGCATTAGAACTAAAGCACACGGGAAAAAAAAGTTACACCTTTTTTTCCTCTTTGCGCTGCGCTCGTGCAATTCACCTCACCTTGCGTGGAAGGATCGGAGGAACCGGTGTCGTCGGAGCTGCGGTTCCTACGGCGCGCCCTGAGCCGCGCCGCGCACCAGAGCGCGAGCCCCACGGCCACCGCGAGCAAGGTGGTGCCACCGGCGGCAATGCCAATCACAACGGCGATCGGCAGTGACATCCGGGTGCCCGTGACATCGAATCTGCGGGAGACCAAAAGAAAATGATTAGCTGCGCTCGTGGGCTACTCGAGCAGACCTCGCCTCGGAAAAGCCCCAATCCAGTCCGTCGCACCCTTTGACCTACCCCCAAAATCAGTGTGCGCTACAGCTCCGGCATTCATCAATGCAGCAGCAACATTCCTGCAAACCGGCACCTCAATTCGGCAATGCAGGTATGTAAAAGAAACCAAGATCGAAGAACCGAGCCCAGCGCGGCGGTTTCTGTAAAGAAGACGGCGATCAATCAACAAGGAAGAGAAGGAGTAGAGCAACTGCCAAGGAGAAGGAGAGGGGGATAGATGGGGGTTGGGATGGGGGTATAGGGGGCAGACTCCCCCACATGGCAAATTTGCTGGATCCCTGCGCTGCGGCGCCGTGCTGGCCGTTTTGTCAAAAAGCAAAGAGGCCCTTGGCTCTTGCGCCATGCCATCGCTTCGCCATGGCCATGGATGCGCCCCCCGCCCCCCCGGTCCATCACCCCATGTGTGCGCGCGCGTCGGGGGGCGTGCGCGCCTATGCGGGAACGAGCACCGTCGTTGGCCCGTGCAATGGATTGTTTCACCACCATCTCCGCCAAGGAAGAAAGGTTCATTATTCTCAAAGACTAGTGAAAAATACAAAAGGTGAGAAAAAAATTCCTCTTTTTCAAGAAAAGAAAAAGATCCAATTCATAATAGGCAATGATTCCAACTTTATTACTGTACAAAATGAGAGAATCTGCCTGCTCCGAGGAGGCCAGCCACGCTCTCACTCGCTTGCGGCGGGACCACACAAACATTATACTCAACCCAGCGTCATCAGGGCTCCCCTCCCCGGAGAGGACTTTTGCTCCTCTTTTACAAGAGATCCTGATTTTATTCTCAAATATTGTCCTCTGTGACGACTGCTGTGCACGTCTATATGCTGAATTTACAGAAAGGAGTCATTTCTTTTCTCTTTTTTTTTTTTTTGAGTAAAGAAAGGAGTCATTTCTATAGCAACTAGCAACTCAAGATTGCTGCTGCTAGATTGGGAGCTAAAAGCCTGGCCACCTTTCTCTGGTTACAACACTTCTAAATACAACTTCAACAAAAATGAAAAGATCTCACATTACAGGAAACCGATAAAAAATTGGAGAGGCCTGCATTTTTTTGTTCGAGTGATTGGAGAGGCGAACTAGGTAGGTGACAACAAGTGCTCAACCAGGTATTTTAATCTATTTGGTGTATAATTGGACCTTGGCCCTTTTGCATATAGGCTAGTAGGCACAACTGTTTGACCAGGTATTCAAACATATCATCACGTGAAGCATAGTTCATATATCGATAATAATTCAATAATGTGCAACTGAGTGATTCTTGGATGCAGTCTGCAAGTTGGTAAGAGTTTATGCAGAGGAAAGGAGCGGCTAAAACAGAGTAGCACCTCTGCATGCATCACAGATAGAAAATTAGAACCACCATAGCCTTGTGCAGCTTAATTACATAATGGTAATGCGTGTGACGTAAAATATAATTAAGACATCAGCTTGCAGAGTAGTGTGACCTGATATGTTACACTGACCTAGATGTAATGTATGACATCTGAGTAGTGCATATATTCTGATTCTTCAAACATGTGTGTGCATGGTTAGTTTTATTCAAGAGCTGTCAATTTTTGGGACTTTGGAACAATCATATAAAACATAATTCCAAAAAAAAGTATCTGAAATTGCATAATTTACTCATTTTTTTTGAACAGTGAACAAATTACATGTGAACAAATACTTACATGTAATACTATATTTCTCTGTAAGATGAGTGATAGGTGCCATCTCCATGAATAGAGGCATCCCCAAGTGTACGTAGTTGACTAAACAAGAATCCAAAGTGGGGGAGCAAAAAATAAACATGGGGCGGGGAGGCCACATGCAAGAGGCTGGTTATGACGATGAGAATCCAATGACTTTGCCGAAGCAGAAACACTCATTACAATGTTCCAACTTCCAGCCTGTTGCATTGCATCCAGGGAGAGGAAATCTTGACCGGATCTAGATGTAGCCATATGGCATTATGGAGACGATCTACTCATCAGATATACGACCGCTCTATCTAGTAGATAGCCGTATGTGTAATCTCATGAGGCGCTCGAAACAAACAGCATTTTATATTCCAAAAGGAAGACTGCATCCACAGAACGTAACTGAGCTCACTCTTCCTATTCAATTTGCAAATCGTATACTTTATTTTAAGAAAAGAAAGATTGGGGGAGGAATCACAGGGACAAAAGAGTTTCATACTGCATAAACCAGTTCCTAACAAAAAGAGAATGGTCATTAAAAGTTAAAAGTTGTACGTCGATTCCATAAGGTACTACCCGAAACTGCATTGATTGCAATTATTTGCTAAACGGACCACTTCGACATTGATGTAGCCCAGGCCCCATGTAGCAAAGCGAGAATAAGAAATGGAAGCAAGAGAACGAGACAGATGTACCGGTACTGTAGTGAGCTGTAGCTGCCACGATTGCAACAAAACGTGAGCAGTCTGGGGATCCCAGACATATCAGTATTTTTCTGCAGATCATTTTTATGGTCTTTGGGTCCTTTCACTCTGCCTGTTTTCTTGGTCCTTTGGGGTCCTGCCTGCAAGCATTTCAGCAGCCATTTTTTTGGCTCTCCTGCAGTCAGCAGATCAGTCATATGCTGCTAAAAAAAAAGTCATATGCTGCTGGGAAATTTGGACTACGAATTTTAACCATCAACTTTAACCCTCTGTTTTTTAAGATATAGTTATAGTTGACTTTAATCATTCGTCTTATTAAAAAATAAGAAATATTATATGTTTTGTTATAATTTTACTTATCACTAAATATTTCTGAAACATCACCTTTTATTTGACACATTTGAATATTTTTTTTGAATAAGACGAATGGTCAAAGTCAACTGTGAATATATTTAAAAAATAGAGGGAATACTATTTAGAAACTTGAATACTAAATAGTATTAATAGTTTAAGTATTCCCTCTATCCCACAATATAACAATTTTTAGGATTGGTCGAAGTTAATCCTTTTCAACTTTAACCATTAATAATTTAAAAGTTGTAATGTTTAATTATGTGAATGATATTATTGAATTCATCAAAAGACATACTATAATAATATACATCTTTTTTATATTATATTTAAATAATTTACTATTATAGATATTCATATTCAAAATTGAAATTACTTAACTTTGACTAAACTTAAAAATGCTTATATTGTAGGACAGAGGGAATATATATCTCAACCTCTGTAGTGACCAATATATATAGTATATTCCTTATTAATATTTTTTTTTTGGATAATATTCCTTATTACTACTACATTGTTTCTGAGTTCATAACATCATATGTATGATGCGTCCTTATCCTTTAAGCCCTTGTATTTCACCTTAAAATCCCCCTCATAAATAACCGTTAAAAAGGTTTAATGTAAGTTGTCCCACGTAACACAATTTATCATTGCAGCACAGTGCGGTGACGGTTTGCAGTTGTACTATAGCACTGGGACAGGGGGTGCGCGCAGTGGGAAGTGGATCCGATGCCAAAGGGCGGGTGGGCAAAGCGAGCGGCTGCGGGCACCGGGCCTACTGGGCGGTGTCCCGGCGCAGTGGCAGCCTGAGATGTGTCTCTGCCTGTGCCGAGCCAGTGCCAGCACTCATCATGCTTCTTGCACCATGTGCTCCGCGGCAGAAGTAAACGGCCGCGTAGCTGAATTGTAGTACAAGGAAGCACGTCATGGATCCTCTTCCCCTGCAAGCAGTTTGAGGACCAGCAACTTTTAACAGCGATAGGCACAAGTAGTACACAATTTGCAACAGTCAAATCAGCCAGAAAAAAACTTCAATCAAAACATTCAAAGAGCAAATGTGATGAATTATTGTACTGTATCTCTTGTATCCAGATAGGAAAACCAAGAGGCCGTCCAATATTATAGTAGTACTATAGCCATAAGTTATTATTATAGTACTATAGCCATAAGAATGGAAAACCCATCACTACCACTTGGGTAGGTAAAATATGAAACAAAAAATGGCACCGTTGGCATTTACAACCATTACAAACAAGGATGCACTTGCCTGCTGTTCAATCAGGGTGATAAATCCCTAATCGATCCCCTTCCACACCGACCAAACTTGAAAACGAAAGCCCATGTTGAGGCAGTCGAATCGGCAGAAACAAAGCAAGTTCTTCACCAATGAATTGAAGAACCAGAGCTCCTGAATTTGTTCATCATCATTATTCTCTCTCTCTGTGTACATTGCGGATCCTTCAGGAACCTAGGGCGAGCCTAGACCAAATCAAAGTATACGAGGGTGTCCTTGGCCGTGATCAGCACAAGTATCTTGAAGTATATCAGAGCCCACTTTCTGGTGATGTCATGGTGCACATAGTCCAGGAAGATCTCCTTGTGGAACATGTATATTTGGTGGAACACCGCACCGACCAGCAGAGAGGTGCTCATGCAGCTTCGTGACGAAAGAAGCAGAGCTGGGATCATGTAAAATGTAACCAGGGTTGCTAACTTGGATCGCCTAACTTTAGAGCTCTCACTTGTTAAGGGACCAGTTCTAGGTTTTGCAATAGCTGCTTCTAGTGGGCTGAATGCCACAACCTTAGAGGTGCCTTTGTCCCTTGATTTGTGTGCATCAGACTGTTCCGCTGCAGTACCTGACTTGTATGTCTCTGAGATCTGCCAGATTTGCAAACATCATCAATAATATGAACAGCCAGGGTGGCAGAATAAGTGACTAACCAGACACTAGCCTGGCAGATGAACAACCTGTGATTTCTGTGTGGGGGATTCATTAGATGGTACAGTAGAAAACCAACGAGGTGAAAACTTGCGTTCCACCGAGTTGAGCTTAGTTCGTATCCCAGAACCTGTGCATTCATAAATACCGATGATACACGTTAGAGCAGAGTGGACTTCCATTTGTCTAAAGCAAAGAAATGCAATACGTGAATTTATACATGACGTTTCCAAGCAATGTTCGCATAAGAGCATAAGGAAAACCCATATAGTAGCTGTTGTCCATGCTCAAACATAATTTCTGAATTGTTCTCAAGCAAGGACAACTTTACAACCACAAAACATCAACTGGGATTTACTTTCTTACTAAATAATCATTTTAAGTGACCGATTGTTAGCAATGTTTCTAATTTTATCAGCCCCCCATTATAAGAATTCTCTGTATCGCTCTCCATTAAAGCGAATAGAACCACACAGAAATTATCACGTCATGTGAGGTTAATGGTTACTTAAACTTTCACGGAATAAAAGCTAATGAAAGAAATGTATCATGCACACAACTAATCTACAATGGGGATTCATCACCAGACAAAGGAAAATCTGTATCTGTGCCACTGTAAGAACAATGCCTTAGAAATGATCACTGAAGATTGGGGTACATTTCAATGACACCAAAAATGGCTAGCGGTAAGTTGCATCAATGAGTGTAATGCGTGGTTTGGCCTAGAAAGAGGAATAGATGAGCTTGTGACCAGTTAGAAATATCCCGTGCTAAATGAACAGCAGGCATCAAACACATCACTTACATAAAAAAAAAACCTGTCTTGCATAGAGCTGATGCAGCATTATCTCTGTTGCAGATCACATCACCAGAAAAAATGGGGATCAGACTAAGAAACGAACAAACTGACTTGAAGAGAACAAGGAATGAACAGGTTAAAAAAAGAAAAAGATCGTAACAAGAGCAATACTCTGTACTTGGAGTAGAGGATGGGAAATTGAGGTAAAATCGTAATGGCTCTTAATGCTCAATGAACTGAACAGCCAACTCTAAATTGTGCAATTTCCAGTGGTATTAAACCAAAACTCATCCTCTTGATGGAAATATATAAAGTGTGCATGTTTTGTTGCTAGAGATCGAATAATCAAGACCAAAATGTGCCAGTGCACAATTGACGTAGCTGCTTCGTGCTTCTTTACCAATATTGGAACTAGACATCCAGCAGCTGTCAATTGAGGAGGCATACCAGACATGAAAATTATAGCACTAACATCCTTCAAGCAATATACTTCTTTCCTTGTATCCTTTCCATGGACGAGGCTCACAGATCGCTAAGTAAGGACACTACATATTTCATCATACAAATATTGGCGATACTAGAAACGAAATCAATAAACCTCAAACACCAAAACAGATGTAATGTAAATCGAACCACGAGAGGCAACATTAGGCCACCACGAGCCAGGTCACATCACAGACGGCAGATGATCAGAATACAACAAGGCCGCATTGTTTCGCGTGGAAGAATCACATCAAAGGTACGCAAGCCCGTGATCCCATTTGTATGGAAAAGGAAGTAGCCACAGGGCAAAGAGAGGGCGCGCGGGGAGACGGGACGAACGAACCTTGCCGACACCGAGGGGGGACCCCGCGGCGAAGGGGTAACGGGGGAGCGAGGAAAGCGCACGGGCTCCGGCGACCGGCTGCGCTACGTCGGCGCCGGCGCGGGAGAGGGCTGCGGCGAGGGCTAGGGACTTGGATCGGGCCAGAATACGCGACGCCATGGGGAAGCTTCGGTTCTGTGAGGCTCGCGCGCCGGTGAAGAAGAAGCGCACCAGGAACCAGAAAGGGGACCGCAGCCGTCGCAGCATGACTGTGGGTTCCGGGTCGCAAGACCTCCCGGCCTATGAATGGCCCAGTAAGCGCATTAATGAGCAGCCCATTCAACTGCATGCCAATAACCGTAGCCCATAGCCCGTAGCCCGTCGTCACACGGTTAGAGAAAGCTTTTACAGTTTTCCCTTTTTATAAGCCTTGATTAAATTACATGTGCGATCATAATATACTTGTGGATGTAAAGTGCAACTTTTAAAGTTATATGAGGGTTTTTACAACTGTTGTGACATATGGGAGGGTTTGTACAATTTCGTCCTATTAGAAGGTACTAGTCCCGAATTTCATGCATAAACATTATGAATATTCAAATTTTCTAACCTGCATATTTGAAATCGTGAATGTCTTTTATTTATATACAACATTTGGAATGCCCTTATTTTGGAAACAACCATTTGTCTCTAGATGGAGAATTGCGTTTGCTCACGAATTTGCTCCGTTCTGTGGCCATGACCTTGTAGTGATTTCCGGCGAGCTGTAAAGAGATGGGAAGATCTAGAACTGCCTTAGAGGGCTTTCGCGGTGTAGCTGCTGAGTTGGCGCACCGCGAGGACACTCGCGGGGAGAGGCAGCAGCAGGAGCAGGACATCAGAACATTCCTTTGAGAAAAAAAATCTATTTTACTTCCCCTAGACAATCCATTTTATCTATTTTATTTTAATCTATCTATTTTACTTCCCAAACAAAATCTTAGATCAATTTTCTCCTTAACTAATTTAAGTTGGTGTAATCTACTCCCTAAATGCCAACTTTTTTATTTCGTATTGTTTGAATTTGAAACTTAAATTTACATTATCGCTAGTTTCATGCCGCAGACTAACAAATTTATATAAGAGATAAAACTATTTTAATATATTTTTTTCAAATATTTTGATTTCATAATCTATACTGTATAACATGAATTCTGAAGTGAGGTGGTGAAAGACTGTCATCATCACCAACCACATTTTTAAGTTACTAGAGATAGTTAACACAAATTCCACACTAAAATAAATTATAAGATGTATTTTATATATACTTTGTATAGTTTAATATGGAATATCATCTAACATTATCTGAATAATAAAGATTTAAAGATACATACGAAATATTTATAATAGAAATATATATTTTCATTATCATCTATCATCATGTAAACTTTTAGACTTCAATTCGAATGGTATAAGGGGAAACAAAAAATACCAACTGTATAAGGGGATCGATTGCACCCACTTAAATTATTTGTGGTAGTAAACAGTTTTATTTAAAAAGTAAAATGAACAAAATGGATTGTCTAGAAGAGTAAAATAGTTTTAGTTTTCTTTTTTTTTTCCGACTAGGACATGAGAGTTTTGAAGCAGGGGAGTACAGTGACTGATTCCCGGAAGATCCTCTATCCCTGCAGTGGCGAGCTGACTTTTGCCCTCGACCCGGACAGCTGCTCTCTCTCTACTTGGGCTCCTCTTTCATCCCCGCCTCTCCTCCTCAAATTCGTCGACCCGCCGCTCCCAAATCCCATCCAAATTCATCCACATATTCCAAAGATCGGATTTTGGGAGGGCGTCCGCCCCCAGATCGGGGGAGAAATCCCCGTTCGGTGTGGTGGGTCGGCCTCCGCCGCCGTTTCTTTGTTCATTTCTCCCCTCCCAAGGTCGATTCTTGGATGGGCTGCCTGCCGTGCTTCGGGTCGGGTGGCGAGGGGGCGGATAAGAAGGGCAGCGTACGCAAGGACGCCTCGTCGGATCGCCGCGTGTCCCGAGATGGATCAGGTGCGGCTCTTAGGGAAAGGCTGGATCTTGGGTTGGTTTGTTGTAGGGATGCGTAGTACTTTCATCTGACGCGCTTGATTCAAGGAAAACCGTGATTCGGCTGGATCAGATTAGGAAGTGTCCAAAACTAGTGTGTTACCAGCAACCCTTCTGCCTGCAGCGTATACGATTCAGCTGTGGCTTAAGCTGGACTCCCATCTCGTGTATATGGTTTAGCAAATGTTACGAGATATTTGCTGAATCGATTCATATTCGGCTATTTGATTTTGATGGATTCTTTCGTGCTAGCTTAGTCTGTTTAGCGAGCTGATGTGTTACGTACCTGATATATAGGACCATGAAAGTTGCTTTGTAAATGTTCTATGTCAGATGGGTACTGCAAACACTTTGTCTAATTTTGATTGTTCAGTTTATTTTTCGCTTTTGAATCTCAACTATGTAAGTAATTTAAAATGAGGCCACGAGGATGCTCATACCAAGCTAGGCTTGTCGTCACGATACACATGTTCATCAAATGAAAACAAAATATTTACACCTTTTATTTGGTGGGTTCGTATTATGTTTTGTAATAGGACAGGATATACATACCAGAGTTGTTATATTTGATCAGTTGCATAATGAAGACAACTATATCTTCCGTTTTGCTACCTTGGTTTTCAAATTGTTGTTACGAGGACAACAACTTTCGTTCATTTTTGAACTAGAATTTTTGTCCTAACGACAAAAAAAAAAATTTAAAAATGGAGGGAGTAAGTGTTAAATATTGCTAAAAAATGTGATTACTTTCAGGCATAAAGACAAGTATTCTAGCATCTATCTTTTCAGTTTCATGGAATCATTTGTTTTACATATATTACTGTAATGTTTGTCTCATGGGGGTAGTTCCCATTATTTATGATGCATTCTTTACTTTTGATGATATCTAACTATATAATAATTTCTGCTTTAGATAAATCAAAACCACAGGGTGGATCCGACTCGAAGAAGGATGCAGTCATCCTGAGGGAGGGGAGCAATCAACATATTGCAGCACACACGTTCACTTTTCGTGAGCTTGCTGCTGCCACTAAGAACTTCAGACAAGATTGCTTATTGGGTGAAGGAGGTTTTGGCCGTGTTTATAAAGGACGCTTGGAGAATGGGCAGGTTTGTGACTTTAAATTTCTTTGATGTGTTGAAGTTTTATAGTAATCCTCCCATGTACAACAAATTAGTTACGTTTCCGATTAAACACTAATAAGGTTATCCATGGGTGCAATTTACATTTCTCTTGATATATAAATTCTTGACTAATGCAACTACATTACTTGACAGCCCGTTGCAGTCAAGCAACTTGATCGGAATGGCCTTCAAGGAAATAGGGAATTCCTGGTTGAGGTTCTAATGCTTAGTCTATTGCATCATGACAATCTGGTCAACCTAATTGGATACTGTGCTGATGGCGACCAACGCCTTCTTGTGTATGAGTTTATGCCATTGGGATCACTTGAGGATCATTTGCATGGTAAGTTTGCTAAAACTAATTTAATAAGTCCCACATGTTGAAGTATTCGTACTATACCGCAAATGTCAGCATTGCTATTGTGGGTACAACACATGTTTTATGCAATAGGGAGATTAGAAATTGCGTGAGAAGTGCTATCTGAATACTTTATCAGCTTGTGTTGCCTCCTTGTGATTGTTGACCTGGAAATATAGTCAATGGTTGGTCTGGTTTAGATGGGAGTTTGTCATTGATTCAAAACCATTTGTGTAATACATGAAACCTTGTTTATTATTGATTGAAAAATACATTTGTGTGATAGATGAAATGTTCTCGTACTTCTGAGGGCTAGCATATCTTGGCCTTCTCATGGAGGTGCTATTTCAGGTTCATGTTTATGAAGCATGTTATCACACCTCACTGATGTTTTAATTTTATGAGTATTGTTATGTGTTATATTTTAACTTTATAACTCATGTTCCATTTCTGATTGATATAATACAGTCCTATTGTTTCTTACTACCTCAAAACAGAGGTAGTAATTGATTGGGACCGTATTGTCCCTTCTTGTGGAGGTTCACAACAAACAATTCATCAAATAGCAAATTCACAACTGTCATAGTTGTAGTGATTGACTTGCGAGCTACAGTAGAAATTGATTCCATTAGATTCTAATTTATCATGCACCCTACTGCGCGTCACAATGGTAATTTTGCAGAGTTACATGTTACTATGGTATATGTGATGACCGTTATATTTGTAGGACCTACTGGGGCCCCAGTGTTGATAAATAGTTTTCATGGGTTTCTTCCCATGGTCTAGTATAGTTCCTGTTGGTTGTGCACTAATTCTCTTGGGTGATATGGAAGAAAGATATGACTTGAACTATAGTTAAGACCAAAGGGCTGTCTGGTAGTGGTGGGTTTCAGGGCCATGGTTCACCGTGAGGTGACCTGAAGGAGTGAATACGTAGATGGTAAACTATAGATAGTCAGTTGATCACTGTTTAGCATTTAATTGGCGTTTAATTCCATTTAGGCATAGATTGTCTACCTTTTAGACACAGACAGGGGTGGCTGACTTCTGTTTTGACACCATTTAAACGGGCATTTAATTCTGTTTAGGAAACAAAATTTACCGTGATTTCCAAGAGTTTGTTGCTTGCAAGGTTGATTACGTCTGTTTGGTTTATGCTTATGATGGGACACATGGTCAAAATGTGTTGCAATCTGGGAAATATAGCTTCACATGATACAAAGTGCTTTGCCAATTGGCAGGGAGGTATAAAGTGAATCTCCATGGTTTTCCAATTATGCTATAATGTAAAGGCAAAATGCTGATATTGTGGTAGATATGCTGTGGACGATGTGATGAGGACATGATTAGCTCTGATATAACCATGGCAATGCTACATATTGATATATTAAACCCTAAATTGTGGTAGCTCGGGACCCCATTCCCATAAAGATGAGCTGCCTTAATTACCATTTCATCGTCCTTAGAAACCCTGCCCATCCTTGGAAACCCTCTTTGCATTCCTATGCCTGTTCTAATGTGAAGGATAATTGTTTTGCGCCCCCAGCCCCTTATGATGGTGTTACTGGTCCTTTACTCCATCGGTGTCCCTGCTTGACAGTCTCTCCGTCCTTATCTTTATCCTCGAGCCGTTGATCTTTCTCCCTGCCTCAACATAATGAGCCAATACCTTCCCTGAGCACTGGGCACCGCCATAAAGAGCTCTGGGTTAGCTTTTAGGCTTTGGATTTCTTCTGTCTTCCTCTTTGATAATAGAAGAGAGTTGGGGGTGGTAGTTGGACAGCAGGTAGTGGGTGGTGTTGAGGCGGGGAAGCAAGGCAGCCTGGGTGCTGCTGCAGTCGTATGGGGGCTGCCCAATGGGAGCAAAGGAGGTCGGGAATGAGATGGCCAGCGGGAGGTAGAAGATGGTTGAGGGAGCTGATGATGTTGTCTGGCGTTAGGTACCAATCGCAACGTGAGGCATTCCTGGTGAGGATGTTGAGGGCGCGCGCTACATTGGGCGCCAAATCTGCTTTATATGCATTCTTAGTACACTAGATGTATAATATGGTATAAATCTATTAACAACGCATTAAGTTTTCTTCTTTCGATGAAGAGGGGAAAATATTGTAAAATAGAAGCAGTTGGCCAACATTTATATGAAATCTAATGGACATGCATGATAGTGTTAACAATTGAAGTCCTCATGTTCACATTTATATGCTTTGCTTTGAGGTTAATATGCATGCGTCATGTAACTTGGTGAACATTTAGTACTTGAAACATTTCAGTTAGAATTTCTTCAATCACAACCCAATGCTTGAGAAATATCTTCCCTTTGGCTTATTCATATTTGTCAAGTTTATAACAGCTGCTTATAAACATTTATTTTTATGTTAGATATCCCTCCTGACAAGGAACCTCTTGACTGGAATACACGGATGAAGATAGCAGCTGGTGCTGCCAAGGGCTTAGAATACTTGCATGACAAGGCAAGTCCGCCTGTTATTTACCGGGATTTCAAGTCATCCAACATTCTACTTGGTGAAGGGTATCATCCAAAACTATCGGACTTTGGCCTTGCAAAACTTGGCCCTGTTGGTGATAAGACTCATGTTTCAACACGTGTTATGGGAACGTACGGCTATTGTGCCCCAGAGTATGCGATGACCGGACAACTTACGGTTAAATCTGATGTATATAGTTTTGGTGTTGTGTTTCTTGAATTGATTACTGGCCGCAAAGCAATTGACAACACTAAACCTCATGGCGAGCAAAACCTAGTTGCATGGGTATGTTCTTTATCTACTTAATTTCTTCATATGATGAACTATCTGCTTTTAATTTATCATTGATAAGCTCACGTACCTTTGAGATTCGTTGTGGCAAACTTAAACACAATTGTTGAAATAGTGTTATTGTTAAAACATACAGCAACATCTTTACAACAAAAATAAGGATGTGGTTGGTTGTTTTTCTGCCCTGGAAAACATTATAGTTTCTGGACATAATGAGAGAATGGGTCATTGCAGTTGCAGCCCACTCATGCAGCATAACAAATGCTCAATCAATGAGGTTATAGGAAATCGTGCTTAGTCATCTTTTTTCACATCGTTTTACATAGTTGTCTTGGACTACTCTTCTATCTATGACTTCAGATTTAACAGTGAAGATAGGGCACTGCAATTTACTTTGTGGTTCTTTTGCATGCATCTCTCTCTTGCTGCCATCCGCTGTTCCTATTCTTTTCTTTTTTGTATCAAATCACATCATGTTTTTCTTTTTATTTGTGTTCAATGCTATCTTCAAGAACCTAATACATGATAAAATTATGGGGTTGTTTGTTACTTAGTGTGATCTAATGTCAATATTTCCTCTGGAAAAGTAACTTTCAGTTGCTGCGGGGAGTTTGACCAATATAATGTATTACAAGATTTATCGTTCTAAATTATTGTTCCTATCCTCATCAAGTGTAAATTAGATTATACCAAACTGATAAATAGCTTGTGTAATTTTTAGTCTTTGAAGTATCTTGCATATATTTCCATTCTATTTGCAGTTACAGTCTTAGATAAACACTGCTCTGGATATCTATTCTGATATTACTATCATGGATGCCTGATTTATGATTGATATTTCTGCAGGCTCGTCCTCTATTCAAGGACCGTAGAAAATTTCCTAAAATGGCTGATCCATTACTTCAGGGTCGCTTTCCCATGAGGGGTCTGTATCAGGCTTTAGCAGTTGCTGCGATGTGTTTGCAAGAGCAAGCTGCTACTCGGCCCTTTATAGGAGATGTGGTAACTGCTCTTTCATACCTAGCTTCTCAGACATACGATCCAAATGCGCCCACTCAACATATTCGGAGTAATTCTTCTACCCCAAGGGCCAGTCGAGGTGGTGGTAGCAGTGACCAACGCCGTCTTCGCTCACCAAATCACCATTCCCCTGATTTGAGGAGAAGAGACTCTACCACAACATCAAAATATGAAGCTGAGGTTAGCAGGACAAACTCTGGCAGTGGTTCTGGTCGTAGATCTGGTTTGGATGATGTGGAAGGTTTGCTTGTGGGTAGTCCTGCTCATGGAAGGAAGAGGGAGTCTCCTAGGACTTCTGATAGGCAGCGTGCTGTTGCAGAGGCCAAAACATGGGGGGAGATTTCAAGAGAGAGAAAATGACCAAATTCTGGCGTCACCTTTCAAACTATGAAAGAGTAAACCCTGAAGCAGAATGTTCAATCCACTCATCGTTCTGAACAATGATGAGTTGCTTGCCAGCACCCTACAGGACGATTTTGGACCATGCCATTGGTCCTATCTTTGTCCTGTGGTCTATGTGAATATCTTTCCTTTTTTGTTTTTCGTTCATGGCTATCACCACTGCTTCGTAGTTTCTTTCCATACAAATATCTCCACAACAACTACCATTGCGGCACCCATTTCTGGCGTCCGTTCCTCGTGAATGTGATCATCATGCATATGCACCTTCATCATCACGACGAAGAGCAACAATTGGTGAACATGTAGAGAGCAAAGGCAAGGTTTGCTCTGAGGAGCACATGATCTCATCCAGTGGGTATTTCTGTTACTGTCACATGATGGGTTTCTGTGGCCGCACGATGCTGAGTGTAGAGCTTATGTCAAGTCTGAAGGCCGAGGGATGTGATGTTATTTTCCTGACGGGTTTGTACTTGGGGTTATAGCAGTTGCCTTTGTTTGATACATCTGTCTTGTGACATTTTTGTGTTGAGTTGTCAGAACACATCCTTTATGTCCACACTGTCAGCAAACTGTTGTGCCCCTTGCATATGATGCTCCCCCTCTGTTTTTTGTTCCCTTTTTTGAGGTTTCAGTTTTTCTATACGTGCCACAAATATACTTGATATCTTAATAAATCATTCCAAACCAAACATCAATTCACAAGATTTATAGCATCTGAACTTTGAGATGAAGCAACCAATGATAAAGATTTACTAAATATTTCTTCCCGTGCTACATAAGCATGAACATTCAATATCAATTTGCACAATTTCCTCTGTTCACAAAAAAAAATTGCACAATTTCCTGCAATTGTTCTTTCCTTCTAATTCTGCTACAAGCCAGTTTCTAACAAGTAACTTGGATCGAAAATTATTTTGTTGCCCGTGGACCTGAGTCTACTCCTTAGGCTTTTGCAAATATAAACCGTTTTTGTTTTGAAGGCCAAATCTAAACCGTTCAGATTCACCATGTAATGGACATAAAGTTCTTACAGAAGAAATAATTTCTGAATGGGAGAATTGCACGGTTGCACGGTTGTCACGTCACAATGATAGCCCTTAAAATAAAATAGTAAAACAAATCAGACTAAAGATGCCCTTCACTTCAAAACCTAACCCAGCTCGCAGCGAGGAGCGCTCGGCGGTGGCTTTCGAGGCGCGAAACGCAATCGGCGGCGGCTTCGGAGGCGCAGGCACGGCATGTGGCGGCCGGATCCGGAGGTTGGAGGCACGGGCGCGGCGTGTGGCGGCCAGATCTAGAGCTCGGAGGCGCGGGGTGTGAGTGTGGCGCTGGTGCTTGCGGCACACGGCGAGACGCGGGCGGCGCTGGTGCTCACGACGTGGCGCGGGCTCAACGTGTTGTTCAGTGGAGGCGCGAGTGCGAGGAGGGGAGGCGGGTCTCCTCACGGTGCTCTGAGAGGTCTGCATCTCACCATGGAGCAGGAAGGAGCAAGGTATGTCGTGACATCATTTTTGCCTGTCCATGGAGCTGGTAGTTTCGATAGTTTGTAGGCCGATTTAAGTCTCCTGAAAGTGTTTTATTGTTGTGATTTGTAGGAAAACCACAACAAAAATTGTTGTTAGAATTGCTGCGTTTTTCAGCCTACCAGATGGAGGGCCAAAGCAGTTTTACAAGAGAGAAATCTTGCGTCCGTTCTTAATCGACAAAAACCATTATAGTTATCAGCAGTTAGTTGATGACGTCGGTAAATCTTACATATGGGGTTTTTGCTAGATTGGATCGAACTGAACAGTAAGAATGAAAAAATATGCATAAATGCTGTGGTCAGAGTATTTGAGGGGCCGTTGCAAGTTTCACCCACTAAACGCAAGTGCCATCCTATGGTGAGGAATAGAGAGAACAAACTCTTGATATTGATGCAGCGATACGAGAGGATGGTAGTGAAACTCTTAGCCACAAAAAAGCAGTACCACCTGACTCTGACACAGACTCACTTGCTGCCCTAGTGACAGTAGTTATGATTCGGAGGCAGCTGTGTCTTCTGACACTAATGCTAATTTCTATGACCCTAATTTTGACCCTGATGCTGAAATACTTGATGAGGACAATGGTGATGATGTTCCCATATTTTCTTATGATGTGGATAATCCTTGTATTGATGTTGGTACGATATTCCCAAATGTGGATCATTGCCAAGCTGCAGTGCAACATTGATGCATATTAAATGATCATGCATATCATATCATCAAGAAAGATCTAAGAAAGGTTTCGAGCTAATTGTCTTGGAGCAAGTGAGGGGTGCAGGTGGCTGTTTTTTGCTTTTATTAGCAAGAAATACCTTGGGTGCAAGGTACATGTCGTGCTTATTTACTTTTATCCTATCTTTAATTCTTTAACACAAATTATATCATATATTAATAATTTTGTTCAACATTTTTGCAGGTGAAAACTTGTGGACCAAAGCATACTTGTAATTCCGTTAATCAGTGTGGAGACACTATGGCCTCTAATAATTGGGTGGCTGCTAGAGTGTTGGACATGGTGGACTAAGGACTTACAGAAAGAATTGAAAAAGAATTACAACATAGATGTTCCTTATTCTAAGTTTTTTCGTGGGAAAGAGAAAACTATTGATATGCGAGATGGGAAATGGGATGATAGTTATAACTTGCTGTCCACTTATCAAGCTAAGCTTATGAGTCTTGTCCTTGAAAGTATTGTTGAGCTAGAAATAGAAGAGCATAATGAGGCTGAGTGTTTCAGACGCTTATTTGTCGCACTAAAACCTTGTATAGATGGTTTCTTGATAGGTTGCAGACCCTACATTGCTATGGATTCCACTCATTTGACTGGTCGATCAAGAGGTCAGTTGGCAGCAGCTGTTGCAGTGGATGGGCACAATAGACTCTTCCTTGTTGCATATGATGTAATTGAGACAGAGTCATTAGAAAGTTGGACATGATTCATCAAGAACTTAAAAGAAGTTATTGAAACTCCTCATGGGTTGGTTATCAGTACAGATGCAGGTAATAAAACATACAATTATGTGCTCATTTTTCATCTTTTTTGTTTGAAATGATCATAAATATTCAACTTATGATGTAGGCAAAAAAATAGGGAGAGCTGTAACTATTATATACCTAGGGGTTAAACATAGGAAATGCATGAGACACTTATGGAAGAATATGAAAAAGAAGTACTATGTTCCTTTCTATGCTCAAAATATGTAGCCTGCTGCCAAAAGCTATACAAGTAATAGGCACAACTACCATATGAGGAACATAAAAGAGAAGAGTCCTGCTATAATAAAATATTTGGATAACAATCACAAATATATATGATCTAGAAGCAAGTTTTCTGACCTTAGTAAGGTGGATTACATCCACAATAACCTCTCAGAAAGTTTCAATAATTGGGTGTGCCAACTAAACGACATGCAAATTATTGACCTGCATGATAAGATAAGACAAATGATTCTACATAAGTTTGAGTTGAGATACAATAGTGCTATACAAATGAAAGGCAAAATAATGCCTTCTATTATCAAAAATCTGAATGCTAAAAGCAAATTAATCAAGGATCATGAGGTCCTGATATGTAGAGACAACACAGCTGAAGTAACAGCCTCGAACATTAGGCATTCAGTGCACTTGGACCAAAACACATGTACTTGTAGAGTTTGGCAGGTGATGGGAAAACCATACAATCATGTTTTAGCAATGATTAAAAAGCTCAGTAGGGAGGTCCAAATGGAAGACTTTGTTTATGAGTATTTTTCTGTTGAGAGGTTGAAGAAGACATATGCAGGTGTGTTCTATCCAATGACATGCAAAGATCAGTGGGAAAAATGTTGACTTGGACTATAAGATTAAAAAACCTAAGTTGAGAAGGAAGCCTGAAAGGCCAAAAGAGTCTAGGATCAAGACATCTGATGAGGCTGGAACTAGTAAGAAAAGAAAATGTCCTGAATGTCATGAATTGAGACATACCGTAAAATATTACCAAGGAGGACCTATAGCTAAGCAATAAAAAGCCAATGCATCAGGAGAAGGAAGCAATGACCCAACAAAGTAAGTCATTTATTCTTCAATATTGTTGTTGTTACCTCCGTTCTTTAATCCAAAAATCATTGCTGATTACATCCATTTAGTACAAGTGCAAATGGAAGAGGAAGGGGAAGAGGTGCAGAAAGGGGTAAAAGAGGACGTAGAAACCTCTCATCTTCACAGAAAATAGCAGGAGAGGGCAGCAATGAAACTCATCTAAGTAAGTCATTTTCAAATATTGTTGCTGACTATCCCATTCTTATTTATCTCATATGCTAAAATTGATATCGAGTTTTCTAGATTTTTAACTGCAAATGACATTGGAACACCGTCACGTGGAAGGGGAAGAGGACGAGGTACAGGAAGGGGCAGGAGAGGTTCTGGAAGGTTAGCTTCATGGTTTGATGCTTAATGTGATGGTTCTGCATGTATGGCCTTATTATTGTTGGACTTATATGAGCTTTAGTAGTGTTGGAATCGTTTTGCATTGTTGGAGTTCTATGGTTGGACAAGTATGGTTTGAGTACTGTTGGATTCATATGGTTGGACATGTATGGTTTTATATCGTTGAAGTTGTATGGTTATGAGAAAAATATGTACGGTACTCTGTTACTCATATTGAACCTTTTGTTGCATTTGTGTTTTGTGAAAATGTTGTGGATAGTGTAATGCTATGATCGGTGTTATTAAACTGAGTTTACATATGTAGTGATCATGTTAAAAGTTTTTAAGTATTATTAAAAGTTTTGATAAATTTTTGCCAAATTCAAAATAAACATAAATTAAATTCAAATTTATATTATTTTAAAATTTATATCCCAGCTTAGATCAACCTTATATTAAAACAAGGACAATGGTGCAAACTGTTATAAAAACAAGGGTTTCTATGCAAGGGTATATATGTCCTTTTGCATCATATTTAACGTCGTTAAACACTGATAACGGAACAGGGCAACCGGGTTGTTCGGTAAAAAAAACAAGGGCAAATATGTAAATTCTAAAAAACAGGGGTAAAGTCATAATTGTAAATCAAAATAGGGGCAACCGTACAAATGACCCTTTCTGAATAGACAAAATGAAATCTTTGCTGCGACATTGGAGTGTGAATCAGCTGTATAACTAAATATTAAAACCATGAATGCACCGTGAAAGCCCAGATAGGAGTCATTGGATTCTCGTGGATTCTATTTTCTATATGTTTCAGTAAAACTTGAGATATATGGTTGTTGTGCACAACATTCCTTAGACTCATAGCAGACACTCTTAGCAAAGAAACTTATATTATTTACATGAACTCAGCAGATCAATCAGCCTTCCTTCTCATTCCTCCTTTGGATTCATCTCAGTTCCATCCATCATCGCAAAGAAATAAGAATGAACTAATGCTGGTCTTGAGCTTATTTACCGTACACTGTGTTGTTGATGAACCAGCAAACCAGGCTGTTTTGACAATATATACAATGTTACCACCAGGGTCTGTGTTGTACTGCAGTGTTTTGTCGTGTGTGATGTTGTTGCTGCTGATGCCAAGATACTGTATATTGTCGCCTACACTGTTTCCCCTTACAGACCTAAAATGCAGAAAAACAATGTTACGAGAGGCATCAATGTCACAATTTTAAAACACAGTTTTACATGCACGAGGCATCAACACTACAAGTTTATAAACTACAGAAATTTGCAAGTGTGTTTGCGAGAGACCTGCTACAAGTTGGGTCTTCTCCAGAACCGTCACAAATTTCCTGTACTGGGTACACGAGGCTTCCTAGTTCAACATTATGGATCCATACCTGGAAGAGGAAAGATAAGATTGGTATATGACACAAAAAATTGGCAAGAGATTGAAGCTAGGAATTCTTATTTATAAAATATTTTTGAAATTCAAGAAATATTAAAACAAACAGGTAAAAGGAATGTGTAATTGTTAGAACAGGTTAAAGAGAGAAAAAAAAACCTCCCGTGCGAAGTGATGGTATGTCTTCTGTGGAAAGTACTCGCAGTACGGGGGTAAATGAGGCACAGTATCATGTGCATTGGTAACTCGAATAGCATTTGGTAAATATTTTTTGAAATGGGAAGCAAAGACATCATTGCCAATCCGAGGTTGCCCATAAGTCATGAGTGTCCCATTTTTTAACCCATTGTTAATCTACAAAAGAACATCAAATCTGAGCTATCATTGTTATGGATGAATGTACTAACATAAATTGAACTTTACAAAGACACTCAAAGCAACTCTGGTAAAGTGGTAAATAACAAACTCACAACAAGATCAAGGGCACAAAACGAAGCCATAGCACCTCCCATGGAATGCCCTGTGACCATGACAGAAATATTGCCATAAACTTCCCTGGTATATTGGATGCCACTGACAACTCCATCACGCAAGATAGTGTTATGGTAAGCAGAATAAAATCCACTATGAGCCTATAAAGATATGACATCAACGTTAATAGTGCATACATTAAGGAACTTCATCATGAACACTTGAGATTATACTCACTTTTGTTTCGGGCATACCCAGATAGTCAAGATCAAGTTGTTTCCAAAATAAGTCCTCTATCCAGTTTTGAATGCTGAGGATTCGGAAGAGCCAAATTATTGCACAAGAATAACATGACATAGACTTTATATTCATTGATTGCCTTCATGTAGCAGTTTGAAGGGCATAATATTCTAACACTTGTTAAATTCAGCTGACATTGTTCGAGAAAACAAAATTCAGCAGACATTCTGTAGTAAATTTATGCAAAGGATCAACACTTGGGACATCACTTAAAGGTAATAGTAAGTGTTAAAGGCATACTATAATCACCTTTTTTCGTGAGTGCCTCTGAAGACAACTATAACCACATTCCTATCTCTCGCGAAACCCACAATAGCCTAATTCATGAAATATCAATACGGGTTATACAAACTAGAAGGAAGAAGGATAAAGAGTAGAGAGAGCAACCTGCAAGCAATTTTTCACATCAACAATTAGCTCTATCACCAAAACCCCTGAGTCACCAAATAAGTTAATTGTATCTTCATCGCCGAAGTTGTGAATTCAGCAAGCGTCCGGGTAAGGGATGGGTCATAAATGGGTGCATGTTTTTTCTTCAATTCTGAATTGAAAGGGCACTATGATATAATAAGGACACCAGAGATCACCAACAGTCGCCAAGAAAAATTGACAAACTTGACTGGCTAATAAAATTCGCTTGCACACACTGGGTTCTAAGAGAACGAGGAATCTAATCCAGGGCGTCTTATTCTCTCCCGGAGCCAAGCGCCAACAAGCACATCAAACCACGGCGTTGAGCCAGGCCTGCGGCTCCATGCCCTGGAGCCGTAGCTGGAGACCCAAGAACGGAATCTTCCCCAAACTCAGGCCACAGCAAATCTTGCCCGAATTTGGTTAAAGAATGACGAAATCCGCCTCCCTAGAGACGCAGGCCAACGAAATTCGTGCGAGAAGGATTCGCCCAACCGGCGTGCGATTAGTGATTGGGTTAGGTGGCCGCCGCAACACGAACAATCGAGTTTGAGTACACAGGGAAAGGAACAAGGAAAAACAAAAGGGATGGGACCTAAAAGGAATAATTAGTACTCCCTCCGATTTTTATTTATTATCGCCATAGTTAAAATATATTTTATTTATTGACATCGTTAGTGCAAAGAAACTTAATCTCCCGTGTCTGCCCCGAGTAATAGTTGGGTAGGTTGGGTGCTGCGGGGGGTCTTCGGCTAGAAAGCAGCGAATCCACTGGGATAAACGTGGAGGAGGCATGATCAGGGAAGGGAGGAGCCATGGCATGAGCTAAGAACAGGGGCAGATTAGTCATTTGGGCATTTCCTTAATTTCTATAAAGTTGTCGGAAGGGTCAATAAAAGACAATTGAAGGGAGTATTTGCCATTATAAATGTCTGATATGCCATCATCACAAAACATTTACAGTTTCGAAAATGACCATTATTCCCCCAACATCTAACCATTGAAGTGATGACTAGAGATGACAACGGGTCGAGATTAGTTTGGAAGCAGTAAAAATCCATCGAAAAGATAAAGGGCTCGAGTGCGTTTGAATTGCAACGGCATAATGTCGGTTAGCTTGGTTGGTGGGTGACAATCATGATGGTGGGGGAAAGAGAGCGAGAGGCCATGGAGAAGAAGGGGATGGAGACACTAAGACGCGCTCAGCTAGCTGGAGGTGTCCGAGTGATGAATGGAGTGTCGAGCTATGTAGCGGTGAAGTGTTATGGGCTAGGAGGAGAATGTGGTGTGGCTGTCAGGTACCACTTGAGAATTCTATTTTTTTTCCTCAATGGATGGTATATTTCGTATTTCAAACAAGATAGTGGAACCACAAGGGTAAACATGTATTTTAACACTAAACGACTTGACTTGTCAATCGTGGTAATTATGTTTAAGGTTTGCAGCCACGATGGCAATTTTTTTATCCCACGTTTTACAATGGCATATATGACGTTAGAAATGGAGACATCTGTAAAGATGAATAACTAAATTCAACCTAAAAGCATTGAAGCCAAGACCAATCCATGCGTAGTCAGGCCTTTGATCATGTGGATGGAAATAAAAGAAGGATAAGAACATACCTAGTGAGGCAAATCTATAGCTCTATGACACGGCTCTATAGGGAAATTTAGTTGTAGGACACTGCTCGTTTGTGTAATTTTTATTGTTGGACACTCTTCGTTTCAAAATGAGTTGTAGGACATTGACAATCAATAATGTTTGCTCTATGACAGTATAACACACAAAAATATTTTTTTGAACATTTTTTATCTCAATACACAAGATACATAATTTTACACATTTGAACTGATTTTTTAAATAAAACAAATAATCAAAGTTGACAGTCAAAGTCAACAGTAACATCTAAAAATGAATGGAAAGAATATATATTTGGATTAATTTAACGTTGGTTAGTTTGAATAAAACCGAATGGAGGGAGTACTAGGTCGGTATAAATAATGCACTGTGGTATAGCGACACACACCACCGCCTTTAGCGACGACGGCAATATGCGTGCTCCCTCCGAACTTTCTTTTTTTTGACGTTCCAACATAAGCTGTAGTTCAATTTTGCAATAGCTCTATTGTCCTAGCGACGAAAAAAAATCAGAGATAGTACGACCGTAGTAGTACCATAGTGAGAAAGGCTGACTGGATTTTAATGTGATGACAAGCAAGAGGGGGCCATGTGTCTTATTATTTAATTCTAAAATACGAAATCAGACTAGTCTAGAGAGAGATACTAGAGGATCTCATATATATGATATGGTTCACGTTTTCAATGCTTTCGAATCCTGGGAGATATGGGTCAAATTGGTAGTGATTTAATATTCCTTAGCAATGTTTAATTAGTGATCCTTGTCATGCAAGTGCAGACAACTATATTTATTCTACTAGTTAATTATACATGGTTGAGGTCTCAGATATGAAATGTCTAAATTCGTTGTTTTTTATATATACTTCATTCGTTCATAAATTATTGTTAACATTTCTAAAATCTAGTCAAAGTCAAACTTTTTCAAATTTCAGTCACAATATACTCTGAGGGAAGTAAATTGGACTTTCTTTATTATTATAATATATTTTAAGAGATGTTAAATATTATAATATCTTAAATTCTTTATTTATTATAATGAATAGATATTGTTTGTCAAAGTTTGAACAACTCTAATTCTAACGAAACCCCAAAGTGGTAACTGTTGTAATACATGCCTTGTACTATCATGCCATATGTACCTACCAATAAGCATGCAAGGTGACTTAGCCTTCTTTGGATGGAGGAAAATTCCTTAATCCTTTGAAATTGAACTGTTTTTTTTTCAAGAAAAATTGAACTGATTTCTATGAATTTCCTGCGTTCTAAAAAGAATCCCCTAGTTTCAATCAGTCAAATGAGTGATGTCGCCACTTTATTATTGCTTCTACACATTGTTTTTGTCTCTTCTTTTTTTTTTAAAATCAGAGTAAGGTCAAAGGACACATAAAACCGGGATTGAAAACAAATAATCTACACATGCAAGATCTTGGTAAAGTTTTGGTACTACAGATTTGATTGAGTAGAGAAATGAAATTCAGTTATATTATGCAACATGTAATGGCTCCATTAACAGTGCTACCAAATTCGGCAATAACAATTGTTTGCTGGTGCTATCTATCCCTCCCTCATCTCCCCACCTCCAGGCTTCACCTCTCTCTATATACAAAATCCCAGTCTAGCATACCTACACACGGCTACACCCCCCTCTCTCTTGTAGTCCTCGATTCTCCAGCCTGAGCGTCGTGTCTTTCGTTTCGAAGAGTGGATATCCACCAGTAAGTTTTCTTTTTCTCTATTGATTTCAATACAAGTCACGTTTGTTCATCTGTTTTCCATCCAATTCCTTGCCTAGCTAGTTTAGATAGTTCCATTCCATGCATGACTAGAGTCTTTTGTGATTTTGTCCACTATTAGATCTAGATCATATTACAGGGTAGGAATATTATTAAGCCATGAAAATTCATTCCATTTGTTTTGATGATTGACTGAGTAGAGATAGATCATGGAAAACCTAACAATCTAGCATGATCGATCGATGTCTGCATGCATCTGCATTTAGCTATCTATTTCAGTTTCACAATAGATCTAGCTTGTGTGTTCAGGATTGTGGATGATGTGGTGCACTAAAGCCATGTAGATCAGTGTCTCTACGTATTTTATTTTGGTTTGTTCAATCTTTTTGAGTTTTCTTAATCGTTTTAGGTTTGTTTAATGTTTTTAGTACGCGTGTAGTATATGTGGTGGCACACAAAATCCCTGTTGATTTCAGCACTAGGTCGATAGGGCTCATAGGTAAGTCTTGAGTCTGCTCATAAGTAACTCTTCAGTCTGCTTATAGGTACCTCTTCAGTTTAAAGAGAGATATGGAATCTGATAAACCTGAAATACATATGTATCTGTAGGATATGGCCATGGGATAGGTCGATCTAGCTTACCGTCCTGCTGTCACATACTGAAGCCACCTTTGGTTTCTTGTTAGAACTTCGAACTAATAAATCTTTATGTGATTTGTTGAATAGACCTGTTTATACGTTTCATGATACTATGCTTCTGGCTACTTATTGTATTATTCTAAATTAATATCCAATTCATTATCATGTCTAATATAAAAATTCCCTCTCTTGCAGTCATCATCGATTCCACCCTGAGCACCTTCATCTCTATGTTTTCGTAGAGCGGATATCAAACAGTAACTTTGTTTTCTCTTTTGAATTCAATACAAATCATGTTTGTTCATTTGTTTTCCATCCAATTGCCTTGCCTAACAAAAGTTAGATCCTTTCATATGTAACTAGTCTTTTATTTCCGATTTGTTTATGTAGATCTTTTTTTAAAAATATTCTTGTTCTCCCCTTAGAGAAACTATTATGCCGAGAAATTCCTTTCCGTTCCTTTAGACGATAGATAGAGTTGAGATAGATCATGAAAAACTTGAAAGATCGCAGTCTGCAAGTTTCAGCTTTCCTGATAGATCTAGTAAGTTTGCTTTATCTATTAATTTCAATACAAGTCGTGTTTATTCATTTGTTTTCCATCCAAATCCTAGCCTATCTAACAGTGTTAGATAGTTCCATGCATGCATGTAACTAGAGTCTTTTGTTCCACTACTAGATCTAGCTAATGTTACAGGGTAGGGATATTATTAAGCCATTAAAATTCCTTCCATTCCAATCAATGATAGACATGGTAGAGACAGGTCACGAAAAACGTAGCAATCTAGCATGATCGATCTACGGGCATGATCTGCATTTTAGCTGTCTATTTTCAGTTTTCAAACAGGTCGATCTAGCTTAGCTTTCTGTTGACTACGTACTGAAGCCTTCATTATTCCTTGTTGGAACTAGGAACTGACAACTCATTATTCATTGAATACTTGTTTTACATTTGTCATATTACTATGCTTCTAGCTAGTTATTATTCGCAATTAAAATCCAATGCATTATCATGTCGATATAATAGGAATGTGCTGCTTGCTACTTTTTCCCTGCAGGCTTCACCTGTGTGTAATATACAAAATCCTGCCCTACCCCCCTCTCTCTCCCGCAGGCTTCGATTCCACCCTGAGCACCTTCATCTCTTTGTTTTCGCAGAGCAGAGAGACCGGCCGGTAAGTTTGTTTCCTCTATTGATTTCAATATAAGTCGCGTTTGTTCATTTGTTTTCCCATGCAATTCCCTTGCCTAACAAAGTTAGATAATACAGTACACGTTTACTTTTGTCATGTTGCTATGCTGCCTGTGACTTGTATATTATTATCAAAGAAAATTCCAATGCAACATCATGTCACTAGCTAATAGGATAATGCAAAGTAGAAATCGGGTTCGGGTAGCATTATACGGTTGTATAGTGTAATCACGTAAATCTCTGCATGTTATCATTTATTTTTCCTTAATGAAATATCAAAGCGACCTAATAAGCTGCTCATCAATCTTTATGAATTTACTGCTCAACATGATGAAGTAGTAGTGCCATGCACTCAATTCATTTGTTTTTTTTTCTTTTGTATCGGTTTTGGCATCTGCATATGATTTATGTTTACTCTGCAGCTCTAGTTTTATCAGTAATTCGTGTACATATTTTATTTTCCATTTTCTAAGCATTACATCAATGTGATGAATACTATATATCATCCTTTGTTTAATCCCTCTGTATGCAGTCGATCATGACTTCGGAGGAGTCGAGCAACAAGGGCAAGACGGCTGTGGTGATCAAGGAGGAGCCCTCTCCGGTGGATGCCGAGTGTCCACAGGTGAAAAAAGTTAAGAAGTCACCACCATCTGGGGCACCAATCGAGCAGCCGGTCGCCGAGGGGGCAACCGCGCCGGCAGTGGCTACGGCTCCGGCAGTGGCCAGCCCAGCGCACATCGTCATCTTCGGACCCCAGCAGCAGCACGGTGAAGACAGTGGCAGCGCCTCTGCTAAGAAGCATATCCTGCACTGCGTCCTCGCCCTTGCCATGTGGAACCTCATGGCGGTGAACATGGCGCTAGAGTGCATCAATTCACTCGCCACCGCCTCGGGCGACCCCTGGCAGCGCGTGGCATTCCTGTTTGCTGAGGCGCTCGCACGTCGCGCGATGAGGATGCTGCTGCCTGGCCTGGCCTGGGGACCGCAGCTTCAGGCCCAGCTGCCACCGACCACTACTCCGGAGACAGCTAACGCCGCACGACGGAGCTTCGCGATGCTGTGCCCACTCATGGGTGTCGCGGCAACGGCGACCAACCATGCAATCCTTGAGGCGACGCAGGCCGAGGCTCGTGTCCACGTCGTGGACCTCGGCGGTGCAGACACGAGCCAGTGGCTCCAGCTGGTCCGACTCTTCGCCGCGCGTCCAGGGGCCCTCCGTCGCTGCGCCTTTCGGTGGTCAACGAGCAGGATGAGTTCCTCTCACGTGCCGCCGGAACGATCACTCAAGAGGCCGTGCGTCTGCGCGTCCCCTTCGTGTTCAACCCGGTGCGATCTCACATCGACCGCTTCTCGGCTCCGAGCATTGGTGCTCTCGGCGCTGTGCACGGCCAGGGCGAGGAGGCCCTGGTGATCACGTCGACGCTGCAGCTCCACCGCCTGATCGCTGAGGAAGTGACCATCCAGCTACCAGGGGCCGGGCCACTTCAGAGAACAAGGGCACACGTGCTCCTGCGCGTCCTCCGCGATCTCAAGCCGAAGCTGTTCGTGCTGACAGAGCAGGAGGCTGTCCACAACAGCCCTCACCTGGCAAACCGCGTGGCGAACGCCTTCGACTACTACACCGTGCTGTTCCGTGACTTGGAGGCTGCAGCTGAGGGCGATCCTGGCAGGTTCGTCGACCGTGCTGCTGCGGAACGCGTGCACCTCAGGGGGGAGGTGATGGACGTCGTCACCGGTGAAGGCATGCTGCGGCGGGAGCGCCATGAGAGGTGGGTGTGCTGGGCGCTGCGGATGCACGTGGCTGGATTTGAGCCCGCACCGATGAGCGGTAGCGTGTTCAACAAGGCGGTGAGTCTGGCACAACAGATGTGGTGATGGCGGGCTGTTCTCGTTACGAGGCACAGAAGGTTCACGCGGGCTGTGTGTTCTTCTACTCGCGCAAGATGCCCATCGTCTCGGTATCGGCATGGAAGATGGTGCACATTGGCGAGTGATGCCCTTACCCAGTTAAGACTCTGGGTAAAAATAATGGCGGTGCTGTGAACTCTCTTTGTGATAAATCGTATGCGTTTTGTTCTCAGAACTACTCTTTTTGTTACAACTCCAACTATCATTTGTTATGGTTTGTCCATTTATTGTCACTCTATGTCTCGTTGTGTTCATTGTACGCATCATGCTGAACCTTTAACGAAATACCCAGATGATATTTAGTATGCCATTCTGTGTTGATGATGTGTCACTCTTGCTCTTGTGTTTTCTTGCTTCATTTCCATTTTATTTTATTTTCCTAGAATTACAATATATTTATATATGTGTGTGTATATATATAGAAGCTCTATATAATACCCTGGGTACTGAATAAGTTATTCAGTACCCAAGTCCAAACTGTAAATAATTAGTGATCGTAAAATGTCAATATTTTGATCATAATATTGTCTCTCTTTTTTACCCTCCTTCAATTTGATATTATATTCATTTGCTAGTTGAGACATTTTATGAGTATGTAAAAAATATATTTTTAAATCATAAAAATTGTATTAAATTATTTTATTATCTTATAAAACTGTAAATATTATTTACTACGACCGTAAAGTGTTTACATTTTTATTATGCTATGTTGTCCTTGTTTCTTTACCCTATTTCGGTTTGGTATTATATGCATTTGCTAGTTGAGACATTTAATGAATAAGTAAAAAATATAGTTTTAAATCATAAAAAGTATAGTTGATTATTTTGTTAGCTTATAAAACTGTAAATACTATTAACATAACCATAAATTATTTTTTATCAACATAAAAATAGTTTAATGAAATATAAATTTTTTATTCCTAAACGGTTTTTTTATAGAAAATAATTTATTTTTCCATGACACCAAAATAGTTTTTTCACCATAAAAACATACTTTTGGAACCACAAAATTATACAAACTTTTACCATGCTCATCAATTTACTTGTTATTGTAAATACTTTTTATTCTTTAGTATAAAATGGTGTGAAAAACTAATATTATTATACTTCACATGGAAACATATTAAAAGAACCAATTAATTTGTGATAGAAACTAATTATAGTCCCACAAGTGTAATGATAACTATCAAACAAGTATGCGAAAATAAGTAACCCACATGTGGTGCATATAAAATTCGATTAAAACCAGTTTTTCGGGTGCATAAACGTTTTACATAATGAAAATAAATTTAAATTAAACCACACATCTTTGAGACTATGAGTGTAAAAACACACCTATTGCAGTACGTTTTTACACTTCGACTTTGATAGAAATGAATCAAACAAAGATTTTTACGTGTTGAACTGCAGCCAAGTGTGTCCAATTATAAAAAACAGTTTTGAATTCAATTTTTTAGACGCGTATTGAATCCTTTGAAATTACAGTCAAGTTTTTATGAGTGTAGCTAACAGGTTTTATAAGTTTAAACAATAAAAACTATTACGATAATGACAGTTTTTTACAAACTACTTTACCGTAAGCCTAATGTTTATAATTTGTAAGTCCTTTTATGTTTATAGAAAAAAATTACTTTACTATAGCATCAAATCCTTACGAACGAAAAGTTGATATGTCAGGTGACGTAAACTTATTACAACTTTATATGGGAGGGTTTAGAGATCTCTTTAAATTAAAACTTTTACTGTTCATATATGTTTTTACACTTAAAATACAACTTTTTTAGATTGAATGTTTTTACGCAATAGAAGTACAATCACGCTATTTTGAGACTGAATACAAAAACATACCTATTGCAAATTTCTCAATTCAAGTATAGGTTTTACGAGTGTAAGGAACATGTTTTTACATTTCTGACTTTAGTAAAAGCAAATCAAACAAAAAATTTTATATGTCGAACTGTAGCCAAATTTGTATGATTATAAAAACAGTTCTGAATTGACTTTTTTTCAATGCTTATTGAATTCTTTGACATAACATCAAGTTTTTACGATCATAGCTAACAGGTTTTACAAGTTTGAAATGTAAAAAAATGAGCAAAAAATACCTTGTAAGCAAACTAGTAAGAAAAAAAATTAATGACTCACCCATCCCACCTCCTACGTGCGCTTCAAATGTGCTTTTAGATGGAATGAATTAGGCGTCTGGTCAATCAAGGCTTTCTTAATGGCACCATCTATTTTTACGATGAAAATATAATATTTTACGATCATAGTAATTGTTTACAGTATATATATATATATGTCCTGGGTACTGAATAGCTTATTCAGTATTTAGGTCCAAACTGTAAATAATTAGCTGGCCAGGGTGCCAAATAGCCCAAACCAACCTACCCAGTCAGCCAGAAGTTGGTGCCACCAAGCCAACGTTGGGCGTCTGATTCACCGCAACCCGGCAGGCCCATTTTATAGCCTACGTGGGAGGTGGGGTGGGTGATTTTTTTTCCCCTTGATTTCTTCACAGGTGTAGTTTCTTAATGATCTGGTTTGCAGACCAGGTTTTTTTCTATCTAGTTTTTACGGTTTGAACTTGTAAAATCAGTTAGCTACGATTGTAAAATGTGAATTCAAAACTGTTTTCCATAACATAGTTGGACATGTAAAATTCTTAGTTTGATTCACTTTTACCAAAGTCGGAAGTGTAAAAACATATTACTTACACGTGTAAAATCTTACTAAGTAGTTTATAAAAATCTATCATTATTTGTAAAAGTTTTACGGTTCGAAATTGTAGAAGCTGCTACACTCATAAAAACTGAGGGAGTACTTCTAATGGATTCAATAAGCGTCGAAAAAATATGTCCCGTATATGTGTAAAAGATGCTATTTCTTGTAAAACTTGTTTTACACTTGTAAAAAATTGATCTCACTATATTAATTTATTTAACATGAGGAAACTCTATTGCTGTTGCACAACAACATTTTACTCTATTTGCTACTTGACACATTTCATTCCTACGTAAAAATTGTGGTTTTAGACCACAAAAATTTGACTTGACTATGTCATGATATTGTAAAATAGTAAATACTATTTATCACGACCGTAAATTGTTTATGTATGCCTATTGAGACATGTCATGAATACGTAAAAAATGTACTTTGAAACCATAAAAACTATATTCAAAATCATTCATCCTATAAATATTGTTTACTACGATCATAAAATTTCTCTTTTTTAAAATAATTATGCCTAATCAAAAGTACGAACAACCAGATTTGTAAAGTCAATATTTATACCACGTAAGTGGTGCTAGGATATGCACTTTTAATATTATGTCAAAAAATAATATTTTCTTCCTTTTATATCGTTGACGCAAAAGTATAGCGTTGGGCTTGGGTGGTGGGTAAAGAATAACTATCATAATCATAAAAAATATATTTTAAATCATATAAATTTGTATTTAAACTTTTCATTGGCTTCAAACTATAAATAGTATATACCGCGAATGTAAAGTGTTCCTACTTTCATCATAATCTGTCGTCCCTCCTTTGGTTTGGTATTAAAGGCATTTGCTAGTTGAGATATTTCATGAGTACGTAAAATTGTAGCTTCAAACCATAAAAAAATATATTTAATTATTTTATTAGCTTGTGAAACTGTAAATAATATTTACCATAACCATAAAATATTCATATTTTCATTGTGGTCTGTTGTAACTATTTTATTACCCCATTCGGTTTCGTATTAGAGACGTTTGCTAGTTGAGACATTACATGTATATAAAAAATATAGTTTCAAACTATAAAAAATGTATTCGATCATTTCATTTGCATGTAAAACTCTAAATATTATTTACCATGATCATAAATTGTTGATACTCTTTCAAATATAATTATGCCTAATCAAAAGTGCGATCAGCTGGATTATAAAATTAATGTTTGTCCCACGTAAATGGTGCCAGGATATTACGTTTTAAAAAATATAACATATACGGGGTGAGATATTTTCTTCCTTTTATATAGAAAAATCCCTTCAGTGCAATTGTTAATTTTCCCAGTCCCGTGAACGCCACCTAACCAACTTTCATCCCGTAGATGCCATCATTGATAAACTTTTTTGCCCGCCGTTCCACTATCATCGTGAACGGATCATTGACGGTGTAACAGAAGAATCAAAAGACTAGTTTACCCCTACAAATCTCATGGCGCCAATTTGTGATGTCAGGAAAAGGAGAGACGTTTTTAGAGGGAAAAGGAGAGGCGTGGCCTGCAGGTGCTCTCTCCCACCGTACTGCTTCCTTTATCCTGTCATCAGGATCTTAACTCAGAAATATTTTTGTACTTTCCTTTCAAATAAAAGTCTGAACCACATATTGATGGTGCAGCATGTAAAATGAATGAATGGAAGCAATAATATTGTTGCTGAAACCAAGTGAAAAGTATCCACCATATTTTAGTAACTCCAACAAAATGCATCAGATTCTTACATAAGCCCCCAACAAAATGCCTAGCTTCCAGAGTTACAAAATGCATCAGATTTTTACATGATTCTCCAACAAAATGCACGTCACTTGCAGAGTACTTCCAATCAACAGCTAGCTTTGTCTTTATCCTAATGGTTGTTAGCAGGACTATATGGCACAGTGAGTAGCAAACACATACCAGGACCATGTGTTTACATCACTGAACAAAATAACCGGAAGCATATCACTAAGTCACTAACAATCAACAACTAGCTTTGTCTTGCTCCTAGTGTTTTTAGCAGGGCTATCCGGCAGACATTGAGGCTTCTTTTTCTTCATCTTAGTTGCATTGTCCACCTTTTTCTTTGTCGTAGTCGCAACAGGACTTGCTTCCTGGCTTGATGTCGCAGCAGGTGGCCCAATAGCAAGTACTTGAGTTGCTCCTGTAGCCTCCAAATCATTTGAACCCCCACCTGAGCTTGGCCTGCACAATGCAGCAAATAAAATGAGTAGTACTATGAACAACACTACCAAGGAGATAAAGTAGGAAATGTAACTTACAACATATTAGATGTTTTCTTGGTTTTCCTTCCCCTCTTTGCTACATTGCCTTCTGCAATGGCCTTTGCTCTAGCTTTTTGCTTCTTCTCCTCCTTTGCCCTTGCAGCCAATTCTGCTAGTTTAGCCCTATCTTCTGGATTTCCTTATTTACAGGTTTGCCAATGATGTCCATGGTTCAAACAGATCTTGCACTGATGAGCACTCGCTTTCCTTTTCTTAGATACACCTGGTTAATGTGAGGCTTTGATTCTTAAAGTTCTGGGCCGACCAGCAACTCTTGCTAGCAAAGGTGGATGCATGAAAAAACCATGGTCACTCTTTGGCCATTGTTTCTTGTCAGTCAAACCATCGCGCCAGCGTATGCAGCTTTCTTTACAGTTGTAGCAGGAGTGAACATAATTGTCAAATGGTTCGTCCCTTAGAGAAGTTAGAAAAGCAATAACATGGAGGCATGGTTTTCCAGTCACCTGCCACTCTCGACACGTGCATGTTTTCAGTTGTAGATCAACTATATGCCTGAAATCTTCAAGCTCCCTTGTAAATGTCCAATGTTTGCCAGTGATCTCAGCGCTATGGTCACCAAATCTTATCATCCTATAGTTCAAATTATGACTCTTGGCATTAAGTTCAAGCTCAATATGTGGCAATATCACACCTTTTAGCTTTCCTGCAACTACTCTCCTTTGTGACATCTTGTTCATCATTTTCTGCCTTAACTTGTTAGCTAGATCAGGTAAATGAAGTGCCTTCATCTTCTTGATCCAGTTATTGAAACACTCTGCCAAGTTATTTGTGACATAGTCGACCTTGCATACCTCATTGAACTTGCTCCTCATCCACACATTTGGATGATATATAAGTGCAGGAAACTCTTCACAGAAGGGTTTGCTGCCACCATTTGGCTCATATGCTTTTCATATTTCTCAGGAGTCCATGCATAGGCTGCAGGCCATAAGTTCAAGTCATAGACCCTGCCATGGTACTTCTTCTTAAAGTTTGTGGCTAAGTGCCTAGCATACTCTTTGTGTTCATATAATCCCTTACTTGCATCTATACAAATTGCTAGCCCATCTGGCTCTCCAGTAAACTTGTGAACACATTGCATGTACCATTCCCAATTTTCTCCTGATTCACATTCCATTATTGCATACACAACTGGGAACATCCAGTTGTGTCCATCTACACTGCATGCAGTTGCCAACTGACCCTTGAACCTTCCTGTAAGAAATGTGTTGTCTATTGCGAGATATGGCCTACAACCACTCAAAAAACCATCTACACATGCTTTCAGTTCAACAAACATTCTCCTAAAATACCTTTTCTCCCCAACAGTGTGTGTCTCAATTATTACCTCACTACCAGGGCTCCTCTTTTCTACCTCTGCCTTGAAATTATAAAGAGAGTCGAAACTGTCTTCCCACTTACCACACACTTTGTCCAAAGCAAGTTGCTTCCCAGCATGTACTCTCTTGTAGTTGACCTAATGAGGTACTTCTCAAGAATCCTTCTCTGAAGTTCCTTGGCTCCAACGGCAGGATCCTCATTGACCCAATCCATCACCTTATCACATATCCAGTGCTTGGTAGCATGCTTCATTGTCTTGCTTCTTTGTCGGCTACCACAAGTATGCCAATCTGGATTCACCTTGACCTGCAATGCAAAAGATTGTAAGCAGTGGAACACATATCATCATTATACAATAATAAAAAAATGATGCAATACTAGCCTGCACGGTAACACGATCTTCAAGTGTAGAGGCATGGAGTCTCCACTTGCATCCTCTATGCTGAGTAGAACAATATGCTCTCACTCTATCTGTATCAGTTTTTTCAACATTGTACTCAAACTCATATCTAATCGCATGCTGACATAATGCAATCCTAAACTCTTGGATGGATGGGTACGTAGAGCCAACAACCATAGGTGGGGTCATCCTTGTCATAAGCCACCTCAGGTATGTAACAAAGTCTTTAACGGCCTTATCTTGCTCTTCATCATCCATACTGTAACACTCTTCATCATTTGAACGATCTTCTTTTGAATCTTCATGACATGTCTCCTCTGAAACATCACTGTTATCATTAGGCACATCTTCCCATACAACCCTTCCTCGCTCACCCCGACATACTCAAACATAGAGAATGGGTTTGCAACTACTGTTCATAATTATTGGCTGCTGGGAAGGTTGAGAGCAGGACCTTGGTTGGTTCAATATATCAGCAGAAATCTTGTGCTTCGTTGGATCAATGGAAGAAATTGCCATGCTGGTTTGGACTTCATCTAAAAACTCTCTTGGCACTGGGACACTTTCATCACTAGCTTTAGGTACGAAGAAAACATTCAGCTCAACATATTTATATTCAGCAAAGATGTCAAACATAGCCATCATGTCTTCATCAGTCTGCACTAGAACATAGCTATTCTTTGAGCTATGGAAATAGCTCAGGTTCATTTTCTCATTATATCCCCATGGCTGTCTCTTATAAAGTTCTTCAGTGAAATCTTTGTAGTTAGTACAATCAACATCGAAATATGTGATGAATGTATGGCTCCTCGTGCAGACATATCACATTTTCATTCTGTACGTTCTTGATGGGTCCATACTGTTAATGGAATGAACAAGAACTACATCAGGTTAACCGAGTGCAAAAATGCCCTAACCCTAACCCTATTTCGTCCTTTATGAACAAAAACGACCTAAATATAATTCAGTAGAGAAAAAGGAGAGGGAAACATACCCATCAGGAACCTCAGACGTGTCCATCCGTCGTTGCTTCGCCTAGGATCGAGGCGAGTTCTCCATCTTCTCTATGACACCAAAGCTCTTGCTGCTCACCACCTCAGTTGCCTCGCCTTCCTCACATCCCGCACTGAATCGCGCCCTTCTGAGGTCGATTCCGCTAGGGGCAACGGCCTTGGATGGAGAAGAAGCAGGGAGGGGGGAGTGCCACCCCTCACCACCACCAGGTCCCTCCATTGTGCGCGTGTGCGGTTCGGCAAGTGGGCTGCAGAGACGAATGGGCAGTTCAGGAGGCAAGCTTCTTATGTCACAGCTCAGATAGGTAAAAGGGATAAGGGTAGTCTTGGTAATACAAAATTACAGGTATTGACGAAACCCGGCCAGTCCTAACGGAACTCACGCTAGTGGTACGACGGGCAAAAAAATTTAGCAACGATGACACCTACGGGATGAAAGTTTGTTCGGTGGCGTTCACGGGACTGGGAAGTTTAACATTGGCACTGAAGGGATTTTCCCCTTTTATATTTCTAATGCAATTGCTCCAACCAAAATGTTACATTGCATGGGACGTTTTTAGTCATTGTTTTTGCAGGTATCACTGGACACGTTGTGCTCCCCCAGTTTATCTGCATAATGCGACATTAAGAACAAGGTTAGAAATAAGTCGAGTCAATTTATACAATTGTAAAACAAGTTTTTACATAGCAGTTCTTTTTAATTGCTAATATTTACACTTTGAAATAAACTAGGCATGTACTATTATGTTTCAAATTGAAGCTAAGTTTCTACGAGTGTAATAAACAGGTTTTTACACTTTTCAATCTGAAAGAATTATTAAAAAAAACAATGACTAAACCGTTTTAAGAGAAAACCCAAACCGGAGGAAAAAAAGCTAACCCGACATGGACTTGGGCCACCCGGCAGCCTATCAACGCCTGGTTGGTTGAACGCACCCGCTCTGATTGTGTAGGGAATTCGAACCTACCTCATCAATTTAACTAATGTTTTTACTAGTGTAACTGTAAGTTTTTACATTTTCCACCCTACACCTAGGACAAATCGGAAGGAAAGTAGTCTCTTACCCGGTTTCAATTGGGCCTTGCGGTATGGTGACTCAAGTGGCTCGTGATGGTAAAACAGGTATGATGGTAATATTTACTACCAAACGTCATGATCTTAAAACATGTCAAATATTTTCTGCGCTTTCTGATCCTTATATTTGTTTTTGCTATAGTGAGAATAGAGTATATTATATGCTTAACGAGTAAAGGAGTTCTTAGCTGATTGTTAGTTATTCGTACTTACATCATTCAAAAGTACAAATGGCCTAGGTACAAGTTTATTTTGTCATATCAACAACTGGATGGTACATTAATTTTAAACATGAGCACTTGAAAAATCTAAAAACCATGACCAATTAATTGAATGATGGGTTCAGTGTTTAGCGCTCTCCTCTCTCTACAAGAACTAACTCCTCGTTGTGCAAATTCATGGTTTGAATAACAGATAAATCGTACACCGTTGTTAATTATGAACACATATTAGTCACTACTATTTGGAGGTAACTATATAACATTGTAATGTAACACATCATGATGCCAGTATTCACAGGCACAACTTAATTAGTACCGGGTAGGGTGCACTTATCTTCTTCATGCATGCATAGCGACTATGAACATATTTTTCATCTTCAATACCATGTGTGGAGAATGCAATATATATCTTTGGCCTTGCTTTATATATCTTGAAAACAAAGTAACCGTTTGCTGGGGACACCAGCAGCTTTACACATAGTAAGCAACCAATCAAAAGTAAAAATCATCCTTACAGAAACAAATCTGGCTCTACTACAGGAGAAAGAAAACTAGTTCATTGTTATTGCTTTTTGAGTTCCTCATTTTAAGTTGGTCACATTAATGGATCCGGTCTTTTGTTTTGATCCTGACTTCAAATAATTGTAAGACGAACATTTTTATTTCTCATAGTTTTGTCTTCCACAATACCCACATCGTGTAGTTTGGCTTTGTAGCAAGAGGCCATATTATAGCTGACCACTCGGGCCAGACCAAACAAGACGATATGAATCATGGGTTTTTTTGGCCTGGCATGGTTTGAACTAGACTATGCTGGCTTGTAGCCCGACGAGGCCATGCTCGAGCCTCAGTGTCAAGCCCATGGGCTGGCAAGACACGACCTATATAAGAGTACGTCCGGTTGGTGGCCCGCATAGCCCGACATGGCTCGTTGTTATTTTATTGTGTAGAAAACTATACATTTAGGAGAAAAATAAATACATAAAATTTAGTTGGGCTCCGAGCAGGCCTGGGCCGATATGGCCCATTATGGGTCAAGAACGGCCCAATCTATTAAAAACAGACCATGCCTTAGGCTAGAGCGTTTCGCAATTGGACCAGCACGAAACAACCTGTTACGATGTCTAGGTATAGCCGTAGTGAAACCATCAGATTTCTGAAGTGTAGATTTGACTATCTCTAAGTCTTCCTCGGACAATGCTATTATGAAATGAGAGATTATTAAATTGATTATGCTGGGGACATTCTCCTAACTAACAATAACTCCAAAATTTAACCTTTTCCCATTACACACATCATACACAACACCACTAACAAAATTATATGTCTAACTACAAGCATACCCCTCCAACACTACGAAGTACTATGAGTGCTACTATCAAAAGTTCCCTTTGCTTTCCCATGTCTTTATTTCTGAGTAAATAACTACACATCACTTTTGTCGCTTTCTAGTTTGCAAAACTTGTTAGGTAGGCATTCATTAGTTGTCCTAGCTTCAGTTGCTACCCACAGCAACACGCAGGATTTTGCTCTAGTATTACCGGAATTTAAAGTTCAATCTACATTAAAAATAAGAGTAAAGTTCTCGACAAGTATTGATACCTGCTATGCACTTTACTCTAAGAATAAAGAGATAATTTAACCTACGCCACTGCAAAATCCACTAATATGATCATCACAAAAGTGCTAATATGATCGGTGCCATTGAGTTTGCAAACTTTAATCATATATGCCTTCCATCAATGTTTTTTCTCCACAAATAATCCATACAATGTCTTTCTACTCCACTCTCCACTCTTATACCATCCTACCTAAACACTACCCCCCCCCCCCACCCCCCACCCCCCAAAAAAAAAGTGGGCATGAGTGAATAGAAGTTGCACGGTATAACTGAACCTGATGTGCAGTATCATTATCATTACACCTCACAACCACTTAACTCACATATATTAACATTTAATATATGCTGCAATGTTTATAGGATTAAAGAGATTGGATTAGGGCTTGCACATTGAGTCCATTTTTTCCAATAGATTCAATTTTGTCCTTTAGTTCGATGGACAATTGAGAAACTTGTCAATAATGCAACACTAGAAGTTAGCAAGAATGTCATTTGTATATAACTCACATGGAACTCAATGTCATGGCATCCATTGGAGGAAGTGGAGTGCATGGTATCCAGGTCATATATATGTTAACAATACTCCATAATTTGGCACCATGATGTGCCACACTGTTTAAATAAAAAGTAATCAATAGTCTGAAAATAAAAATATATCACAAGATTATATTTATTGACTTTAGATACCTCATTTTGATGTATACATGTAATTCAAGGTACCATGTTTAGATTTGTGAATTGAGAGCTAGAATATATATATTTGGCTAATCAACAAAGTTACAAACCACATGTCCACAAATTTCACAGACATACAATAAACCACACATATGGTGAATATCATCTGAAGTTTCCCAGACCACAAACATATATGGTTTTACATATTAAAATGAAATTCAGCTTCTGCATGAGTGTGCTTACCATAATATATTTCAATATGTGAATGGTCGTTGGTAAAATGAAATTCAGCTTCTACATAAGCTTTGGAATCTAGTTGCAATAATTTGTTTGGATTAACTGTCACTTGGATACATGCTGCGTTTGTTCTATTTGTTTGGATTAACTGTCCACATGTGCCCGTCTTGCATTCACAAATAAGAAATTGGAAAAATCAATATCTGCACATTTGCCTCGATAATGGTCTACTATTAAAATTCTTTTCATATGGTGGCCAAGGCAGTGAATAGGTTCAACAAGTAGGTTGTCACCCTTTGTACCTTCTTTTGTATCCCTGAGGTCGAGATCTGACAAAGTAAAATGACAACCTTCTAGAGAAGTTTAATGTAAACATGTTACTTATTTGACAACCAAATATGTAATCACCACAAAGGTGGTCTCCAAGAAGGGAAAAACATTTGAGCATGTTTGAGAACAACACCAAGATTACGGACAATTGACATGATTAAAAAGACCTTTATTGTGTGTATCGGAACATTTGGGACCACATGAAAGATTTCCTAGATGAGAATACAAGTGTGAGAATATCCAAATATATACGTTGTAATCCGTAAACAAAACAAAGATGTAGCAAGTGCGACCTTAATTAAGTATCGTGCCTCCAATATAGAGTCTTGTGGTAGCATTGGAGACTTAGCGTAAACCTCTAGTTTTATAGATATGCTTTGTGTGGATGCCATAGATTGTTTATATGTAAAATCTGCCTTTATGTTTGCCTGTGTGAAGCACAACACGTGGGAGAGATCATTAGATGAATATCTATGCATGTCCTGCACCAGTGTGAACACACATAGGCATTGCGTCGAGCCCCAACGGGCAGGCGAGAACGATAAGCACGCGGGCCGCCCTCCTCCCATGGCGAAGAGAAGACCCTCCCTCCGAATCAGAACTTCCCCAGGGACACACAAGCACCACCCAGTCCGAGGAGGTGGAGGAGGAGCAACGGTGTGGGTCGCGAACAAACCAGGAGATTTTGGTCAATTGTTTATTTCACTCTAGCAACGGAGGAGCAACGATGTGCGTGTGCATGTGCGTGCGTGTGTGTGCGTGTGTGTGTGTGTGTGTGTGTGTGTGTGATTCTGGCCAATTGTTTATGTCACTCTTATTATTGTAGCCATGATTTCTGACAAGTTGAACAGGAATGGCAAGGCTATGAGGAACGCTCTCTGCTGGATGCTGAGTCTCGGCAACATGATATCAAGGAGGATCCCTCTCTTGCAGATGCTAAGTCACCCGCCATTTTTTACGACAACGGGATAAAAGAGGAGCCTTTCATAATGTGTCTCAAGTCTTCGGCCGTGTTTGATGACAAGGAGACATCTGGCTGGCGAAGAAAGTTAAGAAGTCACCATCGATGGCACCAAGTGAGGCGATCACTGAGGACGTGGTGGCCAGCCATCGTCTTCGGACCCGAACAACACGGTGACGAAGGCGGTGCCTATGTTTAGAAGCACATCATGCACTGCGTTCTCGCCCTAGCCATTTGGAAACTTGTGGTGGTGAAAATGCATGGCACTGGAGTGCATCGCGTATGTCGCGACCACCTTTGGCGACCCCTAGCAGACTTGACGCTCCTATTCGCAGAGGCACTCGCACATTGCGCGATACAGCTGCTTCCTGGCCTAGCCTGGGCGCTGAAGCTTCATGCCCTCCTACCACGTACCACTCCAGTGTTTGTTAACACCGAGTGACAGATTTCATTAGGGGGGTATACCTAACCTGTATTGAGCATAGACCGACCGAATCAGTAGCCGCCCTCCCCCATTCCAGCCTCAGCAAAAGCCCTCGATCCGTAGGGAACACCTACTACAAGCTGCAGGTTCGTTCTTGCGTGCTTATTTATCTGTTTATTTCTTCTTCAGTCTCAGTCGGATGGTTTGTTTCTGATTGAATACATAGATCTGGCTGCTGGTCTATTTGATTACATATAGATCTGTCGTGGACGTAGATTAACATTTCTTCCTCCATTATTGATCTTGTGTGTCGTCCACATAGGATCGTATATGTATACAGTTGTGTGCATATCAGTATCAGTAATTTTGGGGTGACTTGTACAGTCCGGTGGTGTACACCATTTTTATGCATAAATTTGCTATTAGAGATACAGTATTTTTTATTTTTTTGTTGTGGTCTGATTGAATACATAGATCTCGCCCCCGTTTTGCTTGAATGTATATAGATCTATTTTTCTTGCGAGGAGAATACATATAGATCTGTCATGTACATAGCTTAACATTTCTTTCTCCATTATTGGACTTCTGTGTCCATATAGGATCGTATGTAACTTAATTGCATATCAGCATTATTAATTTGTGACCTGTACAGTCCGGTGGTTGACACCATTTTTATGCATAAATATTTGTTATTAGATACAATCTTTTTTTACTTCTTGTTTTTCTCGTGTGCTGTTTGTAAGTTTTAGTATCAAAATCTGACGCATTATTAGCATGTTTTGAGAATGCTAGCCCCATTGGGATGCAAAGATCTCTGTTTATTATCAGTATAGGATAATGCAGGTATAAGTAGTCCATGTAAGAACGATGGTTTGATGGTGTGATGCTTTGATCTGCTACTTCGTGCTGCCACTAATCGCTCCATGTTATTTGCTCACACGGTAACTAGAATCTTTGTCTATTATTAGATTAGCTAGATCTTTGTTTTTCTTGTTATTGTTATTATTATTAATTTTTATCGGTGTTTTTCTTGTTATTAGATTAGATGTAACCTTTCGTTTTCTCTTCCCATAGACATATTACAAGTCATGATATCCATTGTTCCGTAGCAAAGGATGGGTATACTTTTCAATTAATATATAGATCTGCTTTTTTGTACTTCAACATTTCTTGACAGATCCAGTGTCCATAGGATCGCACTCTCTTAAGCCTTAATCATCTGCATATGAGTATTAGCTGCTTTGTGACATGTACAAATGCATCTCATGTGCGCCTTTGTTCATGTCTAAATTAATCGTCGTCATCTTATTTGTTGGATACCGTTTTAATTTTATGTATACTATTATATACTGTTTGCAACTTATCTACCAAACTCATAAAATTAACCTGCTTGGGATGTTTAGGAGATGCCATCAAATATAAATATACTGCATGCGTAAATACTTATGTGTTTTATAATGTCATCAAATATAATTGTTAATTTGTTTTACTCTTCTTTGCAGCCATGAGTTCGGACAAGTCAAGCAGCAAGGGAAAGGCTGTGGTGGTGAAGGAGGAACCAATGCTGCTCGTTGAAGATAACACAAACATCTCTTTGGAAAAGGAAGTTCAAACAAGCATCAAGGAGGAAGGGTCCTCTTCGTTGTTGGCGCCCAGCCAACAACCTACCGCCAACATGGTGACCACGCCGCCGGCGGAGGCTCAGCCTCTTCAAGCGGCGACTGTTGTCGTCCCCGGACCCAAGCAGCATGGCCATGGGAACACGCTTCAAATGTTCCTGAAGCACGTGATACTCCAGTGCGCTGTTGCGCTGGAACGGCTGGGACCAACAGCGTCGCGGCGGTGAACGCGGCGCTGCATCACATGCTGTCCGTCGTGTACACCGCGGGAGGCGACCCCCTGCAGAGCGTGGCGATCGTGTTCGCCGAGGCGCTCGCGCGTCGCGCCATGAGGTCGCTGTCCGGCCTGGCCTGGGCCCTGCGGGACCAGGTTCCGCTGTCGCTGACGCCGCCGACTCCAGCGACCGCTAACGCCATCCGAGACAAATTCAACGCGCTGTTCCCGCTCGTCCGCGTCGCGGCCACGGCGACCAACCACGCCATCATGGAGGCGACGGTGGCCGAGCACCGCGTCCATGTCGTGGACCTTGGCGGCGTTGACATAGTACAGTGGATCCAGCTCATCGCCTGTACGCCGAACGTCCTGGCGGCCCTCCGTCGTCCCTGCGCCTCTCCGTGGTCAACGAGCAGGACGAGTTCCTATCAGAAGCCGCCGGAACGCTCACCAAGGTTGCAGCGGGTCGGCACGTCCCCTTCGAGTTCAACCCGGTGAAAGCTAACATTGATCGCTTCACTCCTCTCAATATTGCTGCCCTTGGTGTCGTGCACGGCCAGGGAGCGGAGGCCCCGGTGATCACATCGACCCTGCAGCTCCACCGTTTGATCGCCGAAGAGGTAACCATCGTCGAGGTATCAGCACCACCAGCTCATAACAATAATCCGGAGCAGCAGATTCAGATGACGCAGGCGCACGCGCTGCTTCACGTCCTCCGCGACCTGAAGCCGAAGCTGCTGGTGCTGACGGAGCACGAGGCCGACCACAACTGCGCCGTCCTCTCAGACCGCGTGGTCAACGCCTTCGACTACTACGCGGTGCTATTCCGTGACTTCGAGGAGGTTGCTGAGATCGATCCGAAACCAGTGTTCAAGGAGCAGGTGATGGACATCGTCACCTACGAAGGCTTGCTGAGGCGGGAGCGCCACGAGAAGATGGCGCGCTGGGTGCCGCGGATGCAACAGGCTGGGTTCGAACCCGCAAAGGTGAGCGCGGATGCATTCAAGGAGACAAAGAAGATGACACAACAGTTCTCCGCCCATGCCAAGCTGTGGAGTTTCGATGCACACAAGGTTAAGGATGGGTACCTCTTGCTCTACTCACGCAAGGTGCCCATTTTCTCGGTGTCGGCATGGAGGCCGGTGCAAAACACTCCTCAGTGATCTTGCATGAGTGTTGGATTTCTGAAATCTATCTTCTTTTTTTTTTTCCTAAAATCGTTAACTATGGGTATTATGGTTTGGACGTAACTTTGCCTGTCCTCAGTCGTTACTGTTTTCAATAATGTATGATGAAGCTGAACCAGTAAGCTAAATGTTGGATGTTGAATTTAAGACACTCCAAAACTTTATTTGATGTTTCTGTTTGTTATTCTTGATCGATAACTATTATTTATTTAAGCATGCCAGTCTTATTTGTTATGTATTTCTAATAGATTTGTTTTCTCCAAAAAGTTTAACAAAAGTAGTCTTGTAGGTTAGTTTTCTCATGGGAGAATTGCTATCTAGAACTCCCACCCCCCCCCCCCCCCCCCACACACACACACACACACACCCCTCAATAATTGATAACTCAAATTTAATTTATGTCACATTTCCAAACCGAGGTATAGGTTTGCTCATCATTGGAATTGCAATACCATCAAAACTATAGGCACATAGGTTTGCGCATTAATTCATTTGTTTCGGTTGATATTATTTATTTTCCCTCCTGTTTATTGCAGACCTGATCTTCCTAAAATCTAGTCGTGACTTTGTTCTGATTCAAAGTACAAATAGACAACCTAGACTTATATGTACTACTAACATATGTAGAAGGTACATTCTAAATGTATCTGAGAATAGTATAAATTTATTTAATTAATATAAGGGGTGATTTAGTGACTCTCATAGGATGTTAATACTCTAGTCTCCAATTTAGCTCTCCACACATCTAGTCAAAAAGATGTCTCAAAATTAATACGGCATACCATAAAATCTCTCAGGTAACTAATTAATGACTACCAGTTTGATGTTTAGCAGACAACGAAAGATTGTAGTAGTTTTGTAGCACTTGCAGTATTAACAAGTACTATTTAATTAGGGTCAGGTATCTAGCTCGCCTATGATGGATCTTCTTCATGCCTAGTGACCAGGTGTGTATTTCATCGTCAATATTTTGTGCTGATAAGCTCTGGACGGATGAATTGGGATCCACTATGATGGCAATATGGATGGAATGGAATGATAGACTACTTGATGGAAGCAAGAGCTAGCCGACGAAGGCATGATCATAACGCTCCATGCTTAGTCACACTAATTCAACAAGGTTTTAAATATAACTGTCTATTCTATATTTCCTATTTGATCCTAATATTTGGATGCCAACTTTTCTGCAAATATTTATTGTTGCATGATAAACCGTATGATTGCTCCCTAGCTAGCTATGGTCCCTACTATAACTCCTCAAATGTTTAGCTAACAAATCTAGGGAAAAGATTCGTTTTCACCAATCATAAAAGTTGTACATCACAAGAAATTTCAAATCTGTTTGAATGAATTTAAGTATTACTTTTGGATGATAAAATATTTTTCTGGGCTAAAAGCAACACTTTAATTCATTCAAAAAATTTACTATTGAAGTGTCTATCTTAACTGTCGATATGTTTATAATCAGCTGGCAAGAGTTAACAGAATTATCTTCTGCATAACAAGTGGGGTATGTGGTCACTTGAACATTGTTGTCATCCAATAGCTCAGACAAATAAAATTGTAGCTCTTTTATGATGTGCGCTGATGTTGAAAAATATATTGCGTGATCTCAATGTAAATAGTATTACCAAAACTTTAGGGGGCATGGTTACATGGGATGAGCGCTAAACTAAAGAGAGACAATGCTTCAGCTTTAAGTAGAAATAACATTATTGGCATTGATAAAGCTCCAATAAAAATTCACATACAAGTACTCCTAGGGCTCATTCGTTTTTTTTTTCCAAGGGGATTGAGGGGGAATGAAGGGTATTGAATCCCTAACAAGTTAATTAGAGATTTAATCCCCCTTAATCCACTCTAATACCTCCCAAGATCAATGGAGCCGAAGGAGACCTTAAGGGGAACATATTGGTTCAGGTTCTCAACGCAACTTTAGCGTAACGGAGAAGACCAAGAAGCAATAAAAGACGCACCACAACTTTGGTGACGCAGAGTTTAGGCATTATGGATGAATGTGATGCAGATATTCGTGCATTATGGATGAAAATTTAGGAACATGATTGATCCGTGCTACCTTTCAAATTTGTGTTCTTTATTTTTGTTTCGATTGCTATAGCTGTTGCATCGTGTGTAGTAAATAGGTTCTATGTTATATTTTTGAACTGAGGTTCTAGCTTTTGGAGGCAAACAATTAGTATTCTCCCTATTATCTACAAAAATAGTATTGGCAACCACAGGAGCAAAGCTAAGAGCATCACCAATGTTGGTTCGGTCACCGAACCATGTGAAAAATCGAACCCTGTTATGGTTCGACAGCCGCAATGTGTGCATCGATTAGTGGGGCCTATTTTTCATTTCTTTATTGTCCATCGAGAGCATAGTTCCTTTGTTCAGCACGGGAATTCATTTTTTTTTTATTCCCCAACAGCGGCAGCACTCCGCATGGTTCGCACCAAAATGTTGGTTCGCTCTTTCTCTCTCCGTCCTTCGGTTCGACAGCTCCAACGTACTCGGTTCGATAACCGAATCAACACGTCAGACCACGGTTCGACTTCCAGAAACGTCGGCGCTGCTCTAAGGGGCCCTAGCTGCCAATGGAATTGTCACAACAGCAAATGTCCCAAAGACAATTCTTTACTTGCTATCCAAAAATTCCTTGGTGCCTTATAAGCCATCAAAAAAATTGAAGGTTACTCCCTTCGTTCATTTTTAATTGTCATCATTAACTTTGACCGAAAACTTTAACCGCTCGTCTTATTCAAAATATTAGTTCAAATGTGTAAAACTAAACATTAGGATTCGAAAACCTTCTATAATAAATCAAATTTTAACAAAATATTTAATATTTCTTATATTTTTTTTAAATAAGATAAATATTTAAAATTATTGTTTAAAATCAACGGTGACAAAAAAAAAAGAATGGATGAAGTATTTCTTATCCCACTATCGAATCAGGAATTGATGCCTCTCATGTCATCGTTGTTAATGTGACTAAAAAAATATTGTTAACTTGGGTCCAAAAGACGTTTTACTTCTAAGGAACCATGTAACAGTATTTACTCATTCCTTACATTTCATTGTGAAAACCATGTAATCAATTGTTATCTGTTTATTCATGTCATTATAAAATGTACAACACATAATAAGTACTATACAACAATCTGTACAACGATGAAATTGGGAGCCCGTTTTGGCCTGGCCCCACAGTTACCTCATCTTTGGCACGTGGACAAGTTAATTTGCAGCCCAAACTCAAGTGGACTTTGATCCAGCTCTAGGCCTAAATGGGCCCAGCTGTGACTCAGGTCTAAAGTGCGTGCGTCACGTGGGCACGTGCCAATCCTTAACCTGGGTTATATGCAGATTACAGAACTAACTATGCTTAACTGTGGTTTAACGGAACAGTTGCACTGACCGACAGCGGAGCTCCCTCGCCATCTCAGTCGCGTAATCGCGCGGAAGAGGAAACAAAATGGTTTTCTCATCGCCGTCGCCGGCGTTGGCGGGGCGGTGGGCCGACCTCCCCGAAGACATCGCCATCGCCATCGCCTCGCGCCTCCAGGTTGGCGTCTCTCTCTCTCTGTCTCCCTCCACCTCCTAGGGTAGGGGATCCTAAAGTTTTTCTCTCGTTGACTCTGCTGGCTTGCGCAGGAAGCCGACGTGTGCGCCCTTGGCGGCTGTTCGCGCTCCTGGCGCAGCGCCTGCGACGCCGACGGAGTGTGGGAGGGCCTCTTCCGCCGCCGCTGGCCGGCCGCAGAGGCGGAGGGGGCGTCCCGTGTTCAGGTAGGTAAAGTGAATGAGCTACTTGATTGATCCACACTCATCAGCCAGTCGCAACTGGATTGGACTCCCTAAATTCCGTGTTGTTGTGGCATTTCTCCAGGATAATAAGGAAAATTTGGTGCCAGTGCTGAACCTATTTAGTAGTGATAAAAAGGCAGAGAACTCCTATAATGAAACTAGGAAAGGCAGTGCATCTGCCATTTTCTTCAAGAAAAAAAAAACAAAGGAGGATTAAAAAAATGCAAGTTCTGTATGCGCTATCCTAGTTTTTCAAGCACCTGTACTTCTCGAAACTGTGTGTTTCCTCGGACTGATCTTAGTCTGCTGGTTCTGTATTCCTCCCCTATCATTTCGATGAATGCGATCATGTTTTCAATAACATCTCCTTGATAAACCATCAGGAAACTTCTCTATCTTAATTAAAAAAGAAATATAAAGGGTTGATCTATAATGCCGAGCCATGCAGTTTAAACACCAGAATCAAAGATAAGATCAAAAGGTTAGCTAAAAAGAAACGAGCTAGAGATCAAAGAAAAAATCCAGGAACCTACAGGATATGCAAACCATTGGACAGGGGACAGGACCAAAGCTGGCTTACAGTAGCATTTTTCCTTCTCTGCAGGGATGGAAAGCTCTCTACATCAACCAACACAAAAGAATGAGCATTGCGGTGTCTAATGTGATTGAAATTGTGGAGAGCAGCTTGCATAATGGGTCACTTGAAGCAGAATATTATCTGAAAGCCATTGCTCATTTGGCCATGATGACTAATATAGGTTTTCTAGATGTCCAGTTTTTCTTATTTTCAAGGAATCACAATGCAATCATAAATCTCATTGGTCTGCACTACTCCATTGCGTCTTTGCATATGCCGGTGAGTGAAATGTTATTGATTCTTTTTATGTGTTTATTATCTGTTTTTGTTTCCGCAGAACTTAATCTGCACAGGCGTGCCATGTTGATGTGATACATCAAAGTATTCCAGTACAAAACAGAAAACTCAAAGCAACAAGATTTGGCTTGCTCATAAACTTGTTTTAACACACGGGTCTGTTTTTTTTTTTCAGCCAAGTGAAGTTGATAAAGCACTTCGAGCTCGCCTAGTGGCAGACAGGATGGTGTCTGTGAATTCGCTCAAGCTTGGTAGATGGTTCTATGGTTTTCGGTTGCCTGATGAAAGTGAATCTCACAAAATTTCATTGAGTGAGCTTACCATGGTTAAGGGGGCCAAAGTTCTGTCTATTCTTAACCGTGGAGCTGTTCATGAAGTATTTCGTCTCCGGGTTAGTTTGGTGGAAACAAATAAGTAACCTCAATTAAGAACACCATCAGGTATCAGTAGCATGCATGCTGTGCCTTTTGTAAATAGGTCACCTTTTGTTGTCTTGGTGGCTCTGTGTAGCTGTAAATGAAACCATACGAACGGATGGAAATATGAAACCATGCAGATGGCTGCTGCATAGTCTAATAAAATTAATAAAGCTTGTGACGTGTCAGTTATACACATTTTGGTGTTAAGCTCTTTGAATGTTTTTTTTTTAATTTTGAGCCCTTCAGACATAATGGTCAACTTTTTGTACGGTTTTGGAATATATAATATATATATATATATATATATATATATATATACACACACACACACACACACATACCATATTAGAGTAGGTTTACATGTCGAATACATGAACAGGGGAACCTCATGAGGAGGTACTAGAAAAGAAATTGAAGCAACGAGACCATAATAGTTTGAAGATGGAATGCAGTGATGATGGTATAAAGGTTGATAATAATCACTTGGCCTATGACTTAAAAATGATAATTGTATCAAATACCGATTTTGAAATTTATACAAAATGTCATCCTTTAACAGTTCCACATGTCTTTAGAATGAATTTCTCTGCAAAATAAAATGATAAAATAGGGGTATCCAATCTAACTTTATACAACAAATAGGGGATTTCACTTCAAATAAGTGCTGCATTGTCGCGCGTGCTTTTCCTAGTGAGGATTAATTTGTGGACTGTCACACTATGAGGCCTATCCTTTAATTTTGTGTATCAAATTGCTTTGAATATTGAAATTGCAAATTCATGCAAAGATTCTGGCCAAGGGATGGCTGCAGATTAGCTAATACGATGTTCAAAAGTATACCCGTAAGAAGCGTCCTCTCTTGTGATATACCCTTATCAACTTAAGTTTTCTCTCATCTTATGTGGCATCAATATGCTACCATTGTATTATCCCCGTATTTATGCCCTTTGGTTATCCAAACATATATTGCAGTCTTATCTTCCTGAGATGTGGCGTGTGACTTCAGTGTGATTGATCTCAATACATTTCACTTTGTCAACTGTCCATTATTGCCATCTGTATGATTCTTCATATACTGCTATCCCATGAAGATCTACCAATGCTAACACACTACATTATGCTAGTACCTCATGATAATTAAGAGTATAATGAGACTCTGTACGGTACCCTTTTTTTTAGATGAATATGAGGTCTGTACCATGAGTTTGACATTCAATTAGTAGCCAGAGAAATTGCTCAGCCGTTGCCAAATAAGTTAGGATTTGATAGGCCTTCACTCAGACTGTTTTGATCAATGAAGCTTCCTGATCTATAGTGTGTAGTCTTCCGAGTAAAGTATTCCAAATGGTCGGGGAAGAAAACAAAGGGAAACGGAAGAAGTTGATATTTGCATGGCCCAGATCCAGTTGATGAGAGTGTTAGTATGGTTCGGAAACTCTGCAGAGGGATAAGTGGTTGAAGAAGACAAAGAAAAGAAAGAACCCGATTTACGAAGAGGAGTGAAATAAAAAAAATAAGTGAAAGTGATATACATACACTCTGCTGTTTGTCCCCTAAAAACAAAAGAAAAGAAACCAAAAAGTGGTGTTTGCATATAAAAAGAGTAGTGACGAGCAGTATTTTTTAATTTATTATTTCTATATCAGCCTAAAAGCTGAGGGTCCTTTTGGCAGATCTTCTAGTGTTGTTTCCCAACCTTTGTTCGGTGCTTTTCCTCGCGGAAGGCACTACCTGATCCACCCAAGAACATCACAAATAAAAGTTGCCTACTAATTGCATTCGAACTGTGAACAGAATAGATAAGCCAGTTCATACGCCAGTTCCTTTTTGAACAACGAAGGCTGCCAGTTTACAATCTCAAAAGACGAAGAAGCAAATAACAGGTGAGATGCAACACATATAGAGATTATATATATATATATATATATATATATATATATATATATAACAAATTTGATGATATTATCTACAATTTCCCGAGAACTACCATCATCAATTCAGGCTACGGATGATCGAACAGCCTAGTAATTTTGGTAGTAGTACTTGATAAAGCGACAACATTACAATTGCAACAACTCAGCTAGTATATAGAAATAATTATTTGTGACTGAAGAGAGAGAGAGAAAAAAGTGAAGAATCAAATGCCTGCTCTGCTCCGCTCTGTTCCCCCAAGAAGAACCTTCAACTGCTCCTCAGCAGCAGGGGTACACGGCGACGCAGCGGCGCCTGGGCGGCGTGCAGATGAGCATGAAGACGAGGGCGATGACGAGGGCGACGAGCAGTCCCAGGAGGTTGAACGCGGACTCCTCCTCCGACTCCTGGCTGCAGCACAGCTTGCCCATGGCGACCGACCGACCGACCGGCGAGCGAGCGCGATCCCTGCTGTGGGTGCAGTGCAGAGTGCAGACGAGCGAATCGGATCGGCTTGCTCCTCGCCTCCTCCTCCTCCTCCGACCAGGAAGTACCAGGCGCAGGCACGGCGCAGGGCAGCGCAGGAGATGATGATGGGTGGACGGTGGTTGGAAGCAACGCAAGATGGGGGGGCGTGCTTCTTTATGAGCTGGTTCCTTGGCTCTGAAGCAGTTGAGGCATCGCTATCAGGTCCTGGACGTTGACGCCACGAGGGTCTCTCGCTCTGACCATTCTCCCGCCCGAGATGGAGAGCCGATCGCACCCACCGGCACCGGCACGCACGGTGGCACCAACACCGGCATATTACTGTATTAGTTTTTTCTTTCTGATGAAATGGAGGAATTGTTAGGCAGATCACCTGCCCAGAACGAGAGAGAATATAGGTCGATCTGGCACCTACGTAGCAACAAGTGCTGTTCTGTTCTGTCGGTATGGAACGTTCTGCGGCCCGTACCGTACGTACGTGTTCTTAATTCTTTAGTACGTACTGCACTTTCTCTATATCTTCTTCTTCTTCTTCATCTTTACGCTTGTTCGACGATGGCGACCTCCTGGTACTAATACGGGTGAAAAAAGAAATGAAGACCGGTAGTAGTGGTTAGTAGTAGAGACGACGAAGACCGACTGGTGGTTCGTGAAAATTCAGATTTTTGGTGGCCAGGCCACTCTTCAATGTCTGCTGATGGCGACGAAGTCACGAAGATACACTGCTGAAAGCTACGCTACGTTGGTGAAGTAGAAATAATACTCTGCTGCACGACGTCGCGCAAGAATTAGTAGGTGACGCACGCATGTGGCTGGCTTTGGTGGTCGTAAGGTCGTTGCATTTTTGTTTCGTTACTAGACAAAAAAAAAAGTACCTTTTCTCAGCAAACGAAGAGAAGATCGAGCCGGAAGCTTCTTCTTGACCTGTTTTTCTCCTTTTCCGGGTCCGTTTAGCCTTTTATTTGGATGCATTGTATTGCATCACCACTCACTTCTGTCGTAGGGCTAGTTTGGTATGGCTCCAGCTCTTCACAAACTGCTCCAGCTCTAACTCCTCACACAAAACAGCTCTCAAGCAGGAACAGAATCAGTTTTGAAACTGTTTGATAAAACAACTCCTAGTATTCTTTTAAAATACCAACAAGAAGGAGAAATGTCTATAGTACCCCTACCTCCATAGCAACAATATAACAGCCACATAAATAATATTTTGCAATATATAAGAGCGATATAAAGTTAAGATTCTAATGGTAGTTAACATCCGTGTTACAAAATAATTGTAGTTAACATCCGTGTTATAAAATAATTGTAGTTAACATTCGTCTTACAAAATAAGTGAATCAACTATGGATCACTTGCTCACAAAAGGCCTACATCCACAAAAGGCACATCGTGGAATGAAACGCAACATCACAACCCTCTAGAATTGAAGATTTCCCTAGCAAGTTCATCACGAAAGTTATCCATGCTGTGCTCATTTACCGATGTAGTTGTCGTGTCTGATGCATTTTGAGAAGGAAGATATCTTGCATATCTTTGAGGAATGGTAGGCACATAATCTGGATTTCTATCACACTTACGGAAATGCCTATCATTTCCATGGTGCTCATGGACGTAGTTGTGAAGGCACATGGTTGCTGCAATTATCATTCATCTGCTTCTCCAAAGGGTAGCTTGGCATCTTGAATAGAATTCTGAATTTATTTTTCCATACACCAAAATTTCTTTCTACAACATGACGGATACTTGAATGTAGCCGATTGAAGAGCTCTTGCTCACCACTTGGAGCTGGACCCCTTCTCCAATCTGGAACATGATACCTTTGACCCTTGTACGGTGCTAAGTAGCCCGGACGGTTTGGATATCCAGCATCGACATGATAATATTTTCCTACAGCAATAAACATTAAATAAAAAGCTGAACTTTAATATGAATATGTAGTGTATAAAACTGCAGCAATTAATGCAAATTCATATGATACTTGTACATTACATACCTACTGGAGGGTGAGGAAAATTATCTTCGTCCTGATTCATGGCATGAAACAGGACGTTTGTGTCATGCATTGATCCTAGTTGTCTTATAGATGCATAAGTGAACTGCAAATCGAAATCAATAACAGCCATAACATTTGTAGTTGGTTTTCCACTTCTTCCAATATATCTAATAATATCATGTGCAGGTGGTGTGCATGCAATATGTGTACCATCAATCACTCCAATACAATCTTTGAAATGTGGCACCATCCTACGATCGTTAGTAATTCTAGTATGTGTGGAAGAGAAGTTAGGATCAATTGGTCTTATGTATTGTGGACACATAGCCACCAAAGCATCCAATACCTCACCAATTTTTCTGCTTATAGTCTCACTAGAATGCTTGAATGTATGTTGAAGAGCACTGTTTGACCAACCATGTCCGCAGACCAAAAGAAACATGGCTAGTGATTCCATAGAATTCATACGGCAACTGGATTCAAGACCATAAGAAGTGACCAGTTCTTCATGCAAGCTATAGAATAAATCTGTTTTCATTCTAAACAATTTTTGGCTTCCCTTTGGATGTCTCAATGTTTCCATTAAAAAGGCAAATCCACTCTGTTCTGGAATGCTATATTCTGCCTTGTTAAGATATGTTAGATAGTACTTGGCAGCAACTATAGCAACAACAATTATATTGTTTTGAGCACTACCAATCTTTGTGATAGCCTTTGTAGTCCACTCATCATCAGATTCACTGTAAAAAATCAGAAACATCCATTTAAATCACATATAGCCATGTAAATCACATACATGTCATCCATGAAAAACAGTCATGTAAATCACATACATCCATGTATATCACATACATGCCCATGAAAATCACATACAAACATAAAACAACCACCGTAAATAAATCTGATTCATAGTCATACATTAGGAATGCATACAACCATATTGAAAACTATTCAAGGTACAGATTAATCAAGGTACAAGCATACTGAACAAACATTTGAGGTACAAGCATAATGAAATCTAGAAACAAGGATACAACATAAGGATACAAGGAAACAGCACTAAGGCCATCATTTGTTCATCCACTGATGTTTCTTTTGCAGCCAAAGAAATCTTTCAGCATTAGTGTCCAATGTCATGAACATTTCTCTTTCAGCCCTCTTGGTGAAAAGAAGAGAAGCAGTGAAATGTTCATCAGTCCCAACAGTAGCACCACATTCCTTCACTAATGCCATGACATCTGTAATAGAGCATCCTGATTTGTCCTCCCTATTTGCAACGGACACAAGATGTAGTTGTTCTCTCATGCTGATCCACAAGTTGAGTGAATTTTTCTTGGAACCAATGACCTGTAGCAGTTTTCGGTTTCTTCCCTTTTCCAACATCAATACCTCTACCTCTCTTCCCAGTAACACTAGTGGGTGTCACCTCCTCGGACTCACTATCTTCATCATCAGCACCTTCTGGGTCCTCATCTTGATTCTCTCCATCACTATCGTCGTTTTGCTGCAGTGATGGTGGTACACCACTTGAGGGACACCAGTGATCAGCGCCGGTGTTGGTTAGGCCATCATACATTTCAGTCAATAGATCCTCATTGTCCAGACCTTTATCCTTAAACTTTTGCGATCCTTTTATTGCCTACAAGTCATTGCAACAGCTAGAAATTAGTGGAATTGAACCTACAAAACAGAAAAAAAAAAAGATGCAACCGTTTGTACACTTACATTTGCCATCCTCTTCCACCATTCATCAGGCATGACAATATTTTTTTCCAGAAGCATCCCATCCCAAACCTGTCTATTCAATTGCTTCCAAATAGCATATTCACCTTTCATCTTGTCCCATTTGTTCTTAAATTGAAGCCTTGTGTACACAAGACCGGTTCTATCTTTAAACTTTTTAATCACATTCTGGTAGCCTACCTTATTCAAGTGAGTGTTTGAACCATTTCCAATCCTGACTTCGTGTCGCAACCCCGTTCGATAAAATCGTACGGTTGCTCATCCAGGATCATTTGGGGTGCCACTTGGCGAAGCAAGTGACCACACAGTACAATAATTAACAAGGACACGCAGAACATGGGTTAAAGGGTACATGAATTCTTAATATTCCAACATTGGTTCAGATAAGTTCAGTGCGGAAACGTAGTTTTGATAACAACACGTGGATTTCAGCGGAAGCAAAAATCTAACACTCGACGCCTCGATTAAACACCCCAGTCCGATGGTGTTTAATCTCCACGGGAGGGAGAAGCGGGGACCCACTCGAAGGTCCACTCCGAGGGCGTCTCCTCTTCCCAACCACCCTGGCTACAGTCAGCACTATTACCTGCAAAACAACAATCAACAAACCGTGAGCGACTGACACTCAGCAAGTCTTACCCGTCCATAGGCCTTCTAAGACCGACTCCTAGAATGCTGGAATATTGGTGGCAGCTGGTAGATATTTGCAAAATACAACACTACTAGTGGTTTTCAGTATTTTAGCCAAGTTATCAGAATTGCTATTGGAAATTTTACTAAGTGCGACAGCAACTAAGCAAGCAAGTGCAATACAACAGTTCTGAAATTTATTCTCAAACCTCCCATCACAATTCCTGCTACCACATTTTATAGTGTAGCCACGGCAGAAAGGAGCAAGTGGTACTCAATACCGCGAGGGACGGCAATTATAATTGATTTTACATCCTGCAGGAGAAACCCGAATAACACGACACATGCGCACTCCACGAGTCACACGTGGCCACCTTTCACTGCATCGCGACAGAGTTGGTCCAACATCCATCTTTCCAAGGACATGGTCCTCCAGGCAACGTCCTGCGTTCCTGTACGGCCCCAAGCCTTTCCCACTAGCACATGCCCAAGAAAAACAGAAATGCGAATTCATCCACCATACCGGTCCGTTCACCCGGAAAAAGAGATGGTCAATTGTCCAAACACTGCGCAATGAGCTATGTCGGTTTCCTGGGTCCCATATGCCAGTATGTATTCGGTACACAACTTAAACTTAACCAATGCAACCGCACCCGACACCGTGCTCAATTTTTTATTCACACAATGTTGGGTCCTGACTTTATCAAATACTTCTATAAATAATCCCCTGAGTAGTCTCCATACCACTCAAACCCCTTCGTTGCCCTATCAGTAGGCATAGCACTAACGTACTGGCTCTAACAGAACAACCCGTAGGAGATCCTAACAAGTCATGCAACTAAGTTTTCACAGAAGCCTCAAAACTTAATGCACAACAAAAACCTACATACACAGTGAGAAAGTAAAACTTTAAACATAGGTATGCACCGGGGCTTGCCTCGGTTCGGGGAGAAGTTAGCACAGTCGATGGCGGGGTCGGCAGCAGGGAAATCCTCCTCAGCCTCGGTGGCCGTCTGCAGCTCGGTTCCTATATGAAGATGCAAGGTAACTTAGTTTACACAGGGACTCAATGCTGGTGGTGGTAACTTGTATTAACAGAGAAGTGAAGGTGCATGAATTTCTTTCTAACAAATTTAGTGTGTTGCTTTGGTAAACGAGATTTAGCTAGACTGGTCGGACGGCAAAGATTACCAGAGGGGCTGACGGTAAGAACGAACGACAACGGAGACCGGTCGCTGGAAAAGAGATGTTGACACGCCGCTACTTCTGCAATAACGCGGAAGAATGGGGCGGCGGTTAGAGACGATAACGACGGATGATGGAACCGTCGGCAGGGCATGGGTTACCGAGCTCACCTGAGCACGAGAGAAACTTGCTTTGTTTCGGGCCCTACGGAGCTCTTCGGTGGTGATGGCGGAAGGCAGGGGAGACGAGAGCAGAGAGACGAGCGTGCAGAAAGAGCAAATGAATGCGCACGAGTGAAACGTTTCGTCTCTGGAAATTATCAGTCTCCGTTCCTTTTGTCTCTCCAGGACACGGCGCAAGTTGGCGCGGTGGCAGCGTACTGCAGCGCATGGGCGCCAGGCGTGCGCGTCCCATCACGAAGACTTTCGGCGCGGTGGCGGCACTGCTGTGTACGGCCAGGCGCTTTTACGGTTGGGAAGATGGCCGGCAGCATTAATGGCGCGGCCGCTCCGAGCTCGGGTCCGACGAGTCTGTCCGACCTCGGGGTCGAGCGAGGCGGAGCGAACAGCGGCTTGTCCGACCTCCTGGACGACGGGTCGAGCGAAGCGGAGAGTGCTGACGAAAGGTCAGACGAGACGGAAATAATGTCCGACCACTGGGGGTCGGGGTCGGGCGAATCGTAAAAATCCTCCGACCTCTGGGTCGGAGGTCGGACGAAAACGGACTCACAAAAGACGGGGTCGGGAAGACATGGAAAGGAAACAGGGAAGCGGCGCCCGGGGTGGAGCTCGACGGCGGGAATCGTCGGTGGCTTGACGGCGGCGGAAATGGAGGGGAGCTTCACGCTCAGCGTGATGTGGAGTATCGATTTGAGCAAGACGGGGGTGGCGGAGCTTGCCGGATCGGGTCAGCGACGAGAGGTGGCGGCTCGGAGGGGTGGCGTTAGCGGCGGCCGGAGACAGTGGCAGGGAAAGCCGACGGCGAGCGGCTACGGCCTCGTGGAAACTCGGGGAAGAGACCGGACTCGTCGACGAGAGTCGGAACGGGCCGGAGCAGGGCGGTGGCTTCGGCTCGGGCGGCGCTCGTTCCTGCTCGGAGGCGGAGCAAGGCCGGCGGTGCACGGGCGAAGGAGCAAGGTCGGGCGGCGGCTTGCGGGTGGGAGAACAGAGGAAGTCGGGCGGCGCGACGGTGGAGAGCGGGGGTTCCGGCGGGGCTAGCGAGAGCAGGCTCGGGCAAGCCGGCTACGGCGAGCAGCGACGGCGGCAAGCAGCCGCACGGCAGCAGCGCGACGCAGCTGGGCAAGGGCCGGCCGGGTCAAATCTGCATCGGCAGAGAGGAAAAGAGAAGCAGAAAAGAAAATGAAGACTGGATTTCAAATTAGATTTTGAATTTAAGTTCTTTTGATTAGATCCTATGATTTCATTTACTTTGGGTTTTGAGATTTTTATTGAACACAATTAAGCCTTTTGTTGAGGGTCAATACCGGTGATGACCGGTATTACCGGCCCTCCGACTGCTTTACGTATAAAGCAGCGAGCGACCTCCGTCTCGCCCGACCTCTATGCCACGACGCGCGTACAGTGGCTCGGGCCCACAGACAGGTCCGCCTCGCCCGACCCCCCCGACAGGGGTCGGATCATCCGCCACTCGACTCAGGCGCCCGACCTCACCACGACGGGGTCGGGAGCTCGTGCCAGAGTCCGCCTCGCCCGACCCCAGGGGTCGGGCGATCGCTCCCTCCCGACCCTCAGGGGTCGGGAGCGCCACCTACCGCAACAAAGGCGATTGGCAGTGAGTGGTTGAGTGATAAAAGCTCAACGACTCCCGTGGCTACCGAAGCCCCCCGTACAAGTGGGCGGTAATCGCCCACGTCGCACAGTGAGGGCAAGGCCGTCACTATGCGAACGACCCCCGTCAAAGCCCATCCCTTCTATCGGGACGGGACGGCCACGATTGACATTCTGACCAGGTACGTAAGCAACGGCGACTGGTCCTTCTCTCCTCCAACCCCTCGTCGGAGGACGCTCCACCATGCTGAAAAGACTTCCCTCGTTGACGGCCATCCCTGTGGCGCCACCGACCGGAGAAGCATCGTCATGTCTACGACGTCATCCACAGCGGCCGGCACAGAGTCTGAGGCGTCAACAGCGCAGCCTACAGGACGCACGGCCATGCCGTCGCCCACTCCCTCGCGCCGACCCTCTGTACGCCCACCTCCCTCCTTGCAGTATAAAAGGGGGAGGCGGGAGAACGACGCAGGCAAGCTGAACATTAGGCTACACGCAAACATTACCTCCCACCACACGTAGAACACCAGAGACTTGGGAGCTCGTCCCTCTCTCGCCCGTTTGTAACCCCCCTTCTACAAACTGTCGCGAGTAACACGAGCAGCCTCATCGAACTGGACGTAGGGCACGTTGCCCGAACCAGTATAAATCCTTGTGTCCTCTCGCGAACCATCCGAACCAAAACACGCACTCCACGACACTAATTACTCGTCGGCCACAACGAACGCCGACAGTTGGCGCGCCAGGTAGGGGGTTCTTTGTGCGTGTTTTCGTTAAACCCCTCTCTTTGTTCGGATGGCTAGCCGCGCAAGCACCTGGGTTCCCGGCACACACGTGCGTTTCGGGAGCCTCGATTTCGTCGCCATCTCCGATGGCGCTTTGGCACTGGCCGGTGCAGCGGCACCACCGGTTGCCTCGTTTGACCCCGGGCGTGCGTCGCCTCTCGATGGCACGATGTCCCGGGCGTCAACGCTCCCAGCTCCATGCACCACGAACAACGAGTTCGTGGCTATGGTGGGCTGCGCGTCCGAGTCTTTCTTCGACCTCCTGGATGGAGCGTCGAGCGAAGGCTCCGACGCGGGGTGCATTGAGGGGAGTCGCCACCCCTCACGAGAGTGCCTCATGATACGAGCAGAAGATCTTCCCGCTGCGGAGGGCGAACGCCCTGCGGAGCCTTCTGGCCCGCAGGACGGGACCCCACCCCGTGACGTGCAGTCAGAACGACTGCGCGCACGGAGGGAGGAACTCCTGGAGGTCCAGCGTCGGCTGGATCAGGAGCGTGCGGCGATTGATCACGAGCTCGCTCAGAGCGAGTCCAGTGAACACACCCGCACTTACGACTTACGAGTCGCAAGTCGTGACGATGGCCGCCCGCGCTTCCCACGAGCGAGCCAGAACCTGGCCGCGGCAGCGGCATTGCTCAGGGGCCTCCCTGAGCCTATCACACCGGAAGCCCGACGCGCCCAGCGCGAGGCTGAGGCGCTACTTGAGCGCGCGGCAGTGCAGCAAGCTGAGAGCTCGCTGTCGCGTCTGCGTGGACAACGTGCCCAGAACACGTCTGTCCACCAGACGCCCCCAGCAGCGGATGGCACGGCGAAAGCCTCCGTCCGCGGTCGTCTGGGGACGAACAGGGACGCCCGCGCCACCCTGGATGCGCGGCGGCGCCGCCTGGAGTTCGACGATGGCACCTCCCGATCGCGTCATCCGCGTCGAGGGGGACGCTACGACAACGATGAGGATCGAAGCCCTAGCCCGGACGCTCCGGGGCCGAGGGTCTTCAGTCCTCACATTCGGAGTGCGCCATTTCCGCGGCGCTTCCGACCCCCGGCCAACGTGCCAAAGTACGCGGGGGAAACCAACCCTGGCCTGTGGCTCGAGGACTATCGCCTTGCATGCCGGGCTGGGGGCGCGGAGGATGACGATTTCATCATCCGCAACTTGCCACTGTATCTGGCCGATTCGGCCAGGACGTGGCTCGAGCATCTCCCCGCCAACCAGATCACTTGCTGGTCTGACCTCAAGGAGGTTTTCGTTGGAAACTTCCAGGGGACTTACAACCGCCCAGGAAACCCCTGGGACCTCAAGAACTGCCGGCAGAAACCGGGAGAGTCGCTCCGGGATTACATCCGGCGCTTCTCCCGGCAATGCAATGAGCTGCCGGACGTCGGTGACGCCGATGTCATCGGCGCATTCCTGTCCGGGACGACCTGTCGCTCCCTAGTTCACGAACTAGGGCGCAAGAGTCCCCGGACCGCCAGAGAGTTGCTGGACATCGCGACCAGCTTCGCCTCTGGCGAGGAGGCGGTGGGTGCGATCTTCGATCGCGCCCAAGACGCCAAAGGTAAGCGGGTCGAGACAGCCGGCGGAGGCTCCTCCGACCCCCCGAGCAAGAAAAAGAAGAAGAACCGGCCGCGTCCGTCCGGAGAACGGATGGTCGCTGCCGCGGATCGCAAGGGTGCCAAGGCACCCACGGAGGACACCCCGGACCACTTCGAAAAGAAGTGGAACGGGCCGTGCCCCAACCACGCCTTCCCAGTGAAACACTTATACAAAGAGTGTTCGCTGATGAAGAAGTTCCTGGCCGAGGAGGCCAAGAAGGGCAAGCCGAAAGGCAAGCCCAGACAGGCTCCCGATGACACCTGCAACGACGTCGACGCCGCCGACGGCGACGGCAACTTCCCGGAGACGGACGGCTGCCTTATGATCGTCTCTGGGCCGGCGCCACACGGTGGCCGACGTCGGGCCAAGCTGGAGCGCCGTGAGGTGTTCGCAGCTGAGCCCGTCGCCCCGTCGTTCCTCAAGTGGTCGGAGTCTCCGATCACGTTCGACCGGTCAGACCACCCCAGCCACGTACCGCAACCAGGCAAGTACCCGTTGGTGGTAGACCCTATCATCGGCACCAAGCGCCTCTCCAAGGTGCTTATGGATGGAGGCAGCGGCCTCAACATCCTCTATGTCGAGACCCTCGACGCCATGGGCATCGACCGGGCGCGCATTCGCCCGACCGGTGCACCCTTCCATGGCGTCGTCCCTGGGAAACAAGCTATTCCTCTCGGGCAAATCGATTTGCCCGTCACTTTCGGGACTCCGTCCAATTTCAGAACGGAGGCTCTCACCTTCGAGGTGGTAGGATTCCACGGATCCTACCACGCCATACTGGGACGGCCATGCTACGCCAAGTTCATGGCCGTACCCAATTACACCTACCTCAAGCTCAAAATGCCTGGGCCGAAGGGGGTGATCACCGTCGGGACGTCCTTCCAGCACGCCTACCAATGCGAGGCGGAGATTGGTGAGCTCGCCTCTGCCACCGTGGCGACGGAGGAGCTCGCCGTCATCCGTCAGCAAGTCACCGAGGACGCCCCCGACTCCAACCGCAGCGCTGGGTCCTTTGAGCCCGCGGATGGCGTCAAAGAGATCCAGCTCTGCCCCGGCAACGCCGACGGCAAGACGGCGAAGATCGGGACTTCTCTCTCCTCCAAATAGGAAAGCGTGCTCGTCGGCTTCCTCCGCGCGAACATCGACATCTTCGCGTGGAAACCCTCGGACATGCCAGGCATTCCGAGAGAAGTCGCCGAGCATGCCTTGCACATCAGGCCGGGTTCTCGCTCGGTCAAGCAACGCCTGCGCCGCTTTGACGAAGAGAAGCGCAGAGCGATCGGGGAAGAGATCGCCAAACTCCTGGTAGCCGGCTTCATCAAGGAAGTGTATCACCCCGACTGGTTAGCCAACCCCGTTCTTGTACGAAAAAAGAGCGAGAAATGGAGAATGTGCGTTGACTATACCAGTCTCAACAAAGCGTGTCCAAAGGATCCGTTTCCTTTGCCACGAATCGATCAGATAGTCGACTCAACCGCGGGGTGCGAAACCCTATGCTTCCTTGATGCGTACTCCGGGTACCATCAAATCCCGATGAAGGAGTCCGACCAGCTCGCGACGTCCTTCATCACGCCGTTCGGCTCGTACTGCTACGTCACGATGCCGTTCGGACTGAAGAATGCAGGCGCTACATATCAGCGCTGCATGATCAGAACCTTCGACGAGCTCATCGGAGACATCGTCGAAGCCTATGTGGACGACATCGTAGTCAAGTCCAAGAAGACCGACCAGCTCGTCGATGACCTGGAACGCGTCTTCACCAAGCTCCGAGCAAACGGCATCAAACTCAACCCCGAAAAATGTGTTTTCGGGGTCCCGAGGGGGATGCTGCTCGGATTCATCGTCTCCGAGCGTGGCATCGAAGCCAACCCGGAGAAGATCGAAGCCATCAACCGGATGGGTCCGATCCAGAACTTGAAGGGAGTGCAACGCGTGACCGGGTGCTTGGCGGCGCTAAGCCGTTTTATCTCACGCCTCGGAGAGCGTGTTCACCCGCTTTACCAGCTCCTGAAGAAATCCGACCGATTTCAATGGACACCCGAGGCACAGGAGGCTCTCGATAGGATAAAAGTTATCCTATCCAAGCCACCGGTCCTGGTGCCCCCGACCCCGAAAGAGCCACTCCTACTCTACTTCGCCGCGACGACTCAGGTCGTCAGCGCTGCTTTGGTTGTAGAGCGAAGGGAGGAGGGCCACGCCCTCAAGGTTCAACGCCCCGTCTACTTCGTGAGCGAAGTCTTGTCTGACACAAAGACTCGGTATCTCCAGATACTGAAAATTCTTTACGGCGTCGTCCTCGCCAAGAGAAAGCTCAGACACTACTTCGAGTCGCACCCGGTAACGGTGGTCACCTCTTCCCCCTTGCGTGAGGTCGTCGAAAACCGCGACGCAACGGGGAAGGCCGCGAAATGGGCTCTCGAGCTCATGGGCGAGGGAATCACGTACACCCCTCGTACAGCGATCAAGTCCCAGGCCTTGGCCGACTTCGTGGCGGAGTGGACCGAGGTCCAGCTCCCCACTGCCCCCGTCGACCAAGAGTACTGGGTCCTCTACTTCGACGGCTCGTTGATGCGCGCAGGAGCAGGGGTCGGACTCGTCCTCGTCTCCCCCATGGGGGTACGCATGAGGTATGCAATCCGACTCCAGTTTCCCGCCTCCAACAACATGGCGGAATACGAAGCGCTCATCAATGGGCTCAAGATCGCCGACGAGTTGGGGATCCGACGTCTCGAAGTTCGAGGCGACTCCCAACTCGTCGTCGACCAAGTCATGAAGGAGTCAAGCTGCCACAGCGATGTCATGGACGCGTACTGCCAAGAGGTACGCAAGCTCGAACACAAGTTCTTCGGTCTCGAACTCAAGCATGTCCCGAGGCGGCAGAACGAGGAAGCTGACTCCCTCGCGAAAATGGCGGCGGGTCGGGATCAGATCCCGCCAGGGGTCTTCTCCCACGACCAAAGCCAACCGTCGATCCGACTCAAAGACCCAAAAGGGGTCGGCAACGAGTCGACCCCAGGCGAAAGGGTCGGATCGACTCCCGCACCTCCAGGACCCGACGTTATGGAGATAGACGAGGCACCCGCATCAGGGTCGGGCCCTCCGAACGATTGGAGGACCCCATACCTCGACTGCCTCGTCCGAGGAGAACTCCCCACAGACAGGACGGAAGCTCGACGCATCGCGCGTCGAGCCAAGTCCTTTGTCATTATCAATGGGGAACTCTACAAAAGAAGCCTCACCAAGATTTTGCAGCGCTGCATCCCGACTGAACAGGGAAAGCTGCTGCTGCAAGACATCCACGGCGGGGTCTGCGGACACCACGCGGCGCACAAGACCTTGGTCGGGAACGCCTTCCGACAAGGATTCTACTGGCCAACAGCCGTCAACGACGCTGCGCATATCGTGCGCACCTGCCAAGGCTGCCAGTTCTACGCCCGGCAGACCCACCTGCCGGCACAGGCGCTGCAGAACATCCCCGTCACATGGCCATTCGCGGTCTGGGGACTCGACCTGGTCGGACCACTCAAGAAAGCACCCGGAGGCTACACCCATCTTTTGGTGGCCGTCGACAAGTTCACCAAATGGATCGAAGCCCGACCGGTTGCAAGGATCCGACCAGAAGAAACGGTCGAATTCTTCCTCGACATCATTCACCGCTTTGGAGTACCAAACTCCATCATCACGGATAACGGTACGCAGTTCACAGGAAAGCGATTCTTTAAATTCTGCGACGACTACCATATCCGTGTCGATTGGGCAGCCGTAGCGCACCCCCGGACGAACGGACAGGTCGAGCGCGCAAACGGTATGATTTTGCAGGGATTGAAGCCTCGGATCCACAACCGCCTGAAGCAATTCAGCGGTCGGTGGGCAGCCGAGCTCCCTGCCTGTCACATCCCTAAAGTTCAAATCTTTTATCCTTTTTATTTGAGCTCACTGATTCATTTATTTGAATTCGACCTTTTCCTGTTTTGAATTTGGGTCAGGGTTTCGAGTTTTCGTCGTTTTCGCTTAACCCTAATCGACTTTCAAGAGGCCTTTTGTTTCTTAATAAAACTACCCCAATGTTTTTGCATAACAATTAACTACACATTAAAATAGAATTTTGGAGATTTTATGAAAATTTTTGGTAAAGGTTTAAACCCCTTTAAAATTCCTACAAGTTTGAACCTAATTGAAAATTCACAGATCTGTAGAAGCTGATTCAGTGAAACTTCCTTTAATAAAAAGTGTTCCAAATAATTCACTTAGCACACACAAAAAGTTTTAAAAATTTTTGAGCTCGGGAGCTAGGGTTTCCTGTTATCTCTTGAGGGAGGAATAGAATTTGAAAACTGTCTTACGGTGAACAGTGCCGTCGCCCGACCCTTGCCGCGCAGCCACCCACCGCCGACCGCTCCGGCCAATTCCCGCGCGGCGCCTTCATTCCTCCACCCTCAGTGAATCTTGGCCAAGATCTTCTCCATCACTGCCCTCCCTCTCCTCTCTCTCTCCCCTCCTTCCTCTGGTGCGCCATTGGTTTTGTGCTCTGCCGCACGCCACCTCCACTGCAGAGCACCGCCTCCATCGCCCAACCGCCGGCCGACCGCCCCTCTGCACCAATCAACAGCGCCACTGCACTCTCTACCTCCCTTGGCTCCTCCTCCTCGAGTACAAAGCTAAAGCACTAGCTCTCCCTTCCTTCTTTTCTCCTTCTCTGTTCTGCCCTAGCCAGTGCGCCACCACACCATTGCCGCCCGAGCACCTCACCGTCGACAGCTCGACCCAATCGCTCCCAAGTCACACCACCGTGTCAATCAAGTTCCCCATGACCCACTGAACCTCTCCGAACACCGAATTCATCAGCCGTGCCCTAATTTCACCAGAACGCCGCCGCACTGCTCCTCGGCCGACAACAGCGCCGGCGGCCACTTCTTTTCAAATTCCGTCACCGAGGTAGCTCAACTTTTCGATTCCTTCTTCCAGCATGTTCCTCTCACCATGGTACATCTATTTGATGAGCCATTGGCCCCAGATAACCGCCGTTGAGGAAGTTCGTCCCACGCCACCCGTCGGCCGCCATTGACAGAGCTTCAGGGCTCACGTCGCCAACCACCTTGCGCCTTTCCCCGTGGCCCAAATCTTCATCAAATCAGTTCCTTAGATCAAGGTGATGCTCCACGACCTTTCAATCCCCTCCTAACCCCCCTCCTCCGGCGAGATTCCAACCGGAGCCACCGCTTCAGCCGCTCCCCTGTTCTGAAACACTGTTCCATTGAATTTCTTATTTTCCTTTTAATTAACCAGAAGATGCATAGGGTGTAGGAAATCATGGAAAAATCTAAAAATGCCAAACCTAATTTTAATTGAATCCTTGAATTATGAGTTAATTTTCTGTTAAAGCACTTTTTCAAAATTGTCCCTGGAATTTCTTTAATAATTCAGTGTATTATTTCTGTTGTTGATTTTTAATTGAAGTTCCAGAAGGTTTCTAGGGTTGATTTTTGTACCATAATTTTATCTTGGCATGATGCATCTCCTGTATTTTTACCAGAATTTTTCATGAACATTGTGCATGCATGTCATTGATAATATCCCCAAACCCTAGATTAATTACCTCTGTCTAAAGTACATTAGGAAAGTCACCCAAAAGCCCAAGACCTTTAACAAAAACTTTAGTTTAGATTCTCAGAAGTATCTCTGTAAAGTTTCATGATTTTTGCATAAGTTTAAATACATGTTTCTGATTTTATAAGGTTGGAAAACAAAGCATTGATTAGATTTTTAGTAAATTCATAGAAGCTCAACTTGACCCCAAATCAGAGCCAAAAGTCTTAGTTTAGAGCCTACTTTAAACTAAAAATGGTCCCATGCCTGTAACTTAACTTTGAATTTCACCGGAAAAGTCGTTACGACCTTTACGGCACCGTTACGGTATTCCCGATGTCGTAAACAGGCAACGACCATCGGAGGGCTCGTGTTCCTGTTAACGTGAGTCAAAACCACTCAAACTTAGTCCCATAGTAACCCAAGCCACTTAGTAAGCCAGTACATGTGATGCGTCTTGGGATTTTTCCTGAAAATGACATCCGTGTGCCACCCGATACCGTAACCGGGAACCGGGAAACCCGTAACCGGAATCGGTAAAACTGTTTAGGTCATAACTTGAGCTGTAGAACTCCGAATGCCTTCGTTCTTTTTGCATTATGTTCATAAACTCAGTAGCTACCTCTCTGCATCATATCGCATCATTTGGGCATCATGGCATCATGGCATGCATCTCATACCGTCGCATTTTTACTTTATAGCTTACGAACCGCCAGAGAGTGACGCGGGTGCTGCTACGGGAGAAGCACCAGAGGTTGACCAGGCTGCTGAGGAAGTCACCACCGCTGCTGTTGAAGGCAAGCACCTCATATTGCTACCCTAAGTAATTTACTTAATGATTAATATGAATGCTTACGTATAGGAATGCATAAAGTCGGGCTTAGTAGTAACATTGGGAAAAACCTATTATTGTTGCATGTACCCCTCCTTGCTATTGCTTACGTCACCTTGACAAACTGGGTAGAGTGTCTTTGTTCGAGTCACGAAGTGCTTAGCCATGCTTAGATAACACGGTAGAAGTCGAGTGGTAAGTCCCACTCGCACGTATAGGAACCACCTTGATTACTTATGGACTTGTGGCGAGTTCATATGTTGGTAAAAGTTGAAAAGTGTTAAAAGCTGAAATCTGGACGGTGGGACAGGAGTGCAGCAAGACATGGAGGTCTTGTGTGCCGTAGGCCCCGTCTGGGTTGACCTAGGAACCGGCCGTGTTATTCTTGGCCTGAGCACTTTCCGTTCATACCACATGTCCGATATAATGGTAAGATAAGCTGAGTATCTCACTGCGTACCAACGTTTGGCCGATGACTGCACGGTGTGTGGAACGAGGGAGTCATGGGTGCCTGCGAGGCCGTGACACTCGACGAGGGACTCACGTGTGCCTGCGAGGCCGTGGTACTCGGCACCGTGTGGATTTTCCAACCGTGTGGGCACGAGTGTGAAAAAGGTTGACATGAGTACCCCCTTGTGTAACTTTAGCGGGTTGCATGAGCCGCATGGTCCTCAGTCGTGTGGGTACAGTTGGACTCCCCTGCAGGGTGTAAAATCGGTTCGAATCCGCCGCGGTCTCGGTTATGATCAAAGCTCAGTGTCCTTTGGATAATATCGTAGAGTTGTCTCATAACATGATGGAAATTGGGATATTATTGATGGAATTGGAATATGGTTATTGGTATCCATGGTTCGGATGGAACATGGATGTTGGCATATACATGGTTTGTGGTTACATAATACTTGGGGATTGGGTTTATTAGATGTTCATGCCCGCAGAGTCCTTTTACTTTATGCTTATTCATATATGCTTAGTTTCTGCTTTAAGCAATTGAGTCCGTTCCTACACCTTATTTACCTTGCTACAGCCTCATTGCATTATCCTTGGAGTCGGGAACTAATTCCCACCACAGGGTAAGACTTGCGAGTACCTTCGTACTCAACGTTTGTTGTTTAAGTTTTTGCAGGTGAGGATGAGTTGGTCTTCGGCTACTTTGTCCCCGCCGATGCCGGCGAGGGCGAGGCATAGTCAAGACTTTCGAGTGATCGTGATGTGCGATGTTCGTGGGCTGGGCATCGCAATCTTTTGCTGTTTTCTCATTGCAACCGCTGCGACTATCGTCTTCCTTAGAATCGCTTCCGCTCTCTGATTTCTTTTAGTTTCAAGACTTATGTTGAACCTTGTTATGTAAGAATAATTTAAATTAATGTTATTAATTAATGTGACCTTTGTGATGAATCACATGTGACGTTGCCGACGTGCTCGGATCTTGGGCATTGCTTGAGAAGCATGTCGGGGGACTGCCGGGTCTATATTCTCTTTTATCGGGTTGAGTTCTCGCACACCATGCGTGGGCCGCGAGTCAACTTGGTAAACTTGAATATAAATTGGTCGGGTCTCTCACAAGAGCTGGTATCAGAGCCAGGTTCACAAATACACCCTAAAATTTTGCTTAGCAACACGGGGTGGGTAGTTGTGTCTTAAGGTCACTAAAACCAACTAAAAGTTATAGTAGTTGCTGTTTTAGGCCCTCACCTTTCTTAACTTGTTTTGGTTTTTAGAACTAGGAATGCACCCTGCATTGCTGCCCTCCTTGATAGATGGGACGTTAGAGTAGTCTAGCGGGTCTTGGCAGCCACCCAATTGTGTTAGGGCGCTTGTTTTATCCAAACCCCTCCTTTTCTCTTCAAAATCGTCCATGTTGACGTTGTGTGTTTATTTTCAGTAGTGTTGTTGTGTTTGGGGAGAGTGTTTATGCATCCGTGTGAGAATCGTTAGTACGGAGCATGTTTGCATATCATTGCATGCATCGATCATCTCTTTTCTTGGTTTGAAGTTGCAAATTGCTAGTTGGGTTTTGGTCATCTTTTTGTTGACTGGTTTTTAACAACAAAAAGGAACAAGTTTGTTTCGCCTTTGAAACGACTTGTTCAACTTTGAAAACTTTTGTTGATTATTTTGAGTTTCGTGTTCGAGTTTAGTGAGCTCATCCAATCTGAACATCGGTGTATGTTGATCGATACACCATGATTGTCGTGTTGTAGCAACAATTGCTGCCTTCGTGTCACCGATAGTGTTCCAGCAAAACATACATTCCTGATTATGACGCGTCCTTGTTGTCATAAAATGCATCGCCTTGTTATCCATCGACTCTCGTCCTACCAAAGTTCTTTTTGATTCTGGTGCATCTCATTCCTTTATTAGACGAGAGTACGCTACCCAATATAACTTAAAGATATTCCCTACCCGTACACCCTATCTCATAGAATCCCCCGGAGCCAAAATCCACGTAGACTCCATGGTTCCGACATCGTTGACCCCAGTCAGCGGTGTTACCTTGCAAGCCAATCTCTTACTCCTAGATCTTCAGGGGTTAGATATCATTCTTGGGATGAATTGGATGATTTCTCACGATGCCGTCATCCACGTGGCTTCCAGAGTTGTTTCTCTGAAAGGCCCAACCGGCGATCGTTTTTCGCCACACCTCGAAGGTGATAATTCCGGGTTGTACCATTTGAAAGGTGCGACTAGTTCTGAGCTTTCCTCCATCCCTGTTGTGTGCGAATATCCGGATGTTTTCCCTGATGATTTACCGGGTATGCCGCCCGACCGGGCTGTTGAGTTTGCCATCGAACTCGAACCAGGAACGGCTCCTATTTCAAAACGACCGTATCCAATGTCTTCTGAGGAGTTGGCTGAAATGAAGAAACAGTTGAAAGATCTCCTCGACAAAGGCTTTATTCGTCCAAGTTCTTCTCCTTGGGGTTGTCCCGCTATCTTTGTGAAGAAGAAAGACGGCACATTGCGCATGTGTGTCGATTATCGTCCCTTGAACGCCGTTACCATCAAAAACAAATATCCACTTCCGCGGATCGATATCCTTTTCGATCAGCTTTCTGGCGCTCGTTGTTTCACCAAAATTGATTTAAGGCTGGGCTACCATCAAATAAAAATCAGAGAAGAGGACATTCCAAAAACTGCCTTTTCTACTCGTTACGGTTTGTACGAGTACCTTGTCATGTCCTTTGGTCTCACAAATGCCCCTGCCTACTTCATGTACTTGATGAACTCTATTTTCATGGAGGAACTCGATGTATGTGTGGTGATCTTCATTGATGATATTCTTGTTTTCTCCAAGACGGAAGCAGATCATGCTGTTCACCTCCGAATTGTACTCGGGAAGCTTCGTGAACACCGTCTTTACGCCAAATTCAGCAAGTGCGAATTTTGGCTGCACGAAGTTGCTTTTCTTGGGCACGTCATTTCTGAAAATGGTGTTGCCGTAGATCCCACCAAGGTGCAAGAAGTGCTTGATTGGTCTCCACCAACCAATGTGAAGGAAATCCGCAGTTTCCTTGGACTTGCGGGTTACTATCGTCGGTTTATCAAGGATTTCTCCAAGATTGCCAAGCCAATGACCAGGTTGCTGTGCAAAGGAGAGAAATTCCTTTGGTCCGCCCATTGCGAGCAAGCTTTCCAGACATTGAAGACGTTGCTTACCACAGCGCCCGTTCTTGCGCAACCCGACATCCACAAGAGTTTTGATGTCTTTTGCGACGCCTCTCGTGTTGGACTCGGATGTGCGCTTATGCAAGACGGGAGAGTCATTGCCTATGCTTCTCGCCAATTGAGGTCGCATGAGGAGAATTATCCTACTCATGATCTTGAGCTTGCCGCCGTTGTCCATGCTTTGAAAATCTGGCGACATTATCTCCTTGGCAAGACTTGCAATATCTATACCGATCACAAGAGCCTCAAATACATATTCACCCAAGCTGATTTGAATATGAGGCAAAGAAGATGGCTTGAGTTGATCAAGGACTACAAGCTAGAGGTGCATTACCACCCCGGAAAGGCTAACGTCGTGGCTGACGCGTTGAGTCGCAAAAGCCATTGCAATTGCCTAATCGGGAAGACCCGAAATCGCTCCCTATGTGAGGATTTTCGGAAGCTTGGTCTACAAATGGTGGAAGAAGGTTTCCTTGCCAACCTTGAAATAAAATCCACACTTTTGAATCAGATCAAGGAAGCCCAGAAGAACGACAAAGGAATGGCTCGTATCCGTGAGAAAATAAAATCGGGTAAAGCCAGATGTTTTTCTCTCGATGAGCAAGGCGTGTTATGGTTTGGAAAACGCCTTGTGGTGCCAAAAGTCGATGAGCTGAAGATGAAAATTCTCAATGAAGCTCATGATTCCTTGCTGTCCATACACCCAGGGAGCACAAAGATGTATCAAGACTTGAAGACCAAATTCTGGTGGACGCGCATGAAGCGGGAAATTGCTCAGTACGTCTCCAAGTGTGACGTATGTCAGCGAGTGAAAGCTATCCACTTAAAACCCGCAGGCACGCTGCAACCATTGCCTATTCCATCATGGAAATGGGAGGATATTGGCATGGATTTCATTGTTGGTTTGCCTAAGACTTCGGGTGGTTACGATTCCATCTGGGTAATCGTGGATCGGTTAACAAAATCTGCACATTTCCTTCCAGTCAAGACCACCTATTCTTTCAAGGAATATGCAGGGTTGTACCTCACTCGCATTGTATGTCTTCATGGTGTTCCTAAGACAATTATTTCAGACCGAGGCACCCAGTTCGTCTCTCGGTTTTGGAAAAGCCCTCATCAAGCGTTGGACACCCAGCTTATTCATAGTTCGGCTTACCACCCGCAAACGGGAGGCCAAACCGAACGGGTCAATCAAATTCTTGAGGACATGTTGAGAGCTTGTGTGCTAACCTATGGCAAAAGATGGGAACTTTGCTTACCTTTTGCGGAGTTCTCTTACAACAATAGCTACCAAGCTAGCCTCCAAATGTCCCCATTTGAAGCACTCTATGGAAGAAGTTGTAGAACCCCGTTGAATTGGTCTGAATCCGGGGAACGACCTTTCTTTGGTCCTGATTTGGTTCGCGATGCTGAAGCTCAAGTACGCCAAATTCAGGAACATCTCCGAGTTGCTCAATCTCGCCAAAAGAGCTACGCCGATCGTCGTCGGGTAGAACTTTTCTTCAAGGTTGGAGATTATGTTTACCTCAAAGTTTCACCACTCCGAGGCACAAAAAGATTCCAAGTGAAAGGGAAGTTAGCCCCACGCTACATTGGTCCCTTCAAAATCCTTGCAAGACGTGGAAACGTGGCTTATGAGCTAGAGTTGCCATCCTCTCTTGGTAATGTCTACAATGTCTTCCACATCTCGCAATTGAAGAAGTGTCTCCGTGTTCCCACCGAGGCTATCTCCATGGAGCATGTCGAAGTCCGACCCGACCTCTCTTATGTGGAGTATCCTCTACGCATCCTTGCGCGTTCGGAACGCAAATTGCGCAATCGTGCAATCCCGATGGTGAAAGTGCATTGGAGCCGGCACACCGAAGAAGAAGCAACATGGGAACGTGAGGATAAAATGCGGGAGGACTACCCGGAGCTTTTCACAGAACCGTAAGTCTCCTCGTTGTTCTCTTCACATTCGCTTCTTAGCTTTCCATCCTTAATCTTTGAAACTCCTTTCGCCACCCTACTTAACCTTTAATCTCGGGACGAGATTCTTTTAAGGGGGGGTGGTCTGTCACATCCCTAAAGTTCAAATCTTTTATCCTTTTTATTTGAGCTCACTGATTCATTTATTTGAATTCGACCTTTTCCTGTTTTGAATTTGGGTCAGGGTTTCGAGTTTTCGTCGTTTTCGCTTAACCCTAATCGACTTTCAAGAGGCCTTTTGTTTCTTAATAAAACTACCCCAATGTTTTTGCATAACAATTAACTACACATTAAAATAGAATTTTGGAGATTTTATGAAAATTTTTGGTAAAGGTTTAAACCCCTTTAAAATTCCTACAAGTTTGAACCTAATTGAAAATTCACAGATCTGTAGAAGCTGATTCAGTGAAACTTCCTTTAATAAAAAGTGTTCCAAATAATTCACTTAGCACACACAAAAAGTTTTAAAAATTTTTGAGCTCGGGAGCTAGGGTTTCCTGTTATCTCTTGAGGGAGGAATAGAATTTGAAAACTGTCTTACGGTGAACAGTGCCGTCGCCCGACCCTTGCCGCGCAGCCACCCACCGCCGACCGCTCCGGCCAATTCCCGCGCGGCGCCTTCATTCCTCCACCCTCAGTGAATCTTGGCCAAGATCTTCTCCATCACTGCCCTCCCTCTCCTCTCTCTCTCCCCTCCTTCCTCTGGTGCGCCATTGGTTTTGTGCTCTGCCGCACGCCACCTCCACTGCAGAGCACCGCCTCCATCGCCCAACCGCCGGCCGACCGCCCCTCTGCACCAATCAACAGCGCCACTGCACTCTCTACCTCCCTTGGCTCCTCCTCCTCGAGTACAAAGCTAAAGCACTAGCTCTCCCTTCCTTCTTTTCTCCTTCTCTGTTCTGCCCTAGCCAGTGCGCCACCACACCATTGCCGCCCGAGCACCTCACCGTCGACAGCTCGACCCAATCGCTCCCAAGTCACACCACCGTGTCAATCAAGTTCCCCATGACCCACTGAACCTCTCCGAACACCGAATTCATCAGCCGTGCCCTAATTTCACCAGAACGCCGCCGCACTGCTCCTCGGCCGACAACAGCGCCGGCGGCCACTTCTTTTCAAATTCCGTCACCGAGGTAGCTCAACTTTTCGATTCCTTCTTCCAGCATGTTCCTCTCACCATGGTACATCTATTTGATGAGCCATTGGCCCCAGATAACCGCCGTTGAGGAAGTTCGTCCCACGCCACCCGTCGGCCGCCATTGACAGAGCTTCAGGGCTCACGTCGCCAACCACCTTGCGCCTTTCCCCGTGGCCCAAATCTTCATCAAATCAGTTCCTTAGATCAAGGTGATGCTCCACGACCTTTCAATCCCCTCCTAACCCCCCTCCTCCGGCGAGATTCCAACCGGAGCCACCGCTTCAGCCGCTCCCCTGTTCTGAAACACTGTTCCATTGAATTTCTTATTTTCCTTTTAATTAACCAGAAGATGCATAGGGTGTAGGAAATCATGGAAAAATCTAAAAATGCCAAACCTAATTTTAATTGAATCCTTGAATTATGAGTTAATTTTCTGTTAAAGCACTTTTTCAAAATTGTCCCTGGAATTTCTTTAATAATTCAGTGTATTATTTCTGTTGTTGATTTTTAATTGAAGTTCCAGAAGGTTTCTAGGGTTGATTTTTGTACCATAATTTTATCTTGGCATGATGCATCTCCTGTATTTTTACCAGAATTTTTCATGAACATTGTGCATGCATGTCATTGATAATATCCCCAAACCCTAGATTAGTTACCTCTGTCTAAAGTACATTAGGAAAGTCACCCAAAAGCCCAAGACCTTTAACAAAAACTTTATTTTAGATTCTCAGAAGTATCTCTGTAAAGTTTCATGATTTTTGCATAAGTTTAAATACATGTTTCTGATTTTATAAGGTTGGAAAACAAAGCATTGATTAGATTTTTAGTAAATTCATAGAAGCTCAACTTGACCCCAAATCAGAGCCAAAAGTCTTAGTTTAGAGCCTACTTTAAACTAAAAATGGTCCCATGCCTGTAACTTAACTTTGAATTTCACCGGAAAAGTCGTTACGACCTTTACGGCACCGTTACGGTATTCCCGATGTCGTAAACAGGCAACGACCATCGGAGGGCTCGTGTTCCTGTTAACGTGAGTCAAAACCACTCAAACTTAGTCCCATAGTAACCCAAGCCACTTAGTAAGCCAGTACATGTGATGCGTCTTGGGATTTTTCCTGAAAATGACATCCGTGTGCCACCCGATACCGTAACCGGGAACCGGGAAACCCGTAACCGGAATCGGTAAAACTGTTTAGGTCATAACTTGAGCTGTAGAACTCCGAATGCCTTCGTTCTTTTTGCATTATGTTCATAAACTCAGTAGCTACCTCTCTGCATCATATCGCATCATTTGGGCATCATGGCATCATGGCATGCATCTCATACCGTCGCATTTTTACTTTATAGCTTACGAACCGCCAGAGAGTGACGCGGGTGCTGCTACGGGAGAAGCACCAGAGGTTGACCAGGCTGCTGAGGAAGTCACCACCGCTGCTGTTGAAGGCAAGCACCTCATATTGCTACCCTAAGTAATTTACTTAATGATTAATATGAATGCTTACGTATAGGAATGCATAAAGTCGGGCTTAGTAGTAACATTGGGAAAAACCTATTATTGTTGCATGTACCCCTCCTTGCTATTGCTTACGTCACCTTGACAAACTGGGTAGAGTGTCTTTGTTCGAGTCACGAAGTGCTTAGCCATGCTTAGATAACACGGTAGAAGTCGAGTGGTAAGTCCCACTCGCACGTATAGGAACCACCTTGATTACTTATGGACTTGTGGCGAGTTCATATGTTGGTAAAAGTTGAAAAGTGTTAAAAGCTGAAATCTGGACGGTGGGACAGGAGTGCAGCAAGACATGGAGGTCTTGTGTGCCGTAGGCCCCGTCTGGGTTGACCTAGGAACCGGCCGTGTTATTCTTGGCCTGAGCACTTTCCGTTCATACCACATGTCCGATATAATGGTAAGATAAGCTGAGTATCTCACTGCGTACCAACGTTTGGCCGATGACTGCACGGTGTGTGGAACGAGGGAGTCATGGGTGCCTGCGAGGCCGTGACACTCGACGAGGGACTCACGTGTGCCTGCGAGGCCGTGGTACTCGGCACCGTGTGGATTTTCCAACCGTGTGGGCACGAGTGTGAAAAAGGTTGACATGAGTACCCCTTGTGTAACTTTAGCGGGTTGCATGAGCCGCATGGTCCTCAGTCGTGTGGGTACAGTTGGACTCCCCTGCAGGGTGTAAAATCGGTTCGAATCCGCCGCGGTCTCGGTTATGATCAAAGCTCAGTGTCCTTTGGATAATATCGTAGAGTTGTCTCATAACATGATGGAAATTGGGATATTATTGATGGAATTGGAATATGGTTATTGGTATCCATGGTTCGGATGGAACATGGATGTTGGCATATACATGGTTTGTGGTTACATAATACTTGGGGATTGGGTTTATTAGATGTTCATGCCCGCAGAGTCCTTTTACTTTATGCTTATTCATATATGCTTAGTTTCTGCTTTAAGCAATTGAGTCCGTTCCTACACCTTATTTACCTTGCTACAGCCTCATTGCATTATCCTTGGAGTCGGGAACTAATTCCCACCACAGGGTAAGACTTGCGAGTACCTTCGTACTCAACGTTTGTTGTTTAAGTTTTTGCAGGTGAGGATGAGTTGGTCTTCGGCTACTTTGTCCCCGCCGATGCCGGCGAGGGCGAGGCATAGTCAAGACTTTCGAGTGATCGTGATGTGCGATGTTCGTGGGCTGGGCATCGCAATCTTTTGCTGTTTTCTCATTGCAACCGCTGCGACTATCGTCTTCCTTAGAATCGCTTCCGCTCTCTGATTTCTTTTAGTTTCAAGACTTATGTTGAACCTTGTTATGTAAGAATAATTTAAATTAATGTTATTAATTAATGTGACCTTTGTGATGAATCACATGTGACGTTGCCGACGTGCTCGGATCTTGGGCATTGCTTGAGAAGCATGTCGGGGGACTGCCGGGTCTATATTCTCTTTTATCGGGTTGAGTTCTCGCACACCATGCGTGGGCCGCGAGTCAACTTGGTAAACTTGAATATAAATTGGTCGGGTCTCTCACAAGAGCTGGTATCAGAGCCAGGTTCACAAATACACCCTAAAATTTTGCTTAGCAACACGGGGTGGGTAGTTGTGTCTTAAGGTCACTAAAACCAACTAAAAGTTATAGTAGTTGCTGTTTTAGGCCCTCACCTTTCTTAACTTGTTTTGGTTTTTAGAACTAGGAATGCACCCTGCATTGCTGCCCTCCTTGATAGATGGGACGTTAGAGTAGTCTAGCGGGTCTTGGCAGCCACCCAATTGTGTTAGGGCGCTTGTTTTATCCAAACCCCTCCTTTTCTCTTCAAAATCGCCCATGTTGACGTTGTGTGTTTATTTTCAGTAGTGTTGTTGTGTTTGGGGAGAGTGTTTATGCATCCGTGTGAGAATCGTTAGTACGGAGCATGTTTGCATATCATTGCATGCATCGATCATCTCTTTTCTTGGTTTGAAGTTGCAAATTGCTAGTTGGGTTTTGGTCATCTTTTTGTTGACTGGTTTTTAACAACAAAAAGGAACAAGTTTGTTTCGCCTTTGAAACGACTTGTTCAACTTTGAAAACTTTTGTTGATTATTTTGAGTTTCGTGTTCGAGTTTAGTGAGCTCATCCAATCTGAACATCGGTGTATGTTGATCGATACACCATGATTGTCGTGTTGTAGCAACAATTGCTGCCTTCGTGTCACCGATAGTGTTCCAGCAAAACATACATTCCTGATTATGACGCGTCCTTGTTGTCATAAAATGCATCGCCTTGTTATCCATCGACTCTCGTCCTACCAAAGTTCTTTTTGATTCTGGTGCATCTCATTCCTTTATTAGACGAGAGTACGCTACCCAATATAACTTAAAGATATTCCCTACCCGTACACCCTATCTCATAGAATCCCCCGGAGCCAAAATCCACGTAGACTCCATGGTTCCGACATCGTTGACCCCAGTCAGCGGTGTTACCTTGCAAGCCAATCTCTTACTCCTAGATCTTCAGGGGTTAGATATCATTCTTGGGATGAATTGGATGATTTCTCACGATGCCGTCATCCACGTGGCTTCCAGAGTTGTTTCTCTGAAAGGCCCAACCGGCGATCGTTTTTCGCCACACCTCGAAGGTGATAATTCCGGGTTGTACCATTTGAAAGGTGCGACTAGTTCTGAGCTTTCCTCCATCCCTGTTGTGTGCGAATATCCGGATGTTTTCCCTGATGATTTACCGGGTATGCCGCCCGACCGGGCTGTTGAGTTTGCCATCGAACTCGAACCAGGAACGGCTCCTATTTCAAAACGACCGTATCCAATGTCTTCTGAGGAGTTGGCTGAAATGAAGAAACAGTTGAAAGATCTCCTCGACAAAGGCTTTATTCGTCCAAGTTCTTCTCCTTGGGGTTGTCCCGCTATCTTTGTGAAGAAGAAAGACGGCACATTGCGCATGTGTGTCGATTATCGTCCCTTGAACGCCGTTACCATCAAAAACAAATATCCACTTCCGCGGATCGATATCCTTTTCGATCAGCTTTCTGGCGCTCGTTGTTTCACCAAAATTGATTTAAGGCTGGGCTACCATCAAATAAAAATCAGAGAAGAGGACATTCCAAAAACTGCCTTTTCTACTCGTTACGGTTTGTACGAGTACCTTGTCATGTCCTTTGGTCTCACAAATGCCCCTGCCTACTTCATGTACTTGATGAACTCTATTTTCATGGAGGAACTCGATGTATGTGTGGTGATCTTCATTGATGATATTCTTGTTTTCTCCAAGACGGAAGCAGATCATGCTGTTCACCTCCGAATTGTACTCGGGAAGCTTCGTGAACACCGTCTTTACGCCAAATTCAGCAAGTGCGAATTTTGGCTGCACGAAGTTGCTTTTCTTGGGCACGTCATTTCTGAAAATGGTGTTGCCGTAGATCCCACCAAGGTGCAAGAAGTGCTTGATTGGTCTCCACCAACCAATGTGAAGGAAATCCGCAGTTTCCTTGGACTTGCGGGTTACTATCGTCGGTTTATCAAGGATTTCTCCAAGATTGCCAAGCCAATGACCAGGTTGCTGTGCAAAGGAGAGAAATTCCTTTGGTCCGCCCATTGCGAGCAAGCTTTCCAGACATTGAAGACGTTGCTTACCACAGCGCCCGTTCTTGCGCAACCCGACATCCACAAGAGTTTTGATGTCTTTTGCGACGCCTCTCGTGTTGGACTCGGATGTGCGCTTATGCAAGACGGGAGAGTCATTGCCTATGCTTCTCGCCAATTGAGGTCGCATGAGGAGAATTATCCTACTCATGATCTTGAGCTTGCCGCCGTTGTCCATGCTTTGAAAATCTGGCGACATTATCTCCTTGGCAAGACTTGCAATATCTATACCGATCACAAGAGCCTCAAATACATATTCACCCAAGCTGATTTGAATATGAGGCAAAGAAGATGGCTTGAGTTGATCAAGGACTACAAGCTAGAGGTGCATTACCACCCCGGAAAGGCTAACGTCGTGGCTGACGCGTTGAGTCGCAAAAGCCATTGCAATTGCCTAATCGGGAAGACCCGAAATCGCTCCCTATGTGAGGATTTTCGGAAGCTTGGTCTACAAATGGTGGAAGAAGGTTTCCTTGCCAACCTTGAAATAAAATCCACACTTTTGAATCAGATCAAGGAAGCCCAGAAGAACGACAAAGGAATGGCTCGTATCCGTGAGAAAATAAAATCGGGTAAAGCCAGATGTTTTTCTCTCGATGAGCAAGGCGTGTTATGGTTTGGAAAACGCCTTGTGGTGCCAAAAGTCGATGAGCTGAAGATGAAAATTCTCAATGAAGCTCATGATTCCTTGCTGTCCATACACCCAGGGAGCACAAAGATGTATCAAGACTTGAAGACCAAATTCTGGTGGACGCGCATGAAGCGGGAAATTGCTCAGTACGTCTCCAAGTGTGACGTATGTCAGCGAGTGAAAGCTATCCACTTAAAACCCGCAGGCACGCTGCAACCATTGCCTATTCCATCATGGAAATGGGAGGATATTGGCATGGATTTCATTGTTGGTTTGCCTAAGACTTCGGGTGGTTACGATTCCATCTGGGTAATCGTGGATCGGTTAACAAAATCTGCACATTTCCTTCCAGTCAAGACCACCTATTCTTTCAAGGAATATGCAGGGTTGTACCTCACTCGCATTGTATGTCTTCATGGTGTTCCTAAGACAATTATTTCAGACCGAGGCACCCAGTTCGTCTCTCGGTTTTGGAAAAGCCCTCATCAAGCGTTGGACACCCAGCTTATTCATAGTTCGGCTTACCACCCGCAAACGGGAGGCCAAACCGAACGGGTCAATCAAATTCTTGAGGACATGTTGAGAGCTTGTGTGCTAACCTATGGCAAAAGATGGGAACTTTGCTTACCTTTTGCGGAGTTCTCTTACAACAATAGCTACCAAGCTAGCCTCCAAATGTCCCCATTTGAAGCACTCTATGGAAGAAGTTGTAGAACCCCGTTGAATTGGTCTGAATCCGGGGAACGACCTTTCTTTGGTCCTGATTTGGTTCGCGATGCTGAAGCTCAAGTACGCCAAATTCAGGAACATCTCCGAGTTGCTCAATCTCGCCAAAAGAGCTACGCCGATCGTCGTCGGGTAGAACTTTTCTTCAAGGTTGGAGATTATGTTTACCTCAAAGTTTCACCACTCCGAGGCACAAAAAGATTCCAAGTGAAAGGGAAGTTAGCCCCACGCTACATTGGTCCCTTCAAAATCCTTGCAAGACGTGGAAACGTGGCTTATGAGCTAGAGTTGCCATCCTCTCTTGGTAATGTCTACAATGTCTTCCACATCTCGCAATTGAAGAAGTGTCTCCGTGTTCCCACCGAGGCTATCTCCATGGAGCATGTCGAAGTCCGACCCGACCTCTCTTATGTGGAGTATCCTCTACGCATCCTTGCGCGTTCGGAACGCAAATTGCGCAATCGTGCAATCCCGATGGTGAAAGTGCATTGGAGCCGGCACACCGAAGAAGAAGCAACATGGGAACGTGAGGATAAAATGCGGGAGGACTACCCGGAGCTTTTCACAGAACCGTAAGTCTCCTCGTTGTTCTCTTCACATTCGCTTCTTAGCTTTCCATCCTTAATCTTTGAAACTCCTTTCGCCACCCTACTTAACCTTTAATCTCGGGACGAGATTCTTTTAAGGGGGGGTGGTCTGTCACATCCCTAAAGTTCAAATCTTTTATCCTTTTTATTTGAGCTCACTGATTCATTTATTTGAATTCGACCTTTTCCTGTTTTGAATTTGGGTCAGGGTTTCGAGTTTTCGTCGTTTTCGCTTAACCCTAATCGACTTTCAAGAGGCCTTTTGTTTCTTAATAAAACTACCCCAATGTTTTTGCATAACAATTAACTACACATTAAAATAGAATTTTGGAGATTTTATGAAAATTTTTGGTAAAGGTTTAAACCCCTTTAAAATTCCTACAAGTTTGAACCTAATTGAAAATTCACAGATCTGTAGAAGCTGATTCAGTGAAACTTCCTTTAATAAAAAGTGTTCCAAATAATTCACTTAGCACACACAAAAAGTTTTAAAAATTTTTGAGCTCGGGAGCTAGGGTTTCCTGTTATCTCTTGAGGGAGGAATAGAATTTGAAAACTGTCTTACGGTGAACAGTGCCGTCGCCCGACCCTTGCCGCGCAGCCACCCACCGCCGACCGCTCCGGCCAATTCCCGCGCGGCGCCTTCATTCCTCCACCCTCAGTGAATCTTGGCCAAGATCTTCTCCATCACTGCCCTCCCTCTCCTCTCTCTCTCCCCTCCTTCCTCTGGTGCGCCATTGGTTTTGTGCTCTGCCGCACGCCACCTCCACTGCAGAGCACCGCCTCCATCGCCCAACCGCCGGCCGACCGCCCCTCTGCACCAATCAACAGCGCCACTGCACTCTCTACCTCCCTTGGCTCCTCCTCCTCGAGTACAAAGCTAAAGCACTAGCTCTCCCTTCCTTCTTTTCTCCTTCTCTGTTCTGCCCTAGCCAGTGCGCCACCACACCATTGCCGCCCGAGCACCTCACCGTCGACAGCTCGACCCAATCGCTCCCAAGTCACACCACCGTGTCAATCAAGTTCCCCATGACCCACTGAACCTCTCCGAACACCGAATTCATCAGCCGTGCCCTAATTTCACCAGAACGCCGCCGCACTGCTCCTCGGCCGACAACAGCGCCGGCGGCCACTTCTTTTCAAATTCCGTCACCGAGGTAGCTCAACTTTTCGATTCCTTCTTCCAGCATGTTCCTCTCACCATGGTACATCTATTTGATGAGCCATTGGCCCCAGATAACCGCCGTTGAGGAAGTTCGTCCCACGCCACCCGTCGGCCGCCATTGACAGAGCTTCAGGGCTCACGTCGCCAACCACCTTGCGCCTTTCCCCGTGGCCCAAATCTTCATCAAATCAGTTCCTTAGATCAAGGTGATGCTCCACGACCTTTCAATCCCCTCCTAACCCCCTCCTCCGGCGAGATTCCAACCGGAGCCACCGCTTCAGCCGCTCCCCTGTTCTGAAACACTGTTCCATTGAATTTCTTATTTTCCTTTTAATTAACCAGAAGATGCATAGGGTGTAGGAAATCATGGAAAAATCTAAAAATGCCAAACCTAATTTTAATTGAATCCTTGAATTATGAGTTAATTTTCTGTTAAAGCACTTTTTCAAAATTGTCCCTGGAATTTCTTTAATAATTCAGTGTATTATTTCTGTTGTTGATTTTTAATTGAAGTTCCAGAAGGTTTCTAGGGTTGATTTTTGTACCATAATTTTATCTTGGCATGATGCATCTCCTGTATTTTTACCAGAATTTTTCATGAACATTGTGCATGCATGTCATTGATAATATCCCCAAACCCTAGATTAATTACCTCTGTCTAAAGTACATTAGGAAAGTCACCCAAAAGCCCAAGACCTTTAACAAAAACTTTAGTTTAGATTCTCAGAAGTATCTCTGTAAAGTTTCATGATTTTTGCATAAGTTTAAATACATGTTTCTGATTTTATAAGGTTGGAAAACAAAGCATTGATTAGATTTTTAGTAAATTCATAGAAGCTCAACTTGACCCCAAATCAGAGCCAAAAGTCTTAGTTTAGAGCCTACTTTAAACTAAAAATGGTCCCATGCCTGTAACTTAACTTTGAATTTCACCGGAAAAGTCGTTACGACCTTTACGGCACCGTTACGGTATTCCCGATGTCGTAAACAGGCAACGACCATCGGAGGGCTCGTGTTCCTGTTAACGTGAGTCAAAACCACTCAAACTTAGTCCCATAGTAACCCAAGCCACTTAGTAAGCCAGTACATGTGATGCGTCTTGGGATTTTTCCTGAAAATGACATCCGTGTGCCACCCGATACCGTAACCGGGAACCGGGAAACCCGTAACCGGAATCGGTAAAACTGTTTAGGTCATAACTTGAGCTGTAGAACTCCGAATGCCTTCGTTCTTTTTGCATTATGTTCATAAACTCAGTAGCTACCTCTCTGCATCATATCGCATCATTTGGGCATCATGGCATCATGGCATGCATCTCATACCGTCGCATTTTTACTTTATAGCTTACGAACCGCCAGAGAGTGACGCGGGTGCTGCTACGGGAGAAGCACCAGAGGTTGACCAGGCTGCTGAGGAAGTCACCACCGCTGCTGTTGAAGGCAAGCACCTCATATTGCTACCCTAAGTAATTTACTTAATGATTAATATGAATGCTTACGTATAGGAATGCATAAAGTCGGGCTTAGTAGTAACATTGGGAAAAACCTATTATTGTTGCATGTACCCCTCCTTGCTATTGCTTACGTCACCTTGACAAACTGGGTAGAGTGTCTTTGTTCGAGTCACGAAGTGCTTAGCCATGCTTAGATAACACGGTAGAAGTCGAGTGGTAAGTCCCACTCGCACGTATAGGAACCACCTTGATTACTTATGGACTTGTGGCGAGTTCATATGTTGGTAAAAGTTGAAAAGTGTTAAAAGCTGAAATCTGGACGGTGGGACAGGAGTGCAGCAAGACATGGAGGTCTTGTGTGCCGTAGGCCCCGTCTGGGTTGACCTAGGAACCGGCCGTGTTATTCTTGGCCTGAGCACTTTCCGTTCATACCACATGTCCGATATAATGGTAAGATAAGCTGAGTATCTCACTGCGTACCAACGTTTGGCTGATGACTGCACGGTGTGTGGAACGAGGGAGTCATGGGTGCCTGCGAGGCCGTGACACTCGACGAGGGACTCACGTGTGCCTGCGAGGCCGTGGTACTCGGCACCGTGTGGATTTTCCAACCGTGTGGGCACGAGTGTGAAAAAGGTTGACATGAGTACCCCCTTGTGTAACTTTAGCGGGTTGCATGAGCCGCATGGTCCTCAGTCGTGTGGGTACAGTTGGACTCCCCTGCAGGGTGTAAAATCGGTTCGAATCCGCCGCGGTCTCGGTTATGATCAAAGCTCAGTGTCCTTTGGATAATATCGTAGAGTTGTCTCATAACATGATGGAAATTGGGATATTATTGATGGAATTGGAATATGGTTATTGGTATCCATGGTTCGGATGGAACATGGATGTTGGCATATACATGGTTTGTGGTTACATAATACTTGGGGATTGGGTTTATTAGATGTTCATGCCCGCAGAGTCCTTTTACTTTATGCTTATTCATATATGCTTAGTTTCTGCTTTAAGCAATTGAGTCCGTTCCTACACCTTATTTACCTTGCTACAGCCTCATTGCATTATCCTTGGAGTCGGGAACTAATTCCCACCACAGGGTAAGACTTGCGAGTACCTTCGTACTCAACGTTTGTTGTTTAAGTTTTTACAGGTGAGGATGAGTTGGTCTTCGGCTACTTTGTCCCCGCCGATGCCGGCGAGGGCGAGGCATAGTCAAGACTTTCGAGTGATCGTGATGTGCGATGTTCGTGGGCTGGGCATCGCAATCTTTTGCTGTTTTCTCATTGCAACCGCTGCGACTATCGTCTTCCTTAGAATCGCTTCCGCTCTCTGATTTCTTTTAGTTTCAAGACTTATGTTGAACCTTGTTATGTAAGAATAATTTAAATTAATGTTATTAATTAATGTGACCTTTGTGATGAATCACATGTGACGTTGCCGACGTGCTCGGATCTTGGGCATTGCTTGAGAAGCATGTCGGGGGACTGCCGGGTCTATATTCTCTTTTATCGGGTTGAGTTCTCGCACACCATGCGTGGGCCGCGAGTCAACTTGGTAAACTTGAATATAAATTGGTCGGGTCTCTCACACTGCCGTACTCTGGAGCCTGCGGACGACCCCTAGTCGGGCCACGGGGTTTACCCCTTTCTTCATGGTATACGGCTCCGAAGCCGTCCTACCAACCGATCTCGACTACGGTGCTCCGAGGGTGAAGGCGTACGACGACCAAGGGAACCAGACGTCCCTCGAAGACGCGATGGATCAGCTCGACGAGGCCCGAGACGTGGCGCTCCTCCGATCCGCCAAGTACCAGCAAGCACTACGCCGGTACCATGGAAGGAACGTGCGGGAGCGAACGTTCAACGTCGGCGACCTCGTCCTTCATCGCGTCACCAGCAGCCAAGGACGACACAAGTTATCGCCGCCGTGGGAGGGGCCTTACATCGTCGCCAGGGTTCTCCGACCCGGCACCTACAAGCTGCAGACCGCGGACGGACAAGAGTTCAACAACGCCTGGAACATCGAGCAGCTACGTCGTTTCTATCCCTAAAACTCGTAGCTTGTCCATTTTCCACACCCCCCGAGCAGCGTCCGACCCCTGCTGCACAGGGGTCCAACCACGCTCGGGGGCTCAACACCTGTAAGGTGCGCGCATGTATTCCATGTGCAATACGCGGCCCGACCCTCGCATGTTTTCAAAAAACTTGTGCAAAAACAAGTAAGTCAAAGATAGGAAAGCTTGAGATCGAACTGGTCGGACTACGAAAGTGCTAACGAGCCCACGGGGGCTATGGCCACAACGCTCACCAGTCAAGCTAACGATCGATCCTATCCGCGACTTACGTTTTGCACCGAGCCTCGGCCCCCCACCTAACGTTTAAGACTCAGAGAAGATAGGTCGCGGATAGGAGAAACACGAAGTCGAGTCGGTCGGACTGCGAAACGCCTACCGCCTGCAAAAGGTTACGGCAACGTCGCTCACCGGCAAAAACCAAGTGTCGATCCTGTCTACGACCTACGATTCTTTGGGGACACATAAAGGGACGAGTGAGGGACTGAGCGCTTTTTCACGCAAGTGATAAGGAAACGGGCCGCCGAGGTCAAAATCACTTGTGATACAAAAACTTGTTTTTACAAGCTGTCCGGGCGCTTCGGCCTCGGACACCCTAGGTACATACTAACTAATCTACTCCTACTCTTCGGGGGCGGGGGTCCGCTCCGGCTTTGGAGTCGGGGGCCTCTCGTGCTCCGGGGTCGGGGGGCGATCCTCCTCCTCTATCCTCGCCGCCAGAGCGTGCGCCAAGGGGGCGACTTCATCTTCAATCTCGTCCAGCTCCGCGTCGGTGTACCCGGGCGCGAACCCCTGACTCATTAAGTCCAGCGCGATGCTAGAATAATGAGACCGGGCGATAGCGAACGCCCGGTGGACGCCTCGGCGGAGTGCCTCCCTTGACGCCTCCCGTGCGCGCTCCTCCACCTGCTCCGTGAGCGCTGCACACATCGTCCGATGGTCAGACCACGCTGCCTAAGGAAAAGAAAGCTAAAAAGAGCAAAGGAGAAAGGGTACCACATACCCGCCACCGCCTTTTGAAGCTTCTTCACCGCTGTCCGGGCGTCGGACAGCTCCGCTCCCAGGCCGGCGGCCACGCCCTCGGCCTCCATCCTCGCCTCCCTCTCCTTCCGGAGCACCGCCCGAAGCTCGCCCACCTACTGGCTCCTCTCCACCGCCACCACGGTGACGGCGTTGCGAGCCTGGTGGGCGGACTCCAGCTCCTCCCTCAAAACGCGGGCCTCCTCCTCCGCCCCCCGGAGTCGACCGACCGCGGACTCCTCCCGGGTCTGGGCATCCGCCACCGCGCCGCGAGCAGCGATAAGCTGCCGCTCGAGTGCCTGGCGTCTCCTGAGACCCCTCGAGAGGCGATGTCGGAGTGACGCCGCAATGTTGTCCAACGCGACCATCTCCGAAAGCTCCTCTTGGAGGGCCTGGTCTACGGACCCCACCGCGGCGCCCCCCGACGCCGACCCCTCGGCCACGGGGACCGTTGGTACCACGGCGGCCGCAAGCCCGCTGGTGCCCGCGCCCTCTGGCGCCTCCCGCGGCGCCACCACCATCGCCTCCGCCCGCACCGGCTCCGCCGCCGCCACCTCCTGCTCCGCGGGCCGCGCCGCCTCGACGGCCGTCGCCACCGCGCGCGGGGGCTCCACCGCCCTGGCCTCACCAACCGCCGATGACTCCGCGTCACCGGCCCTTGGCGCACCGGCGGATGGGCGCCGCGCAAGCGCCTTCTTGGGCGCCGTGGCCAACGCCAGGACCATCCCTCCGACCCTGCACAACGAGCGAGCGGCGGTGAGCAGGACACTTAAAGAAAAGAAAGAAAGAATCAAAACTGCTTACCCTGTGGCCATCCCCTGACGACGCTTGGGGGTCGGATCCGACTGCCCCTCCGAAGGGCGGGGGCGCTTCTCGCTCGCCCGCGCTGCCGCCGGCTCCCCCAGGGCAGCCGTGGGCGCCGCCCTCCCGCTCGGGGGCGTGCCGGTCGACGGCCCCGCCGGCGTCGGCGTCCTTGGCGCCGCTCCCGCTGTCGCGGACCCCGCGGCGGGCACGGCCGGGGCGCGACTCGACGTCGCCTCCGACCCCCGAGGCTCAGACCTCGGTGGCTCCTCCTGTGGGCGCGTCGCAGCCGGACCCCGGGGGCCCGACCCCGAGGCCTCCGGCCTCCGAGCCTCGGGCCTCCTCTCTTCCACCGGCGGGCGCGACCCGCTCGGCCCCCGGGGCTCCGACCTCGGGGGCTCCGATGTCAGCACTTGGGCCGGCAGCCGCGACCCGCTCGGCCCCTGACCCCCCTGACGGGGGCCGACCTCCTCCTCCTCCTCCTCCTCCTCGTCGTCGTCGTCGTCGTCGTCGTCGCTCTCCTCCTCCTCCGACCCCTGGCGGCGACTGCGCCTCTGGAGCTTCGCCGCCTTCTTCGCCTTCGCGGCGTCCTTCCCCCGCTTCTGCTCTTCGGCGGCGAGGCGGTTCGCCTCCCTGGCCGCGGCATCCTCCGGGATGGGGACGAGGGATCGGCGGAAGACCAGGCCCTCCTGGCACACATCAAAATAGTCAATATCGACTCTAGAAAAGAAAAAAGACGAACTACAAGCTAAGGATGGGGAGAACTTACAATTTGGACGCTCCCGGGCCACGGAAGGGCCCGAGGATGGTCGTCCAAGTCGATGTCGGCCTCCTCCGGGAGGAGGGTCTCCTTCAGACGTTGCTTGAGCTCCGACTCGGAGGGGGGAGCTCCCGCCATCACCGACCCCTCCGCGTCCACGCCGGGCCCCATCTGGTCCAGACGGAGCGGGCGGGCCACCAGCGGAAGGACGCGGCGGGCGTGGTACTCCGCGATGACCCCAGCACCGCGCACGCCTGCCTCCTTCAGCTGCGCGATGGCCGCGAGAAGGCCATCCAGCATCGTCTGCTCCCTCTTCGGAGGACCCCATCGCCAGGACTCGGGCGCCACCGGGAAGACCCGCCCCGTGAACTCCCGCAGGGGACCGGCAGTGTCGTTCTTGAGATAGAACCATTGGCCGTGCCAGCCCCTGTGGGAAGTCCTCAGCTTCACCGAAACGTAGTCGGCGGAGCGGTTGCCGCGAAGGTGGATGCCGGCGCACCCGATCGGCGCCGGCCCACGCTCCGCCTTCAGCAAGCTGACGGCGAAGAAATGCCGCCAGAGGTCGAAATGGGGCTCGATCCCCAAGAATCCTTCGCACAACGCCACGAAGAGGGCGATGTGCTGGATCCCGTTGGGGTTGAGGTGCTGCAGCTCGATGTTGTAGTAGTGTAGCAGCCCCCGGAAGAACCGATGCGAAGGGACGCCGAACCCGCGCTCATGAAACGGCGCGAACGAAACGATGTAACCATCCGGCGGGGATGGCAGCGTCTCGTCGCCCGGCACCAGCCACTCCGCCGCCGCCGTGCGCGCGCGGAGGAGGCCGCGCCTCACCAGGCCCTCTAGGCGGATGCTCCGCACGTCGGACTTCCCCCAAGACGCCATCGAAGATGAGCGAAGTGAGTGGCTGTGGGAGACTCGGGAGTGGCGAGGACAAAGGAAGGCGAAAGGGCTTGGGAGCAAAGTGCGCAAGACAGCGGAAGCTCGAGGAGGCAGAAAGCGTAAATGCAACAGACGAAGCCCGCGGGTCCGTTTATATAGACTCGGCCGAGACGACGACGCCCGCGGCGCGCCCCCTCGAGCAGCGCGCCCCATTCACGCCCGCGCCAGGTGAGGCAGGTAAACGTCTCGTCACGTTTTATTGCTCACGCCTGCAGGCTCCGCCGGATCGAGCGCCACCGCACACCGCCGAGCGACGCTTCGACTTATCAGGCCGGGCCAGCTCAGGTAACTTCGTGATAACGAGCGACGGTTCGACTTATCGGGCCAGGCCCGCCTAGGTAAGGAAAACACATGGGCTGAAACATGCCCCGACGGCCCAAAGAGTTCGAAGGCTGGCCCAGCGAATGGGTTCGACAGCCGCTTAGGGCAAAAACAGAGTGAGGGGTGAAGAGTGATGGGTCCGCTAGCGGCCAGTACCCCCAGGCGGCCGACCGCCCAGGGGCATCACGATTCGCGTTCGAGTCCCGGTCCGATCCGACCCACGGGTATCTCCCCGCAGAGAGGCAACGAGCCCTCAGAAGCCTATCGAACGGCATCTGAGAACCACGTGGGACGGCGAATAGGAATATTGGGGCTAACCGCCAGCCGGTTCGGCTGGGATCCCCCCGAAGGGATCCCGGGGCTCCACTTGAACTTGCCCGTTAGCAGCTCGATGAGCGTCACGCCTCGGCCATCGAGGTAAGGCGTGGCTCGGCTCAACCTCCTCGTCCGGCGGACGGACGCGCTGGAGGTACGATACAAAGACGAACCGAACCCCCGACCGGTCACTGCGACGAGCAGAGGACTCGGGGACGGAATCGCAAAAAGAGATCCAACGCGGGGTCGCAGAACCTTAAGTCCCAAGGATGAGTTCGCTCTCGCGAACGAAAATTCCTTCTCCCGACCTGAGCGACGCCCGGCCCCCGAGGGGGCCAGGCCTCGCTCGGGGGCTACACCTGCAAGGTGCGCGGTCGCGCGCGCCCCTTACAGCATAAACAAAAGATCACCACGATCGCTTTTCCTCCCGACTTAAGCGACGCCTGATCCCGAGAAAGGATCAGACCTCGCTCGGGGGCTACACCTGTAAGGTGCGCGCTCGCGCGCGCCCCTTATCGGTGGAAACGCTTCTACAACCACCTCCGATTAAAGCGACGCCCGACCCCTCTTATGTGGAGGGTCGGACCTCACTCGGGGGCTACTGTTGAGGGTCAATACCGGTGATGACCGGTATTACCGGCCCTCCGACTGCTTTACGTATAAAGCAGCGAGCGACCTCCGTCTCGCCCGACCTCTATGCCACGACGCGCGTACAGTGGCTCGAGCCCACAGACAGGTCCGCCTCGCCCGACCCCCCCCCCCCCCCGACCGGGGTCGGATCATCCGCCACTCGACTCAGGCGCCCGACCTCACCACGACGGGGTCGGGAGCTCGTGCCAGAGTCCGCCTCGCCCGACCCCAGGGGTCGGGCGATCGCTCCCTCCCGACCCTCAGGGGTCGGGAGCGCCACCTACCGCAACAAAGGCGATTGGCAGTGAGTGGTTGAGTGATAAAAGCTCAACGACTCCCGTGGCTACCGAAGCCCCCCGTACAAATGGGCGGTAATCGCCCACGTCGCACAGTGAGGGCAAGGCCGTCACTATGCGAACGACCCCCGTCAAAGCCCATCCCTTCTATCAGGACGGGACGGCCACGATTGACATTCTGACCAGGTACGTAAGCAACGGCGACTGGTCCTTCTCTCCTCCAACCCCTCGTCGGAGGACGCTCCACCATGCTGAAAAGACTTCCCTCGTTGACGGCCATCCCTGTGGCGCCACCGACCGGAGAAGCATCGTCATGTCTACGACGTCATCCACAGCGGCCGGCACAGAGTCTGAGGCGTCAACAGCGCAGCCTACAGGACGCACGGCCATGCCGTCGCCCACTCCCTCGCGCCGACCCTCTGTACGCCCACCTCCCTCCTTGCAGTATAAAAGGGGGAGGCGGGAGAACGACGCAGGCAAGCTGAACATTAGGCTACACGCAAACATTACCTCCCACCACACGTAGAACACCAGAGACTTGGGAGCTCGTCCCTCTCTCGCCCGTTTGTAACCCCCCTTCTACAAACTGTCGCGAGTAACACGAGCAGCCTCATCGAACTGGACGTAGGGCACGTTGCCCGAACCAGTATAAATCCTTGTGTCCTCTCGCGAACCATCCGAACCAAAACACGCACTCCACGACACTAATTACTCGTCGGCCACAACGAACGCCGACACCTTTATTGACAATTGATTAGCGAGAATATTAGTTCGGAATGTTACACTTCCTCAGCAAAAATTTCACATGCAATTCTTACATTCTCATCACACCAATCAGCCACGCTGTTGTCATCAAAGTATATTTGATTATAGGAAAACAACATCCAAAGCAATTTATTTTTGCACTAATTCCTTATCATGTTCGAGGTAGATGAATGAATCAAACAATATGCATATTAAAATAAAAACAGAGATCAGTTCATCACCTTGAATCAGTGAGATCGACGACATCAGCATCGTCTCTACGAGTTGGAGCTGCAGGTGCAGGCTGACTGGCCTTGCGCGTACGCCGACCACCTCTCCCCTGTTTTTGCCCTCTCAGCGCCACTCTGGTGTCTTCTGATTGGGGGTCCGAGGGAGATTGGTAGTCGTCGTCGTTGACCTCGGCAAATGTGGCATGCCAGCAGCCATGGCTAAGCTCGTCCACGCCCCTGGCCAAGAACGGTGGACATGCTTGCTGCAGCCATGGCAGCATCAAAGCTCATCCCCGAGGCGCCTGCTTCCAGCCCCATGCCAGCAGCACCAGCGCTCGGCCAGGCGGCCATGCCCGGCCAAAGGACCGGCCCAGGCCACACGGTGGCGTCGGAATCCACGCCGCTTCCTGCTGCGAATCGCGCTGCTCCGCCGCTAGATCTGCTGGGAGGAACGACGGCCACCGAGGACGCAGCGCCATTGCCGCCGCTGCTCGAGCCAGGGGAGCCGTCCATGCTCCTGCTTGCCCTCAGGGACGGCCGCCGCAGTGGGTTCATAGAACCATAGCCGCCGTGGGTTCATAGAACCATAGCCGCCGCCCTTGTGAGAGATGGGAGAGCGAGAGAGGTACGGGAGAGAGGAGGCAGATGGGGTGGATGTCGTGGTCGTGGCTGATATTTGCTCCGATGGCAAAATGCTGTAATTTCCTATCAACTTGAGGGGCAAGTGAATACCAGATGGCGCGAAGAATGGGTCGGGAGCAGAGGAAGCTACGATTTCTCGCTCCGCACTCCTAGTACATTTTTCTCTGTCGCTCCTAGCCAAAATCGATTCTCAAAAATACTCTTTGGTATAGATTCAGTTTCCAGGGTCCTTGGAGCTGCTCTGGGAGCCATACCAAATGCCACCATAATATACTCTTTTCTGATGGTTGGAATGACCAGTCAGCCCACCACCACACGGTCTTTTCGTTTCCACATCACGGCTGCCTCAACATATATATGGCCTTTTGTTCCCTCAAAGGCCTGGGATTTATTTGCAACACTGATGCTAATGACGACATGAGTTTTCTTTTTCTTTATTTTTCAACAAAAAAGAATCGAACATGAGGCGTGTCAAAAAGGAATCACAAATCACATCACACGCGCCACGTATAGATCGCAAAAATGGGTCACTCTGAAGAAGCTCTCGCTGATTCCTCGTATAAAAACGATCAGATCGACACCAAATGTTCTAATAAACATATGGCTGGACTGGAAGAAAGGATTTTTCTCATCGATCATCGCTCGTTAATTACCATATGGATGCGCCTTCTCTTGGACCTCTCGGCTAACTAATTAGTTGGCCGGCGATTCGCTTGGGTTGTCGGCAGCAGCGGCGGCGGGTTGTTCTTCGTCGGTGTTGTTGTTCTGAGCCGAGTCCGAGTCGGCCACATCCGTCTTGTCCTCACGGACGACGGCCGGCGTGGCCTCCGCTGTGTTCTGCTGGCCAGCTGGTTTCCCTGCACGCACCGGTTATTCTCAGTCGTCGTCAGGTTGAGCAGTGTGGAACGGTTCTCAAATCTCAGCAGTAATCCTCTGTTTTTTTTTCTCTTTCGTGCCGGGGATGATCCACAGATAACACCTTCTGACCAATCAATTTTAATTTGGGAGATTTCAGAAGAAGTGCTCAGTGCATACCGTCCTCGATTGCCGGAGCAGGAGACGACGTCGTCTCCTCCTCCTCCTCATCCTCCTTGTTAATAATGGTTGTTCTGCTCTCCTCCTCACCGTTGCGTGCCTCTTCTTTGGCCTCGTCAAGCTTGGGTGGCGGCACCTCCACGGCCGCCGGGGCCGCCTCGTCGGCCATGGTGGACTCCGGGAGCTGCTTTTCCTCCTCCGCCTTCTTCTTGGCTAGTTGATCTCCTTCGTCGGGCACCGGCGGCTCAGTCGTCACCTTTGCTGCATCAACACCGGAGGATGCAGCCCCACCGTCGGCGCCGTCGTTCTTCTTCGCCACACCTTCCTCTTTCTTCTCCTCAACGACGACGTCCTTGATGACGGTGGCGGATATCACCTCCTCGCCGTCTGCCTTGGGCTTCACGCAGGCCGAGCTGTCTTCGGAGGTCGGAGGCGAAGAAGTTGCGGCGGCATGGTTGGTGGAGACGGCGGACTTCCTCTTCTTGAGGAGCTTGCCGCGGCCGGCGGCGCTGGTGGTGTTGCCGGTGGCCACGTCCTCCTTGGAGCCACCGCAACCCATTGCCGGCCGGCGCTGGCGAACGCCGACGACGAGATCGAAGAACGACGAGGAGGAGAGGAAGATAACGGAGGAGAGGAATCGTCGGGCGAGCTTGAAGGATTGGAGCCAAAGAGACGCGGCTCTGGCACGGCCGCTTTTATAGTCCCCGACGTGCCAACAACAGGACGCTTGGGCGAGCAAACAAACAGTCACGACAAGTTTCGGAAGCCAAATGGACAGACTACAGATGTTGTCAGATCTAGCAGATTGGAGTTGCTAAAATTTCCAGATTTCTCCTTCGCTAACTCCGTCGGCCGGCGCCGCCGGATTTTGTTTACTTACCAGCAAATCGTCGTCTAGTGAGGACTGAGGATGATTCGTCCCCCGGCAAAAAGTCAGCCTTTCAATCAACAACGACAAATTTTTTTTAGTTCAAAAAAATTATCATAGCATCAACATTCAATGTATTAATAATGCAACATAAATTTCACATCATTCAAATCAGTGGACGGATAGACTATATTATTCTATTAAAACAAACAGTTCCACAGACCTGTACAATTAGTTTTTCATAAAATACAATTTTAAGTTTTTGGAGGAAACACAAAAAAGAGACGGGTGGGACAACTCAAAAAACAACATATAATAAACAAATACTACCTGAATAAATCAAATAACCAGAACATATTATGTAGTGATGCACACTTTTGACCTAAAGCTTATCCTCAAACCCAATTTAGTTCAGCCAGCATTTTTTTCACCAAATTGAGCCCACCATTTGAGAAACGAGTATTGTTGATTTGCACTAAAGAAAGTTAAAGAGTACCCATAGGTTCACCAATTTGCACCCCTAGTTATATGGTAACAAGCAGCATGCCTATTTGTGTGGTAATCCACAAGGAGATCAAGCAAACATTGCCAGCTTACTTTTGTTAACCAGCTACTAACAATACATAGTACAACCTACAAATCCAGACCTGTTTCATAGACAATCCAATTTCAGTTACCACCAGCATGTTGCCTCAGTAAAATGTAATATGTAACGGGAGAATTTTGTTATTATTGTTAAAACAATAGTTGTACCAAACTCTTTTCCCGGTTGAGTTTCTTTAACAAGTTCTACAAGCGGAGCTTGACCTTTTTTTAGCTTTGGTGTGGTTGGTTCCTCCTATGTAACTGAATGCAGAGTAGGAGTGACTCAATTCAAAAGCCAACTAGATTTCCTACCACAATTGTACCTTATTTTCTACCTCCTAGCTGTCTGAAGCCTATTCCATAATAATGAAACCTATCCCACAACTTTGCAACAAACAATGTTCTTTTAATTTCACCTCATCACACGTGGTGAACATAATACTGTTGCCATCAATTCGTCAAATATACTTATATCGCAGGTTTATCATATGCCTATGCATCAACCATCAAAACCATTCAATACACACAACACATGACCATGAGCCCTTCCCACATATTATAAACAACCACTAGAAATACCAGCACTGACTATGCTACGAATCTATAAAAATGGAAACCAGCAATACCAGTTCATGGAATTAACCATAAATACTGGTTAAACCCTGTAAAACAGAAATCGCAGTCGCCTAGTGGAATTTCAAAAGGAGGAAGCGCACCCAGCGAGCATTCACCAGATTGCGTGTTACTGCAGAAAAGTCTCTATATAGTCTAATCTAAGCAGAAGTAATAAATCGCTTTTGAGGCATTGGCTAAACCCTTGCACGAACGCACACCCATCAAAACTCAAAACCTTAACCGCACCCACCCCAGCGGCGGGACACGAACGGATCATCTGAATTGCGCATCACCATCTATATCGGAACCCCGCTCGCTAAATGGACTGTGCCACCTGGAGCTATTTCCATTAAGGCGGTGACTGGAGAGTAGAGAGCGACTAGGAGAGGGGCAGCGAGTGAGCACGTACAGACGAAACGGAGCTCGCCAGGATAGATCTCGAGAAGGCGGTCATCGTCGCCCGCCGCAGATTCCGACTCCATCTCCATCTCCGTTCGTGCGCGCGACAACAGCGAGAGATCACAGCTGCACTCAGGATGAGTCGCTGCTCGGGAAAGGTGGGACGGCGCCGCCGCCTGCGTACGTGGTATCTAGTCTGCCCCATCATAACGGTTTCATCATTTCGCGGCAGTTGAAATGACCCGAGGGTGGAGGTGGCTGCGATTGAAACGAGGGCCGCCAGTCCGCCTGCAACAACGCGCTCGACGGTCTCGGTAGGACGCGGAGTGGGAGGGTGGGACCAGGCTTGCCCGGCCGGATTCGGCCTAGTTCGTAGCTGGTTGCATTTTGCTTGGGCCTTGCCTTGCCTATTACAAAGAGAACACAGCCCAACTGCCCATTACTACTACTTGATATCACTAGAAAATTGGTCTTAAAAAACTATCACTAGAAAATAGCATGGCATTCCCCCCCCCCCCCCCCCCCCCCCCGCGGTATGACCCTTATCATGAGTATTCCTAAATAATGTCAATTTTGATGATGAAATTATTTGATGGATTAAGAATTCATTATAGGATAATTTAGCATAGGACAGAAAGACAGCAATAGTGCTTTGTTGACATTGAATGATGTATTTGTTTTCAGCAGAACAAAAATATCAAAAAGACACTTTTTAAGCAAAGGTAGCATCAGTTAGTGAATCATTCATTTCAATTCTGAAATTCGATTCTGAAATGCTGAGGAGTCTATTGCAACCCAGTGCACTTTAAAGTTAGAATGGAAGTGTAGAATGGTTAGGAGGTGGTTGTGAAAAATCAATGCTTTTTTACTTGAACTTAAAAAACTATCATAGAAGCGAGTAGTATGCGAATCTATATATCTTTTATAGAAATAACCTACTAAATATGGCAAATGCATATTTCTCTCAACTTCGATGAAAACCACGTCATCAACAAAATTTAGACCCTCCAATCGACTCTTTGTTATCACATTTGTCCATCATTCTTCTATCCAACAGTGACTTTTTGGTGAATATCACTAAGATGGTTATATAAATATGAAAATGTTTGCTATAATGGCAAAACTAATTATTCTTATTTGCAGTTGCAAAAAAAATAATTATTCTTATTTCTTCTAATTATTTTATCCAAAATTGACCTGAATCACAGCACTCAGTCATTCTCTCCGGTCATCTGATTGCTCTCGCTGTTGAACTCCATCGCCAGCCGGCGGCTCGGCACTGCGCTGTGCTCCGTCCATCACGAGGTCCGCCGCAGGCGCTGGTCGTCCCCGAGTTTCACCGCGCCCATCCCCTCCCCTCCAACCGCCAGGGACTTCGTTCGGTGGCGCGGCTTGGCGCTTGGCGCCCTGTCAATTCCGAGGTCTGGGACGCGCCGCTCGCCGGTGGGGGGAGCCACTGGCGTCGCAGCGGACGAACTCTTCTACAAGGGTGCGGCAACCTTTGCAGCTCCACGCACATAAGGTGTTTGATTGTTTGCCGCAAGGTAAGAGGCCAGCAGCAAAATCTGAATTTATCTTCATTTCCTGGTACCCTGGAATTTATCTTCATCTTGTGTCTTCAGCTTATGGATTCGCCTGGTCCGAGATGGAAGAAGGGTAAAGACGGCAGGGACTTTGCAGCTCTCGCAGCGGCTAATCCCATGTCGAGTATTGTTGCCGAGCTCCAAGCTTCACTGAGTCAATCTCAATCTGTAGCGGTTTTATCGAACGAGGGTGGAGACGGGGTTCTCAGTGTCACGAAGGATCAAGCTGTGCTTCTGAACTGCGCTGCCTTTGGCCGGGCCATGGAGATTTCAAGAGAAGACAGACTCTGGTTCCAGTTAGGACCCGAGGAGCTGTTCTTCCTTTGCAATGAGCTCAACTGCATCGCCGTTGTTGAATCAGCAGACAGGAAGCAGATGGACCAAGAGGAGTTGTGGAGGCACCTGACCTCCACATTAGAGCCGTTTCCCGAGATGTACAAGGCGTACCAACACCTTAGATTCAAGAATTGGGTTGTAAGGTCCGGATCGCAGTACGGTGCTGATTTTGTAGCTTACCGTCATCACCCAGCACGTGTCCATTCAGAGTTTGCAGTGACCATAGTTCCAGAAGGTCAAGCGTTCGGTACTAGATGTGGTCGTATGAAGGTGTGGTCGCGCTTCGGTTCGGGCAGTGTGGCCAAGACGTTGCTTCTTCTGACCATCAGCAGCAAGGCCTCCGAGCTGTCCTCCCCAGATTGTTTGCAACAGATGATTGTTCATGAGAGAACAGTCACGAGATGGATACCACAACAATGCCGTGAGCAACGACACCAATCTTGCAAACAACAAGCTCAACCGTGCACAGAAGAAGCCAATATGGTGGAACAGGAATAGACAAGAGAGAGTGTAGTATCTAACTACTGGGGTGTAATACTAGGCTTTACCATTCTTTCTAGCTTACTTGTATACAAGCTCAAGTTTTGACTTAAAAGTTAAGCTTTTTGTATACTCTCGTGTTTTGAGTTCCCAATTTCTCCATTTCATATTACTCTTTTTTATTATTCTCAGTTTCGTTCCAGATATCTGATAGAATTGACCCTATTTTTTTTAATGTGGAACAAACAGTGCTTGGTTTGCAGATAAAAGTAGCACCAACATAGCTAGATATGTACAAACTGTTGAAAGTACAGTCCCATATTGGTGATGTCCCATATTGCCGATCCGTTGATGCCTCTGTAATGAACCCTGTGCTTGTTTTTGCTTTCACTCTTGGAGTGAAGCAGATGATTTGCTGCTGCAACAAGGTACCTTCCATAAACTTTTATTTTCTAATCTATGTTTGTATGTTGCTGTTGACATCCTAATTTTAGATTTCCTTCTAGGATGCTTTAAAATATGCATACTGACAGTTCATATTTATATATATGCACTGAATAGTAATGTCTGTTCCATTATGTTATCCTGGTATCAATTTGATATGCTTTTGCTGAGCCAAGTAAAAGGAATTACTAAGCAGTTTCATAATAACCATATATTTCTGACATATTATGAATGATTCTACTACATACTTTGCAAACTTAAATGACCACTCACGTATCCTGTGAGGTGTTTATACCTTTTCTATTTTTGTATTACTCTTGACATGTGACCTCTTCTAAACAAGTTTTGTTTTTGATAAGTTAATATCTACTAGTCAGTTTTAATTGTGTTGTTCTTATTTGCTCCTGTATCTGCCACCTTTGTTTGCTCAGAACGAATGACAATGTTTTTCAGCTTTTCTACTTGTAGATGGATGCCACCACTCCCAAGTACTCAAAGGCCCGTTACGATGAAATTGTGAAGGAGCCCACGTTCCTGAAAAACAGTGCTGCTGATATGGTGAAGATGAATCCCACCAAGCCCATGGTCCTGAAGAACGGTGATGCTGGTATGGTAAAGATGAATCCCACCAAGCCCATGGTAGTAGAGACCTTCTCTGAGTACCCTCGTCTGGGTCGTTTTGCTGTCCGTGACATGAGGCAGACAGGCAGACGGTTGCTGTTGGAGTCATCAAGAGCGTGGAGAAGAAAGACCCGACTGGCGCCAAGGTGACCAAGGCTGCTGCCAAGAAGAAATGATATATCTGCTGGTTGATTCCATGTGTGCTTTTGGGATACCTATGTACTTTGGTATTTCTCTTATGTTTAGACCATGGCCAATGCATGACTTATTTCTGCTGCAATGCACTCTTGGTCTGTCGTTTGAGTACCGTGTTATTTTGGCTTCTGCCAAACTTGGATGTTGTGAAACTAAGTGGGTACCGTTTATTGGCGTTGTTGGTTACTGCATACTCTAGCGTATGAGTTTTTTTTTTTTTTTTTGGTCTTGCTTGAAATTTATGGTTTAGATATGAGCTGTTGTGTGCTAATCTGAACTTTTATAGTAAATAAAAACGAAAATGCGACTTGTGACCCATGCTTGCAAAACTGGATCGTTTCTTCCTGACTCTGAACTTCAGAAAATTTGTTTTTAGGCATAATTTATTTTAGTCCACCTGGGCCATTTCCTCTGAATCCTTTGCAGATGTGAATTCCTAAAAACTTGTCTGGAATCGTTTTGTTGATACATATCGTTCCAGATCTACAGTAGTCTAACAAATGAATTCCGAAGTCCAGTGGGTAAATCAAACACAAATTCCAGCACGATGACTGCAACAAACCTCGATGGGTATCAGATATCACACATTGACACATTATAACGTTTCTTTCTTTTAAAAATGAACTTTTCTTGCTGCTACCACCACGAGGATTCTCCACGTCTGTAAAGCAGAGCACTAGTAACCTTTTATTACCAGAGCACTTGTAACCTTTTGTCATGCATCGCTACACGACTACAACAGTTTTCTGAGCCTAAGAGCACCTCCCAATAGGCTCCCATCATCTAAATACAAAGCTACATATCAGCAAGCATCGTATCATCGGAAGTCTTTTGAGCCAGAGCTCCTCCCAACCATTTCTTGAGCATCTCCAAGGCTGCCTCCGGTTGATCCATTGGTACCATGTGACCAGCGTCGTGCACCTGAAGGAAGAACAAATAAAGTTTATCTGTATGGGAGAATAATCAATAGTTTCCCTGAGTGTTACACAGGATATGCAATCAAAACTGGTGCAAAATGAGATCAAAGACCTAAGCAGGTTGAAAGCATAGAGACCAATTAAGTTTTCCAATGCAATTCACAAGGCAGCACAAGAAATGCAGGTACTCACTTTGAGAAAACTGAGAGGGCCATATGATTTTAGCAGTCCTGCCTCCTTGCCGTTTATTTTGAATGGCAGCATTGGTGCTTCGGAAAAGTTGTGCTGACCAGACCAAACCATTGAATTAACCCACCTAAAGTTACCTGAACAAATTGACTTTGTTAGAAGATTGCAGTGCTACACATAAATCATTGTCTTATAGTTTTAATTTTCTAGAAGATGGCAGTTCTACACTACAAACTGAATCCTCTATACTGAATCTTTTAGTTTTGTTATTCTCCATGGAGCCTGATGGACCTTCTGTTTATGTACTAGAAGAAATATAATAATGTACTATGAGAAGATAATAATGTACTAGAAGAAATCTTTTGATGTAAAGACTTCTCGATTTCAAGTTAGGCCGCATATCTTTCTCCTGTGTCTGGGAGACACTTCATGCAATTTAAAACTACTAAACCTTTTTAGTATTTGAGGCAATCAATGGTTGTCGACACATCATACTCTATACTCTATTAGCAACCGGATATAATAGTACAGTGAAAAGTCAATTACTTACCCAACCAGTTGCATATGAGATCATATTCACCTGCATATATTAGCACCTCAATGCCTTCATCAACAAGAGCAGGAATCCCTACTTCCAAATTCTTCATCCAGTCTGCAATCATTGCCTCATAAACAAGTGGACTACAAGATACAAACTTTTTATTTCCCACACCAAGAGCATCCCTCACAGATTTCTCATTCAGAAACTTGTCCATGTCAGAGAAATCATAACACAAGCTTCCCTCACATTCTTTCCTAATGTCATAATACTGCAAGGAGTACAAGGGTAAGATAAAACTTAAACATCATATAGCGAAGTACAGAGTAAGACTTACGTTCACATTTCCAGCAAGAACCAGAATGGATGTGAAAATGGAATTGCAGAGAGCTAATGAGGCAATGCATGGTACTGCTCCAGCATAACCTGCACGTCATTGCTTTAGTTTTAGTCCAGCATAATTCTTCCTTGGCACTGGCAACCATGAGTTCACAATTAAAAAGATAGTGTTATCACCGCAAAGCTTGATGCCGAGTTTACAAGCAGGTACTAATTTGTTGATGGCTTTATGTGCATGTTCCCCTATGATGGCCATTTGTAGTGCATAATCAGCATATGCACCGTACTGAATTTCAGGATCTGTGAGTCCATTACCGATAGCAAAGCCCTGTGGAGCACAAGAGATCAAGTTACATAAGAACATCAGGAGATTAAATAAACATTACTGCATCAAAGATCTTGTTTACATAATGTCGAACTCGCCTTCAGGTTTATGTGCAGTCCACTACCCTCTTTGTTCCCTCTATGGACCCTTTCAGCAGCAGCTGGAATATAATGTCCAGCATAAGACTCCCCAGTAATGTAGAAGTCGTTTTCCAAAAGATCAGGGTGTTCTTTAAAGAAAGCCTACAAAATGGGGGGAAATGCATTTTACATCAATGAGTGACTGATCGTGTGTGTGTGTGTGTGTGTGTGTGTGTGAGACACACATAATAGCACTTTGTGGTTTATTTTGTGTACCTGTAAAAAGTCATAGAGATCGTCAGCTACACCCTTCTCTCCAAAGCGAAGATCTCTCAAGTCCGTACTGTAGCTGAAGCCAGTTCCAGTTGGTTGGTCGACGTAAATAAGATTTGATACCTGCCAAAGTGCCAGACACCAGGAATCACAGATCATTTAGATAGAAAGAAGAAGTGACAACCTGTGAACAGTGAGGAAGAGACGAGGTAAACTGCAAAGCAGTTCTGGTTCATGATGCAGCATGCAGAGTGCCAGCCAATGATTATAAAAACCGGCAATAGTAGTAGTACTAGGCTAGAAAGATGGAGCAACAACTAAAATAATTCATTGTGCAATACACAGTGGATGAGTTTTTACTGGAAGTGATGCCTTGCACAGACACCACGGCAAAATCAACCATCCACAGCAACCAGTTAAAAGCAGGTGCATATGAATGCGCAGGTGATTTTTCAATACTGTACAACAAAACCGGCACCTTGTCCCATCCGTAATCGTTCCAAACTAGCGACTGGTTGCTTCGAATCTTGAACGGGCCATTTTCGTAGAAGAGGGCGAGTTCGCTGCTGCATCCAGGACCTCCGGTTAGCCAAAGGACAACCGGACGCTCTCTGTTCCCGCCTCGGTGCTCGAAGAAGAAGTAGAACATCCTGTCCAGTATCCAGTCCAGTCCAGTCCAGGGTTGAACATAAGTAATTCATTCATCCAAAAGTAGAAACCGAAGCATCGAACCAACAACCGACCGAGAGACTGCGGCGGATTACCTACCTAGCGGCGTGCGTGTGGGGAAGTCGGTAGTACCCGGCGTGGTGGCCGAGCTCCTCCACGAGGGGATCCTCCGCCCCTGACCCGCCCGAGGCAACGGGGAGCCTCACCCTCCGCTCCACCAGCTCGCCCGGGGCCGCGGATCCTCCTCCCAATTCGTCGTCGGGACCGTCGAGCAACCCGGTACCCGGCACGAGGTTGAGGTCGCGGATGAGCCGCTCCGCGAAGCCAGCTGGGTGCGGTCTGCGACCACGGCCGGCCGTGGCCGGCGCCACAGTGGCGGCGAGGAGGAGGGCGAGGAGGAAGGCGTGAGTCATCGTCGCCTTCATGAGTGAGTGGGGCCAGAGGAGGAGCTTCGAGCTGAACTGAAGTGCCTGCCGCCCCAGCCCGGTCCGAGCTGATCCCGACTGTTTGGGAGTGGCGAGCACGCTGGGCACTTTATTCACCGCGAATGGTGGGGTGCACCAGCAAGTACAGGGACGAGCAGCGAGCGGAGCAGAACAGATATTTCGCGCGAACGCGGGCCTGTACGAGTCGGAACAGGTGCCTGATATTGGGCTGGACTTGAAGTGGCCAACGTACTGGTATCTTAGGGCCTCGGTGTGATTTGGATTATGAAAAATCTGATATGTAAAAGGGTTATTTGTTTGTCTTTATTTTACACTTGAGCTTTAGTTATGTGTAGTGAGCCATGACAGATGCATAAATATCTAATATGTCACGATCTAATAAAAGCTGTCTCTAGTTAGATTGCGGGGCCGTGGAATCTAATTTTATCTGGACTCATTATTTCAAAATTGGATTGTAGATTTTTGGATTCACATTGTGAATGGAAAAGCCTTCAGTGCTCATCTGCAGCTGCTCAAGACGACCGTTGAGAATCCGATGCCGGTGTGAAGCAACATGTATACATTTTGCACAATTCATTTTTTTTTTTTGCATTGATTGATTAGGATTTAGGGGATTGACACTTACCTTTGCTTATTTTAGAGTGTATTCATGCAATAAGGATCTTTCCATTTACTTGGTTTATTTTCATAAACTTGAATACGTCGGCTTTCCGGCGGAGGTTGCGAGCAGCGGCGATTGGTTGCCGGGGCTCCTGTTGTGTCGATCAGCAGCAAGCTGAAGCTGCGTCTTTTTTTTTGGGTTCTGAATTCTGGTGTCCGACGGATCCGCGCGATCGACTCACTCGGCTGTTGGCCCGACGACTTTTTCGCGCACGGCACGGTCGACTCGGCGTTGAGTCGTCACACGGCACGAGGGACGCACGTTGTTCAGTCTTCTCAGTACAATAAGGTCGTCGCACGAGGCCCGTGACCCGAAAGGCGGGCCGCGTCGAGCTCACCGCGGCAGTAGGCCTTCTCGCTTCTGCGGCGATGAAGTTCGCGGCAACCGCTGCGCGCTTGCTTGCCCCCGGTCCCGGCGGTTTCCGGGGTACTTCTTCCAAGTTTTACGCCGTCGCCAACCACACCACACCAAACGTTGGTACGATGAGCGAAGATGTGGATATGATGGTCAGGTCCATAACGCGCTACGTACTACAACCAGAAAAATCGGACGTCACCGATTTGATCAAAACCGTAAAAGTTAGAAAAACTAATTGAAAACTGGATAAATTTTAAAAATAAATTCAAGCGAGTTTTAACGATTTGATTTCGGTAAACCGTATGGTTTCATCGGTACACCGTTCGTTTTTTTTGGTTTATTAATAGTTTTTCTAGTTTGTAAAAATTTAAAATATGAACTAATTGTGATACCCCAGGTGTCACCAGGGCCTAAATCGGCAACTTAAAACCCTAATCGACAAGATTTCACACTTAAAAGCAAAATCAACAATGGAAGTAAGTGGAATGTTGTTTGAAATACCCCAAAGGAAACTCTAAAAAAAAATTAGATAATCCACAGAAAACGATTAGTAGGTTCAGAAAATTTCCACCCACAATGTCGAAAACTTTATTCTTCGAGAAGAAATTAAACCCTAATGAGTGACCTATCAAATTTCCACAACACACTAGCTATATTTTTGCATATAAATTAAGTTCACTTCAAAATAGAATTTTGGAAATTTATTCAGAATTTTTAGATAAGGTTTAAACCTTTTTAAAATTCACACAAACTGATTTGGACACAAAAATTGAGGAAATTTTAGGAGCCGATTCAGAACTCGAACCTTAAATAAAAAGTGTTCCAAATAAACCCCTGAGCATACACAAAAAGTTTCAAAATTTTCTCAGCTAGGGAGGTAAGGTTTTCGATCGAATCCAACAGGGGCTTGTAGTAATTCAAAATCGAATTGACAATAGGCTGACGGGCTACAGTGCTGCCCGCCCCGACGACCAATCCGCCGAGCGGCAGCGCGCCTCCCCCGCCGGCCGGCACACCTTTTCGCGCCCAGCCTTCAAAGCTTCGAGCAAGATCTCGCCGAATCTCCTCCCTTCCCTCTGCTCTCTCTCTCTCCCTGTCTTGTTCTTCACTGCCGCACGCCAAGCTTGCCGCGCGGCAGAGCCTCTGCAGCAAGTCACCGCCCCGCCGGCCCAATCCCGCCGTCCCTCTCTGGTTACCCTCTCTACCTCTCTCCGCAACACTTAAAGGGATGCTCCGAGCCTTCCTACTCCCTTCCCCGCACCCAATTTCGCTTCCCCGACGCGCAATCGCTGTTTTCCTTTGCTCGGCCACCGCCGCCCGCCACTGCCGACGAGGGTCACTCGGTGAGTCGACCCTTCCGGCCATTCTCCACCGTTCTCACCTTGCCTAACCTGTTTTCCTCGCTCCGGCACAGCTTCCGGTTGACCAAGTCCCCCTCCGGTTGCTTCCCCCGCCCGGAACGCTCCGATCATCCTCCCCGGCAACAGGACACCGCCCCGACCGCCAACCTTCAAATTCCTCCACGCGGTACCACCATTCTGCAATTCCTTCATCCGGCTCATCCCTCTCGTCCTTGTGATTGGCTTTGATAAGGTTTCGGCCGCAGAGACTCGCCGGTGACGACGGAATCCTAGCGCCGCCGTCGGTCCACCTTCTGACGCCGCTCGAGCTCACCGTCGACTTCGGTCTTCCGGCCATCCCCGCGACCCCCAACTCCGTCAAACAGAATCACTACGTCACGGTTAGCCTTCTGGACCGACTAACCTCCACCCCCCGCCGCTCCTCCGGTGATCTCCTCGTCGGACTTCGGGCATTGCCGCCACTCCTCGCCGCCGGCCATGCTCCGGTCATTCCAGAGAGCAAGTTCAGCGCCGGTGGGTAGGGGGTGATGGATTAACTGTGAATTTGCTGCCTCCGGGCCGAGCCACCCCGCCGGAGCCTCGCCGGACTTGCCCCGCCGCCCTCCCCTGTTTTCGGCCGCACTGTAGCGTCGAGTTTCAAATTACATATTAATTGGTCAACATTGCTAAGTGTCTAACAAATCACAGAAAAGCCCGAAAATTCCAACACAAAATTTGTTAGAATCCTCATGAAATGCACTAATTTTCTGTTAAAACACTTTTTCAAAAATGACCAGATATTTTTAGGAATATTTAGAACAATCTTTCCTGTTTTTGAATTTTAATTTAAATTGAAGAGAAATTCTAGGGCTCAAATTTGATCTATAAATATGGCTTGATAGTAGGCATCCTCTGGAATTTTGTGGGGATTTTAGGACCAAAGGATTGCATGTAACCTATATAAAATACTCCATTCTGCCTAGCTAATTTACATTTTTCTAAAATACATTATAAAAGTACTCCAAAAGGTTGAACCCAAAAACAGAAATTTAGTTTTGATGCTCATGAGTAACTACATAGAATTTTATAATTTTATTCCAAGGTTTAATAATTATTTCTAATTTTACCATTTTAAATATCAGCAAACTTGTTGAATTTTTGTAAAATCTAGAAATTTCATCTAGACCTCAACCAAATTTCAAAATTCATATTTCAGATAACACTATCAATTAAAAATAAAACTTTAGTACAACTAAAAATTTTCATTTCGACCCTAAGATTAATAGTCGTAGTTTATTAAATAATTTTTATCCGTAGAAAAGTGCCGATCAACCCTCAACCCATGTTTGAACTGCCAAATTCAGGGAATATGGCCAATTACAAATCACCTCGTGGGAAATTGAGTAGAATCCTTGGAACCCCGTTCAATAAGTCAAGCATAATTACACTAGTGGCGTCGAAGAATTAGGGTCAACACTAATTTCTAAACATCGCCGACTGAAACCCTAGACTACTTCTTGATAAAAGCCTTATGTTATCATTCCTTTGAACTTCTCATAATCATAATGCATCATGTAGATTCCGAAGCACGCGAGGTGACTGCAGAGCCCGATTCCTCCATTCCCGCAGAAGAAGCCAGCCGCGAAGCCGAAGAACCAGGCAAGCCCCGGTGCACAACCATCATTTATATTTTTTTTCCTTTTATAACTTAGTGTGTTTTGTTTGTGCATTAAGTTGTTAGGAGTTGATTGAAACCTTAGCTGCATTGTTTCCCATAGGAAACCCTATCGGTAGCTAGTGTAGATACTCCATAGTATGCTATGCAAGTATTGCCGGTAGAAGTCGAGCAGAGTGGACGCTGCTTGCGAAAGGTAGGATGTTGGATGAAACTACCATTTGATACATTATGACACCTGATGATGAGTCAACTAAGGAAGGATAAAAGTTTGAGGGTCAGACATGATATCAATTAGGTCGGCGACTGGACCGGGTCCAAGGTGACCGTAGACTTGTCTGATCCGTGTGGTCCGAGACTGATCAAGTGTTGAACGTACTGGTCGTATGCTGGGTGTAATGGGCCCCAGTAAACCTACGTAGCCTAGTGATTGCAACGTCGAACCTGCCCTACGGTGTCTGACTAGGAGGAGATCTGGGGTGGGCAGCGTGGGAACTACACAAAAACCGTCTGGGACGTGTTATCTGGTGGGATGCGGCACTGCTAAGGCAGACGTAGGAGGGAATTGACGTTGCAGGAGCTGGTGTGAACGGTTGCCACGTACGAGTCTGGGACACGCACGTGTCGTACGATTAGGTTTTCCCCTGCAGGGTATAAAAATCGTTTCGAACCGTTGTCGCTCCCAGTTGGTGAGCATGCTCGTGAAACGCACCACATTTCTGCAAATAAGTTGAGATGCAATGAGAATGATACCATGATGATTACTGTTACTTCGTCACTGTTATCATGCTTGATTAGATCAGTGCTAATTAAAGTTACATTTTAACTACTTAACTTGTGCTAAAATTGACCAAGAGTAGTACAGGTTGCGGGTCCGTTTTGCAAATAAAACCCACCCCCACCCGCCTTCATGTCTAGAAGTCAGCTGTAGTCAGCCTTTTTGACGGATCAGCCTTGTTGAGCTTCTTAGAAGCTCACGCGTTAGCGATATGTGGTTTTCAGGCACCGGCACGCAGAACCAGGACGATAGCATCCACTGGGAGGAGTCTCACTCCGAGGTTGGGAACCTCCAGTGGGAACTGTGCGAGTCGCCGCAGTAACTTGAAGTGGCCAGTAGCATGACGCCCCTAGGCAGGGTGCATGCTTTTGCTTAATGTATGGGTGTCGGAGTCTGTAACGATCGAGTCTTCCGCTGCTACGTTCTCCAAAACTTTATTTGCGCACTCTGAATCTGTTGTAAGACTTAAGTTTCAATCTATGAATTAATGTTGTATTAATTTTTCCCTCCTGTAAATTATTGCTGTTTACTCCTGTCTGTGTTGTATCGTGTGTACGCTCGCGTCGCCGAGCGTTGCCCAACTGGATTCTGGCTCAACGAAAGATCGGATCGTCCTGAGACGTGGTTTCTGGGCGGGTCCGCGTCACTAATATTATTTCAAAAGTAAAACGATAAACGTCTGGTTTCTATTGGTAAACTATTCGATTTTTCGATTTATTAATAGTTTTTATAGTTTGTAAAATTTTAAAAATATGAACTAATATTATTTTAAAAGTAAAACGATAAAACATCTGGTTTTACTGTTTTATTGACGTTTTCTCTCTTTATAATTTTTTTCATTTTTTTTAAATTTTAAAATCAAAAACTGAAGAACTGAAGAAACCAGACTATAACTTGTAAGAAACAGTCATTCATTCGTGAACGAGAGACCTAAAATTTGGCAGTTCCTAAACTTCAAACCGTGCTTTGTAAATTTCACGCGACGAGTGGAGAAAGCCACGTGCAAAACAGCTCGACGCCACAAAAGTTTCCAAACTTCAAACCGCGCTCTGCAAATTTCACGCGTTCGGAATTTCCGAAAATTCTCTCTGAGTCCCATCGTCTCATAAAAAAAAATTAACCGCGTCGTCATCTTAGTTCAGAAGAAAGGCAAAAAAAATAAAAGAGATTTTTGCAGCTGTTCTCTGCTGACTGCTGCTGCGGCCGCGTAATAAACGAACCAGCCGCCCGCCTATCTATAAATGTTTCGCCGTCCCCTTTCCCTCCCCCTCACCCCTGGTGGACGACGACGGAAGGAGAACGCAAAGTGCGGTTTCTTTCTGCCAAAAAAAACGGTCCAATCGTTTTCGATTTTCGAAATCGCCAATCCGCCTTTCAGAGGAGGGCGAGGTAGAGAGCGGGCGGGCGGGCGGGCGGACGGGAGGGATTGATTCGGGATGGGAGGGTGCCTCTCTGGCGACGTACAGGGCGGCATGGAGGCCGTGGCCGGCGGAGGCGGCAGCGCCAGGAGCCGTGGCGCTGGCGCTGCGGCAACGGCGACGGCGCAGGGGCCCAACGACGCCGTCGACCACTTCTTCCAGGCGCGAGGCCTCCGCGGCCTCTACACGCCCCTCGAGGTGCACACCATACAGTCCAAACCCTATCTGCTGCTTCCCGGTTGTTGCTAGCTAGCTAGTCCATCGTGTTCGTACACGGCGGTTGACCCGTGCCCTTCGTGGTCGGGGAGTGAGAGGTTTGGTGGGCGTGCTTCGTTTTGAACGGGAGTTTTTTTTTTTTTTTTTTTGGAGCCATGGCTGTCCCTGGTTGTGATCCTGTTACATTGATTTTTTGTTTAGGCGCTTTCTTTAAAAAAAGTTTAATTTGGGGCTTAGTTGCCTTCGGGAAATATGTGGAAGTGGAACGCCTCATATCATACAATATGGCATGTGATTTGGTCATCAAGGATCTGCTGGTGTACGAACTAGCCCCTTCCATGGTCTATTCTCAATTTGACATTAAAAGTCTCTCAAACGTTGCTATTTTTTCATTTGATGCCAGATGTATTTCTCAAAAGCCAAATACATTTTTAAGTTCGGGTGGTGCTAGAGAAGATATTTGCTTTTGGTGTGCATGATCTGGTTGGCTTTCATTGTTTTATAAGTTCATGGAGATATCTGACCTTGAACATTGACCTTATTACTGTAAAAATTTGATCCAAACTGGAGTATCTAGTACCCCACCAGGGAGATATCCGGCCCTGAGCATTGACCTTTCTTATTAATTCTGCCCTCTCCACTTTGCTCTTCTTTTCACATCTCCCTTGTGCTCAGTGGCTGGTGCTTTCATTATGGCAATGGATACAAACTAATACTATTTCTGATTTGTGGAATTATTTGAGTTGTTTCGTAGTGATTGTAATAAATTTATGTCACCATTTCAAGATGGTGCAGCTTAAGCATATCCCCATGTTTGAGTCAATTGGATGATCTCCTGTACTGATGATCCCCTCTTAACTGCAGCTGTCGTTTTCAGCATCAAAGTTGAGGAATATGGATGCGTTTTCAAAGGTACAAACCGGCATTCTAACGTAACTATTTTAATTCTCAATATCCTACATTTGTTGCAGTTATACAAGTCTTTGCTCTCCATGGGCATCTACCATATGTTGAAAACGTTAAAATATATCAGTCGGTATACTGACTTTTAATATTGGGACTTAGCTTTGGCAAGCGAATGTTGTGTAAAATGAACAAATTGTAGTTGATCAATACGTCCATCTTTTAGTGGAGTATACAACTTGCATCGATATTATACCAAACCCACATAACACAAATTTTGTTATGACATTTATGTATCAGACAAGATTATTATACTTAATATCTCATGTTTCCTTTTAACTTTTTTTTTTTTGAAAACTTGATTGATATGTTCCTTATTTGCTCTAGAGTGATCCTATGTTAGTGGTCTACACTGTACAAAATGGAAGGCAGGAAGAGATTGGCCGTACTGAAGTGATTTTGAATTCCTTGGAACCCTCATGGATTACAAAGACTACAATGTCTTACCAATTCGAGATTGTGCAGCCACTCATGTAAGTTTCTGACAATGGAACTGTAGATATTTGTTGCTGAGAGCTCCTACTAACAGCTAACATTTTTCATCTCATGTTAGATTTAAGATATATGACATTGACACAAAGTACCACAATACTCCAGTGAAGGTATTTGTATTCTGTGTCCTTAGTTCGTTCCTTTATTTCCTCTATGTTCCTATTTAAACTGGATACCTAATTGCTTATATTATGGAATAATGTTTGAAACCATCAATAATTATTTCTTATGTTATTAAAATATTTTTAGTGCCATATGGCCACGTTTCTTGGTGTGCATCTACTAATCAGCTATTGTTCAATTTATTTCTCAAATAAGTCGATGTTTTTTTTTCAAAAACAAGAAGGGTGATAAGCTGGAATATTTTGGCAAGTGATACAATATCCTAGGATAGAACTCGTCTTTAGTTCTGTCATCTGGATGAATTATTCTATGAAACATTATGTTCGTAATTGGAATTGACAACTGACTTGTATCATCTATACCTTTACTTAGCATACAGCTTATGCGATCTACATTTGTTGTTCTATGCAGACGTTGAACTTGGCTCAGCAAGATTTTTTAGGGGAAGCCCACTGCAACTTATCAGAGGTTTGTACAGCATCAGTTAGATTGATGATCACAAATGCTTCAATAATTTTATTTCAGAACTTTCTGTATAGTAGAATTTACATAAATATTGCAACTTGAGTCAAGCAAGAATTTGCTATGTGATATTGTTCTATGTTCCTTTCACAGATTGTCACAAAATTTAACCATAGCCTGACATTAAACCTGCGAAATACTTTGGGACATCCTCTTCCTGGGACAATGACAGTACATGCTGAAGAAAGCGATTCGTCTAGAATTGCAGTTGAGATGACACTGCATTGCCTGAACTTGGAAAACAAAGATATTTTCTCCAAAAGTGTAGGGAACAACGTCCTTCACCACATAGTACAACGAAATAAGCTGACACAATAATTGCCTTATTAAAGTCATATTTGATGTTTCTTACACAGGATCCATTCTTAAGGATATCGAAACTGGTAGAGACTGCCGGTCCAATTCCGATATGTAAAACAGAAGTTGTAATGGACAACTTAAATCCTGTTTGGAGGCCAATAACTCTAACATCGCAGCAATTTGGAAGCAAGGCAAGTAATATGAGAATATTTGTATTAGCATTGCTTAGTACATGCTTAATTCAATGTTGACCTGGTATTTTTTTTCCCCTTCATGTATTCAGGATAACCCTCTGCTTGTTGAATGTTTTGATTTTGATTCCAGTGGTAATCACGAACTGATTGGGTACGTAAATGGCTAAGTTTTTATTTTTAAATCTTTTCCCATGGGTTCTGAGATTAATTATGCCCCCGCTTGCTGATAATAGGGCCTTCCAGACAACTATAAATCAGCTTGAAGGTCTATATAACTCAAAATCTGGAGCAAATTTCTACCATAAGGGGCACAGAAAGGTTTGAGTTCTCGTTATGACATGAGGAACTGAATAACAAAGTCACTCAATCTTACAGCCTTTACCTTTTTTTCTTCAAATCCTATTCAGATGAAAGGACAATTATTTGTCGACAAGATACAGGAGAAAGTTCGGCATACTTTCCTGGATTATATTTCCAGTGGATTTGAGCTCAACTTTATGGTGGCTATTGATTTTACCGGTTAGTTCAATTTGCCAATTCATGTTAGAACTATATGTATCTCTATGTGCTTAAAACCTGTGATTTCTTATGTCAATTTTTCAGCTTCAAATGGCGACCCACGTGCACCGCAGTCTTTGCACTACATTGACCCCTCTGGTAGACCTAACTCATACCAGCAGGTTGGGGAATTTCTGATCACTTATCATTTGCCTAAAAGCAACCAAGAACTGCAAATCTTACCATTTAATATTTCAGGCAATCCAAGGGGTTGGCGAAGTCCTCCAGTTTTATGACAGTGACAGGCGATTTCCTGCATGGGGTTTTGGAGCAAGGACACAAACACATGTATCACACTGTTTTAACTTGAATACAGCTACCAATGATTGCGAGGTGAGGTCATGCCTTATGAGTTGTTTATTTTCAACCATACTAAATGGTTTGTTTTAATTCTGATTCTCCATTTTCACTTTCACCATCACAGATATATAATCATCAATAAAAATGAATTGTCCCCTACAAGCCAACCTCTGAAAACATGTATTAATGATCTTTCAATACTGCCAACTTTATCTGTTACTAGACAATAGTAGTCGATGACAGTTTTGTTCATCGGAGAAAAATCATATTGTTAATATTTATGAAAAAATTCAGTGCCTCCAAAGTCCAAACCCAGTTTTGTTCGACTGAGAAAAATCATATTATCATTAATATTTCTGACCAAATTATCATATCGTATGATATATAGCACCTGTGGACATGTTGATGAGAAGATATTCACTGTTTTCCTATGCTTGTTTGTTCTCGTAATGATTATGCTTTGATAACTTCAGATAATCATTCATACTGAGGTTTTCTTTATTTTGAGCACAGGTAGTGGGAGTTGATGGTATCATGTCAGCTTACACCAGTACACTTTACAGTGTTTCCCTTGCTGGGCCAACTATGTTTGGGCCTGTGATCAACAAAGCTGCAGAAATTGCCAGCCACTCCCTCCAATATGGAAACAATAAATATTTTGTCTTGCTCATTATCACGGTGCGCAATCAAATTACCCTATGGGTTGCTCAAAAAAAAAAATCCCTATGGGACTTGTGCCAGTCCTTGTCATTTAGCTGAGTATTTTTGCAGGATGGAGTTCTCACTGACATACAAGAAACTAAAGATTGTATTGTAAGAGCATCGGATTTGCCATTGTCAATTCTGATTGTTGGTGTTGGAAATGCTGATTTCAAGCAAATGGAGGTAAAGTGTTTACTCCCTATGCGACAAATATCACATTCTTGTCAAATACTACCAGTAAATAACATTATTGTCTGACACTACAAATCGTGTCAGATCGGAGCACACCATTGTATGATCTCGATTCCCCTATAATTAACATTTCCCTATGGCAGATCCTAGACGCAGATAATGGCAAACGACTAGAGAGCTCAACTGGCAGGATTGCGACACGCGACATCGTCCAGTTTGTACCTATGAGGGAAGCCCAAGGTCAGCGTCAGTTTCTTGCGCCATCACGGGTTTTTTACTTGTTACCATCAAGCCAGCTCCACCTGTCGCTGCTGATGCGACATCTTCCCCGGCTGACCGTTACGTTCCTGGGTGCAGGTGGCCAGATGTCCGTCGTCCAATCTCTTCTGGAGGAGCTACCTGGCCAGTTCCTGACATACATGCGCGCCCGGGACATCAAGCCGCGGGCTCCCGTCTACCCTCCTCAGCAGTGAGACCCAAAAGTGACCACATCTATCTTCCCCCTCCCTCCAAAAAAAGGAGACCCAAACGCCCAAGTGTAAATTCTTCAAGTGTTGCGTGTTAGCCTAGTGATCTTTGGTTCATACTCGAGTCTCTGCTTAGGCCTGTCTTTGTCTGGGCTGAATTTGCGTTCAACGAAGACAGGCACGCCTTTTCACTCACTCTTAATCCAGCGTTAGGTTGACTGAGTCTCTGTAAATTGTAGTACTAAGCTGCATGTTTCCTCAAACAGAATGATCCTCTGTCAGAAATGATTATGAGCCTACAAATGGAATGTATTAGCCGAGTCTTTGTCCCTTGGCGGTGGCTGCAACGAGTTGACCAGCTCAACTCCTGTCTGCATGATGGTCCTGGTCCCAGCGGGAGGCCATGTGCCCGCCGCACTGGAAGCCAGCCTAGAGTTTCCTGGGCATGTTAGCCTGGAACGCCTTTGGTCCTCTTCAACAACTGGAATTCGCTGTAGCCGCTCTCGCTTGCCGGCGTCCTGCCGCTCTCGCTGTAGCCTGTAGGTAGCCTCGAACGCCGTCGGTTTGGAGCTTCTCCGGGGTGCTTTTTCTGGAAGTCCCTTTTTTATGTTTTATTATTTTATAAGGCTAAAGGGAGTTTACATGAGTAGAGATAGAGATAACTTCTACAGCAGCTAAGTCACGATGCAATGCAGCTCGATAGATTCTGTGTTTCCCCTTTAAGCGTGGAAAAGCAAAATTTTAACCTTACCGGGCTTTGCATGGAGACGAGATGGACTGACATGAATGAATGGCCAGGATAGTGACACATCATTGTCGCTTTCATCTTTAGTTGCACAATGGTCAGAGGAACGGAGCCCAACTAATTTTTAAAATTTTACTCCAAAAAGACTGCTTTAGAGCATCTCTAATCGATTTTTAAAATTTTACTCCTAAAAGACTGCTTTATCAAGTTTATAAATAAGTATCGGGAACTCTCAGTATAAGTTATCAAATCTATTTAAAATATTTGCTATGTATGTTATTTTCTTCCGTCCAGCCCATATATGAAGTTGTTTTCATCTTTTAGGAGCTCCAAATTGGTCCTTAAATGTAGAAAGTAAGAGGACTTATTTAGAAATTTGTTAAATTTAGCAACCTATTATAGAGAACGGTTGGAGAACTATTTTAGTTTAGGGACTTAATTTAAGTAGTTGTTGGAGTTGCTCTAAGGCGTGTTATGGTTAGCGGTGTCCCTAAATCCCTAATCATTTTGAGACATCACTTCATATCTTTCCCTTTTCTTAACACATGACAAAGTAAGCGATGAATCTTGCATACTTACCTTTGAATAATAAAGATGCGGAGCAATCGGCACGAACCCTATCATCTTTCCCTGCATGGTTTTAAATTTAAGGATGAGCATTTGTGCATTAATACACTTTTTTTTTCCTTTGGCACCATTTTGTGAATTTCACTCGATTACTTATAGTACTATTTTTGATTGCGTGAAACAATACACGAATGATCTTGAGATTCAAAATGTCATCAGAGATCTCTCTTGTCAGGAAAATCAACTGTCGCTGAAAGAACAAATATATAATCATTAGTTATGCAACATTCATGTTGAGTTTAAACTCAACCCAAGAGAGTTGATTATACTATAAGGAACATAACTAGCTGAGCTATCCTCAGTAATTTGCATTTTTAATTAATATGTGATTTTTTGTTGATTTCTGTATGATGGTTGATATGTATATATGCATATTGTATAAGAATAAATATTATATTATATTATATTATATGTGTTTATCATCAAATTTTATACTTAATAGAATGAAAAATATAATTTTTAAAGAAAAAAATACTTCGGATCGTGAGTTCGTCGTGTTCTTGTCTTGATGTCATATGGGACACTTGATATCTATCAGTAATTAAAAATAAATATATACATATATATTTACTATAAAATTAAAAGACATAAATAATGATATCATAAAATGCTTTCACTCGACAAAGCTAAACGAGATTTGACCTGATAAGAGCTTTAAACCTAAGTTATTAACGACACGACGTGCGCCCAGGACGAGACAACCCCTGACAGAAAGAAGCAGACAAAGCATGGACCGAAAGAGATGCAAGGAAACCGTTGGGCTGAACAAGGAGGAAACCAACCAGCTTGTCTTCCTGTAAACCTGCCTTCTTTCTCCTCCTTCCCCATCATCGCCATCACCTCCTCCTAATTTAATCGCTAATTTTTTTACTCGCTATTAATCCCTCCCTCTCTCCCTCCCGTCTCCGTCTCCCTCCTCCGCGTTCTCCACCGAGGCTACCGACCCCCCCGCAAACCCTAGCGCAATGGCGGAGGACGGCGGTGACAAGGACCAGCAACAGCAGCAGCAGCAGCCGGCGGCTGCCGCGGCGCCGGAGGGGCGTGGCGGGGAGAGCGTGAAGCTGTTCGTGGGGCAGGTGCCGAAGCAGATGACCGAGGCAGAGCTCGCTGCCATGTTCAGCGACGTCGCGCTCGTTGACGAGGTCACCGTCATCCGCGACAGGGCGACCCGGGTCTCGCGAGGTCCGGATCCGTACGCTTCCTCCCCTTCCCTTCTCCCTCTCACGCTATTCGCGCGCCCGTTGAATTCCCTCGTTCGCGCTGCAATGCAATGTGTTGCCTGCTTTGCCGCACCCCCATGGGCTGGCAGGGAGGCTCGGCTTCTCTCGGATCTGGGCCACAGGTAGCTCAGGGAGGTTAGCTCCGTCCATCGCTCGGGAGGGGGGCTCGAGTCTGTGCGTTTCTGAGTTTCGTCCGGAGCAATGCGGCCACGGAGCTCCAGTTCTTGCTTCGTAGGGTGTTTGGTTGCTTGACTCGCGATTCCTTGTCCGTGGGGATTTTGGTGCCCGTATATAACCGTTAAATTGGGGGTACCTCGTGTTCTCAGTGGAAAGAATGCTTCGATGCAAGCTCCATTTGGTCGGGAAAAGCTTTGAACTTTTTTCGGATTTTAGTCGAGCACACCCCCAGCGATTATGATGACTTCTTCGTCTTAGGGACGTTGATATGCAGGAGGGAGTTGCTTTGCTTTTCTCGAAGCTCTCTGGTTTACCGGGACTACAGCTTTTGGCACGGTTCTATTTGATATCTGTTTGGTTGAACTACCGGGACTTGACAGAAAGCTGCAGTACAAATGTTGGTCGTTTTGGAAAGTTTTAACACCTGCTGCTATTTTGAAATTTTGTTTCTTATCCTGTTTCTAATCCTGTGGTGCACATTTATGGATTCCGTGTTGAGTTGAAGTCTTTGGGCTTATAGATGGACTTGAGTTTAGATTCCAGCTGCTTGATTTCACTTGGAATTGGAACCCTGAAGCTAGAATGTAGGGACAACAATGCGCATATTTATTGCTTGTGAAAAACCTTCATGTGTCCCAAGTTACCATGAATTGGAATTTCAAACTTTATTGCCCACGTTTTAGTATGAATGTGATTGTTTTCAGAAACTCAGGGAGTGAAGTTTCATCATTTTGGTTTATTTGAATTTGTGTTGAAGCACCCATGCGAGCTTCATCTGTTACACCTAAAGTTTCTACACATGTTAAACCTTTAGTAACATGTATGTATAGCATAGTTTTATAATCCACTATAACTGAATCTTCATCTGTTTTCTTTGAATAACCTTTTTTTTTTTTAAAAAAAAAACTTTGGGTGTTTCTCCTTTCCTATTCTTGTCTTGCTGCACTGTAGTGTAAATATGTACTTATTCTACATGCTACTAGCTGCTAACCTTTTATTCCTTAATTTGATCATTGATTTAACGGAACTGGTACTGGATGTCTGGACCTTTTTGCAGGCTGCTGCTTCCTGATCTGTCCATCAAGGGAAGAGGCCGACAAGGCAGTGAGTGCATATCATAACAAATGTACATTACCTGGGGTACGTAGATGGAAACCTTCTTATTTCCCCTACATTTGCCTGGGTACAGTGTAGTGACTGATCCGTCTGTGGGTTTCTTCTTTCTGATCAGGAAATTGTTGCAATAGTTTGAATATTTCTTAATATGTTGGGACCTGGTACTGTGTGCATCTGAACTTCTGAAACTTTCTCCATACTAATTAATAGTAGCTTGGCATCATCTGTTGTACCACATGTTTAGTATGAGCAGATGTCTGCCTATACATTAATTGGTAATAGTATCTAAACCATGAAATATATGGGCATGCTCATGATAGAAGCACAATTTGAAAATTTGTAAATATAAAATTGTCTGTTCGTTCATGATGCTCAGTGATATATTTGTAAATATAAAATTGCAAATCTATGGGCTGTTATTCATAACATGTGTAAGAATTTTTAAAGCATCTTTTTAGCCCTTTCTGGCTGTTAATTGATAAGGATATAACATATAGAATTATTGTTGCTGCTTCTGTATTAAACCAGGCCTCAAGTCCATTACAAGTAAAATACGCTGATGGGGAGTTAGAAAGATTAGGTATGAGTTTCCAAAGTTATGTCCTTATAATGAATTTGCTGCTTGATCTGGACTCATTTATTCACTACTTTCACTGACTTGTCTTGCTCTCTTACTTCCAGAGCACAAGATTTTTGTTGGAATGCTCCCTAAGAATGTAACAGATGCTGAAATGAGCGATCTATTTTCAAAGTACGGAAGTATCAAGGATTTGCAAATTTTGAGAGGTTCACAACAGACAAGTAAAGGTAAATTTATTGTGGATATAGTTTACAGGAATGGAGTAGCACTTATTCATTTTTCATTTGTACTTTCCTGTGTTTTTAACTTGCTATCAACTGTTGATGTTGCAGCTGGGTGTGCCTTCGTGAAATATGAAACAAAAGAGCAAGCTATGGCTGCAATAGAAGCTCTAAATGGAAAACACAAAATAGAGGTCCGTGAAAATTAAGGATTTCTGGAATCACTTCTGTGTAGGTTGTAGGGATGATATTACTCACTTCTCCTGAAAACATATCACATACCACCTCCTACTCTTAACAGGATCTGTATTGTGCTAATAAAGTTAACCCAGTTGTCACATTGATGCTAATGAGTATGCAGTGACTGCCATTGCATTTACAAGGTACCAAATGAAATATGCTTGAACAAGGCATGGTGCAGCTAGCCAAATTGCTGGCAAGTTCTGGACTTCTTTCATTAACTGAACATATGCAACAGTTTAAACTGAATTTAAAATTCAAACAGGACTCCAGTCTTCTTAAAGTAACATTTAGCTTCCAATTATTTCTAAAATAGAAGAAAATCTAAAAAATCAACTCGATGTGCAGGCGGTAAGAGCCCCCAGGCACTGCTTTATTAAGAAGAAGACCACATGCAGGTCTAGAAAACCCCCGAACCCCTGCCGCACCCATACACAGTGGACCATAATCCTTGTGAGAAGGACCATGACCTCAACTGGACCTTAGACCTATGCTTTGGCATGGGACAGATGAGGGGAGTTCTTCAACCTCAGCCTAAATTTCGCTCCCATGTGGAGTTGAACCCAGGAGCTGACCAGTGCTAGAGCCACCTAACCAATCCAGTTAGAGGCTCGTTCGCCAATATACTCTTTATGTCAAGTCCTAGTTTTGTTGATATGGACATGTATCAGAAAATGTTATTGCTTTACCTTTTATGATATTGATGAGTTCCTTGTTCAGAAATTTCATGAGCAGTTAGAACTCTAACGTGTCCTGGTCTTGTTTCAGGGTTCAAGTGTTCCCTTGGTGGTCAAATGGGCTGATACAGAAAAGGAAAGGCAGGCACGGAAAGCACAAAAAGCTCAATTTCAGTCTTCTAACATGCTGAATGCAAATGCTATGCAGCAAACTTCATTGATTGGAGCTTTACAGATGGGATACATGCCTCAGTACAATGGATTCGGCTACCAGGTACGTTATGCTCTAAATACAAAAATCAGTTCTGTAACAGACGTGCTAGCTATCAAGCCAACAAAATATCATCTTTTCCATTCCTCAGTTTGTAATGATTATAATTCAATTTATATTACTTAATGCAGCCACAAGGAACCTATGGGCTTATGCAGTATCCTCCTCTATCTCCTATACAAAGTCCAGCTGCATTCCAGAATATGGGTCAGCCAGTCAATCAAGGAAACTCAATGAGGGGAGCTAATTCTGAACTTTCCCCTAGTTCAGTTCATAGATCGTTTAATTCAGCGCAGTTAGGAAGCCCCTATTCGCCTCTGCCTGGTATGCAGTATCCTGGAGTGTATCCTGGTGGTCCTATCAACAACCGTCCTTTTGGGAATCCTCACACTTCAGTCAAAGTTGCAAATTCAAATGCTCATTCGCCCACATCCTCAAGTGCCAGCAGCAATCCTGGTCCCCAGAGAGAGGGTTTGTCTTCTAGACTTTGCATTTGAAGCTTATGTTGCTAGTGTTTAAATTTCTTACATTTACAGGTCCTCCTGGAGCGAATTTGTTTATATATCACATCCCACAAGAATTCGGTGACCATGATCTTGCAAATGCATTTCAAAGATTTGGTAGAGTACTGAGTGCTAAGGTATTTGTTGACAAGGCAACTGGTGTTAGTAAATGCTTTGGTAAGTAGTTCTTGACTATTGATTGCATGAGTCATATTACAAACATGACTGCTAATTCTTTTCCGAACAGGCTTTGTAAGCTATGATTCTCCGGATTCTGCACAAGCAGCCATTAGTATGATGAACGGAATCCAATTAGGTGGTAAAAAGTTGAAAGTACAACTCAAGAGAGACAACAGCAAGCACAGTAAACCATTCTGACAAAACAATTATGTGTTCACACGATCAGGAAAATTGGTAAATATGTGTCCCAATTGATGTTCACATTGTTTCGACTGGCCTCCACCATGTGTGTTGGTGGTGGCTCTTGTATCTTTGTTCAATTGACATTCTTGAAATTGTCACATTGTGTATGTCACGGAGAATAGTTGTAGCTTGTACCAGATCCCTTGTACATCAGACATTAATTCATTCAATTTTTCTCGTGAATTATTTCATGTGTATTTTTGGTTTTGATGTTTTTCAGGCTTTCCTATATCTTCCTGGTTCTAGACTTCTGTGTTCTTCTTTTCATACTTAGCTATGCCTTTCTATGATACTAATTGATAAAGGAACTAGGAAAGCCTTTGCACCAAAACTGGCTGGGTCTGTTACACGTTGCAACTTCGAGGTCATTGTCTGGTTACTCGTTGCGGCAATAAATATTCTGGCCTTTGACAGCGAAGAATCGGCGAGGTGTCTTTTGTCCGAGCCCATGAGCAGGCAAGCTTATGTAACTAGTGGGAGTTATGTTCTTTGTTATTATAGGATTATCTTGTTTGATTTTTATATTAGGTGTAGATTGCTTTTGCACTTGTTGTTTGTGCTGTGAATTTTTTGGGTTTGTGTGAATAATCTTGACCTGTTGAGAAGGTAAAACTTCGGCGGAATCTTGCGTGACCAATCAGAAGGCAGGCAAAATCACCAGGACCCCTGGCCAAAGGTATTTATTGTTCGACGCTTTATTGCGCCTGGCGGAATGAAGCTTGGGCTCAAAGGTCCACATGTTGTAGGCCCATCTCAGCCACTTTACTGGGCTACCAGTTACCTGCACAGCTTGAATGGACTAAAAATCAAAGAAGGTCCAGCCCACCATTAAAAACCAGGAGGACGTTTGACCCTCCGGCCGCAGCGACGCTTGCTCTCCCTCTAGCCCTCATTCCCTTTCCCTGCTAGGGTTCTAGTGCTTCTCTCCCCTTCCTTCCCCACTCCACGCCGCCGCCGCCAGCCATGACGGCTGAGACCCAGACACCGGAGGAGCTGCTCCGCGCTCAGCTCGAGGAACAGAAGATCGCCGAGGTGAGCGACGGCCTCGCCTTTTTTCTGTCCCCTCGCCTCTGAGCCTCTACGCCCAGCGAACCCGCGCGTGGTCGGCTGGATCGTGCGGCCGGGGTCGTAGAGATGTGATTTTAGTGCGTGTTTGGGTGCGAGGCGTGGATGTTCTTGCTAGATCTTGCGAGTTTTAGGCTGCTGCCGTTGCTTGGTACGGAACTTTCTGAGCGAGTGGATTTGAGCTGGCATCGCTTGTTGGCTGGGCCGTTAGGTGCTTAGGGATTTATGCTCTATCTTCCGTTGCCTGTGTTCTATCGAGCTTTTCAGTTTTATGTACCTTGGGTTAACTGTGTTGCGGATCATGCGATCATTTGCTGTAATGATCTAGCGTTTTCAAGAGAGGGCATGAAATGATTAACATGTCTCTGTCCCATCTGCAAGAACAAATTTATATTAAGTGAAAAAACATAGATGTCTAAGAGCTCTAAATTCTGGATGCTCATTGTGCAAGGTAGCTTCATTTCTGAGTTGATTCCTCGGACACCTTTGTGCAAAAATCCTGGTGGTGGTGACAAGAACTAGTAAAATGACGATGTTTCTATTGATCCTGATGATTTGTTGATGCATGTTAACTGTAGTTTTAAGCTGTTATGTGAATGATTGGAACAGATCGTGTTTTTATTGATGTTCTTCTGATCGTTTTTTATTGATGTTCTTCTGCTGTTCTTCATCTGTTGAATTTTTGGCTTCTGATGTTGATCTGTTGGAAATCCTTTTGTCTTTCAGGGAGATGACCCAATTGTTGAGGATGATGATGATGATGATGATGAAGATGAAGATGATGAGGATGATAAAGATGAGGATGATGTTGAGGGTATGATGATGAGGATGATAAAAAGGTATGAGAAATATTAAATGTTTTTAGGATTTAATTTATTATTTAAGGTTTTTAATGTTAATTTTAAATTTTACATATTTAAACTAATTTTTTAATAAAATATAAAGTTTTTAATCAAATTCAATGATGACAAGGAAAAAAAAAACAGAGGGAATATTATCTCTTCCTGTTAGCAGGCCGAAGGAGGTTGACCTCTCGTTTTAGCTTAGTATAGCGTATGGGGGACCTCAATGGCCTCACTGGGCCGAGCGACACCTGGGCCCGGCCAGTTTCGTCTTGGTTCTCATCTCCTCAGTTCATTCCTCTTCACCTCGTCGTCACGTTCCCTTCCTGCTCCAGGAACAGGAACCAGCCGCTTGCGGCGCCTCCCGTCGCGATCCCTTGTTGGTGTATGCCAATGGCAGGCGGCAGCGGCGAGGCTGCAATGTCGCCGCCGTCATCCGGAAGCGGCAGCGGCGGCGGGAAGCGCGGGAGAGACCCGGAGGAGGACGTGTACGTGGACAACCTCCACTCCCACAAGCGGTACCTCAGCGAGGTTGGTCGCCGCCTGCTCTCACGCTCTCCTCCTCCATGTCCGCGCCTCTGAGTTCGTTTATAGATAGGTCCGAACTGAGTGGCTGGGGAGCTCCTGTTGTGCTCCGCGGTTGGTTTGGTTGTTTGGTCAGTTTGATGCCTTGCTTTCGCTGCGTTGGTCGATTCCTCGGATTGGAGATCCCTTGGTTGGATCTTGGGCTGTCTTAGAGTTAATGTTCGGTGATTTGTTAAAAATTTATCATCCCAATTTCGCTGTGCCCGAGTTATTGAGCGGTTTTTACAACCTAATTTTCTATTTCTTCTTAACCTTTGCTTCCCCCCCTCCAATTCCTTGGGTATCCTTGTTACTTTGGTTGTTCCAAGGCTGCATTGTTTGCAGGTGCTAATTGCTTTTATTAAAATTACTCTCCTGTCCAATTAGTAGAACTAAGCAATTTAATTCAGTTTTTTTTATTTATGTTCACCTTTATTCAGTCCCAACATGCTTGCGACTAAAAGGCTTTGCTATTATTGTTGTTGTATTCATCTTTAATCAGCCCGTGGTTGCAGGTAATGGCGTCCAGTCTGAATGGATTGTCTGTTGGAGATTCACTGCCTGACAACCTCATGGAGTCGCCTGTGAGGTCGGACACTGCTTCTTGCGTCAGGTTTGTCTGATCTGCTCTCTGTTGGAAGTGCAATCTGGAGATTAATCTGGTCACTTGCATGATTGCTTCAATGTTTGCACTTGCACCAACATGTATTCATGAAACTTGTTGTACGCTTGTAGCTTGTGAAGTCCTTTGTATGTTCAAACATACGAAGCTATCACCATACGCATCACAATTTAGCTAACAGGAATAGCAGTTAGAGAACAGACTTTTGTTTTGTATACAACCAAACTTAATGGTTCTTGTCATATGAAGGACGAAGTGCAATTGCTGCTGAATTCAGAATGCCTAGCTTTGTCTCGCAGATGGTGTTGTCATGATGGATTGCCATTTCCAGTCCCACATCTGCTTCTAACAACAACAATGACAACAACCGAGCCTTTTAGTCTCAACAAGTTAGTTCACGTGTTTTAACTAGGAGAGATCCAAGGGGTTGCCCCACACCCATCCCTAACTTGCACCCACATGTAATGTAAGAAATGAAGTGATGAACTTTTTGTTGTCAAATGAAGGTTGCTTCTGAATTCAGAATCAGTATTGTTCGGAATGCCCACCTTTATCTTGCAGATGCTGTTATCATGCTGAAACACCATTTAATGGGATGACTAGTTCAAGTCCTTTCTGCTGATTGATGTTTTTAGAGTTCTAGAGGGGCAAAGTCCTTCGGTCTATCATATGCATTGCTTATCAAGACCACCAGTTATGTCAATGTTTATAGCATTACTCAAAAAGAAAAACGCCTAAAGGACTTACTCAAAAAGCATCACCCTTTTTATACTACACTTACGGTATGCATTTTAAAAACTCATGAATGTTTATGCTTTCTTTCAGGGATGAAATATTGTCCCAGTACTCACCAATGTCAGAAGACTCGGATGACTACCGGTGCTATGATACTCAATTAAACCCCAACATGAGTCACGCCGATCCAATGGTCAGTCCCTCACCTGGTCCAATGTTATCGCCTCATCGTCACCAGAAACCACAATCTGCTTTATTACCTTCAAATCCTTACCCACTCCCCAGCTGTTCCCTCTCATCAGTGGTATGCTCTCATGCTCGACGTGGCTCTGACAATGAAGGCAGGTTCCCATCCTCACCAAATGATATGCGCCATGGTGGAGACCTAAGGCGAACAGCACTACTGAGGTCGGTGCAGATGAGGGTGCAGGGACCCCACACATATGACTTTTCATTAAGACAAGAACATGAACATGCTCACGAGCATGAAGATGAACGTCATCATGAACACCTGGATGGTTTGGAAGAGGTAGAAAGACAACCGTCTTGCAGGAAATCAATTGATGATGAAGTCAGCTTCCAGAGACCTGACCATGACTTTGGGCAACCAGAGCACGCGATAGATTACATTGGCAACTACCCGTCAGGTGATTGTCCAAGTGATTCAAAGTTTAAGCAAGATGAGGACCATTGTAAATATGGCACCAGTATGGATAAGATTAGGTAGCACCTGGAACATACTATGGCATTTTATGATAACCATTGGGAATTCTAATCTTGCTTGTCATAATTTATTATGGGTATGCTATCTATTGTTATCTGGTATGTAGCTTGAGCATCAGGTTTCGTGATACTGATGTTGTAATGTTTTACTGAAATTAACCGTTCTTGGGTGTTGCAATACAATCTGAGTCAACATGTCTCATAATGGAGTTTTTGGATCTACTGTAGAATTTCTCCTGTTCAGTGACACATCATTTTTGCAAGGTGCAATTCATGTACTAAGGTTAAAGGACTTTCTTAGCCGCATTTTATTTTATTCTTATTTTTGGATAGGAGAGTGGCAGAAATCTTAGGCTCAGAAAATAGTTTAGGTACTTCTGAAATGGGCGAAGAAAAAAGAGAAACTGTTCCTTTGTAGGTCTGAATTTCACAGATATGCGCACGTAGATACCTAACAGTCACAGCATAATTTTAACAGACAGTCCTACTGAATTCTATTTCAAAAGCGGTTCTTATCGACCATAGTAAGATGGACATGATTAATCTTTCATCAGAAATAGAGTTACTACACGTATATCATAGTAGTAAAAACAAAGTAACCAACTTGTTGTATTAAAAAACAAAGTATAATGTCATAACAGCAAGAACACAAATATTTTGTGTTACGTGAACTATGGATACCATCATATCAAGTCAATCCTGTAACCATTAAAGTAAATAATAGAAAATGGTTTCCCATGTAACTGGTTACAAGTCTTTTCAACCAAAAACCCAACTCATAAATTCGGTCACTCTTGAATTTTACTTGCACCTCTTACTCATGTCATCATGTTTCATATGCTTTTAGTTCTTGACAAGGGAGGGTGTGCTGTCGATTATATAACTTGATGGTCAGGGTCTATGGGTCATCATCACCCTCAAGAAGAGAATATCGAAAGAATCGGCGAGCTGTCTTTTGTCCGAGCCCGTGAGCAGACAAGCTTATATAACTAGTGGAGTTATGTTCTTTATTTTTTTAGGAAAGCGTTATATTCTTTGTTATCATGGGATTATCTTGTTTGATTTTGATATTAGGTGTAGATTGCTTTTGCACTTGGCTCGTTGTTTGTGCTGTGAATTTTTTGGGTTTGTGTGAATAATCTTGACCTGTTGAGAAGCTAAAACTTCGGCGGAATCTTACGTGACCAATCAGAAGGCAGGCAAAATCACCAGGACCCCTGGCCAAAGGTATTTATTGTTCGACGCTTTATTGCGCCTGGCGGAATGAAGCTTGGGCTCAAAGGTCCACATGTTGTAGGCCCATCTCAGACACTTTACTGGGCTACCAGTTACCTGCACAGCTTGAATGGACTAAAAATCAAAGAAGGTCCAGCCCATTCGAGCTCCCATTAAAAACAAGGAGGACGTTTGGCCCTCCGGCCGCAGCGACGTTTGCTCTCCCTCTAGCCCTCATTCCCTTCCCCTGCTAGGGTTCTAGTGCTTCTCTCCCCTTCCTTCCCCAGTCCTCCACGCCGCCGCCGCCCGCCATGACGGCTGAGACCCAGACACAGGAGGAGCTGCTCCGCGCTCAGCTCGAGGAACAGAAGATCGCCGAGGTGAGCGACGGCCTCGCCTTTTTTCTGTCCCCTCGCCTCTGAGCCTCTACGCCCAGCGAACCCGCGCGTGGTCGGCTGGATCGTGCGGCCGGGGTCGTAGAGATGTGATTTTAGTGCGTGTTTGGGTGCGAGGCGTGGATGTTCTTGCTAGATCTTGCGAGCTTTAGGCTGCTGCCGTTGCTTGGTACGGAACTTTCTGAGCGAGTGGATTTGAGCTGGCATCGCTTGATTGGCTGGGCCGTTAGGTGCTTAGGGATTTATGCTCTATCTTCCGTTGCCTGTGTTCTATCGAGCTTTTCAGTTTTATGTACCTTGGGTTAACTGTGTTGTGGATCATGCGATCATTTGCTGTAATGATCTAGCGTCTTCAAGAGAGGGCATGAAATGATTAACATGTCTCTGTCCCATCTGCAAGAACAAATTTATATTAAGTGAAAAAACATAGACGTCTAAGAGCTCTAAATTCTGGATGCTCATTGTGCAAGGTAGCTTCATTTCTGAAGTTGATTCCTCGGACACCTTTGTGCAAAAATCCTGGTGGTGGTGACTGGACTAGTAAAATGACGATGTTTCTATTGATCCTGATGATTTGTTGATGCATGTTAACTGTAGTTCTAAGCTGTTATGTGAATGATTGGAACAGATCGTGTTTTTATTGTTGTTCTTCTGATCGTTTTTTATTGATGTTCGTCTGCTGTTCTTCATCTGTTGAATTTTTGGCTTCTGATGTTGATCTGTTGGAAATCCTTTTGTCTTTCAGGGAGATGACCCAATTGTTGAGGATGATGATGACGATGATGATGAAGATGAAGATGATGAGGATGATAAAGATGAGGATGATGTTGAGGGTATGTGGATGTCATGGCTATTTGTATATTCATTTAGCAACTGAGCACATCCACAAAAGGATTCACATGCAGTACACACATATTCCAACATGAATGTCAATCTTTAATTTTATCATTTCTGTGCACTGAATTGCATATTAGATTCACATTAGGGCACCTTATGTGTTATACGTATATTCTTAGTTTCCTTTAAATTCCTCATTTTTTAACCATGTTTTGTGACAGTAATTTCCCTTAATATCAGTTGACCACCAATCACTAAGAGGGTTACGCTCCAAAGAATTTTCAGTTGGTTTCATCTCCATAAGAATGGCTAAAAGTAGTTGCTGGCTAGCCAAGCCTATGGCAACCCCTTTCACTTTATCCGGGCATGTCCAAAAACTTAGGCGGACTTGTTGATCACCATGATGAAAAACATATAGTTTGGAATTATTTCTGATTGCGTCATAATCTCTGATTTTTCTTCCATTTTGTATGGTTGGGATGCAGCATGTAGATGAGTGCATTACATTTTTAATCAGTGAATTTGTCAGCTTATAAGATCTTACAGTTTGGGATATTGTTTAGTTTTAATTCCAATCCCTCTATTCTAGCATTTTGTAATCTATCTCATTCTCTCTGTAAAACTTCTACATTGAAGTTTTTTTGTTCACAAATTATTCTTTTTTTTTTCATAATGAACAGGAGTTGATGCTAGTGGGAGATCTAAGCAGAGTCGTAGTGAGAAAAAGAGCAGGAAGGCCATGCTAAAGCTTGGCATGAAGGCTGTTACTGGTGTGAGCCGTGTAACCGTCAAGAAGAGCAAGAATGTAAGCTTCAGACTGCTCTTGTCCAGTTGACTTGCCTTTGATGCAGTATTATTTGCTAAAATCCTGTTGATATATCAAACTTGTGTACCATTTCCAGATACTCTTTGTCATCTCGAAACCAGATGTCTTCAAGAGTCCTGCTTCTGACACGTACGTGATTTTTGGGGAGGCGAAGATCGAGGACCTGAGCTCGCAGCTTCAGACACAGGCTGCAGAGCAGTTCAAGGCACCGGACGTGAGCAACATGGTGCCAAAGCCTGAGGCCTCCACTGCAGCCCAGGACGAAGATGAGGAAATTGACGAGACTGGTGTAGAGCCGAAGGACATTGAGCTGGTTATGACCCAGGCCTCTGTGTCAAGGGCCAGGGCGGTGAAGGCTTTGCAGGCCTCCAATGGGGACATAGTTTCAGCGATCATGGAGCTGACAACTTAGCAAACCAGGCATCCTACCCACCTTTTATGTTTCCATGTCGGTCTTTTTACCTTGTCAGCTGAGTGTTATCTGGAATGTTTGTTGGTCGTGCGTGAGCCGTCAGGCCCGTTACGTTTGAGCTGAACCGAAAATTGTATGGCTGGAGTTGTCTTGTGAGAGGCTTCTTTTTTGTTTCGTGCTTTATTGGGGCGAATCAACTGATTCCTTCGTCTTGTGCCACTGTCAATGTTCAGTCATCCCGTCCCAGATATGATGATGTGCTGCGTTAAAGATAGTACAGTTTTATGCTATCCAGGCTAGAACGAGGTTATTTCCTTCAGAACGTGCTGTTACGGATCGTCAGTAATCGAAGGACGAAATGTTGGAGAGGCATTGCTGTACGTAATTATTCCTTTAAATAAAATCTTATTTTTCAGTTTTTTTTTTATGTGTCGCGTTGACTTTGACTAATAACTTTAACAGTCCGTTTTATTAAAAAGTTATGAGAAATATAAATGTTTTTTAGATTTAATTTATTATTGAAGGTTTTCAATGTTAATTTTAAATTTTACATATTTAAATTAATTTTTTTAATAACACAAATGATTAAAGTTTTTAATTCAATGATGATAAGTAAAAAAACAGAGGGAATATTATCTCTTCCTGTGAGCAGGCCGAAGTAGGTTGACCTCTCGTTTTAGCTTAGTATAGCGTACGGAGGACCTCGATGGCTTTATTGGGTCGAGCGACACCTAGGCCCGGCCAGTTTCGTCTTGGTTCTCATCTCCTCATTTCGTTCCTCTTCACCTCGTCGTCACGTTCCCTTCTTGCTCCAAGAACAGGAACCAGCTGCTCGCAGCGCCTCTCGTCGTGATCCCTTGTTGGTGGATGCCAATGACAGGCGGCAGCGGTGAGGCTGCAATGTCGCCACCGTCATTCGGAAGCGGCAGAGGCGGCGGGAAGCGCGGGAGAGACCCAGAGGAGGACATGTACATGGACAACCTCCACTCCCACAAGCGGTACCTCAACGAGGTCGGTCGCCGCCTGCTCTCACGGTCTCCTCCTCCATGTCCGCGCCTCTGAGTTCGTTTATAGATAGGTCCGAACTGAGTGGCTAGGGAGCTCCTTTTGTGCTCCGCGGTTGGTTTGGTTGTTGGTCAGTTTGATGCCTTGCTTTCGCTGCGTTGGTCGATTTCTCGGATTGGAGGTCCCTTAGTTGGATCTTAGGCTGTCTTAGAGTTAATGTTCGGTGATTTGTTAAAAATTTTATCATCCCAATTTCGCTTTGTCCGAGTTATTGAGCGGTTTTTACAACATAATTTTCTATTTCTTCTTAACCTGTGCTTCCACCCCCCCCCCCCCCCCCCCCTCCAATTCCTTGGGTATCCTTGTTACTTTGGTTGTTCCAAGGCTGCATTGTTTGCAGGTGCTAATTGCTTTTATTAAAATTACTCTCCTGTCAAATTAGTAGAACTAAGCAATTTAATTCAGTTTTTTTTATTTATGTTCACCTTTATTCAATCCCAACATGCTTGCGACTAAAAGCCTTTGCTATTATTGTTGTTGTATTCATCTTTAATCAGCCCGTGGTTGCAGGTAATGGCGTCCAGTCTGAATGGATTGTCTGTTGGAGATTCACTGCCTGACAACCTCATGGAGTCGCCTGTGTGGTCGGACACTGCTTCTTGCGTCAGGTTTGTCTGATCTGCTCTCTGTTGGAAGTGCAATCTGGAGATTAATCTGGTCACTTGCATGATTGCTTCAATGTTTGCACTTGCACCAACATGTATTCATGAAACTTGTACGCTTGTAGCTTGTGAAGTCCTTTGTATGTTCAAACATACGAAGCTATCACCATACGCATCACAATTTAGCTAACAGGAATAGCAGTTAGAGAACAAACTTTTGTTTTGTATACAACCAAACTCAATGGTTCTTGTCATATGAAGGACGAAGTGCAATTGCTGCTGAATTCAGAGTGCCTAGCTTTGTCTCGCAGATGGTGTTGTCATGATGGATTGCCATTTCCAGTCCCACATCTGCTTCTAACAACAACAATGACAACAACCGAGTCTTTTAGTCTCAACAGGTTAGTTCACGTGTTTTAACTAGGAGAGATCCAAGGGGTTGCCCCACACCCATCCCTAACTTGCACCCATATGTAATGTAAGAAATGAAGTGATGAACTTTTTATTGTCAAATGAAGGTTGCTTCTGAATTCAGAATCAGTATTGTTCGGAATGCCCACCTTTATCTTGCAGATGCTGTTATCATGCTGAAACATCATTTAATGGGATGACTAGTTCAAGTCCTTTCTGCTGATTGATGTTTTTAGAGTTCTAGAGGGGCAAAGTCCTTCGGTCTATCATATGCATTGCTTATCAAGACCACCAGTTATGTCAATGTTTATAGCATTACTCAAAAAGAAAAACGCCTAAAGGACTTACTCAAAAAGCATCACCCTTTTTATACTACACTTACGGTATGCATTTTAAAAACTCATGAATGTTTATGCTTTCTTTCAGGGATGAAATATTGTCCCAGTACTCACCAATGTCAGAAGACTCGGATGACTACCGGTGCTATGATACTCAATTAAACCCCAACATGAGTCACGCCTATCCAATGGTCAGTCCCTCAACTGGTCCAATGTTATCGCCTCATCGTCACCAGAAACCACAATCTGCTTTATTACTGTGACACCTCATAATTAAACTCGACAAATCAAATAAATAAACAAGTTCATGGTGTTAAAATGAAGAGTTAAAAAATTCTATTTTTCGTTAATAAAGTTGGGGGGGGGGGGACAGAATGAATGACTACTAACTTGTCAAACTAAAATGAGTTACAAACGCTTCTTGTCATCTTAAATTGTTGCAAATCTATTAATTGAGATTAAGTGGGAAAAGAGCAGGGGGAACGTTTCATGTAAAACGGGCGGAAGGAGATTAATGTGCGAATAGAGCCGAACCCCCGTAACTACTTTTATCAAAACCCTAATCGTCGAGAAGATTAAATAGTTAGGTATTGGGACCTAGGGTTATCGGATTCAAAAATTATTCAAGCCTTGGTTCAAATTCCGAAGCGACCCAAATCAAAAACCTAATTATGTCGGAAATTTAAATAATGGACAAAGAGTCAAGCGATCAGTAAAGGAATTCAAATTTGCAAGCGACCATTCAAATTCAAATCTTGGCCTTCTTGCATCTCGATTAATCCCCTGGTGTAGTGGAGTCTCTTAAGCAAATGGAAAAAAAAAAATCAAATCTAGTCATTTTGGCCTTGGAAATCAATGAATTCCATCTCTTAATTAATTTTCCCTCTTCTTTTTTTTTCTTCCTTTCTCTCTGTTTCTCTCTTCCTTCTTTTCCTTCGGCTTTTCCTCCCTGTTTGGTGCCGGCCGGCGGAACGGCACTGGTGCCGCACGTCGGCCCTCGTCCTTGCCCCATCGGCACGCCAAGACGCCGCCCTATCACCGAGCGCCAAGGCAAGTCCGACACGCGGTACGGCGACGTGCGCCTTAAATTCTCGCCGCGAGCGCCGCTGCTGCCGCCGTCCGGCCAACTGCCCGCGTACTGGAGACCACCGGCAATCATCACCGGGCTGCACGCTCATGCCAAGTCCATCCTCCGCTGGCTCTGTTCTTCTTCCTCCCGCCCTTTCTCTCTTCCTCCTCACTGCCCTGCCACCATTGCCACCACACTTGCTCACGCGTCGACCGACCGCCCACTACACTCCGACCCTAACTGCACCCCTCCAACGTGTGCGAAATCACTCACCACTCCCTTCCACGTCCATTTCCTCCTTCCCGAGCCAAAACCCTAGCCGACCCCGGCAAATTGCTCTCGGAGCACCGCCGCGGCCGCCATTGTTGCCGCCCCGTCGAATTCCTCGTCGCCGGTGAGTATCTCTCTGATTCCTTCCGTCGGCGAGGCCTTCATGTAGCCCTTTTCCAGTTTCAATTGACCGCAGCGGCTTTGGTGGAGCAGTGACGACGGAATCGACGTGCCATTGCCGGAGCTCGTCCGCACCGCCACCTCGCCGACGCCGACCTACCTCCGGCCACTTCCCCGAACCCTCGTTTTGCCAGGAGGCTCCGCCGGACCACGCTGTAGCTCAAGCTGCCCTCCGTCGTGCCTCCCCGACCGCCGAGCCACCAGAACGCCGCCGCCGCCATCGCCGTAATCGGTCCACCGTCGCTGGCGTACCTCCGGTGAGTCCCGCCACCTCTCCTTGGTCAAATAAGTCCTCTGAGCCGTGCTGAGTGCGAAGGACACCGCGGCGGCCACCGCCGGCGCACCTCCGGTGAGAGCCACCGAGGAGCGCCATCGGGATGCCGCCCTAGCGCCGCGCTCCCCCGTTCTGTGCTGCTGACGAGCGGGCCCGGCTTAGTTGCAAATTATTCAATTACCAGGAAATGACCCAGAACTTGTAAAACTCATTGAAAATAGAATACTGCTCCAAAAATAGCAAACCAAAATTTTTTAGCAACCTCATGAAAGGTACTAAATTTCAGTTAAATCACTTTTTAGAAAAAGACAAAAAAAATTTCAGAAACAATTAGAATATTACTTTCTGTTTTTGAATTTTAATTTAAATTCTAGAACAGTGCTAAGGCTAATATTTGATCCACAAGTACCTCATGGCATCACACACCTACTGGAATTTTATGAGGATTTTAGGACCACAAAGTTGCATATAACATTTTAACAATACTCCAATCTTCCTAGTAAAATACCATTTTCTAAAATGCATTGTAAAAGTCATCAAAAAGATTAGACCCCAAAAAAAAGTTTTAGATTTGGTTCTCATGAGTAACACCATAAAATTTCACAATTTTATTCCAAGGTTTACATATGGTTTCTGATTTTATAAGATCTAATAACAGAAAGTTTGATGAATTTTTGTAAAATCTAGATAATTCATCTAGGCCTCAACCAAAGCTCAAAATGCATATTTCAGAGAGTACTATCAATTAAAAATAATCTTGAGATATAATTAAGAGTTTTATTTTTGATCCTAGGTTAATAGTCGTACTTATTAACTAATTAATGCTCGAAGAAAAGTGTCGATCTAACCCTAATTGCTAACGATGAAACTCTAGTTAATCTTTAATAGAAGTTTTATGACTCTTTTTATTAAACAATCTTACTGTATTTTCATCATATAGGAACCGATCCGGAAATTCAGATGAGAACGTGAATCCAGAGGAGGCACCCGCATGAACTAACTTCTCGCTTGAGTGCGTTGACCATTCTGCAGACCAAGGCAAGCCCCGATGCACACCTATGTTTTACAAATTTTATGTTTATCACTATGTGTGTAGGAATTGTTTGTGCATTAAGTCTCGAGGAAAATTACCGTGAAAACTTAGTTGCATGACTTAATAGGCTTTCCTATGGGTTATTTTGGTAGAGCCATCGATAGAATGCTATGCTTAAAGGACAGAAATCCGGTAGCATCCGAGTAGTATGGAGACTACTCGTGTTTAATCAAAGAAGTAAAATTCAAGGAATATGTTTGATCTTAAATGTGATTAAAATTTGAGAACCTTATCCGGTGCGGTTGCATTAGTCAAGTTTGAGTTGTGTACCGAGTGCATACTGGTAAAGGGGACCAGGAAGCCGACGTAGCTCACCGTGCTTTGTTGGACGATTGGCCATCCCTTTTTCTAGGTGAACGGACCGGCAAGGTGGATGAATTCGCTTTTGTTTTCTTGGGCTCGTGCTAGTGGGAAAGGCTTGGGGCCGTACAGGGATGCAGGGCATCGCCTGGAGGACCATGTCCTTGGAGGGATGGATGTTGGGCCAACTCTGTCACGATGTTGCGAAAGGTAGCCACGTGCGACTTATTCGAGTGCGCCCGTGTCGTGTCATTCGGCTTTCTCCTGCAGGATGTAAATGAATTATAATTGCCGTTCCTCATGGTCAAGAGTAGCACTTGCTCCTTTCCGCCGCAACGATGTGTAAATGATGGATTAATGCTGAAAGTGGTTGTTTTCACCCTGATTGGTTGTGTTGAACTCTTGATTGTTTAGAATAGCGGCACACTTAGCAAATTCATGGTGACTCATGTAACTTGGCTAAAAATTGGAATAGACTATTAGCGCTGTTTTCGCAATACCCGATCAACTTCCACCAATACCCCCTGCATTCTAGGAGTTGGCCATTAGATGGCCACGTTGACGGGTAAGTCTTGCTGAGTATTAGTTGCTCAGGCTTTGTGGATTAATGTTTTGCAGGTGATACTTCTAACTTTGGTTCATTTGGTTGTGGTGGTTGGGAAGGGGAAGCACCCTCGGAGTGGACCTTCGAGTGGGTTCCCGCTTCTCCGACCTATGAAGATTAAGCACCTCCGGGCTGGTGTGCTTAATTGTATTGTCGAGTTGTAATTATTAGCTTCCGCTGACTTTCGCTTATTTTTGAACTACGTTTCCGCACTTAAATGATTTGAACCAATGATGTAATATTACGAATTTATGTACCCCTTTAAATCATGTTTTGCGGGTCTTTGTTAATTATTGTACTGTATGGTCGCTTGTTTCGTCAAGTGGCACCCCAAATGATCCTCATGGTCAAGAGTAGCACTTGCTCCTTTCCGCCGCAACGATGTGTAAATGATGGATTAATGCTGAAAGTGGTTGTTTTCACCCTGATTGGTTGTGTTGAACTCTTGATTGTTTAGAATAGCGGCACACTTAGCAAATTCATGGTGACTCATGTAACTTGGCTAAAAATTGGAATAGACTATTAGCGCTGTTTTCGCAATACCCGATCAACTTCCACCAATACCCCCTGCATTCTAGGAGTTGGCCATTAGATGGCCACGTTGACGGGTAAGTCTTGCTGAGTATTAGTTGCTCAGGCTTTGTGGATTAATGTTTTGCAGGTGATACTTCTAACTTTGGTTCGTTTGGTTGTGGTGGTTGGGAAGGGGAAGCACCCTCGGAGTGGACCTTCGAGTGGGTTCCCGCTTCTCCGACCTATGAAGATTAAGCACCTCCGGGCTGGCGTGCTTAATTGTATCGCCGAGTTGTAATTATTAGCTTCCGCTGACTTTCGCTTATTTTCGAACTACGTTTCCGCACTTAAATGATTTGAACCAATGATGTAATATTACGAATTTATGTACCCCTTTAAATCATGTTTTGCGGGTCCTTGTTAATTATTGTACTGTATGGTCGCTTGCTTCGTCAAGTGGCACCCCAAATGATCCTGGATGAGCAACCGTACGATTTTATCGAACGGGGTTGCGACACGTGGTATTAAGCAACCGTACGATTTTATCGGATGGGGTTGCGACAATTACCTTCAAATCCTTACCCACTCCCCAGCTGTTCCCTCTCATCAGTGGTATGCTCTCATGCTCGACGTGGCTCTGACAATGAAGGCAGGTTCCCATCCTCACCAAATGATATGCGCCATGGTGGAGACCTAAGGCGAACAGCACTACTGAGGTCGGTGCAGATGAGGGTGCAGGGACCCCACACATATGACTTTTCATTAAGACAAGAACATGAACATGCTCACGAGCATGAAGATGAACGTCATCATGAACACCTGGATGGTTTGGAAGAGGTAGAAAGACAACCGTCTTGCAGGAAATCAATTGATGATGAAGTCAGCTTCCAGAGACCTGACCATGACTTTGGGCAACCAGAGCACGCGATAGATTACATTGGCAACTACCCGTCAGGTGATTGTCCAAGTGATTCAAAGTTTAAGCAAGATGAGGACCATTGTAAATATGGCACCAGTATGGATAAGATTAGGTAGCACATGGAACATACTATGGCATTTTATGATAACCATTGGGAATTCTAATCTTGCTTGTCATAATTTATTATGGGTATGCTATCTATTGTTATCTGGTATGTAGCTTGAGCATCAGGTTTCGTGATACTGATGTTGTAATGTTTTACTGAAATTAACCGTTCTTGGGTGTTGCAATACAATCTGAGTCAACATGTCTCATAATGGAGTTTTTGGATCTACTGTAGAATTTCTCCTGTTCAGTGACACATCATTTTTGCAAGGTGCAATTCATGTACTAAGGTTAAAGGACTTTCTTAGCCGCATTTTATTTTATTCTTATTTTTGGATAGGAGAGTGGCAGAAATCTTAGGCTCAGAAAATAGTTTAGGTACTTCTGAAATGGGCGAAGAAAAAAGAGAAACTGTTCCTTTGTAGGCCTGAATTTCACAGATATGCGCATGTAGATACCTAACAGTCACAGCAAATGCACGGTAATGACAAATTTGTAAAGCTCTCATAATTTTAACAGACAGTCCTACTGAATTCCATTTCAAAAGCGGTTCTTATCGACCATAGTAAGACGGACATGATTAATCTTTCATCAGAAATAGAGTTACTACACGTATATCATAGTAGTAAAAACAAAGTAACCAACTTGTTGTATTAAAAAACAAAGTATAATGTCATAACAACAAGGACACAAATATTTTGTGTTACGTGAACTATGGATACCATCATATCAAGTCAATCGTGTAACCATTAAAGTAAATAATAGAAAATGGTTCCCCATGTAACTAGTTACAAGTCTTTTCAACAAAAAACCCAACCCATAAATTCGGTCACTCTTGAATTTCACTAGCACCTCTTACTCATGTCATCGTGTTTCATATGCTTTCAGTTCTTGACAAGGGAGGGTGTGCTGTCGATTATATAACTTGATAATCAGGGTCTATGGGTCATCATCACCCTCAAGAAGAGAATATCGAAAGAATCGGCGAGTTGTCTTTTGTCCGAGCCCGTGAGCGGACAAGCTTATATAACTAGTGGAGTTATGTTCTTTGTTTTTTTAGGAAAGCGTTATATTCTTTGTTATCATGGGATTATCTTGTTTGATTTTGATATTAGGTGTAGATTGCTTTTGCACTTGGCTCTTTGTTTGTGCTGTGAATTTTTTGGGTTTGTGTGAATAATCTTGACCTGTTGAGAAGGTAAAACTTCGGCGGAATCTTACGTGACCAATCAGAAGGCAGGCAAAATCACCAGGACCCCTGGCCAAAGGTATTTATTGTTCGACGCTTTATTGCGCCTGGCGGAATGAAGCTTGGGCTCAAAGGTCCACATGTTGTAGGCCCATCTCAGACACTTTACTGGGCTACCAGTTACCTGCACAGCTTGAATGGACTAAAAATCAAAGAAGGTCCAGCCCATTCGAGCTCCCATTAAAAACAAGGAGGACGTTTGGCCCTCCGGCCGCAGCGACGTTTGCTCTCCCTCTAGCCCTCATTCCCTTCCCCTGCTAGGGTTCTAGTGCTTCTCTCCCCTTCCTTCCCCAGTCCTCCACGCCGCCGCCGCCCGCCATGACGGCTGAGACCCAGACACAGGAGGAGCTGCTCCGCGCTCAGCTCGAGGAACAGAAGATCGCCGAGGTGAGCGACGGCCTCGCCTTTTTTCTGTCCCCTCGCCTCTGAGCCTCTACGCCCAGCGAACCCGCGCGTGGTCGGCTGGATCGTGCGGCCGGGGTCGTAGAGATGTGATTTTAGTGCGTGTTTGGGTGCGAGGCGTGGATGTTCTTGCTAGATCTTGCGAGCTTTAGGCTGCTGCCGTTGCTTGGTACGGAACTTTCTGAGCGAGTGGATTTGAGCTGGCATCGCTTGATTGGCTGGGCCGTTAGGTGCTTAGGGATTTATGCTCTATCTTCCGTTGCCTGTGTTCTATCGAGCTTTTCAGTTTTATGTACCTTGGGTTAACTGTGTTGTGGATCATGCGATCATTTGCTGTAATGATCTAGCGTCTTCAAGAGAGGGCATGAAATGATTAACATGTCTCTGTCCCATCTGCAAGAACAAATTTATATTAAGTGAAAAAACATAGACGTCTAAGAGCTCTAAATTCTGGATGCTCATTGTGCAAGGTAGCTTCATTTCTGAAGTTGATTCCTCGGACACCTTTGTGCAAAAATCCTGGTGGTGGTGACTGGACTAGTAAAATGACGATGTTTCTATTGATCCTGATGATTTGTTGATGCATGTTAACTGTAGTTCTAAGCTGTTATGTGAATGATTGGAACAGATCGTGTTTTTATTGATGTTCTTCTGATCGTTTTTTATTGATGTTCTTCTGCTGTTCTTCATCTGTTGAATTTTTGGCTTCTGATGTTGATCTGTTGAAAATCCTTTTGTCTTTCAGGGAGATGACCCAATTGTTGAGGATGATGATGACGATGATGATGAAGATGAAGATGATGAGGATGATAAAGATGAGGATGATGTTGAGGGTATGTGGATGTCATGGCTATTTGTAATTCATTTAGCAACTGAGCACATCCACAAAAGGATTCACATGCAGTACACACATATTCCAACATGAATGTCAATCTTTAATTCTATCATTTCTGTGCACTGAATTGCATATTAGATTCACATTAGGGCACCTTATGCGTTATACGTATATTCTTAGTTTCCTTTAAATTCCTAATTTTTTAACCTTGTTTTGTGACAGTAATTTCCCTTAATATCAGTTGACCACCAATCACTAAGAGGGTTACGCTCCAAAGAATTTTCAGTTGGTTTCATCTCCATAAGAATGGCTAAAAGTAGTTGCTGGCTAGCCAAGCCTATGGCAACCCCTTTCACTTTATCCGGGCATGTCCAAAAACTTAGGCGGAGGTGTTGATCACCATGATGAAAAACATATAGTTTGGAATTATTTCTGATTGCGTCATAATCTCTGATTTTTCTTCCATTTTGTATGGTTGGGATGCAGCATGTAGATGAGTGCATTACATTTTTCATCAGTGAATTTGTCAGCTTATAAGATCTTACAGTTTGGGATATTGTTTAGTTTTAATTCCAATCCCTCTATTCTAGCATTTTGTAATCTATCTCATTCTCTCTGTAAAACTTCTACATTGAAGTTTTTTTGTTCACGAATTATTCCTTTTTTTTTTATAATGAACAGGAGTTGATGCCAGTGGGAGATCTAAGCAGAGTCGTAGTGAGAAAAAAAGCAGGAAGGCCATGCTAAAGCTTGGCATGAAGGCTGTTACTGGTGTGAGCCGTGTAACCGTCAAGAAGAGCAAGAATGTAAGCTTCAGACTGCTCTTGTCCAGTTGACTTGCCTTTGATGCAGTATTATTTGCTAAAATCCTGTTGATATATCAAACTTGTGTACCATTTCCAGATACTCTTTGTCATCTCGAAACCAGATGTCTTCAAGAGTCCTGCTTCTGACACGTACGTGATTTTTGGGGAGGCGAAGATCGAGGACCTGAGCTCGCAGCTTCAGACACAGGCTGCAGAGCAGTTCAAGGCACCGGACGTGAGCAACATGGTGCCAAAGCCTGAGGCCTCCACTGCAGCCCAGGACGAAGATGAGGAAATTGACGAGACTGGTGTAGAGCCGAAGGACATTGAGCTGGTTATGACCCAGGCCTCTGTGTCAAGGGCCAGGGCGGTGAAGGCTTTGCAGGCCTCCAATGGGGACATAGTTTCAGCGATCATGGAGCTGACAACTTAGCAAACCAGGCATCCTACCCACCTTTTATGTTTCCATGTCGGTCTTTTTACCTTGTCAGCTGAGTGTTATCTGGAATGTTTGTTGGTCGTGCGTGAGCCGTCAGGCCCGTTACGTTTGAGCTGAACCGAAAATTGTATGGCTGGAGTTGTCTTGTGAGAGGCTTCTTTTTTGTTTCGTGCTTTATTGGGGCGAATCAACTGATTCCTTCGTCTTGTGCCACTGTCAATGTTCAGTCATCCCGTCCCAGATATGATGATGTGCTGCGTTAAAGATAGTACAGTTTTATGCTATCCAGGCTAGAACGAGGTTATTTCGTTCAGAAAGTACTGTTACGGATCATCAGTAATCGAAGGAAGAAATGTTGGAGAGGCATTACTGTGCGTTTGGAACCTCAAAGCAAAGGCCAAAAACACGTTTGGAAGGCGCGCGGGCGTGCGTGCGTGCGTCCGTCGTGGTCGGCCCCCAACTCTCCACGTCTCGTGCTCGCTCTCTCGCACCTTGCCATCGCCAACCGCGTTGCGTCTTCCAGAACACAGCAGGAATTCAATCGGCTGCCCGCCTGCCCCGACCGGGTCGGTTCTCTTGGCCCCAGCCATGAGCGACAGCTGACCCAGCCAGGTTCGGCGCAAGGGCGGCTGGTTCGGCACGGAAACGTTCCGCCGCGTCCAGGTGCTGCGTGCTGGTTCGCTGCGACGCCTGGTCGCGCCACGTGCTGCCGCGCTTGTCCCGTTATGGACGCGGCATTTGTACACGCTTGTCCTACTAGATTGATTTTTTTTTTTAAAAAAAAATCCAACTACTATTTTCTCCGTCCACGATTATAAGGACTTGGACTTGGGCGAGGTACGAGACAGAGCAAGGTTGAATGAAAATGACCGTCCTACCCCTATTAGATTTGTCATTTTCTTTGAGAAACAATACAGACATGTACAGGTCCGTTGTTCCTCATTTATTTAGCTCAGACACAAAAGAACCCACTAGAATCAGGCACAAACACTCAAAAACCCAATTTGTTACTTCCTCCGTCCACGATTATAAAGACTTGGATGCGTTTCTATTTTTTCATAAATACAAGAGTCTGTAGCTCATCTAGACCCACTACTAACTCTGTCAACGTGACAACGTAGCATCCTCTTTACTGCTCCCCACCATCAACCACCCCCCTCCTCTTTCCTGTAAGGAAAAAAGCAGAGAGAAAATAGGGAGACGGGAGCTCCTCACCTCCAGATCTGAGCACCAAGACACCTGCACCACCATGAGTAGCTGGTCTACGTCACTCCGGTGCTGCGGCAAGGATTCGTCAGCGTCTACCGCACCCCACAGCCTGGATCCGCCCACACCACCCCCGAGCTTCCCCTCAACAGCGACCACATCGCGTGGCCTGGCTCTGCCCGCGCCGGTCCCGAGCTACCGGACCCCATCGACCGCACGAAGCGGTTTGGCTCCGTCCGCACCGCTGCCAAGGTTCCCTCCCACGTCGACTGCATCGCGTGGCCCGGCTCTGCCCGCGTCGGTCCCGAGCTGCCGGACCCCATCGACCGCACGGAGCGGTTTGGCTCCATCCGCACCGCTGCCAAGGTTCCCCCCCACGTCGATTGCACCGCGTGGCCTGGCTCCGCCCGCGTCGGTCCCGAGCTGCCGGCCCCCATCGACCGCACGAAGCGGTTTGGCTCCGTCCGCACGCTGCCGAGGTCCCCCCCCCCCCCCCCCGCGTCGACTGCACTGCGTGGCCTGGCTCTGCCCGCGTCGGTCCCGAGCTGCCGGCCGTGCCGACTGGAATGCAGTCTGGCTCCGTCTGCACCGCTCCCGAGCGGCGACCCAGCTTCGTCGTCATGTCTCATGCTTCGATCCCCGCCGGTGTCATCTGCGGCCAGCATTGGCCTCGTCGCCAGCAGCATCGGCACCATTGATGACGACCGACGTCTATCACCTCGACGAAGGGCCTCCGACCATGTACATGGAGGAGAGGGACATGGGAACACACTGGAGGAGATTGATGGCGACGTGGATCGTGACAGCTCATCCTTCTTAATCAAGTATGTAGTGCTCTGATTTCACATGTTTTGATCTATCTTCACAGTCGGTACTACTTCAATTACATTGGAAGTTATCATGAGGCTTTTTTTGTCTGCAGCCTTGGTAGTATAGAGCAAGTGGTCATTGTGCCTGACTCCTTTGAAGATGAGGAATTGGACATAGTGCCTGACGTGCCGGACTCCTTTGAGGATGAAGAAGTGGACATGGTGGCTGATGTGCTGGATTCGTTTGAGGATGAGGAAGTGGACATGGTGGCTGATGTGCCGGACTCCTTAGGAAAAGAGCAGGGACAAGGATACAATGATGATGACAACGTGAAACCACTTACTGCGGCCCAGCTTCACGAGTTGTATCAAGAATGCCATGGTAACATTATTCACTTCCTCCTTGGCTTAATGCTACCACAGTGGTACAGTCCATCTTCTGTGCACAAAACGGACGTGATGCCTAATGTGTCAGACCCCTTTGAGGATCACGAAGTGGACTTGGTTGCTGACTCCATCAGAAAGAAGAAGTGGAGGTTCCAGAGCAAGAAAAGGGGCCGCTGGAATAAGAAACACAGAGACAAAATGATGATGACAATGTGAAGCCACTTACCGCAGCTCAGGTTCACGAGCTATACGAAGAATGCAATGGTAAAATAATTGACTTCCTCCTTGACTTAATGCTACCACAGTGGTATGCCTTTCTTCTATGCGAAAAAGGGCTTGATGCATATTATACTTTGCTTAACGTAGTCTAATGGTGTCTGATATCTATGTCTTAGCTAAATGTTTTGTGATGTCGTGTAATTATTGTGTGTTAGCTTCATGTTATGTACTGCATGTGTGTTACGTCTATGTTATGTAATGCTATGACTAGAACCTGCCCCATCTAGGTTGTTGTGTACTGACTGGCTTATATATGTAATCAATGGAAATGTTGTTTACCAAAATATTGTTGACACATACTCTTCTCTATAGAAAATGTTACTGCTAGGTCTCATTTAGATATAGAAAATCCAGCTGTTACGTTTTGCTTACATATATAAAATACTTCTGCTACTGTCAGGTGTCTTCTACATATAAAAATAACTGTTGCCACGTACCATTTATCTATACCAAGTAGTGCTGCAGCACCCATTGACGTATACAAAATGTTGTTTCCACGTGCCATCTACATATACAGAATACTAGTGCACCCTTTCCACAATCCTAACAAATACTGATGCTACCAAGTGCTAGCTACATGTATAAAATACTGATGCACCTCTTCCATTCACCTAACAAAATATTGATGCTATCAGGTGCTACCTACATATACAAAATACTGATGCATCTCTTCCATTCACCTAATAAAATATTGTGCCTACCACTTCGATATGTAGATGGCACCTGGCAACAACATTTTGTATACGTCAGTGGGTGCTGCAACACTACTTGGTATAGATAAATGGTACGTGGCAACAGTTTTTTTTATATGTAAAAGACACCTGACAGTAGCAGAAGTATTTTATATATGTAAACGAAACGTAGCAGCTGGATTTTCTATATCTAAATGAAACCTAGCAGTAACATTTTCTATAGAGAAGAGTAATGCATCAACAATATTTTGGTAAATAACAATTCCATTGATTACATATATAAGCCAGTCAGTACACAACAACCTAGATGGGGCAGGTTCAAGTCATAACATTGCATAACACTGACATAACACACATGCAGTACATAGCATGAAGCTAACACACAATAATTACACGACATCACAAAACATTTAGCTAAGGCATAGATATCAGACACCTTTAGACTACGTTAAACAAAGGATAATATGCGTCAAGCCCTTTTTGGCACAGAAGAAGGGCCATACCACTATGGTAGCTTTAAGCCAAGGAGGAAGTCAATTATGTTACCATTGCATTCTTCGTATAGCTCGCGAACTTGGGCTGCGGTAAGTGGCTTCACATTGTCATCATCATTTTGTCTCTGTGCTTGTAGTTCCAGCAGCCCCTTTTTTTGCTCTGGAACCTCCACTTCTTCTTTCTGATGGAGTCAGCAACCAAGTCCACTTCGTGATCCTCAAAGGGGTCTGGCACATTAGGCATAACGTCTGTTTTGCACATAGAAGATGGACCATACCACTGTGGTAGCATTAAGCTAAGGAGGAAGTGAATAATGTTACCATGGCATTCTTGATACAGCTCGCGAACCTGGGCCGTTGTAAGTGGTTTCACGTTGTCATCATCATTGTGTCCTTGTCCCTGCCTTTTTTCCAAGGAGTCCAGCACATCAGCCACCATGTCCACTTCCTCATCCTCAAAGGAATCCGGCACATCAGCCACCATGTCCGCTTCTTCATCCTCAAAGGAGTCCGGCATGTCAGGCACTATGTCCACTTTCTCATCCTCAAAGGAGTCAGGCACGATGATCACTTGCTCTATGCTACCAGGGCTGCAGACAAAAAAAGCCTCATGATAAGTTCCAATTTAACCGAAGTAGTACCAACTGTGAAGACAAATCAAAACATGTGAAATCGAAGCACTACATACTTGAACAAGAAGGATGAGCTGTCATGATCCACGTCACTGTCAATCTCCTCCAGTTTGTTCCCATGTCCCTGTCCTCCATGTACATGGTCGGAGGCCCTCTGTCGAGGTGATAGACGTCGGTCATCATCAACGATGCCGATGCTGTCAGCGATGAGGCCAATGCTGGCCGCAGATGACACCAGCGGGGATCGAAGCATGAGACGTGATGATGAAACGGGGTCGCCGCTCGGGAGTGGTGCAGACGGAGCCAGACCGCGTTGTCCGGTTGGTACGGGGCCGCAGCTCGGGACCGGCGCAGGATTCCGCCAGGCCAAGCCGTGCAGTCGACGTAGGGGGGAACCTTGGCAGCGGTGCGGACGGAGCCAAACCACGCCGTGCGGTCGGTGGGGGCTGGCAGCTTGGGACCAGCGCGGGCGGAGCTGGGCCACGCGATGCGGTCGCTGCTGCGGGGAAGCTCGGGGGTGGTGCGGGCGGATCCAGGCTGTGGGGTGCGATAGACGCTGATGAATCCTTGCCGCAGCACCGGAGCGACGCAGACCAACTACTCATGGTGGTACAGGTGTTTTGGTGCTCAGATCTGGAGGAGAGGAGCTGCCGTCTCCCTGTTTTCTCTCTAGTTTTTTTTTAAGAAAAGATGAGGCGGGTGGTTGATGCTGGGGAGCAGTAAAGTGGATGCTACGTTGTTACGTTGACAGAACTAGTAGTGGGCTCAGATGAGCTACAGACTCTTATATTTGTGGAAAAATAGAAGCGCATTCAAGTCCTTATAATCCTGGACGAAGGAAGTACAGCGAGTTGCTGAACACCAAAGGACTTGCGTGCCTGCTATGCGTGCGCACATTCATCAGTAGTTATGCTACTCCCGTGCGTGTTCCTTGAAAAGAAAAATGGAAATGGTTAGATCTGTGAGAGACCCGTCCAATTTACATTTAAGTTTACCAAATTGACTCACGGCCCACGCACGGTATGCGAGTAATCAACCCGATAAAAAGGAATATAAATCCGGCAGTCCCCCCGACATGCTTCTCAAGCAATGCCCAAGATCCAAACACGTCGGTAACAACGAGTGATACGTCACATAGGTCACAATAATTCAATTACATTAGTTTAAAGTAATCTTACAAACCAAGGTTCAACATAGGTCCTGAAATTAAAAATTAAAATGGAAGCGATTCTAAGGAATATAGCGGTCATAGCAGTTGCAACGATAAAGCAGCAAAGGATTGCGATGCCCAGCCCACGAACATCGCAAATCACGATCACTCGAATGTCTGGACTACTCCTCGCCCTCGCTGGCATCGGCGGGGACAAAGTAGCCGAAGACCAACTCATCCTCACCTGCAAAAAACAACTTAAGCAACAAACGTTGAGTACGAAGGTACTCGCAAGACTTACCCTGTTGTGGGAATTATTTCAGGACTCCAAGGATAATGCAATATGGCAATAGCGAGGTAAAGAAGGTATGTAGATAGACTCGAGTGCTTAAAGCTGGAACTAAGCATACGTGAATAAGCATAAAGTAAAGGACTCTACGGGCATAAATACCTACTAAAACCCATGACATAAGTACCATGTAACCATAAACCACATATACCATCAACCATATCCAGTTCCCATCACTTTATGTGTCAATTCTACGATATTATCCAAAGGACACTGAGCTTGATCATAACCGAGATTACGGCGGATTCGAACCAATTATATACCCTGCAGGGGAGTCCAACTGTACCCACACGACTGAGGACCATACGGCTCGTGCAATCCGCTAAAGTTACACAAGGGGGTACTCATGTCAACCTTTTTCATACTCGTGCTCACGCGGTTGGAAAATCCACACGGTGTTGAGTACCACGGCCTCGCAGGCACACATGAGTCCCTCGTCGAGTATCACGGCTTCACAGGCACACGTGAGTCCCTCGTTCCACGCACCATGCAGTCATCGGCCAAACGTTGGTACGCAGTGAGATACTCAGCTTGTCTTACCATTATATTCGACATGTGGTATGAACGGAAAGTACTTAGGCCAAGAATAACACGGCCGGGTCCTAGATCAACCCAGACGGGGCCTACGGCACACAAGACCTCCACGTCTTGCTGCACTCCTATTCCACCGTCCGGATTTCAGTTTCAACACTTTCCAATCTTTACCTTTATGTGAACTTGCCACAAGTCCATAAGTGACCAGGGTGAATCCTATACACGCGAGTGGGACTTACCACTTGACTTCTACTCCATAAGTGACTTCTAAGCAGGGCTAAGCATTTCGTGACTCAAACAAAGACACACTACCCAGTTGACAAGGTGACGTAATCAATATCAAGGAGGGGTAACATGCAACAATAATAGGATTTCCCGATAATACCACTATGCCCGACTTAATGCAGTCCTATACGTAAGCATATTTATTAACTGTAAATATTTACTTAGGATAGCAATATGAGGTGCTTGCCTTCAGTAGCAGCAGTGGTGTTCTCTTCAGTAACTTGATCAACCTCTGGTGCTCCTCTCTCAGCAGCACCCGTGTCACTCTCCGACGAATTGTACTCTATAAAATAAAAACGCGTCGGTATAAGATGTATGTCATGATGCCATGATGCACAAAAGATGCGATATGGTGCAGAGAGGTAGCTACTGAGTCTACGAACACAACGCAAAAAGAACCACGTCAAACGGAGGTATATAGCTCAAGTTATGCTGAAAACAGTTTTATCGATTCCGAAAAACGGGTTCCCAATTCCTGGGTTCCGGTTCCGATATCGGGTAGCACACGGACCTCGTTTCCAGGGAAAAGTCCCAAAACAAGTCTCATGTACTGGCTTTATCAGGTTCTAGGAGTTATTACAACACTAAGTTTGAAGGTTTTTACTCGCGTTAGTACGTACACGAGCCTACCGACTATCGTTGCCCGTTTACGACATCAGCAGATCCCGTAACGACACAGTAAAAGTCGTAACGACTTCCCGATGAAAAATCAAAGTTAAGTTATGAGCAGGGGACCATTTTTAGTTCAAAGTAGCTTCCAAAATAAGATTTTTGGCACTGGTTTGGGGTCAAGTTGAGCTTCCAAGATTTTATTAAAAATCTAACAAGGTTCTATTGTTTAAAATTATAAAATCAGAAACATATACTAAAACTTATGGAAAAATCATGAAACTTTATAGAAGTACCATTGAGCATATAAAATAAAGTTTTGGTTAAGGGTTTGGACTTTTGGAAGACTTTCCTAATGTATTCTAGAAAAAGACAAATAAACTAGATAGTTAGGAGTATTATTAATGACATGCATGAACATATGATGCTGTAAAATCCTGAACAAATGCAGGAGATGCACCATGCTATGATACACCCATGGTTCAAAAATAAACCCTAGAACCCTTATGCAACTTCAAATAAAATTCAAAAACAGAAAAGATTCATTTAATTATTGAGGAAATTCCAGGAAGATTTTTGAAAAAGTGCTTCAACAGAAAATTAGTACATTCTGCAAGGAATCAATAAAAATTATCTTTATCATTTTTGTAATTTTCCATGATTTATTAAACATTTTACAAAACAGGCTAATTAAATAGGAAAATGGAAAAATAAAAGGAAGAAGGGCAGAACAGGGGAGCATGGCAGGGCGGCGCTCCGGTTCTCGCCAGAGGAGAGGGTTGGGGGGGGGGGGGGAGATTGAGGGATCGTGGAGCTTCACCGTGAATCAATGAACCGCTTTGAGGGCGATGAAGGCCAAGGGGTCGACGGGAAGGGGGTCGCCGACGGTGAGCTCCGAGGCGGCTTCAATGGCGGTCGAAGGGTGGCGCGGCGAGTTTGTCGTCTCCGGCGACTATCTGTGGCGAAGGTTTGTCAAAGCAGTGTGCAAATGTGAGATGAACTAGCCGGCGAAAGGAATTGGAGAGGAAAGGTACCACGACGACGAATTTGACCCATCGATGGCCGACGGCGGCGCTCTTGGCCGAAAGAAAAGACGGCGGCGTTCCGGGCGGAGCAGTGGACCGGAGCACGGCTTGGTGGTTGGAGAGTTGAAGGAGGCCGAGAGGAACTCAACCGGCACGGCGGCGGGGCACGGAGGTTGCTGGAGCATGCTGGCGACGAGAGAGCGGGGTCGGCGGCAATGGCGGCGTGTGACCGTGCACGCGGAGGAAGAAGGAGGCAGGGGAAAACAATGTGCTTTGTCCTCGGCTGGGTTTTGAAGGGCACGCGTGCGTGTGGAGTTAAGAAGTGGCATGGCGATTGGTGCAGAGGAGCGGCGAACGGCGGTTGGCGCGTGTGGGCGGCGGCTCGACAGAGGAGGTGGCGTGCCGTGCGGAGAAGAGGCAGTGCGCCAAGGAGAGAGAGACGAAGAGGGAGAAGGAAGGGAGGAGAGAAGAGGGGATCTTTGAGCGAGATCCTACCTCAGTGGAGTAATGGCGCAGAAGGAGTGCCGCCGGTGCCTGCCACGGCCGGCCGCCGAGGGCGGCAGCTCTGCTCCTTCCTTCTTTTTTATTTTTGATTAAATTCAACAATTTTCACCTCAAGTCAATTATATTCTATACCTCCCCGGCTCAGAAATTTTTGAAACTTTTTGTGGGTACTAAAGAAATTATTTGGAACAATTTTTGTTTAAGGAGGGTGTCCTGATTCAGCTTCTAAAGGTTTGCAAATTTTTAAATTAGTTCAAGTTGGTTTGAATTTTAAAGGGGTTTAAATCTTTCCCAAAAATTCTGATAAAATTTTCAAAATTCTATTTTCATGTGTACTTAATTAATATTCAAAAACATTGAGTTGGTTTCATTATGAAAAAAGAAGATTTTACGAAAACACAAGAAGGGTTACCCGAAATCGAAAAAGTTTCGCATCCCTGTCCCACAACTCTCAAAACAAGAAATGTTCAAAAATGAATTTAAAGACAATAAGCTCTTTTTCATCAGGACAAAAGATTAAAACTTTAAGACGTGACAAGATCGGGTTCGGACTGCTTCATCTGACAACAGCCAAATTTGAAATGAGAATTTACACATCATTAAAAAATACGTACTAGCTTTTACTGTATTTACCAATGATTAAATCATGATTTTGAAAACATTTTTAAAAAACCATAATCCACGTTGCCCCATCAGCAAGGAAGTCCGACCACGTAGCCTTCCTTCCTTCCTTCCATCTTGCTAATGCTTCCTCAGTGTCGTGCGCGTTCTCAAGAGTTCGTAGCCACCTCTTCCACCTCCTCGTCCGTCCCGTTCCGTTCCGTTCCAATATATAGCCCTCCACCACCCACGGGCCACGCGGCACACCACACCACACCAGGGAGAGAGAGAGAGAGAGAGAGCAGAGGAGGAGGGGCTTCCCAGTCCAGAGAGACAAGGCTATTCTCCTGCGGATTCACGCCGCTCCCTCGATAGCCGCCAACCCTAGGTCTGCCGTCCCCCGCCGGCGGGCGGCCCCGCGCGGTGCTTTCGCCCACACACGCAGGTTCGTCACCGTCCTGCTCGTTACTACTAATTTTGTTGGATGTTGTGTTACGGATTGTTTAGAAAATTAGAGATATATACTACCTGTTTATAGAAGGTTTAGAAGGTGGGAGCGTTTTAGCTTGATCGTTTATTACTCGGGATTCTTGGCACCGGAAATGGTAGCGTACCACCCTCGCAAGAAAAAAAAAGGAAAAATAGGTAGCATGCACTTGATTGATTTTTTTTCCCCCTGGATGGAGTAGGACGATGTTGTTGCATTAAGACGGTTGCAAGAACATGCCTACCTGCGTATTATCGATTTTTGGGTTTGTTGGATCGCGTCGACGTGCGCGGCGTGTGCCGATCTGGTTGGTATTGATGTGCGAGACCTCAAGCAGGTGTTTGTTTGTTTGTTTCCTTGGACCAGGGTAACATGCGCATGGAATTCTGAGGTACTTGGGAGGTGTTCTATGATCTGATTTTTCTTTTACTACCTCTACTATGCGGCTTCGTTTAGGCTAGTGTTTGCATCTGTGGATCTTGCTTGTATGATGGGCAGTTTTATGAAATAGACAAAATAGGAGATGCGATTTTGACTCGATTGATTCTGTGTTATGATGGACGCTTCATATGAAATCTGTTTAATTGAATAGTGAAAGGAAATATCCTCACTGAAATCTATGATTTAGAGTTTTCTTGGCACTGCAGTTGTGGTTGACACATGACACATGGGCGGCATTCGTTGCTGACTGTGAATTAGGATCAGTTATATTTGTTGGGGCTGGTACTGCATAAATTCATCTGGACGATGCAACACTTGTGCATGCCTGTATGTTCTGACCTTTGTTTGGCATATCTAGTTATGATACAGCTTGATCAGCACTTGGTCCTGCCAGATTTTGATTTTTTATCGTGTTAACTGTTTATTATGATTTGCACGAGGCAGGACTTGTGTTTTAACTGGGTGTTTTTATCTGATCTGTCCTTTATTCATAGATATGCATACTTAGGGGTCTTAATGGTTAATCTCGGTGGATCATGCTTATCTGATGACTGATGTGTCTGGTTCTAGTGAACAGAAGGCCCTGGTTAGATCTTAGGATCTGTTTGGTTTGGATGACTTCGTATTTCAATTTTCAGGAAATTTGGTTATATCTTTGTGTGCTCGTTAATGTCAAGTATATTAGCTCTGTATCGTCTTTGTATGACATGGTATTTCAATTTTCAGGAATAAATGCAGTGGTCTTTGTGTGCTCATTAATGTTAAGTTAATTTCACTTGTGTGATCTGGTTGTTGCTTGTATTGCTGGTTCCACCTGTGTACATTTTACTTTTCCTTGTATATGTATCCTTTTATGTAGGAAGTTGTCCAACATCTATTGCTTTTTTATGAATGACATTTAACATTTCAGTGCTACATTGCTATGAACTGTATACTGTGCCAGATAGTTTCTCATGGGCAATCAAATTTAAACTTATTCAACTGCATCTATATATACTGTGTATCAACCGGAGCTTTTATTTCCGTTCCAGTCATTGCTGAAAGTGCTTATGGAGGTACGCAAGTAGCATAGTAAGTACATAATGTGTTCTTGGTCAAGTAGCAGCATAGTAAGAACACAATGTGTTTGATTGCTCTGCACTTATGCCACTGTAGTAACGTTTGGGAAAGCTCTGTACGCATACATTCAAGGGAACATGCCATGATTTGTACCAATTTGATTGGTGATGGTTGTTCTGTAACATATGCCATGTTGTCATGATTGATTAGATCTAAATACTAGGACAATTTGCAGCATCATGGTCCAGAAGGATTTTGCATTGTTTATTATTTTCTTCCTGTAGGAAGTCATCCTGTGAAATATAGTTTTGACCTGTTATATTGTTTTTTTTCCTGATCTTGGATGTTTATCTTTCTTGTAGGTTAAAGCTTATCAAAAGACGCTTCAAGATGGGTGAGGGTCCAGAAACTGACAAGAACATTATGATATGGAAGGTCAAGAAGTTAATCAAGGGGCTTGATGCTGCCAGGGGTAATGGTACCAGCATGATTTCTCTAATCATGCCGCCTCGTGATCAGATTTCTCGAGTCACCAAGATGTTAGCTGATGAGTATGGGACTGCCTCTAACATCAAAAGCAGAGTCAACCGTCAGTCTGTGCTGGCTGCCATAACCTCGGCTCAGCAGAGGTTGAAGCTGTACAATCGAGTTCCTCCAAATGGATTGGTTCTGTACACTGGGACCATTGTCACCGATGATGGTAAAGAAAAGAAAGTCACCTTTGACTTCGAGCCATTCAGGCCTATAAATGCCTCACTCTACCTCTGTGACAACAAGTTCCACACTGAGGCGCTGAATGAGCTTCTGGCGTCTGATGACAAATTTGGTTTCATAATCATGGATGGCAATGGAACACTCTATGGCACACTCAGTGGCAGCAGTAGGGAAATTCTTTACAAGTTCAGTGTTGATCTCCCGAAGAAGCATGGTCGAGGAGGGCAGTCTGCAGTTCGCTTTGCCCGCCTGCGGATGGAGAGGCGTCACAACTATCTGCGTAAAGCAGCTGAGCTTGCAACACAGTTCTTCATCAACCCCGCCACCAACCAGCCGAACATTGTTGGCCTCATTCTAGCTGGTTCTGCTGATTTCAAGAATGAACTGAGCAAATCGGAGATGTTTGACCCACGCCTGCAGGCCAAGGTCATCAAGACGATTGATGTGTCTTATGGAGGGGAAAGTGGTTTCAACCAAGCCATCGAGATGTCTGCTGAGGTGTTGTCTGATGTCAAATTTGTTCAAGAAAAGAAACTGATTGGGAAGTACTTTGAGGAGATAAGCCAGGACACAGGGAAGTATGTCTTAGGTGTGCAGGACACCATGACTGCCCTTGAAATGGGTGCGGTAGAGACTCTTATTGTGTGGGAAAACCTTGATGTCAACAGATATGAGCTGAAGAATACTGTCACAGGAGAGACGGTGGTGAAGTATCTGAACGGCGACCAGGAGGCAGATCAGAAGAACTTCATTGATGAAGAAACATCTGGAGAACTTGATGTCATTGACAAGGTGCTGTTGCTGGAGTGGTTTTCTGAGAACTACCATCAGTATGGTTGTACGCTGGAGTTTGTCACTAACAAGTCACAGGAAGGATCTCAGTTCTGTCGGGGCTTTGGTGGTATCGGTGGGATCCTCCGCTACCCAGCAGATGTTGCTCTGTACCAGGATGGTGACATGTCTGACGAGGAGGACTACGAAGATTTTGAATAGCAATCAACTGAAACTCAACTGAATCTGGTCCGGGAGGAGCCTGTGCTGGCCTGGACCGCGCCGGGGGGAGCCCCTGAAACATCCAAACGATCAGTGCGAGAAAATCAAGGTCAGTATCGGCAGGCGACTGTTTGATTGAACAGTTTCAATATACACAGTTTTGTTTTCCAGTTGTTTAATGATGTCTACTTTTGCATCCAGGAGGAGTCGGAGAGAAAATGTAAGCAACTGCAATCTGAAAATCATTTGTGAAGCATGTTGACGTGGTGGAGGTCTCTTGTTCTGTTAATCCTAGCTTGGAATCTGGTTGTTCTATCAAGCAGCTGGTATATTTAGTGGAGTGAAAGCAGTCTTGGCGTGCTTCGGTTCGGAGTCGGCATGTAGGCCTATGATGATGTTCTTGATACATCTCTTACTTGGTCACGTTTGTGCTACTGTCTAGTGAACCTACTATCGTGTTATTATGGAGATTCTGTCAGTGTCATGTTATTACATGTTATTATAAAGCTAACCTTCGAAGTACCTGGAATTCTAGCTTTTGTGCCTTATTATGGTTCTTGTCTTGTCTCCTGCGTATTGTACATTGGCAGATGATATGCTATGCCTATGCCTTTTCCTTGCTATGTGAGGGCGATTTCTGCTAATGCGGATGATGAAAGCTAGTCAGTATTGCCTCCCTGAATGAACAGATCGGGAGCAAGAATGTTAATACAATGATGGAAGTCACGAAGTGTCATTGTGTTACAATTGGGACAAACACGTAAACACCAGCGCCACCCGGAAGACCTGGCCCAAAGAGACAGTAAAAACTAGTAGAATACCCCGTGCGTTGCTGCGGGTTTTACAGTTAGACCTGAATAAATAGGTATATGCACAAAGAAAATGAAGTGTTTTCAATATCATCATTCATAATCTTATAGCATCAGCAAATGAAACTGCATGTCCTTCAAAAGCAAATAAGAACTGTCTTATCCTTTGAGTTGTAAGTTAAATAGGAAAAAGAAAAATTGTAATGCACCCAAACTCATTAGAACAGAACTCGTCGATGGATTAATGCTAAAGCAACCTGACACAAACATACGTCTAAAATGCGGTACCAAAAGGCCTCTACATATTTGCTCAGGCAAAAATAAAGTTGATGGACAGATGCTAAAGTAACTTGAAACAAATCTCATCTAAAATGCAGTACCAAAAGGCCCTCTACATGGTTTCACGGGCAAATATAACCGAATATGGTTGAAGGGCTTTGGCTTTGGAGAAGGCTTTGTGAATATAAAATCTTGTCATTTTTATTGTTGGAATGTATGCTAGAGAATTGGGGTTGAGGGAGATGGGATGTAAAAGGTCTAAGAAGGCACGATGGGTTCATATTCTATCTAGGACATGTATATATATAGGAGTTGAGGTAGTAAGTAAAAGGAAGAGGAAACGTAGAAATGGAGGTTACGTTGACCTACTTGTATTCATTTTAATGTGGTAAGGTAAAGTATTATGCCCACATGAGGTGTAGATTAATGGGAGAATTGCTCATTTGACCCTATTTCAGAACGCTTTACGTATTTGACCCCGTTTTTCAGTTTTCATGGATTTGACCCTACTTTTCAAAAACGAAGATGTCGTCTGACCCTGTTCTGTTATCTGAATGTAACGGTGTGAAATCAGGGGTAAAAAAGACATTTGTGTCCTTGCTTATTTGACCCTGTTTTAAAGATGACATTGCTATTTTGACCCTGTTTTGTTATTTGAGAACCTGTACAGCTAAAAATAAGGATTCTGTAGCAAAAAAATAGCAGAATTATAAAGAATCTAATTATCAAATATGATAAAAAATTAATATAAATTTTATAGGAATAACTTAAGACAATAATACATGACCACCGCACAAATATAAGACATAACATTATCAGCCTGGTCACCAGGCTTCATTCTAACCACTCTTGGTCTTATAATTTTTTATCGCATTTGATAATTAGATTCTTTATAATTCTGCTATTTTTTGCTACAGAATCCTTATTTTTAGCTGTACAGTTTCTCAAATAACAAAACAGGGTCAAAATAGCAATGTCATCTTTAAAACAGGGTCAAATAAGCAAGGACACAAATGTCTTTTTGCCCCTGATTTCACACCGTTACATTCAGATAACAGAACAGGGTCAGATGGCAGCTTCGTTTTTGAAAAGTAGGGTCAAATTCGCGAAAACTGAAAAACGGGGTCAAATGCATAAAGCGTTCTGAAAACAGGGTCAAATGAGCAATTCACCCGAGATTAATTGGTATAAAACATGAGGTGGAGATTAATTGGTATAAATGTAAGTTGTTTCTACTTTGTAATTAGAGGTCAGATATGGAAGTGGAACTGAAACAACATTAGCATCCTTACATAGGCTGCCTTGATTGTTGAGACATAATGACGTGTGGAATGGAGATTTAATTGTGTTTCTTATTGCACAATGGTGGTTGAAGATTCTACATCCTATGTGTTTGGATGAGCGGAAGAAGATTTGTCACCAATGCAAAGAGAAGAAACTAAGATGGGTGGATGGGATGTGCTGCAAACCATGATCCACGGATGAAATTTTTAAGATGTTGTGGCTATATGAGAGTTGAGAAAAATAGATATTAATGACACTTAGTGGATTGTGTCTATTATAAATATATAGATGCTGCGGCAACTTGCCGGCCGGGTACAGTAGCGGTGCGTTCCCAACCAAACCGGGCTCATACAAGGAGCCAAGGCTCTTTATGGTCAGGCCGTGATCAAAGATCATTTAAAATTAACTTACAATTTTTTTTGCAATGAATTAACTTACAATTCTACACAGTTAAATTAGTTTTTAAAATAAAACTAATGATTAAAGATGATGATAAAAGTCAAATGGCACAAAATATTTCTGATTTAATGGAAAAGTTGATCTTTAACCCTTCTGCCTTATTCTTTTTTTCCATAGTGAAGTTGTTCTGCCAATTTAATTGTCGAGATCAGATTTCTCCACCTTATATACCAAAAGTAAAAAATGTTGGATATTGATTGCCCATTTGTTGTCCAGTAGTATAAGTTATTTCCTCCATCCGAAAATATAAGCATTTGTTGACTTTTTAACACTACGTTTGACCATTCATTTTTTTTAAAAAAAATTAATAAAATCTCATTTCTATTGTTATGACATGTTTTATTATTAGATAAACCTTACACATTACTTGTTTGTTTTTATATTTTTATAAAAATTTTAAATAGGACGAATGTTCAAATATGATTTTCAAAAGTTAACAAATGGTTATATTTTCCGAGGAGGAAGTATGTTTACGAGGTTTCCATGAATACAGCCAATTTACTAAGATGAATAACTGCAGTGCGCCAGTGCCCATGCCACTGGCATGGTTTAAAACCACTGAAAACCGTTCGGATTTTCGTGCGGTTTGATTTCTCAAATCGAACAATTTTTAAAAAAAAATCACAAATGAGTATTGTAAAAAAAATGATTTTTGTTCAATTTTTACGATAAATTATTTAATTTTCACGTATTCAATTGTTACGATTTTTAAAACCTTTACCACTAGCACTGCCAGCTCATTCATCCCCTGTCGACCGTGAGCACCGGCACGTTCGTCGATACCAGAAATCGCGGAGCATGCTGCTCGCTCCCAGACCAGAAGGTCGACACGCTAGCGGTGGACCAACGCCCGACGACAATCAAGGACGGATAATACTTCAGCCGGCCCACATGAGGTGTGGTACCAATAAACTCCATTTTCATTGACAAATCACTCTGCAGCCTCCTTTCGTAACGCTGTTGGGCCCCGTCCGTGCGACCGAGAGTCATCGAGGCTGAAGAGCACCAAACGAGATCGGTTTTATCTTTTTAATTTGTTTCTATAAACAAAAATTTCAGTTTTAATAAATCAAGAATCTATCTACTAGCTATTCTCAGTTTTCACTCGATCAATGATTCACCAGCCTTCGTTATTTTCAGATAACTACAACACTTTACCATAACCTCCACCTTTTCTAGAAACAAAATCATTAATTTTTTAATAAAACAGAAATCTAGATTCTACAAACCAGTCTTCAAACCCCCCTCCCCCCCCCAATCCCCCCCCCCCCCCCAACCCCACCCTGACATAGTTTTTTTTCAGTTCTCAGAAACTGTTTTCTAAAAACTAGATTTAGTAAAACTAGAGGATCCAAACATGTCTTAGGGTCTTTTTTTTCCTCCCGAAATTCCACAATCCAGATTTTATAAGTGAAAGCTAAAACAAAGGATTGGATTTTATTTTTAGATTCCACAATCTGACCCCTCTAGATTTTACAATCTCACAAGCTGATCTAGACCAGCTTTTACCAGATTGTGACCCAAATATTTATATCTTTACCACTAAGGTCCAATATACATAACTGAAGCCAGATTGCACAATCTTAGGAACACCCCTCAGATTTTGATCTTTAGATTTTCACAATCTCAAATTTCACAATCCACAATCTACAATCTATATTGCACAATCACAAGTTGAAACAAAGGGACCCTTGTGCTCAAAAAATGATGTGGCATTTGTGCTCAACAAAAATAAAAATGATGTTGCATGTTTTGAATATTAAGAGTTAAAATTTAGAGAGTCTGTTGGATTAGTACATGTTTTTAGAGGACTTATCATTTTACAAAGGAGGTAAAATCTGTAACTTTATTTAACATTTTAGCTAGTCTGTTGGAGTTGCTCTAAGCCAGGATGAACCTGGTTCTCCTCTAAAGAACTATTAACCCATTCTCTCTTTTATAAACAAACTAGGTCTTATCATAATTTTTAAAGGCCTGCAGTAGCGCTTTCGACCCTAAGTTCAACTCCTTATAGGAGCGAATATTTAAGCTAGAAAGAAAAAAAGAATCTCAATTGTTCGTTCACTTAGCCTGCACATAAGGTGAACAAACATCTCGGAAGCTGATCCTAGCTAGTAGAGGATGGATGGCTCAAAACATTGAGATTTGAGAACATATATTCAATATTCCAACATCAATCAATATATATAACTGTTCGTTACTAATTGTATCAACTTTGGATTCTATTTGTTAGCGTTCGCTAATTCAAATATACACTGTTACTGAGAACCAGAGGGAGTAGTACAAGGAATCTCATCAACACAACTGAAGGTCGAAAATAGCCCTCAGTTCTTCACTGTGCAGTTCCATATTAAAATAGTTGTAAGAAAAATAAAAGCTGCTACCCAAATGATAACGAGCGAACTGGAATGTCAAAAAAGGTAGCATACTAAAAGTAGTGTGAGCCAACATGCCAAACTGCCTGCCATCCACTAATGTTGGCAGTGGGTGGCCCCATCCACCGATCTGGCAGTAGTGTGTAGGGGACTCTTGCTGGGACTGGGGCGCCAGGCCTCTTGTCAATCGACAGCGCGGACAAAACAGCCAAGGAACAATTCCTGAAAGCATGTGGATTGCAATGCATACCATGGATTAGGGAATCTAATCTCCATCCTATCCTCAGTACTCAATCACCAGGTGGGCACTAGTGACAGCCTATTTTGAGGAGATGGAGATATCGTCATTTCCTTTTCATTTTTCAAGAAAGAAAGACACATCCTGATTTGCGGTTATACATTTTACTTTAGTCTTCTGCATAAGAATACGTATCATCCGAGAATGTGCAAAATTTAATCCACAAATCTTTCTCACATCATATTCCATGGTAATACAGTTCATTAGATTTTTAGACAGCAATAGCAGCTAGTGGTTGAAGTTAAGTTTCATGATTTACTGTGGTCCCAGACTATTCATTACTGGAGGAAGTAGTAGCAATTCTGAAGTAAATGATTTACACTGGTATCATATTTATATATATGGAGGAAACAAATAAGATGGATACAGAGTGTACCTGTAGCTATTGGCAAATATTCAAATGACCAAGCGCAGGTAGAGAGCAACAGTTTACATATTTCTGCATACACAAAAAAAAAATGTCATCAATTAAAAGCAGTATGTGTAACGTCCCCTGATAACACAAGGATTCTACATGAATTGAATCTTGTGAAACATGTATAATGCATAATTGATCCGACAAGTAATTCTAGGTCCACAATCAGAGGCAATACTCCAACAATCTAATAGACTGCTTGCTTTGGTTAACGCAAGAGTTTACCAATTCCATTGTATCTAACAAAAGTGCTATATGGAAGTTATTGTTGACAGTCCTTAAATACCACAATTTGACTGTCAATCCTTTAAGCATTATAAAATATCTACACCAAAGTAGTGCTAGACTTTATTACTAACCATCTTTGCAAGTTTTACAGAGATTTGTGATCGGAAGAAATACCAACAATTATGCAACAATGTTAGTTTAACTTGAATACACAAAAAAGTTGTGTATCACATTAAGAAGTTTAAACCAACATTATTGCATAACTTTTATTAGATATACAATGAATGGCATGCCTAAATGCTGAATAAACAGAAGTCATATTATCGTCCCCAATAATTTGGCAAAAAGGAAAGTAGGGAAACTGGATAGATATAATTCACCAAGATAGATGTTATGTTGGCAAAAAGGACACATGTCATATGACCATCCCCTGATAATATTGGCAAAAAGCAAATACTTTCCCCTATTTTATGATCCTTGTTATGTAGCACTAACATTCATATTTTTTACTTTTAGAAGTTCCTGAGTCAATGTAAGCATTTTTGCACTCATAGCTGTCATCTGCTCCATTGTGTAAAACACAGACATGCCAGTTGAAAGAACATTCAGTTTATTGTACATATTGGTCCATACTGCCTTCAAACTGGTATGATCAGATACGAGAAACAACAAGGATCCAGGAAAATTATTTCTTCAGAAACCTTATAATGAAAACATGAAGGAATAACTGGATAACTAGCCAGGATGACATATCCATGTGTGAAATGGGAAAAACAAAATAAATCTTTAGGAATTCGATGTCCACACAATTGAGCTAAGTAAAGGATAAAAGGAGCTTGTGTATCAACATTCTAGACAAAAAGATTCCTGGCGGTTTGTATGTCCTGCATATGTGTACCAATATTTCTAAAATTGGCTAGACAGAAATATTCCTTCTGCTTTGTATTTTTTAATAAATTGATGAGAACGTTGTGTCTCGAAACTAGAAAGCATCCTAGAGGAAACTTTGCCTGACACGTTCAAGAGGATGCTTGCCACTTACGAGTCCAGAGGCACAAATATAGCTCATCAGCTGATTCTGTAGAAGCCTGACACGAAATTCTTCACATGAAATCGAATATGGGATCAAGAGGGCCTGCTAAACACAAATTAGGCTGCCACTTGGCATATAAAAAAAAAACTCGGCCGGAAAGACCACCCCACCTGGGACTATGGTTTGTTTCCACCGTATAGCTTCATTGACCTTGTTTGATTATCTGATCAGAATTCAATCCTGCAACTCATAATACAAAGAGGTTCAAAACTCATCTCTGTTCACTGAATTTGTTTAACTCAACTTATGTCTTTCATGGTGTTGCGAATAATATGTACCATGATAGACCGTGTCTACTTAGGGAGATGCATCTCTTCCTCCTGCCCCCATTCATTTTCTGACACGTGACATCCCATGTTTTTTTTTTTTAAGTCGTGACATCCCATGCTTGAAATAGAAGTAAGATGGCAAGGAGCTCAGAAAGGAACATTTTCATCAGTGCAACACGTCTGCATCCATATTTGCAATCAGCATGTCTTCATACTGATCATTGTCTTCCAAACAGTGCAGTTTGATTACTTCCTACAGCAGCCCGCATGCAAACCCTCAAAGTACCCCTTTAAATCTCCTTCCCTTCCTCCATATCCATTCCCACTTGTCTGCTCCTACACTGAACCACAGTATCCTATTACACCATCCATTCTCTTCAATTTCTGATCTATAGCTGGTTCATAGTCAGCAAATGAGCCATGAAACCATCAGTTCTGCAGTACCTGAAGCTTTTCCTTTTACTGGCCCTTAGTGGAGTCACCACAACGCAGGTTCCTGACCAAGATGTGCCTGCTTCCCTTGGGACACTCTCCCTCGATGGCCATTTCAGTTTCAGCTTCCACGACTTGTCTGCAGCAGCACAGGACTTTGGCAACATCTCAAGCTTCATGCCAGCCGCTGTGTTTCATCCAGGCTCAGTGGATGACATTGCAAAAATTGTGAGGCATGTTTTCTTGATGGGAGAACACTCCACGCTCACAGTGGCAGCCCGTGGGCATGGACACTCGCTCCAAGGGCAGTCCCAGGCTGCCAGAGGGATTGTCATCAAAATGGAGTCCCTCCGGAGTGTCAGAATGCGGGTACACTCTGGTGCATCGCCATATGTTGATGCCTCAGGAGGAGAACTCTGGATAAATGTCCTGCATGAGACGTTGAAGTATGGTCTGGCACCTAAGTCATGGACTGATTATCTCTACCTCACAGTTGGAGGCACACTATCGAATGCAGGGGTGAGTGGGCAGGCATTCCGACATGGACCACAAATCAGCAATGTCAACGAGCTGGAGATTGTGACGGGTATCAGACAAACCTTAAACATGATATTTTGAAAATTTTCAATACAACATAATGCATATGTTCTACTTGCATACCATGACTGTCAAATGCAGGAAGAGGAGACATCATCACTTGCTCACACGACCGGAATGCTGATCTCTTCCATGCTGTTCTTGGTGGCCTAGGACAGTTTGGTATCATCACTAGAGCCAGGATTGCCCTTGAGCCAGCTCCAAAAATGGTATATCATAGCAATTTATTCATACCAATTTAATGTTAGAAACTTTCAACAGATGAATCATTCAGTCCAACTTAGTAGCTTTCTACAGCAAGTCGCTAATTATTTGAAAAATATATACAATAGGTGAGGTGGATTAGAGTTTTGTACTCAGATTTTACAAGCTTCACTGGGGACCAGGAGATGCTTATTTCATCAGAGAGTACCTTTGACTACATAGAGGGCTTTGTCACTATCAGTAGGACGGGCATCCTGAACAACTGGAGATCATCATTCAAGCCACAGGATCCATTGTGGGAAAACCATTTCGAATCAGATGGTTCAGTGCTTTTCTGCCTCGAGATGACAAAGAACTACAACCCTGAAGAGGAAGGTAACATGGAACAGGTGAGCAGACCAACCCCCATACTATCAAACATGCTTATGAGTTTTGACTAATATTAAATCAAATTGAGAATGCTAGAATTTTGCATGTACATGTCTACAGGAGGTTAAGGACATACTTGATGAGAACATGACACACATGCATACGACCATGATTGGGTCATGCATTAGTGAAAGAGGAGTCCAACAAGGTTGTCCAAGTCATGAAGGAGGCCCAAGGCTAATCCAATTCGAGTCACCAAGGTGGAGGCCCAAAACAACACAAGTTCGAGCCCATCTCGGAATTCAGGAGCAGCTTACGATGTTTTGGTCGCCCTGGCCACATACGGAGTCCGTTTTGGACATTCTACATATGGATGGAAAGCTAAGAAGACAAACTTTCCAATGGCACCGGTTTCATGCCCAAATTCCATCTGAGTCAACGGGAATCTTTGAAACAAGTGGACGTACAGAATCTGCCAGGACGCTGCGCCGCCGCCTTTTGGGCCGTTGGCCCATGTATCGTGTTGGAGCCCATAGGGGCGTGACCAGGGGGGTAGGCCACAACCTAAACCCTATATATTCAGTAGCCGCCGCCACATTAGGGTTGGGTTTTGTTTAATTGATAGCTTTAGCTACAGCCGTCATACGACGTGTATTCAGAACCCCACCTTCGAGTAATAGATTAGATTGCTCGCCTCTTATTCTTGCTCGTTCTTCGATTGCGTGCAGGGATTGATCTTCGTGATCAGGCTGATCTTGCAATCCAGCAAGGTTAGTAACCATCGGGAGTTGGTTCAGCGATTGCATTGGCGCCTCGGGCTTGCTCGTCGTAGTCGGATCGTGAGGGTTAGCTTCCACAGATCGAAATTATCTCCACTCACCGAAAGATCGGGCACTCCAGTTCTATCAAGTGGTATCAGATTCCAGTGTTTCTCGGTGAGTTTATCGTGTGTTTTTTGTTCATCCTAGTCCACAAACAACCAAAAATTTTCAGGTTAGATCTTTTATCCCAGCACCCCTTGCGCCTCGCACTTTCGATCAGTAATTTGCATTGTTGAATTTGTGTGCTTGTGCGTTCGTTGTTGCTGGTTACTTGTGTTTTGATTTTTCTCATCTGTTATAGCCACCACAAACCCTACATCCCCACCAACCCCCCTGTCGTGTACTACGCAATCTGCTGCCGCGCGCGAGAATCCAGCTCGTTCCCGTGCGGTGCGCGTGAGTCCAGATTGTTTCCATCTGCTGTGTGCTGCCGCGCGCGTAAGAGTCCAGGTCGTGTCCGCCGCGGTGTGTTTGCTGTGCGCGCCTCCTACCAGGTCACGCCGCGCTCCGCAAGAGTCCCAGGCGATCACGCCTGCCTTGGTCACGCCTCGGCTGCATCTCTGCCGGCCGCACCGTGCACAGAATCCTGCTCGGACGCGCCGTGTACGCCGCTGAGTTCAGGTCGGTTTCGGCCCTGCTGTGTCCGTTCGGTCCGGACTCCTGCCGTGTTTTCTTTCCGGTCAAAAAAAAAAGGAAAAACAAAATATAAAAGGCCACGTGTGCAATCAAAAAAAAAAACAGAAAGAGTGTGTGAAAAAAAAAGAAGAAAAAGAAAAGAAAAAAAAAGAAAGAAAAAAAAAAAAACCAGAACAACAAGGCACAGTTGTCTTCTCTTGATCGGTTTTGTTTGGCCGATCGTAACCGAACCAGACTATCCCTAGTCGTGCGGCCACCAGCGGTTCCTCACCTTTGCCTCCTTCTCGCACTTGTTTCCAGCAGCATCCATACGTGTTTAGCACTATTATTCAACATTGCATTATTGTTTGATTGTGCTAACCCTTGAATTGAGTGCAGCCTCCCCAGAACTCCACATAGTTCTACGACGAGCATACTTCGTTTCCCCAGGCAATCGCTCCTCCAATCTTTCGTCGGTACTACCTGTTGGTTGCAGCTCACCCCTGTGCGCTTGGTAAGAACGGATAAGAATTTGATAACAGCATGGTAGTGAGTGCCTTGTGAGCCGTTACACCCTTGTCCCATTGTTGTCGTCGATTTTGTTTTGTGTTTGCGCTAACCATGGCAGGAGACGTCGACGGCACGATGGATGAGCTGCAGGACATACGGACTCAAGTTGATGGACTTGCCGCGAACATGAAGACGATGCATGAACGGTTTGATTCTCTTGACACCATGAAGACCGTGCGGTTCGATCAGCTCGACCGCGCTCAGACGGCCGCTAAGACCACACTCGACACCATTGTGGCACGGCTTGATGCATTGACCACTACGATCACAGAGTTGCAGGAGGATGGAGATCGCCGCGGTCATGGCCCACGTGTGGTACGACACTCAGCTAATGATTCATTTGCTAAGATTAAATTTAAAATTCCATCTTTTAATGGCAAATATGATCCTGCTGCATATCTTGATTGGGAATTAGAGGTCGAACAGAATTTTTCATGCCATGATATTCCTACTAGTTCTCAAGTTAAAGCTGCTATTAGTGAATTTACTGATTTTGCTTTAACGTGGTGGCGTGATTATAATAAAAAACATCCCACTGCTATCCCCACCACCTGGACACAATTAAAAGCTGCCATGAGACATCGTTTTGTACCTTCATATTATGGCCACGATTTGCTTAATCAAATGCAGCGTTTCCAGCAAGGGCAACAAACTGTTGAGGAATATTACCAGGCTCTACAAAAAGGTATGATTCGTTGTGGTTTGATTGAGACTGACGACGCTGCAATCGCACGATTTCGTGGTGGTTTGAACCGTGAAATTCAGGACATACTTGAATATAAAGATTATGCTGATATGACCACATTGTTTGAATATGCTTGCAAAGCTGAACGTGAAGTGCAGGGACGCTGCTCGAAAACATATACTAACTCTTTTGCAGGACGAAACCCGTCATCCAGCGCTGCTCCTACTCTCCCCGCGCCATCCACGACTAGCACTACACCGCGCGAGAGGACGACTAAACCTGCAGCACCCTCGACTACAGGTGGTGTTCCTTCCACAACTTCATGTGCAAATTCAGAACCATCACTTGACAATGCACCTACTCTTTGTGATATTGAGAGCAAAGGTACTGCTCAAGGTGCTCCACGCACGGCTGGTGAGCCTTCGTCTGATATGCTGAATTTTTCCACAACTCATGATATCATAGAGCAATTGTTAGTGGAACCTATTCTTGATTTATCTTTGTCACAAGTTGATTTGCTTGATGTTCCTTGTGATAAAAATGATTTGTGTGACAATGCTTCCGTTGTACATGCTTTCAAACCACACACGTGTGCTGACATTAGACGTGCCATTCATATTTTGAACACGATCGATGAGCTTAAAATGTTGTCTTCTTTACATACTTTGGGTTACATTGAATTTGATGTTTTGTGTAATCTAGATTGTTTTGAAGAGAGAGTTTCTAAATATGCTGATTTGCCATGGTTTTCTAAACACACTTATCATGCTATTGGCAAATATAACAACGAAGGAGAATATATGATACATAGAGTGTACATTTGTGAAAATCGGAATTATCCTTTGATTGTGCGCACTTTTGATCCACTAGAGGGCAGCCATACTACAAATATTAATTCACCTTCCTCTAGCTCTGTTTTGGTGAAACAAGTTTGCTCCCAAGAAGGGGAGCATTGCTGGTCGCTATCAATCCCTGCTTTGTCTTTTGTTAGTACTAATCTTTTGCAGGATAGTGTTGCCACACATTGTGTGTCGTCCGATCAAGAAGCCTCCATACTTGCTAAATCTTCTACGCGAGATGACACATTCACCAATTGGAAACATGGTGACATCCCTCCTCACAATAATTTTGATTTCTTTTGCTTTCGAAACCCCGCTCTCCCTTGTGTTGTGCAGGATCGGTTTCAAGTACAATCGACGCCGAGGACGGCTTTTCTTCAAGAAGGGGAGGATGATGAGAACATGACACACATGCATACGACCATGATTGGGTCATGCATTAGTGAAAGAGGAGTCCAACAAGGTTGTCCAAGTCATGAAGGAGGCCCAAGGCTAATCCAATTCGAGTCACCAAGGTGGAGGCCCAAAACAACACAAGTTCGAGCCCATCTCGGAATTCAGGAGCAGCTTACGATGTTTTGGTCGCCCTGGCCACATACGGAGTCCGTTTTGGACATTCTACATATGGATGGAAAGCTAAGAAGACAAACTTTCCAATGGCACCGGTTTCATGCCCAAATTCCATCTGAGTCAACGGGAATCTTTGAAACAAGTGGACGTACAGAATCTGCCAGGACGCTGCGCCGCCGCCTTTTGGGCCGTTGGCCCATGTATCGTGTTGGAGCCCATAGGGGCGTGACCAGGGGGGTAGGCCACAACCTAAACCCTATATATTCAGTAGCCGCCGCCACATTAGGGTTGGGTTTTGTTTAATTGATAGCTTTAGCTACAGCCGTCATACGACGTGTATTCAGAACCCCACCTTCGAGTAATAGATTAGATTGCTCGCCTCTTATTCTTGCTCGTTCTTCGATTGCGTGCAGGGATTGATCTTCGTGATCAGGCTGATCTTGCAATCCAGCAAGGTTAGTAACCATCGGGAGTTGGTTCAGCGATTGCATTGGCGCCTCGGGCTTGCTCGTCGTAGTCGGATCGTGAGGGTTAGCTTCCACAGATCGAAATTATCTCCACTCACCGAAAGATCGGGCACTCCAGTTCTATCAATACTTTATCAACTTAGCTACATACCTGCATCCCTATTCCACACAGATGTCACATATATCGAGTTCCTCGACAAGGTGCACTTCTCTGAGATCAAGATGAGAGCTAAGGGTATGTGGGAAGTCCCGCACCCATGGCTAAATCTCCTAATTCCAAGAAGCTCAATTTGCAAATTTTCGGGTGAGGTCTTTGGGACAATTCTGAAAGACAGTAGCAATGGTCCCATATTGTTATACCCAGTAAACAAATTCAGGTAATTAGTTTCATATGTCAAACTAGGATCACAGACGTGAATCTTTCATAATTTGATCATATGAGTATTCCTGTTCCATGCAGATGGGACAACAGAACATCTGTAGTCATACCAGATGAGGACGTATTCTACCTGGTGGGATTCCTGTCCTCAGCTTTATCTACATCAGGCCCCCACAGCATCGAACATACACTGAGACTCAATAAACGGATAATGGAATTTTCTATCAAGGCAGCTATTGGAATGAAGCAATATCTACCAAACTATAACAGTGAACAGGAGTGGAAGGCCCACTTTGAGGCAAGGTGGGAGACGTTTCAAGGAAGGAAAATTGCCTACGACCCATTGGCCATCCTAGCCCCAGGACAAAGAATATTTGCCAAGGCATCATTACCCTTGTTTTCATGATGAACCTACTTTTGCAAGACGTGTTATAACAAAAACCTAGGTAAATGTTCTCTGCAACCTATGAAAATAGGATGTGCTAGATAATCTGCAAATGCTGAGTGTGCTAGATAATGTTCAAATACCAAGTGTGCTAGATAATCTTCAAATGCTGAGTGCAACATAAGAACTTTTATATAGGAAAAGAAAATAGAGCAGCATTGCCATATAGTTGAGTCATGTCTAATGCTCTCAGGAAAATTGGAACTTTGACTTTCACCTCTGCTTGAAGTTTTCTCTATTTACAGTTTCCTTTTAATAATTTTAATATAGCCTCACAGCAGGGCCTCCCCTGCTGTATTTCCCTCTAAAAAAAGGAACTTTGATGATCTTCCATTGTTAAGCACAACAGGCATCATGAGAAATGAAATGAACCAATAAGCATCCTGCTGAATACAGTGTTAATAGATAATGGTGCGAAAAGGCAGCACGTTTTTAGAATATAGCTTAAAAATGGGTGGAAAAGGGATTCAAATGCTACTTCTGTAACAAATAAAGCTGCCTGATATATAAACTTATATACCTGCAATACACAAATACAGAAGTTATGTTTTACCATGGAAACTACCCTACAACCTACACTAGAAAAAAGGGCAGCCCGGTGCATGTAGCTCCCGCTTGCGCAGGGTCCCGGGAAGGGCCTGACCACTTTGGATCTTTTGTACGCAGCCTTTCCCTACTTTTCTGCAAAAGGCTGTTTCCAGAACTTGAACCCATGACCTCATGGTCACGAGGCAATAGCTTTACTGCTGCGCCAGGGCTCCCCTTGACTCAGAGAAAAAATATTTTTGTAACAATTAGTACATATAATTGGTATCACAAAGGATGCAGTAGATGAAAATGTGACCATTTGGCCAAATCAGTCATTGACAAGAAACCTAAAGTTGGGGGGAGGAGGGGTGCTTAAGTAATATTTGTGGTTGATAAAATTCAACTATCCAAGGGAGCACCTAGATCATATTATCCTTTCGGGCATCAGCTAAAAGGTTATACTACTATGACTGCCTTGGATCAAGCAAGAATGCAACCTTAATTCCTTATATATATCAAAATATAGATGTTGAGGCAACGTCAGTAACTAATTGATATCATGCTGGTAAGATCCTTAATTATAGGACTACTAACCAGGGCTCTAATCTTTGTGTATGTTTATGTTTAAAGACCCTTGCTATGTTCTTAGCTTTCCAAGATCGATAGGCACCCCTGGTGGGTCGGCTTCCAAGGACTTTTTCACAATCTTAATGCAATGCCTTTGGGATGTCTCTGCCCTTAGGTCAAGTATCTTTTTATTTTTTAAAGTTACAAACAGATAAGATAAAAGTAGCATTTCATTTTCTTTATCACTATGCATCAATATTATATGATATATGGCATGTATTACTTCAAGAACATGACACTATATGGCCGAAATCTATCCTTTTCAACAAAACCTGAAGTTCATTGAATACGAAAAAGACAGTCTGGGGCCATAACTACTATTTGTGATTGGCGACATTCAACTCATTAATCGACTGTCTAATTCACCTATAGTATATAACAACATCCCTCACTATTTATATCTAATCCTCAATATCGCAGAGAAAGAAAAACACCAAACAAAGAAACAGAAGAAGTATTTCAGGTTCTCTGTCATTATGCTCTGATAAATGATTAAAGGACATAGTAGTAATTCTGGAATGTAACACCATTTGTTCTAAACCAGTCCTTGTCAAGAAACCCAAAGTTGAGTCAATACAAAAATAAAAGGTTCCCCAGGACTGTCACTACTATTGGTGGTTGAGAACATTTCCCTAGACAAGGAACATCTAATTCACAGAGTTCTTTATAGAAGCAGCTACAAGGTGATGCTTTTTATCAAGCATGTTGGTGGATAAACATCACGAAATGTTTTGACTTTTGCAATGACTTCATTATTGCTTATCTAAATCGATGAAGGAAATAGAAAGTACTATAGTAGTAGTGTGTCATAATAGTACTCTGCGGTGTGTTCGTATGCAGTCTAACAACAGGAAAAAGTTGGTATTCCCACTTAGGATATAAACGAATTCATGTGCAACTCATCAGTAAGATACAGAGTTAATACTTTGCCATTGTTGTGGGAATGTGGGCTATCATTTGGGTAACAGTTACCTACAGAAGCACATCGCAAAACAGCAAATTAATGCTGAAAATGAAGAAAAGCATCAAGTAGAAATAAGCATTTTTTACCATACAAGTCAAGACTGATGTGAACACTCAAATTTCAAGCTTCAGATGGAGCCTACACACTGGTTTTGCGTCATACTGATATGCTGGTCAAATGATCTTTTTTCCCTTTCAATAGATAATCTACGAAACTAACGACATTTTGATGCGGCAAATAATCTCTGGGTGCATCTAAACTACATTAGGGCCAGTGGGTTTTAACTGAGCAATTACAGTCGCCGATGCAAAAAAAAAAAGTATATCAGCACTCGTTGTATTAGCAAACGTACCTGGTGTTGTAGCGGAATCGGCATTAGAAGATCAAATGCGATGTCCAGGAACCGGAACAGGGAACGATGAGAGAGCAAGGAGGCCAAGCGCGTGATCGTATGCGGCGAGGTGGAGGCGAGGGGAGCGGGAGAGCTCATGGAGCGCTCGACGGGACGACACCGGCGACTCGGGGACAGGTGGGCGTGGGAGGCGGGGACACCGCAGCGTCCGCCGCCCGGCGGCGCTTCTCCTTTGGCGGCGGTCGCTTCCGGCTATGACTGGGCCGCGGTAGCGTGGGCCTGGAAAAACTCAGAACAAGCCAGGCATTTGTTGGGCTTGGGCTAGACATACGGTCCACTTGCCTGCAAACATTTAAACTGATTGCGCTAAAAATATTTTGTGGATGGGAAACATCATTTGCATATGATGTGTTTGATGCTCATGTGCATAAACCATTGCTGGCTAAATGATCTGATATAGATAGATTAACAATTAGAATTTGAGAAGTCTCTTCCATGATTTTAGTAACCATAAATCTGTAAGGCGTTTCAAATATATTTGTTCCATCAATGAAAACTATTACCTATGATTTTAGGCATCTAGATATAATTCATCACTCACAATGAGTTTGTGCATATGTGCACAAAATATATCATGTGCGGTTGTTATTTGCCCTTTCATTAATTTGATTTTTGAATGCTGTAACTTATTTACGCCGACTTTAGTTCGACTACCTTAAATTTTGTCATAATGAAATATTGTAATGTAGTATATACTAACATTAATTGGGGTGTACAAAAAAGATTGGAACACTGCATAAAACATGATTTTTATTTTCTAAATCTTAACATAAATTTTGAGCCATTAAAATATTCCTCTAAGGTGTTGTTTAACTTCCCCGTTTTTTACAAAACAAACAATATTAACAATTGCATTGCTACCTGCCACGTTATCTGAAAAAAAGGGATCACGCTATATTAATGATAAGATTTAATAGGCAGCTATCTTAACAATTAAAGGTCCCAAAGTAAATGGCTTCATACTTATAGAAGTTACTCCCTCTTTTCTTAAAATACTCTAAATTTTAAAAATAAATATTAGTTTAAAAGTATAAGTCATGTTTTAAATAAATTTAATGATAAAATAAATTGTAACGAAATATATAATATTTATTATTTTTAAATAAGATAATATAGTGACAACATTGTCAAAATAAATCAAGTCTATAAATAATAAAATGTACAGAAAATAAAAAGAAGAGAGATGATATATATTAGAAAACGAGAAAGAATCGTTAAAATGTGAAAATAGTAGTTAGTTTTAAAAAATCTTTAATCTCAACTACAGGATTTTTTAGAACAATTACAGACAACATGATAGCCCCCAGCATGATCGGGAATTTCAAAGTTCACACTCGACACCTCCGAATTCCGAAGTTGCCCAGCCAAACCGCCTCCCGCAAGCGACGTCAAACTCTTGTGAATCAATCAAACAACCAAACAAGCACTGGCGCCCGCCGCCGCACGCTTCCTCGCCTCCATCCCATTCCCCACGCCTCCAGAACCCAACCCCCTCCACCCCCCCCCCCCCCCCCCCCCCCCCCAAAGCCGCCGGCAGCTGCCCCGCCGCCGCGGGGGATGCCGCCGGCGGTAGCACCCGACCCGCCGCTCCAGAACCCTAGCGGTCTCGAGCCCGCCGCCGCCGCCGCCTTCATGGCCAACCCGGGCCTAGGGCTCGGCCTCACGCCGCCGGGCGGCGACCCCTCGTCCGCCGCGCCCCCACCGGCGCCTCTTTCCCGCCGCGCGCCGCGTTTGGCCAAACGGCGCCACGCTGCTGCTGCTCCCCGCTCCCGTACGCCACGGCCCGCCGCCGGGTCGTGGAACCCGTTCAGCAGCGGCGGCGGCGGCGGATTGGATGGTTCGGTTATAGACGGGAATGGCGGGGCATTGAGTGGAGATGATGTCGATGTCGGATTCGGGAAGGCCCAGACCAGGGGCTTTGTGTTCGGTGCGGCGCCGGCGGTGAGCCAGCAGCCTGCAGAGCCTTCCGCAGCGGCATCGCCCAGTGAGGCGCCCTTTGTGTTCGGGAGCGTGAAGGAGAGCCTGCCTCGGTTCGAGGAGGGATGGTCGGCCTCTTCGAAGCTGCTGGACAAGATGGGAAATCTGAAGCTGGGTACTCCGGGTGAAGTTGGTGCAACTTTTGGTCAGGGGAAGGAGGGAAAGGATGGGAGTTCTGTTTTTGGTGGTGCTATATCTGGTTTTGTTCCTAATAGTGAAGTTAATGTGCTTCCAGAGAAGCTGACTCAATTGAATTTGGGAACTGGAGTACCCCTGCAGAGTAAGGGTGCTAATGATGTGCCAAAATCATTTGTGTTCGGAGGTAATGTGGCTGACCATTCAGCTTCCGGTAGGAATACTGCTCCTGTTGGTGACCAGACATCTGCCTCCAGTTCAGTTCTAGGTACCAATGCAAAAACTATGCCAGAGATGCCAAACTTTGGTATGAAACAAGCATCTTCTCAGGGGATTAGAAGTGATGGTGCGCCAACTAATTCCATTTTTCGAGGTACCGCCAGAAGTGTTAATACGGATACTAGTAGAAATGGTTCTACTGGTGCTAAAATAAGTTCATTTAGCACCATTAATGGACTTGATGATGCAAGCGTGCTCCCGGAAAAAATAACACAGTTGAATATAGGAAGTGACATGCCCTTGCATGACATGAAAAGTGGTGCTAGTCATCAACCTGAAGTGTTTACATTTGGGAGTGGAGGAACTGCAGGTGCCAGTTTTAGCAAGGGAACAAGCAGCACCTCAGAAAGAAGCAGTGAATTCCTCTCTGCAAAGAGCAATGTTTCTAGCTCGAGCAGTGATTATCTGTCTACTGCGAATAGTAAAGCTTCTAGGTCAGCTAACATTGCAGAAAATTCACATCCAGAGAGGACATCTGATTCAAATGCAGGAGATGAAGTCATGTCACAGAGCATGAAAAGTGGGAATGCTAATTGTCCGTCAGAGACATTTCCATTTGGAAGAAATGGAATCTGGAGCTCTGTTTTGCAATCTGCAAGCATTGCCACAGAGGATGGTGGCAATTCAGTCAATGATGCAAATATAAACTCTTGTACTTCAGCTCAGGGCACATCACTTCCAGAGAAGATGACAAAATTAAATATAGGACGTGGAATCCCATCTCAGAACAGCGTTGATAAAACTGCGACTCGACCACCAGAAGTTTTTGTATTTGGCAATAATGTTCCTAGCTTTTCTTCTGCCCAGACTGCAAGCACAACGTATTCTGAAGGAGCTAAAGAATATGCTCTGCATGAGGAAATCAAGAAATTAAACATCAGCAGGGAAGGGACCTTGTTCGGAGGCACAAAATTGGACAATTCTTCAACTACTGAATTTGTGTTTAAAAACAAAGTAGAGAATGCTTCTGGATATGGCTCTGGTCCCCATTCCAAAGAACAGGAGCCAGTGCTGTTTACGAATTTGAATCATTCTACTTTCTCTACTTTTCCAAATGCAGTCCCCTTCTTCAGTTCTGGAACAAAGAATGCAGGAAAAGATGCTGTTCCTCCAGATCCATGTGCAGGCAAGCAGGATTTACCTGGGTGTTCAAGAGAGGCCTTGTTTGGTTTAGACAGTATAAAGTCAGCGTACAGGGACAAAAAGGAAGTACATAAAAACAAAAGGAAAATTAAAAGGCCAACTAAGCTAAAGCAACATGCTCAACTCCATAAGGTTGCTTCTCAGGAAACATGCTCTATTGGAGAAGCATCAGATTTAGCAGGTGAGTATTCACCAATGGATTGTTCTCCTTATCCAGCGGCACCTGAACATGTGTCAACAGAGGCGTATGTATTTGATAGTTGTATCTCAAAACATAACTCCAGTTGTGCTGAAGATGATCTAGTTTCTTCAACCAAGCACTTGGTTATTGATGCAGACGTTCCAACATTCAGAGATGAACATAGAGCTCCAAACGTTGATGCATCTGAGCACAATCTTGGTAGCAGCTTTTCTAGCTTTGAAGAAGGTTTAAGTAATGCATCACAATATTCTTCTACTGGTGCCAACATTGAAACAAATGCTGAACTCAACATGGGCACAACAGAAATCGGTGCTGATACTGATGGGTGCAATGTTCATGAGCAAGCCTGTGATGGCAGCACTTATGGAACACCACATCATTCTGGTGAAGGTGTTGGTTTTCAGTCAAGCTCGTCAAGTTTTAATGGATTGAACTTCAGCTTTGGTGCGTCATCGTCTCCTCAAGGCTTGTTGTCAGCACAAAAGCGTAGCACCAGAAGGAAGTTACGATCAAAGGGTGGTGCTGCATCGAAACCTTCAACTATCCGTTCTTCTGTAGAAACAAAATCTTCTCAAGATAAAAAGGGCATGGAATTTTCCCCTCAAGCAAGTAAAAACAGACAGTCAGGGAACATGCAACCAGCAGAAGATGTTTCTGCTTCTGCTGCCTTGGATACTTGTGAAACCTGGCGTACAAGGTTTGTGTGTGCACATTTAACTTTATTTTGTCTTAACATCTTTTGTCATAACATGTATATTAGTTTTGTACCAAACCATGTGATTACTCAAAATTTGATTTGCTATACCTTTTCTTGTTCATTTATTGCAGTGGAAATCAAGCATATGCAAATGGCCACTTTGCTACAGCAGAGGATTATTATACTCGTGGGATAAATTCAATTTCTCATCATGGTACATCTGGACACTGTTCCCGAGCCTTAATGTTGTGTTATAGCAACCGTGCGGCTACAAGGATGTCGCTTGGCATGATGCATGAAGCCCTCCAGGATTGTTTGACTGCTACATCAATTGACCCTACCTTTCTCAAGGCTAAAGTTAGAGCTGCAAAGTAAGTCTTTTGTTATCTGTAACTTGATCTTTTCTTTTCTGTTCCTTTTGGTTTTTGGTATATGTTGGTATTCCATGTATTACTATGTCCACTTGAATAATTGCAAGCACCTATTAGTACTATGAGGAACATTCCGGTATGTGCCCAGTAGCAGAATGTGTTGTTTTCCTTTTTGTGTATGATAAGTTACCTATATTGTCAACCATATATTGATTTAAAAAATTGGAAGTACATGGTTTACCACTAATGGCGTCAGATTGATTGAATCTTCAGTATAACCATGGTATTTTTAAAATGAACAAAATGATGTTCTACTGAAAGAACATTTCAACTGGGGATATCTCGCTTCATGCCTTCCACTTGTGTTGTATTTGAAAACTTGGCAGGGTTTACTGATATTTCTGTTTTAACTTGCATCCTTGAATGATTTTTTGGTTGATTTTATTTACTGTATATAAATGCAGTTGCCAGCTTGCATTAGGGCACCTTGAAGATGCATCAAGGAGTTATTCTTCCTGTTTGAACAATAGTACTTTGAGTTCTGACCTCAAAATGGTTGCTGAGGCGTCTGATGGTCTTGAAAGAGTAAAGGTATCTTGTCCCTTTCTGCCAGGGCATTCTTTTTTTTTTTTAGATAACATGATATTATCTTTGATATCGAAAAAAAATAATATTATCTTTGTTCTAGAATCTATAAACTATATTTCATATGTAATTCTCCTGGAACTTACAAATGACATATTTGTTATGTGTTAAGTTTCCAAAATTATTTGTTAGTTCTTGAAATATTAATGCCTAAAAGACAAAGAACACACTATTTTGTCTTCCTTTGATTTGAAGGATTGAGAACTAGTTTGCAGTTGTTAAGCTTATCCTAAAGCTGCTCTGGTAAAGTTTTTACCGATACTCTTGCCCTGTTTGGCAAAATTAATTCTAGTGTAAAATCGTTGTTAGTCGTAGAGATCCCGATCCCTTGCTCCATTCTCCCTCATTGGGCCTGCAGTTTATTACTTGGCATTTTAATTACGCCATCCAATTCCAATGCACTTTATCCTTAATAATAATTACCCAAGAAGGTAACGTATGTATATTCATAATATGTCTCCTGTTCTACTGCATTGACCATAATATTTTTTTGCATGTCGCCTTCTTTTGATCTACAAAGCTTCTCTTCCTGCTCTACCTATCTATTACAATCCTATTGATTTGTGCTATTGGCTACACTAAGGTGGCTTTTGTGACTGCACGTGGAATAAGTAGTGTTAGTATGTGCTTGAATACTTCATATATTGTTATCTGTGTTATGTTTAGAAATCAGATATACGATCTCTTCCATTATGATCTCCTTAGGAAGTGTCTCTAGTTCATTTGGATTCAAATTTATTGTTTATAAGCTACACCATTCATCTGCCTTCTATCAATTCTACAGAGAGTGGCAGATTGGATTTCCCAGTCCAAGGAACTTCTTAAGAAAAGGACATCTCCTGAAGCAAAAACGGCATTAGACATGATCTCCAATGCGTTGCACATAAGTCCATACTCCGATAGCCTAATGGAGATGAAAGCAGAAGCGCTGCTTATGGTCTGTATTTCTTTTTTTCTACTTTTTCCATGAGTTATTATTTTATCCCAAATATCTATTTATCAAATATTCATGTAATATATTGTTATCCTCATATACTCTCTTATTCCTTGCTAATGTCATTGCTAAACCTAACAGTTACAGAGATACGAAGAAGTAATTCAAATATGTCAGGTATCTGTGAATCCAGCTGAAAGAAATTCAGGGTTATTCAATGCTAATGGACGACCGAGAAATTCTTGGCGACCCTACCTCATTTGCAAGTCTTATTTTCTTTCGGGCAAGCTTGAAGAGGCTCTTGACATGCTAAAGAAACATGAGCGCAACACACATGTCAACGAAAGGTATTTTTTCTTTGTTTCATAAAATTCCTTTGTCTTTTTTCTGGCAGTTCGTCCTTGTCTTCTGAAGTGTGATGTTAGCTTCTAAATGGTGCAAATCATGTAGTGATGAGAGTGCGTATCAAGAACGTTTTTCATCATTGTCAACAACTATAAGACAACTACTGTCCCTTAAGGTATGCCTAAATCTTTCTCTTGTTTCTGTTATTTGTTCTTCTTGTCTTGTTGATGTCAATATGTATTCCAACATTTTTGTCACGGAAATTCAAATCTAGCACAGCAACAAATGATAGATGGGAGAAAACACTAGCCTTTACCCTTGAAATAAACCAGTGACTAAAACACTGGCGTCTCTAATGTTCAGTGCAACATTAATTAAGCTGGAAATGAACTAACATGTATTCTATCCAACTCTCACTGACACCCTTGATCCACAGCTGTAAGAGTAGCAAATCCTGAAGTGTCGATCTCTGTGGCAAACTATCAATTTCCCTTTTAATTTTTCACTTATATAGATGGCAACTGATGTCCCTGATCTGCTGTACCTTTTATTCCTTAGGCTTCTGGGAATGAAGCATTTCAAGCTGGTAGATACTCAGAAGCTGTGGAACAATATTCTGCGGCTTTGGCATGTAATAGTGAATCACGCTCACGCCCCTTTTCAGCTGTCTGTTTTTGCAACCGCGCAGCTGCATATCAAGCACTGGGCCAAATTACAGATGCGATTGCAGATTGCTCGCTTGCCATGGTTCTTGATGCAAATTATCCTAAGGTATCGTGTGAGAGCTCTCATTTTTTTCTTCAACTTTGTCATCTTTCCATGCATAGAAGATTATTTTGAAACATTGTCTCAACTGTTTAAATGATATACATGGTTGCTTAAGCCTTTATGTTACATATATCTAAATGTCAGGCTATTTCTAGGCGAGCCACCTTATATGAGATGATAAGGGATTACGGCCAAGCAGGTAATGATGTACGAAAGCTGATATCACTTCTTGAAAAGAAAGTCAATAAGCCTGGACCATCACCAAAGAACAAGTATAGTGATCTGAAGCAAGCACGTGCGCGGCTTTCAACTGTTGAGGATGAGGCAAAAAAGGATATTCCCCTGAATTTGTATTTAATCTTGTAAGTTGTTCTTATTGAATGTACATAATAATTATTCTAGTGTTATTTTTGTTACTCATATCTATGATGGTTGCTAATCACTGATCTAGAAAAATGACAGCTGATTATTTGCATACTAGCACTTGATGTGCTTCACTTGGTGGTAATACCATTTTGAGCAGTTTCGAGAATAAATGACATTACAACAACAACAACAACCACCAAGTCTTTCGAGAATAAATGACATTGTCCATACAAATTGATTTGTTTCTAATCCTGTAATTACAGACATCCTGAGACAGTAGTATATATTATTTAAACTGTACAAATATGTCCATTATTTTTAATAAGAAGTGGTAAACGTGGGCACAGATAATTTATTTATTTAAGTATTTTTGTCGAGCTTGGCTATTATTATTTTTTTGGATAAATCAAAGCTAAGGCATCTGTAGTGTTCTCGGCAAGGAGAAACAATAATAACTTCATCAGGACAGAACCCATAGTCATTGTTTTCATATAAGGCTTGTCTATTCATCTAGGATCTCAAGTGTTTTATGTGAATAAAGTTTTAAAAATCTTTTTGACCACTAAAAAATATTTCATACTATGAGCTGGTCAGGTGATCAGGTCGTATCTGTTCAGTACTGTTTCATTTCTATTTCAGTACACTCTTTAACTTCTGGGGAACATATACAATTATGGAGTTTTGAGATAGCTTAGTGTAACAATTACCCTTCTCATTTTCAGGGGACTCGAGCCATCCTGCTCTCAAGCAGATATTAAGAAGGCGTACAAGAAAGCTGCATTGAAACATCATCCGGATAAGGTCCCGATACTCCATACTGTTTCTTACTGATTTCATAAAGAAAGCTTGCTTTTACCACTATTTCTTGCTTTCAGGCCGCTCAGCTGCTAGTAAGAAATGAAAATGATGATGGATTTTGGAGGGATGTTGCCAAGGATGTTCATGCAGATGCAGATCATCTGTTCAAAACAATTGGGGAGGCGTATAATGTTCTCTCTGACCCTGACAAGGTAAAATGCAAAGCTGGACTAAGCAAATGAAAGTAAATTGCAACTAGTATTTGTGCCTTAAGTTTGACCTTCTTAATTCATTGTCTTTTACTTTTAAGGAATTAGTTATAGGCTTTTTATCTGCTTGAAACAGTTCTGTAAATACTCATCTTGAAGCAATAGTGGATAGATCTACTTCCCAACAGACATTTATTGGGGTCTCTCGTGGTACCCACAGCACAAACTAATAATGGTGATATTTTATTTCCTTAAAAATATGTAGGGCAAATTGCTTATCTAAGGATGATGTGTCCTTGAATCATGACCTTAGCTTATCACCTCTGTGTGCCCTACATATTCTCCTTCCTTACAGAAAGCTCATGTCTGATTTGAAGCTTGACTTTGCTAACTCGATGGAAGTTGTTTCAGTTTCTTGTAATTACAAAGTAAAGCTTGTGTAGTTTCCTCTGCTTAATCACTCTAAACATGTACTGAGTTGTTTTGTCCTACTGTGTGAACTTTGCAGCGTCAAGAATACGACTTTGAGGAAGATATAAGAAATGCTAGAAAAAGATCATCTAAAGGGAGGAGTGTGCATAGGTCCCCCGAACAGAACTATGGCAGCAGAGGTTTTAATCCACGCCAGTGGCAGTCTGCAAGCAGAGGTTCATCACGCCATTGGTATGCATATTCAGACGACTATTACTAGTGAGCTTATTGGTTGCACGTAAGGCCATTTTTGCATCCTGTTGCTTGGAGCAAGACTTCTTGGACGAAGATCCATGGCACCTGTCTTCCTCGTGGTTTTAGGTACCAATGCTAAGTCACCAGGCATTCGATGGATCCGTTGCAGCTTTTTCTGCCTGCCGGATACCATTCTATTTGAGAGATTGATTGGTATCGACACAGTTTTGGGTAGCCTGGCATGTTATATTTGAGAAGGTGACACAGAAGCAAGTTATATTTGGTGGGCATCATGGTCTCTAGTCTGGACCCTAACTTGTCTGAACATGATGGCCTCCTCCGGGACACTTAACAGCATCAAAAGGTTAGAAGCATGGAGATCTCTCTCTCCATAGGCATTCTTTTGTTGAGTGCTGTGCATTGATGCACTCTCAGGGGGTACAGTAGCAAAAAATAACCCTCTGTTCATCTACTAGGTGCTGCTAACTCCGACATTGCTGATTTGTTCATAACTTATTATCCAGATGTATTGTAACTGAAAATTGGAACAGAAGGGTGTGTACATGATGTAACTGCCCGAAAGTTCACCATACGTTGGATCTTGATAGCAGAGAGAAAAAAGTATCATCGCTGTTGTCAATTGCAACAAAATAATAGACGGTCTAGTCGTCAGCAATCAGTATATATTGTCCATTGGATTCATTTCCAGCGAGTCTACGCATGGTTTTTCTCATCTGACTAGATTGTGCATGGTGGGTATTTCCTCTGGTTGTTTCTATCTCTCGTTGCAAAGGACGAATAGCCAAACGGTTGATGCTTGAGTTTTCATCACCGTGTGTTGTATGTTTTTTCGTGGTTGGGATTTTAGTGTGAGCTCCGCCTGGTAATGTCATACTTGTTTACCAAATGTTGAACGTGTTCCTTTAAAACATTGGATTTTGTTTAAAAATAGTAAATCTGTTATTAAAAATCTTGAAGATAACTTGACGGGTCGCTACAACTTGATTTATAAATATTTAAAACCATTACATCTGTTATAACAGTTGCTCGGATATTCTTTCATCTACAACTTGACTCTTACATGTGGACATTGGGCTCATCCACAAGTCGATCAACAGCTTGACACTTAACTTAGTCTCAAGTTTTACGAACTGTTTTCAAATGAATGAAACAGACATTGAATACAAAGTTTTATTTCACGGTTTCATAGGGTACCATATTTAATTATAATTTTATGATCTCAAAAATTGTAAAATCTGATGTATACTGTTTCATAATAAATAACATACCATATTATTAGTTTTGTGTAAACGAACATGCTATTAAATACCAATGAAAATCCTATTGAGATTGGACTTATGAGTTATGACCGGCTACACCTCAGTCATTGTCGCCAGTCAACTATGGACCCCTCTTCCGTGCCCGATCCACAATCACCATGACGCCTTAGGCTTCGATACACAATCACCATGATGTCTTAGGCCCCTTTGTTTCTGCAAACTGGCCTTCATCAGATTTCATAATCTCACATCGTGTAACAGCTGTCTTGCTTTTTTCCTATATGCTCACTCAAGGGTATTAGAAACTAGAGAGAAATGATGATCGTGTCCATCAAGTCATTTTGTGATCCCCTCATTTAGATCTTTGGAGATTTTGGAAAACCCATGTTTTATATCATCGATACACGCAAACTAATAACCTTTAAATTCTGATGTTTAGTGTTTACAAATCTCAGATTACGTAATACAGTATAAAAGTACAATGTAAAGTTAAATCAGAGGGCTTACTCCCACCACGATTCCTCGTCAGTTCCGAGCCCGCGCTCATATCACATGGCACAGAATCTTCCAAGAACCCGCGCACGTGGTCCGGCTACGCCTCGGACTCGACGACTCCGACTCGTCCCGTGGTCCGCCTTACGCGCCTCGGACTGATCAGACTTCGACTCAGCGCCCTTCGAAGTTCATATATACGACCGCCGTGCACCAGGGGCCTTCGCCTTGCTGCGTGTGTCGTGGATCGACTTCTCGAGACATGGCGGCGGCACTCAGCTACATGAACGCCACACGAAGCAGCACGAGCCACCAGCAACCGCGGCCGTGGAGAACCCGCCGGCCACAGCGGTGCGCGCCGGTCCGCCGGCACGTGGCGCGGTGGGAGAAAGACTTCTGCGAGTCCCGCGGGGTGCCGTGGACGAAGGTGACGGACCCGAGCGCCGGGGTGAACGGCGAGGGTCCCGGTGGCTGCGTGGCGCGGTGGGACGACTCGGGCGCCGTGGACGCGCTGCAGGCCGCCAGGCGCCGGTACTGGGCCGAGATCAACGGCGGCATCGCCGGTGCGCCGCCGCTTCCGGACCCCGACATGTACATTGACGTGATCGTCGACGACGAGGGCGGCGGCGGCGGAGTGGACGACGCCGAGGTGGAGGCGGAGTACGCGGCAGCGGTGCGCGACATGGAGCGCGCGCGGGAGGAGGGAAGAAGGATATACGCGGACAAGCTGCGGGAAGACTTCGTGCCGGTGCCCACCGGCTGGGACGTTGCACAATAATGCATGCTCATGCAGTCACGCTTGCTTGCACTGGTCACGGTCACGGATCAGCGACTCAGCACTAGTCTTGGAGATTGACCGGCCCTGCCGGCCGAACCAGTTATTATCAGGCGGGCATACATGTACATATATACACTCTCTCTCCATTCAAAAATATTTGATGCCATTGATTTTTTTCTAAGAATTTAATTATTCATCTTATTCAAATAATGAGTTCAAATACATAACATTTTAAATCATAATTAAGATACCTTTAGTTATAAACCAAATCATAATAAAATATATGATATTTATGAATGGAGGGACTACTGTATAATCGATCAATCCACCAAGTATCATTGCCCAGCAAACATACACGCTAACATGAATTATTGTTTCAACATAGAACATGTCTCCAGATACTGGAGGGACCACACATGAAATTGGTACACATACAAGAACTATTATGTACACATTTGGATGGCGAGCTAGCCAGAGCTAGTCCTCTAATTTCTTTCTTCCGCCTACCATCTGAGCATCAGAGAACCAAAGAAGACGATGATGAGCGCCGTCCTAGCTACTCAGAACGCTGTTGGCGTTGCCTAGTTGATGAGTAGGACGCGGCAAGTAGCGCAGCCCCGATCCCAGAGCCCTCTTCCATGACCCTCAGCGTGACGGTGGAGGCGACCTCATCCCCTAGGATCTCCACCAGGGCTTCCTTGATGTACTCCCTGAAGACCGAGTAGCCCTGGTAAAGGCCACCCTCGATGGCGACCACCGACCTCTTGGGCTCGCCCCGGATCTTTCGAACCTCGGTCGTGCCACACAGGGTCCCGTCACGGCCAATCTTCTGCAGCACCGCCACGATCCCAGCGGCCGCCAAACGAGCGGCTCTTTGGGTGATGACGTCGCAGACCCTCCTCACGAGTTTACGGGTCCTCAGAGGAATGTCTTGGATCTGTGTTCAAATCAATGGGTCTAGAGTTGAGATTTTATTTTTTATTAAAGCAGCCGATAAGAATATACAAAAAGGTTCCTATGAGAGCTAGTAGAAATTAAAGCTAACCTTCAGATGTTGTTCGAGTACCATTGCAACTGCTCTCAGATCTGGGGAATCGTCCTCGCGCATAGCAGCCAGACAAGGTGTGCTGTACGAAATAAGATGATGACATCAAAGTTTTTACACGTACAAAAGATTATACTCTAATCTATTAGCAGATCAAACAACAAAGTAGATACAAAGATACAGGGGGGGCCAAAAGGTACCTTAAAATGAAAGGGGTGGATAAGCAATTCGTAGCAGAACCAAATACATCAGACTCTTGTGCCATTTTTCGGAGAACCAGTCTTGCAATCTCGCCAAGATACACACCGGATATCATTTTTTCAAAGGTCTATATAACCGTGAACTGATGTTAGTTTTAAATTACCTCGGACTTTTCAGCATTCATTTCAAAATTAAGCTATGCCATAAGTAAGAAAAATCTTCACGAAATCTTACTTGGTCATAGTGATCATGTGTCCCGTCATCTTTGAAACATATGTCATAGGGAGTTAATGGTACTTGGGGAGGCCGGAAACTACCCCATTCTACATTTACAACCTTAATAATTAGGAAAGTAGCATCATTAATTAGTATATAAAATAAAAAGCATGATCGAGTTCATATTTCTTAACATTTCAATCAAATCAAAGTGTACCGTTAGTTCAGAGGTAAGAAGACAGCGGCTTTTAGTAATTGCAACACTGCGTTCGATATAGGAAGCATTTGTACCAGCTCCAATAATCACTGAAGCTACAGTATCCTCATCATAATAGTGCCCCATAGCCAATGTGCCCACAGCATTATTTACCTGTTTCGACAATAGCATATGACATAAAAATGAAATGCATTAGCTGGCAGGATGTTTTGATTCTGCATAACTCAATCATTTTTCCACCATAAGAAAATAAATTGTGTGATATTTACAAAAGTTAAAACATGTGAACAAACATATATATCCTGTTCTAGCATTCACTTAAGAAATGGTGTTGTGACATTTTTCTCTTATTGTACAATCATGTTATTTACAGTCATACACAGACGTGAGATTATTCATATTTGTTCATTATAAGTCAAAAATGATATCGCAGTATTGTACTTTAGCACTCTCACTTTCTATTAAAACTATTACAAGCATAGTTCAGTCAAATTAGCTCAACTAGAACTATTGTTTGCCAATAAATTTAATTAATCTACTTCAACCAGTGACGCACGTACCAATGCAGTGACCTGCAAGTTGAGTCCATTCCGAACAAGGGCTTCATTTAAGCACTGAGCAACATCTTTACCAACCTGCGATGATCCAAAATACGTAACGTGTCACTATGTCAAATAGCAGAATTAATACCACTCTTTGAAAGATGTTATTAAATATAAGGAGATTCAACAGGTTGGTACAAAATATACAAAATACCACTCTTTGATTATAAATTTCCTCCCATCCACTATCATGAAAACAATTACTGAATACATGACTTTGTAACTTACAGCCTCTTGAATTGAAAATTCTTTAGTCCACCTAATTAAGGACCCTGATGATATGGAATCTTGTCTAACGGGAAAGGAAAATGTAAAACCAAGTGCCCTCCCTTCAGCATTTCCACCCTCTCTCTCAATAAAATTCTTTAGCGCCAAGGCAATCATATTGAACAAATCCTGGAAAGAGAGCAGAATTCAGCACATACTGATGCAATACATTTTGCAAGGTGCGGAAATAAAATGGTGACATATATATTGACAATGGCATGCATATACCTCACTTGTACCCTTAGTCAATTCCTCGGGGATTGGTCGATGTTCAACCTTTTTATTGATAACCATAGATCCCGAACCAAGTTCTAGTTTCATAACTCTAAAGCTTGTTCCTCCAAGATCAATGGCGTAATAGATGCCTTCCTCACTCCTGTTTTAAATGAATATATGAATCAATGTATGAGAATAATACAATTGTATTCCTAAGAAAATGAATTTACAATTACTGTGTGTGACGAGTAAAAACTATTCTTCCCTCAAAAAAAGGAGAGCAAAAACTATTCTCCATAAGATCTATATATGATTATATGCTAAACATCATTACATGTAAATGCCGTCACTGGATCGGAGTTGCTAGGGAGCAGTTTTAATAAATTAATAAAAAGAATAATAGCGTCTAATAATTCAAAAATCTATTGCTGCTACGATGGAGAGGGATAATGTTTTATCCAATGAAAAAAATTTGAAAACCTAAAAAGTCACCAGGAGGACGAAAAGCAATAGAAAAACAGTTAGACTACAAAGTAAATAATACCAACGTTACAACAGAAATGGAATTTCTAGTACCCACGAAATGATTAACACAAAACATCATTGCATAAACCTTATAATCCATATCAGCGCATTAAACACCCTAATAATAAGAGCTCCATGTCTAATTTCCATTAGAAAGAGCGCTGCATTCTATAGTACTCGACCTACCAACTACCAACCCCTACCAAAACACCACAAGATCACATAGCGGAAGAAACCCTTCCATGCATGACGCCATGAACACCAGACAGACAGAGAGCAAACCAAGCCACCGAACAAAACGGAGAGGAGAGAGACGATCAAGGGGCATGGTGTGTATAGTTTACCCGTCGGGTAGCGCGTCGACGCAGGTGAGCAGCATCCGGACCTTGCTGGCGCCCTCGGACGCGAGCCCGGCGAACATCTCGATGGCCAGCGAGTTGGCGACGCGGCGGAGCCGCTCCGTGGGCGTGGCGCACCCTTCCTCGAGCCCGCGCACCACAGCCACGGCCCGGTTCCACCGCCTCCGCGCCGTCGTCCGCCGCGCCACCAGCGTCGCCGCCACGCCGCTCGTCACCGCCGCGGTGCACACCGCTGCCACGCGCAGCCACTGCCCCCGCCCCATCGATGTGGGCCCTGCAGAGCGCGAGATCGGCTCGGGGGGCGCTGGACCCCCTGCCCCGCAAGAGCGCAGCGAGCGCGAGGTTTTTGCCCGGGGATCGGTGGTGAAAGCGTGCTGCGGCTGGGGCGAGCCGGCGAGCGGACGACGGCGACGAATAAATAGGCGAGTCGAGGAGAAGGGGGGCGCAGCGCAGGGCGGGCGCGGCCGGGCGCGGGGGGACGTGGCGTGGCGATCGGTATAGAAGGCATGCTTTTAAGGAATTTTGTATCATTAATAATGTGATATCTCTCCCGTTTTGTCAAGTTTTAAAACGTTTCCTACGGCAAGCATTTATTTCTTTCCAAAATGTTTTTGGTCAACTAATAATCTTGCCAAGATTCGCGCCGCCGAGACAAAACACATCAGACGCAACCATATCCTCCTCATCATCTCTATACCAAATATTTTGAAGCTACAATTTATATCAGCAATATCTTCTTAGGCAAACATTGATGACAGTGCCTGATTTTTGCTGCTAATAAACAAGACAGTATATTCTTTTTTTTTTTAATCCTGTGGGACCATGGAAACATTGTTGAAGGCTCTGTTGTGCTGGGTTAGATTAAAAAGAAACGGTCCATTAAGGAACGTGCATTGGGGGAGACTGTGCGGGAGAGGACATAAGCCACATCAGGAATCAGGAGCAAGCTGTGCCAAAAGTTTATGAGAATGAGCAATCTTTTTTTTTTTTGAGACAGGGTATGAGCAATCTTAATTCAGCAAAAATACTCTCTACAAAACCAGCAGTGGCGATACAAGTTGCTCTATGCTCAAATGAGAGCACCCACCATGATGCAGTAAACCCAACATGGGCCAATTCCAGTAGCCCAGTAGGCGGCACTCCTCTCGCTCCGGCTGGATGCGCACCTTGTGGCCTCTTCCAGCGGCATGAACGGCCCACCGATTCAACGGGCAGAACGGACGCCAGCTCTTCTTGAATCTTGGAATTTTTTGAGAACCATCCATCACTCTGCTCCTGCTCTCCACCTGCTTCCTCTGAATCTGTGGTTGTTGGACGTTGACTGCCAATGACAGAAAAAAAATGATATTCATAATATTACTAGATTTAACATAAAAATATATTATCATAATTTCAAATTTTGTTTTTATGTACATTATTGAGCAGAATCGAAAAAAGTGACTTTGATTAAAAGGAGCGATTGGATTTATTTATTTATTTGACGTCCGTTAATTAGTTCAAACTAGTATATCAGAACAAAGTATTAGTCTTCTCGGCTGGTTGACTGACCTACAGCCAGCCGGTTGGAACTGGAAGGCTTTGAACTGTTCTGTTGCATAATAATGTTTTGCCACGGTGCTCTGTGGAATCATTTTTCATTCAGTAATCAGTAAACTGTCTATACTTGCCGACACTGCCGTGCAACTACTCCCTCTATTTTTTAAATATAATCATAATTAACTTTGATCAATAACTTTAAACATTTGTTTTATTTAAAAATTTATTTAAATATATGAAATAAAAAGTAATAAAATATATAATATTTTTTATACTTTTTAAATACTATTAATTGTTAAATTTCATGATAAAAATTAACTGTGACTATATTTAAAAAATAAAAAAATATTTTTTTTTAGTTTTGAAAAAGATGTCGACAAGCATATTGATAACCAAGTTGCTTCGTGGTTCCGCGCTGTTGACCTCTTCGTTTGCCTTCCGGCGTACATAAAAAAACCTGCCTGTCCCTGCTGGGTGCTGGAGCCTAAAACAAGCACTGTAGTACTGCTGCTGTTGGTCAGCTAAGCTTTACCCTGCCGCTGCCCGCTGCCATGGAGAATCCGGCGTTCACGGCGGAGCTCGACGTCTCCCGTGGCTCGTCATACTGCCGGTTCGTCTCCGGCGTGCGTGACCAGCTCGTGCGCCACGCCGGCGCGACGCGCCAGCTGGACCTCGTCCTGCTCCGTGAGCAGGAGTCCGACCCCAGGAGGGCGCCGTGGTTCGGCGTCACGCTGCGGTGCGGCTCCGGTGAGGAGTCGGTGTTCCTCCGGATACGTGCGGACAACCTCTACATCACCGCTTTCCAGAACCCGGCGGGGCGGTGGTGGGAGTTCAAGGGCGTCTCTGTCATCGCGGCGCAGACGACGCAGGCCAGTCACGCAGCTCTCGTTCACCGACGAATACGGCGATATGGGTTCACAAGGCAGAGGTAGGCCTGGACAAGGTCCTGCTCGGCAAAGAGCAGCTCCAGAACGCGGTGCGCCAGCTTGCCGGGGCCAGTGCCGGCGGAGGAAGCCAGAAGCAGACCGCGAGATCACTGATGACCATCTCGGTGATGATCTGCGAGGCCATCAGGTTCAAGAGCGTCGCCGGCGTTCTCGAGCACATGATGCTCCAACCCACCAGCCGTCCGCAGCACGCGCTGCCGGGACACATGGTGGAGCAGGTGAAGAACTGGAGCAGCCTGTCCGAGTACTGGCTCGGAGCCGTCCGGTTCGCGCAGGCGTTCCTGCCGCGCATCGAGGCCACCGAGGGCAGTCTGGATGGGTACGGAGACATACCCCAGCACCTGCTCGCCCCGCTCAAGATCGGGTGCCAGGACCACGCCATGAGGGCGTCGCGCTGAACCGGCTCAGGCCGCTGCAGGACAAGCACAAGCAGGCGCTCGACGAGTACTGGCGCGCACGCTTGACAAGAAAAGGGAAAAGGGTTACTTGAACAAATAATTCTTCTCACGAGTAAGGAAATTTGTATCATTAATGATGTGATATCTCTCCCTTTTTGTCAAGCTTTATTTATAACTTTCCTACTACTACGGCAAGCGTTTAGTTTTTGTTTCCAAACTTTTTTGGTCAAATAATCTTGTCAAGATTCGCTACAGCAAGCGGGCAACCATATCCTCATCAATCGTCTCTATACCAAATATTTTCAGAATCCTAGAATCCACATTTTTATAGCTAGATTCTCTAGATTGTGAGAAGCAGTAGTGGAAACAAACAGTTCTTATGAGTTTTTCTCACAACTTACAAATCAGCTTATGGAGGAATATGCATATAAGTCGTGCCACAAATAAATGTCGTCAAAAGTGCGTACAACCATAAGGTCAAGTCATGAAATATTTTTTTCACACCTTATACTCCGATCTAGTGGGTCATATTTTAATGAAAACATGAATAATCAAGAGTTGCATATTGCTTCAAATGCCTATCATATGTGCCAATGCCTATATTCAACATTGTGCAAGCAAATGCGCCTCAATAAAAATATAATTAATAGTATATGAGCCATATTTCACATCTCTGCGCCATCTCCCGTTCAAACACTGTGTATCCCCTAGCTACATCCAGTATAACAAAACAATTAAAGATCAATTATGATAATAGCCAGCAAGCCAAGCATAAAATTAGTCATGTTTTCATTTATTCTAGACAAATTGCCTACACTTTTACAAGGCTCATATTGATTGTTAAACATTTTGATATATTGTAATTTACCAGGCTCATATTGAAGGCACTGCTGAAATGCCTTTAATTTAGTTCTTTCGAGGTATTTTGGTAAAATTTCTTTAAAGACATTTAGTGACACGACTATCACCGATACTTTTCTAAAATGCTTTCAAAGACTTTTGAAGGCATTTTCATGACTTTGAATGGCATTCCTGAAATGCCCTGTAGTGACAGCCGTGTTGTGCTTTCCATTGCTTTATATTTCGAAGAATAGTACAAAAAAACGCTGTAAAGTTTTGTAGCACCATCATCACTGTTGTGTCCAACTCCGACAATCCCAACAGCATCAGCCCAGTGAGCTTGGAGCAGAAAATGTGCATGAAACACCAGGAGACGCCAAAAACGAAGACCGCTTAATTAAACTGATGCAACTAGTACTAATAAACATGTTTCAGTTATTAGCAATTACTTGGCAAAAGATTTCTACATATTGTGCATAACATACATATATATATATATATATATATATATATATATATATATATATGTACGTACGTACGTGGACGAATTATTTGTTCATGTAACCCTTAATTTGACTGAGAAAACTGAGGTAAATTGGATATACATACGATGATCGGGCCATCCAAACCCGGTCGTCTGACCAGTGACCAATGACCATGCAGCTAGCAAAATCAGCATCATGCGACTATCACCGCCTCACCGGTAATAAAATATGATCACCATTCAATGGTCCACGTTGCACAGTTACAGTAGGAAGGTTGGGTCGAACCACCCGGTCAGATCGTTTTGATCCTCCTCAAACTCTAAAAAAAATAAGATCAAGTTCTTATTACCTGTTCGTGAGTGATTCACGCCACTATATGATGGGTGAATCAATCTCTATCCTTGTTTAATCCTGTGCAAGTCGCGCCAGTGCTCGTCAAGCTCCTGCTTGTGCTTGTCGGTCTGCAGATGCTTCCGCCGGTTCAGCGCGACGCGGAGCGCCCTCATGGCGTGGTCCTGACACTCGATCTTCAGCAGGGCGAACAGGTGCTGGGGTATGTCACCGTACGCATCCAGACTGCCCTCGGCGGCCTCGATGCGCGGCTGGAACGGCTGCGCATACCGGGCGGCTCCGAGCCAGTACTCGGACAGGCTGCTCCAGTTCTTCACCTGGTCGACCAAGTGTCCCGGCAGGGCACGTTGATGCTTGGTGCTTCGTAGCATGTGCTTGAGAAGGCCGGCGATGCTCCTGAACCTGATGGCCTCGCAGATCATCAGCGAGAGGGTCATCAGGGACTCCGCGGTCTGCTTCTGGCTTCCTCCGGCACTGGCCCCGGCGAGCTGGCGCACCGCCTTCTGGAGCAGCTCTTTACCGAGCACGAGGTCGCCCAGGCCTACGCCGGCCGCTCTCTCCATACTGCCGTATTCGTCGGTGAACAAGAGCTGCGTCGCGGTGGTGTGGGCGATGAGAGAGACACCCACGAACTCCCACCAGTGCCCCGCAGGGTTCCGGTAAGCGGAGATGTAGAGGTTGTCCGCGCGCGCGTATCCGGAGGAACACCGACTCCCCGGAGCCGCACCGCAGCGTGACGCCGAACCACGGCGCGTTCCTGGGGTCAGACTCCTGCGGACGAAGCAGGACGAGCTCCAGCTCGCGTGTCGCGCCGGCGTGGCACACGAGCTGGTCAGGCACGCTGTCAACGAACTGGCCGTATGACGAGCCAAGGGAGACGTCGATCTCCGCCGTGAAGGCCGGATTCTCCATGGCAGAGCTCGCGCAGCTGGGTAGAGTGTACTGCTTATTTTGTTCTAAGCTGACATCTTTTTCAAATCGAAAAAGAAAAAACAAACAATAGTCAGTACGATCTGGCGCGATGTCGGCAAGTAAGTATATACGTTAAACACTGAATGGAAAATGATTCTACAGAGCAGCGTGGCATAACATTATGCCGAAGAACAGTTCAAAGCCGGCATGGAGAATAGTATATGTGCCAGCATGTTGTCATGTGTACTGCTTACTCCATTTAATTAATCGAAGTCAATTATTTTTTAATTCTGCTCAAGAATGCACAAGAACAATTTTAAAATAAAAAAAATACAAATTATGATAATAGTTTCTTTAACTTAAATCTAGTAATATCATTCATACTATATTATTAATATATTTTTTTACCGTTTGCAGTCAACATTTAAAAGTATTCTTCAACAACCCAGAATCTGAGGAAGAAGTGCAGAGCATAATATGATGGCTCCAAAAAAAATTTCAAGAAAACATGTGATTTATGTCACTCAAACATCAAGAAGAGCTGGCATCCGTTTTATCCGTGGCATGACGTCATTTGTTGGTGGCCCGTTTAAGCCGCTGTAAGAGGCCCACAAGGAATGCATCCAGCCCCTACACACGGACACGGCACACGGCCTTTGGATCCAGCCCGAGCGGAGAAGTGCCGCTTACTGGGCTACTAGAACTGACCCATGCACTGGAGACACAGAGATAGAGAGAGATGAATTATAAGTGGGTCATCGAGGCTGAGATGCGCATAATTGTTTCTGGATGACGATGACATTAAACACCAAATGGAAACACAGATTTTATTTTTTTCGAAAGGAAACACAGATTTTAGTGGAAACAAATCATCCAATGGTGTAAAATAATTAAGGTGACGTGGCTGTGCTAGAGGAATACCAAAAGTTAAGACTTGTTAGTGCATTGTGCTGACAAACACAGTCGAATCAGTGTTCAGACTTTATAATATACGTACAGTACTCCACACTCTATCCCTACGACTGAGCTGCCTGTTCTGAGATTTTACGAAGTAACCAGAGACGCCTCGCTGTTAACGGAAAATTGAACGAATAATTAGCCATAAATGAACACCCATATCAAATCTAGGATTTGAACCCAGGTAGGTTGGTTCCACCACAAGGAGCCTAACCATCTGAGCTAAGCTCAGTTTCATACTCTTATTATTTATACATATTACATATGACATAATATTTATTTACATGTAAAAAAACTATAAAAATGTTTATAGCATATACAATATTGTTAAATCTGCGCATTAATTCAGTTGCAATGGTTTTTTCTTATGGTCGTCACATACTGATTAATATTAGCTTCTCGGTAATAGCATAAAACATTATGGCCTATAAAAAATAATGATGTACAATATATTTTTTTATGTCAAATATCATATTACGTTAGTTTGTAATGACACACAACAAATTATCCCTTTTTTATATGTACTTTTATTGTTTAGTATGTTAAGCTGTTAAGCGCCCTTCCATAATGTTCGTTTAACTTCTTCTAATTGTTGGAAAAAATTTAAAGAAGATACTTCAGTACAATATGTGGTAGGTTTATCAAAAGAAATCGATCACTGTATTTTATTCTTTATAATGCTAACAAAATATTTCAACCGAGTGTTATTGCTAATTATTGTCACAAAAATATTACTTGAGCTATAGTTAGTACCTATTTTTGAAATCCCGCTACAACACGCAGGCTATCATATAGTATCTTTTATAAACATAACCCACTAAAACCATTTCTCTACTCTCGCATTACACTACATCATCTAAAAATTTCACTCCTTGAGTGGCAATCTACAATGCATCTCATGTTGAAGTATAAGTGGATTGCCCTTCTTTCCTCATTAGCTTAGTCTTTTGGGTAAACTGGTTAGATGCATGAAACTCAATATCATATCAAAACCAGAGGTCTCGAGTTCGAATTCTAGCAGAGGCAATTTATCTCATCCATCCAGTCAATTGTTTTCCAACCCTTTCTTTACTTGGCGCCTCATAAATTTCCTTGCAAGTGGAGAGAGGTGAGGAGCCTATATGAAATCAAGAAAAACATTAGTGACGATCTCTACGACAACAAAAAAAAAAAAACATTAGGGAATCATCGATGTTACAAATCCTCCAGGACATATGCTTTGCCCACCAGTTCTTTACTTGCTTCATTAGTCTCACCAAATTAGCCAGGAGAGAAGTTTAACAGGTCAAATAACGTGCAAGACCTTCTGATCAATTTTTTCATCCCATCCTGCATGTCCAAGCACTTCATCACACCCCTACATACACACTGTCAGGAGAGAGCTCAGACATGCCAAAAAAATCTTATTATACAAACCCACCATCAGAATTGATGTCAATAATAGCATGATCATTTTATCTTTCCTCATACTCAATTTTTTTTTCATATCATATATATAAACCAATAGATATCATCCCTTCCTCAATCCTCACTAATCATATTCTCTACTTCACCACATATATACCAACACCACCATTTTGTCGTCCTGAAGAACACCAAGTAGTGCTCCGTGGTCCTATCTCTCTTGATATGAGCTTGGTGGATAACTTCTGATGTCGCGTGAGCGTGGTACCACGCATTGGGACTTCTCATCCACCACAACTCTCAACCCGTTTTCTACACGATTCAATCTATTGTTTAAGGCATCTATTTTATTTGTTGTATCATTTCAAATAATTTTTTTTTGTAAGAACCTCTGTAAAAGCTGTTTTTTTGGGTATCTACATAAGCAATTTTTGTACCCATCCACCACCATTGATCCCTCTCCCTTCCTCCTTTGGCATCTCGCTGGAGACCGGAGGGAGTGGGGATCCATAGCCTTCTACAAATTTTAGCAGATCGAGTCGTTTAGGGTTAGGATCTCTGCATGTCAAATTTTTTGATATTGACGATTTATCTCCTCCTCCTCCTCCTCCTTCTCCTCCTCCTCTCCAGCAACGGTGGGATGTAGAGTGGATTCGGTTTCTCCATGGCGGATCTATTAACGATGAGGGAGACAACGTTGTCAACAACTTTATCGGCTCGATATGAAGGTTTAGTTTTTCGGACGAACATTGAGGTGAAGATGATGTTGTTGTCATGGAACAATTTTCTCCGGTCTCTTTATCTGTTTTGTTATGGTGTGATCTGACCACAATGAAAGACTGGACTAGAGAGAATAATTTTCGAATTAGTTTTCTATATTTTGGTAGCAGAAAGAAGAAAAAGGAAGGCGCAGCAAAGAAGAAGGTTCCCCACTTACATGCTATAAATGTTGGCCGTTATTTATTGGACATGATGATGTACTCAGCTATGTTTTAATATAATTCTTTTTTTAAAAAAAATAGTTTAAATGTACGAATTACAGCCCTTTTTTTAAAAAATATAATACTATACCTTTACGAGCCTCTTTATGTACTGTTAGTTGCATTTAAATGAAATCAAAGCCCTCAGCACCGTTGACTTTTTGACCATACCATCCCTGCCTGCTGGTAGCGACGGACTCGGGGCTTTGTGTAACGCATTTCCAAAACTAGCCGTTGCGGCCTCATCACCTGCTTCCGCCCGCATCACACCAACACCACCCGCTCCACTCCTCTCAATTATTTTTCTCACACTACTCTTCAGCCTCTCTCTCTCCCCCCTCTCCACCGCAGGTCGGAGAATTCAAACGGGTGCCTCCTCGCAATCTCAAGTCGCAATACAAGTAGAGAGAGAGAGAGCAACTGTGCTTGGGCACCACATCACCTCAACCCGCAACGCCAACGGCTTACTCGCCTCCTCTCACCGCACCGGCGGCGGCCACGGCAGTGCGGCCTCTGGCGGCTGGCACTCAACTGCACCGCCGGAGTCTCTTCGCGCACTTCCAGGGGGCTCTGCTTGGACGGATCTCCCTCCCTACCCTGCCGCGCTGGTGAGTAGCCTCTCCGCTCCGCTCCGCTTCGTCCTCTAATCGATTTTCTCGCACGGCGCGTTTAGTTCCGCGTGCTACCGCCGGCCGCCGGCGGTGGACTTCATCCAGCAGCGTGAGCAGTAGTCGCGGACTCGCCGATCTGCTTCGGCGGTCGCCAGGGTCGGCCGGACGGAAAATTTCCCGCCGGATTCGAAACGGCAGGTGCGGTGCAGATTAGGAAATTGGTTTTGTTCGTTTTGGGCGGATTTGTTCGGGTAAGGAAGGTAGGTGTAGTTCCCAGATCCGGGTTTCCATATTCTAATCCGCTTACCGGGTGTTATTTTTACCCTCCTTTTTGTTTCGGACGTGATCTGGAATTTGAAAGGATGTTTCCTTTTTTGTGGGAATGTGAATCAGCAATTTTCGAGGTAGATTGAAGGGCATCAGACGCTGCGCGGATTTTTTATAAGGGAATGTTCGTTGTTGAAGCTCTCAGCGCTTGTTTTGGGACGGGTTGGTTGGTTGCTGTTGTTGTTCGTTGTTACAGCTCTGCTATTCCCTTAAGCGATCTACTATTTCTCTGCTTGCTATTGTAATGGTTAATGTTTGCGTGGATCGATCTACATTTTGTTTTGTACATTACTGTATGTGTTTCAGTTTCCAATATTTGAATTCTAGGTGTTCGTTGTTGGATAGATCTCTATGTAATTAAGTACAACCTCTGCGATTTATTTCAGCTGCTTGAGCGATATATTCATTTTAATGAATATAAAAGGCACCCAAGGGGCTGCAGCAATCAATTATGGCATTCTGCATCCTTACACAATATATTTTTTTTTTCTAAAAGGCTCTACTAGTTTGCCTGCATTTATCTAATTTACTTATTCGTATAGGAATGTAATGTAAGCTAATTGACATTTGACCATTGTTGCATTTTGGCAGATTCAGCTTGGTTTGTTGCTCCGTTCCCTGCCTTCTTTCTGCAGTTCCTTACAAATGGGTGGATCGAAACCACCAAGCACCCCTTCATCCAAAGTTGAGCGCACACCAATGTCGACCCCTACCCCTGGTGGCAGCTCAAGGGCCGCTACACCTGGTGGTGGCTCCAGGCCTCCTACACCTGGTGGCAGCTCAAGGGTGAAGGAGGAGAAAATCTTTGTTACAGTAAGGGTGCGGCCATTAAACAAGAAGGAGCTGGCCGTGAGGGATGACATAGCATGGGAGTGTGTCGATAGCCAAACAATTTTGTACAAAGGCCCCACACAGGACCGTGCTGTACCGACCTCTTACAGTTTTGGTACAGTATCAAATAATACATTCATGAGAAATGCAAGCTCAAGAAAACTTGTTTCTAACTAATTGATGTCTTTGTATCCCCTCCAGATAAGGTATTTGGGCCAGCATGCCAAACTGATCTTGTTTATGAAGAGGGAGCGAAGGATGTTGCAATGTCTGCATTGACCGGCATCAATGGTACTCAATGCTCTCACTTTGCACATTGGTTGTAATGAATTGATGACGCACATGATCCCTGACATTTTGTTGTTGTTGTTTTGCAGCCACTATTTTTGCTTACGGACAGACCAGCAGTGGTAAAACATTCACGATGAGAGGTGTTACAGAAAGCGCTGTTAATGATATTTATAAGCATATAGAAAATGTGAGTTTTATATATATGTGTGTAGAAGTCAAAGCTTTGTGTTTTGACAAAGAAATAAGTCTCTAACCTGTTCATAAATCATAACATATTGTTGTTTCTTGCTTAGACTCCTGAGAGGGAATTTGTTATCAAGATTTCTGCCATGGAAATTTACAATGAGATTGTGAAGGATCTTCTACGACCTGAGTCTGGCCCCCTTCGCCTGTTAGATGATCCTGAGGTCTGTTTACAATCTGACTCCCTTCATAGTACCCAAAAAGATTATTGAGGTTATAATGATTGAACTAAACATTATTATGGTTTGACAGAAAGGAACAATAGTGGAGAAGTTGCAAGAAGAAATTGCTAAGGACAGTCAACATCTAAGGCATCTAATCAGCATCTGTGAAGGTGACTAGTAATGTAGTAAAATAAAATAAAATCCTAATTGATTTATCAAATTTAATGACCTAACAAATACCTCAGAACAAAGACAAGTGGGGGAGACTGCACTAAATGACACCAGTTCACGTTCCCACCAAATCATTAGGCTGGTATGTATCCTGTTCACATCGACTCATTCCAAACGAAAATGGTGAGGAAACCATTGACCTTTTTATATAACTGTATGTAGACACTTGAAAGCAGGCTCCGTGAAGTGTCAGGTTGTGTAAAATCTTTCATTGCTAGCCTGGTAAGCATGCTGTCCTACTTCAGGAAGTTGGTACACTGCAATTCATAGTCTGAATAATGGGCTTATTCTGTTCACAGAATTTTGTTGACCTTGCTGGAAGTGAAAGGGCAGCACAGACACATGCAATAGGTGCACGGTTGAAAGAGGGCTGCCATATAAATCGCAGCTTGTTAACTTTGACTACTGTCATCAGAAAGCTAAGGTTTGAGTTTGGAAACTCAAGTTTCACATGCCAATTAAAATTCTGAATCCTATGTATATCTAAGGGTCAATCTTTCCTCTGCACGTTGAATACTTCTGCTAATGGAATGCATCCATGAACTCTGCACTTGCTGTATTTTCCTATTTGCTATATAGTCTTAGTTTTTAACTCTCATCTGTTGGATGTGTTAACTTCCTAAACAAGTTACAGATACAGAGGTAACATATCTAACAACGAATTTAAGAAAAAAAGAAACACACAGCATTCTGCTAATCATATTATATGCTCTGTGAAGCTACTAACTAACATATTGGTTTTGTTCTAATTGATCCAGTTGTTATTTATGCAAGTTAGTTAGTATATATGAACTAAACCTATGCTCTTTTACATTACGTGATAGTGCTTCTTAATCCTTGATCTCTTAGCTGAATTATTGAAAGTCAAAATTGAGTATAAAGGTTTTTTGGCATGTAACAGTGACACATTAAGAAGATCTGCCATGACTTATAAATACTATTATTGCATATTCCTATGCAAAAACTGCTAGATTACTATTGCATATGTAACTGAATAGATGCAATACTCAATGCTTGTTTTAGTTTGACCTCGAACAATCCTTAGGTTTAGTAAAGAAAAACAGCACAATGATATATTTTCATATTAGGATATCTCACAAGTTAATAACATGTTCCAAGACAAATAACTGCTAAAATGGATTCATTGTTTCATTTATCTCACTTTGTTTCTCCAGTACATGTACTCTCAGTATGGTTAACACTCAATGAGTAAGTTCCACTTACGAACAATACTCGCAGAAAACACATTCACATATCAAGCATTAATGCCTGTGATTGACCGTTCCGCTCCTTCCTGAATTGCCTGTGTGGAAAAATTAAGTTGGTTGTCTACATTACACTCTCGGCTATCTGTGTTGCAGAATTTGCCTCTCTTTTTCCTGCAGTGCATTCAATTTTCTTGAAATGTGGATATATTGTGGGTCAAAAAAAATGTGGATGTATCAGAATTAAGCACTCAAGACTCATTAGCTGGTTTAGGACTGAAAATACTAATTGTAATTTCCACTGCAGCTCGGAGAAAAGAAGTGGACATATACCCTACCGAGATTCAAAGCTGACGCGCATTTTACAGCTTTCTTTGGGTGGAAATGCCAGAACAGCAATCATCTGTACTATGAGCCCCGCCCTAACACATGTAGAACAATCTAGAAACACTCTTTTCTTTGCAACTTGTGCAAAGGAGGTCACAAATACAGCCAAAGTTAATATGGTAAGGGCTGTGATTGAGAGACATCTTTCCTTGTGTCTATTCTTGACATCACATCAGTGTGCAACTAAAGAATACATGTTTTATACAGGTTGTCTCAGATAAACAATTGGTGAAACACCTTCAGACGGAAGTTGCTCGACTAGAAGCAGAACTAAGAACGCCTGACCGTGGCTCCTCTACTGATGTCCTCATAATGGAAAGGGACAGGAAGATTAGACAGGTAAGTCTTTGATCAAGTTTTCCCTAAGTACTCAAAATGATTTTTTTATCTTTTGCTTGATCTAACAAGACAAAGCTTGTAGATGGAAATTGAAATGGAGGAACTCAAGAAACAGCGAGATAATGCACAATCCCAGCTTCAAGAACTGCAGAAGAAGATGGGTGATCACCAGCCAACGGTAAGGCTCTGCCCTTGCTTGTCCAAAATTTCTCTCTTTATCTCCTTTTTTTAACCACTAATGAACTCTTTCTAATGCCACACAATTCTTTCAGGGGTGGAATCCCTTTGAGTCGCCACAAAAGGCCAGAAAGTGCCTCACATATTCTGGAACATTAGAGCCAAGCAACAAAATTAAGATGAGGAGCTCGATAAGGCAATCATATACTGCTCCATTCATGTTGAAGCATGAAATCCGCAAGCTGGAGCAGCTACAGCAACAGCTTGAGGTTGAAGCTAATCGTGCCATTGAAGTGCTTCACAAGGAAGTTGAATGCCATAAGCATGGCAATCAGGATGCTGCAGAAACTATAGCCAAACTTCAGGCAGAAATCAGGGAGATGCAATCTGTTAGATCTGAGAACAGAGATGTAGAGATGATTGCAGATGAAGCAAATGGATCTGATTTGAAAGATGAAATTTCTAGACTTCATATGCAGGACAATGACATTGCCAAGCTTGAGGCGAAACTAGAGAATGTGCAAAGGTCTATTGACAGATTGGTGATGTCACTTCCAAATGTCGGCATGCCATGTAATGAGACTACACCAAAGAGCAACAGAGCAAAGAAGAAGAAGAAGACACTTCTTCCACTGGGTGTAAGCAACAACATAAACAGAGCAAATCTTCTAAGGACGCCTTGCCCTCCCAACTCTTCTAGTAGGCCTTCAGAATCAGAAGTTGAGAACAGGGCCCCAGAGGGTGACACCATGTCTCTTGAGGGTTCAGAAAAGGCTACTCCCACCAAAAGTGAAGATGGTGATATATCATCACGTGATGAAACACCACGTTATAGGCGCTCCAGCTCAGTCAATATGAAAAAAATGCAACGGATGTTCCAAAATGCTGCAGAAGAAAACGTGAGGAATATAAGGGCTTATGTTACTGAACTGAAGGAGCGAGTTGCAAAGCTTCAATACCAAAAGCAGCTGCTAGTCTGCCAGGTCACTTGACCTTGAACACGTATACTGTTGCTATTCACAAAACAGTGGTTCTGGTTTTCTTCTAACATATATTACAATGCAATATTTTGCAGGTCTTGGAGTTAGAATCTAATGACAGCAAACCGAATGATGACTTTGAAGAGGAAAACGCTGGACCTCTACAGAATGATTCATGGGAGAAATTATTCAAGGAGCAGATGCAGCACATTATTCAATTGTGGGATCTCTGCCATGTATCAATTATACACAGAACCCAGTTCTACTTGTTATTCAGGGGTGATAGGGCTGACCAGATATACATTGAAGTTGAAGTAAGAAGGCTGACATGGTTGCAACAACATTTTGCTGAGGTCGATGATGGAAGCCCCGCTGGTGATGACCCTACAGTTTCGCTCGCCTCAAGGTAAGTGCCATAATTATCAAACATGTCACTTATTTTTTTTTTCTTTTAGTATGCACGAGGCTGAATTTATTATGATAATTAAGTCCAGCTGTTAAGAGATATAGTGTTGAAGAGTCAAAAACTAAATGGAAGAAAATACACTGAATTTTATACTTTAATAGCCAGGTCTGTTTTATCAGGAGAGTGCAACAGTAGTTCTTTGCAATCATCATCACATAGATACTAGTTCAATACTAGTTATATTTATTTATTTTCATGGATCTAAAGGCTATAGGAAAAGAGCGAAACAGATCTATAGTTATGACTCAATGCACAATCATCATCACATACATATTAGTTATATCTTATTTTCGCACAGATCTAAAGGAACCTTTTATTCTTTTATATGCAGTATCAGAGCTTTGAGGAATGAGAGAGAATTTCTTGCGAGAAGGATGGGCTCAAGGCTAACGGATGAAGAGCGAGAGCGCCTCTTTATCAAATGGCAAGTCCCCCTGGACGCTAAGCAGAGAAAGCTGCAGCTAGTTAACAAGCTGTGGACGGACCCAAATGACCAAGGTCACATTGACGAGAGTGCAGATATAGTGGCCCGTCTGGTTGGTTTCTGCGAGGGTGGTAACATCAGCAAGGAGATGTTTGAGCTCAATTTTGCAGTCCCCACGAGTAGGAAGCCATGGCTAGTGGGTTGGCAACCCATTTCAAACATGATCAGGGAAAAAACTCAGCTTTGGTAAGCAGACGGCGGTGTTCGCCCCTCCCTTTACATTGCAGTGTCCCAAGGGAAATTGCCGAACTCCTAGATCGGTCAATGTCAATTGTCGTCCATCATGTCACCAGTCCTTACTTCTCGTTGCTGTACAAGAATTAGAATGTCCTTGCATTCTTGAACTCAAGAAAAGCTCACAAATTTCTGTCTGCTGTTTGTTGAATACAAGAAGGGCCCATTCCAGGTTCCTATGGAGCATCTTTTGTTCTCCTATAGCTGGATTCCTCAAAGAATGAACTCAGCACCTTAAACTGGCCCTATTTCTTTCGGTTAACATGGACATGGATCAAAAACAATAAATTACATGAATGTGTATTCACACCAGGCACACTCACATTTTGCTTTTCACGTGAGGCACGCGGGGATGGTAGAACACCGCAGCCTCTCAAATACAATAAAAACAGTCTCACCAGGGACTAGCAACTCATTCAATATCTAGTTCGAGGTCTTTGAGGTGACTTAATTCTATGAGTATTGCTTTTGGCTTTATTCTACAAAATGATTATATAAATTTATACAGTTAGTCGTTTGCGATGGGGATAAAGTAAAGAAAAAATGAATTTCACCCTTAGTGGTTCCGCCACCCCTATTTCATGTTATTTGTCATGTTTTCTAGCGTTTTCTATTATTCTTTATATTATGTTGACATTTCTTAATTTCATTTATGTAATAAGGATAAATATTTTCCAAATTCACTTGGGGGGATTAACTTGAAAAGTACATTCTAAAGTCACGCAACAACGCGAAGGAAATTCATCTAGTTTATTATTATTGATATGGTCTGCTTGTTTAGCCCTTAGATTTGTTTCTTGTGCTGCCTATGCGTTTGAGTGTTGGCTCCCTGATGGCACTAGATTTACGAATAACAACTTAAGCCCATGTTTCGTTGGGCTTTTACCGGCGTTAGCTTTTATCAAAAGCCAAAATACAATCAAAGGGGTTGAAACCTGCAGTTGTTTTTGACCAAAGTCGCCTTTTGCTCAATACAAGTTTTCACAGCTGTTGTCCCCTGCTTGCTGTGGCTGCGAACCCGTGCTCCAGTTACGGCCGTGACGCGAGCTCCTCCTACGACGCAACGAGCTCCTCCTCCTCCCGCAACGCCGCGAGCTCTTCCTCCAGCGTGATAGGATTCGTCATTCCCAATCCTGCTCCACGCGGCGTGCATTGGTCATTCCTACTTGGCATTCACAGGTAGGAATGGATACGACGAGCATGAATGAAAGAATGTGAGTTGCGGAAAAGAATGAACATTGCCGTCGTGCAGGAATAAGAATGACAAATAGAAATGAACAGTGTCGCAGAGTAGTAACGAAAATAACGGATAGGGATAGGAATGCACAATGCATTACAGAGGGATTTACGAAAGAAAAATATATAATAAGGATGGATAGCTAGCCACCGTTGTAGTTAGTAATTTCCCATACGCAATATAGGATCAAATTGAATTCCCATAGCCAGGCTCAGAATACACAATCCTCATTCATGTGAAATAACTCAGAATAAAAGCAAAATCCGCTTTCCAAATATATAATAAGACAATACATATATCTTGACCATCTGATCTACAGATTAATGCTCCTGTTTTTTCTAGAAACTTAACTTCAGCGTATACATCAAGTCACTCAAAATGCTATACTAATGTTCTCTTTAGTGTAATATGCATCACTTACAGGAACAAGAGTCATTGACGTTTGTCATAACCTTTCAAAGTTCCAAAGATCTGTCTCAAGAACTCCTTTTCACCACGGTATCTGTTCAACAAAATGCAGGCTAGAATGATTGTCACAAGTAAACAAAACAAGCATATTTATGCAGTGATATAGCACTTACATCTCAAGTGCCGAGATGCTCAAGCACATGACCCCAATCGCCATGTGAATGGGAAAGGTCTGCTTAAACCTATTTCGATTCAGAAACACCCTCTCAGAGAAAGCTGTGGTCAGCCCAGAGATGAGCAAAATGCCCCAGCCCGCTGGTAAGCACCGTCGGAAGTAGAATGAGCCCTGTAAAGACGTTAATTTTTTTTTCAAAAATAAAAGCTCAAGAAAAATCCCTACGTGAATCTGACGAAAAGAATACCTTGAAAAAGTCTTTGATAAATGCTATAGAATACATGATTCGTAGTGACATATCTTTACAGGGGTCAAGGCACAAATAAAGTTATCCAGGCAAAGGTACTTCCAAGAAAATATATAATCATAGACTGTAGTTGAAGGATACTGATGCAATTTGCAGCAATTAACCCCACAGCTCCAGCAAATTTAATCAAAATAACATTAAGAAAGATATAGACCACTGAGAAGAACAGTAACATATCATTTGACTTCTTAAGCTGGTCTTCATTTGCAACAGCATGAAGAAAAGCTTCAGATGTGCCTGAAAGCACAAGAGAACATAATCAGTAACTTTTCATCTGTCGTGCATCCAGATACTAACATAATAGTAACTAATATTGAGTTTACCTAATTCTCAGCCATACAAATGCATAACAGCATAGGTTTACATAGTTCATAACAGCAAATTACTTGTTCATCTAGGGGGGTGTTCAGCTAGTATATGCGGATTTGTCAAAAGGGTGTGTTCAAGAAAAACATAGTTCAAAAGCTTTAGAATTTCATCAAATGGTAAGTAAAAATAAATAATAAAGTAGAGTGGGTTTCATTCAAGTATAAAAACTCTTTTTACTTCAATGTTCCGCTAGAACGAGTTGTGGGGAACAAGCAGCAGCTTCAAATAAGGTTTTAGCAACCAAACCAGCTCAAACTTACTCTAATCAGAGCATTAGTGCACATAGCCAAGATTCAGAAGAATGTTCAAAAACAGCAGAAGAATTAAGTTGGTTTAATTGGACTACAATTTGTCATCAAATCCAGAATACTACAAGTTAAGAACTAAAATCTCAACTGACAAAAACAAAGAGATGTTGGTATTCTTCACGTTGCATCTCCCACAGGAAGACTAGCGGGAGGGGAGGTGGCAGAAGCTGAATCAGCAAGACAATTCTTGCAGAGCATCGGATCAGTGCACCAAGAAACAAAGCATTAATAATATCAATGACATGACAAAATAGATGGTGCCATTCTTCATGTGCATTTCCAATCAAAAAAACGGACATGGAACAGCATTAGGAGGCGGCAGCTAAAACACCTAGATAACATTGAATCATAGCACTGACAAATGTGGTATTACAAAACAAAACACAGAAAGTAGGATAATAAAAAAAATGCCCAGGAACAATAACCCAAAAGAAAATTTGTCATTACTGTGGAAAATGGGTAGCATGATTGGAGATTGGATGATAATTGAGCAAGAGTGATTAGCATCATATACAAAGGTATAAAATTTTGTGATTTTTATCTACTAAAGTGACGAAATAGGTTATTACACCGTTATCTATTGATTGTCTTTATGCCTAAAAAGCTGAGACAAGATTTCATAACACAACCAAATATGCATATAAATTGTTCGGCCAAACATGATATGAGTAAACGTACCATTCATTGCTAAGGTGATAACATAAAAACAATAGTAACGAAGAACAGCACAGGTCTCGCTATCACTGTGTGTGTCCCCATAGAGTAGTTTTAGAAGGGTATATGAATAACTTGGACCAAATGAAATGACCACCAAACCTGCACAGATAGTGGATGACTATTTAGTGATTGTGATATGTGACATTCCCATAGGAAAACAAGGAATAATGGCATTGAAATCTCTACCTATTAGCAAAATAAGCTTTAGAGCCCCAAGCAGAGAACCTTCAAGACTGGATATGTTTGGTGGGGTTTGCCCTGTTGGTAAAGTTTCATTGTTAACTCATTAGAGAAATATAAATCAATAGAAACGTTTAGTAGGCAGCACCCTGTCCCAGCAAGTTCTGTTAGAATAAAGAGATATTTAATAAGCAAAATTTCATAGAGGGACTTCTATAGAATTATTATTATTATTATTATTTAGGCTAAGGGGCTTCTGTAGATCAGAAACCCATTCCACTAATGTGATTCTAAAGTTTTGTCATTCAGAATAATAAATGACATAAGCAATTATAACATAGCCAGCATTAGAGTTCAAATGAACTAAGAAAGAACCTGCCAATTGGGCAAAGGTAGCATAAGAACTCTCCTCAAATGGAAGGAAAACAATTCTAACAACCAGACTGCCTGAAAGGAAAACAAAGGATGATTAATATTTATTAGTTCAGTCTACAAAATCCTAGCAAACAATAGTACTTGAAACAGAAGATTGTTGATACTTGCCTAATTTGTCAACAAGACCATAGGCAGCCTGGTTGTATGGAGTATCAAACAACACAAGAACGAATTTTTCACCTTCTTGGAGGATCAACTTCCTGAAAGTCTGGCCTGTAAACAACATGCACATGTGCAATAACTGTCTATTGCAGTCCATCAGGTTTGATAACCTGAAAATAAGTGTATTTTCACATCAATTAGTGAATGAAACTAGACTTATTATAAAGAAGATCTAATTATACAAGAACTAAATTCAAAGACATAATTTGGATTAACCTTAATGGAAGGAGATCAATAGTATTGATATCAGCAAATATAAGAAAATATGTCCAGTATCCAATGAAAATGCAGGCCCCATAGGCAACCTGAGATATAGAAAATGCAACCAGCTTTTCCTGCAAGAAAACAAATTATTTTCTAATTATATTGTCAACAAATATTAAGTCTCACTATTATCTATGGTTAACAAAAAAATGATTCACAAGAGTAAACTATGAAAATAGCAAGGACAGGAATTCGGAACATTAAAAAGACTCGTTTATTATTACCAGATTAGCATGTACTTTTACAAGGATGAAGGTCATCAAACAACGCAAGAGGTTAGCTGCTGGTTCAGTGTACACTCTTATGTTATAATATTTCTTTTTCTGAGATAGAATATAAAGAGGTTCCGCTAGCAATTCCAGAATACAAGCAAAGCCTGACATATTAAGAAATAAATATATTAGTTCTTAACAAAAAAAAAGGAACAGGAGAATGTAAAAAAATGGAAGAAAAAAAAGGGCAAGTGATTGCATAACAGCATATTGCAAGGACCTTAATTGATTGTGTTCCAATCCAATAAAATGAGAAAGAAATAGTCAAGATATACATTTTGATTAGGGAGTTGGGACGACACAATTAGTTGCATGAAAACCTCATCTCCATTTGATGATGAGTGTAGGTGGACACAATTTGAATGCAAGGTCTCTCTGAACCTCTGATAACAAAAAAATGCAGCACATCATTTTTTTTACTAGCTGATCAGACTAATCAACTATCAGACTCAAATGCATAGGAGAATTTATCCTCAAGGAACAACTGAGAATCGACCTCGTGCACAGAATAGATATAAAGTGTGTCCAAGTACATGGAAACAGTTCATCATGAGGAATTACCAACGAATATTGTAGCTTTTGCGTATGGGTCAGATAATTTCAGTTTCTTTACACCCAACACGAACAGGCAGCCTGCAAAAGTAATTAAGATGCCAAATGGAATTACCATCCAAGCTACCTTTAGCACTGCTTCATCAGTCAACAGTTCACCACTGTAACACAAGAATTTAGTTATCATTAAGAATTACGAATGTATACTACAAGACAACAAGGACTAGAAAGGACATTAAGAGCACAGAGTAATTTTTAGGAAAGTCAGAAGTCTACCAAAAAACTTTTCAACACTGCATGAGAGCACTAAGCCAAGGAGCCAGTGATATATACACCATTTTGCAATTACAATGCAATGCGGATCACAGGTTTATAGAATTTTGAGGCTAAGGAATTATGTTTATCTGCCGCGCGTTTATAATCATGTCATCATTAAAAAGGCTTGTCATTTTTAAGATACGACAGCAATATTTCAAAATCAATGAATAAGATTCAGACTACAAATTTTCAAAAGGCTATAATTGTGTACTACGTAGTCTGTATGACAATTGTAGACTAAGTTTACCTTTTCTTTTAAAAAAAAATGTAAAACAGCCTGTTGCAGTAATGCACGGAAAAGCTGCGTACAAAACACCAAAAGTGGTCTGACCCTTCCTTGACCTGCGCAAGCGAGAACATGCACTAGACTACCGTTTCTTCTGCATTTTCCCTTTGTGTAATAAAATTTCATAAAAGAATAGAAGGAGATTAATCAAGGGCATGTTTCCTCTGATTTCGTCCACTGATCTCCCATTCTTTTTATTCTAAATAGATTCATGAACTCCATGTGTAAGTAATCTTTAATACCTTTGGTTATCATTCCGCAAACATGCACGCCGAAACCCTTCCCGGCTTAAAAACAAGATGCTGTTGATTAATAGAGGAAGTTGCAGTGCATATGCCTGCAAGAAACATGACAAATAAGTAAGTAGGTGATTTAAATAAACTGAAGCATTCATAAAGATTGAACTGCAGTTAGTTCAGACATCTGTATGGTAATGACATTTTAGGTTACATGTCTAGAATCATTGACATTCTCAGTTGGCACTGTATTAGATGATGAAAACAAACAAATGGCAGCAGTTGTAACCAAATTTAAGGTTTCCATTACAAGATAGTGTCCCATGAACAAAAGTACAACATCCAATCATTATTCAAAGTTTCAAACTTAGCACGGGTTTTGAAAATCCATAAGATAAAATGACTCTAAAATGTACCAAACTGCAAATACCATAATGACATACATAATCTGAGCTAAAATCAGATCAAATGATCTATGTTTCTATAATATATTGAAAGAAACTGTAACAAACAAGATAAAATCACATTGTGGCAGGTCCAAAGAGCAATTATGGACCCATTATCGTCCGTAGCACATAATTCAACTAAACCAAAGACATATGGACTCATTTTTAAATGATCACATACATTGGCAACAGTGCAGAACCTCAATGTTTCCACTCTGAACTAAATGGTCACAAAAATCCTAGAAATTGTTGCTTCGGAAAACGAGAACCACAAAATGGACCCTATAATCCATGAAGGATATGCCAAAATTCTAAGAGCCAACGAGATTTACAATCCTAAGTTAAATCCTGACGCGCATATTCCACCATTCAAACCATAAAAGTAACTCCACATCACATGTACATTCCCAATAAGCGCTTGTCCCCGCTTGGAAGGCAGAAACCTGAAGCTGCAGCATACGAAGGAAAGAAGAAAAGGGAAGATCCGTACCGACACGGCGGAGTCATCCTTGCCGAGCTGGCGCACGAACCAGACGTTGAAGAGGAATGGGAGGACCCTCGAGAGGAACTGCGCCGCTGAACCAGGAACATACACACAAACACAAGCAATACACCCCAAAATCTCAGCACACTGGACAAACTGATCGAATCAGAGAAAGCAGTAAAGGGATGAGCGCTAACCGAAGTTGTACTTGAAAACGCCCATCACCGCGGCACCGGCGGCTTCTGAAGGGATCGCTGCAGCGGCGGCCATCCCTGCTCCGGCATGTACTATCGCAACATCCATCGGCGCGAGGAGGCCACCTACCCTGGAGCCGCTGCCGCGCGAAGATGCAGCCCGCCCTGTAGCCTCCCGCCTTGCGAGAACGCCCTAGAGCCGCCGCCGTGCGAGGAGGATGACCGACCTGGAGCCGCTGTCGCGCGACGGCCGACGAGGCCGAGCCGCCGCCCGCCAGATCCCACTCCTCGGAAGTCGCTCGGCTGGAAGTCGGACGAAGCAGTCGCGCCGACCGCCGTCGGATTGCACGCAATTGAATCCTACGGCTCCTAACGCTCACACGATCTTCTTCCGAAAAAAGAAAAACACACACGGGGTCTAGCGTATGTAAGCAAATCGACGCGTAAGAAATCAAGAGTCGACAATCCTAAGTTGATGGTAGCGTTGGGATGTTTTTCCTTGGTGTCTAGGGTTTACTAGATGACTCTTCGTTCTCCGATCTTCATTCTCCTTTCATCTTCGAGTCTGTGCTTGAATCGATTTTATCTTAGGATTGGTTATAGAGTCCACGTTCCATTTTATCAATCATGTCCACGTTATATTCTACTCTTGGTATCCCCAAACCTAATTTGCTAGCCAAGGTGTACTCGTGTTTCGATGTCAAAGATCTAGATCCTTTGAGGGCTCATGGGTGAAACCAGAACGGTTGCTAAAGAACCTCAACCTGTTGGCGGTCTAAGAAGAAGGGGATGTGGATCATGGAGGGTGAAGTTAGCTGTTCGGGTGGCTTGGTGTTAGAGACACTTAGGCAAACTATTTTCGAAAAAAAAAGGTTCGTGCGGATACTGTTGTCATGTCTGGGCAAATTTATTCTACCCACAAGGCCACGACCACAAGCACAGCGGATTGATTGTATATATGAAGCATTTTTCTCTTAATCTGTAGCTTCATATTCAAATCTGTTTAAACCATAATGCAACAAATAAGATCTAATATTTTTTAATTTTAAAATTTAAAATTTGTAGCGTAAAAATAAAAAGTTTTAATAGAAAATTTCAGAGCGGTAAGTAAGCTTGGCCTCCTCATTATGCAAGCCGATGGGATCTGGTTCGTTCAATAGACAATCCTGCTTGCTTTCGAAAAAAAAAAAACATTGTGCTTGCTAGCAACCGGCCTGGTCTCATGCATGAAGAAAAAAGAAAGGAAATTCAGTGTGTTAGAACAGATTCAGTTTCATAAATGTTCCCTTAAACTCAAACTTCTACTAGTAGCATTCAACAACACAGATCAGATCAATCCAAATTAATGCTCAAATGAGTGAAGGCCACTGAATGGAGATTCAACCACCCAAAATCTTTAAATGTCGTTAATTAAAAAAATATTCTTCTGAATTATAAAATGTTTTGTCTTCAATAAGCATTAGTTCTAGCTTCAAAAGAACAATTTTATAGACATATATTGGATTTAGTCCATTTGATAAATGTGTGGAACATTTATTCATCTACAACACTAAATGTTCCATCTTCAATAACAAATTGTTTTAACTTTACAAATAAAATGTTCCACACACTTATATAGTTTGTTCCGAAAATGTGTGAGAGAATATAAAATCTCAGTTGCCTTAAAGGAGCAAAATAAGGACCCAACAATTATAATCATGTGATAGAGGAAATAATTTATTCAAAGTAGAAACAAAACAGAGGAAATAATTACCCCACTAGAACATGGCACGGTGTTGTTGCGCATAAGTTGCTAAATTTGGTGGCAGCCTCTTCGTTAGCCTTGTTTTGGTATCAGGGAACTATGCATGATTTGTATTAAAATTTAACAAATGATAGCATGCATTAATGGTAGTATGAAATGCAAATAAAAAGAAAGCTTCTTACACAAAATGAAAAAGGTTAAGGAAAATGACATGAGCATATCAAAAGTACTGAGAATTCCTTGTGTCGTTGAAAGATAACTTGATTCCTTATTTTATTTGCTACAGAAAAAATATACAGTTTCGTATCTACTACAAACATTAAATTTCGATGCATCTGGTACCACTAATGGACCTTGCAAAACTTCATATACCCATGCATAGTCTGACGGCAGACAGAGGGAAGGAACCTAGGATACACTCTTTATAAGACCTAGGATCAAGGTTTTACTTATCGTTTCTATCCTGGATACCGCTCCGGACCGGTTCGACGAAACCGCAAAAACTGCGGTAACCATTCTCGAAACCGCTCAAATTTCAAATTCCAAATTTGATCGTGATTTGAACAGGAAACCGCGGTTTTCGAGCGGTAACCACTCGGTTTGTGCGGTAAACCGTTCGATTAGATTGAAAACCACGGTTTGAACGGGACATGTAAAATAGGTGGAATTAACGAAAAATTTTGCATCATCTTTTCTAATAAGTTGATGTAATATACTACACAACATGTAAACATGTAAATAATAAGTATATAAATACAAATTCATAAATGTTCACATAGTTCACATGGTATGAACTTAATTTGAATCGAAAACTGCGGTTTTCGAGCGGTAACCGCTCTGTTTGTGCGGTAAACCGTTCGGTTGGACTGAAAACCACGGTTCTCGGTAGAGGACATGTAAATTGGTTGAAATTCATGAAACAAATTTCATTACTTTTCCAATAAGCTAATATAATATTGCACAACACGTAGACCATATACTTTTACAGGTAAATAAGATGGGAGAGGTGTAGTTGAGTATATAAGGTGTTTTTTTTTCTTCCCTTTTTATCTTGTTTGATTTATGTGATCCATCTAGACAAAGGTTTTTCAACTTGTTTCTCCATCATAATTCCTTATTTTTTATCTAGTTTTTTTTACATACTTTTCGTACCAATTTTTTTTAAATTTTTTCGATTTTCATCAAATTTGAATCTTAAAAACCGCTAAACCTAAAAACCGAGCCGGAACGGTTTGATCGAAAACCGTGAAAACCGAACGGTTTCAACGGTTTTTCCAACCCTGCCTAGGATACACTCATGAAAGAATTCGCTCAAAAAAAAGTCACATCAAGATAATTCGTGACTTTGGAGGCTGTTGGTTAACAGAATACGCTAGTACTAGGCCGGCCAACCAACATCACTTAGATAAAGCACGAGAGGAAGCAAGAAACTAAATAGAGTAATTACATGCCCATTTAATAATGGCATTAAAACCACTACCAACCAGTTAAGTCAACACAAACATGCTCACAGAGCAACGACAGATTACATTAAGATACCTAAGTGAGAAAGCATGACAACGATAACCGATAAGTTCAGTTTTGCAACACTAGGGGCACATATATAGTTATGGCAACGAGCATCCTGAATCATACCTATGAAACCTGTCCCCCAACTTGCGATAAATTTTGCATTCTACACAAGGGTATGCCTCAAAAGCCTTAAGTACTTCCATGCACTCATCATCACTTGGTGATACATCCTTGGAGAACCTCAATGTCACACTTCCAAGCATTGGCGCTCATCTCAATAGTACTTTCAAAAAATCAATGTCGTGACCTTTTCCTTCAAATCCTCGGATCTGGACTTCTTCAAGACGAGTCAACCGAATGGTTTGGCTTCTCCAGTTGTTTGACTGATTACAACGGCAATTTGTACGGCACGTTCTGCTCATCTAAAATAAGATTGAAGTACAATGCACCATTGTTCAAAGTTCAAATAAACCCGAGGATGAATATATATATGTGGGGCAAGAGCAATTGCTTGAGATGATTTGTAACTAAATTTAGGAAATAATTACGACGTCAAAGTCTAACTGCACTGTAAGCTTCTGTATGGAGGCACGAAGGCCAAGTAGGTGCAGTACCAGTGCCCCATAAACAGGACCACGGGGCGTGAGAACCAAGTCTAATACAGAATAGGTGGTGACGAGAAATTGGGATATCTCTTGCTCAAAGGTCTTGCAAGCATCACCAGATAAAACCTGCACAATAGCAGTTGGTAAACATGCAGCGTAAACACCAAAAAAAAAAAAAAAAGCATTAGTCCAGCATACAGAACGCGAGAGAGTATACCCACGTTAGTCTCCATCCAGAGTGACAGGGTGCGGATGAGAGGGCGTTTCTGCAACGTGTTTTCGCTGGTGTTTGCAGGTTGCGTGCGCTCAAGGGGCTCAAAATTTGCAGTTAAGGTCATGGTCCACAAGCGCCATATCACCCCAAACCTATCACTTTCACTACGGCCCGACACTCGCGCTTCCACGTGAGATCCTCCACCGCCGGCGCCGCGTACGAGAAGCTGAAGTCATTATAGATTCCATGATACGCATTGAGATGCAGCGTTTTGAGCGCGAGGCCAGAGATCTCGACACGCTGAATCCCCACATTGGCATACACAACTAGCTCTTGCAGTGATCGCGAGCCAACCACGACCGACTTGGAGTTCCAGTTGATCGCCCAAAGCTTGCGCAAACGGGGGCAGCGGGGCAGCAGGTCGGTGAGGTCGATGTCGCACCATTCTAGGTGGAGGCTCTCAAAGCGCCGCGAACCCACCTACAAGGGCGGGAGCGAGAACCTGACAAAACACACCTCGAGCTTGATACGGGAGGTGCGGTCAGAGCAGGGCAACTCGACGGCGGTGCTGCGCTGGGAGCCGGCGTAGGCCTGGACTACGAGCTCCACCGGCGCCGCCGCCGCCGCGGCGCGGAGCAACGCTGCGACGCGCGCCGGTTCCAGCTTGTGGTGGTCCGAGACGTCGATGTCGAGGAGCGACGGCGCGTCGTCCACGGGGCGGGCGACCCTGGCGAGCGCGGCGTCGAGCAGATCCGGCTCGGTGCAGTGGAACACGAGCTCGGGGAGGCGAGTCCAGAGGCCGCGCCACCGGCGCGCGAGCAGGCCGGTTTGGGCGGCGCCGCGGGCGCAGCGGAGGCGCGCGAGGACCTGGAGGAGCATGTTGTCGGGCAGGGCGCTGATGCGGTCCTTGTCGTCGCCGTCGGGGGCGTGGACCACGGGGCCGGCGCCTGCGCCGGCGGGCTCGTGGAGGAGGCCCCCACGGCAGCATTCGAGGTACAGCTGGTCTTCGCGGCAGCGGTCGCACGCACCAGCCGCCGCCGCCGCCATCTCTTCGGTAACCGTCCCTCGCTGCGCTGCCGGCCCGGCGGGCTATTCAGGCGGCGGCGCCAGGGAGGATGCTGAGGCCGGCGAGGAGCGAGTGGGGCATCGTTGGCGGAGGGGTTTGGGTTTTGGGGACTTTGGGAGGCGAAGCGAGCCGGACTGGATCACTGACACGGAAGATAAAAGGGTTCTATTCTCGCAAAGTCCGTTCGAAACGGAAGAAGTCGAAACGCCTCGTTTTCCTTTTTTTTTTTCAGGAATGCTAGATATTAATCAGCTGAAATTTAACACTCCTTCAGTCCTGGCGTGGCTCCTATTATGCTAGAATCTGCGGCGGCACGGTGGCGGCGAAGCGTGGTTGGGTACAGACAATACGTCGCGACGTTTAGAGTTGAAAAATAATTGAACCCTCCCTCATTTTTAATCTACTGAAATATAGAATCTTCTTTTTTTTTTTGAAATCCTCATTTTCAGCACTGATTCAGATTTCAGTCCGAGCGGCTCCTATAAGAGGAACATGGCGACGCGGAGCACAGCGGCGACAGCGGCGGAGCCAGACGTATGCGGGAGGTGATGCGCGGGCGCCGCTATGCCATGGGAGGCGGAATAGTGTCGCAGTGGTGGCGACGACGCGGTAGCATAGTCGAGAGTGTGTCGGTGGTGCGGCACGAGGTGATTAGCCCCAACGAGGGTGTTGCCGGATTAGGAGTGGGGGGCTATCAGTGCTCGGTGACGAAGTCTTTCTTTCTCATCGACAGACATAGAGGAGGATTGGGGGCGGTGATCAGACTGGCGGCGGGCGGTGCATGAGGCGTCGGTGACGACGCCGGAGCCGCGGGTGAGGAAGACTACCGTGTAGTCGGTGTTCATCCGACGGCCAACAGCGACGATTAAAATCCCCGTTAGATTTTAATCGCTGAAAAGTAAACGCTCCTTTTCTTCAAAAATATAGTTGTGGATTACCGATCATGAGGAATTTTTGTACCCTTTTAACAAAGTGAATTATTGTCTTTTTTCGCAAAAAAGTGAATTATTGTCAGTTCAATCGCTTGCAGCGACAGACTTGCAACTTCGGAGCTTCGAGAAAAAAAAAAGAACTTGCGACGTCTGGGCCTCTTTTTTTCTCGTGACTGTCCAACGAATAGGGGAAAGAAGGCCTTAATAGATCCTATTTTCTCGTCTGGGCTGGGATCGATAGCACGAATTTTTCGGCCTGCTTTCTTTTTCTTTTTCAAATCATTCGCCAGCCTGCTATTGGATTCATGCCACCGCCTTTTGGAAAAGCTCCACTGGCTAGTTTAGGTGCAGTTTACTTCTTCGACTCTTGGTGCTCCAGCTTTGGGACTGTGTTGTGTCATAGCTGATCGGGAGCGCGGGGCGAAGCTAGAAAAGGTAGCTTTGCCTGTTCCTGGTTCATTCTCACCTGATGGTAAAGCAGAGATTTTAGCTCTGAGCTACATGGCGCCTCCAGTCGCGCGTCGAAAGAAGCGGAGGGCAAACCAAAGTACTTAGGCCTTAATAATGTCAGTGGCGAGTGCCATATTTTTTTTCCATTTTTTCTTGTGACTAATCTATACTACCTTAATATAATATCTCATAAAGTACTCTCACACGAATTTTCGAATATATAATATTATTATAAATTATAAAGATAGCAACTCACAATAATCTTGATACGCCCCCATATGCATGCTTGTACGCTTGTATAACAACCTTGTTGAGAATATTGTGTGTTTTCACACAGCGTAAATCTTTTCAATTTTCAAACTAACATGCCAAATTATAGGCCAAAAAAAAAAGAATATACATATCAAGTTACTCAATTGAAATATATTTGCTCTCGAATAGGATTATACACTTATCAGACTTTTGCAGGTGGTTTGAAAAGATGACAGCAACTTGAGAGATGCGCAACTACCGTACCCCTTCTTCACGCAAAGTGATCGAGCATAACGACGCTAATCAGGGGCTTTTCCCTTTCATCCGTCCGTTTCACACCGTTTGAAGAGATCGATTGATCGATCGATCTTGCACTGTATATAGGTGCCCCACGAATGAAACTCGATCGTCCTCTGAATACTGCTACTATACTGTTCCAACAACAGAAAAATGGTAGTAACTATTTCTGCCGTGTTTGTCCGCTCGTCACTCTCGCAGCCGTTGAGACGAGACAGCAATAATGATTATTCATCAACGATCGCTCCCTGATTGAAATTCGTCTCAGTGCATAGTAGTAGTAGCTAGTTAGTCCCCCGCAAAAAAAAAAAAAAGGTAGTACGTAGTAGCTAGTTATTAGTGTCGTCATTAGTTGGTCCTTTTCGTTCGCGCAACCGATGACTACGAGATTGCAACCGCGCACAGACCTGAGGTCTGAGGAGGCCAAAGTCTCTTTGAGCTTTGAGCTTTTGCAAAGTCACGAACACCTTTAAGCGCGCGCGCGCGCGCGCGCACACACACACACACACAGAGAGAGAGAGAGAGAGAGAGGGGAGACCTAGGTTTTAGTTAGCGGCGGATGCAGCTGAGAGGAGCAGCCGACAATTTGGCAACCGATTCGATGGGTGGAGGAATTAAGGACCTAATAGATCGATGATGTGCCGCGGCATCGACCTCGGTCAGCAGTGTGTCGTTCTTTGCTTTTGGTTTGGTTTAGTTTAGGTAAGGCTAAACCATCAGGAGAGAGCTACTAGTAGCTAGCTAGCTACTGTGCACTACCAGCTCCGGCAGTCGCGTGCAGCCATTTATAACGACGGCGATCGAAACCCTGTCAAATATAATCGTTTGGTGGTAGGGGCATGCATAATCTTCTTAGTTCAGAATCAAAGCTGTGCTGTACGAAATCGATGTATCTAATTAATCTTCGGATGAGATTAATTAAGAACCGGGCCGTGTTTGTTGTAGTGTTTCCTGCTCTCTGCTGCACTGCACATGACACACAGGACGCAACAAGGTTGAATGTGCACAGGGGATGGCGTGAGCCGGCGAGCCATACATATCCGCGAGACCGCAACGGATGGATACTCTCGATGACGATGACGAGAAACAAACGATCCCAAAAACAAAAAACAGTCTATCGCCTTCGAACGGACCGGATCGTCTGCGTGCTTTCGTCCACCCAAACGGTGCTTTTTCCCGCGCCGCGCGTCGCGGTCCTATACTCCTCCTCCAGCGGCCGCTTTCGCCCCTCGCCCTTGCCCGGCGCACTGATCTGTGTCTATCTCCCGCCGGTTTAAATTGCCCGGAGCGGCTCGAGCCGGTCACCAGACCACGTCGTCAATCGATCCGTCCCTGCTGGCCTGGGGTTACCACCGATGATATATACAGTAGTGGGGAAGATGACTGACACATGCGATTTTTTTAATTCCCAATCAAATTCGTGTACATTTACGCGTGCATCTGTATTATTTGCACCAATAATAATTCCCCTCTCTATACGTATGAAGACCATCCAATCGCTATATCTGCACCGTATTTTCTACTGTATGACACGACGTACAATAAATAATACGTCTCCCTTCTTTGACGGTACGGTGACTACGCCACCACCACCCAACCCCATATACTAGTATACATGTATATATATTTTTTTTTTCTCACGGCGTACGCGTCTGGGGAGAGCAGCGGTTTTTGCTGCATCCACCCAGCGGTCGCGAAGCAATCATGCATCCCCTCCTGTACAATACATAATCTACAGGTACGCGTACGTACACACACACGTGTATATAGCTGTGTGTACACGTACTGACCGACGACGACGACGCACGGACATACGGCGGTGTCCTGTGACTACTGACTAGTTGAAGCTGATCGGGTAGACGCGCTGCATGTTGGGGTAGAACAGTCCCCAGTTCTGCTCCACGCCGCTGTCCTTCTGGTTCTCGTTGAACATGGAGAAGAGGTAGGTCTCGATGGCTCCCGGGTGGCGCGGCGTGCCCTGTCCGACGTGGTTGACGAGGTACTGGTTGTATATCCTGGCGTTGGACGGGTTGGCCTCGACGCCGCCGCCGGAGGGCCATCCGCTCTCGGACACGACGAGCGTGACGCCGGCGGCGCCGTGACGCGCCATGGCGGCGTAGAAGGCGTCGACGGTGGTGTCGAAGAGGTTCTGGTACCCGTACGCGCCGTCCTGCACGACGGTGCCCCGCGCCGTGAACAGCGCGTACGACTTGTCGAAGGCGCTGGGGTTGTACGCCCACGCGAGGTACGGGTAGATGTTGGCCATGAGGGGCGCGCCCGTGCGCGCCAGGAACTGCAGCACCGGGCCCATGTAACCCTGCGCGTCGCCCGTGAACTCCGCCTGCGAGGGCGGGCTGTACACGCCGAGGATCGCCTGCGACACCGACGTCGTCACCTTGATGTGGCCCAGCCCCGCCGCCGCCAGCGCCGCGCGCACGTTCTCCATCGCGGGCGCCAGGTTCGCCGTCGCGCCGCCGGCCACCTCGTTCCCGACGCACACGTACCGGAAGGAGACCGACGGGTACGCCTGCACGTTGTTGCGCACCCATGAGGCCGCCGCCGCGGGGCTCGACGCCAGGTTGGAGAGCACGTCGTTCGGGGCCCCCACCACCACGCGGATCCCCGTCCCGCCCACGGCCTGCAGCGCGCCCTGGTCCGGAGCGTACAGACGCATCGCAGAGATGCCGTACTGCTGGTACATGCTGATCACCGTGCTCGGAGGCGGGAGGTTGTTCGCGCTCATGCCGTAGCACACGCCGATGGCGTCCGCACCTGCAAGCAGTACGTCGTATTAACTTTCCTGTTAGTAACGTTTAATTTTAATTAACCAAAGCAGTCCGCAGTAATAAAAAATCTACTATAGTAACATTTATTTACTGAGCAGAACATATAAGCTGTAGTAAACTTTTTTTTTTAACCAAGATATAAGAAGAAAACGAAAGGAGAGCATGCACAAGCATAAAAACAACAAAGGCGGCGGCTGGCCGGCGGGCGGGCACAAATTGCCGGATCAGATGCGATGCCTATACTACTATACTAGTACCTCCTCTTTCTCTACACAAGTGGAAATACAGGCGCAGCCTTTTGACTGGATACATTTTATTTTTTATAAGCGCAGAAGAAAGGGATGGTTAACTGAAACCTTGTTTGGATGCGGCGCATGCGTGCCGTGCCGTGCGTGGCCAAATAACTTGCACCGTTTTTTTCTCACTCTACCTGAACTCTGTTGACGTTACGTGGAGCTAATTATTCTTTTTACAGTCCTCAGCGAGTAGTAGGCAGAGAGGCTGAGGGGTTGTCGCTGCGTGCAAGAAAGTGAGGAGTAGGAACAAGAAGAATAAGAACCTTTAATACACAAGTGGACCGGATCAGATCAGCTCGTGACGAAGAAGAACCTTATACAACGGGACAAACTTTGACCTATAGCACTATACTTGGAGCAGCTTGACCTCTCTCTCTATCTCTCTAGAGTCTAGCTGCTGCTTTGGTTATTTTTTTTTGTCTAATTAGTATTAGCTTTGCTTGGTGCACACATCTTTAGCTAAGAAGTCTTTGCTTAACGACTTTTCCTTGAAACTTTGCTGGAAACATGCGCCGGGCTAATTGAAGGACTAGAACTGTACTATTACGACAAGAGCTGGCCTGGTGATTCTTTGGAAGTTACTGGTGGAGAAGAAGAATATTTGTGCAGGCAGATACGTACAACCTGCTGCGTGTACGCTCTTGCACGCCACTAGTCAACTTCGGAAGTGGACTACTAGGACTGCTTTTAGAGAGAGAGGACCGGGCGGGCGCGCGCATGCGGCATCTATCGTCCTGGCTGTCCTAGACTCTAGAGAGAGAGATAAGAACTAAGAAGAAAAGGCTTCGTTGGCTGGTCCAACGTCAGCACCACGACCGTTGGATAGTCCACGTATGATCGATGGAGATCGCCGGAGCAGTTAGCTACCCCGTCCGCCGTGTCATGGCACTAGCTAACGGCCTAGCTAGAGCTCCAACAACATGCAACAACGTGTGCTACAAGCATCATCATCGTCTGTCTGTCAGTTAGTACACCCCGTGTGAAAATGATATAATCGATTGATAATAACATGCTATTAAGGTAGTATCTCCGATTTTCTGTACTCGTTATTAGGACAAGATGTTTAGTTAGTTCAAGTAACTTAGCGTCGTCGTCTCCTATAGCTAATTCCTTGTTATGCTTAAATCTCTGAGAAGAAAAAACTACTACTACTTAAATAATAATAATTCGTGCTATTAGAGCTAGCAAGCGGTCGAGCTGACGATGATGATGGACGGATTATGCACCTGATCATTATATGTTGTGAGTTAGTTATGGTTAGCTAGTTAGTCCACCAGCATTAGGCGCTTCACGCACCAGACAATAATTAATTGCCAATTAGCTTGAAGGGGCGGTACGGTGGAGCAGCTAGCTAGCCGGCGAATTCGGACGGAGGACCATCATCACTCAGATGGGGCTGCTTGCTTGTTGCCCCGCCCCGCCCTGCCGGCCGGTGCACCATCATGCGTCCACGACGATGTTGAAAGAAGAGACCTCCATCATCGATGCCGGCAGGCGAACCGATCCATCCATCCAAATCCAGAGGAAGCTGCTGCTGGTGGTGGTAGAAACAGGGGATCGGACGGAACAGATCCAAAAAGATGGTACTACACGGGTAGTGAGTGGTTACTGGTTAAAGGCTTAAGCAGAGAGAGAGAGAGAGAGAGAGAGAGAGAGAGAGAGAGAGTGGTTGCACCGAATTCTCCTGTGGCCAACCTATCAACGACGACCGGGAATCCGAAATCGAGTGTGTGGTAGGACAAGACAGCTAGCTCGGCCTCTTCCCTTCTCCCAAATCAATTGGGGCAACGACGAAGACGACGGCGACTAATTATAACAACTTACTACTACTATTAAGCTCTCGCATGCCATGCATGGGGCATGCATGGCGATGCATGAACAGCACTATATAGTTAATTAGAGGCTATTAACATGACGCTGACGACGAACGATGATGATGAGGGGTGAAAAGAAAGATGCATGGACGACGGAGACACTACTGCATCTCTCTCCATCTCTCTTCGTTAGCTCGATGAGAACTTTTTATGGTTGAAGATAAGACGGTTAGGAAATGCATATGCTCACCCAACAACTTTAAAAGGCAGAGCCCGCGCGCGCTGGCTTCGTTCGCAAGCCGCCGCCGCGCCTTTCTCGATCCTCGACCATGCATGTCACACAGTAACTTTCCTATTCTCCCTTCGATCTCCATCAAGTTTTATGGTTTCCATCGAGCAGATACTCTGCTCTCATGGGGCTTATTAGCCGGTCGTTTTCGATAGGATTGATTAAGATATTAATTCCCAGTTGAAAGCATATTCTTAAGATATTGACTTGTCCTAGCTAGCTAGGAACTTATTGTATCGCGATTCTCTAGTCAAGATAACTTCCTGCAGAAAGTTGTTATGGTACCCCTTTTCGGCAGTAAAAAAAGGGATTTTTTTTTACCCTGTAGCTATAAGGTCAATTTTGGCGGGTACAAAAAAGGTACACACGTTAGCTTTTTTTTCAGAGAGATTTTTACAAACAAGGAAAAAAAATTACTAGGACCAAAGAAACAGTAGCTAGTCAAAATGTTTTTTTTTCCTATATAAGAGGGAACGGGGTTTTAGGGATCTGTTTCTATGAAAGCGACTCATGCAAAAGTTACTGTTCCATTGGTGCACGAATGGTCGATGGAAAAAGAACGGGGTTGTGAAGCTGCTCTGCTTCATCATCAGTAGGCTTTGTGCCCTGTGATGGACGGAATAAAGGCGGGAAGGAAAGCGACGTGCACCGAATTAAGGACGACAAAGGCCGTTTGCATGACGTTGTTGATGAGAGAGAGAGAGATACGTGCGACTCTCGGTGTGCACTACCTCTATCTCTTACCTCATGCTAATTTACTAGTAGTAATCTCTTGGGATGAAAGAGAAGTTAGTCATAGTTTACTATCTGATTCCTCCGACGGAAGGATCTCTTCTAGTACGTATGGCCCAGCCCCGTGCATAAAAATATTTAGACCCCACACACACAAAGACATGAGAGAGAGAGGGGAAGAGAGTGAGAGAGGGAAAAGGGAATCACTTTGTAGCTGGACGGATGCAAGGACCCCGAGGAGCAATGCCATGGCGAACAAGGAGGCTACACCTTGCCTAGCCATCTCTCTGCTTTCTGATGCTTGTTTCTTTCTTTGCTCTGGCTACGCGAACACGACTCTCCAAAGAGCAAAGAAGACTCTCTGTCTGTCTGTGGTGTCTGGTGCTTGCTGTTTCCTTGCCGAAACACCCAGCGGCAGCTGCCTCCTTATATAGATGGCTAGACGCCGGGGAGGAGACAGTTCGGTCCAATCCACTTGTTGGTCTTCTTGGACCCAACGTCTCCAGCAGCGACATTAATTTAGCCCTGTTCCTATTGACGAGCGGTTGATGGCGTCACTCGTCCCACGGTGCGTGTCCGGTAGTCAGAAGTTATCCGGTACACTAGCTAGAGGTTGTTGTGGCTTGTGTGACTCTAGGGAACTCTCTCTTCTATCTCTCACACCAAACAACTTTTGAAAAAAAAAAGGGTTGTTTAAATTTAGGCGACATGATGTTTGACGAAAGGGAAAGTTTTTAGGTCAACGTAGCGAGCAAGGATGCGGCGCGCCGTAAACGGTACTGCAAACGACGTAATGGGGTCGTTGCGTGTGCACGTCTTACTCAGGAAACATTCGAGATGTCGAAGATTTTTTTACGGCATGTTTCTATATATGTCGTGGAATGTGATGTGACTTACATATAGAATTTTTTTTTATGTTTTTATGAGGAGAATGAATCGAAGATGATGTGTTACGTTTTCGATTGAGGTCATCTAAATAGGAGTGGAATTTTTTTTTCATGAAACGGTCACGATCAAATCATCTATAGAGGAAGAATTCAACATACATCATCTATATCTTTTTATTTCTACTATACTACATATACCAATCACCATAAGTATCTCACCCTTCATCTTTGTTTATAGATTTACAGGAAAACATAATAATATGATTTATACTTGCAACAAAATCAGTGTGTTTGGTGTACCTAATAATTATCTCAGGAATCCAAGAGTTACTTGAACCACTTTAAATAGATAAGTAGGTGTTGCTTGGACTCTGGTGCGCGCGCGCGTACACCATTCTGAGAAGACTAACTCCACCTAAGGCGTTGCATATCACTTCAAAAGGAGATTTATTCATTATTATTTTTCAAAAAAGGTGATTTATTTATTTAGTTTGAATTGTTTAACAGCCATGGAAAATTCGTGGCTTGTAATCTAAACAAAAAGGAAAACTAAACTCCATAGATATGAATAAACGTATATATAGTAGTACATGATCTTGTGGTGCGTATCATATTTTGTTTTCTTTTTGTTGCAACCGATAGAACGAACTTGGTTGCTCCCATCCAACCGTTAGAAATTTAATATTGTTATTAACCTGACCTGTGGATAGGGAAGCACATGGTGTCTCTATCAGTGCGAGTCCCGTTATGCAACTGCTTTCTAAGTATAACTACTAGCGTGAATATAATACTAGGTGTACCAAATCAGTAGTATGTACCAACAGTATCAGTAGAGACTATCATAAAATCCATGTACATATATTGGAGTAATAACTAACTAATTATGAGCACGCTACAACTTGTGTTTTGCAAAACTCTTTTGGATTTGGATTTGCCTAGTAGAGGACAAGTAGTAAGAAGGTTTTTGTTGCTTCTATTTCAAAATCGTTGGGCTTAGCAGCCTCTCTTTTTGACTTGGGAACCAGAGTCTGATACCTTTAGACATGTGTTTATATAATTGTATGAGTTATATTGATAAAACATATGTAGTATATTTAAATGACACCTTTTCAACCGCCAATTTCAAATTTGTTTTGACGCACGTTTACGCACCGTTTAACTAAGTTCACAGTAATGCAACGCCAATAAGATCAATCAAAGCCAAGGCAATCATGTTTAGAAAGGGACAAAATAATTCCAAACTTCTTTTGAAACACACAATTATTATTGTACAGCCGGCGAGAGTGTGTTTAGAGAGCACAATCGATTGAGGAACGACATGATGGATTCCGCCCCTTTATTTGCAGATAGAACCAAAAAGGTCATCTACAGATGTGTGCTTCCTCTGCTCTCGAATTTAATTAGATGCTGTTGATTTTTATTCAACCATACTTTATTTATTTCCTTCTGCGCACTTACCAACATATACGTATATATACAATATCACAATGGCGTCAAATATTCGAGAATGGAGGAGAGTTCGAAACACAGTTTATCGGTAGTAGTGCGCCCAGCGAATGAACGTCCTGAGTCGGGGTTATGTTGTGCCTTTTTTTTTTTTTCTGCTTATGTGGATACCAGGTCAGGGCTTGTCCTATTCGGGGGCCTCTGAATGGACGACGAGAGCCTGCTGCCTGCCTAGTCGGACGGAACGCCACATGGGAAAGTACCCTTTATCCATATACCTTTTTCTGCTCATGTGGCCGCAAGAGAGCAACATGTCCAGTCAGCGTTGCGGCATGGTGAGGTGGCTCCTATTCCTACGGATATGGATGGACTGTTGTGTGCGTATTTCATCGTCCGGCCGTGCTGGCCCAGGTTGCTTAGGTGTTGGTTTCATACATGTGTGATGATGATGAAGGAAGAGAGGTCTCTGTCCTAGTGTGGGGGATATGGTATAACGAATAAACAATGTATCATTAATTAGAAAAACTGTTGCAAACCACAGCTTTGTTTTTTTTATTTCTTTTTTTTTTGATTGGGTGTTAGATAGCCGCCATGCATCCCACCTTGATCAGTTTGTGCAAATGCGGGAGGAGTCTCTCGTCAAAATTCGACACCTCATCTTAGCTTCATGTTTCAACATCATGCAGTGTTCGATTGGAAATGCGTGGAAGTTGTGTGGAAACTTTGACAAATGTGTTTTCAAATATACCATTCGCATTGTCTACTAGAGGAGGACACTATATATATTTAAAAATCACAATTTGTCTCTATAGGAAACACTTTTTGTTTCCTATAGCATACGTACAAGTAGTCTCACATACTCTGGTTTCAAATGTCAGAGCAGTTGTGTGTGTTAGGCGGCACAGCTTGCTCATCGATCGATCTCTTCTTGCTACATCACTGCAATTACAAAGACGAAAATGAAAATGTGGAAATGGTTTATTACCTCATGCATGGCTGGGGCCAGTACAGCCTTATTAGTTTACTTTGAAAGGTCGTCCTGCTTGGCAGCAAGTATATCTTTCTTTTTATCCTGCTTATGTGGACGCAATGCAATGACGCACCTTGTCCTGTCAGTAAACTGATGGCTACAGGCTGCTGCGCTGATCGGGAAGCGTTGGCTAGCTGGAATTCTCCTCGCGCTTTTGGCCTCTCCGTGACGTGGTTATCTTCTTCTACTTGGACCGTGATTCTGAAACTGAAACGTTCGAGATGCACTTGTATATTTTCATGAGAAGCACGTATGTGTTTTTATTTATTTTTTTTGAGAAGGCCGGTCGTCTGATCTGGTGTGTTTTCCCATGTCCTGCTGTTTTTGTTAGCTTTGCCAAGCCATTGCGTTGCAGATGCCATTTCCAGTACTTGTGTGACAGTATTAAATGAAACCATCAAATAAATTCATCAGTATTAGTAGTAGTGCGCAAAAAAAAAGCGCCTTGTTTATTTTCAGAACCACAAACATATAAACGGCCCACATTTTGTTCTTTTTCTCTGTTCTATAAAACAAGAGGGCCACCAGAGCACACATAGGCCTACGTACACACATGGAAAAGGGAAAAAAAAAAGACATTTCTTTTTTCTAGATACATGAAAACAAGAGGCCAGCAGCACAAAGGCCTAGACACTTCGTTCCCTTGCAAAAATAGAGAAAAAGGCCTACACATACACACTCGGAATCGAACGGAGGAACGAGAATCATATATATCCAGGAATGTGTCATATAGTTGCGGCGGCGATATGATTAAAACCCTGAGCTCTAAAGGATATCTCTTTATTGATCGGTAAAGCAACCGGCCGGTTGAAATCATGCATGACTAAATCAGGACAGGATAGACGAGAAGCTAGCTAGTCCAGGAACTGCCAGCTTAGCTCTGCGTCCGATTGTTTCTGATCGATCAGCGACGACGCAAGAAGAAGGGCTTACGTGTCCGCGCACCAGCCGGCCGCCAGCCGGAATCTTTTCTTTGCTGCTATCACACACACCGTCTCTCTCGTCGACGATCGATCCAGAGCGTTCCAGGAATTTTTCTTTGTTTCCGTGGATGGACACATCACCGTTATTTATTGATGCGATCGATGTGGTACGTAAGGATCGATCGAGAGGATAAGCAGCCACAGAAACAACTTGAAGCCGCCCCCAACCCCAACTTGTTGGATTCAAAGATAACGAGATAAGATCGACAACACTTCCATGTCATTTTTACCACACACGCACACACAATGCATGCATATCCACATACTGTGTTGTACCTCCGCGCGCGCGCGCGGTGGCGTCTGCATGCATCTATCTGCTTCCATTGCCACGCATGTATATATGCGCATATGTATATAATATAATATATACATGGTGTGTGTGTATATATATATATATATTATATATATATATATACACATACATATATATACACACATGTATATATAGTTATTATTGTTGTTGTGGGTGTTGTGCGCATATATTCATCAAGCTTCTAAGCCACTGCATACGTATACAGAGCGATCATCACACAATCCATTTTAGTAATTGGCTAGTATAGAGAGGGTCTTATTGACTGATGACCGACTGACGTGGACGCCGCCTAGATCAGCTGAGAAGGACGAAGACACAGAGAAAGTTTGACGAATAAATTAGACCGGATAAGGTTTCGGTCGTGTCAGCGCTGCGCGCAAGCCGTGTGCGTGTGTGCAAGTGTACAACGGGTTAGCGAAAAATACGATCGAACGATAAAGGGACGAAGAAGGATCGACCGGCCCGGCCGGCCAGGACGACACACAGCATTGCAAATTGACAGGTCAAGGAGAGAGACGACGAAGCTAGCAGCTGACGACGGCCGGCCATTTGGCCTCTGCCGGACGGTCGCCCAGCGACACACGGCGGCGGCGGCGGCGGCAACGACGACGACGGCCTCTCTGACGCCGACGTTTTTGTGTAGGACCACCACCCTCTCTCTCTAGTATATAGAGTACTGTACGTATGGAAGATGGAGATGTGTTATTTGAAATAATGGACGTCGTCGTCGTCGTCGTCGTCCTGTGTGTATAGTGCTCTCGATCGATCGCTAGTAGTACTTGTTTTTCTTCTTGTTGTTGTCATGTGATAACTCTATTTGTCATTGTTAGAGTGCCACATGGCGTCGTTGCGTCCTAAGGAAAACAGCGCGAAATATGTGTCTATCCGATTCACAAAGATTATGACGCGACGCAACAGCGATCCAGACTAGCTCTCTACACTGATCGATGCTCAAATTAATTGCGTGTCTAAGCCTAACACGAGCTTGTAAGTACGTATACACTGTTCATCAATCTCGTCGCAAGCTGTAAATTGTTGTAGGTTTCACCTTTATTTTTTTCCCTGTTAGGTAGCGGCGGAAGTGCTTGAGAGTAAACGGAGGGAGTACTACTACAAGTATATGTATACTAACTCAAGTGATTCCCAGCAGCATATAACTAACTTGCTCTAGACTGATCCTGAATTAATTGGGCGTGTGTGTTAATTACAGTACTAGCTTGTACTATGGACTACACTGTTCATCAATTTGTAGCAAGTAGTAGCAAACTGTGTACAGTACTAATTTATTATGTAGTATAGGTTTCACGTTTTTTTTTTCTGTTACAGATTCATTGCTTGAATAATAGAAAAAGTTAGTCTGTTTTAGCTAGTCATTCACTTATGCCAAAAGCAGGTACTACTACGAATATAGCTAACCCAAGTGCTCAGCATATGCTGGGGGAGAGAGGAGGGTGTGAAAAGACGAGAGGACTTGGTAGGCTAACAAGCTAGAGTACTTGCGTAATCTGGAAGGCGGATGGTATAATTATAATTTGTTTCTTTTTTCCAGACATCATGTAACATCAATATTACCTCACGAAATTGCTTACAAGAGTACTCTTTTCCACCACCCCCATTATTGATTAATACCAGCGACGACGACTATAGTACGGATCGATAGCAATGCCAGTGGTTAGGTCTGCATTAGGTCTTGTTGATCCTTGTTGACGAATTCGATCCACGCGATTGTGGAATATATATCATCATATGCACGCATATAAAATAATATGGAAAAACAAACGAATAAGTCATGAGACACGTAAGTGGCGGTACGTCTATCTCAAAATGCATCATCACTTTGAAACAGTTGTAGTAGTTTTGTATGTTGTCTTCACCGTACTGCTTCGTCATCCACACACTATAGTTCTATCACAGTTTCACCAACATGTACAGATACGTATTAACGTAGAAAAGGAGGCGTCAAAAACCGACCTCGCGCTCTAACCAGATCTGCGTAACCTTTTTACTTCCACGCAAGCTAGCTGATAATACCTTGTTATATTGGCTTAATTTTGTCGTCAATTCACTCTTTCTAGTGGCCACAGCCACAACCGGGCTTTATTTATCAGTCATTTCTCTCTCGCTACTAGTTATTGGCTCGCTAATATCCATTATTAATTCAAGACTTTGTCAAATACAAATGCAGAGGATCGGTGGAACAATCAGAAAACAATATTTTGTGTCCCTCGAGGGCGGGGTCTATGCTAAAGATTGTGAGTGCATATCGAACGTATCATATGTATTATTCCCTCGTAACGGTAATATAATCTGATGGTTAATAATTGATGGGTAGCGATGTGCGGCGTGGTTAATATTTCATGAAACCGCACACACGTTTTATTATAATATTAGGCCCCCTTTGGCAGAGATTCTCGTGGAGCGATTCTTAGTGAGAAGTGATTCTCGAGTCAGAAGTGATTCTGTGCCTGAAATTGATTCTCTTTAATTCTCCATAATATACAATCAGGACAGAGAATCACTTCACAGAATCAGGAGAAGCTACTTTTTTTAGCTCCCAGCCCCTTAGTTCATTTCAGAGAATCACTTCACAGAATCAGACAAAAATCACTTCTCCTGTAATACGGCGTTTGGTAGAGCTCCCCAGATTCTCTCTGAGAATCAGCTCCGTGGAGCTCTGCCAAAGGGGGCCTTAGCATTAGAGATAAGAAATGGAGGGTGTACTTACTCTCGTACCACATGAAGCTACGACGGTAATAATGAGCACGCGGCCAGTGAGAACAGGACTGCATGACACGAGGTAGTACCACTAAATACTGTAATAAACAGATCCGGGGCAGAGCGGGTGTTGTTGTACGTAGTTTAGAACAAACAAATCCAAATTTTGGGCATCGCCTAGAATTCCAGAATCTCGCGTGATGATCGACCATGGAGCATAGTAGCGCGTCCTTCCAAAAAAAAAGAAAAAAAGAAAGATACAAGTGGCGCGAGTGCCAGACCATGCATCACGGGCGGCGATGCATGGCTAGCTTTATTAGGTCGCTGTGGTGCGGTGCATCCATGCATGATGCGTCGGTCTTTCCCCGTCTCGCCGCCGGCGGCTCCTGATGCTCCGGCCCACCGGGCCCTCGATCTCCACCGCCCACGTGGTCTGTATACGGTGTGATTTTTGTCCTTATACACGTCCGTCCGGAGCATTGGAGCATCACGAATCCAGTTAAGAATGGAACAGGTAGCAGGTGCCCGTACTTGATGTTCCAGGGCTCCGGCTATAGTATTCGTCTGCTTGCACGTGTCGTGTCGTGCGCGGAATGAAAACTATACTGTATAGTTGCCCTTTTGGATCGGCGGGCGAGCGGGCGAGCGAGCGGGACCGGGACCGGGACCGGGACCGGCGGGGAGCCGGGGCGGCCGCCGACGCCGAGAGAGCTGACCGTTCGAACGTTAATGGTGGCCAGGTTCAGGCGGCCGCGACCGGGTCTGGTGGCGGCGTCTGTCTTCTTTTGCCCTCTTGCCCAGATTCAGGCGGCGGGCCCAGAGCCAGAGAGACGCAGCAGAGCAGATTACTACTACAAGGCGGGACGACGCTTGTTGCTTGACCACGCGCGCGCACGTGGGTACTAATACATACTGTACACACCCTCGTCTGCTGCACCAAAATTTGGGCGCCTTTGTCTCAAGTCTTGTAGTAGTACTAGTACAGATGATTATACGGGCTCGAATTACGTCCACACAGCACTGTCAATCAATCAATCATCGTGTAAGTAGTAGCTAATTTTGTGCCGAGTTTTCAGGGTGGGCGTCCATGATGTACGCGCGAGGAGTCAATTTGGGCGCCTTACAGATTTTACGGGCTTAATTACCTCCACAGCACAGTCAATCGTGTACTAGCTATTTTTGGGCCCAGTTTTGAGGACGGGCGTCATCGTCAACGATACGAGATGTACTTTCTGCCATTGATGCAGGCGTCCGTCCGTCGTTGTCAGGTTGTAGTTTCCCTCGAAGCAAGGAAGAAAAAGGAACGGACGACGTACGCGGCTGCTGTGTCAACTCCGGTTCGGTGGTTTACAGTACCAAATAGGATTAAAAAAAAAATAAGTATTTGGCGTACGCGTTGGCCTTAACCAAACTGGCCGATATCTAGATAGTAGAAGTCGTTGCTTGGAGGCGATGATACACGCGACGCGACCGGTCGTCTTTTCTGCACCAGCTGGCTCTGCTAGCTGCCTGAATCCTGATGCATCTATATCGATATCATATAGACACACGGCACTTACGCAACCAAACAACCAAAGTGTCAACAAAAACTCTGTTTTTGCCGGGATCGATCGATCGATCGATCGATCTTGCCGTGACGACTGATATTTGATGACGGAGATGGAGGTCGTTCGCCTACCTAATCATTATTTTCCAAATCAAATCACTTCACATCCGTTACCAAATACAGCTGTGCAATGGAGATTCATATCCAACATAATCACACAGGCAGCACGCATGAGAGGAAAAGTTGACCCGTATATTTTCCAGATCCCTGTGCAGCTGATGATCAAGCAGATACATGATGCGTGTCGAACCAATGTGCAAGCATATCACGGCAAGCGCTTTTATTTTATTTTATTTTATCATTGGGTCGTCCTTTGACGCCGACAGGAATAAATTGGCTCATATGCAGTCATTGCGGCCGCCGCCGCCAGTAGAGTTACCCAATTTTTTCTTTTTCTTAGAACTGTATTCGTACGTGGAGCCATCTTTGAGGTCCAGGAACGAACCTTCGGTCCGTCCATGGCGATGGCGGCCCCGCGATATTGATATATATCCTCATCATCAACTGTGGCTAATGGCCTCTCGACCAGCACGTGTTACGATTTTTTCTTTTTGAACAATGAGGCCCGTCGCCTGCTTCCCTCGATCTTCCGCGTCAAGGATGAGGTGGGGTCCCTTCCCCTCGTTGAATGTATGCGTTGTTTTGAAGAGGGTGATCTCTTCTCTTCCGTGGCAGTTACACTTACACATGTGTAGGCTTAATTAGAAAACTTCTAGTGCACTCATTTTTTTTTAAGAACCATAGTTATTAATTTCGATTTATAACTAAAAGGGTTTTTTTAGAGGATGAGACACGACCTGAGTGAGAGGGTTGTCTTCGAAGCATCGACACTGCCTACAACTATACAAGGCCTTAATTAACTTCCATGTATTGATTAACTAATAATAATAATACACAGGATAGCAGGGTACCGTGATGACTATCTTGTAGTAGAAGTAGGTGTACGTCCTGATCGTTTGACGTGTTCGTTCGATGACCCCGTGTATACTACTAAATAGTCAAATTCATAATCCGTGAGACCTGACCTGATCGAGACAATATATATAATAACGATGTTATATATACTAGTAGCAACTAGCTAGTGTGCACGCACCCTCTTATTTTGGACAGTTTCTTGGGTGACGATTGTATGCGTGTGTGAATATATATATATATATATATATATATATATATATATATATATATATATATATATATTCACACACTCTTAATGTAGTTATTACTAGAGTCTCTACCCAACACACCAACCTAAGTACTACATACAACCTCTCTGATGCGGACACGTCGTCGTCCTAATTAATAACGTCGTGGATAATATATAAAAAGAGTGCAGTACTACGAAGAAAGAAACTAGAGTTAGTAGATAGCTAAAGTAGTAGTAGAAACTTGCTGTCAATAAGAAGACGAACAACTTAATTTTTAACCCTGTGTCGTCAGATCGAGCGGCTGGGGGCGGCGGCGTGCTCTCCGATCCTCTCTGGCTCTGCTGGTCCGATCGACATCATCGCTCGTCGTCCCGACGACGTGATGGCGCGGCGTGCGCGCGCGCGCGGCTGGGCTGATCGACGAGAGATGATTTCAGCTCGACCGGTCGCGAACAAGATCTCGAGAGCTTGAGATACCGCCATGCATGAGACGAAGACCGAGGAGATGGAATTGATGGACACAGATCTATCCACACGATCAGATCGGTCGAAGATATACATACATACGTGTCCGTCCGGAACGGAAGGAATCGACTTTGCTTGTCCCGCTCGCTTCGTTGTTCCTCCCCGGCCTGTTTATTTCGAGAGTCGAGACGGTTCCAGTTCCAGTGTGCGAGAGCATTGCTAGCTGGCACGAAGAAGAAGAAGAAGCCAGCTGCTGCTTCTTCAAATTCGTGGACAAACTGCATGCAATGCATGCGCCACAAAACTACCCGATATTACGCTTAATAATTACAGTACATTAGGTGGAGTCAATATATGTCATGCGCGCGCATGCGAGGACGATGACGCGAGAGAGATGAAGAAAAAAACTAACAATAGAGACGCGCGGGTCGTTGTGTGTACAGTATTGCGTAGCTAGAGGCTTTGTTGGATAACCTTTTTCATTCTGGAACCATCATTATTATTATTATTATTATTGAGAAATAGAACCATTGTTATTGAGATTTATTATGGTATTTAGAAGGTATTCTTACATATCTCCTGTTTTAAATTAATTTAATCTATTAATTATTAAAAAATTAGTATCAGATCTATTATTTTTTTTATCGGTTAACAACTTAAAATACTTTTAGTAGTTATCTTTCTGTTTTTAACCATTAGATCTGATTAAATAAATAGTTATTATTAATTTCATATATCATAACAAATCTCATTATTATTAATTATTGCAGCCGGCGGTTTCTCTATCACTATATTATATGTCGTTGTTATTACAATTGTGCTATCTATGTTTAATTAATTAAACAAATAAAGCTGCACACAACTTGATCGAGATCCATACTACTGTGCGCGCGCGTGCGTCGTTGCTATAGAACGCCGGCCGGCCGCGTGGCGTCGTCGCTCGTATTGTTGGACCAATTTTTGGGGGCGTACGTCGTCATGAAAGGGAAAGCTGGACCCTTAATTGCCGTGTAGCTGATTAAGCTGCTGCTTCTCGCCCTCGGCTGCATGCCACCTCGACCCATCCATCCATGCATCCAGCCGTAGATGTTGGCGCGTGCACTGTAGTACTGTACTCGACTGACGTCGTACGTACTACTGTTACATTACATAGAAAAAAAGCTAGTGGTAGTAGTGGTAGTTACCTGCTACTCTATACGACTAGTCAATGGCGCACGGCAGCTGACGACGACGACTACGATGATGATCGCGCTGTGTTGCTGTGCGCCTTAATTATATAGCCTTATCAGCAGCAGCACGCTTTGCTTAACTTAACTGCCTGATGAGACGATTACGTTTACACTCTGCTTTGCTTGTGTATATACAGAGACGTGGTAGCAGGTGATGGCAAAAGGTAAATTAATTAATTAAGGCACGAAACGTAAGCGGTGAAAACTATGGCTACCTAGCTTAGCTAGGTAGTGCACGCACGGTGTGCTCGATCGACTCTCTCCTCCGGTCGCTTTTGTGCAGACGTACGTGCAGCGGTGTAGCTGGTAAACCATATGGTCGAGATCGATCGATCCATGTGTAGACCAAAACGAACACGCATGCAGTCGTTGTCGTGTGTCTTTCGATATCTTTATATATATATTTTCTTATTAAAAAAACTGCTTTCTTATATAAATTAAGAAGAGAAGAGAAGACGAAGCAAGCAAGTAAATTTGACCGTTCCAAGAGCAAGCTAAGTAAACCATCCAATATATATGCATGCTGGAGAAGTTTGTACCGAGAGTTACCAACTTTGATTTCCCTTACTACTACTACTATTACACAGACTGCCCCCACTTGTTCATCCGACCTTACTTTGCTCTCCTGTGGTGGTGGTCGTCGGCGGCGGCGACGGCTCACCGGAGCCCGGCAACAGAGTGGTACGTCTCCTATTATTATCTTGGTCCTCCACTGATTCTTGCGTGAATTCTGAGTTTGTTGCTTGGGCTTCGTTGGGTTCTCTTGTGAATTCTGAGAGTTGCGCGCGGTCGATGTGGATATCAATCGATCGATCGTTACGAAGCTTCACGGGCTGGGCCGAGGCGCTGGGACCAACTGGACAGCAAAATCGAAGATCATCACTTCTTAGGTGGGCTGTCTCTGGCACTGCAACACAGGAAGGAAATGCAAACACGAATCCAGTTTCTGGCCCACTGGTTTCTCTGTTTCTTTTTCTTTTTTTTCCCGCGGATTAGATTTTGTTTTTTCTCAGGCGTTCGGACGAAACTAATTGATGATTTTACATGACATTGTAACGGGAACTAAAAGAAAAACACACATACGTCGTTAACAGAGTGAGAGACCATTGCGAATTGATAGGTGGCATGTACATCAACATGTGGAGAGAGGAGAGAGAGATCAAGTATCATATTTGCTACATTGCGCTCTTTTCCTTTCAATCATATTTGCTACTTGTCGGTGTTCGTTACTGCCGACGAGTAAATTTATCGTGAGATGCGCGATTTGAGATTTTGATGGTTCGCAAGAAGACACAAGAATATATACTGGTTCAGGCAACGATGCCATACGTCTAGTTTCGTGTTGCTCGTGTTACTTGCGACAAAGCTTGTAGTAGGGGTTACAAGCGGGCGAGAGAGGGAGAGTTTCTCAAGTATCTAAGTGTAGATTGTGGATCCTGCGTGTGTGCCTGACTTAGACTTGAGTGAGCTCGTGAGCCATGTAAGCGTGTTCAGCCCGTCCCCCTCGTCCTAGCTTCCTCCTCCTTATATACAGTGAAGAAAGGAGGCCCAGGTCCACCAAGCGGGTCGTGGCCGTACGTCCAAGTTGGGCTGTGCCACGACGGATGACGCCCGTGGCGTGGCGGTGCCTCTTCTGTACGATGGAATGGCGCGTATCGTCAATCGCGGGTGTCCCGTCCCGTATGGAGGAACACCCCTGTTAGCGTTGACGGGGTGCCACCGTAGTCGTGGCTGTTGCTCGGGGACGTCCCGTCGCAATAGGACGATGAGTCTCTGATAGGTGCTGTAGCAGCGGCGCCCATCCTTTGGGCGGTGCACGTCGTGTGTATTTAACGTCCACTTGCCTGAGCGATTGACGGCTCTACCTGTCAGCGAGCGTGGGTGTGTCAGGCATTTATTGCCCAACCGTCACCGTCCCGCCTACCCGTGGTGCGGCGGGCGATTCGCCCGACCCTGGGTCGGGCGAGGCGGAGACGCGTCCGCTTGACCCCAACGAAGACGGGATCGAGCGCGCTGCCCGTACGTGGAGGATCCGACCCCCCCTGAGGGGGTCGGACGAGGCGGAGATCGCCCGTTGGCACGGTCTGTCGGGTGTCCGTATGATACGGGGGCCGGTCGAGGCGGGAATTGCTCACGCATTGATCACGTTGTTAAGACCGAGAGTCATTAAGATTAACCACCTCTGGTATTGACCCTCGACACTACTATATACTAACTCTGTATTTACATCGCCGTCACCATTGATTTTTTAACATCATCTTTAAACATCTATTATATTAAAAAGGTATAATAATTATTAATATTTTGTTATAAAATTTACTTTATCACTATATGTGTTTGAACCTCAACCTAATAATTTTATATGTTTTAACTATTTTTTTAAATAAAATGAATGGACAACTTGATGTGAGACGGAGTCATAACAGTTTAAATACTAAAGTAGTACTTGATGCTCACAAAAGAAAATGTAATAGATATTATTTTTTTTTCTAAAGATGAGTAATTCTCATATTTGTTGCCTTACTAGAAAAGCCTAGTAAGCAATTTACATGTTCTTGCAGGGGGGTCTTTCAGTTTTTGCTGACTTTTCCAGCAGAGAAACCATAATGCTTGTGTGTCCATACGAAGAACCTGCGTGCTATATACTACTCCCTCTGCCCCTTTAATTATGTCGCTTGCGCATAAGAATGCTGTCCGATGATCAAGTCATTTTAGGTGGACAGGTTGGGAGTCAGACATCCAGCCTACTGACGCAGGCAGCAGGCCAGTCAGCTAGTCCATTCGGTACGAGAGAAGAAAGAAACTGAGCATTGATTACTACTAGTACATGAACTACTTCGTAGGATTATACTACAAGACACAGATAATCAGTTATTTTTTTGGTTCTTTCCTTATGTCTCAAAACAATTTTATCATCCGGTACTTCTCAGATTAAAAAAAAGAAAATAAAGCGTTTTTCAAAAAGATACGTCCCATCTCGTTTTTGGAGACGTCAAACTTCTTCAACTTTAACTAATTATATATATAAATTTATTAACATTTATCATAAATATTATATATCATTAAATTATCTTTAACTATATTTTAATAATAAATTTATTAAATATTTAAATATTACTAATATATTTTATAAATATAGTCAAATTAGTTTCATGAGGACGGAGGTATAGTACTTGGCAAGCGCTGATTGGGCAGCGGATGAGGCGCGTGTGAGTCACACTGCGCCAGGCTGCGCATCCCTCCGCCGCACAAGCACAAGCCTCCTCTTTAACCCCCCACACACACACCCCCTCCGGCCGGCCACCCACATCACCTTTTTGGTCTCGTCATCACTGGAATGGCGGCGGCGGCGGCGGCCTCACCGGCGGCGGCCGCGCGGGCATCGGCCTCCGGCCCTCGCATTGCTCGCCTTGCCGTCCGCGCCGCCGCCCTCCCGTCCGACGGCGCCGCCGTCTACAAGGAATTCGGTAGGTTCCGCACTCGTTCGTCTCTTTGGGTACTGCTCTGCAATGTACTCCACAACTTAGACTGCTGAGTACTGAAAGGCAGATTTATTAGAATTCCGATACAACTTTTTGGCTGGACTTTGCCCCCCTTTTACTTGTATTTGAGCAGTCCTGAAGGCAAAGTTTTAGTTACGGTAATAATATTGTTCTTGAACATGAAAGCAGTATGTACCGCACATATATTCTAAATATAATGTCAAAACTGAGCTAAAGCAGATAATGTGAACAAGCTGCAAGAGTATTACCTTCAGATTAAAAGCCTGATAGACTAAATTAATTGACTGTCTGGTCTTTACTTTAAGGTTTGTATTCTTTGAGAAAGAGGATTGAAGATGCAGTTGTCCGCGTCGAAACAACTGTGTCCAGTGCGTTAGAGTTGGAGGAAGCCAGGAAAATTAAGCAAGAAGAAGTATTGCGCCAACGTAATTTATGGGACAATCCAGCAAAGTCACACGAGACGCTCTCTGCTCTCGCCGATGCCATCAAGGTGGTCGACAATCTCAAGGACCTTCAATATAAGGTGCATTTCTGGATATCTAATGGACGTTGTATGAGAAGCAGGAGAAACCATTTTCTTTTCTTGTTTTCTGTTTATGGAAACTTCAAACTGATGTCAGCAATTTTGTTTTCCTGTAATTACTGATCATATTTAAGCTGCAGGCTGAAGAGGCGAAATTGATCAGTCAGCTTGCAGGGATGGATGCCATAAATGGTGAGCTATTTAAGCAGGCATACAAATCCTCTCTTGATGCTAGCGAGTATCTAGACCGCTACCAGATGTACAAGCTTCTTAATGGCCCATATGATAAGGAGGGAGCTTGTGTCATCGTCACAGCAGTGTCTGAGGGTGTTGCCTCTGAAGTAAGCTAACTGTTGGTTACATTGAGTATCTGTACTATGGTCAGAAGGTTATTGACAATATAGTAACAAACTCCCATGCAGCATAATCAAAATTGCACTTCTTCCTCTGAATAATCCTATTATCCTGTTTTTTAAAAATTTATGTCTTACATCAAATTCCACTACTCCCAAATATGTCGATTGGCTGATGGTGATCCACATTTCAGTAATATTCCCATTAACTTAAGGTGTATTTTAATTCATTATGAAAAGCCTTTTATATTTTTTTTCTGAAGTAAAATTAGTGTGCTTACATATTGATTACTGTTGACTATAATTTTTGCTTCATAGATTGACGTAATCATCAATCGCAGAGTTGTCCTAGCAAAACCAAATAGAAGTACATATGTTTAATTCTCAAATGTTTTGCTTTTTGTAAACTGATAATTTTTTTTTATTTATCCTTCTGAAGCTGTGGGCAGAGAAGATCTTTTACATGTATACAAGTTGGGCACGGAAGCAAGGTTGTAAGATTGGATTAATCGAGAAGATTACATCAACAAATGGCCGTATCCGCTCAGCAGCAATGGAGATTGAATCAGAGTATATGTTTGGCATCCTTTCTGGAGAAAAAGGGGCACATCGAATGATATATCCTTCCCTTGAAAATTCCGGCATTCATGAGGTGCTTATATTTCTGTTATCTGTTAATTTTCATAATGCTTGAGGTTCTGCTAAGTGCTAAGTTTAGTTTACTGACATTAAAATCTTTCTAATGCTATTTCACACACAAAAAAGAATCTTTCTAATGCAGCCTACGCCAACTTGTTTGGGACTAAAGATTTGGTTGATGCTGGTTGTTTTAGAATCCTTCTAATGCAATTGCTACACTTTGCTTAACTGGTGTATATGATATTTTCAAACAATGGATTCCTCAAATTATAGCAGATAGATAATGCTCGTGTATCAGAGGTGCAAAATTGCTTCAGTAGGTATAATATGTAGATCGGTGAAACACAATCATTTTAGATATGGAGAGTGCCTTATGCTGTGTATGCTATCCTCAAAGACGCAATACTAGAGGTCACAGTTCACTGTGTGGAATTTGGTCAAAATTTGTACCAGTCCAATTAAATTTTGGTTGAAAAACTATATAACAGTACTCTGTACAATCACTCTCAATACACTGATATATAAGTGAAAACATCTGTTGACATACTGTGGAGTTTACTTCTAAACCTCCTAACTTTTCTGAAATAATTTGACTATTTCTGACAATGTTTCAAGAAAGTCTTGTAAAAGATCCGGATGCCGGATTGTATGCAAAATGTCTCCCTATACCTTTTTTATATCAGAATGACTAACCCGATATTTTCCAAAGCTTGCAGGCCGTGTCAGCTAGAGTCGATATAATTCCTCTCTTCTTGGATAGACCGCTTAATCTTCATTTGGATGACAATGACCTTGAAATATCTCCTTCATTTGGTGATTACAAGAAGCAAGATAGTAGAAATGGTGCTGCAGTCGTGGTCCTACATAAACCAAGTGGAGTTACTGCTGAAAGTTCAGGTACTGAACAAAACTTTCTTAGGCAAATGTGAAATGTCACTGGAATGTACGTTAGCAAAAAAAAAATGTCACTGGAGTATCATTAACTTGACCTTTAACAGGTGAGAGGACCTACTTTGCAAATAAGTTAAAGGCCACAAGACGGTTGAAAGCAAAGCTCCTGCTAATAGCACAAGAACTGAGAGTATCAGACACAAAGATGATCAACAAAAAGGCTATAGAGGATAAGTGCAACCGCTTAACGCGAAGATATACATTTGGACCTCAGAAATGTGTCCATGACCTCAATACTGGTACCCAATTATCAGATTTGAACTCGGTCCTTGAAGGTGATATTGAACTATTCATCAGAGGCCGTATTATTTCTAGACCATGACGAGCACACCGAGATTCCAACTCCTGATTGATCTGTTTCTCGCTTGCCGTTCTGTATATGTTGCCATAGACCACACCATGTCAAGCCTAACCTCTGTAAAATGTATTACATTCATAGCCAAACGGCAAGACATCAAGTATATATTATTGGAGCCAATTCTTTACCAACTGTTAAATCGGACTCAAGTTCATCCATTCCTGATGCAATGAACCAACGTCTTATCAAGCCCTTCTGTAGGCTGGTAGTAGATGTTCAAGTATAAGTGGATTGTCATATTTCTTTATCAATTTAGGGTTTTAGATGAACTGATTAAGTGTATAAAACTTAATATGCTGTCAAAGTTAGAGAGGTCTCGAGTTGGAATCTAATATATATAAGGTCTCAAGTTGGAATCCTAATATATATAAGGTCTCAAGGTCTCGCGTAGATTTTCCACAGTTAATTGTGAAAAAGGCAGTAAAAACTCATGTGCATTTTTTAGGTTAAATTGTGATGCATGCTTTAATGCTAAGGGAGCCTTATGTGATGCACCAACTTCCACCTCTCCTTGACATACATGCGAACAAAAGGGATATGAATTGATAATAGTCAATGATGAACTTATTTTATCAATTTCGGTGAAAGTGTTTTAGCACATACTACACTTCAAATGGAAAAGAAAAGTACAGTAGTAAACATGATGAATATATTAATTACGATCCCCGAAATTCGCCAAAGTCTGATGACTCCAAATTTTCAAGAACACTTACAATAGAAGATTTCAATGGGGGTGTACTCAAAACCGAACAATTATTTATCAGAAGTCGCGGACCATTCATGGTCGCAAATAATACATATAATCTCCCGGTACGCATAAGCATGCGAAATGATTCATGCTTATGCACAGTACTCATGGAGGTACAGGAAATACGGCGCGGTGTAGAGCTCGCTCATCGAGAGGTAGCTTCATCGATCAGTTGAAGCTGATGGGGTAGACTGGCTTCATGTTGGGGTAGAAAAGTCCCCAGTTCTGCTCGACGCCGCTCGCCTTGAGGTTCTCGTTGAACATGGAGAAGAGGTAGGTCTCGATAGCGCCCGGGTGTCGCGGCGTGCCCTTCCCGACGTGGTTGACGAGGTTCTGGTTGTACACGGCGGCGTTCTCCGGCGAGGCGGCGACCCCGCCGGCGGACGGCCAGCCGCTCTCCGCCACGACGATAGGAACGCCGGCGCCGCCGTGCTTGGCCATGGCCTCGTAGAAGGAGTCGACGGTCTCGTCGAAAAGGTTCTGGTACCCGTACGCGCCGTCCTGCACGACGGTGCCCGGCGCCGTGAAGAGCGCGTAGCTGACGTCCATGGCGGCCGGGTTGGTGGCGTAGGTGAAGTACGGGTACACGCTGGCCATGAGCGGCGAGCCGGTGCGCGCCAGGAACGCGAGAACGGGCTCCATGAACCCCTGCGCGTCGCTTGTGAACTCGGCCTGGGACGGCGGCTTGTACCCGCCGAGGATCGCCTGCGACACCGACGTGGTTACCCGGATTCCGTCGAGCCCCGCCGCCGCCAGCGCCGCGCGCACGTTCTCCATTGCCGGGACGAGGTTGGCGGTGGCGGCGCCGTCGACCTCGTTGCCGACGCAGACGCACTTGAAGGAGACGGTCGGGTACGCCAGGACGTTGTTGCGCACCCAGGACGCCGCCGCGACGGGGCTCGCGGCCAGGACGGACAGCACGTCGTTCGGCGCACCGACCACGACGCCGATGCCCGTGCCGCCCACCGCCTGCAGCGCCTCCTGGTCCGGCGCGTACAGCCGCATGTTCGCGATGCCGTTCGATTTGTACAGGTCGATGACAGTGCTCGGCGCGGGAAGGTTGTCGCCGCTCATGCCGTAGGACACACCGATCGACTCAACAGCTGACATCAATGAACCAGCAGTCACACTTACTTAGTTTTAGAGTAAAATAGTTTTTTGCCATTGTACTTTTTTAGTGTTAGTATTTTTCCACGGTGATAAAAAAGAAGAAATGGATAAGGTAAGTTTTTACCATGTATGAACTGAACTATATATGAGAGGAGAAATGACGAAAACAAAAGGTGTGCATAGAGCTTAGTACAACAAAGCTGCATTAAAAAATATCAAGACACGATGCAACGATAATACAATGGTTAACAAAATATGTTTTTGTTCAGTTAAACATTGTATATGCTCAAACTCATACATATCTTGTTAAGACATGTATTCAACTTATATATCTACTCATGATCATGTGCTTATCAGTCTCATATAGAGGTTATAACTTTAACATGCAATAGATTTTTCATTGTTCCTCTCGAGTCTCGACATATATGAGACTGTACAATATATACCATATTCAAACTTACTAAATATATACTCTAACAATACTATAACTACCAACACCAAAGAGTCAATGGAGCGAGTGGGGTTTGTACTTTTTATAGTTGAAGTGGTCTGACTTGACAGTCAATAACACAAAATGGGCAGAGGAAACTAATTAATAAAGTGATTAGACATGGGAAAAGGCGAGGTATAAGCCGATATTGATACAAAGAAAGTTGCTGGTTAGTTTTTTTTTTCCTTTTTCTATACATGTTTCATTAGAATTCTGACTGGTAATATTGTGTATCATCTACTTCCTGTGAAGAAAAAATATTTAATGTGCCTTCAATAAACGAACATATAACACATCTAATCATATTTCGAATACGAGAGATAGATAGAGAAAGAGAGAGATGGTAATCACTTTGGAGGAAGGATGCAAAGACCCCGAAGAGAATTGCTGTAGCGAAAATGGAGGCAGCAACACCTTGACGCGCCATTGTCGATCTCCTCGCAAACTCTATCTCCTTGTCTTCAAAATAATGCTAAAACTCCAAAACTCTCTGTGTTTGTTCCTCTAATTTGATATATGCAGTGCCTTCAGCCCCCTGATATATAGAGCACTCCTTGGCCCAAACATTTCCCTGCACCGACACTAATACTGCACCTTCCAATTGACGGAGCCAGGCCAGGCACTATCGGTGGCGTCACTCGTCCCATACAGAGTCTGGTAGCCACAATTTGTGTGACAAGGAGATTCGCAGCAACCAACGTTTTGTTTTGACAAAAAAAAAAGTGAATAAAAGGAGTTTAAATTTAAGCCCTATGAGACATCAAACCAGCTTTTTTTCCAGTGGTGTCCAGACAAAATCCCTTCAATTTTTACATGTCAAAATGAATCTAGCTAAGAAATGTTCAGACATTTGTGTTGAGATACTCTTGATTAATATTAGGTCAAGTAAAGTTATACTCTATACACCAGTCAATGCAACTTGCTTAAGTTCCTTTCGCACATCACTTCTCTATGCTTCAATTTCAAATAAAAGATGAAAACAGTCTGGAACGAGAGAGTAGGAAGTAGCATTGCACATTAGTGCAAAAAGAAAAAAAAATTACAGACGATCTGTTTTTTTCCCCCAAAAGGTACAGATGATCTTATTAATTTATTTAATTTATATGAACTGCAAAAAGAATCAGAACATCACTGGTCTTTGGTCGAAACATGATCACACAACAGTTTAGAAAGGTGCAATTAATCACACTCGACTGGAATGCCATAACTTGTTGCTAGTTGGAATCACACAATCCGGTGTAAAGGGACAATGGACCTCATCCGATTGAAATGCCATACCTCTCACCGCCAGCTAGCTTAACCACAAACACTCAAGGTAATATATATATCACAGAGGGTTTCTGTAAAAGAAAGAATTTATATATGACGACAAATCTTTTCAGTTTGTTTCGGTTGTTCTAATTAGTTGCTTGTGTGTGTGTGTGGATACAGCGTCACCTTAAGTGCAAGTAGTATATCCCTGTCTTGATCATTTTTTGGAGCAACCAGAAACAACATGTCCTGTCAGCACACAGCTACAGGGGAACAAAGTAGTGTATCCCTGTCCTGGAATCTACTACTGGTCACTGGGAAGAAGAAGAGCGAAGGGGGCACGTCTCTGTTCCTCATCTCAACACGGCAGCTTTTAGCTTAGGTACGAAGAACTAGCATGGTTATCAATCCAATAATCCACAGACTAGACGTAGGGCATCTCAGGAATAGCTTTAGTTTGTCAGGGTACACAACGCGTATATATTACCTCTTTGTTTTACACCATTGCAGTTACCAGTTTGATGGTAATCTTTTTTCTCTTTTGCAAAGAGAAAAATCCATATTTTCTTTTTGTTTTCCTTTAATTATTTTTGTGAACTTTTTTTCCCTTTACTTTGTTATGGCTATAGGCCCTAACTGTTGATAAGAGTAGAGTATTGGGCAAACGCAGCACCACAAATGGAATACCGGCCGTTTTTATAATTTTTGAACAATATATAGCGGTATTAGAATAGAAGCTGGTGCCCCTAAAAAGTTGCACGGTCATCGAGTGCAGTTGTACCATCAAGCTCACGGCGTGTTCAACGCTGCTGTCCACAGTGTCCATAAATCACATTCCAGAGAGTGAGAAATACTACTATTATCGACAACACAACACAACAAACCAATCATAAGGGGAGAGCAATAAACGTGTGTCAAAAGATCTACATGTTGTAAATGGAACGAAACTGTTCACAATGTTAAATTGTCACGGTCCAAAGTACAATAAATATCCAATGACAAACAACAAACCAATTGAGTTTATAAGCCTCTTTATTGGTAGTGATTATAGAATTAATTACACGAATTTAATTGATTGTAGCCCAACATCTATAACTTAAAAGTAATTATGGCTATATACACCATAAGCTGTTTTTTCAATTCATACTAGCATAGCATAAGCTATTGAATGAGCTGAAAATAGTAGCTTTTGATAACTTTATGGATGCACGTGGGCACATAAACTGTTCTGTCAAATATTTGAAAAAAATATAAGAAAATAAATTATACACATAGTTTATTATAAGTAGATATAGGTCATTTTTTGGATAATCAACTTATAAGGAGTTTCATAATCTCTATCAAACATAACATATGAGTCAAAGCTAGTAAAAAATAAGAAGTCAATGGATGGCGATCATGTTTCCTCAAAAAAAAAAAGGATGGAGATAGTGCGTACTACTACTAATTGCAACGGTAAACTATATATTATGTGAAAAGAAAGACAGCTGCACGCTGCACTTTTTTGGGTAATGCTGTGACGCGCTGACGGCCGTACGTATCGCGTCATTACGATTTCGTCCCAATGGCCGAAACTCACGGCCCGTCTCAAAGCTGGACCATGGTCGTTTAGGCCTTATTAGATCAAAACGGCATGACCTTTACATTCTCCGTACAGGAATAATATGGGTGTGTCAAATCTCTTCGGAGCCAGCAGCCCAGCCCAGCACAAAAATTCGAACATGTACGCTTCCTCCTGTGTCTTGTGTCCACCAAGGCCTTTCTTTAATCATCTATCTAAACAAATGTCCCATGGTTAGTACTGCTGCTGCTGCAGCGGCCGACGGTGTTCCTGAATGGCCGGTAGGTAATTCGCAGGACGGTGAACCGACCGGATGCTGCCCAAGCCGGTGGACCACGTAAAACCAGCAGTACGTAGGCACTAGGCACCGACATTCTGGAGCAATTTCGCTCTGTCACAAAGATGCAGTCCAATCAAAACGAGAACATTGGTTAGTATCTTGGATCGATGGCCTGAGATTTTTAACACCTATATCGTGCTAAAAATATACTACTACGATCTATGTTAAATACCATTTCACACACAACATTAAATAGGGATGTCTATCTCTATTGTCCTAGAATATATTTTTCTGAAACAATTGGATGTGTGTGGACGGGAGAGTACATGCTTGAAAAAAAAACTATTAAATTCATCTAAATCTGAGGATACATTTAATTAATTATAGTAATGAAAAAAGAGTCGGTCAATACATCATGGATCTTAATTTGGTTATCTTGAATGCCAATCCACGGTTCTTGACCTCTACGAACCGGGGCGAAGTATTCGAGCTTAATTGCATTCTTCAACGCGTCCTTCCATTTACGACGAGCAGTGCCGCTTCCATCATGCAGCATAGCACGATGGTTGAGCCGTCCTAGCGCGCGAGACGTTGTTTTGGGCGTTGGCATTGTTGTTTATTTTAACATACATGCAATGCAATGCCTGGCTTAGCTCCTACTGTTCTGTAGAACTAAAATTTTCAGCAATCAAAGCATAACCGCTTTTCCTTCCCTGTCTCAGGTGGTTGCAGGCACCGGATCTGCCACCTTCAACAGTCGCCCGCCCTCCTTCCCTATCTCATGTGGTTGCAGGTACCGGATGAGCCAGCTTCATCGGCTGCCCTTCTTCTCCATCTTCTACGGCTTATTCATAGGATCTGCCACCTGCCTTCCTATTGCTAACGATGCCATCATCGCCCGGCACTGGCTCTCACCGCCGCATTAGAGCCCATCATCCTTTGATGGTCCTTCTAAAGCCGCTAGGGAAAAGGATTACCCGAACAACTTGGGCGGCGCAACTATTGTGTTAATTTACAGTCTATAAGCTTATGAGATGAAGAACACAGTTTGTTGGTGGCCTAATCAAGATCCATGCCATACCGGATTCTTCGCCTTTGTGCATATTGTAATTTTTCTTTTTTTATATAAAAAACTGACTCTATTGTAAAAATAGAACAATAAAAAAGAATATATTTTTTGAGTAAAAAGAATATATATATATATATAAATATAAGGTGACCAAGAAATTATGTGTGTCTTTTTTAATTGAAAAATATCTTACTACTCTTCACGTCCTATCGTAATTGTAAATCAACTTTTTTTTTCTTTTGGGCTAATTTCTTATGTGCCACTGTAAACTCGTATAATATAATATCTGTTGTTGTAAAAAAAAATGGTATATGTCATTAATTTTGTAAATATTAATGTTTTGGGTCATTGTTGCAAACCGAACGTTAGGTAGGACGTGACGGCCGATCCACAGAGTTAAATTAGTGTTTAGATTTTGTAATAGTATATATTCCATTTGCATGAATAATATTTTGATACTTTTTAAAATGTAAATAAATATTGTTCTTAACATGTTTACATATTATAAATGACATAATATTTAGTTTTATGTTAATATAAAATTATTTATACGACATACATAATATTCTGACGATTCAGCTGCAGTGCCTCTTTATATGGCCATCACGTTCGTACTACCATATTAATTTGTAATGATATATAGTAAATTATTTTTTTCCATGTGAAAAAAATATGATATGATCGCCTCCCATCGATGAGAGATCAATCTCCTAAATTCGTTTCAGGCGGTCGATCGTGGGGGTTGGTCGGAGGCCAGTAGGGCAGTAGGCCACAGGTGGCGACGCCGACGGGACCCCGGAAGACGGAGAGCCGGAGCGCAAGCGCAGCTGAGAGTCAGGACTCGTGTCTTCTCTCGGCTCAGCCTCCATCTTCTTTGCACAGCGCGCTCTCCACCAGGCGGCGCGCCGCCACGTTATCGGTATGACGGCGCAATCCTTTTCCTTTCCGATACGTCTCTCTCAAATCTCCTATGTTCTGACCTTTGCTTTGGTGCAAATCACGTGCTCAGAAGGGGGAGGAGGAGCCACGACAAGGAGGAGGAAGAATCGCCCAAAACCTCAATTTTCGGATCGGGGAAGAGGGCTGAAGGATCTGTGGCCCTTCTGAAAATGGTCCTGAATTTGTCTCAGTGTTAGCACATTTGGGTAATGTTTCCTTTATTCCTGAATTGCAACCCATGGCAAATGAAGAGTTGAGGTATTCATGCTAGTAATTTGCACTGAATTTTGATTAACCTTGTCAATGTTGAAAAGGACACTTATTTGTGACCAGATGAAATCCTATGTTTTACTCTGTTGGTACAACTTTGTGGTTCTACTGCAGATTGGGTAGCCGGAAATGGACGTCATATTGCCATTTAAAGTTGGAGACATGGTGGAGTCAAGGTCATTCACTCCAGGTTTCCGAGGTGCATGGTTCATTAGCAAGGTAAACCTTGTAATCTGGCAGTCCTATGTATCTGTTTATCTAAGTCTTTTCCTTGTCTCTTATCTGTTACGACATTCCTAGAAATTATTACTAACTTCTGTTTTTGAAGTTTATTGCGATACAACAACAAATTTACTGTTTTCCCACTACTAGTAAAGTCTATGTAAAAAAAAAGTAAAGTCAATTCCCGAACTATTTGAGCTCCTATTTCAGCCATTGGACTGAGAATAGTCTAGTACAGAAATTTGTGGCAGAGAACACTTCATCTTACCCTTGTTTTCTCTAGACGTAAACTACCTTGGCTGTCCCACTCCCACAACATGTATTAATTGTTTACGAGATGTCCATACCAAGGCTGGCCACATGATTGAGAACCACCTCTTCAAGTCCTTTCTTATCATCACCTGGTATTTGGCGTTACCGGCGCAGTCAACATGTGCAGGTGGATAAATGTGGACTGGTCTCATTCGGTTGTTTGGACCTATCATACACCAGTTAACAATGCTGATATACCTAGCTGACAGGGGAATAAGGATGACCAATGTGTTCCACTCTTCTAGAAACTATTAGGTCGTTATTAGTATATGTATATATGTTGACCTGATGAATCACTTTAACTTAAATTTTTCCTCTCAAGAAAATTTCCTTTCATTTACACATACTGCAAGGAAACATTGGATTGGACACATACACATTATGTTTCCTCTACAAGTGTATTCAGAATCCCGTAGAAGGGTTAGGTACCCTGAATACCCTGATTCAAGGACAAAGAATTTCCTGCTGCTATAATATAATATTCATCTTTATTTGGTTACTTGTTTATTGGTTATCGCAACTACATACTTCAGCAGTACTATGGTAACATGTTTTATAACAGGGAGAATGGTTTTAAGTAGTATTGCTTGGATCTGGCATCTATGTTCCTAATACTACATCTAATAGCATCGCCACAGAATATTAGAAGCATGTGTTGAGGACTGTATTCAATCATTACATTCTAATATAGTAATATATTATTATGCTTCTTAAATTTGTATATTGTTCCTTGTAAAATAAATTGAGGCTTTATTAAAACATAAAAGCAATGTTACATAAATGAGTTCGTTACTGCTCACCCCATAAACAGGTCCAGCGTCCACTAAAGAAGCCATTCTGATCCTGAAAATCACTTTACTTCATAAATTTTCAATCAAGAAATGTTGAAGTACCAATATTGATATACCATTTTTCTTACCTCAATTCATAGAGACATATGCATTTGATATAACAAACTATCATTATTTGAGTTTTCTTATTCTTGCAGTAGAGGTACATCCAGATTGTTTTTGACAATCTATCTTTTGATCTATGGGCACTAAATTATTGTTTTGTTTTTTTCAGATAAGTCTTATGGCCGTAAGGCAAGGTCACCTGGAATGTCTTCTGGAATATATTGACTTTCCAGATGAAAGTTAGTAGCTTTTTTGGCTTTCAACTGTGGTGCATGTTATTTCCTTAATTCTGGTGAACTAGTAATATATGATTGTTAGATTGGTTGATATTCGAATTTGACTTTTCTTCTACTACCGTTGTCAAATATATTGAGGATATACAATTTCTTTGTCGTCATTTAAAGTAACTGAAGCTAGCACGGTTATGGATGTGGATTGTACACCCTGTCCACCTAGGTTCAATTTCTTCGTAAGTAACAGCCACCTAAGTTCCTCCTAGGTTGGTTGAGCTTTGTATTATTATTATTTTTAAACATATAAGTTGGTCATGGATTCCTTTTTTTTTATGAATTGAAAACTTTAGTTTGTACTTCGCCCACTGAACAATCATGTATAACAAAGAAGAAACAACATTACCTGGCCTTAGCATTGGAACATGGGACCCAATTCAATATACTGAAAACGAAATTACTTCGAAACACCAAAATAGGAAATTAGGATTCAAGATTATTGCGGAGGGTGTTTCGAATAATTTTCTATGTCTAATCACATGACTCCTGTTTCTTAAAAAGAAAATGTAGCACTTATTTCAAAGAAGGCAAAAATCTGTAACTCTAGTGCATATGCATGTGATGAATGCATAGGAGGAAATTTTAAGGTCCAATTCATATGCTGTAGAGAGTAGCAAAAGCAATGGGCCGTGAACTGTCCAATTCATATAGAACTTGTCCTTTTTCTTACTTTGCGATAAAACGACTCTCACAGCACCCATCACATGTTTTGTAACTTCAGAATAGTGTATCATCTTTTTATATCTCATCAGAAACTGGAAGCCGATGAAAAAGTAACGCTAAAAAAAAAAACTAGATCAAGGGAGAGATGTCAGCATTTTTTTAAAGAAGATGCCGCTCGTACCTGGGTGGGCAGCATTTCAGCTGCTGCTGCTAGGCACTGCACCCACGATAGCTTGGCAGAGAAAGTAAAAATATCTTTATGAGTATTATGGTCTGTCTTTAGTTTTGTCGTATCACCATGAGTAAGTCCATTTTAGATTGGTTACAAGTAGTCCTTGATGTCTTACAGGCTTCTTTCTTTTTATTTGACAGAGAAGACATGGACTCGATTATACAAAGTTCGCCCAGGATATCGTAAGCAGAAATCAAGTGAAAGTAGGGATATCATGATACGGCCTACCTTTCCGCAGTGGTATTTGGAGAATCAACTACCTGACCAGCACACAAAAACTAATGTTATGCTAGTTGTTAACAGTCAATGGAAAGTTGGTGACTTGATTGATTGGAGACATACTGACTGTTACTGGACCGGGAAAATTACCGAGTTGCTTGGTGATGACAAAGTTAAGGTAATATAATACTTAACTCTTTGTATTATGTAGTTAATAAAAATTTCCAACTCTCATCTAACCGAATAATTCATGCATTAAGTTTGTTCTAAAGTGATCACAGTTCTTCATATTCATGTCCCCCCCAAAAAAATGATGGTTACATGGTTCTATAACAAGGCATTTGGATGTATTGATGCAAGCATTGTTTTTTATTGTGGAATAATGCATTTATTGCCCTTCTACATACAGCATTATCTTCTCTCTTAAATATAATGATGCACAGATCTCCTGTGTTTTCGAGAAAAAAAACACAGCATTATGTATACTTAAAGTATGCATTTGGTTGATTTGTTGGTTAGTAATACTCATTGTCAATATATTTCAACATAGCTCTACTTGGCCTTTATCTGCAGATTCAATTGCATGAACCGCCAGTTGGTGAAGGTGGATGCTATGAAGCTGATTGTAAGAATCTGAGGCCGGCCCTTGATTGGTCCCTTGAAAAAGGTTGGAGTGTGCCTCTTTCCCAGGTAATGTACAATAATGCAGATGCAGTGCGCGGAAAAAATATATAAGAATTTGGGTTAAATATCCCTGTTCATGAATATTCTCAACTTGGTTGTGTCACGTTTTGCTGGGTCAAAGAGCCTTTTGCTCCTACCCTTGTGCTGTTACTGATCATCTTTCATGTGTATCTTAATAAATTTACTACAGTAGAGGGCTTCTTTATTGTATTTCCCTAAAAAACCCTCACTTCAGAATAATGGTAGGCATATCATGAGAAAATTTGGAGATCCTGGACTCCACAATTCAGTTCTAATTATATGACATAAGGATGTATTTTTTAACAAAGAAAATTTGTCCTAAATTTACATATTTAAAATTGAGGGAGTAGCATTCTGTAGTTTTTCCTTTGTAATTGTCTCTTCTTTCCCATTTTACCAGCCATTTTGAACGTCAAAAGGATATCATTTTCTTGAACAACACGAATTTGTGTATCATTTCATTTAAGAAGGAGAAAAAAAGGAAAACAATTAGGAGGTCAGTGATGTCCAGGGCTACAACACACACAGAAGACTCAGAACACCTTGACTTAGCAAGCCCACCACCCACTGTTTCTAAAACACAACTTAAATACCTAATCTATTAAGAGCCATTGGTGAACGACCAGGATAAGATGACATTGAGATCCTTCTGCCATAGGCCAAAGCCGCCAAACATCTCATATAGTCATGTGATACTGTCTGAATGACAAGCTCTATGGTTGGTGTACTCCCATTGAACACACCAACATAAATGTATATCTTTGATCATCACCTTTTCTAGACATGTGATTAGTTCTTGTTGTGTATCTGCTTATGTCTTTTTTTTACTGTAAATATAGAAAAAAATAACCATGTAACATATATTATGATGCAGACACATTTATATAATAGGATTAATTTCCTCAGTGCCATTGCATTTGCACAAACTCACATTTGCAATCCTACCCCACATGTCAATGACACGTGTGCCCTACATGTCAGTAGATACCAGTGGTAAATAAGGGTTCAGTATGACTTTTGATACCTTGTTGCAAGGTTCCTATAATTCTATGCACTTTGATCCATAAACCATATGCTAGTACCTATGAGAGTTTCTACAATGTCACAAGTTCTTGAAGTCTCTATGATTACAATCTTGTAGCTACCATTCTTTTCAGTTACGTCTCAGTCCAACAATCATTGTACCAACTTACGACAATGAATTGTTTTTCATGTTGATATAACTTGGTTTTTTTTTATTTTTGATGTTTTAATACAAATTTGTACTGCAAAGCATCAGCAAAAACAGAGGTAGTAAAATTTTTGAAGAAAGTTTCGTAATTTTTTGCTAGGGTAGTAGGAAATATTGATGATAGTCAATAGCTTGATTATCATCTACAATACATGACAGTCAAAAACTGATCTTACCTAGGATTTATCCTGCCAACCATCACCCATGGTTTGTGTTGTAGACACTGCATCACAATATGTATATTCGGATGTAAATAAAAATAAATTTGAATTTTGTATGTGGTGAACTGATTATTTAATTATCGTCTATTTTATTCTTTAAACTATTTATTCTGTTATATCAGGAAAATGGAGAATGTTGGTTTAATGCTCGTTTGATTACAGAGAAAACAGGTACTACTGATCTTCTGGTTTCTTGTACAATATGGCTTGGATACATATTAGTTTAAAAACTAAAAACATCTTGGAACACATTTATCTAAGGAGTCAGCTAGTGTCTTCAACTTTGACATCTGGCACCAAACATATTAGATTCGATTGTAGCATATGTCTCTCTATATTGGTCTTATTATTGGTGCAGTACCTTTCCCTATTGAATACCTTACCCATATCGGTCTTAAGACCATGCTTCTATAGACGGATAAGAGTATAGATGTACAAGTAGACAGATAATAGATGAGCATGATTATAAGGGCAAAAAGGAGGCATATCAGACATGTGATCTTGACTCACCATTCTAATACTATTCATTGGCATACAATTGCTATTGCTGTTGCATTGCCTGTTTCCTACTCTTATAAGAAAACATTACTCTTACTTTGTATAGAAACAGCTGATTTTTTCTGTAGATTTTACCTAGTAGGGAAGTCTTTGGCAATGCACAATAATATTTGTTATTGTCTTTGAATTCAGATACTGAAAATATCAACTCAGATGAGGAAAATGTGCCATCAGGTGATGGGAGAGAAGAAGTACAAACATGCTCAACCGTGCCGTCTGATATGCCTGCAGAGGTCAAGGAAACTGGTACAAAGCTTCCACCAAACACCAATGGCAAAGTTCTCGTGAATAATCAAGGAGACGGTAGAGAGGAAGACCTAATATGTTTGAATGGAACATCTGACAAGCCTCGGGAGGATGAAAATTCAAATGTGAATCTTCCGCCTAACCAAAACAGCAAATGCTGCACCCGAGGTGAAACAGAACATCCTAGTGCCGAGGGTGGTGAATGTTTAGATGTTGAAGGAAGTCCCTTAAGCCTCAAGAGACGGAAAATCTCGATTGAGCCTACTTCAGTTAACGGGTTTGCTGCTACTATTGATGCCAACATACTGGAACTCGAGAAAGTAGCAAACAGAATCAGGAGGCTCCAAAATCTTTTGTCCGTGGGATCTGCTCCATCCAGTGTGGCAGAGTCTTCTTGGAAGTTTCTTGACAAGGAGGCATCCATGAAACAGAAGTGAACCCTTTTTTTTTCTGCTGCTGCTGCTGTTCTGGTAGGTCAAAAAATTGTATATGCATCGGTCGAAAAATACTTAAATCTGTATTTATAATGGTTTCCTTAATTCGTGAGGTCATCCACACTCTTGCCTTTGCCTAGACAAGTGTTGTGGCTTGTTGAGATGATGTTCTTTTCATGTACAAGTCTAATGCATGTTCGTGGTACTTTTTTTTTCGATCGGACATGTTCGTGGTACTTAAAACGTGATGGACGGGGAATTGGTTCGTTTGAAGGACGATAGAGGGTAGTGAAGTCATTGCATGCGGGCCAGCGAAGGGGACTTGGTTCGTTTGGTTTACCTCCAGGCTCCAGCTCGTCCTAGGCCACGTCGTCGAGCCCAAGCTCTTCGTCATGAAGAATGGGCTCGCAGTTACCGTCAGGAAAAGGGACATGGCGTGGCCCGTGCCACTACGTACACCGCCAGCCCTGAGGACAACGGATGCGGGGGCAGAGAGAGCGGGCGGCGCCCGCGGTGACAAGGATGACAGCTGGCAGCAGTAACTACTCAGTAGGACGGAAGGATGAGGAGGCGGTGGCGCGGGAGCAGGGTGTACAAACCGATTGAACCGACAAAAATAGATGCCATCGGTTTAACCCAAAAACCGGTTGAATGGTTTGGAATCAGAAAACCCTCTGTTTTTTCTGATTTATTGATGATTTTTTTTGGTTTATAAAATTTAAAAAATAAACCGATATTATTTCAAAATTGAATTGATAAGTCGTCCAATTTTTACGGTATTCATGATTTTCTCTTTACTTTTTAAATTTTTTTTTAAAAAAATTAAACCAAAAACAAAAAAACTGAACCGATGTCTTTATCTAAAACGTAAAATCCGGTCTAGTTTCCACCGAAGGATGAGAAGGGTTCAATTTGTCGTGGCCTTTTTCTGGGATGCGAAATGTGGAGGTAAGTAAAACCGGAGTTTGGGCGGAAAGGAAATTCAGGCGCCAGGACCCGGGACAGGCGGGATTTACAGTTTTTTTTTTCTTTTTTCCTTTCTGGAGTCGGCCTCGGTATCTTTCGGCAACGGCAACGGCAACCCGACTCTACATACGAATCCGGATACAGCAGGATTCATACCTACGAGCCGTCGCCGCCCCATCTCCTGCTGCTCGATCTCGTCGACGATGGAGACGCCGCCGCCGGAGGACAATGTCTTCAGCCCGCCGAACCACACGCTCATCTCGGTGTATCTCCGCCACCGAGCCGCGGCTGATCCGCTTCCGCCCGCCGGAGCCGCGTTCTTCCACGACGTCGACATCTACTCGGCGGAGCCGGCGGCGCTGACGGCGGGGCTCCCGCCCGTGCCAGCGGCGGCGAAGCGGGACGGGACCTACTGGCTCTTCTTCACCCCGCGGCGGATCAAGAGCAGCACGGACAGCCGCAAGTCCCGCAAGGTCGGCGGCGGCCTCGGCACCTGGCACTCCGAGCACGCGCCCGAGGCCGTGCTGGACGAGGAAGGAAATCGCGTTGGGCACCGGCAGCTGTTCTCGTACAAGGGCAAGGGCGGGAGGAGGACCGAGTGGTCCATGTGGGAGTTCGTCGCCGCCGCAGAGCAAGAAGAAGTCGGTGAGTCTCAGGACGTCCTCTGCAAGATTCACCAGCCGCACGCGGCAAAGGCGTTGCGCATCAGAAGGAAATGCGTGGACGACGACGGCGAGGATCATCGAGCTCCCGTGAGGCGGAGGCTCCTCGTTTCGCCTGCGCCGCCAACTCCGCCGATCGCATCGCAGCAGGACCAGATCAACGCAGCAGCATCAGAAGCAATCCCGTGCTCCAAGATCGAATCGACGGCGTCTAAGGACGCACCGATGTCCGTGATCAGCTTTTGGGACCAGCCATCATCCACGGCACCCTTGATGTCGTCAGTTGGCAGCTTCTTGCCCGAATCACCGCATGCAGCATCCCCTGAAACGGTCATCAGCGCTACTCCGGCCAGCTTCCTGATTCCTCGGCCAGGTGCGTTGCAGGGCGAGATGCCACCCTTCGATCGCGTACTCCTCGCTCCCCCTGCACCAACTCCGCCGACAGCGTCCATGCTCAACTTATGGGATACACCGTTCACACCACCCTTACCCTTGATGTCAGTTCGTAGCTTATTCGATGTACCATCTGTAACACCCAGTTTCACCACAATAACCGAGTTCAAGCGTGTCCAGAAATAACATCACACAAGAGATAAAAATATAGCGATACAAAGTATTCTGCCATCTTTATTACAAAGTTCGAATCAAAGATACAAGAATGCCACACATGGACTAGACGCACAGCGCTCAGAGCCAGTGAACGAAGGCTCCACAACACCACAGCAGCCGAAAGAGGGAACGCCGCCTAGGAAGAAGAGTCTCCACTGAAGAAGCCTACCTCAGATGCATCCTCTGAACAGCAAAAATTGGCGAATGGGGTATAGCAACTATGAGTATAATTTATACTCCGTAAGTGTAGGAAAATATAAAATGAATAGCTCAATAAAAGGAAGGCTTAAATAGGTATATAAGCAAGAAGCAACTTATGTCTAGTTTATTTTTAGCAACCTATTACTAGGTAAATGTACCAATATACACACCGGTGCATAATGACAAATTACACACTTGCCAATTATGAGGCTACCCTGCCTCAAACTATGTCACAGGCTAACCATCTGTAACATAATGCCAGCTACCCACTAGCACGATCTCAGACCTGTGTACCCCACCAGATCCCAACCAAAACCATACTATCTATTACGGAAGTGTCCATGCCGCTCATGACCGCGAGTGCGGCTGTCAAGAGAGTTATAACTCTGTAGAGGTGCACAACTGTACCCACAAGTCGGTGATTCTGTCACCCGTCAGTGACTATGTCTCCGTGTTACCAACACACTTACTAGGGTTTGAGGTCGAGAGACCACCACATGATCTTTCGAAAATGAGTCCTAGACCGCCCGCAATGACGCTAAGGTTTCGCTGGCGTGGAAGCTTACCCTTACCACGGCAGCCCCTTCTTGCGCTATGGGTAGTGTATATTATCTACATACACGTCCCCTAGGTCCGGACTTCCCATCCGTACCTTTCCCTCAATCACAGTGGTGCAAAGGAATCAACAAGCTACTCAATCAAGTTTTCCATAATCAACTTGTGATTTGTGCTGTTGTCATGGTTACACATTCCATAAATCGGTAAGAATGATCCCAAGCAGAAACCAAGCACAATCCCCCCTTGGGTACTACACAAAACACCTGTATAAATCCACATCATCATCCACAACCACCTGCCGGGATCCCTATGCTATGTTGCTACTGATTACTGTTCCCCATGCTGATTATTAGTTGAAGTTGAACATTAAGCAAGATTAGTAATAAAGTTCATTGTTTTACCATCCCAAGTTATAGCAAGACTAAGCATAATCTACCAAACTTAACAACCAACCATAGGTGACAAGGTAAATCAGGAAGGACATGACCATAGCATTCATATTAATTTGCATGCATTTAAAGAGAGGGAAATGGGTTCATAATGCGTCAAGGACACTTGCCTTTTCTCTCCGGTCTGGTAGTAGAACTGCTGCGGAAAAGAAGGTGGAGGTAAGTACTGCTGCTGGTCAAAAGGTGGCTGGAGGAAGAAGATCTGCAGAGTAGGCGGCTGCTGAACGCACTGATCAAACTCCTGGTTCTGAAACCTCTGCTGGTCGGCTACCACCGAACACAACAACAAACAAGACCATAGCTTTTTAATAGAAAACAGTACATCAATTAGGTACAAAATAGTAAACAAGCAATTCTAATAGATTCTACACGAAATAATGAGACGTGGCCGCAAGAACCTCTAAAACGGAGCTATGAATCAAAAGTTATAAGCTTTTAAAGTTGTGAGAGTTAATCTGCAAAAACAGAACTACTAGGGACCTATTAGCAATTACAGAAAATTAAATCTAAAACCTACAAACAGATCAGAGGGATTAGATTGCAAATAAAACTAACCAGAGGAGCCTAACAGCAAATCCTACACGGCTGAGTTCATACGTTGACGAACGGCGGCGCCATCGCCGGCGAGGGGTGGCGCGACGCGATCTAGGGCTAGGGTGCACGAAACTCGACGCCAGAGGCACCAACAGCGAGAGCGGGACACGGGGATCCTCACCGAGGGGATAACGGCCCGAGCGGGCGGCGGAGGCGGCATGCGACGGTGAGGAGCGGCGACGACGGCTCGGAGTCGTTTCCGAGCTAGATTCACGATGAGCCAAAGCCCGATGGAGGCGGTGTGGTGGTGGGAAGACCGGCGTGGGGTCGACGGTTGCCGGCGATGATCGACAACAGCCGACGATGGTGGCTTGGCGTGGGGAAAAGCGGCGGCGGCGTGCGGCGGCTACGGCGCTCGCGAGGCGGCGCCGTAAGGGAGAATGGAAGAGGAGGGTGCGGGGTCGCGTTTATATAGGCGCGCGGACCTAGAGTTGACGTGGCACGGACGCTGAAAAACGCGGCGTGGTGAGGAGCTAGGGTTGGCGCAGGTCATGTGCGTTGTCTGCGCTCGAGCGAGCAGGCGGCGCGTCGCGGCCAAGGCGAAGCGCTGGGCTGAAGCGGCGCGGGACGGGCCGGCAGGGCACGCGACGAGGCAGCACGGCGAGCGGCATGGCGTGGCCCAAGGCGACGCGCACGGCTTGCAGGCCGGCTGGCTGCTGGCTGCGTTGGCTGGCCCAACAGAGAAGGTAAAAGGTTTTCTAATAAACCCCTAACTAAATCCTAATTATCACTAGATTTTAATCTAAACAAACTGCACCCAGCAAATCAATAAATCCCTAACGCACTTCTATTCAGCGTGAATGCACATGCACCTTAATAATCTATAGCAATTTAATTTGTATAGAAAATAATAATTTTTACAATAAAGAAAAGGTGAGGCACACCATGTCTAGGCAATTTAATTAAAGTTGGAAAATCCTGTAAATTATTTTTCCCATGCAAACATCATCAGCACCAGCACTACTCCGGTCAGCTTCCTGATTCCCCCGCGGCAAGGTGCGCTGCAAGGCGAGATGCCACCATTGGATCCCCCACTCCTCGCTCCCTCTGCACCAACTCTGCCGACAGCGTCCGTGCTCGACTTTTGGGATACACCCTTGATTGTCAGTTCGCAGCTTATTCTCGTTCAAACCAGATGCACCATCCCATGAAACTGTCATCGGCACTGCTCCCGCCGGCTTCTGGATTTCACCACAGCCAGCTGTGTTGCAAGGGGGCAAGTTAACATTCGATCCTGCACTGCTGATGGATGGCGGCGTGCCGGCGTTCCTGCCGCCGCACCGGAACATTGCTACCATGCAGAGGCGGACCGAGCAACGGTATTCAGAGGCGTTGATTCGGGTGGATAGGTCCCACTGACCCAGTCTGGTGACTCTGGTCAGAAATATATTTTTTTTAACGCAGCGGAGACAGACGTCAACAATACATTTTATCCTTTATTCTGAGTGAGCGATTATATGAGTTTTCGTCACTTACCTGTAAAAGCCTATATATTAGACATAAGTAGGAAAAGACTGCATAAAATAGATTCAAAGTAGTTACACCCGTCCCGGGCCCTTCGCAAGCGGGACCTACGTGTATCAGGCTGCCTTGTATACTTGTGCATTGTGATAAAAGGTTTATACGAATCTTCTTTCATGCTATAGTGTCATGAGAACGAAAGCCATTTTTTTGATTTGTTCTACTATCAATATCATTTTAAGTCATAGTAGATCGAGTTTCAAACAAATAAAGTTAAATTCGTTATTCAACTAATCGCGTCATTTCCGGTAGCTCATTTCTCTATGCATACAAGATTTAGAAACACAGGGTAAAGAAAGAGTAATCACAGATCTAGGTGGTCAGAAATTTAAATAAACACCAATATCTCAAACTCGTTTAACTAATTTTTCGATCAAAACATGATTGTAGATAGAATACAATAAAGTGGCAGACAACTTTCAGACAGCCTGTGGAGGAAACAAAATAAACCCTCAATCATGGTGGCTCGTCATTTTAAGTCGATAGGCAAGAATTGAAAGAGCTTCTTTACCTGCTTATGAGGAGTCAAACAGACTCTAATAAGGAAGCATAGCTACCAAAATAGTTTTTTAAAAAAATATATATATTTAATATTCCAGCCTCTACATCGACCAATACATGTAGCTGTCCATTATTACAACCTTGAAAATCCACCATATAAACCATGGGCTTAGAGCCAAAACATATGCCATGAAAAAAGTATATTACTACAACAGAATTCTATTACTAAAATTCCAGCCATTATTAGCAAAAATTTCCATCATGACAGTTTCAAGCACACAACACCCCCATTGCTTGGGGCCTTTCTTCCTCCTGCAGCAATGCCCAGAAACGGATCAAAATAGTGCTTGCGAATAATGCCTAGACTAATAGGCCAGCCGATAACTAGTAACCTAAAGCCAGCACCCTCTAGACCTATCATCTGCTAGATTGGCCTTGCCAACTAAAAGGGGGATTTCCAGAGCCTTCAACTGAAGTCTACTTGAAGATTCTCATCACAGCCAGGCAGCCAGAGAGACTATCTCTCGCCAAACTAGTAAAGATTTTTTTACAAGATCATAATTCATAACATATTTGGTACCACTTTCTATTTTGTAATGACTAACTAGAAGGCAAGGTTAATATTTACACTGAAGTCTTCCACAAAGGGAAGATTTACTATTCCAGAGAACTTCAACTGCAGATACATTAGAGAGATACAGTAAACTCAGGAGCTTCGAGGTCAAGTTCTTGTTTCATGACACAACTCATAAACCAGTCACTGCTGTATGTTTTGATACCACTTCTTGCTGCAACCAGAGCAAGTTCCGTCTCCTCCTCGCACACCAAGAAGATAGTCTTGGATGGCTCTTTTGATTCGCTTAGCTTTTTTATGACCTATACAAAGTATTAGAGACATGAGTTTCTGAATGCTAATCTTGAATGAAGAAGTAGACTAATCAAGATTCCTCCAACAGCACTAAGCATTACTCATGAAGATTAATTTATTACCCAAAGCACTGAAAATAATTTCAAAAACATTCTGTTAGCAAGTTTGTGTTTGATTTTTGATTGGTTGTTTCAGCGTTTTACAGATATCATAACAGAATTTAAGCTTAATATAAAAGGGGTCGAGACAGTCAAAAGAAAAAAAATGTATTGCATTCAGCAGGGTTTGGTATCCACTATCAAGGATTACATTATACGGTAAGTTCAGACTGACATGAATTAAAGCAATATCCTATGTGGTTACCTTCCCACCAGTAGATTTAATGATGGATTGGAGAACATCAACAGAGGGCTGGATGTACTTTGACAGACAGAAAGTGTAGCCAAAAAATAAGGAGCAAGGCCTTTCTTTAGCTCTCACAACTGCATCTCTCAGTTCACACTTATATTGAAAGCTGTATTCTTCATCTTCCAAAACATATTGTGCTTCACCTGAAATACCATGAAAACAAAGAAAAATGTCAATCATCGTTTATGAAACATCAGGACTCAGGCACACAGTATATATGGATTAGCTCTAGAGTCCAAACTGCAAGGCATAGTTCACTACAACAGAGGCCCCAGGGGCTAAAGGAGACAAGGCAACAAAAGAAATCACTCATCCTCACTTCAGAATCATGCAATGACAGTAAACTTTAAGCTTACCTACAAACTGTCCTTGTCTGAAGCTCTCTTTTAGCCATGTTGGGGAAATTATCCAAGCTCTACAAGGTGCATGGAAACTTGAATTACTTGAATAGTCATAAAACAGAGAATATAATAGTATGTGGGGTAAGTAAAACACCATATTCATCTTTGGATTTGAGTCGAGAATAAGGCAGAGGTATATTATAATAAGAGAAACAAGCTATAGCATCGTTTACGCATTTGACTGATTAAAATATGGTTGCTCAAGGTTGAGGACACAAACCCAGAGGACAAAGCAATGCAGAAATTCATAGTCCTTCGAGCTTTTCCGGTAACAATATGTGTGCATGAATGTCCTTCACAAGTTACAAAGCCTCCCAGCATTTCGACCACCTACACCATAAGGTGTGACCAATGGAAGACAGCATAAAGTAATGCACCAATGGAAGACAGAAAGACATACAATGTACTGTAACAACCAATCAAATGAATATCTGAAGTACATTATTAGTTTTTACGATTTAATAACTACCTGCAAGCCAAAAAATCATGATTGAAGGGTCTGCAGTCATTGCATGAAAATAATGCAATGTATTCATTTATTTACTTTTGCGCCGAATGCAATGATGATAGAATGGCATTTGCACCTTAAATATGTTGAAGATTTCTCTTATTTGGCTGCTGATTATTCTCAAATATAAACGTAAGTTATAGACATGGCGCAATTACCTCTGTAAGGCGTGCCTTCTTCTGTTCATCAGCAATGTTCATAAGCATGATTGTAGGGATTCCATGAGAGCGTATACTAGCCTTACCAACTCCTGGTATTTTGCTTTGACTATGAGCTGCAGCACTAGGAGTAATAGGAATTTGATGGACAGAATTTCCAAACTCAGGAGCATCACATAGGTTATTGTCATCTTTGTGATTTTGATTTATGTCCTGGTGATGTCTGTCATCACTGCTAAATCTTATTCTTTTTGACTTAAGTGATGATGATGATGTTTCACATATCCGTTTCTTTGGCTGTTGCTCAGACAATGAGCCTTTACTACAACCATTATGAGCTTCGCTTCTTGTCACCTTTTCTGTCTTATTGATATTACGGTGTTTATATGTCTGCAGGACAATATTTTCACACAAGGGGACTGCAGTGTCAGCAGGAGATATACCTGCAAGAAGAACCCTATAAAATCAGTAGAAAACATAGCAGATCAAATAACTATAGTACTATATCAATTCTTATTAACATGTTCAGGTATTTATGATTGGTAATGCTATCCATAACTATTGACTAAACTTCAGTTTTCACTTATGTCAGTAGTTAATTCAGAAATGAAAACTCTAGTTTCAGCATGATAGAACAGATTAATTAAAAAAATTGATGCACAAGATCAGTAATAGTGGAGCATGGATATTTTGCTTGATCTCTCCTAATATGTCGTATAATGTAGCTGCTCTATATTTTTTATTGACTTGGATTCATTATTATCAAAGATTATTTTTTTTAAGAAAAAAGAAAAGGAATTTTTTAATTTATAACTGCATAACTAGCTTATAGCATGTAGTTTGTGCCATAAATTTGAATGGACACAGGCTATGGACAAGATGGATTTGAGATAGAACACAAAATGTTACATGATTAAGATGTCACATAGGCTTACTATCTGGAATTTTAGTGTTGAGTGGAGATGTTTGCAGTTTTTCCTGTATAAGCTTCTGCAGCACTGGCAATTCCTTCTTAAGATGTGTAACCATAAGTGTTGCACCTCCAGGAAAGCATAATGCTCTCTTGATATCAGCCCTTACTGGTATTTTTCGAATCTTCCCTTTAGTATCCACTTCTCCAACAGATACAAAACCCTGCATATCATAGATACAAGGTAAAATCTCACCAGCTTAACCTTACTGTTCTTGATTTATTATTTGCTGTACTCAATTATTCATAAATTATTATTGCATAGACACATCAGAGGCCACTGTAACTAGGAGCCTGTGGCTTTTTTTTTACCGCATTGCCACAACAAAATGAAAATCGTTCTTCTCCAACACTAATTTTTTTTCTCTGAAGTCCTTTCAGAGGCAATATAGTCCAAGCACTTCAAACAAAGCAATCAGCTAGAATTGTGGCAAAGTAAGACAAAGTAAGACAAGCATTAAATTGTTAATTAGCATGTAGCATTTGTCGGTTTGTTGCATTTTATGGGGATGAAGCAGGCATATTAAATATTCTTTTTTACTTGCCTGCTTAAGCCAAAATCCTTCAGAGACCATATCTGCCCAGCAGAATATAGTTGTAACACCAACATTTTGGAGCCTCTGGTATAGTTCCTTGTACAAGAGCTGACCAATACCCTGCAATGGACATCAAAATAGTTGGGCCGGCTATGAGAGATAGAGGATTCATTGGCAATAGCATGCATTCCATATAATGTTCTGTTTCTTGCACAAACATCACAGTTGTCAGTTACATGGAACGATGTTAGATAAATATAATTTGCAGGCTGCCAGATGTTCACTGAAGATTCTAGAGTGTTCGTTGAATAGTCTAGGTCTAAGGATGAACAACAAAAATATGACATTCAAGTAAATTTGTTTTCTTCAGCATCTTGCATTTGCAAGTACAAAGCATGGTAGATTCACTGAATTGGTAGTAATATTCAGAAGAGTGTAAATGGCATGGTCCATAATTTCATTATTAGACATCAAAGGACACAATATACATGTACTCTATTAAAAGTGTGCAAGCTCTCAGATAAATAATGTGATGAGTAACAATCAAGAATGACCATTACAAATAATGCAGTGCAAATTTCATAATGTAATGGGTCTTATGAATTTTAAAGCTCTCACATAAATAATGTGACGAGTAACAGTCAAGAAGACCACAGAATCAAATAAAATAGAACTTGATGAAGGAATGCTAAACTAGGAGTTAGAAGCTAGAACAATTAGTATGTTTGCATACCCCGTGTTGGTAAGACAATCTCACAACTGCCAGAGGTATTTCAGCATACTTAGTGTCAGCAGGGATTATCTGATATGATACAGCAGCTATGACCTGCATGGAAGCCGTTTTCAGTGCAACTTGTCATAATTGTTTACAAGTAAAAGCACAAAGGAAAAATATTTCACTTTCTTATCCCTATTAGATACATAGTCCTTGTTTTAGGATAATACTAGGAACTACAACATGATTCCTTTGATGTTGTTCAGGATTATAGAGAGAAAACTAACATCCAGTGATAAGGTGCGAGCTGGATACACATGTTGCACAAGAGAGGAAATGTTGAAACAGCTTCACAGCTGGCATAAAAGTATGATAATCTAGACATAACACAAATGGAAAAAAGTAACATTATAGAAATCAAGTTTTAATGCATTGTTAAAGTAAAATGATTGAATTCATCAATGTTTTGAAGTTGTCAATTAGTAGTCCATGATTAATCATCCAACTGGCACAGTTAACTACTGGAGCTAGTCGGCAAATATGAGTGACTAATCATCAACAAGGGAGACTACGTGGAGTTCCAGTATGGTCCACTTAGTTTTGTGTCTCAATTCCAAGCATATAAAAATACTATGAAAAATATTCCCAGCTCAAAACCAGCAAATGACCTACTTGTTATATACTTGTGGTATTATGCTAATTGCATGGTGTAAAAGGGCATATACATGCTAAACTTCTTGCTGCTGCAGACAAGTTGGAGGATAGCGGCAACTAGTCAACCAGGCTGATAACGTAAGCATCTGTGAGTCGCTTAAGATTTGGTAACTTTGCACTTATTTGCAGCATTTTGAATCTATTTCTCTTGTTTTAGATTTTGGTAAATTTAATGTCCGGTTAGATATCAGAACTTCCTGAGTAATGTCTTAAGCCAACCATGATAACATGTAGTACATACCATGAAGCTAAAGGGGATAATGAACTGGCAAAATGGTAAAGATAACTACCTCGTCATTTTGAGCAGAAGAGCTTGACATCAGAACTAGAGTCTTATACTTGCTGGGAAAAAGAACACACAATCAGAACGGTAGCTCTTCCTCCTCAAATAAAATAGCAATTTTAAATGCAAAATTTCAGTAGTAAGATCCAAAGTCATAAATAAGGTTCCATGATTACGAACTAGTTGAAAACTAGAAAGAAGTCTCTACCCATTAGTTGTGCATTTTTCAAGAAACCCTGACTTCCTCCTAGTGTCAGCAGCGTAATCCATAGTAGGAAGTTCTTGCCTATAAAGCATTAATGCTTCCTGAAAATAACAAGGGAACAAGGGACATGAGCTTTACCCTACCACTGCACAAAATGACACAGCACTAATAACCAATAAAACTTGTGCCAGCAATACGACATTGGTGCATATCTCATGTCTAGGATGGGCGAAGCTCAATGTCCACAACTTTCACTACTTCTGAACGCTCCCTCTGAAAATAACATCTGATCTACTCAGATCACCATGAGAACTAGTAACCATTTTGTTGTGGAAGCAAGCTTTCTACCTAGATTCTTGTAAGGTCTAGATGTTGTTGATTAAATGTTTAATCGAATGTTACAAATTTCTAGTACCTGAAGCAAGGACTTAGTCTGGCAATCAGCGTCACTAGGATTGAGGAGGATGAACTCAGATCCCTTGCCTTTGCCTACATAAAATGCAAAATCACAAGGCAGCAATTAAATAAAATCAATATTTCGGTTCCCAGTCCAAACATACGAAAAACAATTGTAAGCACCCACTTACCAACGCCATCTGAACCGCTTTTGTCCCCGTCCACTATGCAAACATGAAAAAGAAAATTGTCAGCAGCAACGCTAAACAGCCGTGTCAATGAAACCACGAACCGGCATTCGGCGAATGGTACTAATCCTCACTGAAGAGCCTACCTGAGATCAGGACCTTGGCGCCCCTGGGCCCGGAGACGGTGAGCCCCTGAGCAGTGGACTCGCACCGCAGCCCGCTCCCGTGGATCTCCACCTTGCAGTTGCCTACAAAATAGGAGGAGGGAGAGAGAGAGAGAGAGAGAGAGAGATGAAACACAATGCTTCTGAGACGATCTAGGTAAAGGCTATCAATCCATTGTGGGAAGCGGTGATGGGGACTAGGGCTGCACGCACCAATAATAGAGAAGGCTGAGGGGGGCTCCGGCGCGGCAGCCTTCTTCCGCGGCCTCCCCATCGAAGAAGAGGGGAACACTTGCGCTGATGGATGGATGGATGGATGGAGGATTCGGGATCGGGAAGACGAAGAACAGGAACTTGGGGAAGGGTTCAATTTGGAGTTGTCGCCCTTTTTTTGGGAAGCGAATGTGGGGAGTGGAAGTGGAAATGAAGGCAGAAATGGAGTTTGAGCGGGAAGCGGTGGAAATTCAGGCGCTGGGAGCAGCGGGATTTACAATTTTTTCCCTTTTTCTTGGAGTCGCCCGCGCGTTATGGTTTCCTGTTTCTACGCGATGGGTTAGCTCTGTGCTGGGCTGAGCTGATGATGAGCCCCCATTTAGTGGGCTGAACCCATCTAGCGACACGGAACGCACAAAAAAAAAAAGCATCTGGCGACATATATATCTTTTCCAACAGCGAGAGGATTGCGGCATAAAGCTGTTTTCTTTTCTTTTCTTCTCCTTTAATTTTATGGATACTTTTTTTAATGACTCATTCGTTTTCATGGGGTACTTATATGTGAACACGGCGGCAACTCCCTCGTAGTAAGTCATAACATCCGGCCGGGCACAATAACAACTTTTCTGTAAATGAAAATTTGATGTGGTTCGCTCTGCTTGGTTCTTGGTTTGTGTGTGTGTGTTCGTGTGTCCACGGCTCCGACGGCGAGTTGACGACTGTTACGGGCACTTGGGTCCTCCGCGCTTGGTCTTCCAGTTGTTGTAGCAGGGGCAGGTTTCCTTGTTGCCGTATGTGCCCGCCGGCACGCACAGGCACTCCGCGCAGCACTTGCGGCAGAAGAACATGCAGGGCTTCCGGTACGCCGTCGCACAGCACCGCCCGCCGCGCTCTGCTCCATGTCGGGCAGCCGCTGGTGGGCCGGCGGAACGGCGGCGGAGGAGTTCGCCGCCGGTGCCGTCGGGTTTGGCCGCGGAGACGGCGGCGGCACCCAGTAATAAGCGGCCTGGCCGGAATCAAACGTGAAGTTTCGTAAAGCGACATTGCTTGCGGTTGCGGAACTTGTGAGGGGCCGAAAGAGAAGGTAGGCGGTCGAACAGAGAGAACCTGGCATTCTTCAGGTTGAAGCACGACGAGCGCCACCACCGCGATGATGAGCAGCACCTCTGCGCGTCTCTCGTGCTCTCCATGTCTCTCTTCTGTCTTCTGTGACCGATCGCGCATGCACATGCACGCTTCTGAATCTGAAACGCCGAGTGCCGGGTGAACCTCTCGCTTCTCAAATCGCGGTATTACTACCTTGTAGTAGCTTTATAAAGGGCAAGAAATACAATCCCCCTTTTGTTAGCCTGTGAGCTAGCTGCTAGCCTGCTACTGCTATCTTAGCCGCACTAGGAGACAGACCAAAACCTGAATCTTCCTGCTGTGCATCGCGTGCCCCATGTGCTCATTACAGGCATATGATATACGGACTAACCATTCAGTTCTGTAATGTCGTGTTCATTACAGCTATAGAAAACTACAGTCAACCAGTACCAAAATCTTGGCCACAAACGAAAAAACACAGAGGTTTTCACTAACCACTACCAGTACCAGCCAATCGGTAAAGCGGTTTATTACAACACTGATAAACGACCTACTGGAACATCCAGTCCAGCATGAGGGGTGCAAACAGAACAGCTTTCAGATCACGCACCCACCATCCGGGGTAAGTACAGGAAACCGGTTCTAACGTGTTGCAAACAAGTTCTGGAGGAAGGCAGAAGCATTGTAGTTCAAACAGGGACCAAGAAACAAAAAATGTCGCTGCTTAGATGGTCTTATTTTGCTTGAGGGTGCGAGGCGATGAACTCGACCGCCGTCTTGATGGAGTCAATCTTGTCTGCCTCGTTGTCAGGGATCTCAAATCCAAATTCCTCCTCAAACGCCATTACGATCTCCACGGTGTCCAAGCTATCCAGACCGAGATCCTTCTGGAAATGAGCAGTGGGCGTCACCTGCAAGATTTAGTCAACAAACTACAACTGGTTAGCGATGATTTGGCAACATCTACAGAGCTTTGAGCAAACTAACTCTTGCATACCACCGTAGCTATTTCATGCCCACTGACGATATCTAAGGCCACAATTTGAAGCTACATTTCTATCTAATCCTTAGGTGTCGCATGGAATTACTAGACACATGCCTCTACTAGCACAGGCATACTATTGGTAGGCATAAGCAGTTGAGTGTGAATAACACAATCAGATTGACCGAAAGCACTCAAATTGAACATGAACTGTACAAGTTTACTCAACTTCAGCTTAAAATCCGAATTTTTGTGCTGCAAGATTGAAGGATTTGCTGTATTCATTCTTTGCCACACACTTAAAGTGAATGTCGAACACAGCAAAATGGAAATGAAATCAAAGCAACCACATAACATATAGTTGAAAGTAGAAAATAGGACCAGGGGTCCACAGCGGTAAGATAACAGATCGAACTATTATTGAAAAGATCCTATTATCATCTGGCATTTTTTTTTTCCACTATAAATGGAGGCTCTAGTGGCCAACATAGGTTCACATAACGTATTGTCCTAAGTATTCATTCATTCATCAGCGGTGAAGGGATTTTTTTGTCTCTGACTAGAGCACTAAAAATTATTAGACTCTGAATTGAGGACGAGGTCCTCTACCCTCTGCTTCCATCTCCAACTGCTCTGGTTAATGCTTCACAACGACACAACGGCTACAAATTTACACCTAGATATTCACAGAACGCCCAATCACTTATAATTCCGACGCCACCACACAGCGACTCAAGCTCAAAGCCCTAAACCCTCCCATCACAGTCACAGATCCGGATCCACACACCCAACCAAAAACCGTAGAAGACTGCCATTCATGCATCCGCGGCTAAGAGAAAGACGGCGCTCACCTTCGCGGGTTCGACCTTCTGGAAGTTCTTGACGACGGAGACGACGCGGTCAGCGACCTCGCCCTTGTCGAGGAACGACCCCTTGCCCTCCTCCGTCGTGGACGACAGGAGCCGCCGTGCGGAGGGGACGGACACCGCTGCCGCCGCGGTGGCTGCGGCGGGCCCCGCCACCGGGACGCGGAGGCGGGCCAGAAGCGCTCTCCTCACCGCCGCCATCGCCATTCTACTCCGCTACTCGATCGATCGGTGCTGGTGCGCGGCGGCGAGTGGGGAGGAGGAGGGCAACGTTGTGGAGACTGGCCGGGCTGGTCATATCGTGATTTGGTGGCCCATTTGTGAAGAATGAGTTTACGGCCCAGTTTACGGCCCAGACTGGTGGCGTTGCTCTTCCATCGAACTCGAACAGCAAGGTCTCAAATTGGCGTCTAAAAAAAAAAAAAGAAGAAGAAGAAGAAGCGAGGTCTCGAATCGTCGTCACCGGTCACCCGCTCCTCCCAATTTCTGTTGTCTTTCCTGCTCGTTTCGCGTAGAGGTGGATTTTGAGTCGATTCGATTCGACGTAGTGGAACAACGAGAGAGAGAGGACGTCTTGTAGGTTTGCTGAAGCTCGGTGAAAAAAGAGAGCAATCGTTTTGTTCAAGGAAAGAAAACGGACCACATGCAAACGGATTATCATTGTATATTTGTATACATCTAAAAAAAGTTGGAATAGTGTATATTAATGCTCATATGTAATGTTCAAGTTGGAAGTCTGATTTATATCACGGGCCCTCAAACATGTCTGGTTATTCCTTTCTTTTTTGTGTGTGCGTAGGTTATTCTAATACAAGATTCTACTGCTTCATTCTAGAAAATTATTGTTTGGATGCTTGATTCTTTTTTATTCTTTTTCTTTCGCTCATCACCGGTCTTTGGGCGGTTGGTTTTGATTGTCTTTCATCTTGTCTTTTCTATAGTTATTTGGATCTTGTTTGTACGGACCTCTCAAGTTTTATTTTTAGTCTGCTCCAACTTGTTTGGTACTAAAAAGCTTGTTTGTTCTTGATGTTTGTTCATTCTAGAAAATTAGTGTAGCATTGAATAAATCAGCCTAACTCCAGTGACATCTACGTTAGAGGAACTTTTTATGAAAAAAAAAAGGCATCCCTATCAATCCAGTAGCGACAAACTCAAAATCTAGGTCTGTAAACTACTGGAAGATGGTTGCTGCATGATAACTATATGTTAAGTGGGTAGATACCCTCATATAACCGACAAAGAAATCATTCATTTGATACATAGTGCAACAGAAAGACTTCCCTTGGTGCCATTAATAGTGCTCTCTGCTGATTGCACGACAACAGTAATATCTTTGGGACAAGGTAGCTTGACATCATTACTCTTTTTGATGTTATTACCAGCAGGCTCAAAGCGCTGATCAGCAGGTCCTGCACCAAATGACAATAAACATCAACTTCCCTTTCAACAACACGGAACTTACAATATTAAGGTTACATCTTGACACTCTAAATTAGCATGAAGATACAGACCCTAGCAAAATACAAAAAATCACAAAAGTAAAGAGAACACACATGGATTCCTAGACATCTAGAAAAGTATTCCCAAGGGCAATCAATTTATAAAACATTTGAAATGAACGGATATTCTTAGTCATGATTATCGCATCGCACCCAACATATGGAAGATAGCTATTCACAGCAGAAAATTTAATATGAACTATCACTTTTCAGGAGGACTGGAAACAGATGGAGGTCAAGTTTGATGATTCTTACCCTACAGCACGCCCCATAATGTGGTTCAGCCAATCTGCCCTTGAACATACAGAAGACGATCATCTCCAAGATTGTATCACCTGAAAGGCATTCAGAAAGTCTAGAGAGTATTGCAGAAGCTCACAGACCAGATCATTAGCAGCTGTTGGTAATTATTTTTAAAATTACACTTTGTTCACGCACATAAAATAAAACGGGTAGATACCTTTTGTGAGTATGTCAACTTCTTTTCTTTGGTATCCTGACGTTCATGGACCTATACATACAGAAGGGCAAACTCAAACCAAGTCATGAAAACCAGAGATTTAAAACCAAGCACAAAAGACAATAGATAATCTGAAGATTGCATGATTTATTACCTTAATCACACGGTGAACAATTGGAATTTCACGATCCTGTGCAGAGAAGACCAAATGAAGTCTTCAAAATTGTAGAGCAAACTGACAAATTTATGATTTTCAGTTAGTAATTCATATGTCACGGCAAGCAGGACTTACATCAATATTAAAAACAACTATTTCTCCAGTACGGATAGGAGATTTGCTCATATGTAAAAACAGGATATCATCCTACAAAGAAGATGATTAGTCATTCATTAGGTCTCAGGCATACAAGTTCAAAGAAATTCCACAACTTAATCTGAGGTGATCCACTCTAAAGTTAAAACCTCCAAACAGGGAGGGCGAACTCTTATCTCCCCGATCTCCAGGACCGCAAAATAGATGGCATTTTCTGTCTTCTTAGCCGACGTAAGACCTTCATCCGGCAGCAAAAAGCTACATATTATTATGTAACATGAAACACAAAAGGCCACAAATCTTAGAAGGTAAAGAACAACTTGGGTTGTAATGGGGCCAGCATTTTAAAGGTCAATATTTTGAAGCAAATGTAGTCTTACAGCCAATGCCTATTTGGTAGTAGCAAAAGAACAAAATCCATTCATATTTAATAAGAACTGTGCGCTACTTTTTTTTCTCCAAATTTTGCAGCTTAACAGTTAATAAACCTCTTTAATAGTATTAAACAGTTAAAACTGTCTATTTGTCAATTAAAAATACTCTTTAGACCAGTAAAATTATACTAATCGTTTTTATGGTAGAATGAACATTTGAGATCCATTTGAGCTTGAAATTAGATTCTTTAGACAGTTGCTTCTGAGCAAATCAGGATTCCTAAAAAATCTTTTCAGAAATATGCTGGGCAATAGTATGTTCAAAAAGATGTTGGAGATTTTACAATGCATAAAGAACTTTTACGGTACCTTAAACTTCTCCAAAATTCGGAACAAATTACATACAGTCATTATATTATAAGAAAATATCGAGATAAATTTTGTTCGGGGTTAAGTTCTATTCAAAAGGCTTGAGTTTTCACAAGACATTAATTTCATTTCAAATTTAAATTGAATTAAAAGTATAAATGAAATGTTGTGCTCCTTCTAGTCTTTCTTCAGATCAATCGCTTGCAGCAGAGCTCGCAGAGGCAGCAGCAGCAACAGAGCGCGGCGATGCTTATTGAGATCGATGATGAGAGAAGATCGTACGCCAACGCGGCCGCCACATGCAAGGGCAAATGAATCAAAACTAAGAGCATTAGCGATCAGACAAGCAGATTTACATTTACTGTTGCTATCGATATAAGTCCTTCTGCAGCATCGTACCATGGGTGTGATCGAAATGGGATTCATTATGCTTCTTGGCGATGCCTAATTAAACCACAAGAAAAAAACAACCAAAGATCACAAATGACAACACCAGAAGCACTGCAAAAGCCTAAATGCAACATCCATCTCTAAACAACGTCAAGCACGAGCAAGTTTCAGATCACAGTCGGTTGCTGTCCACACGGACCGCTTCTGATTCAGTGAGACGTTTCTCTGGTTTCTCCGATTTTTGGCCTTCTTTATTTGGTCGCCAGCGGCAGAATTTTTCATGGTGCAGACCAAAATAGCCCCCATACAAAAGAAGTGCACTTGACATATTATTAACTATGAGACAGCACACAGAGAAGTGCACTTGACATATTATTAACTATGAGACAGCACACAGAGAAGTGCACTCTTTCTCGTATTATTACAAAAAACAGAAAAAGTCAGTATCACAATGCAATAGATAAAAGTCACAATTCAGGATATGAGAAGTTCGGTAGCTTAATTTAGCCTCCGTGTGTGCATATATTATCAGTACCCGCTTGCAATCTCCTCCGTACGCGGCATCAGAGGTCCCGTTGCTGCGCTTTCATCCAGTCTCTCTTTAGCTTCTGAAGCCGTTCCACCACCTCCGCCACTTCTGGTCGGTCGTCTGGATCTTCCTTAAGACAGTCAATTGCCAGCTTCCCAATCACTTCAAGGACAAACATGTCCCGCTCGACTGCAATCTCCTCATCAAACATGGCTTTCCCGCTATTTTCTGTCTTCCAAACTTTCATATATTCAATCGAGAGGCAACAACCATAGTTGTCTCTTTTCCTGGTGATAAGTTCCAAGAGGACAATTCCAAACGAGTAAACATCAGACTTTGATGTGAAGCGCCCTGTCTTCATGTAAAACGGGTCCATGTAATTCTTATCGGAAACCTTATACTCACTCAGGCAAATATCGGAGACCTTTGGCTGCAAACTGTCGTCTAGCAGTACGTTTGTAGATGTAAAATTGCCATGTAGTATTGTGACTGAGTGCAAATATGATAATGCTTCTGCAGATCCAACTGCAATATCTAAGCGCAAAGCAAGTGAGAGACCACATTTGTTAGTGCTGTGTAGAATGTCGTACAGATTCCCCTAGCAGCAAACTCATATACCAAAATGGGATGTCCGTCTCCAAACAACAGCCCATTAAGCGGAGGATGTTCTTATGGGAAATGCGAGATAAAGACACCATATCTTCAAAAAGGTAACAATTGTTGTATTCATATGGAAAATGATACCTTTTCAGTGCCACCACCGTACCGTCCCAAGTACTTCCAACGTAGACGCAGGCAGAATGTCCCTTGCCAATTACATTGGCAAAGTTTCTGGACCATTTTTTAATCTCGGATTCGTTGAAAATAGTAATGCCAATTTGAACTCAGTATCTGACCGCCGTTCTTATCAAAATATCGCTTGCGCCTGCCTGTGATTCTATCGAAGATGCCCATCATGCCGAAGTTGTAAGTTGCAGCAGAGGCAGAGCTGGAACTAGAGATGCTTCTTGCTCCATGTTTGTTGACGTTTCGTGATGTATCCTGTGCCACCCCTTGACCTGTTTTTCTTCGAACTTGTTCATCACGAAGTGCTTTTCTGAGCACCTGAAGACTTCCTTGAACATCTTTCATTTCAGGGCGTTCCTTGATATCCTTTGAAGTACACTCTGCTGCCAGAGCGCCGATTTCATCGAGAACAGTCATGTTTCTCTCGGTTGCTATTTCGGTATCAAACATCAGTCGTGCCTTCTCCTTTCCTTTCTTAAGAGCATCAATGAAATTTCTTTGGAGGCCAGTACTATATCCACTTTCACTCGCCCTGGCTCGGGTAATTAGTTCCAAGAGAACAACCCCGAAACTGTAAACATCGGATTTTGGATCAAGGATTCCCGACTCAAGGTACTCAGGATCCATGTAACCTCTGCTTCCTACAACATTGATGGTGTGCTGTTGAATTCTTTCCATGGACAGCAACCTTGACAACCCAAAATCAGACAATTTAACACCCAATTTACTGTCCAGAAGTATGTTATCGGGCTTGATATCGCCATGAATGATTGGTTGGTACATAGAGGAATGCATGTATCCTAATGCGTCTGCACATTCTATAGCAATATCCAATCTTGTTCCCAAAGAGATGGGATCATCAGTTCCATGAAGAAGTTCCTTCAGGTTTCCCCCTGGGACATACTCAGTTACAATCATCAATGCATTTTCCTCTTCACAGTAGCCAAACAACCTGACTACGTTCCTGTGGTTGATTTGGCAATGAACGATAATCTCCTTAGCAAAACCTTCTTTCAGATTCTGACAAATGTACTTCTTTACTGCAACTAGAGTACCATCCTCTAGAGCACCTCGGTAAACTTGTCCAAATCCACCTTTGCTAATGGGAGTGTCGTAGTTGTTGGTCATCCCTTTAATCTCGTCTTCTGTGAAGTTATTTATATTGTGATTGCTGACCGGCCTCCACTTTGCCTTTCCACTGCCTTGGATGAAGTTTGTAAGCTTGTTTTCAGGGAGATCCATTATAGCACACTAAAAAGTTGCTATAGTAGTGAAGTGAAATTGTATTAACCCTGTCAATACAACCATAGGAATTAGTATATTTAAATTACTGCACTCTAGTTGAAGGCACTGAGGTTCAACAAAGAAGGAAAGTATGTAGCCACCTATAACAACAATATATTTGGGCTTTCTGAAATGTGAAGACAACCGGTGCTCCCCACATTCAAAAAGGAAAACACTGCTGTGACCCCCCTTTTTGTGTGTTTTGAGGTAGAGTTATCAATAGAAATTGATATTGGTCCCGTTTGGCATAGCACCAAGGAGCTCTTCCAAGGAAGAATCTGCGAATCGGTTCTAAACTTTGTTGTTTCAGAGGAAGTGATTCTAGACTGAATGGATGCTTCGAAACGAAATAAAAGCACCTGGAGCTAAAAAAAATAACTTCACTTGACTTTGTGAACTGATTCTCTATCCTAAGCTCTAAACAATTATCCTAAAGAATCACTTTCAAGCATAGAATCACCACCCTAGAGAGAATAGCATACAGTGGAAGCTATCGCAAATAACCACATCAAAATAATGTGACTGGCTACAGCGGGGATCATAGTCCATGTCAAGCTAAAAAGTAGCGTATTGGTAGGTACTCCTCGAAATTAAAGAAAGAAGGGTATGCGTACCAGTGTACCACGAAAAATCAATCGGTGGAGCAACTCTAGCCTGCTTCAGCAATGGCCGTCAAGGGATGAGATCCGGCGCGCGGCGACGACCTGAGATGAGTGGGAAGAGCGAAGCCACCTCCCGGTCAACACTTGATCCGCCCAGCCATGTGCGAGGCTCGAACCTGCCATGCAGCTTCTAGATTCTTTTTCGTGATTCTGTCTGTATCGGGCAGCGTTCGCATGTGGACGAGCAACGGCCAACGGGTGCTCTGCTTTTTGTCGTCGGCACCCGACTACCTTTAAACGATTCCGACGAGGCGACGACCCCATCGGCAGTCAACCATATTTGATTACTGGAAATAAAGATTACATTAGCTACCGAGTGATTATATAATCAGCCAACATTTCCTTTAATAACTATGAAGTTCAACAATTACATTAGCCAGCGAGTGATCATATAATCAGCTTTGAAAATCATTACATTAGCCAGCGAGTGATCAAAGAATCAATATACTCTCGTCAAACCAATGGGCCCCTCAAAAGAAAAAAAAAACGTTCGAATTAAAATTTTCATTTCCTGTGCCTACAACCAACGTATAAGGAAAGCACGCACCATTCCTTCGTCCGTGTCTGGATGGAAGCTCGTGGAGTGAAGAGACAGATAAACTCATGGATGCCGAACGATCAGGGCAACGTGCAAGAAAAAACAGAATGAAACCACAACGTAAACTGTACTACTACGTACCTTTCATGAAGTCAATAAGTTAGTACAGATTGGTCCCAGATTCGACTGGAACAACACTATCCAAAATTTGTCAAAACGCTAAGCTCATTAATAAGAAATTTGCGAACAACACAATAGACAACGAACGGCTATTCCATCCGACAACTAAAATACTACTTGTACAGCTATACAGATCAAAAATCTATCTCTGCTCTCTACACCTTGCGCGAGTCTGTCATAATGCTGAAAAAAGGATTCAAGGTTCTCAAGAAACCTCACGGCACACTGATTTCTTTCCACCTTCTCATCTACAAATGCGTGCGATTAAGTACTGTGTTCACTGGAGCACCATCTGAAACTACATAATGCACAAAGATCTGATAACTTCTGCTCATGGCACAGACACAGACACCTCAACGGTAGGATACAAGGCGGTGGCTTCTGGCCCATGCATACCTTAAAGGATAGCCCAGAATTTCTTTCTGCAGATCAAAACTTGCTCTGCCTGGTTTTCCGTGTTTTCCAACATATGTGTAGTAACATCCCAAAGGAACTTCGGGGCAAGATCAGTGATTCTTGAGAGAGTGTTCTTCTCGTCTCTAATAATGATGAAGCCCTGTACGTTACCAGTTTTGTCAGACAACGTTGATTTCACCATATAAGCAAATCTGATCCTTTGTTTTTTAAAGAAGAACAAAATACAGAAATTAATGCTACTCAAGAAATATTGTGAACAGAGAAACAGTTACGTTGAGTGCTACATTGTATATTGTATATCAGCTATAAAGAGCTATGATGTAATTAAAGATATTTCATGAAAGAGGAATTTCTAAGGAATACATTGTGAAAATGAGCATGATACTGATATGGCTCAGATGGAAGGGCAGGCGTCTGCAACAGATACAAACTTTGCTCTTACAAAGTTAGAGCCCTCTGTTCATGCAAACATAAGCAAATGCATGCTCTTAAAAACATGGACATTAGGAGATACAATTGAATGGAAAAGGCAATGGCTACCTGAGGGCGAGTGATGCGGTCCATTTCTAGCATGATATCTTCCAGTGGACAGTCTTGTTTGCTGGCTTTATAATGAGAAAAGAGATAAGAAGCATGTAGTAAGTCGTAGGACCTGGGATATGTTGAGAATGGCTCACACCTGCAGCATGAGAATCAAATTGCTTTATTTTCATCATAAAACAAGAGAGAGGAAATTTACAGTTTTTGGAAGGAAAACAAAAAAAAAAAACGCTAACCAGTCATGGTAAGAACCGATCAGCCCACGGTCATATATAACTGGCAGTGTATTGTTCAGGGTATGGGGTACTATATTCATAATCCACACAGGATCATTGCTTAGTGCCGCAGCAAATCCACCATAATTAGCGTTCATATCCATTACATTTCTGATGCTAGTCTTTTCAACACCAAGAAATGACCAATACTTGTGGATTTGGTCCTGCCAGAACTTGTTATTTTTCTCAAACCTCTCAGGTGTAACTCCTAAAAAGGTATGATCCAGAAAACTGGTTACATTCACATATATGGAATGTAAATTCAAATCAAGTATTAAAAAAGACTTACACCGACTTTTTTATCTTTTCTTAAACTACTTCGAGATCCTACAAGCTAACTAATTCAGAATGAGACTGACTCAAATCTGTGGCAGTAAAAAGAATTTTATCCTTTGTTTTGTAGCTGACCTGTCATCTCCAAACTCTTCGAATAAAACCACAGCCGATTGGATCTGGAAGGCAGTTTCTGCATCTCTGATTGGTCCTTATTCACCCTCACGCAATTCATTAGTGGAGTTTTCCAAGACGGTGAAAAGTTATCATTTGACTCACAGATATTCAGTAGCTTCATATCAGCATTTTTCAGTCGGCAGGATTTATCTTCAGGTTTAATCCAAATAGCAGTCTGAACATGCTTAGCAATAAGCTTCCAACACATTGCAGTTGTAATGTTAACTAGTTTCTCCCAGATGAGAGGAAAATCCTTATCCTTTCTATAGGCAGGCGGAGCAGAGTATACAAAATATCCATTAGACCGCAATAGACGATCAACCTCTTTGAGCAATATTCCATCTGGAAAATAAAACATGGATCAAAATTTGGATGGCGTGCCTAGAAAGTTAATCCATAAATAAAAAACCATCAGAAAAAGTAACATTTAAGAAGGAAAATATTGACTGTCAAGGAGAAAAGATACATAATTACAGAATCAAATGGTTTTCTAAAAAGACTTGCTATGTTCCATCATCCATATACTATAACACAATAAACTGCATGCTTCCACCTCAATGTATTGAAAAACAAAAACATATAAACTTCAAAAGAAAATCAGTAGAGTGAATATTACCATTTTCATGCCAATCAACACGGCATCGGGAGCAATGAACCATTTCAAAAGAATTTCCAGGGTAAGGTAATTGCTTTGTGGCCAACACAGAGATCATTGCACCAATCCCACGTTCTAAGGCAAACTGGATTTGATTCTCATGGCCATCTTTCGGGGCAAATGACATAGTTTGAATGCCTAGGGGAAGAAGATAAGCAGAAAAGCTGGCAACACCACATCCAACATCCAAAACTTGAACAACTCCAGCTGAACGGAGATCACCAGTACTATTTGTGGTCATATTTCCTAGCCTACATCAATAGGTATAAACACTATATAAATCGAACGTTATGTCACCAGATAAACAAAGCAGTAACATGTACTGTATATAATTGATTCTCACTCCAACTTATAGTCTTTTCGCTACACTATCTATAAATCACTAATATTGCTCTCAAGTGTATGCTTTTAATCAGGTTGCTCCCTGAAGAATATAAAATGTGGGTACCAAAATTGGTAACTCTCCACATTGGTTACTGAAACTGGTAACTGTCAGCATTGGTTTCTCTATAGGTACCACATCCAATCTGGAGGATTATTACAAGCATTGCATTAACCATTATATACTTCAGGCATTAGAAATGGAAAAGCTACTCCAGAACCTAAATGCAAAATTTTGAATTGCGTATCAAGCGAGCAATTTGTTTTGTGTTACCCGTAAGGACTCCGTTTCGTATGAAATGGAAGGGGAGAAAGCCGATTACAAAAAAATTAAGCGAGCAATTCAAGGTTACCTCTCTATGTACTCGGAGGCACCATGCTTGAAGTGTGTGCCACCTCCAGGAAACCACCAGAGTTTTCCCTTTTCATGAACCCAATTCTGTCCCCCTTTGACCTCAGCAAGATGTGAATGGTTGACATTGCTACGCCATACATAGTCCCGACTTGTTGGCCATCTTATTGGTATCTTGTAGTCATTTGGTGGAGGCAGCAAACAGAACAAGCGTTTCTCTCGTGGAGGGCAAATACTTTCAAGATCCTCATGCCTAGATCTATCAAGGTTCTTTAAGCTTCTTGTGTAGGCGGCATTATGGCAGGGGATATATTCATTGTATTCCAAAGGACACACATCAACTCCATAATCTGGAACTGAGACTGGTTTTGTCTGGTAAGTAAGAGAAACCCTGTTTGTGAACTGTGGAACCTCAACATCTGAAAATCAAACAAATTTAACCATCTTAGTATGGAAATATCATGCATAAAAATCATATAGATCTGATACCTCAATGCTAGGAGCATGGAGGAACATCAGATGAATGAAGGCCGTAGTATCATCCTATATTATGGCACAGAGAAGAGAGAGCCACATTCAGAGTAGCACCAGTACTCAAATCTGTCAAAACTTAACGACGCAATTGGGCAAGCATTTATCAACTGAAGCATGCTGCATCACACTGGCCTGCACTTTGGGACAAAGCAATTCGCAAGCTCTAAAACAATGAAGCCTAACTCCTGAACAGTATTTGGAGTGGAGCTATGTGTTGCATCTAACTATTCCCGAAATTAAACCTCGACTCACAAGTATACAGAGCAATCCAGTTCATCAAATACCAAGTGCAGAAGCATCTACCATTCCTTAACCACAAACCAAATCCGCCACGAACTTGGCAGCACTACGGACCGCTTTAAGAATGGTGTGAACTATTTTTTAAAAGAAGGAAGAATGATGTGGTGCGACTTTCGAAATGTGATCCAACGGCGGATCAGAAGCGGAGGCGCAGGGTCGCGAGAAGTACTCACCTTGGTTCTCGGACGAGACGGGCGATCGGGGCCCGGAAGGGGGCAGGATGAGCGCCGGGGAAGAGGAGGAGCCGAAGAGGGTTCCAGCGTAGAAGGAGGCAGCGACGAGGGCGACTCCCAAGAGCAGCAGCCGCACCGACTGCGTCTCCACCGCCGCCGACGCCGGCGACCACCACGGTCCCATCTCACCGCTCCGTCAGTCACACTCACCGTCACACTGCCCGCGTGACGGCGTGAGTGAGAGAGATGAGACAAAGGATCCCTTGCTTCAGCACTGGGTCACAGCATTTTTATTGGACTAACTCCTTTATTTTAAATGCGCTTTTAAGAAACTTAGGTTTTATTTAATGAAACTTAAATAATCCAAACTCAACCTTAGTTTTTTGAAAGTTTACTGTGAGTGGATACTTTCACGCACTTACTATGCAAAAACTTATCATTTTAGTAAGTAAATTGTAATTAACTTAAAAAATTATAGATATTTCAAAAAGGAAAATTTGTCTATGGACACTACAAAAATGTGGCTTTAGTTGTGACACACTATAAAAATTAAAAATTTATGCATGCTTTTACAGTTTTCAAAGTATTTCTAACCTTTTGACCTTTTTATACAAAATACATTATAACTTGAAACTTTACTGCATTGTCCTTTCACATGTTTTTTTCTCGCTTAATTTATAAGATAAATATTATGTTAATCAAAAGGTATCTATTGGGAAAAATGAAACTCATGGATAGAAAATGCAACGATGTGTGATTATTTAACATTATTTAAAGTTTTAAGCTGTAATTTATTTGGTACAGAGGTAAATTGTTAGAACTATCCCAAAAACCTTCTTCACTATGCCAGAGTATAATTTCATAAATTTGTTTTCTAGCAAATTTGGTTCTTACAGTGTGCAACAGCTAATGCCGCATGCCACATTTTTACAGTGCCCCACAAGCCACATCCAGTTCTGCCCTAGAACTTTAGAAAGATGAATTGTTCGCATGCTGTGAATAATAAACATTTCGAGATAATACTCAAGGTAGTTTCTAGCTAAAGTATCCGATGTTTATATTCCCAGAGTTAGCACGATTCAAACAGATTTGAAAATGGCATCGTTTAAGATGTTCGAAGAATCAGAATTCCGAAGGAACAGAAGCGCAGCAGAACCACAAGACATTCTGTACTCTAAACACTATTTTCAGAAAAAAAAAAATACAATTGCTATTTCATGTGTATAAACTATGCCCACGCACATGCGACCCTTCCAGAAATAAGAAAGCTATATGATGATACAAATGGCTGTTTGAGTCGAGTAGGAATTAGGCAGTGGCCTGAGACAACGAAGATCCAATTTGAAGCATGAGAGGATACACTGGACTGAACTCCTTGTCTCCACGGGATCTGATCTTCATCTCGTAGTCATCCAGGGTTGCCTTAATCCCCTTCCAGATCTGATCTTCACCTTGTGAATCAAGCCACAGTGAGTACTGCAATGGTGTGAGCTTGTTGCGCTGTAATGGCGACTGCAGTTCATCAGGTCCCCGAGAATACAGATGGTGGAGGATCACACTAGCTGGCAAGTCCTGAAGGAGCGGAGACTTCTCAAGCTGAGATGTTTCCAGGAACAATACAGGACGAAATGCACGTAGTGCCCGGTATGGTGCACCAAGCTGCTCCACTGGAAACAGATTCTGACCAATGGTAAGCTCTAGCTCAGCCATGTCCCGGGCCATTCTCAACTTCCCTGCTTCTGAGAGTGGCCTCACAAGAGATGCATGCCTTATGAAAAATATGAGGACCCTTGAGGCCATCCTTCTAACCATAATTGTGCATATGGTTTCTGACCGGGAGGATGATGAAGGCAATAACTTTGATAAGAACTCGCTGCGGAAATGGATAGCACATTTCTGAAGCTCCTCCATATAAGCTGATGCATTATTATCCATCGCTGCATCCATTCCATGACCCGCAAAGTCCTGCTCATGCATTTTCAGGATGCATGATTCGAGACGATCAAGCATTGCTTGGAACAGAGAGGTCACTGAATCACAAGCAACACCGTAAATGACACCAAGAGAGGGTGAAAGGACTTCAGAAGCGACATTTGGTAGTGTTGACAAGACGCTAGAAATGCGTGTGTGAACCTCCTGAAGGTGGAGACACAAAGCAAAGTTTTTGAGTTGGGCTGGAGTTGCTGTTCCAGTAACTTGACGGGCTTCAGGGCCAGTAGAGATCTACATTTAATAAACATAATATATGTTAGGAATCACACAAGAAACTAAAGTAATGCCCAGTGACTAACATATGTGAGCTAGGCATTGTAGAAGCACACAAAACGAATACAGCAAAATTAAAAATGTTCTGAGCAAATGCACATGAAATTGTACTGTAAAACAACCATTGAGAGATGTGAAAAGAGATGGATATAGTCGCTGTAACAATATTACTGTCAAGTTAAAACGTTCTGAACAAGTGCATGTGAAGTTGCCCAGTAAAACAATCACTGAGAGAAGCAAAATAGATGGATATAATTCCTTTCACTAACAATTTTTTTGACAATTGCAGTATATTACTTTCATGGCAGGGTAGCATAGTGAACCAGCCTTTCCTTGGGTGAAGGTCATAGGATAGTTCTGTATGCTTTCCATGTTATTCAAGATACAAATGAGAAAACTAGTACACAGGACAATATCCATCAGAGCGCAATAACTGTCGCCGCATATTTTTGTTTTTTGACTTGTACAAGATGGAAACTAGGTCTCTTTTCTTCTATGTAAAAATCAACTGTCACAAGTTTTCCTACGCCAGGTTATCTAGATAATAACTACAATTGGTTTCACTGAGACAGCCAGCGAACAACAATCATAGGACTGAACCTAACTTGCACAATGTTTTTACCAACCTAATGACCTTACTGAGTAAGCTGGATTTATATTTAACTTAGAGCTAACGAACCAAGAAGTCATTTGATATAATGAACAATATAGCAATACGGATTATGACGCAATTTATTAGGTTGTATTTTGTTATGTAGTCAAACAGGTCCCGTCATGATCAGCCAAAACGACAGTGAAAAACAAGTTTTACGACACACCATCAAACTTTACTAGTGTCGCCTGCCAAAAAGAAGCATGAAATCTAGCAAAAAATAATAATAAATAAAAATAACATGACTAGAGCAATTGAAGGTAGTAGGCGAATACCTGATACTCAGCTCTCTGCGCTAAAAGGAGCAAGATCTTTCCAATTTCACGTAGAACAAGAAGAAGCAAATGTCCATGAGTTCTCACAACTTCAATCTCCTCTTGTATACGAGAAACTAGCCTTGAGATCTGATCCTTTGAAGGAATGGTTCCACGGTTTGACATAGGAAATATGCTATTGATATAATCAGATAGGCGACTGTGGCAAAGAGCCAGAAAGGCTGTTTGAAATATTTCAATGGCTGAAATCATGTGATCTTTTCCCTCAGGAGTGAGAGCTGGAAGTGTACCCTTTACATCAGTATCTCTTGAAATCCTCTCAAGAAGGTTCTCAACCATTGAAAACAGTCTTGGATACCCAAGAGTAAATATTTCCTTTACAAAGCTTGACGCTGTAAAGGTAGATTTCATTTGACTTGCAAAGGCCTTAACAATTGCATCCCAAACTCTCTCTGTTAATAGAGGCTCGCCTTCCTGCAAAATAATTTATTTAAACCAACAGAAGCAAATAGGACACAAGAATTATTTCACAGAAGCTAGGAAAAAGATCACAGCAGTCTTGATGCCTGCAATTCTGCATGTAAAGACCACAGGAATAATTGTGGAAGCCTGAGAAGACTATGGATATTAGCTAGCTTAGCATCCATCGTGACCCAAGGAATATGTACCAGCTTAGCTCCAACATCGAGTAAACACAAAACCACCAATATCCACTACACAACTCAAGTTTAGTACACAAAGAAAATCAAGGTACAAGAATTTAAGCTAGACCTACAATTAGGATCACTTGACTCTGCTTACATTATGGATTTCTTCAAGAGACTACGTCTAAGCAGTTAACCAAAATCAGATTTGTTGAAAGCAAAATTGGGGATTAAGATTGTCATGACCAATAAGTTTATGCATCAAGCCTCACCTGCCAAACCTCCTCAAGGAACAGCATCTGCGTAAATGGCACACGCTTCTTGGTGAGGACAGTCTGGAGCTGCCAAGCAGCGCTGACTGCCCAGTGCAACTCCTCCATGCACTGCCTCATTCTCTCCCATAGTGCTTCCGCTGCCTTCTTACTGCCACCGATCTGTGGCGTTCCACTCCTCTGCACACCTCCAGGGCCACCTCCACCACCAGCAGCCATTGATATAGCCTTCATGTCCAGTGCCACAGCCACACTCTTCGCGCCGGCTGCCTTATATTTTGACACGAGTCCATCCACTGCCGGCTTCAACTCCCCAAGATTGTAGTATACCTGCAGCCCGCACCATACGTCGTTCTGGTTGGACTCGGCGACTCCACGATCGATCACAGCACTGGCCTCAGAGCGTAGCTTTGATGCAGCTGCATCAACTTTGAGCATCTCCTCGTCAACGGCACTGATCCCGGCGAGGTTCTTCTCCTCGTAGAGTACGCGGATCTCGCGGTAGAGCTCGGCCTGGCGGGCGAGGTCCGGTGCTGGGGAGGAGGCGAGGAGCCGAGAGGAGAGGCGAACGAGGCGGTGAGAGTGGAGAAGGAGATCGGCAGTGGCGAGGAGACTGGAGAGGGAGGACGATGATAACGCTAGGTGGGAGCGCGGCGCGGAGAGGTGGGAGGAGAGGAGAGACAGGTGGGAGGAGAGGAGGTGAAGGTGTGAGGGAAGGGAGGAGAGCGAGGCGGAGGCAGACCGGAGGGAGAGGAGGTGTGACAGTAGGAGCGGGTGGCGGCGGAGCACCTCGGAGCGGAGGTGCCGGCGGAGCAGGCGGATGGCGTCCTGCAGCTGCTCGGCGCGCGAGGCAGCGAGGCCGGAGGAGAGTGCGGCGGAGGAGAACTCGGAGGGGGAGAAGGACGGGGAGAGGAACGCGGAGAGGACGGGGTCGGAGGCGAAGGCGTCGAGCGGTGAGGTCGGGTCGGCAGCCGTGGGGGAGGGCGGCGACGCGAAGGAGGCCGCCGCGAGGCGGTCCTTGGAGGTCGGCAATAGGAGGGAACGAGGAGTGGCGGGCGCGGCCATGGCGGCGACCCGCGGCCGGCGGCGAGGTGGGAGATGGATCTGAGAAATGGAGGGAGATCTGGCGGGGAGTGGAGGGACTTGCTCACTCACCGGGTCATCGCTTTGCTTCACTTTTGTTCACGTGCTGATCAACTCAACTAGCTAAGCGAGGATTAGGTTGCTTTCGGTACGGTTCCAGATTCTCTTAGAAACATTCAGATTCAGATTTTCTAATGAAACGTTTCTCTATTAAATCAAAATTACTTTTGTAAAATTGTTTGGCTCATTTACTGAAACGTTTCAGATTCAGCTAAAACAAGAAAAAATGAATCAGAATCACCCAGAATCACTTGAAACACCCTTTTAGGTGATTCTTATTTCTGGTATAAAAAGAGTGAATAATTTTAAGTGATTCTGATTCGAATCACCTGTGAAAAATATCGTTTGGCACCGATTCTAGCGATTCACAGCTGAATCGAAAGTGATTCTTGCAGCCAAACGCACCCTTAATCTCGAAGAAGTATATTTTCAAAGTGAGAATTTAATTTCAATAACATACGGTTCTTTTTAATCTCTACAACGTTATGTTGAATTTGTATTTTATTATAGCAGTTTAATACATGAAATTGCTAATCAGCCATAAAAAATGTACGAAACCGCAGCAGGAAAGCATAACTGACAGTATTCTCTTAATTTTATGCCTTTTATTTTTAAACAGATTTTGCTGATCTATCGATGACAAATTTAAAAATGAAGAGTAACTTAATAGTATAAATAAAAATTTGTAGCTTAAAATAATCTTGAATACTGGCATAACATCATTTGAATCAATATGAATTTGATTACAATTTGTATTTCAGCGTGATACATCTAAAAGTTGCAGCTTAAAAAGAGTGATGCAGAATGACCCTAAACCGAAACTGAGCACCCCTGGTCCATCCACATGATTAACACATGGTGTGATCAAAACTATTGATGATTCATCGAACATAATATGGGACCTGGGTTTGTTAGACGTTTAGATAAAGGAAACAACTATTTTTGGCCTCTGCTTTTGAAGTACACAGTCCGGTTTAATTATTACAGAGTGTTATATTTCTTCACGAGAGTACAGAAGGAGCAAAGAAAAAAAAATGTCTACGAAGGCATTAGCCTATTATTGAATCTCCATCCATGACTAGCAAATAGCTGCATAGACGCGACTTCCAAAGCAGAGCTTATATTCTTGAAAGTCACTCTCCATTCCTCCGGCTACAATAGTGCCCAAAACAGCAGCCAATACGCTTCCCTGAAAATAGACTACAAAAATGATGTATATATTAATTTATTAAAACAAATATCATTCCTGCACCATTAAATAGCCAATATAGGGCAGCTGCCCCCATAAGAATAATTTTCTTGTTGCTCAGCTCTGTCCACGACAGCCAATTTCCAAGCACGTGAGCTACCGATGTTGGCGGTTTTAATCCGATCACAACTGAAACGACCCTCCAAATAATTTTTAGCATGATAACAATCAAAAAGTAAATGTTGAATTGTTTCATTACAATTACAAAATTGACATTTTTGACTGCCCTTCTAATTCCTTTTTGCTAAATTATCCTTTGTTAATATAACCTCTCTTTAAGGTACCAAAGGAAAATTTTTATTTTAGAGGAACTTTAAGTTTCCAAATCAGCTTATTTTAGAAAGGGAGGTTTTGATTTAGTAAGATTGACGCGACCCCGCCCGGAGAACCACGTCTCGGGATGGTTCGGGTCTGTTGTTAAGCCAGGATCCTGTTGGGCAACGCTCGGCAAAGCGAGTGTACACACGATACAACACAGGCAGGAATAAACAGCAATAATTTAAGGAGGGAGGAATTAATACAACATTAGTTCCTGGATTGTAACTTAGGTCTTACAAGGATTCAGAGTGCGCAAATAAAGTTTTAAAAATCGAAGCAGCGAAAGACTCGATTGATACTGTTGAGGGTCACTACCAAGGGTAGTTAACTTTAATGATCCTCGGCCCTAACGACGCGGTCAAGGATAAATAAATCTCGCCTAAACCGGTCCCCATACCGTACGGGCGCGCTGCGGAAAGAGTCGACTGACGGTCTCCGTCTCGCCCGACCCCCGCAAAGGGGGTCGGAGCCGACTGATGGTCTCCGCCTCGCCCGACCCCCGCGAAGGGGGGTCGGATCTTGCACGCTCGGACGGGGCGCTCGACCCCGCCTCCCAGGGGTCGGACGAACGCGCCTCCGCCTCGCCCGACCCATGGGTCGGACGAATCACCTACTGCTCCACAAACTAGGAGGGCGACGACGGTTGGGGAGTAAATGCCTGACACTCCACGACCACTGACAGGCAGGGTAGCTCGCCAACTCGGGCAAGTGGGCATTAAATGTACACGTGCACCGCCCACAGCATGGGCGCCGCTCCAACAGCCCCCTGTCAGTGACTCATCGCCCTGTACTACAAGACGTCCCGAGCGACGGCCACACTCACGGCGTCACCAAACCAGCTCCTACAGTGGCGTCTTCTCCATACGGATGGAACTCCACCGGATGACAGCACAGGCCATTCCGACGAACAGGAACAAGTACGGCTAAATCAAGGACGACGCCCCATCACGGCCCGGCCTAACTGGAGTACGGCTGCCGTCAGCTTCCAGGAAGCAGCCCCCCTCTAGCCGTCGTATAAAAGGGGAAGGGAATCGAAGACGAAGGACAACTCTCCAAGATCGACAAGTTCTCTACAAGCAAAGTCCAGAGAAGCCTCCACGATCCACGAGCTCTCCAGACACACGAACAACACTCACGAACTCTCATAGAGGCGGAAATCCCTCTCTCTTCCTCCTCTGTTTGTAACCCCCCACTGTAATCTCAGTCGCAAATAACACGAGCTGCCACCAAAACTGGACGTAGGGTATTCGGCCCGAACCAGTATAAATCCTTGTGTCCATTTGCGAAACCATCCGAGCCCAAAACGCGCTTCCCCTAAAATAAATCACTAGTTGGTGATATCGAACACCGACAGTTGGCGCGCCAGGTAGGGGGGCTTAGCGCGTTTTCGACGATCATCCCACTGGTTCGGATGGCCAACCACGAAAGCGGATGGGCTTCTGGCGCATTCGTGCGTTTCGGAAGTCTTAGTTTCGTCGCCCAGGAGGATGGCTTGGCGCTGACGGCTGTCTCAGCCCCGCCAGTCCACTCCTCTGACCCACACCATTCGTCACCTACTCTGGTGGGTGACGCGATTGATGACACCACAACTCATCGCACGGTACAGTACCGTGACCCGGAGCTCACAAACATCGAGTTTGTCGGGATGGCCGGGTACGCGTCGGAATCCTTTTTCGACCTCCTCGATGAGGCAAACAGAGGTTCCGACCCAGAACACAGCGAGGGGAGCCACAATCCCTCACGCGAATGCCTCATGGCTCACACCGAGGACCCTCTTGGTACACGAGATACTCTCCCTCTCACCCAGCTGCCGCCAGTCTCTGGAACTCCTCCCCGCGACGTACAGCCTGACCAGCTAAAGGCGCGTCGGGAGGAAATCCGCGAGGCCAAACGATAGCTGGAACTGGAGGAGGCGGAGGTCGAACGAGAGCTCGCTCGCGCCGAGCCCGGTGGACGTGCCCGCTCCATGGCGCGCGACGTACGACAGCGCATCATGGAGGAGGGCGACGATCCCCCGCATTTCGCGCGGGCGAGCCAAAACCTCGCCGCGGCAGCGGCGTTGCTTCGGGAGCTCCCTGAACCCATCACTCCCGAAGCCCGGCGCACTCAGCGCGAAGTCGAGGTGCTGCTGCAACGGGCAGCGGCGCAGCAAGCGGAGAGCTCGCGATCGCGAGCACGTAAGCCGCACACCCCAAATGCGTCTGTACAACAGACGCGCCCAGGGAAGGACGAGGCCTCGAAAGCCTTTGTCCGTGGACGTCTCGGTGCAAATCGTGATGCCCGCGCCACCCTGGAGGCGCGACGGCGACAGCCGGAACGCGCTCCCGAGGAGGGCCGTGGACGTCATCCGCGCCGAGGGGGGCGCTACGACGATGACGAGGACAGGAGCCAGAGTCCCGACGCTCCGGGTCCTCGCGTCTTCAGCTCCCACATACGAAGCGCTCCCTTTCCACAGCGTTTTCGGCCGCCCACCAACGTGCCGAAGTACGCTGGGGAGACGAATCCGAGCCTCTGGCTCGAAGACTACCGGCTCGCTTGCCGAGCCGGAGGAGCGGATGATGATCGCTTCATCATCCGCAACCTTCCCCTCTATCTGGCCGATTCGGCCAGAACGTGGCTCGAGCACCTCCCCGCCGATCGGATCTCGAGTTGGTCCGACTTGAGGGAAATCTTCGTGGGTAACTTCCAAGGGACCTACGCGCGCCCGGGCAACCCCTGGGATTTGAAGAACTGTCGACAGAAACCGGGGGAAACTCTCCGGGAGTACGTCCGACGATTCTCCCGGCAGTGCAACGAGCTGCCGGACGTCGGCGATGCCGACGTCATCGGGGCGTTCCTGTCCGGGACGACTTGCCGCACCCTAGTCCACAAGCTAGGGCGCAAGAGTCCTCGAACGGCCAAGGAGCTCCTGGATATCGCGACCAGCCACGCTTCCGGCGAGGAAGCTGTGGGCGCGATCTTCGACCGCCCGATGCAAAAGGGAAACAGGGGGACAACGCCGGCGAAGGCCCCTCCAATCGCTCCCGCAAGAAAAAGAAGAACCGGCAACAATCATCCGAAGGACAGATGGTTGCAGCCGCCGAACGCAAGGGCGCCAAGGCGCCAGCAGGGGAGACGTCGGACCACTTCGAGAAGAAGTGGAACGGTCCATGCCCCAACCACGAGTACCCCGTCAAGCACCTCTACAAGGACTGCTCACTCTTGAAGCGGTTCTTGAACCACGGGCCACCGAAGGGCAAGCCGAAAGGCAAGCCTCGACAAGCCCCCGAGAGAGCAGAGGGCGAAGGCGACGCCAGCGAAGGTAACGACGGTTTTCCTGAACCCGATGGTTGCCTTATGATCTTCGCAGGACCAGAGGCGCGAGGAGGGAAGCGCCGTGCGAAGGTCGAGCGTCGCGAGGTCTTCGCGGCCGAGCCCGCGACACCAGCCTTCCTCCGATGGTCGGAGGCCCCGATCACATTCGATCGATCCGACCATCCCAGCCACGTCCCCCGACCGGGTCGATTCCCACTGGTAGTCGACCCCATCATCGGCAAGAAGCGTCTCACCAAAGTCCTCATGGACGGAGGCAGCGGCCTCAACATCCTCTACGCTGAGACGCTCGACGCCATGGGCGTCGATCGGTCGCTCATCCGACCGACCGGAGCCCCGTTCCATGGCGTCGTCCCGGGGAAGCAGGCCGTCCCGCTCGGGCAGATCGACCTGCCCGTCACCTTCGGGACACCGACCAACTTCAGAACGGAGACCCTCACGTTCGAAGTAGTTGGATTCCACGGGTCGTACCACGCCATCTTGGGGAGGCCGTGTTACGCGAAGTTCATGGCTATCCCCAACTACACCTACCTGAAGCTCAAGATGCCTGGGCCGAAGGGGGTCATCACAGTTGGCGCTTCCTTTCAGCGCGCCTACCAGTGCGAAACGGAGAGCGGCGAGCTCGCCTCCGCTGCCATCGCGTCCTCGGAGGAGCTTGCCGTCATTCGGCAGCAGATCACCGAAGACGCCCCCGACTCGAACCGCAGCGCCGGATCCTTCGAGCCCGCCGAGGGCACCAAAGAAATCCGGCTCGACCCCGACAACGCCCCCGAGAAGGTGGCCAAGATCGGGACGTCCCTCTCCGCCAAATAGGAAAGCGTGCTCGTCGACTTCCTCCGCGCGAACATCGACATCTTCGCATGGAAGCCCTCGGACATGCCGGGCGTTCCGAGGGAAGTCGCCGAGCACTCCTTGCACATCAGGCCGGACTCCCGCCCGGTAAAGCAACGCCTGCGCCGCTTCGACGAGGAGAAGCGCAGAGCCATCGGAGAGGAGGTAGCCAAACTGTCGGCGGCCGGTTTCATCAAGGAAGTGTACCACCCCGAATGGTTAGCCAATCCCGTCCTTGTACGAAAAAAGAATGGGAAATGGAGAATGTGTGTTGACTATACTAGTCTCAACAAAGCGTGCCCGAAGGACCCTTTTCCTCTGCCACGCATAGACCAGATAGTCGACTCCACCTCAGGGTGTGAAGCTCTATGCTTCCTTGATGCGTATTCCGGATACCACCAGATCCGTATGAAGGAATCCGATCAAATCGCGACGTCCTTCATCACTCCGTTCGGGTCATACTGCTACGTCACGATGCCGTTCGGACTCAAAAATGCAGGCGCAACCTACCAGCGCTGCATGATCAGATGCTTCGATGAACTCATCGGAGACGTCGTCGAAGCATACGTTGACGACATCGTCGTCAAATCCAAGAAGACCGACCAGCTCGTCATCGACCTGGAGCGGACCTTCGCCAAACTCCGAGCGAACGACATCAAACTCAACCCCGAAAAGTGCGTCTTCGGGGTTCCGAGGGGAATGTTGCTCGGATTCATCGTCTCCGAGCGAGGCATCGAAGCCAACCCGGAGAAAATCGAGGCCATCAACCGAATGGGCCCGATCCAGAACTTGAAGGGAGTACAGCGCGTGACCGGATGCTTAGCGGCTCTGAGCCGCTTCATCTCGCGTCTCGGAGAGCGCGTACACCCTCTCTACCAGCTCCTGAAGAAATCCGAGCGGTTTCAATGGACGCCCGAGGCACAGGACGCACTCGACAAGATTAAGGACATCCTGTCGAAGCCCCCAGTTCTGGTACCTCCGACCCCGAAGGAGCCTCTCCTCCTCTACATCGCCGCAACGACCCAGGTCGTCAGCATCGCCCTCGTCGTGGAGCGGACGGAAGAAGGCCACGTCCTCAAGGTTCAGCGACCGGTCTACTACGTGAGCGAAGTCTTGTCGGAGACGAAGACGCGGTATCTCCAAATCTTGAAGATTCTCTATGGCGTCGTCCTTGCTAAAAGGAAGCTCCGACACTACTTCGAGTCTCACCCGGTGACCGTCGTCAGCTCCTTCCCACTGCGCGAAGTCGTCGAGAACCGCGACGCAACAGGCAAGGCCGCGAAGTGGGCTCTTGAGCTGATGGGCGAGGACATCACATATGCCCCCCGAACGGCGATCAAGTCCCAGTCCTTGGCTGATTTCATAGCGGAGTGGACAGAAGTACAATTACCCACTGCTCCTATCGACCAGGAGTATTGGGCGATGTATTTCGACGGTTCGCTGATGCGAAAAGGAGCAGGGGTCGGACTTGTCTTCGTCTCCCCCCTGGGGGTGCGCATGAAGTACGCAATCCGCCTCTCGTTCCCCGCGTCCAACAACGTAGCCGAGTACGAGGCGGTCGTCAACGGGCTCAAGATCGCCAACGAGTTGGGAATCCGACGACTCGAAGTCCGGGGCGATTCCCAGCTTGTCGTTGGTCAGGTCATGAAGGAGTCTAGCTGCCTCAACGAGACCATGGACGCCTACTGCAAGGAGGTCCGCAAGTTGGAACTCAAGTTCCACGGCCTCGAGCTCAGGCACATCCCGAGGCGACAAAACGAAGAAGCCGACTCCCTGGCCAAGATGGCGGCCGGGCGCGAACAGGTCCCGACAGGGGTCTTCGCCCACGATCAGAGCCAACCATCAATCCGACCCCAAGATACGCCGGGGGTCGGCACCGAGCCGCCCCAGGCACAAGGGAACGGATCGGCCGCGACGCCTCCCGACCCCTGTGTCATGGAGATCGACGAGGCGCCCGCGCCTGGTACGAGCCCTCCAGACGACTGGAGGACGCCGTATCTCAACCGACTCCTCAAAGGAGAGCTCCCCGCCGACAAGACGGAGGCACGACGCATCGCGCGACGCGCCAAATCCTTCACAGTCATCGACGGAGAACTCTACAAAAGGAGCCTCACCAGAATCTTGCAGCGCTGCATTCCCATCGAGCAAGGGAAGATGCTGCTGCGAGACATTCATGGAGGGGTCTGCGGCCATCACGCCGCACACAGGACCCTTGTCGGAAACGCGTTCCGACAGGGGTTCTACTGGCCAACTGCCGTCAACGATGCTGCGCGCATCGTCCGCACGTGCGAAGGATGTCAGTTCTACGCCCGGCAGACCCATCTGCCGGCACAAGCACTACAGTCCATCCCCATCACATGGCCGTTCGCGGTCTGGGGATTGGATCTGGTCGGACCGCTCAAGAAGGCACCCGGGGGCTACACCCACCTCTTGGTGGCTGTCGATAAGTTCACCAAGTGGGTCGAAGCCCGGCCAATCACGAGGATCCGACCAGAAGAGGCAGTCGAGTTCTTCCTCGACATAATCCACCGCTTCGGGGTCCCAAACTCCATCATCACAGATAACGGTACGCAGTTCACAGGGAAGCGGTTCCTTAAGTTCTGCGACGATTACCATATCCGAGTAGATTGGGCGGCCGTGGAGCACCCCCGAACGAACAGGCAGGTCGAGCGCACCAACGGTCTGATCCTTCAAGGCCTAAAGCCACGTATCTACAACCGGCTGAAACAGTTCAGCGGGCGATGGGCAGCCGAGCTGCCCGCCGTGCTATGGAGTTTGCGAACATCCCCAAGTCGGGCGACGGGGTTCACCCCCTTCTTCATGGTGTACGGCTCCGAAGCCGTATTACCGACCGACCTCGACTACGGAGCCCCAAGGATCAGAGCTTACGACGAAGAAGGCAACCAGACGTCCCTCGAAGACGCCATGGATCAGCTTGACGAAGCGCGCGACGTAGCGCTCCTGCGATCGGCAAAATATCAGCAGGCGCTGCGGCGTTACCACTCCCGCTACGTGCGGGAAAGAGCGTTCAACGTCGGCGACCTCGTCCTTCGGCGCGTTCAGAGCAGCAAGGACCGCCACAAGCTGTCGCCTCCATGGGAAGGGCCCTTCATCGTCTCAAGAATCCTCCGACCCGGCTCCTACAAGTTGCAGATGGCGGACGGGCAAGAACTCGCCAACGCATGGAACATCGAACAGCTACGTCACTTCTATCCCTGAAACTCGTAGTATTCTTATTGTTCCTCGCCACCGAGATAAGCGGCGCCCGACCCCCGTCACGCGGGAGTCGGACCCCGCTCGGGGGCTACACCTGCAAGGTGCGCATCGCGCGCGCACCTTGACTCTTACGAAATCTTTTTGTCGTTCCATCTGCAACGTAGTATCTAGAACTAACGATAGTTCGACTTTTGTGCCAACCGAGATAAGCGGCGTCCGACCCCCGTCACGCGGGAGTCGGACCCCGCTCGGGGGCTACACCCTCAGGGTGCGCGTATTGAACGCGCACCCCGAGCGCTCGTTAAAATTCCGCCGCTTTACTAAGCGGCGCCCGACCCCCGTCACGCGGGAGTCGGACCCCGCTCGGGGGCTACACCTGTAAGGTGCGCATCGCGCGCGCACCTTAACCCACGCTAAAATTTTGCTATTTCGCTTGCAAAATTTCGAGGAGAGGGTGAACGAATCTTTACCCTCTTCAGGGATCTCGACGCCTCGCCCTACGTTCGAATCTCAGAAGGGAAAGTCACGAGCGGAAGAAGATGCGAAGTCTAGCCGGTCGGACCGCGCAACGCCTACGACCCCCGAAGGTTACGGCAACGGCGCTCACCAGCTAGGCGGAGCATCGGAGCCACCCGTGGCCTAAGACTCCTGGGAGTCGAAAACAAGGAAAAAAGGGGTCGGACACCCTCGCGACTCTGTGAAGCAACGTCTTCATAGGAGCACTTAGAGACATCGTCAGAAGAGAACTATTTCATTCATTCTGATTTACAAAAGGGCCGGACACTTTTGGCCTCAGCCGTCCTAGGTACAAAACTAAAACTACTCTAACTCCTATTCTGCCGGGGGGGGGAGGGGGCACGTCCTCTGCCTCTTCCGCCACCGTGCTTGCAGCTAGCACCCGCGCGAAGGGAGCCGCCTCCGCCTCGATGACGTCCAGCTCGGCGTCGGTGTATCCGGCAGCAAAGCCCTCGCTCAGGTAGTCGAGGGCGATGTTGGCGTAGTGCGACCGGGCGACGGCGAACGCCCGGTGCACCCCCCGGTACACTCCATCCTCCGCCATGGCCCGCGCCCGGGTGACAAGCCGGGGAACTTGGGGAGCCAGCACGCTCGACCCAGCCTCCCCGGCCACGCCAAGGTCCACGAGGGCTGCACGGACGACGGCACGGAGGACCCCGTGCTCCTCGACCTCCCCCTTCAGCTCTTCCCGGAGCGAGGACAGCTCCCTCCGGAGCGACGACAGCTCCTTCGTGCTCGCCTCCAGCTTCTCGGTTAAGACTGCAAAACGTACAACAATGGCCAGCCCGCGACTAAGTCCAAAAGAGGGGGTAGAGTCAGGAACGGAACCTACCCGACGTGCCAGCACGAAGCCTCTTGAGCTCGACGTCGCTCTGGGCCACCTCCGCCGCCAAGGAGGCGGTCACCGCCTCGGCCTCGACCCGGGCCTTGGTCTCCTCCTCCAAAATGGCCGCCGCTGCCTCCAGCCGGCAAGCCTGCCGCACCGTCAAGGCCGTCAGGGCACCATGGCCCTGCCGCGCCTCCTCCTGCTCGGCGCGGAGTCGCTCCGACATGGCCTTCTCCCGGGCGAGGGCGTCCGCCGCCGCTTTGCGCGCGGCAGGAAGCTCCTCCCGCTCGACGAGTCGGCCACGAACGAACGCCGCGACCAAGTCCAAGGCGGACAAGACCCCCTCCGCGTCCCGCCGCGTGCTCCCGGGACCTGGGGCGCTTTCCTCCACCACCCTTGCAGCCGGCCGGGTCGCCGGCACCGCCGCCATCGGCACGACAGCGGCAGCCTCCCCAACGGCGGCACCCGACGCCGCTGCCTCCTCCGCCGTCGGAGGCCCAAAAACGGGCGGCTTCGGCCCAGGCGCCGGGGCCTCCACCCGCCTCACCGCCAACGGCGCCTCCGGAGGGACGACCTCCACCGCATCCTTTGGTTGCGGCTTGGCAGCCACCGCCACCTCCGCCGACGGGCGCGGGGGCTCCGAAGCCCCGCCCTCGGCGCCCATTGAGGCGTGCCCGGGCCGCCGACCCGCCAGGGCCTTCCGCGGCGCTATCGCCAGCGACCCTTCTCCCGCCGCGGGCCTGCAAAAAGAATGGATGCTTAATACAAGCGAAGGAAGGAGAAGGTTCTCACGAGCACGCTTACCCTCGCACTGACGAAGTCCGGCGACGCTTCGGGGTCGACCCTCCTTGCTCCGCCGTCGGGCGCTTCTCGCCGACCCCCGGGCCGGCCGCCCCGACAGATACCTGCCCAGAGGCCGACGGACCCGACCCCGCCGACTCGGGGCGAGCACGAACGCCCGTCGAAGCGGGCGCCCCTCCTTCAGGGGCCGGCTGCCCCACCGTGAACGTCGACGACGGAGGTAGTGCCGCCGCCGAGCCCCGGGCCTCCGACCCCCGAGGTCCCGACCCGTGGCCCCGTTGGTGGGCGTGCACCAACTCCTGCCTCGGGGCAGGGGGAGGGATCTCCACGACCTCCTCCTCTTCCTCCTCCTCCTCGTCGTCGTCGTCGTCGTCGTCGTCGTCGTCGTCGTCCGACCCTTGCCTGCGCCGACCCCGGGCCAGCTTAGCCCGGAGCTTGAGCATCCGCTTGGCCTTCCGGGCGTCCTTCTTCCGCTTGTGCTCCTCGGCGGCCAAGCGGTTGGCCTCCCGGACGGCCGCGTCCTCGGGCAACGGAGGGCGAGAGGGTCGGACCACGGGCTCCTTCCTCTGTCACCAGCCAGAAGAGAAAGGTCAGAATCAGAGGAAGGAAGATGAGAGGTGTGACAATACAAGGATCGCGCTTACCAAGAGGGAGCTTCCCTCAGCAGGACGCATCGGCGGGTGGTCGTCCACCGGATCCTCGAGGTCCTCCGCCGCGAGGGACTCCCGGAGTCGCTGCCTCAGCTCCAGCTCGGAGATCGGCTCGGTCGACATCGCCGACCCGGAAAGATCCGAGCCAGGTACCATCTCCCAGAGCCGAAGCCGCCGCGCCATCAGCGGCAGCACGCGGCGGGCGTGGAACGCGGCGACAACCCCGACGCCGCGCACCCTCCGGGCCCGTAGCTCCCACACGGCGTCGAGGACCTCGTCCATCAGCTTCTGCTCCTTGGCCGGCGGCCCCCACCTCCACAGCGCGGGCGCCGCGTCGAATGTACGCCCGGTGAACACAGGGAGGGGCGCGGCAGCGTCGTTCTTGAGATAGAACCACTGCCCGTGCCACCCCCTGTGAGAGCTCCGCAGCCGCAGGGGGATGTAGGAGCCGAAGCGATCGCTGCGGAGGTGGATGCTGGCGCAGCCGATGGGGAGGTGGGGCCCCTCCTTCGTCTGGAGCGTGACGGAGAAGAAGTACCGCCACAAATCAAAATGGGGCGCGATCCTCAGATAGCCCTCGCATAACGCCACGAAAATGGCGATGTGCAGTACCCCGTTGGGGTTGAGGTGCTGCAGCTCAAGGCCGTAATAGTGGAGGAGCCCCCGCAAGAAGGAGTGCGCGGGGACTCCCAGCCCGCGCTCGTGGAAGTGAGCGAAGGACACCACGTAACCTTCCGGCGGCGCGGGCACCTCTTCGCCGCCCGGGAGCAACCACTCCCTCGCCTCCGTCCGGGCAACGAGGAGGCCACGGCTAACCAAACCCTCGAGGCGCGTCTTCCGGATATCGGATCTTAGCCAAGAAGCCATGGAGGACGAGCAAGAGGTGAGATGTAAACGAACAAGGAATACGGGGAAGACGAGGAGAAGGAAGATGCGCAAGCACGGAAGGACGAAAGGCAAAAGAAGACGCAAGTGACGGATGCGGCGAACAGACGAGCGAGGTGCGTATTTATACCTTTCACCCGCTTGGCGCTCCTCTCGCCGCCAACGGGCCCCGCCTGCTCATCCCGCTCAGCACGGGCGTCTCTTCGCCTTCCCAGCCTCCTCTCGTACCGCTCGCTGCAACTGGGACCGCGGAGCCACCTCACGCAGCGCGGGAAATATCCCGCCCTCGGGATATCACTCCAAAACCGCTGCGAGTGGGGCCCGCCTAGCCAGTCCGCCCCGCGCGAAGCGCGACTCCGCCGCTTCAACTTCCTCTCACCCCACTCGCTGCCTAAAGGGTCCCACTGGATGCCACGAGCGACGCGGGAGGCTTCCCGCACACCTAGCCTGTTCTCTCTGCCACTGCAAGAGGGACCCGCGATGCTGCCTCGTGCAGGACGATGTCTGCTCCCGCCCGTGCGACGTCCGCCGTTAGTCGCTGCAGAAGGGACCCACGCGGCCGCCCGCCAGGCAGGGTCGAGCGCACGCGCGTTAGTACTCATGACCCGCGAAGACTAACGCCTCTGCCGCACGTCCCGTCTCGGCGGGCGCCTCTGCTACGCCGCTGCCATGAAATAAATTCTGGCAGACGGAGTCTTGGGCTGAAAAACGCCCCGACGGCCCAAAGAGTTCGAAGGCTGGCCCCACGAACGGGTTCGACAGTCGCTCAGGGCACAAATAGAGTGAGGGGTGGATAGAGATGGGCCCGCTAGCGGCCAACACCCTGGCGCACGAGCGCCGAGGGCATCTCCGCCCGCGTTCGAGTCCCGGTTCACGCCGACCCATGGGTATCCTATCGCAAGGAGGCAGCGAGCCCTCGGAGCCTAGCGAACGGCATCCGGGTACCAGATTGGGACGACAACCAGGAATATTGAGGTCGACCACCAGCTGGTCCATCGGAGCACCCCCCGAAGGGAGCCCGGGCCTCACTCGAACTCTCCCGTTAGCAACTCGACGAGCGTCACGCTTCGGCCTCCGTGGTAAAGCGTGGCCCGGCTCGACCTCCTCGTCTGGCGGACAGACGCGCTGGAGGGACGAAAAAAGTCGAACCGTATCCACGATCGGACCACCGCAACGAGCGGGAGTCTCGGGAACGGAATCGCAAAAAGAGATCTATTACGGGATCGCAGAACACGTAAGCTCAATGGGGTACGGCGCGAGCCTACCGTCAGGGGTTTTGCCGCTCCCGATATGAGTGACTCCAGCCTCCCTCTCACGAGGAGGTCAGGCCTCACTCGGGGGCTACTGTTGAGGGTCACTACCAAGGGTAGTTAACTTTAATGATCCTCGGCCCTAACGACGCGGTCAAGGATAAATAAATCTCGCCTAAACCGGTCCCCATACCGTACGGGCGCGCTGCGGAAAGAGTCGACTGACGGTCTCCGTCTCGCCCGACCCCCGCAAAGGGGGTCGGAGCCGACTGATGGTCTCCGCCTCGCCCGACCCCCGCGAAGGGGGGTCGGATCTTGCACGCTCGGACGGGGCGCTCGACCCCGCCTCCCAGGGGTCGGACGAACGCGCCTCCGCCTCGCCCGACCCTTGGGTCGGACGAATCACCTACTGCTCCACAAACTAGGAGGGCGACGACGGTTGGGGAGTAAATGCCTGACACTCCACGACCACTGACAGGCAGGGTAGCTCGCCAACTCGGGCAAGTGGGCGTTAAATGTACACGTGCACCGCCCACAGCATGGGCGCCGCTCCAACAGCCCCCTGTCAGTGACTCATCGCCCTGTACTACAAGACGTCCCGAGCGACGGCCACACTCACGGCGTCACCAAACCAGCTCCTACAGTGGCGTCTTCTCCATACGGATGGAACTCCACCGGATGACAGCACAGGCCATTCCGACGAACAGGAACAAGTACGGCTAAATCAAGGACGACGCCCCATCACGGCCCGGCCTAACTGGAGTACGGCTGCCGTCAGCTTCCAGGAAGCAGCCCCCCTCTAGCCGTCGTATAAAAGGGGAAGGGAATCGAAGACGAAGGACAACTCTCCAAGATCGACAAGTTCTCTACAAGCAAAGTCCAGAGAAGCCTCCACGATCCACGAGCTCTCCAGACACACGAACAACACTCACGAACTCTCATAGAGGCGGAAATCCCTCTCTCTTCCTCCTCTGTTTGTAACCCCCCACTGTAATCTCAGTCGCAAATAACACGAGCTGCCACCAAAACTGGACGTAGGGTATTCGGCCCGAACCAGTATAAATCCTTGTGTCCATTTGCGAAACCATCCGAGCCCAAAACGCGCTTCCCCTAAAATAAATCACTAGTTGGTGATATCGAACACCGACAGATACAGACTCCGACACTCATATTTTAAGCAAAAGCATGCGCCCTGCCCAGGAGCGTCATGCTACTGGCCACTTCAAGTTACTGCGGCGCCTCGCACAGCTCCCACTGGAGGTTTCCGACCTCGGGGTGAGACTCCTCCTAGTGGTTGCTATCGTCCTGGTTCTGCGTGTCGGTTCCTGAAAACCACATATCGCTAACGCGTGAGCTTCTAAGAAGCTCAATAAGACTGACCCGTCAAAAGGCTGACTACAGCCGACCTCTAGACATGAAGGCTGATGGGGGTGGGTTTATTTGCCAAACGGACCCGCAACCTGTACTACTCTTGGCCAATTTTTAGCACAAGTTAAGTAGTTAAAATGTAACTTTAATTCGCACTGGTCTAATCACACATGATAACAGTGACAAAGTAATAGTAATCATCAGAAATCATTCTCATTGCATCTCAACTTATTTGCAAAAAGGTGGTGCGTTTCACGAGCATGCTCACCAACTGGGAGCGACAGCGGTTCGAAACGATTTTTATACCCTGCAGGGGGAAAGCTAATCGTACGACACGTGCGTGTCCCAGACTCGCACGTGGCAACCGTTCACACCAGCTCCTGCAACGTCAATTCCCTCCTACGTCTGCCTTAGCAGTGCCGCATCCCACCAGACAACACGTCCCAGACGGTTTCTGTGGAGTTCCCACGCTGCCCACCCCAGATCTCCTCCTAGTCAGACACCGTAGGGCAGGTTCGACGTTGCAATCACTAGGCTACATAGGTTTACTGGGGCCCATTACACCCAGCATACGACCAGTACGTTCAACACTCGATCAGTCTCGGACCACACGGATCAGACAGGTCTACGGTCACCCTGGACCCGGTCTAGTCGCCGACCTAATTGGTATCCTGTCTGACCCTCAAACTTTTATCCTTCTTTAATTATCTCATCATCAGGTGTCATAATGTATCAAGTGGTAGTTTCATCCAAGAGCCTACCTTTCGCGAGCAGCGTCCACTCTGCTCGACTTCTACCGGTAATAACTTGCTAAGCATAGCAACTATTTGGTCATCTATACCAACTACCGGTAGGGTTTCCTATGGGAACAAATGCAACTAAGGTTGCAATCAACTCCTAACAACTTAATGCACAAACATGACATGACCCACTGAGTTGTGAAAAGAAAATTTTAAACAGAGGTGGTGCACCGGGGCTTGCCTGGCTCTTCGGCTTCGCGGTTGATCTCTTCTGCTGGAGTGGAGGAGTCGGGCTCTGCAGCTACCTCGCGTGCCTCGGAATCTACATGATGCATCTTGATTAAGAGGAGTTCACAGAAATGATAACATAAGGCTTTTATTAAGGAGTATTTGAGAGTTTCAATCGGCGACGTTTAGAAATTAGGGTTAACCCTAATTCTTCGACGCCACTGGTTTAAAAATATTTGACTTAGGGAATGGGGTTCCAAATTATTTATTTAACTTTTCACGATGTGATGTGAAATGGGTTAGATTCCCTGTTTTAGGCTAAATTCAAACTTTAGGTTGAGAGTTATCGGCACGTTCTTCGGAGAATAATTATTTAATTAAACTACGGTTATTAATCTTAGGGTTGAAAATGAAAATTTTAGTTGCACTAAAATTTTATTTTTACTGGATAGTGCTCTCTGAATTATGAATTTTGAAATTTGGTTGAGGCTTAGATTAATTTTCTAGATTTTATAAAAATTCAACAAAGTTTCTGTTATTTAAAATTGTAACATCAGAAATAATTATTTAACCTTAGAATAAAAAAATTATGAAATTTTATGTAGTTACTCATGAGCATCAAAACTAAATTTCTGTTTTTGGGTTCAACCTTTCGGAGTACTTTTATAATGTATTTTAGAAAAATATAAATTAGCTAGGCAGAATGAGGTATCTTAAATAGGTTACATGCAATTATGTGGTCCTAAAATCCCCATAAAATTTCAGAGGATGCCTACTGTCATTCCATATTTATAGATCAAATTTGAGCCCTAGCATTGCACTGGAATTTAAATTAAAATTCCAAAACAGAAATGAGTACTGTATTTATTGTGGAAGTTCCTTGATCATTTTTGAACAAGTGTTTTAGCAGTAATTTAGTTTATTCTACAAGGACTCCCGTAAAATTTGGTTTCCCATTTTTAGATCTTTCCTTGATTTACTAGACATTTTATAAAACAGACCAGGACTGATGAAATTGAAATTTTTATTGAGTTAGGGCCACTATCATTGTAATGTACTTTAGGGAATTTGTATTTACTTGGATTACTTATACTCTTAAGGGATTATTAATAGCGGTCAAGGGTCTAGCTCATGATCGAAATCCTAATTAGTTTTAAAGGAGCATGTTTAAAACGCTCATCCTTAATCATTGTTTTATCATCAAATTGACTCAATCCAGGATTACACCTTAATCTAATCGGTGGTCATGTTAACACCTTAATTACATTTAATAAAGTTACTCCTATTATTGTTAACCTTAGAAACTAATGATCTTTTATACTTACTTATAAAACTCGAAGCAATAGTTAATCTTAACAATACTTACTTAAGGATTTAATTGGTGACTAATTACTTATCTAGGATTAACATGTGGGTGAAAACCTAGATTAAGTTTATTTGTTAGTTCAATTAATTACTTATGAACCTTTTGGATTCTCTCCATAGTTAAAAGACTATAATTTTAACTACGAGGTTAATAATAGTATATACATAATGCCTATTTACTTAAGCAACTTCATAAATCAAACATTCAACTAACATGTCACCCATTTTGACTTCAGAATTATGAATTAAGTCAAGAACCTAGTTATGACTATCACATATAAATTTTACGTTTTATTTAGCAACTACACTAATTAATCATTAAGTGATAATGGTCCTAAATATAAGGACTAGACACAATTCACTTGATCGGCTGACAATCTCTTATGCACTTACTTCTATTTTAGGGTTACGGCTTGGTGTGGGAATTTTAATATGACTCATTTATAATATTCCATGGATTCCACTTTTTTTTTTTTTGAAATTTCTCATGGAACTAGAAAATACTTGATTTAGTTTTTTAGTAAATCATGATTTTCAACGTAAATGGCTAGTCACTTATGAATTTCACTACTTACCAGTATGCAACCAATTCGATGTTAGGGTTATAAACTAGGCAAGGGATTTGTTTATAATCTTTCATAACCCATCCATGAGTTTCATTAATCTAGGGTTTTATTATATATTTACCAAGTAAATAGTACTTGCTAGTGACAAAAAATTATCGGTTATAAACATTCATGTTTAATATTTTTATTGCCAATCATAAATCAGTACAAATTCATAGGAGTTGGAATCACCCTTGTCCTGATTGTATTTCCATTGTGTACGACTTATGGGGGTCTTAATTAATTAATTAAAGGCCAAAATAATTATTTTCCAAACATATGAGTTTTATATTTTTCCTAACAACTAGTTTTTCCACTGAGTTCAGAACACGTGAAATCACCTTTTTCTGAGCTATTTTTGATTTTCTACGGATTATTGAAGTTTCTGCTGAATTTAACTAATAAAAGGGAATTCCTTTGAAGAACCCTAATAGGGCAGACACCCTATAGCTCGCCGGAGCTCAAAGGCGCGCGGCGGCCATGGCCATGCCGGCGATGGGAGACCACGTGGAGACGCCACGGGCTTGAGTGCGACGCGGGAAATGTTGGGGGCAGGATGGGGCGCGGGATTTCTCACCGGAGTAGGGTAATGGCGAGCGGCGGTGGAGCTTGAGCTACGGCGAGGTCGCGCCGGCGGAAGAAAGGGTGGGAACCTCGGCCTCCTTGCCCTACAGCTCGGCCTGGCCTCCCGGGTCCTCGGCGTCCAGGATCAAAACCAGGAGAAGGTCGGCCACCTATGCGGCGACGGCGACCCCGAACAGAAGACCCGACGCGGCGGCGTTCCGGGCGTCAAGGACGATGATCAAAGTAATGGAGACTTCCGCGAGCTTTGCCAAGGTGTAGACAACGCGATTGACGAAGTTTCAAGGAGCAATTTGGCGCGTACCCGGGTCTTCACCGTGCGCCTACTCCGGATTGACATGCACCGGCAGCGGCGAGCTCAAATCTTTCCGAAATTCGGCGAAATCAGTTGATTGAGGGCTGCGTGCGTTGTTGTGGATCAAGAAGTGGTTGGGGCACATTGATTTGGTTCGGATTTGGTGGGGTTTTAGAGGAGACTAGCTGCCGCGGCCGCTGTCCACTCGTCGCTCGGTGAGGAGGAAGAAACAGGGGAGGGGAGCGGCAGGGAGGAGTAGGGAGAAAAGGAGAGGGGCGGTGGCTGGTTCTGCTGCTGCTGCTGCTGCCTTTAATCGCGCGCGCAGGAGTGAAAGCAGAGGGGGAAGTGCTGCGGCGATTGGCGCTCATGGTCGGTCGGGAGCAGAGAAGCGGTGGTGTGATTGGGGGCGCGGGGCGGTGGCGTGCGCGAGGAGAACGATGGCGCGCCAGTGAGAAGAGAGAAGAGAGGGGGAGAGATGGGGATCTCTTTGCCAAGATTCGGTCTTGGGCAAGTGAAGGAGCCGCATGGGGAGGAGGTGACCGGCGCGGTGCTCGGCCGCCAGCCGCGGCAAATGGTGGAGCTGGGCGGCGGCACTGTTCACCGTAATCCCGTTTTCGATTTTTGATTATTTCAAAAGCTCCTTCTTGATTCAACAGAAAACCCTACCTCCCGAGCTCAAGAATTTTTGAAAATTTTTGTGTATGCTCAGGGATTTATTTGGAACACTTTTCATTTAAGGTTCGAGTTCTGAATCGGCTCCTAAATTTTCTTAAATTTTTGTGCCCAATTTAGTTTGTGTGAATTTTAAAAAGGTTTAAACCTTGTCTAAAAATTCTGAATAAATTTCCAAAATTCTATTTTAATGTTTAGTTAATTGTTATGTAAAAATATTACTAGGGTTCTATGAGAATTTGATAAGTCATTAACTAGGGTTTGACTTCTTCCCCGTTGAAGAAGGTTTTCGACACTGCTAAACAAATTTGCTAAAATGCTCTGTTGTTTGTCAAATTTTTCCTAGTGTCTCCTTAAAGCATTTTAAACAATGTTCCCTTTTATTTCTATGATTGAAACTGTTTTAAAGTGAGTGAAATTGCAGGTTAGGGTTTTCAGTTGTCGATTTTTGCCCCGGGTGACACCTGGGGTGTCACAAAGATCTGGTACATAGAATGGACTGAAAATTGTCCATTCTTATGTACATTCCAGTTAAATATATCCCTATCCTCCATAAGGTTGATGTGAGCAAATCTTTGTGTAAGGTTATCCCACTCAATGCGCTTTACCCCTATTAAATCTCTCCTGAAGGAAAGATTCCATGGCACATTAGACATAACCTGCGCTACCGAGGTAGATCGGTTATATGTGACATGATATAAATTGGGGTATAGGTTGCTCAACTTCTCATTCTCAATCCATCTATCCTCCCAGAATGATACTTGAGTACCGTCCTTAATACGGAAAGATCCACAAGCTAGAAACTGATCTTTAATATTTAAAAGACCCTTTCAGAATTGAGAATCATTTTGTTGATGTACCACTTGTGACAACGGTTTAGAACCCAAATATTTGTTCCTTAGTAATGTTTGTCACACCCCATCCTCATTGAGCAATTTAAATAGCCATTTACTCAACAAGCATTTATTTTGAGATTCTAGGTGCACAATACCAAGTCCCCCTTGATCTTTGGGTCGACAGATTAAATCCCATTTAGCTAGGCGACATATTTTTTATCTTTCCCGCCTTGCCAAAAGAATCTGGAACGATAAAATTCAAGTTTTTTAAAGACCTCCTTAGGTATTTCAAAAAAAGACATCATAAACATGGGAAGGCTACTGAGGACTGAATTAATAAGGGTCAGTCTTCCTCCGTATGATAAATGTTTTGCCTTCCAACAGTTTAGTTTTTTTTTCGAACCTTTCCTCAATTACTCTCCAATGAATATTCCGTAGCTTTCTATGGTGCATAGGGATTCCCAAGTACCTAAATGGATAATCTCCGATGCAACACCCAAACAACTCGGAGTATTGATTTTCGTACTCTTTTGCTTCTCCGTAGCAAAAGATCTCACTTTTGTGGAAAATAATTTTTAGGCCTGTTATTTGCTCGAAAATACTTAGAAGTAATTTCATATTTTGAGCTTGTTCTATCATGGTCCATAAAAAGGATTGTATCATCAGCGTACCGATGGACAAACCTCCATCCACCAGGTGAGGGATAACGCCCTTAATTTGATCGTCAGCTTTACCTCTCCTTATTAGAATTGATAACTGTCAAGGGTCGATACTAGAGGTGATCAGCATTAACGGCCCGCAGTCTTAATAGGACAAGGGAAGCCAAACAATCTCCGCTTCGCCCGACCCTTGTGCCATAGAGACGCTCGATGGCTCGAGCCCACCGACGATCTCCGCCTCGCCCGACCTCCTTGAACAAGGGGGACTCCCCACAACTCGAACTGTGCGCTCGACCCCTCCCCCCCCCCCCCGCCCCACCATGTCGGGGTCGGGAGACTACACTAGGCTCTGCCTCGCCCGAACTCAGGGTTGGGCGAACCGCCTACCACACGTAGATAGGCACGACAGTGGCTGTCGATGTTCGATATCACCGACGAGTGATTATTTAGTGGGAGCGCGTTTTAGGCTCGGATGGTTCACAAATGAACACAAGGATTTATACTGGTTCGGGCTGAATGCCCTACGTCCAGTTTTGGTGGCAGCTCGTGTTATTTGCGACTGAGATTACAATGTGGGTTACCAAAAAACGAAGGGGGAAGAGAGGGTGCTTCTTGCCTTTAAGGGTGCTCGTGAGTGTTGTTCATGTGTCTGTGCCTAGGGAGCTTGTGGGTCTCGGAGACTTGTCCTTCTCCTTTGATCTCCCTCCCCTTTTATACGGTGGTGAGAGGAGGGCCGGTTCTGTGAGGCTGACAGTAGTCGTACATCGGTTAGGTCGGGCCGTAATGGCGACGTCTTCGGTGCGCTCTCGCCGTTCCTGTTCTATGGAGTAGCCTTGTGCTGTCGCTCGGCGGGGTTCCATCCGTATGGAGGAGACGTCACTGTAGGAGCCGGCTTGATGACGCCGTGGTGATGGCCGTCGCTCCGAGGCGTCTTGTTGTACAGGGCGATGAGTCTCTGACAGGGGGCTGTTGGAGCGACGCCCATCCCGTGGACGGTGCATGTCGTGCGCATTTAACGCCCACTTGCCCGAGTTGGCGGGCGGCTCTACCTGTCAGCGGTCGTGGAGTGTCAGGCATTTACTTCCCAACCGTCGTCGTCCTCCTTATTCAGGGAGCAGGAAGCGCCTCGCCCGACCCTGGGGTCGGGCGAGGCGGAGGCGCGTTCGCCCGACCCCTATAGAGGCGGGGTCGGGCGCACCGTCCGAGCATGAAGGATTCGACCCCCCTTCGAAGGGGTCGGGCGAGGCGGAGTCCATCCGTTGGCTCTACCCGTAGCGCGCCCGCATGGTACGGAGGACGGTTTAGGTGGGGATTACCTACACAATGACCACGTCATTAAGGTCGGGGGTCATTAGGGTTAATTGCCCCTGATAGTGACCCTCAACAGTAGCCCCCGAGTGAGGCCTGACCTCCTCGTGAGAGGGAGTCTGGAGTCACTCACATCGGGAGCAGTGAACTCGTGACGATAGGCTCTCGCCGAGCCCCATCGAGCTTGCGTGTTCTGCGATCCCGTAATAGATCTCTTTTTGCGATTCCGTTCCCGAGACTCCCGCTCGTTGCGGTGGTCCGATCGTGGATACGGTTCGACTTATTTCGTTCCTCCAGCGCGTCCGTCCGCCAGACGAGGAGGTCGAGCCGGGCCACGCTTTACCACGGAGGCCGAAGCGTGACACTCGTCGAGTTGCTAACGGGAGAGTTCGAGTGAAGTCCGGGCTCCCTTCGGGGGGAGCTCCGATGGACCAGCTGGTGGTCGACCTCAATATTCCTGGTTGCCGTCCCAATTTGGTACCCGGATGCCGTTCGCTAGGCTCCGAGGGCTCGCTGCCTTTCCGCGGGGAAATACCCATGGGTCGGCGTGAACCGGGACTCGAACGCAGACGGAGATGCCCTCGGCGCTCGCGCGCCAGGGTGCTGGCCGCTAGCGGACCCATCTCTATCCACCCCTCACTCTATTTCCGCCCTGAGCGGCGGTCGAACCCGTTCGTGGGGCCAGCCTTCGAACTCTTTGGGCCGCCGGGGCATTTTTCAGCCCAAACCCCTGTCTGCCAGAATTTATTTCATGGCAGCGGCGTAGTAGAGGCGCCTGCCGCGACGGGACGTGCGGCAGGGACGTTAGTCTCCGCGGGTCATGAGTACAAACGCGAGTGCGCTCGACCCTGTCTGACGGGTGGCCGCGTGGGTCCCCTCTGCAGCGACTGACGGCGAGCGTTGCACGGGCGGGGGCGGATACCGCCCTGCACGAGGCGGTATCGTGGCCCCCGCTCGCGGTGGCAGAGGGAAAACGCCAGGCGGGCGGGAAACTTCCCGCGTCGCTCGTCGCGCTCGTGGGGGCCCGTTGGCTAGCGAGTGAGGTGAGAGGGAGTTGGAGCGACGATGACGCGCTCGCGTGAGGTATACTGGTTAGGCGGGTTCCACTCGCAGTGATTTAAGAGCGATTCCCAGAGGGCGGGATATATCCCGCGCTGAGTGAGGTGGTATCGCGGGCCCAGACGCAGCGATTGGTACGAGAGGAGACTGGGAAGGTGGAGCGGCGTTCGCGCCGGACGAGATGACCAGACGGGCCCCGTCTGCAGCGAGAGGTGCGCCGTGCGGGTGGAAGGTATAAGTACTCACCTCACATACCCGTTTGCCGCATTCGTCATCCGTGTCTCTTTACCTCCCGTCTCGTTTCGTTCTCCTCTGCTCTCCGCCCTTCGTCTTCCCGCACTCGTGCGTCCCTTCCTTGATCTTCTCCCGCTCTCCTTCAACCTCGTTGCGATCTCCATGGCTTCCTGGCTGAGGTCCGATATTCGGAGGGCTCGCCTTGAGGGTCTAGTTAGCCGTGGCCTTCTCGTTCCCCGGACGGAGGCGAGGGAGTGGTTGCTCCCGGGGAACGAGGAGGTGCCCGCGCCGTCGGATGGTTATGTGGTCTCCTTCGTCCACTTCCACGAGCGCGGGCTAGGAGTCCCTACGCACTCCTTCTTGCGGGGGCTCCTCCACTACTACGGCCTGGAGCTGCAGCACCTCAATCCCAATGGGATGCTGCACATTGCCACGTTTGTGGCGTTGTGCGAGGGCTATTTGGGGATCGTCCCCCATTTTGAGTTGTGGCGGTACTTCTTCTCCGTCTAGCTCGAAGGAGGGGCCCAACCTCCCCATCGGCTGCGCCAGTATCCACCTCCGCGGGGATCGCTCCGGCTCCTACATCCCCCTGCGGTTGCGGAGCTCTCACAGGGGCTGGCACGGGCAGTGGTTCTATCTCAAGAACGATGCTGCCGCGCCCCTACCTGTGTTTACCGGGCGCACGTTCGACGCGGCACCCGAGGTGTGGAGGTGGGGGCCGTCGGCTAAGGAGCGGAAGTGGCTGGACGAGGTCCTCGACGCCGTGTGGGAGCTGCGGGCCCGGAGGGTGCGCGGCGCCGGGGTCATCGCCGCGTTCCACGCCCGTCGCGTGCTGCCGCTGATGGCGCGGCGGCTCCGGCTCTGGGAGATGGTTCCCGGCTCGGATTTCTCCGGGTCGGTGATGTCGACCGAGCCGATCTCGGAGCTAGAGCTGAAGCAGCGGCTCCGGGAGTCCCTCGCGGTGGAGGACCTCGAGGATCCGGTGGACAACCATCCGCCGATGCGTCCTGCTGAGGGAAGCTCTCTCTTGGTAAGTGCGATCCCTGTCTTGTCGTACCTCTCATCTTCCCTCCTCTGATTCTGACCTTTCTCTTTTGGCTGGTAACAGAGGAGGGAGCCCGTGGTCTGACCCTCTCGCCCTCCGGTGCCCGAGGACGCGGCCGACCGGGAGGCCAACCGCTTGGCCGCCGAGGAGCACAAGCGGAGGAAGGATGCCCGGAAGGCCAAACGGGCCCTCAAGCTCCGGGCCAAGCTGGCCCGCGGTCGGCGCAGGCAGGGGTCGGATGACTACGACGATGATGACGACGACGATGACGACGAGGAGGAGGAGGAGGAAGACGAGGAGGTCGTGGAGATCCCTCCCCCTGCCCCGAGGCAGGAGTTGGTGCACGCACGCCAACGGGGCCCTGGGCCGGAGCCTCGGGGGCCTGGGGCCCGGGGCTCGGAGGCGGCACCGCCTCCGTCGACGATGCTTCCAGGTGGGCGGCCAACCTTCGAAGAGGAGGCGCCTGCTCCAAAGGACGCTCGTGCCCGCCCCGAGTCGACGGGGTCGGGTCCGTCGGCCCCTAGGCAGGCGTCGGTCGGGGCGGTCGGCCCAGGGGTCGGCGAGAAGCGCCCGTCGGTGGAGCAAGGGGGGTCGACCCCGAAGCGTCGCCGGACTTCGATGCGAGGGTAAGCGCGTCGCGAGAACCCATTCTTTTTGCAGGCCCGTGACGGGAGGAGGGTCGCTCGTGGTGGCGCCGCGGAAGGCCCTGGCGGGACGGTGGCCCGAGCGCGCCTCGAAGGGCGCCGAGGGTGGGGCTTCGGAGCCCCCGCGCCCGTCGGCGGAGGTGGCGGAAGGAGCGGAGGCCCCTTTGGCCGTTCCTTCGGGCCCGTCGGAAGCGGCGGTGGCTGCCAACCTTAAGCCAAAGGAGGCGGTGGAGGGCGTCCCTCCGGAGGCGCCGTCGGCGGAGGTGGTGACGGCGGAGAGGCGGGTGGAAGCCCCAGCGCCCGGGCCGAAGCTGCCCGTTTTTGGGCCTCCGACGGCGGAGGAGGCGGCGGCGTCGGGCGTCGCCGCTAGGGAGGTTGCCGCTGGTTTGCTGATGGCGGCGGTGCCGGGGACCCGGCCGGCTACGGGGCCGGTGGAGGGAGGCACCCAAGGCTCCGGGAGCGCGCGGCGGGGCGCGGAGGGGGCCTTGTCCGCTTTGGACTCGGTTGCGGTCTTCCTTCGTGGCCAACTCGTCGAGGAGGAGGAGGTCGTTGCCGCGCGTAGGGCGTCGGCGGACGCCCTTGCCCGGGAGAAGGCCGTGAAGGAGCGGCTCCGCGCCGAGCGAGAGGAGGCGCGGCGAGCCCACGATGCTCTGACGGCCCTGGCGGTGCAGCAGGTCTGCCGGCGGGAGGCGGCGGCGGCCGTTTTGGAGGAGGAGACCAAGGCCCGGCTCGAGGCCGAGGCGGTGACCGCCTCCTTGGCGGCGGAAGTGGCCCAGAGCGACGTCGAGCTCAAGGAGCTTCGTGCCGGCACGTCGGGTAAGCTCCGATTCTGACTCTACCCCTTCTTTAGACTTAGTCGCGGGCTGACCGTCGTGTTGTTTATTTTGCAGTTCTGACCGAGAAGCTGGAGGCGAGCACGAAGGAGCTGTCTTCGCTCCGGGAGGAGCTGAAGGGAGCGGTCGAGGAGCTCGGGGCCCTCCGAACCGTCGTCCGTGCGGCCCTCGCTGATCTGGGTGTGGCCGAGGAGGTTGGGTCGAGCGCGCTTGCTCCCCAAGTTCCCCGGCTCGTCACCCGGGCGCGGGCCATGGCGGAGGATGGAGTCTACCGGGGGGTGCACCGGACGTTCGCCGTCGCCCGGTCGCACTACGTCAACATCGCCCTCGACTACTTGAGTGAGGGCTTTGCCGCCGGATACACCGACGCCGAGCTGGACGCCATCGAGGCGGAGGCGGCCCCCTTTGCGCGGGAGCTGGCTGCAAGCACGGTGGAAGAAGAGGCAGGGAACGTGCCCCCTCCCCCCCCGGCGGAATAGGAGGTAGAATAGTTTTAGCTTTGTACTTAGGACGGCCGAGGCCGAAAGTGCCCGACCCTTTTGTAAATCAGAATGGAATGAAATGATCCTCTTCTGACTACTGATGATGTCTCTAAGTGTTTCCATGAAGGGGTTCCTTCACAGAACCGCGAGGGTGTCCGACCCCTTTTTCCTTGTTTTCGATTCTCAGGAGTCTTAGGCCACGGGTGGCTCCGGCGCTCCGCATAGCTGGTGAGCGCCGTTGCCGTAACCTTCGGGGGTCGTAGGCGTTGCGCGGTCCGACCAACTAGACTTCGCATCTTCTTCCACTCATGACTTTCCCTTCTAAGATTCGAACGTAGGGCGAGGGGTCGAGGCCCTTGAAGAGGGTAAAGTTTCGTTTACCCTCTCCTCGAAATTTTGCGAGCGAAATGGCAAATCTTAGCGAGTGTCAAGGTGCGGGCGCGATGCGCACCTTGCAGGTGTAGCCCCCGAGCGGGGTCCGACTCCCGCGTGACGGGGGTCGGGCGCCGCTTAGTAAAACGGCGAAATTTTAACGAGCGCTCGGGGTGCGCGTTCGGTACGTGCACCCTGAGGGTGTAGCCCCCGAGCGGGGTCCGACTCCCAGGTGACGGGGGTCGGGCGCCGCTTATCTCGGTTGGCATGAGGTCGAACTATCGTTAGTTCTAGGTCCTACGTTGCAGATGAGACGGCAAAAAATTTTCATAAGAATCAGGGTGCGCGCGCGATGCGCACCTTGCAGGTGTAGCCCCCGAGCGGGGTCCGACTCCCGCGTGACGGGGGTCGGGCGCCGCTTATCTCGGTGGCGAGGAACGGTAAGACTACTACGAGTTCTAGGGATAGAAGCGACGTAGCTGTTCGATGTTCCATGCGTTGGCGAGTTCTTGTCCGTCCGCCATCTACAACTTGTAGGAGCCGGGTCGGAGGACTCTTGAGACGATGAAGGGCCCTTCCCATGGAGGCGACAGCTTGTGGCGGTCCTTGCTGCTCTGAACACGTCGAAGGACGAGGTCGCCGACGTTGAACGCTCTTTCCCGCACGCAGCGGGAGTGGTAACGTCGCAGCGCCTGCTGGTATTTTGCCGATCGCAAGAGCGCTATGTCACGCGCTTCGTCAAGCTGATCCATGGCGTCCTCGAGGGACGTCTGGTTGCCTTCTTCGTCGTAGGCTCTGATCCTCGGGGCTCCGTAGTCGAGGTCGGTCGGTAGTACGGCTTCGGAGCCGTACACCATGAAGAAGGGGGTGAACCCCGTCGCCCGACTCGGGGATGTCCGCAAACTCCACAGTACAGCGGGGACCTCGGTTGCCCATCGCCCGCTGAACTGTTTCAGCCGGTTGTAGATACGTGGCTTCAGGCCTTGAAGGATCAGGCCGTTGGCGCGCTCGACCTGCCCGTTCGTTCGGGGGTGCGCCACGGCCGCCCAATCTACTCGGATGTGGTAGTCGTCACAGAACTTAAGGAATCGCTTTCCTGTGAACTGCGTACCGTTATCCGTGATGATGGAGTTTGGAACCCCGAAGCGATGGATTATGTCGAGGAAGAATTCGACTGCCTCTTCTGGTCGGATTCTCGTGATTGGCCGGGCTTCGACCCACTTGGTGAACTTATCGACAGCTAGCAAGAGGTGGGTGTAGCCCCCGGGCGCCTTCTTGAGTGGTCCGACCAGGTCCAATCCCCAGACCGCGAACGGCCATGTGATGGGGATGGACTGTAGTGCTTGTGCCGGCAGATGGGTCTGCCGGGCGTAGAACTGACAGCCTTCGCACGTACGGACGATGTGCGCAGCATCGTTGACGGCAGTTGGCCAGTAGAATCCCTGTCGGAACGCGTTTTCGACAAGGGTCTTGTGCGCGGCATGGTGGCCGCAGACCCCTCCATGAATGTCCCGCAGCAGCATCCTCCCTTGCTCGACGGGGATGCAGCGCTGCAAGATTCTGGTGAGGCTCCTCTTGTAGAGTTCTCCGTCGATGACGGTGAAGGACTTGGCGCGTCGCGCGATGCGTCGGGCCTCTGTCTTGTCGATGGGGAGTTCTCCTTTGAGGAGTCGGTTGAGATATGGCGTCCTCCAGTCGTCTGGAGGGCTCGTGCTAGGTGCGGACGCCTCGTCGATCTCCATGACGCAGGGGTCGGGAGGCGTCGTGGCCGATCCGTCCCCTTGTACCTGGGGCGGCTCGGTGCCGACCCCTGGCGTGTCTTGGGGTCGGATTGATGGTCGGCTCTGTTCGTGGGCGAAGACTCCCGTCGGGACCTGTTCACGCCTGGCCGCCATCTTGGCCAAGGAGTCGGCTTCCTCGTTTTGTCGCCTTGGGATGTGCCTGAGCTCGAGGCCGTGGAACTTATGCTCCAACTTGCGGATCTCCTTGCAGTAGGCATCCATGGTCTTGCTGTGATAGCTGGACTCCTTCATGACCTGGCCAACGACGAGCTGGGAATCGCCCCGAACTTCGAGTCGTCGGATTCCCAATTCGTTGGCGATTTTGAGCCGTTGACGACCGCCTCGTACTCGGCTACGTTGTTGGACGCGGGGAACGAGAGGCGGATTGCGTACTTCATGCGCACCCCCAGAGGGGAGACGAAGACGAGCCCGACCCCTGCTCCCTTTCGCATTAGCGAACCGTCGAAGTGCATCACCCAATACTCCTGGTCGATAGGAGCCGTGGGTAATTGTACTTCTGTCCATTCCGCTATGAAGTCAGCCAAGGACTGGGACTTGATCGCCGTTCAGGGTGCGTATGTGATGCCCTCGCCCATCAGCTCAAGAGCCCACTTCGCGGCCTTGCCCGTTGCGTCGCGGTTCTCGACGACTTCGTGCAGTGGGAAGGAGCTGCTGACGGTCACCGGGTGAGACTCAAAGTAATGTCGGAGCTTCCTTTTAGCAAGGACGACGCCGTAGAGAATCTTCAAGATTTGGAGATACCGCGTCTTCGTCTCCGACAAGACTTCGCTCACGTAGTAGACCGGTCGCTGGACCTTGAGGACGTGGCCTTCTTCCGTCCGCTCTACGACGAGGGCGACGCTGACGACCTGGGTCGTTGCGGCGATGTAGAGGAGGAGAGGCTCCTTCGGGGTCGGAGGTACCAGGACTGGGGGTTTCGACAGGATGACCTTTATCCTGTCGAGTGCGTCCTGTGCCTCGGGTGTCCATTGAAACCGCTCGGATTTCTTCAGGAGCTGGTAGAGAGGGTGTACGCGTTCTCCGAGACGTGAGATGAAGCGGCTCAGGGCCGCTAAGCATCCGGTCACACGCTGTACTCCCTTCAAGTTTTGGATCGGGCCCATTCGGTTGATGGCCTCGATTTTCTCTGGGTTGGCTTCGATGCCCCGCTCGGAGACGATGAATCCGAGCAACATCCCCCTCGGGGCCCCGAAGACGCACTTTTCGGGGTTGAGTTTGATGTCGTTTGCTCGGAGTTTAGCGAAGGTCCGCTCCAGGTCGGTGACGAGCTGGTCGGTCTTCTTGGATTTGATGACGATGTCGTCAACGTATGCTTCGACGATGTCTCCGATGAGTTCGTCGAAACATCTGATCATGCAGCGCTGATAGGTCGCGCCTGCGTTCTTGAGTCCGAACGGCATCGTGGCGTAGCGGTACGATCCGAACGGAGTGATGAAGGATGTCGCGATTTGATCGGATTCCTTCATTCGGATCTGGTGGTAGCCGGAGTATGCATCAAGGAAGCACAAAGTTTCACACCCTGAGGTGGAATCGACTATTTGGTCTATGCGTGGCAAAGGAAAGGGATCCTTTGGACACGCTTTGTTGAGACTGGTATAGTCGACACACATTCTCCATTTCCCATTCTTTTTTCGTACAAGGACGGGATTGGCTAACCATTCGGGGTGGTACACTTCCTTGATAAATCCGGCCGCTAACAGTTTGGAAACCTCCTCTCCAATGGCTCTGCGCTTCTCCTCGTCGAAGCGGCGCAGTCGTTGCTTTACCGGGCGGGAGTCCGGCTTGATATGCAAGGAGTGCTCGGCGACTTCTCTCAGAATGCCTGGCATGTCTGAAGGTTTCCATGCGAAGATGTCGATGTTCGCGCGGAGGAAGCCGACGAGCACGCTTTCCTATTTGGCGGAGAGGGACGTCCCGATCTTGGCCACCTTCTCGGGGGCATTGTCGGGGTCGAGCCGGATCTCCTTGGTGCCCTCGGCGGGCTCGAAGGATCCGGCGCCGCGGTTGGAGTCGGGGGCGTCTTCGGTGGTCTGCTGCCGAATGAGGGCAAGCTCTTCCGTGGACGCAATGGTGGCGGAGGCGAGCTCGCCGCTCTCCGTCTCGCACTGGTAGGCGCGCTGAAAGGAAGCGCCTACCGTGATGACCCCCTTCGGCCCAGGCATCTTGAGCTTCAGGTAGGTGTAGTTGGGGATAGCCATGAACTTCGCATAACACGGCCTCCCCAAGATGGCGTGATACGACCCGTTGAATCCGACTACCTCGAACGTGAGAGTCTCCGTTCTGAAGTTGGTCGGCGTCCTGAAGGTGACGGGCAGGTCGATCTGCCCGAGCGGGACGGCCTGCTTCCCGGGACGACGCCGTGGAACGGGGCTCCGGTCGGTCGAATGAGCGACCGATCGACGCCCATGGCGTCGAGCGTCTCGGCGTAGAGGATGTTGAGGCCGCTGCCTCCATCCATGAGGACTTTGGTGAGACGCTTCTTGCCGATGATGGGGTCGACTACCAGTGGGTATTGACCCGGTCGGGGGACGTGGCTGGGATGGTCGGATCGATCGAATGTGATTGGGGCCTCCGACCATCGGAGGAAGGCTGGCGTCGCGGGCTCGGCCGCGAACACCTCGCGACGCTCGACCTTCGCGCGGCGCTTCCCTCCTTGCACTTCTGGTCCTGCGAAGATCATAAGGCAACCGTCGGGTTCGGGAAAACCGTCGTTACCTTCGCCGGCGTCGCCCTCGCCCTCTGCTCCCTCGGGGGCTTGTCGAGGCCTGGCTTTCGGCTTGCCCTTCGGCGGCCCGTGGTTCAAGAACCGCTTCAAGAGCGAGCAGTCCTTGTAGAGGTGCTTGACGGGGTATTCGTGGTTGGGGCATGGACCATTCCACTTCTTCTCGAAGTGGTCCGATGTCTCCCCTGCTGGCGCCTTGGCGCCCTTACGTTCGGCGGCCGCGACCATCTGTCCTTCGGATGATTGTTGCCAGTTCTTCTTCTTTTTGCGAGAGCGATTGGAGGGGCCTTCGCCGGAGTCGTCCCCCTGTTTCCCCTTCGCATCGGGGCGGTTGAAGATCGCGCCCACGGCTTCCTCGCCGGATGCGTGGCTGGTTGCGATATCCAGGAGTTCCTTGGCCGTTCGAGGGCTCTTCCGCCCCAGCTTGTGGACTAGGGTGCGGCAAGTAGTCCCGGACAAGAACGCCCCGATGACGTCGGCGTCGCCGATGTCCGGCAACTCGTTGCACTGCCGGGAGAAGCGTCGGACGTATTCCCGGAGGGTTTCCCCCGGTTTCTGCCGACAGTTCTTCAGGTCCCAGGGGTTGCCCGGGCGCGCGTAGGTCCCTTGGAAGTTACCCACGAAGATTTCCCTTAAGTCGGACCAATTCGAGATCCGATCGGCGAGGAGGTGTTCGAGCCACGTTCTGGCCGAATCGGCCAGGTAGAATGGCAGGTTGCGGATGATGAAGCGATCATCATCCGCTCCTTCGGCTCGGCAGGCGAGCCGGTAGTCTTCGAGCCAGAGGCTCGGATTTGTTTCGCCAGCGTACTTCGGCACGTTGGTGGGCGGCCGAAAACGCTGTGGAAAGGGAGCGCTTCGTATGTGGGAGCTGAAGACGCGAGGACCCGGAGCGTCAGGGCTCGGGCTCCTGTCCTCGTCATCGTCGTAGCGCCCCCCTCGGCGCGGGTGACGTCCTCGGCCCACCTCGGGAGCGCGTTCCAGCTGTCGCCGTCGCGCTTCCAGGGTAGCACGGGCATCGCGGTTTGCACCGAGACGTCCACGGACGCAGGCCTTCGAGGCCTCGTCTGTCCCCGGGTGTGTTTGCTGTACAGACGCGTTCGGAGTATGCGGTTTACGCGCTCGCGATCGCGAGCTCTCCGCTTGTTGTGCCGCTGCTCGTTGCAGCAGCACCTCGACTTCACGTTGAGTGCGTCGGGCTTCAGGAGTGATGGGTTCGGGGAGCTCCCGAAGCAACGCCGCTGCTGCAGCGAGGTTTTGGCTTGCCCGCGTGAAGTGTGGGGGGCCGTCGCCCTCCTCCATGATGCGCTGTCGTACATTGCGCGCCATGGAGCGGGCACGTCCACCGGGCTCGGCGCGAGCGAGCTCTCGGTCGATCTCCGCCTCCTCCTGTTCCAGCTGCCGTTTCGCCTAGCGGAGTTCCTCCCGACGCGCTTCTAACCGGTCAGGCTGTATGTCGCGGGGAGGAGTTCCAGTGACCGGTGGTAGCTGGGTGAGAGGGAGAGTGTCCCCCGTACCAAGCGGGTCCTCGGTGTGCGCCATGAGGCATTCGCGCGAGGGATCGTTGCTCCCCTTGCTGTGTTCCGGGTCGGAATCTCTGTTCGCCTCGTCGAGGAGGTCGAAAAAGGATTCCGACGCGTACCCGGCCATCCCAACAAACTCGATGTTTGCGGGCTCCAGGTCACGGTACTGGACCGTGCGATGAGTCGTGGCCTCATCGATTGTGTCGCCCGCCAGGGCAGGTGACGAATGGTGTGGGTCAGAGGAGTGGATTGGTGGAGCTGAGACAGCCGTTAGCACCAAGCCATCCTCCTGGGCGACGAAACTAAGACTTCCGAAACGCACAAGTGCGCCAGAAGCCCATCCGCTTACGTGGTTGGCCATCCGAACCAGTGGGATGATCGTCGAAAACGCGCTAAGGCCCCTACCTGGCGCGCCAACTGTCGATGTTCGATATCACCGACGAGTGATTATTTAGTGGGAGCGCGTTTTAGGCTCGGATGGTTCACAAATGAACACAAGGATTTATACTGGTTCGGGCTGAATGCCCTACGTCCAGTTTTGGTGGCAGCTCGTGTTATTTGCGACTGAGATTACAATGTGGGTTACCAAAAAACGAAGGGGGAAGAGAGGGTGCTTCTTGCCTTTAAGGGTGCTCGTGAGTGTTGTTCATGTGTCTGTGCCTAGGGAGCTTGTGGGTCTCGGAGACTTGTCCTTCTCCTTTGATCTCCCTCACCTTTTATACGGTGGTGAGAGGAGGGCCGGTTCTGTGAGGCTGACAGTAGTCGTACATCGGTTAGGTCGGGCCGTAATGGCGACGTCTTTGGTGCGCTCTCGCCGTTCCTGTTCTATGGAGTGGCCTTGTGCTATCGCTCGGCGGGGTTCCATCCGTATGGAGGAGACGTCACTGTAGGAGCCGGCTTGATGACGCCGTGGTGATGGCCGTCGCTCCGAGGCGTCTTGTTGTACAGGGCGATGAGTCTCTGACAGGGGGCTGTTGGAGCGACGCCCATCCCGTGGACGGTGCACGTCGTGCGCATTTAACGCCCACTTGCCCGAGTTGGCGGGCGGCTCTACCTGTCAGCGGTCGTGGAGTGTCAGGCATTTACTTCCCAACCGTCGTCGTCCTCCTTATTCAGGGAGCAGGAAGCGCCTCGCCCGACCCTGGGGTCGGGCGAGGCGGAGGCGCGTTCGCCCGACCCCTATAGAGGCGGGGTCGGGCGCACCGTCCGAGCATGAAGGATTCGACCCCCCTTCGAAGGGGTCGGGCGAGGCGGAGTCCATCCGTTGGCTCTACCCGTAGCGCGCCCGCATGGTACGGAGGACGGTTTAGGTGGGGATTACCTACACAGTGACCACGTCATTAAGGTCGGGGGTCATTAGGGTTAATTGCCCCTGATAGTGACCCTCAACAGTGGCGGTTGAGCAATAAATACTTGCAACTTCCACGTCTACGGATAGGAAAGAACAATTACTACTCGAGCAAGTGGACAGTAAATACGCACGAGGCACACTGGCCAAAGGACCATCACTGTTCCAGCGACTCCTGTCAGAACCCACTCCTCACCTAGGATGGGACATTCCTGAGCGACGGCTCGACAGGAGCAGGGGCGATGACGACGGCGCCATTCCGCTGACCCCTGCTGAAAGCTATCCCTCCATACGGGTGGGATGCTTCCAATTGACGGGCGCTCCCGGCGCCGTCAGGACGGAAGGACGCCGCCATACCGATGACGCCGCCTACAGCAACAATCCCGGAGCCCAGAAAGCGCCGGCAAGCTTGACTGGAGTGTAGGGCCACGATCGCCACTCCACTATCTCTCCCTCTCTCTCTCTCTACCGCAACTCGTCCCGCGTCTCACCCCTTGCGATATAAAAGGGGAAGACTGAGGCGGGGAGGAGAGAGGAGAAACAGAGGGGAAGACACGAGATCAGACAAGCAACGCATATTTCATCATGCATTTTCACCAGAGACTTGGGAAGCCGTCCCTCTCTCGCCTATTTGTAAGCCCCTACTACAAACAACTCAAGTAACATGAGCAGCTCGAGACTGGACGTAGGGCACGATTGCCTGAACCAGTATAATCCTTGTGTCCTCTTGCGAACCATCCGAGCCCCAAAACGCGCATTCCATGATAATTACTAGCCGGTAGTAACGAACACCGACACTAAGATATCTGCGACGATATTTAACAGAATCGGCGACATGGGGTCCCCTTGACGTAAGGCTTTTTTTCTTTGAAAGTAGTGACCAATATCATCATTAACTTTTATGCCTACGCTCCTCCCTGTGGTGAACTGCTCCACCCATCGGCACCACTTAGGTGAGAAACCTTTCATTCGTAGTGCTTGTTGGAGAAAAGACCACTTAACTTTATCATAGGTTTTTTCAAAGTCAATTTTGAAAATCACCCCATTAAGTTTTTTGGTGTTAAGTTCATGGATGGTCTCCTTCCATAATATTCCTCCCCGGCATAAATGCCGTCTGTGAGGGTTGTATCACCGACCCGGCAACTGCGTTTATTCTATTAGTGGCAACTTTAGTAAAAATCTTAAAGCTGACATTAAGAACACAGATCGGTCTATCCTGTTGAATTTGCAAAGCATTGTTAGTCTTGGGAAGTAAAGTCACAATCCCAAAATTCAGACTAAATAATGGTAGTTTTTCCTCATGGAAATCCCTAAACAACGCCAACAAATCCTGTTTTATAATTTCTCAGAAACTTGGTAAAATTCAGCAGGAAATTCATCGGGTCCCCAAGATTTATCATGCTCCATTTGGAACACAGCTTCCTTTATTTCTTTTGCAGTGAAAGGAGCCGTAAGGATTTCATTTTCCGCTGCATTTACCAGTGGAATATCCTCATAATGACCTTCCATCATGGTGATGTGATTTGTTTCTGGAGGCCCGAACAAGTTTTTATAATAGTTCGTAATAGACGATTTAAGTTGCTCATCACCTACAACTAAGCCATCTTCTCGTTCTAATCTGAAGATGTGCTGTTTGCGATGTCGCCCATTTGCAACCAACACATATGAGCAAGAAAAGGTTACAAAACTTTTTGAGGCACATTTGAGCACATCAACTCGGGTCCAATATATATTTTAGAGGTAAATAGTTCATTTCTATCATGTAATGCAAGAGCCATCTAATAATTTCTTAAATCTAAAAACTAGTGATATGTGCATTGGTTTAGGGGGTGCTCCAAATCTTAGGGATAATTATTAGCTAATAATTTTTTTTGCGATATAGCTAATAATTTGTTAGTGGGGCGAGGGAGCAGCTAATAATTTCTTAAAATCTAAAACTAGTTTTTAGAGACTAGAAAAAACCTGAACTATTGGGAGCCATTTCAGTTGTTAGAAACAGTTTCTTAAAAGCTCGATGGACTTAAAACAAGCCATAGTTGTTAGCTAGACACTAAAAAAATTATTGTCTACACTATTAGCCGGAGCTGTTTTAAAAACCAGTATAGAGTCATTATACCTAGTGGTTTGAAAGACCCCTTAGCTACACCTTTCTCACGAACCATAACAAAAGTCTTGAATTGACCACAGGTTTGGAAGATCAATCCATGGAGACTGATCGGAAAGCTTAACCGCCAGCAGGCAACAGCCCACTCACTTATTTGGTGCTTAATTACCAAATGGCAGCAGGCAACAGCCAGATATATGGTCTGGTCACCACGTGCGTAAATATAATAAGCAGCAGGTAAGAAACAGGCAGCTTTCATTCATGGATTGGTAGCACTAGTACGTACTAGTCACAACTCACAGAACTCGCAAGATCTCCCATTCCTAGCTTCATTCATGATGGATTATTGTCCGCAGCTGCACAAGCCTGGAATTAATCAGACGGCAGAGCAGAGGCGCCCATGGTTAGGGTACGTAGTGCCATTTTCCTGCAGTATTTTATTTGCCGTTTTGGATTGCACCAAACTTTTGCAATTTGCAAACGTGTACATATATACGGCACGGGTCTCTCCGTTCACCGGCATCACACAACTCGCTCCGTCACTCGCCATTCATAATCATTCAGAAATTAATAAAGATAAGATGCGCGCCTCAGACGGGCACTGCGCCACCGTGGCAGCAGCACTCGTCGTGCTCCTCGCCACGGCGGTTGCGGCAGCACGGACGACGATGGTGAACGAATGCCACTCCGGCGACAAGGCGGCGCTGCTGGCCATCAAGGCGGCCTTCCGCAACGCCTCCTACTTCGACTCTTGGACGCCGCGCACGCCGTGCTGCGAGTGGGCGCACGTCTCCTGCGACAGCTCCGCCTCCAACGCCACCTTGCGCCGTGTCGTCGCCCTGCGCTTCGAGAACGACGCCGGCCTGCGCGGCCCGCTGCCGGGGGCGGCCATCGCCGGCCTCACGGCGTTGCAGGAGCTACACGCGGTCAACGTGTCCGGCGTGACCGGCACGGTCCCGCGCGAGCTCGCGGCGGCGCTCCCCGAGCTCATCATCCTCGAGGTCAGCTTCACCGGCATGTCCGGCCGGGTGCCGGCGCACCTCTCCGAGTTCGCCGCGCTCGGCGACGTCAGGCTCTCCTACAACAGGTTCGCGGGGCCCATCCCGGCGTCGCTCGCCGACATGCCCAGCCTCGACTACCTCGACCTCAGCGGCAACCGGCTCACGGATCCCATCCCGCTGGGGCTCTTCGGCAAGCAGGCGGCCAACGGCGACGTCGTGTCCCTCTCCCTAGCTCACAACAAGTTCGCCGGCGCCATCCCCGCCGACTTCGCCGCCGTGAACTTCGTGACGCTCGACCTCTCGGACAACCGCTTCACGGGCGACGCCTCGTTCCTGTTCGGCGCGAACAAGAGCCTCTTGGACATCGACCTCTCGCGCAACGCCTTCAGCTTCAACCTCTCCAACGTGCAGCTGCCGGAGTACCTCAACGGGCTGGAGATCAGCCACAACCAGATCTACGGCGAGATCCCGCCGCAGATCGTCGACATGATGCTCAACTATCTGAACGTCAGCTACAACCGCCTCACCGGCAAGGTGCCGTACGGCGGCTTCATGGCGGACTGGTTTGATCAGTACTGCTTCCAGCACAACAAAGGCTTGTGTGGGGATCCACTTCCTCCCTGCAAGTGATCGTCTTCTCCATTGGCACTAGCTCGATCTTTCGGGCAAAATAAATGAACAACTAGAACTACATTTCACACGAAATAATAAAAAGCATCCTTTGTCATGTATTACTCCCTCCATTTCTCATCGAATACTATATTGTAGTAGATGTCATTTTGAAGTAGGTATGGATCAAACATTAAACATATAGATCATGAATAATATTTTATTAAATTATTAAGTTTGACATATAAAAACAATATGAAAATTTTATCTTTAAAATTTCTTCATAAATAATATTTATATATATTATTTTTCAATACATATTTTAATAAAAAATCAAAATTATGCTTCAGAGACCATACCGCCAACCAAAGCGACATCTATTTAGACTCAAGGAGAATATCTCAACTAACTTAAAAATATGAGTCGATGATGATCCGTCACCACCTCACCTCACAATTCATATGGCGTATAGTCCTCCGTAACTAACTAGCACCACGTTTTAAAGCAATCTCTTAATTTTTTAGACGAAAGAAGCAATCTCTTAATATCACACTGTTCCTGAAATGCATAGCTAGACGACAATCTACTGAAGTTTATAATTTAGAATGCGCAACTAAAGCCCACGAGAGTGTGATAGGATGTAGTAGCTAGTATGGGCTTATTCAGCGAGTGAACTGCAGCCGCTTTCGGCAACACCTACCGTCAGTTCTGAATTATCGACGATACATTTTCTGCAGGACTAAACCTTGGGATCGTATATACAAGTACGTTTCTGCTGCCATACATACAGAAATCTAAATCTTGAGATTTCTTCCTTTCGTTTGTTGCATAGTCTCAAGGAAGAAACCGTTGCGTCGTCAGCCCATAAATGCGAGATTCAGCGTGGGTGTGGGTGTTGTATATAGGGGAAGTTTGGTTTGAATTCCGTTGCTCCTTCAGAAACCAACTAACCACCCGCTCCTAGGAGCTGGTGTTGTGAGAAGTAGCTCCGCCCGCTCCCCTTCACTTAATGAAAAAAAAAAACAATACTGCTCCTAGCTAATACTATAGTGCTCTATCTTTTTTTTAATCGTCATTAAATTTGATCAATAACTTTAACCATTCATCTAATTAAAAAGACGAGTGATCGAAATTTTTTTTTATCAAAGTCAACAGGGACATACAAAAAATGACAGGAGTACTGGCATGTATTGGGAGTAGTACCAAAAAGGTCTATAGTATTCTTGTATTCCAGGAAATAAGAGTGTTTTTTAGATTACCAGAAAGAAGCATGTGTTCCATTGAATTCCCGAGAGAAGAAAGGAACCTGTCCCAATTGGTTGCAGCAACGTTTGCACATAGCCTCCCCAAAGAACATGTACAATCTACCCAATTTTTCCGACTCAGAAGAAAAAAACACAGAAAAAGACGCAAGGTGTTCAATGTGTCACACCAAACGGAAAACAATTTAGTGCATAATACCGGACTAAAACCTACCCGTGTGTGAACCGTGGCTCGATCTCGATTCCTTCCCATTTGTTGCTCGATCGTCTTATTAGCTTCTTCTCTTCACGAGACTGCCAACAATTAAGCAACTCCCAAGCGCCTTTTGTGTCCGCCCTTCTTTATTCAGCTCTGCTGTAGCAAATCGTGTTGTACATGTCCAGTGTACTAGTATACTAGTGCTAATTAAAAGGATCATCCCAGAACGACACGAGTTTCCCGTGCGCTATATTTCTCGCTAACTATGGTGGTAAACACGTGTGTACATATCGATCTGCCTATGCCAAGTGGGATGTCTTGACTAGTACTACTATTGATTTGGTACTTGCTTTCACGTTCAGTCGCATCGCATGCGTCCACACGTTCATGCTCCAGAACCGAGGGCTTATACAGTTTGGTGGAGCATGAAAGGATACTGATTTAGTCCAACTTTTTTTTAAAGCTAGATCATGCGTCATAACATCAAACGAATCAGAACAGACAAGACACGCAGTATGATGTTTTAAAAATAGACTACCTAAAATCTTCTTTATGTAGTTGTTGAATCAGTATACTGATGATGATAGCAAAAAAGCGTATGATGTTTAATTAGATACTTGTTGGAGACATGTTTTTCACAGTATATGCCTATAATTATTTATAGTATATGCTAAGGTACCTGTCGTCGGAGATTTGGTGGAGTTGCTCTAAAGTACGAGTACTACGGATCAGTACTACTATCAGGTCGTTTGATAGATTCAACCTGAGGCGAATTGCATGGAGCCATGGAGATGGCAGGTCTACACTGCAATTCACGACTCTTTTTTTCTTCTTTAAAAAACAAAACAAAACAAAACAAAAACATCAACAACGTCATTGTTAACGGCTGTTTTCACGAAAGCAGCTTTGAAAAACGCCCTATACCTAGAGGCCGGCCAGGCCAATCAGCACGAGTCGTTTTCGTCCTTTTGTTCCTCTGGTTCCTTGCTCGCTTTCACAGAAGCTGCTGCCGCTGCTACGCTGTTGCATTATCAGTCGACTTGTTCGTCCTTCACAGGAATAGTCTTTTTGCAAGCTTTGTGGCAATAATTAGTCCGAACAGGAAATTGATGTAGTACGTACGAGGTGTTACGTTTCATAAAAATGCGACAGACAAAGGCAATGTTAAGGGCAGCAGTGGTTGATTTGCGATTTAAAAATCACGTGTAACCGAGGATACATATGAACTCGATCGAGAGGAAAAATCAATATATAAAACAGTAATAATATAGGATTCAATTTGAGGAGTCAATTAAACGAAGACAGAATAATTCGTTTATGCAGGACGCAAGCAATCAAAATGCTTGGAAATTGGTGGTAAATATATACACATCCACACACAAAAGGAAAATAAAAGAGAAACACAGAAACAACTCTTTCGCGGCCGTAAGTACGTGTGATGAACCACTTACTTATGTACAATTCGAAACGAATGAAATAATTTATGGAGGAAGGCCAGGAGGGGCACCCACAGCCGCCGCAGCACAGAGAGCAGAGCACTCTTCTTGTTTGTATACTAGTAGTCCGTAATGTAATTTACTAAGAAGCCGCGAGGTTAATTGGGGCAGAACACTCCACCGCCGGCGGCGGCGCCGCCGTTGGCCATCATGATCTTGAACTCCTCGAAGCAGACCTGCCCGTCGCCGTCGCGGTCGACGCCGCGTATCATGCGCCTGCACTGCGCGACGGTGGCGGCCTCGCCGAGGCCGCGCAGGACGCGCGCGAGCTCGGCGGGCGTGATGACGCCGTTGCCGTCGGCGTCGAATACGCGGAACGCGTGGCGGAGGTCCTCCTCGACGTCATTGGCGGAGGCCATGAGCGCGGCGAACTCGGGCAGGCTGATGTAGCCGTCGCCGTCGGCGTCCGCCTCCTCCATCATGCGCGCCAGCTCGGCGTCGGTGGCCGCGTGCCCCACGCCCGCGAACAGCGACGCCAGCTCCGACGGTGAGACCCGGCCGTCGCCGTTCGCGTCGAACTTGCGGAACACGCGCTCCAGCTCGTCGGTCTCGCCGCCGATGGTTTGGCGTCGCCGCGAGGAGGAGGAGGAGAAGGAGGGGGATGGGGACGGGGAGAGGCTGGGAGCCGCGGAGGACGGGCGCGGCGACGGCGAGGCGCCGCCGCCGCCGCCGCCGGCGGCCGCGGATCTGCCGGTGGACGCGGAGTGGCGGCGGCCGCTGCGGGAGAAGAAGGCGCGGACCTTGCCCATGGTCCTCTGTGTCTGTCTGATGATGCGGTTCGGTGGTGGAAGAATGAAGAAAGGAGCGGGCGGGATGTCGGTCGCTGCTGGCGATCGATCGGTCGATCTCCTGGCTGATGATGCCTTTGGCTACGAAGGAATTGAACGAGAGGTGTGCTTCGTTTATGCCGGGATGATGGAGGCTGGAGGAGGCGGCGGCGTAGCGGCTTTATAGGGAGAGGAGGAGGAGGAGGAGAAGGTAAGCCTTCCTGTATCCAGCGCGGGAAGCGCACAACGCGGTTACGGGAGTTGTTTCCGTAAAGTCGATAGAGCGAATAATGGATGGGCGATAGAGCGGAAGGCGCGTGGGCGGTGAGGGGGAAAGTCGCTGGCAGGTGGGTCAGCCGCACCGCCAAGCTTGTTGGAGCCAGACGCGCGGGCCGACCCGTCTGACTACCGGCTTTGCGCGTCCGTAGCGCGGGGATGGGGGGATGAGAACGAGCCAGTCAGCTCAGGCAGCACATCGTGCCGCCGCCGCCGTACGGATAGGGCTGCCTGCCACTGTCACCATGGGAGATTGGAAGGGAGGAACCGGCGGCACACGGCAACCCCCGGGTTTGGCGGCGGCGACGCGCAAACCTGTGGATTTTCGTCTGCGCTTTGCGGCGCGTTATATTATTATTAGTTCGGTTGCAAATCCAACTCTTTCTTCTCGTCCCGTCCACACGGGTAGTAGTAGTACCGTATCTCACAGTCCAGGATATTTGTTGTGTTTGATTATGAATGGCTGATCCCTGCCTGTATCCGTGGAGCTGCCTGCCATCCATAACTAGTACACCCACCGACAACATGTGTCGCGTAGTTGGTTCGTGTACGATGGCTGATCTCAATCCAACTCACCATGGCCTTTTCACGTGCACGTGTACAGGTGTTTCTCTTTTTTCTTTTCCTATTGCCGTTGTTTCTAGGGTCGAGTGGACGGGGAATACGAACATCCAGTATTCGTAACTGATGCGTGCAAGCCGTGGTGTAGGAGTAGTAAAGACAGGAGACCAATTTAACGTGTCCAACCAGCGTCCCAGCCCGGATAGTACTACCGTGAAATGAAAACCGACCGCAGCAGCTCCGAAAGCGGCCAACCCAACCGCCGAGAGCGTCGCGGCTCACTCACGGTCATGGCACGGGGGGGCCCATCCGTCCCTTCGCCCACCGCGATCCACATCCACACCGGACGGCCAGTTTCGGCGTGGGGGGAACTGCTGCGTCCTGCTGCCCGCAAGCGCACGTCAGCAGCGGCGATCCGGGTGAGTGCACGGGACGCGTGCATGCTCTCGTCTCGGCTGCTCCGGTCGCTGTCGTCCGCCGGGAATCTGACGGCGACCGAGCGCGCGTACCCGCCCGCGGTCGCGACGCTGCGGCAGTAGTACTGGCGTCCCCCGGCCCCGGGTTTGCTTACTGCGATTAGCGAGCGATGGATAACGACAGGACCGAGGAGCACGAACGAGAGCGGGTGGTCGACGTCACGAGGTTTCGCTTTGCTTAACCAGCCCACGGTTTACTATTTATTTAATTATTTTTTCAGTCCTTTTTTTTCTTCTCTCTTTCCACGTGGGGCGGCTGATGACGTCATTGCTTCATGCTCGTTGATGTATTCATATATATACTCATATCGCACTAACGCATCTCCTGCGCATCATCATCATCACTACACTAATAGTACGGAGTATATGCGTACTAAGTGGTGTTCTACTACTTACAATTTGGTTCGTAGTAACATGTTCGCACTGCTACTTCGCCGAAAATAACCGATCCAAGCTAGTGCAGTAGTAGATAGTACAAGGATAGGAACGGTACGACAACGTGATGCAGCGCGTCTTGCCGACCACCTCTAATATAGTACTAGTATCTCCTATGATTTATTATTATTATGACCGGAAATAAATGTTTAATCCACCGTGACCGCCGCCGTGTTTTTCTTTTTTCTACTTTATGTACGACGGGCTGTCCTTGATACTACTGGGTGACTAGTCAGTCAATCGTACACACGTGGAATGCTCGGCCGCACCGTACGTGGCGCTCCGCGTGCACGTCACGTACGATAACAAGCCATCTTTACTCGCCGCTTTCTGTTCCACTTCGCCTTCGAGACAAGATGGTTCTCGAACCTTCGGTACCCACGGTTCAGTGGACTCCTGCAGAGGAAGCAGAGGGGGAAGCTTCGCCCTGCAGTGTGGCCACCGTGGTTACTTCTAGCTTTTCTTCCTATCGGTATCGGGTGGTGGACATGTGTACTGTATGGTATGGATTTGCGTTTGCTGTGCCTGTGCGGCTGTGTGCCAGCAAACAGACGAGACGGCCCTTTTGTTTTGGCTATACTCATGAAAAAATTGCTTCAGCTCCGACTCTTCAATTAAAATAGCTTTTTCAAGTAGAGAAATAAAAGCTATTAAAATATTTAGTAAAATAGTTTTTATTTAATTTAAGAACCATATATAAGAGTGAGGAGTAGAAAGAAGCTATAATTTTTAGCTCTCACTAAAAAAGCTCCTGTAGCTTATTTTTTAAAATTATTTCTAGCTGTTTTCATCAAAAATCACTCCTCAAAATATGTTTTATATTTTTTGTTTTAGCTGTAAAAACTCTGAAAACTGTTTTAGAATCAAAACAAACACCCCCGAAGAAGATAGGTTCGTGTCTCTTTGTCAAGAGGAATTAGTATGAAAGTATTTTTTTCTTCGGTCTGTTTACACGTGGTGAAATGATATATCATCTCACAAAATATCTGTGACATCGGCGTCGATCCACCGTAACAACAACAGCAATCAGGGAAAGCCAGTTTGGCGGGTTTTGTTTTGTTGATCCAGCACCCCGATGGGCGATGGCCAGATGAGCTGATGTCATGTGTGCCGCCGCGCGCGTCTGGATCGCGTCACAGCCGAGAGACGGACGGGAGACGACGACGCCGCGCGGGACCGCGGGTGCCCCTGTCTCCGTCGTCGTCAAATGAGGCCTGAGATTGAGACCCAAGCGGCCAAGCGTCAGGCAGGCGGTATCGGTGTCCCCACCAGGGTTCGTTGTGATTGCGACTCCTAATCAAGGAGGTTGGTTTGGGAGTTGTGTGAATTCTGTGGTCGGCCGCCGAGAGGACGACGGCATCGGACAAGGCCGTACCCCACGCGCGCCAGGATGGACAAAACGACGGTGCATACTGTATACAGCAGCATGTTTTTTTTTTTTGAGCGAAATATACAGCGGTATGTGTCAACGACGCAGGGTGCTTCAGCTTGCTTAAGGCCCGTTTGGATTTAGCAAACTACTCCCTCCCTCCCTTCGGTTTTCAAACATCAACCCCACTGATTTCTAACATCAATTTTGATCGTTAAATTTATTTTTTTAAAAAAATAAATATATAATTTTATATATTTTATTATAATTTATTTTGTTAAATTAATGTTCAAAATCAACCGCGTTTACAATAGTGTGTGCACGCGGTGATTAGTTTGTTGACTGAGTGACGACTAACCATGAGATATGTAAATATACTCGTCACCACCGTACGTATCAGTAGTGCCATTTATAAAAATCGTAATGGGTTGCTCTGGAGTTCTGACTAAAGTTCGCTAAATTTAATAAAGTGTCTGTTTTATCATGGCTAATAATTAGTCCTTCCCATTTGAATTGATAAACTAAAAAAATCAGTTCTAGAAAAATTAAGGATAAAGTAGTCCAGTACGGTAGTACTAAAATCTAAGTAAAACCCATTCAGCTGGGATATAAGTAGATACAATCGGCTTGGATTTCATTGGCCTCCTTGTCCGCAGGGGTTAACACGCAAGTAATAGTTCTCGTAGTCTTTGTTCGGATAAACATATACTATATATGTCCAAATTCAGTTACTCCCTCCGTTCAGAAATAAATGTCATTCTAGCTTTTGAGGTCTTAATTTTAACCTTTCGTCTTATTTAAAAAATTTATGTAACTATGAATTATACTATTATTATTTGATAGAGTATAAAGCATATTTTATATGTGAGTTAAAATTTTTATTATTCATATAAATTTTTTGAATAAGACAAACAATACTAGATTATGCACGGAAATCAAAAGTGACAATTATTTCTGAACGGAGGTAGTATTAATAATTCACGCCGTGCGACCTGCATGCTTTTGGCCGCCGCCGTTCGTAATAGAGAGGAGAGCTCCCGTCCGCGACCGACCACGCAATGCAGTCGGCGTGCCAAGTGGAGAATGCTAAGCAGCCCACAGCTTCCTCTTATCAGCCTTCCAGCGGCCTACTGCCCCTACTTCGCAGAGAGTTGACCGATCGATATAATACAGTAATACAGTAGTACGTAGTGGTCGTGCTCAGAAGAAAAAAAAAGTAGTACGTAGTGACAGGTTAGGAGCCGTAGCTACGATGACGACGACGACAACAAATGACGCAGTCACGCAGCATCGCATATCATATGGCGGCGCGCGTCCACCGTACTTATCTCCGTACACAGCGAATATAATATTTATTATACAGTACTTCCTCCGTTTAAATTAAAGTTCGTTTTGAACAATAACATGATCTTCAAAATATAACTTTAATCTTAATTTTTTATAAAAATATTAATTTAAAAATGATGTATCTATATTTTTAAAGTATTTTTTAAAATAACTCTATTTATATAATTTTTATATTTATAAACTTAATATATTAAAAATTATTTATAATTTATATTTCTAATGTTTAATTAAAAATTTGTCCGAAACGAACTCTAACGGAAGGAGTATATAATACTGTAAAACTACTTGCTGTGGGGCGGATCGTTCCTTCTCCTTCCCTCTCTCATTTCGTAGCAATCATAGTACTACACCTTCCCTGCTCGATCCATGTTTAAGTAACCGCTAGCAGGCTCGTCGTCATCATCGTCAAAAAGATACTACTACTTCTAGAGTGAATTGCACCCGCAGTCCTCCAACTTGTAGTGAGTTCTCAAACAGGTCCTGATACTCCCAAATGATGATTTGAAGTCCTTAATCTTCAATTAGGTCTAAGCGCACGTCCAAAACATCTTCCGGGTGCACCCCGACTGCTCGCGTGGCATGGTAAGGTGGCTGTGCTGGAGTTTTGGTGCCTCTTTGCTGTTGCCTTTTTTTTTAAAAAAAAAAACGTCCAAGAAGTTACAAATGCTGTTGGGATCCCTATTTGCTCTTCCTAGCGTTGTTCTTCCCAACAATCAAACTGTGCTGTTGTTCGTAATACAAAAAGTTGTCACGGTACGTTCCATCGGAAAGCAATATGCACCATAAAAATAAGAGAAAGAAATCAGAATAGTTATCACATAGCATTGTACTAGGTTCACTGGATTAAATTATATCGTAGCAATATAGCATAGTACATAGTAAGTCATGAAGCTACCATCGCTGACTAAGTGAAGCATCGTCGCAAGAGCAACCATATTAAGTAAGCTCTTTGTTCAAAAGGAAGTTGTGTGCCATTTACAAAAACAAACTTTGGCATGCACAAAAGATTCACAAAAGACTATTTTCATTTTGTGCAGGCTAACACTTCTTTTTTGTTGCCGCACCATCAATTTTCTTTTTCGCTGGAGCCTTGCGCTTTTTCACCAACATTTCCTTTTCCCAGCTTTGGATGCAGTTGTCACTGGAATTGGTCGTGCCACAGGTTGGTTCTGAGAGACGAAGACACAATCTAGCAATGGTACAAATTCCTTTGAGATATGGCTGGTGTTTTGTGCCTGCAAAATTTACCACGAATCAATGAGAAGTAAAAGTATTAACAACGATAGAGATTGTTCCCATGAGATTGTTTATTCTAAGCTAACCTGATTATACATCTGACTTAACAACGATTCACCAAGTTGTTTTACCCCAACCTGCGGCAGACCTACATCCTGAAATTTTGTGCAAAAGCTGAGTATATATGAATAATAAAATAGGAAAAAAATAACTATTGGCTATATCTTACTTGTGTGATCACCGGCTCATGTACAAGGTTATCAACAACAGCTACATTGTTAAACACTTGGTCAGGCATAATTCCTTCCTTCTTGAGACTCGCATCCAGCAGAGTTGTGATCCTCTCCCTTACACCACCTGCATTTTATGACAGTACCATGCCTGGACAATTTTGGTCCATTCGTGCCCTGAACTTCATGTGGCTGCTTCCTCCTAGATTTAGGTTGCCTACCAGGCTTCTTCAAATACACGTTGTACTGGAGGTCCATTGGTCTTCTCCTTGTAGACTTGTCACTGCATGGCATTATGTTGAAAGCATTTACCTTGGAGTAAGTTTCAATTCAATAGAAGGAAGGGAGTAGGTCCTCAGGAGCAATCCTTTCATGCCTCAAACAAGATATGGCATGGTTGCATGGAATTTCTGTCAAAATCCCATCTTCTGCACTCACATTCCTTCTTGATGATGTCAACAACATATTGTGACGCCCTTTCTTGCACTTGAAAGATACCTTGCAATTTTTCTTGCCCTACTTAACTTGCACCTAGATGGTGTGAGGTTCCACTCCTTCTGTACAATCCGAACAAAATTAGCCAAAGTCATCTTCCTGTCAGCTCTGAAACTTTAAATATACTTTTCAGCAAGCCATTTTGCTGCCCACCTTTTGAGCTCTCATTCTTTCCTACAGTTTGCTCTGGAACATAAGTCTTCACCAAGTATGTCTTAACCCTGCTATCCCATGACACAAAAAGGAACCAAGGACAACCAGTTGCACAATGTGCCTTCATTCTTGATCTATCATTCTTTGAATACTTAATATCAACTCTATACTTCAAACTATATTCAGTCACAGCTTGTCTAATCAGCTCAACTGACCAAAGACCATACCAAGGCTAAATGTTGGATTACTTATATCTTCTGACATGAATGTCTTAAACTTCAACCTAACAGCCCCTTCCCCGTGTTGCTCATCTGGAAGCTCAATGGAACTATCTGATTACTCACTTTTCTTTCCTTTCACCGCTCCTTGATCAGTGACGTTCTCATCAAACATTATCGACAAAGAGATCATCATCCCCATCATCCATCTCATAATCACTATAAAAAAAAATCTGAACCATCATCACTACAATCATCTTGTGCAGCTGCTGTTGTAGTGGTTGAAGAACCCTCATTTTCACTACATCTTGGATTCTTGTTAAATTCCTTCGGCAAATCAGTGCGCAAGCCTGCACGCTCAATATGGTTGACATGATCAAAGAACAGCACAAAATTCTTCACTTTATGAGCAACTAAACCATAATAAAAGTGTCTTGATCATTGGAAATAATTCTCAATCATCTTTAAGTTCTTTACTAGGCAAGAACCAATACACCTTTAGACTAGGAGGACAAAACCCATAGCCAAGCTGCATTATCACTTCTTCTACCCAGAAAAAACACAAATTGTCTGCATCAACATTATCAAAGAAACTAACTTTTGAATCCACATAACAACGATTCGCACTCAGACCACAAAAACAACCATTGTGGTGAATCTCGAGTGTGAAAGCTTTAGAATCAGCACCTAAATTGAACAAAAAAAAATCAAACATATTCAATTTGACTGAAACGATAAACCCAAACAAAAAAAATCTGAAATATACACATTAAATCCATGACTTCTGCTATAACCAATTAGATTCTACATCTATTATGCAAGAGATTAGGCCATGGGGTTACCATATCTCCCCTTGCTTCCGCATCGTCAGGACCGTTCGCCCCCAATCGTTGTGTGCGCGGCGAGGGGACCCGGTCATGCGCCCGGCCTCCAGCTGCGTCCTCCGCCTCCTGCTGAATTGCGGATCCCCTTCCTTCCGCATCATCAAGGCCGTTCGCCCCCAATCGCCGTGTGCGCGGCGAGGGGATCTGACCAACGGAGAGGGCGGCCCTGTCATGCGCGACCAAGGAGCAGCGGAGGAAGCCTCTGGCTACGCCCAACCTCTGATTGCGCCGTGTGGCCTCCTGGATTGCCTCGGCTCCTCCACCATGCCCTCAAGTCTGTTCGCCTCTCACATGGAACGATTGTAAATTGGTTCTAGAAATGAAATATAAGAGAGAACAAGGGGTCCTTGCATATTTACGTCTCTAGACCCTTCACGTGAAACTGCAAAGAGGCGCCCAATTTCCCGCGCAGCCACGTTGGAATGCCACGCGAGCAGTCGGGGTGCACCCAAAAGGTGTTTTGGACGTGCGCTTAGACCTAACTAAAGATTAAGGACCTCAAATCATCAATTTGGGAGTACCAGGACCTGTTTGAGAACCCACTACGAGTTGGAGGACTGCGGGTGCAATTCACTCCTACTTCTACTAGCACACGCGCGTGCGCGTGGTCACCGTACGCGTGGCACGTTGTCATGCGTCCTTTTACTCTGGTGGCATGCATACCCCACCACTTTCTTTCGATCGATTCCCTTTGACCTGCTGTACGTAGAGCTTTAATCCGCTTCGTTGTTTGCGATGGGATGGTTCTAGAACGTTCTGTCCGACTCTCTTTCAGTGGTCAAATCCTCGCGCCACGTCCTTGTGCAGATCATGGGCACTCTCTAGCTCTCGAAGGCCGCCGCCCCTCCCCGGCCGGTCCGGAATCCAGGAAGCTTCGCTGGTCCGCTGCAGTGGTCGGCCTCCGCGGGTGCGGTGTCCATGCTTGTGCACAAAGGATATAGTACTACCTCCTCCCATAATATTTAAAAAACTTGACTATCAATATCTGTAAATATAAATTTATTTCAATATACATGTTTGTATATTATAGTAGTATGTCTTATAATGAGCTTACTAGTACGTATGACTCTTACTAATTAAAGGTTAAAATCGATGGAAAATTAACTTTGATTTAACCTAAAATTGTTTACACTATGAGACAGAGGTAATATATATTTTCAGTTCGTTTTAGATACAAAGAACTTTAATTAGTTTGCAATCTTGTTTGACAAACTGATGCGTGTCGTTTTCGTCTGTGTGATTGTCTATCGTCGCTAGTTTTGTCACTCAAATGGCTTTTTTCAGAAATCGCTTAAAATTCTATTGCAGAGGAGCAACTTGATGAATCATGCCTGTAATTTTCAGGGAAGTGAAGAAGGTCCGTTGTTGTAGAGGAAACCGAGAATAGGCCGACGGTAGACTTCTACTTTAACAGATACATATGTATTGGGAAGATCAATATTAGGACGTGTAAAAGTATAAGGAACGTCATTGATATTGATTTAGCCAAGATATGATGCCTTTGCCTTATTCCTGAGATACGAGTATGAATTTTATATGGTATATCATTCTTGCAGTAATAAAAGATCCTAATGAAGGGGAGAAGCAAATGCCGGTTATTTGTTATTTATACTAGCGCTTGGTACTGACTCTATTCATGTAAAAGTAGGCCTCAATTTAACTCGTAGAACACGAATCTACATTTCGTTTCTTCTGAGCTTGGCTTGCACGATGCTGGTCGGTGGTGGACTGGCTGTTTAGTACTGACCAGTGGTGGACTGACTGGTTAGGACCCACCAGCTAGCTTGAGAAGAAAACAAGAGTGTCTTATAGTTCTTTTTTGTTTTTTTGACTCTGAGTAGTATTGCAGCTGGTAGCCCAGCATGTGACTATTTTGAATTTTGAGTAATGTTTCTGTTTCAAAAATAAAAAAATGAATATGACTTTTTTTTCCAAAAAAAAAGAAAAGAAAACAGACCACAAAAATTTGCCGCCACGGATGAGCAGGAGGCGATCCACGTTGCAGCAGCTCTCCTCTACTCACTGCGCCCCGGCCTTCAGTTTCCGCCACCACAGGTCTCGTACTCTCGTCTTATCCACCACCGGCCGCGGGGCCGGGACCGCACAAAATGGCCGCGGCGGCGGCGGCGGGCGCAGCCTCGGCCTTCCTCGCCTCCCCGTCTCCGCGCCGCCTCCCCTTTCCTTCCACCACCCGCAACCAGCTCGCCGCCGCGCCCAAGGCACTCACGCTACCGGCGCCGCGCCGCCCACCGTGCCCGCTCGCGTCGTCCGTTCCCGGTCCTCCGACGCCCGAGGAGACCGAGAAGCCGGACCCCATTAAGCTCGCGTTCGCCCGCGCCGCCGCCTACAAGAAGGAGCGGGATAGCCCAGCGCCGGCCCCTGCCCCGCCTCCCAGTCCCACTCCCTCGCCGCCTCGGCCGCCGACGACGACATCGCAGCTTTGGGCTTCACCTGAGGTGTCCGGCAGCAAGGAGGCCATCGCGCGGGCGCTGGAGTATAAGAACGGGAATGGGGGCCGATCCGACGCGGCCGGTGGTGGCTCCGGGGTGCTGGGGGGATCGCCGGATTTCGGTGAGTCGTGGTGAATTTCCTCGCGAGGCGAGATACTAATGTGTCGCGGAAATCTGATCACTAGTTGCACTGATGAATGCTCGGATGTAGTAGAATAATTTGAGGTCTAAGATGATTGCACAACATGCTGCTTCATGTTGGTATGGTCTAAGTAATCAGCCCGTTGCTGACAGAAATTGAGTAAAATTTATGAGCATTTGATTATTGAATCATTATTGCGGATTATTTACCCATGTATAGACGTCATCAATGACTTGATTTGTTGGGGTTAGAACTTGGGGTAATCCATTGTAATTCATGTTACTCAAAATGCAATACATGCTTGAATGTTTGAGTGTCCTGTCAGATTTTTGTGTGCTGATAAACACTCAGAAACTTCGTTAAATCTCACCAACCTATTTGATTTTCTTTGTTAATTTCGCATACTTATTTGCACTGTCCATGCTAAATATTTTATTCGTTAGGCCAGAACGTCTTATTTACTCAAGATGATGACACATTTGGCAAAGTTTCGAACAAGAAGGGAGAGTATGAGTACGATGAGAAGGATTTCTTGGGTCTCGATTTTTTCGAGAAAAAAAGTTATAAAGGTGCACCCCTCGGTTTGGCACCAGTGGTGGAGCCTTTATCAGATGAAGATTTTCCTGAGGTGGAGATAATCATTGGAGACCCTACCAAATTTGGGAAATCCCCTCGCTCAACAGAAACTCAACCTGTAGATGACAGTGAATCAGAAACATTTTCACGTCCATTGACCAGTGAACCAAATGCAGACGTCAATGCTGAAAGAGCACCACCTTCAACTATTGCTGAGTCAGACGAAGATGCAGATGAAGAAATTTATAGACCTACCGTCAGATCATGGGGAATGTTCCCGAGGCCACAAAATATTTCAAAGGCGGTAAGATATAGTTTATGTTATCTCACAATCTGTTTTTGTATCCATTTGCTTCCAGATATGAAGATTTCCTAGTTTGCATGATTCCTTTGATGTTCTACTGAACTGTGACTGTAACGGCAACATAAAGAAACAAAATTATTGCCAATATACTTGGAGTTCTGTCTTGATAAAATGAATGTCACTCCAATTATATTTTCCTTGCTGTGGAACTTTGGTATTGTTTTATTTATACACTTAAGAACGGTCATTTGAGATACAATTGGTAATGGCTCCACAATACAATTCTAGGCTGATCATTCTTGTAAATTGGCACCCTGATGCTACCCTATTTTTGATATCTTCCCTTATTACCTCATGATGCTGGATTACTATGTACTACATTTATGTTATTTTGATGATTGTCCACATCTGAAATTCTGTTTCCACTACCATTCCTTTTAGTATGGCGGTGGAAGAAATATACGCCTTGGTGGAGAGACTCTAAGTACAGAAGAAAAGGCAGCCAAGGATAAGCGCACCAGGGAACTAATAGCTGCATATAGGAATAGACAAAACATGGTCATTGATGCAAAGACAAAGGCAGAGTGCAACGAGGTAAATTATTTTAAAACAGTTGATTTAAGCTGACCACTCTACCATTTAAATCATATGATATACTTGACTTGCTTATGGTTCAAGAAAACTTGATCCTACTTGATTTCATTGTTATATAAAGTCGACCATTCTTTTCAAGGATGAAATGGTTTTCCTATATCATATTTAGGCCTGTATGAACACAACAATGTTTTCAGATTCAGAACTGTTTCTATGAAATTCCAGCATCCAAAATACATTGTCAGGTTTTGAAGATTTTTTATCAAATTGTCTCTTAAGTAAATAAAATGTATATAATGCATGTCCATAGATCATTTTGTTTAATGTGCACTGATGCTTTCATGCTGTTCATTTGAGCCTAGTGATCCTTTCCTGCATCTCTGACTTTTGTAATACCATGAATCTTCAGTTTGATTACTTGGTTTAAATACGTATTGCTATGGAAATATGTGATTTATAAAATTTATGTGTTGAAGGCCTTGAGGGAAGGTGATGAGCTGATGAGTACTGGAAGGCTGAAACAAGCATTGCCTTATTATGAAAAGGTGATGAATGCTGTGGACTTTAAGGTATGACTGATATTATGCTGGACAAAAGGTACTATATGAAATGGTATTTGGTTCTATCATTAGGCGTTTATAATTCACCTTGGTGATATGCTATGAGTTTCCTCTTACTTCGTTTCTCGTGTTACAAGATTCTTCCATATTGCCATTGGTCATTACTGTTTCCTGCCATATATATCCTTTTACTAATTAGTTGCAGTGCAGACTGAACTTCATGGAAGGGCTGCGTTGCAGTGGTCCATCTGTCTGGATTCACTCTGCAGGTAGTTCCCTTGCGTCACGCTTGTGCCCTTTTGCCCCTGCATCAGTTTATACATCCATTTTTATGTTTACTGTTTGCCTCTATGAGGTTTCGTCTATATGATGCGGATTTATTTCATGGATATCTGCAGGTCCAGGGAAGCAATGAGCATGTACAGTAAACTGAAGAACCATCCAAATTACGAGATCAGCAAAAAGGCAAGCATGTTCATGTTCAGCTTTCAGGTGAGTCCAGTGCTGTTGTTTCAGCTTGTTCACCCTTCTGGTTGATGCATGACTGAACGTTAACGAAAGAAACATTCTCTTCTCTCTGTCGTGGCGTCGTATGCGCAAAGGCGATGGATTTCATGAAGGTGAGCAGCACACCGTTGCCCAAGACCACGGGCTACGAGACGTACTTCACCAAGTTCAGCGGGCCGAAGAATTACTACGCCAGCCTCGACGATCCCGACCTCGGGTTGGCCCAGATCATCCCGTACATGCTGTTTCTGGTTTCCCCGATATTTGCTGTGGCCTTTATCGCCCTGAGGAAGTCTTTGCAGCTGTGAATAGAAACATGGTAGTAGAATCGTAGATACGGACATACAGTACTTTCAGTTTATCTCCTCCTTTTTCTGAGAATGGGATGGATATTCATTTAAAGATTTATCGCCAAAAAAAAAGATATTCATTAAAGATATAACTGGTATATTACGTCCACAGAGGCACATACCCTTGATGGATGGGCAGTACTACCATATAGAAAAAAAGAAATATTGCAACAAGGCAGGTCTCGAATGACTAGGCGTTTGCAACCTGATTGAGCGAGCCAAAAATGTTGCCTCTCTTTGTTTGCCGCATCGCGTACAGTACTGATTTTTTATCCTTTGAGATGCACATTTGAACTGTTTTCGCGTTGCGCCACTTGCTCGAATCACGGTGACCAACTTTCGGCGAACAATCTTTTTTTTTTTATTTTTCACGGCGGCGCCGGAGAGATCCTTGTACAGAAAACTCATAAGTACCTGACGTCTTCTTAACAGTACTTCTCTTCTCTGATCCTAACCCAGTGAAAAAGGCAGAAGTACCTGACCTTTTGTCGACTTGAGAAACTTGGCAAGCTAGCTGGAAGCCTGGAACTCATCATTGGCGTCCGGCTCACGCAACCGTTCGCTCAACCCACGGCCGATGGACGGATCAGACGGCGTCCTCCCTGTCTTTCTGGCGAAGCAGAGAATAACAGATCCTTTTTCTATAACAACATACAGTACTCCTTATAAAAGAATGCAAGGAATAAAAGGCTGGTCCAAAAAGTTTTTAGTCCGCCGTCTCGGCCGTCGTTGCCTCCTCCTTCCAGAAAGAAACACGGCGCGGTGGTGGTGGTGGTCGTGGGGAGGACCACCGTTCACCGACATCGACCCCCACAGATCTGGAGTCGTACGCGCAGCGCAGCTCATTCTTCCTTCGTTTTTTTTTTTTTTTGCTTTTTGGGCCGGACCACACGTACCTAGTAGTACGACGTACCTTTGGACCCGATCCGCGGCGCGGCCGCTTTCCAGCCGACCACAGGCTGGGCTGCCCCGCCACCGCTTTTACTTGGGCGGAGCCGGTGGTCTCACCAATATTCTTCGCTCTGCCTCGCAAGAACTGCTGTATCGCCTTCGCCTCGCCTCCTTCTCGAGTACACTATCGTCGCACAGCACGGCCGCACACGCGGGTACGGCTGGTTCGGTCAGAGCTGTTGCGTTGCGAGCCTTGAACGCCTAGGGAAGAGAAGAAGGAGCCACCGGCTGCGCGTGCTGTGCTGTGCTGTGCTGAGCTGTCTCACCATATTTTTCCATCATGATTTCCATATGTAATTAATTAGGATCCAGATACAAGAATGAAATTAGTTTGAGAATATAATTTATTTATTAAGTAGATTTTAAATTTTCATAGATAATTAAATAAGATAAATGGTCAAACATGAGATCTGAAAGTCAATGAATTATTATATGTACGACGTGTATATTAGTACACAGCATGTGAGTCCACTTGACAGTCGGAGTAGCCGTTATGGTTGGATTGACTGTCAGGCACCTCTTGCAGTCTGCAGATATCTAGAGGGCTGAAATTCATCAGCAGCATGTCAGTGGGTAACGACAACACACACCCAGATCAGAGCAGAGGAGAGAGGCACTCCACCCCGCCGTGCTCAGTCCCGGGGGCTGGGCCGCTGGGTCCGCCCGCTCTGCCGGTGGGTGGTGCCGAACCAGCAGAGGAGGAGGGGCCGACTGACCTGGCCGAGGCTTGGCTGGTTTTGTTCGGTTTCAAACGACTAGCCGTTGGGAGCCCTGCCCTGCCCTGCCCATTTTTTACTAGTACGTGCGCTGCTTGCTGTTCCTCGGGTCGGGTCTCCTCCGCCGCTCCCCGATCCAGGCACGCTGCACACATTGATTGATGAAAGGGAAGCCGCGCCTGAGGAGTCCCGGGCTGCCGCTTCTTGTCCTGTCCCCGCTCGCGACGCAAAAAAAACGGCTTCGGTGTTCTCGGAAGAAGAGGCTATTACTATACTATTATGGCGTCCTCGATCAAAAACTCATCGCGCACCGACCTCAGTCTGTCTGTGTGTTTTGTGCTCGTGAAAATGACGTTGCGCCATCAACAACCAAACAAACCAGCGACGATCACGTTACCGTAGTAGTAGCAGTACCTAATATTCCCTCTTATCTTATTTATTTTTTATTCATCTAGTAGGACTATATATAATGTGTTTCGCTAAGCGGAGAGTCTATGCCAGCACAAGGATTGCATGCAGCCTGCTTAACAACTTGAACTCAATATTATAGTATTACATTCTTCCTCTGTGCACAAGATCGAGTTCGTTAGGTCGTCCACGAGACGAGAACTGCCCCTGCAGCATGAGGCGCCTGCTGCAGCGCAGATGAGGATTATATTACACAAGAAGAAGAGGGATTATTAAACGGCCGGGGGAGGTGGCAAGCTGATGATGCTGTGCCCACGTCATGCGCTAATAGTGATGATTGATTGCTTCGCGCCAAGCCAATCAGTGAGTGTCACAAAACAAACACACGGACAAAGAGAACGAACACTCGAGACGCACGCACAGCGTCACTTTCGGATTTCCCCTATTTTCTTCGATCGGCTACTTCTTGGACGGAAAAAGCGTTGTGCCCGGTTTACTGTAGCAGCAGTGGTAGCGTGATCATCAAATTATTACGGGTACTACTACAAGTAGACCTCGATCTCGGTACCAACTCGGAGCCGTTGTTTGTGGTTGTTTCTGCCTCTTCACCCATCCAGAATACTGTACTACTATTCTCTCCATCCCCAAAATCAATTTGTTCTGAACAAGAACATGATCTTCAAAAATACTCTACTACGGTATTTATATAAAAAAACATTTCTTATATAATGTTACATGTATATTTATGAAAGTAGTGTATTTTATATGATTTTTACATTTTCAAATTTAACAACTTGTTCGTGGTTTATACTATGTTTTCAGTATTGTTTGATCAAAATCTCTATCCTAACCAACGTCTGCCTCTCCATATATCCATATATATCGGATCCGATTCAGAAATTATCGAGGCCACTTTTTTTCATCTCTAGTACTAGTAGTACTAGTAGTACTAGCAACAACATGCTACAGCATCAGAATCTGCCAGAGAAAAAAAAGAGCACAATAATTAAAGATTAAAATAGTACTACTATCAATAAATCCATTCCAAATTGCCATCACTAAAATGCGGAACCCAAGTCAGCATCTTTTTATCCTGACGTCCCACTTCAGTCCTCCCGAGTCCCGTGTGACGGAATGGCACTGTAGAAATGGAGGACACTCCTTTAATTAATTCCATCTCTGGTAGCCATGGATGGAGGCCATTTTTTGTCTTAAAAAAACATGGAAATTACAGATAAGAAGAGACTCACAGGCATCTATGCATCTCAACCTTCAGCGCAAGAGTAATTATGGAATTCATAATTAGTCCACACAACACTAGGAGAAAAATAATATTTCTAATTGTATTATAAAACATACTAGTAACAATAGGTATAAGTTTCACTCTCACCTCTTCACCTTTCAATAGTCCTGCACTCCGCACAATAAATTATCACAACCATATATTGTTCCATATGAATGAATGAATGAAACATTGATCATGTACTACGAGGCAACAAAAGAATTGATTTAATACTTCAAAGATGTACTACTTCCGGTACTAATAAAAACGATTCAATGCTTTACTAGCCACGGACATCTCCCAGTAAATGCTCGCTCCGGTATGAAAAAAACCGCAGTTCAAAACAAGATTTCGATCAAACATTAAAAATAAATTATAAATAATTTTTAAATTACTATATTTAAAAATATAAAAATCACATGAGTAGATTCATCTTAAAAAATATTTTCATAAAAATATATATATGTCACTTTTTAATAAATATTTTTATAAAAAATTAAAGTCAAAATCATGTTTTGAAGATCGTGTTATTGTCCTAAACTACTTTCTTTTGGATACCGGAGAAAGCACTAGTATAAGCAAATTTATGAACTCCCATATCGTTTGAATCCATTTCCTTTCCTTTTAAAATTTAAACATTAAAAACCAACTCCTGTTTAGAAAAAATTAAACACCAACCAATGAATGTATCCTTCAAAATCTGAAAAAAGTATGAACACACAGTTTATCACGAAATTAGCCAGCACAGAAGATACGCCACAGTCCTCAAAATTCTCAAAGGTGACGGTCCCTTTGAGCCGCCCACCCACTCTCCCCTGCCGCGGCCGCTTAAACCCATCGCTGTTCGCACAGAAAGCACCTTTGTCTTCTCCATTTCCACCCCTGTGCTCTCTTCGCCATCAAGTCTTATCCCCCCACTAATCCTTCCTTCTCTAAGCTCCCAACCTCCTTCCTTCTAAAGTAGTTCACATCACTTTGCTTTTGCCTAGGCTCTGCTTTCTTGCCGTCCTGTACTACGTTCAACTGAAGAAGAAGCCAAGGACTCCACGCAAGCCTTCCGTTTCTACAAGACAAAAAACTTTGCGAAAGAAGCCTTTGATCCGAAGTAGGCAACGGCAAGGGGAGATCCAATCCAAGAGAAAGAATCCAATAAGCGCCGCTGCCGTGGCCGGTGAAGTAGCGCAGCCATGGTGCGGAGCAAGGATGTGCCCAAGAAGCCCAGGGACCCGTTCCTGACGCCGCCGTCCAAGCTCAGGGGCGCCGGCTTCCTGGACGAGGGCGGTCGGCCGAGTAACCAGGGCGGCGCGGCCATGTCCCCGGCGCCTGCGGCGTCCGTGCCCAACTACATGCGGGGCACCAGCAGCTCCGACGCCAAAGAGGGGCGCCGTCGTGTGCGGCTCGCGGCGACGGCTGCTCCGGCGTCCGCGTCGCCGGCGCGGCGCAGGGCGGCGGCTGTGCGGGTGGTGACCAGGGGCAAGGTGCTGTTCCCGGAGGCGCCAGGCTCCGGCTCCGGCCCTGGCCTGGTCCGCGCCACATGCTCGTCGACCCTCAAGGAGGCCAAGTTCCCCAGCGCGCTCGACCTCGCGCCGGGCGCCACCGACGCCGAGGGCCCCGCCGCGATGCGGGTGTGCCCCTACACCTACTGCTCCCTCAACGGCCACGCGCACGCGCCACCGGTGCCGCTCCGGAGCTTCGTCGCGTCGCGCCGGCGACTCATCAAGACGCAGCAGAGCATGAAGCTCAAGGGCGTTTCGGCGTTCCGCAAGAAATCAGGGGACAACGGCGGCGCCGGCGGCGGCGAGGCCGCCGCAAAGATCGCTCCTTTGATCGACGAGGAGGCGGTCGGCGACTTCTTCGTCGAGGTGTACACCGGCCCGAGGGTGAGCTCGGACATGAGCTGCAGCGACATGTCCCTGGACGACATGGACGCGACGGTGCGGAAGATGGAGTTCGTTGTGTTCGATCGGTGCGGCGCGGACGAGGACAGCGAGAAGGGAAAGGATCTTGTTTTTTGCAGCGATGGTGAGGGTGACGGCAAGTTGAAGGAGGAGAAGCATGGTGCCTGCAGGGACAGTTCGTCCGTGTGCAGTGATGCAGTGATTTCTGGCGATTTCATCGAGGAGTTACCGTGGATGAGGTACCATGGATACGAATATGATAGCTTGGATGATGGGATCTCGGAAGAACAGAGGATGAGAGATGATGATTTTGATCGAGCACAGATTTCTGAGGAGCAAGAACGTAACGGCGAGGAAACAACATCTGGTAGAGGTGATGAGTGTGAACAGAAGGCTGCTGAAGAACATGAAGCAAATGATGAGGAAAATATCTCGAATTTTGAATCAATTCTCGCTGAGGAGCAAGAAGGTGTTGCTTGCAGTGTGGAGGCCTGCCAGGAGCTGAACAGAAGAGACAAAGACAGTATCCTGGACATTGCTGGTCAAGCGATGGAAGAAAAATTCTCTGACGCTGTCGACAAATCAGAGATGGCTGATCACGAAGTAACAGGAAGGGTGGAGAGCAGTATCTTTGAAGAGGGCTGCATTGAGGTGAGTTTCGCAGATCAAGAAGCAAAAGATGATGAATCCAGCGTGAAATCTGATGGTGGATCAGAGGCCACGCCGGATGATGGCTCTGAAATGGAGATTTCTGAAGATACCATCTCCAATGATGGATGCAAAGAGGAATTCTCAGAGGAAGTAACCTCTTATGCTGTCTTACCAGGTAAAATTTCTTACTTTGACACAGTTGATTTTCCAGATTCTGACATTTAATAACTTCATTTGATGATTTCGAACAAAATTTATGCTGCAGAAGACGTCTTCGTACAACATGACAGTCTCGTAGATGAAAGTCTTGCAAATGATGTATTTGAACACGATGGCAGCCCTGAAAATGCCCAAAGCAACGCTCAGAAGGAATTGGGTACTGCGATGAGTGGCGAAGCTGAAAATGCTTCTGAAGGATCTGATATCGTTTGCAACATCGTGGATAGCTTGAAGGATGCTCAAAAGGAAATGGAGGTTACCACATGTGAAGAATCCAGCACTGCTAATGAAAGCAACCCAGAGAGCATCTCATGTTTTGATGATGGTGCTCAAATGGAAACGCAGATTACCACATGTATGCCAAAGGGTGCACCAGAAGAGTCTACCGATGTCAGTCAAGGAAGCAGCCTAGATGGTAACACAGAATATGTTGCTGATGGTGCCACGGGGCCAGAAATTACCAGTTGTAAGTTGGAAGATGCTTATGAAGAAACCAGGGTTGATCAAGAAGCTGTAGAAGATGACTCTGCACATGTCAGGGATGATGGTCAAAATGATGATTCAGGGGTGGCTGAATGCAAATTTGGGGATGCTTCCACAGATTCTGTTGCTACTCTAGAAGCTGAGCAGAGTGATAACTCTGCAAATGTCAGTTCTGACACTCAGTATGAATCCAACCACACCACATGTGAACTGACACTCGGCATCAGTGAGGATACTGAAACTGAATCCAAACTTAACACATGCCAACCAGCAGATGTTTCTGAAGAATCTGGTGTCAGTCAAGAATCTGATCATGATGGGTGCTCTGCATATATCATGGATAGTACTCAAAATGAATCTGAGTTTACGACTTCTGAATCAGAAGGTGCTCAAGAAGATTCTGATGTGGTTGAAGGCGAGGGCAAGGGTAATACTGCAGATTTTCGAAAGAACACAGCATGTGAGTCAGGAGGTTCTTCTGAAAGAGCTGCTATGTCTCAAGAGGCTGATGTACAACTAATTATCTCAGATTCAATTGACAGTGCCCAAAAGGATATTACCATTCCAAAACTCGATGCATCTAAAAATATTCAAACTGTTGAAGAAAGTAATCAATTGATCAATGTGGAAATACCAGAGCCCAAGAATGATTGCACGACTGGAGGCCATGAGCCCCAGTGCATAGGAGCAGAAGTTACTAATGGAAAAGAGCCCTCTGTTGACGACATATGCGACGCGTTCAGCGGGATGAACCTGAGAGGGGATATATATTTTGATCCTGATGAGTCCCCCACATGCCCGAGGAATAAATTGATCATTTCCAGGAGAAGGAGAACACCTGAAGAGGAGGAATACATTCGAGGTTTTAATCCACGGGCACCAAATTTCCTTCCGCTGGAATTGGATCCAGATGCAGAAAAGGTTGACCTCAGGCATCAAATGGTGGATGAGCGAAAGAATGCTGAAGAATGGATGATTGATTATGCACTTAGACGGGCAGTGACCAATTTAGCTCCTGCTCGAAAGAAGAAAGTGGAACTTCTTGTTCAGGCCTTCGAGACTGTCCTACCGCATGAAGAGAATGATAAGAAAAGTGTCACACTCACAAGGCCTGTTCAAGCTTGCAACTAATTTGTTTAGAGGTAAGAAGATATTTTTAGAATTCCATATGGCGTGGCAGCAGTTTTGTTGTATAAAATATTTATGTTGACTTCTTTTTTTCATGTTGCTGTATCTGTTTGCAGTTAGTGGCTACACTAATCATGGTGTTGACTCACAAGCTATTAACTCGGAGGTCGCTGCAATATTAGTGTCAGGGACCTACTCCAATTTGATTGAGAACTAGTACTTACTGTGAGTTAGAGAGCAGAGAACATTTGAGATCTCTGACTGAGTTGTTACATAGGAACTCACTCCTGCTCCACAAGGAAGGATAACTACTTATTGCTAATTATATCCAGTTGCTGAGCTGCAAAGGGACTAGCTCAGCTGCCGAGTTATGTAGTTTCAAGTGTGTGTACATCCTCTCGTGTGCTAATGTCTAATATTCTACTGATGGCTCGCTCTCTGAGGCTTGTCGTAAAATGTCAGGTGATGAAGTGCATGCTTTTGACCAATAAAGCTCTTGTGTCAGTGCGCATTGATTGTACATATAAAACTGCATATAGTATAATAAGATGTGTGTTGCTGAGTGCTCCATGCGTCGCAGCATTACGTACTTTCTGCTCCTGAAAAACATTTGATATTCCCTGTTGTTTGCAAGAATGATTGTGAAATCAGGATGATCAGTTTTTTGTGAGATCTGTTATATGAGAAGGTGGCAGAAACTTCTTCCAGGCTCCAGTCGTATCAAACTCCAAGACACTAAATTTTAGAAATTTCCTAGTGGTCTTCGAAAAAGAAAAGAAATTTCCTAGTGGTAAATGGTCACTACTCAATTGGTCGTTACTGAATGTTGTGACAGTAGGGTGGCCGTTGACAGTTAAGCGGCAAATGTGCAGGTACTGTAAGCCGTTGGTTCTAGAGAGGTTACATTCGCAAATCAGACAGGTACAGCTTAACAGTTCAAATTTCGGAACACTGCGCGCTGCTGGTGGTCATCCATTTAAGTATCTCCATCTATATGTTGACGCAGGAACAGATGCGCCCGTTCATGGGTCCCAGCAAACAAAGATCAACTCGGAGGTGGCAGCCGACCATTGATTTTCTTCCGATGTGATATGATCGAAGCAATAAACCGTCTTCGACGTCTAGTGTACGCTTCTCTGTGTCTACTGTATTGCATGAGTAGATATGTTTAACCTTTCAAAATCTTTGCGACATGTAAATCGCATCTATCATGCACCTGTTCATAAAAAAGAGAGATGAGTTTACAAAGGGGATATTTGGAGTAAACATGTTGTCCTACTATCATCAACAAAAAGGAAATGGATTCCTGCATAAATTTGCAGCAACTCTCGACAACCAAATTTCCAGAGTTGAGCATCAGCACGCACCTTGTGAATTTGATTCATCCCGTGGATCTACTCTCGAATTACTGGATCATCCGAAGCATCGTCCCATATGTCATTTTGCTCTGCAACGCCAACATTGATGATTCCTTTGACCCACAAACATTTTAATAAAAGCTTATAGTTCAAAACAATGCCAAGATACTGGCAAAAAAAAAAAAATCTCGCAAAAAAAAAAATGCCAAGATGTAACTTTCATCTACTTCCAAGGTCAAGGAGTATAAAATTGTATTTTCCAAGAAAAAAAACCAAGAATAGCCACTTGCATTTTCGGAAGGTCTATTGGAGGTCAGAAGGTCTACACGCCCATTCTGCAATAGAATTATAGAAAATGAAGAAAGTTTCTGGTTCTTTAGCTAAAATGTTTCTTAAGCTGTTCAAAATAAAATTATTCTGCATTGGTAGAATTTTACTTATGGTTGGGTAGTTATCATGTCCAGGAGAGTTTTAAGGGGTGAAATGTTGAGACAATGGCAAAACCTGCAGAACATATGCAGTGACTTTGTTGTAACCTATTATCGGGGAAAAACAATCAAGTGACGGAGCTTTGCTTTCGGCAAGACTAGGGCTCTAACTAAGCATCAAGCACACTGATGTATAAAAAAAAATTAAATAATAAAGTGCTACCATATATTTCAATTCAATTATTGATGGTACAATAAGGAACAGAGAAGTAATCCAGTAAGCTCGGTTGTGTAGTACAGAAATAAGGAATAGCAGATAGTAACTGAGATCAATGTTACATCGCTCGTCTCAGAACGTGCAAGATGTGGGAAAGGATTGTCTACTATCTGCTAGATTAGTACAGAAAGTGCTACACTATCAATATGAATTGTGATTCCTTTTCGAAAGACCGTATGAATTGTGATTCCACCATTATGCACAGAATACAAAGAGAAAGCACAATCGGCTTACCAAAAATTTCAGCAGGAGTAGGGATCTGCTCTGGGTCTTGCCGCAATCAAGTCCTTCGAAATCAAGTCCTTTTCACAATGCGCTAGGTACTGAGGCCAGGGTGCATACAATAGAACGCAGCTGTGTACGTGTGGAGCCCTCCACGAACCGGATGCAGGCGTTGAGCTCCACAGATGAGGAGCAGGAGATTCACGGGCTTGCCACCAACAGTCCTGGCTTCTCGCAGTATTGTCGTCGACTCATCGTCGCAAGGGTTCGGCCGCCGCCGGCGGGGAGAGAGAGAGAGAGAGGCAGAAGCTGGGCAGAGCGCACAAAATGGGCCGAATGGCAAGGGCCACAGAAAGTTAATAACGCCATGGGCTGCCGTCCAAGCCTGTGAAGAACACTGTAGAACACTGACGACCACAACTATGTACTACTATATTATTAAAACAATTATTACGTGTGTTTTTTCTTTAAAACATTATTATTTTATTTGAGATTTACATAAATGATAGAAAAATATAAAGTATACAAAAGAAGAAAATTTTGTATTTTGGCTGTTCGAAAATATAATTTTCAAGTACATATTTTCAATGTTGAATTATTTGAAAATTATAAAACAAATTCAAACTACAATTTTTAAAGATTTCATAATGTAACCGCTTAACAAAATTTAATGCTCCTATTACAAAATTATTTAATTAAGAATTTTTGAATATTCAGCAAACAAAAATAGTAAACATATAGTACTTTAAAAAAAAGTAGGGACTCGAATTAATTAATTTGAGAGTTCAGGACGCGTAATGTGAGACCTTGAGACAAGTTTAGAGATACGGATGACTAATTGAAAGTATCAAGATATATATGACACCCTGAGAGAAATTTAAAGATCCAAAATTGCCAATTTAAAAGTATAGGGATGCATACGAGATCGCGAGACAAGTTCAATGAGTGTAGGTGCAATTCACTCGAAATAATAGTATATATATTGGAAACCATATATTCTCTAAATATGAAGTTTGCATGTGGTGGTAGTTGACACAGAACTAGTAGGTCAATTAACAGACTTATAGATGCTACTGATGACAGCGGCATGATAGTGTCCAATGCATAGTATATATGATGACGTTTAATTAATTATATTATTAATTTCAAACTGGCGTGGCTATAGCCTGCAGCGGCGTCGCCATGACGAGGTTGAGCCCAAGCCTCTCAGTCATGTCGATCCCGTTCTTCTCCACTTCTACGGAGAGCCTCCACTGAAAGCGATGCAGCAAGGTCGCGATCATGAGGTGGACCATGCGCACGGCGAGCGGCGAGCCAGGGCACATCCTCCTACCGGACCCGAACGGCAGGAGTTCGAAGTCCCGGCCGCGGAAGTCCACCTCCTTGTCGTTCTGCAGGAACCGCTCGGGTAGGAACCTCTCGGGCTCCGGCCACGTTTCAGCGTCGTGCCCGATGGCCCACACGTTCACCAGAAGGCGCGCGCCGGCGGGGACCGTGTACCCGCGGACCCGCGTCGCCGTCTCCGCCATGTGCGGAAGCAGGAACGGCGCCGGAGGGTGGAGACGGAAGACTTCCTTCACGATGGCTTGGATGTACTTGAGCCGCCCGATGTCGGACTCCTCGATCTCACGTTTGGATCCGATCACTTGGTCCAGCTCTTCGCGAGCTCGAGCCATGCACGATGGGTTCAGGAGCAGCTCGGCCATCGCCCATTCCACCGTGGCTGAAGTCGTGTCCGTGCCGGCGCTGAACAAGTCCTGATGACATTGACCAGTGCAAATTAAAGTCAGTACTAGCATTGCAAAAAGAGAGGAAGCACAGCTGGTGAACGCCAAGAACGCCGTAGCATACCGAAAACAACGAGAGGAGTGTCTGGCGCTCGAATCCCTTGCCGTCTTCGGTGTTGCGGTAGTCGAGCAGCACGTCGAGGAAATTCTTCTTCTTGGTCGTCTCACCCTCGCCACCACCAGCGGCAGCGCGCTCCCGCAGCCGACGCTCGATCTGCGCGTCGATCATGACGTGGAGCCGGCGGAACAGGTCCTCGATGCGCCGCCTCAGGCCCTGCGGGTCCAGCCACGCCAGCTCCGGGAAGAAGTCCGACAGGTTGGGCAACCCGACGGTGAAGTTGAGCTCCACGAGCACGTCCTTGAACTCACCACCACCGGTCGCGCCGCGGTCGTCGAGGTCGGCGAGATCCGTGGAGAAGAAGGTGGACGAGAGCAGGTTCAGCGCGGTGGTGAACACCAGGCGTCCGACGCGCACGGGTGCGCCGCCGCCGCCCCGCGCCGCCAGCCGCTCCACGTGGGACACGAGCTGCTGCACCTTCTCCCGGCGCAGGGCCTGGCTCACGTCGAGCCGGTGCGGCGCGAACAGCTCGCCGTAGCACACCTTGCGCAGCGCGCGCCACCGCGGGCTGCTCGCCGGGAGCCAGACCATGGAGTGCGTGAAGTGCGCGAACGGGTGGGCGCCGTCGAAGAGGAACCGCCCCGAGAAGGCGGCGTCGTGGCGCTGCAGCACGTCGCGGGCGGCGTCCGCGGTGGACGCCACCACCGTGGTCACCGTGCCCATGCGCAGCGTCATGACCGGGCCGTAGCGCTCAGCGAACCGCGCGAGTGTGCGGTGCGGGGAGGGCCTGTCCAGGGAGAGGAGGTCGCCGACGAGCGGCAGCGGGCGGGGACCGGGCGGCAGGTTGCGGCGGCTGGGGGCTAGGAGGCCCAGGAGGTACACGGATGAGGCGATGAGGACGAAAACCGTCGCGCAGAAGAGAAAAAACTCCATTGTTGGTGTTGGTGAATGGTGATCACGTGGTGAGCTGAGCTCCCTCCCTGCGATCGGGAACACATTTATATAGGAGCGAGCTGGGCTGGGAGGGAGGAGACAGAAGACGTATCTGTGACAGATCGCACCACAGAAACTGAACGAAATGATGGTATTCAGGAAAGCCTGAATAATATTGGAGCTAGCTCTATGCAATATACTGTGTACAATTGATGAATGAAGTGATGACTCTCGTAGACATATTCGGAAAATGTCAGTGGAGGGTGCGACATTGCTGTTTGGGGGTAGGAATAAAAGTGATGACATTGACGACCGATCGGTACTCGCTACCTTGCTTTATTTAGAGCTTGCTCTGTCGGTATCATTAAGATATCAAGAATCATGAGCACTATGATGTGTCTACTCCCGCCAAAGTGAAATTCCACATATATACCCATGTGTATACAAAGAGTTATTACAACCGTTGATTGAAAGATCAATGGTTGTAAAAGGATATATGTAGGAGAATGAAATACATCATGCACAAATCTCAAATCTCAAAGCATTCATTGTACTAAATGAACGGTCATGATAGATCATGTGTGCATATATCCATAGAGTTGTTTTAGTCACTGCTCCAACTATATGTTTGGGTTCTCCATTTTTTTTTAGAAACTGAAAAATGATTTTCTAGAAACCAGAACAAAAATGATCTGTTTGGAACCACAGTTCGTCAATTTCTAGAAACCAACAGGCCTAATTTTTTTTGTTGGAATCATCTGGCAAATTTATTGATCACTAAAAATGTTACATCATTCACCAAACCTTCAATAATTATACTAGGAGGAGACTATCCAGTTACAGTTCAATTTTGAGCTCAAAGCTGCCCTAGCAAGCGTATCGGTCACTTTGTTTGCTTCTTTTGGGCAGTGCTCAATCGATATATCTGCAAAGCTCTTCCATAGCTGCACACACTCGTCGTAGATAGCAAGTCTTGCAGTTGTTCGCATAGTTTCTACCAACAGGCCTAATTTATCTGTTATTATCTGTCATATTCGTTTCCCATAAGTGCTGATTATATCCCCATCAGTAAACAAAGCTTATTCTTCACATTTTTCAAGAAAAATATAAGAGAGAAGGCTTATCACTTTCCTATTTTATAGAACTCGTGGATCACGAGTAGTCTCGGTACCTGTCAATGTCCTTGTGTACAATTGTTTTTATAAATTAAGGGAAAAGTTAATTAATAACATTTTATTCTGAAGGACCAACGCCCGAAAGGGCTTGTATTAATCAAATGCAATTCAGGTGTTTGACCCATTGAAGGCAGATTACATAATAATACTAAAGAGTTTCACCGTATAGGAAAAGAGAAACGACGTAAGCGTGAGATGTAAGTTCTCTGATTTAGACATTGATTAGAAATATATTTTTTTGGAAATACCCGATCACCGGATACTGGCTTCGCCACTGGGAAAGGAAGCGCTCTGCTTAATTCAGGTGATGCAAATGCTCTCCTGTCCAGCCATGTGTCGATGTGCCATTTATTGGTTGCATTCTTTTTTATACTTAGTTTCTAAGTTAATTTTCCCACTAAAACATAACTCTATTTTTAAATTCGTTTTAACCATTGCATTCCTGAGAATTTTAACAATTAATACAGTAATAAAATGAGACAACACTGAGAGTTTATAAGAGTAGAACAGCAAGAATGAGAGATGTTAGTTTTCCAATAACTGAATTTAGATTTGAATTATTTAGACCCAAGTGAATAGTATTGTTATCTACAGTTCTAGTACCGATTCTGATAATAGACTATCAGACCCAGTTCTAGTCTAAAAAGATTTTGATAAGCACTTTCAAGTATATAAAAAAGGAAAGCCCCAAAACATATCTAATGTATGTATTACGTACAAGCATTACTGTTAATCAAAGTATTACATACAAACATTACTGTCATTCAAATATTACATACAGACATTCTTCATTCGATTACTTGCACTAGCTACGTGCAAACATACTTGAGTTAATTATATGACATTTAGATTGCACTAACCTGTTATTGAATTGATTTTATTCCAAACACAGGCAGGAGACCAAAAAGAAAAATATACACATTCTGAACATTAACGTGAGCAGTAGTGTTGTGATTCCTTGAACTTCCTTCTCTGAGAGTAGAAACTGACGGTCCTCACCTGTCACTTAAGAACAGAAGAAATAGCATCCCTTGAACCCCATGCTCATATTGTTTCTACAGTGCAACTGAACCAACAAAACATAGGAGCGCGCGCTCCTTTGTCGCCGACGAACTCCACCACACGCGTTGTTGTACACCATGCATAAGCATGTACGGCTCGTACTACTCCACGGCCCCGGACGGCTAGGCGGCGGTATTAGCTAGAATCCCTTGTCCTCCTCCTCGTACTCGTACACGCACTTGAAGTCGTGTACCGCGTGACGTACATCGCGGCCGAACAGCGGTCGTCGATGACGGTGCGCAGCGCAGCTCAGCTCGCCCCGCGCCCGTCTCATATGCTGGCCGAGTTTGCTCCTCCAAGCTCCACCGTCCCCGCATGGTTATGATATTCGACCACTACTTTTTGCCCGACAATAAACACTCAGACAAAAATTTCTTTATCAATACCTGGTTTGACAATGTTCTTTGCCCAATGCTGTCATCGATAAAATCTTTGTCAAGTAAAATTTGATCTTTGTCAAGTGTTTTTGACAGTTGACAAATACCCGATTTTCCGTAATGACATGGGCCGACGTGGGGCGGTGGACAGGTCGGAGGAGGACGCTTGAGCTTGACCCATCGTTGGAGTTGGAGCCTACTACGGTTGACTATGAGGCCTGAACCGTTTGCAACTTTAGCAACTAGTAGTTTGTCTTTTTTTTTAAAAAAAAATGCATATAATTTCCATGAACGGAATAAAAAGTTGTCAAGGATACTACGAGTACAAGTTAGCCGGAGCCGAACTAGGATGATGCCTAATTCAAACAACCATCTAAACGGAATAAGCACTTGTCAAGTAGTGATTAAAAGATACTACTACAAGTTAGCCGGAGCTGAACTAGCTAGAGGATGGCGTGGCTACTTCAAACAACTCTCTACGCTTCATTCACCGGCGGCGGAGGACGGAGGCAGTGGCGGCAACTCGTCGGCGTGTCGTCTCTCTTGACGAGGAACAGGTTCAGGTCGCTGTCGTCGCACATGGTGACCCCAAAGTGACGGAACTTGCGCTGCTTGAACGCCCAGATCTCAATCACGTCGCCCTGCTTGAAGCTGCACCGTTGGATGAACTCGACGTACCCCTTGCCCTTGACGATGGTGCCGTGGCTGCTCTCCCAACGCGACAGCAGCAGATTCTCGCTGACGCCGGCGGTGAGGTCCACCAGCGTCACGGGCAGCCCGCCGTGCCTCTCGCCCGTCTTCTTCTTCGTCTTCTCTGGCCCCGGTTGGTTATTGGCCGCTGCGGCGGCCTCGCCGTCGTCCTCTTGCGGCGGCGGAAGTTTCTTGGGCCGTTTCGCCCTGGGTTCCGGATCGTGGAGCAGTTTGGCGGTTTCCAGCTCCTCTTCGGTCAGGAGCAGGCGGAGGCGCTGCAGAACGCCGTTGGTCGGGAGGCGGAACCGGCTCTGCTGACCCTCGAGGTCCGTCACCGTCATGGTCTTCACGTCGACGAAGTGCATCGTCAGGTCGGCCCGAAGGTTCAGCCTCGAGAGGAGGTGACGGCGCAGGCACGGCGGCTCCTGTTCGAGCGAGGAAAGCGCCGGCGCCGGCACCCCTGGCGGCTGCGGGTTCCTCCAGGGAACGGCGTTTATGGGTTGCGCGTCGGCTGGCTCCTCTTCGGCGGCGGGGTTGTACGAAGGACCACGGCGCGCTGTTGCTCGGCTGCAGCGGCGGCGGCGGCGGCGGCGACAGCGGGGTCGTAGAGAACCATCTCGAGGCACCGCTTCCTGCCCATCATCGCCATCAATCCGGGCCGGCAGAGAAACTCACGAAGACGATCGAGAGACGAGGGTTTTCTCTCTTTCCTTCTCTCCTGCGGCTACGGAAACGGGAAAACTGAATAATGGACGGCGAGTTTGCGAATGTTTGAATGACCCATCGCGCTCTGTTTTTATAGAACCTGGCAACTCATGTTGTCAAATCAACTTCGGAGTCGGAACCCCGATCCTACTCCATGTACGGAACGGAACAGCTTCGCAGGAGTTCGTCTCCGTATCGGAAAAAGGCCGAGGTGTATCCGAGTCCGATGCTGTTTTAGGAAAGAAAGGCGTCACCAGCTTGGAGGAATGTCGGAGGTGCGCCCCACCTATCCGTTATCGCTGTGAACCATGATGATGATGAGAAAATTTGTCGTGGACGACACACACAAACAGAAGTACTAGCCATTTGAACGATACATCTCCCTTTGGAGCCCCTGTCCACTGGTACTCTGTTTCCAACCGATCACGTTGGCAAGTGGCATAAGGTTTCTTAATAGCAAAAACCTCAATGTTCTTAAGCAACTGAAGCTATATGAAGTCAACCGTGAACTGTAAATATTTGCAACTCATTTAGCATAAAAACTAGGGTCTGTCTATTTTTCAGATGACTGAAAATCCCATTTTTTTTTCAGATGATGAATGACAGTCGTTGGATCTTCATCTGACGGCTCGTGTTTTTTCTTCCACCTCCATCCGCGTCACGCCTGCCCACCACCGCCTCCTCGCGCCGCGCCGTCTGGCTGCCACCACCAGCTTCTATACCCTCGGGAGAAGGCCACCGGACAGCCCCCTAACCCTAACTGTCTCCCCCGTTGTGGCGACGCCCCACCGTGCGCACCCACCCCGCGCTCCTACGCCGAGGCTCATCCCGCTCACCACCGCCGGCAATAACCCCTTCCCGCGTCGCGGCGGTGCCCTCACCGTCGCGACGCACCGCCTATACCGTCCTACGCTCCGCCATCGCGGTCCACCCCACCGCCGGTGCTCTGTGCCCTCTATAGAGGAGGTGTCGCCTGAATTCAGATGACTGAAGATTAGGATTTCCGTAAAAACTAACATCATTTTCTTGCATGGGGATTGAGGTCTCTCCTCATCTTCAATTCACCAACCCTAATATATATACAGATAGATCTACGCCTAAATTCACTTTCCAGAAACTAGCTACGGTATGATACAGTATCTGTACATAACTATGCTTCACATGGCTTACCTTCTAATGTAGTATTGACGAGTAAAGAGAGTAGTATGAAGTAACTTCCATGAGACATGCGCGACAACAAAACCTGGGCAAAAGGAATTCGCCGAAGCACTCTGGATACTGTTATTGACCTCTTCATCAATTGATGAAGCATCCAAAGAGTTTTTTTTAGTGTATGTTCTTGTAGATTAGCAATGTTATATATACATATGATGCTGTTCATGAGAAGATTGGTATAGGTGCTAGATTAGTAATTCTCCTATTTTCCAAACCATCATAAGTATTTTATTAGAGAAAAATAGTTCACTTTACTCGCTCTGAATAATCCCTCCGTACTAACCTTTGGTTTATTTCATCCCATTTTTTAAACCCACTTTACTGACTTATATGGGGTCATAGGGAAGTCGATTGCATATAGAGAGGAACTAACATACAGGGGTAAAAAAATGGGAAAAACTGAAGCAAAGAGGAAGTGTACACTGTATGAAACACGACAGGGAAGTGGAGCATCAGCGATTAACTTCCGGAAGAAGAAGCGTGCGTAAACCAACCTGGGAACCGAGGAGACCTCTTTTTGTTGCACACGGCGACCCAAGCAGCCATCGAAACGATGTGTACGCGTGTCTAGCGCGTTCGTGCTTGGTCATGTGAACGGAAATGTCATTCGTTTGATCGGAGCTCATGCCCCCAGTACTTATAAATGGGAACGAACAGATCACCGTGGTTTCCTCTCTCTACAAAGCTCACCACACCACCATCGCACTTGCACCGTACCGTCTCCTCTCGCGAGTATCAGATCGATCATACCACTGTGTGCCATGGAAGAGAAGGAGACGGGCCACCAGCAGCCGAAGACGGTGTGAAGTAGGCGTTCGGCAGGTGGAGCAAGGAGGAGACGGACGTCCTCGTCGCCGAGTGGAAGAAGCTGGGCCACCGCCGCCGCGGAGGCGCTCCAAGGGACTGCCTAGCCGGCCTCCCGTTCGAGGACTGGTACAAGCTGGCCGGTGCCGTTAACACGTACCGCGCCGGCGCCGGCCTCGACTCCATCCGCACGTACCGCCAGTGCAAGCGCCGGCTGAGGTACTTCACCGAGCAGGTCATCGAGCTGGACGAGTGCGGCAACGCGGTGGGCAAGCCGCGGCCCCGCTCCGCGTTTTTTTCGTCGTCGGTGTCTGCTACTGGGAGTGGCCACGCCTCCACGCGCGGGACAGGGAAGAAGAAGAAGAGCAAGCGCGACGCCGAGACTGACGACGACACGGAGCTTTTCTGGGGCCGTGATGAACGGGCACGTGGGATGACGACGACGCGAGGAGAGTCAGTAGGAGCCTTTCCTGCTGCCGTGTCCCTAAAAGGCCTCGAACCGGGCTGTCCAATTCGGCGTTTACGGTTGCTCGTCGCGCGTCAAGGAGGAGCGGCGGGTTCAGCCGCAGTCCAAGTCGGGGCGAGCAGCAGCAGCCGGCAGTGGTGAAGAAGGGGCCGCCGTTCAGCGCGGCTACGCTCCCGCCTCGGGCAACCTGTTTGGTGGAGCGTTTCATCGAGCCATGGTCGCTGGGAACACCGACGCGGCGGTGGTGGTCGCGCTGGCGGACGCGTAGATGAACATCAGGCTGAAGCAGATCGAGAAGGATAGGGCGGCGGCCACAGCGGTGTGCGGGGCCACGACGAAGAAAGAGGCGGCGAAAGGCGCCGGACCCTCCAGCAGTGACTAGCTCTGCATTGCACTGCACCTGCACGTCCATCGTATCGTTGCGCCGACTATACTAGCTCATCGGTTCATGTATCCTAAAAAGATTATTGCGCAGCATTATTTGCCGCGACATATTGCCCTCACACCGGTCATTATCAACCTAATATAATTGGATAATTTATAATTATGCATCATTTATAATTTATAACCCCACTTCATGCGGGATCCTCAAAACTGCCTAGTAACAGAATCGCCTTTGATGCCTATTCTTGGCAAACCACATTTCTCCTCGTCCAAAGGCGAGGAAGAAGAAGCAAGAACCAAGGACGAAACGAAAGAAACCAAGAATTCTGCGAACAAGCCCCGACGCCGTCCCAAATCTTTCGAAATCAAATCTTCTGGTGGTCTTCGTTGCCGCTTCGGTTTCTTGAGCCGATCTGATCCGATCAGGCGAGCACAGCAAAAGTTTCTCCACCGGCCATTTCTTGGTCGGATAAATTGGTGTCTGGTGATGGGTCACCATGTTCTTCCCTTCCGCAAGTTTCGGAGGTAGGTAAAGAAGAATATCGATGGAGAGACATGAAATGGAGGGGAACAATCTCCTGCATTTCCTTGACACCCCAAGCGCGCATTATAGCAGGTGGGCATCAATTTTCCCCCATCTGATCGGTGTCTAGTTCTACATTCTTATAGGGATTTGCAGTTTCATTATTTTTGCCCTGTTTCTTTTGAAGGACATGCAATGGATTTGATGGCGAACAGGATGGAGATTATCCCTGGGATGCATCAGGTTCGAACTTTAATGTCCCCCCCTCTCGGTTTCAACTTTGTGATTGTTCATTGTCAATATTGCCTCATGTACAAATATTTCAAGTTGTTTCGACAGAAGACATGATACGATTTCAGAATTCATGTTATCATCAATCATGAATGGGAATTGACCATGTGTTATTTGGGAGTCGGTAATGTATTCTGCTAATAAAGAATTGCAAATACAGTGTGTTCATTGAACCTTGCCATATATAGTGTTTAATGCCAATACTGTAGTTGTTGATTCCTGCATTTCATAGTAGCAAGCATGTGAGTCCTAAGCAAAAGTTTGATGCCTCTGCCATTGAAGTTTGAATACCTCAACTTAGATTGAGCTCTGGTTACCGTTATCTGAAATACATGATCCATATGTTTCCACTGAACCTGCGTGTGTGCTACAAATGACTATTTGCAATGATTATCAAATACAGATCCAGCTAATGCAAGGGAAATGTTGGAATATCTGTTGCACCAACCAGCAAACAAGTTTTGTGCAGACTGTGGCACCCCAGATCCAAAGTGGGCGTAAGTATCTTTGTTTTTTCAAAGAAATTGTTTATTCTGAATGTTCGATGCGGCTTATGCTGCACCTTACCTGTTGTTTCACACTTTCACTCATTACATGCGAATTGGCATACTCTATCGTGCCAATTTAAAACCACCATACATTGTTTTTATTTTCATTTAAAACCACCATTATTATATATCTTGAGTACATCTACCATTCAACTGCTTTTTTGCCTGCAGGACCTTGCCATTTGGGGCTTTCATTTGCATTAAGTGCTCTGGAACTCATAGAAGTCTTGGTGTGCACATATCAAAGGTGCCTAACGGACTTTATTTTGTGTACTTATTATATCGCTTCTTCGATTTGCAAAGTTTTAGTGCTATGTATGTCAGCTTTATTTTATTCCTAGTCCATAATTATCTGGTTTGAGCTATTTCCAAAAGCAGAGTTTCCAATATGTTGATTCAAAACTATGAAAATACAGCTGCTATATACTAATGCAACACTTACACATTGCAGATATGCAGTATTTTTCTTGTCCAAAGTCATCGGGGCTTGGTTTTATTCATTGCTGTGTGAAATGAGCTGATTTGTGAATGTAGTGCTACTATAGTTTTCCTGTAAATCATAAGGTTAGGTGATTTTTTTTTAAAAAAAAAACCTTGTGGTGAACTAATCACCATCCATTTTTAATTGTGCAGGTGATTTCGGTGAATCTGGACGAGTGGACGGATGAAGAAGTCAATTGTTTAGCTGAATCAGGTGGAAATTCTGTTGTGAATGCAAAATATGAGGCCTTTCTACCTGAAAACAAAAAACCAAAACAAGATTGCTCTACAGAGGAGCGTAACGATTTCATCAGGTACACATCAAGTTAATTCTTTATCTGTGCTTTTTGTAAACATGTGTAATGAAATTCTTTTATCCATTTGTATGCAGGAGAAAGTATCAGTTTCAACAATTTGTATGTGATCCACAGTTTTCGTGCCCTTTACCGCTTCACAAGCGTGGAGCAGATAAGAATCACCAGCAGCAGACTGCCTCCCGACATGGCTTCGGCCATGCTTTTAGGAATAGCTGGAGGAAAAAGGATTCATCAGATAACAAAGGGCTAAAGAAAATGGTGTGATGAACTCATTGTTGCTAATTTCAAGTCAATGTGGCACATGATATATTACTTTACCGTAACAGAATTTTTCTGCTTCCATTTCAGATGGATGTGGGAATGGTAGAATTTGTTGGACTAATCAAGGTCAATATTGTAAGAGGCATAGATTTAGCTGTTCGTGATGTGATGTCAAGTGATCCATATGTCATGATTAATCTAGGACACCAGGTAAGCACATATTACTGGCAGATATGATGGCTTAGTCTTGCAAAGATTAGTCATGACATATCTTCTTGTCCTGTGGATCAGTGACTCAACATTTCCATCTTTTTCAGTCTATGAAGACAAAGGTGATAAAGAGTACTCTGAATCCAATTTGGAATGAAAGGCTAATGCTTTCAATCCCGGACCCGGTTCCACCTCTTAAATTGGTAAGCTTACTTGTTTTGAGGAAGTATAATTTGATTATTTCATCTAGTAGTCAGAACACATTGGTCTGAAATTCCACACTAATTTGTACTCACTATTTCTGATGACAGCAAGTTTTCGACAAGGACACATTCAGCTCTGATGACCGGATGGGGGAGGCTGAGGTGGACATCCGGCCGCTGATTTCTGCAACGAAGGAGCATGAGAACTCGACCTTCTCTAGCCCAACGGAGCTCTACAGATGGTCAGCCAGCGATGATGGAAATGGCGTGCTAGCCAAGGATAGTGTCATCTCTATCGCAGATGGCAAGGTGAAGCAAGAGATCACGGTGAGGCTCCAGAATGTCGAGCGTGGCGAGGTCCAGATCGAAATCGAGTGTGTGCCACTCAGCCAGTAGCAGCGTCATATTCAGGGATGAGAGGAAATGTTTCAGTGTTTCATTGTTGTGCTGTGGACATTAGCGGCTATGCATGCCTGTTGCTCTATGTCTGTATGTCTGTGGGTTTGTTGTATCATAGATAGACAGAAATGGAGTCATCTATATAAGTCTGATTTTAGGCTTCAGTGTTATTTTTAAAACTGCTATTACCAAACATGATTTGGAAGATAACATTGACAAAATTGAAATGGTACTCAACTCTTCGACATCAATTTGAAAAATTCACAATTGTGGGGAAATTGCATCTGTGGAATAGATAACACGTGGAACAATAAATACATTATCTTTGGTGGCACCTAGCTAGCTACATCTGGCTTCATGTCTCTGATACATTGAACAATTAAACGATACTAGTAAGGTTTATCTGACACCTAGCTAGAACCGGCATTTGAATAAAGCAGGACACCATAAAAGGAAAACATGTTTTCAACTCGTGATTTGACATCTAGCAAACTAGTAATTGCTATACTACTCTAGTAGTACATCGAATACCATATTTGGCAATAACATTGTGAAATCAGTCTATCATAAGGAGGGTGCTATCCATTAACAAAACTAGCCAATTAAAAGGGAACGGGGGGAGTAAGCAAAAAAGAAAAAGGTTTAAGACGAGCATTGCATGTATCACAAGGTCAACTAGTATACAGTACATGGCCCACTTAAACATTATGAGTTTTAGCCAAGTTCACGATCTCACTTGTCCTTACACAGCTGCGGCTGCAGGAGGGACTCGCAACAAAGGTCCGATCCATTGAGCCAGCAAATGGAGCAAGAAGTTGTTGAGATTCAGGCATGGATGATCATGTCCTGCAGCCAGCCAGCCAGTAACTCAGCAAAACAAACGGACTACACTTCCAGTTCCAGACGATAGGACATCGCGTATACGTATGCCCGTTGAGTATCCCTGCGACCCTGAACGATCAGAGCCTGGAGCTCTACCTAGGCCGGGCAAGCGTCGCCCCCTTTGAGCTCCACGGCATCGGGGGTCTCCACCTCCGGTGTGGTCGCCGATGGTGGGAACCTGTACAGAAGCGTCATGAATGGCGTCGCGAGCACCGTCGTCGTGAGCGCCATGATGACGAAGATGGCGAACGTCGTGTCGTCCAGCACCTGCGCATGAACACACGGATCGAGTAGTTAAGAACTGATCTTATTATTACGACATGCTTTTTGTGTAGTGGATGCTCATTATATTACCTTCCTCTCCTTCCCGATGTTGAGTACGATGAGCTCGACGAGCCCCTTGGAGCTCATGGCGACGCCGAGCGCGGCGGCCTCGCGCCTGCCCATCATGCCGGTCCCTGCGGCCACGGCGAACGTGCCGCCGAGCTTCCCGAGGAAAGCGACGGCCACAACGAGCGCGACCATGCCCCACGCGGCGGCGCCGCGGACGCTGTCGATGTCCGTCCGGAGCCCGCTCGTTGCGAAGTAGAGCGGCAGCATGAGCCCGGACACGAGCGGCGCCACCTCCTCCGCCGCGCGCTCCGCGAGCCCGCCCTCCCGCGGCACGCACAGGCCGAAGACGAACGCGCCGAACACCGGGTGCACGCCGATGGCGTCGGTCGCGGCGCCCGCCACGAGCGCGCACGCTACGGCTGCTCCGGTGCCCAGGCTCAGGCGGCCGGTTCGCGCCAGGCGCGCCATGAGCGGGCGGAGCGCACAGAGCATGAGTGCCACGAAGGCGGCCCCCGACGCGAGGATGTAGACCGGCGCGAGCTCCCTCTGGGTCCCCCCGCCGCCACCACCGCCGCCGCCGGAGACGGCGAGCGCAAGAGCGAGTAGCGCCCACGCGAGGACGTCGTTCACCGCGGCGGCGGCCATGGCGGTCTCGCCGAAATGCGTGCCGAGGAGCCCGAGCTCCTTGAGGATGCAGGCGAGCACGGCCAGCGCGGTCACCGCGAGCGCTGCGCCGAGGAACACGCACAGCGACAGGAAGCTGGCGCGGCGGGGGACGCGCACCGCGAGGTCCAGCAGCGGCACGAGCGCCGGCGCCGCCAGCAGGGGCGGCACGATGCCGCCCGCCGCGACGGCCACGCTGCGCGCACCCACGCGGCGCACGGCGCGGAAGTCCAGCTCCAGGCCCACCAGAAAGAGGAAGAGGAGCAGGCCGAGGCCCGACACAGTGTCCAGCCCCGCGGCGCTCCACTCCGGGAAGAGAGTGCGGCGGAAGGCGCCCCACCGGCCCAGCGCCGACGGGCCTAGCAAGATACCACCCTGCACGAGTTGCCACAGCCCACAGATTCGTATAAGCAACCACACCGATCCTCTAGTACTGCTCTGAAGTCGATATTTCTCTGACTACTCTGGAGGGTTTTATCTAAGCTGCTTCGTTTGAAATAATTATTTTAAGCATATAAATAAACGAATATGTGCATTTTGGATTGCGTGTCTGAATTAGAGCAGGAATATTTATTTATTTATTTAGAAAAGATGCAACTCCGGTATTGTCCAGAAAATATTGTTAGTGCTTCTAGGTTTATCTGGCGCGTTGACTATATATGGGCCGGCAGTCAGTATCTTCCAGATGCAGTGGAAGAAAAAGGAGGAACAAAAAAAAAGCATGCCAATGCGAGAGAACGGCCGATGATTTCACCTCCTGTGTCCTCCTCATCATTTTTTTTTTGTTGGTTACTAAAATGACTATACCAGTATTTGGGCGACCACTTTGGGCTGGCGCAGCGGCCTGAGCGCGAGCGCCAGGCCCTGCGTCACGACGAGGATGACTGCGATCTGCACGGCAAGGAGCGGCAGGGCAAAGTCGAGAGAGTTCTCGCCCTGCCACAGACCGTCCGACGCCATCTTCACCGGCCTCGAGGACGACGAGTTCGCCGCCGCCGCCATGTCGCCGCCGTCGACGACTTCACTTACTTATTTCAGCTAGCTCGGTTTCAGCAGAAGCTGCAGGCGGGGCGGGCGATATGATGAGTCGGTGATGCTGTATTGACTCTTGAGCTACTACTTCTATGTATCTATCGGTGCATGCTGTAGTGGCCATGCCGGAGCGGTCCGAATTTATAGGCGCGCGCGTGCGCCGGTGATGCGACCTGGCTGGGAGTGGGCGTGGGAGGCCTGTGCTAGCTGAGCTCCTGATGGTACGCTGGTGATTGTAGTGGGGGTTCCATCATTTTGGGAGAGATGAGAGAGAGAGTTTTGGACGGACATGGGGACAATTGTTGGTCTGGTTGACTCAATATGTTTGAGGTTTTCTTTCCACGCCACGTATTTGCACGATCATCATCTCTCCCTCCTTTTTCATGTACAAGATGCTCAGCAAAGCATATCCTCCTCCACACACTACGCGAAAAAAAAATACTCCTCCATTCTTTAAATGTTGACATCCGGATTAAAAAAAATGAACTGTAGCTAATACAAAATAGATGTCCTAAACGACATGAATTTCAGAATGAAGGAGTATATTATAAAATATATCCACATACTAGGGTATGACAGAATTATTTTGTGTGCAAACGGTCCAATTACGCAGTTAACTTAGAATTTGTCTTACCGACATATAATTGTTCGTTTGTGAGAGTCGAAGACGATGCCTGCACCTTTTGTTTGTGTGTGTTGTCCAAGACCATTGTGTGAGTTCAACCTTTGTAATAATACATTATTTAAAGTACTATATTTATGCATGATTTATGTACCACGTTATCGAGATGACGTGCCTCAATCTCAGCTATTTGATGATGATTTGAGGGTTGTTATTGTGAGCCACGTCATCGGATGGGCATGTGCCGTGCATGTGCTCATAAAATCTGCTTTCATGAAATATAACTCAAGTATAATTTACAAAAAGTGTCTAGATAACCCACACAGCTACGCCATTCTTGGTTCAATTTACACCCTGTAAAATAATTTGAATTTGTTACCCTCCATGCACAAGTTGATTTTTTTATATAACTTTGTATCCCAATGGTTAGTTTTACTAAGTTAATATCCTTTTATATAAAACTAAGAAAAAGTTATGATGCATTTAACATGTGAATGACGTGATCTCAATGGGGAAGGTCAACATTACCTTTTTGACGTACTGTCCATGTATACATGGAGACAAAGAGGAAGGTCAGGCAGGTGCCTTAGTGCCTGGAGAATAATCCTACGGCCGCCACTAATTAAGCGAATTCATGGTTGATGAATATATGGCGACCCTACTGAAGTACTACCTCTGTTTTTTAATTTGACGTTTTTTAAAATAAATTTATATTAAAAAGTGTCAACAATTAAAAAAATGAAGGTCGTAGCTTTCATCATGCACCGCCATATATATCTCCACATCTGGTACTGGTAGAACCACGCGTGTGACTAAAAAACTCATAACCTCTCTCTCTCTCACAAACATTCCAGAACTGTAATCGTCTTCATCCAACCAGCCAGCCAGCTATACGGTCGGAAACCCATCTGATTGTTACAAGTCAATCCCTGCACATCAATTCCAATGTTACTACCCACTAAACATTTTTTTCAGAGGTACATGATGTGCATCCACTGCTGGGACAACCCATTGTTCCATTATCTAAAAATGGACATGATGCATCCACTAGCTAGCTAGCTTCAAAAACATGATGCATGTTCCGTTTTTTCAAAGGAAAAAAAACCATGATGAAAATCCATGAAAATCATTCTTTTTTGGTTCGCCGTCGGTTAACACTGCTGAAGAAAAAGGTAATTAAGGCAGCTGTGCATCGTGCGCGATCGATGCGTCGTCGTCTTCGACAAGACCGGGGAGATCTGGCAAGTGCATGGCTATGGTTGGAACAGCCGGGATTCGCACAGCGGCTCAGTGCGCTCAGGCTCTAGGGGCTCCCTAGCTATCCACGTAACAATAGGATCAGGCCGGGGTTGTTGTTTAATCATAATGCTCTGCTCTCTACTGGTTGGACGATTGATTATTAAAGTACGTTCTGGAATCAAATCACGGTGATTAATCAGCTAGAATATGCTTTGACTCTATCGAAAGGTTTCCCGCACTGATGCGGAGAGGTTTATGTGTGTGTGAGAGGGGGTTTTGGTGGTGGTGGTCTGATCTGTCATTCCTGGATTGGTCGCTGGATGTGCCGTAGGATGCCACCTCAGTCCGACTTGTCAACTAATTACTGGGTGTCTGCCAACTGCATGTACAAGAGATACACGCCATGTAATGGGCTTCCATTTCTACTTGCTACTGACTTGTCAAGGATAACAATACAGAGAGATAAGCATGACATCAACAGTTTTAAGTTACACAGCGGCGGTCACTAATTAAGGGGCTGTTCGTTTAATCCTTTTGATACTTGGATTAGAGGGGACTGTTGTGTAATGAGTCCATTGCTAGTTAGTTAGGGATTCAATACCCCTCCTTCCACTCCAATCCCTTCAAATCCAACTCCCACCGAAAAAGGCCCAAAGGAGATTAATTTTGAAAGGTATAACAAGGAGATTAATTACTGTTGTTATCAATCGGTGTCTTGAATTGTTGACATTATGTTTCTGGCAAAGCAACAGTTCCAGGGTCCAATTTTCTTCATGGAGATAAATTCTCACCGAAGCATGGTGCATTTGGAAAGTTAAGATTTGCTAGATATAGAGCAAGAGCAACATTTCTGCTTGGTATTCCTTTTTGTTTCTTTTGTCTTTTCTTCCTGTTACAGTAGGTTAGTTTTCTTTGCCCCTTGTTCTTGCTTGGACTACCTTCTTGTTTATAAAAATCTTGTGGCCAGCTCCTCAAGCGTTAAAATAAAAAGGTAGCGATCGTGGAAAAAAAACCTTAAAAAACCAACAAAAGAGGCGCCCACAATTAATAGAACGTAGCTAGTTCTATAAAGAAAGTATGCCGAAAAGTGTTTTAAAACAGAAGTCATAACTTTTGGTAAGATACAAAATCCAACCAACATACTATGGAAATGAAGAGAAACTTTGATTTTGGTACTGTATCTATAGAAAAAGCTAGATTGTAAAAAATTATGATAAAATTTAGTTGCCTTGTTTATGGGCAACTAAAAGGGTTTACCTATAACTAATCTCAGCCGCGGTTTCGAAAACTTGTCCTGGTAATGGGCCTGACCTAAGCGCCAGCCTAAGATCAGACACGAGAGGTGGTACGATTCGAGTGGTGTAAGGCCCACGAGGTGGAAAGAAAACCTGAATTATTTAAGCCCACGAGGCAGCTAGTAAGCCTGAGCGGTTTAAGGACGAGTAGATTAATTATGATTTATGTGAGATAAAATATGGTAAAAATAATAAAGGGTGAATGAAGTGGATCCCTCATCCATCAACGAGGTCAGGGGTCGTGAAAGGAGGTCCTCTATTGAGACGGCAGACGACTGTTCAGTCCCTACGCATGGGCCAACGAGGGCACGAGGGCCACTCGTCCTGCCGCACGACAGAGGATCTCGTTCCAAGCTCGCTGCAGGTGGTCTCTACCGTATCTTTTATATTTCCCCCATGTCTCACCTTCTCCCTTCACAAGATATCCATGGTCACCCTTGTTTCTGCGGCTCAGTGCAGACGGAGATTTTTAGAAAATGAATTAAAATCCGGCCTCTACTTGACGTATACAATCTTCACATTGTTACAAATTCAGTATTAATTGCTGGTAATAGAGGAAACAAAACAAATAGTTTAAACTCATCTATTATTATGTTTCCACGCAAAATTAGCTTGCTCCAAAACGATAATCTCCAAGGTTTTACTCGCCTTTGTTAGCAAGACCTTTGAGTGGAGACTGAGATGAACGATGGGTCACACGCCCTTGAAGATTCAACACGCATTGTTGTTCTTGGCAAAGTCAAAACTGAATCTTAAAGAACAATGCACAAGTCCAAGAAAAGTCGTCTGTTTCTACCAATCAACAGTGCATGAAGAAATTAGAAAAAGTTGATGTCGTTCTAGAAGAACGCGAAATGTCAATATGATAGTGCCAAAAAATCTGAAGGTAATGGACATGGACTCATTGCTCGGATCGCATGACCGTCAGTTTGTCCATATGCCCAATTGCGATTGAAGCGCTCACCCGTGCAACTCAACTGCAGCCATGGAGCCAACGCACCTGGCGTACGTGTTCCTCTTCGTCGTCACCTTCTTCCTCCTCGGTCTCCACCGGCGTCGTCGCGCGGCGAAGCCAAGAAGCACGACGGGGGCGCACTGCCCGTACCCGGGCCCGGTCCTGGGCAACACCCTCGAGTTCATCCGCAACCGGCACCGCTTCTTCGACTGGTATACCGACCTGCTTCGCGCGGCGCCGTCGGGCGCAATCGAGGCTTGGGGGCCCTTCGGCGCCGGCCACGCCGTGACGACCGCGTGTCCCGTGGACGTCGACCACCTCCTTCGCGCTAACTTCGCCGGCTACGCTAAGGGCGCGCAGTTCCGTGCCGCGACAGCCGAGCTCATCGGCGACGGGCTCTTCGCCGCCGATGGACGGCTCTGGAGCCTGCAGCGGAAGCTTGCGTCGTATGCGTTCTCGTCGCGCTCGCTCCGGCGCTTCGCCGATGACGTGCTCGCCGTGCACCTGCAGCGCCGGTTACTGTCGTTCCTGGACGCCGCGGCAGCGGCCGGGAACGCCGTCGACCTGCAGGGCGCTCTGCGGCGGTTCGGGTTCGACACCATCTGCCACGTCGCGTTTGGCGTCGACGTTGACAACAGCTCGTGCTCGTCGTCGCTTCTCCAGGTCCAGGGCCAGCGGAACGAGGTGGCGCTCTTCACGGCGTTCGACGCGGCCCTCGAGATCTCGTTCCAGCGGGCACTGACGCCGTCCACGTGGGTCCGGAGGCTCACCAAGCTTCTTGACGTCGGCAAGTCACGCCGGCTCCGGGAGGCCGTCGACGTCGTCGACGCCTATGCCATGTCTGTCGTCGAATCGAAGGAGGCGCGACGAAGAACCGGCGTCGACGAAGAAGGGGACCTACTGTCGCGGTTCATGGCGGCCATGGACAACGAGGAGGACGGCGGCAGCGAGCTCGGCGCCATGTTCCCGACGCCAGCCGCGAAGCGCCGGTTCCTGCGCGACGTGGTGGTCAGCTTCGTCCTGGCCGGCAAGGACACGACGTCGTCGGCGCTCACCTGGTTCTTCTGGCTTCTCGCCGCGAACCCGCGGTGCGAGCGGCGCGTCCACGAGGAGGCCCGCACGCGCGGCGACGACGTGAAGGGGATGCACTACCTCCACGCGGCGCTCACCGAGGCGATGCGTCTGTACCCTCCGGTGCCGTTCAACGGGCGGGTTGCGCTGGCCGACGATGTTCTGCCGGGCAGCGGCGCGGCGGTGCGCGCGGGGTGGCATGCCAACTACTCCGCCTACGCGATGGGGCGCATGGAGAAGCTCTGGGGTAATAACTGCACGGAGTTCGTCCCGGAGCGCTGGCTGGGCGCCGGCGACGAGTTCGTGCCCGTGGACGCGGTTCGGTACCCTGTTTTCCACGCGGGACCGCGGGTGTGCCTCGGGAAGGAGATGGCGTACGTGCAGATGAAGACGGTGGCGGCAGCCGTGATCCGGAGGTTTAGGATGGAGATGGTCTCGCCGGCGGCCAGCATGGAGACGCCACCGGCCTACGAGATGACGGCGACGATGAAGATGAAGAGCGGGCTGTGGGTGCGGCTTGCGAGACAGGAGGAGTCAGCTGAGTGATGTTCTTGATGGACTGCTTCGCCAACCGTTACTGTATAGACAAGACTTTGACTCAACTCAACTGTAGATATTTCTTGAAATAATATAGATGTTTCTAGACATAATATATATTTCTATGCAAAAAATTGATAATATTAATAGCTTCATAATTTATATTTTTAAAGAACAATGGATTTTTCTAGAGATAATATATTTATATGCAAAAAAATTGTATCTTTTAGTGTGTCTATATGTAGAAATTATCATGTCTTGGTTCATACTTTATCATTTCTTATAAATAACATATCGCTCCTTATCTAACTCCTTATGTTATATGAAATAATAAATAGAATATACTAGGGGCTATATGGATTCAGACTTAAAACCTTATTGTAAAAATTTATTGTAACCAAAATAGAATCATGTATTCATCTCATTTCATTTTATGTTATAAAGTTCTCAATGGTTGATTAAAAAAAAAAGTTCTCGATGATACTAAACTAAACATGAAGTAAAATGTTTGTAAATGCTTACACTCAAACATCTTTATCTTCGACTGAGTAAATTTTTACTTATGGACAAATCAATCAATTATTATTTGTCAGTTTTTATAGAGAGATAAATTGAGTAAATCTCACTTGAGTGCAGCTCTTCATTGTCGTTGATCAGGTTTTCACAAAAAATATTAGAATTGTTCAGTTTGAATTTCACCTTTTGGATTTGAATGTAATTGAACAAAATTGTAATGATTTTTACAATTTATTGACAGGTTTGACTGGTTAAAGACAATTTGATGGTGCAATTAATTCAAAAAATTGTTCGGCTTATCCATCGGGTTTTACAGTTTTCTTACCGCTTTCTCCGACCCTAGCGTGCTCGTTAGAGGCAAGACCGAGACCGCACACCCTTATCTTCCTCGTTCCAACCTTTAGCATAACCACCACAAAATGCTAGAATTAGAATTCAGTAGAGTGATACATAAATATTTGATATTAAAAGTTTTTCTATTTGAAATTAAGTTAGTCTATATTTGTATTACTTGAGAATTTGTTGAATCTAATATTTATTGTTTAAAATTTTTCTTATATATATCAAAAATTTAAATTAATTTAACCTAAAACCGTCACTACTGACCGACCGGTTCAATTGGCACGTGACGCATAAACTAACCATGCAAGATTCAAGATAAAAAAAAAAGTTGAAGAACGAGAAGACAATTTGGTAGACAAATGAACTGCAAAGAAACGGCCACAAATCTTATTGATCTCAATCTTTTTCAGCTGACTGACCACAAGTCCACAACGCCAGACACCTCCATATCTAACGCAACACACCTCCTCGTAGTGATCTCAGCTGCCGTAGGTATTACATCTCGGCTCGTTCCACAGCTGAACAAGAGACGATCATCTTTCCGTGAACCCAGCACTCGCGCAAAAGAAGAGAGAAAAACACAACACAATGATGAACATACCCCATCAGTCACGTACACGATTCGCGCTTTCCTAGTGCTCGACGCTTGCTTGATCAATGATCACTTGCCGATCAGCGAGAGCAACGCGTCCCTGTAGTGCCCGTGCGCCCTGGCGGCGACGGCATCCTCGAGCTTAGCCCCAAACTGCTCGTAGTACGCGGCACGGATCTCGTCCATGTCGGCGTCGGACCGCGTCACGGCGACCCGCGTCAGCGCCTCCTTGGCGTGGTGGTCAGCGCCGTCTCTCAACCCGGCCTCCATCACCTGGCTGAAGTACCTCGCCGGTGCGGCGAGGCACAGCACGGCCTCCAGTAGCGTTCCTTCTTCGTCCTTGGCGGCGGCGAGGTCCTCCTCGATGCGCCGGCCGTGGATCTCCTTGTAGTACTTGAAGGTCTCCACGAGGTGCGGCTTGCTCCTGGTGGTCAGCACGCGGACCACCTCGTCGTTCGCCACCAGCTTCCCCGCCGCTCCGCCAGCGCTCTTCACCGCCGCGCCGAGAGCCTTCGCCTCCGCGCGCGCCACCTCCTCGTTTACACGCGGGCCCTCGTACCGGTACGCGCTCACCAGCCCGACCAGCAGCTGCACGTTAGTATTCGCAATTCGCATAATCAGAAGCTGCTTATTACTAGCTTCGATCGTCATCGCCACAGCTGATGAGCAGAAGCAGAAGCAGAACAGCTTACGTTACAGTACGGCTTGTCCCTGGCGCGGTACGCGACGTCCTCTTCGAGGGAGTGGTGGAAGAGCGCCTGGTACGCGCGGCGCGCGCCGAGCAGCTCCTCGGCGGACCGCGTGCAGGCGACCTCCACGACGATGGCGGCCGGGTGTGCCTGGTGGAGCACGTGGTGCGCCAGCCGCGCGTCGCGCTCCCACGGGTGCATCGCCCACAGCACCACCAGGTTTTTGAACCGCGCGAACTCGGCGGCGAGATGGAGCATGTACTCCTCCTCGCACAGGTCGATCTCGCCGTGGCTCTTGAAGAACCCCGGGAAGCTCTTCCGGAACCCGGACCGCTTCTCCGGCTGCTTGCGCCACCGCGACAGCACCGACACCAGCGTCGGCTCGTCCACGCCCAGCCCTCCCATACCTTTTCATTTTTGGTAGTAAATTTTAATTAAGCAACACGGAAACAGAAACACAAGTAGAAAGCAGATCAATTGCAAGGACATGTTCAGCAATGCACCTGAGAAGGCCCTGGTGAGCTCCTGGACTTCGTCAGCCATTGTTGTTGATTCTCCGGCAAACACTAACCAAGAACGGAGGAAGACTTGTAGCAGAGGAAGTTGATCAGTGCGTAAATGCTGCGTGCTCTGCAGCTTCTTGGGGATGATCTTTATACCCTGCAAAAGTCTGTATTCTGGATGTCTCAAAAAAAAAAAAAGTCTGTATTCTGGAAGACAATTATGCATGGCAATGCTGGAACTTTGTTACACCGCCCCCCCCCCCCCCCCCCCCCCCCTCCCCACCCCCAAACACAGCTAATTAAGAAAAGGTGAGCCAGTTGTTTATCATGTGTGCAGGTATGTGCTACTCAATGCAGATGTGTCCCCGTTGAAACAGAAATTAGCAGGGAAAAAAAAACCTAATTGGGACAGCTCAGGAAAGGAACGGCCGGGTTGGTACGTGCCACTGGCGTCTGGTGTGAATGTCTAGTACAACGGTGAAGCGTCTGTACCCAGTCACATAGTATTGAATTCGTGTAGTTTATAGGCAGTGTGAAATGTGAAGATACTCTGCCAAATGTATTTCTTCGTTTTTTCATCAAGGAACTTCGTCTACTGTGTGAAATTTCAATCAAGTCTGGAAATTTGGGAGCTATCAAGAAAGAAGTAGAAAGATGATTTGGAGAGGGAAGAGTTTCTGTCATGATGCAAAATTCCTCTTTTTCAGTTTACTCATCAAAGCACAATGTGTATATGTGGCCTCTGAGAGCAGCTAAAAAACTTATACAAAAGATAACAAATTTAAAACTTTGTGTGCAAGAAGCAAAGTCTACTCTCCAATTTAAACGTCACCATTCTTATATCGCCACCAGCATTATCATTGTTTTTCATCAAGTGATCGTTGGTTTGCGTCTTGTTCATGTAGAGCTGTTATGCTACTCCTCCCCTTGTTTTATCGTCATGTCAACGATACGAAATCATGCAAAGCTTCAGAATACTACAAACGTATCCAGCACTGAATTGAAGTTCCATTTCACGATCTTGAGACAACAAAATTATACACGACACAGACCATTTTAGTGATAATAATATGTGCAGTCTACCTTGTCCACATAATGACTGAGGTCTCTGAAAGTAAATTTGTGAAAAATGAACACCTTATGCAACAAGCCGCTTCTTGCTTGGTCATAACCACAAATCCATTTAACCAACGTGAAGGGCATGGGTAGGGTATCAATCAGAACACTAATTGAGTGACAACTGGAGGCTAGTGTCTTCTTCAAGTTGTGGACCAACTGAATTGATTTTTCCCATCTAGGTTGGGTCGCCTTCGTCGATCATGGAGAATGGAAATGGTCATCTGCACGGCATGGGTGATCAATAATAGATTATCTGCATGTGAGACATGCGAACGAACAAATAACCTATGATTCAAAGCTGTAGATCTCATCTTCTGATTTGTTTGCATAAGAAAAAATGGGCTATTTGCCATAAAGATTAGCTTCACTATGCAACTGAATACTGACCAGCAAAATTATTGTACTATGATCGAGATATGTCTGCAACTTTGAGTTGATAAGCAATTAAACATTATACAGATCTTTGTGTGATCCACGTGAACGTTATTTAATTTCGGGAGGTTCAGTTGTCAACTCCAACATCGCCAACTGTCTTCCGACAATAATGTGTGGTGTAAATCGTGCAAAGTACGTAGGACTGACAAGGGGGGAGAAGGTTCATCGTTTTGAGTTGGTTGTTCGAGAGGAAAGCCAATGACATTGCTTTTGTGTATTCTCGATGGGGAAAATTATTGAATACAAAATCTTTGCACGGTGAGAACAGTATATTAAGGCTTTACTACGCAGCCCTTTTTTTTCTTGAAAAAGGCCTTTTGATCTTGAGGAAGAAACCTTACGTGTTAAGCAATGCTTTCAGAGCACTTCAGTATGAAGGATGCATGTTTTATATTGTCGTTACATATCACGTTTATAGCACTTTTTCGATCTAATATAAAGAACTTCTTATTCTCAAAGTACTCGTATGTTCAATAACCTTTTTCATGGGCATATGAACCAGTAAGAAAACCAGGTCCAGCAAGCTCTAAAATCAGCATTATACACCAACCAAATAGTTACACTGTTGCCAACCACAAAATACTAAGAAACCTGTTGCCAACCCGAAAATACCCCTGCAATGAGCTGTATAGACAGCCATCTATGTAACCAATACTATCCAATTACTACAATTATTAAGTAGTGTAATTGAAGTGTGAACCGAAATTGAAAATGAAAGGTCTGTGAACTTGAAATGAAAATGGGAGCAAAATCATCGAACACGTCAGAGAAACAAACCGCAAGCAAAATTGTCGTCCGAGGTGGAGGAGGAGCTTTAAGCTCCGTAGGCTAGGCGTGTGTCATGTGTTGCTGGTGCTGCTGCCTGGACTGCATCCATACATCGCTCCCCTCAACCTCCTTTTCCTTCACTTTTTCGACGCGGCGATTCCAGTTCCAGGGGAAGCTCAAGAAGAAACAGCGGCAGCAGCTTCCGGACCTGTATCCATGGCGTCCATCACGGTTCCGAGCCCGGTCCCTTCCGCGACCGAAGATGCAGAGAACATAAGGAAGGCAGTGCAAGGTAGTATTTCAAGATTCATGGTGTGTTTATTTGAGCGGGTGGAGATGCGTACGGCGTCCCTGATCGAGAACAGAGCTCGACGCATCATTCTAACCATGTGATGGATATTGAAGCGTTGGTTGGTGACAGGATGGGGCACGGACGAGAAGACGTTGATCGAGATACTGGGCCACCGCACGGCGGCGCAGCGCGGGGAGATCGCCGTGGCGTACGAGGGCCTCTACAACGAGACGCTCCTCGACCGGCTCCACGCCGAGCTCTCCGGCGACTTCCGGGTACACCCCCCCCCCCACCCCCCCCCCCCCCCCCCCCCCCCCCCCCCCCCCCCCCCCGGTCTCTCTCTCTCTCTCTCGTACCCTCTGCATTCAAGTCGCAAATCAATCTTGCATTGATTATATTCGATCGCCGGCCGGGTCTGACATCATCAACGTGGCCCTGCCAGAGCGCGATGATGCTGTGGGCGGCGAACCCGGCGGCGCGCGACGCGAAGCTGGCGCACAAGGCCCTGAAGAAGAAGGGTGACCAGCACGTGTGGGTGCTCATCGAGGTGGCCTGCGCGTCCTCGCCGGAGCACCTCATCGCCGTCAGGAAGGCCTACTGCGCGGCCTACTCCTCCTCCCTCGAGGAGGACGTCGCGACGTGCCCGCTCTACAAGGAACCCCTCAAGCAGGCAAGGCTCGTCGATCAGAGTCATTGCAGATCCTGACATCTCCCTGATCGGATTCCTCATTTCGTTTGGTGCTTTGCATTTGCATATATGTTGTGTCGCGCAGTTCCTGGTGCGGCTCGTGAGCTCGTACCGCTACGCCGGCGAGTTCGTCGACGAGGAGGTGGCCACGGCGGAGGCGGCCGAGCTGCACCAGGCTGTGGTGGCCGGCAAGCAGCCGCTGCACGACGACGTCGTGCGCATCATCAGCACGAGGAGCAAGCCGCAGCTGAAGGCGACGTTCGAGCGGTACAAACAGCAGCACGGCAAGGCCGTCGACGAGGTTCTGGAGGAAGGGCGCAGCGACGAGCTCGCAGCCAAGCTGAAGACCGCCATCTGGTGCTTGGCGTCGCCCGAGAAGCACTTTGCAGAGGTAAACATCACATTTCGTCAGCAATTATCCATGTATAAGTTATTTGAACAGGAATGACCTGATGCCTTCTTGTTCCAGGTGATCCGGAGCTCCATCGTCGGCCTTGGCACCGACGAGGAGTCACTGACTAGGGCGATCGTCTCACGCGCCGAGGTGGACATGAAGAAGGTGAAAGAAGAGTACAAGGTCATGTACCGCAAGACAGTTACTGACGATGTCACCGACGACACGTCCGGTTACTACAAGAACATCCTACTCACCCTTGTCGGGCCTGAGTGAGCAGCGATGGATGAATTCTAGTGCAGAGTGCTATGTAAATTGGATATTTGATTGAACAGGATTGAAATGGTATCCTGTTCCCTGTGAACAAACTACTAAGAGTGAAATATTGGTTTTGAAATGGTAATATTTGTATTGATCTACTTGAAAGGGAAGAAAACGCCACATGTGATCGTTAACTTGCTCGCATTACAATCCACTAGCTTTCTACACATATGACTGTAACAACTCAGACTAAAATACCATTAAAAAGTAACAGTAAATTGACCCCATTACAGAGGAAAGAAATTAAGAAAATCTGGACTAATTCTTCATCCTTAAGCAGAGGTCACTATACATTTCACCTCTTCCTGGCAACAGCAGCTGCAATTCCCCCAATCAGAAGCCCAACCGCAGTTGTCGCTATTCCAATACCAATCACACCATCTGCAATAACAACAGTATGATCATGGTTACCAAGATATGGCACCGACATTATTGTACAATTCTCAGAATATCATTACGACTTCAAAGATGTAAATAATAGATACGCAGAAGACACAGCCCTGAGGTTACAGATAGAAGGTGAAAGTGGCAGAGGAGCATCGACAAATTCTCTCACCTTTAGCAATTTTATCCTCTATTGCTTTCTTCAAAGAAAGGGCCTGTCTCCAATCAGGTTGAACCTACACAATAACAAATTGTACAGGCTATCAACAATCTCCTAAAAACCTTGGAAATAACATGCTCATAAGTCTTAATTTAATCATGTTAAAATGTTGTAAACAAAATTATATGGCATACAAAAAACAGAATGATGATACGCCATGAACCAAGAGCACTTGACAATGTTAATTCAAAAAGGTTTCATTCAACAACTAAAGGTCATGATTACAGTTCCAGTTTAATATAGCTTGGAACAAAAACCATGTTACCTACAAAAGAAAGCAGTGAAAAACTATTCTCATCAAATCACTCATCAATAGATATGCAACACAAACAATAAATAGATTTAGCAGGGCAATGCGTGGGACCACATATTATTTCTTTATTTCCCACCCAAACCAACATTGTAGTGGCAGATCAGCAGTTAAGGGCATTAGGCTGTCAAACTTAACAATAGTCATAATCTTAGCTTGGCTAGAGTTAGATGGCAACAGGCCTATGGATATATTTAATAAATCACATCATGGAACCAATAATATGGATTCTGTCAATGCAAACATGTGCATAAATACACTAGTTTCATCGGCAGAATTATGTTCATTTGATGGATAAGTTCAGGTAAAACTGAAATATTATGGTAAGGATAAGCAGCCACAATAGGAAACTAAACTAAAACAATTAGACAGCAGATGAAGATATACAGAATATGGCCAATGGCCGTATAGCGTAATGGTTAGGGGGTTTCGGCGGCACTCCCCAGGTCCTGGGTTTGACTCCCCGCAAAAGCAGGGTGGAATGAATTTACGGTTACAGGGGTTAAAAAAATCCCCTCGTCCGACTTTGCACCAAAGCATGAGTTAAGAAACAGCCCACCTCATGGGGCCCACCTCATGGGGGTAAATGGTCCTCGTGTAAGGGCGAAGGAAAGGAGGTTCGGGGGTTTTCTTGGCCTGCATGAGAGGTCTTCTCTTATTAAAATACCCGGGGGGTGGTCTTACCCCTTCGCAGCCAAGTGTTTTTTTCTTTTTTTTGAAGATATACAGAATATTGCTATTTTTAGTTAATAATTATAAGATGGAGTGAATACTATCCTCAGAAGACTATATTGGTGAACAGATACACAAACTCATTCGCAGCCCTTGGATCTAATTGCAGCACCCTAAAGTGGAAGATGGGAGCTCCCCCATCTCACTTGTGTTACAATTAGGCTGGGTCATGTGGAATGGGGAATTCCACCGAAAAGATGAGTCAATAAGAATACACTCTGTGATTGAGTTTGTGCATTTGTTCATCAATATGGTCTTGCGCATCTGATCTGATAGAGAACCGGAAAGATATTTTAGCTGTAAAAAGCTTCAGCAAGAAGTAATCACACAAACTCACAATGAACTTGGTTGTAGAGCTTATATGCATAGATATCATACTAGTTACTATAGCAGCAAAACAAAACTTCCACAAAGACTATGTGGCCTTAGACAAACATGTACTCCTCCATTTCTTTTTTGTTGTCATTTAGGACAACTGATTTGAACTGCATGCAGTTCATTTGAGGTGGTCGGAACGACAGAAATAAAAAAAGGAGGAGTACTTGCTGGATCAGATGCAATGATAATAGAGAGATCTAAATTGATATTGATCATACATCCCAGAATTACAGGATGATAATTTGATATTGATCATACATCACAGAATCACAGATTTAATGGACATTCTAGAATCTTAAAACATAGGTAAAGATGTACCTCTAAACAACGTTCCACAAGCTGCCTGCTTCTTGAGTAGTCGCCAGTTCTGTACTTCCCCACAGCCAGCAAGTACAACTTCTCCCTTGTCTGCAGTGGACTGTTGGAATTATCCAGAGAAGCTGTATATCAAAATGGGTTGATCAAATCAGAGTTAAGTGAAAAGCTCATGCCGAAGATGGGAGAAGAAACAATTACTAGTTTGCAAGACACGTCCTAGTACTGCAATGTACAAACAAAACAGGATGTTTGACTTTGACCTTCAATCATGCTCATTCCACGATTCACATCATCCTGGTGCTTTGAATGGACAAGGGCCCAGGACAGCCTCATAAGGCTATCGTTCCTCTGTTCTTCGGTGGTAGCATCAGCTACCTCTCTTTCACAGCCCTAAGGGAACAGGAAACATGTCCGCGATTAGTCACTCATTACCTCCTTTTTGCCCCGACAGAGCTCTGTGTGCTTCAGCAGCAAGGGCAAATTTAGGCCCTAATCCCGGGGCACATCGAACACTAAAAATCCTAGGAATTAGTCTCAAAGAAACAGGGATAAAAAAAAAATGTTCATGAGGAAGATTCCCCCTTCCTGGTGTACTCACGGTGATTATGTCGCGGTCGCACCAGGGGATGTTGTCGCCGCCGGTGAAGAAGTTGCCCACCGACTCGAAGAACTGTCCCATCTTCGCCTCCATCACTGGCGCGGCCGATCTGCGGTCCGGGTAGCACGGGATCCAAGGATGATGGCGGATGGGGGCTACTCTAGCCTTGGAGAGCAGGTAGTTGGCGGACGCGGCGGCGGATTCTGTTTCTGCGGAGTTGGGTTGGGGAGCGCGGGGATTTGAGAGGAAGCGATAGATGCGCGTAGATCTCAGTTTGTGTATCTTCGGCGCTAAGAAAGAAGATGACCGACGCAGCATTTTACCGCGTAGCCACACGACGTTGCCACGGAGAGAAACCAAATTGAATACACTCATGTCTTTGTCGTTCAAAAAAAAAAAAAGCTGTTGGAAGACAAGTGTGTCTTTTTTTTAAGTAAATTGCAGTAGAAGTATCTAATCGATCTATCAGTTTTTATTTAGGTAACCAGCTACTAAAGTGTTTATTTAGGTTCTAAATCTATTTAAAACGCCTTAATCAGATCTAAAACTCTCGATCCGTCTTAACTTTACTATCGTAACCGTGACTGTACGAATGAGACATCCTCCATGTTGATTTTAGTCGCCATGTCATATGTAATTTTTACATATTATCCCCTCCAACTCATTTAACTTTGCATTGTATGGATCTTATTTCTTCTTTATCTCTTCGCATCGCTCTGTGGTTAGGCCATTTGTTAAGCATGGACTCGCAGTCGAGCTAATCTGTTAGGCGGAGAGGGAGGCCAGAGGTGTCACACATATATTACCCAGATTGTGGATGTAGGAAAGTGGTGAAGTTCACAACAAATGAAACAAACCCCAAGGGGTCGGCTCCAAAATATACACCTTAGCCCATGAGAGTTCTCTTGCCACGTCGGATGCCTCATCAACGTGGGCACTGTCATGTCGGTAAGGTTAGGATGGATGAGAAGTTTTAGATCTGATTGAAATGTGTTAAATAGATCTAGTACCTTAATGAACACTATCATAGCTGGGTACCTAAATAAAAACTGCTCTCATGCAATTTACTCTTTCGTTGCTTGTATTCTCTTCCTCTAAAGCTAAACCTTAACAAAAAAAAAACTGAACATTAGAATTTAGATGTTGGATTACTCTAAAACATTTAGGTATTGTTTCACTCGATTAGCAACCATTGCTTTACAAAAATGATGTGATTAAAATTTAATAAATTAAAAAGTCCCTTTCAATTCATTATGTTATTGGTATCAAGAGCTCTCTTTATTAATTATAAAATGAAAATGATGTTGCAAACACTGCAATAGAAATAGAGGGGTACATAACATGTGACCTTGAATTTCATGAGCAAAGAGATAAACTTGAAGGGAAAAGAGAAAAAAAAAACGAAAGAATAATGCTATCGGGCTGTCTATAGTCAGGCCCATTTAGCCCACCTTACTCCACCTCATCCGCATTCGACAGTCCTCAGCCGCCGCACAATTTTCTCACTTGCACTCCAGACTATGCTAGTTAACTGTAAAAGACAAAAGGGGTTGGTGTAAAAAAAGTATAAAAGGGATTATCTTCTGTTTTATTATTATTGCCAGGTTATCCCCAAGTGGCAGCGGCAAGAATTTTGCCGGTCACATTAGCCATGGTCAGGAGTCAAACGAGCACTACGAAATTCCAAGAAACCATAATTTCTTCACACAGAATCAAACCAGCAACAGTTGTTTCTTGTACATTATTTATTTGGTGGTACCTTTAGAGTCAACGGATCAAAGGTCCATGAGCAACCATGGCTGCTTTTGCTTGCAACTTGCATCATCGTCGCATCACCGGTGCTTCCATCTGTAGCGAGACGACGGCGAGTGGATCGCGCCGGCGCCATGGCGTTGTTTCTTCTGGCAGTCGTTCCGTTTCACCTTGCTGCGGTGTTGCCTGCCACCGGCCTTGTTGCCCCTCGCACCCGCAGCCGCAGCCACCTCCTGCTCCGGCGGCGGTGGTTCTAGCGGCGCATCGTGGATATGCACCACATCCGGAACGGAAAGATACCCCGCTGTGATTGGAGCAAAGCTACGACGGAATGAACGACGTGGCATCTCAGAATAAACGGATCTCGGATGCCGTAATTCGTCATAGTCAAAAGGGAAGAATTCGAACAAGTGACAAGAACGAAACCACCGCTGCCGTCGCCGGGCGTTCAAGTACATGTCCTTCCAGCTGCCCAACCCCTCCGAGTCAGAGCCCTGGACCTCTGGCGGAAGGTCGAGGGACGCGTACATGGCCTTCTACAGCTCGCCGTCGCGCTCCGCCACTAGGCGCCGCAGCTGACGGCTAGTGCCCTCCACCATAGCGAGGTCCTTGCCGTCGGCGAGCCTCTTCAGGATCTCCGCCTTGGCGTCGCCAGGCACGTCGTTCTCGCGGCACAGCTCGTAGCGGAGGGCCGGAAACACCCAGCCCCGACGGCACAGCTCGTGGAGGAGGGCCGGGAACACCCAGTCCACGAGCCACGTCTCGAGCCATTCCAGCGCGCGCGTCGCGTCGTCCGCGAGGCGGCCGGAGAGGATCGGTGCTAGGGTGGCCTCGTCCACGACCGCCTCCCGCAGGAGGCGCTGCCGGTTGCCGTCCTCCTTGACCGTGAGGACGTACGCCGCGAACGCGACGTCGCCGTTCCCGCGCGCGCGCAGCTCCAGCACAGCGGTGCCGGTGCGTTCGCGGCGGGCGAGCCGTGCCACGATGTACCGGTGGGAGAGGGGCGCGGTCGAGGGGCCTATCCCGTCCACCTGCTTCACGAGATGGCCGGAACTGGGCACGTCACAGTACGGTACGAAGCCGGCGCGGAGGAAGATGGCGTGAGCCACGATGCCCAGCCGGCCGGTGAGGTCCTCGGCCTCCCACTGCTCCTCATCCACGAGTCTCCGGAGCAGGAACGTTGGCATGATGGATTGATGGTAGTTGGTAGATCCTGCTCTGATGCTGATTGGAATAGATGTCTTTTCTCTCAGTTCGTCCCCCACACTCCACGAATACGACACTTTGGGTTGTCAGTTGTCACAACTCACAAACAAGTGGTGCAGTGCATTGTTTGCCGGTTTGTTTAATCATCTTAATTGCGACCACTTCAATGCCTTAATCGGTAAGGTATTGAATTGTGCTGTTGTCTTAATCACTACTGTATTCATGTACTAATTCTACATTCTAAAACATAATACTCCATCCGTTCTTTTTACTTGTCGTCGTTGACTTTGATCGAAAATTTTAATCATTTATCTTATTTAAAAAAATATAAAAAATATCATATTTTTGTTATGATTTGATTTACTACTAAATCTTTTTAAAATATGATTTTAAATTTTATATATTTAAATAAATTTTAAATCAGATAAATGGTCAAATAGTTGACGGTCAAAGTCAACAACGATAAGTAAAAAAGAACAGAGGGAGTATAAGACTGGAGAGTAAAGTGATAATTAGAAGTTTTCCACTACCATCGATAGAGAGAAAAATCTGTTGGGCTTGTTGGGAATATATATTTCCATTTCAGTCGATTGACGAGTTCAGGCGACGCTCAGTCTCTATAGCAGCGGCGCACGCATGATGAGTGGCGCCGAAGCCCAGCGGTGGAGGGCGTCGTCGACGCGGTGGCGAAGCCAATTGGGTACAAGTTATGCCGCGGGAGGCGGTTCTACCGGTGGAGGGCGTCATCGGATTAGGGTTTGGGGTTGTCGGCGCCCTCATTGGAGTTTGTCTTCTTCACCGGAGGGTCAAGAGGAGGGTTCAGGGGCTACGGTCGGACTGTCGACAGGCGGCGGTGAGCCGGTGAGGCGCCGGAACCATGGGTGGCCAAATGGGTAGTGGGCAGAGATGGCGGGTAGTGCTGGCACAAGGTAGCCAATGACTGAAGGGTTGTCTACTTTTCAATATTGAAAAGTAGATAGCCCCCAACTAAGTACACAAGCACCGTACAATTTTAAAAATTTTAGATACAACCCTTAATTTATTGTGCTCCCTTCACATAAACAAATAGGAAGCAAATGTGTTACTACCTCGTTTTTTATATCCTTAGAACAGTCCAACTGGTGCAAATTTGAACTAAGTGCGCACTAACGACAGTAAAAAAAATATGAAGGTGTGCGTATTTGATTGTGGTACCCGTAGAATCCATGGACAATGTTTGCTTTGCTTGCATCGCATCACCGGTGCTTCTATCCGCAGCGAGACGACGGCGAGTGGATCGCGCCGGCGCCATGGCGTTGTTTCTTCTGGCAATCGTACCGCTGCACCTTGCGGTGTTGCCTGCCGCCGGCCTTCTTATTGAGCCTCGCACTCGCAGCCACCTCCTTCTCCGGAACGGGACGATACGCCTCTGTTCTTCCAGTTAAGCTACTGAACATCTGTGAGACGGGAACGGGAACGGGAAGCTGATCTCTGAGATGCTGTAACATGGCCTCCCGCTGACGGCGATACTGAGCCAACCAGTCTTCATGTTCGTCGTCATAGCCAAAATCGAAGAGCCGGCCAAGAAAACGATGCGGCAGGTGCTGTCGTCGCCGGGCGTTCAAGTACCTTTCCTTCCAGCTGCGCAACAACCCCGCAGAGTCGGACCTTTGGACCCCTGGCGGCAGGCGCAGGGACGTGTACATGGCCTTCCACAGCTCGCCGTCGCGCTCCGCCACCAGGCGTCGCAGCTGACTGCTGGTGCACTCCGCCATGGCCAGATCCTTGCCGTCCGGGAGCCGCTTCAGGATTTCCTCCTTGGCGTCATCGGGCAGGGAAGTGAAGTCCGTCGTTCCGGGGGCACAGCTCGTGGAGGAGGGCCGGGAACGCACAGTCCGCGAGAGGCTTCCACAGCGACGCGCCCGGGGACTCGGTCCCCAGCCCTCGCGCCGCGTCGGCGAGGCGGCCGGAGAGGAGCGGCGCGAGGGCGGCCCCGTCCAGGATCGCGTCGCACAGCAGCGGGCGCCGCTGGTCGCCGCCGTCCTCCACGACGAGATACGCCTCGAACGCGAAGTTGCCGTCCCCCTGCGCGCGCAGCTCCATCACGACGGCATCGGAGGCGGTGCCATCGTGGCGAGCGAGCTGCGCCGCGGTGTACCGGCGGAAGAGGCACGGGACCGACGGGCCTACCTCGTCCACCTGCTTTAGGAGAAGGCCGGAACTGGGCACGTCCCCGCACGGGACGAAGCCGGCGCGGAAAAGCCGGCATGCACCACGATGCCCAGCCGGCCGGCGAGGTCCTCGACCTCCCACTGGTCCTCATGAACGAGTCTCCGGAGAAGGAACGTTGGCATGCTAGTGGATTTTTCTTCTTACGGGAATGGAATTGGAATAAATGTCATTTATTGTTGGATCTCCTTTCTGGAACAAGGGTGCAGTGTTTCCTTAACCAGATTGTTTAATTATCCACTGCATCGGCCGGCCCCCCCCCCCCCTCCCCCCCCGAAATTCCTCAATTGTTTAATCATAAAAAAATGGGAAAAGGAAGGCTAAATATTAAAGGAAACACAGAAAAACGGAACAATCCGATCGAAAATACTTTGATATCAGTCGGGAACCGGAAATTCAAGTCGGAAACATTGTCTCACGATATTTTAACTATAGCATATAAATCAGGTTTCACTTGTACCAAATTGATGTTACAATAGATTGTAGATAATGTTCTATTACTGCTATGTTCGTGATGTTTTACTGCTCAATTAATTGATTATAGAGTATGTAAATAATATTTTAGATTTTACATTCAACTAGAAAAAATGAGTCCCAAGTCATGAAACTATGAATTTATACTACTTTCATAGCCTTTATCACCTGAAATGACATGATGATTGATGGGCTGGCCCCTTCTTGTTCACCGTGCATGGTCTGTCATTTTGAATGTCCATACACGTCGTTAGACTGACAATATGGTACAGATATACCTATCTGCCTCTGTCTAAAGCGAACCAAAACCCGAATTCAGGCGACCCAGTCCTCTCTGTTGCGATAAAAGTTTAGAAGACCTGACGAGGCTTCTCTGATAGTACAAACTTCCGCGACAAGCTGAGCAAAAGTTCAAGTCAGCAACAGCGGTGCACGGCAGCAGCAAGAGACGATGAGACCAAGCAATTATCTCGCCGTCTGCCCGGTACAGATGGACGACGCACGTTGATATCTTCCGTGTCCATAGGACACATCTAAGCCAATTAGGACGAGCACCATCCACGGATATATTTATTACATTTTTAAACATGTATGTATCGTAGTCCAGTGAAATTTTGATTAGATATAAAGTAGTCCAATAATCCAACTTGTCACTCCAATGTAGATCTGACAGGGTTAGGCGACAGAATTTAAATGAGTTTTGATCAGATATATAATACTCCAGTAATCAGCCTACTGACCAAATATATCCTCCTTTTTACGACAGACCAAATATATCCTCAACAAGATAAAGAATCACTGTAATTTCAACAATTCAAATTTCAGACGAAGTGAACCGTCAGTAAAAGATGTATTCATTTACAAAAATGCTTGTAAAAAAAGGCCACTTTGTACAAGAAACTTAAAGCAAACCAACGGCATTGAAATATTTAGGTTATATGAATTGCCTGTGATGTGAACATCACAAATGTCTTTCATTCTCAGAAAATTTTTATCCTCGTACTAGATTGAAATGTTCTGTCACTTCCACCGCCATTCAAGAATCTGATTCAAGTACAGAAAATCTTTGATCTGAAAAATGGCAGATCCCTTTAACTGCAAAATCAGGCCCACAAGAGAAAACTCATACCAATTTTGCTGCCCATGGATCATAGTTGATGGTTATACTTCACCGTGCATGGGCCTGGCTGTTGTAATGACTGCTTTTTAGAGCAAATCTTTAGAGACGCTTTTCGGAGCAAATCTTTAACCCTCCACAAGAACCTATGCTCTGATCTCATACTTTCCGGCTTGAGTCTGGGCTCTAAATCCTTTGTATGGAGCACTTTGTGTGTTTTTAACTTCCAGTTTATCAATTTGAAGACCAGATAGTGCAACTCCCATAATCCTAAATTTCACCTGAAATGTTGGCAGCGTATGCAAATGAGTAAGGCCTTCCTCCAGACGTAAATTTCCAGTGAGGCATGGTGCTTTATCTTTTGGTATCTGTCCAATTGTCCAAAGGCAGGTCTGCTTGCATAAACCAGGCGTTAGAGTTAGACAAGAATAAAAAAGGATACATATATAATGCTTCAAGAGAAGGTGAAATGAATATCCGGTGCATCAATGGGTGTGATCGGCTGCTTGTTTTGCAGCTGCGCTGCTGCAGCCTGACAGTACAAAATATTGTAGCCTGTACTCATGCAAACAGCAACAGCCACAGCTAAAGAAGTGCAGCTGATCGAGCCCAACATTCACCAATGGACATCAAGTTTCGTGCTCCTAGATTATGATAACTAATGTGACTGTAAATAGATGCAAATGGAGTTAATATGGACAAATGGAAGGTATACACTGACCTTGTTGGCAAGGATATCAACGGTGCCATAATTTGCAGTCAAATCAGCAGAAACAATTAGCGGAGGCAACTGAAACTGCACCGTTATAGAGTCGATGGGTTTACCAGGATCATTTCGAGTACCAACCATCACATTAACACGGCAATTCCCAGAATCTGATGTTAACTGCGGTTTCACATAAATTGGTGTCTTCTTTAGTTTCTTAACCCTGATCACGTGACCCAACAATGGGTAATTGAGTACACATGAAGCGGATATGTGTAATCATGGTTAAACATAAAATTTAACTGTGTACCTATAACTCATGAGCTTGAACTGTCCATCTGGAGGAACAAATGATAGAATCTGGTTTGATTCCCAAGGCCTGAACCGGACGCAGGGGTGGAATGTAAAATCATTTATTACTGTAGCATTAGCAAATGACATGGTCAACTCTGGTACACCTGGAAGGCTGCAGTTTACTTGTATTTCACCATATGCTTCACATTTGACTAGGACTCCCTCCCTGTGCACCAATCAACAACTAATGATGTCAACATCAAAAGTCATTTACTATTTTTATTTCAGGGGGTATTACGCTATTTCACTAACTAGAGAGGGAGAAATCTTCACTTTTAGTCCTTTTTCAGTATCAAACACTTGATTATTGTACTAGTGTATGGGATTAATGAATTAAATATCTAGAAATAGGTAAAGTCCAGTAAGATCCAGCTGATATTTGATCGTGAAATGCAATCATAAGGTCACAAGTTACAGAGTTGAATGAAAGTAAAATAAAAGAAGAAACATGGGCTGCAATACCTGTTTACACATGCATCAAGTTCCTCAACTATATTGACATAAACCTCATTGCTTGCATCCTTGACTGCAGTCGTTCTCCAAGGTACAAAAGAACCAGTAGCATCTGGAAGTTTGCTGCCAAGGGTAGAACTCTTACCAGTCACAACATTCAACATTTTGTTGACAATATTAGGTGGAGCAATCATCTCTTTCAATATGTTTGGCTCAGTAGTGAGTGGAAAACCATTGTCCATCATTTCATCTAATATCTGCTAGTAAAGAATTATACTGTTAGGTGAAGTTTAGCACAAGTGCACGCCCTATGATTTGGCATTTGATGATCATTGCTTGACAACCAACTAATCTTGCTGAGTACCTGAACTCGACACTTTGACAGCATGCAGAGTAAGACAACATAACTGATGAATTAAATTGGGACTATAGTCTTTCCAATTACACTTGAAAATTTGCAACATGTCCAATGCAAGAGAACTTTTGAATATATCTTTCATAAAATTGTGCACATTCACATTTCATGAGCTAGCTGATCTGTCCCCATTACAGATAATACTTATGATAAGATCTTATATTTAAAACTTAACATAATGAAATCCAGCGAGTTGAGTATTTGTCAAATTAACAGGAATATTTAGTGTATGTGTGTAATGTTCTTGCAAACAGATCAAAGATCATCCTCCAATCGAGTAACGTTATGTCATCCTAAACGTTTTTAAGTCAGTGAGGTGAATTGAGTCGCCAGAGGACCGATACATCGATTTGCCCGATTAATTGGACGACTTGACCGACTTATCGAAGCTTCTATGTCAGCTTCAGCAACAGCTGCAGCAGAGGGAACAACACTTCCACCATGGGTTCACGCTAACCCCGCCTAAAATCTACATAGCAAGGAGTATCCCCATGAGCAAAAGACAAAAGATCTGAGAGGAAAGAAGGGAAGTGACGGGATCGATAGAGGATTACCAGCACCTGAGGAAGAGGACTGGCTCATCTCCATCACTTGGTCCTGGGGTAGACTTGAGAATGAGAGGAGAGGGCACCATGGCTGGGGCAGAGGGAGAGCCGGAGAGGAGCAGCAGCAGCAGCACGTGCTCGATCTTCTGTGGCGGCTGGAAAGGATGCAGGGCAAACGTGGAGTCCTGCTCTAGCTATTATGCAATCCAAATGGGCCGAGTGCTGGCATCCTGGCCGCTGGGGGATGCCCCAAATTTTACCAAAATAAGTAGTCCACAACTCAAAACACCGACTAATCGCCCAAGTCAGATGACTTGTTGAACGACCTAGTAATTAGTCGCCCGAGCACATAAGTCAATCCCGACCAACTGATACATCGACTAATCGTGATTAGTTGGACAACTTAAAAATGTGGGTCATCCTTAGTTTTTTCATTCCTCATCCCAAGAAATATTGCATCCACAAAGAAAGCAATAGAATAGGCAACTGCAGCAGGTATGTACGACACAGTAAGAAAAGTAGAAACAGACCTGATATACAAGTACAAAGTTGTCTTTGATTATGTCTTCATTTAGATCTCCAAGATAATCTGTCAAGACATCAGCCACACGAGAGAGAAACTGGAAAATGCAAAATGTGTGAGCAGACCCATAAGAAATTGCAGGATACACTAAAAAGTTTAAAAAAATCCTTCAGTGCCTCAACAATTGAATTGTTCCCACCATAACACTATATCTTCGAAACCAAGGACCAAATCCAGTAAGACTATATAATATATCAGGGAAATCAAACATGGATATTCTTGGAGAGTTTAATCTCAAAGGCTGATAATGAAGGATTGCCTCGACCCTTATCATGGCAAGCCTTGGAGCATCGAGTATCACTTTATACAGACGATGTTGTTTTATTTCCTCAGCCAGACCGGACGCTACAGATATCACAGTCACCATGGATATTCTTCGCATTTTTGGTGATCCATCCAGCCTCAAGACCAACCTGCAGAAGAATAGTGCTGGGAGCCGAGGCCCATCTTAGGCCCCTTCCCGAAGAATGGTGCAAAGCCTAATTAGGCCTGCGATCGAAAGAATGGGAAAAACTCCGGAACCCACTATTCTTAAGTCGTATAAGAGACAGAGGCTACTGGGACCGAAGAGTTCTTCGGTCCCGGTAACTTCTTGTCCCGAAGGAAGCTCTAAACGAGGAGAAAAGTTGATGAGGTGTGAAGTACGGAGGTCCAGCTATACATGTACTGGAAGGGATTAAGTTACCGAATGCCCTGGCGGAAAGTAGAAAAGACAAGGGTATTCCTGTAATAAGACCAGTAAAAGTGTAATGACTGTAACCTATAAATAGCCCCATTGGGCTACTGTAACAGGGGAGGGTAATGCTTGATTCACTAACTTGTCCCACTCCAAAGAAAATCCAAATCCAACAAATAGTGTGCTTCCAATCCAATGTAGTGACACGGACCTTGACATTTTTACATCAGCAGCTCCCCTGTGAGGTCTCGGACTTTCCATGCAAATATTTAGGGCTACCACCCCCACTAAAAAAGCCAAAAAGGGAGCATATTAAGCCCATAATTGATAGGATTGCCGATCAACTCCCAGGGTCGAAGGCAGACCTAATGACACGAGCTGGTAGGAGGGTGCAAGTCCAATTTGTGCTCACCATGCTCATATATCTTCTGATGGCTGTCAAGGAGGCGCTTACTAATTGCACTTGGATCTGAGACATCCATGAAGCCCTCAGTTGGTGCCATTATGGACTATCTTCTTTGGAATCTTATTGCTAATTTTGAGCTGCAAGAGGAGACAGAGGACTCACATATCTGGAGGTGCTCACCGACTGGGAAGTACTCAGCCATGTCAGCTTATGAGTCTCTCTTCATAGGGGCTACAGTATTTGGGCCACGTGAAAGAATTTGGAGAATGTGGGCGCCGACTAAGTGTAAATTTTTACTGTGGTTAGCAGCTCACAAGCGCTGCTGGACTGCAGAACACCTTGAGCGCCAAGAATTGTCACATCCAGTATCAGTGACCCCTCTGCGATCAGGAGCAAGAAACAATGATAATATTTTGGTCTCCTGCGTCTTAAAAAGGCAATTTTGGTTCCAAGCAGGCCGGTTGGCATTCATTCTATATCACCACAACCTACAAACGTAACTTTTTTGATGCATGGTGGGAGAAGATAAAAGCAGCAACCAGTGGTTTTGTTAAGAAATGGGATCAACTCCCTTTGGAACCACCGCAATTGTTGTGGTTTTTGGCAACAGCCCTAGCATCTCAACAGCTCTAATTATGGCAGGGGAAGAGCGGCGGTTATGGTCTCTGGCAGGGGCTCAAATAATTTATTTTTGACAAAATTTGCTGGAGGACATCGCTGGTATGCGTATTTTGCTCTGGACATACTTCGTTTCAAAATTAGCTGTCCACTGTGATTCAATGTTATTTGCCCTAGGACACTAAAATGAAGGGAAGGGTTCTTGTAAATATTTTTTATCTCAATGCATAAGATACATGATGACTTAATATTTTGCATGAAGGTTCACAACTACACTTCTTATCTATGTGATTTTTTATGAAAAAATATTTGATTGTTTATATGACTTTTCAACTTGAAGAATAATTACTTTTCAGATTAAATAAAAAAACATATAGATAGAGAATGTAGTTTTAAATCTTCCTGCAAAAGTTTAAGTCATTATGCATTAAGAACCGTTCTCACGCATTATAGTGTCCTAGGGCAAACAACATTGAATCAGTGTCCTACACAGCTAATTTCGAAACGAAGGATGTCCAGAGGCAAATCACACATACGAGCGATGTCCTCAAGAAAATTTTCCCTTTCTTCTTTAAATGCCCACCTGCCTGGAGATTAGGAGTGTGTTGAGGGGTCGTGTTCCTTTTAAAAAGGCATGGCTGTTTTGCAGTGTAGTGTGTTCTGTACAGGGTTCTCAACCCCTCTTTTCTTCTCAATATAATGAAGCACAGCTCTCCTGCGCTTTCTAGAAAAAAAAATTCCAACATGAACAACAAGCAATGCAAATTTATATTCATGTCGGGAAAATCCAGTTGCATCTAGTAAACAAGCTAATAGTCTCAGTTCAGGGCAGATGGTTTAAGACATTTGCACTAATGTTAATAAGCCCAACAACTACCTTGATGTTTTCATTTACTTTCCTGCAAAACAGATGACATAGTTGATAATATTGATTTACTTACAATTTTGGGTAAATGGTACACACTGATTTTTCTGTCTCAAGCACTTGTTTTACAGGTAACATAACATTAAATCAGTGTGTAACAAGCAATAGTTTGTTCATTATTGAGGATGTCACACTTATTGGACCTTCATTGCACAAAATACCAGAGGACCACGTTCAGGAATAGACACACACCTCTCAAGAAAAAGGGGAAAAAAAAAGTAGACACTCAGCTTAAAAAAAAAGTATCACTCCCATTAACCAGAGAAGAAAACTATCTTGTATCATTGATGAAGAAAGGAGTTCCAATGTTTGTCTTTTGCATTAGAGTAAAGTGCACCAGAGGTACCTAAACTATTTGCGTTGTGTCACTTAGGTCCATAAACTTTTAAAATGACCATCTGGGTCCTTAAACTAGTCGCATTGTGTCACTTAGGTCCGTAAACTTTCAGCAATGACCATCTAGGTTCCTAATCTATTTTTTCTGTGTCAAGCTAGGTCCAAAAGATTATTTGAAGGCTACGAATTATAACGAACCGTTCCAACGTGAATTATTACTTATATATCTTCAACGTGAAGTCAGGATTCACCTTTTTATTTTTATCGCAAAAACTAAAATCAGAAAGAATCAACAAAAAAATATTTTTATCATAGCACATAAGTTCGGTTTTAATAACCGAATTGGACCTTTCACTGAAGCTTGCAAAAAACTGATCGATTTGCATTGGTTTTGAGAACCCCGATCATATTTTTTAGTGCATCTGCAACACACATGCGTGTTAATCCACACTAGAATGCCCTAGTCATATTTTCTGGTCTTCATATAATAGTTGGACCTAGCTTGACACATCAAAGATAGTTTAAGGACCCAGATGGTCATTTTAAGAGTTTATGGACCTAAGTGACACAACACGAATAGTTTAGGGACCTCCAGTGCACTTTACTCTTTGCATTATGTCCATACAGGACATCAAAAAGCAAAGTAAGTAGCATTACAGCCAAAAGAGATTCAAAGAGACTATCCTATACCTGAATGGCCATTAATGGGGGCATCTCCACTTGGGTGCATGCCAAGAATGTTACACCACTACGATAGATTTGAAACAAGTAATGCGTTGGCGACACCACAACCTGCAAGATCTTTGAAAACCCAAGAAATGCGATAAGTTAATATCCAGAGCTTCGAAAACCTGATGAATCCGATAAGTAAAGATCCAGCAAAGTTGAACAGTTAAGACAATTAGCATAAACGCAGCACCACAATTTGGATGTACATAGTTCGCACAATTTGAATCCATTGACTCATTCTAGTTCACCTGATTTACCAAAGTCCAAATATGAAGAATGGGCATGTCAAGTAGAAAATTGGACAGGGTTGTTTGGTCGACCCACTCGCATCCTCAGGACTAAGCTCGTAATTGGCAGATTGCAGCCTTGCAGCTGAATTGGTTATAATAGAAACGGCAATAGAACAAGGGATACGGATTACGGAGTCTGATTAAGCTTAGCACTAGACTAGGAGTTATCGAAAAGAATTCGGCCATACACGGCAAGATACACGGGGTAAAGCTAAAATTTGGAAAAGGGGACTCGAAAGAGATGCCCTACATTGGAAGGGTCGCCAGCGGCGTGGGCGACGACGTAGTCCCAGAACCAGCCGCAGATGGCGCGGTCGACGCGGTGCGCCGTCATCTGCTTCTCCACCATCACCTCCCTGAAAATCCCCACCCCAGATCACATCAAATTCAGCTCAAATCAGCCCATGGTTGGATGGATCCAACCGGGAGAGACCGAATAAGCCGGTCGATGCTATAGCACGGGAAGAAATACGGAGGACTTAGAGCGGGATTACCCGGAATCGGAGAGGAGGAAGATGCACTGCAACATTATCTGTCTGTCCTTCGCCGCTCAGCTCCACGAGGTGGCGGCAGTGAAGCGACGCATACAAATCAGGCGGAAGCCGCCGGCGACGGGAGAAGGGGAAAAAACCGATTTTCCGGAGGGGCCCAGCCCACGGGAAGTAATCGCTTTTTGCGTTTGGGTGATCTAGAGCTTGAGGCCCCGCGCCGGCGCATTTACAGTTGCTTTTCTCTTCTACAGTTGATTCTCTCGTCTACTTTCGTAAAATGGTTCTGGATAGGCACCTGCATCGTGGCTTCCATATAATATACTCGTTCTGTTCTTTTTATTGTCACAGTTCACTTTAATCAAAAAATTTAACTACTTATTTTATTTAAAAAATTAATTTAAATACATAAAGTTTAAAAATATTTAATAATAAATAAAATTTTAATTAAATATTTAATAGTTTTAAAAAATTTTAATAAAATGAATGATTAAAGTTATTGGTCAAAGTCAATAACAACTAAAAAAAATAAAAAGAGTATTTATTTTTTGGTCATGTGGCATGTCATTTCTGAGATTGTAATCTCTATAAAATTTGCATTGGGAGTGTCTTAAATGTATAAATTTTTTTTCATATGAAATCAAATAAACATAGGAATAATGAAAACAAAATATCCAGATTTCAACCAAATTACCGCTTCACAAATAATCAGCCTGTCCACATTCTTCACTGTATCTGGATTCTGGAATCCATCGAATTGAACTCTTTAAATTTAGAGAGAATCTTCTACAGTGTCTGCATGGTTTATCAATTTGTTCAATTTTAATTCCACGATGCAAATTATTGTCAAATCTACGTGCTATCACATGGTTTATCAATTAGTTCAATTTTAATACCAAGATGCAGTTGCCTATCCAGAACCAATTTACAAAAGTAAAAGAGAAAAACAACTTTAAAATCTTCCCGAGGTATCTTGAACTTAGATATTACTACTACCTTTTTTAATTATTGAAACTTTCAGTATATAATTTGTACTTAAAAAAAACATCAACGATAAAAACATGGAAGTAGTAAGTTCCAACAATAAAGATCGAGCAAGGAGACAGCCACCACAAGAGAGGCCAATTTGGATATGCCAGAAGGGGGCAAAAAAAAAATTTCGTTAAACAACATACAACAGCGAAAGAACAGACATGCATATAATAACACTCTAGAATATGTTGTGCTGTCAACTAATCCATTACAGAGAGTTTGCGCCTGACATTAGGGGCATAACCACAAGAGGGAAACTGAATAAGATGCCAACTAATAAAAGAGTTAGAACTTCACTCTTCCAACATCAACTATATTCAGACATTTGCAACATCAAATCCATTACTAGCTAGCATACAGACATTCACAAAGCATGATATATAACATATTTGTTACGAACTGAACATTGATCTGTTGTCTCATGACAAAACCACCTTTTTTATAATGAAAAGACAGTATTAGGACTGCCGACCTCAGAAGGGGCACAAAATTGCCACAGATATTTGAGCAGCCGCAGCAGTAAGACCACCAAGAGGGTGTCCCGCTTGTGCTCCCCAGCAGCTGCGTCACAAATATCCAGCTGCCAAGCTTCAAGCAAGGTAAAAGATGGCAACAAATCCAAGGTCTGAAGAATAACGCTACAGGCACTGTTAATGTTCAGTCAAAATAGTCAGTTACAAGTTGCAGTGAGAGACAATAATAAATCAACTAAGCTAAGAAAGTTTGGTTATAGCTATTAATATGCAGCATGTCCAACCAGACTTCCAAAGAATATTTAAACCACACTCACTTTTAAGCACTCCTGTACCCTCATATGCATGTTCACTCCTACACAGAAAAGAACAAAGGAAAAGAAAAAAGAGAAAGAAATGTGTCTAAGAAGACAACAGAAGTAGTTTGACAACGGTACAAAAAACACAGCTCCAGTTTGCACGTCCAGACAATGAAAAGTTAATATTCATACCACACCAACCAAAACAAAGACATAACAACATAAAAAAAGAACTCAATAGAGTGCATACTTCAAGGTTCAAATGCTTTACCTTTTCCAGAACATTTGTAATTGACAATAAAACATCACACATTTTTACATCACACTAAGGAAATAACAATATTCTACAACAAAAAAGTAGAGAATAATTGATATATTTCAGAATACGTAAAACTACTTCAGTAATAATAAGTTAATAACACTAGTCCTATTATTAATCAGCAGAGGCACTTTTTTGCCACAAGAAACAAAATGGGACAGTAAGTACTGACAATCATGGTAGCAAAAGGAAAGACTAATGGACCTCCCCATCTTCTCCAAGCTCACCATCTTCAAGCTCATGTGCACCATTTCGCCGTGAACTATCTCGATCCTTTTTATGTCTTTTGTGCCGGTTTTCACTATCTGAGTCAGAAGCATGTGTATGCTGCATGAATGAGAATCATGATCTTATTACATGCTCAACCATGGTAATATTTTAACTAATGAGACTACAGAAAATGTGATACGGAACAATTACACAAAGGCTGCAATTATTGTCAATATTTCTGCAATTATCTGAAGCAGAAGCATGTGTATTGCAAGGAGGTTACACATATAATTATGGTGCCACAATTCGAGGTTAAAAAAACATCAAAGATGTGTGATGGCAGCTGACCATACTTCATTTTTTTTTTCAAATTCCTTTCAGATTTTAGGGAACTTGAAATTTGCAACGAATAAATAATGTTTACAGTCCACACAGGAATGCAGATTTCAACAAAGAATAAAAAGAAATATGCAACCACAAGAAGAACCGGTGTTTCATTGCATTTCATTTATTGAAACTCATCTTTCTGTAACCATTTCTTCCTTAGCTCTACTAAGTAATACTCCCTCTGTTTTAAAATGTTGTAATTAAGACAACAATTCTAGTTCATAAATGAACTAGAGTTTTCATCCTATAACCATTTTAAGAACGGGGGGAGTATATTACTGATGAAAAAAATGCACAAAAGATCCCTAATCTGCTAATTGTATCACCATATGGAATGTAGCCCACAAAGATCCAAAATATAGACTCAGATAGATACTTCGATCAATTAAGTTAATGAATAATTCACAAGCTCTCAAAAAAAAAAGAATAATTCACAAGCTTCCTTGCCATGTTAATTTTAAATAAATGATGGATGTACTTTAACTAAAATTGTAAGCTAAAAAAAAGAATCTAACAAGCTTGCCAGCAATACACGAAGAAAATAACAAAATAATTCATTTCGAACAATGGATCCGTGATAATAGTACCCTGCAACACTTGTTGAAAGACATTATTGCAGACTGTCCTAAAGCCAATTTTCAATTTGAACAGTTCCTGAAAAATAATCCTCTAAATAATGTGTCCAGGAAACTGCAGAAGTTATTCTTTCAACAGCCCATCTAATAGAACAAATGTCCTAATCAACTGTATTTTGTAGCCCATCTGGTAAATAATACCAGAACGGGTAGGTATATTCAGTATTTCCTCCAGACTGCCTAGTAGGTTCAAGTTAAATAGACATTGTATTCAGTATTTTATCCAGACTACCTAGTAGGTTCAAGTCAAATAGACATTTTTAGACAACTACTATAATTACTCCAATAGAACATTTCATAGATGGGATGGCAGATTCTAGTGTTATCCTGCAACAATTCTCTGACAACACCTCCAACAGTAATTTCCTTTGTAGAAATAAAATATAGTAAATATAAAGTATACTGAAAACAAGATTAGCAACAACTGAATCACCAAAAGTTCTGGTAGTTACACAATATATCACAAGAAAATAGAAAGCATGTTAGCGTCCAATAACACGAACAGGAAACAGATTGTTGCAAGGTCTGCTGACATGTAGGCACGAACACAGTAAGTCATAGATGCACTACTGATCATTTTGTATAGTTTTAGCACCAAGGGTTGTCTGAACAATATAACACCAAATCAGAGCCACATCCCCAATGTTTAGCTTGATTTGCATGGAATAACAAATGTTATACCTTCCTAGATTTCTTGCGATCACTGCTATGCCTCCGAGACTTCTTCGAGTCATCTCTATCATCCCTTTCAGAGCTAACATCATCTGTGTCATGGTGGCGTCTCTTATGCTTCTTTTCTTTATCTTTCTCTCTTCTCTTATCTTTTGAACTATGGGTGTCCACATCAATCTCCATTTCATCTCTCCTTGATCGATCCTTTCCTTTCTCCTTTTCTCTTTCCTTCTCCCGGTCTCTTTCTTTTTCTTTGCGGTCTTTCTCCTTCCTTTCTTTCTCTTTCTCTTTCTCTTTCTTCTTCTCCTTCTCTTCCCGCTCTTTATCCCTTTTTGCCTAACAATAGTAAAAAATTCATATATGAGACTTCAATAATAACAGCTGGAAATATGAGAGACTTCATTAAACATGATCTCACAAACTTATGAATTATATTTATTATTTCAATAATAGGAAATTCATAAAATAAGTTGTTTTCCTACATGATCAGTGTATAGAAGCCATAAATCATGGCCATTACCTTTTCTTCCTCCCTCAGGCGTTCCTTTTCTTTTAACCTTTCTTTCAGGTGGACAACACATTCTTCAAAAAGCTCTTTAGCATAAATCTCGCTGTCCAAGGCTCTAATAAAACAAATCACATAGAACAATCATTTCCTATCTCGAAAATAACAAATAGAAAAACTTGATAATTAGGTTAAAATCAAGACCGGTAGACAAATATCCAAGAAAAATTTTGAGATGTACATGCATTACTCATGTATAGCTCTGAGGCACAAAACAATGTTTTGCACGAAATTAGTTGTTGGAAGCCCAGCATAATCATCATTTGGCTAGGATTTGATGAAACAAGCATCGCATCGGACGCTTGATATGTCTTACATCAGGACTCAGACTAATCAAGTAACAGCAGGATTCACGCATACATGTCTCAGATAATCTCGTTTCTACAGTTTTTAAAATATTATGACATTTAAGAGGAAAGAAATCCACTAGTATGCAGGTTTATCACAAATGCTTAGATCTAAAAAAATCTCTCTCCCAGAATAAAACCTAAATTGTATTCTCCAAATAAATCAAATCTGATAGGTTTTTCTCGAATATGCAGGGGCTGCATATCATTGCATTAATAGAAGAGAATTACAGAACAGACCCAACAAGTTAAGGTATCTAAGGAATTGATTTTAGCTCAGTTGGTAAAGGTTGTCGATGAACACCCTGACCAGCCAGGTTCAAGTCCTCTTTGACACAAATTTGGGTGTCTATTTCTTCTTAATAAAATTCCACCTAGTTCCTCCTAGGTTGGTCAGTTCTTTTTTTTTTTTTTTTTTTGGGTGTGTGTGTGTTACCAGAAACTATAGGATCATATTGCTAGTAGTAAACTCTGCCATGCAAACAGCCATAATTAGTTCAAAAAATGTTTTGATCTCAGACCGACAATTTAACATGTTGAGGATAACCAGGTAAACCAGTTAAGAGACTCCAAGCAATAGTTTAAAGTGCTGTTATATGCTTAAGAAGGATTGCAAGTACCTGAACTCTTGGCTCTCTTCAAATAGTTGTTTACAATCATCCCATGTTGACGAAGCTGATATTTCCTATAATATTTAGCAACACAAATAAATAATATCAGAAGTGTGCTGTCTTACGAGCCTCCTAGTAATCAAGAAGACTGGCATATGTTACTGCAAGCAAAATTTACATTGGTATAAAACAGAAAGCGTTCACAAACTTGCACCTTAAGCCAGCCATTTCACGACTACCATCCCATTAAGTATTGATTAACAATATAACAAGATACGTTTTTTCACGCAACAATATGTTGAGAGAAAACAAATTGTCAAATAAAAAACATATTGGCAAGTCCAATCGACTCACGATAAACTCATACACAAGCTTCTCTGGCAAGGACTGATATTAGCAAGTTATCAAACATCACAATAACCATAGAAATATAGTAGGATATCTGACACATAGAAGTCACACAGAAGATTTTCAGTTTTAAAGCATCACTAAAAATTTGGTCTAGACTGAAAAATTATGCAATCGGTTTTTGGATTCCACAAATATTATGTTGGAACTGCATGTGCTTTTAGTTTTGCAATCAAGGTAAAAAGCATTACAAGTGTATAAGGATGCACAAGTTTACTACAAGTTTATGCAATTAAGGTAAGCTACAATACCTTGATTGAATACAGAAGATCGGAGAAATGTTCACCCAATCGCTGGCGCTTCCTAGCCTCCTTTTGCTCTTTCTCCCTAAGCCTTTCAATTTGATCATCATAAATAATCTGCAACCACTTCAGCAAGTTAAAACAACTGTATTTGAGAAGTACAACATAAAACAAAAACATGTTCGTGTATCAATCTTCATCAGATCAAAAGAAATTCAAACACCACCTTGATGTTGGTGGCAGATATTCCTTTAAAAGCATCATCATTCTGAACAGCAGTTTGGAATTCCTCTAGTGTCCATGAGGTCGTCATTGGAAGCTAGAAAAATTCAGATAAACAAACATCAGGCTGCATATCGATTAAAAGGTAAAACGAAACAATCTATTTTCGATAAAAAACGAAAATTGTGGACCAAATACTTGTACACAACATACCTTTCCAGATTTCACTGCTTCTTTAATTTGAGACCTGTCGTCTTGATACTGAAATATAAAAATGTCACAGAAAACCATAAGTACGTGCAAATAAATTATGGAACACATAGTAAAATATGAAAAATTTCTGTTAATAATCAACTGAAAGTTAAGAACTAAGGCACAATATGTTATGCAGGACACCATTTACAGTAGCAAAGCACAGCGTATAACACAGTATTATTTCCACTCTAATGCAGGCATGAAGCTTATGACAACATCAGGCACCATAAAGATGACTAAGGCACAATATGTTATTGAGGGACCAATTATAGTAACACACTATTCTTTGCACTCTAATGCAGGCATGAAGCCTCTGACAACATGAGGGCCGCAGAGATGATGCAGAACAATTTAATAAACAAATTCCATGCTATAACAATATGATGTGATGAAACAAAAATACAGTATCAGCATCAAAATATTTTCAGATACCAACTGTACTAAGTGTTTATTGCATCGATAATGAAGGTCCAGTATACCCGCAAAAAAATGGTCAAACAGCAAGATTATCCTAAGAAAAAAAAAACTGTTTTACTACAACAAATTAATAAAGATTTCTGTATTCCTAGTCCAAGCAACTCCTTTTTCAATCCAAGAGAATGTGGCAAACAAATTTAAAAATTTGCAGTCCCATCAATCAAATTAAAATTTATGATGAAGAATCAGAGCAAATAGCATATGTGCAAAAGTAAGGGTCATTAGAATAAACCATTGTTACATAGGATAGCATTATTCCAGATATAGAAAGAAAGAATTTTCAGAATAACCTGTTTCTCAAGCTCCTCCAGCACATCCTCAAAGAGCTCTTTTGGAGTGGAACCAGAAGTATTTGAGGCTACTGCTATGTAAGCATGTGAATCTTTTATCTGTGAATTTGTAAGATGTAAAGAATCAGAAAAAAAAAATTTGTAAACCACTTTATTTAATTGCAACAATGAATATTCCATGAACCTGTGCACAATAATCACGCCATCGAGTTCTTGCAGTAATTTTGCCATCAGTGACATGTTCTTCCAACATTTTACGAAACTCATCACGATTTTTCCTCTCCTGTCTCCTTGCTTGTTCCTGAATGTGTACAATAGCTTAATGTTTGAACTATGGGAACAGACCATTACAACAGAGATAAGAGAAAGCAGTACCTTTTGTGCCCGCTTCTGTTCTTCCTCTTCTTTCTCCAGATGACGTATGTAATCCTGCAATAAATAAAAATGAATATTTGAACTTGAACCAAGATGACAAAAGTTGACATAGTTAAATTACTAACTTGAAAAATATCCAGGCGGTCAATCTTTTCAAGTCGAGAACAGCGCTCATCGTCTTCCAGCCGCTCTTGAACTTTTCTCCACTGGGTACTTACCTGCAGCAATCAATATTTATTTTCAACTGTAGAACTTTGTCCATTACTAGCCGACCCCGACTTGATTAGGACTAAAAGGCTTTGTTGTCGTAGAGTTTTGTCAATAATTAATTGATAAGAACTCAAAGAAATAAACCTTAATGAAGTCACATGATTCTAGGAACGCCCGGTATTCTGCTACATGCTTTTTGTGTTCTTCAGCAGCCTTGGCTTTTTCCTACAACAGCAAAAGTAGAAAATACACAGTATCAGTACAATCATTTCATAAATGACAATCAAAGCACAATCAACAATATGCAACAACAGTCATGTTTAATTCTCAACATATCAGAAACTGTTCCTGCAATTCCTTTTGAACATAATGCCAGTGAGTACAGAATAGGGCACGTTACAAATAACAAGCTCATAATACGACTAATCCTATCCTAGAGTGGCATAGGCATCAAAGAATGACAAGCAAATATCCAAAATTCATAAAGGGGGTATGATCCAATTACCTATTTCTAATAAACTTTTTTAAGAGGAATCTAATAAAATTATTAATCAATGGAGTATTCAACATATTGCATTACTAAGTGTCTGGAGCATAGAGCCATCAACAAATATGTCAGTAAACTTCTTTGTTTTGCTAGTACTACTACAGAGAAGGGCAAACGAAAGTGCAGGCTTCAATCTTTCTAGTTCAATACAAGTACTACCACAACCTCGAGTCAGTGGCACCACTTAATATTAGAGAACCTTTTTATGTAGTTCTGTGATATAGTTCTCAAACAGATCTTCACGTTCCCTTGGACGCTCAACAGCTTTGAATCTTTCATCCTCTTCAAACATGAGTATTGCTTTGCTGCACAAAGATTAATGAAGAAAATCAACGACTAACAACTGTATAGTTTTTGTATCCAAATAACAGCCAGGAGTTGGATGGAATACCTCCATCTTGTTAGTGATGTAAGCTCCTTGCATTCCTGAATACAATGAAACATTCAATACAGTGCAAGAAAAAAGAAAACTGGGTATACTTGCTATAGCTAACTTACTTCCAGCATCGTGATAAAATCATCACGTGCCTTCATCTGTTTAAAACGCTTTTCTTCGGCTTCAATCTTTTTTCGCTGGTTCAAGTACTGCAGTAATAGAATTATCAGACCTGACCATTGATGAACCATTAAACTTAAGAAAAAACTAGAAATTCATAAGAACAGAAGACGAACCTCATTGAAAGCTTGCTTTCTCTCTCCTAGAGTTTTCAAAGCACCATAACGCTTGTCATTTATGATGACCCTCATAGCCTGAAAATATCATGTCAGTGCTATGCAATTCATTTGTTATCATTAAAAAAAGGGCAGCCCGATGCATGTACTCCCACTTGCGCGGGGTCCAGGGAAGGGTCCAACCACTTTAGGTCTTTTGTAAGCAGCCTTTCCAAGCATTTCTGCAAGAGGCCGTTTCCAGGACTTCAACCCATGACCTCATGGTCACAAGGCAACAGCTTTATCGCTGTGCCAGGGCTCCCCGTCTCATTAGTTATCATTAAGTTAACTAAAGTTGCATACCTGGTCCCACGTCCAATCAGACTCAACATTTACCGACTCAAGAAGGGACTTGAATGCATTTTTTGCATCCTATATGTCAAAAACATATCTATAATGAGACTGGGACTTCAATAATAAGCATCTGATTCTTAATTTACTTATTTGTTAAGTCATCCTCACCAACTTATTGGCATAGACAACAGGTTCTTCTTCATTAGCTTTCTCCTCCAAGGGTGTGATGTTGATCTTCCCTGCGACAGGCATGGTCTTTTTGGCCTCCTATAGAATAGTATCAGAAAGCAAATCAATTACAAAGCATTTTCTATAGCCTATAGAAAGCAATCCTACCTCCAAATCTTCAGGAGATGTAGCATCTTCTGTGTCAGCAGCAATTCCTATAGACGAATTTACATTGTTGTTTCTGCAAATTTCAACAAACGCAGCATGTTAGAATTCATTTCAGCAGTCTCATCATATTATAAATGAGTGAAGGGAGAGTAGTAAATATATGTAGAACCTGCTGCTCCCTGCATCTGTTGCAACTGATGAAGCTTCAGTGCCTGATGTAACTGGAACACCAGCAGGATTTGGACCCCCGTTTTGCATGCTAATGTTGGAAGAACCAGATGTGTTGTCCACATTATGCGATGTGCCAACACCAGGAGGAACAGACTTTGTTGATGTATCAAGCGAGATGGAAGCAATTGTACCAACTGCTGATGAAGACTGATTAAGAGGTACAGCAGAGGGTTCCATAGAACCAGAACCAAGGGCACCAGCAGTTGTTCCCGTTTCTCGGTTAGATTGTTGGTTTGATGCCTTTTCTGCCAATTCACGTGCAATCTGAAAGAACAAAGTAATTGCAGCGATATTGTAAGTGCCAATTGGACAAATAACGATGCCATATGAAAAGGGAAAGGAGAAAACCTTTAACTCATCAGGAATACTCCATTTTGATTGCTTCGTTACTTTGTTGTAATAATATCTGAAATGATGGAACAGTCAGAGTATGGAAACATATGAATCACTGACAGGTAATAAAATAGCTGTAATAATTTCAGATACAGCTTACTTTCGACCTTCCGCTGTAGTAAATTCCTTCCATTCAGTCGAGGCATCCGCCCTCTATAAAAATGCCAAGATAGTAGTGCATTGAATACAGCAACGATGCACTCAAAACATACAAAAGTTGAATCATGAAAGAAGTCTTGCAACGATAGAATTTGAGAGACATGGGTGGCTTCAGGTGATGACACGTGTATTTTGTGTGAGGTATCAAATTATTGTCATGCCACCTCATTGAAAATTTGACGTGTCAAATTTTTGTGTGACCCCTATATTTGTTTATATTTATAATTATGTTTTCAACTCTTGACAATTTTGTTTGAACCGCTACCTTTTTTAGTTTTATGGGCGTGGCGGAGCGCGCAACTGGATCTGCTTGTTTAGATTACAGGAGAGAGGGGGAGAGGGGGGAGGGGAGGGGGGGAGAGAGAGAGAGAGAGAGAGAGAGAGAGAGAGAGAGAACGTTTGAATTAGGCAAACTAGCAAGAAACATGCACCATATTCTGTATTGAAGTATAGGGTGACAATGACGTTAACAAAGGAAGGGCACATCAGAATTATTTTATTGTGTTTGACAATTGTTTGGACCCTAACTTTATTAGTGGGAAAAAGCAGGCATAAAACACAAAATTTGCATTGAATGTCCAAAAAGTTCACGAGAACTTATCAATGCAAAGAGTATCAATTTGACACTTCAGCTAAGGGAACTAGGCGCATGCGTATAAATGATGCATATAAGGCTATAAGCTTAATGAGCAGCTAACCTCCAAAGGTGTCATCAGCTCAACAGGTTTCTCCCAACTTGATTGTCTGGTTTTCTTATTATAGTAGTATCTGGATTGTGATGGGAAAAGAAATCAACGCAAATTAAGGGAATACAAGCATGGAATAGTTAAATTGCTATAGAAACAAGAAGTCAATAACACAAAGTAATAGGAATCTGACTAACTTTTTCCCATCAGTCGCGGTGTGTTCTTGCCAGTCCGAAGAGCTAGACTCAGACGAGTTGACCTTGTCATTATCAAACTCAGTTATTACAAAGTTTATACAACATTTAACATACAAGATATAAAAGAAAATGACCCAGCAGGGGTTTCAAAAAAAGTTTTTGCAGACAATCAAGTGATGGAGCAGAGGTACCAATACTTACTGAAGGTACAGTTGGTGGAGCTGACGATGGCGGATGCCCAGCCTGCACTATAGCTGTCACATGAGGCGCATTCTGGGCTGGAGCTGTACCCCAAGGTTGCATTACAGAAGGAACTGGTGTAGGTTGATACTGTAATATATGTACACATATAAAAGGGTTACTAACTATTAAGAACGGGATTGATTCAGTATAGCCCAAAATAACCAATAAAAGTAAAAACAGTTTAGTTGCAAAAGATGATCAATAAAACTAACCGTGTAGGATGGAGGAGCCATAGGTGCGCCCATGGTGGGCAAATGGCCACCAGCATATGCAGCTTGTTGCTGCTGCTGCTGCAATGGCGCTGATGACATCGGTCTAGCTGGCTGATATGCCATAGAAACTGCTTGTGATGAGGGTGGACCTTGAGCAGAGTGAGGCAAATGCTGCCCAGGTTGTGCAAAATGTGGCATCTGTCCTGGCATGCCTGGCATGGGCTGACCAACCGGTCGAAACTGCTGCCCTGCTGGTTGCATGAACTGAGGCTGTTGTGGAGGAGCCCCTGGCCTAAACTGAAATTCAATTATGCAAGATCAGTGTTAGACACTTAATATAAAATGTGGAGGTGATAATAGGGGGCAATAAACTCTGACGTTCCAGTTTACCTGCATAGGCATTGGTGGTCCAATATTTTGTGGTGGAGCGCTAGAGCCCATCATGGGAGGCCTGGGAGGCTGCTTGAAAAAGAGACACTTACAAAATGGTATACAACAAGGAACAATTTAAATTTATATCACACGGCAGAAGCTACCTGAGGCGGCCCAGAAGGCTGCATATTACTCGCCATCAAACCAAATCAAACAGTGATACCAGAAACAGGATATGTATCAGCTGACGATTACCTAAACAATTGAAGAATAATAAAAAAGGTTTGAACATGACATGAGTATGATTAATCAAGCACTGAAGAATTGAAACAGCTAACATAAAAGCACTACTTGCCACGTGCCCACTACAAAACTGTTATACCAAGAAGTACCAACAAAAACGGTTTACACATGTAGGAAACTCTGCACTTCAGCATATAAATAATCAAGTTTGCCGCACGAAAAATGGTGTAACCGCCTTCCTATCTGAAGGGAATACGGGCTTTTTCCCCTTTTGTCGGAAGTGAATTTCTTTGTCGGATAGGCTCGCTTGAACCGACTAACCATTAAAGGCATGTTTGGTTGGAGCCCTCCCATAGGCAGCCTGGACCAGGCACGCACACCAGTCGCAGGCGTCTGTCCGAAATCGGACGCCTGACACTGCTGCCTGGCTCAAGCGTGTTTTTGTGAGCTTCAATCAAACTAGCCCTAAAAAAGCTACAGACGAGCCAACTTGGACTGTAAGGAACACAAAACAGTGTGCTCTGATATTGTTACCTATATCTATGAACAGAGGCGGACCGACCAATAGGACGAGGTAGGGCAGCCGCCATACATAACACCAACAGAAAGAAAGGCTCCTCCCCTCTCCACGGAGATTTCCGGCCCCCTTTTCGCCAGACGCAGCTGCATCTCATCCCCATCCTCGGTGGGGATGGAATCTCCCCGCCCCCATCCACGTCCCCCGTCCACGGGCAAAACGTTCTTCGGCCCCCGGGCTGGGATCAACCCGTCCCCGCTACAACAGCTAGCTTAAAACCCTAAATGTCAAACTCGAGGAGGGAGGAGGATTCGAGGGTTGGGCAGGAGAGGTCAGCTCTCACCTTCCGTCGAAGCTGGACGAGGAGTACTAACACAAGCCAAGGTGGCAGGCTTGTATAGCACTACCCCGTTCTGGCCGCGGGTGCTTGCCCGGAGTCGGAGCCGTCGCCGCCGCCAGGCGCTAGCAAAGTAGTAAGGCAGAGAGAGGGGAGGGGGGCACCGGGGCATAGACGGAACCGGAACCACTGCCCGTGCTTGAGGCACGTTACCTGGTGCCGTTCCTTCCGGGCCTCGAGCCGCGCTACTCGTAACGATTGAGTAGCGCGGCCCAATAAATCCCACTTCGAGTAAGACTTTTCCTTTTCTTTCTTTTCTATTAAATAATAAAAAACTATTCATATTAATTTTACAATAAATTTTTAACCCTGCATGATACGTTGAAATTTTAGTTGTAGTTTTATACTAACAAAAAGAGTGAAGTTTCATTGTACATGAAGGTAGATTATTTAATTTGAGTATAAGGCAACACCCTTTTAACAATATTTATAGTTCTTATCTAATCAGTAACTGATGATAGCTTAGTGGTAAAATGTTTGTCTTGATTCTTGGAGGTTATGAGTTTAATTTCTATGTTAACCTAATTTTATACATAATTCAGTGAAGTGTATGTCTTTGGACTAATTTTACGGTTGTGGTTTTGTTGATGATGTTAATCAGATGGCTGATGTGTGTTGATGACGTGACGCAATGTAGTGTGAGAGAATTGGGATAGTGAAAAATGCTTAACATATAAATTACAATAGAATAATTAATTCTATTATTGTAAGATATTTTATATCAGTAAAAATTAAATTTCACTATCATCTTTGCAAAAAGAAATAATTATCAGAACAATATGGTTTCTCTAATGGAACGTTTGATTTTTTTTGGAACAATTTAAAGCATTCAAAAATTCAAATTCAAAAACATAACTTCATTTTTTGATTGTCAATACTGGAATAATTAATTTCACTGTCAATAATGAATTTTCTCTACATAAACATTTGAATTTTTCAAAAAAATTAAGAAATTCAATTGGAAAAATTTGTGCATACAGGAAAGCTTCTTTTTGCATTAGTTCTAAAGAGTACAATAGTTCAAACGAATTTGGAACAAAGTTACAATTTGAGGAAGATCAATCTGAAGTTTTGAAGCCAAATGGATTCTCGCCCAATAAAAAGGTCAACAGCTGTCCCTCCGTCGCTCCCTCTCTTCCAGTCCGCCGCACATATATCAGCCGCCCACTGCCGCAACGCACGAATCCTAAAGTGCACTGCTTCGAAGCTAGAGGTAGTGTCTTGCATATTGGAACTACGCTTAAAGGGGCACTGCACATGGAATAAATTGCGGAGATAGGGACCTTTGGAGTCTGACGGGCTGGGCTCTACCTTTATTAGGTTTGAAAAACCGACATGGTTAATCAAGTTTCTAGTAGTGTATGATGACCGTATTAAAGAAGGAAAACGTTTCACATATAATCTATTTGCCGACTTTATTCCGACCAAATGTTCAGACCTTTTTATTGATGTATGAATAACTACTTAAGTGATTTTAGACATTAGATTTTCGATTAAAAAAGAGTGGTATATAGTAGTACTCATTAAATAAGAATTTATAATGGCATCACTTAGAATGTTTGCAAATATAAAATTAGAAGTTGTCTTCAGTATTGGGCACTGAGGTGGTGGATTTATGACCCAGAACTAGATGGGGAAAGGTTTCCGTCATGAAAATCATTTTGGTAAATGATACTGTTCCATAATACAGAGAAATACTAAGAGCATCTTCAATGGAGAGCCTAAAATATTTCTTAAATCAAATTATAAAGGATTTGAGTAAACAATCATCTTTAATAGATATCTCAAAACTGTTTCTATTTTTTGGCTCCCAATAAATTTTTCTTATTTCTATCCAGAAATAGAAAAAAAAATAAGCAATGTTAATTCCATCGTCCGTTGGCCGGACTATTTTTTTTAAACCACCAACTAGGATTAGGATCGAAGAGAAGAGGCCGGACTCTCTTTTTTAACCGTTGACTAGGATTAGGATTGGAGAGAGGATGTCGGATACTTATTTTAGATTAAAAAACTACTGATATGGCATGACTTAAAATTTAAGGGTCTATTAATACGCATTCTGTTCGAAAAAAGAATAAAATTTAAGTTTTAAATTTTTTTGGTTGCTCTTAAATTAATGTTTTTAGGACTCATATTTAAATGGACCGTTAGAGATGCTCTAATTTCCTCAAAAACAGACCTTCAAAAGCTGGATTTTGATGAGGACTCTGGCTTCTCTAGGTTGACGAGGATACAGGTTAAAGTTAAGCAAATTCCTTCTAACCATCAAAAGATATATCATTCCTTCACAGACCATTCAAAATTATAAGTTCTCTTTACAGCCATCAGTTTATATTTTTGATCTTACATTAGAGACCACACTTCCATTAGATCTTACATTCGATCACCTAATACAATCACATGATGGGAATACGCATCGGATGAGGGGAGCAATATCCGTCGAAATATATCGAGTTTGATTTGAAAAAGAAAAGGCCGAGTTTTCTACAAGATGAGCTCCTCTTTTCGAACATGAAAACACTGCATGGCGTGAGACTCGGCCGGCCACTGAAGAATAAACTCATCTGGCACTGCCAATAGGATTAAAATTCAGAATCCTACTAGTGTCAAAATACGCCTGACCTGCTCTATATTGCTGTAGCCTTAATGGCCAAGGAAATTAAAAAGCGTCCGTGATCCGAAAGACTCACGATAGTTTTCCCTTCTGTTCTGCCAACATTATTCAAGCTAAGCATAAGTCAATGCTTAGGAGTTAGGAAACGTTCTGAAGAAGCCCAACCGTGCCGTGGAATCTGTCTGGCCCCTGAGAGCCCAAGCCAACCAATATGACGGCACCTCACCTGAGCTGTTCCTGTTCTGTTCCTCCCTGCTGGTTTCTGTCGCGTGCTGCGCGCCTCTGCGGCCACAATGCCCACAACGATGCTCGGCGCAAAGATGCAGTAGTAACCTAGTAGTACTAGTGCAAGGGAAGTATACGTAGTAGACTGTGGGACAGTCTGTACTAATAAGACCTGCATTCCGTTTGTTCTTCTGATCATTCCGTTTCAATCCCATTGCTCCCAATCGGGGCAAGCCAAACCACTTCTGTAATACATAGTTACTCCAATGATGGTGCAGAGGCAGCATGACTCGAGCAAGCCAAAGAAAGGAATCAAGACTCGATGGCACGCTGCCGCCACCACTGGGAAGAGGAAGAAGAAGAAGTAAAAAACAATTCCTCTTTTCGTTTGCTGCAAGACTGTGTATTGGGTACGGCGATGTTTCTTTCAGTAATGGTGGATGGACCGCGGCACCGAAACGGAAGGCGCGCCGGCCGGTTTGCTACCCGGAGAGGAGGAGGAGTCGGCGGCGTGCGGGTTGCAGTCGGCGGAGAAGAAGTCGTTGCGCTCGAGGAGGGACCGGACGCCGGGGTCCTCCTTGCCGTTGGCGCTCGGGTTGGGCTCCAGCGAGCAGTCGTACCCGGCCGGGCACACGCAGCACCACGCCGCCGCCGCCGCCGAGGGTTGGGCTGCTGATCCAACCTCGCTGGAGGAGTTGTCTCCGCCACCACGGTCGGAACCAGTACCGAAACCGTCCCGCCGCCGGCTCCTCCCACTCCTGCTTCCCCCGGTCTCCTCGACCACCGAGACGCCGCGCCAGCAGGACGACGCGGCGGCCGGCAGCCCGTCCCGGACGGCCCTGGCCACCGCCTCCCGCTTCTTCCCCTGCCTCTTGCGCCGCCACAGCTTCTTGCCTCCTCCTCCACCCTCCTCCTCCTCCGCCGCCTCCTCCGCCTTACCAGACGAAGAAGAGGACGCAGCAGCTGCCGCCGCCGCCGCGCCGGGGGGAGAGGGCTGCCTCCGCCGGCGTAGGAGCGCGTCTCGCCCTCCGTTCCCGCGCCCACCATTGGCACGGCTCTGCCCTCCCGCATACATGCAACCGCCGAGAACGCCCCCGCGCGACAGGGAAGAAATCGGCGCCGGCGCCGGCGCCGCTGGTCGATTGATCAGGCTCCAATTGTCGGTCGCCGAACCAATCCGCCAGCACCGCCGGCGCGCCGCGATGGTGGTTCGGATTTAACGGCGGCGGTGGTTTCTTCGAGGGATTGGAGAGGGGGCAAGAAGGGAGGGGGGCGAGAAGAGCAACGCACCCAACTCGATTTCGCTGGGCTATTATCGTGCACAGCCTCGCGCACGAGTGTCTGCGCTCTCGCTTTCGCGTCGCAACTGGGAAGAAAAACGATTTGCCTCGTTGTCAAAAAACAAAAAATAAAAGGAAAAGAAAACGCGAATGTGAAAGCAAATGGGACGGACGGATTGTATAGGAGGAAGGTATATGCGAGAGTAAAGATAGATGAGATAAGGGAATTGCTAATTTGCTGGGATATGAAAATGGATGTTCTACTCGTTTCGCTCACCGCTCTAAATGGTTGGATCTGAATCTAACGATTTATAAAAATAGTTTCTTTTTCTTTGGTCAATACATTAAAAGATATCGTTACTAGGAATACACCACGTAATCTTAAAAAGACAAATTCTAGTATAGAAAAAACAAATCAAAATCCAAAACAATGTGACGGCGTGCTGCCTCGCCTGAAAGCATGTGTCGTTTTCAGATGACTGAGCACTAAGAAACATATAAAGGTAATGAACGTTTGATTACAATTTAATAAATCGACTTGTATAATATGGCGAGTGACATTTGGATTATGAGCGGCGGTTGGTTGAGAAACACATTCTAAATTGTGCTCAGTTGATTCTCTATAATAGAAAATTATGAGTGATGGATGGTTTATTATGAATCTCTACTAGTACTAATTAATTTTGTAACGATTATCCGCGCGCCTTGTAATCCAGCCCCTGCCGCACTTGTCTCCACCTGCAAGTTTTTGTCAGCCGTACCTTTCTCCCTCACGTTGCCTACTTTACTTGACTCAACCTCCATTGTTATTGGACAAAGCGACGCCTCAAAGCTTGCGAACAAAGGCAACGACCATGAAGAAGCAGCATGAGGACCTGTGTAGCCTATTTCCTCGCGGGATCTATCCCCTCTCGGAATAAATCAAACTTGATAAGAAGGATCGAGGATCAGCAGGGAAGAAGGGAGCAGTTCCTAGCTGGCTAGTTCATTTGAACGGGAAGCTATTGGAGCAGCTATTTCCAGCTTCACAAGCGGCTCTTCCGACATGCAAAGCTGGACCGGCAGGGAGCAAAAACAAATGGGGCCTAATACTATCAAGCCCACACGAAGTTTAAAGATTAGATCTAATTATATATATTCAAACTATTAATAGGCTGTTTAAAAATTAAGAGAATCAAATATGAAAATTATTATCTAGACAATGTAGCTAGAAAAATCAAACAAGTTCAAAGACCGACCATACACGTTGCAATATGTAAAATATAAATAACTAAATTTGTGCTCTATCTATGAAAAAAGATACAAATTTCCATGTCATTTACAAATATATTATAAATTAAAAATTTCCATTTATCAATGACACCAAGCTACTATATGTTGGATCGTGGTAGTGTTTAGACCACGGTTTGACGTCTGGAATAAGGATGGATGGAGAGATTCCGAGTTATTGCGTAGTAGTCTCACCTGTCAAAAGAATTTGCTATTTTGTAGCTAGTTATAGATTATTTCTATTCTTTATATATCATATTTTAAAGCATTTTTGAAATAATGAATTAACATAAATCTTACATCAAATATATTTATGAAATATTATTGGACTACATAAAATAAATAAAATCTTTTATTTTTGAAATGTAAGTCTCATTTCGAAGACTCTTCTCTTTAGAGATTTTGAAGTTTCACAACCTAAAGTCTTTGCCTCTTTTTAAGTTTTTGAGATCATAATTATATCTTATCAAAGGAATGGAATTAACAATACAACATAAATTACAGATGTATGTAGTTTGCACATCCCCAATATATGGTGAGATAGAAAGATATTGAGATTGATGTTGAGTTTGAAAAATATTGATTTGTTTGATGATACATAATAACAAAATGATTTGTGGGACTTCGGTCGAAGAACACTCGAAAACACGATTTCGTCGGTGGGACACTCAGAACATCATTTGTGAAAAGGAGGCCACAACCATTATTATAACATCATTTACTTGTATAGAATGACCATTTTGCCCTACAATCTTCTTTGGGTATAGCTAGTTCTAAAATTTTTAGTTACAAATCTGGGCAAAGTTTTCATTTTGATCAATGACGAAAGTTGTACGCCACATGACGATTTATCTTCATAAAAATCGTCAAAATCTTTGAAGGAATATAAGTGTTGATAAAAAATACTACACTTAAATTCCCTCAAACGTTCTGCCATTTGGCTTGTAAAGAATGTTGCTAAGTGTGAAAGGAATGTACATGTTGTTGGAGGAAGGTATACGTGAATGAATAAAGAGTGATTTGGATTTGATTCTTTTATCTCGGCTGCTTATCTTTCTTAAGGGATATCGATTGGTGACCAGCAAGGCGCCAGTTGGATTGGGTGGTTAAGCAACACGTTCTGGGGGCACAAGTAAAAAGAGAAAATTTTCCCGAAGCGGCACCCTTCTGTTCTTTTTATGATGCTAGTTCGATATCATTGACTTTAAGTCATTTGTGTTCCGTTTAGCTTTTGGCGAATTGTCTTCATGAGAAACTTGCAATTATTTTTTACAAGACATGTAGATGATTCTATGAACGTGGGAAAGCATGACCGTCTTTTACGAATAAGGTTGCATGGCTTTTTGTTTTTTTGGGAAACATGACTTGTTGATAGACACGTACAGTATAATTTTGATGTTAGCCATGCAAACGTGTTCTTTTCTCTTTTTAAATCCTCATAGCTCTTTCATACAACATCTGTTTTCCGATTTTATTTTCACGGTTGTGTTCTACATGACGAGACGAATAAAACACCATCTCACTTTCATATATTTTGAAGGATCTTTTAAAAAATAATTTTCTACTATGCATAACATATAATGTATACTACATAAGCATTTATGTGAAATGCTAATACGGCTAGACTCTATTTGCTACTAATATGTAACTGAAATTTCTATCAGAGAATAATAATAGAATTTTCTACTATACACGTAACAGAATTTCCTACGTAAGGATTTATTGTAAAAGTTAAAATATCTAACATCTGATATCAAAATAATAGCAAAATTCGCTATATGCTAGATAATATAGTTTGACATCAAAATAGTAACCTAATTTGTATATTATATAAAATATAAGTAAATGTTATGTAGCAAATTGTGTACATATGTAGTATTAGCATTTCATGTTATTTCAGAATTTCTCAAAACATGTACATGTGAGTTCTTGTTTTTTCAGTTTGCCATCTAGAACGCAACGGTGAAAGTGGAATCAAAAACAGACTTACGTAATATGAGAGAGATAAACAATTTAAATTGGAGTTAGCGTGGACTTTGAACCAGTGATTAGAGCATCTCCAAAAGACTAGTAATATTATTAGCCAAATTTACCTAATTTATTCCCTTTGTAAAATATACAAACTCTTAAAAAGATAGAGTAATCCAACAAATCATGTATATTGACTTGTTATATTTAAAATTATTTACGTCATCCTCCACTTTTTCTATTCTCACGCGTGATCTAACTTGACTTATTCTTTTTTTTTTACTTACCGCTGAGTTCATGTGTTGCACGAGATCACGGTCAATTGTCGTCGTATAGAAGCTGCTATGTTGGGAAACTTATCGTTCTTGGAAGATTGATCTTTGCACCCATATTGATCTGTTCTTTATTGTTGTCAGCTATAACACATCGCTATAACTAGAAGAAAAGCAGCACCCTGATCTATGGCTAGTAATCTTGATCGCTAGTGCTGCTGCAGGTTCATGGATCCAGGAGGAAGGAGGAGGTTAGACGTGCAAGAAGGAAGAGGGAGACATGAAAAGGACGACGACGCGCGCTAAGAATATGCAAAAGCAAGCCGCGCTCGTGAGCCAAATATGCTTAGTAAGGAGGACGGAATAGCAAAGGAGAAAATATAGTAAAGAAGATAGCTAGTCTGTTAAATAGCTAGCTATATTTAGCTTTATCATTTGTTTTAGCTCTCCTGTTGAAGTTTCTCTTACAAGTTTCAGTTTTTGGAGAACAACCAGTGATTACACTTTTCTGTTTTTGAGAACAACTAGCGATTAAAATGGACAAAATAGTTTAGTTAACAAAACAGTTTAAACTGGAACCCACATGGGCCATCTTCTTAACTGGGCTACCTCACACCAGTAGCCCACATACGCCTTCACTCTTACAGCACAACACAAACCGGACTGCAGCCCGCGACTTGACAAAAGCCCATTTTTTATAAACATAGCCATTAGGACAATGGTTACGGTTCAAAAATAATTTATAATTATTATAATAATGACTATTACCTCCTGATTTTTTATTGACGTTCATCAATACAAATTTACACTAATAGAAGTCAATAATTAAAAGATTCACATTTACGATGAATATGTCATTTATTCTCAATGTTATTTGAAATCTCCTAACATTTTGTTTAGATAAAAAAAAACTCTTAATATAAACCAATACAGTATTACTTTTTCGAATCCTACTACTATAATGCATTGAAACATCTATTTTATGTCCACCACCCTACCAATATACCTTCCTTTCTAATTATATCTTTCAAATTAGAAAAAAAAATTGAATATTAACTCAATTCGAGAGTCCTCAACTCAACATCCGACGGATTATATGCCTCTAAATTAAATCGTGCGGGCCATAATTATTTTTGGATCTCTAATCAAAGAATCCTAGCATCTTCCTAGAACAAATCTATTGTAACTTCCCTCAATGAAATCTAAATTCATGAAGAAGGAAATTCCAGCTGATACCAAATCAATTTCATGTGCCGTCGAATCGCGCCCCCGACGTCGCGCCCCCTGACCGCCGTACACCGAGCCGCCGTGTCCTTCTCGCTGAGGACGCCGCCGCCGCCACCAGGTCCTTCTCGCTGAGCACGCCGCCGCTGTCGCCTCTTGTTGCTGTCTGATTTGGGTTCTAAAGGAAGCGACGCAGCAGCCAAATCTCACAATAGCGCCTGTTGCCTCTGCGTCCCTTTGTATCAAAGAAGGTTGGTTGATTCATGGGTTTAGATTAGGGTAGATTTTGAAAAATTTTCTGATCTATTTTTTATGTTGCAAGATTTATGTCCTCAAGTTTAGAGTGGAAGAAATTTATGGTGGTTGGCGTGTCCTTGCCGGTCCATATCGCCGCCCCACAGATTGACCGCATCTACAACCGCTCTCGGGGTTGCGCCGGCCACCAAGGCGCATTAAGGACCGTCTTGCCCTGCTTCTCCCATGACTTCAATGCCCACCGATTCGTCGCATCTGTAGCCTCTGAGTTGTTATGGTTGACAGTGCAACAGACAAACACATTTGGGAGGTAGAAGACACACAAGGCTTCCAGCTATTCTATGTGTGTCCTGCAACCCCGGTGTTTACCGATAGCTCAGCCATCTTCATCTTTGTTAGGTGTGGTTAGCTGCTGCTGCTGCTCCTCATTATCATTACAGAACACAACAACGATATTGATGAGCCTAGAATTCAAAGGTAAGCATAATATATTTATATTTTTTCGTTTAGTTGCTTAATTCTTATCATGTGTTTCCTTTTAGATGCTTATTCCTGTTTTGTATTAATGACTGTTTGTAAATGTTCTAATTTATAATTTTGAACAAAATACACATTACTTTTTTCAGGCTATATTTTAGAATTACGATTAATTCAGTATTCCCTCTATATACTGATGGTCATCTGTAGATGTTCTAATTTATAGTTCTGAACAAATATACACTTTATCTTTATGGCTATATACCATAATTTTAATCAGTTGATTCAGTTGCTGTCAAAACGTAGCGTTAGCACAGACAGATGAACTAGTATAAATATAAGAATAGTGAAGTCGTGCAGATCAACATAAATAACACCCGTTCATTAGCAAGTAGCAACAGACCCAAACTAATTAAGAAAAGGATACATCAGAACGTAACGCAATAACCCAAACTCATCATCGCCTTTGAATAGAACACAATACATCGCCTTTGAAACAGAGAGGGGTCTCGTGGAGAATGTTTGGAATCAGCCAAAAGGAAACCCAGAGATCACAGGGTGGTCTTTGAGGCCCTCCTGACGAGCACAGCCCAGCACATGACCCTGTAGAGCAGGAAGAAGCCTATCATGACACCGACGTTGACCCACTTCATGCCCTCGTCGATTCCTCTGTCCCTGAGCACGTCGGCTCCGGTCTTCAAGCACGCGCCGCCAGCGCCGCCGCCTATCCACGCCACGCACCTGTCCCCGGCTCTACCTCCGTACTCGTTGATGAGCAGCAGGTCGAGCGGGTACCTGTACATGGACACGTAGTACATGAACGCCCAGTACCTCGGGATGCTGTCCCGGGGTATGAAGTAGCCGGAGAAGAGGAAGAAGACGCCGAGGAAGACGCAGATGAGCGCGTTCCCGAGCACGAAGTCCGGCGACACGGCGCTGAGGAAGAGGACGAGGGAGCTGGCCATGAGCACGATGAGCCAGACGGCGAGCACGAAGAACGCGAACGCGGCGACCGGCGCCGCGCGGAGTCCGGCGAGCCAGTAGAGCGGTCCCGAGAAGAGGAGCGAGACGGCGAGTAGGCATGGCGCGAAGACGAGCGCGTTGGCCAGCACGTAGGAGGAGAGGCGGTACGCGCGGCGAGAGGCCTCGCGCATGAGCACGCGGCGCTCGTGGAGCAGGATCGGGAGCGCCTCGACGGTGGAGGAGAGCAGGAAGCTGAGCGTGAACGCGAAGAGGCCCAACCGCAGCGCCACGCCGTCAGGGTTGTCGGGCGCGATGCGGAAGTAGACGCTTCCGAGCCCCAGCCCGGCCACCATCGCCTGCGCGGCCCGCGCCGCGAAGAGCTCGCGCGTGCGGTACATGGTGCGCCAGCACCGCACCGTCAGCGCCGCCACCTCCGTGGCGCGGCTGCAGTAGCCGTGATCTGGGACGTCGATGCCGCCAGTGGCAACGAGGCGGACCTCTGCTTCCTCGTCGACGTGGTTGTCGCGGTGGTGTTTGGCGTGGTCCTCCTCGAGCTGAGCCGTGACCTCCATGGCGAGCTCGAGCGGGTTGAGCTGCACGGGGACCTTGTGGCCCAGCCTCGATAGCGCGTCCTCGAGCGACCTGAGCGTGCCGCAGTGCGCGACGGCGCCGCGCGACAGCAGCAGCATCGAGGAGACGTACCCGAGCATGCGGTAGCTGGGCTGGTGGATGCTGAGCACCACCACCTGGCGCCGCGCGCGGGCCACGTCGCGCAGCAGCGCCAGCACGTCCACGGCGGACCGGCTGTCGAGCCCCGACGTGGGCTCGTCCAGCAGCAGCACCGGCGGGTCGTGCACGATGTCCACCGCGATGGACACCCGCTTTCGCTCGCCGCCGGACACCCCGCGCGACGAACAGGACACGCCGTCGCCGCCGCCGCCGACGTAGCTGTCGGCCACATCCGACAGGCCCAGCTCCTGCATGAGCGCCTCCACGCGCTCGCGCCGCTCCCGCGCGCTCGCGGCGCCGCGGAGCCGGAACCGCGCCGCGAAGAGGATGGTCTCGCGGACGGTGAGCAGCGGGAGCAGGTTGTCGTCCTGCGTGACGAACCCGCACAGCCGACGCAGCTGCGCACGCGAGGTCACCGCGCGGCCGTTGAGGGTGATCGTGCCCGGCTTGGCGATCTCGGAGCCGGTGCCGCGGCCGGAGAGGATGCGGAGCAGCGTGGACTTGCCCGCGCCGCTGGGACCCACCACGGCGAGGATGTTGGAGCTGGACGCGGTGAAGGACACGGACTTGAGCAGCAGGCCTCCGTCTTCCGCGGCGCCGGCAGCAACAGCGTCGTCACCGACCGCCGTGGGAAGCGAAACACGCGAGGACGAGAACGGCGCCAGGAGAGCGGCGGCGCGCGTGGAGGCGCGGCGCGGGGCGGGGCAGGAGAGGTTGCTGACGGCGAGGGTGTAGTGCGGCGGGGACGGGTGGTAGAACGAGAAGGACGGCGACGACGCGGAGTCCGGCGGCGAAGACGACGACGTCGACGTGGACATCAGCATCGCCGGTTCCAGCTCCGACGACAGATCCTCCATGGCTCAACAAAGCAGCTGCGCGTGCCTCTGTGTCGCGGGGTACGTAGTACAGCAGCGGAGTAGAAAGAGGATGATGGCGCGAAACACCAGCTTAACTAGTACTAGTAGCCCGCAGACAGGCTTTCTGGAACGTGTCGTGCACCCATCCACGCCCTACGCATGCCACGGCACACCACCATGGCGTGACCGTGGCGCGTTCCCACTCCCACCTAGAGAGCAGAGGCGCTGCGTGTTGTTCTGGCGGCAGCAGGAAATTGGCGCAGTATCTCTTCTCGTTTTAGTGATTTGGGTGAGCAAATTGGAGAAGAAAACCCATTCGGTTAACCGCAAGTCAGCACTGGTCTCATTCTTCGTTTGGGTGAGGACTGTTGCGACCTGCGAGCTACTGTGACCTAACGGCCATTTCCTGCCTCACCAGCGGTTGGACCTAAGCACCTAACCTAACTGGCTGGCTCGCATGTCGTGGCGTACAGTTTGGGGTCTGGTCTTGCCGTGTGCAACAACCGTTTTGTGCTCGGTGCAGCGAAGAATAGGAGGTGAAAACGTTTGAGTGCCTGAATATCGTGCTCAGTGGACGGGAATCAATTTTCAGGTAAATACTGCCTGAATATCAGCAGTATTCCCAGTTTAGCATCTCCAGTGCGTACCAGTCAAGATTGTTCCAATTCATTGGCTATCTGGATCGCTGTCGACTTTGTACGTAAGTTGGGGAGACCGAAAACAGCAAGAGAGGAAAATGATTCAACATCTGTCAGACATGCTTCTTTTTTGAACCAGCAGCTTAACAACAAATCATGGAAGAACAACAAAAAACACTTTTCACCTGCCATGATTTTCAGAGGGGCAGCGTGAACAAAAATGGGGTTTTCACAGAGGCAGAATCTCACCGAACATCAACAAAGTTGGGTCAAGCATCCATAGCCAAAAAAAAAAAAGTTGGGTCAAGCATAATAATAGCAAGAACCTTGAAGCTACACCTCATCTAAAATTGGAGTACTCTTTGCAGAAGAAAAAAAGTGGAGTATATTTTCGTAATGGTCTTTTTACAAACTCTCGTCCTATGTTTCTTTTTTGGCTTAATTACATAAACCCACCCATAAGACCACCCTAGTTTGCCTCAATTTTCAAATTTGAACTTCTGAATATTTTTGAATTTTCCCATGAAAATCAAATCTAGATATAGTTTTTTAATGTCTTCTAAAAATTTTAAATATATGTTTATACAATACTCAAATTTGAATTTCCAAATAGTTAGAATTGTCTCATGAAATTCAAAAGTCCTAGTAGTTTTTTTAAATTCCATTATGCAAATTTAAACAAATTTTAAGATAATATGATTACTATGGCCCTGTGGGTGGGGTGGGGGGTGGGGGGGGGGGGGGGCGGGTAGCCACTAGATTAACTACCCTCACCCCAACTCCCCAAGAGTAAACCCTCTTTTTCCTGACTACTAGTAGTATGTGTGCTTTTCCCAAAAAGTTTAAAAAAAAATTTTGTGCTATGGTGCCTTGATGTTTATGGTGGTAGAACTAGAAAAGGAAGCAAGAAGAGCCTTAATTGAAGCGCATACCAGTTAAGAGAACACACTTGTCCAGAAAAAGGGGAACGTAGAGTGCCCAATTTTGCCCCATATCTGTTATTTTTCCTCTCTCGCTCTCTGGAAGGGCAAGTATGTTTGCCTCTTAACACTTTTCATGGGAAACAAAAGTAGGACAAATTTGAAAGTTGTTCAAATCAAAGCTGCAACCCGCAATGTTAGAGAGAGCAATATGCTCTCAAAACAAAGAATGGAAATAAAGAATACTAGTACAGTGCATTCGTTTTTCTTAACAGAAAAGGTGGGAAAATATCGAACTATAGTAATTGCAGTGCTCCATTCAAATTAGCAATATTTATTGTCAAAGAGAGGAACACACTTGCACTTTTGATAGAGTGAGGACATGACTATGACAAGGAAATAAAAATGAAATACTCCATCAAGAAAGAATTTTCTTGTTGTCATAGTGTGTGAACACTCATTTCCCTATTGGCACACAAGTGCATTACTTTTTTAAGATAGAGGATGAAACATTTTGAAAGCAACAACTTGGTATGTACTCTTGTTCATACCGGCCTCCTTCAGTGTCAAAGATAGGAACACACGCACACACGAGCACGAAGAGAGAGAGAGAGAGAGAGAAAGAGAGAGAGAAGAAAGAACTTTCTTGATCCTTTCAGATTCGAGCTTATCAATTTTATTCTAAATTTGTTTTGGTTCTTTATTTGGCCCTTCCATTAGTTTTTGACGCCTAATGACGTTAATTTAATGGTGGTTGGGAGAAGCGTGCGGGGGAAGGGGGGAGGGGCAAATGACCATTTACCCAAGGTGTAAATTCTATTGAAACATGTTTATGATAAGCATTTTTTTTTGCCGAATTTGAGGATATCATAATTTTAGCATCTGGAATTTTATATGTCCAATTATGATGTCATGACACCATATGCCAGAAATGCTCACAATAAATGTTTACTAATAAAGTTTGTGTCCAAGGGTAAATCGATAATTTCGCCGCCCAGTTAACACTATTAGGCATCAAAACCAATAGAAAGACTAATAAGGAACAAACAATGAACTTGGGGGTTAAAAGTCCAGGAGGACAAGGAGGATTTATAACTTTTATTAAAGTCAAATAAGGCATTTTCTCGTTCCTTTTGGTCGCTATATTCTTCATATTCAACTTCCCTACAGGTTTGCAAGTGCGTTCGTCACACAACCTAAAAGGTGGAAATTGTTTTAAAGGAAGCAACAACAGTTCTAAGGTACTCCATTTAAACCAATTACCTTTACTGTCAATGAGACGAATAGATAGAGGAAATACTCCACCAATAAGAACTTCTTGCCTCACTGTATTCTTCATCTATCACTTCCCTATTGGTGTGCAAGTGTATTCGTCTCTTAACACTAAAGGTGGAAAAATACAAATGGAAGCAAAAATACTTCCTGGTGCTCCATTCAAACTAATGGACTTCAGTGTCAAGAGAGAGCACACTTACACACAAATAGAAAGAGAGAGGATGAGAAAGAAGGAAGAAGCTTATGACAAGGAAAAACTTCATCGCTCACTTCCCAATTGGTGTGTAAGTGCGTCTCTTAACACTGAAGGTGCAAAATTCAAATGCAAGCATCAATACTTTCAGTTGCTCCATTCACGAATCACCTTCAATGTCAAGAGAGGAACACACTTACATACAAATACAAAGAGAGAAGGTGAGAAAGGAAGAACAAGCTTACGATAAGGAGAAAAAGGAAACATAAATACACCATCAGGAAAGAACATCGTTGATCTTATTATCTCTCTTATTTCCCTATTGAAGTGCTACCTTGTTCATCTCTTAACACAAAAGGATGAAAGCTTTTGAAAGGAAGCACCAATACTTGAAGGTTCTCGGTTCAAGCTAACCACAGTCATGTCAAAGGGACAAACACACTTGCAACCACACACACACACACACACACACACACACAGAGGAAAGAATAAGCTTATGATTGGGGAGAAAGGTAAGAAAAATACTCCATGATTGAACATCCTTAGATAGGAACACATAGAGCAAATACTCTACCAGCAACAATCTTCCTTCCTCTCACCATATTCTTCATCTCTCACTTCCCTATTAGTGTGCAAGTGCATTTGTCTCTTAACATTGAAGGTAGAACAATTCAAATGGAAGCAACAATACTTTCAAGTGCTCCATTCAAACTAATCACCTTAAGTGTCAAGAGAGAAATATACTTACACAGAGATAGAAAGAGAGAGGGTGAGAAAGGAGGAAGAATCTTATGATAAGGAAACTTTCTTCATCCCTCACTTCCATATTGGTGTGCAAGTGCGTTTGTATCTTAACACTGAAGATGAAAAATTCAAATGGAAGCAACATGGTGCTCTATTCAAACTATTCACCTTCAATGTCAAGAGAGGAACACACTCACACACAGATAGAAAGAGAGAGGGTGAGAAAGGAGGAACAAGCTTACAATAAGGAGAAAATGGAAACATAAATAATCCATCATGAAATACCATCATTGATCTTATTATATTCTCTCTTATTTCCCTATTGGATCGCTACCATGTTCATCTCTTAACACAAAAGGATGAGTTTTCTGAATGGAAGCAACAATGCTTGAAGGTACTCGGTTCAAACTAACCATGCCATCATGTCGAAGGGACGAACACACTGTAACCAGAGAGAGAGAGAGAGAGAGAGGGAGAGAGGAATAAACTTATGATAAGGGATAAAAGTAGGCAAACCACTCCATGATTGAACATCATTAGAGAGCAACACAAAGCAAACACTCCAGCAGTAAAAAACTTCCTTCCTCTCACCATATTATTCATCTCTCACTAACCAATTGGTGTGCAAGTGCGTTTGTCTCTTAACACTGAAGGTGGAAAATTCAAATAGAAGCAACAATACTTTTTGTTGCTCCATTCAAACTAATCACCTTCAGCATCAAGAGAGAAACACTTACACACAAATAGAAAGAGAGAGAGGGCGAGAAAGGAACAAGAAGCTTATGATAAGGAAAAAAGGAAAGATAAATACTGCATCATGAAAGAACATTGTTGATCTTATTATATTCTCTCTTATTTCACAGCTGGAGCGCAAGTATGCTCATCTCTTAATACAGAAGGATGAAATTTTTTGAAAGCCACAATAATTGAAGGTTCTCGGTTCCAACTAACCACCCTAATGACAAAGGGGCGAACACACTTGCAACCATATCAAGAGAGAGAGAGAGAGTAGGGGCTAGAAGGAACAAGCTTATGATAAGGGATAAAACGAAGCACCACCAAGAAAGAAGTCACTTATTGTCATCCTTATCCTCCGTCTCTCATTTCTAGAGATCGGCACGCAAGTGCGTTTGTCTCCATAGACGGTGTCAAATTTTGAAAGGAGCAACAACACAAATTGGTAGGTACTGCATTCAAACTAACCACCTTCGGTGTCAAAGAGAATAACACAATTGTACCTAGAGAGAGAGAGAGGGAACAAGCTAATGACAAGGAAGAAAAGGAAAGAGGAAATACTCCACCAACAAGGAACTTCCATGCTCTCACTATATTATTTGTTCTCAATTCCCTATTCCTGTGCAAATGTGTTTACCTTTTATATATACCTTGTTTATGATGACAAAACTACAAGATGATATTTGCCGTATGGCACGACTCCATCGTTTATTAGTCGAGTGACATCATTGCATTGTGGCCACAGCCACATACACTGCTCACTCCATTTAGTGAGAAAATTTCAAAATGATCAAAGTGCCCTTACCCATTGTTCTTACTATTGTTGAGGAAGAGTACGACCTCATGTTCATCTTGTCCCCATGCACTCTCCACAGTCATGGATGGACCATGAGCTTGGCATGGCAGACCATGTCGGCCATGAGTCAAATCTCCAACTATCGCATGGAAGGCATGCTCTGAACGGTTGGATTTGCATTGGATATTTACCACATCAGTTGTTGAATTCGATGTCATTCCAGCTAGTGAGCTTATGCCGACTAACCAGCCTTGGAATCAAATGTTGCTTCGTGAGAAGGCACCTTCAATATTGCACATTCCGTTTGCCTGATATGTCGCACCACTTGCGGCTTTCCTTTCCAACATTAGTGCCCTCGATGCCGGTAACACACACCCGAGGTTCGCACGATGACTCCTATGAGAGAGAGAGAGAGAGGGTACACAAGTTGTTCGTGACACAACGCATAAGTCGGAGTACACAAGAGCTCTAGATGGAGTGCCTCATGGGAACCCAATTCAACGAGCTATGACAATCAACCAGGGCCATTTCCATTTCATCATCGAAGCTTCTCTAGATCTGAATTAAAGCTTATCGCGTCATTTGTATATGTTTGCAAGTGCATTAATCACTTAACACAAAAGGTGGAAATATTTGGAAACGAAGGAACAACACATAGAAGTACTCCACTTAAGTGGACCACCTTCAGTGTCTACTCCGCCAATAAAGAACTCCTTGCTCTCACTTTATTTCTCGTCTTTCACTTTCCTGTTGGTTTGCAATTGCAGTCATCTCTTAATTACTCAAGATTTATACATTAATTCACATTTCATTTTTCTCGAAAACATAAATGGACGCATCTTCTTTGCAATAATAAAAGGTGAAAGAATAGTCCAAGTTACATCACCACCACCTTAACCTGGAATTAAAAAAGGCGGACGAGGGTTGTTCGCGATGAAGGAAATATGTATTGTCTAATACAAAAGAAATACCACCCCACAAACGAACATTTAGTTCTCACCATGACATAGGGATTTGACGCCTGACCTAGCCAAAGCAACAAAGATGATGATCTCATGACGATATCCACCATTGGAGTAGCACCCCTTGCGTTGTAGAGCTTCCAAATACTACATGCTTCAAGAACAGTCAATGGATTGATATCTCTTTTGTGATCTTTGTGTCTACCATGAGTCAAATGACACTACCACTCTACAAAAAGAGAACATCTCCGTCAATGAGGCCATCTATAACATACCGAGTGGTGTAAACACACCTGAAATATCGAACAAAGATACATGTCACGAGTAGGAGTTGGACCATTTCCTCTTCTTTTGATTACACAGGGCAAAGCTAGAGACAACTCTCTAGGGTTTAACATCTTGTAGCAACAATCTTGTTGAATTGGAAGTTCTAAAACTTGGCAAAGAGTGAATCTCTTTGTTCAAAAACAATTCAATGATGCTTGACCAAACAGAACGATAGTGGATGATTGTGAGGATGCATGACATCACGATGTTCTCCACTGAGATTACTGTGATGGAAAGCTAGTATGATGATGCATTGACTTGACATCCTTTCCTATCATCAGTTGTTGTGGAAGCAACAAGCTCTTTGGGGTAGAGCTGGCAATGAATGGTGGCGCTCACCAAGCAAGATCATAGAAATCGGTTTGTATGTTTGACAGGTGCAGCCAAATTGAGCTACCGGTCTCCACGGACTACTATTCAGAAAAATCATAGACATCTCCCACTAGTCGGTTTGATTCTTCGACTTTGTATGGGGTTGACGTCAGACCACATAGCGGTATTATGCAGTATTGTAGGGCATATTTAGCGAAAGAGGAAAGATCACCCTTTCACTAAATAAACCTGCTTGACCATGTGGGCCTAGTTCGTCAAGAAAGGGCAAATTGTAGTAATATCAACGATGTCTTTATAGAGTCATGATGGCCTCAAGACAAAGAAGAGAATATACTATTTCACTAAAAATCTTGAGAAAAATCAACAATTTTTATATCAAGTGAGAAATGAAATATGATTAAAAAAAATAAAATGTTGAACTGAACATAAAAAATTCAAATTAAATTTGTGTTAAGACTTAAATAATAAATGAAATAAAAATAAAAATATAGTATAATATACTAGAATAAACATTACGTAGTAAAAGATAGTTATTACATTGCTAGCATCAGATAAAAGCAATCCTGTTGACCATTCATCTTATTTTGAGATATATTTCAAATATGTAAAATTATACTGAGTCGTATTTTAAATTTCACAAAGCAAATGGTAATAAAATATCTAAAATCTGGAGGGTAACACGCCTTCCTGCCGGCCACTGCGCACCTCCTCCTTGCCGGTGGGCGGTCCCAGTGCATCTCCTCCTGGCCGACTACCGTGCACCTACCCTGCGTCTCTCACCTCCGGTGGAGCCACCACCGCTCTCTCTCTCTCTCTCTCTCTCTCTCTCTCTCTCTCTCTCTCTCTCTCTCTCTCTCTCTCTCTCTCTCTCTCTCAGATCGCTTATGCCCTCTCATGTGCAGAAACAAGTCAGACCGGCGGCAGGAACCGGCCAGATCGACAACAATGGCTACGGTGGCGAGTACGTGGAGGATGGACACGATCCACGACGGTGGCAGATAGCCAACAGGATCCACGTCGATGGCGGCGGCGGGCAGCGCGGCAACAAGGTCTGAGGATCCTAGGCGCGGTGAAAAGAATAGCACCACGGCGGCGAGGTTGGAGGCATGTCGACGGGAGCAACAAAGGCACCGCGTCGGACCACACCCGCGGCCTGGTTTTCTTTTTTCTATTTTTTCTAGAGCAAAAACACCGTGTGAGCGCTAGCATCAATATAAACCGCTACATAATCCCGTAACAGAGTAACCATGCCGAGCAACCGCTAGAGCGGAATCCGCATCCCCGCATGTTCCCCACGGCCGGCGCGCGGCGTCCGCCTGAGATCCGCCAGCCAGCCAACCACTGGGAGGAGTAGTGGAGAGGCGCGGAGGAGCAACTCTGTAGGCCGTAATGGAATTCGAGATGAACATACAGGGGCGCCGGGGGATCGGGCTTTTACCAGCGCGACGTGACGCCATGACCCTCCCTAGTTCCAATCACCCGGGCAGGCCGAGATCCGACGGCGCGTCGGGCGTCCCGCGGCGTCGGCCCGCTCCCCCTCCGCCGCACCCGTTGGCGCCAGGGGGAAGCGAAGCAGCGGAGGAACCGCCGTGCCCGTGCCTCGATCTGCGGCCGTGGCGCCCCCACGCCGAACGCCGCCGCCGGAAGGCAGGGAGGGTGGAGCGGGGATCCTGGCGCGGCGCGGAGAGCAAGGAGGATTGGGGCGGTGCGGAGAGCAAGGAGGATTGGGGAGGGCGGTTTGAAGATGGGAGGGGCGAGGCGAGCCGCGAGCGTGAGGCGATCTCACGAGGAGGAGCAAGGGGGGCGCTCTCATTTTCGGGGTGGTGTTTCTGGGCCTGGCGTGGGGACCTGTTGATGCCGACGTGGGTCTGATGACCCGCTGGGCTGCTGGAGCCGTCATCTGTATCTCTATCTTGGACTGGAACTGGAGCCAGCCGTTGGCTTCTGCTCATGTCACTGCGGCTGGACCGGCGGTGGCTGCGTACGTGGTGGAGTCGTCGAGTACTCGAGTTGCGCCACGGTTTTTACGCTGCGGTCGGTGGTTGGAGGCGGCGACGAACGAAGCCAAAACCACGTTTTGACACGGCGTGCCGGTGCAAACGAAACGAAAGCATGACGCTGATAACGTCGTGTTAATCGATTTGTTTGAATTTTCACTGCGCAAAAACATGTATAAACTCAAAAGGAAGAGAAAACTGGAGGCCGCCACCGCCAGACCAAGCCCAAGCCCAAGCCGCCAGATTTCGAAGTTGAAAAGGGGAGTTTGAACGAGTTTTGCAGTGTTCCTTCTTTCCAGATGAAACCGACGCCAGTCGCTTGCTCTGTTGTCCCCGTCAAGCACGTTCCGTACTCCGGTCGGGCTGGCTGCTGGGCATATGAAACACGTGCTGACCGAGAGTGGCCCTCGTTCCACGACGTTGTTGTAGTAGTAGGACACCAAACCAGATCACCACGCGCACGTGGTGATTAGAAGGAACCACCAATCAAAAGGGACATGATTACATGAACATGAGTTTTTTTTTTTTGAAAAATACATGAACATGAGTTAGGGTATACTGTTTTTGTTCTTTTTTATATGTCGACATTAACTTTGATCGATACACAAGTAAAGGAGAACGGAGGGAGTATTCCATTAGTACATTTTTATTACATTTTCTTATTTAAAATGATAGGTAAAAAAGATGAAGGAGTATCTAAGTACACATACTGACATAAAGTAAAATGATATTTGTACTTCATACATCATTATCCACAAATGTAAAACATTTAAAGTCATGTGGTAAAGTGTCTAGGTTCATTGCATATTTTAGATTCATAGAATCTTCTATGAACCTTACAAATGGCTTTAATGCTTACATTTATAGACTGAGGAGGTACGCGTAAATTCAATTGACCACGCACGTAAAAGTTATAGTGGGGATTGGAAACGGTGTCCCGTCCACATGGATCCATTCTACAACTATCTCAAGCTAAATCCGACCGGATTGGGCTTGGTCCGGGCGGCACAAAATCAGTCCATAGCTTAGGACTTTTTGGCATATAGCAATTTTAAAGGGAATATAAAGTATTTTTTAGAAAACAAATCTAGAAAATAGAAGAAAAGAAAATCTCGCATTTTAAAAGAAGCCTTAGATTTTTCAAACATATATACAAATATGATAGGAAAGGAATCTCGGTGAGTTAATTTTGTCGGAGCGATGGAGCGATTAATTTCACAGCCGCCTGAAAAGAAAGTAATCTTCGGTCAATGCAACTTGATAGTCAGATCGTGAGTCGTGACATTGTCTTTAACTTCCCAATTTGACCGTTAGCATACGTTCACTCCCTAGTCAAGTGACGGAGCTCTGGATGACACACCAAAAAAGACAGGATAGGTTACTGTAGCAAGCGCACAAAACAGTTGTACCACACTTCAAAGCCATAAAAGACTAAGCAACCATATCTTGCATGTTGACTGAGAACTTCGTTTTGAATGAGTTGAACAGTACTCCTTTCATCCCTTGAAATAGGCTGGGATACTTGGAAAAGAATCCCATAGGACCCATGCATGCTTTATTACAAAGAGACCGAAGTAAAAAAAAAAAAGAAAAATCTTTCATCTAAAAACAATAGACTCTGATATTTGGATGAACTTTGTAGTCCGGTATTTTCTTTGCAAACTGGCCCAACAGACGCCGCAACTGTTTGACCATCCGATCCACCGCGCCGAGGTCACTATTCTTCCCTTCAAAAAAAAAAAAAGAAACAAAACAAAAAAACTTGTGGTTTTCTTTCAAAAGATAGCTGGTGGACAGCGTGTCCCATTGAACGTGATAGTCAACACCGACATCTGTAGACCATAGCACACACACTATTTGTGTATTAACTAGTATTATTTCTGTGACGTAAGAAAATATGTCATGAGGAAATTCATTCGTCATACTCATACGTGAGTGAGGAGGGACCTGGAAATTCTCCTTCCTAAAGCATGTCGGCCTAAGCCAGCGATTGCTGTGCAGACGGAGACGGATACGCGCGTCGGAAGTGCTCTTGATAGTTGACCTCATCCATGTACGTACGTACGTATGACAGAAGAAACATTTTCTCCTCTCCACTACTAAAAAAAATGCCAGCTCGTTGATACATCTTGACGTGGAAATGTCAAAGCATTCCCAAATCCTAATTTTGATTTGGAAACTGAAGCAATTGACCAAACGCTGCAAATTTTTGTGTGTGTGTGTGTGTGTGGGGGGGGGGGGGGGGGGGGGGGGGGGCTTTTATGACATTGGATCTTGTGCCGGCAGTTCATTGCTTGAAATTTCATTAGGTGCATGCACTGCACAGTTGTCGTAATAACCTCCTAGCCCACCCATGCATACGCACAAAATTTCTTTCAATCCATCTGAAATTGGTCCTTGATCCTAAACCGATCATTCGTAGGCTGGAAGGTGTTTTAATCTAGTACTCCCCCGTTCCTAATTAAACTAAGTTTTAATTTGGTGGTTCCGACACGCCCATAATTCATAGTCGTAATCATCTTTATATACCCATACCCACTAGTAAATCCACCATTCCTTCTTTGTAATCATCTTTATATACCCGACATAATGCATTTGGTACTATAGACATGCCCAATTTCCTTCACAATTATTGTTCACTAATTTGCTGCCAATTGACAGGAGAAAAACCCAAAAAAAAAAAAAATCAAGCATATCTGCATATGAGACCCTCCACCAACCTTTGGAAAGCCTTACTATTTAGCTCTCTGGCCAATAGAGCTGAAACAAAGTCCGTGATGTCAAAATCCTGCCATGACTTGGTTCATCGTTTTTGTAGCCCACTACCACATATTGACTTGAAGGAAAAAAATATGGTGACACTCAAAATCTCGGTAACACAAAGTAATGGCCAGTCACTGTTAGCCAGAACTATGTCATGAATTTATATATCTCGTTGTATTTGTCAGCCAAAATCACACCAGCATGAAAAATTGTTGATTTATATTTCCTTCTATATTTGTCAGCCAAAACTGCACCGTGATACCGACATGAAAACCCGTTGTAATTTATATATCTCCTTATATTTGTCGGCCAAAACCACGCCATGATACCGACATGAAAAATTGTTGATTTATATCTCTTCTATATTTGTCAGCCAAAACTGCACAGTGATACCGGCATGAAAACTTTTGTAATTTATTTATCTCATTATGTTCGTCAGCTAAAATCGCACCGTGATGCCGACATGAAAACCCGTTGCAATTTATTTATCTCATTATATTTGTTAGCCAAAACCACGCCGTAAGACCGGCATAAAAAATTGTTGATTTACATCTTTTTCTATAGTAGTCAGCCAAAACTGCACCATGATATCGGCATGAAAACATGTTGTAATTTATATAACTCATTATATTTGTCGGTCAAAACCATGTCGTGATACCGGCAAAAAAATTGTTGATTTATATGTCTTTTTATATTTGTGAGCCAAACTACACCATGATACCGGCATGAAAACATGTTCTAATTTATATATCTATTTATATTTGTGAGCCAAAACCACACTGTGATAATGGCATAAAACATTGTTGGCTTCTCTTTATATATTTGTTAGCCAAAACTGCAGCATGATATCAGCATGAAAAACTGTTATAATTTATATATTTCATATTTGTTAGCCAAAACTACGCTGTGATACCGGCATGAAAATTGATATAATTTAGATCTCTATATTTTTAGCCAAACTTGCGTCCTGGTACCGACATGAAATTTTTTGTGTAATTTATCTCTCCCTATATTTTATAAGTCAAAACTTCATCATGATACCAGCAAGAAAAATTGTTGTAGTTTATATCTCTTCCTACATTTGTAAGCTAGAATTGGGCCTTGATACCGGCATGAAAACTTGTTGTAATTTATACATCTCTCTATATTTTTAGCAAAAATTCTATGCCGTGATACATGCATGAAAAGTTGTTATAATTTATATCTCTCTATATTTATAAGCCAAAACTGCACCGTAATATTGGCATGAAAATTATTGTAATTTATATCTATCCCTACATTTGTATGCTAAAAGTGCACAGTAACATCAGCATGAAAAATCGTTGTAATTTATATCTCTCTATGTATTTGTAAGTCAAAACTGCACCATAAACTGGCATGAAAAATTATTATAATTTATATGGATCTCCATATTTGTAAATCAAAATTATGTCATAATTCCGACATGAAAACTATTGTAATTTATATATCTCTCTCTATATTAGAGATTAGAGATTAATTATTTACATGAACTAGAGATCATAGGGATAACTCGCAAAAAAGTAATCATCTTTATATACCCAATAATACACTTGGTGATAAGTAATGTCACCTAAAGTAACACACTATTGCTCGCGGTTGAAATTGGCGTTGACATACAAGCCTCCCACTAAATTAACTAACAAAAGGCTGGCTGTTTTGATTTTGAAGACCAAAATCTGGTCAACCTCTCTAGGTATCGCTAAAAAAATCAAACATCAACCTCTGACTATTCCAAGTCAGTCAAACCCCGATATGGTCAACCCTTCCCTATAAATACGTACATCTGGGCACCACAATTCCTCACTCCTTGTAGCTTCGCATCCAACGCCTCCCCCGCAATCTTCACCTTTACAGCTTCTAGACGCTTCCAGGCTTCCGCTCACGCAATGGGTAACGGGCTCTCCCCGTGCCTGTGCCCCGGGACCTTGGAAGAGAAGGCCGTGGTGGCGAGGCTGGTGTTCTGGGGTGGGTCGGCGCCAATGGACGACGAGTGCCGGTTCACTACCGCCGGGGACGTCATGGCGGAGCTCTCTGAAGACCACCACGTCTGCGCCGCGGACTCCTTCTACATCGGCCTCCCGATCCCTGCGCTCCCGGCCGGCGAACAACTCCTGCCGGGGCGGTCTTACTTCGTGCTCCCGGCTGCGCGGCTCTCCTGCAACAAGGCGCTCACGGCCGCGATGCTGGCAACGCTGTCGCCGTCCTCCCCGTCCAAGGTTAACCTCGCCGGCGCCACGTCTCCGTTCGAGTTCGTCACCGGCGGCGATGGCGCGCCGCTGATCAGGGTCTTGCCGGAGTTCATCGAGAAGGTGATCACGTCGTGCGAAGCCGGTGGCGGCAGCGAGAACAGCGGCACGTCAGCGGTGGCGACGGAGCCGCTGTGCAACACACCGGAGTTGAGGAAACAATACATGCAGCTCGTAGGGGCGAGGGCTGAGCGGCCGTGGTCCCCGGGGCTCGAGACGATATTGGAGGGTGGGGAGAGGAGGAGGATGCCGTCCCCGGTGAGGCTCGTGGCGCTGGCCAAGGCCAAGGCTTCTCCAAGTTAGCTATGCTTGCATTCATGGTTTAGCTAGCAAATCAGGAACAGGATTGGGTTTAGCCCTTCTTGATGCGAGAGGAAGAGGAGATTGAAACAGTCTTTTATTTTTTAGAAGGAAATCAAAACAATGTGAATACATTTTAGATCTGGTTTATTAGTTCTGGTAGCTTGTTTAATTTTAATTTCTTCGTTCCTTTCAACAGATGGCAACTGGAATGAAATGAGTGAAAACTATTAGCATGTCTGCAAATTGTCATCCTGGCTGCTAAACTTGAATTTATTCATTTTAATATTCCAAAGTCTTTGTAAATGATATCCAAGAAGTTAATTTCTGATGGGATATACTAAATTAATGGACTACAATCAATTCTGTCCAGCTAAGAATTTGGCCCTCTAATGATTTTGATTTGTGGAAAAAGATTGTGCCTGAAATATTCTGAGTAATTTCCGTATGATCTTGAACATCGTTGCAATTATTACTGTGGTCTAGCAAACCTTAGCTTGATTTGCAGTTAAAAGCCAAGCGTGCGTTCATGAGGTTATCTTTAATTTGGCGTGTATTGCATACCGTGGTCGCATACTCGCATGTGTTGTGGTAATTCTTTCAATCTAGCTGGTGCTGGAGTCTTTCAATTTGGTATAGAAGGTCTTTCTATTTGCTATGATGGGTCTTTCAGTCAGTTTACAAGAATATTTTCACAGGCTGCAGAAGTCCAGTCCCTGTTGGTAGGTCTCTTGATTGTTTCATTAGCTGCTAAACTTGCATTTGAAGTCTCTTTACACATGGGAGCTACAATAATTCCAAGTCATTTTTGGTTCAAGTTTGATGCTTATTTTTGTTCCACCATTCTTTAACATTTTTGTGCAATGTTGGAAACAAATATGCTGCAATGGGTTTTTACTTATTTTGCTCTTCCCTAGGTCCAAATGAGTCGATTGATGGAATGAGAGTGAGATTGGGACTATTGATGGAATGAGAGTGAGATTGGGACTAGAGAACGTGGATAGAACACAATCACAATACGATCATTTTCTCCCTCGATAAATACAAAATTTTTTGTATTTATCAATGGTCAATGCTAACCAATAACTACGCCGCAATATTGGAATGAAAAACTGCCGAGTGCATGTTAGCCAAAACTGTGCCGGCATCACGGTGCATTTTTCATATTTTTTGGCTAACATTGACCGGTAAATATTTTATGTTACCAAAATCTGAGTGTCACATAATTGTTTTCCTTTCTGGTCAGTGTGTAGCAGTTGGCTACAAACCGGTGAATAAAATCTGGCGAGACTTCGACATGCCGGAATCACGAGCACTGTTTTGGTATGTCAAAGTCTCGCCACAAAATTGTGGCAAGACTTTGACCTATAACTGCCAAATAGCAAGGCTACTCAAAGGTTTGAGGTTCACTGATTTTTCATTGTTTCTTTTCTCTTCTGTCATTGGCTGCAAATTACTAGTGAGCAAAATTTGTGAAAGAAATTTGGCACGTAGAAAATCATAGCGAAGATTTGGTTAATTATGTTTGGTTGTGTACTATGAAATAATCCTCCTTTTATTTTCTTGATTGTCGTTTCGCAAACACAAATTTTGAGCTAGCAAAAACTACTTCTGTTTTTTGAATGACATGAAAAAATAGAGGAGTATGTATATATGGGAAGGAACTTGCCTCATCAAAAAATCAATCACAATTCACAAATATTCAGATAAGTGTAATCAAATCTAAACAATTAAATTGCCAAATTCTTGTATATGGGAAAACACGGTTCTCGTAGACTCATAGTACTTGAGCACCAACATAAACCATATACACATATATATCTCCATTTCAAAATAAATAAAGAAAACCATATATGTCATGATTGAACACTCAAATAGGAATGCTTGGACGAAAGTTTCTAAAATCCAATTGCATGTAGCAGCAGTTTACATTTATGGCATGAATAATGCATGGCTAAAGCTGTGTGTTAGTCTGTAAACCAGGCCCTTTCTCACCTAATAAGCAAGAAAGTGGCCACTGCCCCGGGTTGGACTGATTCAGATCGCTTTCATATACAGTACAATTTAGTCAACCATATATCTATAATCAAATCCCCTTGACTCAATCATGTAGTACTAATTACTACTAGTTGGCTTAATTTCCAGCTTCCAGGTAGGTTTGTATTACACCGTGTCACTCACAAACTCCACAAGCTTTCCAGATAGAAAGTTGCGTGTGATCCGTGGCCGCGCATTTCCGAAAAGGAGAACGTAGTGCCTAGTGCGAGCCTGTGAGGGCGGCGGCAACTCGATCAGGTCGTCGTTGGCTCATTGCTGAAAGCCGCTTTGTTACTTGGAAAAGCTCTACGCAATTGACCAAATCTTTAGACTTATACTCGTCCGTTCATAGATAATTGATGTTGTTGATTTTATAGATAAATGTTTGTTTATCTTATTTAAAAAATGATAATCAATATCATATATTTGTGATGATTAGATTTATAACTTAAGATATTTTAACCATGAATTAAAAGATATACACCTGAACTAATTTTTAAATAAGAAGAATAATCAAAGTTTATAGAAAAAGTCAACAACGTCAATTATTATGAATATAGGGAGTATGCATGTTTCTCCACATGCCAATATTAAAATAAATTTAGCTCTTGTTGTAATACTCTCTCATATGCGTTTGGTGGTCGATCAGGCACGACACATAAGGAGGTTGTGCAGTCACGACAGTCCAACTAGTCAGAGACATATTAAGCTCATAAATACAGAAAAGATGTATTAATAAGTGGGAATCAAACCTGAGATGATTTCAATTCTCAAGGATTTGAAACAATCAACCAGAAGATTGTTTGAGTTGTTTTGTTACCGCTTACCGTACAAAACATTAATGGACGTTATCAAATCGGGCCATGGTATGCTATACTCGCTCCTCCATATTGTAATCAAACAATGAGTAACATATTTTTTAAATCAGATTTGCTACTTGTCGGTCGATTAAAATCGTCAAAGATTTCATTCGACGATATAGCTCGCCGGACCTCAATGTTAGGAGATTTTTAGCTTCTCTGGTGAGCTCCGGGTTTAGAAAGGGGTTTGAGATGGGGGGCGGCGGAAGGCGGTACGGCGAGGCGCCATGGGCAGCATCGGAGCCGCAGGTGGGAAGCAGGCGATGGGCAGGACTGGTGGTGGGGGATCTCGAAGCTAAGAATTTAACGTGGCAGGGGAAGGCGAGGCGGACCCGACAGTAGGTACGCTGCTAGAGACGACGGCCGGATGGAGTAGGGCGGTGAACCCTGTTGAGAGAGAGAGGATGCTTATGCTACTTATTATGTGTGAGACTAAAGGTTAAAGACGAAACAGGTACTCTCATATGCAATATCAACGGCCTTCAGCCGATTGATAATTAGATCGCCCTTTTTTTTATTTTTATCTTTTTTTGGAAGAGGAGAAGCAAACGACTTGACTGTGGGATGATTGCTGGTCTTTATTCTCTCATGTATGTGCCTACATTATTTAGAGTGATGTCCTAAAAAATAAAATAATAATAATAATAATAAAAACTCGTCGTGGGCCGAATACTTACATATACTTGTACATGCACTCTAATATACGTATGTTTTTCTCATACTCCTAATTAGCACGCATAGATGCAGTGATATTTATCCTTTTATACTCCTAAATGCAGCACACAGCCAGCACTTCAAGAACAAGAAGGGCCGGTCGATACTCGATAGTACAATACTCCTAAATAATCGGTCTTACTCCTTTTTTGTACTACAATAAACGTACTATAAATATATAACAAAAATGTCTTTGCTCTTTGACTCTGCTTAAACGGGCTTAACCCCTACTCTCTGCAAAGAGCTCCTCTTCCTTTCCTTTCCTCCCAACGCAATCACCGGAGGCGGAGCCGACGACCACCGGCGAGCTCGCAGTCCCCGAGAAGCCTCTGGTCACATTCTGCACCGTCGCTGTAAGTACCCCTCCCCTTTCCTCCCCTCCGGCATCCATCTTCTTCCCGATCACGCAGCTTTCGTCCACCGGGTGCGATCCCAATCTCAGATCCGCGCAGCCTCTCACTCTCAGATGCCTGTCTCCCGGCAGGCTGCCAGGTGACTCAGGCAATCGCTGCCCCGCCGGTGCCGCGGACCAGGGAGTAGCGGCGCCTCTGCTCCCGGACGAGGATGAGCGGGAGGAAGAATGCCGGCAAGGCGTCCCCCTGCCTGCTCGTCCTCATCTCTATCGGCTGCTTCTTCGCGACCTACAACTTCCTCACGATGGTGGGCCACGGCCGGGGACGCGACGGGCCGCGCAAGTTCCTCGGCAGCGGCGATCGGGACTCCGTCGTCTCGTTCGGGTCCGGCTCCGACCCGGCGAAGCGGTTCCACGTCGCGCTGACGGCCACGGACGCGCTATACAGCCAGTGGCAGTCGCGGATCATGCACTACTGGTACAGGGAGATGAGGGACCGCCCCGGGTCAGACATGGGCGGCTTCACGAGGATCCTTCACTCCGGAAAGCCGGATGGTTTGATGGATGAGATACCTACCGTAGTGGTTGATCCCCTTCCTGAAGGCCAGGATCGGGTGAGGACTTTTCCTCTCTCTTAGCAATGTTTCTTTCGTTGCTGTTTATGCGACCACATTGCGCTCTTTGCTAATCCGAAGTTTGATGCAGGGTTACATTGTCTTAAATAGGCCGTGGGCATTTGTCCAATGGCTACAGAAAGCCAAGATCACGGAGGAGTACGTAGATTACATTTTTCTTTATGATTGAATTTCTATTGTTCGTTTGCCTGATGGAAACATTTTGCTTTGCAGCTATATACTTATGGCGGAGCCAGATCACGTCTTTGTGAGGCCATTGCCAAACTTAGCTCATGGTGATGAACCTGCTGCATTTCCATTTTTCTACATCAAACCAACCGAGAATGAGAAGATATTAAGGAAATTCTTTCCAGAAGATAAAGGTCCTGTCTCAAAAATTGATCCTATTGGCAACTCTCCAGTGATCATCAAGAAGGTATTAAATGATTGATTGAATGCATTGATTAGCTATTGTAGTTACCAACAAAGGCAGATCCAGAGGGAGGGGGGACAGGCTCAAGCCTCCCTACCCACTGGGACCCCGTGGAGATAGAGATAGAGGGTGAAGATGTGGGAGTGGAAGAAGAGAGATAAGCCCCTCTTGGCAGACACCCTGCGTCTGTCATTGGTTGCCAAGATAGCGTACATGCCAGTGAATGTTAGCTCTGCACAGCAAATGCTTACTGATTTCGTGCTAACAAATATCGTTCATTGCTACTTCAATCCGTTCACCTGTTATGACAATCCTGATTGACATATGTGTACCTTCATAAATGTTTAGGTCCAACTTGAGAAGATCGCTCCAACCTGGATGAATGTTTCATTAAAAATGAAAGAGGATCAGGAGACAGACAAAGCTTTTGGATGGGTCTTGGAAATGTTAGTACCATTAAATCTGCTATTAATTATTTTCTTCAACATATTGGCTCCTATTGATCTCTGCTTCCCTATTCTTCATAGGTATGCATATGCTGTTGCTAGTGCATTGCATGGTGTTCACCACAGTCTCCGTAAAGATTTTATGATTCAGGTGCTGAGAAATATTGCCTCTAGATACACCATTGCATAGTCCATCCAGTGTCAGTTCATATCATGACAGATGTGCTTAATTGCGATTGCAGCCTCCTTGGGACCTGAAAACTGACAATACATTCATCATCCATTATACATATGGATGTGACTACACAATGAAGGTGACTCTGCTGCAACCTTAAGCATCTAAGAAACATTCAATCATGTTCATGCACTTTTTGCGCTTTAAATCAGTGATGCGCACGAAAATAATCGTTGGTTTCTGGTGATTATTTTGTACTCTTATGCTAATTCAGGGTCAGCTAACTTATGGCAAAATTGGGGAATGGCGTTTTGACAAAAGATCTTATCTTCGGTTGCCACCACCAAGAAATCTGTCACTACCTCCTCCAGGAGTCCCTGAAAGTGTGGTATGTACAAAACTTTTAATGTAGCTGAGTATGGCTAACACCATTGTCCATTTTTAATAATTTTATTTTTCACATTGACTGATTCTAACACCAGTGTTTGTTAGCTTAAGCTTCCTGAGCATATTGATATCCTCATTATTAACAAAGCTTTTATCAGTGATCCATATAACAATCATCTAGCAAGTTGTAAAATTATAGTTACTAAAATAAACAGCTCCAAGCCCCTAAAAATAACGTAGATCTAGATGTTGAGGACAATCAGAAATGCTAAAACAGAAATAAGTGACCATTGCTAATGCATGTTTGAGTAACAGATTTTTTTTTTAAATGGTTGCTCCATACTGCAGGTATCCATGATCTTTGTATCTATATCCCTTATAAGCGAAGTTTCTTTATGTTGCCAGATGTGTAGGAAGTAATCTGTTAACAATCATGATCTAGATCTAGGAATTTGCCAGATGAATTTTAAAATTTTAGTCTGTCCATCTGGTATTGACTTGCTATATGGATTAGGTTGATTTGCTAGATCGAACTTTGTTACTTGTTAGGCAGTCAGCTGTACAAGCATGGCGTGTGCCCCTCAATCAATCTCATAATGATGAATTACCTCCCAATCCCCATCTCTCTGAAGCTCCTGGACGCACATAACAGTTGATAGTTTAATTTGAAGAGCACTATTCAATCTTTTGTTAGCTTTACAGGCATCAGAACACTCAGCACACAGGCATTGGATTTTGTAATTTCCTGTAATGGTTAACAAGATTGTCATTACTCTAAACAAGGACCCGCAGCTAAATAAGATTATCAGTCTTCCAACATATTTTCTTCTTTGCTCGTTTCACTTACAAATGGGCCTGTGACATCCTTTGCACACCCTGAACCAATCCTCTACATGCCCCGACTCTAGGGTCCGTTCAAGGGCAGCTATTGATTGTTGAAACCATAAAGTAGCTGGTAACAGTCCACTGTAGGTGGCCTACGTGTATGATATTGGACTAATTATGAGGTCTTTATGAATAGAAACACTTCCATTCATGTCCTCTGGTTTGATGGCCTACCGCCTTCACTTTGTGAACATCCTTCTTCTATAAGGCTTTAACATCCTTCTACAGTCTTTAATTTGAGCAATGATAGAAAAATGTGAACTGATAGAGACGTTCACTGCTTTCTAATAATTGTGCTTTCCTGTCTGTATTCCTTAATCCCTTTTGTAGACTGGCCCATAGCCTGATAAATTTGGCATCATGCAGTCAAATTATGTTTTATTGTTCAACCACATGAAAATATATCTGTTTATAATAACTGTGCATGCCCTACATGCATGGTTCAGTTGATGAGGCTACTGAAACATGCATGTGATGATACTGCCAAATAATATAGCCACATGTGGGAGTTAAGAGTATTAGGATTTGCTTCATGACATGTTGACGTTCTTTTTAACATATTTCCTTCATCAAAGGTTTCCCAGAAACCCTAAGAATCCTTTTGTATGCTAATCTAAATTGCCTTTTACAGGTCACCCTTGTGAAGATGGTCAATGAGGCGACTGCGAACATTCCAGGGTGGGATGATGAGAGATAATTGACTGAGCTGAAGCATATTTCAGTTGGTACGGCTTTTGTTGAAGATAGAAGAAATACATTGGTCAATAAAAAAGGAGAATTCATATCTGGAGGACTGTGGCTAATTGTTACAGTGTAACTTAGATTAGGCTTTGGGAAGTAAAATACCATAGGGAGCTGGTTCATTTTTGTATTGTAGAGCAGGAATATAGGCTTTGGTTGTTTAAGAGCCCTCCTGTGCATGAGTCTTGGCAAAAGAGTTCTTCTGGGCGCTGAGAATGTTCAGTTGAGTTCTCATTGTACTATTTCTGATGGGAACAGATAGATCATCACCAAAAGATTAGACATAACCTAATACCACCATAAGCACAGTGATTGTTGGCAAATGGCACCTTGGCTGCAAATGTTAACTATTCTTAACGAGAACGTGCATCTGTCCTCAAACTATTTATTAGAGCAAAAATTTTAAGCAAATCAAACCGGAATTCCAAGGGCATGCCATGCACAATGCCAATGTTTTAAGGCAAATTCGCAGAAAACATACTCTCTCCAATATGATTTAAATGTCATTCTATCTTTGGATACAGGATTTGATAAAATGTAAAAAAATATATATATATATACGGCACCGTAAATCGGTAGCAGAAAAATGTGAGAATGGCAATTATATTGGAAAAAATTAGTTGGAATTAAGGGAATACCCACTCGCAAAAAAAAAAAAGAAAAGAAAAAGGAACACCTCTACTGTAGACTGTAGAGATTGAGGAGAATTCTATTCAAACTTTCCCAATTCCCCACCCCACACCCACACCCTCGCGCTCGCACCACCTCCTGAGCCATGGCGTGGCCGCCGGAGCTCATTGACGACGTCACCGCCGAGATCCTGCGCCGCCTCCCGCCGGGCGAGCCCGTGCACCTCGTCCGTGCCGCCCTCGTCTGCAGCTCCTGGCGACGCATCATCACCGACCCGCGCCTTCCTCCACGGGTACCGCTCTTTCCACGGACCGCCCCCTCTGCTCGGCTTCCATGACATCGGCACCGATACAAGCCTCACCTTTCCCCCGTGAGAACTTCGTCTGCTGCTGGAATACTCTCGATTGCCGGCACGGGCGCGTCCTCTTCTCCCTGTTCCCCGACATGGCGCATCTCGTCGTGTGGGACCCCATCACCGGCGACCGTCAGAAGCTGCCGCGCCTCGTAGTCCCTATGGGCTATGGGGTTGTACAGCCTGCGAGGCTATGGCCACTTCAACTGCCACGGTGGCCCGTTCCGCGTGGTCTTGGCAGGCGTGTACCACTGCATAGGGAGTACCATGCGGGCGCATATGTACTCATCCGAGTCTGGTGCTTGGATCGCCTCTACTCATCTAAAACCCAGTCCCCAAGCCATCATAAATAAGCCTAGTGCGTTTGTTGGAGGTGATATCTACTTCCAGCTGAAGGGCAACATGATTCTGAGGTACCACATGGACAGGAATCGCCTGTCCACCATCCAGCCTCCAACAGCGCACACAACTGAAGGTGGCATCGTCCTCTTCCCAATAGAGGATGGGTCGCTGGGGCTCGCCGGCATTAGGGGTTCAATGCTTTGCCGGTGGTCGACAAATGTCGACCCAGTGGGAATTGCAAGATGGGCCCGATGCGGCGACATTGAGCTTATGAGATGGATCCCCTTTCTGCCCTATAGTGAAGCATATATTGTTGGTTCTGCTGAGGGCTTGGGCATCATCTTTGTGATAAGAGGTTGGCTGCTTCATAATCGACATCAAGTCCGGTCAGGGCTGGAAAGTAGGCGAGCCTGAAATCGACTACACCATCTTCCCCTTCATCAGCTTCTACACTCCAGGTATGGTGCTATAATCGTGCACTATTATACTATATACATTCGCTTTCTTCTTGTTTGTATACACGTGATGCAATGTAGATAGTATTTAGCTATTGTTGACATATAAAGAAGTATTGGTGGGACGGTGACCATGTTAGCTTGTTTTATGCAAATTCAATGTGTGGCATTATTGGAAAACCATGCTCAACTTTTGTTAGGTTTAGATTATTAAGGCACAGGTCCTACAATTGGCAAGACGTGCACAACCTTCTTTTGTCATTTCACAATCCATAAGGATTTGATAATTATTTCCTGTAATTACTCTGAATCTAAGACACAACAAGACACCATAGTTTGGACCTTTGCAATTGCACCGAGAAATCACAATCTGATGTATTTATTTTGGCTTGTACTTCATTTTACTTTGTTTGAGAAGAATCCTAAATACTCTATCGTTTCTTCTTAAAAACTTGTATGTGGTACTATGAAACAATTTTAACATGTAGGCTTGGTACTTTCAGATTGTACCAGCAGGAAGTTACCAGCACTTCGGAATTAAATCCCTAATCTGCTGAAGTATGTGCCCAATCTACTCATCCATCAAGTTAAGTATGCTTATCGCCTTGTCATCGTGCAGTAGCTGGGTTTGTTGCTTTGCAAGAATATGCCACCAATGGTCCGTTGTGGCCTATATGTTCGGGCTCTAGCTTGTTATGATCATGAGTATGAATGATTGAATGCACTGTTTCAGGTTCACAGTTAATCATGCATTGAATTTGTTTCATGTTGGTTAGGGTTGTATTGATGATTGACACAGGTCCAAATCAGAACTGGAAGTATATTTGGGGCCCTTGACCAAAAAGATGTGTATGTTAGCTGCTCTAGTTGGAGGAGTTTTCTTCTTATGTATTTCCTCAGTCTTAATTTACTTGTTGTTCTACCCTTCTACATTTTTATTAAGTGTCTTAATTTACTTGTCGTTCTACCCTTCTACATTTTTATTAAGTTATTTGTCATTGTCACTTTTCTCAGCACCTCTTTATCTTCCTACACCTCGTCCCTATGCACCGCAAATTCTGGGATCCTCCTGTTGGGCTGGACCATAGGCCGGCGCTCTTGCTGCCCTCGGCCACAGCCTGCCTTAGGCGACAGAGTTAGTACATAGTATTGGATCAAGGGAGGTCCTGCAAATCAACTAAAGTTGTGAGAAATCATTCCCGCATAATTTTAATTGCCATTTGTCAATTGATGATATCCTGCATGGGGATTTGATCAAGAGTGACACCAGCTGTTCTCCAGTGCACCAAATAAACAAGCCCCCTCGAACAGTATCCGTGCTCCCAGAACCTCAGCACAACGGCATGGACTACGCAAGCATAAGGCATAGCTTAGCTTAGCCCCTCGTTGAATAGAGTAATGCTTAACACCAGCTCTGATGATGACATTGACAAGATAGCCAAACGCCCGCATGCAACGCAGCATCTATCACCAAACACACAGAGAGAAAATTCCGGTTTCCGTGTCCTTCCCAAGACTAGCACCAGAGTCTCCATGCCACACTCTAGTCCACCGCCACGTGATCACTCATTGGACAAGACACGATTTGGTGACAAACAGCCAAGATAAATTACTTGCTCACTCTGTACGAGCCCCTAAAAAGGGGGGACTCACAGCCAGGCTCTGTGCGTCAACACCGCCTTTCCATCTTTCACATCTTTTCAACCTTGATTGGATCCGATCCTAGCAAAGATAATTATATGGGCCTTGCTGGCTTGCACAATGATTAGGAGAAGTCTAAAATCAGATACTGGACTAGTAGTATAATGTTGACTGTTGAGGCTTATAACTTCCTTCAATTATACTAGTACTTGTATGTTTGTAGTATAAAACATGTAGATTCACTATGTGTTTTTCTTTTGGGAAAAGGAGATACTAGTTCCTTGTATGCGTTAACTGTACGGATATGGATACATGAATAAAAGGACAAATCCAGTCAACATTATCTAGCAATTCAGATTAGTAACGAAGCTGGGAAATCTTATCCGCACATGCATTGCATATTGGCCTCCCGGCTACGAGTTCCAATGCGCTGATAAGATATGCCTAATACTAACAGCAAGCACACCATGCTGTCAACCAAAACACGCAAGACGTAGTAGAACGGGAAAGGAAACCTGAGCTGAGCAAGGCAAGGTAAAGAAAAGATTGGGAGCTTGGAAGCCCAAGCACGCAAGGGACAGGAGAGCGAGTGAAGTGATGAAGTCACGGCATGGGGAGCATCGAAGAGTCAAACTTTTCAGCTGGCAAACCAAACCAAACCAAACCAAACCAATCAATCAATTATCCATGCCGTCAGCAGACAAAGGTATCGCCTCCTCGAGCCCCGCCCGTTGAGGACGGTAATTTTCAAACGAAATCAAAGAAACTGATTGCAAATTACTCCAAGATGAACTACTATTAGTATTTTGATGCGAACGAAATTAAAGATGAAAACTTTGCTTCCTTCCATAAAAAAAAGATAAAAAGTTGCTGAGGACAAGAACAGATGAAACAAGTCAGCTGAGCTAGTAGTATTTTCATTGCCAATTCCGATCGCAAACCACTCCATGCTGGGTTTCGTTACACCATCAGAGGAAACATGATCCTTGAGACAGCAAGAGGAAACATGAAACTGAACTAGTAAGCTATAACTAGTACTAAGGAACTGAGCTGGAAGAACGAAGAGGACTAGACAGAGCGTTGCTACGTACACACTGCACTACTACAACGTCACATTTTGATCACCAGTTGATGTTTCATGATGTGTTACCGTAGCCCAGGCCGCCGAGGATGAGCGGGCCACCGCCGCCGCTATTATAGAGGTCAGGGGCAGCGGCGGCCGAGGCGCTGCCAAGGTGGAGGTCGGAGGAGCCGAGGTGCGCAGCGCGGCCTTCGTCCTCGGCGCCCAGGTCGTAGAGGAGGCCCCTGAACAGGTGGCCGTTGATGGTCACCGCCGCCTGGTACGCGACCTCGCGGTGGCCGTCGTCCACCGACGTCATCTGCACGCACCGGAACACCGCCGGCCCGCGCACGTGCCGCGGCAGGCTCTCCCGGAACGACGCGTCTGCAGTTGCATGAGGATGAAAGGTCGAGTGATCGATCTTTGTGTTGATTGATTGATCGTTGTGATTGATGGTGTTATTACTTTACCTTGGTGGTTGTGGTGGTGGCTCGACGAGGTCTCGAAGCTGCGCGGGGTGGTGGCGTTGGAGGTGGAGGTGCGCGAGTTGGTGCCGCCGCCCGTGTTGTTGTTGTTGGTCTGGCACGCGAGGCGGGGTTTTTTGGCGAGGTAAGGAGGAGGAGGCGAGGCGCCGGCACCGGCGAGTTGCTGCTGATGGCGTTCGCGGCGGCGCGCGGCTGGCACCCAGGTGCTCTTGACGTGGGTGTCGCACTCGAAGCCGCGGCTGTTGCAGCACGTGCGGCAGCGGCTGTGCGCGCAGCCCTTCTTGGCCTGGTTGCCGCAGTCGTAGCACGACGTCGTCCCGCCGATGGACCCGGACCCGCCCGAGTCCGCCCTGCCGCCGCCGCCGCCGCCGCCGCGGGGCTTCTTGCCCGGTGAAGGTGAGGGTGGTGAGGCACCGTCCGCTGCCGCCTGCTGCCAGAAATGGATGGTGGGTCCGGGCGCGGACGCCGGCTTGGCATTGGCGTTGGCGTTGGTGGTGGTCTCGAGCGCGCGGTGCGCCGCGGCGACGAGCGGGAACATCGGGTCGTGAGCAGGCGACGCCCGCTGCTGCTGCTGTTGGTGGTGGTGGTGGTGGTGGAACGACGACGCCCGTCCAGATGACGGCGCGACGACCACCATGCCGACGTCACCGGCTGCGTTTACCGCGCCGTGTCCGAGCGCCGCGGCAGCGGCGGCAGCCTGGCGCGACGCCACGGAGCCCACCGCCCAGAGCTCGGCCGCCAGCGAGGAGGAGGCGCCGGCATTGAACCCCAGCGAGAGGTCTCCCCCGCGGCCGCCGCCGCCCGCGGGGGACGGCCGCCAGTCCGCGACCGCGGTGGAGTCCGTCGCGAAGCGCCGGCCCGACGACGACGCCACGGTCGCTCGCTCGCGGAGCAGGCGAAAGTAGACAGGATCGCCGGACAGCTGAGCAGGGACTAGCCGCAGCGAGTAGGTGGGGGCGGCGAGGTTCTCGGCTTCCCTCCTAGAGCAGCTAGAAAGCGCAAGAGTACAAGATGCTCTACTAGAGGCTACTAACCACCCTCTTCCCTACCCTCCTCTTGACCTCTTCCCTCTCTACATAAAGGAATCTCTCGCCCCTCTCTCTCTCTCTCTCTCTAGTGTTAGACTGTAGAGCACTCATCTAAAGACCTACTAGTACAAGCCTAATGGTCTACGTCCTAGGTTCTAGCTAGCTGGTAGCCTAGCTGCTTAACTGTACTACTTTCTCATTACTTTTCGTCCTTTAGTCTTCCACAGAGGACGAAGGAACAACGAACAAGGATTACGTAGAACGGAATAATTAGAGCAGGGATGAGTAGAATGGAAGGATTAGAACAGGGACGAGCTAATAACGATGCAGGATTAGAACCGGGAGTAGAGTAGTGTGGTACAGTACATGGATCCGCGTGGGGACCGGCCCGGGCCGGGCCGGCTCTGACAAATTCCTCTGCGCGGCGGAGATCGATCGCCACCGGGCCCCCGCTGTTTGGCCACACATAGGAGCCTGCGCTCTCTTCTCTGCCGCGGCCGCCCGCCCCCGCCCGCCCCCTGCAGACGCAGGCAGACGCAGCAGCGCTGCTGCGGCGCCGCGCGCGTTAAAGGCTGCCGCGGACTTCTGGCACGGGCCGGAAGTAGGGCGCAGCCTAGTTGCCGCCTAGATCGGCGGCAGCGTGCATTGGCGTGGCGAGGGGCGAGACAAGCCAGGCTGCACTTCGCGTCGCCCTCGTGACCGATGGGCAACTGGCCGAATTGCTCCGTTCTTCGTTTGGCCAGCTCGGGCAGGGCGGAGACTGCCAAGGCAACGTAAGGAACGGAGTCGCAGGGGAAAGTGGAATGCACCACGAACACGAATTTTTTACCCGAGATACGGAGTATATGCGTAGGCAAAGAGAGATGGGTTCTCGCACCCTGTGCCCTGTGCTGTGCGCGTCTTGGCAAGGCATCCGTAGCCGTTGCCGTTGGCACGAACGTGGCGTGCGTGGGCCCTACCAGGCCGACCAGGCGCGCAGGGCAGGGCCGGGCCGTCCGTCCAGCGCCGGCCTTTCGTCGTCGATCCACCTCCTCTCGGCTGCAGCGCCTGCTGCTGCGGTTCCACTCGATGGCTTCTGTTTTCTGTTCGTACTACTACAGCCTTCCGTTTCTGTCGCCCTGTCTCTCCTGTTCTCTGTGCGCTGGCTGCGGCAGCCTCGTCTCAGGCCAATCCAATCCTGCTGCTGTCGATTTCCTTCTGCACTGGCGTGTCCCTCCCTGGAGCGCCTCGCTATCCAATCCAATCTCTGGCTCTCGGCGCCTTTGACGTGGTGGACGGGACAGCTGCACCGGCACGGTCAAAACTGCGCATCAAACACTGTACCGTAATTATACCGTAATTTATGTAGTTAATTTACTTCGTTAGTGAAAAATATGAGACATTCTTTAAATTATGGGATTTTTTTTCTCAAATGCTACGTTTTTTCTATAGAATTCCAAGTGATTCCTATAAAAATCTTACTGTGTTCAAAAAGGTCCGGAGTGTATAAAAAAAGGAACATGTAACAATTTGATGTGGGGTCTATTATTAAACTCTCCAATTCTTATCTCTTATATGAAATGATAGAAGGTATATCCTTAAGCTACGTACTCCCTCCGTCCATCAAAGCAAATCGTAAGGTTTAAGAAATACTAATATCTCTGAAAGGATGTACTCATTCTGCATATTCTTTCCTATGAAAATGTGTGGAAGCTTTACGCTATGCTTATTTTATTTGGGTTTTAGCTACTCGGATGTTTGTTTTATTCGGTCATATATGCTTGCTCATAACAATACTGGGTGTATGCATGCTTGTTCCTCCTGAGCTCAGGGGCTCCTATCTTTTGCCACCCTTCATGTTTTGGATGTTTGAATGATAGGATGACTTGATTTGATGGACAAAATGAATAGTTTTTGAACAATTATACTTTCACCCTTGTTAGTGTTAATATACAATAATTGTATGTCAGCTATGAATTTAAAGTTCAGTTGTGAAATATTTTTATAATGTATATACACAAAAGACAACAGGATTGTTGAAGCTCTCTCGCCACCATGCTCCTCCAACGTCTGTCGAGATGCTACTCTCCAGACACCCATTCTAAGGTCGGAGCTCCCCTAGCTGCCGGACCTTGTCGTTGATCCTCCACCGCCGACTGAAGGCTGACCGTCGATGGAACATATTGTATAGGCAATGAATCAACATACTAGTACTCTCTTCATTTATGTTTATTTATAGTTTTGAGTATGGAGATTAAAAAAAGAAAAATTAAATAGATGTGTAAAAAATGAGAAGAATAGAGATAGAAATAAAATGTATTGAGAAAAGATAAAGGTTTATCGAGAAGTGAATAAATTGAAAATGGGGACGGAGGGAGTTCCTCCTAATAAGCAGCAATCTGGCCTCCAGCAGGGCGCGCGCAGAGGCTCTCCACGTGACTTTCGTGCCAGAATCGCCCCCTCCCTACAAGTCCTTCTCCAGCTCCCCAGGGACGATGCCGGCGAGGCCGCGGAAGCGGAAGGCATCCCGTACGTGCTCGCCTCCACCGAAGCCGCCGCCACGCATGGAGTTCCGGGCGCCGTCGGACGGCGCGTGGTACGGAGCGCGCGTGGCAGTGCAGCGCGGCGCGCTGCGCGTCATGTACGAGGAGTTCCCCGAGGAGCTGGACCAGTGGTACGAGCCCGCGGTGGGTTTGGACACGGCCGCTCTCCGCGCCAGGTTCCGCGCGGCATCGACGGCCCTCGACGACTCCCGGTGCCGCGACCTCCGCCCCGGCGCGGCACTCTGCGTCTCCTGCTGCTCCCTCGACGGCGGCGACCTCAAGTTCTACGACGCCGTGCTCGAGTCCGTACGTCCCTTTCGATCCCTTTCTCTCTCACTCACCCATGCAATGCTTATAGTTTATAGCGATGTGGCCGAATCGATGCAGGTCTCGCCGGCGGCGCACGAGACCGTGGACGGCGAGGAGCGATGCGCGTGCCGTTTCAGGGTGCGGTGGAAGGAGGGGCCGCGCGCGGAGAGCAAGGAGGAGGTCGGCGTGGAGCGAGTTTGCTGCGTGCGGTCCTCACCGGTGCAGGAGCCGGTGCTCAACGAGTTCTTGAACGGCGTGACCAAGCTCCTGGTCAAGGACAACAGGAGCCCGACGGCGTCTCGTGGGATGGGCTCCGAGGCGGCGAATGGTGGCGCTCTGGACCCGCCGCACTAGTAGTAGTATGAACAAGAAGTCGGCGAACAGCAGATGGTTTGCCGATTGCCGTGCATGATTTCGTGCCTCTCAGGAAAATCATATAGACATTGTTTGGGTTGGGTCCTCTCTCAACCGTTGCGTCGTCTCCTTAGGGCACGTATAACGTGTCCATAAGGGCCGTCTACGTGTTTTACTTTTTTTAAAAACACCCCTAAATCACCGTATTCAACGAGGAGAGAAGGCCGCATCGTCGCCTCGTGAACGACGGCGAGCGCGCGTGCTCCCAGATTTGATCGTCGGATGTAGACGCGTTGTACGATCCAGCTACTCCAATTGACGAGGGGAGGATTTGGTGCGGGGGCGTGCGAGGAAGCGCGGGAGATAGATTTCACGCGCCAAATCTACTATTATTTTCATATAATGATTCATTCTCTCTATCCATTTTCCCCACCTCTGAGACGGAGCGTGTGCCATTAGATTCGGGGGAAAATAGCCGGGCACGGCATGGGCGGCGGCGCTGGGTTCAGCTCCTAGCAGGAAGGGCAAGGTCATGCCAGCTCCGGCGGCGTCATCTTCCTCCATTGGTCGTGGATCGAGCTCCGCGGCGAGCCTCTTCCCCTTTGGCCGCACATCCACCTCGGTTGCGGCTCCGTTCCCCTTTCCCCACGGCAATGGGACGATAGGGGCACCGGCTTCACCTGCCATGGCGGATACAGCGGCTTAACTAGCCATGGCCGTGGTGGCTTCTTCGGTACCTCTTCCTCACCTGGTGGATTTCCTTTGCCTCCATCTCAATCTCCTGCTTGGTGGGATTCAGCAGCCGCTAGACCAATGTCTCCAGCCTTTGGCCGTCAATTAAGTTGGGATCCAACACAGTAAGACTGCTACGTGTTCTTTCTTTACTTGCTGCTGTATGGAACAGGATCTGTAGTGATCGTAATAGCATAATGATTAGTCAAATTAGCATATTGACATAAAGTAGTTGAGTTGTCAGATTTTTCTACAAGAATCCTAATTCTGATTCACCTTCAGCTTGCTTATGATTTAGTATGTCTGAAACTTCAGGTATATAATTACAACTTGATGTTTCAGTTAGCTTCCAGAAGCTTGCTAGTTGCATTATTATTTTGTATGTCATTCGGCGTGTTGCAGTCCCGTTTTGATACTGTTCGTCGTCCAACACGGTTATGGAAGCAGAAGGATGTTGTCAACATAATGCAAGCTTGTGTTGTCCTCCATAATATGATAGTTGAAGATGAGAAAAAATTAGTTAAAATACATATGGACTTGAATGAAAATCCAAGTGCAACGCTTGTGTTGCCGCCAGAAGTGAGTATTAGTAGTAATAATCCTAATATGTGCTTTGCAAAGGTGCTCCGGTAGGAACAGTGCAATCCGTGCTCGCCCAACACATAAACAACTCAAAAAGGATCTAGTTGAGCATATATGACAACGCTATGAGCATAATAATAATTAAGACTATACTAGCTATGTAATCATTAATATTTATATTTATAATATATTATATTAGTTATATATATTAATAATATAATATATTGATGGTTCTAAAAATACTTTCATTTCTTGTTGTCTTATTTCTGTGTAACCTCTTTTGTATCAATAATCTATAAAATGATATACAAAGATCCATTCATGCTTGATCATGGTTGCCTTATGTGTATTAAAAACTTTATAGACGGTTAAACAGACAACCCACCGTATAACCTATCTGTTCAGCTGTCTATATATAACGTGGACAAAAATTACAGATAGCTTACTGTCTATGGGTTGTACGTGCCCTTACCAACTGAATCTGAGTGTCGGTGGTCGTTACCGCCGACTAGTGAATTTTATCGTGGGACGCGCGTTTTGGGGTTCTGATGGTTCGCGAGAGGACACAAGGGATTATACTGGTTCGGGCAATAAGGCCCTACGTCCAGTTTCGAGCTGCTCGTGTTACTCGTGACTTATTTGTAGTAGGGGGTGACAAACGAGCGAGAGAGGGAAGTCTTCCCAAGTCTTTGGATGAAAAGCGTGTATGCGTGTGTGGAGAAGTGTTCGTGTTCGTTCGCTCATCCGTCCTCCCTTCATTCCCTGGCTTTTCCTCCTTTTATATCGTGAAAAGGGAGGCCCGGGTTCATGGCGTGTTGACGGTCGCGACCGTGCGCCCAAGTTGGGCTACGCCACTGTGAGTGACGCCATCAGCATGCTTGCTTGACTCGATGGTGTGGTGAGTGTCGTCAATCGTGGGCGTCCTGTCCGTATGGAGGAACGGTTCCTGTTGGTGATGGACGAAGTGGCGTCGTCATCATGGCCGTCGCCCGAAGACGTTCCGTCACAACGGAGAAGTGGGCTTCTGATAGGAGCTGTGCAGCAGCGGCCGTCCTTTGGGCGGTGCACGTCGTGTGCATTTATCGCCCACTTACTCGAGTAATCGATGGCTCCATCTGTCAGCGAGCGTGGAAGTGTCAGGTATTTATTGCCCAACCGCTATCGTTCTGCCTACTCGCGACGTGGCAGGCAGCTCGCCCGACCCCAGGGTCGGGCAAGGCGGAGGTACGGTCTTTCGACCCTAACGTGGAAGGGGTCGACGCACTGGCCGTGCCGCGGAGGATCCGACCCCTCGCTGGGGGGGGGTCGGGCGAGGCAGTGATCCCCTGTCGATCCGGCCTGTCGGATGTCCGTACGACATGAGTGTCGATCAAGGCGGAGATTGCTCCTGCCTTAATCGTGTTGTTAAGGTCGTGGGTCGTTAAGGTTAATCACCTCTGGTATTGACCCTCGACAGTAGCCCCCTAGTGAGGCCTAACCTCCATGCGAAAGGGAGTCTGGGGTCACTCAAGTCGGGAGAGGAAGGCTTGCAAGCGTAGGCTCGCTTTCTGCCTTATCGAGTCCACGTGTTCTGTGATCCCGTATTGGATCTCTTTTTGTGATTCCGTTCCTCGAGACCCGCTCATCGCGGTGGCCCGTTCGCGGACACGGTTCGACTTGTATCGTTCCCAGCGCGTCTGTTCGCCGGACGAGGAGGTTGAGCCGAGCCATGCTTTACCGCGGGGACCCAAGCGTGACGCTCATCGAGTTGCTACGGGAGAGTTCAAGTGAAGCCCCGAAGTCCCTTCGGGGGGACCTCGATGGACCAGCTGGTGGTCGACCTCAATATTCTCGGTTGCCGTTCCAATCTGGTACCCAGATACCGTTCAATAGGCTCCGAGGGCTCCTTGCCTTTCTACGGTGAAATACCCATGGGCCGGTTCGAACCGAGACTCGAACGTGGATCGTGATGCCCTCGACGCTCGAGCGCCTGGGTACTGGCCGCTAGCGGGCCCACGTCTTTCCATCCCTTGCTTTATCTTTGCCCTGAGCGACTGTCGAACCCGTTTGCTGGGTCAGCCTTTGAACTCACTGGGCCGTTGGGGCATATTCCAGCCCAAGTTGCCGCCTGTCAGCATTTATTTCGGGGCAGAGGCACGGCAGGTGCCTGCCGCGATGGGACGTGTGGCCGCGTTAGTCTTTGGTCCTCATGAGTGCACGCGCGCTCGCCTACGCTGAGTGAGGCGGCCACGTGGGCCCTGCTCACAGCGTTTTTAGAGGAAACCGCCAAGCGGGCGTGGGATATAACCGCGCTGAGCAAGGCAGCCGTGCAGGACCTGCTTGCAGCAAGTGGGAAAAAGGAAGTCGAGTGGGCGGGAGACGCCACCGGGCTGAGCGAGGCGGCTGTGCGGGTCCCATTTGCAGCGAGTGGGAGAAAACGCCAAGCTGACGGGAGATTTACACGCGCTGCACGGGGCGGCCGTACAGGGCCCCGCCTATAGCGAGTGGCTAGAGGGAAGCTGAGCGGGTCCCACTTGCAGCGAGTGAGGCGAAAGTGCCAAGCAGGCAAGGGATATAAGTACGCACCTCGCGTGCCCGTTCGCCGTCACTTGTCATTTGCGTCGCTTCATCTCCCCGCGTCACTTCGCCTTCTCGCTCTCGCTCTCCACGCTTTCTCATCGCGATCCTTTCCTTCGCTCGCCCAACTCCTTTACGCCCCCTTCAACTCGCGCAACGACGAACTGGTGGAGATTGGATGTTCGGGGGGTGCGCTTCAATGGCTTGGTGAAGCGCGGCCTCCTCGTCGCGCGGACGGAGGCGAGGGAGTGGCTGCTCCCCAACGACGAGACGGTGCCGGCGCCGGCGGACGGATACATTGTAGCCTTCGCGCACTTCCATGAGCGCGGGCTGAGAATCCCCACGCATCGTTTTTTGCAGGGGCTCCTCCATTACTACGGCCTGGAGCTCCAACATCTCAACCCCAACGGAGTCCAACGCATCGCCGTCTTCGTGGTGCTGTGCGAGGGCTTCTTGGGATCGCACCCCACTTCGACCTTTGCCGCTATGTCTTCGCCGTCTCCCTCCAGACAAAGGAGGGCACCCCTCTTCCCGTCGGCTGAGCCAGCATTCACCTCAGCAGGGAGCGCGCAGCGTCTACATCCCGCTGCGGCTGAGGAGCTCCAATAGAGGCTGGCACGGGCAGTGGTTCTACCTCAAGAACGACACCACCAGCCCCCTGTCGGTGTTCACGGGGCGCATCTTCGACACGGCGCTCCAGGTGTGGAATTGGGGGCCGCCATCCAAGGAGCGGAAGCGGCTAGACGACCTCGTCGACGTTGTGCGGCACCTGAGGGCTCGGGGGGTACGTGGCACCAGCGTGATCGCCGCGTACCACGCCCGGCGGGTGCTGCCTCTATGGCGCGCCCGGCGGGTGCCGCCTCTATGGCGCTGCCACGGAAGAAGCACGCCCTGAAGGCAAAGAAGACGAAGAGGCTCCGGGCCCAGTTGGACCGAGGTCGGCGCCGCCAGGGCTCCGACGACGACGAGGACGAGGACGAGGAGGAGGAAGAAGAGGAGGAGAAGGAGGACGAGGAGGTCGTGGAGATCCCTCGTCGTGCCCTGAAGGGGGAGGTGGTGCGCCCGCACATGCAGGAGACGAGGCCGGAGCCTCGAAAGTCGAAGGCGACGTCGGCCTCCATCTCCTGGAGCTCTGCCACGTGGCCGACCCCCGAAGAAAAGACATCGGCGCAGCTGTAGACCCCCGCCCACCCCGAGCCGGTGGGGTCGGGGCTGTCGACCTCCGGGCCCTCAAGCCGCACGGAGGCGCCGCAGCCTGCGGCGAGCGAGGCCGCGACCTTAAGGGCCAGCGGGAAGCGGCCCGTGGAGGAGCAAGGTGGACAGACCCCGAAGCGTCGTCGCTCCGTGTCCCGAGGGTAAGTGCGTTGCGCACACTTCACCTGTTAACTATCTTTACTTATCGTACTTTTCGTGCAGGGTCGAAGTACAGGCGACGGAGCTTCGGACAGTGCTGAAGAAGGCCCTGGCAGGCCGATGGCCCGCGGGCGCGCCAAGACCTAGCCTGGGCGGGGCTTCGGAGCCCCCGCACCCATCGGTGGTGGGACTTCGGCCGGCTGCGGAGCCGTCCCAAGAACGGGCGGCGACGCCGGAGAGCCTGGCAGTGGCGGAGGGGCCGAAAGCCCCCCTGGCCGGTCCCTCGACGCCGAAGGTGGTGGAGGCGTCTGTTCCTCCAGAGGTGCCGGCAAAGAAGGCGGCGGCGGCTCTAGCGACCGAGTCGGGGTCGCCAATTTTTGGGCCCCCCCATGGCGAAGGCGTTGGCGACGGCAGCCGCGCCCGTGGAGGGTGGCGTCGGCGGCCCCGTCGATTGAGGGGCCGACGGAAGGAGGTGCCCCGGAGCCCGGGAGCGCGCGGCGGGCCCTGGAGGGGGTCTTGTCGGCGGCGTCCACACTAGACTCCGTCGCAGCCCTGCTTCGGGGCCATCTTGCGCAGGGGAGCGCGGCGTCGGACGCCGTCGCCCGGGAGCGAACCACGGCGGGGCGGCTTTTGGAGGTGGAGGACCGGCTCCGCACTGCACTGGGGGAGGTGCGGCAGGCGCGGGCGAAGTCGGAGGAGGCGCGTCGGGCCTGTGACGCCATCACCGCGCTGGCGATGGAGCAGACCTGGCGGACCGAAGTGGCAAGGGCGAGCCTGGAGGAGGCTAGGGCCAGGGAGGACGCCGAGGGAGTAACGGCTTCCTTGGCCGCGGAGCTGGCCCAAGGATGCGCCAAACTCAAGAAGCTCCGGACTGGAGTGACGGGTAAGTTGTAGCTTCGGCTCGGCCTTGTTCTTCCTTGGGCGGATGAGAACTAACCAGTGCGCCTCCTTTCTTACAGTGCTGTCCGAGAAGTTGAGGGCGAGCGCGGAAGAGTTGTCGCGGCTCCACGAGGACTTCAAGCGTGAAGCCGAGGAGCACGACGCACTCCGGGTCGCTGTCAGCGTGGCCCTCTCCGACCTCGGGGTTGCCATGGAAGTTGGGTCGAGCTCCCTTGCTGCCCAAGTCCCTCGCCTTGTCGCTCGGGCGCGCGTCATAGAGATGGACGGGTTGCGCCGGGGTGTGCACCGGGCGTTCGCCGTCGCCCGGTCGCACTACTCCATCATCGCCCTCGACTTAATGAGCGATGACTTTGCTCCCGGCTACACGGACGCCGAGCTGGACGCTATCGAGGAGGAGGTGGCCCCTCTGGCGCATGCGTTGGCTGCGAGAATGGAGGCATAAGAGGAAGAGGATGACCCCCCTCCCGCCCCCGTAAAGTAGGAGATAGTTAGTCTTAGTTTGTACATAGGACGGCCGAGGCCCAAATGCCCGGTCCTTTTGTAAACCAAAAGAGCAAATCGAATGTCTTTTGATTACTAAAGTGTGTTTGTTTGCGAAGGCGTTCCTTCACAAATTTATGAAAGCGTTCGCCCCCTTTTTCCTTCTTTTCGAAACATAGAAATCGTAGGCCATGGACAGCGTTGACGTTCCATCTAGTTGGTGAGCGTCGTTGCCATAACCTTCGGGGGTCGTAGGTGTTACGCTGTCCGACCAACTCGACTTCACATCTCCTTCTGCCCACAACTTTCCTTTCTAAGTTTTAAACGTGGGATGAGGGGTAGAAGCTTTCAGAAAAGCTAGGTCGTAAGTAGGATAAGTACTCGGTTTTGCCGGTGAGCGTTGTGGCTGTTGCCTTCAAAGGCCGTAAGCGCTTCGCATTCCGACCGGTCTGACCTCGAATCTTTCTTATCCTCTATTTATCCTTTCTCGAAGATTTTGCAAGCAAGTGGCAAAATAAACAAGTGTCAGGGCGCCCGTGCGGTGCACGTACCCTGCAGGTGTAGCCTCCGAGTGGGGTCCGACTCCCGTACTGTGAGAGTCGGGCGCCGCTTGTTTCAGTGGAAGGGAACAATGGAACGATTACGAGTTTAGGGATAGAAACGACGTAGATGTTCGATGTTCCACGCGTTGGCGATCTCTTGTCCCTCTGCGGTTTGCAGCTTGTAGGTGCCGGGCTGGAGGAACTTGGAGACGATGTAGGGGCCTTTCCATGGAGGCGACAACTTGTGGCGGTCCTTGTTACTCTGGACGCGTCGAAGGACGAGGTCGCCGACGTCGAATGCTCTCTCCCGTACGTTTCGGTCGTGGTAGCGTCGTAACGCCTACTGATACTTCGCTGATCGGAGAAGCTACGTCCCATGCCTCGTCGAGCTGATCCATGGCGTCCTCGAGGGACGTCTCGTTCCCTTCATCGTCGTATGCTTTGACCCTCGACGCTCCATAGTCGAGGTCGGTTGGTAAGACGGCTTCGAAGCCGTATACCATGAAGAAGGGGGTGAACCCCGTCGCCCGGCTAGGGGTCGTTCACAGACTCCACAGTACAGTGGGAAGCTCGGCAGCCCACTGACTGCTGAACTATTTCAGCCGATTGTAGATCCGAGGCCTCAGCCCCTGGAGGATCGTGCCGTTCGTGCGCTCGACCAGCCCGTTCGTACGGGGGTGCACAACGGCGGCCCAATCCACTCGGATATGGTAGTCGTCACAGAACTTGAGGAATCGTTTCCCCGTGAACTGTGTACCATTATCCGTGATGATGGAGTTTGGAACCCCGAAGCGGTGGATGATGTCGAGGAAGAATTCGACCGCTTCTTCTGGTCGGATCCTTGTGAGCGATCGGGCCTCGGCCCACTTGGTGAACTTGTCGACCGCCACCAAGAGGTGGGTGTAGCCCCCAGGCTCTTTCTTGAGAGGTCCGACCAAGTCGAACCCCCAGACCGCGAACGGCCACGTGACGGGATGAACTGCAGCGCCTGTGCCGGCAGATGGGTCTGCCGAGTGTAGAACTGGCAGCCCTCACACGTGCGCAGGATCCGCGCGGTGTCATTGACGGCTGTCGGCCAGTAGAATCCTTGTCGAAACACGTTTCCGACAAGGGTCTTGCGCGCGGCGTGATGGCCGCAGACCCCATCATGAATGTCTTGCAGCAGCATCTTTCCCTGTTCGATAGGGATGTAACACTGTAAGATCTTGGTGAGACTCCTCTTGTAGAGTTCTCCGTCGATGATGACGAAGGATTTGGCGCGTCGTGCGACGCGTCGAGCCTCCGTTTTGTCCGCGGGGAGCTCACCTTTGAGGAGGCAGTCGAGGTATGGCGTCCTCTAATCGGTCAGAGGACCAGTACCAGGTGCGGACACCTCGTCAATCTCCATGACGCTAGGGCCGAGAGACTTCATGGTCGGTCCAACCCCTTCCCCAGGAGGCGGCTCGGTGCCGAGCCCCAGCGCGTCTCTGGGTCGGACCGACGGTTGGCTTCGGTCGTGGGTGAAGACTCTAGGCGGGATCTGCTCGCGTCCGGCTGCCATCTTCGCCAAGGAGTCAGCCTCTTCGTTCTGCCGCCTCGGGACATGCCTGAGCTCGAGACCGTGAAACTTGTACTCCAGTTTACGAACTTCCTGGCAGTATGCGTCCATGGTCTCGTTGCGGCAGCTGGATTCCTTCATGACCTGACCGACGACAAGTTGAGAATCGCCCCAAATTTCGAGTCGTCGAATTCCCAACTCGTCAGCAATCTTGAGCCCGTTGACGACCGCTTCGTACTCGGCTACGTTGTTAGAAGCGGGGACCAGAAGGCGGATTGCGTACTTCATACGCACCTCCAAGGGAGAGACGAAGACGAGTCCGACCCCTGCTCCTTTGCGCATCAGTGAACCGTCGAAGTACATTACCCAGTACTCCTGGTCGACAGGAGTTGCAGGTAGTTGAACTTCGGTCCACTCGGCTATGAAGTCGGCCAAGGTCTAGGACTTGATCGCCATTCAGGGGGTGTATGTGATCCCTTCGCCCATCAGCTCGAGCGCCCACTTTGCGGCCTTCCCTGTTGCGTCGCGGTTCTCCACGACCTCACGTAGCGCGAAGGAGCTGACCGCGGTCACCGGATGAGATTCGAAGTAGTGTCGGAGCTTCCTTTTGGTGAGGATGACGCCGTAAAGGATCTTCAGTATCTGAAGATATTGGGTCTTTGTGTCCGACAAGACTTCACTCACATAGTATACCGGGCGTTGGACCTTGAGGGAGTGGCCTTCCTCCGTCCGTTCTACAACCAAGGCGGCGTTGACGACCTGAGTCGTCGCGGCGATGTAGAGGAGGAGCGGCTCTTTAAGGGTCTGAGGTACCAGGACGGAGGCTTCGTCAGGATAAGTTTTATCCTGTCGAGGGCGTCTTGTGCCTTGGGCGTCCATTGAAATCGCTCGGATTTCTTCAGGAGCTGGTAAAGGGGTTGCACGCATTCTCCGAGGCGTGAGCTGAAGCGGCTTAGCGCCGCTAAGCACCCGGTCACGCGTTGTACCCCCTTTAAGTTTTGGATCGGACCCATCCGATTGATGGCCTCGATCTTCTCCGGGTTGGCTTCGATGCCACGCTCGAAAACGACAAATCCGAGCAACATCCCCCTCAGGACCCCGAAAATGCACTTTTCGGGGTTGAGCTTGATGTCGTTCGCTCGAAGCGTGGTGAACGTCCGCTCGAGGTCGGCTACGAGCTGGTCGGTCTTCTTGGATTTGACGACGATGTCGTCCACGTATGCTTCAACGATATCTCCGATGAGCTCGTCGAAACACCTGATCATGCATCGCTGGTACGTCGCGCCTGCATTCTTCAGTCCGAACGGCATCGTGACGTAGCAGTACGATCCGAACAGCGTGATGAAGGATGTCGCGGGTTGGTCGGACTCCTTCATGGGGATCTGATGATATTCGGAATACGCATCAAGAAAACCGAGGGCTTCGCACCCCGAGGTCGAGTCGATAACTGGTCTATACGCGGCAAAGGAAATGGATCCTTTGGATATGCCTTGTTTAGACTAGTGTAGTCAACACATATTCTCTATTTCCCATTCTTTTTTCGTATAAGAACGGGATTGGCTAACCACTCAGGATGATACACCTCCTTGATGAATCCGGCTGCCAGCAGCTTAGCTATCTCCTCCCCGATTGCTCTGCGCTTCTCCTCGTCGAAGCGGCGCAGTCGTTGCTTCACCGGTCGGGATCCCGGTTTGATGTGCAAGGAGTGCTCGGCGACTTTCCTCGGGATGCCGGGCATGTCTGAGGGTTTCCATACGAAGATGTCGATGTTCGCGCGGAGGAAGTCGACGAGCGCGCTTTCCTATTTGGGGGAGAGAGAAGTTACGATTTTTGCCACCTTCTCAGGGGCGTTGTCAGGGTCGAGCTGGATCTCTTTGACGCCCACGGCGGGCTCGAAAGACCCTATGTTATGGTTGGAGTCGGGCGTGTCTTCGGTGACTTGCAGCCGGATGCCAGCAAGCTCTTCCGTAGACGCGATGATTGCGGAGGCGAGTTCGCCGCTCTCTGTCTCGCACTGATAGGCGTGCTGGAAGGAGGCGCCGACAGTGATAACCCCCTTCGGCCCTGGCATTTTGAGCTTTAGGTAGGTGTAGTTGGCCATGAAATTCACGTACCATGGCCGCCTCAAAAAGGCGTGGTAAGACCCGTGGAAGCCGACCACTTCCAACGTGAGGTTTCACTTCAGAAGTTGGTCGGGGTCTCGAAGGTGATGGGCAGATCGATCTGCCCGAGGGGGACGGCCTGCTTCCTGGAGACGACGCCATGGAAGGGTGCTCCGGTCGGTCGGATGAGCGATCGATCGATGCCCATGGCATCGAGTGTCTTCACGTAGAGGATGTTGAGGCTGCTGCCTCCGTCCATAAGCACCTTTGAAAGGCACTTCTTGCCGACGATGGGGTCGACTACCAGAGGGTATCGACCCAGCCGTGGGTCGTGGCTGGGGTGGTCGGACGATCGAACGTGATCGGTGCTTCCGACCACCGGAGGAACATCGGCGTCGCTGGTTCGGCCGCGAAGACCTCACGACGCTCGATCTTCGCGCAGCGCTTTCCTTTGTGCGCCTCCGGGCCTGCGAAGATCATGAGGCATCCGTCAGTTTTCGAGAAACCCCCATTGCTGTCGCTGGCGCCATCTCCGTCGTTGGCACCCCCAGGGGCCTGTCGCGGTTTGCCTCTCGGCTTGCCTCTCGTGGACTCCTGGGTCAAGAACCGCTTCATAAGCGAGCAGTCCTTGTAGAGGTGCTTCACGGGGTATTCGTGGTTGGGGCACGGTGCGTTCCACTTCTTCTCGACGTGGTTCGATGTGTCCGCCGCTGGCGCCTTGGCGCCTTTGCGGTTGGTGGTCAACCATTCGTCCTCCGGACGAAGGTTGCCGGCTCTTTTTCTTCTTGTGGGAGCGATCGGAGGGGCCTTCGTCGGCATCCTCGTGTCGCTTACCCTTCGTCTCGTGGGGGCGGTTGAAAATTGCGCCCACTGCTTCCTCGCCGGAAGCGTGGCTGGTCGCGATATCCAGAAGCTCCTTGGCCGTTCGCGGACTCTTGCGACCCAGTTTGTGGACCAAGGTGCGACAAGTAGTCCCGGACAAGAATGCCCCGATGATGTCGGCATCACCAATGTCCGGCAGCTCGTTGCATTGTCGAGAGAAACGCCGGACGTACTCCCGAAGGGTCTCCCCCGGTTTCTACCGGTAGTTCTTGAGGTCCCAGGGATTGCCTAGACGCACGTAGGTCCCTTGAAAATTCCCTACGAAGACCTCCTTCAGATCGGACCAGCTCGCGATCCGATTGGCGGGGAGGTGCTCGAGCCAGGTCCTGGCCGAGGCGGCCAGGTAGAGAGGCAGGTTGCGGATGATGAAATGATTATCGTCCGCTCCTCCGGCTCGACAAGCGAGGCGATAGTCTACGAGCCAAAGGCTTGGGTTTGTTTCCCCCGCGTACTTCGGTACTTTGGTCGGAGGCCAGAAACACTGGGGAAACGGGGCGCCTCGGATGTGGGGACTGAAAGCTCGAGGCCCCGGAGCGTCTAGGCTCGGACTCCTATCCTCGCTCTCGTCGTGGCGCCCACCTCGGCGTGGCTGGCGAACCTGGCTCGTTCTGGAGGCGTGCTCCGATTGACGCTGGGTGCGCCTCCAACGTGGCGCGGGCATCACGGTCCACCCCTAGGCGCCCGCGGACGAAGGCTTTCAAGGCCCCGTCTGTCCTCGGGCGTGTCTGTTGGGCAGACAAGTTCTGGGTATACGGTCTGCGGATTCGAGACCGCGAGTTCTCCGCTTGTTGCGCCGCCGCTCGTTGCAGCAGCACCTCAACTTCGCGTTGAGTATGTTGAGCCTCAGGCATGGCGGGCTCAGGGAGCCCCCGAAGTAATGCCACCGCTGCGGCGAGGTTCTGGCTTGCCCGCGCAAAACGCGGGTGTCCGTTACCCTCCTCGATAATTCGTCGGCGCACATCACACGACATGGAGCGAGCACGTCCACCGGCCCCGCAACGAGCGAGTTCACGGTCAACTTCCGCCTGCTCTTGCTCCAACTGGTGCTTGGCCTCACGGAGCTCCTCCCTCCGTGCTTGTAACTGCTCGGGCAGTACGTCGCGGGAGGGAGTTCCGGTTATTGCCACCGGCAGGGTGGTGGGACAATCGCTCTCCGGGTCAGGGAGATCTTCTGAATGTGCCATGAGGCACTCACGAGAGGGGTTGTGGCTCTCCTCACTGTGTTCTGCGCCAGAATCTCCATTCGCCTCGTCGAGGAGGTCGAGGAAGGATTCCGACGCGTAGCCTGTCATTCCCACGAACTCGATGTCCGTGGTGCACAGGCTTTCGCGCGATGACACGCGGATCATCGTGATTTTGCCGGCGCTGGCCCGGCCGGGCGAAGTGGTTGCGCGGACCCTTGCGGGAGGGCTTCGAAGGGCGCGAACCCTTCCCAGACCGTCGCGCTTTTCCGCTGACCGACGCGGTTGGTACGCAACTGAAATTGGATGCGGCGACTGGGAAAGCCGGTACTCCAGCCAGCGTCAGGTTGCCCTCTGAGGTGGCAATGAAGTCGAGACTCCCGAAGCACACGATCGTGCCAGGAATTCATCCGTTGACACGGTTGGCCATCGAAACCTGAAAGGTGATCGGCGAAAACGCGCAAAGCTCCCTACCTGGCGCGCCAACTGTCGGTGGTCGTTACCGTCGACTAGTGAATTTTATTGTGGGATGCGCGTTTTGGGGTTCCGATGATTCGCGAGAGGACATAAGGGATTATATTGGTTCGGGCAATAAGGCCCTACGTCCAGTTTCGAGCTGCTCGTGTTACTCGCGACTTGTTTGTAGTAGGGGGTTACAAACGGGCAAGAGGGGGAAGGCTTCCCAAGTCTCTGGATGAAAAGCGTGTATGCGTGTGTAGAGAAGTGTTCGTGTTCGTTCGCTCATCCATCCTCCCTTCATCCCTGGCTCTTCCTCCTTTTATACCGTGAAAAGGGAGGCCCGGGTTCATGGCGTGTTGACGGTCGTGACCGTGCGTCCAAGTTGGGTTACGCCACTGTGAGTGACGCCATGTAACATCCCGAACGAAATTCTCGTTAATCAATTGTCAATAAAGGCTTAGTTGTGTTCAATAAAAATCTCAAAGCCCTAAGTTAATGATCTTAGGATCTAATCAAAAGAACTTAAATTCAAAAATGTAAATTGAAATCCAATCTTTATTTTCTTTTTTGCTCTACCGACGCAGATTTGACCCGGCCGGCCTTTGCCCTGCTGCATCGCGCTGCTGCCGTGCGGCTGCTTGCCGCCGCCGCTGCTCGCCGTAGCCGGCTTGCCCGAGCCTACTCTCGCTAGCGCCGCCGGAGCCCCGCTCTCCACCGTCGCGCCGCCCGGCTCCCTCTGTTCTCCCACCCACGAGCCGCCGCCCGAGTCCCTGCTCCACCCCGGGCGCCGCTTCCCTGTTCCTTTCCATGCCTTCCCGACCCCGGCTTTGTGAGCCCGATTCGCCCGACCTCTGACCCTGAGGTCGGAGGATTTTTACGGTTCGCCCGACCTCCGCCCCAGAGGTCGGAGAAATTGTTGCGATTCGCCCGAACCCGACCCCCAGTGCTCGGACACTAATCCGTCTCGGCCGATCCTTCGTCAGCACGCTCCGCCTCGCTCGACCCCGAGGTCGGACAAGCCGTTTTCGCTCCGCCTCGCTCGACCCCGAGGTCGGACAGACTCGTCGGACCCGAGCTCGGAGCGGCCACGCCATTAATGCTGCCGGCCATCTTCCAACCGTAAAAGCGCCTGGCCGTACACAGCAGTGCCGCCACCACGCCGAAAGTCTTCGTGATGGGACGCGCACGCCTGGCGCCCATGCGCTGCAGTACGCTGCCGCCGTGCCAACTTGCGCCGTGTCCTGGAGAGACAAAAGGAACGGAGACTGATAATTTCCAGAGACGAAACGTTTCACTCGTGCGCATTCATTTGCTCTCTCTGCACGCTCGTTTCTCTGCTCTCGTCTCCCCTGCCTTTCCGCCATTACCACCGAAGAGCTCCGCGGGGCCGAAACAGAGCAAGTTTCTCTCGTGCTCAGGTGAGCTCGGTAACCTATGCCCTGCCGACGGTTCCGCCACCCGCCGTTATCGTCTCTAACCGCCGCCCCATTCTTCCGCATTATTGCAGAAGTAGCGGCGCGTCAACATCTCTTTTCCGGCGACCGGTCTCCGTTGTCATTCGCTCTTACCGTCAGCCCTCTGGTAATCTTTGCCGTCCGACCAGTCTAGCTAAATCCCGTTTACCGAAACAACACACTAAATTTGTTAGAAAGAAATTCATACACCTTCATTTTTCTGTTAATACCAGTTACAGCCGCCAGCATTGAATCCCGGTGTAAACTAAGTTACCTTGCATCTTCATATAGGAACCGAGCTGCAGATGGCCACCGAAGCTGAGGAGGATTTCCCCGCTGCCGACCCCGCCATCGACTGTGCTAACTTCTCCCCGAACCGAGGCAAGCCCCGGTGCATACCTATGTTTAAAGTTTCACTTTCTCACTGTGTATGTAGGTTTTGTTGTGCATTAAGTTTCGAGGCTTGTGTGAAAACTTAGTTGCATGACTTGTAGGATCTCCTACGGGTTGTTCTGTTAGAGCCAGTACGTTAGTGCTATGCCTACTAATAGGGCAACGAAGGGATTTGAGTGGTATGGAGACTACTCAGGGAATTATTTATAGAACTAATTGAGAAAGTCAGGACCCAACATTGTGTGAATAAAATTTGAGCACGGTGTCGGGTGCGGTTGCATTGGTCAAGTTTGAGTTGTGTACCGAATACATACTGGCATATGGGAACCAGGAAACCGACGTAGCTCATTGCGCAGTGTTTGGACAATTGGCCATCTCTTTTTCCGGGTGAACGGACCAGTATGGTGGATGAATTCGCATTTCTGTTTTTCTTGGGCATGTGCTAGTGGGAAAGGCTTGGGGCCGTACAGGAACGCAGGACGTTGCCTGGAGGACCATGTCCTTGGAGAGATGGATGTTGGACCAACTCTGTCGCGATGTAGTGAAAGGTGGCCACGTGTGACTCGTGGAGTGCGCACGTGTCGTGTTATTCGGGTTTCTCCTGCAGGATGTAAAATCAATTATAATTGCCGTCCCTCGCGGTATTGAGTACCACTTGCTCCTTTCTGCCGTGGCGACACTATAAAATGTGGTAGCAGGAATTGTGATTGGAGGTTTGAGAATAAATTTCAGAACTGTTGTATTGCACTTGCTTGCTTAGTTGCTGTCGTACTTAGTAAAGTTACATTAGCAATTCTGATAACTTGGCTAAAATACTGAAAACCATTAGTAGTGCTGTATTTTGCAAATACCTACCGGCTGCCATCAATATTCCAGCATTTTAGGAGTCGGCCTTAGAAGGCCTATTGACGGGTAAGACTTGCTGAGCGTCAGTCGCTCACGGTTTGTTGATTGTTGTTTTGCAGGTGATAGTGCTGACTGTAGGCAGGGTGGTTGGGAAGAGGAGATGCCCTCGGAGTGGACCTTCGAGTGGGTCCCCGTTTCTCCCTCCCGTGGAGATTAAACACCATCGGGCTGGGGTGTTTAATCGAGGCGTCGAGTGTTAGATTTTTGCTTCCGCTGAAATCCACGTGTTTGTTATCAAAACTACGTTACCGCACTTCCAAAACCTCTGAGATCAGTTGTAATATAACCAGAATTAATGTATCTTTAAGTCATTTATGCGAGTCCTTGTTAATTATTGTACTGCAAAGTCACTTGTTGCGGCAAGCGGCCCTCCCAATTGATCCTGGATGAGCAACCGTACGATTTTATCGGACGGGGTTTGCGACACGCCATCAGCATGGCGGTGCTTGCTTGACTCGATGGTGTGGTGAGTGTTGTCAATCGTGGACGTCCAGTCCATATGGAGGAACGGTTCTTGTTGGTGATGGACGAAGTAGCGTCGTCATCATGGCCGTCGCTCGAAGACGTCCCGTCACAACGAAGAAGTGGACTTCTGACAGGAGGTGTAGCAGCAGCGCCCGTCCTTTGGGCGGTGCACGTCGTGTGCATTTATCGTCCACTTGCTCGAGTAATCGATGGCTCCATCTGTCAGCGAGCGTGGAAGTGTCAGGTATTTATTGCCCAACCGCTATCGTCCTGTCTACTTGCGACGTGGCAGGCGGCTCGCCCGACCCTAGGGTCGGGCGAGGCGAAGGTACGATCTTCCGACCCCGACGTGGACGGGGTCGAGCGCACTAAGCGTGTCGTGGAGGATCCGACCCCTCGCTTGGGGGGGTCGGGCGAGGCGGTGATCCCCTATCGATCCGATCCGTCAGATGTCCGTACAATATAAGGATCGGTCGAGGCGAAGATTGCTCCTGCCTTAATCGTGTTGTTAAGGTCGTGGATCGTTAAGGTAATCACTTCTGGTATTGACCCTCGACACTGTGAAAGGCTAAAACGATCGTGGCGCACTAAATCAAACATCCAAAAATGCAAAAGAAATGAAACATCAAATGGGACAAAAGCAATCTCAAAATTTGCTTTCTTCCTCGACTTCCCTCACCACATAAAATAGAATAGTGCTTTTGAATAAAAAAAGAGAATAGTGTATATACGTGCAAAGAAGGTAGGAAAAGTATAAAAAAATAAGAAACTTCTATTGTCTACAATAACTTTGTTTTGTGCGTGTACAAGGTTTTTCCTTTGTTCTTTTTTGTGTGCTGCTGTTTATTTTGATCAAAAACTTTAATCACTCGTCTTATTTAAAAATTAGTTCGAATGTGTAAAATTAAAAATTAGGATTAAAACTTTTAGTAACAAATCAAATCCTAATAAAATATTTGATATTTCTCATATTATTTTGAATAAGACGAATGGTCAAAATCAATGACGATACAAAAAAAAGAACGGAGGAAGTATATATGTATGTGTGAACTAGCAAGAGTAAGTTTCATCGGGAACTTCTCTTATGCCGCACAATAAGCATGGCATAAGCATCCTAGAAAACAAAGTCCAAGAAAATCCTAGTTAGGTTATGTAATGACTAAGCATGCTGTGTTCAAGAGATACGACGTCACCACATGACAACACCTCCTAGTATAGCCGCTTTCGGCAGTCAAGCGCGCCACAGTGAAGCCAGCTTCACAACATTGCCATCAGCCCCTGCGACACTGTCCAGGCGATACCCGTAGTCACATGAGGGCTGCAACAATGAAAGCATTGACTGTGTTCAAACATTAAAAATCGTTACCTTTTTTTTTGCACTGAAATAAAAATCATTACTGAACTGTGAAGTGAGCAGAGCTGTTATCATTTTAGAAAGAGGAACAAATTACTACTGCAGAAGCTTTTCACTGGATGATAAAATACACATTGAGATAAAAAAAAAAGTCGATAATAACTTCTATTGCTGAAGTGTAGCACAGACAAATGCACGATTTCTAAGTCCCACAGATAAATTTCGCAATTGTATATAACAGATTAATGATTTAAAAGTATCACTACTATTGTATAGCATTTAGGTCTCGCTGAATTTCCAGAGAAACTGTCTCCGCATTTCCCTCAATGAATAAAACCAACTTGTTGTCTTGAAAACTCACCTGAAGCGGGGGTATGGCATCAGCTGCAAAAAGCATAATTTTTGCTAGCCTGATATCACTATGTGAGCTCAATACGCACTGGATGAAAAGATTAGGCTGGCAACTGTGATTTATGAACCTTGCAATGTTGCCAATAGAACCAGCGTCACTGCAGTATTCAGGGGCTACAGATCCATGTGAGTCTTGCTCTGAACGAAATGAGGCCAGTTGTAGTTCCGAGCCAGCCCTTCGGTGCAGAGAAAAAAAAAAGTGAACAGCATGGTATCTAAGAGTTAAAACGCAACATTTCAGCAAGGGAAAAGAATTGAACACAGAATAGAGCAAATAAGAGTATTTCTAATGCTTCACTGAGCTAAATAAAAAAAATTATCAGGAAAAGCATAACTATTCCTGATCATTGGTGCAAATACTCATGCTGTATCAGTGGAAGCCCTAGAGCAGTTACACCCAATCAAATAAAAGAGATTTCAATACCTCTCTCCCATCCAGTCCTTTAATCATCTGGAGACAATCTATATCAAATATATAGTTGTTCTCCAATAATCCTTCGACTTCTGCGGTCCTCTTCAACACCCCAGTGTACTCGCAAACTAGAGCTCCAGGAAGAATGGTGTCCCACGTCCTGACACCCCAACCTTTGACTCTGTATTGAATACCTGAGTTACAGTTCAATATAAATGACACAGGATGATAAGGAATGAAAAAGAATACTCCCTCCATCCCATAATCTCCTTAATATTAAACTATGATACTATGAACAAGAAACAAAATACTATCATTAATTCTCCTCAGTAATTAATTCATGAACCATAGTCTTGCGTGCATACAGCTGTATGCAACCACTAAGTCCACCTGGGACCATTAATTTTTTTTTGGAATACGAGGAACTAGTTTAGGAATAAAGGACTAATAACTGGTCTAATGCTTATATAAGAAAAATTTTAAAATTTTTAATTTTTTATAATACTAAAAAGATTATGGGACGAAGGAGTACTGAACGGCACGCTAACCTCCAAGCGGTAGTTCAGTCCTTGCTGGGAGGTCCTGTTCACACAGCTGCAGTCGCAGCCACAACGAGTACCACACTCGAACACAACAGCTTTGGGCTCGACCAACCTGACGATCAACCAATTGATTAGAAATAGCAATAGCACCGAAGAAAGTACTACCTCCACCTTTTTATTCTTGACACATTTGAATCATCATCTTTGATCGCTCGTCTTGTTCAAAAAATTATTTCAAACGTGTAAAATTATTAATCATGGTTCAAATACCTTGAGTGATAAATCAAATCATAACACAATACAAAATATTTATCATAAATTTTAATAAGACGAACATTCAAAATGATATTAAATGTCTAAAGTGTCAACAATAAAAAAAAAAGGAGGTAGTACAAAGATCTTAGTCCCTTCATATAGATTGTCAACATGTCTTCAGCAAGCAAAAATAATGAAAATGTCAGCAAAAAATCTAACCTTCCAATACTATTATGTTTAGAATCATTGTGCTTAACCCTTTTACTTTGTGTTGATACGTAAGGCAGATCAGAACAATTGCGTTTAGTGCACAAGCAATTCTTAGAGCTAGAACAATCTCCATTGCAATTACAGCCAATAGTATCAACCAGTATTTTGGTATCTTTCGGAATCTGCAGAGACTTAGAGTACACAAAGCCTACAAAGTGTAAAAGCATGGAATTATAAACTGACTGTTCATGAATTCTCAACATTTTGCTAGATACAAACAACACTAATTCATTAAAAATAAATGAAAACAATAAGTACAGGTAAAATTAATGATAACAGAGCTAACAATAAGGTTTAGAATACCAGACGGAGGAAGAGGTGGCTTGTCAACTAAATTTGTGGCAGGAATTGGAAATTTTTCCTGCCCATTAGAAATGTCCTTACAACCCAACCTATCAAAAATGTCAAGAACTAAATAAGATGAGGTAATGGCTTTAGGAGAAAAAAGAAGGTCATAACCTAAAGCTAAAAGGCAAAACTATAATTTTGAATATGTAAAAAATATATACATATATGGAGTGATTGAGCAACACACCCAGGCAATTCAGAAATTGGCATAGGAACATCTCCCCGGGTAAATAGTACCTGTGCATGTATGTGATTATAAGGAAATATACATAAAGGCAAAAGAAGTTCATAAGAAATAGACCACCCCCCCCCCCCTTCCTCCCCGTGCGCTGTAGTGCCACCACTGGCACGACACCTCCCTTGTGCCCTAACTGATGAAGGAGAAGGAGGTCCATAACATAGTTACACTTGATCCCTCAAAAAAAAAAAATCAACGTAGTTACACTTGCCTACATGATTTATTTTCTTCCTATACCATTCACAACCTCACTGACAGCTTAGATGACCTCTGTTATGTATGTCTTACTAATCATCTGGTTGATTTAATCCCCTCGGACAACTTGAAATCATTGGATGCCGTACATAAAAACTGGCCATTTTGTTCAAGACAATTAATGGGTCATTACATGGTTACAACCAGGATCTTTAGCAACTTATCAGTTTCGTTCAAGACAACAATATAGTCGAGATTGCAAAGTTTGAGGGGGATTCAAATCTGTAACATTGATACAGGAACTATTGTGGTAGTAAAGGCTCACTTAAGTTTCTTGTAGAATATTATACCTGAGAAGTTGTCAAAGGCGGCTGGCCTTCAAGCCATCGTAACCTATATTTGAAAACCAATTTTCTACACGCACCTGGCCCTTGCTCATAGTCTACTACCTATTGTTACATTGAAAGTCATGAAAACGTCATTCTTAAAAAGGACATGCATAAGGCATATCTAGTTTCAGTGAAAGTAACATAAATGAAATCAGCATGATAGGTGTCAAACTCTCAGTAGTCCACAGATAAAGTGCACCAGCAGTCCTTCCAACTTATTTGGCAGTGCCATGTAGATGTCTAAGCTATTAATTTGCAGGTTTGAATTTTTCTTTTTTTGAGGGTTTACAGTAAGGAAACCCCTACTGTGTTGAAGGTTTGATTTCAGGCTGCCAGACTTGCTAAGTGTGCTTCTCATGGAATAAAAATATCAATAATTAGCTTAGCTCCCTATGTGGCGTGGCAACATGGTCATCTCTGCAATTTTAGTCCACTCCCCTATCATCTCATTGAGATGTGTCTTGCCATACTGTCTCGTCACTACACTCTCCTCCCCTTATAGGCCATGGCAGGGCTGCAATAGAGCAACATGGTCCATGCCCCAACAACCACGTGATAATCAACATATACAATTGTCGGTGTTTGTTACCACCGACAAGTGATTATCGTGGGATGCGCGTTTTGGGGTTCGGATGGTTCGCAAGAGGACACAAGGATTTATACTGATTTAGGCAATTGTGCCCTACAGTCTTGAGCTGCTCGTGTTACTTGCGTTTGTTTGTAGTAGGGGATTACAAACGGGCGAGAGAGGGACGGCTTCCCAAGTCTCTGCATGGAAGTGTGTGATGTAGTGTTCGGTGTCTGTTGTTCTTGCCTCTCCCCTCTGGGGGTCCCCGGTCTTCCCTTTTATATCGCAAGGGGTGAGACCCGGGTTACACGGCGATCAAGGAAAAGGAGGATAGAGAGGAAGAGATGGCAGAATGGTGGTCGTGGCTGTACACTTCAAGTTGGGCTTCGTTGCTGTGTACGGCGTCATCAGTATGGTGGCGTCCTTCCGATCCGGTGGCGTGGAGAGTGCCCGTCAATCGGGGACGTACCGTCCGTATGGGGCACGGCTTCCGGCGGGGGTCGGTGGAGTGGCGCCACCGTCATTGCCCTTGTTCTCGTCGAGCCGTCGCTCAAGAGTGTCTTGTCCTAGTGGGAGAGTGGGCTTCTGATGGGAGCTGCCGCAATAGTGACCGTCATTCGGCCGGCGCACGTCGTGTGTATTTACTGCCCACTTGCTCAAGTAATAATTACCCTCCTGTCCGCGAATGTGAGAATGCAGGTATTTATTGCCCAACCGCCACCGCCTTTCCTACCTGCGATATGGTAGCCATTTCACCGACCCTGGGGTCGGGCGAGGCGGAGCTGCGTGCGGTCTACTGACCCCGATGCGAGGGGGTCGAGCGCACCGGCTGAGCTGTAGGGGATCCGACCCCTATTCGGGAGGGGTCGAGCGAGGCGGAGATTACCCGTGGGCCCGACCTATCGGGTGTTCATGCGGCACAGGGGTCGGTCGAGGCGGAGATTGTTTCGCCTCCCTTGTGCTATTAAGGCCGTGCGGCGTTAATGATGGTCACCTCTGGTATTGACCCTCGACAACAACCTCACTAAAATTCAAGAAAATTTGAAAACATCTAAATCTAGCTTAGGGAGACTTGATCTGGCTAAAGTGTAACCAAGTTCCTCACCATAACTTGAAGCTATCCTCCTTGCAGCACCATTAGTGATGTAAAAACTAAGCCAACATGGGAAAAGGCCTCCCTAGGGTGTTGTCTATGGAGTTTTAGAAAATTATTTAGACCTTTTGCAACCAATATTTTATTGATAACCCCTTTGGACGTATATTTGTACGATCTGACCCTTTTTAGTCACACCAATCATTCTGGTGTGACACGTGTATACAGTCACACCAAACCACTGGCCTGACCAAGTGTGACGTAGAAAATAAACCTCTGGTCCTCTTATGTGGCATTGAGCCATGCTAAACTGTTTGACATGACTCAAATGGGCTAGATTATGGAAATATAGATACTAAGGGATTACTAATGAAGCATTAGTTCTAGAAGGGTTAAATACTAATATAGAAGTTTTGTAGGGAATAAAGAAGTCATAGCACCGAGAAAAGACCGTGAAGGCAGTCCTCCTTGAGGAGGGGACTGGATACCATGCTTCAAACCCAGCCCATACATGAGGATCCGCCTTCCGCAGGTCAGTCCATCCTGTGTGCTAAAGAGGAACAACGAGTGACCATTTTTCCCTTATTAAGCAAACCAAGTCAACATGAGTGATGTGACATATTAAATGGTGAAAATGGATGCGCAGATGTTGTACAGATAGGCCTTCAAGAAAATGAAGCAGATAGATGCTAAACAAACTCATTAGAAAGTAGAGGAACAAGAATCTACAGATTAATAATTCGGGGACCTAGTTTACATCCACCAAAAAAAAGTAATGACCTCTGGTGCACTTCCCTCATCATTCAGTAATGAATTAGTTTAGATATCTTCAAACTGGTGTCCAGACTTCTTTTAGAAATAGTATGAACTACTCCCTCCGTCCCCTTTTATTTATAGTTCTAACTCTGGGTATGGAGATTAAGAAAAAAAGAATAGGGTAGGTGTAAAAAAACGAGAAGGACAGAGATAGAGATAAAGATGTATTGGGATGAGAGAAAGATGTATTGGGAAGCGAGAATCACAAATAAAAGAGGAAAAATGGATGATGTTAGAATCACAAATAAATGGGGATGGAAAGAGTAGAAGAAATTGCCAGAGATTAAAAAGTTGGTAGGATGGTGGGCTATAGCCAACCCAGATTCGATTCCTCCCAACATTTCAAGGGACAACCACATACTTCCTAGAAAATAATTACTAGTATTGTCTAAACCTAATGTAAAAAATCATTAGATATAAATCTTATATTTCACAAAAACATAAAAGAGTGGCACTTTCGAGTGTCAACGGAAACTATCAAAATAAACAATAATTTATTTCTGTAAAGATCATTTAAGAGATAAAACCTTATATAGCCCATCATATGTGTAAACTTTTCCAGTATAGCTGGTCTCTAAATTGTGGCCACGAATAACTCTTATGGGATTACCATTATCTTCGCTATTCTGTTAGATCAAGGTTAATATGATCAATAAATAAGGCAAGAGTTATTTCAGAGTGAGAGGTGGGGAGCAGATTTGGCACCCACGGGGGTTCACATCGTCAGTTAATGAAAATACAATAATTTTATATGTTGCAACTTTTAAAAAATGTCACAAAAAACATATTAAGTATCACACATAAGAGTTATGAACCTACAAAAGATCATTATTAAAATTATGTTTGATATCAAGATTAAAAAATCACAAAGGGAGCACTATTCGCACATTATAAACAGTGTGAAATTGATTTTTTTTCCTTGAAATCTAAGATCAATTTGATATTAAATTTCTACAGACACACTTGATTTCTAATGTACTACACATCTGAGTTTTTGTTAAAAATTTTCAAAATATTGCAACATGCAACATGTCTAGTGAGGGCGCGAGCACCCCTAGGCGCCAAACAATTATGCGTTAGAGGTGCTATGAACATTTGATGTGAATGTGATTCATTTTTATTTTTGAGAAGTAGAAGAAAAGATTAAAATTCGTATCTAGATGGCTAGTAAACCTCGCTTTGTGATATATGTATGTTTTCTTTGGAACTTCTATTGGCTACTCTAGTAGCTTCTTTGTGTAAACTTTTCCCCTTTTTCTTGTTTCTATGAAGGGTAGTGCTCCCACCATCATTCGTAAAATTACAAAGAGCTATGTACAGAAAAATAAACTTAAATCTTAACTTAGAGATCACTCTAATGATAATATTTACATTCCCCGCAAAAAATGATTATTTATATGCTGAGCTGTTTTACCATCCATGGACCAAGGATAGTAGAGAAGCCCCAGTAAAAAGAGATCATGAGATAATATTATTGAACCATGAATCTAACAAATAATAGTACACAAGAAGAAATAACAATGATTACGAAATGAGAACGCATGCTCATCCAGAAAACAGGATAGAACTGACCTTCAGTACCAAATTTCCACGAAGCATTGTTTGTTTAGTTTTTTTATGACGGTTGCCAAGCAAATTGTTCCCCCCTTCACCAGTATACAGAATTTCATCGGCCTTGTCAAAATCATCTTCATACATCCCCAACATCACAATACAGGTCGCAAGTGGAAAAATAAATTTCTCGCACCCTTTCTGCTTAATCAAGTGAGCACACTACCATATAAATCAAATAATGCTTATCCTTAAGTTGTAGATAAAAGGAAATATTGATTGAGCTGCATACATTTCTAACTAAATATTGATAGATCTGCATATGTTTCATTTGAAATCAATAAGGAAAGGAATAACAGCATAATTCAAAAACATCATTTTGCTTGATTGATATATAACAATAGATCAAAACCTGAAACTAAATCCATGATTTATGCATTGTTCATAAAACAAACATATCTAAATGAAATAAGAAAGACATATGTTATTAAACTTGCAATCTTCAATCTACTATGAGAAGGATCAAGTAAATACATAAGGATTAAGTGAACAGGTTTAATGGACATCCTTCCCACTATCCAGCAAGTCCCAATCCACACCCGTAAACTCAAAATTTGGGAATACACCACAAAGTACCCCTTCAACTGTTCCCAATATTCACACCCTAAATTTTCATTTATCCTTCCAGAAACACCTCTTTTTTTAGACATTCTAAAACACCTCTTTTGGTCTCCATATTTGCAATTTTGCATCCTCTTGAGGACTCCCAATCCTCAAATCAGGCCCATCCCTGTCACTCCACCTCCTGTCCTCTTTCGCCAATATATATATTTTCTCGAATACACCAATATATATACTAGGAATTGTTGGAGAATGAGATCATTATTCTCCCAATATTTTTTTGGAAATCCATGAATCAATTTTTTGGAGCATTTTTTTACATAACAATTGGAGATGCTATTAGTTGTTTTTCCTTGAAAACAATGCAATTAGTTGTTTTCTGCACAAACCTTCAGTTCTCATTTGATTGCACTTCTTATTTGAAGGTACAAGAAAAAAATGTTCCTATGCAACAAATAAACTTCAGACTTCACACAAAATATCAAAAGTTCCTGCACTACGAGTAATATTTAAGAATTGGAGTCATTAATGAGTACATTATTGTGGAACAGAACATTAACATCAACGTTTGAACCAAATTTTAAAATGCAAAGTTCCAGAACCAGGATATACTAGGAGCTTAGAAATATAGGAGCAATTGCAACCGAAATGTATCTAAGTTGATACTGAAATTGCTTCATTTCTAGTGTAAAATGAAATGCACAATAAAGAAAGACAATATTGGCTTGAGGACACTGAAAACTCATGGCGTTAGTTGTAGAACATCGCAAGAGTGGAAATTAGTGTGTTTGAAAAGGAACTTGAAGTTAGAGGATCATCTTTGAGTACAAGCTGGAGCTACTAAGAGCCTGTCCAACCAATCTCGAAAATTTCACTCCCAAAAGACTGGTTTTTAGGAAGTTTGTAAATAAGTATCAGGAGTAAAAACTCATATGCTGCAGTAATTCCCAATATAGGTACTCAAACCTATTTGAAATTTTTGCCACATACGCCATTCTCTTAGGCCCAGCCCATGTATGAGTTGTTTTGGTTTTTGGGAGCTCCAGTTTCGCCTCCAAATGTGGAGAGCAAGAGGACTTGTTTACGAAGTTGTTATTTTAGAAACCTCATATACAACTCGGTTGGAGGACTATTTTTCTAATGACATCCTAAATTTTCATTTAGGGACTTAATTTAGGATGTGGTTGGAGTCATTTTAAGAAGACCTAGGGCTTGGGATTAGAGCAACTCCAACCATTCTCTACATTAGGTACCTAAATTGAAATTTAGGAAATAATTGAAAAAATAGCCCTCCAAAGGTTCCCTATATTAGGTTCCTAAACATAGCCAGTTCATAAGTAAGCCCTCTCACTTCCTATATTTGGAAACCAAATTGGAGCTCCGCAAAACCAAAACCACCTCATAGATTGGCTCAAAAGAATATTGCATACGTCGCAAAAATTTTAAATAGATTTGAGAACCTATATTGTGAGTTATTGGGGTACATAAGTATTTTTATTTCCAATACGTATTTACAACTTCCTAAACTAGTCTTTTGAGGGTAAAATTATAAGGATTGGTAGGTCAACCAACTCCTGACGACCTAATGCACAATCATGACTCCTGTATTGTGATAAAAGAAAATTTTGAGAACTGGTTGCCTCGTGGTTGCTCCTCCTGATCTGCAGTGGTGTGCTCCTCGGAAAACTCGGGCTCAACCTCGACGGCTACCTCGTTCACGTCGGCGTCTACATGATGCAATTAGAGAGATGAAGTCATTAAGAAGTGAGCGTTAAATTTAATGATAAATAATCAACTTAAATATAAAGTTAAGCAAGTCACAAGCACCTAACGAATTTAACTTGCTATCACTTGCACTGATTAACTCAAAAGTGCTCTCTAGAATTTTTCTTCAATTTTTTCCCATTTTTTTATCAATTACTACACCATTATTTAGCTTTTTATGCCATTTCTTAGCAATTAAATAAAGTCCAAAGATAGGAAATCCTTACCCGTGAAGTTTTATATTTTTCATGGAAACTAAATTTTTCACTGATTCCAAAAAAATTGAGCTTTTATTTTTCTGAGCTAATTTTGATTTTATGCGTGTGATCTCCACAAGCGTATTGGACACGGTGAGACGGTTAGAATCGGACCGGGGCTAGGAGCTCACCACGTCTTGCTCGGCTCCGAGGAGTCCGGCGGCGGCGAAGCTCTGAATTCCGGCGATTCGGGCCAACGGCGGACCTGCGCTCGCGGCTGCAGTTCAAAAGGATCCCTAGCGATGCTAAAGGCGGGGCACGGCGGAGATTTTTGGGAGGGCGGTGGCGACGGCTATTGCACCATGGCGGCGAGAGAGTCGAGAGGGTGAGAGACGGAAGAGCGAGAGGAAGAAGGAGGTGTAGCGATCGAGGCACGACAGAGCGGCCGATGCGCCGCTTTAAGCCGCGGCGCGAGCGTCGCGCGCGCTCGCCACACAGACCAGGCGCGCTGCGGAGCGGCCGAGCGCTCGGTAGGTGGCAGCCAGCTTCTGCCGAGCAGCTCGCCTGGAGAGAGAGAGAGAGAGAGAGAGAGAGAGAGAGAGAGAGAGGCTGACCAGTGGGCCTGCTGTCCAGTGGGTCCCACTGGTGAAGAAATTTTTGGAGAGGAAAACTAAAGTTCACCAAAATCTCGAAATTTGAATTTAGCCTAAGTTTGACTGTCAGAATTGGGAAGAAGATTAATTTGGAGAGCAAAAGGTGATTGAATCCAAGGATCTGAAATTCGAATTGAATTTAAAAGATTTCGACTTGGCTCAATAATCATGAGCATTCTTGTAATCTTACAAAACCCTTCTAACATTAAAGTTTTTGTTGAATGATTATTTGTAACTTCTCAAAATGATTAAATTTTTGAGTTCAAAGGATTACGAAGTGGAGCGCTACAATAACCACTTTCTTAACCTCTATAATGCGAAACGAATGTGCAACGGGATAATTTAATTGAAGAAATGGAACTGTAAGTACATAACCATGCTTTCTTAACCTCTATAATGCAAAATGGGAAAATTAACCAAAGCAGATTTCATATCTTGCTGAATCTAGCAGATTGAACTACAGTAACTGATAAAGAAAACAGAACATGACTGCACACCTGACATTTAAGAGCCTTTGATCCTTTTCAGCCTATGAAGGCCTCTGATCTCTGCTGCTCCTCCTGCATGCAACACCAAACCTGGTCATTCTAAAAATAGGCCCATTACCAACCAGCACCAGGGATAGAGCCTTAAATCTTTATTCCTTAACCAGATTGCCTCTAAACAATTTTTTGCTTGGACGACAAAATTAACGAAGAGGGCAGACCTGCACGAAATGGAGGTAGTTGGTGCTGAACGCCCGCAGTGTTTCCTTCACCCGCTGCCTCCAGCTCTTGCAATCACCTCCAACTTCGCCGGGCACGTCGCCGCCGCCATCGGTAGGCGATACACCCTCTTCCCCATCCCCTGTCAGCGGAAGCATCTTGCTCACCGCCGTCGCGGCGGCATCAGTCACGCGCCGCTTCCTTCCCTCCTCTTGCATAACGGCCTCCTCCCCCTGCAGGATCGGCACCAGAAATTTTCCGGACGGCTCAACTGCCACCGCGCGACCTCTCTTCCTCCCGCTTCGCGCCGATGGATCATCCTTCGCCCGATCGCCGCCGCCGCCGTTCCCTCGGGAAGGCTCGCGGCACTCGTCGTCCTCCGCGTAGTTAGGGTAACCCTTCACGGCGTACCGCGCGCTCCGCGAGCGGCACGGCGGGGCTGGGGCACCCGCTACTTTCATTATTGCAGCCCGATCGCTCAGCACCTCTCTTCATGGCGGCGGCGTGGGGTTTTGAGTTGGGCGGGGAGGCAGGCGGGGAGACGGGGCTAGGCTACAGAACACGGTAGTAGAAAAGGAAGGGGAGCGCAGGTCGGGAAGGGAGGCTGCACGGCGCGTTTGGATTGAAGGAAACTCACAGGAATTTTGGAGGAATGAGTTCCTCCGGAAGGGAAAGATATTTGTGCGTTTGGAACCAAGGAAAGCAGCGTTCCCTTTCGGAGGAAAGGAAGCAGACTATGTGCATTTCACGGGAAACAAAAAATCCCCTCAGACCAAAGGAATGCTCGCCGTCGCCATTCTCGCCTGTTTCTCTCTCTGTGCTTCCCGCCATGGCTGAAGAAAACTACAAAATTTGGCGCCAATCCATAGAAGATTTCGAATCTGCAGAACAAAATACATCTGCTCCACTGAATCCCAAATCTCCCCCTCTCCCTCCCCTTTTCCCCTTCCATAAACAAGTGAGAATTCAAGCTTGAGATGGACTGGAATGGAGGGAAGCACATCATGGAGGTGGGAGAACCAGGCAGCAAGAGCCAATGCGAAAAGAAGAGGATGAATACGAACAACCTCACCTACATCCTGCCCATGCCTTCACGGTCACGGATGGAGAAATGGGTATAAGCTGCTTTTTGCAAAACGGTCCTCTGACTTTTTTAAAATATACAATGAATTTAGAGGACACTATATGTATATGTTTACAACATGTATTACTTCATCTGGCTTTTCAAATATATAATATTGTATATCAGAATTGTTTTGGCTAAAGGGCAAATCTCACTTCACATTCAGAATTTTCCTGCAATCCAAACGCTACAAGTTTATCATTTCTCTATTTTTGATTCCTGCGTTTTTCTTACTTTTGTTATTGCTGTGTTTTTCTTGTTTCTGTGTTTTACATTCCTTTATTCCAAACAAGCCCTTCAAAAGTTGAGTGTTGCACCGAACAAAGTTCGAATTCCGAGGTAAAAAAGTGCCGCATCCAACGGCTGCGTGGGAACGTGGTTGCCTGACATCGCCGTTCATCGTGGGCACATGTAGGAGAGGTTTGATCTGGAGTTCGGCTCATGAACCTTCAATGCATAAATTCATATTCTTGATTTTAGATATTGTCATTTTTATATCACAAGTATAAATAAATGATTGAAAAAATTTTCATAAAATATTACCTCTATTTTATAAATGTAATTGTTAGATAACAATTCTAGTTCCAAAACCTTATTTTATTTATAGTTGTTACTTTAAAAAGGAAAAAGTCTATCTTACTCTCATAAATTATATCTGGAATCCAAACTCATTTGATTTTTTACATTTTTATACAACGATCCTCAAACTCATTTTATTGTTTTTAATTTTTTAAACACACTATAATTTTAAACTCTTACGAAGGCATATCACGTGAGTTTTTTCACTTAATTGTGTAAAATCACCGATAAATTTATCGTGATTTTTTAGTTATAAGCTTATTCTAGTTTCATATCCCCATCACCAGGATGATTCGTAGTAAAGACCCATCCACCTGTGCTTCATAGATCCAATCTTTCCTCCCTCTCACGGTAACCCCATATAAGCATATACAATGCTCAGTGCACAAATATTCACCATGATGGATTCTACATAGCAATAGGTCATCACCATGCTTTTCAAACGGTTTTCAACTTTTTTTGATAAAACCAATCCGGCTCAATTACTACAACAACCGAAACAAGGTACGGTAGCTTAAAAAGGGTTTTGTGGGGATTTGTGATTTTTTTTGTTTTTTTTACTGATAAAGTAAAAAGGTATATCTTTTCCTTATGTGATAACCCGGTTCACCTTTTCATTTTACTATTACCATGTCCTTACATGGATATGCGTGAACTAGTTAGGCCATATGCGATGATCCGGTTAACCTTTTCATTTTTTATTGATAACCGACTGCTCACGACAGACAATAGTGTGATTAGTTATGAAAAAAAATCATCACCATTAACATTTGAGAAAAGAGGTGTTAGGACAACAGTGTGGTGTCTAGAACAAATGGAGATAATTTTTCACCCTGCGAATGCGAGTGTGGGTTTGCTAAAGCAACGACACAGCATGTCGTGGATTAAATCTAGGTCTCCAAGAGAATACAACAAGATCGTCAGTTGTACGAGGTCATGAGCTGGCTCTAGTGGATGTTCACTACATTTTTAGTGTCACACAAGAGAGGTCAAACCGAAATACTTCTATACACCTGGTGGAGTATTTGGAAGGAAAGAAATAGTGTTTCTTCCACAAAATTGTAAAGAAATCAGTCTATGTGACATTGTTGATGAATAAAGAAACGTGGAGACGTGTGAGCATCATAGATGATCAATAATTTTTACGGTTGTCTTAACTTGATTGCTATATATCTATATGTTTCAGACTGTCTTAACCCTCTCTATAATAGCTTGATCTGAGGATTCTGGGTAAGTCTTTGAGTTTTTTTAAAGTTTTAATTGTTTTAAATCTTTAACAACGGGAGTTGCGAGGCACAACTTTTATTCTTTTACTTTGAACCTTTATTCTTTCTATAATGTAAGAGTATCTGTTATTCTTTCTTACAAAATAATTGGGATGTTAGGGAAATAAATTTTAAAAAGTGAAAGCACTCAAATTCTAGGGAAGATTTTGCAAAACTAGATGACCAGCAACCAAACATGTAGCTAATTTCAGTGTTGCCCCTGAAATTGTAGTGTATTGTAAGCCAAAATCCTATCAGGACGCCCGTCGTTCCCATGCCGCTGCTGTCTGCCGCGATTCAGCAGATCCAGCAGTTCACCGCCACCGATCACGACCAACGTCGCGTCATTCCACTACAGTAGTAACAGCAGTCGACAGGCTCCTCCCCTGACCTCTGGCAACCCCGATCTCTGACAATGTCGCTCCACCAGCGGCCGCACCAGAAGCCGGCGGCGGCTGACTCCCTCCCCGTCTCCTCCCCCACTTCCACCTCCTCCGCCGGCGCCGCCCCGTACCGACCGCTCCCCCTTCTTACGCTCCCCTATCTCTTCTGCCTCCTCGCGGTTCTCCTCTTCGCCGCCCTCCTCCTCCCCTGGGGTCCCGCTCCGCGAGCTCCAGCGTCCCCGTGGCGCGCCTACACGCTTCAGGAAGCCGCCGCCTTCGCCGCGGCGGCGGGCAACGGCACCATCCTCCTCGCGGCCGTCTCCGGACCTTACCTCCCCTTTCTCTCTAACTGGCTCATCAGCGTGCGCCGCGCCGGCCGCGCCGATCAGGTGCTTGTCATCGCCGAGGACTACGAGACCCTCGAACGCATCAACGCCGCCTGGCCGGGACACGCCGTCCTCGTTCCACCCGCGCCGGACGCCCAGGCCGCCCACAAGTTTGGATCCCAGGTGAAGAGGATTCTCACGTTCAGAAGCTGACTCACCAAGGTATTTGACAAAATGCCACCGTGCCTAAGTGTACTTATCTTTCTCCGTGTGTAATTCTGTGTGCAGGGATTCTTCAACTTCACCTCACGGCGGCCGCGCCACTTGCTGCAGATTCTTGAGCTTGGATACAGCGTGATGTACAACGATGTTGACATGGTGTGGCTTGCCGACCCATTTCCGTATCTCGTTGGGAATCATGATGTGTATTTCATGGATGATATGACTCCTGTACGTGTACTTCCTGCATTTCTGATTGGGGCTTTCGTGGAAGGGTAGCTTATTGGATGAATTATTTGTTCCAGGTCAAACCACTGGATCATTCACATGAGCTGCCGCCGCCTGGGAAGAAAGGGCGGACATACATTTGCAGCTGCCTGATCTTCCTACGGCCGACGGAAGGTGCCAAGCTTCTTCTAACGAAGTGGATCGAGGAGATGAAGGAACAGCCCTGGTCAAAGCAGAGGAAGTCAAATGATCAGCCTGCTTTCAATTGGGCTTTGAACAAGACTGCTGGGCAGGTTTGTTTCTGCATGATTTCTTCTCTTAAAATGCAACTAATTCTCTTAGAATTTGTCTTACTAGTATTGTATTTAAGCGAACAGTTTGGAGGTGTTTTTTCTTTTTTTCAATTTGTTTGGTGCATTTAGTTTAATTGAACATATGCATTTAGGGGTAATTATTCATGACACTTTAAACAGATTAATTGGTTTGTTTTAGTTCTGCATTAAAGAAATATGATGCCAAATGAACTAACATGGATGAAAGAATTCAGCGTATGCTCATAATCTGTGGCACTGCAATTGCCCAAGGGTGTCGACTGTTGTGGTTGAGGGCAGGGCTAATCTGTGAACCAATTGGAGATAATTTGAGGCCTTAGCATGATCAGCCTACTTTGGCATTAGGTTTTGCTTGACTGTCTGGGATTAACTGATCAGATATCCGTGTAGCTTTGATCTTTTGATGACTAGAAGGCACTGGTTCGTTTTGAACTGATGCTTAAGACTATCTGAGCCATTTATTTAGAAAGGTATAAGAATACTTACTGAAAGTGACCCTGGCTGTTGTTAAGAAGTTTACTTGTGCTTTAGGAAAGAGGTACTTCATGATGATCTGATCATGCTGTCTATCAATATCAAACTTCGTTCCTATCAGTATTGATGGATGTGCCACGAGCCATGTACATGTTCATTTATTTTTGTTTCTCTGCACTATGCTTGTCATTCGTTCGACCCGAAACTCTCAAATTAACTAGAAATGCACTAACACAGTTTAGCTTTGAGAGCAAATGAACTAAAGTTTGACTCACTTGTACTCATTGAGTATCAATTTGCATCGTTAGTGCCCCCTGTAAATATGAACTGGGTGGGATGTACTTATGGCAATTTAATATTACATTTGTGTTCATAAGTAGTATGAATCAAACCTTAGATTTTACATTATATATAGTTTCTGCTTTGTTTTATATTCTCAGTATCAAGTGCATAATCCTAAATGTAATGAATTTTGTTTGACATCTAACAAAATTCTAATGGTCTAGTGAGGCATGTTACTTCAGTTTTCAAGTCTGACAGTCCTGAGTATCAATTACACATTGTATGCTGCTTAGCTTTGGAGTAGTAGTGTCTGCAGGATGCAAATTTTACGAATCTACTTCCTCTGATACAAAATAGACACTATTTTTAGGATCAGTACAATTACACTTTTTAAAAGGTGTGATCATCCTTGGTGGCATGGTCCATCATGACTCATGAGATCATCCCATGAATCTGGTGGGATGACGCCATTCGTCCTCCTTATACTGACCGTGCTTCTGAGAAATGAGGTGATTGTCGATCAACCCATTCCATTCCTCAAACCAAACAACTAGATTGAATTTGGAGCTGGACCTAATGATCCATCACAACCCACCTCAAACCAAACACCTTGTAAGATCTTAACAAAAAATGTGCAAAAGGTTTCTTATTTTCCTCATGGAAATGTTCTGAAGGACGAGAAAACTCCCAAACCCCTGTCCCGCCCTTGCATAGGGCCATAGGGGCACTGTAGCCTGCGTGAGAACGCCCGTGGCCTGGGTTGGGCCTTAGATCTGTGCTTTGGTATGGGGCAAACGAGGTGATTTTGTTTAACCCCAGCATGAAATTTGCTCCCGTTGGAAATCGAACTCAGGACCTCAGAGAGCTCCTTTGCTCATGGAAATGTTATTGTACATATGTAACTAGAAATGCATGAATATTAACTTTTATTTATAGTTCTGTGGAAATATATTTTTTGAAAAGATACTGGTCTACAATCCCAGCCTTTTCTTTTTCTGAATTCTGGGCCTATGGTCCATAGCTGGAATAAACAACCTGATTTTAAAAAGCAAACAGGATCCAAAGCTGTCCCCATTGGACTCTACAATCTGGTCCTGGAGGTGCTTCAGTGGATTGAGAGATGATGTGCGGATGCTGCCTCTATGGTAATATACAGGCATTACACACTTGGTCCGCTCAATGTCAATCCCAAATGTAGACTACTATAAATCCAATTTCTGAAATCCCAGCTTTTGCAAAGCCACAATCTTGAATTAACTCTGGAAAAAGTATCCTATGCCTAGATATGATTCATCTATTCTGGCAATAGCTTTGATGCATTCTGTTTCTAAAAGTATATTTATGGAGATCCTTCAGATACCCTCTATACCTCTCCTCCCTGTTGTACAATCTGTAAAGTTGCTATTGGTTTTATAATTAAAATTCATTGGGATTACGCATTTTGGTGGTTATACGTATTCAATATGTTAAATGTCCTTTATAGAACTATTAATGGAAGCTATGTTACAGGTTGATGTGTACCTTCTGCCTCAATCTGCATTTCCAACTGGAGGCCTATACTTCAAGAATAAAACATGGGTTAAGGAGACAAAGGGCAAGCACGTTATAATACATAATAACTACATCACAGGGTTTGAGAAGAAGATAAAACGGTTTCGCAATCATGGGATGTGGTTGGTAGATGAACACAGCAACGAGTCACCACTTGGTCGAATATGAACATGGGGTCAATGCTAAATCCTCTGATATCCTTTTGCTGCAGCATCAAAATTTTGTAGCTGGTGTTGAACTTGGACGCTGCAAGTTTGTGCTGAACTAGATGTTGGGTAATTTTTCAATCCACATCCTCAAGATGCAGCAGCTGAAGCCAAAATCCATATGCAGAAGAGTTGTCTATTAATATTAACATCTTGTTTGATCTGTATGCCACTTCCTTGTAGAGGTATCCTTTCCCATGATTACTATTCGATCATATTCATTCTTTAATATAAAACTTTGTTCGAGGGAGCAGCTTGATCTTAGGGCTAGACCGAGGAGTTGAGTTTCTGTATAGTATAATGACTCTGCATGTATCCTCTTACCGAATGTAAGTTATTCTTATTGGCTGTAGGATGTAATGAATGTTATTATAGTGTAAATCTTTGTGAATGTACCTTCACTGAGAAGGCTATCAACAAAGTTATATTAATGTCACCCTTTTTAGTGGATCTTTATTCGCATATTTCAACATGTGCAACGACCGTCTTCGTTTTTTTTTTTTATTTTGCCTGGCACAAGAAAGGCTTGTTTGTGTTCCCCAAGCCTATTGGACGGGAAACTAGTTTTCTTGTGACAATCTCAGAGTTGTTTGTCGATGCTGTAAGCATGGCATGTCCAAGAGAATCCTAGATTGCGTTGGACCAGCGTCATTGCCGTTTTTATGCCCTTCCAATGCTCGATGCTTCCCAACTTTGCTTTCAGCGGGAGCAATGCCATCTCTCTCTTTCGCCTCTCACAAGCAACACCGGTGCTGTTTCATATATACTCGCGGCCGTGCCTGCATCTGCATGTGCACACAAACACAGCCTGCACTGCTTCTCCGGTTGTGAATTGTTGTCTCAAGAAAGTAACCTCCATGGGGCAAGGAGCTGCGAAGGCAAAGCCAGGTATTTACCTTTGTGAACGTGTATTCGTAGTAGAGAAGAGAAGTCCATGGCTCTTGTTTTCTATGCTGAAATGCAGTTTCATGGATGACAGAGGGAGAGAAGGATGCGCAGGCGACTGACAAGGACAAGAAGAAATCCAACGCTGCAGATGATCTCATTAAATTCATGAGGGAACACTACGAGGAGAAAGTACAACCTGCAAAAGACTTCAACGATTTCTACCATGCTATTTACGACCTCATCGAGTAAGGCTTTTGTTTGGCACGCATGTGCTAGCTCCGGGATAATTACTGGATAGAGTTTATACATAAGAACATTCCAACAGATGACCCATCCATAGGTTCAGATCCATGGATTTCTAGAGCTACACATGAACAGCTTCAACAAGAAAAATCTGTGAATTTTTCTATATCTGGAACTCCGGCAAACGAGACTAATTCTGTGTGGATTAGGCAGCTATAGTGTAATTGGTTTTCTTGGTCGCGTACATAATGCAGGTTTCCTTTTATCTACACCTTTCACTATTTCATAACTGCATAAATCGCCGTAAATATGCCTAGTATTGTTCCAAAATTAGAGTATAAGCAGTTTAGATCTCTGTTGGATCTCTGAGTGTTTAGAAATAGCGATATGAAATATTAGAAATAATGATTTGGAACTTCGTTCTTAAGCAACGTGTCTACTTCTTGCAATCTTCTTCAGAAAATTTTGTGAGCGCCGTGGGCAGCTGCAGTACAGGATACCATCAAGAGCGGAACTTTTGGACCAGTACAAGGTGAGGGGCATTTAAGCAATCTTGTTAGCCATCTTCAGTTATACACTATAGTCCGAAATATTTCGAAAAATCATGGTTGGAGATCCTGATAATTCGTGGTCAGCAGACATTCAACAACCTTCAACCATCCTGATAATGCCTATTTGCAACAACTTGCATTCTTTAAAAGAAACGACCACGACAGAATTTCCGACAAATAGTTTTTTTGGCATGGTTGAGTATTTTTACAGAAAACAGAGAAGCTAAGGCAGTTTGCCCCATGCTCCATAAATTGTCAGCGCCTGTAACCCCTCTAAAGAGGACATGTCGGACCGGCATCAAAAGCAAGTGGGTTTGTGATACGTTGTACAAATAGTTGTGATTTTTAGAAATTCATTTCATATAGATGTTCTGATTTTTCTGAAACAAAACCAGATACTTCGATTTTATAAAATCAAATGTTGGAGAAAAAAAAAGCATCATATAGTAGAGTAGTAGAATGGATAACATAACACTCATCTAGTTTCTCTTTTTCCTCCTATCGCAGAAGGTTAAGCCCAAGGGGGGGCAAGTGTCAAAGCCGGACTTCGAAAAGATCGCTAAAGGCATCTTGAAGGTGGACAGCTTCACCTTCGGCAGGGCTGCCATCGACATGCTCGTCGTTCTCTTTGGCGCGCCGGTGTGCGCGGTCGTCACGAAGCGGCTCATCCCGGGGCTCAAGTCCATATCCGACGACGTCGTCATTCCGGTGGCCACCTCCGGCGCCGTCGTGTACCTCGCCAAGACGAACAAGCTGTGACCGGCAAACCATCGAATTGCAGCGTCGCCTCCGTGGAATCAATAATGCAGCATATATATGTATGTATGTATCGAAATAATTATCATGTATTGTGCTCCGCGTGAATGAGTTAGTAGAATTGTAAAGAACAAATATTGAAACGTGCCGAATATATGGTAAACTCTTCCTTTTGCATGTTTTGTATATGTTGTATTGTACTGGAACGATGAAAGAGCAGGTAGAAATAGAAAGAATTTTGCTAAAAAGAAAAAGGGCTTTTTTCTAAAAGAAGAAAAATGCTAATTTTATTAATATTTGAAAATCCAATTATGCTTCGCTAATTGAATGATAAATAACTACAAGCGAAGGAGATAGACTGAATGAAACGAGGGGACCTGGTTTCCCCGTCAAACTTTGGCAAATCAAGGTATTTGATTCATTGAAGACGACGTACTGCACAATCTGAACTATTGAAATCTGAAAGAGGTATTGATAAGATTTTAAAAACCAAAACATCACGTGAGTCCATTTATCACATCACAAATGCAAATCGTTTCTAACAACACTTGGGCCTATCCCACTCTAAGGGTGTGTTTGGTTGAGTTTTAGCTGTGAAAAAAGCTGTTGTGAGCTGTGGCCGTACGAAAAGCTGCTGTGGCAAGACGTGTTGGAGAGAATAGAAAAGAAGAGGTACGTTCATATAATCAGTGACAGCGGTTAATTTCCTCCAACTTGTAGCGTCCGCAGCATGCAAAAGCAGGTCCGAGGCTGCTGCAGGTTTTTCACTCGGTGGAAGCTACTTTGTCTCACAACTATCCTCAAAAATTTTGGTCTTTGATTGGAAAGCTACTTTTACAAAAGCTACAACAGGTTGAAAAGTTGATCCAAACATCTACTAATAGATAAACAGAGACCGACCGAAAAATTATAAATAAAACCTTAAACAAAGCATTAGGCATATTTATCAAAGCTAGAAAAAGGCCAGTAGCAGAGGAAGCCGAGAAAGAAAGAGATTACTCGAAGCGGAAGACGAAACGGCGGCTGCCAGCGACGGCGAGCGGCGGAGCGGAGCGCGTGGGCGCGACACCACAGAGCTGGTCGCCGATGGGTCTTCTGGGCCGCGCAATATGCTGGGTTGGGCTGCACAGTAGGCTGGGTTGGACGAATGGACCATGATAGGTTAGCGCTCCTGGAGCGCTAGTGTCGCGCAGCTGATCCGAATCGCTCGGTCGAATATCCCCAGCTCCTCGCTCTTTGGCTACTCCGCTTGTCCGCTCCGCTCCGCTGCCCTCCCCGCCGCTATCCATCCATCCAGCCTCCCTCCCTCTGTCCTCTCCCAAGCGTCTGGCGTCGTCCCAGTATTTGGCGTGGGCCGGGAGGTCATCTCAGCGGGGATTCATCTCTTCCTTTCTGGTAAGGAAGCTGTCCCTAGCTTGTCCTTTTTCTGCGGATTTCTCGTTTCTGTGCTGCTTGCCTCCAAGTCCAAACCCGAACCTTTGTTCCTCTTTGAGCGCTGTGGGTTGACGAGGTTGGGGGCCGGGAGCCTTAAGCGTGCCTGGTCCGTGCACTGAGCTCATTTCGTCCGTCAAAAAGCAGGATAGTCTTTGCCATCAGCATGTTTTGAGTGAGCTGAGCTGAGGGCAGGCCGTTACCTGTGTGCATTTGAAATGTTTACATTTCCTTTCCCTACGTTCAGCAATAGGTCATGCTTTTGAATAGGCCTGGAAACCAAGCATATTGGAAACACTAGCTGATAGCGTGGATTGGCTTTACTTTTTAGGAATTTTGTGTGTCTTCACTTTTCCTTTTACTTTATTCAAATGAAGAAAAGCGAATGCATGTTAAATTGTTAATGATTGTACGCATTTAGTTATTTTAGCTTTACTGTATGATTAAACAAGCGAGACAACATAAACTTGGTCCCTTTATGTCATTATCTATTCCCAAAGACCCAAACTTTACCAACTGTAGTGTTTAACTATATATATATATAAAAAAAAACTGATATCCATGGTCACCTGGTAGTGATATTCTGTTTTGTAGTTGCCTAATCTGTATGCTGCTTGTAGGGCCAATACATTTTTTGAAGTGCAAGAGACAGTATTATGAGAATGGCACATTTGGTCACCAACTGTAGCTTCAGCCCATCTCCTGCTGTCAAGGCGCCCTCAGGATCATCTAGTAATGGCCGTAATTTTCTTCAATTACAAAACACAAAATCTTCAAATGTGTTCAACAAATCTTGTTCCATGACACAAAGGAAGTCATACGTCATCCGGGCTAGTGCTACTGTACAAGGGCAGACACAAACACCTCTTACTGGGAGTCAGGAAGCATCTGAGCATTCATCCTCCAAACCGAAAAACGTTATGGTTATTGGTGGAGATGGCTACTGTGGGTGGGCAACAGCCCTTCATCTCTCGAACAAAGGTTATGAGGTTGCTATTGTTGACAATCTTGTTAGGCGCCTTTATGATCATCAGCTTGGTCTTGATTCTCTTACTCCCATAACTTCCATCCAAAATCGTGTCCGTAGATGGAAGGCGCTCACTGGCAAGACAATTCAACTCTACATTGGTGATATATGTGATTTTGAATTCCTTTCTGAAGCCTTCAAATCTTTTGAGCCAGATGCTGCAGTCCACTTTGGTGAGCAAAGATCAGCACCATACTCTATGATTGATCGTGCTCGGGCAGTCTACACACAACACAACAATGTTATTGGAACACTTAATGTACTTTTTGCCATTAAGGAATACAGTGAAGAGTGCCATCTGGTTAAGCTAGGAACTATGGGTGAGTATGGAACACCAAATATTGACATTGAAGAAGGGTTTATCACTATTACTCACAATGGAAGAACTGACACCTTGCCTTACCCAAAGCAAGCAAGCTCCTTCTACCATCTAAGCAAAGTGCATGACTCCCACAACATTGCATTTACTTGCAAGGCTTGGGGTATAAGGGCTACAGATCTTAACCAGGGTGTAGTGTATGGACTCAGAACAGATGAAACTGCTATGCATGAAGAGCTATCAAACAGATTTGATTATGATGCTGTTTTCGGAACAGCACTTAATAGGTTCTGTGTTCAGGCTGCTGTAGGACATCCACTTACAGTGTACGGAAAAGGTGGTCAGGTATGTGGAATTGCAAATTTGAAGTTTTTAATGAAATCTGCTCTTTATTTTCCTTCCTCTGTTCACAAATACTACCTGTGGTTAAAATTGTAATGGTAGCTACCTTTTTGTTAGCTTAGCTCTAGGATTTGAAATTAGACGATGCAGTTTGTCACAAATCCTGGGGACTCCAGACTAGATAGTGATTTGTTAACAATTTTTTTTTGACGGTATGATTTGTTAACAATATTGGGTGTAGCTCATCTCATCAAGTACTGTAGTGAGTAATTCCTATGATTCTTTATCCTGATAGCTGCTCAAAACCCATGTTCATGTCATGGTCTGTATCTAAAATACTGATGAATGCGCCACCCTGAATATCATACAGATGCAGATTGTTGTTAAACCAAAAGTCAAATGCAAAATAAATGGCCGAGCATATAGAGTAGCTATTTTTTACTCAGTACTTGTTTCCTAGAACTTCAAACTAGCTTTAATCAAAAACTCCCGCCCTAAATTTACTGATCAAGCTTTTGTCCTGTACCATCCAGACCCGTGGGTATTTGGACATCAGGGACACTGTGCAGTGTGTTGAGCTAGCAATAGCCAACCCAGCCAAACCTGGCGAGTTCAGAGTCTTCAACCAGTTCACCGAGCAATTCTCTGTGAACGAACTAGCAAAACTGGTCACTGCAGCAGGAGCAAAACTCGGACTGGATGTGCAGACCAACTCAGTACCCAACCCACGAGTTGAAGCTGAGGAGCACTACTACAACGCCAAGCACACAAAGCTCATCGAGTTGGGCCTGGTTCCTCACTTGCTCTCTGACTCGCTACTCGATTCTGTGCTCAACTTCGCCATCCAATACAAGGATAGGGTCGACACAGCGCAGATCATGCCAAGCGTTTCATGGAAGAAGATAAGCGCTAAGCCACGAAGTGTCACTGTTTAGATGGAACCTTTTTCAATCCTGGCATCTATAATGTCAACCATGACATTGACATTATTTGTGTATGTAACGTAATAATAAATATTAAAGTATGTCACTGTAATGCACTAGGTAGTGAGGTATTTTACCGTGTGTTAGATTTCAATTTTATACCCCACGACTGTTCATTTTGGTTGAAGAGCTAATGTGCTGTGGATTTCGGTGACACACTACAGCTCTTGATCTGCAAATGAGATGTAATGATTTCTGTCTTTTTCATAAAGCCCTGGTGAAACAGGCTGGTGCTGAAATTTTCTAGGAGACTGGTTACTTGTGGTAGATGGCACTAGTACGCGGTTATTACTTATTTTGGTCTAAATGCAAGTCAAATGGTCTCGAATGTAAGATTATTTCGGTCTAAATTCATATTAGCTTTACAAGTAAACGCTACCCTCCAACTCCAAATTATGTCTGTCGGGTTCTGGATGCTCGTCAGATTATATATGAACCGGAGATAAGATAATAATTAGTATCTGATACAGACTTAAAAGGTGGTTCAATGTTGATTGAGAAATATCTGTTTAGCTGATTGAAAAAAAGGATTTCTCAGCAAAATAAATAGAAAATGATCCTTTTAGTTATCTAACCAGTTGCTGGTATGGTTCACGGCGGCGGCCCCTCGAGGCATGGCATGGGCATATGAGCCCGAGGTGTGCGGGAGACGTGGCGCCGTGGCCTCGCCAGATGTCACCGAGTTTACGCCAGGTGGCGGCGCCGACCGAGTGTCATCAGATCGGTGCTACTGCTACCTTCTGGGTGGATGCAGTCATGCAGTACACTAGCAGTATGCTACGCACAGGCGTACAGTAATAAAGTTCCTGACGATAATAAATTACTGCGACGCTAGGCACTTAGTACACGATTCACGCGAAATCGGGCACGCAGTTCCTCTTGCTCCGACGACGACATGCATTGCGATCACAGTAAAATCAAGCCGAGACTGATAACACATCACACCATGGGATTAACTGATCCACACACACGAGAGAAAGGAACGAACAAAAATGAAAAGAGGAAACATTGATCCGCCAACAACAAACATCAATGTAATAAGAGAGATCATAGCCTAAAATTCTTCTGAATCAGCCAACACACATGAACTAATCGATCACTTCCGATAGATGATCTCAAGCTACTTAGTACAGATTACGCGGCTACCTAGTACCTACCTAAGTAAAACTCAACTACTCAAGCCTGTTAGGCTGTACATTTGCTCAACAACTCTTGACGACGGCTCCATATATGCGCAGCCGCGGCGGCTGCTGCTGCTCGTTCGACGTTCGCCATTAGCACAGGTGCGGCGGCGGGGATGCAGCGGCAGCAGCAGCACTACCAGCACCACCGAACGACGACGACTCGTGGCCGAACGCGACGGCGGCGGCGGCCTTGCTGGTGCCGGTGGGGCAGAACGCGAGGGACGCCACCAGAAGCAGCATCACCACGGGGACGAGCAGCAGCTGCGCCGGCGGCGGCTGCAGCGGCGGCAGGAGCAGCGGGAGAAGGAGCAGCAACGCGGCCGCCGTCGCCAGCAGCGCCGCCATCTTGCCGCCGTCCACCGCCGTCGTCGTCGTCGACGACACCACCATGGCATCCTGCGCTGCCATCGGCGGCGGCATGACCGACACCACTACCAGCTCGCGATCTCTCTTGCGCGAGCGAGGTTAGCTCCTGGCTGCTACTGCCTACTACTAGTGAGCAGCGAGTGAGGACTGAAAGGTTGTACTTGCAGGTATAGCGGCTGCGTGCGGCGCTGCTCGGCTGCTAGCTAGTTGCCGTAGTTGGCTCATAAAATAGTTCCTTCCTGTTGGACCGGGTCCGCCTGTCAGCGAGGTGGCCGCCTGACGGCGGCGTCCTGGATTTGGTCACGCTAGCTAGCTAGCGCCAGCCCAAGTTGGCAAGCAGCTGGTGGTTGTGGGGTGGATAGGGAGGCGGTGTCCGGGTGCGGCCATATGAGCCCGCGGTTTAGCGCGAACGATGCCTGCTTCTTATACCAAACCGGGAAAGGTTCTGGATTCAGTGTACCTGATCAGAAAACGCGCCTTGCTTGCCGGCCGGATGCAACTTTTTTCTAATGCATGTTGGTTACGAGGAAAAACAAACCGCGCGCCCGGATAATCGGTGGGTAGCTAGCTGAGGAGCTGACGACAGGGCCTAGATTGATCAAACATTACTATATGTATGAAACTAAATCCTAGACATAACATACATCTAGTTTATTACAAAGCCGATATCATAAACAAAAATTGCTGGCTTACGCGTACTTATAGGATAAAGTGACAAGATTTTCTTACAAATCGGTATACAATTCGTGTGGTTTGGTTGAACTACCGAAGCATATATCATATAGTTTTGTACTTTATAATATTGAACTATGTCTACCATGAAACACGTTATACCGTTTTGAATGAAAATACTAATTACATAAATCTCGTTCAATCTTTGAAATTATATGATTACAATTTAATTTTGTTACATTGTGTATATTAATATTATAATTTTTTTCCAATCCTATTTGTATTTGTATCGTGAGAACATATATTTACACACATACAAAAACGTATAATATCAAATCATGTCAAAAAAGAAGTTATGAAATATATATTTATTTAGTAGTTTATTGCAAATTAGATTTAAAAATGAACCAAAATTATCTTCAACTACAATCTAAAACACATCTACTATATTATTGAATATTTCTATAAATACACCATACATTTTTCGTCCATGAATAACATTATATGTTACTAAAGAAAGTTCAAAACCAATTATATGATAATAAAAAATATCCCAATGTTTGTGGTAGAAGCTACAAATTGAAATGACTAATGGATTTAAGCTGTGTTGAGTGTGATTTTCATGTTTTGTAGGTGCCTCAGCACCTTTATTATTGGTTCCTTTGTTGCCACATAGCATTCTTTAAACCTATGTTAACCTATGGATGGACTTTGAATAATTAAATTTGTCACATCCTTTTAATGTATTTAATATTTTTTGGTAACCATTTTATTTAATTTGCGGCTTCAACATTGAATCAACCGATAAGCATGACGTTTCTCAGGATACCAAAACCAGTCATGTTCTCAACGTGTTCTGAGAAAAGAATGCAGCTACGCCATCAATAAGCCTGAAGAGAAATGACACTATTTTCTTTGAGAATCCGATACTGTAGTTCGTTGAGACGCTGGGCCGTAACTGCCACCGGGCCTTTGATACCGTCAGTAATACCAGCCCAAGATCTCTGCCTAATCGATTTGTTCTGTCATTTTTGTTTTTGAACGAACTAATACGTACCTTTTTGGATGCCCACGATTTGTCTGTCGACTGTGGCGGCAACCATCACCGGACCGGAATGCTGCGGCTGTAAATGGAAACCGTATCACGGTATCAGTACGAGTGTATGTTGAGTGCCACAAACAGAGTACGTATATCCGGAATAACAAACCAAACTAATGTAAATCCAAATTGTTGGGGGGGGGGGGGTGGGGGGGGGGGTGGTGGGGCGGGGGTGCGCGCGGTCGTTCAAACAGACCGAAAAGTTAGCTGGGCGAAACAACGAACAAGCAACAACAATGGCCGCCCATCACGATCGCTTGCCGGCCGGGCCGCGGCGGCGACCCGAGCTTTATCCACGGCCGGCCTTTTTCCTTCTCCTCTCCAGCACCCCGGCCGTACCACCTGGGTCCGCACTCTTTTCGATCGGCTAGTGCTCCGCCGTCTGCTGTTGTCGGGAGTAGCGCGGGAGAAGAGAGCGCGTGCGTCTCTCTCGAAAGGCACGCGCGACATGGTCCGTAGTCGTAGGCGGCGCCGCTTTTTTTAAAAGCGTGCGAGCTTATGAGGGTTTTGAAATGCAAAAAGCGCACGGTTCGTTTGTGTATGTCGAAAAAGAGCATGTAGGTCGAAGAATCATGAGGTCGAAGTAGACAGGCAGGAGAGGAGTAGGAAGTCATGAACGAGTACTGTATGAGAGTTTGTCACGCTTGTACAGCACTCCTCTGTTCAGTTTTAAGTGATGTTATTAGGACACAACATTTAAAATTAAACTAAGTCATTTGTCTTAATAACGTCAATTAAAACAAATAAAACAGAGCCCGAGGGAGTAACTTTTTTTAACGTCTGGTGAGCTAACTAGTATAGCTTATTTGAAGCGAGAGAGCTTGATGGTGAACAACTGAAAGGCTTTTGGGCACGAGACTGAAAGCAAGGGTATGGGACACGAGAGTGTAATAAGATGAGGTAGTAGGAGAGTTCTTCTAGCTTTTTGTCCGGCCAAATATTTTGACTTTCGGCGACGAGACATGAGAGATCCAGCATGCATTGTGTATTCTGTAGCGTACACGTACGCGCTTGCTCGCCTACTAGCAGTACAGAATAGTACTAGACAACAGCACGAACATTTCTGGTGGTCAGTGAACAACAGTCGAGTGCCCGATTGATTGTTCACCTCTCGATCCTCCGATCCTCAACTACGACTTGCTTTTGGATCATCGTCGTGTACGCCGTCGGGCATCATCGGGAGCCAACAACAGTGGCGGCGGCGGAAGCAACAAGAAGAAGACGACCACCATCCGGACATCTGTGCTATGTCAGATATTGAATCGATCGATTTGGCGAGGGCTAATTTCACAAATTAGGCTAGAGTGTCACGAATCAAACAATATATACGAGTTCAGTGACATTTAATTGAAAGTTGTCAAAAAAAATGATGTCAAATTACTAAAGGCGCAGGAACTGAGCGTCAAAAGAATACAAAATAGCACTTTGGTCCTACAATAAACACATGCACGCACAGTTGCTACAGGGCTTGCATGACGCAGAACTGGATCACGATCACGAGACGGACTTCACTGACCCACGTTTTTTTTTTCTCAAAAAAGAATGGCTGCATCTACTACACTGTTGTATGCTCGTAACTGGTAAACTAATCAAGGAACAGTTTGACCGCGCCCAGCATACGGAAATACATAAATATCCCTCGATTTTGCGCTTGCATGCGTGAACGGTACGAGCTCTGACTGAAGTCAACGTGGTATTATTAAGTTCATAGAAGCCCTTGGACTTGTCCACACGCGGCAGAAGGTGGTGCAGGACGGCGTCACCCGGTTCTCGTTACCTGTGGTAGTAAAATATTTCACCTATCGTACCCATGGAGTGGGGAATCACGATAAGACAACTGAACCTTACTTACAGCGCCGGGGGGAGGTTATTATTAATCTGTGGAGCCGCAAGTGTACAAGGAGTAATTTATTAAGAGCACTCGTACGTAGTACTCTGATTGCAGAACATTAAGAAACAGATGGGATTAGCTGTGTAGTATGACGTGAAACGGTGGGTGGAATTGGAATCCCGCCGGCCCGGAGGCCGGAGCGAAGCACAAAGTACAGAGATTCCTCATTTCGTCTACCCCCATCCCCATTCGAAAAGAAGAAGTGTAGTACTTACTGACGACTGCATCCTTCTCCGGCTTTGTTGAACTGACCTTTATTTTGAACAGAGCAGTGACTTTTTTTAGTGGCAGAATCATTCGAAGGAGCCGGTTCCGCGGTTCTGTTGCTGTCCCATCACGTGCGCCATCGTGTTCGTGCCAGCGCACTGAGATTGCGATCCAAATGACTAGTGTCGTCTTATGAGACGAAACAAGAAACAGCCTAATTTTGGGGTTGTTGTAGAGACATTCTGGAGACCCGTTTTATTAGCGTACGTAGTAGAAGTATACTGATCCGATCGGATAGCAGGCGCCACGTGCGATCTCCAGCTGCACAGTGAGGTGAGGTCACGGTCTTTTGCTTTTGCAAACCGGAGGGGACCTACGGAGATCAGCAGCGCACCACGAACACCGAGAGCACAGAGCGGAAGAACTGGGAACAACAGAAAAAGAAGAACGGCAAGCACGTGTGATTTTTTGGTACGAGCCGGCCGGCGAACTGGCACGGCCACGTAATAATGAAAAACGTTCGCCCGCGTAGTAGAAGTAGTGAGTGGTGACGCCTCGCGAAAAGCGACGCGGAATTATCTATCCAGTCAACCATCATTTCATCAGCATCATGCACGCCCCAGCGACTCCCGATAACGATATCGCTCCACGCGACTCATCTTCAACACCCCAGAATTTTTTTTAAAATATTTTGCTAACCACATTTCCTTTTAATTTTTACTCACCGCACCTACGACGCGACGCGCGGCCGGCAAGCAGGAAGAGGAGGTCCCGATCCCGACCGACTCCCCACGATTGGTTGGTTGCTTGGCTGGCCTTCCGCGCCTGCCCGCGCCGCCCGCGCCCGCACGCGCCACAACACCAAACGCCCTTGACGCGCACCTGCCCGAAGAGAAGAGAACCACCCAAAAAAACGCAGCCCAGGGCAAGGCCCCTCCCTCCGCGGAGCCGGTTCCGCTTCCGCTTCCGCTCGCTTCTCCCCTTTCGGAATCGGATCCCCCCCTTTCAGTTTTGCCCCCCTCTCCGCCTGCCGAGGCCGAGCCCACCCCGCCGGCGAGGCGAGGCGACCCGCACTCCGTCCGCCCCGCCGAAATGGGGTACCTCTCCTGCCGGGCGGACTCGTCCGTGGCGACGTGTCGCTCCATCACGGCCATCTCGCCGCTCCCCATCACGCGCCGCTCCTCGGGGTCGGGGTCCCGGCCGCGGGCCGCCACGCTGCCGCCGCCGCCGCCGGCGGCAGCGGCCATCGAGCGGTTCGCGTACGCGGAGCTGGAGGCGGCCACGTCCCACTTCGCGGACGCCGCGCTGCTGGGCAGGGGCAGCCACGGGGCCGTGTACAAGGCCGTGCTGCCCTCGGGCCGCGCCGTCGCCGTCAAGCGGCCCTCCCCGCGCCGCCCCGAGGTGGACAACGAGATCCGCATCCTCTCGTCCGTGCGCGGCCCGCGCCTCGTCAACCTCCTCGGCTTCTCCGACCCCGGGCCCGCCTCGTCCGCGCGCCTCCTCGTCGTCGAGTACATGCCCAACGGCACGCTCTACGACCTGCTCCACTCCAGCCCGCGCCCGCCCTCCTGGCCGCGCCGCCTCCGCCTCGCGCTCCAGACCGCGCGGGCGCTACGCGCGCTCCACGACGCCGACCCGCCCGTCATCCACCGCGACGTCAAGTCCGCCAACGTCCTCCTCGACGCCAACCTCGACGCGCGTCTCGGCGACTTCGGCCTCGCGCTCCGCGTGCCCAACCGCCTGCCCGGGGACGCCGCCGCCGCCGCCGCGACGCCGGCGCCGGCGGGAACGCTCGGCTACCTCGACCCGGCGTACGTCACGCCCGACAGCCTCAGCACCAAGACCGACGTCTTCAGCTTCGGCATCCTGCTGCTCGAGATCATGAGCGGCCGCAAGGCCATCGACGTCCAACACTCGCCGCCGTCCGTCGTCGAGTGGGCCGTACCCCTCTTACGGAAAGGGAAGGTGGCCTCGCTGTTCGACCCACGGGTGCCGCCACCGCGCGACCGGGCCATTCGAAAGGACCTGGCCGCGCTGGCGGCGAGCTGTGTGCGCTCTTGCGGGGAGAGACGGCCATCCATGGCAGACATCGTCGACCGGCTCGTGGTTCTCAGCAAAGCCGTGTCTGCCAAAGTGTGGAACGGACTTGCTGATGGGCTTGCAGTGGTTGGGAATCCTTGCGCTGTTGTTGATGTCCATAAGACCATCTCAAAGCGAGCTGCTGCTGCTGCTGCCAGCAGTAGAGCTGAATCTGAGCGGGAATCAACTTCGGCAATTGCATTTGATGACGATGATAAGGAACAACAGGAAGAACTAGAAGAGGCGGTTGAACAGGCCCTGGAGGATCAGGTGCCGCTGGTGGGTGCCAAGAAGCCACCACGGCCATTGAAGAACGGAATAGTGCTACCTGAGGCAGGGGCTCGGGAGAGGAGAAACCTTTTGGAGCTCATGGCTCGAATTGATGGTGTTGCTGGCCAAAGATTTGGCATTAGTAGAGCAAGAACGGTACGTGCTGCTAACCAGCTTATTGAAACGGATGCAGTATTGCTCCTGAGAAGGAACCAAACGGTAAAAGTTGTTGGATCAGAGGTGCTGCCAAAATCTGAAAGGCATTCTCGTTTTGAAGTTAAGATCAAACACAGGGCCGGTAAAGAGCAAGAGAAAGCAGGGAAAGTTCAAGACAATCAGGGGGGACACCCAGAGAAAGTAGAAAAAATCAAAGAAAATGCAAGTCAAATACGAGAAAAATCTGCGGAAACACTGTGCAAAGCAGATCACTTGCCAGACGAGGTAGAGCAAAACATAGACAAAGATAAGAGAATTCAAGAAAAGGCAGAGAATGTTCAAGAGAAGGAAGACAAAGTTCAAGGTAGGGCAGAAAAGATCCAAGAAAATCCAGGGGAAGTTCAAAATAAAGAAGAGAAAAATCCATTTCAGGAGTCAGGAGTGCTAGATTTACACAATTGTTCTTGAGGTTGACTTAATCTATTACTGCCAGATCCAGGTAAGAAAGCAAACTCAGTTCCCTGGTGTTGATATGGTGGTTGGAACTTCTACCAAATGAATTTCCTGGGGAGGTTGATTTCACAATTGGGATGCCAGCAATGTGATCCACCATTTGGAATGCCAGCAATGACATCAACACCACTGCAATTATATCTTTAGTTATAAGCCTATGGCATGAACGGCTTAACCCTGAAATGGGGGGCAACAAAGTGCAGTAGACATTTAGATGGTAGAGCATTCATATTCCAATTAGGCAACTGGTAGTCATTTCGTTGCTTCAAACCAAATCTGGTGGAGCTTCAAAATGATCCCTAGTTGAAGTGTTGTTGTATTCCTTCGTTGATTCGTTCTCCCTGCCTGCGTACAGGAATCAAGTGTTTACATTGTTTTGTATGTAGTCATGATGGTAGTTAGCTACTACATTTAATGTTAGGAAATATTATTCTGACATTTTCATCTTGAGAAGGTACATAAAGAGGTAATATTTCTCCTACTATGCTCTTATATTCGTATGTTATATTGGTGCTGCTTCATTTTACATCTTATATTAAAAGAATAAAGGGCAGCCTGGTGCACGTAGCTCCCGCTTACGTAGGGTCCAGGAAGGGTTCGACCACTTTAGGTCTATTGTACGTAGCCACATTTCTGTAAAAGCCTTTCCATACAAAAGTCTGAAGCTGTACAGTATTTATGATACATAATTTGACGCAATTTCTTGATAAAATTAGGTACAACGTTTCATTCTGTAAAGGCATCAATATGCCGAAGACAATGATATGCAGTTGCGGATTCTTATCCTTTTCTTCTCCCATTAGATTTTGATTGGGCGCCAGATTCTTGTCTACTTAAATGGTGCATTCATTACTTACATATTCATCACATGAACTGTATGGACTAACAGAGCAAATGCATGTTTCTGTCCAACACAGGCTCGCCCAACAGTCAGCTTTAATTATCATGTGAATTTCATTTGATTCTTCAATACACTGCAGGTACATATCGAAGGTCGAACTACTTTCTGAGTGAGAGGAGTGTGTTTTCAAAAAAATGAGACAAAGTTTTTCTTAAAGCGGTAATGTATACTCCACATCCCTTTTGTTTGTAGATGGTTGGCGAAAAAATTGCTTCGTTGATGTTGGTTTCGATGTTGGGTAAAAAACAGGTTTATGACGACCTTATCAACATTTTTCAAAGAGAGAAATGTAATGAAGTGTCGAGTGTTGATATTGTCATGGCCCATGCTACTAGTATGATTTGTTATCACGCATCTACATCACGCTTGTCAAATTCGCGTTGTATTTTTGCTGCAAAAAGTACGTGCCTGTAGGAATCAAAGTTTGAGTATGGTCCAGTAGTTAGTAGGTTAGGTGAGACTGAACATGGGAGAGGTGGGAACAGGATGGTGCTTGCTTCTGCGTTCAAGATGATACTTTGAGCGGTACGTTGTGAACTTACAGAGAGCAGGATTGATTTCAGAAGCGCCCATGTGTAATTTTACCATTTTGTTTTGGCAATTAGTAGAACTGAACTGTAGCAAGAATAGTGTAAGATCAGAAATTCAGAGGTAGTTTTTTATTGGAAATTCTGAGGTAATTTGGGGCACAGGAAAAAAAATATCAGGTCACCTTTGTGTACACAGATCCAGTCAGCACCTCTCACAAGGAACTTGTAGCTGAGCTGGTAGGTTAGACAAGCATTTGCTGGATCCAAGAGTCCGTATCAATTATAATGAGTGAACTGGCTCACTAGTGTCAACGACATCTGCTGGACCACGGCCTTGTATGATAGGGAGGGTGAACAGTGTACCTGAAAGCTACTGATATAGAAGTATAACAAAATCTAACGAAATAAAGTGCAGGTTCTGTAAGAACTAGAGCGTGTTACCCCTGCTAGCTTTTCAGGATTTGATGAGCCAAAGTCCTTTTTTTTTGTTGCCAGGAATTTGAGAAAAGAAACTGCCAACAGTCTAGGCTAGGACGCTCACCATTTGCAGAATTGAATTGAAAAACCCAATCCCCTGTGATGCACCTTCGTATGGACACTCACACCTTACTGAAAAGGATAAGGAGAAGCCCAAACCTGATTGTAACCCTTGATGCTCCGACCACTTCAGTCCATGAACAAGCAGCCAACAAGCATAAATAGTCCTAAACTTTTTTATGCTCTAGTTCTACCGTGTCCTGGAATTCATGTAGGGCTTGTTCGGTTTCATGGGATGAGGAGGCATTGGTAGGGATATCAGGGGGGTTAACCGAACAAGACAGTATGGGTTTTACTATCCTCTCCACTGATTACTATAGCTAGCTAGCTTCAATAGTTCAAAGTAATTCTTCATGGTATTCATTATTTGGCTGCTCAGCCAGCTGCTGCGATTCTGATAAGAATGATGCGGTTCCCCAGATCCTCAAACAGAATGGCTGGTGATCTTCACCTATCTGCGATAGATAGGTGAAACTGACACCCTTCCGTGATATTTGCACTGGAGCTTGGCAGCAATTAGCTGTTGTTGTGTTCCTCTTGGCAGGCCAGAGACAGAGCTTTGTATCTTTCCTAATGGTTGCGTTGTTTGTTTGGGTTTGGTTCTAGTATATGACTACTACGTAGTATACATGGAACCGTGAGTGACCAGTGGTGCATTGGGGATTTTTTATGTTTTATTTAATTTTAGCAGCACGATCCCATGGTGGTGGACCTGCTCGTCGTTATGCCGTCTGGCATTATCTTCGCCGAGCAGCATCAATCAAGGTGCTAATCAGTCGAGAATACTACGTAGTCCTAGTAGTACATTACTTGTGTCGGCAATTATATAATCTTCATAATAACACTGATGTTACGGGTCGAGTGTCACCATTCTTTTCTTTCCTCAGTTGTGTCTTCTCACCCAGAAAGTTGGTGCTCATATGCCAATGGTGCGTGGTCGACAAGGTTCTTATAGCCCATCCGGTTGGAACGTGTCGTCAGGCAAGACCAGAGCTATATTTTCCTTCTTTTCTTCCATCGATTTGGGTTCATGTATCGCTCCGGTACCTTGGACTTTTGGCTGTAGCTAACAGTATTTTTTTTTTCCAAAGTTGCTGCTACTACCCCCCCCCCCCCCCCCCCCCCAAAAAAAAAAAAAAAAGAAAAAAGAAGAAACATTTTTAAAGAACAAATGCCTGCTAGGCTTTTGTATTTTACCATTGCATTTGAAGCGTCACCAAAACGTTCGAAATTAAAAAAGCACTAGTAAATCTGTCATTTTCAACGTATCTGGGGCTCTAACTGACTATTCTAATAAACTTTTGTGGAGTAGTCAATGTAATAGCTCCCTTTCAACTTCCCATTGAATGGAAGTGTTACCATCTTACAGTTACAGGTGAGCTAAAAACAATATCAATTTAGAAAGAAAGTTGTTCAGTTTTGTCTGTGAGGCAAAATGTCATTTTCGCTATCCCTTGAAAACTGAATTAGCCACAACTCAACATAACCCGAGCACACATCATTAGGAATTCTATGTTATTTTTGAGGACCCACATGTCATATTGAGTTTCATGCACTGACCTGTTCCATCCAGAAGCTTAAGCTGATGGGAAAATATGGACAATCCACTGATACTTCAACGCACATATAAACAAATTAGTCTCATCAATACTAAGACACAACCATTAGGGCCTTGTTAGCTCATTTTATCCAGCATCAGGAGTGATATAATGATCAAGGACAATGATTGCTTAAAACAAAATAAATTCTTTAACCTAAGGGCTCTATTGATACTATGACTGGAGAGATACCACGTCATGAAATAACCTATTAAGAAGGTAGTAGCCGAATCCAGGTTGGCTAACTCATAACACGCGGAGTTAACCAACTCAGCCCAGAGGCTCAGGATTTTATAGGATATTTCGTTGAAACAGGGCATCCATTCCAAACAGGTCATGACGCCCTTCCACAATCTAATAAAAGCATTAGGTTGCATGATTGCCTGCATGGATAATTAACAATCTCCCAGTTAAGTGACAGGGTAAGTGGGTAACCCATAAAAGGGAGAATCTGATGCTCCTTGAGCAACTTGAAGAGTTGTTAAGGATGTCAACCAGGTAGCCGAGAGAAGAATTTAGGCAGCACCATTTCATTTAATACCACACCATGCTTATTGAAATAAACATCATTAACCATGCTTTCCAGGTCCAGCATATCATCTATAGACATTGCAATGTACTCATTAAGGTTATTGGTGGTTCCATCTGCAATAGGCAGAAAGAAGCATAAAGAGGATGATTTCTGTATAAAAAGTATATCAAGTATACAGACAAGAATAAAGAACGAGCCATGTGTCATGGATAATCTACAACAAGAAAATAAGTTGAACTTTTAAGACGACTTTTTGTACTTACTAGTACCTACAACTCCAATTCCACAAATTACTGTGCTTAATATCAACTTATTTTAGCCTTTGAAACATAAATATTGGCACACTGTTATGAAAATTCTAAAACGGTGTGATTATGACATAAATCTGATACCTCCTGCAACAATTGGTTCATATTTTGGGGGTGGCTGGATCCAATTTCCCATGATGTCCTTCATGTGGCTTCTATCTGATGCAAACGATCGAAGAAATATAGGAGCGTGAATCACACGGAAAAGCCTGTCAACAATATATGGAGGAAGATTAGAAACCACTTCAGAACAATAGTGAAAAATATACAATAGAACAACTTCACAAAAAGAGGAGTAGACATGTTTCAGAAGGTAGCATTAAAAATAGTAATACAACATATGCTTCACATAAGTGCATCATTAATTGTTTTCTCTTTGTAGACTCACAAATAAAGAATTACACTAGTAGTACCGAAAGAAATAGAGCATTTACCTTCTATATACAGAGTCACCAAATGCTAATGGCTGAATTGCATGAGAAACATATTGGACAAATGGGGAAGGAAAAGGAAGATCAGAGTCCAAGTCCCAAACAAGATCAGAAATTTCTCCTTTGTTTCGCCTAGACTTCCATATGCATACAAAAGAAGCAGGTGAGATGCTAAACGAGAAACAATACATATGCATTGCTGTTCTTTCAACAATATACACTAAACGAAATCAAAATAGCACACTAATCTAATTTGGCTTTACCTGGATGCAGATCACATGATAATCCCAGCAGATAAATCCATCATCAGAATTACTTGCTTTCTGATGCCAGAGAGGAACCTAATACGAGAAATGGAATGTTAAAACATACACCCACAAGATGCAGACATGGAGGAAAGGGCAACCTTAACTAAGAGAAAACAAGGTCTACACTCTACATCAATAGAAAAAATATACAATAAAATCACCTGTTTTCTCTCATTTGATATGAAAACAACGTAAAGGTCATTGCCCCCAGGATCCGCTACTCCAGTTCTAATCAACTCCATACAGAGCAAGTAAACATTTTCTTCACTATATCATGGAACAAAACCCCTCTGTTAGTCTGTGAATACACATAGCAAATTTCTGTATTCTGACAAGATTATTTGATGGTCTCAAGAGAAAAAAAAACAATGTAAAATACAAAAGACTGAACAAAAACTAATAATTTAAATACGTTACATTTTATATAGACAGATTATTTTATAGGTGCGTTATGCAATTCTTTTTTTTCATGAATGCGCAGGAGCGCTACGCATCTTTGTATTAAGAGAAGAGAGAAAGGTCCATTACATGCCCCCCCTTTTTACCCGGACCACAGTTGAGGGGGTATAAACACCAAGAGAAACTAGACGCTGAAAACAAGAGACGACACTAGACCAAAACCCCGGATGCCTCGTCGCTAAAAAGGCTGGGCATCCGCCCGACCTAGGCCTAACTCCTGAAGTTTTTTAGTTCCAGCTAGACACCAAATACTCCCTCTGTTCTTTTTTACTTGTTGCTATTGACTTTGACTGAAAACTTTGACCGCTCGTCTTATTTAAAAAATTACTTCAAATGTGTAAAATTAGAAATTAAGAAAAAAAATCTTTAGTATTAAATTAAATTCTAACAAATATTTAATATTTCTTATACTTTATTAAATAAAACGAATGGTCAATATTGTTAGTCAAAGTCAACGACGAAAAAAAAAAGAACAGAGGAAGTATATCACAACTATTAAATTCCACATATCTACTGCGTTAATCTCAGAATTAATTACTAAATAAATTATATTAAATGATAAGAGGGAAAGCGATCTTTGGTAGAGCTTCTCTGGAAGTGAAGTGACTCTCTAATGAAGAACTAATTCTATAGATACCAAACTACTCTCAAGTACATAAACCTCTCAGCTCATACTCATAATCATTCTATGTTCGAATTCCGCACGGTTCCTTGCGGGGACTCTACTTGCCTGAATCTGACGAGAGACTGACAGAAACTACAGACCAAGATTAGGGGCAAAGGGATCGGTGACGACTCACCAGTAGGACGGCGTGTGCGTAAACGAGGACGCACCGAAAGGTGGATTGCTTCGCGCTGCGGGATGAAGAGGAGGAGCACGGGGAGAAGGGTTTCCGCTGGCAGCTGCTCCGTCGTCCGCCATGGAGAGAGATGGGGTGGCGGAGGGTGCGGCGACGCCGCCGGGAGGAAAAGTACCAGACAAAGCTTGGCGGAGTTGATGGCCGGGCTGAGCATTGTATTCCTCCTCACTCTTGGCCCAGTATCACCACTCGTAGCGAGCGGCCTGAGTGATAAAAGGATGTTAACTGAAGTGATAAAGCTGTGCTAGAAAAAAAAAACTGAAGTGAATAAAAAAATTGTGTAAAACAAAATGAAAGGAGTATAGTGTGTGGACCTACTACTACCAGTTGTCTTCAGTGGACCCCACGAAGGCCGACACGCGTCAGAGGAATGGAGCATCGTCTCCGTGCTTCTACAGAACCATGGGCCCGCCCGTCATTCTCCCTGCCGCCACGGCTCGCGGTCGAGCACCCGCGTGGCCAACGCATAACCGGACAGCGCGGGCAGTAGCCAATGGCGCTTCCTCGGCTCGGCGAACACAACGGCCGGCACAATCTTCCGCGAGAGGAATTGTTCGAGACGGCACGGCAAAGGGGACGGACAGCAGCTGGATCGGCGAGGCCATGTCCGCCGACGACGAGCTCGCCGCCGCAGCCGCGGCGGAGGTACGCGCGCTGCGAGATGCCCCCTCGCAAGTTTTTCCGTTTCTCAGTTTCTGTGCGCCGTTTGGGATTGGATCCATTTTCATTAATGCCGGTAGGGATTGCGGTGGTTCTTTTCCGCTCTGGTCCGCGGCGTCCCGGGGTGGTCGTTGCGTCGCGCGGTGAATTTTGAAGATCTCTGTCCTGTTTGGGCAATGTGGCAACCTCAGCTGTCGCGCTGCTTTTATGCTGCGCTAAACGTCGCTACTGGGCTTATTCTAGTTTAAAACATGCTATAGCAGTTGTCTGGTGAACTTGTTTACTATATTTATAATAAGAGCAAAAAAAAAAAAGTTCTGTTAATCAAAAGAGTTTGGTGGAAAAAATTCAATCGTCACCAGTAATCAGTTTGCGTTTGGAGTTGCGTGATACATAGATATTGGCATTGATTTGCTCTGGGAATAGTGGCTGATGCCCTGCAGAGAGTTTGCATATAAAAGCATGGAGGCAAATGGCAATGGCTTTACTGCCTTACCAACTCCCATAACATGTTACTGCTCCCTATAAATAAACAACATGAGAACTCATATTTGTGGTGTGGCTAAACATGCCCTCTTAAGTTTCCCATAATTGTCTGCTTTGTCCATTTGAATATTCGTCATATATTTTGGTACAAAACTTATTAGTCACTGAAACTATTTCTTAGTCTGAGAATTGAAATATTTGGTTTACTTATCCTCAGTCAGTTGATGATCACAATTTGAAAGGCATGCGTGTGAATAGAATACTGCAGTAAAGACTGGACTTATGATATAATCTGTTGATTTTGAAAACCTTGTAAAGTTTGTTTTCTTTGTCTTATTCCATATCGCCACACTGTTGTTTCTTATATTGCAGGTTCATGGTGGGAGAATAAACCTTAGCGTAGCTACCTCACAACAAACTGAGAATGGAGCAATCAGCACAGTTAGTTCTGTTGAAACAGAAAAGGTGGCTTATGCCTTTATTCCTCAAACTCCAATCAGATCGACTGATGCACACCTTGTTGAGTTCTCTGAAGCTATGAGAAGTAATAATGCAAATTTCTGGTCGCATAGTTTGAAATATTTGCACTGTACAGTGCACTTATTGCTTAATATGACTTGAACTTTGCAAATGTAAAGCTGTTGCTAAAACATTGCGACGAGTTGTGGAAGGGAAAGCTGCTGCTCAAGCAGAAGCCGCTGAATGGAAGCGCAAGTATGAATTAGAGATGGAAGCAAAGGAACACAAAGATCATGATATAATCAGAGGTCTGCTTTACAAAAAGTAACTTTATTTCCTTAAATTAGTTATGTTGCATAATTCATACTGTCTTGTACTAGGATATAATAATGGGAAACAATTCAATGTAAGGACACAATATCTTTATACATGATAGGCTGAGTATGTTTCCTGTTTCTTTTTTCCATCGTTTGTTTTTGGTTTGTTGGGTTTGCTTGTCTTCCATCATTTGTCCACTCTGTTTTCCTTTGGGTCTTGTCCATGTTGGTTCTCAGAGGTTTCATCTCTAGCCTAACCCAACTTGTTTGGGACTAAAAGCCTTGGTTTTCATCTCTAGCCTAACCCAACCTGTTAGAGAAGCATAAGCTTTTCAGAAGCATGAAACTTCCAAACTACTTTGAGATGTGACCACATTTGTGGAGAGACATTAAACATCTCTTTCTGTACATTTGAATCTTCACCAAAAAGGATGCCTTGAACTAAAATAGCAACATTTGCAGGTAATTATGGAAAGGACAAGTTGGAGGACTTGGCTAGTCAACTGACATTGGAGGCTGCCTCGGCTAATCTAACAAGTTGTTGTGGAAACCATGGAATCTGTTCGCATCAAATACTCCAAGACGAATGTCCTGGACCTAACCGGAGTTTGGATGAAAATATTGTTGGACGAAAGGTACCTTAGAGCACTAATATCCTTAAGAGTTTCTGTACAGCTGCTCTGCCCATGACCTTACTAATATTTCTCTTGTTTATTTGTGTAACTAGACCAGTTGCTAAATTTAACTCTTTTTGAATACTTTGCCATCTAATGCTGTGGACTAGCTTCAGAGAAATAAACTAGATAGAGAAAAAACTATTATATCACTAAGCTTTGGCGTGTTAGACATATTTGCTGAAAACAACTGTCATACTACTGTCTGTACTTTGTACCTTTTATTTCATTGTGTTGCATGAAAGTTGACAAACTAACAGTGTATTGTGTAATAGATTCATATGTTCGGAACTTGACTTACTTGTCCAATGGGGGTGATGCTTGTATCATACAAAGCACCATGCTGGCTTTCTATATAACTGAAATAAGGCTTTTCAATCTGAAATATGAGTAGTATGCCTTTCAATGGCTTGATTTAAATGAACAGTAGGCCTTTTCACTAATCTGTGTACATATTTCATTAGAGTACAATGAAATTTTGTGAAACTTGCATGTTAGCTATTGTCATTGAGGCCACAACCATAGTTCAAGTATGTTGCTTGAATTTTTTTACCAATTCCGTGTCTCTGTGCACAATTGTTCTTGTAGCTCAATCTATTAGAGAAGTAGTTCGATAAGTATGGTCTGCTCTCTTTAGCATTTTGTTTTGACGTGTAACTAAACAGGACTGCCATTTAGCTTTATGCAGTTGGAAACAAGATAATTCTTTTGTAATCAACTATTTTCGTAAATATTAAAAATACTTTTTTCTTTGGTTATGCAGGCACCGTTTAAACTTTCATGGGGATGCGATGGGGATAAGAATGGTCAATACAAGCATGAATTTGTGTCCTTCGAAAAAGGTGACATAAAAACAGCTGAGCGGAGCAAAAAACAGGTGGTCGATATTCAGTGAAATCCAAAATTCTGTGTTCACTGGCTAAGTGATCTTTGAGAGAATACAATTGTTTCTGAGTTGTTTATGCCCATCAATACTGTGGTTTCAGATTTTTCTAAAATGGGAATCACCTCCGCAAACAGTTCTTTTTGTTACTAAACCCAATTCCAATGCTGTGCATGCTCTCTGCTCTGAAATGGTTAGGTATGTTCCTTTTATGGCTTGCCAAAAAGGTTTTCACTTGCATCACTTATCTGGATTTCTGCATTACATATAGCAATAATTCATTTTTACTGTAAACTGTTCTCCAGTCTATTGTATTGCTAAACATATTTGTACTACTTATGCTAATTGGTATCAGTATTTTCTGCAGATGGCTTAAAGAGCACAATAATATTAATGTGTTTGTGGAGCCACGAGTTAGCAACGAACTACTGACTGAAGATTCATACTTCAACTTTATAAAGACATGGGATAACGGTAGGCACCCTTCTCTGTATTTTAAAAACTAAATGCAAACCCTTCTTGGCAAGCTAAGAGCCTACTCAAGCTAAGAACCACTGTTAACCTAGATTGCACAGAGTGCCTAAACAGTTACTCCCTCCGTTTTTTAAATATTGACACTGTTGATTTTTAGCATCAACTTCGAACATTCGTTTTATTTTAAAAAATGGAGGTAGTACCTTACAATGACCCGTCTCAAGGACAAAAGAAATTCATAACAACCAAAGTACTGAAGAACACTGTGCAGTTGGAAAGAAATTAGGCAGAGTCCTAAAATCAACATCGAGCACTTTATTTCTGCTCCTTCAATATTTATCAGATTTCACCATTTGGGCAGATTAAAATACTTGTCCATCTAGCACCGATAACCTTATATGTCAATAATGGTTATGGTCATTGATTATGAGAGTGGAAATCAGTATGACGTGATTTTCTTAGTAATTATACATATTTTAAAATTGATCCTTTCTGCTTATGAACCTCCAAGGTTAGCAAGAATTGTTAAAGTGGACTTTACATAGATATTAATTCCAAGAGTGTTCAAGTGGGGAAAAAAGTAAGATACAGATTCTGGCTCTGGCCCTGAATTTACTGGTATGCTGTGGCATCCCATGTCCAGTTGCCTTACTGGCGATTTTGTTGTACAAGATGAAGTGGCATCGAATAAAATTGTCTCTAGTACTATTTTGTTTTCCCCCTTGATGGATTACATCTACTAAAATTCCTTTGACTTTCACTGTTCATGGTTTATGATACTTTTATTTTATTTCTTTGAAGTTTAATCAATGTATTTATGTATAGTGTTGAACCCGTTCCTTGTGTTTTCCAACTAATATGAATATTTTGACAGATCAGGAAATAAAGACATTGCACACAAAAGTTGATCTAGTTGTAACTCTCGGTGGCGATGGAACTGTTTTATGGGTATGCTGTCTCAATTATGTGAAAGATAATCCCATTTGGTTGATGCAATATTTCAGTGAAACAATTGACAATATTCTTCCGCATGAAGCAAAATAAAATTCTAATAATATATATGTCCTTAAGTGTGCTAATTCCCATGTGCATAAGAATTATCCAGGTAGGTTTTTCTTTGCGCTCTTCAATTCCAGTGCATTAAGGATTTAAATGATAAGTTCAACAAGAGTTGGATATAATAATATATATGTCCTTAAGTGTGCTAATTCCCATGTGCATAAGAATTTACTAGGTAGGTTTTTCTTCGCGCTCTTCAATTCCAGTGCATTAAGGATTTAAATGATAAGTTCAACAAGAGTTGGTATATAATAATATATATGTCCTTAAGTGAGCTAATTCCCATGTGCATAAGAATTTACCAGGTAGGTTTTTCTTTGCGCTCTTCAATTCCATGCATTAAGGATTTAAATGATAAGTTCAACAAGTGTTGGTATATAACATACTCATGGTAAAAGTTGTAAATAACCTCATTTTGTTATGCACCATCAGTTTTCAGTACTTATACCTTGTTTCTATAATCTGCTTGAGCTAGACAACTAATTAAACATATATTGACAGGCAGCATCACTATTCAAAGGACCAGTTCCCCCTGTTGTTGCATTCTCTCTTGGATCATTGGGTTTCATGACTCCCTTCCGTATCCTCCACCATCATCTCTGAATGCTTGCTACTTGTGTTGCTCAAATGTATACCCAGGAATGATATGCAGTCCCTGTCTGAGAGGAAACTTGGGGAATGAATGCACCATAACAACTCTTAGTGCTGCAGGCAACCCACATGAACCTGATCTGTTAGCAACGTGGCTTAGCATCTTGAAATTTTCAGTGCCCATCATAGCATGCACGAATGACGAATGAAGATTGACCTGCCCATTCCTTCTACTGGTTGAACTTAGGGTATAATTTTAAAGTGATAACATATCCTTTTGTAAATTGGGTGATATGGTTGAGGTTTCATAGAACATCATGTCATCGGATTCTGATATACCTCTAATTCATAGTACTTTCGGTCAATTCTCATTTGCAACAGGAGGCCTCAAGGCTCAAGATCCTTGCACTAGTTTCTGGTTATATGTTATTGACACCACACCACATAAGAAATCAGAAAAGCACTAGTTGCTTAGTTTTCAAAAATAATAATAATAATCAAGAGAAGTGTTGAGAAGGCTACTTTTTTGGTACACAAACAACAACTTTCTGCATTCAACGTGAGACTAGTTCTAGTTAACAAACCTTCATACTGTAGGTTACAGCTTTGGTCTTTCTATTTATACCTATATAGTGTTGGGTCTCCCTATGTATACATCATACAGCATTTTGTTCATACTTTAGTACCTAGGGCACATACACATTCTGTGCCACTTCACCTCATAATTTGAACTTTGCTGGGTTTTTTTTATTACTTTAAAGGAGCTTTCTGTTCAATGTTCACCCATTACAACATTGTATCCTTAATTTGAGCTAAGCAAGCGAGCAATATCGTGAATGTTTGAATAATGTGCTAAAGGGACCATTTAGCATCACACTGAGGAGCCGTCTTCAGTGTCATGTAATCCGTGACACAGCTAAGGATGAAATTGAGACTGAGGAGCCAATTCTAGTACTAAATGAAGTGACAATTGACCGTGGAATGTCATCTTACCTCACGTATCTAGAATGCTACTGTGACAGTTCTTTCGTTACACGCGTACAAGGAGATGGGTTAATAATATCAACAACATCTGGAAGCACAGCATATTCATTGGCAGCTGGAGGATCGATGGTTCACCCGCAGGTAGACATGTGTTGTACATATGTTTTATGGATTGTCATCACCATTATAAAATATGTTAAAAGGCACTGAAATTATGTAGATTATTCATTCTGCATTTTACATTTTTGTTTTTACATTAATGTGTTGAGGTGGAGCCTGAAAAAGAATTCCTGGTTATTCAAGTTCATTTTTGAGGAATTGTTACGTTCTACATAGTGCGACATGTGCATGTAATATTGCATAAATAGTTGTGCAAATGTACTGCAAGGCAAAGAATCAAACCTGGTTTTGCATCATTGACATAAAATTACCTAAATTTAGTTTTTCTTCTTGCTGACTGATGTCCAAAGGTCTTTCTTTTGCATCTTGATTCTTAAATGAGCAAGGGTCATTTCTTCCTGTCTTTTGAACTTAAGTTGTCTGTGTTACCTTTTAATATTATCTTTTGCTGTATATGCAGGTCCCAGGAATACTTTTCACTCCAATATGTCCTCATTCACTATCATTCAGGCCTTTGATACTACCGGAATATGTAACTTTGCGCGTGCAAGTGCCACTCAACAGTAGAGGGCAGGCTTGGGCATCCTTTGATGGCAAGGGTAGGATTCAACTAGGACCAGGTGATGCGCTCATCTGCAGTATCTCCCCGTGGCCTCTGCCCACGGCTTGCCTAGTGGACTCAACAACTGACTTCTTGCGAAGCATCCATGAGGGTCTCCACTGGAACTTAAGAAAGAGTCAATCGTTCGATGGTCCGTCCGTGTGATCGTTATATATCTCATATGCTTGTGATCTCTGTATTATTCAGCGAGAAGAATCTGCATGACAACTCTTCATCAAATGTACTTTTGCAAAAATATGTTGGGAGCAAATGGGAATTATGGTACCCAGGCACCTCACCATGCTGCAGCTAGTAGGCTGGATGAAAAGGAAGATCTCTAAGCCCTTTTATATGGATATTCTAATCCTAATGCTCTGCAGTATTTGGACAGTAAGAAATGATTGGATTTTCAACTATATAGCGCCAACCTTACAAGGAGTACAAAGGAAAGTCGCACATGATGTTGCGATGGTTAACATAGGATGAAAGTGAAGCATTTTGATAGCTACCAGGAATGGCTAGAACATCTGTAATCTTTTCCTTTCTTCCATTTTTGGACTGTTTTACCTGTATGTTTTATATCTCTAAATAAATGTTGTAGGGACCTAGTCCCTTCAGTTTTCATCAAAAAAAAAATCGTTATATATCTGACTGTGTGTGAAACATTCACAAGGGTACCCACTGAAACTGAAGGAAGAATCGATATTTTGATGGCCCATCTGCATGATCGTTTTCTTAACTATGTACAATAGTGTCTGGTACCGGTATTTGAGATGCACAATAGAATGGTGCATGTGATATTTCAAAGCGTCTCCCCACAGTTCACAAAAGAAGGAACACGCGAGCAGGTGCAGGCTTGTTGAGAGTCCGTACAGGCACAGATTATGCAGTGAGATGGGGCATCTAATTTGCTGTTGATTGTGTCGGATACTGAGCAGTATCATTCTTTTTTTTTTCCAAATTAAGATCAATACGTATTTCATCCTGATCTGAATCGTTCGTTCAGTTGCCGTGCTTCTTGGGTCCCGTCGCCCTATGGTCCGGGACATAATCGAGCTGACTATGCTGTTGCGGCCTTGAAAAATAAAAAGATTATATGCTGTCGCGGATTCCATCGCGTAGCGCTTGTGAACAAAGCGTTCACGTGCAGCGCGCGTCCGTATTACTACATAGCTGTCATCAAATTACGAACCATATCGAGAAGGTCGTTCTCTTGAAAGCATACTAATACCACTATAGGTGGGGGACGAGCGCTTCATCAGCATCACACGAAATGATGATGGCCGAGAGACGAGCGACCGGCAGCTCCACGGACCCGGACTCTCGCTCGGACGAGGGGGAAACGGCCAGGGGTGAGCTCGACCCGATCCTCTGGAATCACACGAGTCCAAACAACAGAATCTCTCCAGGCAGTGAGAACTGAGAAGCTAGGTACTCCTCTAGATCCATTCGTCACTCTGCCAGTTCTAGCGCAACCTGGACCCTGGAAACTAAAACAAAAATAAAAAAATTCATCGAATCAACGCACTAAAGAACTCACGGAACGTAAGTCGCCGTCCATCGTCCGTCGTAGCGAAGGTCGAGTTCAGAAGCCGCACAGCACCCCAAGGCCCCAGCTCGCTGAACACCACACAACGACGCCTGGGCCGCGCGATCGAACCGCAGCCACACACCTGCACCTGCCTGCTCTGGCGGCCCGCGCCCCTCGGCACCGCGCGCGCACGGGTCCGAGCCTAATCAGAGGACGGTCTTTCCGAGTTCGTGTAGTCCCCGTTCGTTAGAGATTTTTGGAGACGGATTCTCAGAGAGAAGTGATTCTCTGAGTTAGAAGTGATTTTGTGATTGAAATTAATTCCTTTTAATTTTATAATATACTCTCATAATCAGAATAGAGAATTACTTCACAGAATTAGAAGAAATTATTTTTTTAACTCTTAATTTTTTAATTTATTTTAAAAAATCACTTTATAAAATTAATCAAAAATTATTTTTTCTACGATAGAACGTTTGAACGAGCTGTTCAGATTCTCTCTACCAATAAGTTTCGTGAAGCTCCGCCAAAGGAAGCCGTAGCTTCCACGCCCGGAACACGGGCACGCGTCTCGCTCGCCACTCGCGGCGCTGCGGACGGACTCGCGAACCCAGCAGAAGCCGCCACGGCTCGGCAGGGCGAGAGCCAGAGCCAAAAGTCCAAAAGCAAAGGCGCGTTTCCGCGCGCCGCGCCCCGTGCTGTGCTCTCTTTCAGCACCCACGTCCGGAGCGGAGGTCGCTAAGCCCCCTATCCGGCAAAAGTCCATCGGCTGCGGGTGCGGGCGGGCTGCACTACCTATAACCAAGCCGCGCGCTGGCCTCGCAGCGTGCGTGCCACTTCGACTTCTCTTTCTATCCCTCCACTCTCCCTCTTATCTGCTCCGGTCGTCCTCCACCTCCACGTCGCCACCCCACTCCGCACCCCCACCGGTCGCGCACGCCATGGCCATGGCCACAGCCGCGGCCGCCGCGCCGTCCACCTCCCTCCTCGCGCCGCCCGCGGGCACGGCCGGCGCGCACAACGCGGTGCCGTTCCCGTCGCCGCTGCGGCGGGCATGCTACCCGCGGCTGCTGCTCGCGTTCCGTCGCCCCGCCGCGGCCGCCGTCGCCGACCCGCAGGGGGCCGTGCTCGAGGCGCAGGACGAGGAGGTGGTCGTGGACCGGGGCGGCCGGTACGACGACGACGACGACGGGTACGGCGGCCGCGGCCCCGCGTTCACGCCCCCCACCAGGCCGCGCACCGGCAAGGCCGCCCTCCCGCTCAAGCGCGACCGCGTATGCGAATCAAGCGACCCTCTCTCTCTCTCGCATCCGGTTGACGTTTCGCGTCATCCGCTTTCTTATTTTTCGTTGTGGTCAGAAAATAGTAGTAATGCCCGTGCTGGTTCTGATTGGTGCGTGCAGACGAGGTCCAAGAGGTTCCTCGAGATACAGAAGCTGCGGGAGAGCAAGAAGGAGTACGACGTGCCCACCGCCGTCTCGCTCATGAAGCAGATGGCCAGCGCCAAGTTCGCCGAGTCGGCCGAGGCGCACTTCCGGATGAACCTCGACCCCAAGTACAATGACCAGCAGCTCCGCGCCACGGTATCGTTCCGCCCCCTTCTGTTCTCTTTGCTTACCTCATCCTGCTGCATGAGGTTGATTTGAGTTACCATTGGTGTTTGGCATTGCTGAGCGCAGGTCAATTTGCCCAAGGGGACGGGCCAGTCGGTGAAGATTGCTGTTCTCACGCAAGGTGGGTGGTGCTTCGAAAATGTTGTTTCCAGATAGTTGCTCTGGTACAAAATTCGTATCAGTTGCGTCCTTTGATGCGTCGTTTGATTACATCACTGTGCTAGCTGTTCTGTTTGCCAATACCTCGCTCCTCAAGGGCGACACTTCATTTAATTGGAGGGGCATGCTTACCTGTATTTCTTGTGTGTGGCTAATGTTAAGGATTGAGCTCTTGGATCGCATCAACCTGATTATTCCATATGCATTATTAGTAATTAGTATTTGATATCCTTACAGGTGAGAAGATAGATGAAGCAAGAGCAGCAGGAGCTGATATTGTTGGTGGAGATGAGTTGATAGAACAAATAAAAGGTGGATTTATGGAGTTTGATAAATTGATCGCATCACCTGATATGATGCCTAAGGTATGAATCATGATGTGGAACTAACTTTCGTGGTCATGATTGAAAACTTACGTGCTTCAGGAATATAATCTATCACATGCAATGTGGTGAGTAGTTAGCTAAGATTTGGTCAAATACTTCTCGTGCACCTTCGACCTATACAAAAACCTTACGTTATGCTAAAGCATAGTTTGGTTATGTTTTTTTTGTTCTTCACCCTGAAAAGGTTCTGTGATAGCATTCTAGATCATTTTGGAGGTAATCATTGAGTTTGGGTAGAAATAGTTGAGGCATTTCTATTGTAGTTACTATATGAATTATTAGTAGCAACCAAATATTTTTATACCACAGTAGGGGTTTTGCTTCTGTTTTTCCCTAAAAATACCCAAATATATTTTTGTTTGTATAAAATGGATTAGCTATAACGAAACAATGAAATATCATTCGTTCAGATAAACTAGGCTAGCTATAACAAACTATAAATCCGCATGTTTGAGGTGTTTCATTCCTTAAAAACTGGGCCTAAACTAAATCTCAGCATGATGTGCTAGTTTATCACGCTGCTCATGGAACCTTTAGACATATGTCGTGGCCAGATTAATTTATTTCTATTTGTTTTTCAGGTTGCCAGCTTGGGTAAGATTCTAGGACCAAGAGGACTTATGCCGAACCCCAAAGCCGGTACTGTTTCTCCAAACATTACTCAGGTATTATATTATGGAAGTGCAACAAGTTTTTCCCCCAAATATTCCAGTAAATTGACTAATCTTTTATGCTTCTGTCATTTGGGTTGGGTATCTTGACAAGAGTGAAAAGTTAACGGTACCAAGGTGCACTTGTGAGATTTGCATACTGAGAGCATTACCTTCCTGTATTAATTATTGGAGGCACATTAGATGCAACAAATATTTGCAGTGAGTCATGCCTAGTGAAAGTTTCTGAAAGTTGAAAAACCTGATGTCACTTGGTCATAGTACACTTTGTTGTATGGATATAAAGGGGACGTGGAGAGCCTTTGGTCCAGGGATATCAAACTCGTTACTGGTGGATGGTTGATAATATTAACTCTTGACCCAATAGATTACCTTGAGAAGCAAGGCTCAAAGTACCGAAAATTTCCTGGACTACTGGTTATGCATGTCATTGTTCCTTTGGACAATGGGCTAAGTACATGGTTTTCTTACTGAGCACGTGAAAAGTTTTTATATACATGCATCCTGCTAAGACTTTAGGCTTTTCATTAGTTGATGCAGTACTGGGTTGCAAATCTAAACTTGATACATATTGTGGTTTTGAACGTCCATAAATGCTCATGGTGAATTGTTAGATCTGAAACATTAACGAATGTTTTCACAAAGTTATTGGTTCCATGATGTTGGTAAATCATCACCTAATTTGCATCATGTGGTGTACACGTTATGCTCTCAAACTCCAAGTATAAGTCTTACAAGAATGTGTACCAGCCACACATTTTCAGATGTACCCATCAATACATAAATAAATATCTTGATTGGCAAAAAATGTTCTTAGTATCAGTATATTATAACATCATGAAATATATAATTTTCATATTGTGTAGTTTATGACTTTCAACACCACATGATAAAACAGGCTTGTTAGTACCTGAAGTGGCATCTGATGACATGATATTTCTTTTTGGGCATAGTTTTATTGAATCTACAATATATCAGTGTGAAATCAACATTTCTATCTCAGGCTTGTAACTTTAAATTGTTGATAGAGATCGATGGGTAGATTGTGTTAACTGTGCAAATGGTTCCAGGCTATCGAAGAGTTCAAGAAAGGTAAAGTCGAATACAGAGTTGATAAATCAGGAATTGTTCATATTCCCTTTGGCAAGGTTGACTTTCCTGAGGAGGATCTTATTGCAAACTTTATGGCTGTTGTTGTAAGATATCTGATCTTATAAACATCTCAATTCCATATTAGTGAGACTGAGAGTTTAATTAACTGACTTCACAACTTCCCTTTGTAGCGCTCTGTTGAAAGGAACAAGCCATCTGGTGCAAAGGGTATATACTGGAAAACAGCTTACTTGTGCTCATCCATGGGACCTTCGATCAAGCTAAACATAAAAGAAATGCTTGACTATGGCACAGATTCATCTGACTAGATGTCATTGCACCAGTTCAGGTTATCTGGCATTGTTATCACGTTCACAGATTTAACCATCTGTCATTTGCAACAAATGAGCAGAGAAACGTTGGTTCTGGAGTATGGCAGGGAGGTCCTTAGGTGCAGTTTTCTTTTTTTAACTTTGGGCACCCATCTTCAGAGCAGCTATATACTATGCGCAGATCAAAAAATAGGTGACCTTGTTGATTATGTATTTATGAGCAAATATGCATGGATTCATAGATGTCTTTTTAAGATGTTTTTCATAATGTTCAATATTTTGTCAATAGTCATCCTCAATCTTAAAGCAGCAATTTGTTTATTAATGTAGGAAGTTGAACATAAGCATAATCAATTTGCTATTGTAGCCTACGGTCTCTGCCGTATAGAACAATTTTTGAAGTAAACAATCACTTAAATGCATTTTCTGCTGGATGCGTTCATTTTGATATATTGTGCGAGTAATTATTGTAAACCGTGGCCCATAAAATTTAGGGTGCTGCTATTTTTAGCATATCCATGTATAACCCCTTCCGTGTCAGATGGAAGAATGTACTTAAGTATTACTGTACTTAGGCCTTGTTTGGTTGAGCTGTAGCTGTGAAAATTTTAGCTGTGAGAAAAGCGAACGTGGAATCTAAGTTGTAAAGAAAGCTAAAAGTCGTTTGGATGAAACAGTTGTGACTGTAGTTTTGAGAAGTAATTTTTTATAATGCACCTACATTCATCGATCTCGGTCGGAATTCGTGAGGGATTTAAGAGAAGAGAGTGAGAGAGTGCGTTATATTTCGTATTTGATGGCCGTACGGATAAAGAGTTCGATCGTAATTCAGCAAAAGCGGGACTTCCTTTGATTGACTTTTGGACTTTTAAAAAAAAAACTACAGCTCTAAAAGTCACAACCAAACAGGGCCTTAGTAATTGGCTCGTCCATAAATTCAATAGTTTAGAACACAACCGTACATTTTCATGAAGCATTTTCTAGGTTTTTCACAAGCTCTAGTTCTAGTTAATATTGTGCAGATGCAGGAAAGTACCTTTTTTTTTGGCAAGAACTGAGAAAGTATGTCCTTTGAAGGTAGATTAGCTCATTTTCACTAAACATTATTCGCCTAAAGCTACTGGTACCATTATTTTTTAGAACACTTTGCATGGAGTATTCTAGTTTTGACGGTGGACGAAGGATGATATATGGATAGATTAGGAGCCATGGTGTAATACCCTAATTTTCAGGTTTTCAAATTTTGATAAAAAATTACTTAGACATAGGAGTGTGCCTATTTTTCCTGAATTGCAAAAAGGATTATTTTCTAAATAAATTAAATTGCTATAGAATATTAAGGTGAATGTGCATTCATGCTGAATAGGATTGCATTTGAATTTTAATTGATTGCTAAGCGTAGCTTTTTAATATAATTGAGTGCTTTAGCTAGAATTAATCTAGGTTTATTAGGAAAAAACTCTTTTTCCTCTGGGCCAGCCGGCCAGGCCAAACTCCACAGCAAGCCAGCCCGCCGTGCGCCTTATTTTGGGCCACGACGCGTCGCGTCGGCCCAGCACGCGTCGCCCGCCCCGCGTGCCGCTCCGGGCCGCTCCACGCCGCGCTAGCCCAGCAGGCCTTCTGCCGCGCGTGTCCCACCAGGCCGCCCAGCGTCGCTGTCAGCCTAGCCGCAGAAGCCAGCCGCCCCGTGCGCCGCGCCAGCCCAGTCTCGCGTCGCGTTAGCCCAACTCGCTCCGCCCGCCATCGCACACGCGCGTCACGTGCGTAACGCCCGCACCACCCTTCCTCCACCGTGCGCCGTACGGATTCCGAAACGCTCGCCGCCGTCCATCCTTGGAGTGCGTGCTAATAAGCTTCCCTAGCCCTATAAATGGAACCCCCGCACTCTCCTCTTCCTTTTCCTCCACAGCGGCACCGCCTCGCGAGCGCCGTAGCCGCCGCACGCTGCCGCCGCTTTTCCTCGCACCAAGCCGCCGTCGCCGACCCCGTCGGTCATCGCCGGCGGACGTCGACCTGGTGCCGGTCTTCCCGCCACCGCGCCGCCTCTGACGGACCTCGGATCGACGCGAGTCGAGCCCCGGAGCGCCGCCGACCCGCTACCGAACCTTCCTCTCACCCCGTCGCCGTCGCCCGCCGCCACCGTCACACGATCTCCGTCGTTAACCCCTCGGTGAGACTCCCCGTGCCCCGCGCTCGCTTTTGGTGCTCACACCGTCAAGATCCGTGCTCTCTAGCACGAGATCGCGCTGCACTGCTCGTCGCCGGCCATGACGCCGTCGCCTCGCTGCTGCCGCGCCGCTGCAATGCTTGCGCGCCGTCGGAGATCCGACGGCTGGGATTCTATTCCCCTGCGCTGTGCCATAGACCGGGTCCATAGACCCGTGGACCGTGCACCCTCCTGTCGCGTAGACCCGGTTCACAAGTTTTTTTTATAGAAATAAAACTATTAAAATCAGGAAAATTATCCCAGCCGTGTAGATTTTGCAGCTAGGCCCCTCTCGTTAGCTTTATTTACATATTAGTCCTACTGTTCTGTTTGTAGGTCATAGATTTAATTTTCCATAATTACAAATAGGTCCCTGGTAGCTCTATTTTTCCAGATTAGCCCTCACAACTTTAAAAGCTCATAACTTTTATTCCTAGCTCCGTTTTTAGTGGTTCTCACGGTCACGTTCTCACCATTTCGAGTAGAGTCTGTTAGAATTATTTCTTTACTATTTTGTACATGCTTGATGTACTATTTTCTAAATTATTGACTGTGACCTTGTTTGATGTTATGTTTCCAGCGGTAGAAGGACAGCCCGACCTACAGAACTTTCAAGACCAAGAGCTTGGTCAGTACGTTCAGCAGCCGCCACCTCCGTAGGTCTTCTTCCTATAGCCACCTTTTAACTAGCAGCAGTACCTCCCTCCACCTCCTTTTCCGCAGCAGTATTACTTTCAGACCAGAGAGCTAGACAAGTGTCCTTGACCATAATGCTCCTTCTTCTTTTTATCTGTCACTTTAATGCATGCAAGTTAATATGAATCCCATGGTCGTGCCCTTCCTGATTTACCTTGTCGCCTGTGGTTGGGTATTGAGATTGGGTAAGTCATGCTTAGTCTTGCTATAAATTGGGGATTTAAACAATGAATTTTATTGTTAATCCTGATTAATGCTCACTTCAACTAAGAATCACAATGGGGATGGTAATCGTTCGCAACATGGTATAGGAGGTCCCGGCAGGTGGTTGTGGATGATGAGGTGGGTTTACACAGGTATTCTGTGTAGTATCCAATGGGGGATTGTGGTTGGTTCCTATTCGGGATCATTCTTACCAATTTATGGAACGCGTAACCATGACAACAGCACAAATCACAGGTTGAATATGGAAAACTTGATTGAGTAGCTTGTTGATTCATTTGTACCACTGCGATCGAGGGAAAGGTACGGATAGGTAATCCGGACCTAGGGGAGGTGTATGCGGGTAGCACACACTACCCATGGCGCGAGAGGGGGCTGCCGTGGTAGGAGTAGGTTCCACGCCAGCGAAACCTTAGCGGGGTTGCAGACGGCCTAGAAATCACTTTCGAAAGATCATGCGGTGATCTCTTGGCTTCACACCTTAGGAAGTGTGATGTAACACGGAGACATAGTCACTGACGGGTGACGGAATCACCGACTTATGGGTCCAGTTGTGCACCTCTGCAGAGTTATAAACTGTCTGGATAGCCGTGCTCGCGGTCATGAGCGGCATGGATACTTCCATAATAGATAGCAAGGTTTGGTTGGGATCTGGTGAGGTACACAGGTCTGGGATGGTGCTGGTGGGTAGCTAGCATTATGGTGCAGGTGAGTAGCCTGTGACTTGGTTTGAGGCAAGGTAACCTCATGGTTGACAAGTGACTAACTTGTCATTGTGCACCGATGTGTACGTTGGTATATTCACCTAGTAAGAGGTTGCTAAAATATGAATTAGACATAGGTGCTTCTTGCTTATACCTATTTAAGCATTCCTTTTTGTTGAAGCTAATCATGTCATACTTTCCTACAACATTCACTAATTTTTGCTATTCAGAGGATATACCAGAGGCAGGCTTCTTCGATGGAGACTCTTCTTCCTAGGCGGGCGTTCCCTGTTCAACTGCTGTGGTGTTGTGGGGCCTTCGTCCGCTAGCTCTATCTGTTGTCGCATTTGGTCCTTACGTGGCATTTTTATACTCTTAACTCGAACTATGTAATAAAGACGGTAAAATACTTTGTACCGCTATATTTCTGTCTCGTGTGAGATAATTTCTAGGCACACTTAAGTTCGGTTTATTGTCATAAAACCGGATGTGATACATGGACGACCTAAAGCAGTGCCGGAGCCTGCGAACCATCGAGAGCCCACGCATAGTGGTCCAGAATTCAGGAATGATACCGACATCACGATTTTAGGACGTGTGGCATACCTTCCCTCCTCCATCCTAGGAGATATATATTCCTGCGCAGTGCGCATAACGTGTTCCTTTGGGGTGTATGTAAGTAATAATTTTAATATTGATGGATAAAATTTTAATTTAAATTAAACTCAATGTATTGTCTAAATATAATCAACTAAAATTTAGAAGTAATCAGTTGCAGTATAATAGTAAAATCAATCAAATACAATGAAAGATAATTGCCATATATAACAATATTGGGTATATCGTTGCATCAATAGATGTCGCTATCAATGGTGAATTTTCTAAAAAGGTTATCTCTAAATATCACAAATAGTAACAAATTTGCTAGCTAAAAGTAAAGTCTTATGTGATGGCAGGAAGACATGCACCTAGAGAGGATTGAGCAAGAAATTTAGGTTATATAATATAATAAATATATGACTTAAAAACAATATAGTTGTACACTTTTATATCTGTCAAGTATATTTTCCTTTGATCTGATTAAGATAATCTTGTATGTCTATAGGTATTACTAATTTACCTGAATTTCCATCGTATAGAATTTAGACTCTTTTTATTCTTGATTTTTATAGCATATGGACTTCTCTGGATGTTTAGGATTAGGATCTGGACTTGTATTTGACCTGATTGATATGTTTAGGGTTAAGATATGGACTTTTTTTCTGACTTGAATAATACGTTTATGATGAGAATTTTATTTGTTTTCTAATTTGTATCTCCTTATTCTTTTTGTTTATAATGAGGATTTATTTGTTTCCTAATTTATAGTTTTGAATCTTTTTCTAATTTATATTTTTTTAGCCTTTTACAACATCATTTATGATACGACATCGACAAAATTATTAACTAGTACCTTCATTTTTTTATTGTTGACGTTTTCTAGTATAAATTTGTATTTAAAAAACATCAACAATTAAAAAACAAAGATAGTAGTTGAGAAAATATTGAGCGGTATGTGGATTACTATAATAGAAGGCTCAAAAAAATTTTAGTTTAAGGTCATGGCGCGTCCAAGTCGCGACTAAAATTAAAGCTCCAATATGGAGTAATGGTTCTCCAGCTCTAACAAAAGTTCTAGAGGTGAATGTGGATTGGCATTTTTTTCTAAGCAGCGTGACATATGTGAAAGACTCGTAAAGCGGCTTTTGCTAGAAATCACTAAAAATGACGCCTTGGCCAAAAGACATTCTAAAATATTATCAATATGCTACAAGACATTACTATAATTATTTTTTAATTGACAGCCATGAGAAATGACAGATACGCCCCTGACCCATTTTCCTTTGCTTTCCTTCCAACGCATGACTCACATTCAACATATAGAAGAAAAAACAGGATGTGAGTAGGATCGGCGGCGGCGCGCTCAACTATGCGCTGGCGCGCCATCCCGACATGGTGGTGGATCCTCACCGCGGCGTGCAGTGTTCCTCCATAGCGGCGCCACCCAACAGGGGCGTGCACCTTACCGGCTACCTCCATGGAACTTCGAGAGGTTACTAGAACTTGAAGGCAACATAGACCCCATTGAATGTCCAATGAAATCTCCGTATGTTGCTGAGAAGGGAACGGCAAAGAAACTAAAAGTTGTCAGGTCCAAGAAAACGTAGCTGCACATTGTATGTTGTGGATGGAAACATGTGGTTAAAAACATGTTATTTTATAGTGCTGAATTTGATAGCCAAATGTGGCTGAAAACATGTTATTTTGTATTGTTGTACTGGATAGTTAAATGTGGCTTAACTATATTATTTCCCATTGCTAAACATATTTGTGTCGTTGTATTTTGTTCCAGTTTAAGGGCAGGATATTCTCGTTCAAATTTATGTGTCTTATGACTTATTTTAAGCTATAATGTCTTTATACTAATGGTTACTGATTACTAATGGTTACTGATGAAGACATCTCTTTTTAGGTAGTTGTGTCAAAGGCTACATTCCTAAGAGCCTTCAATAGCAAATTTTACCTTTTATTTACGATTCGTGCTGGTTCAGAAATTCGTGAGCTTTATGTTGCAAATTCTTGTTTCCTACCTACTCTCCATTAGTTTTTAAATTAATTTTGGTTACTTTAATTTTAAATTAACCAACTTCAACTTTAACAGAAGAGAGGGAGTATTTGCTTACCTATTTTTCTTTGTTTTTTCAGATTACAATACATAACTACTATTTCTTCCATTCTTTTTATTTGTAGTTCTAACTCTGAGAACAGAGATTAAGAAAAAAGAATAAGTTAGATGTAAAAAAATAAGTAGAAGAGAAATAAAGATATAGATATATTAAGAAAAAAAAGTATATTTAAAAATAAGAATCATAAATAAAAGAGGAAAATTAAAAGGGATGAGGAAGTACACAACTACACTGGTGCCAGTTTGACGGACCAGTGTGCTCAGCTTGTGAGCGTGTGTCGGGGTCGCGGTCTTTTGCGCCGCCGGTTCCTCCTCAGTCCTCACCAACTCCGGTCACGTCGCCCTCTGCCCCTCTAAAGTCTCAAGACGCACCACACACCGGCCGTCGGCCGCTACTCCACCTTGCCACAGCGAGCGCCTCTTGCCTGCTGCGCCTATGGCGTTCCTTTCGCACATCTCTCTCTCATCGTCCCATCCCTCCACGCTCACCCCCTTCCACCTCCGTCTCCAGCCCCCGTCCACTCCGCTGCTCCATTCGGCGGTACCCTTCCCGGGCGCCCTTCCGATCCACCTCCCATCCCTCCGCCTCACTCGCCCCCACTTCCCTCCCCTCCCGCTCGCCTCCTCTGGCAGCGGCGGCTTCGGCAGCGCCGACGACGACCTTCCCCCCTCCGGCGGTGGCGGTGGCGGAGGCGAGAACGATGGCGGCAGCGCCGATGGGGACGCGGGCGACGACGCGTCGGTCAACAGGAAGGAGGCGCTGTTCGTGCTATCGCAGCTGGGGAGGAAGCTCGAGAGCCTGCCCGCGGACCTCGCCGCGGCCGTGCAGGCTGGCCGCGTCCCCGGGGACATCATCCGGCGGTTCGCGGACCTGGAGACGTCGCCCGTGTTCAGGTGGCTGCTCCAGTTCGGCGGGTTCAAGGAGCGCCTCCTCGCCGACGACCTCTTCCTCACCAAGGTCGCCATAGAGTGCGGCGTCGGCATCTTCACCAAGGTGCGCCGGAAAATACCTCGACATTTTTTTTTCGTTTCCCTATTGTTTTCTTATTTTCTGTGGTTTGCGATTCAGATCGCCAGATGTGGTTTGGTTCGCGAGGGTTTAGCCGACTTGTAGTGTCAAGCGTTTTGTGGCATGGCCTTAGATGCCGACCTACTTGCTGGCTCACATTGTTTTGGGATTCCTGGACTCGGGTATCCATGATGGTGATGTGCGGCCAGTCCTGTTGTTTGTCTTGGCGTTTCAGTTAGGAACGGGGCATGAATTATTGTGCTAGGGCCAAATGCCGTTTCTTCGCTAAAACAGAAACGATCTTGATGCCTTTTCCACCAAATGGGAAGGAAGTATTGCTTTTCTGCGACTGCGAATGACTGCACCAGTAGAAACGTTCACTGACTTCACGGTTAGATGTCGTGTGTGGTCCACTAGCCAGCGCCTTTTTATTGGCTTTAATGTCGTCCTAAGTGTCAAATATAGGCATATTTTGGGACAGGAGAGCAACTCTTGGGCTCTCAAATTTGTCGTGAATACACTGTATGAATAAGATTTCTCCATCTGTTCAGGGTACAGAAAATACGTACAATGCAGTTGGTCCCTTGGGTTAATAGTCTGCCATTTGATGCCTATATGCTACTGTTCTTTTTTTTCTTCGCAGTAGTATGCCTGAAACTTTTTTTTCGTGCCCCCCCCCCCCCCCCCCCCCCCCCCATCTTTTTTGGTCCTGATTGCAGTGAGATGGTTATGTGTTTTAGTTTCGAAGGTACATACATAGCTTCCGTGCAGCCAATTAATATGATTTTTTTTTTATTTTGCTAGACTGCTGCAGAGTATGAGAAAAGGAGGGAGAACTTTATGAAAGAGCTTGACTTTGTGATTGCAGATGTGGTATGCTTCCTCAAATCTTTTCCATTTACCGTTACAATCAACTTGCCAGCTTCATCACCGTTGTTCTTTCAGAGCTAAGAATTATCCCTTCTTATTTTTGGTCTCCATTCCACCAAAGGTGGAAGCATATTCATGTTCATATGCATACTATTTTTGTTTAATCGAGCAAAGCCCAACAATTCATGCCTGTGCCGCTTTGATCTCTGCCTTCTGAGGTCAATCTAACACACCAAAAGTGAACAGAAAAACAATCTATGGCTTATTTATTTACTAAAACAATCATTTACATAGCACTAATGTGTAACCCCTGTAATTTGGTGTGTAAATAAGAGCAGCTCTTGAAGTCTTCTACTACTGTACAAAATTTATGGTCCACATAGGCACATACAATCTGTCCTGTACTCCTGTCAAATACATAAAAGAGAGTTTGTGGATAATGTTTTGTATTTTTATTTTTCCCTTTTTTGTTTTATTTGTGATTTGTCAGGCATTCCTCTTGGCATAAGTTAAGTGTTGTCAAGGAATAAGTACTTTTGACAGCTTTAAGGACTATCTCGGTAGATGCTTTGACAAAATTTCAAGTGTAATAGAACTGAGTGGCTAGCATGTTATCACGAGTTAATGTTCCCTTCCTTTATTACTGAAATCTGTAACAACTTCATTCTACCTGGTGTTTGAATTTCAAAGTCTACCATGTTAAGCCCTTTCAGCATTTTCTGCTACCTACCTTCTGCAGTTCTACAATTGTCCAGTTGGATACATTCCTGACACTGATGTTACCTATGCTGTTGCAAAAAAACTTTATATGACATGGGTAGTTCAGACTTTAAGGTTGGATTGTGCCTTCTAGTTCACCAGTGATATTATTTCAAACAAATCCTACCATTGCACCAAATACGGCCTAGTAAGGATTGCCACACTATGCCCTACTGGTGTTTGGTACGTTTTGTGCCACCAAAGATTCTACCGATGTTGAGTAGATGTTCTAGGTCTTCTGAGATAAGCTACAAATGATTTCCTATATGAATACTACTAGGCAATGTTTTAAAAGGTTAAAATATCCCTATTGTGCTTACTGTATCTTTGCAATAAAAGGTTATGGCAGGAAAGGTCTCATATGGAAGTTTTGTTTTCTGGTGTAGTATTAATTAATGATAGTCTATTTCTTTTGTTTTTTGTGGCTTGCTACTGAAAAAAAAATTAGCACCATCGTTTGCTATTTCAATTGTAAAACGATCATAAAATTTAATTAAATTTCTCTTAGTTATTTTTGCCTACCCTGCCCAAAAATATTTTGAGCTCCAATAGACTTCCCAAATTCCGCCTCTTTGATAAAGGTTAATTGGTGTCGAGGGTTATATCAAAAAATGGCAGTGAAGGAAATGTTTCAATTATTCGGCTTTGTTTATTCTGATCATAATTAAATATCTTTGATGTTAACAATATATCTTCTGTTTATTCATTGATATCTCTTTGCAGAGTTAGTAATTTGTAGTTCCAAAAACTTTCCAGGTCATGGCAATAGTTGCGGATTTCATGCTTGTATGGCTTCCTGCTCCAACTGTGTCTCTGCAGCCACCAATAGCAGGAAATGCTGGAGCCATAGCTAAATTCTTCTACAACTGCCCAGATAATGCTTTCCAGGTATCATGGTCTTCATGTCTTCTGAATTAGGTCAAAAGTTCCAAAAGTATACTCATTTTTCTCGTCGTACAGATGATAATTTTGCTTTGAAACTTGGAAGGTGAACTTATACAAAATTTCCATGCTGCAGATTGCTTTGGCAGGGTCATCATACTCACTTTTGCAGAGAGTAGGAGCTATTGTGGTAAAGTTGAACTTTCTGTTCTGTTGCTTGCATCAATAATTTGACATTCTGTACCTTTTTGTTTATGAAATAACAATTTGGCTTCTTTCAGAGGAATGGTGCTAAGCTTTTTGCAGTGGGAACTAGTGCCTCTCTGGTAAGTTTTTCTGAATGTGCAAGAATGATTAGCAGTCTGTCTCTGTCTTGGCTTAATCTTGAATGGTACCATTAGATGAAAGATATACTAGAAAGTAAGGAAATGTTCGGACCTTCTATGTCTTTTTAGGATAAGGTTATACTTATACGTTATGGATGGTCAAATATTCTACTGGAAAACCTTCAGTCCTGATATATAGCTGACATTAGAACAGCAATTCTTGTTCAAAAATAAACTGAAGTTGTTATCCTAAACTCCTAATGACAACAATTTAATAAGTATTAGTGTAGGTGTATATTCTGACATCCAAACTTCAATATCAGATAAGAAAGAGAACTATTTTACTTTTCAGAACATCTTTGATCTTGTATTCAGATCGAGTTGATAAGTTGATCATACTGTTTAGTTTTGGCTCTAAATAGATGCAGTTATTGAGTCAATGCCATCTCTGCTATTCAAGGTATGTTTCAAAACTATGTAAAATTTCATATTGTTGGTAAATTTCTTTTTCAGATCGGCACTGGTGTTACGAATGCACTGATAAAAGCAAGAAAGGCTATGAGCGAGGATCCAGCTGGTGAAGTTGAGAATATTCCAATCTTATCAACTAGTGTTGCATATGGTGTATACATGGCAATTTCTAGTAACCTCAGGTAACAATCATCTTCTCAAATGATTTTCCTAATGATACTTCAGTTTATGGGAAGTAATTAATTATTCCTGTTTATGAACTTCTCTCAGTGATTATTTTTATCGAAAACGCAGGAGAACTGCGCTTCATTATATTAAGAAGAAAAATGGGATAAGAACCCAGTACAACATAACCCACCACTCAAAAAATTTGGATTACATTTGCGCCTTTTCGAAATTGAAACACTCACATATATGAGTGTCCGGTTGTTGAAAACTTCCATATATGAGTGTCTTCCACATCACTCTGTAGCTCAAAATCAAGGAGTAGATCCCAGAGATATAAATATTCCACTATGGCGCCAATAGTGAGGGTTCCTTGTATATCCGAAATCCAACTTCGGTTGGTGAGAGCTTCCTGCACAGTATGCTGCTGTGTTTTTCTTTTGGGTATAAGCGCATATAATTGAGGAGCTAGGTCGGCGATGCTCTGTCCTCTCTCAGTGATTATATGCGTTAATTTTCTATATTTGGAGTATATAGTATCTCCTTGGTAGGACAATCATTTTAGTTCAACTATAGTTGTTATCCTAACAACTATATTTTAAAAAAAACGGAGGGAACTTCCGTTCCTTAGCAGATTAAGGGAGGGGGGGTGGGGGGGCTTTGCATATATGATGTACTAGGTATCTAGGACATGCACAATTTGTGGAGATGAATAGGGTATCATGTGGAATGTATACAGTGAAACAAAAACACAAACCAGAATATGACCTGAATTTCTTTCTTTTGCCTGTCCCAAATATCTTGATTTGGACAGTAGATGGTTTCAATATGTTCTACTTTATTAGGATTATTACTCAAACTTCTGTGATGCCCACAGCCTATATTGTGGAAAGGTGGTTTCGCAACGGCAGAAATCTGTATTTAAATGCATGTACCTAAGATAATTCTTTTTGGGTGCACACTTTTTCTTCTTTTTGTACTGTGAAGTGACAAATGCTTATCTGCATATTGTCAACAACTTAGAGTTACAACAACTGTCCATCAACTTATTGCAAGCCTGTTGGTTATGATTCTTTTCTTTCAACAGGTACCAGATTTTGGCTGGAGTGATTGAACAGCGGATGCTTGAGCCACTGTTGCACCGCCACAAAGTAGTGTTGGGTGCTATGTGTTTTGCAGTTCGGACAGGGAACACGTTTTTGGGTTCTCTACTGTGAGTATATTTGTTCCCACAGGATATTATTACTGCTGTCTATGCTGACCATGTCACTTACCGCTAAACTTCTCTCATGTGCAGATGGGTTGACTATGCCAGGTGGGTAGGCATACAGTAGGTCCCAAGCATGCATTTGGAGAGAAACGACAAAGCATAAGCAGTATGGCTTCCAACAGCCGGGTTGCATTTATCTTCTTTCACAGGAGACACGTTAGGATAGATTTTCAGAAACCTCAGAGTTTGTCGATTTCCCGCAAACATGTGATTGATTTTTTTACACGACTATGCGTTGTGTTGTTAATTGGATAACATGGATAAGACTCGCATGGTTTGGGTCGTTTATGTGCAAATTCCTGCGATTTGGATGCTGTTCTGTTCTGCACCCAGTTTTGTCATACTCTAGTCTTAACAGTGTACTATGAGCCCGAACACAAAATATAAATTTGGAATCTGATAACCTGCAACATTTAGTCGAGTTTTGCACGACATGGATGATCTCACAGACCATCTTACGAGGGTAGACGACTTCCTATTTATCAGATGCCTGTGAGGGTCCAACGAAAACCAGGATTTATTCCAGTTCGAGAAACAAAGGCCGAACGAAATTAAGCCCAGGTAGAGAAGATGCGTATGCTTCCGAATAAGCCCACCCAACGCTAGGGATACGGTCTAGCTGCGGTACACGGATCCATCCGTCCGTTGCACCTTGGGACGCAAGCCACGCTCACGACCTGGAAACTGAATCATCTACTCCGATCGCGGCTTAAACGCAAACTCTACGCAGATTTTTTGTAACTAGCAAAAAAACACATATATATTCATCATCTCGAGTGTCGATCGAGATCGCCGGCGGCGCCCGTGTCAAAGATCCAACAACAGCAGATCGGCTCTACCGTCCAGCAACAACAATGGCGCGACGGGTCCTGAAGGCGTTCGGCGCGGCGCTGATCTTCACCGCGGGGTGGAAGGCGAAGGAGAAAAGGGACGAGATGTTCGCCGCGCCGAAGCCGGCCAAAAACATCCTGGCGAAGCTGGCGCAGTTCCGGGACGGCGTCTTTGCGGGCAGCGGCGACGGCGGCGCGACCGCGACCGAGAAGAAGAAGAAGAAGAACAAGCCGGAGACGTCGCCGAAAGCGGTGGCGGTGGAGGAGTCGGTCCTCCGGCGGGAGGTCGATCGGATCAAGGAGGAGCTGTACAAGGAGGTGCGGGAGGAGATGCGGCAGGGGCGGCTCCAGATAGCCGCCGCAGTCGCCGAGGAGCTGATGAAGTCGCGCGACGACGCCGTGCGCCCCGTGGTGGACCACCACCACCAGCACCAGCATCAGCGCGACGACGGCTTCATTAGAGTACAGTAATAATATGTTGAGCAAAACACCACGACACACGCATGATGACATTAATTAATGTATGTTTAGTACTACTATTTTGAGAATTTGATTATTACTGTCTCCTACGTGTACGTACTAGTAATTCTGTGACGCGTGTTGATTACTCGCTCGACTTAAGCACGCACGCCGTGCATATTATGCTTGTGCATTGTGACCGTTGGGTGGGTGGCTTTGTAGGTAGCGCACGGACATTGCCCGCCATCAGCGGCCTGCAATGACGACGACACTCTGGATCTCGATCGTGCCGTGGCTTGTTCTGCTCTGATCCCACACGCACGTGCGCCGTATACCCAAGTCATGATTCTGTCCATAGATTATTCGTTGGCCGATTTACAAATCTCATCTCTAGTTATGTTGTCTTGGACCCATATATCTTAGCATATTTAATAATTCCTAATAATTGAGTACTATGTTTAGGGTTTATGTCACCGACGCTACATGTCTATCATGTCAATTTCCTTACTGTCGGTTTCTTATATGCCATGACGAGAGAGATGTTACATTGTTGATATATTGAATAAGATACTTCGACCTCTTCTTCGTTTTATCATGGCTCTATACGTCAATGCAAATTTGTATAATATGATATCTGATATTACAAAAAATATATATACATATATATCCTCGTTTTTATAAACTTTAATATTTTATGTTATTATCATAAACTGATCTTTAGCAAGGACGTGACAACTGGCCCACACAGTTAAATCAGTGCTCAAATTTTATAATATTTTTATATTATGTATCCCACTTTAATGGATAAATATTTATGTTTTTTACGTTTAAAAGAATATTGCCCTTAACATATTTACATGTTACAAAATTGAATAATATTTATTTAAATATCAAAAATCATGAATATGTTTATACATACAAGTGACATACATAATATTTTAAAATCGGAGTATTGATTCGGCTGTAGTGATTCTTTCGTATGACCGTCACATCTTGTCTAATATCAACGTCTCGATAATAACATAAAATATTAAGATTTACAAAACAATAACATGCATCATATTTTTTTTATGACAAATATCATATTACACGAATTTATAATGACATACAATAAATTATCTCTTTTTTCTACCCATTTTGACTATGAGTTCTTGAGAAGTAGAGATCCTAAAAGAATTTTCTTTCATTCAAAAAAAATGTGAATCTGTTTTTTTTTTTTTGCAGGAGCGAATCTGCTTACCATAAAACCTATTTTTGTGGTGAACATAAGCAAAGTACTTCTCTGCCATGTCGTACTCCCTGTTCAGCATACTACTACTACTAGCCCGTTGTAGAATGGCTGGACCGCTGTAGTACCTCGAGATTTTTACAGGGACTTCGCGGCTAGAAATGAACAAGCTCGGGACTCGCGTCGGCCGTCTAGACTCACTCCATCCATCCACCGGACTTTTCTCGACATACGCACCGTTTGCCGCTCGCGGAAACGACGACGGAACCGTCCGGATCCGATCCGCCCCGCGCGTGCCATTGTCGCTTTCCCGGGCCCGCGGCGGGCTCCCCGGCTGTCCCGTTCCTATCGCATCGCTCAACTCATCAATGCCCGCATCCTCGGATACCCCTGCCGGACCCTGGCGTCTGTCCCCCCGCGCCCTCGGCCCACTGGGTTCCACGCGTCCCTGTCGAGAACGAAAGGCCCCACTTCATCCGCGAGCCGAGCCAACCCACTCCCCCATTTCAAATCCCATCCCACACCCCACCCAAACGGTCACCCCGTTTACGCACACACGCCACCTCCTTCCTCTGCACGGCTCCCCGTCGACCGATCGATCCGGCGGAGGGCGGCGGGGAGCCATGGCCTCCCCCACCCCCGACCCGCTCAAGCTGGAGTCCGTGACGGCGCCTGTGGCTACGGGAGGCGAGCCGTTTTTCGCCGCGGGGACAGCAGCGGAGGAGCAGCAGCAGCAGACGCCGAGGAGGACCCTTGCGGTGCGGAAGGACCGCGCGTGCACGGCCAAGGAGCGCATCAGCCGCATGCCGCCCTGCGCCGCCGGGAAGCGGAGCTCCATCTACCGCGGGGTCACACGGTACGCGCCGCACGCCATCACCCTTCTTCTACCCCGTCTCCGTCCGTCCTGCGGCTTCGGCCGACTGAAAGAGCAGAGCACGCACCGTTTCTGTGCGTGCGTCGAATGGCTCCCTCTTTCGCCGTTTCGTTCCCCCTAAGTCTTGCCACACCTTTTCCGCGATTTGTAGTCTGTTTGCCGCTTCGGATTCAGACAATTCGTGGCCCTATTAGTCTTTCGTGGATCGGGTGATTGCGTTTTGTGAAAAGGACGGACGTAACAGAGGTTCTTCGCCGGTAGATGTACTGCGTGGCTGGAAATTACGAAGCTACCTCAGTTCTTCAATTCAAGGAGCTGGCCTCGTTTGATTCGTTTATGTACAAGCTTGTTTCACAGCGTTGACCTTAGGTTCTATTAGTAGTAGGTGTCGAATCTGTTTTGGCAGCCAGTGTCATACTGTATTTTGGTGCGTCAGAGGCTACGTCATATCTAGTACTGTACTACTTAGTGTTCACTGCTCACAGGATTCATTATTTAGACGAGGGACACTTCACAATAGTATTGGTTAACTTGGGATATGATGACATGGTATGGTGATTATGCTTCTGTTCTATTTATTGATCTGCTAATCAACGGCTGTAGTTCGGTTTATTATGTGATTTTCTAAATTGGTCGGAGGTAATTTGGCTTACTGTAAGCATATGTGTCCATTCCTCTGTGATTCAATTTTCTTTAGCATATGAATTATTAAGATCAGTTTTTATAGAATATTTGTGTTGTCGATATGCTATAATTATGAATCACTTAATATATACTCATTCATTCGGATATATTGAACTAACCAACATCAAATAAATCCAACTGGAGAAGTACGTACACACTGGTATAGAACTAAACGTATATCTTCTCAATAGGCATCGATGGACTGGTCGATATGAGGCTCACCTCTGGGACAAAAGCACGTGGAATCAGAACCAAAATAAAAAGGGGAAACAAGGTATATATGCCTAGTCATAGTATTTGCACATGTTTTGTAAATCTGGACTATGCACACATCAAGTTTTCATACACTACTCTTCTGTGGACCAAATAACTACTGCCTCCTGTGGCACAAAGGAAAGGGTGTAGTTTTCTATTGTTCCTCGTCAGACTATTTAACATATTCTGATCAATTTCTTTATGAATATTGAGTTTGAACGTTATGAAATAATATGCATAGGTTTTTTCTCAGAAAGTGTCTTAATTGTACTATGATTGCTAAATTCTGTAAATTTAAATCTGGAGACCTTTCTAATGTCCAACACAATTTTTTTTCCTGCAACCAATCCTCTCGACACTACAACGTGAATCTGTCCCATATTTGCTTTAGTTACTGGGATAATAAGAATTAATTTTTTTTCGCATGCCATAATCACTCTGTGGCTTTGTGGCTGCTAAATTTTTCAGGATTCTATCATGCACATTATTTGTTTCATACCCTCAGCTGATACCCAAATATTGTTTGCTTTCTGGTATTTGTTTCCATGAAACTATTGCTAATCTGATTTGATGCACCTGTTTCTTTTGCATGGGAAACTACCTCACAAAATTTATCTTGCAGTATATTTAGGTAAGTGGCATCCTTATCTTGACATTTCATTGCCTAGTTGCTAACTTGCTATTTTTACTTGACCATTGTTTATTCTGTGTGCTAAAACATAGGTGCATATGATGATGAAGAGGCTGCAGCAAGAGCTTATGACCTTGCTGCATTGAGATACTGGGGAGCTGGAACACAGATAAATTTTCCTGTGAGTAATTTTACGTTTACTTGCTTATGGTGGTGGATCTTGTTTCTGAATCTTTATAATCTTCAATTTTAAATTAATATCGGCTTTCATTCAATAACTATTTTGTACAGAAAGTATCTTGCTGAATAAAATTTTAAAGGTAAAAAAATCGCCCTTGATTGAATATTGATACAGAATAATCTGTTTTTTTTTGAAAGAAAGATACAGAATAATCTATTGATACTCTAGTCTATCATATTTTCATGCAGAGTTATCCATTTATACTTTAGTCAATCATAAATTACTTATTGTGATCGAATGAGGCAAACGATTTTAATCAAAAGCCAAAGAAACATATGGGGTCCTGCCTGAGATTTGTGGCACTGTGATCAGTTTTCTGCATGTGCGTAGATGATTGGCCGTTATGACTTGATATTTCGCCCCATATAATTGTTTTATGATATTAAACATGATGTTTCTGTCATTCACAACATTATTGAAATTGTGCCTTTTTTTTCCCATACTTATGTTCATTGTGTATTTGCTTATTTAGGTCTCTGATTATGCAAGAGACCTTGAAGAGATGCAGATGATCTCCAAAGAGGACTATCTTGTGTCTCTTAGGAGGTATATGCACTTCTAATGTGTGCAATGCTATTATATTCTTATTAAGCACTGACAACAAGATCCATGCATTGCAGAAAGAGCAGCGCTTTCTCAAGAGGTTTACCAAAATGTGGAGGACTTCCAAGGTTCGTATTAGTAATGAAGAATTCAAGCCCCACGAATGGAAACTGCTTTTTCATGCTAGCCCTTATAAGTGCATTCCAGTAATCACGTAGGCATATCGTATCTTCATTTTTTATATGCTGATGGGTATCCTCATGTAATTTTCATGCAGGCAGCTGTATAGTTCCAGATGGGATTCTTCTTTTGGACATTTACTTGGAAGTGATTGCATGAATCTTGGCTATGGTCAGCCTTTACAAACTTGTACTTTGTACTCCTAAGTATCAATTGCTATGAAATGTTGCAACCAATTTCTTTACTCGCAATTACAGGCAAGGATGTCACATTAGATGGAAAATTCACAGCAAGCTTTGGTTTAGAAAGGAAAATTGATCTGACAAATTACATTAGGTGGTGGCTACCCAAAAAGACAAGGCAATCAGATACACAGAAAGCAGATGAGCTTTCTGATGAAATCTGTGCTATTGAAAATTCGATGCAACCGACCGAGCCATATAAGTTGCCTTCTCTTGGCCTTTGTTCGTATTCAAAGCCTGGTTCTGTTGGCTTATCAGCATGCAGTATTTTATCTCAGTCTGATGCCTTCAAAAATTTCTTGGAGAAGTCTACAAAATTATCTGAGGAATGTACTCTTAGTAAAGAAATGGTTCAAGGAAAGGATATTGCCTCAGTCCCTGCTACTGGACATGATACAACAGCAGTTAATATGAACATGAATGAGTTGCTAGCGCAAAGAGCTCCTTACACAATGGCCACTATTCCGATGAAGACTACCTGGAGCCCTGCTGATCCATCTGTTGACACTCTTTTCTGGAGCAACTTCATCCTGCCATCTAGTCAACCTGTTACAATGGCTACAATAACAACCACAACGGTTTGTTTCCATTCCCAATACCCCAGACATACTGTAGTATCATTTTCTGGATCTGATTATTGATTTGCTACAGTTTGCAAAGAATGAGGTGACTTCAAGTGATCCATTTCAGAGCCAAGAGTGACTGTACCAGCTATACGAAGCATGATATTTTAGTTTGGTAAGCCAAGACTAAAACTTATCATGTTTGGTCCTTGTTCATCAAGTTGATGCCACCCATTTTAAGTATCATATAACACGAAAGTATTGGTACACATTCTTCCAGAAAAAAAAATTGTGGAACAAAGGGCTGGACATAGAACATTAAAACTTAGGAACTGTTTGAATTTTATTTCATAAGAATGAGGAACACAGAAGTAATTTGAGAAATTATATATGTTTAAAATCTTACTTCAATTTTTTATTTGGTGATGTTACTATGCTAGGATACCTTTCTTGTAAGAATATATTCTTCCCTGCAAAATGTTGCAAGATTTTTTTCCCAGTGATAAATGATAGTTGGCTGGTAACTCACTTAAGTGAAGACCATGATTCGAAAGAACTTAAGTTTTTGGAACTAGTTAGCAGTCAATGAAATGGAATAATGTCATGTCACAAAATTGTCACCAAAAAAGGCATTACAGATGGACATGGTTATGTGCAAGGAATTCCACATACTTTCATTTCTAACCCAGAGCTAAAAAAAGAAATTTTTGGATGTTTCAATTGATGAACAGGTCAGTGACAGCATCCAGTGCCTCGGCGAAATTCCTCTTGCCAAGCTTTTGATGTCGCGTCTCATGGAAATTACTCCTTGTGTATTCATACTTCATAGGACATATCAATAGAAGGTAAAACATGTGAAGCATAGTTATGATTATGTATTATACAGCAGCTAGTTCCTGGAAAAGGATTTTAGTTGTAGAGCTATCTGTGTACATATTGCGGTTGCTGAGGCTCAACAGATTCGGTGAAGAGATGTGAGAAAATGATGTCCGTATTTAAGCTAAATGAGTTATTTTGTACAAATATTTTCCGTGGATGTCTTGAGTTCCACAAGTCTCACGGTTGATTGCATTTCTAGCTTCAGTTATAGAAGAATTTTGAGGGTTTGCTATAATAGTTCATGCCATTTTATTATTTAGCAAACTTGTGCGACTTGCCAACGTGATTGGTTTGAAACAGTAGTACAAGTCGGCAGGGGTTCGATACGTTTCTCGCTCAAATGATTACGTATTTCTTTTTTTGTGTGTGGGAGAGTTGAACTGGCGGCCCTAAAGCCATAGCTCGATCGTTGGTTCAATACTGGCTCCATCGCACGCTTTCTTTCCTAAAACAGCATCGGACTCAGATACACCTCGGCCTTTTCCGATACAGAGATGAACTCCTGCGGCAGCTGTTCCGTTCCGTATATGGAGTAGAATCGGGGTTCCGACTCCGAAGTTGATTTCACTAAATGAGTTGCCAGGTTCTATAAAAACAGAGCGCGATGGCTCATTCAAACATTCGCAAACTCGCCGTTTTCATTATTCAGTTTTCCCGTTTCCGTAGCCGCAGAAGAGAAGGAAAGAGAGAAAACCCTCGTCTCTCGATCGTCTTCGTGAGTTTCTCTGCCGGCCCGGATCGATGGCGATGATGGGCAGGAAGCGGTGCCTCGAGATGGTTCTCTACGACCACGCTGTCGCCGCCGCCTCTGCAGCCGAGCAACAGCGCGCCGTGGTCCCGTACAACCCCGCCGCCGAAGAGGAGCCAGCCGATGCGCAACCCATAAACGCCGTTCCCTGGAGGAACCCGCGGCCGCCGGGGGTGCCGGCGCCGGCGCTTTCCTCGCTCGGACACGAGCCGCCGTGCCTGCGCCGTCACCTCCTCTCGAGGCTGAACCTTCGGGCGGACCTGACGATGCACTTCATCGACGTGAAGACCATGACGGTGACGGACCTCGTGGGTCAGCAGAGCCGGTTCCGCCTCCCGACCAACGGCGTTCTGCAGCGCCTCCGCCCGCTCCTGACCGAAGAGGAGCTGGAAACCGCCAAACTGCTCTACGACCCGGAACCCAGGGCGAAACGGCCCAAGAAACTTCCGCCGCCGCAAGAGAACGACGGCGAGGCCGCCGCAGCGGCCAATAACCAACCGGGGCCAGAGAAGACGAAGAAGAAGACGGGCGAGAGGCACGGCGGGCTGCCCGTGACGCTGGTGGACCTCACCGCCGGCGTCAGCGAGAATCTGCTGCTGTCGCGTTGGGAGAGCAGCCACGGCACCATCGTCAAGGGCAAGGGGTACGTCGAGTTCATCCAACGGTGCAGCTTCAAGCAGGGCGACGTGATCGAGATCTGGGCGTTTAAGCAGCGCAAGTTCCGTCACTTTGGGGTCACCATGTGCCACGACAGCGACCTGAACCTGTTCCTCGTCAAGAGAGACGACACGCCGACGAGTTGCCGCCACTGCCCAACTCTGCTGCCGGTGAATGAAGCGTAGAGAGATTTGTTTGAAGTAGCCACGCCATCCTCTAGCTAGTTCAGCTCCGGCTAACTTCTTGTACTATCTTCACAACTGTTTATTCTAGTTCTGCTCCGGGCTCCGGCAAACTTTTGTACTCGTAGTATCTTTGACAATTTCTTATTCCGTTCAAGGAAATTATATGCATTGTATTTTTTTTAGAAATCTCCCCACTCAAAGAACTCGCCACACGCTTTCGAAAGCGACAGTACAATTTTCAAAGTAAATGGCGTCGACATTTAAATACGAAGGTAGAAGTAAAATTAACAAGCGTAGTAAGAATTTTGCAAATACTTGCCGTACGGCCGAGGCAAACTGAAAATAAGCTACTACTACAAGTAGCGCGGCATTAATCTGATCAAACATGGACGGGACAGAGAGCATTATAAATTCCGCACCTCTTGTCCCAAACCCAAATCTCCTTGTAGTAGTACCCAAACAAGCAAGCAGCACACCAACAATGGAGGAGCAGTCGCAGCAGCAGCAGGCATTCACCTTCGCGTGCCCAATCTCCCCATCAAAAACACACGAGGATGCAGTCGACTTCGACTACCAATCTTGGATCGAGCAATCCAAGATCAGCAATCGCTTGTCAAGCCGACAAGGTGACAAGCTGTGGACGAACATCAGAACATGGACCTGGACGGGGCCTGTATGGAGCGAGTAGGCCTCATCATCAAGCTGTTCAGGCCGTCACGTTCCAGAGGTCCTGGGGCTGGGAGGAAGAAGAAGAGCTTCTCCAGTTCAACAGTGACCGCGTCCGGCAATGGTGGTTCCGTTGCGTGCAAAATGCCATTCCTAAAGCAGGAAATGGACTTAGTAATACAAAGTGCAATAGCATGCCGATCAAGAGCTACCATACCAGCAGGTACTACAAATTTATATGCAGAAACATCGTACTTGCTTTTATTGCATCCCGTTTTCACTTTACCCAAAACCATGAGTCCATGACCATGAACACAGCTGCAGGAAATCAATGGCCTGCTATCCACTCTTCAGTTCCAGGAAGTACGAAGTACACAGTGAACCAGCTAGGTAGCTGGTGACCAATTTAGCCCGTAATAAGAAACTGGAGGCTCAAGAGCAATATCCTGAGGGAAGGATGTCTGTACATAACCTTGATTTGCCGACAGTCAAAAAAGGTTGCTTGATTTGTTCATGCTGCCAGATAAATGGAATGGCATGTACATAAGCCGTGCTACTTCCTGAATCGATACACTTGGTTTTCCAAGATTTACATTTGAACTTCACAAAACAGCTATAGTTTTTATAGCTAGGATAAGAACTGGAGAACGGAGGGAGTAGAAGTGAGCAAAGGTCTGCCACATCTCACAAAAGCGTTGAAAAGGCCTAGATGACTCTTGGTATGAACAAATCAGGCAACTGGCTCGCTCACGGGCCGTGTGGGTCGAAGTAGGTAGTATCCTCATAGACCATATACAACATGTATCAGTTAATGAAAATGGTAATTCTTGTTCGTGACAAACAGCATAAAGATTGCACCACCTGCAATATCATTTTATGATCCCAATATCAAATGCACAACTCAATTCTTTTTTCACACAAGTAAGACGATTTCCAGTGAAAAACATAGACAAGATTCCACAGAATTAGCAGTGCAGAATACGGACAAAGATTTCATAGTTATCAGGATTTTCCAGCAATCAAAGGCATTTAGCCCAATACTTGATTCACATCGCAAAACGATAAGAAACATTGGACAACTACTAGGGGTGCTCAGAATCAGCAATTCCACATAGCCAATCATATAAGCACAGCTATGCAGGGCCTCTACTTCAGGTCAGCAAGTTTCATACAGAAGAATATCGATGCTCTCAAGTTGCTAATAAGCTTCGATACAATCACAAAGGGGAGAAACACATTCGAGATGAGAAAACATCCAAAGGTTGAGCAATAAAAGGTGCAGAGTTTGCCGAGCTGCCTTCACCTCAAATGGCTGTTCTCAAAGGGCTAGCTCATTACACATCAGGCGGTGAACCACCAGGCACCAGCTGTGACAAGACAAAAGATGAGCAATCATGACATTCACAATTAAACATTAGCAAACAGCACAAATGCTATCTGATCAAGGTACTTACAATGGCTATGTTGTTGCCATTCAGGAGTATCTGGTCAAGTTTTGTGATGCGACGACCTTCAGCAGTGTATTCGCTGCAGAACAGAAATGAAGATATTGTGAACTTTCAGGTCATGAGAACATTGCAAACAAACCAATGCAAGTGGGAAAAAATAATATGAGCAACTTGCTGTGAATTAGTTCCAATTACAAATTATAATGAAAGCCAAAATTCCAATAAAAGAAGAGCAACTGAAAGCCAGCATTTAGATATAGAAACTCCTTGCTAAGAATTCACAAGTTTAGTATTTTTCAATAAATCTTTACTATGAACCTTGATAGCTTTTACAAAATAATGTTGAAGGGAGAATCTACTGGTTTTGTGGGGTGTAAACAGTAACAGCAAACACCGCAATTGGTGCTTGGGCTTGAAGAAACTGAGCATAACAAGAAGCTTTCTAAGAACATGTCGCAGAATGCATTGCATTGGAGCACGTAAATGTTCATTTGGTATGTAGGACTTTCATGCTTCACAATGTGTACTGATTCAGGTTTCAAAAGTGTTGGTTTATTTAGGGGTTCTGTGGGCCTGTTTCATAGAGTCAACACACGCTCAGCCTACATTGGTTGTCAATTGCACCCGCCCTCATTTTGTTTGTTATACCACCAATGGCTAGGTGCCACACACGCCTCACCAATAATTTGGTGAGCTGATTCATTTGCGAGGCAGAGTCGGTTGTGTACCAAACGAATTCTGAGTCTCTTCTCCTATGAGTTAATCTAGCTGGTAGGATCCTTTACAGGTGAAGTTTCCTTGAGAACAAGATGGCTAGCGGAACATTTCCTATTGTAATTGTTATAAATAATTTGCAGTGGTAGACTGGTAGCCCTACACAAATGTCTCCAGCACAATTCATCAGATTATCCATGTCACCAGATTTCACTAAATATTTAGTCCTAGCCAAGTGAAAATTACTCTAAACAAAGCTGAAAACCCAAACTTATAAAACTAGAGTTACCCCAAGACTATTAAACACAGAATGAACAGAAAGTAGGGTTTAACGTTTGGCTGAATTTAATTTTGACATACTACTCGGTGACGTCCTCCAGCACCATGTTGACGTAGACGTCGAACCCGCGGAGGGTGCCAACGAGCTCCTTGTCCCCCTTCATGATCACCCAGATCTTGGACCCGATACACCGGTCGATCAGCTCTGCTCACGGCACCAAGTCGCACACACGGCCACATGCACAAGTAGACAGCAGATTCAGGAACTCTAATCCGTGATACAACACTGGAGTGGTCAGTGAAGAGCGAGCAGTGAGCGAGGTTCTTAAGCGTACCTGAGGGGAGGAGCTGGGAGGGGTTGTTCTGAGACATGGCACCACCTCCGGTGGGACGAATACGTAGATGAGATCGCGGTCGCGCTGCGACGACGAGACGCGGCGGCGGTGGCGGCGGCGGGAGACGAAGAGCGACAGAGGCAGAGGATGGACCTGGCGAGCGCCCTAGCCGACTCGAAAAGTGACGGCGTTCTCTGGACCGTTCGATCGAACAGTTGACGATGCTGCTGCAGCGTCGTAATTCGTTTCCGGCCCGATGGAAATATCGGGCCGGTCGACTAAACTGGCCGCGTGCTAAAACCCAAAGTGCTGGGCCTCAGCCTCGGCCTCGGCCTGATTGATATCAATGATTAGGCCTACACAGCAGCTGTGCCGACACAACATTCTCCGTATGGCCCACTAGGAAACGTGTCCTACATAAGTCCAGCCCACGTGAGTTAGGCCGCTGCTGAGCAGAGCTTCCCCTTCTAGTCCTTCTAGTAGTAGCAACCTCGTTTCTGGAGCTCCCGCCGCGTGTTCTGCTACATCCCGCTTCTCGTTCCGTGGATCCGCTGAGCATGTAAACAATTCCATTAAGATCAGTTGATAAATAAGTCGCTGCCCCTTTCGACGTGTCATAGTACGCGTGCGTGCCAGAACCACCAGTTCTCCTCCTGGATCGAGGGGAGCGGAGCAGCCGCAGGACAGAGGTGATCAAGATTTGGATTTGGAAAGTCGGAGGAGAGGAGAGAAGGTGGGGTTGCCATGGAGAAGGAGGAGAAGCAGGAGGTGAGGGCCGTGGCGGCGGCGGAGGTGGCGGCCAGGCAGCGTTTGGTGATCGGAGTGGGGTTCTGGGTGCAGGGGTTCCGGCTGTTTCCGTGGTTGGGCGTCAATTTCTTCCTCAAGGACGGCATGGGCGTCGCCGCCTCGTCCCTGCAGATCCTTCAGGCCTCCGCCAACCTGCCCATGGTCGGGAAGCCGCTCCTTGGCCTCCTCTCCGACGCCGTCCCCATTGGTGGCAAGCGACGCCTGCCCTACGTCGCCATCGGCGGTACGTTCCTGAGCTGGTCCCGCATTTCCTGTCAGATCCTGAAACGTCGCATGTCAGTAGTTCACCTCATCATTTTCCTGAAATTTTACATAATTCATTAAAATAATTGCTCCTATCATGTCTGCGTGCTTCGTTATTTGGAGAATTGTGCGCATCTTTCCAGAAACATTTACCTGGTCAGTCGCACAGAGAGATAAATTTTCTTAGCCATTTCTGTTGAAGCAGGAATAGAGTTTATTGTACCATCGCGTCCAACAGATTGTGTATGTGATGTGTGAATACTGAAAAAAAGGGGGATATGCAAAATCTTCTTTCACCTTTTGCGCTGTCATTCTTTACTCGCGTGCTGTTCCTGCTCGTTGGCCAAAGGCATCACCGCAAAGAATATGCTTTACACGCGCCTATGCTCTTGATTCTTCTCGCCAATTCGTTTTGTTCTCTTTCACTTTTTTCTTTGCTTCTAGGTTGCCATTAGTATCTCCTTTTCCTAAACTCTTTGTTTAAAATTCAAATCAACAACTTTTATCCCTTGCTTCACCAAACTTGCTCTCCTTTTAGTGTTAGAATCACAAGATCAATTGAAACCTAACCAGGTTATGCATGTGGCCCTTCCTGTGGTACACTTTAAAGTTTAAACGACTCCTTGCCCGGCTATCATGGACTCAAGATGAAATTCTTCAAGGATTGTGAACCATATCTCATTCCAGCTTCATGTAATTTAAAATTGTAGTTCACAGATTAGGTATTTAATCTAAATGCTGTGTCACAAATACCATCTACTCAAATGATTAACGTCACTCAAAGTCTATTTAAATTTAACCTGACACGTTTCGTGTTAGCTAGTTAGCTCCATCAATATCAATCCCATTCTTTAAGTAACAGAACTGTGGGTTGAGAGGCTCACAGCAGAGGATCCAGGGAACTAAGAGAGTTTTATACCAAGGGATTTCAACGTCCATTTTATCATGTGTTTTTAAGTAACCCGATGATAGGGTTGGCATAAGTAGTCCAGCCAATTTATGTTATGGCCAAGGCCAAAACTTGAAAATTAACAGTACAGCTGACGCTGTCATGTACCCTATGAAGAAATATTTTGTAAATAAATAGCACTGAATCTTTAATATGATTTACTAATTTCTCTGTACATGCTTTGTGCTTTAACGCTACTGTTTTACATTGGCATAATAACCTGCATTTTTATTTTTGCGGTTGCAGCTCTCATGCAGGCAATTTCATGGTTATCAATCGCCCTTTGGCCAGCTATTTCACTTCCGATTCTTACCATGTTTCTCTTATTGAGCAACTTTGGCGCTTCCATATGTGAGGTTGCCAATGATGCCATTGTAGCAGAGGCTGGGAAGCAAGGGACCTCTTCCTCAGGGTCAGGTCAGCTTCAATCCTTTGCTTGGATGTTTGGCTCTTCTGCTGGTGCTTTGGGAAACCTCCTCGGTGGCATTGCTCTGAGTTACTTTTCTCCAAGAGTCATGTTTCTGTTTTTTGCAATCCTTCTCTTACTCCAGTTCATCACTACTGTGGTTATACCTGAGAGCTCTCTCAAACTCCCAAGGGCATCTACTAATCTATCAGCTATCTCCAGCATCCGTAGGCAAATCAAAGAGCTATCATGTGCCCTATGTATGCCAGAAATGTTTTGGTCAATCGTATGGTTTTCAGTGTCATATGCCGTCATACCATTTCTACTCGGGACCATGTTCTTCTATCAGACAGAAGTGTTAAGGCTAGATTCATCAGTTATCGGTTTATCAAAGGTTTTTGGACAAATTGCTCTCCTGGCTTGGAGCATGTCATATAACAAGTGCTTTAAAACAATGTCAGCAAGAAAGGTCCTCTCAGTTCTGCAATTTGTCACAGCACTTGTAATGTTGTCAGATGTGTTATTTGTTCAAGGACTTTACAGGAAGATTGGGGTTCCTGACTCCATATACACGATTGTGTTCTCAGGGTTGTTGGAGGGCCTTATGTTTTTCAAGGTGCTGCCTTTCAGTGTTCATGTTGCAAAACTTTGCCCTGCTGGCTGTGAGGGGTCAGTAATGGCTTTTGTCATGTCTGCACTTGCCCTTGCCACTATTGTCAGCGGTTATCTTGGAGTTGCACTTGCGGCATTCATGGGAGTCTCTGGAGATGATTTCTCAGCACTACCAACTTGCCTGTTGATTGAAGCTGCATGCACAATGTTGCCATTGTGTTGCTCATCGTTGATTAAAGAGAGGAGGGAAAAGGAGAAGAAAGATGAGTAGAATACAGCTATAACATCTGAAGATGTTATGTTCGGTTTCATTACATGACCAAATCCAGCAGACAGAAAATAGAAGAATAGGTTCCTCATGTGTTCAAACTCCTAAGCTTTGCGAGAACTATCATCAAGCAACTACACGCAGATATGTACAGGCGTGTGGTTCCATTCTTTCACAGCTCAACTACTATTTTGTATGTGTGCAATTTTTTATGTACCTAGGCTTATATTTTTTATGTACTGGGTGGTTTTGTTACATATAATGGACAGTTCAATATGCTTATAATGGCCATATAGTTTGATTATGGGTTTCAGTCTGCCCTAAAGATACTGACATAATAGCGGTACAAGAACTCTTTGTTGCTTCATAAAAGAAGGGCGCGGGACACTTCTCAGGACAAATGTATAAGTTTTGCATATTTGAGTATTTTTGTAAAAAATAAGATGAATAATCAAAGTTGACGTAAGAAGTCAAACTTTTTTTTGTTACCTCAGAGAAAATAAGATTTACATAACAATTACCTCCACATTTTAATTTATTTCGTCAGCAATTTCAAATTTACACCACCCAGAGGTAGTACTAAGTTATAACTTATACAACACTTACTGGTAATTCGTTCGGTGGAGCAAGTCAGTATTATGGAAAATCGAAATGTAACATGGCTATTTCCTGTTTCATCAATGAAGTAATCAAAATGTGGACGCCAGGAATTCAATTTCAAGTGAATCCTGCTAAAAGAGTAGTATCCATAAAATAATACTGTCTCGCATTTAAAATACTTTGTGATACTGTCTCTGTATTTAAAATACTTTGTTCAACTTTGATCATTCATTTTTTTTGAATTAAAAAATGTAATAAATATCACATATTTTGCTACAGTTACTAAAGATATTAAAAAAGTGTAATAAATATCACATATTTTACTATAGTTACTTATAATTTGATGTATTGGAACCAATTTGATGGTCAAAGACTTAAAGCGATGTTAGAAGTCAGTCAACACAACGTTTAAATATGGAGGGAGTATCAACGTCTTCCTTCGGAAAACCTACCATGAATATTCAGATATTCATGAGAATCTAATATACCACAGTACAGGATGATGTAGATTTCATACTCGCGATTTGCACCGTGAATGAAAATCGGTACTATCAATCGCTGCTACATATCAACTATCTATAAAACCAGAGAAATCGACTAAAACCTTGTCACGTCCATTAATACAAAATATTGAAATCAAAAGAACAGAAACTTTTATAGATCTTATAAGTGCCATTGTGCCTACAAGAAAACAAACAATACAGTGTACCTGAGATGAATGTTAACTCTGAAGCAACAGAGTTATAGGTCTTATAAGTGCCATTGTGTCTACAAGTAAACAAACAATACAATGTACCCTGAGATGAATGTTAACTCTGAAGCAACAGCTGTGGAAGACACTGCAGGTTATGCTAGGGCATTTGCTATTGGGTCTGAAAGTGCTTTTGTACTAGGTGTTAGCTACTAGAAAATCAGCACCAATTGGTACATGATCACTAGGATGTTGAAAGTTGGGCAGGCCTCCTTGCACATCTGCCGAGTCCCGTCTTGGTAAACGAAGAAGGCTAGTAGGTTTTATGGAACTACCATCTGACAAGAAAATGTAGTCCAAGGTTGCAGTGAAACTAGGAGTGCAGTTCGTGAACTCAGGCTCCCCTCCATTTGCAGCATAAAGACTGTGTAATTTGATTGGAGCTTTGTCTGTAGATTCTTTGTTAGCTGATACTAGGTAATTATATACCTGAAAAAATGTGGGACCCATTTAGCTGAGACGGGGCAAATTTTATTGAGCTGGAATAGAATTAAAGGAACTAAATTGTTGTATATGTTTCTAATAAGAGTGATTAAGAGCAATGTACGCAACATATGGGCATAGAAAAAGCACCTATTCAACCTCAAATCACCACCCTGTAAGTGTGTAACAGATTAAGTTTATGGCACCAATATATCACAAGGGTGACTCTGAGCAAATATCAGCATATGTATGAAATATATAATATTGTTTCTGTGAAGCATGGATCACAAGGAATGCCATTTGTTTCAAGATGTTGGTTCGAGTCATGCACTACATATTTATCTCTGATATAAATATATACACAATACATACCTTGTCACCTGGGGTCGAGTTGAAGTCACCAGCTATAATAACTGAAGGTTTACAGTTGTATTTATCTGAGACACGTTTCTCAAACTGAGAGACTCTTGAAAGAAGATACTTTGCCTGAGCCAACTTTACATCAATCAACCTTGGATCCCTACAAACTTATGCATAAGCAAAACATTGCCACAATCATTAGATAAAAACAAGAAAATTGTAAAATGAAATATGAAAAATATGCAGTAGAAATCTCTGACTATATCACTTGCCAGTATATATGTGTGTTCGCCACAATTAAAATATGATCACAAGGATCACTAAGCTTGAAAGCAGCAAGTAAGCCAACACAGTCGCGCTTGAATCTTACGCGAGGATCATTTATGTCTCCATATCTGTTGTTTGTTTCTGAAACAAAAAATAGCACACATCATTAACTTAAGAATCAAATCAGGGAAGAGATAAAAACAAAGGATAGAAAAATAACTGCAGCATCCTTATCCCAATTGACAACTTTAAGGGTGCGAGCTCCACAGATAGAACAGGTACAGGCCACTCTGATTTCAGAACATTATCACACTCAGCTATTTTTCTGTTACCTGATGAAGAATTATTTGACAGGGCACTACTGACATGATCACTTGGAACATATTGTTCCACTAAATCATTGTAATGTATTGTTTCTTTCTGAACCAGATCCACACTGCAAAGGTAACAGATAGTTAAGAAAAAAGAGCTAGTAAACAAAAGGTTACGGAAAGTCAATAATTAACACAAATCTGTACCTTTTTGGTTTATAAAATATACCACAGCCATCCTTTTTGTCCCCAGATCGCTGAATGTAAATACTTGCATACCCAGAACTTTCCATGTTTTTCCTGTAGAAGCTATCATACTCATCCAACTCCTGTTCGAGTCATATGAATTGTATATTGCTTAGAAGCATGAATTGGAAAAGAAAAGTTCCAAATGAAATAGAATGACCAATGTTATATTAAAATGGCTATGCTAACATATCCAAATTTTGATCAAGAACAAATACGAAATGCATAACTGATGTCAGTTGAACGCAATAGATTTGGAACACAGTTTTCTGAAAATTCAAACTGTCAAGGACCCCTATATGACTTCGTACATCTGTGTGTGTGTTAGGAATAGAGAACAAAAATTCTGGGACAGGAACCCAGTGGCAATATATTTCCACGTTGCTCTTGTCATTTATCTTCCAGGTGATGACACAAGTATTCAGCCATCAACCAGACTCCAGCTAAATATATGGTTGTAGATTGGACTGGAAGCAGGAACTACTTGTAAGTTCCTGTTCCTTGGAAGCCATCTCAGTCACATAAATTATAATATGTAGGTTCAACCAAATAAAAAACTAATCTCAGAAGAATTGTATCAGAAACAATTGTGATGATACAGGGTCACATAGTGGAACAGTGTGGTGTGGCTTTCTCTATTTTTCCTATTCATATATTGTGTCCATGTAACCTCATTGGGGCTATTAATATGGTCCAATCGCTTTTTTGACCCTGTTTTAGAGGTTATTTGCCAGTTTGACCCCATTTTTTTAACTTGGCAATTTGACCCTGCTGTGGAACTTGCCAATCATTGGGGTTTATGATATGTAGCGAAGTAGGACATACTGGCCAATTATTTCAAATCTTGTCATGTTTCTTTCAGTGTATTCACTAGAAAATACAGGGTGCTAAAAACGTAAAATACTGAATAAGAATAAAAATTAACTAAAAATGGCAGCATATTCCACAAAGTGATGGTAAAGGTAAACAACACTCTATATGACCACACAGCAATAAGACAAGTGGATGTTGTTACACAATACAAACCAACCTGTATGCACATGATGTCAGCATTGAAGCTCTTGAGTTCTGTTAGAACAGCATTGGATCGAGAATTCCATCTATTTTGCAAACAAGAATATCAATTAAACGACTACATGTTAATAATAATCATATATTTTAATCTCATGTTATAAACCAGAAATTGTTACAGGAGTGTGTTGGTAAATCCATTACTGGCATCAATCTACAGAATGTTTGCTTTGTAACAATAACAGACTCACATATATATATATATATATATATATATATATATATATATATATATATATATATATAACAAGTGACACTAAATTTGGAATATCCATGGTGCACATTAAACTATACAGATGAAATGTTTAAAGGTGCGGGTGTTGATCCATGGGGAAGACATCTTCCCAAGTTGTGAATATCTTTTGTGACTTAATAAAATACGTTCAAGAGCAAGTATCAGATTATCATTTATAATATAATGAAGCATTTATTTCCAGGCATTAATCCTAACTTGATTAAGGACTTGAGGTCAGATACTCAGATTGGAAGTCTTCATGGCATTAAATCAGCATATTTCAGTATCAGTTTGCTCAATTGATCAAGCCCAGATCATGACCATCTGGGAATTCTTAGGATAGTGATGCATACTTTGTCAGACGCTTGGACTAAGCATTACAGCGGAATCTTAGTTACCAAAAAGTTTAATAGAACAGTATACAGACAGCTAGGCGATAAAGAGCTTACTTCAGGCACACAGATGGAGAATGAGGAAACATTGAGCTCTTCACATAAACCTGCCAAACCCAAAGCACGTTTTAGGTGCGTTTGGCTACCCACCACAATCAGAATTCTAAGGGCAGCAATTTCACAAAGAAAAAACGGTCATCCATACCTGGGCCAAGATGTTGTAGGAGACGAGGCGGAACTGGTACCCTGCCGCCCCTGAAAACCAAACCAAAAATTAATGTAACCAACAATAGCATTGGTGTTGCGCGATCCCAAAGAATAGAAGTTAGCACCTCGGAGTTTAGGGTTGTCGAATACTCACCGGCATCAGTTTGTGACTCAGATTCCTCCATGCGGAGAGGGACGAAACTGGGCTGCGCCTGCGTGCTCATCCGCCGCTTGCAGACCCTGGTACGCAGACACGGACAATCGTTCGTTACGACAAGGAAGGAGAGGAGGGAAAAGAATGCGCAGAAAATCGGGGATCGGAGGCGCCGCTAACGGGAGGAAGAGGAGCCGACAGCCACTGGTCGGATAAGGGCTGACGGTCGATCTCGGACAGCAACGGAGGAGGAAAAGAGGGAGAGAAACTGCCCACGCGGTCTGAGGTTTTAACATCGATGGAGATCCAAGTCGGTGGTACCTAACTGCTTCCTCTCCGCCGCCGCCGCCGCCTTGAGAGGGCTGCAAATACAGGGCCTGTTCGGCTGGATCACAACTGGCTGAATTCGGCTGTTTTGGTGGGCGTATCAGGCCAGCCGAACGGCTGGTGCACCTTTCAGCCGTTCGGCTGTCCGACGGAAGGAAAAAAAAGCACGCGGCCGGTCTCCGCTCCCCACTCCCCGCCGCCTTTTGTCTGCTCCCCGCTCCCCGCTCCCCGCCGCCGCTCTCCGGCCCCGGTCCCCGCCGCCCCCGCTCGCCGCCCCCGCTTTCCGGCCCCGCTCGCCGCCCCCGCTCTCGGCCCCCGCTCCCCGCTCCTCGCCGCCGCTCGCCGCCCCCGCTCCCCGCCGCCCCCGCTCGCCGCCCCCGCTCGCCGCCGCCTTTCTCTGCTCCCCGGTCCCCGGTCCCCGCCGCCGCTCCCCGCCCCCGCTCTCCGCTCGCGGCCCCCGGTCTCCGCCCCCGCTCCCCGCCGCCCCCGCTCTCCGCCCCCCGCTCCCCGCTCCCCGCCGCTCGCCGCCCCCGCTCTCCGGCCCCGCTCGCCGCCCCCGCTCTCCGCCGCCTTTCTCTGCTCCCCGCTCCCCGCTCCCCGCCGCCGCTCCCCGCCCCCGCTCTCCGCTCGCCGGCCCCGCTCTCCGCCCCCGCTCCCCGCCTCCCCCGCTCGGCGGCCCCGCTCTCCGCCCCCGCTCCCCGCCCCCCGGTCCCCGCCGCCGCTCGCCGCCCCCGCTCTCCGCCCCCGCTCGCCGCCCCCGCTCTCCGCTCGCCGCCCCCGGTCTCCGCCCCCGCTCCCCGCCGCCCCCGGTCTCCGCTCCCGCTCTCCGACTCTGCGCCCCCGCTCTCCGCCCCCCGCTCTCCGCCCCCCGTTCCCCGGTCCCCGCCGCCGCTCGCCGCCCCCGCTCTCCGCTCGGAATACAAGGTACCATCTCGAAGAGTTTGCCCAACGAGGTGCGGATACTGTAGAGGAAAAATTTAACTACTACCATTCTAGCCTCCGCAACGTCGTGGAACGAGCGTTTGGGTGGTTAAGAACAAGTAGCAAATATTGGAAGGCGTATCATTTTATGAGAGAGATAAGCGAGTCAAAATGATAATTGCATGCTGCAAGCGAATGGTACCCTTGCACGGTAGTCAATTGTGACTCAGATTCCTCCATGCGGAGAGGGACGAAACTGGGCCGCACTTGTGCTCCCATCTGGCTCACCGTTCTCCTCTCCCATGGTGACCTCTCTCCAAGTCCTGCTCCTCCGCCACTAGTCGGAGCCGCGACCCCTCCAGCAGGTGATGACCGAGTCTCCGATAGTGTTCCTCGCCCTGGGACAGCTGCGCCCTGTTCCTTTGCCTCTTCCTGTCTTTTCTGGATCCTATGCCACATCTCTTCGTTTTGTTTACTATTTGTTCGTCAGATATGCTATTATTTATTGGAAACATGGTTGAGTTGGCCGATGCACCTTTTACTAATATATGGTACACGGTTTTCTTTAAATATGCATTCTGTTGATCGTTGGCCCCAATGTTTTTGCTCTATATGTGTCATCTGCTAATTAATATATGATTGCTCGATAGATCTGTTCAGATTTGTTGCTAGACTCCACAGAAGTAGACTATTAGTCACTGTTAGTGGTACCTCTTAGTTTTTTTTGAAGGAGTGGTACCTCTTAGTTAGTAGTACTATTGTTACACATGTTTTATTATTCTGAGCTTTAGCTGAATGGTCAATGATAGTAACGGGCCTATAGGTGGCGCATGTTCGTCATGTCGTAGCCGAGGCTTGTTTTTTTTTCTGGAGTGATGAATGACAATGAGTACAGTGCACTTATAATTCATATTGTTACTTTTTTTAATTTGTTTGTAGACATGGACCCTGCCACTATTGGTCGCCGCCTTCATGTTAGGGCAGTTGCTCTAGTTATGGTGTTAGCGGCTTGGCTCTTTTCATGCTTGAGACGTAGGTTGCAGAGGCAGTCGGCTGCCATCTCCTTTGAGCCCATGGCTGAGAGGGAGAGACAGAGGACGGCTAATTTGACCTTCATTTTTAACTCGGACGACGTGAATTGCGTTGAGCAGCTACGCATGAAACGTGTCCCTTCTTTCAACTCTGTGATCTATTTCGGTCTAGATGTCTTCTGACCGATAGCTTTCGCAGCTCCATTAAGGAGCAGGTTGCCATGTTCCTTAATGTGGTCAGCCATAATCAAAGATTTAGATCAATAAAGCTCACCTTTAGAAGGTCCACTGAAACTATTAGTAGGTACTTCCATGAAGTGTTGTATGCTATTGGTGAGCTACGAAATGAAATGATTGTGCCACCCTCTACAGCTACACCTGCAAAAAATCTGTAATAGTACGAGGTGGTACCCTTATTTCCAGGTTAGGACTAATTCTAATTAAAAACATAATTTGTAGAGTTATATATTGGTAACATAATTTTGAAAAGTATGTTAATGAAATGTAGGACTGTGTGGGGGCAATTGATGGTACTCATGTGTCAGCTAGGGTACCTTCAAGTCAGAAGGCTGCATTTTTAGGTAGGAAGGGGACGACAACTCAAAATGTGCTAGCAGCTGTGGACTTTGACTTAAGGTTCACTTATGTGCTAGCAGGGTGGGAGGGTTCAACTCATGATGCTCTCATACTTGCTGATGCATTTGAGAGGGATGATGGTTTGAGGGTACCACCAGGTAAAATTGTCAAACTAATTATTAACCTTAAATACAAACCATATACATGGAGTGTAATAATTGAATTTACACTGTTAGGGAAATTCTTCCTTGCTGATGCTAGCTATGCTGTGAGGACTGGGTTCCTACCACCATATAGGGATACTAGGTACCATTTAGTTGAATTTGGTACTAGGAACCCACAAAACCCACGAGAGCTATTCAATCTCAGGCATTCATCTCTACAGGTTTCAATAGAAAGGGCCTTCGGTGCATTAAAGACAAGATTTAAAATCTTGTATAACAAGCCTTTCCACCCTTACAAGACTCAAGTCAAACTAGTGTTGGCATGTTGCATTCTGCATAACTGGATACTTAGGCATGGGCTTGACGCACATGTCCCTACTGAGTCTAATTGGAATCCTAACAATGTCAATGAGGCCGCCCCAAATGATGTCAACATGGACAACACTTCTTGGGCAGCTATGCGGGATACTTGGGCCCAACAAATGTGGGACAGTAGGGGCAATCTCAATGTTTGAACTATGTTTGTGGTCATGTATAATTTATGGCGGGTCCATGTCTGCACTCTTTGAACTATGTTTGATGTTGATATATGTTGCACTGTGGTTAGTTGCAGTATGATGTATTTTAATGTACTAAACTGAGACCATTTAGCTAATGCAATGATGTGTTGTTTCATGTTCCAAAAGTCCCTTTTTTTATAACTTGTTTGTCCATGACACCGGTTTATGCTTGTTTATGTGATTCTGAATACTTAGAATGGCAAACATGGGTGTTGACCAAGGGGCCAATGGTGGCCAACCTGCTAGGCCAGCTCTTAGGTGGACTCCTGTCACCTCAGCCTTCATGCTTGGACGCTACATGGGGCTTATTTCCGACGGCATTAGATGTGACAAGGGTTTCAAGGAAGCACACCACAACACGGTGGCAAGGGCCACGTCTGAGTTTGCTGCTGATGAGATAACTGGCACACAGGTGTACAACCACCTCTGTAAGTGGCGCTCTAGGTGGGTTAGAATTTGCAAGCTCAAGGAGTTGAGTGGTACTCTTTGGGATGAGGAGAATTACTGATCAGTCTAGCAGACGACCACTACGCTGGCTACACTAAGGTCTAATTAGTTTGTCTTTTAATGTTATAGATGAATATGCTTCTTTTCTTTCTAACATAAATCTGCTATTGTAATTCCCTTACTAGGATCATCTCAAAGATGCTGAGCTTCTGAACAGGCCCCTAGAAAACTACAAGTCAATGGAAATCATCTTTGGGAGTGGAGTAGCAACAGGAAGGTTTGTCATGGCTTCCAATGAACCACTTGGGCTGCGAGGTGCTTTCAATCTGGACCATATGATGGCTGATGACTCTGTTGAGTCACCTATGGGTGCTGGAGCTGAGTCCACTGAAGCAGCAAGTTTGGGAAAGGCAACACCTGCTGCAGCTGAAGCTTCTGGTTCTGGTTTAGGGAAGAGAAAGAGGGTCACCCTTAGTGAGGAGGAGGGAGCTCTAATTCTAGGCTTCACTAATGCTATTACAGATGTTGTTGCTGCAGTTCGTGAGACAGCACGCACTGAGGCTGCTCCAGGGATATACAAGGCTTTTATGTCCACTCTAGGGTTTACAAGGGAGGCACTCATGTTTGCCCTGGAACACTTCATGGTGAACAAGGCTGGCGCACTTATATTTGTTCAGATGGATGCAGAGGACTGTGACCTTTGGCTCAGGACTCACTTGGGCAAGCACTACTCCAACTGACCATCTATATGTTAGTTGTGACTTAGTAAACTGACCACCTGACTATTTGGCTACATTATATTTGCATGCAGTTGTTGTAGGTGAAACTATGACACCTATTATTTTGTTGCTATTAGGCTTTCTTAGCTTGTTAGCTCTTACGATGGGTCAGGTTAAAGTATAGGTCAGGTGAAGGGATGGGGTAGGTATTGCATTTTGAAACATTTGTGATGGCCGCCATGAACTTGAGATACTTGCTTCGTTGAACTATTTTTATATATGCCTGTCATTGCTTCTGATGACTTATTACTGTTTTGTATTTTTTTAATCTTGAATTTGTGCTAAATATTGATGCTGTAATTTGTCATTGCACTTGTACTCTACATCAATTTGTCATTGCACTGATTTAACCAACCCAGGAGGCTTTTTCTTTTGTTCGTTTTTTCACAAGCTCACAGGAACACATACAAAATATTTTTGTTATTTATAGCATGTACATATGTAATATTATTTGTAAATTTGATTGTTCTTTTGGCTTTTTTTTTCAATATTCTATTTCTTGTTTTATTGCCGTCATTCATCCTTACAAAAAAACTGGCGCTGAACCATTCAGTCCAGCGGGCAGCCGGCGGGAAAACCATGGCAAGAAAAGTTTTGGCGGGAGTAAACTTTTGTGCTATTCTCACCACCATGCAACGGTGACCAAACTTGGTTCAAAACCAGCCCATCAAACATCGTCTCTGTACAAACTGATGCGAGCCCAAAGTCTAAAGCAACCCATCAAACAACATCTTAACAGATACAGTCTATTTGAGATACGTAGCCCAAACATCATCTCCTGCATCTCCTGACCCAGGCTACAGTTGGCCTGGTTCCCCGCCGGACCAGGCTCATACCTCATGCGGGCTGCCAAACACACCCATTATGTATCTAACGAACCTAGCTCAGGAAGCCGTCCAGCCTACTAAACAATCTTAGGCTACATCCATCAAACTTGATTGAACCGAATGCAGCCAACCAGGTCCACACTGTGCTGGCCCTTCGTCCCGCCCTGCCTCGACGAGACCGGAATAAAGACCCACGACCACGAGACGATTTCGAAACTGAAAGAACAAAAAAAGAGAAAAACGGAGCGCTCGGATCCAGCCATCCGCCGCGCGGGTCCGAACACGGTAGCCCGGCGCAGGTCGCCTGGGAGCGCGCCACGTGGGGCGTGCGGACGCGGAGCAGGGACCGAGACCCCAGCTCCGCGGTGCGCGGCCGGCCGGCCGGCTGGTTGCCCCGGTGCGTGGGCGGCAGGCGACGGGAATGCGGCAGACGGCTGGCCTGGCTCGTTGTTGCAGTTGCAGCGTGCAGCGTGCGGTCTTCGTCTTCTCGGTCTCGGTCTCGGTCGTCGCCGTTCCCGTGGCCTCGTGGCGCCACATGCGGACAAGCTCAGAGGGTTGGGCCTTCGGTCATCACGCCGCCTGCCTCCCCTGCTTTTTGCTGCTGTTGCCTGCTGACTGCATGCATCGCTGGATTTTGTGCGCGGAGAGGGGCCCATCCGGCCATTCTGTCCCTGACGCATCAAATTATCCGTCCGTTCTGAAATCTCAACTCGCGTCAGCTGTATTGGTAGGCTTTTTTTTTTCAAAAAGTAGTAGGGTGTGTTTCATATAGATTCTTTAGTAAATAATTTTTTAAAAAATAATATTTTTTGAAAAAAATAATTCTTTTTTAAAAACAGTTTTTTATTGTAAAAATATTTAACAAAATAACCTCTTTTTTAGCTTTTAATACAGTGTTTAATGAAGAAATCATGAGAAACTATATTTTTAGTGCTTTTAGCTCCTAGTATAAATTAGAAAAGTGATTTTTGAGGTGGAGATATGGAAGTGTTTTTTCTTAAAATATTTGATAATTTTTCAAAGAAGCAGAAGAAGAAACAGTTTTAGAATTTATAACAAACACACCCTTAATAGCTTCGTAAACTTTACTACCAAAGCATTCACCACGTGAAAATACGATTATACTACGTCACTTAAATTAAAGTGAAGGGTAACCGTTAATGTTTAATATTAACTTTAATTATTTTTTTATTTCAAAAAATTTGCTTTATACATATATAATTATAAATTATGATTTAAACATCTACATAAAATTAAATATAATAATATATAATATTTATTATGCTTTTTAAAGTGAGAAGAATGATAAAATTAACATTGAAAATCAACAACAATGTAACAATTTCAAAAATAGATGAAGTATTTACTATCAGAATTTTGATAAAAAAAATACCTAGCTATATAAGCAATTAAGCATGTAAACTTTCCAACTAGTACGTATAATACATCACCATGGATCAGAGTTTTCAGCTCCATTCTCAAAACATCGAAAAGCATTTTAACGTTTTTAACAGCGCCACCGAAGCCTCCACTTTGCGCCATTCCCCATGGATAGCCTCCTCCTCGCCTCGATCGAAGATGGGAGTAAGTATCTTTTGCGGTAGCCCCACATTCCATCCATTTTTCTTTTCTAATTTTTTTTACCACAACCATATATTTTTCTTTACATGTACACGTGTGGTAGTTTTTTTAAAAAAAAATTCCAAATACTCTTCCTTGCATGAACTTTTTTTTTTTTGAGTATTCTTCCTTGCATGAACATGTAACTCTGATTACTGGACACAAAACAGCACATTTCTCAGTCCCTCTTGCAAGTTGCATCACTCTATCACTCCGCTGCACCTGCGTCCAACGCATCCGTCCTTTCCTTTGAATTCATCATGGACTAGAGCAAGTAGATTTCGATTAAAAAAAACTGAGTAGTAGCACACGTACTGAAGTACCAAATAAAAACGGAAATTAGAATTTGTTTAATGCAAGAAGTGAAGGGCCTGTCGCGACGCCCGAGGCCAAGCGCATTATTGCACACTCATCATCGTAGTAGTAGGCTGGAACTGCGAGGCAGCGGAGGACGCCATTATTAACCGGAAGTAACCATCCAATCAAGTTTCCAATCCAGTCGAGCACGAGAGACGCCAGACGCGAGCGACCCGCGTCGGTTAAAATTTTACCGAACGCTCTCTCTCTCTCTCTCTCTCTCTCTCCCTACGCTTCTCTCGCTCTGCGCCAAAGCAAAGCTACGCCAGCGAGCGCCGGAAGCGAAGCTACAGCAGGCCGAGGCCCCACGTTGCGCTTGCGCGCCCGTCGAGGCGTCGTCGTCGACGCACGCGCCAGACAGAGGAGCGCGGGCAAGGGGCAATGACGGGCGGTGTGGCCTGATCCGTGGAGTGGATCTGCCAGGCGCGGCGCGGTGTGGCAGCGATGGGATCTGGGAGCAGCAAGAGCGCCGCTTCTTCTTCGTCGACGACGACCGGTGGCGGAGGGGAGGTGAAGGGCCGGAATGGGAGCGGGAAGGGACGGAGGGCGAGGAGCCTGCTGCCGAGCTCCTCCTGCTTCCGCGGCGCCGCAGCGACGCCGTGCGAGGGAGACGCTTCCGCCGCTGCCTCGCGGCCGGCGGCGGCGGTTGAGGTAAGGGCGCTCACGCTCGCTTCGTTTATTTTGCTATGTTGATCCGGTAGGGTGGCCTGCTGCGGTGAATCTGCGCGTCTGTGAATGCGCTGCATCGGACGAGGGAATGAGTGTTTCCGTAAATGGAAATGCTGATATCTGATACTAGATCTTGTCGTTGTGAATTGATTGATTTGCGCGTCGTGTGTAGCAGTCTCGGTTTTGGAAACAGCATTCGGTGGAATTGTTCAATGCGGGTTCATTCGTGGCTTTATTGTTTGGTTTCAAATGTCAGTAGATGAATTGTGGAGTTGTTGGAAGGAATACATGAATTCTGATTAACTGGATTTGTTTGCAAAAATTCTCTTCTCTTTTGTTGACTGTTCATTTGGACACGTCAGATATTGGAATAGTTGGCTAGCTGGCAATTTTTTGAATTTTAACTTACAGCATGGAGCACCAAACTATGTAGTAACATGGAACCAGATATTTTGATTTAAGAGTGTCATGAATTATTAGATACGCACTTTCCTTACTTTGATCGCTGATAACAGTTAAATGATGCATTCGTGTCTCTTTCCAGTCTAGTAAGGGAGGGGAGACTCCAGGCCTGCTCTCACTCAGTCACACTGAAAAATCCGACGAAGATGCAGCTGCAATGCCTAAGTCAGGTGAAGGGACAGCAGCACATTCATCAGACAGCGAAAGAGACCGAGATACTACTGTGGTACAGAATGCTGCTGTTACCAGCACAACAGCAGCAGGGAACCAATCGCCCAATCATTTGGACAGGTCGAGGCCACGTTTTGGTGTCAACTTTGGGTTGAGTAGAGCTGTCAGCTTAGGGTCATCGGTAGCCTGCTCCATTCTGTCATCCAGCCTCTCGACTTCAGCTAATCCAGGTGAAAGCCATGGGCATATGGAAGATTCTTCTGATTCGAGCATTTCACAGCAAGGTGATTCGTTTACTGCTGGGATTGATTCAACACTGGATATGCTTAGAGATAGTGTCACAGCACAGGCTAGAGCTGCTCGTCAGGCTAGGAGAAATTTGCTAGTATCTGAGGATGCCAACTTGAGGAATTCCTACAGAAGGGGATCTCAGGAACCTTTTGAAGGAAGTGTTCGATTTAGCCGAACATTAAGCGTCGGACGACTCCGCGACAGAGTTCTAAGGAGGACTCCATTCTCAGATGGGCTATTCACTCCTTCACTTCTTTATGATAGGGCAGTATGGCCATCGGGAAATGCTAGTTCTAGGCAAGATTCAGCAAGGATGCAAAGGACTAATTCAGATAGAAGTTCAGAACTGAGATCTGATTCTGAGACTCTCAGAGAGGCCAGTAATCGGGATCTTCTAGAACGCCGATCAGCTTTTCTTGAGAGGAGGAGGAGGATACGATCTCAGGTTATCTAGAGTTCAACTCTTTTTGGGTTTGCTTATTACATTTTCATATTATGTGGGCATAACCCTTTTTGCTGTATTAACAGGTTAGAGCTCTCCAACGATTGGGCAGCAGGTTTGAAAACTTCTCTGGTCATGAGAGGTCCTGCATACTATCTGGTCAGCATAGAACAGGAAATTGTAACTGCCGAACAAACAGTCGACCAGGTAATCCTGATGAAGAAACCAACACAAGAGCTAGCATATCTAGAATTGTCATGTTAGCAGAAGCACTTTTTGAGGTATGTCGTGCAAATATTTCTACTTAGTTTTGTTATTGATTGGAAAAGGATACCAGCTTAGATCCATATGGCTATGACTTTCATAGGTTCTGGATGAAATCCACCAGCAATCTGCTGCCTTATCATCATCTAGACCATCATTTTCTTCTATTGGATCTGTTCCTGCTCCAAGAGAGATCGTTGAATGTCTTCCTGTAAAAGTGTACCGGAAGCCACTGAAGTACCAAACTGAGGAGGCCGCACAGTAAGACAGCACAGCTTATTTAGAATTTAGATCCTTTTTACTTATGTCTTGCTTTTTCTTAACTAGGACTAGTTCTTGTAACAGCATGAAGATTACAGAAATTCCCAGTACCTATTTTCTGTTTTTTTTAAGAAAAATTAAAAAAATAGCCATAAATCAGGTTAATGCAGTCAACTTGATATCAGATGGGAGATTTGAGGTGGTTAAAATTTATCCCTTGCAATTCCAGTTTGGTCATACTGTCATATATTTCAAACTAGTACTCAAGTGCAATGAAATATTGTTTTTATGTATTGAACCACCTTTATATTTTTTAAATTAAAACTAGACAGGGCCCCCAGATCCTAAGGTGGATATATGAGAGTTTGTAATTCATATATGGTATCTACAGCTGTCATTTAAGTGTGTTGTTCATGCCATATCACTAGGCAATGGGCATTCCAAATCAGTCATATATTTCAAACCTACCAGTTAAGACCCAACAAAAGTTATATGTTTGTATGCCTGCCTTTGCCTATGTAACTAACATTAGGCGAGTTCTTCAAATTCTAAGATGAATTACTTAAAAGCACATGTTGTATACTTACTCTGAATACATGAAAACTTTTGCAATGCTTATGTGGCCTCTAAATTTGTCATAATTCATTTAGAGCTGTCTAGCACCTGTTCGTCTTATGATAGTGGCACTTGATACTATCTGACTGAGCACTTTGTTTTTCAACGAAGTATTAGTGTTCAACTTCTCATTCTCCCTTTCTATGCAGATGCTATATATGCCTTGTTGAATATGAAGAGGGAGACTGTGTTCGGATACTTCCTTGCAATCATGAATTTCACCTAACATGTGTAGACAAATGGCTAAAAGAGATTCATAGGTATGCTTTATGGAGTATGTTTTCATCGTCTTTCTTAGGAATAGATTTCTAGTCTACCTTTCGAGGAAAAAAATGAATCATAAAGTTAGCATGCTACATATATCTCTTTATCAGGAGAATCTGATGGCTGTAGCTACCCGCTGGCATTGTGTTTGTTTGACATTCTCTAGCAGGAAACCACATGCTTTGCAACTGACTTCTTGTTTTGACTTATTTTGACTTTCCTGCTGTGATATTTAACAACAGTAGCAAAGCATGTGGTTTCCCACATATAAAGAAACTAAAAGTCAAAATTAAGTTGTTCCTTCAAATTTTGAGACCCAGCGGCCGTCAGTAATATTTAATAGAGACCGATGCTAACGCAACAGTGATATTTAACATCACTAGCAAAGCATGTGGTTTCCTGGTAGAGATAGAGATTTACTGCTGTGAACATATATGACATATGTTTTAGATGGATTATTTGCCGAGTATTATTTCGTATGCTGCTTTGAGATTATGCAGATGGATATGATAGCTACTATGTGGTATAGCTGAAGAAAACATGAATCATGAACCACAATCAACTAGTGAATTAAATAGTATTTCATTTCTGTTTTCAAGAAAAACAATGTGAGCAAAAATTAAGTTACCTGTTTAAATCCCAGTTAAGCTTACTATTCGAAGGATTATCGTTTTCTTTTGAATTATTACTGACGGCGCTGGATCTCAAAATTTGAAGGAACAACCTAATTGTGACGTTTAGTTTTTTATGTCTTTATTAAATCATCTTGTTCACTGTGCCTAATATTTGCGTCGTGGAAATTTGCTGCTGGAATTTTCGTACTTTGGAGTTGCTATTACAAAAGCATATTTACTGGCATCATCGTACATTTGGTTGCCTCAAATGCAGTGTACTGTTGCTGTTAACCATCTTTCTTCTCATACAAATTCATATAAATATTGTCTTCATAGGGTTTGTCCACTTTGTCGGGGAGATGTCTGCAGATCTGATACATCAAGCATTGGAAAGGTCGGCTGATTCTTTGTCTCTTAAGAATCCAGCTTATGGAGAAAACTGGAGGCTGCAGCCCCTGATGTGGCTCTCTGATCTGATCCCTATAGAACCTTCAAAACGTCCTTGGAGGTGTTATTTCATTTTTTTTTCCCCCTGTTAGTGTGGCCAGAACAAGCTCAGGATGCTCCTGTACACTATGAAAGATTCACATCGTAGGCATCGCATTATAAAATTGATGACCTGGCGTGTGAATATCAGATTCTTGTGGCGTGGGGAAGTTTGTTGATATTGAATTTTCGGTGCTCACTTCCCAAAAAAAAGAAAAAGAAAAAAGAATTTTTGGTGCCCGTTATCTCTCTGATGCTTGAACTAAGGTAAGTGATTTTTAGTACGTAACGTTCCAATCACGCCGATATTTACCGCTGATAATTTTTTTAGTACTGTTTGTTCCCTCATGGTTTTCCGGTTAGTCCATGGAGGTGAGCTGATTCAGAGCTCCACCAAATACAGCTAACTCACATCACATTCACATGCATATAAATCAGAGATGTTGGTTAGCGATCGAACGGATTAAAATGTTAATGAAATCAAACCATTATTTCAGGCGCTGAACCCCAAGCAAACTTGTTCATCTAATATTCCAACCAAACGAATTTCAAAAAAAAAAAAAAAAACCAACCAAACGCACCAGAATTGTTCTCAACCCTATCTCCGTCCTCGCAGCCTCCATAGCAACCTCAGTTCGCCGCGCTCTCTGCCGCCTCCACGTGATGGCGGCCGCCGCCATGGCCGCCTCCACGCGGGCCTTCCTCCGCCCCCACCGCATCCTCCTACTCTCCCACAACCACCACCGCCGCCTCTTTGCAACACCGGCTGCCTCCGCATCCACTCCTGCTGTTGCGTCGGAGGGCGCCCGGCGCGGCGTCGTGGACGTGCTCCGAGAGCGCGGGCTTGTGGAGGCGACCACCTCGGACGCGCTAGCATCAGCCAGGCCCGGGGAGCTGAAGGTGTACTGTGGCTTTGACCCCACGGCTGAGAGCCTACACCTCGGCAACCTCCTTGGCCTTGTTGCGCTCTCCTGGTTCCGCCGATGCGGACACACCGCCGTCGCGCTCGTCGGCGGTGCCACCGGGCGCGTTGGAGATCCCTCGGGAAAGAGTGCCGAGCGCCCCGAGCTCGACGTGGCGGCTGTCGCAGCAAACTCCAACGCCATCAGGTCCCTGGTCACCCAGATCCTCAACCGCGTTCCAGAACATGACACCCAGTCTGGTAAAAGCTCGACCCTGGATGAGAATGGACAGCCTTTGCCCAATTCAGAAGCAGGTCTGTCAGAATACATGGGTTCTTTCGTGATCCTGGATAACTACGACTGGTGGAAGGACGTCACACTGCTGGATTTCCTCAAGGAGGTGGGTAGATTTGCGCGAGTCGGGACAATGATCGCCAAGGAGAGTGTCAAGAAACGGCTCGCATCGGAGGACGGCATGAGCTACACCGAGTTCACCTACCAGCTCCTGCAGGGTTACGACTTCCTTCACATGTTCAAGAACATGGGTGTCAATGTGCAGATCGGTGGCAGTGATCAATGGGGGAACATCACGGCGGGAACCGAGCTGATCCGGAAGATCTTGCAAGTTGAGGGGGCTTATGGCTTGACTTTCCCACTTCTGCTGAAGAGCGACGGGACCAAGTTTGGGAAGACAGAGGACGGTGCAATCTGGCTCTCACCAAAAATGCTTTCTCCATACAAGTTCTATCAGTACTTCTTCGCTGTGCCAGATGTTGATGTCATCAGGTTTATGAAAATTCTTACTTTCCTGAGTTTGGATGAGATTCAGGAACTGGAAGAGTCTATGAAGAAGCCTGGCTATATACCGAACACGGTCCAGAGGAGGCTTGCGGAAGAGGTGACACGATTTGTCCATGGTGAGGAGGGATTGGAGGAGGCATTGAAGGCAACCGAGGCCCTGAGGCCTGGGGCTCAGACACAGTTGGACTCACAAACAATTGAGGGGATAGCAGATGATGTGCCATCATGCTTTTTAGCATATGATCAAATCTTAAAGTCACCCCTGGTTGATCTAGCTGTTTCCACAGGTTTGCTTGCTAGCAAGTCAGCAGTTAGGCGGCTTATCAAGCAAGGTGGTCTGTACTTGAATAACATGAGAATTGATAGTGAGGATAAGTTGGTTGAGGAAGGTGATATAGTTGATGGGAAGGTGTTGTTGCTATCTGCTGGGAAGAAGAATAAGATGGTTGTCAGGATATCCTGATTGCTCTGGTTTTTTTTTTGTATTACTTTTTTTGGCCATTGAAGAACTAAGTTTCAGTGGTGAGTCTTGTATTCAGTTTAGCCGTTCAACACATTAATGCAACTTTGTAAACATTTCTCTTTTGTCCACAACATGAGGTAACAATTCTCCAAATTGTTTAGCAAGTGGATTTGGCTGCCGTGACATAGATACTGCAAAAGTAATGTGATGCATGACCTAGAGGTCCCACTTAACTCTTTTGAGATTGAACTTACTCAATAGAATTATTAAAAGAAGAATAGCTTCTTGAGCTCTTCTGTATTGTTGCGAAGTGTGAAAGAATCATCAAATTGAGAATGAAAATTTGAAGGGTGTGCCTCACAGTCACTATATAGGATAACAAGAACAAAGTTTTATGCATTGTAGGTACGGTCTCTCTGTTAAGATTCCAATTATTTAGAAGAGACCGCCTGTATGAAGAAATGGCTCCTACCTGTGTTTGGGTGAGTTCTCTCCTCCACGTTAGCATTCCTGTTGCTCCTAGCTTCTGATCCCTATTTTCCTCTTTGATCTCCTGAAGCTTGATTCCCTGGTTGTTCAGTTGCTGCAGGAGCATAATACGATTATTCCAATGTTCTAGTCCTCTTCATTATTTGTCTGCTGAAGGCTGAAATTCAGAAATAGCCGGATTGATGTCAGTATGTCACGAGCAGGATTGAACATTTGAACTCATGATCTACCTTACGTAATTAGGTTTTAACGGAAATAAGAAAGAATACTCAACTGCACAGGGTCGCTGGGGCAGCTCTCACATTGCGCGCGGGACAGAGGCGAGACAGACCACGCCGCCGCCAAACCCACCTCGGCCGCAGTGGGCGACGGCTGGGACGGCATCCCCGTGGACGTCGTCGTCACGATCCTGCTTCGTGTCCCGCCGAGCCCGCGGCGGCGGCTCCGCCTCGTCTACCGGCAGTGTCGCGACCTCATCGACGAGCGGATGCCGGAGCCGCGAGCACGGGCTAAGGTCCTCGGCTTCTGCAGGCACCGTTTCTCCTCCACAGCCTTCGTGGTCGACATCGACGACCTACCTACCTGTAGAAGGGCGTATTAGTAGGGAGGTGGAAGTGTCAGCATGCATCGCGAATTCCAATGGCTTCTATGGCGGCGGCATCATCGGCTCCTAGCTGGAACGGCCTGCTCGGCTGCCTGCTAGTATCGGTCGGAGTGCACGGCTAACATCGTCGTGATCAATCCGAGCACTCGCGAGATGATCACCGTCGATGCGCCCAAGACGGGGGTACCGAAGGAAACGGTCCACGTACGGCTTCGGTACCACCCGGCGACAGGACAGTACAAGATCGCGCACGTCCCGTGGTGGTGCCAGGCAACGGAGGTCGACGTCGTGCACGTGTTCACACTCGGGGGCGAGTCGTGGCGCGAGGTGCCTGCCCCGGACGGGTCGAGCTGCAGCAAGATCCGCTTCGGCTTGGTCACCATCGACGGCGTCACGTTCTGGGCCAAGGCGGACGCCGAGCAAGATGATGATGTCGTTTGACCTCAACATGAAGATGAACTGTTTGAAAAAAAAAAAAACAAGGAACATTTATCTCATACAGTAAAGAGAGAGAGAGAGAGAGAGAGAGAGAGAGAGAGAGAGAAGGAACAAATTAGAGCGAACCTTGGCTCATGGCACATGTGTTGAATTGAATTCACCGAACGATATTGATTTGATCAATCAAAGTAAACAGAACAACACACAGCAGGGAGGAAACAGAATGAAATCAACTCCAAAAAAATGGACACCATCGATCCATATATAGACCATGAATCTTTCAAGGCGGTGTGTCATTTCGCTGTGGCGTCATTGGTGGGTCCATCCATGATCATCGGAATCTGTGACGAGTGGATTTCCAAGCATCTGCGTGAGTGACTTGGCGGTCACGGTGACTCGCCACACGTGGGCCAAGGGTCGAACCGACATTCCGAAACCGCCTCGGAAAAGTTGAACCGGTTAAGCGAACCACAACACAAGTCGCCGCCATCGTCCGTCGTCCATCCAGACATCCACGGATAAAGCGGGGCCTTCAACGCGCACCCAAATCGTCTCCCCCTCGTATTGTGCACGCACCACACCACACCGCGTCTCGCCGCCGCCTCCACGGATCTGTTCGTCCCTCGTCGGTGGGAGGGAGACACTGACGTGGGGCAGGCTGCCATGGAGGATAGCGAGGAGGGTCAGATCAAGACGTGGGTCTCGGATCGGCTGATGGCGCTGCTGGGCTACTCCCAGAGCGTCGTGGTGCAGCTCGTGGTCCGGCTTGCGCGGGACTGCGCCTCGGCAGGGGACCTGGCGGCGCGGCTCGTCGAACTCGGCGGGTTTCCTTCGTCCCCCGACACCACCGCCTTCGCGGAGGACGTGTTCGGCAGGACGCGAACCAGGAGACACATGCAGGACGCGGCGGCGCTGACCAAGAAGCAGAAAGAGTTCAAGCTGCTCGACGAGGAGGACGAGGGCGGATTTGCCGAGTCGCGCGCTAAGAGAAGCAGCAGCAGTAGAAGGAAGCGTTTCAGGACGAAGGACGACGCGAACCAGGACCACGAAGAGGACGACGATGTCGCATTGTCTGATCCTGGACGGAACGTGCGGCGGCGTTCCTGTCCGGAGGAGGATGAGGACAGCAGCGACGCCGCCGGGGACCATGATGATGAGGATGAGCTGAGACGCGATAAGGCGGAGAGGGCCCAGCTCGAACGGAACATCCGGGACCGCGACGAGGCGAACACGAGGCGGTTGATGGGTCGGAAGCCGTCCAAGGACGACGAGCAGGCTAATAAGCTCGCTCGCCGGTCCGAAGCGACGGACACGTCGGAGCTCAGGCGAGCTTCCCGCCGCGCTTACCTGCAGAAGCGGAAGAAGCAGAAGGTAGAGGCCATGCGGGACGAGATCCTGGACCACGAGTTCGTGTTCGGCGGCGTCAGGGTGACGGACGCCGAGGAGAATGAGATCAGGCGCAAGAAGGAAATCTACAGCCTTGTGAGCGATCGCGCTGATCACGACGGCGGCGAGTATTACAGGATGCCCGACGCCTACGACGATGCCGCGCACGTGGACCAGGAGAAGAGGTTCTCGGTGGCGAGACGGCGGCACGACGACGAGGGTAGCAGCCAAGGGAGCAGAGGCAGGAGCAGCAGGGCGAGCGCTTTCTCGGAGCAGGTCGAATCATGGGAGGAACAGCAGATCAGGAAGTCGCGGATGCAGTTTGGACCAAAGGATCGTCGTTGCCGCGCCAGCGAACAACAATACGACTTGGTATTCGACGATGCCATCGAGTTCGTCAAATCGTTGGCGCTGGATGGAACCGAGCCGGAGGACGACGAGGCCGGCGAACTGGCCGACGAGATTAACGCCAAGGTCAGACTGCAAAACGAGCTAATACAGGACGAGAGGAAGGCGCTCCCGGTGTACAAGTTCAAGGACGAGCTCCTGAAGGCTGTCGCGGCGCACCAGGTGCTCGTCGTCGTCGGAGAGACCGGGTCCGGCAAGACGACGCAGATACCGCAGTACCTCCAGGAGGCCGGGTACACGGCCGGGGGCCGCAAGATCGCGTGCACGCAGCCGCGCCGCGTCGCCGCTATGAGCGTGGCGGCGAGGGTGGCGCGGGAGATGGGCGTCAAGCTCGGGCACGAGGTGGGCTACTCCATCCGGTTCGAGGACTGCACGTCGGACAAGACGGTGCTAAAGTACATGACCGACGGGATGCTCCTGCGAGAGTTCCTGGCTGAACCGGACCTTGCCGGCTACGGTGTGGTCGTCGTGGACGAGGCGCACGAGCGGTCGGCCTCCACCGACGTCCTGCTCGGCCTCGTCAAGGACGTCACGCGGGCCCGGCCGGATCTGAAGGTGCTCGTCTCCAGCGCGACGCTCAACGCGAAGAAGTTCAGCGACTTCTTCGACGGGGCGCCAGTGTTCACCGTTCCCGGGAGGAGGTACGAGGTGGACGTGTACTATACGGCGGCGCCGGAGGCGGACTACGTCGACGCGGCCGTGGCGACGGTGCTGCAGCTGCACGTCACGCAGCCGCTGCCCGGCGACATCCTGCTGTTCCTCACCGGGCAGGAGGAGATCGAAACGGTGGATGAGATCCTCCGGGGCCGGACGAGAGGCCTAGGCACCAAGATCGCGGAGCTCGTGATCTGTCCGATCTACTCGAACCTGCCCACCGAGCTGCAGGCCAGGATCTTCGAGCCGACGCCGCCGGGCGCGCGGAAGTTGGTGCTGGCCACCAACATCGCCGAGACGTCGCTCACCATCGACGGCATCAGCTACGTGGTCGACCCGGGGTTCTGCAAGGTGAAGTCGTACAGCCCGCGCACGGGGACGGAGTCGCTGCTCGTGCACCCGATCTCCAAGGCGTCCGCCGACCAGCGCGCCGGGCGGGCGGGGCGCACGGGCCCGGGCAAGTGCTTCCGCCTGTTCACGCGGCACAGCTTCGACACTGAGCTGGAGGACGAGGCGGCGCCCGAGATCCGGCGGAGCAATCTGGCCAGCGTGGTGCTTTCGCTCAAGGCGCTGGGAGTCAACGACCTGGTGAGCTTCGACTTCGTGGACCCGCCTGCGACGGAGGCCCTGCTCAGGGCGCTCGAGGACCTGTTCGCCCTCGGCGCGCTCAACTGCCGCGGCGAGCTGACCAAGACCGGGAGGCGGATGGCGGAGCTGCCGCTCGACCCCATGCTGGCCAAGGCGGTCGTGGCTTCGGAGCGGTACGGGTGCTCCGAGGAGGTGCTCACCGTCGCGGCCATGCTGTCGGCCGGGAACGTTGTCTTCTACCGGCCCAGGGACAGGGCGACGCTCGCCGACGCCGCGCGCCAGCGCTTCGGCGCGAGGAACGCCGGCGACCACGTCGCGCTCGTCAACGTGTACGCCGAGTGGGAGGCGTCGGGGTACTCGTCGCAGTGGTGCCTGGACCACTTCGTGCAGCCGCGCACCATGCGGCGCGCCAGGGACGTGCGGGAGCAGCTGGAGGCGCTCCTGGAGCGGGTGGAGATCGAGCGCCGGTCCAGCCGCGGCGACCTCGACGCGGTGAGGAAGGCCATCACGGCGGGCTTCTTTCGCAACACGGCGCAGCGGCGGAAGGACGGGTCGTACCGGACCTTCAATACCTGGCGGACGGTGTTTGTGCACCCGAGCTCCGGGGTGGCGCCGACGACTACACGTTGGGTTGTGTACCACGAGCTAGTGGAGACGACCAAAGAGTATATGCGCCAGGTGACAGAGATCAAGCCCGATTGGCTGCTGGAGATCGCGCCGCACTACTACAAGGACAAAAACGTCGACGCGCCTGAGCCCAAGAAGGTAGCCAAAGCGCGTATGCAGAGCACGACTGGCGCAATGAAGCCCATTCCGAATCTGAACGACTACTTCACAAAAGTGAATCAGTAGAAAGCGTGTACGATGCAGCATCAAACATGTATATAGGTGTAAACTTGTAACCAGTCAATCTATGTGCGATCCTAAAAATAAGTCAGTTCAAAAAATATGTGCATGTCAGCAACCTTAAGAACATAAGTAACTATAATCAGCAACTATATATCTATAAACAAACCCCTCTTTACTCTCAAGTGGAACTACTCCCACCTTTAAAACATATTTTGGATATGCGTGCATATCTATTTAGCATTTTAATTATGTGTATATACTTAATTTATAATTTTTAAAAGTGATAAAAATGAATAATTATAATGGAACTTATATTTTTTATTATATAGTGATGGCTGTATAAATACACATAAATAATTCAATATTTTAGTGTATATTAAATAATATTGTTCCTTCAAATTTTTTTCATGGTTATCATTTTGAAAAGTATTAAATTAAATATGTACACATACTAAAGATAAATGAATATGCTCGCATACCCAAAATGTGTTTACGAAAATGAAAATAACTATATTCTAAGAGTAGGAAAAAGGCTTCCTATATATAGCTGCGAACATTTTTTTTCTTGTTTTGTACCGACTCCGTTGTCCTAGCGACAAAAAAAAAAACAAATCTCAAGGTATCACATTACAGTGAGCGGTATGGCTTGGAAACTTATGTGTTCCATCATCAAAGATTTCTCAAAAAGAGAATCGCTTGTCAGATTATCAAATGTCTAATGTCACAAGTCAGCAAAATATCCCAAAAAATTCCAACCCAGGTACACCAGCATGGTATAAAATGCTATGTCGATGTACTATTGCCAGTTTCAATTCTTTAAAACAGACCACTTATCCCCTTGATAAAGTATCAAATTTCACAACACCACATCACTCCCCAAAATACATTTGTTTAAATGCTATAATGATGTACTATTGCCAGTTTCCATACTGCTGCTGCTGCTGGTTGCGGGAACCACCTTGTTGATTATAGTTCGGCCCTCTGGCTGGAACAGAACTGTAAGGGCCAGCATGTGGATTGTTTGTTCCTCCAACCCCATAGCCACTTCCACCCCTGGGGCCACCACCTGTTCCACCCATCCCCGCACCAGGGTATGAATGAGGGACTCGGCCTTGCGGAGGAGGATAAGGGCCACTGCCATAGCCACCGCCTTGCCCTCCACGATTTTGGTATCCTCCACCTTGGTTCCCACCCTGTGGGTACCTATTTGGCCCTCCTGGGCCACGGGGCTTTGCGTAATGATGGCTTCCAGCTGCAATTGGAGGATGGGGGTTCATAGGCTGGCCTGGCCTGACTTGTGCATGTGGTTGGCCTGAATGCTGGATTGGTGGCAAACGCGTATGCGGTTGAGGATGCTGTGTTTTCTGTCGCTTTGCCGCTTCTTCAGCTTGCCGCTGCTGTTGGCGTTTTTTCTTAGTCTGAAACTCATGTGATGACTCATATTTCGGCAAACTGCATTTGCAAACATGAAATGGATACAATTATTCAAGAGTCAATGTGTCATAAAATCAATTTAGACCAAGTTAATATGGCAACAAACAAGAGTTAATGAAAAAAAAAGGGCATTAAGCAACACCTTCCAGGCTCCGCTGGCGCAGGATCACTCCAGAAGTACTCTGCATCAAGTGCATCTTTTGCCGATATCCTCTGAACAGTGTAAAGTAAGGATAATTTATGGTTATGAATAAAAGGAAGAAGGAATTTAGTCAGATCACATGTCAAAAACATATTGATGCTGGCAAATTCACCTGTGATGGATCCAACGTTAACATCTTCTCCAGTAAATCCAGAGCATGCCGATCAAAACTGGAACCACAGAAATAAGTAAGCAAACACACTTCTGCGAGGACAGCAAGACAATCTTGAAACATGGTGAGAACAAAGAGCATGATATGACTTACTGCTTAAAAGCCTCCCTAACGCGTCTCTTTATCGGTCGAGAAGGCTTGAAATTATTGTACCATGGCATTTTTGTGACACCCGGCCAATTCAGCTCATCAGGTGTGCCACAAAGTTCAAATATTTTGGTCAATTGCTCCGGCTGCATCACAAAACAGAGAGCAACAGAAGTTAGTGTATGTAAGAATGAGCTTCAAAATGGAATAAGTGATGTAAGCCTGTAAATCAAACTGGTGCTACATTCCAGTTTCAAAATTTAAATCTATATTTATAGTAAAACATAGTTGCCGATGCAACTCTAAGAAGTATGTTTCTTAGCTAGTCAGGGAGTAATTTTGTATAATGATTCTCAAAAGAGTTGCATCAACCTGAGTTAATGTAGAGCAAACGATTCATCCATAATAGCTAAAAGCTTTATGATGCAGTAATGCTGATCTTAGACAAGTAATATCAAACCTAATTACTTAGACTATAAAACAAAACCAAATAAAAATATAAAATGAGAGCAGATCAGATCATTCTTCACATGACTGGGCTACACACAGTAGAGAGTATCTCCTCCCTAGGCAAACATAACATACATGTAATTTTTACAGCATATGTCACATTTAATTTATTTGTTACTGATCTAATTGCCTGTATGCTCTACTTATTCATATACACTTATTTCAAAAGCATTCTTACACCTAAGTACGAAATAGATAATAAGTACTAGAAAGCATGATGCTAGTAACATCAAATTCTTAACACTGATAGGAATTGTGACATGAAAGTTCCAATGTTACAGTCAGTCAAATAGAAGGCAAGAGCCATATGGCTAACGGCTTTTAGGATGAATTGAGCAAAATAACACATTGCCAGAAAAACTGTTTTCAATAAGTACTGGTTTATTGAGATTAAGAACCCTAGCCCGGTCAGAATTTTTTACTCAGAAAGCAGAATATTTCCAAGAACATTGTGTCAAACTAACAGGAATTAGAGGGTCGTGGTGGTTCGAAGCATACTAAAAGCCATACCTCATTCTTCCCAGGCAAGATAGGCTTTCCATAGAGGAGCTCTGCAAAAATACAACCCACAGACCACATGTCTACTGCTGGCCCATATTTTGTGCTTCCCAAGAGCAACTCTGGAGGTCTGCAGATCATCATCCCAATGTAATGGTTAGCACTAGGCAGGTCATTACTAAAACTAAGTAATATGTAACTTACATAACAAAAATGATAGCCTGCTAAAAGAACATCTACCTGTACCACAAGGTGATGACACGGTTAGTAAGGTGTCCATTGTGATCATTTGAAAAAGATCTTGCCAGACCAAAATCCGCAAGCTTTAAGTTGCCCTCATTGTCTATCAACAGATTAGAACCTGCAAGTGTAAAATATATGTTTTAACTCGACGCAGCGCAAGCCAAAAAAAAAAAAGACATTTATCGCATAAACCTGAAATAGGATTCTAATGTGTCTGCCACAATACCTTTAATATCTCGATGCAGAACTTGGTTGATATGACAATAGTGAAGGCCCATAAGGAGTTGCCTCATGTAGCACTGGTAACAATACCAGACATCAAATCAAGAGCAACACCTTCTGCCAACAAATAACCATCATCATACACATACGGATGGTTTTTTACCTTAATCTGTGGTATGGTGAATCGCATTCCAGGCCTGTCTGCCAACCCTGTCAGGTCATGATCCATGTACTCAAAGACCATGTAAATGCTTCCCTTGTACTTGTTACCCTCGACTACATCCAGCACATCATAAGGACATAAGGTACATAAAAACCATGCAATAGAGAGAAACTGAAAATAGATAGGGGTTTTGTTAAGAATTGTACTTTGTTTCCCCTGCTCATCTCTTTCTGGGCCTGCAATTTTTTTAAATGTGTTAATCCTATGGACAAAGAGCACTATCAACAGGTTCAATGTTCTAATTCAAATTCACCGAAACCTGGTGAGGTGACAATCTCCTTGAGCTGGATGACGTTGGGGTGATGCAGCTTCTTTAGGATTTTAATCTCGCGGATGGCCGTGATAGGGAACTGCGATAGATTCGGGACAGGTGAGAGCCGCGACCATTACGAATTTCGAAACACAAGCCACGGACGGGGGAGGAAGATACTTACGCCCTCGCGCTCGTTGTCCATGCGGATCTTCTTCAGCGCCACGATCTCCTGCGTTTGCGTCTCCTTCGCCATGAACACTTGCCTAGAAACAATCACAAAATCCAAAAAGATACAACGTGTCAACTGTCAAATCGGCCCAAAAGGACCAATGTGCAGGCAGCGTATCGAGGGAATTGGAAGAGAAGGGGGGGATTTGGAGGGATTCGATAGGTGCGTACCCGTATGTGCCCTCTCCGATCTGCTCGAGCTTCTCGAAGCAGTCGACGCTGCGGGAGCCCCACGACGGCGACTCGTCGAGGTTGAGTTGCCCCGGCGCCGCCACCGCCATGGCTTCCGGCGTTCCGCTCCGCGCTAGGGTTTGCGGGGTAGGATTCGGAGGGTTTCGCCTTCTAGGTGTTGGCGAGAGCAACGAGTTATTTGACAGAACGCCCGCGACTATAGGCGCACACGTCAAAATGCACGCTGAGAATTATGTGTGACTAAATTATACATATTCAGTATATTCATATCATTTTTATAAATATTTTTTATCTATCTAATATAATATATATAACTAAAACACCTCTAAATATTTTTTTACCTTACCTCCACTGGATTGAAACCAGCAGACCTCATTCACGCCTCTCTCTCTCTCGTGCGTCCTCTGCCTGGCGGCGGCGGTGCTTGGCGGCGGCGCGGTGCCGACGCTCCGAATCCTGCCACTTCGACCATCCCCAGCACTCCGTCCCCTTATTCCCCCTTTTCTCGGTGTGGTGCAGGCAGGGAGCCGGCTCGGAGCCTGCATAATCTGGCGAGCACGCGTCGGCTGCTCGGTGGTGGCGGCACTGCTTGGCAGCGGCGCGGCGCCGACGTTCCAAATCCCACCGCCTTGACCATCCCCAGTACTCCGTACCCCTATTCCCCCTCTTCTCGGTGCGGCGCAGGTAGGGAGCCGGCTCGGAGGCCGGGCGAGCACGCGTCGGGCTGCTCGGTGGCGGCGGCGGCGCGTTCCTCGGCCGCACCTGGCCGGCGTCGATCCCGATTGGAGGCGTCCAGAAGAGATCCCTGGCAAGCAAGCAAGGTAAGAGCACTTAGGCTTCGAATGTTGAGATTTTTACCTTCAAATATTGAAATTGTATTCTACTTTAGGAAGTGGAATGGAGGTTGATAGAAAACAAATATAGGGGGATGGTATGGAGCTTGAGAATATAGAGCAAGAACGTGATGGTGATGGTACTGTAGAGTAAGTAGAATGTTTTTCTTTTAATTTTTAGCACTGTTTTGAGGAATGCATGACAGATAATGAAATATTATTTTTCGTTTTATTTTGTAGGCTAAGTATTGTGCCATTTGAACCAGTCGCACACGGAAATACCACTAAGGTGGGTGTGCCACCACCAGGTGGTGATGTTGATTGGAATGCTTTACAAATTATTGAAGAGTTTGATGAGGAAGGAAGGTTAAAGGTTGCTAGTGACGAACAATTATATGAGTATTTGGGGTTTAAGGATGAGGATGAGAGGGTGGCGGCAGCATCTGCTGCAGTCATAGATGGTGGTCGTGGTGCTGCTGATGTAGGTGATGATGTTGGCATTGTTGTTGCTTCTGCTACAGTTGATGATGTAGGTGGTGTTGGTGGTGAAAGTAGTGCTGCTGCTGATGTAGGTAGTGGTGGTGGTGGTGGTAGTGCTGCTGCTGCTGGTGGTGGTCGTCGTCGTGCTCGTAGTGGTCGTAGAGCTAGAGCTCTAGTTATAGATGTCTCCGTTGATGGTGCAGCAATACCTAGGATGATTGTATGCCTGAAGAGAGAGTGATTACTTATGACAAAAACAAACCTGAAATGAAACTAGACGCATTGTTTCCCTCAATGAAAGAGTTTAGGTTGGCTATAAGAGAGTATGCAATTAACAAGGAATTTGAATTGACCATCACCAAAATGGATACAATAAGATACGATGGATATTGTAATGGTGCAGATGGTTGTCCGTGGCATATTCACGGACGTCCAGAATGAAAGGGTTCTAAAATCATAATTGTAATGTTTTTTCTTGCAAATGATTTCTATTTTATCTAATTTCTCATATCAAATACTATTTGCTTTACTGATATGTGAACCTTACTCACTTGTAGGTGACCGTGTTTAGAGACCAACACACTTGTACATCTAGTGCAAGGAGACAACTACGCCGACAAGTGCATGGATTGCTTCCCAAGTTGTTCCTTTGCTTAAGGAAGACGTTCAGTTGGGTCCCAATAAGTTGCAGGAGAAGCTAACTAAGACATACAAGTGTACCATTGCTTATGACACAGTCTGAAAGGGAAGAGACAAGGTAGAGACAGAATTATATGGCAGCTAGGGGGAGATTTTCAATTACTCTTCAACTAGAAGGCAGAGGTGATGAAGAGAATGCCAAATAGTGTGGTTGAGATTGACACCCAGGAGGTAGAAGGTAATCACTACTTTCGCAGGTTCTTTTGTGCACTTGGACCATGCGCTGAGATTTTTTTGGAGGGATGTAGACCATACATAAGCATAGACTCCACTGCACTAAATGGTAGATATAATGGTCAGCTAGCTGTAGTTTGTAGTGTTGATGGACATAACTGGATGTATCCTATTGCTTATGGTTTCTTTGACTCCGAGACAGAAGATAATTGGTTTTGGTTCATGGCACAATTGCATAAGGCTATTGGAGATCTTTCCTTACTTGCAATTTCTAGTGATGCTTGCAAAGGACTAGAAAATGCAGTCAAATATATATTTCCTTATGCTGAACATAGAGATTGCTTTAGACATCTTATGCAGAACTACATTAAGAAGTATCCTGGACAAGAGCATATGTATCCTGCAGGTCGAGCCTATAGGAAAGAAGTGTATGAGTATCACATGTCTGAAGTCTTAGCTAAACCTAACATCAAGTTTTATCTGGAGAATTATCACAAACTCAAATGGTATAGAAGTGGGTTCAATCCAGCCATCAAGTGTGACTATGTTACCAATAACATAGCTGAAGTTTTTAACAATTGGATCAAAGACTTGAAGGACTTACCTGTTTGTGAGTTGGCTGACAGATTGAGGGGGCAGATAATGGATCTATGGCATAAGAGGAGGAAAATTAGACAACGGCTTGTTGGAAGGATACTACCGGCTATCGTCCAGGTGTTGAATGCACAAACTAGGGGTCTTGGTCACTTGTCAATTGATCAAGGTGACCACTATGCAGCAGAAGTATGGGATCATTCTACCACTCATGGAACACATGTTGTTAAAGCATACTTGCATGTGTACATGCGAAGAATGGCAGCACACAAGTAAGCCTTGCCAACATGCCTTGGCTCTAATAACGTGACAACAAATAAGGGATGTGAGGATGGAAGACTTTGTTCATGATTATTACTCTGTGGAGAGGTTCAAAAATGCATATAAGAGGCTAATAGAACAATTACCTGATCGGTCACAATGGCCAATAGTTGATCTACCATATAAGGTATATGCTCCACTTGGAAAAAGAGGTGTTGGTCGCCAAATGAAAAATAGAATCAAAGGTGCACTTGAAGGTGGAGGTGGAAAGAAGAAAGGCAAGGAGACCGAGAAGGAAAGAAAAGCTCTAAGAGGTAAGATCACATGTTCTAATTGTGGACAGCAAGGACATGGAAAAACTAGCTACAAATGTCCTAACAAGGGAACGAAGAAAAGGCAAGTGCTTATTATATGAAGTTTAACTCATTTCAGTCCTTTTTATCAACTATATATTGTAATTGTCCTATTTCTAACATGTAAGAAGTGAAGGCCAAGGAAGAGCAAATCTCAAAATTGGTTCCCTACTCAAGGTCCACTGCCAGCTAAATTTTCAATACCTAGAAGGGATACCAACACATGTACAGATCAAGCAATTCTACTAGACAGTACTAGTATACTCACAGGAAGGTATACAACATACCTCCCTAAGACTATTAGTTCAATAGTTCCAAAAAACCGCTCATGAAACATGTTATTCATTATACAAGTGTAGGCGCCTTGCTATGTTGACGGGAGAAGACACTTTGTCGTAGCCCATCATGACCAATTCCACTCCAACTAAGCAACCAACTCCAAAAAAGAAGGCTGTTAGTAAATTGACTCCAAAGAGGTGGAGGACCGAGTGAACTTCTTCAATGTTTATGTTGCAAGTTGTGTTGAACTTCCTTTATGTTTATGTTTCAAGTTGTGTGAACTTCCTCTATATTTATGTTGCTAGTTGTGTGTCCATTATATGTATGGCAAACCATGTATGGTTGTGAATCTTTATTACCGGAACCATGTAATAATACCTAGTGTTTGAACCATGATTTATTTCTGATATTTTGCATCTTGTTTGTGGCTATTTGGCTTATTTTTGTGTTTAAATGGTATTATTCTTTTCTAATATTACTAATAATATGAGTGTAAAATTTTAATGGCTTCATTCATGTCATGTTGACAGGGAAGAAACATTTTTCGTCATACAATTTTTCCATTTTAAAAATTTTCTTTTTTAAAAAAAGACACAGATGTATAAAATCGGTGTAGAAATGCATTAGAGGGAGAGAGGGGTAGTATGGTTAGTTCTAGTGTTTTTGGAGAGAAAAAGAAATGAAAAGAAACGCAAATAGATGATATGGGTATACTGGAGGTGCGCAATACTCTTGGTGGCCATTTTGGCGACGCGTAACTCTCGGTGGGTATTTTAACATGTGCACATGTAGTCGTGGGCATTATAGCAAATAACTCAGCAACTCAGGGGTCAATCAAAGCCTCCAGGAGGAAGACGCGCTCTGGAGTCTGAGTATATGTGCCGTCGGATGGTCCCCTCTCGTAAAGATGCGTGCACGATGTATGAACGCGTGTGACTTGTGTACGATGTGCACTTGGTCTCAAGGAAATAGGGTTTAATTGTAAATCTCACCCCATAAACTAGCTTTAGTTTGATTTTTCACCTTATAAGCTAGTTTGTTGCAAACAATCACCCATCCACAACTTTTAAGAAAAAACTTCCCCCACATGGCACTAATATATTCAAAATTTATTAGATCTTGAATCTACTAGAAAATTTGATTTCAAAAGTATTCAAATATTTAATTTTTAAATCCAACATAAATTATTAAAAACTAATAATTAAATGTTAGGATTTATGTCTTTGGAATTTTAGAAATTTTAAAATATCACATTAAAATTTAAAATATATGTCTTTGAATATGTTTAATTGTCCCATGAAAATTAAAAATATATGTTTTTGAAATTTCACAATTGATTTTAAAATTTTATTGAATTGGCTCGTGAAAATAAAATATTTTAGTAGATTTAAAATCTAATAAATATTTTGAATTGACCCAAAAAGTATAAAATCTAATAAATTATTGAAACAATAAGATAAGTGTCATGTGGAGATGAATGGGGAAGATTTAGCTTAGGGTGTTTGGTTACAAGGACAAATTTATTGCCCCTGTCACATCAAATATTTAAAAATTAATTTAAAATATTAAATATTTATTATTTATGAAACTAATTTGATAGATTGAGGATAATGGACGAGACAAATTTTTTAAACCTAAGTAATCTATGATTTGACAATGTTGTGCCGCAGTAAATATGTAGTAATCATGAATTAATTAGACTTAAAAAATTTGTCTTATTGATTACCATACTTCTATATAATTAGTTTTATAAATAGTCAATGTTTAGTCCTCCTAATTAGTATCTGAACATCTGATGTGACACGAGCTAAAATTTTACCTCTCAATCCAAACACCCCCTAAGAGTTATAGGTGGGTGGGTGTTTGCAATAAACTAGCTTATGGGAGAATGTATCAAATCAAAACTAGTTTATAGTACGATTGGTTAGTAAAATCTAAAAAAATTACTTGGGACTGATTTGTCTTGTGCTTAATGTCCTTACACTATTAGGAACTTGACTTTTTCCTGACGGTATAAATAAACATAATAATTGTTAGAATCAATGAAAGAACATAATATCCCACATTGATATATTTTCTAAATTATGTTTTTTTGAAAAGAAAGTTTTAACATTAGAAAATCAACTAGAAAGGGATTTTTCCTCCAAAACAATCTTTTTTAGATAGGAAATCAACTTGAAAGGGATAAGGAAGGGGTATTGACAGGAATTGTGACGGACCCGCCACAGAAATCCGGAACGACCCGTCTCGCCAGGATCCATTTGGACGATGCTTGGCGAAGCGAGCATACACATGGTACCGCACAGGCAGGATAAACAGAGATATTTACAGGATGAGAGAATTAAAACAACAAGGTTCCATAAATTAATATTAAGTCTTACAACATCAGAGTACGAATAAAGGTTTGAAAAACACGAGTTACAACGGAAGCATTAAACGAGGTACAGACTCCGACTCTCAGAGAGTAAGCAAAAACATGAGCCTTGTCCAGTGGCACCATGATACTAGCCACACAAGGTTCATTGCGGTGAATCACAACATTCCCACTGGAAACTTCCGATCTCCGGACGCGGCTCTTCCCACTGGTAGTTGCCACCGAAAACACATGCGTCGCCGCCTGAAAACCACGTATTTGCAAAGCGTGAGCTTTTAAGAAGCTCAGCAAGACTGACCCGTCAAATAGGCTATCTACAGCCGACACCTAGACATGTTGCCTGACTCAGGGTAGGGTACTTTGTAAAAGGACTCGCATTACCTAAAGCTTTTCTGATCAAGTTTTAGTTCATTTTAAGTGGTTCAAATCATAACTTTAATTTGCAATGATCTAGTCAAACATAAAGGGAAGCAATAGATATTAAGAATCCTCATAACTCAGTCATCATCATTATAGCTCAACATCTTAATTAAATATGATCATAAACTGAGAGCGACAGCGGTTCGAAATGATTTACCTATAGGGATAACTTAATCATACGACACGTGCACATCCCAAACCGGACATGGCAACTGTTCACACCAGATCCTGCAAAGTCAATTTCCTCCTACGCTAGCTTAGCAGTGCCGCATCCCACCAGAACACACGTCCCGGACGGTTTCTGTGGAGTTCCCACAACTGTTTGCCCCAGACCGCCTCCGAATAAAACACCGTAGGGTAGGTTCGACTTTACAATCGCTATATTACATAGGTTTACTGGGCCCTATTATACCCAGCATATGATCAGTATATTCAATGCTCGATCAGGCTCGGACCAAACGGAACAGACAGGACTAGGATCACCCTAGACCCGGTTCAGTCGCCGACCTACTTTTCCCCTGTCTAACCCTTTAGTTTTATCTTTTCTTAATCATGCATAGTCGTGTTTTATATGTTTCAGGTGAAAGTTTCATTCAATTCCTAGCAATCGCGAACAGTGTCCACTCTGCTCGACTTCTACTGGCAAGGATGGCTAAGCATAGCATACTACCTTGGTTACCTATACCAAAGTACCGACAGGGTTTCCTATGGAAACAGATGCAGCTAGGGTTTCAATAATCAACTCCTAGAAACCTAATGCACATTCACGACACATAGTGATAAAAAGAAAACTTTAGAAACTGATTGTGCACCGAGGCTTGCCTTGATCACCTGCTTGGGTGGTGAGAGCTTCGTCGGTGAACACGGGCTCCGGATCTGCAGCTACTTCGTTCACTTCGACGTATATATGATGCAACAAGATTGAGATCAGTTATTATTAGATCAGATAATATCGTGTTTTTATCATAGATAAAATGGTGTTTGCATCGTAGATAACATGGTGTTTTCATCATAGATAAAATGGCGTTTTCATCATTACTTCTAGAGAGTTAGAGCTAACCTATGTTGAGGTGGATTGACCTAATCCCTAAATATTTCGACTAGGGTATTTTAATAAAAGCAATTATTCACATAATGGTCATGGACTAAAGTAAAACTTCAGATCCTATGAGGAGATTATATTTAGTTGACAGTGCTCTTTGAAACATGATTTTTGGAGTTCAGTGGAGGTTAAACTGAATTTTCTACATTTTATAAAAATTTAGTCAAGTTTCTGTTAATCAAACTTATAAAATCAGAAATAAATATTAAAATTTATGGTAAAATCATGAAAATGGATAGATGCACCAGTAAGCACGGTTATGATTTTAGTTGACATGAATAATGTAGTTCTAAAAATAACAAATTAAAATGACAGTATTAAGTATAATTATTGACATGCATAGCACTTATTTCAGGTTAAATTCTAGAAAAATTACAACGGGTCAGGCATGCCATGAAAAAGCTTTGGTTCAAGTTTCAGCCCCAGAAGACCACTAGAACTCCAGTGAAAATTTAAAAACAGAAAAAATTAACTTATCTATTTTGGAAGTTCCATGAACCTTTTTGAAAAAATATTTTAGCAGTTATTTAGAGTATTTTTACAAGGATTCCAAGGAATTTTGGTTCAGCATTTTTAGAGTTTCCAATGATTTATTATGCGTTTTACAAAACAGACTAGAAATAACAAAATTTATTTAAAATTGGAAAAGAGGGGAAAAACAGGGGAGTGGGCGGTTGTCAACGGCGGTGAGTTGGCGCCGTTGGTAACACCAATCTTGTTCAGCATAATGTAATTTAGAAATTAATAAATTAGAATGACAGTTTTTAGAATATTCAAATGCATGCAATAATCATGAATAAGCACAAGGCTGTTTTATCTTGATACTTTGTTAGCTAAAGTTTAACTTGTATTGAAGATTTAATTGGTAGCATAGGAAATAGCTATTCGATTTTTACCTTTAGTTGTTTGATCATCAAAGTGACATAATCATGGATACACCTTAATACAATCGATGGTCATATTAACCTGTGAATTATGTTTAAGAGAGTTACTCCTATTATTGTTAATCCTAGAAAATAATGATCTTATATTCTCTCTAATTAAACCCGAAGCACAGTTAAGATTAACAATACTTACTTAAGTACTTAATTGATGACTATTTACTTATTTAAGATTAATACTTGGGTGAAAGTCTAGATTAAGTTCATTCGTTAGTTCGAATAATTACCTATGAGTTTCTAATATTTTTCATAAAGTCAAAAATATTTTATTTAACTATCAAGCAATAATGGTATTCATTTAAATGACTAGTTGCTTAACTAACCTAACTATCCGACTAGTATGCAACCAATTCGATATTAGGATTATTAAATTAGGCAAGAAATTTTATTTATAACTTTTCATAACATATCCATGAGTTTTATTAATCTAGGAGTTTATTATATAATTACCAAGTAAGATAGCCTTTGAGTTAATGATGAAAATTAAATGTTATAAACATCTATGCTTCATATTTTTACTGCAAACTACAAATCAGTAAAAAGTCATAGCAATTGGAATCACCTCCTTATTTTTGTTTAATTGTATCACCATTTTGTATGCATTATTGAGGTTTTAGCTATTTAAATAAAGCCCAAAATAAATATTTTTCAAACATATGAGTTTTACATTTCTCCTAGCAACTAAATTTTCCATTGAGTTCAGAATATTTGAAATCATATTTTTCTGAAATATTTCTGATTTTTCTATGAATTATTGAAGTTTCTGCTCATTTTAAACACAAGAAAAAGAATAGGGATGAACCCTATTAGCTAGGGCAGCTGCCCTAGCTCCGGCGAGCGGCGGCCACGGCTTTGCCGGTGACGGGACACCGCGGAGAGGGCCCTAATGCCTTGGGCGCGGCGCGGGGTTATCCCGGGAGCACTGCGGCGGCCGGCGGCGACCGCTGGAGCAGCGGCGCAGCGAGGGGCAGCGTGGCGCGAGCTCCGGCCATGGCGCGGTGGTGCAGCACAGCTCACCAAATTGTAACAACTTTCTCTACAGATTCTATGCAGCACGAGGAAGCTCGACGACACCACAACGAAAAGGAAATTCTCACTGGAATATAGCACCATCGCGCGGAGGCGACAGGCCGAAGTCCGGCGAGGTGGCGGGAACGATGGAGGCGACGAGAAGCTCTGAGTCCTTGCCTAGTAGTTGCGCCTCGGCTTTGTGGTGCTTGGCGTCGAGGATTAAGGCCATGGGGTAGGACGCGGCGTGCTCCGCGACGGCGGCCAGAACAGGGGAGCTCAACACGGCGGCGACGAACTCACGTTCTGACGACTCAGCTACAAAACCAGAAATAGCGACCTCCGCGAGCTGTGCGAGGGCACGGTGAATGCGATTGACAAGGTCTCAGTGCTCAATTCCAATCGAAGAACGGTTCTCACCGTGCGACGGCTTGAGCGCGGCTTTCACTGGCGATGTAGTCGTGTTCCCGACGATAGAGTGGACTGGAGGGGGCGTTGCTGGTCGGAGAGCTGAAAGAGGGTGTGAGAACGCTGAGCGGCACGGTGGCGGGGCGCGGAAAGCACTGGGTGACGCTGTCGCCGTGAAGATGGCAACTGCGGCAATACCGGCCGACGTACTTGCGCGTGGCGGAAAAAAAGGAGTAGGGATGCGAGGGTGGCGCTTTTCCTCCTTTGCTCGGCGTTTTCTCAGAGCGCGCGCATGCAAAGACTTTAAGGAGCCGCGCTGCGGGGGTGACGGTCGAGTGCAGAGGAGCGGCGGCGGGGATTGGGACGTAGGGCGGTGTTGCGCGTGCGGGGAAGAGAGGCCATTGCGGGAGAGAGGAGAAGAAGAGAGAGGGAGCGGGATTTGTGCGTCGATGGACGTGGCGGGAGAAAAAGGAGGCCCTCTCCCGGCGTCTGCCGCGGCCTGCGCCGCTGCGGCGCGCCGGTTGGCCGCCGCGCGCAGCGCCGGCTGTCTATTTTTTTTAAATTTTACAATATTTCAAATCTCCTTTTTAAATTCAATTAAAATCTACACTTCCTGAGCTCGGGAAAATTTGAGAATTTTTGTAGGCACTCATGAAATTATTTGGAACAACTTTTGTTATAGGAAGAAGTTCTAGTTCGGGGGTTTAACCTTAAGGCGGTTAAACCTTTTCCAAAAATCCTGGTAACATCTCCAAAAATTTTTCTTATGTAGTTAACTTAATTGCCATGTAAAAACATTAGTGGGTTTATATTGAGTTTTGATGGTTTAACCTAGGTTCAATGGAATTAATATCTGTTATTCTATCATTTTGGTACTGGGGTCAAAATCTTCTGATTCACTAAAAGTGCTCAAAAGTTTACCAAAATTTTTATGGAGGTTAATGGAATTGCTTAAAACAATAATGCTTATTAGCTCAAGTGAAAATTTGCTTTCTGAGTGTGAAATTTGCTCGATGAATTTTAAGTGACACCTAGGGTGTCACAGGAATTCATTCTCTTGACTAATGGATTACTATTAGCTCATGAGTTGGACTAAAAATAACCCCTCGGGTGGTTTGTTTAGAGGTTTGTGGATTATTTTTAGTCAGATTATTTCAATTTTTCTGAATTCAAACATGGCCTAAGTCACTTTTGGATCACACACAATGCATACACAAATAATTTAGGTCATGTATGGATAAGGTTTAAAATTCTTTAAAATGGTTATCTCCTCATATGTTGATTTTTAGGTTATAGGTTCGTTTCTAAAGAAATTGAGTGGTTGTTTGAATCCAAGTTTCAAATACAAACTATAGTCCACTCGTTTGTTTGCAAACAACAACGATTCAATAAACTTTCCGCCAACAACAATAATTCACACACGGGGAAATTGATAATTTGCTGTAGTTACTCACTTCATTTTTAAATTATTGTCATTGTTGACTTCGATCATCAAATTTTGATCATTCGTCTTACACAATAAAATATGAAAAATATCAAATATTGTTATGATTTAATTTATTATTAAAGATTTTTAGACATGATTTTTAATTTTACACATGTAAAAAAATTTTAATAAGACGAACGAAGAAAGTTATTGTTAAAAGTCAACGGTGGCAATAATTTTAAAACGAAGTAATTACTCCCTCCGTTTCGTAATTGTTGACGTTTTGAAGGTAGGTACGGAATTGAGAAAAATTGATAGAGGCAGGTGCACAACAAACGAGAATGAGAAAGATATAGAGATATTTTGGGAATGAGAAAAGCTATTGGATAGTAAGAGTGTAAGTGTTTTAGAAAAATTTGAAATGACTAAAGTTTCAAAGTTTTTTGGGATGAAGAGAGTATAATAAAGTTGGGGCCTGTCTTGATTTTCAGGTGACTGAAATCAGGGGTTCCTTTATTAGGGTCTGTCTTGATTTTCAGGAGACTGGAATCAAGGATTACTTTAGTCAATCATTAGATAAAAAGGATGGTTGTCACTTCTTCCTCCTCCATCCTGTCCTCCGTTTGCCTCGTCGCGTCACCCAACTGCCCCCAGCCCGTCGTCCACCGACCACCCGCGGCTCTGGCAGCGCATGCGCCGCCTCGCTGCACCGTCGGACCGGCCGCCGTCTTGTCCGAACCTTCCTTTATAGCTGTCAGTAATGGAGGAGCTGTCTGACAACCCTCACGCCTTAAGTCATTAGCGCTAATCCGCCTCCCACGACTTGACGACCACACCGTCTGACTCTGTCACCGCCGCTCCGCTACCCTCACCGCCGGCGCTAGTGTGCCTCCCACGTTCGCGCCGGTGCCTCTACACTCCACCATTGCCTGTGGCTTGCCACACGCCGCGCGTCGACTGAAGTTTTTCGATCAATTTCAGTCGATTGACAGTTATCCATAAAGTTTCTTCCTCTTTGACCCACATACGTAAGTGCACCGGCTCCTAAGCAATCAATTAGCGCTTGACTAGCTGAGCAGTGAGCACCGGGTAACCTCCCTTCATAGTGGGGGCCCAACAAGGAGCAGAAATGGCGCCTCCCATTCCCCAGTTCCAATTCCAACGGAGGAAGAAACACACCCGTCCAGACTCCAGAGACAACCGCTTCGGAGTCTCCTGAGTCCTGACCTTTCTCCTGCCTCCGACCACCGCCGTCCGGCGGCGAGGCGAGCTCAGGCGAGGTCATAACTCCAGGAGTAGTCTCTCCCTCTCTCCTCCATCTTCTTTCTCGACGCGGCATCTGAGGTTGTGACGCTGATTTCGTCTCTTCTCCCACAGCACGGGCGCTCGCAGGCTGTTCGACGGAATGTCTCCAGGGAGAGGGGCCCCAAGGAGGAAGAAGACGGCCGCGGAGGGTGGTTCTGACCTCCTCAGCGCACTTCCAGATGGTCCCTTGCAGACAGTGTTGTCGTTCCTGCCGTCGCGTGATGCCGTGCGGACATCCGTGCTGTCCCGGAGATGGCGTAATCAGTGGAAGTACGTGCCGGTTGTGCGCATCACGGACGTCTGGAGGTACCAGAGCGCCGAAGACCTTAACTCCTTTGTCAATAGCTTCCTGCATTACCGCCACCAATTGCCAATCAATGTGATGGAGATCGACAGATGTAATGCCGATGACGAGGAAATTCCTGCTGCGTCCCTGTTCATTGAGTAGTGGATTCGTTACGGTTTGTCAAACCGGGCTCAGTCGCTTCTCATGTGTAGCGAAGCTACAGTTGAGCGCTGGCCACTGCCCGATGGCCTTATCAACTCACAGTACCTGTTAAAGTTGGACCTAGATGATTTGCACTTGGAGTTTCCCTGTCTTGATTTTTCGAGCTGCCCAGCCTTGGTGGATTTGAAGATGACTTACTGTGCAATTGAAGTGAAAAGGATAGTATCTCCTTCAGTGAAACGTCTGAGCATCACCTTCTGTGACTTCAATTCTGGTGAACGCACCCGAATTTGTTTTCCAAGGCTCACTTCCTTGATACTAGCTGATTGCTATTATCTCACTCCAGTGCTTGAGAGAATGCCACTTCTAGATTCTGCATTTGTAAGGCTTCAGACATGTCTAGATTGCTGTAATAACAAGTACGAGACTGGTAATTGTGGAGACAATAGATGTCATGGGTGTGCTGATAATTGCCGCTATAGTGGAATCAATTCCTGTGTACTTGAAGGATTATCAGCCTCCAAAAGGTTGGAGCTGACATCTCAACAAAGGGAGGTATTTCACTAGCCTCTTAATTTTGATCCCATTCACGTGCTTTTTTCATCCTTGCATTGTGCCAGTTCAGACATCATATTTATTTGCAACCTAACTCTTCTCCTTAGTTGAGCAAATAACATAAAGTGACCAACTTTTGAACTGCTGATGCAATATTTTAAGTCAAATCGTATCATACTCTTATCCTATTCTTTCTTATCATATTCTTTCTATGCAGTTCATCTTCCGAAAGGATTTGAAGTGCTGTCCTACATTTAGCAAGTTAAAAACTTTGCTACTGAATGATTGGTGCATGACTGCGACTCTTGATGCACTACTCTGCTTTATCAAGCACGCCCCGGTTCTTGATAAGCTCACTCTTCAGTTTCCTAAGGTGTGAATTTTACTATGTTAAAATCTGTCTGATTTAGGTTAGCTTGCATGATGCATCTAACTTTGTATCTATATATTAAGATGCATGAAGATTTAGTGAATAATGGAGCAATCTATGATATGGCAAAAGAACTAGTTGCATTGGAGCACCTTACCGTTGAAGTGAAATGCCACGAGGTTGATGAGAGAATTTTAGAATTCCTTGATTTCTGTGGCGTGCCTTCTAGGAAAATCAAGATCCTACCACCTCCAGAGTTAATTCTATTAGAGGACCTGCAAGACTCTGACCCCTCTATTAGTAAGTCAGCTCCAGAACTTCCCTGTTGTTAGATTTTTGTAATATTTTTTATGTGCAAATAGAGTCATAAATGAAAAAAGAATGTCATAGTATTAACTAGCACATGGAGGTATTTTATTTAATTTATGCATGGAAAGAATATATATTGCTCAGTCTTCTGATAAAATAAGAAAACAAAGTACGATATATCGCAAGAATCTGAGGTACACCCAACGATGGTTGTATATTTGTGTTTCTTGCACTAGTTTCATCTTTTTATGGATGTACCCGGCAGTGTGGATTTGCAACAAAAGGTATCCCAATCTGAAATCTTATTATGCCGCTTCCTATGCCTGCATTGCGAAGAAATTTGTATAATGAACAAAGAACAGGTGTCTTTCCAGCATGTCCCTTTCTTTTCTCCCTCTTCTATTCCTTTTCCTTTAACTTGACACTCAATTAGCTTGTTCAGCAATGGATTGTGTGTGGCTGGTCACAACCTTCCGTCTCACCTTGAAAGATGCACTCACTACAACTGGATCTGGATGACCACGGTAGTGTGACTATGAAACAGCAGAACAAGGATCACAATTCACATCCAGATAATCATGTGAAATCATAAATATGGTACTCCTTCAATTGAAGTGTAGGTGTCTAGGTGATAACATTATTACAGCTAAAGGATAAATCTGAGTGAGGTCTGTACTAGAGGATGTGTGTTAAGTGTCCATTTGTGTTCCCAAAATGATTTAGTTGACCTTCATGTTTTTGTTTGCTTTGACAATTATGGCTTATGTGTTTCATTTGATCAATGGGGATGCGGTAAAAAAAAGTGGAAACAAGAAGCAGGCAGAGAGGCTCTGCCTAGCGCCGAGGCTGCTTAGCTGGTGCCTATATGTCTCTAGGCATTCATGATTAAGCAGTGGATATCTATTTTTTTAAAAAAAAAGAAAGAAAAGAAAAATAGAGGGAATAAAAGCAAAGGAGGTGGATATCCATCTATTGAGCTTCACTGCGAAGGCCCTCCTACCCCACGACGGCCACTAAAGAGAGTAGAGCTCAACTAGGGCCGGTCGGGGGGCCACAACCGGACAGCACGGTGGAAAATAATCCTCCACGTGGCGGTGGGCAGGATGTAGGAGGGGGAGTTCAATTTCGGCCAGCTGCTAGCGCAAGAAAGCAGTAAAATGCGTGCTTTTGTACAACCAATTAATAGCCATCGCTTTCACGAAAGCAAAGCAGTGGGGCACTGCTCAGCGCTTGGGTGCCACGTTTTTAAACACTGGTCAAAACTGAAAACTGCTAGGAATAATCTATGGAAACATGTGATTTTTGTTAGACAGGAAATCCTTTTATAGTAGCAATAATTATTAAATGAGCATGATGTTTATATGTAGCTTAACAAAATATTGGACCTTCATATTTCTGTTCTCCTAATGTTCCTCCTACTCGTGTTGGTACAGGTTTCAGCTTTGAGCAGAAGAAGATCGTGATTCCACTGTCTCCTGATAGTCAGAGTGGGAGTTGTTGAGTTTCTGTGCCACGAGGATGATTGATATAACAGGAATTCCTTATCTGCCTTCAACGACTCTTTCTGCAGGAACTGATTAGTAGCCACGAGGATTATTGATATCACAGGCATGGTCTGGATGCCTTAGACCTGGTTTATCAGCTACCGTAGTTCTATTGCATATTCTCTCCATGCACATATTTACTGCAGTCTTGTGGTTGGTTCCATTTAGGACCCCTTACGTTGGTATTTCTCTACCTCTACATCGTACTGGTGGCTTTAATATGGAGTAGATGTGTCGCAAAACAAGTGTAATGTGAGATCACAGGCAGCGGATGGTGGCCTGCTTTACTTCCTGAGAGCATCATTAATCTTTTGTGATGCGTTTATTAAGGTTTCCACGGCCCTATCTAGAACATTATTTTCGTCTGACTGCGCGTTTTCCCGTAAAAGCAGTGCAAAATCCATTTAGGTGTGTTTCAAACCTCTATTGATAGTTGTTAGCTAGCTAATAGTAAATTGTTAGTGGGATGAATAAAATCTTGCATTTTTCCTAATCATATCACGTGGCACGAATCAAAACAGAACATTATTTTTTTTAAGCTGTAACGAATGTTTATAGAAGATTGAAATAAACATTTTGTAGTAAAGTATATTTAAAATTATTGGATTAATTGGATATGTTCGATGGTTGGACCCACATCCATTGGTTGAACAAGTGACATGGACATTAACAAAATCTTAGTCACTCTAGCGAAAGATACACCTGTAATAAGTATATGTTATAGCATAAACTATTTATAACCCGTTGTAATGCACGGGCCTGTACCTAGTTCCTACGTAATCGACGTGACCTCCGATTAAGAGGCATATACCAACGTCTACGCGGTGCACAGAACACTTGGCACAATACCAGGCTGTTCCCACCTTCTTCTTCGATGCTGTATTCTACCATGACCCACTCCGTGGCCTGGGAGCGCTCCATCTCCACGTACCTGAACCGTTTGGCGTACCACACCTCGGCACCGCCTCTGTCCAGCTTCTCCTCCTCCTCGCCGGCTTCCGGGGCCCATAAACCCCTGGGGCACTGGAAGAGGACGAGGCGCGAGTACCTGTCGTTCCTCTTCGAGTACACGGGGTGCGCGTGGCTGAAGAAGTACCAGGTGGGCCGGGCACCACCGGGAGCGTCCGCGTGCGTGGCGGCCAGCACGTCGGGGCTGGCCGAGCGGATGTCGGCGTCGTGGATGAAGCGGGCGGCGGGCGGGAGCGGATGGCCGGTCATCTTCGGGCGGAGGAAGTGCTTGATGAGCTCCTCGCAGCCTTGGGGAAGGCGGCCGTGGCCACCGGCAGCGGCAGCGGCAGCGGCCATCTTTATTCTCGACCTTTTGTGTTAATTTGGTTGATGCAGTTTTCCTTGCTAGGATCGGTTAAGTTGTGTTCATTGAGGTTGGGATCGGTCGTCATTGATATTTATACATAGCTAGACGACGTGGGAGTTGTAGGTTTCCGATTCGAGTAAGGAGTAATAAGAGGATCATTATGGCAGAGTCAGAGTTCTATTCGGTTTACTATACCCTGTAACAGGATTCTTGTTTGAGCCAGAGGATCATGGGGGCATCTCACGCCAATGTGAGATCTTATAGGCTTAATTAAACACGATCTAATGTCTAGCAACTTGAAAAAGAACTTAGTCCCGGAATTAACTTGCTCGTCTCGACTTAGGCGACAACGGCGGTGCCGATGCCCTCTCCCTCTCCCTCTGCCTTCTTCTCTAACCCTCCTACGGTGAAGCAAGTGCTTGTAGCCACGAGATCTTGTCCTCCTCCTGATCGAGGCCTGGAGCAACCCTGTTCATCGGCGGTTGCGTCGGCACCTAGCCCTGCGCCAGTGGGCCTGGAAAGCTGAACTCCGGCCACAACAAGGTCTTCCACGTCCGCGGGATTGCTTTCTTTTGTTTCGTGTCTAGATCTTGCTCTGAGATCTTCTTTTTTGAGGGGTCATTCATCATGTATGTGCAAATCCGTTCTCTCAGTTATCAAATTGAATTTCTCTTCAGATATGTAGGATGTAAAGTCGGAAGCAACAATTCTTTTGGTTCGTTGTTTGCCAATGTCTATTTAATAAGTTACTCCACATTTGTAGCGCATGACAGAAAACTGAAGCCTCGGACCAATTTTTTAGTCCCTCCATGTCGAACTCATTTTTTGTCAGTCATATATACTCTCAATCTGATATTTTTCAGACAGTATCATAGTACACCCTGAAAGTGTGCTTGCTCTTTAATTAATTGATACTCAATCTGTCTTCTGAAACGTTTGTATTTCCTTTTCTTCGTTTGGTTAATTGATTCCCAGTTTGCTACGGGAGTTCAAGCTACTAGTCCCTTTAATTAATTGATAATGCCTTGATAATACTATTTCAGATGCATACCTCATGGTCAAAATAAACACGTTCTTCTTGTTGCCAAGAATGGAAGATGATCCTTCAGCCTGGAAAAAAGGCCATAACATTAGCATATGATTCTTGATAAAAAAAAAAGTAGCAAATTTACATTTTATATGATATTCAGGTCTTTTATATGACTTGTTGCTAGCAAGTCAGGGTAGATCATTTTAGTTGATTTTTTTATTGAACTTTCTTAACCTAGTCGGAGTCTAGTTCTTATTATGCCACAGCTATCTCTTTAGTTTTCATATAAAGTAAAAAGCTTAATTTTAATATTTCTTTGCCTGCTTCTTTATTTGAGTTCTGCATAAGCTAGTAGCTGCAGAGTTCTTTTCCACTGCTTACCTATTAGCTTTTCATGTTGATGTATGGCTCGTAAGCTTCACCCTTGTTGTCAAACTAAGTTGACTCTATTATGAAAACCAATGTAGAAAATTGTGACTGTTGTACAGTAGCATCAATTAATGTAGAAAATTGTAGTCCTCTTATTTTCTCTATCATTAACTACTGTTTCTTAGCTTGTATTTGCCCTACTAGTTCCTTTAGCAAGTACTCGTGTTGCATATTTATTAGAACAATGGTAGTCATGTTTTCCTTCGCTAATTTAGTATTGTACTACTGGAAATTATTCGTTTTCTATTAGCTATGCCAACTGATTTTCTGTCCTTGTTTCATCTGTTTGTACCTCATACCATTGATTTTTTTCTTTTTTTTTACACAAGATGAGAAGAAGTAAATAGAAAGCGATGAGAAGCTAGGAAAAGAGGCAAAAGTATTCATGATTTGTAGAGTGAAGCTTTAAAGTTGTTATTGTAAAATTTAAGAAACACCGTTCACTTTAATTTGTGGAGCCACGCACCAAACATTGGAAGAGATAACCATTCATCCACGTTTAGCACGTTCAAGCAAACAAAATGTGGGATCGGGGGTGCTCCGGCGGCTGGTGACTCCGTGCTGCATTTCACATATATATACCGTGCGTGTAACCAAACAACATCTAATTAGCTAAACCGCGCCGCGCTCTTTGGCTGGTGGTGCTTGTTGGCGTGGTGTCATTGCCGCCGCCGCGGTGGTAATTGCGACGATCGTGATGATTGTGGTGCACTGCTGGTGGCCGTCTTGGTCCAGGAGCCTAGTTTGAAATGGGATCTAAACTGGAATTAGGTTAACACTGAACCCAAAATGAAATATGGATGATTCGGACCTTAGCTTTCCTCCTCCTCCTCCATGGCCTGTTCTGAAACCTTAGCTAGCCTCATAAGTTTGGGACGAGACCAAGCGAAACGAGAGGCGACGACAATATGGCGGCAGAGATTGGGCACAGCTAGCATGCCGGCGACGCAACGCTTTCCGACTCGACGTCCTCCTGCTCTAACGGGTCGCCCTTCTTTCTATTCCTCCCCTCTTCTCTCCCTGCCACCCCGTGGTTGTTGATGTCATCGTGGCCGCCCGCGCGTATGGCGCTCGCTCTCGATCCAGTGCTCGATCTGGGTCAGGCACCTTTTAATTTGTTTTCGATTTTCTCTCGTTTGATGTGTTAGATTTGGATTTGAATCGGAGCTAGGTTCCAAGGGCGGGGAGCTGCACTCGTTAATTAGTTCTTGAAGAGCATCTTTATGCTCTGTTTTGTGCATTGACTGCCTTGGTCCATTCAGCAAGCTGTGCAGCTGCTGCTGAGATTTTTTTTTTCACAAGAATCCAGCATATCTTGTGATGCTGCTGAGATTTTTTTTTTCACAAGAATCGAGCATATCTAGTGGAATACGTAAGCAAGAGCAGACACTCGTAGCTGTAACTATAGTAAAGTCGCCCTTAACACCGGCTGACATTATTATTGTACATGTTCCTGTGTGATCATCCGAGAGACGACCGATCTTGATCGACTTATATATATTCTCAAGGAAAACGACTTGGGCGCGGCTAACTTTGGTTTTTGTCTTCTCTCTGCTTAAAGTGCTACAGATTTGTCTTGCACTGTTTGATTAGTGTAGTTATGATTACGATGTGTGACAACTTGTGTTGAGAGCTTCTTAATTTACATCATGCATCTTATTTTACTTTGTTCCTAGAGTTGGACAGACTTTACTATAAGTACGTACGTACGTAACAGACTGAACCACGCGAGCTCTTTTGTTTTTAATACTCCTGTACTCGCTTCTTTTGATTCGAAGAAGATGCAGTGTGATTTCACTTCCACAGCATTCGAAGTCGTGGTCAACTACCGTTTGGCGATGCTCAAGGTTCCACGGATACGTACGGCGGGCACGCCTCCCCTGACCAGTGAATTACTTCCTCCGTTTTTTTTTACATGCTGTCGTTAATTTTTACTAATAATTTTAACCGTACATCTTATTTAAAAAATATAAAAAATATTAAATATTTTATTATAATTTATTTTATTATTAAAAATTTTTAAATAAAATGAATGATTATAATTTTTAATTAAAATTAATGATGATAAGTAAAAAAAATGGACGGAGTACTAATTAAGAAGTTGCCATTGCCAAAGTCGCAACCGCAACACGAACGTCTGGTTGGCTCACAGCAGAGCGTGAGCGTCATGCACTTTTGTTTATGACGCTAAGTCTATCAGTCGTTATGTATATGTATGCACAGTTCATAAGTTTGACCGTTCCACGCTCGACGTACGTGTATGCAAAAAAGCTTTTGTACGTAGTATAATAATCTCTCAACAGAAATGGCACGAACGAACGCGCGCGTCTTGACACGAGAGATAGTTTCCCACCGGCCGGCGGGGCGACCGGCGACACAGCCTAGCTAGCTAGCTAGCTAAGCCGCGCCCTTTGGCCGGTGGTGCTGGTTAGTACTGGCGTGGCCGCCGCCGTCATTGCCGCCGCCGCGGTGGTTGCGACGGCGGTCGTAGTCATGATGACGATGATGACGGTGGTGGTGGCGCCGCTGACCGTCGTGGTCGTCGTCATTGTCGTCGTCGTCGTGGTCGTCGAGTTGCCAGCCGTGGCGGTCGGGCTGGACCCATCGGCCGTCGCGGCCGCGGACCATGCCCTTGTTCTCGTCCTGGCGCCAGCAGGGCGGCACGCCGTGGTGGTCCTTGAGGAAGTCGCACGCCTTGTTCACCAGCGCCGGGTCGCGCCCGCTCGCCAGCACGAACCGCTCTCCGCGACCGTGGTACCTGTGTGCAACACCACCATAGACGACACCACCTCATCATTATTCGTCCCGTCGCCTGCTGACGACTGAATCACTTGAACCATCTCGATCGGTTCGTTCGCGGAAGAACATCTTCGATTTGCGCGCGAGTCAATCTCAACGGCGAGGATTATACGTACACTTAAAAAAAGAAAAATCAAACTAATTAACGAAAAGTTGGTGGTGGATCGCTCGCTGGCTTCGGTTCCGTCCTGGTCTTAACCACAGCCAGCGCAGCGCAGGTCAAGAGAATAAATGTGACTGCAACTGCGACGACTGCGGCTGGGTCCGGCCACTTAGAGCCACGTTAGCTCGTGGGCATATATACTCCCCGATCCGCGAGATACGTGCAGATCGTGTTTGTTTAATGTTTATTGGCATCGGGACAAAGTTAGACACTGCACGAAGCATTTCAATACTACGATAAAACTGTATCACACGATAGCTCTGGTAGCTAATTTATTTATTTTAGTGACGAAAGCATGGGTACACATACGCTCGTCATCTATCTACTGCCTCAAGAGTCACAATCTTTTATTTCGAAAGCAAAGCATTCAGGTTTTGTCGCCTTGCGCTTGCCGAATCGGCGAGCATCTATCTATTACCTCCCTACCCCGGTCGTCTCTGTTTTGTTCTCACGTCCACAGGGGCCTCCCCGACCAAACAGATTTTTTTATTTTACTCGCAACATGCATGCAGAACGCGAGCACGTTTTAGTATCTCTATCCTATCGAGTGCTATTATGTGACCGTCTTGCTCCTGTTAATCACAGCAAGGCCAAGGCCCCTCTCCCATCAGCACCTACTACTACTAATGACATCGCCATGACTTTAAATTGTGGCCATTGACGTCGGGATCCTCCTGTCCTGGGCCACACACCCACCACTATTGAATTTGCTTTCATCTAGCGCTCGCGCTCTACTATCCCTGGAGTCCCCGAGAAGATGCGCGAAGCTGAGGCTAAACTTAACTAGTACTAGCACGATTATTCAGCACGTGGTCGAATGGAAATACGAACGTACCCGTCGAGCAGGTGCAGGTGCGCCTCGAGGTCGTGGAAGCAGGCCGGGTCGAGCGTGTCCTTGAGGAACGGCGACCGCTTGTGGTCGAGCGCGAGCTCGACGCCGACGTGCGCGTAGCACCAGGGCACGCGCAGCAGGCCCTCGGCCACCCTCCGCACCACCTCCGGCGCGCCCTCGTTCACGAGGATCCCGGGCATCCGCGGCACGTTGTCGTGCACGTTGACCACGCGCAGCGCCTTGACCCCGAGCTGGTCCTCGAACCGGCGCTTGAACGCGGCGTTCCCGACCCGCGGGCCGCCGAACGAGTACACGCACACCGGCGCCGCCTTGCCCTTGCCCGTGCCCCCGCCGCTCGTGCTCGTGCCGGGGATCAGGTTGGCGCCGGACTCGGCGATGTCGTACGCGCTGAGCGTGGCGAGCGCGCTGCCGAGGCTGTGGCCCGTGAGCGTGACGCTCACGTCCTCGCCTCGCGCGGCGTACCGCGCCACGAGGCGCCGGACCTCCGTGAGGACCTGCTCGCGCGCGGAGTACTTGCAGAAGCGGCAGGTGGGGTCCTTGTCCGTGTACAGGTCGACGAAGCCGGACAGGACCTTCACCTCCGGGTCCGGGCACGGGAGACCCTCGTCGGCCACGGGCCGGAGGAAGTCCATCAGGTCGGAGACCCACTCCAGCCGGGTCACCGTGCCGCGCCACGCCACGGCCACGTCGCGCCGCCCCAGCCGCGCGCTCTCCTCGTCCGTCGACACCGCCACGTACCCGATCCAGTTCGCGCGCTGGCTCCAGATCCGCGCCCCCGCGCGCGACGGCGGGAAGATGCTCGGGAACCGGAAGTTGGACGTCGCGTACAGGTACCGCGTCACGGCGTACCGCCCGCAGGCCGGCAGGCCCAGCCGCTCGAACAGCTCGCGACGCGGGTGCTTGCAGCTCCCGCAGTACCGCGACGACGGGTCGTAGTCGAACGCGTCGTAGCAGGCCTGCGCCAGCTCGCCGTACCGGATCAGCTCCGACCGCAGCAGCGGGTCCATCGGGTCAAGGAGACCCGCCCAGTCGTCGCGACCGTGGATCTCGCGCCACCGTGACGCGAGCTCTGCCCGGTCGTCGGCGGGGAGGTACGCCTCCTCCTCTTCCTCCTCCTCCTCCTCCTCCACGTACTCACGGAGGTACTTCGCGTCGTGCTCCAGCTGCACGACGACGGAGTCATCCCTCCTGGCCGCGCCGGGGAGTCGCGCCGGCGTGCATAGGCTTGCGCTGGTCAGTGCTTGGCACGGGGCTTCTGCGCGAAGGAAGGAGAGCTGCGTGTGGGAGGTGGCCGGACGGGGGACGCTCGGGAGCTGCAGGTGGACGCTGCGGCAGGAGACGGGAGCCATCGAAGGCTACCGGGTGCGCGCGACTACTGTTGCGTGTTCTGTGGCCAGAGGGGTGTACACCCACCCTGTTTTGTGCTGGTGTCGACCGAGCTGAGGTAAGGTACGGCAGGTACTCCCTTCACACATTAATAAAAAAGAGGTTCGTTAGGATGCTTAAAATTAATAGTAACTATTTATTTAATAGATATAGCATTTAAGAATATAGAGGTATCTATTAAAAACTACTTAAAGTGGTGAATCGATACGAAAATTGGTGAACCTGGTATCAATTTTTTTAATATCAATGTTTAGAATTAATTTGAAAGCAGATGTACCCAAGGGTACCTTTCAAACACCGTAATAAAACTCAAAAAGTATAAAGAAATGTTAACTTTTGATTGGTTGAAATGTGAGTTACTTTCAATTTAATAACTACAAGTTGTTAGTTGTGAACTGATTGACTTATATTTTTATCGGACTATTATTGACTATAAAAAATATTAATGTAGTGACTATGGAAAAAATTGACTCTTACCTATTTGACTACAAGTTGTTACTGTATTAGGTTAAGGGCTGGGAATGTTGATTGAAAGAAGTCCTTATTTCAAGTTGACTAAAAATTAGACTCTTCGTAGAAATACAGTTTGTTGGGATAATGATTATGTTTAGTGATATAATTTTATGAAAGTATTTTTCAAGACACATTTGTTAATACCCTTTAGAACGTCATAGAAATCAGTTCATCTTCACATGAAAAAGGTAGTAAGTACAAAATTTTCCCATGTTTTGCCTCATATTATTTCTATATTTTTGAACTTAGCAACTTAAAAGCTATTTATGATTTATTCAAAACCTTATCCCAATCGACTTGTTTTATAAGTATAGAAGGAGTACTGACTCGGGAGACTCCACATTTCAAATTTAATAAAATAAAATAAAAATATATTCTAGACACAAACTACACGTTCTTCTAGACCGTGACGGATCTAGAGGTAGGGGGGTTAACCCGTACGCCGTACATGACACTAATACTATTATATATAAGTTTTTTTTCCTTGGATGCTAATCAAGGTTAAGAAATTAGTTTATTGTCCTTAATGATAATAGCAAATTACTAGAGTTTAATAGTGACCTCTAGCAAATTCAGCATTAAAAACCTGTCGTACGATAAATTACGCAAAGGATGAGTGTCCGTGAGTAGTTTTTTTTTATAATTTTATTACAATTTGCTTAAACAATAAAGATATTTGGACCATATTTTATAATACTATATTTTTAAATTGTTTTTTATAAAACAAAAATGTTAAAGTTAATATTATAAATAGGCAATATATTTTAAAATATGGAGTGAGTATAGAAGAACTGAAACCATACACAACGTTAGAAGATAAAGACTGCTAGGATGGGACCACAAAAGCAAAAGGAGAAAGAAGAGGGCTGGTTATGATGGGCCGCAAGAAGGAATTGTTAGCCCCGTTGATGGATGAGTCTAGCCAGGGCAGCGGAAGGCAGCGACATGTTACCGTCTTGTAGAAAAACGGACGGAAACGACCGGTCGACCGGAGGATAGAAAATCTCTCGCTGCGGCCCGCGGGCCCAGCGCCCTATCCAACGAAATCCTCCGTGACAAACTTCCCCTCCACGGCTCCACTGCCTCCCACTCCCACATCACCTCGCTCTCCACCGTTGTCCACACACGCGCGCCCGCGCTCCGCTCCCCATGTCCGCCGCTTCAACCACCGCCAGCGCCAGTCGCCTCCTCTTCCTACCGTGCCCGGCAGTCCCCTGCCGTGGCCTCCGCCTTCCCTCCCTCCTCGACGCCCACCGCGGCCGCCGCCTCCACCGAGCGTTCGATGCCAGCGCCATCGCGGGAGGAAGCGTCTCCGGTAGCGGCGGCGGCGGCGCCGCAAGGGAGCCGCCGCGGACGCTTTTTCCGGGTGGATTCAAGCGGCCGGAGGTCCAAGTTCCGGCGCTCGTCCTCCGCGTCGGCGCCGAGGAGGCGCTGCTGTCCGGGAATGAGGTGGCCGCCGCCATCGCCCGTGGCGTGGGGATCGTCGTGCTCGAGGCCGGGGAGGAGGGCGGTGGCCGCGCATACGAAGCCGCGCTCGCGCTTAAGGCGTCCGTCGGGGACCGCGCCTACCTTCTGATTGCGGAGCGCGTCGACGTCGCCTCAGCGGTCGGGGCAAGCGGCGTCGTGCTTGCTGACGAGGGTTGGTGATCGCCTTTCCCTCAGCTTATGTTTTGGGTGAACAAATATTGAGAATGCAGAATGAACTTACATTTTGCTATAACCGGGTTCATGCTGATGTGCAGGTATTCCTGCTATAGTTGCAAGGAGCATGATGATGAAATCAAATGCTGACTCCATATATCTCCCTCTTGTTGCTAGAACCATTCGCTCCCCAAACTCGGCAATAAGTGCTACAAGTTCTGAGGGAGCTGATTTTCTGATAGTAGAAACTGTCAGTGATGAATTTTTTAGTGCTATGAATGGTGGTGTAAATCAAAATGTCAAGATTCCAATGTTTTTCACTTTAAATGACCATCAAAGTCGGGGGAGTTATTCTGATATTACATCTAGGTTGCTCCGATCTGGTGCATCTGGAATTGTTACTACCTTGGCTGGTTTGCGAGTCCTCAACAATGATCTTATAGAAAGGGATTTCTTAAAATTAGATGCGACTAAGGAAGCACTACAATCCACTTACTCTTCAGCTAATACGCTGGAAGAAGAAAATAATGTAATGGTCCTGACCCGTGAGAAGACAAAGGTTGCTGGATTTACAAAACTGGATGAAAAAGTGATGCAGCTGATCGAGATAGAAAAACCCATTCTAAGTGAAGCCATTGCTGTGATCCGCAAGGCAGCACCAATGGTGATCATCTACTGTTACACGTTTGGTAGTTGGAAGATGCCCTGAAATAAATTCAATTGTACTTTATAGCAGTACCTCTAACATTTTTTCTACTTGAATATAATTTCGAATATTTGGTCACAGATGGAGGAGGTGGGGCTTCTAGTTGATGCTGCTTCTCGCCTGAGTGAGCCATTTCTATTGGTTATTGTGGTAATTTTGGACCCACATCAGATAAAATGTTGATTCTTTCATCATCCTTAAGTATCTCATGATAGATAATCACATGGATGTATCAGACATAATCCTTATATTATCTATGTAAGTGAAACCATTTGAAATTACGCAAGAAGAGCAGGACGAAGTACAGTTGTATAGCGTTACTTATGCATATTCAAATTGACTCTGCAAACAAACTATGTGATTTTAATATCTACTTTCCTAAAATAGTTTGAAAAGTAAGTGCAGCACAACTACTGTCTACAGAATGGTCGTTGTTGCTACTGTCTGATTTAATTTTCCATAAAATATGGCTAGAATTTAGGTTGCTTTTCCTATTTGCCGCTGTGCGCATGGATAATCTTAAATTTGCTTTGATCATTTGTGTTCTTCACTTTTGCAAATCTGTTTGTTCATACCTCATATACTCATTTAGGTAACTGTGTCCACATCCTTGATAACACCGTTTTTTAAGTAAATAAAGATAACACTTAATGTGTGTGCAGACTTGCTGCCATTTCTATTTCCTCATGCAAACAGTTTGCTATGATAAAATATCTAGAGTATACACTTATTCATTGGAAATATTTTACTGTTCTTTCTTCATGTAATGCATTTCCCACATTCTGCAACACATACAACATCTAATCTTTTTGCCACTATTTGTGATCATATTCTCCTTTGATTGTGTCAGGGTGAATTTAACTCAGGAAAATCAACTTTTATAAATGCTTTACTTGGAAGGCAGTTTCTTCAAGAAGGGGTTGTGCCTACCACGAATGAGATCTCACTGCTGTCGTATTCTGAGGTTGATTCTGAAAGCTTTGAACGATGTGAGCAGCGTCAAGATGGTCAATTCATATGCTATTTGTCTGCTCCTATTTTGAAGGAAGTAAGTATTGAATTACGGGTGACTGTCTTGTTAATATATTTTTTTCTTACTTAAGACTCTTAAGAGATGTATGTGTGCTATGTGCACCTTTTTAAGAGGAGGGTTGGGGAACTGAGAAGAGGAAGGACTATCCTTCATAGGTGCAGTAGAAAGGGTTGCTGGTGGCAGTTTGGATGCTGAAGAGAGCGGGAGGGAAGGAGGAACAATTGCTTCTCTTTGTATAGGAAGGATACGAAGTAATCTGTATTGGAAGACTACAGATCTAATCTTATCTAACTTAATGGGCAAGGGACCATGTGAAAGCTTCCTGGGCCCTAGCACGTAAGAATGCACCTTGGTCAAATGCATTAAGCTAAACAGTATAGCTTGTTCCCTTCACTTATTCAGGCTAACTACTTCAGGATGATGGATATAATTAGTAATTTCCCTTTTTACCCATCGTTAGGCTGCTTTCTAAAAGATATACTGAATCTGAAGAACATTCTGCAAGTAAAAGGTCTAATGAAAGATTATCAGGAACAATCTTATTTCTCATTCGATTTGCCTGTAGTTGTTAACATTCATATCCATTAGATGTCGAGCTGCCAAACTGGTGAATAGAACAATGGTCATGTTCCACCTTACTTTCTTGCATTTTTTAGGTTGTATGACTACCCAGTAACAAGGTCAACTCATTAGTCTGTTTATTTTCATTTTCTTTTTTATAAGATATTTCTGTGGACTACTGAACAGATGAATCTAGTTGATACACCTGGAACAAATGTAATCCTTCAGAGGCAGCAACGACTCACTGAAGAATATGTGCCACGTGCTGATTTAGTGCTCTTTGTCTTATCATCGGATAGACCATTAACCGATAGTGAGGTAATGAATGTTTGTTTCATTATTCCTAATGTTTACTCATTCGATATGAAGGGGAGCCCTGGCACAGCGCTAAAGCTGTTGCATTGTGACCATGAGGTCATGGCTTCAAGTCCTGGAAACAGCCTCTTACAGAAATGTAGGGAGAGGCTGCGTACAATAGACCCAAAGTGGTCGACCCTTCCCTGGACCCTGCGCAAGCAGGAGCTACGTGCACCGGGCTGCCCTTTTTTTTTTTTACTCATTCGATATAATGCTTGTGTTTTTGGAGGGAAATTCGATATAATGATTGTTGTAGTGTAGAAGAGATACTGATCTAATAAATATAGTTAATCAAATCAAGTAATGTTTTGGGCTGGATCATCATCGTAAGATGATAGCCTGGAGCATTTCACAACTTCAGATTGAAATTCCGTGCCAGTCTGGTGGCCGCTTTCGAAGTGGATCTTTTTAGCTATCTATTAAATTAAACGAATTAAGCAAAGAATATTGCTGGGCTGGACTAGTTAGTGGTTGAGTACCCAGGTTCGATGCAGGTAAACAAAGATATTTTCTTTTTTGCCTAAGATCTTTTTTTTTTAAGGATTGCCTAAGATCATCGAAAGAAACTAAAAACTCCTACTAATACCAATAATTGGGGTTTAGTCAAAAAACTGTCTCCAACAGGGCCCCAAAACCACCCCATTGTTTTAGTTCCCCTAAACTCCCCTCATATGTAGCTACAAATAGGGGAAAAGTTGGGTGCCCCAATCCTCCCAAGAGAAACAACATTGTTGTGGCCCTACATGCTGACATGGTCCATGTCAAAGAAAAAAGTGGTTTGGATACTTAAGGGGAACTATTGGAGGAGGGGAGATAAATTACCCCTTATAGTTTTTGGTTGCTCCCAAAAACTGGTTTGAAGGGTTGATTTTATCGTGCTCTCTTGGAGATGCTCAACCTTTTAGTTTCTGCAACACTTAACCAAAACATATAAATGTCATGTAACAGACCCAACATTATTATAAACTCCTGCACACCCATGGCATATGATTTTCCTCATACAGAATGTGGCTGTGTATACCTGACCTAAAGCACTACCACATTGGCAAATAGTGGAAAGAGATAATGAAGAATAGGAGGATGGTTGAGGCAAGAAGACTCAACTGACCAAGAATGCCGGCTATTGCAAATGGCAAATAGTGGAACATGATGATGATATGGGAGGATAGCTGAATCAAATGGAATCAACTAACCAACAATGCCCACTATTGCAAATGACAAATAGTGGAAATAATAATGATGAAATAGGAGGATAGCTGAATCAAACAGGCTCAACGAACCAACAATGCCCACTATTGCAAATGGCAAATTGTGGAAATAATAGTGATGAGATAAGAGGAAAGCTGAATCAATTGGACTCAACTAACCAAAATGTAAAGAAAAAAAATGGCTTGATTGACAAAGGACTCACATGTCAGACAAAGATAAAAAGGGAGTTGAATATGTACACTCAAATGCTCAAATGAGTAAATGGCATTGTCTTTCGAATGCTGACATTGTCAAGATCTCTAAAGGCTTCTTGCTGATCATGCTCTGTTTGCAGTGTTCACTCAAATGCCCAAATGACAATGTCTTCCAAATATTCAGTTTGATATTGAAGTTGATCTACAATTTGTCATTTCGTCCAATTTTATATAAATTCTTTATAGGCTTTCTTATGGCATACTAAATGCTGCCTTCAATTTTGTCATTTTACATTCCTGGCTGAATATCTTTTCTTGATAATTATTTTGGTGTTCGGACTTATCTTTGGGGAATTTATTGTCTTTCTAATAGCGCTAAACTCTATTTCTCGGAACATCTAGGTGGGATTTCTTCAGTACGTCCAGCAGTGGAAGAAGAAAGTCGTGTTTGTTCTAAACAAATTGGACCTGTACCGGAACAGCAATGAGGTCTGATATGGCATCATTTTTTAACCATTCAAAATTCCCAGCAAGAGGGTTCTTTCCTACTAGTAGTTTGCTAATTGCTTGATTCAATGATTGTAGCTTGAAGAAGCTACTGCATTTGTCAAGGAAAATGCTCGGAAATTGCTTAACGCAGAGGATATAGTACTGTTTCCTGTATCTTCACGCTCTGCTCTTGAAGTTAAACTTGCATATTCGAAAAACAGTGGCAGAAATCACTACAGGGAAACTATGTTTAGTGATCCAAGATGGAAAGGCAGCAAGTTTTGTGAAATTGAGAATTACCTACTGAGCTTCTTAGATGGATCAACAGAAAATGGAAAGGAAAGGGTCCGGCTGAAACTTGAGACACCAATATCAATCGCAGATCGTTTGCTAACTTCATGTCAGAGACTTGTGAAACTGGAATATGAAAAGGCGTTTGAGGATTTAACATCCATCAAGGATCTTGTTTCGGGTGCAAACAACTATGTTGTGAAGCTTGAGGCTGACAGCAGATCTTGGCAGAATCAAATTTCATCTGTTGTAGGTGTTTTAAATATGTGACTATATTTTACTCTTTTGCTCCGTAATTGAATTGATTTTTTTTTATAGTCACTGGTTTAGAATATGATACATATTTCTTTCTCCTTATTTTAGCGCAAAATACAACTCCTATGCAGAATAATGATGACCTGCCTTTTTCTTATTTATTTCCTTACCAATAAAATCTATAATAAATGCAATTAGCACCCACCTGTCATTTGCGAGATATTGATGTGGATACTTACTCAATTTCTCAATGTGATTCACGCTAACTATTGAACTCCCTAGTCTATATATTCCCCCTCATCTTTTACTTCACATAGGTACATTAACCAACATTTCCAATAGGTGGAAAAACTTTTTGTGGAATATGCACCTTTTTTTTTCTTGATATTTTGTTTCTGCAGATTGATTACATGTTTATATTTTATCGTCATGTAGATTGAGAGAGCAAAAAATCGAGCAGTAACACTTATGGAGTCTACACTTCAGCTGTCAAATATTGATCTTATTTTCACATACACAATTAAAGGAGAAAAAGGCACTTCTGCAAAAGCCACATCACTTGTTCAAAATGATATTCTCATACCAGCACTTGATGATGCAGTGGTATGTTATTCACTCCTCATGGCCGTATTCTATAAGTATTCTTGCTCATATTGTATCCACCCTTTTTCAGCATTGTTATTTTGCTAGTTCCTGGAATGATACTATCATGTTTTTCTTTTATGTGCTATTGTAAATCTTAATTTGCTTGCTTACTCTAATTATTTGCTAATTATTCCTGCTTTGTTAGAATTTACTGCATGAATATTCAACCTGGTTGAGTTCTAGCACTACTCGTGAAGCAAATTTATTTTTGGAGTGTTTTCAAGAACGGTGGGGTGCACTAATCACTGAAGAAGAAAGAGTTATATCAGATCCGTTTAAACTAATTAATGAAGAGGAGAAACTTACCATAAAGGCACTGAATGGTTTCAGCACCAGTGCTGCTGCTAAGGTTTTTGAAGAAGAAATCCGAGAAGTGGTATAACCTGTTAAGGCTCTTGAATTTCTTTATGAGTATTTATATGCTTTATATCTGTTTACCAAAAAAATGCTTTAAAAATATCCTGTGTGTCAAGACCATGAGGCAGTGACCTGATAGACCTAATAAATAAATCAGCAAGATGCGAAATAGATAAAACAGGATGAGAATAGACCTATTTATTGCTTGCCTTCAAGTTTACATAAGATTTCTGAGGTAACACAACTGTTTCCAGACTGATGTAATCTCTTAGAAAATTACTAAACAAATTTGGATTCACTAATCAAACACAGATCAAATTCTAGTTTTAATTGGCAAGCTGAGAGTTGTGTCGATCTCGACATGCTGGAACAGGACTACTTTCTGTACCCAGTCTTTGTGCCATGTACAGTAGCATATTTGATGACATGCATAAATCCGACTCCACCCACCCCGATTTTTTTTTAAAAAATAAACTATATGCACCTCTCAAACTGTTTAGGAACTGCATTCACAATTTTATCAAGATAGTATATCATTGAGTGACAAGCAAAACTATTGAACATTTGAACTGAAACCTGCTTCTTGTGACAAGTGTATTTATAGAACAGGGTCTTTGATGCAAGTGCCATTTGAATAAACTAGTGAACTTTTGTAGTTTATTAAACAGTTGAATACAAAGTCAACATTTAACATTATCTACAAATGGAAAAAGGGGAAAATATTGTTATATGTTATACTGAAGTGTTTAAACCTCCAAAGTAATAGTTTCAGGGCATAATGCACCTTTTTACGCAATCAAGAATGCATAGTGGTTGTTGTTGTTCTTTCTTTCTTTCTTTCTTTCTTTCTGACTTAGCGATTACATTCTGAAGGCTTTCGCGACATTTGGAGGGCTAGGCATTGCTGGACTGTCAGGTTCTCTTCTGACATCTGTTATGTCAACTACACTTGAAGATCTTCTCGCTCTTGCTTTTTGCTCAGCTGGCGGGTAAGTATTGATAGATAACTAGAAATCACTGCAAGTGTTTTTATAATGATATGTGATCGGTTGATACTGCATTGACCCAATGGATGATGGTGCCTTTTCAGGTTTTTTGTAATATCGAATTTCCCTAGTCGAAGGAAGCTTGCAGTAGAGAAGATTATCAAGACTGCTGATGCACTATCTCAGAAAGTTGACGAAGCTATCCAGAAGGATATAACGCAAAGTGCCAATAAACTAGTCCAGTTTGTTGAGATTATCAGCAAACCGTACCAGGATGCATGTCAACGGAAAGTAGATTGGTTGCAGAGTGTTCAGGGTGAATTATCAGATGTTGAACGTAAGCTACAAACATTGAAAGTTGAAATTCAAAATCTTCATGGATAGCCAAAGGCTCCACTTGCGTACATATATTTGATTATGCTAACCTAATTCTTTGGATGATAGGATAGGCCCTACACTAATTAAATGTTTAAATCTTCAACTATGATGATTGTTTGACATAGTGCCTATGATGTATCTGTAACTGTGATATGTTGTATCTCTGGAACAACTGATTATGCGTGATTTAACTGTGATGTGATTCCTAATAACTGCATTTTCCCCTTGCAAGAGGGCATTGGAGGAAGGTACTCTTCCACACGTATATTAATTCCTCTAATAGGTATCTCCGCATCATTCTTAAGCTACAAACAATTAGTACAAACTATTTGTTAGTTCAGAACTTTTGTTATAATTAAGCTAACTAGTTTCTTGCACCGTACCTGGGCATCCAACCTTTCAGCTAGTGCGTGTTTGCTGCGTACAAGCATATAGCGTAGTCAAATCCATGCAAATTCTAGCAAAGTTGGTATCACTGGAGGCCTGAAGAATACAATAGTGCTTTGCCTTTTGACATTCTGTTTATTCTTCCTTTCACTACCAGGTGTCAAGCTGATGTAGAGAGATACCTATATGGTGGATGAGGATTTTTGTGAAACAAAACTTTATTCTCATCTACGGTTTTGTTTTTGGAAGCTACTAAGTTAAGCATATTTTAGTACTTACTTTAAACCAACACACGGTCAGAGAATTTTGTTATAGCCAATTAATAAAACAGGTATGTTTGATCTTTCAATGCTGCCGAAATTAGCAGTTTGTGGGGCGCCTAATTGCCTATTCAGTCCCACTTTATGACAGCCTTGCGTTGCGTTGCCTTCTTCATCAGCAGAGCGCATAAACTTTTTCATTTTATTTATGGTACGATCCACGAGCCGACCAGCGGAGGTGTGTGAGTGCGCATCGTGGGATCCTCGCCTTTTCCGTGCTGGATTCAGCTCAACTCTCGTCGGACACATGCAAGGCATAGGTACTGTAAAAGGCTAGCGCTATTAAATGTTAAATTTGTCCTGTGATGATCGCGTCAGTTAAAAGGTGATTATTGGGTTGACATCATCAGACTGACGCGTAGATTAATTAAGAGAAACTTTGTTGGAACTTACAAATAGGATGCTGATGAAGTAAAGATGCTCGGAACCAATGGATCGTAGTCTTACTGATATGTGGTGCCTCTTTGGATGTCCTTATTTCAACCCATTTCTGGTGTCGTTACTTGTGGGCGTGTCGAACTTGGCAGCGTTGAAAGGACAAAGGGCGAGTAATAGCTGGGAGTTTAGGGGGAACAAAACAGCTTTCCTAGCTCAGGAAAATATATACTCTTCACGATTTGTTAAAATGCAAGAAGGGGAGAGAAAGGTGGTTGAGTATATGATGGTGCAGCCGTCCGTTTGTTGCTAGGGTTGTCGACTTGTCTCTAACTCATCTTTTAGCTGAATCGATGATCAGTCAGCATTCACAATTTTCATAAATATAATTAAATCAAATCGTTTTAGACTTGGAACCAGAGGAGCCTAAATGAAGTCGTTTTTCATTCTTTCAGGCTAAAACCAATGTGGGGTAAAAAAAAAAGAATAAAAAAAGCAAGTGCAGTGAGAATCGAACCCAGCCCACCTTCAATGTAGGGGTAAGAAAAATAAGCATTGCTTTTAGTCTTTTACATCTTCATTTACACTGCATTCATAGTTTTTAACTTCTTAATTTGCGGTACAGACTTCTCTGCAGGTTACCACTCTTCACTGCTAGTATACATCAACTAATAATAATATTGTCAAAACGACCATCATGCATGTAACACAAAAGATTGCAGCTATATATGTAGCATAGTCTACACACACACGACTGATCAGCAAGAACCGGTGGAGATACTTTTGTCGATGAACCGAGTGACCAGAACCCAACATTGAAAATCTGTAACTTTATCGTTTTTCCCTGCCAAATTCTGTGTCTGTGAGACCCATCCGGAGCTACGAAAGATACCGGAGGCACACGTGTCGAAACGCAGACGGTGCTGCGGTCGTCGCAAACTACTCCAGATGTAAAACCTGCTGCCCCATTCAACAGTTCTAAATATAGCTAGACTAGACCACAGCACGATCAGCTTTCGGTTTGGACGACACCAAGAACACGTGTACACTGAACGAGAGCTATAGTATTGTCACAATCCATTGTTCATTTGATGTTACATCATCTTGATATGGATCAGACTTCAGAGAGGACGGAGGCAGACAATTGTTGTGGGAACGTAGGCAAAAACATCTTGATATCATCTCTCCCGCGCGCTAGAGCAAAAATTGTTGTCCATCCGTTTCTTCAGCCCTTCATCAGGTAGACGGTGTATGCTTTCAGTTGTGCATATATATAAGTAGGAAAAGAGGACAGAGACAGCAAAAGGCAGGTTATACTAATGGCGAGGCTGATGCATGTATAGGTAATAGGTGGTACCACGTACCACATAGGAACCTACCCTGTCTATTTTTAAAAGATTGATACCATTGACTTCTAACATTTAACATTAAGTTTAATCAAATGTTATATTTTAAAAAATAGTTTAATTGTGTGAACTTACAAGTTGTGTTTCAAATAGTTCTATTGTCAAAGTAAATCATAACAAAGTATATAATTTATTATACCTTTTTAATTAGCCGAATGGTTAGAGTTGATGTTGAAAGTCAATAGAGTCATTGTGTCAATATTTAACAGGATATTTGTTCCTTTTTCTCAGGCGCCTGACATTTTATATATTTATCAGTCATATTTTTAAAACAATCGATGTGAAACAATAGTTGATTAAATGACTGAGACATTAACAAAATCTCAAACGGAGGATACGCACCTGTTTAAAAAGTAGAGGACGGAATGTCACTGGAGGGCTATTAGTAGGGTTGCAGGACTACAAGCAATTCCTAGCCCTTTCACTGGTCAGAAAAGACCTACTTGTTGCTTCAAACTGTAAAGAAGGCTAAGATTAATAACAAAATAATTGATTACCCTCACTATCAAAAGCACCATGGAAGAATTGCCTATCAACGAGTCCAAATACATGGGTGACGCCCTAGCTTTACAGACCAAAGTTGCCGCCAGTGCAGTCCCTCCCAATGCACTCGCTCGTTTCTGCTTAAGTGCTTCTTCGGTCACTGATGGAATCGGCGTCAGACAGCCATGCCAACATGTACTGATAAGCTAGGGGGACAAAAGATATTTTCCGGAATTATATAACTCTTGGAAAATGATTTACAATCCTGCCCTGGCCTGCTCTCCCCCCCTATATAAACGAGAGTCCACAGGCTCTGCTCTTCGCCACAAGACACAGCTTCTGCCGCGTCCTAGGACACTAGAGCTAGACCGGCCCAGCTTGCCTTGATCCCATTACCCCGGCCATTCTTGTTCCTGGAGCGCTTCCTTGGCCACACATAAACCGCTACACATCCTCTGCTCTGATCCCGGTCTCCTCCCCTTGATTTGCCTCCGAACGTTGATCCCTCACATAATCCTCTGCACTGCGTGCACCCTCCCCTGTGCCTTGGATCACCATGCCTTCGCTGATCGAGTCCCCGCTGCAGCTCCAGGCCGCCGGCGCCTGGGGCTCGTTGTACTGTGCCCAAGAACCTGTCAAGCCTCGTCCCATGATCCCGGCGGCGGCGGCGGCGGCGGCTGCAAAGAAGCAGCCGGCGTACGGCGTCAGGTGGAAGAACCTGGAGACGTGCACCGAGGCGCTCGGGTGCGAGACCGGCGCCGTGGACACCACCCCACCGCCGGCGGGAAACGGCGGCGACGGCGGCGGCGTGGAGGCCGAGTGCGCGGAGAGGAAGAGGCGCGCTAGGGAGGACGAGGCGGAGGCGATCATGGCCCGCCGGCCCGAACGCCGCCGCGGCCCGCTGCCCCCGCCACTGACGACGCTATCGCCGGGCGTGCGGATGGTACACGAGCGGCGCAACGGGCGGCTGGAGGTGTTCGCGGTGCGCACGCCCGGCGTTCTGGGCGCCGAGCGGAGCGGCGGGCGCCTGCGCCTGCGCCTCCTCCTTCCCCTCGCCCGCCGTGACCGCGACGCAGGCAATAATGCGGTGGCGGCCGCGTCCTGCGGACAAGAACGGCGAGGACGACTGGAGGAGGCAAAAGAAGCCGAGGAGGAGGAGGAGGAGGAGTACGGCTTCTCCAAGTACGTGCGCGGTGGCCGGTGTGTAGTAGAGCCGGAAGGTGGTGCTGCGGCTGCGGCGAGGCGCGGCAAGCAGTGGGAGTTGGAGTTGTCTCAGTATCCGTGCATATTCTAGAGCTCCATCCAAGTCAGCCCATGTTCTATCTTCTGAACAAGCGACGAGGCACTGTTATTTCGACAAGAACCATTTTTTTACACGAATGCACTGCGTGGATGAATAGCACCCCCCCCCCCCCCCCCCCACACCCCCCCCCCGCGTAAGCAATTATTTGTACGAACGCTTAGAACTGTACTAGTACACAGTACTCCAGCAATGTAAGAGGACATATTGCAGTTGCAGCAATGTAAGAGGAAGTTAATCTTCCAGCTATATTGCAGTGGTTTTCAGTAATGAAATTCCAGAACGGACTCTGTTATGGTAAGAAAAATATCACCCACAACGACCCTGCTCTACGTGGACCTCGTGGATAATCTGTCCACTGTAGTAGTACTGTACAATACCATCCAGTGCAAACGAACATCAATTTGCTTTCTTACTCTCTATGTGTGTGTTTTAAAAATATAAATACTTTAGATTTTTTGCGAAGTCAAATATGTTTAACTAACAAATATTTAACTCCACTCACCAAAACCTATAGAAATGCTTACATCTATATACTTTTTATAGACACGACGACCTACTAACACTATTTCGTGTCTTTTTCATTTAAGCCAAACCACCACAATTATTTAGACCATTGGATTCTTATAACTGGCATAATCCAGGTCACCCAGATCATTCTATGTATCCTTCCTTCCTATTAACCCTTCATCAATCCAGAGTTATATGGTTCATATAACTTCTACATCTATTTCTTCATAACTTCTGCTGACCTTATTAACAAACTTCTTGGACCTGAGCATCTAGCCATTCGTTTAGCGTTGCCACCGAGTACAAGCAAATTGCTTAGTCAATCCCATGCAAATTCTGGAAACTCCTTTCATCGGGGACCGGATTTGCAGTAGTGTACTACGTGCAGTGCTTTTGGTATTCTTCCTTTCACTATATTGAGCCTTAGACTGATTGATGTTTATATATAGATACTTCATACTTTGTGCAATTATGATGAAAGATGAGTATTATTAATTGCGTGAAACTGAACTTATTCTTCATCTAGAGGATAGGGAAAATAAAAGACTTCATTCCCATTGTTTAGTACACGTGTTCCAGTTAGCAGTGTGCTGGCCTGGTGACCAAGGATTTTTCATAGGACCATAGACTTAACAAGCATTTGATTTTTGCAAGGATTCCAAAAACTAGTACCTACTGGGGTTCCCGGTTTCCTAATTTGTTTACCAACAAGTCGCTAAAGTATGTAGTACGTCCACAGCCACCCCAGGTTCCTTCTGCATGCTCTTCCTTCATCAGTAAAACATGAATTTCTATATGCAAGAAAGAGGAGGGAAAAAACGGAAAAGTAGAGCATGCACCTTTTGCATTTCTATGCGTTCCGTTCCGTCCACAGGCTGTGCTCAAGTCGATCACCCTCGGCGGCAGTGAGTGCACACCCTAGGATGATTCTCGCCTTTGCGCTTTGCGGTGCTGAATTCAGCACAACTCTCTTTTGTACACATGCTACGCACATAGGCGCTAAAAGGTTAACGCAACTGTTTGTCTATTGATAGTGTGTCTAAAGGTGATTTAGATTGACATCACTCACGCACTGTGTAAAGTTAAATTGATTATTATGATTGTGTATTAAAAAGTGTTTATGAATTGACTAGATGAGTGCCTATATATGCATTGCTACGGATGTTCTGGCTTCTCTCTGAGTTTGTTGTTAGGATCAGGATATTTTGATGGGCCTGACCTTGCTCACCTTGGTTCGTCCTCATTAAATTTTATTAAAATATATAATAGGGCCTAATTAATTTTTATGAAAATATATATTAATTCTAATCCAGACGTGGTGGTTTCAAGGATTTAGAAACCGTTCAAACTGTAAAAATTCGAGCGAAAACCATTTTTGATACAGTACTTAGTTATAGTTTTAGTAAAAATCATTCAGTTTGAGAAATAAAGCCAGAGTGATTTGGTCGAAAACCATGAAAACCACGTGATTTTCAACGCTTTTTAAACCTTGAGTGGCTCTAGCTAGAAACAAACACTCTTTTTTTTAAGGATTAAATAAACCCTCCTCCAAAAATGAATTGACCAGCTTAGCCCTGCCAGCTTCTTTTTTTTTTTGCGGGGAAGCCCTTCCAGATTCTTGCTCTATGCGAGTGTTCGAAACAGCCGGTAAAGGCTATGGCTAGCTGCAGCAACTGTTGCTGAAAGTGCTTGTTCAGAGTGCTTGTGAAACAATCAGCCATCCACAGCCACAAAATAGCTGATTTGAACCAGCCTATATAAACGAGTAGCAAGGGCTCGTCGTACTCGTACCCACACGGCCACACTGCAACAAAGGCTGCGTCGCCGAGCCAAACCACACCACACCTGGCAGTGGCGGTGCAGGTTGCGAACTCTTGTGGTCAGAGTCTCCCTCTCTCCCATCGTCGTCACCTCCAAAATCTGAACCCGGTGTCCGACCACATCCGATCGATCGCCCGTTCAGTGTCCATCGAAACCTTCATATATACAGTACACACGAATAACGAATCAGCCTTCTCTGCAACCGCAAAAACCTCGTGGTGCCTGTGGCCGTGTTTCGCAAACAAATTCACCATGCCTTCACTGCTCGAGTCGCCGCCGCCGCAGCTCCAGTCCACATGCGGCTGGGGCGCTCTGTACCCTGTGGAAGAAGAGACAGTGAAGCCTCGTGTGGTCAACTCCGGGGCCGTGGTGGCGGCTGCGAAGAAGAAGCCGGCGGCGTACAGCGGCGGCGGCAACAAGAAGAAGAACCTGGAAACGTGCACCGAGGCGCTCGGGTGCGAGACCGGCGGCGTGGACAGCTGCGACGACGGCGGTGGCGCGGCGGAGGAGCAGCCGACTGTGGTGGTGGTCGACGGAGGCGCGTGTCATCAGTCGGCGCGCCGCCCCCGCCGCCGTCCGCTGCCCCCGCCGCTGACGACGCTCGCCCTGGGCACGAGCCGCGTGCGGACGGTCCACGATGACGGGCGCCTGGAGGTGTCGTACGCGGTGCGCTCGTCCGGGATCCTAGAGGCCGAGCGTCGTGACGGCCGCCTGCGCCTGCGCCTCGTCAGCCCCGATTGCTGCCGCAAAGAACCAGAGGCGGCAAAAGAAGCCGAGAAGGACGAGGAGGAGGAGTATGGCTCCATCAAGTACCTGCGCGGCGGCCGGTGTGCGGACCCGGAACGTGGCGCGCCTGCTGCGGCGGTGGCGGCGAGGCTCGGCAAGCAGTGGGAGCCGGAGCAGGTCGCGCCGTTCTGGGTCGCCACCTCATGAATGAATGATTCTCCTGCAACCCATTAGTAGGTAGTAATTTAAGCTTTGCCAATGGATCTCTCTACCAAGGATATGGCGATGAGGACCAAAGGAGCCTAGAGTGGTGACCACCTGATCGACCACATCAGGTGGTATGAATTTTCCTGTGTTTTGCTCGACTCGATCGATCGTCACCTTGATCTCGATCAACAACACTGGTACGACTTGATGGCGATTGAGGTGGCAGACCGTTTGCATTGAGTATGTAACTTTTCGCTGGTAAACCATTAGCCATTGTTGTATTGAGAGTTATAAGACCACTTTGTATTGTTCTATTGATGTACTAGTTCTAGAAAAGTACTGCTACCTCTGTATTATTTAGTTTATTTTGCACCTAAAGATATTGTCTAGACAACAACAAAAAAAAATACAGAGGTAGTGTTTACTTATTTTAGAACGAAGTATACAATCTCTATGAACGCATGCTACTAAAAAAATTAGCATAATCTGAACCCGGTCTTTCTATAGACAGAAGACTAGATTGGCCTTGAGAATCACCAGAAATCACTGTTGGCATCTTGCTATCAACATAGACATGGTCATTCACATAAGAATAGACATGGTATTTATCTCAACCACATTTTCCGATTCAATAAAATCTGTATATGTGGAAGATTACTTTTGTAAAGTTGGAACGTTTGAACAGTAAGTTGGAGTAACCATTTATTAAAGGTGGAACATCTTTTTATATACCCAGCGAGCATTTTGCGTACACAACAAGAGAACAGAAATCTCGATGGTTGGATCAATATCTAATGGCTAATAAAGTGATTAGCAAGAAAGAAAGGGATAGACCCAAAGCAAAAAAAATACTACTTAATAGTTTAACGATTCAATTTAGTCGTTTCAGAAGGAAGGAATGCAATTTGGCATTATGGATGGTTAATCATCCCAGCTGAACCGTGATGGATGTTGGGAGTGGGATGGTATATGAGAGCCGCACCCTTTTGCTGTTGACTTGTGCGCAAGGCATGAAATAGTTTTGAGGAACAACTTGTGGGGTTCTGCACATTTGTTCCAAGAATAGGAAATAGTACGACTCGCCTATGAAGAACATGCCTCAAAATGTTCTCTCATACCGTAAGTAATAATTTTGGTGCAGCTTCTTTTTCATAATCGTCCGTGGGTCAGACGCGGTAGAGAGATGCAGCATCGCATAGTGACGTTGCCGGAGCCGGACCGAACGAGAGAATCTTTCATGGTGGCCACGAACGAATGTGATCTCCGGTGCCGCTCCCGTCTCAGCTCACCTGGGTGTGGGTGGGCCTTTGAGGGCTTGTATGTGTGTGTGGACAAAAACATGAAGGAAAGCACAAGCACCGGAGTCTGGTGGCCTAAAGAGCGCGACCCGTGAAAAAGTCCTACTAGCAGTCCAATCCAATCTGAAGAAGGTGGCCCGCCCATCTTCCTGTTGTCCGATCCGATGTGTATCCGATGCTGCATGCCGATAAGCTTGGACAAGAGTGTACTAGCTACGGTTGCTGACGCTTGGGAGAGTCAAGAACGATTGGTTGGTTCTGTGCGGTTTGTGCCGTGCTTATTGGCATATTATTGCAGCTTCGTTTCGATTTCGAAGCATATACTACTACTAGTACTGAAGAGTTGTTCTTTGTTGTTGTGTGACCCGTCGCAAGGCACAGAGGACGTCAAAAAGTTGCCAACAAACCAAACTGTTCATTCCGCATCATTCCGCAGGGGCCAACACACCCCACACGCTCCTGTTGATTTGATCGGGACCCGAACTCGACCACCGAGCACCGAACCGTTTTCACTTTTCAGCCGCGTAATAATTTGTCCGTCGTAACGTGAGAAAGGAAATAGCACGAGCGAGCCGAAGATGAACTAACTTGCCGGGGACAAGACACGTTGTCCAATAATGACCTCATATGTCTGCGACGGGACAAGAGTTCGGGGAGGAAGGCCAATGAATGAAACTAATTTTTAAAAATAATCACCCACAACAGATGAGTACTAGTACAGATTTCAACAGAAACAACTACATTTGAAAAGGAAAAAAAAAGTTAAAATATGACTGTGCAGGGTGATTTAAAGCAGTGTTAAATACGCATAAATTATTACGAGCTAGTAATAAGGCTTCCTTTATAAACCAATTGAACCATCTGCATGACACAAAAATCAAAATGAGTGCCTTTGCTAGCTGGACTAGTAGAATTGGTCACTTGGAAGCCCAAAACTCTACCTGCTCCTGACGAGAGAGGGAAAGCCCCAACACCGCAGCTCTACCTGCTCTCCCCCTCTGCATCCCTTCGTTCCAGTTGGTTTGTTTGATCGGGCCAAAGCCCAGAGCGCTCGCCCGTTGCTTCACTTTTTCAAGCTCCTCGTCTCCTGCTGCTCCTAATAAAATGGACCTTTCGACGCGGGCGGCCACGGCCACCGCATGCACGACAGCAGAGTCGGGGTCCAGACAGACAGTCCAGAGTCCAGAACTTTTCTTGGACAGGAAAGGCCAAAAAATGATTGATTGCACATGGCAGGCCTCCCGCGGGTCTCGTCGTCCGTCGATCGCCAGGCGTTCCGTACTCCGCCGACACGGCCGCTTCTCCCATCAGCATCAGCCTCATCAGGCAGAGGCTTCTTCCCTTGCTGCTGCTGCTGCGGCTCGCTCGCTCCAAGCCTCCAGCGACTTCTTCCGAGAGCCGCGCCGCGTGGCGGGTGTGCGTGGGTGGGCCGTTCTTTGAGGTCCGCGGAGAACACACACATGCATGTGCGGCTGATGATGAGCATCTTTTGGTGCGGTAATAATAAGCTTAGCTTTGATAGTGACCTGTCACGGACGGGAGAGACTCGTACTCCCGTCCGTACTAGGGTTTTTTTCACGGGTCCTACAACAACGTGGGGCTGTACGTACTAATGGTGCTTACTGTACCTCGCTATAACGATTGGGATTACGAGGCGGCAGCTAGTCTCTGGCGTCGCTTCTGTTTTCCGGCGACACTTCAGATGCTGCTGGTGACAGCAGAAGAGAAGGTGGTGCGAGCAGAAGCAAAGGGCCATTTCTTTTCTTTTTTTTTTCTTTTATACTAGTATTACTAGTTCGTTGCAACCATGTTGCCTAATTAGCGGATCTGCAGTACCACGTTCTTTCTGTTTTTGAGCGACGAAAGGTCCGAAGAACACACGAGTAGCTGAATCCAGGGATCGTGAGATCACGGACCCGGAGAGATGTGCTGAACTTCCACTTCTTCCCATGAAAGGTTGTTGTGAGTGCAACGCGACGCGAGTCACTGAACCTGACTGAACTGCGGAAACAATCGCAGCCGTGTTCCGGGACGACCCCATGTTGGTACGAAGTTGCTACAGTAGTGTACTCTACTCGATCCAGGTAAACACGACCCGGCAAAACCAGACGGTTGCCTTCACTTCACTTCCGCTCTCCACCGATCAGATCGATCGAGGGATTGAATGCCGAACGGTCGTTCTCAATAGGCTGTGTGCCTGTACCCCGTCTCTTTAAACTATTGCTGCGTCAACACACATCTAAACACATCTACTACTAGAAGCGGTAGCATTAACTGTGAGCGGGCGGGTCCTTTCGCTATTGTGTTCACGCTGCTGCCAGTACTAGTACTAGTAGTACTTGGAAAACACGGTCGCCACGCCGCCACCACCACCGCAACAACCGTGCCGCCCCGCCTCCCCTCTCGTCCGCATATGGCCTGGCATCTGGGAATCTTCCTTCTCTCCGTCCGTCCGGTCACCTCGATCTACCATCCATCACGGTAGCCGCTGCTTGCTCTTGCTGGGGAATCACATGTAGTAGTAGTTCAATCAATTACTAATTCATTAATCTCTACCAATTCAACAACGCGGCACTCTGGACGGTGCGATGCCCCCCACCCCCCGCGCTCCAGCCAGCTAATTACTTACAGTAAACAAACACACACGACAGACAGTATCTGAACGTCTCGTCGCAGCCAGAGCCAGCACACAGGGCACAGGGGATGGATAGGTCGATCGGATCGCACGTTGCCTTGCTTGTTGCTGTGCAGGTCGCGCGCACATGATCCATGCAGAGACGACGACGACGCATGGAGACGAGAGAAGCAGTTGCCGTGTCCCTCTCCCTCACGTCGAGAGGTAGTAGTACCAGTGAACTTTGCTTTGGTAGGGACGGGAGACTTGACTTATGGCGCGTTCCGGTTGTTGATTGATCCTGTCTCTGTTAAGCTAGTACTACTACTGTCCCGAGATTCCTGCTTCGGTAGTAGTACTTCCATTGTTTAATCACTCAGTCAGTCAATGGTCTACTAGTAATCTTTACCAGTAGCGGCGGAGATCTGAGCTTCAATTGACCGGGAAAATGTTTTGCTTCGGCTCGATCCTAACTTCACGTCCACCAACACCAACCAGCAAAGGCAGGCAGTCGCCCTTGTTGTTGCAACAACTACTGGCAGTACTACTTTCTAGCGGGACTAAATTGCCTACTAATGATTATAATTAGTACTCCCAATGCTTTGCTATACTACTACCAGAAAGCCAGAAAGCTACTACGTCTGGTGGTAGTAGAAATAGAAAAGCTGCTTCACTGTTTCCTACACGACGCTTCACTGAGGTCATATGGACTTCGGAAGAAACGAATTAAAATTGATCGTACCATACAAATGACAAAAGTGAAATGCAAAAGCTTCCTTTCCTCCGTACGAATAATATTATACTTGTAGTATTATCACATTTGGAAGAGCACAAGGGCACTAAATTGAAGTTCATTTCCTGCATATGGTGGGACCGTTAATTTGCGGTTGATTCAGTAATGGAGACAAAATGAAATGAAAATAAACAGCAAGAATTTTTCTAAGAGAATAAACAGATGCTACACAAACGACCAAACAGACGTAGTGGTATTAAAAACCAAAACTAGTATAGTACTTTAGAATTAGCTTCATAAACACTTTGTCACGAGACAAAAGTCACAAAATACGGAACAAAAAAACGACACCATCAGAGTCCAAAACTTCATTCAAGTAGTAGTAACCACGGAGCTTTGAGATCCCTTTTCTCAGTATAAATGAAATTTGCGTCAACGCCCTCCATCGTCAAGTGTCAACCAAGAATGGTACTAGTATGCTAGTCGTAGTAGTATAATGCAGCATATATAGAAAGTAAAAATACCAGCCGAATTAGACGCGCTTCTTCGGCAGCGGCAGGCTGTTGCTGCTGCCAGGTATAACTTGGACGGTCAGATCATTTGCTGCAGAAGCAGCGTGTCGTTGGATCATTGCAGCAAAACTGTTTGACTTTTCATGCGTACTACCTACCGTTCAAAAAAATATTGTAGTAGGAATCTTTCGATTCGCGGGTCGGTTTATTATCAATTCATGCGTTCCAGTTGTCCCCCCTAGAAACTGATACTGTACTACTACGTTGCATGTGTTAATTAAATGCTAGTAATTAGTAGTAGTACTAAGATGCAGGCACCGTTATCATTATTTAGAGTACTAGTAGTAAATGTTTTGGAGGGCGCTAATGCAAATTTCAAAGGCTGAAAATTGGGATAATGCTCCTGCTACAACGGCTCCGATTATCATTTTAACCCTTATTTACCACCACTACTTATCATAGTAGAGTCTTACTCTTACCAAGAGGGGACGAACAAATTAACAAAGATATAAGTAGCGCTACACCGATTAATTAAACAGCCTTACTTTGATGAATCCTACTGCGAGGCGAGCACAGTGACTGACGTGACGGTCGCGTTCAGAACGCGCAGATCTCGTCGCCGTCGGACGCCTTGCGCGGCGGGTGGTACCCCGGCATGGCGCCGACCATGGTGTTCTTGCAGTGCGCGATGGCGCCCTCGATGGCGCTCTGGAGCTCCTCCATCGACGACGCCGTCGACAGCGACACCGGCCCGACGCCGCCGGACGCGGCCGCGGCGGCGGGCACGTCGGGGAAGCCGACGCCGCCGGCACCGCCGAAGGTGAGCAGGCCCGAGTGGCTCGGGGACGACCGCATGGACGATGGGCAGCTAGCCGCGCACCGCTTCTGCCGCGGGAACCGGAGGTTCCCGGAGAAGGAGTTGGAGTGCGCGTACTTGCCGACTTCCGGTCCCGCTCCCACCACCGCTGCTTCTGCCGCGGCAGCGGCGGAAACCATGTGGTGGTGGTGGTCGTCGTCGCCCCGTTTCTTGCGGATCGAGAAGGTGAACGGCTTCTTGAACCCCTGCTGCTGCTGCTGCAGCTGGTGGTGGTGGTGGTGCGGTGGCTGGTTGTTGCCGCCGCCGTTGACGACGTTGGTCTGGTGCTTGGGGATCTGGTGGGACAGCTTCTCGTACAGCGGCTTCACCTTCTTGGCGTACTTTTTGATCACCTCCTTGGCGAGCGACTTGGACGCGTGCGGCTTCTTGGGCGGTGCGGGGGCGGCGGCGCCGCCGCGGTGGAACACGGAGGAGAAGCGGGTGGCGAAGGACGAGAGGTACTGCTTCCCGGACCGCCTGGCGGTGGCGGCGGCGGCGGCAGGCGGGAGAAGCCCCGATGCGAACGAGGCGGAGGCGGAGGCGGAGCTCGGCAGCAGCAGCGGCGGCTGGTGGTTGAGGTGTCGGTCGTCGTCGGCGGCGGAGCTGGGGCGGGAGGAGGACGCGCCGGAGTCCGGGAGCAGCAGGTCGGCGGAGAAGGACGAGGAGGTGCTGCCGTTGGAGTCGCGGGAGGTGGACGTGGAGTCGGACGCGGACGCGGAGGACGTGGACGCCGACGACAGCAGCAGCGTGCGCACCATGGAGATGCGCGGCGACAGCTGCAGCGGCAGGAGCTGGCCCTTGTAGAAGAGCTCGTCGGCGGGGCACGCCGACCGCTGCTTCGACGCCGGCGACAGCGTCACCGTGAATTCGAACTCGGACGACGACGCCGAGGACGACGCCGGCGACGGGAACGACTTCGCGTCGCCGGCGCCGGGGCCGGACCTGGAGTCCTTGCTGCCGCCTCTCGACCGGCCCATGGCTTAATGGCTGGCCACGCTTACGCTGGTACTACTGCTCCTGGCTCATGGCGACGCGCGCGGGGGTGGGGGAGAGGTGGGGACGGCCGACGGCCAGCAGCATAGCGAGGGACGGAGAAGAAGAAAGGTTAAAAACTTTTCGAGGCTGACGCCTGACGACTTTATGAGGAGAGGAGGAGCACGGGTTGGCTTGGCGCAGCTGCGTGCGTGAGTCGAGTCGAGGAGATGCCGGCGGGGAAGGCGCCCCCGCCCCGCCCCCATGACGTCGCATGTGAGAAGCACCGCGCCTCCCGCGGCCGTCGGATCGTCCTCGCTTCAGGATCACGACCGGAGATGGCCACGTCCGTAGTCTCGGTCAATGCGTTAAGTGATGGCTGGATCTCACTGTACATGTGGATAGAAAAAACCTTTTTGTGGATTTTTATTTATTTGAATTTTCTCTCTGAAAAACACGATTGATTTGTGCTGTACTAGTAAATGGCACATGTGGATAATGCAACGCCCTCGTAATAAACAGTTCCCATTTCGTCTCCTGTGCCGGCAACAGCCAACATGTGGAGGGGGTCGCCGTCCATGTTGCATGTCCGGCTCCGGCCCCCTTGACTCGCGTGCTGTAGCCATGAACTCTCACCTAGGATCCCTCTTCCTCTCCCCGCACCCGCAGGGATCCGCGGCGGTTGAGGTTCAGGATCCTCCTCCTGCACCCGCGTTACTCCTGTCTCACACTCACTGAAATGTGAGTCCAGCAATCTAGCTCCAGCTATCTCACCTACACCGTGTCACATATACGTTTATGTTTTGCTCTAGCCGATCAGGCCCATAAGCATTTTAGGTTTTGATCAGGTTTGTTCAAAGTCAAACAAGTTCAACTTTAACTATAAATATTTATAAAAAGAAATTATTTTAAATATTAAAAGTTATATATTAAGTATGTTTTTTTAATGAATCCCATATTATCATTTTCGCATTATTAAACATTATATTTTTAAGTATTAGTGATAAAGTTGAAAAAAAATGACTTTGACCAATCCTAAAAACACTTATATCATGGACGGAGAGAGAGTATCATTCAGTAATACTAGTATGAAAATAGAAACGACAGAGCAAAACATATAAATTCTGATATTGTATTCTAAGTCCCATTTGTTTACGATAATATCCTGTTTATGCCTACTCTGATAACGTTAACGCGAGAGTCATGGAATCCTGCCACGGATTAAGTGGATACCGTACCCTAGTTGTACTTGCATGAATGTATCAAACTCCATCGTACGATACATTCCAATTTATATAGAATTTAATTAATTTGCTAGCTCAAAGTAATTACTACAAATTTTATAATACACATGTAGTAGTACATATGTAAGGACACGAGCCTTTGATGATGAGGTGTTGGAAGGTCGCAATTGATTGATGAGGTAATAGTGACCCACGGCCCACGGCAGATTCATAATACGCCAGTTATCAAATCATTGGCACTTCAGTTTGAGAGGAACGTGGTATATACGACCGACAAAACAAGCAGTGTCGTCTCGTGTTGCATAATAATGATTAGTAGTACGTGACTCAAGATTTAGATGACACAGAGTGACATAGTAGTATTATATATACGCCTCCAATGAATGATGCTAGGATTTGCTCAGAAATGTTTGAATTTCGTTGTGGGACTAGAGCTAGTTACTTTTATTTCAGAAATCGGGCGAGCGAGCCGCAAATAAGCGGGCGAGACACCACTGCACAAGCACAACACAATAATGCAATTATACTGCAAATGTGTGGAATTTAATTAATAAAGACGTATAAAGGATGATCTTCCACATGTTTAAATAAAACAAACATAATTTTAAAGTGCCAATAATACAGAGTAGCTTTGCAAAACCTGTAGTATGACTTCGGCATTAAGCCTTGTCTCCGTCTTTTTTTTTTGGGAGCACTAAGCCTTGTCTCCGATTGGCAGTGGCCTGATCCTGGACAGACTGCCGTATTATTATTAAATCAAGCACATTTCGACGGCCGGCCGACCATACGCAGTGCTTTCAAACTCCATTGTTCTTGTTCGGGGTCGGGGATGAAGATCTCTCCCAACTACTACTCCCCGTCCGACTTTGAGGCCACAGCGCGGTAGAGAGAGAGAGAGAGAGAGAGAGAGAGAGAGAGAGAGAGAGAGAGAGAGAGAGAGAGAGAGAGAGAGAGAGAATTACAGCGCGGTGAAGAACTCATTTCATTTGGGTTTCGTTGTTTCTGAACTTGTGAGGAAGTGCATTTGGGTTTTGTAATGGTGGCACAGATCAGATCGTGCTGGTTGGTATTTGCCGCTGCCTGCCCCGTGGTCCCGACGGGAACAACACACGGGAGAAAAGACGTGAAAACAATGTAGGGTAGTACACGTCGGCACATGTCTGACTGCAGCAGTAGTAGATCTGGGACGACGTCGTCTCTTTGACTCCACATCGCTTTGTCGGTGCGCGAGGCTGTACTACTACTAGTACAGTAGTAGTACTATACTAGTGGCCTTCCTGACCCTTCATCAGTGGCCTTGTTACGTCATCAACATCAGCAGCAGCGGAGGCAAAGGGAGGAGTACTCCTACTCCTACTCCTACTCCTGCTACTGACTTGTGCGATTGGACAGAGGCAACTTCAGGACGATCGGCTGAAGCTGGTAATACGGTGTGTGTAGCAGCCGCAGCGGCTTTGCGTTCGTGATGCATTGCACGGAAGGATTTCGTGCTGGATTCTATGCAGGGCACCAGCTACCAGCCAGCATCAGGATATTATTATAGAGATCTTGATGGTCGGAGGTCTGAGAGCTGCGAAATCGATCAGTTTCTGGAATAGTCCCCGCAACTATCATCATCAGCGCGCGCAGAAACCTCTCCCCTGTAGCTTACTACTTCTCCCTATACAACAGGAGACGAAAGGCACGACTTCCTGCTTGCTTCGCATATCAACACAACAACAACAACCTCATTTTTTATATTTTTGGTTAGTCTTGAGTTACTAGTAATTTAAGATAGTTCTCCATAAGGGATGATTTAAGGTATTACTAGTTGCTACTACTAAGTTCTTTTTTTTTTTGTTCTGATAGCTTTGAATTTGGCACCCAGGTGCCTAACACACCTGAACTATCTGGTAGTACAATACAGTTTATGGATAGCATCTGAACTAGAAAGGAGACCAGAGCTCGATTAGACAAAGACGAGAACACTTAAGTATGCTGTAAAACCGATTGTTACTATTCAGGAGACACAAAATCAGAACCCGCATATACTCAAAACACAAGAGGCACTTGATCCAACACAACAGCCAACTTTCATTTATCATGTTTTCTGTAACACGGAACGCACATCTGAAAAGAGTATGTATCAGTTTCATTGTCAATTTTGAAGGGTACAACAGCCTGCTCAAGTGTATAGATCGAACTTTACTGCAGGCAACCCCAAAAAGAACTCACAGCAGCTGGTGCTGTACCTCCTCCCCTTGGTAAACTCGTTGCTGTCCTTTCCTTCAGTGGACAGACGGACCGACCTGATCCTCATTAACCTTGTCACTAATGACACAGCAATATACAGAAGCAGAGAAATGAACTACTACAGAATAAACAGAATAAATGAAATTACAACAATGGAAGCGACCCTCCCCAAGAAAACACGAAACTATGCTTGTCTACTCCCGTCCTCATGGCCATAAATTGCACGTGAAACTACAACCTATATATTTATACCAACTCCATCAGAAGGGGGTCTCCATTGGACATCAACCGAATCACCTTTATAAAGTCAATCTCATCCATGACCTTCACTGGGAAAACAGCAGGCGCTTGAGCTGTATAAATGGTCGAGAATGTTTCATTGGCTGCCAAGTTGGTCTTGAATACTGTTCCAGCCAGAGCATCAGAGTCAAAATTTTGCGGCGAGTCCATCGCCAAGAAGAACATCGGTACTGCGATCTTGTGATGCAAATCCAAATCACCAACAAGACCCACCAGATCACCGAAGTCCTCAACAAACCTCCGGGGCACATAGAACAGTTCACTACCACAGAATGCAATCTTATCTTCACTCATGCTTTCCTTATAGTTTGTCTGGAAATGAACCGGGGAACTGCCAATGACCTGCTTGACCATCGCACCTTGCTTTACAAACCATTGCTCTTTATTGTTCTCCAATGGAACAGTAACCCAAGAGTGTGCAATCTGAAACAAGAAAAGGTGGTATGTGAATTCTACTGTATCATCTTTACAAATTTATCAAAGAGTAAAGACAGAGCATACAGACCTTATTTGTAATCCACAGTTTCTCCTTGTCAGCTTGCAGCAGGTTCCAATAGTTAAGGATCATGTGGTCTTGAAGGAAGAGAAATCCATCAGCACCAATGTACCTTGCAAACACCTTGGGGAGATACCTGATGAATAAATGTAATGGTACATCATGATTAACCAAATCCAAAATTGTCAAAATTGTTTCATTGTTCCAATGTAGGCTCACTCCACAGAAACAATGTAGAACTGCTACTTAGCCAATCATGAAAAATGTCTCCCAAAGCAAAAGGTTAATCGTAACAAATGGAAATAATTGAGTAACAAAACTTAGTGCATCCATGTCGCAATAAGTATATTCACGTCAACATACAAGTAACAGTGAACCATCTATCTGAAACACGCTAAAAGATGAAAAAAGTGGATGCAAGTGCCCTGATTTTTAGGCATATTGCTGCTAAAATGAGAGAAGGAGTGGTTTTCGTTGCCTAAACACTATATAAGGTATAAGATCACATAGCCAATGACTAGTTATTAAGGGTAAGAAGATCCACTAGTTAAACGTCCACATTTACTTGGAGCAGAACCACCACTGCCATTATGCATTGATTCAATATATCATTACTTAAATAATCCCAGCAAACATCTTTCACAAATGTAGACGTGTGTGTAGGAAATGCAGCTTTTATATGTTAATGTCTAAAAAAACTGACTCGTTAAAGTTCACAAAAAGGTGACACCTTATGAAATTACGATACCATTAGCCTAGTTGAACACAAGGCAGAGGACTAAAAAATAACCTTAAATATTTAACATGTATGCAATTCTATTTTCGATCAAGTGGAAATCAGCATTTTGAAAAACAGATATTAAAAATACTATTAGAGATAGTAACACTCACTTGTAAGCGTGTGACAGCGCACAGCGTTCAACAGCAAGCTCTGCATTGCTATGCTCAGCAAGAATGATAACTGTCTTGAAAATTCTTCCATAAAGCAGCCTCCATTCCAGGGCCGTGCGATCCACAGGCCCACTAACGTGCATGATCATCACGACATTCCCAAAGTTCTTTCTCCACTTTATAAGATTTCCAATCTCATAATTCACCGTGCCAATCTCATCAACCCCAAGGTGAACGGATGGCAGCTTCTTGGGCACGAATTCCTTCATGTCACCCTCTCCAATAGTTGCCCGCTGCCTGTCAATCTCCAATGACATGAGCCGAGGCTGATGATACCCCATCGCAAGCAGGTCCTGCAGCCAGGCAGCTGTTAATCGCACGTCTTGCTCTGTCCAGAACCCTTCCTCAGCCATGGCATAGCTCAGATCAAGAATCCTCTCAAATAGAGTCCTCTTGTTTGACCTCCACTCATTCAGGAACTTGATCAAACGACCGACATTCACGTGCAGATCCTTCTCCTCTGCAAATGGGTATGCCTGGACATGATCCTTCCTGTAGATGGTCGGTGGATAGAAAGCCACATACCCACCGATCTCCCACATGATCCGTTGTGCCCAGTACCCACGGATCACATCTGCCGCCATCGAGCTCACTGATACTGGCATCATGAGACCCCAGAAAGCTGGTGAGTGAAACAATGTATTGAACGAGTTCACAGGGGCCATCATGCCCTGTGGGAGCGCGACCTTTGGGGCTTCTGCATCGAACCTCAGATCAAATGCCGAAGTCGGTGGCTTTCTAGTGAAGTAGAACACAGCGTCTACATCAGGCAAGCCATCCGACAACCCCTGCTGAATGAACTGCCTGCCACTGAAGACCTCAGTGTAGAACGCCTCGTGAGCGACCTCCCCAACCTTATCCAGTGGCAGCCCCCTTGGCCACACCGATCGCTGGCCAAAGTGCACGTAGGGGTTGACCACTGTGCGGTTGGGATCCGCATGGCTGTACTGGAGCAGCACGGGGTGGTTGGCGACGCCAGATCCCAAGTCCACATCGAAATGCTTCCCCAGATCGTTCCCGGGCACCTCGGCGCGGTCGTCGGCGTCGAAGATCACCTTGGCCCCGTGCTGGATCGCGAAGAGGTAGCCGGCCGTCTTGCGCACGTGGGAGCCGTAGGGTAAGAAGTCGACGGAGCGGTAGCCGAGCTGCGCCTGTAGCTCGAGGGAGAGAAAGATTGCGCCCTTGAGCTCCCACCCAGAGGGAGTGTGCGAGTCCCCGACGGCGAGGAGCTGCCAACCCTTGACGCGCGTGAGGGCGGCCAGCGCCGCGGTGGGCGGGGTTGAGACGGCGACGATGATCCAGCGCTCAGCGCGGAACGACGCGAACGGGGCGCCCGCCGCGATAGCGAGCGGCGGGACCTTGGACCAGGCGACGTCCGGGTAGGGCAGCTTGGCGGGCCCGCCCGAATTGGAGGATGAGCGGTCGAGGCAGAGCAGCGCGGCGGCGTCGGGGGCCGCGCCACGGAGGAGGAAGACGGCGGCGGCGGAGGCGACCGCGAAGAGCAGTAGCAGCAGCTTGGAGGAGTGCTCGGAGGCCCAGGTGGCGAAGTCAAGGTTCTTGGCGAAGGGCCGCGGGTGCCGGCGGTCCGCCCCCGGCGCGCCGCGCGGGGAAGAGGGCGGCTTGCCGCCCCCCGCCACCGCGACGGCGGCGTGTGGGGACGGGCGGTCCTGGACGAGCATGTCCTCCCCCCTGGGCCTTGGCGGGACTGGAGGGAGCGGATCTGGGTGCGTGCGGGGTGTGGTATCGGTTGGGGATTTCGGAGGGGGAAAGGCGCGAGATTTGGGGTGGTTGAGCTGAGCTTGCTGGCTGGGGCGAGGAGAGCGATGCGGTGGGCGCCGACAGACAGCGCGGTGGGGGAGGGCGGGGGATCGGTGTCGCGGTGAGCGGTGGTGGGGCGTCGCGATCGGCACGGGGGATTTGAGGCGCCGGCGCGGAGGGTGTCGGTCGGGGAAGGGGAGTGGAGTGTGCGTTACTCCAAGCGGGAGAGAGTGCAGTGGGTGGAGGAGGAGCGATCGGTTGGTGGGAGGGAGCTCGCGCGCGCGGGCAGCGTGGGAAAGCAGGGGAGTCCACCGCGGCGTGGAAGAGGGGCTGGACTGCTGGAGTGGAGGTGTTGTTGGCTTGACGATTTTCTCCGCCTTCCCGAGTTCCGAATCGAAATAGGCTGGCAGAGGTTACACGGTCAGTTGCATTGCATTCGACGCACATGGACATGGGACAAATGAACAGTATTCTACAGATCAGCGTAGATCTAGATGTTGATTGTTGAGTAACTTTCAGCATTTTTGACCTCATGAGTCGTGAAACCAATTGACACGAGATTCATGTCTAAATAAGTACGTATTTAAGTCAATTGATATGAGATTCATGTCTAAATGAGTAAGAATTTAAGTTCGTATTTGTATTTAACATCTCAAAATTATTTATAATATCTTAATATAACATAAGATAGATGACAACTATAATCACTTAATAGTTTATTAGAAATATTTATTGGACGATGAAGTTATTTTCATAATCTTTTATGTGTAATTTAGTTTACCGTGTCTTTCTAAATGAAAAAAAAGAAATATGTATATCTTAATATATTGTATATACTATTACTTTATTTCAACTCTCCCATGTATGAAATTTTTTCATGTTTATTTGATTAAAATCAAGTGTCATTTCAATAAATACTCATAGGCCTTAGATCTAGATCGAAGAGTTATAGATCACAATTTTCCCCATAGCATATACATTCAATTTTTTTCTATAGTTAGTACATAGCCCTAAGACAAAAAAGAAAAAAAAAAGGAAAAACAACTAACATACATTATTTGATCGATCTAGATGTAAGGGTTGTCAATGTTGATTAAAATATCCAATGGTTCCAATCGAATGAAAAACAGGATTATGTAAATATTAGTATCCAGCAGATGTGATAGAAACAGGAATGGATAAAGGAGACATGCCACTTCTTCATGAAACAAAAATACAAAATGCCACCTTTTCCAAAAAGGAAAAAACGCTCTTGTTAGTATTTTAGAAATTAAATGTCCCATTTTCTACACTGTGTTAATCATTCGATTTGTATATGGAGTCAAAAAAAAAAACTCTCGCATAAAGGATGTACTATATTACGAGTATCTCTAGCATCAAACCCTAATCCAAGTGATCACATGGAACATCTTATGGATTCTTAGGGAGGACCTTCAATGTTGTTTGTTCGGAGTGTTCCTAATGACCTCATTGAAAATTCTTTGAACTTTCAGTCAAAGGACCTTCATTTCTAAAGCCAAATCCGCGACGTACGTAAAATAGGTGATACATTTGCATACGTAAGGTAAGTGAGAACATGGATTATTATTATTATTATTATTATTATTATTATTACTACTACTACTACTACACCAAAATTTATTGTACTAATTAGAATTGTACTTTTAAATTAATTTCGTACCCACCACGCGTGCTTGTTGCTTGAACTTGATTAGCTACATCAAATAGAAGTACCTACAAATTAAAACCAAAGAACCAACATGGGAAGGCACGCAACTACCAAGAATGTTGGTGTTTCTTAGGCCAGTCTCAATGTAACATTTTATGGGGTATTTTTAAGAGTGTTATGTCATTTAAAATGTGAGACGAAACTACTATGAAACAATCTCTATAATGTAAAGTTTCGTTAGTTGTTATTTCGTAGACAACATGTAAGACATAACATGTGTTCGAAATAATGTAGTCATGATTTTATACTCATAAAACTCATTTCACTTGTTTTATTATTAATGCGTCGTTACATTATAAAAAATAATAACATGACATCATATTTATTATTCATAAACTTTCATTAAAACTGACCTTATATAAACAACATACTGATACGTCATTCACAAATAATACACGTCAAGGAATGTACGATCCAGCAGCACAAAGCACGAAAGCAGTTGACCAATGCAGGGACATGACGCATGAGCTACCCGTTTGACCTTTGGGGTACTGATAATAATACGAAATGGTTATCTATGTTTAGAGAGAGAACTGTGAGATGACGTGCAAGAATAAACACAGCTTTTACGTTTGTGCCAACAAACAACTAGTAGTATAGTACATTTGTGCACCCGTGTAGAGATGCACGACGACGTCCCAAGTTCATGCGTGCAAATCATACATAACTTTTTGTCGCGTTTGCGTGATTAGTTGTAGTACTATTACGGAGTGCTACTCCTACTGTACTAGTATATATACAGGTTCGTGGGTTTGATCTGGGAGCGTTTTCAGATAGATTATTATTTACTACCTTCATATTTTAATTATTAATAATTTTTAATATAAATTTATTATAAAAAATAATTAAAAACAGAGTTAGTACTAATCACGACACAAGGATCATCGGCGCCAGCCACCGCACACTGCATTGTATTTACACCCCTCCGTTATCCTATCCTTTTCGATCCATCCAATTCCGGCGTGATGCGGTATATCGCCGTCACGCGCGCTGGCGACGGCGTCAACCACCCTCGCCGCCGATCCCCGTAAACGGCGTCAACCGCCCTCGCCGCCACACCCACCCTGCTCGGTCGCCGCCACGTTCCCGCAACCTTCCACCGGAAGGCGGGCCTCAGAACTCACTCCCTCAAGTCTTCAACAGCCAGCCCCGCTGCGCTAGCGCTACGCAAGCCCAGAACTCACTCCCTCGGAGTCGGAGATGGCCGCGCCGGCCGTGGGGAAGCGGCAGCGGGTGCTCGACACGGGCTGGCTCGCCGCGCGCTCCACCGAGGTCGCTCTCACCGGCGTCGAGCTCACAACCACGCACCCCCCAGCCGCCGACCCGGACCCCGCCGCGCCATGGATGCACGCCGCTGTCCCCGGCACGTACGTCCTCTCCTCTACCATCCTCACTCTTCGCTACAGTAGTACTTAATTAGCAGCCTGGTGGTGACTCTCGGATTCGAGGCCGGGGTCGTCGATCCGTGCTCCCATGGTGACTACCCGCCCATTCCTGAGCTGACGAACATACTATTATTTATTGTTGGATGCTTCGGGTTTGCGATGCAGCGTTCTGGGGACGCTGCTGAAGAACAACCTCATTCCCGACCCCTTCTACGGGCTGAACAACCAGGCCATCCTGGACATCGCCGACGCCGGGAGGGACCACTACACCTTCTGGTTCTTCACCACGTTCCAGTGTGCTCCGGTACGCACATGAAATGCGCCACTTCTCTCCCGAGTATATATCAGAGTCATATGTCGTACCATAACCACAAATGTAGCATGAATCCAGCTCACATTTGTAAGAAAATTATTCGGATTAATAAGTACACAAACCAAATTGGTGCAACCTAAACATTCCCGGATTAATAAGTACACAAACCAAATTGGTGCAACCGAAACATTTCCGGATTAATAAGTACACAAACCAAATTGGTGTAACCTAACCATTACATGTTCAGTTGATAAGCTTTTCATTCGGTTTTGATGGTATTTAAGCTTTCAGTGGAAGTGATATTGCCGCAGCAGTAACATAGCCATTAGCATTTTTCATTACACAAATATCAAATTTAACGAATTCCAAACGCCAGGACTACTCTTAATTGATGTGAACTTGATTTCTTGCCTTCTATGAGTCATAATGATTATTTTTTAACACCTCATTGCATTTACATGTTGTGACATCTTTGTGCAAAACCACTTGATGTACGAATATCTTTACTTGACACCTTTATGTTTAGTCAGGAAATCAGCACGTCACTTTGAATTTCCGTGGAATAAACTACTCCGCAGAAATGTATCTAAATGGGCACAAGGAGGTACTTCCAAAAGGAATGTTCAGAAGGCACACCATCGCTATCACTGATATTCTCCATCCTGATGGTAACAATTTGCTTGCTGTCCTTGTTCATCCTCCTGATCACCCTGGTAGAATTCCTCCTCAAGGAGGCCAGGGTGGTGACCATGAGGTTAGTTTCATGTCATTGTTGTTTATGTTATAGATTTATTCATCCTTTCACACATGAGTTGCAATTGCAATACTGTCGGAAAAGAAACTCATTATAATCATAACATTCAATATCTTGATTGGATTGAGCAAAACGTGTACAATTCAAACAAAGTGAAGTTGTGCTTCTTTTCGAGAAAAAAATTGTACAAGCCCACCATCTATTTTCCCATATCTGTTTGCGGCCCATCATGTTCTTGCTGTTCAGAAGCTCTGTAATAATACACACAACTAAGTTCACCTTGTTTCAATTGTTATATTTTAATTGTAAGTGCTGACAGTAACAGTGGAACACAAATGGCTTGTACTTACTCAATTTTAGAGTAATTACAATATTGTGATGGATCTGGGACTTGCTTTGTGGTTTGCTGAATGAGCACTCAATTTGCTGATCAAGCTCTGCTCTTGTCTAGAAATGAATCTGTTATAGTCCTCTTTCTCAAGTTACTATTGCTGCGCTGCATTTTGTTGCTTGCATAGATTTATTCTAACAGCAAATTTACTTTATCACAAGTACTTCAAAAAAAGAATAGCTGGTGCAGTGTCTGGTAACTTATGATTGCATCTTTCAATTTGACCATTTCAGATAGGTAAAGATGTTGCTACACAATATGTTGAAGGATGGGACTGGATGTGCCCAATAAGGTAGTTGGCGATTTCTGTGTCATAATGCTACATGCACGATAAACTCATCTGTGGTTACCTTAAAAGCATCACCACATGTTTTGAGTCTCTAAAATTATTCCAATTGATCTCAACGTGATCAGAAACCAAATATGAAAACTACTGCTGATGCCTTGTTTGATGTTATGTTGAGTTACCTGTCGTATATGGTTCAAAATGTATGCTAACTTTAGTCCTGCATTTGTACTAGCCAACCACAATAATTTCTTTGTACCCACCAGTTTACCCTTTCCTGTTTTTTTAGATAAAATACCATTTCCTGTTTTCTGTCAATTGTGCTTATACAAATTTATTTCATCAGCATTTTTCATCACCATTCTCTTCTTGCCCCTCTTTTTATGGCATCGTAGGGATCGGAACACAGGTATCTGGGATGAGGTATCGATTTCGATAACTGGGGTGAGTCCTTGAATTCATGTTCTCTGTTATTAATATACCCTACAACTTATTATCATTTGGGGTATCAATGTCGAGGAGATATAGAAAGAAAGAACGAATCCTTTGTTGGTCGCATTTGATATTTTGAAGTTCTCATTTTTTATGTTGATATTTTATAGTAAATCAGGGATATTTATAGTGTTTTCTTTTTCACTGCAGCCTGTGAACATAGTTGATCCTCACCTGGTTTCAACTTTTCATGATGATTTTAAGAGGTCATACCTACATTGTACACTTCAGTTAGAGAACAAAAGTTCCTGGGCCGCAGATTGTCAATTGAAAATACAAGTTTCAACTGAACTTGAAGGAAACATTTGCTTGGTGGAACATCTTCAGAGTTATGCAGTAACAGTTGCTCCTCAATCAGCTCTAGAGTATACTATTCGTCCTGTAAGTTAATTTTTCTACCCAGGCATTATTTAGTTAATTTCTTCCTCTCATGACAGCTGTAACATAGTACATTGACCGACTAATGATGTTTCCATTCTTTGTTGCTCAAGTCTTCTAAAAATTTTGACACTACAAATAACACATGTCAGCTAGATATTCTAGGCAAATTTTGCTACATGATACAATTAAAACCTTACTGGCTTATCCTGAGACACAACTGGAGTGAACTTATGCAACTGAACACAATCCACTCCTTACTCCACCTAGAGCTGATGTTGAAAAAAGCTAATCTTTATTGCAGGACACTGCATTGTGTCCAGCAATAAATATTCACTGTACTTGAAGTGTGCTGAAGAAAAAGTTAATTTATCAATGTCCCTCTGAAAAGGCCACGCTTTAACTGTATTGGCCATCAGTGATGCACATTACTGCATTCAACTTAGGAGTGGTCCATATTGATCTGGTGTATCTATGTTTTATTAGTAGCCCATTCACATCCTATCTTCAAAACATAGTAGAAAACATCCAAACCATGGTTGCTCCATTCTTCTTTTTGTTTTTTTTTTTTTTTTTGGGGGGGGGGGGGGGGTGTGTGTTTGGGGTTGGTGGGAGGGGGGCGTGGAGAGAGAGAAACACAACAGAAGAGGCTCCCACGGGTGCTGCGCTTAGTGATTAAACCCTGTGCGGGAGCATCTGGCCAGTGGCATTTGCCACTGCACCTGGAGACCTTTATCGTTGCTCCATTCTTATCTGCAGGGAGGCAAAAGAACGTAGCTGTGCCATACTTTTATCATCAGATGTTCTCATTTATTTCCTTTTAGCATAAGACTGATTTTAAGAGGCTCAAATGTGCAAGTTGGTTGACCCTGTTATATATGAAATATGAATATTTGCAGTTATTCTTCTACAAACCAAATCTGTGGTGGCCAAATGGAATGGGTAAGCAATCTCTATACAATGTTGAGATTAGTGTGGATGTCAAAGGATTTGGAGAGTCTGATTCATGGAGCCATTATTTCGGATTCCGTAAGATCGAGAGTACGATTGACAGTAATACTGGTGGGAGGTAACAAATTGTCTATGTAAAATGCTTCAAAAAAAAAAGCTGTAGTGAATATTTTAGATCTTGACCCCTCAAAAAAAAAAAAAAACTTGTTTGCAGGATCTTCAAGGTAAATGGGGAACCTATTTTTATCCGAGGAGGGAACTGGATATTGTCAGATGGCCTTCTTAGGTTAACAAAGAAGCGTTATATGACCGACATCAAGTTCCACGCTGATATGAACTTCAATATGCTTCGCTGTTGGGGTGGTGGGTTGTCAGAGAGGCCAGATTTTTATCATTCTTGTGATGTCTATGGTCTGATGGTAAGCTTATGTCACTCTAAATTGGTTATCATGGCTTATAATCCAAATTATAAATTTTAAATAGTGATGAAGAATGCATTTTTTCCATTGCTTCAAAATAATGTAAATCAATCTTCGTGTCCTTTTGATTCTGTAAAATATTGGTGACCAACTGGTTTCTGGGCTTCCTTTCCTTTAATAGGATTAAGTAAACTTAATGGTTAGTGCTAGTCGGTAGGTACTCTTTAATGTAGTACTGGATCTCCATTCTCTAACTGAAAGTCTGAATTCTTGAGCCGTGACTGAATTATTGCTTACAGATGGAGCCGTTTTATACAGGTTTGGCAAGAATTCTGGATAACTGGAGATGTTGATGGTAGAGGGATTCCGATATCCCCTGATGGCCCTTTGGACCATGATCTCTTCCTTCTATGTGCTAGAGATACTGTCAAATTACTAAGGAATCATGCTAGTCTAGCTTTATGGGTTGGTGGTAATGAGCAGGTCCCACCACTTGATATCAACATTGCTCTGAAGAATGATCTGAAGCTACATCCAATGTTTGCAAGTTGTCAAATAACAGAAAATCAAGAGAATTTATTACAAGAATCAACTGACCCAAGTACGTACCTCGATGGTACTCGTGCATATGTCCGAGGATCTCTGTGGGACGGTTTTGCTAATGGGAAAGGTGGTTTCACTGATGGTCCATACGAAATTCAGTATCCAGAGAGCTTTTTCAAGGACAGTTTCTACAAATATGGGTTTAATCCTGAAGTTGGATCTGTGGGGGTTCCAGTTGCAGCAACAATTAGGGCCACTATGCCTCCTGAAGGATGGAGCATTCCCATTTTCAAAAAAAGATTTGATGGATATATTGAAGAAGTTCCAAATCCAATATGGGATTACCATAAGTACATTCCCTACTCAAAACCGGGGAAGGTCCATGATCAGATTGAACTATATGGACACCCAAAAGATCTTGACGATTTCTGTGAAAAGGTAAGTTATTACTGGTAATGTTTTCACTCAGAGCTTTGTTCTTCTTCTGCATCGGAAGCACTTTACTTCTATATGTTTAATTGCATCTTTGATTTCCAGGCACAACTAGTTAACTACGTTCAGTACAGAGCCCTTCTAGAAGGATGGACGTCTTTCATGTGGACGAAGTTTACAGGTGTTCTGATTTGGAAGACACAAAATCCATGGACTGGACTTAGAGGGCAGTTCTATGATCATCTCCAAGATCAAACTGCTGGGTTTTATGGCTGCCGTTGTGCTGCTGAACCGATTCATGTCCAACTGAATTTGGCCAGCTACTTCATAGAGGTACTTTCTTCAACTTAAAAGCTTTGATTCTAGTGGAACTGCCTTTAATAAGAAATTAATAAATGTAACGAAGTGTCTTTGTAGGTGGTAAACACTACAGCTGAAGAACTTGCAGACGTGGCTGTTGAAATTTCAGTATGGGATCTGGATGGTACATCCCCGTACTACAAGGTTACTGCGAAGATAGTGGTGCCACCAAAGAAAGTGAAGCAGATCATGGAGATGAAATACCATGAGACAAAGAACGCCAAACCGGTCTATTTTCTGTTACTCAAGCTCTTCAGGTCTTCAGACAACGGGGTAATCTCCAGAAACTTCTACTGGCTACATCTTCCTGGACAGGACTACAAGTTGTTGGAGCAGTATCAGCAGAAAAGAATACCGCTGAAAATTGTTTCCGAGGTTTCCATATCAGGCACCACACACAAAGTAAGGATGACCGTCGAGAACAAGTCAAGGAAACCAGTAGCAGAAAGCGCACAACTCATGGATCTTGTAGGTGATGGGAATATTTCCTGCAGTAGGGGCAACGAATCTAAGGTGGACCGAAATGAAAGCAGTGGTGGCCTGTGGAGGAAGATACGAAGCGGCCTCAGCATCACTGGATCACAAGGCAACCTGACAAAGATTGAGGTTGATGGGACTGATTCAGGCGTCGCTTTCTTCCTCCACTTCTCAGTGCACACCTCTGAACCGTCGTCCACGCAGGAGAAATACAGGGACACCAGAATCCTTCCGGTCCATTATTCAGACAACTACTTTTCGCTCGCGCCGGGCGAGAAGATGGCTGTTGACATCTCGTTCGACGCGCCTCAGGGCTCCAGTCCCAGGATCGTGCTCAAAGGTTGGAACCATTATCTGGACCATGCCGTGATGATCTGATCTGAGGTGCGCTCTGTGCTGTTGTAATGTGATCGTGAACAAGATCCGTGTAAAATATCCACTTGACTACCCAATAAAGCGTAGACAGCAACTCGTGTTCGTGAGCTCTTTGCTTTTTTTGGTAATAAGAGAAAAAAAAAGAAATAAACCTGTTCTAAAATTATTTCTGAATCTGACCCCTCCCCTTAGTGCAGGTGGTGCTGAACTTATTGGCAAATGATGTTTCATACCGCATTGTTTTCTTAAAAGAAATCTGAGATCGACATTTTCATACCGCACGGATGAAATTGTATGGTAGTAGTGGACAGTAGATTGTTTCTACAGGACGATCATTTCGTTGTGCTACATGAGCTCAACCATGAGCGGCGGCTGAGGAGGATCACAAGGTAGTTCTCCAACCGCAGGTGTCGCAACCGTCGGTGCATCGTAAGATCGTAAGATCATGGCTGGAGACGCGGGTCCTCTGAATTGGAGCGTGAATTTTGTTCTAAGGGTGACTCCGATCCGCTGAGTGGCAGTGCAGACGCAGGATTGACACCACCGACACTGCCATTGCACGCAGTCAGTAAGCCAAAGGCCCTGATGCTTTGCAACGGTCGTATAGCAGACAGGTACCACTTCCCTTCACTTTTTAGAGGCAGGCTCTAGCCGCACGTGGCGATGGGGCTATTGGCATGCCACTCACGTGCATTTCCAACCTCACTGCTCACCGGTGCCAGCTGTCCCTCGGGGTAAACACGCGGCAGTAATGCTGTCGGAGGGACAAAACAAAGGCGCACCACGTGGTGCTCGTTCGTGCCTCGGTGCTGCTGACGAGGGTAGAACGCAAATGGACAAACTAGACCATCGACTCCATGTGGATCTCCACAGAGTGACTTCAACTTTCATTTCTCTTTTTTTTTTTTTTTCCTTCATCGAAGAGCGTAGGGTAAAGGCACAGCAATGCATACCAACCGTGGCCCGTGGCTAATGTTTTCAGAGTGGCACAGCAATGCAAGTCTCTGGATATCTATTGCTCTTTGTTACACAATGTTGCTTCTTACATCATCAGGGCACCCAAAAGAATGAATGAGGTAACAGATGCAAAAGGATCGAGAAAAAGAAGAAGAAAAATTCCTACTGTATGATGAGCTAGTAGTAGTGTAAAACAAAAGGTGTTTCAAAAGAGAGCCCGGCCAGGCAGGCCCTATAGCATAAATTATTCTTCCTCTTCTCTGCTAATAACATGACGAACCGAACGAATGCACAGTCACTGTGCACGTAGGCGACCCGATCCCCCCTACTAACCACTTGAACCAACCCAATCTTATTTACAGGGCTCTCCATTCTTTCTTTCTTCACCCCTCTCAATTTTAACTCGACCCGTCCTCCCTCCCTCCCTCTCCCGCCAACCCCCCAAAAGATAAAAAGAAGAAAGCAAAAAGAAAGAAGAGATGCGAACAAGAAAAAATGGAAACAACTGTGAGACTAGCTCAATTAATCAACAACCTAACGAAAAGCTTTTTTTTTCCTGAACATTATCGTTTCTCTACCTCTGCGCCACTGCCGCCGGCGACGGCGCGGTGGCTGTGGCTGTGGCTGTGGCGGCCGCACGCCTCGGCCGTGGCGTTCCGGATGTGCGCCCTCGCCGTCCGCAGCAGCTCGCCGAACCTCTTGACGTTGACGGTGACGTTCTGGCGGTCCATGTAGACCTTCTTCATCTCCCACCACCCGCGGCTGCTGACGACCCAAGGCTCGCGCACGACGGTGCTGTTCACGCCGTACACCGCGGCGAGCGAGCTCTCCTCGGGCGCCACCTTGTGCTCGAGGTACGTGAGCCCGAGCTGCCGGGCCGGCGCGCCGTAGAAGGCGTCGGCGGCCCAGTCGAGGCCCACGGGCACGATCTGGAGCAACACCGACCCGGGCCGCATGAACAAAAAGTGCGTCACCGCCGCGCCGTGCACGGCCACCATCGCGTCCGCCGACACCAGCGCGGAGTGGATGGCGGCGAGAGGCGTCGTGCGCCGCAGGTTCATCACGTGCGGCGCGAACCCGGCGCGCCGGCACGCCGTCACCACGTGCGGAAGGTTCAGCAGCACGCGGTTCTTCTTGCGGATGAAGATAACCAGCTTCGGCTTCGCGCCGGCGCCGGAGCCACGCGGGCACGGCGACGACAGAGGAAGCGGCACCGGCGCCTGAGAGGAGGACGACGATGACGGCACCGGCGTCCGGCTGTAGCCCTGGTGGAGGAGCGCCTGGAAATCCTTGATGCTCTTGCCTGCATTTCATTTGACGGATTGTGATTAGTCAGTCAGTCCGTGCTTGCTTGCTTGCGGTGACCCAAAAAGCAAGTTAAAATTCATTCCACCAGAAACGAACACAACACGGGACGTAATCTAACTAACGCGTCATATGGAGCACAGAACAACAGTGCGTACTGCAGCACACCGATCATTAGCTAAGGACGAGAGACACAGCCATTCCGCGGTCCAGCCGGCTCGTGGTCCGCGCGTGCGACCATTTCCATTTGGTACATGGTTGTTTGCGAACGGTCGGACAGCTAGCTCTCCCTCCGCGTGCGTCGCCCATCCGGCAACTCCTTTGCGTGCCTTGTTAGCCTCCGGCATGAGAGCACGACGACCACGGGCAACGATCCAAGTAGCAGCACACCGGGAACCGGGACCGGGTGTGTGCCACCGGGGTACATTACATGCACGGCTGGATCCAGCCAACAACCTTGGTCAGAATTCTAGAACTCGACAGCCAGAGAGCTCTACGTTCCAGACCACCACCAACCAACCCCTGAACCAGGAATCAATGGATTTGTTTGGATTCACGCGTGACTGATCAGATAGGTTTGGTGGTCTTTAAAGCTCCAATTGGGACCGGTTCTTTATGTGGATGATTTGACAGCAGGTTTTACACAAACATGGGAGTCGTTGGAACCGGAGAAGAAGGATGACGGTGAGCTACAGTAAGCTTCTCCATGGGGCATGCCTCTTAGCACTTAGAAATGTCGACAATAAAAAAAAAACGAAAAACGGAGGTAGTAAGATATAGTAGAAATAAATAGTTTAAATCTCAACTGTGGTCTAACCTAGCTACTAGTCAATGGAACAAATAAACAAGTGCAGGAGACAATCCCATGCACCAACGATTCTGTCAACGTGTGTGTATCGACTGTTCTAAGAATCAACTCGATCTGCATCCCACCACTAGACTACTACTACCACCCTCAAGCCAACATATAATAACATCATTTCATTTTGTCTTTCAAGAAGCTATGTCAGACTGTCAGAGGAACAAAGTCAACCAGCATTATTCTCTCTCTATTTTTTTTTCCTTTTTTTTGTAGGAGTGAACTCTTACGTGTTGCAACGGAATAGTAGTGGCAATATGCTTGGGCATTTCCTTCAGAGAATAACGGTGACCTGGTTAACTATGCCATCTACTATAACCTGCATCTCTGGCAGTACGCAATAAGGTTGGTTGAAATAGTGTCGTCCTCGTCAGTTGCCTAGGATAATGTTCCCAACATCTAACAAGAACACAGATCATAGGCAAAATCTATCGACTCCCTCGGTCCCTTTTTTACTAGTATTGGTTAGCACAGCAACCACCAAACTGCGCCAAACTCCAACTCACACATACTCACCGACACAATGGCCATCCATAACTGAAGACTGTTGCTTTTGAGACCATTAATCATGATGACCCTATCAACTGCCGCTGCTCACGCCTCTCCTGTCCTCCCTCTTTTACCCTTTTTAGGGAGAGTACTTTCCTTTTCGGAGCGTGTTTTTTTGGGCAGTCTGCCCGGCCTTTCCGTGGCAATCACAAGCTACTGCTTTCATTGCGGGATCACATGGAAACTTTAGGTTGATGGCACGTAACATGTGCTACTACTACTACGCACATGGCTGTTTGTGGTTCTTTGTACGGTCTCTTTGTTTTTAGATTACTACTAGAGGTGTGATTAATTAAAGGAACAGGGTGCGGTCTCTTTTTACAAACAACTAAGCTTTCACGTCAGGAACGAGTACAGCAGTACTAATAATAGCTAAACCAAAATAACTGAGCACGTTATGTCCATTTGCTGATCGCATAAGCGTCCACAAAAGCTCATGAGTCATGACGCCTACAGTTAGGATTATTTATCCACTACTGGCATAGGTGACAACAAACAGTATACTGTACTAGTATCTGATGATGGCAGCGTAAGCGTAGTACCCATAGCTGACAAGCTGAGTGACGATCCTTAACGTGAACCCAAAATACACTAGACGTCACCCATGAAAAGGCTGAGAGGGAAGGACGATGATGATGGCTGCTCACGAAGCCAGTTGTCTTGTTAACTAACCGTACATTATTCCCCCCTCCCTTTCTTTGGCTCTCTCTCTCTCTCTCTCTCTCTCTCTCTCTCTCTCTCTCTCTCCATGACGTGGGTTTTGCTTCTTTCCTTTCCTTCTGGTATCTAAGTCATACAGATCCATATGGTCCCAGAAAACTGGTCACCCTCCTACAGCCTTGTGCCGTGTCAAAACTAAAGATCTCCTGATAAGTTGGGCTTGACAGGAATGCGGTACCTGCCGATCCATGCCCATCCGAACAACAATCAGTCTCAGCTCGCAGGGCAGGGCAGGAATGCAACAGAGCGCTTTGCTTTTTCTTTTGGTGAGCTAACACCATACCCAAACCCAACCCAAATCAAAGATCCTCCTTACATGTCCTAGTCAAACCTAGAGCAATGCATATCCTCTTATCGCCTCATATATATGAACGGCTTTGTACTTTATTCGTGAGGACCAAACATTTCGGTATGTATACTATCCCCCCGGAGATTTCATTTTTTTTCCTCCCCCAGCTGGCTGCACCACTGCATCGCCGGGGCAAGGACAAGGCTTTGGTGTAGTATTCCATCTAATGGTTCAGTACTTCTAGAATTTAGTTGGTCGAGGTACACATCAGATTCAGTCACGCAATGACGCGTGTGTTGATCAGGATTGTAGTAGAACCAATCGCATTTAGACACGTCGCGCGAGCTTATCTAAAATTCCGCGACCGTACTACTACTGCATAATGTTTCGTATCCATTGAGGCGGTACGACGTATGGTGCTGTACCACTTTGGCAACAGCAGCGGCGAGCAGGGATATGGGAACAGTCGTCCCCCTAATCACATCCTGGTGGTAAAGACTGGTAGTAGTGAAAATAAAAGCGGATGGCCTTGCTGTACCGGACCGGACGCTGCTGCTGATGCTCCAGCTCTACTAGTACACTACTGCTACTTCATCACAAAAAGGACGGGCATATACTAAACCCTTGGTCCCCTAGAAAACAGAGCGGCCAGCTACAGTACCAAAAGAAGGGCAATGCAACTGGCGGTAAAAACTAAAACTAACACTAATTCCTTTTTGCGGGCAATGCAGTGTGCCCATGTCGATGTATTTTAAGGGCAACACCCAGCTAAATAATCCATAGGCCAGCTGTAACTTTTACTGCTGTATACAGTATACTAGTACTATCAATCTACTCTGCGAGACTGCGAGAGTAAGAACTCCAGCCTTCCTGCTTCTCACCGCACCAAATCAATCTAGTACTCCACCTCTGCGAGAGTAATAACGTGCTGTGTAGTAACGGGGCGGTAATTTACCGTGACCGAGAGTGAGAGGGCTAGAGAGAATTTACTGCCCGTACCTACGTGTACGTGCTTAACTTACGGCGTCGTCCCCGAGATCGATCTGCTGCCGTGGCGACATCGGAGGTTTTCTTCTATTGCTGCTGGTACCACCACGCCACCACCGCCGGTGCATGCGTGTTTTAATGGCCTCATCGATGGACGATGCGATGCGAACGCCCTGTAGTAGTAGCAGCAGCAGCAGTAATAACGCAGGTCCGGCCGGAGTAATTAAAATTGGACTGTGAAGCAACCGACGGGGACGAACGTGGAGTGGTAGTAGGTGCACTTCAGTGGAGCCCCTACCCGTCCCCCCTCCTGCATTCCGTCCTCCTGTCCTGTAATGACCAGTGTCATCTGATCTAGGGAGGGCTGGCTCTTCTTCTCGTGGATCTGCTAGTAGTAGTAGTAGTACTACTTAATTCCTGTGCCTTCTCGTGCAATCGGTGCTTTCAAAACCCAAACAAACAAACGCAAGCTGCCACTGCTTGTGCTTGCCCGTCACACAGGCCTCATTCAATTCAAGGCCACTAACTCTGAAAGAAGGGGGCGGGGGGATTTGTTAATGCTGCCCAAAAAAACCTAGTGGTGGCGCACGAAGAAGTAGAGGCGTTGAATTGTCGTGTTTCCTCCCCTTCTTCTTTATCTGCATCTGGTGGAAGGTGTGGCACGCACGAAAAAAAACGGCTGTGGTGGAATGGGATGGGATGGGACTGATGGAATGTGGAGAGCCGGCAGATCCCACGAGACATCGGCATCGGTCGCCCCTCATTTCTGTGAGGAGCAAGCAAACCCCGCTTGCTTTTCCGGCTGCCGTCCCCTTTGGCGAAAGCCGCCGTTGCCGTTTGCCCTTTGCGCCTCCGCCGCAATGATTTTCCGCTCATAATAATCTCGATCGCTCGCTTGATTCCTGCGTCCCTCATCCTCCTCCTCGCCGTCTGGTTCTATTTCTATCTTATCGCCTCCTTCCTTCATTTCCCGGGTCTTGTTGGGCACGAGAGGAGGAGCCCATTCCATGCCGTTCTGCTGCTACCGGATCCTGCTCGTGCCGTGCGTGCCTAACGCGCGTGGCGTCGGGGCCAGAAACGTGCGGACCGTACCGTACGCCACGCGGCCCCGTGCGTCGCCATCGGTCGATGGCTTGCCTAGGAATGTAAGGTGACGGACGGATCATGGAAGCGGCGCCCGTTTTAGGAGAGGAGGAGCGCGTGCGCGCGGCGGAAGCGTCGGCAGCAATCCACCGCCGCGCTCTCTAACAACCACCCTAACGAACTGGCGCAGTACTACTACCACCTCCGCTCTCTAACCACTAGCATACCTCCACTGCCGAGCACTAGAGGAGAGAGAGAATGATTAGGGTAATCAGGAGGAGGCACTGCCTGGCTAAGCACCCTACTTACTGCTAAGCACGACGGACGGACGCCTCGAGCTTAGGTAGGGGCAAATGATTTCGCCGCGCGCTCCGACCGACCGGCCGTGCTACTACTACTAGTACTACAGCCCCGCACGGATCTCGATCCCGGCGCTCGGATTTTCACGCGCCCCTTTTTTGGTTACCCTTTAGCGGCAAGCTAAGCAAGCAAGAGCAATCCAAAAGAATTTTAACGAACTTTTTTTAACGGCACGAACAAAACAATCGGTGGCCAGTTTCCAACTAACCACCAACAAAATTGACAGCGCAACTCGTACAAGGCAAAAACGCAAATGAAATCGAAGTCTTCTGATGCTGAATTGAAATTGAAAGAAAATAAGAGGAATTCGAGGGATGGGGATTGTGGGGACGGGGGCGTACCGTTGGGCATGAGCTTGGGGTCGACGACGAGCTCGCCGTGGATGCGTAGCCCGACGATCATCTCCGAGAAGCAGTGCACGCGGCGGTCGTTGCGGAAGTCGACGACCTTGTAGTTGGTCAAGCGCTCGAGGACGGCGCCGTAGCGGCCGAGCCACCAGTAGTGGTACTCGAGCACGACGAAGACGACCTCGCCGGCGAACCGTTGCGCCGTGACGAAGAGCGGGATCAGCCCGTCGCTGAACTCGTGGTACACGTTGCCCGTGTACCCGCCCGTCGAGAGCACCACGGCCGGCACGCGGTGCCGCACGTCGCACCGCCGGCGCAGTTCGCTGCTGCTCGCGTTGAAGGCGCCCGGCACGGGCACCACGGTCACCTCGTCGATGGTGCTCATGATGCTGTCCTCGAACTTGCGCGTGTACGGACGCACCTTCTCCGGCGCGGAGCTCCCGCGCGGCGCGCCGTACAGGAACACCGACGACGTCGAAGGGTCCGTGCGCGCGTCGCCGCGGAGGTAGCACACGTCGCTGCGGTAGTGGCTACGGTCGCAGCACAGCACGCCCCCCTCCTCGCCCTCGCCGTGACCGGCCTCACCTGCGCGCGCCGCGCCAGTTTCAATTCGATTATTGAGCAGCTAGCTAGCCAAGCTTAGCTTCCCGGATGATTTTAGCAAGCTAGTAGCTGAGGAGTGATTCCAAACCAACCCAACCCAACCCAACCCAAGCAAGCAATTGAAGGAACTCACCGTTGATGAAGGCGGAACAGGGGAGGGAGGCGACGGAGCGCGTCTCCTCGCGGGCCTCCAAGCTGTTCTGGTTCGACGGCAGGTGGGTCTTGAGCGCCTCCAAGTCGTCCCGCAGCTCCACGCGCTCTGCGGAGAGAGAGGAACGAGTCGCCGTTTCAGCACATCGAAAGGGAAAAACAAGCGACCAATCCAGCAATCCGTGCTGTAGCGGCGACAGCAACGAGGAAGGATTGGGAGCTGGGGGGTGGTACCTGAATCAGATGTGGTGACGACGAGGGAGGAGCTGGGGATGCGGAGCACGGTGAAGACGCTGTACAGGGTGAGCACGAGCAGCGGCACCAGGCGGCACACATACCGGCTCCTGCCGCCGCCACCAGCGGCCTTCTTGTGCGGGGGCGACGGCGGAGGGGACCTCCGGATCCACGACGAGCACAAGGAAGGGGCAGAGGACGGCTTGCTGGGCTTGTGATGCTGCGGCACCTGCATCATCTCTCTCTCCTTCTCTAGGCTCCCTTCTCCTCCTCCCTCCCTCCCTCTCACATCGGCATGCTACGCCGCCGCGCGCCGCTCTGCTTGCTGTCTTGCTTTGCTGCCACGCGCGCGCGCTGAGACACCACAGCTCACCGGTTGACCCTCAGGCCAAATTGGGCGCGGGGTATATACAGCTCGGAGTCCTCCTCGACGTGGGGGAATGGTACTAGCGACTTCTGGCAATCATATTCGTGGGTGGCGTTGGGGAAGAGGAGTAGGAGGAGAAGGTGGGCGGTGGTGGAGGAAATGAAGAAGAGGAATACGGACAGAGCATCGGACTCTTCTTCTTCACATGGAGGACACAACACAAGAGGGGAAACACCAAAACAGGGTGTTTCGATGACGTTAATTATGTGCGACCGCGGGCGCTAATTCGAGCTTCCCTTCCGCTTCCTCCCCCGCTGTCTGCAGGTAATCCGTAATTCGGACCGCTTCGCTCAGTCAGAACGATATGGCCTTGCCGGTTTGTGTTACAGAAACGTAAACATTGGTCGAGTGGGGCTTTTCGGGCTGGGCCTAGGGTGGTAATGCTGGGAGCAGGGATTGAAACAAGCCGAAAAAATAATGTTTGGTTATCCAGGGAATGCTGGTGATTATAGAAGATTTATTATTATTTTTACTCCTTTTTCCTCTTTGACCATTTGTTATTCACCACACATCTCTATGTCGTGCATGTTTTTTGTTTGTTGCCCTTTCTATCTTTGTCTTTCGGCTACATACAATCTAGCCATCACATCTCTTTGATATCTTCCGTTTGTTAATCCTTATATCTTTGCTTTGTGGTGGTGATACGGCGGTAGGGGATGTGATACATTGATACCCAATAACTGTAGTACTGGATCATGACATGAGTGAAACCTTAACTCGTTTTTTAGGTCAAATTGATGCGTCGTCATTTATGTGCATGGTCAAAAGCATAGTTTGAATCGAACCATATCTATGTTCGACTTATTGGTTGTTTGAAATTGCGAAAGAATTAACAATTTGTATTGTCCAAGCAATAGTAGTGCAATGTTTTTTGTTGTATAGTAAATGTAAATAAATCATTACATTAATTTAAACTTGTACTAACCTCTCAAGTTCATGAGGTATGATTTTACTATTTCGGTGATCCGCTTAATCACAATATGCACCTAGCTTGTATAGTTTGAAAACTAGCATTCTCAAGGTGACTATTGTAACGGGGGGCGAATTAAGAGCCGGATTTCCCCCGAGTCTTTTATAGGAGGGGACATACAAATGTCCCATTTTAGGCATCCTATTACCGCTTGAGAAGCATAACGACGCTGTAACACCTTGCTAAACGTAACCACACATCTCCACCACCCCCGCTCGTTGTATGCATCCTGGCAAGTGCGAAATCACCCGGGCGGGCGACGGTGCTTTACAAAGAAACATGAGAACACCAGCTTGAAAGACAAGCGTGTCATATATTATGATCCCAGGACGTTGGCGCGGTCTGTCGTCGATCGTAACGGACCCGGTCCCAGTCCCGACCGCGAACAAGAGCAGCATGCGACGGCCGCTCCAGCGAGATCAGCCAGCCAAAGCAAAGCCACCGCCACCGCGCGGCAGGCAGCCAGGCAGGGGTCTCAACTCTCAAGTCCCAACAAACGCGCCACACGCTTTGCTTCACCACGCTCCACACGCAACGCAAACAGCACAGGCCCCCGTTTCTTCATTCTCATTCCATTTTCCATCCCGCACGCCCGCCGCGGACGCCCACGAAAGGAATGACGAAAAGCGGCCTTTTTCCAACCTGCCGCAGCCGTGAAATTCTTGGATTTCGGCGGGCGTTCTACTCCGTCCCAAGAAAAAGCGCGGATCCTCCTCCTGTACTCTGTCGCACGCACGGTCCGCCGCCCGGCCCCGGCAACGGCTCCGCTCCCTTCCTTCCCCGCCGCGGCCGTGACAGCAGCAGCCAAAAGCCAGCCAGCACACGGCTTCCTTGCACGCGCAAGAGGGTTACGTTACGTCTACGTGGTCCGGCAGGCGCAGCAGAGGGCAGGGTGAGCCCCGCCGGAAGAATAACGCACGCAGGGGGATAATGGCGACATCAAACACACGCTGCACCAGGATAAGAAGGAGAAAAGCGTGCTTAGTCGTGGGGTCACGACGACACGGATTAGCACCACGCTTTTTGGTGCTCCCCCTACAAAAACGGTGGCCGATTATTAGTGGCGGTGGGTGAGTGAGCACGCTCCCGCCCAGGACAGGAGCTCGCTCGCTCAACTCGACGCCGACGATTATTTAAGCGAGCGGTGCGCGAATTCGGATCAGATTCTCGACCGACCGATCGATCGATCGATCGGGCCCGTGCCCGTGGGATGCGTCGGGGGCTTAATAATATATGAGCGCCGAGTTAGTGACGACGCACCCGTGTTTATTTTTTATTCTTCTTTATTCTGAGGCGCAGCTGCGGCTGCTTTCCTTTTCTTGAGGACGTTGTGTGATCATGCGCGTGTTTTGTTTATGGAGAGAAGAGATGGTCTCGTTTGTTGCAGCTAGGAGGAAGGAAAGGAAGTCGTGGTGTTTGTCCGGAAGAAATGATAGCGACGAAAACTTTTAAGGCTTTAAGTAATTAAGAACGGGGGAGGAGGGCACAGCACAAGGTGAGGTCACTGTCCCGGCCGTCTTACCGGCCGCCTCCTAAATCGTACTACTGCACTACTACTACTACTGCAGTATTAGTAATAGTATTGCAGTTGTATGTGGGATGAAGAAGCTTCCATTTCCATTGGTGGGGAATAAACACTCCTATGATTACTGCTACTGTCCTGCGCGCTCACGGGTTATCGCTGACGATCGAGAATTTTTTCGATCCTGTACACTGCAAGCATATACTACCCATGTGGTCCTCGTACCACACACACATCGGTAGTAATCCGTAGCACCTTGCTACGGAATCCTGTTAGTAATTGTCACCAACATCCGTCCCCGTGTACTCCATTCCACCAGGCGGCATTTTACCAGTGAAGAACCGTCTGTATCTCTGTGCGAGAGAAGCCGAGTACGTGTCGTGAACTGTGCATGGCGCGGGGACGGGAAGGGACTGTTCCGTTCTGGCTTCTGCGCATCGCGTACTCTTCTGTGCAGCGTCGTCCCTCTCTGTCCTGCCCGTGCCTCCGACACGACGCCCCAAACCCCCAACAGTAGTGGCGCCTGTACTACGTGCCGGCCGGCACTGAACTCTCCGGGCGCAGTGTCACGGGCCGTGATCGTCCGTCCCCCCACCCCAACCGGCTGGGCTGGGTGCCGACCGCCGCCGGTAAATCCAAAAGGACAGGCGCCCAACTCTCCCTCGCTTATACTTCGTACGCGCGTAGGAGTGCTACTGCGGTTGCCGCATCTGGATCGGCAGGTGTTCCCTCCACGGAGGAAATTATTGCCGGCCGGGGTCCCCGTCGTCGTGTCACGGAGCAGCAGGGGAGCCGGTTGTTGCTGGTGGTGGCGCTGCCCGAGTTCTGCCTGCGTCCAATTCATTCCTCCTTACACCGCAGCGCGGCGTACCGGCACCGAAACTGAAGCGCTTGTAGAGGCAGGCGACCCGGCTCAGCAGCATCTATCATCACCACCTCCCACCGGCCGGCCGGCCGGCCGGCGTGTCCGTGTCCCCACGCACGCCGGTAACTTTCCTCTCCGTCCTCGAGTTGAGATGAAGCGTTTCCTGGAGTTTTACCACGTACGTGCGTGCTACTAATCCTTCCCCAGTTAACCACGAGCGAGCCGGATCAATCATCGACCATTCATTAGAAACGTGCAGTGGGCAGCAGGGCCAGGTGCGCGTCCGGCCGGCATCTCGAGTCCAACCAAACCATATGCGTCGGTGAACGCCAAGCTCTCGGTACCGGGTCCCGTCCCTTTCCTCGTATAATTGTGCGGCCTTTTTTCTCTCGTGGCGCGCCCGGGGGCCCGTCCTCTTGTGTCTGAGATCCTGCTACCGCAGCTGCCTACCTCCCACACTGGTTTGCCCTGGCGTCGCCTGGAGTGGAGTGGCAGTGTGCGCGGCAAGGGAACGCTGCTGCGTCTGGGTGCCGGCCGGTTGTCGTGCGCGGACCGGCCCGGTCGGTAGGGCGTAGCAGTACTATGATTTTAGCTTCGAGTGCACACCATCTGCTGTATCTACTGATTCCAGGCGGGTTGGTGGGCGCCACCGTTAAACATACTACAGTACCAGTGTACCTCGTCGTCGGCTTTTTCCTTCCTGGCACGACGCCGGCGGGGGCAGGGAGCACGCACGGCTGGCCGGGCGGGCGCGCTGGCATGGCATGGAATGAATCCGGTCCGGTGAGATCTCGCGCAGCGGGTTGGTGGAGCGTTCGACCCGTTCTGAAACCTGAATACAGGCCGTGGCCATGGTTTACTATAGCTAGTACTAGTACACCGTTAGCATTACAATTATACAGAGTTAAAAAAAAATGGAGGGAGGATTTATAGTAGACTGAGCACTATTGTAACCACGATCAAGCTAGTAAGCAACTCTTGGATCTATCTCGCTAAATAAAAAACCCACTCGTGTGCCTGAAAAGATCTGACACAACCTGCTCATTCATATACAAAACCGGTGATGGTCAGCACGTTGCCATTGTCTCCACGCGCGCCCCGCCTCGAATGCAGTTGTTTAATTAGTAATTCTGCTCGCATCATCAACAGGAGGGGTCGGAGGCGAGAGAGAGGGATCCAACAGGCAACAGCACCGCTGCTGCACGAGGGAGGAGGAGGCCGCCGGGGCCGGGGGATGGGAAAGAGGGAACCAGAAAGCATTGGAGTATTTATCAAGAGCAGCCCCTGCATGCTGCTTCGATCGATCGCGACGCCGCCTTCTGATCGACGATTCTGCAGGGAATGGGTTAAACGCTCGTGTCACGCAGGCTGCTGCTCATGAACGGTAAAATAATATTCTCCCGCGACGCACGCCGCGCGCGCTTCGCTCTTCCTGTCCCGGCTCGGCCGGGCCGCGCCTGCCTACCTACCACCACGGCGGGCAAATACTCCGTCGACGGCTCTGGTTGAATTGAATATGTACAGGGGAAAGGACAAGGGCAGCACGAGGGTGTCTCTTCTTCCTCTTCTTCTTCTAGGCCGTGTTATGCAGTCATATTCCGTTTGCCACTGACGCTTACAGTCGTAGCTAGTGTTTCTTTTCTCTGTTCTGGACACTTCGTATTTGCAGAGTTTGACCGAGAAGGCATCACGGCTTTTAATTAAGCCACGATCGAGCCGGCGGTGTATCCGGGATTGGGTACCAGTTTGTTTAGGTCAAGCACGCGAGCCATAATTTTTTCTTAGACAGAAAAAAGGCTACTGCTACACCAAAACCAATTTCAGGGGCGTAATTGGTCCAACGTATACGACGTGTGAGACAAATGATAAGTACTACCATTTTCTTTCTTCCGTCGTTAGGACGGCTGGAAGAAGCATGTGCGCTCTTTAAGTGGTCTGTACCCGTGTAGTACAGTATAAGGTCGAGGCTGCCGGTCTTTTGGACACCGACATTATGTATATACCACCAAGTCCAAATGTATACTACTCCGTCAGGAACTTTTTTATTCGAGCTGTCAGGAATAGTTTTGTGACGGCAAACCGTCACGTAAATTCTGACTTTTCATGTGCACGGATTGGAGCATGACGGTAGCGGTCACGGATGATCACCTTTGCTGACGGTTTCTAGCAGTCAGCTATCACCTGTTTTCTGGTAGTGATATATGTTCTCACGTGTGAGAATATATAGCGAGCCAAGCATCTTTTATTTTCCTCTGTCTTCTAGTAGCAAATTAATAATGGAGAAAAAAGAACTGCAAGCACATCAGTGCCATCCACCTAGATCAGCCACGAATTGCGGACAGTAGTGATTGCGGAGGATTGCGTCAACTTCGTCCAAGATTTGCATCGCGTCCCGACGTCCTGTCGTCCCGTCCTGGCCAACGTACGTACGTACGCGATTGTTAGTTTCGGAGGTTTTGTTATTGGTGCGTTGTAGCATATATAGCCTGTCACACATATACTGTATGTCAAGATGAGTCGTAATACTCCAGACACAATATATAATAATTCTGTTAAACATCTATATATATGTCAAGATTAGTATTATAGCTCACTGTGTGTGTAATGCAAATTTTTTTTTTCTTACGTATGTCAGTATGTGTGACAAACTCTCATCATCATAAGAGTAGACTGTTTATTTAACAGCAAAACGTACAACGATCTACTACAGTACAACCCTTTCGCGATGATTGGTGACAAGTATACCTACCTAAGTTGCCTACTCCACTGACGCTAAACGTACTACCCCCTGAATTAAAAGAAACATTAGGGCAAAGCATCGAGTTTGAAGCAATCGTCTGAAGAACTGCTTGCCACTACCACACGATTCTTCTATTTGTTTCATTGTCGTCTTCATTTTTGCAATACTAATACAGAACTAGTACTGATAATGATGAGCAGTACTATAGCCGCCCGATGGATCGATCGGAACAAATAACGGTACGAAAACAAAAAGGCTGGTTTGAAGGGATATATATTACTGCAAGTAGTTGGTCGGTGTAGTTGTGGGAGTAGTTGGTCCCTGCTGAACCCTTTTGAGGCAACAAACCAAGATCCATCCTCCTTGTCGTCATAGAACTCACAAGCGAGCGACCGATTCACCCAGGTGATCTCGTGAAATACTAGTAGAGAAGGGAAATGTGTCAACGGACACGTACGAACGTGTGCCCCAGGAATCATTCTCAGATTTTTAACGGCTGGAAGAAACACGCATGGAAAGTTCCCGCGCACGTAGTCCGCTCTCTGTTCCAGTTCAAGGAATTATATTCTCGCGGCCGGCTCGCTCATAGATTAGATGCTCCAGGCCCAAAGCATTTTGATTGATGTGCAAGGTAGTACTCTCTCCTATCATTGTTCTCTCGCGCATGTGTGGCCCAGTCGTCTTTTGCAGGAATAGGAAAAAGGTCGTCAAAAGATTATCACAGACGGATACTACAGATCATTGTTTTTAGTATAAGAAAGTATAAAGCGAAGGTTGGTTTTGAGATGGCCCAAAAGTTGTTAGGAATCCCTAATTAATCAGATAATCATGCTTCTTTGTATGGTTGCGTTATTAACACGCACCAGATCGACCTGCCAGTACTGCTGTCTTCGTGTTATTACATTCGGCTTGCGTCCAGAGAACGAAGGGTCCAGCTGCTAAATGCGAGGATCTACTACCACGCAACAAACTGTAAAGTAAAGGACATTTCACAGGCCATGCATCGGTTCAGATCGAGCGCGATAACCGGTGGATCAGATGCATAAAGCAGCTGCAAGACAGAATGATTCATCAAACGAGTGCTGAACTGTAGACTGCATACCGCGTCCTTGTCCTTGCTTGCAGAGTTTTTTTTTTTAAAAAAGAACTGGCAGGTGTTGTACCGTTTCATCAAAGAAGAAATAAAATGTCTAGAATACAAACTCAAAAAAGTCTTAAACTGCCTAGCGACTACAGTTGCCAATGCAAGTTACGTGTGGAAACAAAAGAAACCAAAACAAGAGAAGTTCCGTAACCCCGCTCATGGCGGCTTGAAACAGAGCCAATGGTTCACCGCTATTGACATTCTACGATTGGTCATCTTGGACTGCGTGATTGTTCTGTTGTGTTCTCCATGCCAAATGATACGCTTCAATCTCCTCCTTCGCTAGCATCGCTACGTGCGATGGTTCCCTACCCACTCTTTGGAATACTCTTCGATTTCTTTCCTTTCAAACGTTCCACCAGCTGTACAATATATAGCCTATAATCTTTTTACGATCAACCGTCCGGATATGTGGAACCGCTGCTTTGAACCAGTCCGCGATCTGTGTCCATTCATCTGATCGGTCAAGTACCAAGCACCAAACAGATAGTATATACTATGGTGATACCAAGTACCAAACCTGGGATCCGATCGGTCAGTTTGGGTGACCAGAAATCGGTTTGCTTTTGCGTGTAGCTGGTTCCGCTTTCAGTCCCCCGTGCACGCAAGTCCTCAGCTTTTGCAAAGAAAAAAAATGCACTGGGTAAGCCTGTGTTTTTGTTTGTCTCCGTAGGGCAGAGAAAGAGAGACAACTACCTACCTGTACTATTAACAATTCCAACATTAGAGATCTGATACTCAACCACTGCCATAGTTTACTGCCAGGAACTAAGCTCATATTATAAATTAAATTATAGGTGCGTGGGCGTAAGAGAATGTGTTTCAAAAAAAGTGTCGTCTAATAAAGGGATGGACGGATGGATTCAGAGTGTTGGTTGCACCTGCACAATATTATGTATTACTATTACTTAGCACGATTCATGACCATTTTAACAGAAATTTCCCGTTGTTGCAAGATATATAGGTTGAACACAAGGGTAGTTCTTCGAAGAAGAGATATGATGATAGAATCTTATGTATGTGAATTCTTCCTATGGCAGAAGGAGCAGACAATCATGCATCTCTTCTTGAAGTGCAACTTTGCAAAAAAAATTGTTGGACATCAATTGGAGTGCAACTTTCAATTGGTTCAAATAAAAGTCCGTAGGGGCATGCCCCTCCAGTTATTTCAACAAGAAAAGGAATTTCCCGTGACTTCTGTGAATTATATCGTTCTCTATGAAACTTCTAGACGAAAGTATGAGGGTGCGGATATACTACGAATCCCCATATTGCAAATTGAAACAGTGCTTTTTTTTAATGTACACACACATTGGTAGTATTGAAAATCAATGGGCACTGATAGCAGCTTACCACCAACAGTGGTGGTGAATAGTAAAACGTACCAACAGAGACCCTGGATGGTGGTTGCACGAAGCTGATCTCACTTGATGGATGCTATGTGTCCCTTTTTTGTGCTAATAACAAATCGCGATAAGATTAGATACGTGGAACTTATTAATTAGGGCCCGTCTAGGTGTTTTTGAATCGGAGAAGCTACCGTGTGCCAATCATTCCGGCGTCAGCGCTGATTGAGTAGAGACCGTGATAGTGCAGTTTGGATATGTAACTTTTCTAGACGAATCTTTTTTCTCTTTTCCTCGATGTTATAATTGACGACTTATCTCCTTGAAAAAGAAGCCAAAGGGGACTCGTGTGAATGTGCGGTCTTAAAAGGAATTATTTTTGAAACAACTCGAACCAGTCATATCTATTGCAATATGGGCACTTCAGTAGTATTTCACTAATGTGTACAGTGTTGGCGTACAAGTGCAGAACTTTCGTGAGAACCTCAATTTCATCCTTTTAACTTTCAGAGAAGTCAAATTTATCCTGCACTTTGAGTTTTGGCTCAACCTCATCCCCTCCTTCGAGCTGGATGTCCATGTCAGCAAGTGGTCATAAGAGGAAGATGGTGTCTTTTGGAAGGTCTAAATCCATTGCTCAAGCATATGGAAAAGGTGGAGTGCCTCTGTTTTAATTAAAATTAGTGTCAGTCGGTAATGGCAGCTGCAAAGACAACTATCAAATTAACCTGCCGCCAAGCAAGCGCAAATATCCAATCTACACCTTATAGGATGTGGGAAAGTAGGCTAAAGTAACAGCTCAAAAAATTCCGAAACCAACCTGTGTCGTGTCTAAAGTTGTCTGCTGTAGTCATTTTATTTTGAACCTGTAAGTTTGTTTAAACATGTTTGGCTTTTGTTGTCCTTTGTGTAAAATCTTTAGTTGCATTGAGAAGTGGTACCATCAATTACATTGTAATTTACAGTATACATTGTAATTATATTGTAACCCGACGTCTATAGCCAGCTAGCGGGATTGCTTAAGCAAAAAGAGCAGAGACGGTAGTTACAGAGTGCTGCAGTCTCAAGAGCAAATGGACTAGCTGACATGGACATCGGAGGGACGGGATTGAACCAAAACCAATACTTCAGAGACGAATTTGGCCTCTTTGAAAGTTCAAGGACAAAATTGAACTCGTAAGGCCTCGTTCGGCAGTAGACGTATCAGCTATCAGCTGGAATGGGAGTGGATTAAGGGGCATCTAATACCTAACTCTCTTGTTGGGGATTCAATCTCCTCCATTACCCCTTAGGACTCGTTCGGTTTTGCGGGGAAGAAGTGGGATTGAGAGAGATTGAAAGGATTAGTTCCGCAGCTAACTTGTAATGGCTTGAACCTCCTTCATTACACTTCATTACTAGTGGTTTATCAGAGGAAAGGGTTAGCCGAGAGCGCCCTTAATCTCCTTGGAAAGAAAAATAACCGAACATGCCCTAGAGCAAGTTGAATGACGAAGCTCACTCTAAAAATGTGATAATAATGTACTCACTTATCTTCATAGGTAATAAACAGATAGAAACGTACACTACTTTTCTAAGGAGTATTAATCAAAACAGGAGCGGCAAATCTCTATCAACATTTTGGGCAACCTCAACCCTCATGTTTTTTATGCTTGCCACACAGATATATATTGATATACAACAATACTTTGTAATACAGTAATTCACTCATTGCCATCAGAGCGCACAACCGATGCAACAGATTATGATGGCCACAGCAGCTTGTAGGACGGGGCACGGCTAGGCACTCCACAGTCCCCATTATGCCAAACTAACAGAAGCCATCAGCACAGCCACCAATCAAGTAAAGATACAAGACCACTATCAATTAAATTAATGTTCAGGTCCAAACCTGTACACTGGTATAAGATACACTGGAACAAAGACAAGGTGTCAGACACATAATTATACATACGTAAACTAAAAACCTAGGTGGTTATCAACTCTATTTTAACTATCGCTGTCTCTTCTCATTCCCAGTTATCAACAAGAAATATATCCTGCCATGCCCGCGATGATATTAACTATGTGCAACTTGCAACTCCACTGCAGATTGATATCTTAACTAAATTTGAAATACTGCAAAATGGAAGGGAGCAAGAAATCGGGTATGGGGGTCAAAAGAATACCACAAAACTATGAAGAAAAGCTATTAGAAGCCTCTGCCTATGACTAGACATCATCAAGAACGATATCAGCAGGGTCCCCGATCCATAGCCTATCCCTCCAACGAAATTTTATCCTCAGCTTTCCATTTGCATCAACGCCTACAACCTCACCTTTGCTCGCATAGGTCTCCATTCCCCAACCCCACCTTGGGGATACAAGACCAGGTCGTATTCGTATTTTGTCTCCTTGCCGGAAGGGCCTCACTTTCTCAACCTCCCATCCTTTGCAGAGCCATAGCCTCTCACAGAAACAGAAAGCAATCCAGAGCTCTCCATCCTCAGCTCGGTGGACCACCCCTATGCTGTTATGGTTCACATCACCCCACTGATATGTGGGGGTTGCAATGGAATCCTTAACTTTCACCCAGTCTCCGACGCAGACCTCCTCCTCTTCCTCCACTTTCTCCACCTCTGCTGGGTCTATTAACCAAGCCCTTGCACCAGCTGGTGTATGAATCCTTAATTTTCCATCAGCATCAATAGACGAGATTGTCCCAACGCTTGAATGATTATGATTGGACCAACCAAATCTTGGCTGGCGGATAGAGCCTTTGATACGAACACGCTGCCCAACAACAAACCTGTTAACTTCTTCAAGATGACTAGAAAGCCCTACCCACCTTTCCTGCTCACCACAGAATGCCACATGGATGGTCCCATCCCAAACATCTTCATGATATCCAACACCATGCACCACGCCAATGCTACCAGGCTTGAGGGACTTCCAATGATCCGCATCAGCCCTCAGCCTAACCCACTTTCCAACCTCAAAGATTTTCTCGATTTCGAGATCTGCGGGGTCACCTCTCCACAACCCAGGCACACCAAAGAAGGCTACTCTTAGTTCTCCATCAGCATGTACACCAGCAACTATGCCTTTAGAATCAGGGTTTGCATCTCTCCATCCCCACCTAGGCTCTGAAAGCCCAGCACGGAACCGAACATGCTGACCAATCTTGAGGGGCTGTACTTTCTCAATATCCGTGTTGTGTGCCAACCATTTTCCGTTTCTGAAACAACCAGCCAACTCCAAGTAACCAGTGTCCTGAATGCTATGGACCACCGCGATGCTTATTCTACCTACGCTCCAATCATATGTAGGTCTGCTACCAATACTTGGCTTCAGCCGTACCCAATCTCCAACCTCAAAAGCTGAGAGCCTCTCAGCATCACCTGGAGCTACCTTCCACAAACTTTTCCTACCAGAAACCTTGATATTTAAAGTCCCATCCATGTCAATCCTTGATATGGCTCCAATGGTTGCAGCAGTTTCATTAGACCATCCAAGGCGTGGCTGCGATATGGAAGGTGACACGTGCACCTTCTCCCCAACCTCAAAAGGCTGTGCCTTCTCCACATCTGCCACTGAGCAGAGAAAAAGCTTGCTTCTAAAACAGAAAGCAACACCCATATCACCATCTTCTTCTAGACTGTGAACTATCCCAATACTATTACGAGTCACATCCTCCCATCCATACTTGGGTGATGGTACTGTTGCTTTGATTCTAACCCAATCACCAACCTACAAATACGAGATGAGCATAAAATTAATCTGCTCCATCAGCAAAGCTAGAGAACTTACAATTCAAACAGTAAGGATATTATACCTTAAAGTTCTCAATCTTTTCCATGTCTGATGGATCCGCCTGCCACGTTTCAGGCCGATTGGGAATATCAATAATGAGTAGACCATCACTCTCGATGTCTACTATTTTTCCCACACTGTGATGTGTCTCACCACCCCAGGCATATCTAGGCTCCGCAACAGACCTCTTAACACATACTTGGTCACCAATCTGGAAAATGCACAGATATGAGAAAATCATATTAAGCAAAACCAACATAAGCCATCAAAAAGCCACATAAAAGAATATATGCAGGGCAAGCTCGCCATTACTGTGTTTCCTTGCTCTTTATCAGCGGATGAATCAATAGCAAAACATTTATGTTATGGCTCTTAAAAGAAGTTTTTTCACTTAGCTCACAAATTCAAAGGGAAGTCAAATAAACGAGAAAAGCTACCATATTATTGAAGGAACCCTTAATGTAATGGATAAATGTAAAAGACAGACTACATGAGATTAACTGGTAAATTGCTAAGAGATTTACCTTGAAGGGATCCACATGTTCCACCTCCTCTGGTTCACACAGCCATGGGTTGGATAAATAGCAGAGTCCCAATAGAAGACTGCTATCTGGTCTGATGGAGTATACAATACCAACACTTCCAGGAGTAATAGACTCCATGCCATGTACAGCAACTGTCAGTGAGGGACGAATCCGTACCCAATTACCAACCTTATACTCTTCAACCCTTTCAATTTCAGCAGGATCAGCTCTCCATCCCCTAGATGCTCCAGGAAAACCAACCCTCAAGATCCCATCATCATCAACACACAGAACTGTACCAATGCTATCCCGCGACTGGCCACGCCATCCAAATCTGACAATAGAATATCATATGATGAGCAAAAATGGCAATTTTCACTTGACAAACAGCCTGTAAGATCAATGTGGCATTGGCTTAATTATCCAAGACATTTCACAGCTTATTAGGTTACCACATTGTTGGTGGCCATGGTCTAAAAGTTGATCTCTGCTGAAAGAATGAACCAACAACATTGACATCATAAAGTTTTTGAACTTTATTGTTTGCAGCAGGCAGAAGCAATAAACTCAGTTTATGCAAATGGCAGAAGTACAACATTTGCAGATTATCATCACTTCAATCGCATTAAATCATTTAAGAGCCAATAGTGCATCAGTTTAAACTTACAAAGTTAAATGTAATCAGAACAGAGACTTGATGGTCTCGTCAAAGTTAAACTGAATTACAAGTTACGAGCATGATCAGTACCAGTAAAGAGCCTGGAACAATAGAGTGAACATGTATATAAGGCAATAAGAATGTATTGTCAAAAATCATTGGAGCCTTTTACGTGCAGGAACTGATAAAATACAAAGGGTAGGTCTCTACACCAGTACCGTGTTTAATGTCAGCAGAGGCAAAACATTAGGTTTTTAGTGATTGGCAGTATTTTATCTGGACATCCACATAAATAACAAAATGGCTCAACATGGTTTTGGAGAGACTAAAAGAAAAAAGTAAGCCAGTGGTCCAGCAAATAAAAGGAAATTGAAATTCCTGAACTAATGTTGTGCCTCCTATGGATATATTAGGCATTGCTCTATCAAACTCATAATGCCCATGAGGCAAGCAATAGGTTGCAGTAAGTGGTATAACAAAGATATGAAGGAATAAGCTGTATTTACCTTGGCTCTGAAACATCCGGCCTGAGCTGCACATGTTGGCCCCTATTTAATGGAATGACTTTGATAACTTCACTAGTCAAAACACGGGCTTCTCCAGTACAAAATGACACGACAAGTTGATCACTGTCTACTATTGACTGGACAAACCCAATGCTTCTGGGTCCAGCACCTTGCCACCCAAAAGCCGGCGAAGTAACAGTTCTTTTAAATTTCACCCAATCCGCCACCTCATACCTGGTTACAAAATTAAGCAAATACATTATTAGAGAAATTTGGAAGTAACAAGCCCCTTCGCTCAAATTTATTTGCAGACCTAGAACAACTGTAGTTATCTTCTAAAAATATGTGATTATAGATTCACCGTTAGAAGTACATCAATATCATTCCAAATTGTTTAGCTAACATATGAATAGATATAAGTATGGTGAAAATTGTGTATAGTAGACCGTTAGTATCAAAATCATGTAAAATAAACCAAAGGTAGTATTCAAATTGGCCAGCCAGGACTTTTAAGGTTTCCAAAGGGCCTCTAGGAGTGGTTAGGAAGCTCAAGCGGCACTTCTCAGGTCCTGGGTTCGATTCCCCATGGGAGCGACTTTCATGTCTGGGGTTATAAAAATCCCCTCGTCCGACTCCGCACCAAAGCACAGGTTAAGAGCCGTCCCAACTCATGTGGGCTCGTGGCTCCTTGTGTAGGGTGGAGGAAAGGAGGTTCGGTGGTTTTCTTGATCTGCGTGAGAGATCTTCTCTTTTAAAGAAAATGCTCGGGGGCAGTCATAACCCCCGCAAATCAAGTTTTTGAGGACTTAAAATTGCCAAAATTGCAATGAATTTTAGTCGATATTTATAAAAGGATCAATAAAAGAATAGTATCTTTCATAAAATCCAATATGCTTTGATCAAACTATCTCGAAATGATTTCATTGTGGGTAAAATATTTGGCTTTGGAGCTGTATGGCCAAAACACTTGAAATATTTTAATGTTATCACAGATTGAAAAATATAGAAAAAGACAGTTTCACCGAATCACAGTTCCAATCAACAAACAATGGTCAGCTAAGGTCATGATACGGCAGAGATATGGGCTGAAAGAGCAAGAGGAATTTACCCCTCGCTGCCATATCATCAGACATACTTCAGCATATGTGGCAGCTGTTAACAACATGATGACAGCAATATAACAAGACATGTGGGATGTGGATGGTCAGATCTGTTGTCGTTGTCTAGAGTGGAAGTTCGTAAATATGGTTTGCTTGTACGTACATTGAAAAGCATACACGTATGAAACCGTACCCTAAAAGTGTAGTACCATGGTAGCATAAAAATTATATGCTGTTCCATAACATTAAATCTTAATCAACACAGCATGAGTTCCTTACATAGTCGGCGAGAGATGAACTCCTTTGTCTTCAAGCGTTTCCATAAGTTCTTCAGAAATCCACTCTCGTGGTAGCCTCTCCAGAAAGTCTTGCAGCGTCCAGCCTCTATAGTTTACAGTAATATTGTTCAAACTTGTTAACCTTATGTAACAACCAAACTTTGTAACATAACTAACCAACCTAAATATTTTTCTCCACACAATCACAACTAAATTCAAGGGAAATATTAAACAGCACTTGAAGGAAACTGTTGCAGCTTCAAAATTGTCACAAAACTGAAAATAATATTTCATATCAAGTTGTGTGCTATTTCCTTAGCAGCAGCATACAATAATAGTGTGGTGTACCATGCAGAATATCCCTTGAAAAAACAGATAAACACATGTGGTGCACGCGCACCCACTACAATATCAAAGATGGGAATCTGGTCCATTTCATTAATTGCTCACCTGTGGTTTCTCACATCAACAGCAGGTGATGGCTGTTGTAGCATTTGAACAACCCATGTAAGATTTTCACGAATCATTTTGGCTGCATCAGCAGCTATGTGAAAAGCATTATCACCATCATCGTCCTAGTTGACCAAATAGAATAATATTAAATCCATAATATAACTTGGTGCAAAGATACAGTTGTATAAAAACATATTTGAATAAGATAATAAAGGTAAAAATATTGCCATAACCTCTGTTCTGTGTACCCTAACTATAGAATAAAAAATGAGTCCATCAGAACCTGGAAAACTAATAGCATAAAAGAAACCATGCAGAATACTGAGAAAAGGATGAACCTACAGCTAATACCAACTGCATAAGGATGAGCACTTAATATCAATACAAGTGCATTCAATGGATGGAACAAACGGCAACTTCATCAGCATGCACTATGCAAGAAAAAAAATCAGCCAGTAGGGGAAGACCGCCCTCATGGCTTTCTTTGTAGAGAGCTCTGGCTCACACCCCGGTGGATCAGATCCTTACACGTGCTTTGAGCCCACCTTAGCCCCTACACGAGGATCCCCACCCCGAAACAGGTCAGAGCATCCCCAACAACTGTGTAATTGGGGCTGTAAAATAAAATATAAAGATAATGTAAGAATCATTTGTATGGATCTTGAGCTATATGTTGGTGCTGTAAAATCTATCCTCCCTGTCATTCTCTTATGCATTTCATTGAGTGCCTTAAGGTCTTCCGCCATGGCTGAGTTGTCGTCCATATTGGGGAGAGGGGTGGCCACCGGCTGCGCCATTGCCTCCGTCATGTCAATCGGCAGCATCCTCACCTTCTTGCCTTCCCTCCGCACTGCCGCCTGGAGTGTGATCCAAAACACCTTCAGCAGCAATACTGGAGTGTGAGATCTGTTATGTTGTCGTCAAGCAACCACTCCACCCAGCATAAGCAGGAGGCAGCGTTCATAGAGCACGGACGAGCGGTAGAACCAACACCCCTCCCCCCGAGACGACCATGTAGTCGAACTTGCTGGTGTGCACCGCCCACCTGGCATCCGAGTTTGTCAAGGTGAACTCCACAATGCAGGATCACACAAGCAACTTCTCTAGCTCAGGCGCGACGGCAATAGTGGGCCAAGCTTTGGTGAGGCTATAGCGGCAGGTGCCTCAAAACGGCGTGACATCAGCACAGCCATCTACAGAAAGGCGGAGCTCCAACGAGTGGCAGTGTCAGGCAATCTCACCATGTCTTCTCAAGATCTAGGCTAGGAGGAGCGCGGGCTGGTGGTGATAAACAGGGCATGGCAGAGGAAGCGGCGATAGGTGGATGGGTTAAAGCATTGGGTGGCGTGGAGGATGTGGCTTGGGGTCATGCGATGATCTAGTGTGATGTAGACAAGCTCAGGGAGGGCTGGGCAGGCAAACTCAGGGATAGCTAGGAAGGGCGGACAATGCCACCAGCATTCAAGCAGGGAAATTTGGAGGGTGGATATGACAGCTCAGCGTGGAGTCTGCGACGGCAGGCGATGGGAACTATTGGCTCCCGCCAATGCCTTTTAGTGTACAAAAAGAGATAAAGCACAAGCGTTCATGCTGTAAAAATTTAATGGATCTGTAAAAATTTTATAGCACCAAATCATTTTACAGCACCTGTTGGAGCACATTGGTGCTGCATAATAAAGCATGGGACCATTTTAAAGCACCTGTTGAGGTCTTGGGGACACTCTGAGTCCATCCCATGTGCATGACCAGGGGAACTAGCAAGTGTCCTTTTTAACCCAGCCTGAAAATTTGCTTCTTGGGAATCGAACGCAAGATCAAGGGGGTGCTACTAAGAGTCCTAATCACTAGACTAAGACCCCTTTAACTCAGCATGCACTAAAATAATAATATGTTCCAATGACAAATATAGAAGTCTTTTCCCCAAAGACCAAAAATGGTTAACTTAATCTAATTTGCTGGGCCACCAATAAGCTCAAACAGACACCAACAAACAAGACCAAGAAATTAACCATAAATAAGCAACTCATAATGATAATACAAACTATAAAGTGGTTGGGCACAAGTTCCACACTCATAGCAGTACCATAAAATCCCACATACAACATGCAGTTGACGAACAAACACCGGAGCTGTCTTCCAGACTGACCCAAATTACCTATCGACAATAATACCAAGAAAGGCAGGAAACCAACATACCTGCACGTTGCAATCTGCTCCAGCTGCTAAAAGCAAGCCAACACATGAGTTTGCACCTCTGTTCAGTGCAACATGAAGTGGGGTTGTGTTTTGAGCATTTCTTATATTCACATCAACTCCTGCTTCCAGAATGATCTGTCATTAGGAAAAATAGAAAAGAAAGTCACAATTTGAGATGGTGAACAGAAATTGCAAAGTGTGGAAAACTAACCGCAGATGGCTTTACCTGAACCAGTTCCGCGTCGTTGATCATTGCAGCAGTATGTAGTGCAGTTCTACAGTGTGGGTAATCTTGCGCTGTAGTATCAGCACCAGCAGCAAGCAATATTCTTACTAAATCTCGACCCTCTAGTGAATACAAACCAATATACTATTAGACCAAACAGGATTTACAATAGATAAGAGGATTTTATCCAGTCCTTTTGGGAGTTGAAAAACAAGTAGTGATAAACCAGAAATGTGAATATGGTAGAAGTCATAGATTACCTCTCTCATGCTCTTTTTTAAGAGCTGCTGCCATGCATAAAGCTGTGCCAACAGGGCTAGGCATATCGACTGCTTCAGCAATCTCCTCTTCAGATGCAACTTCAACCCATCTTTGTACCACAACCGTGTTCCATGTCTCAATACATAGATGCAATGGCCTAAGCACCATCAGGATCGAAATGTCATCAGGAAAAAAGAACTCAACAGATAGGAATGGCAAGTGTTGGATAACAGAACAAAATGAATTCATATGTTTGCCCTTTCAATGAGACATGAGATGAGACATGAGATCTAGGTACATATTCTTACGTTTTATGTTGAGAATTTGGTATGCCCATCGACCTGCAACCACCATTTTCCAGTATGATAATAGCACAATCAGTATATTTCCTGGCCACTGCAATGTGCAATATAGATTCACCTTCCCCATCCACTGCATTAGGATCAGCTCCAGCCATCAGCAATTCCTGGATAAGGCACAAAAGAAAGGGATTATAATACAAACCAAAAATCTGAAACGGAACAAAATGGGTCTGATCACATACTTGCATGCAGTCTGGTTGACCATGATGAGCACATACATGGGCAAGAGTAGGACCCAGGCCTTCTCTAAGCCTAGAACTTACATCAGCAGACCTCCCGATAAGTGCACGAACACACTGCGGTGAGCCCGCAGCCAAAGCAAAAACTATAGGAGGGTCTTCATTCTTATCTAATATGTCTACATTCTCTTGGTAAGACACAATAGCTTCCACAAGCTCTGCTGAACCTCTCCGGCATGCTAAATGTAAAGCAGTGTGCCCATCTGTATTTTGTGCTTCTAAGAGAGAACGAACTAAACTACCATTTCTCTCAGATGCAGCTTTTGCAAGTAAATCCCTGACAGTTGCAAAAAATTAAGTGTGAAACATTATGTTCTGTAGAAGCAGCGACATGAAAGTTACCAAGGACAAACCTAACACGGGCAGTATCTCCTTCACATACAAGATGATGCAAAGCATTTGGGTTATCATGAACCATCTCAAGGATGGAGGTTGCAGGTGGTTCAATGCCATTGGGCAAGCTTCCATTTGTGAAATCACTGCATTACAAGTAATGTGTTAGCATGCTGCATGCTTCACATCAGAAAACCCGCAAGCTCAAGAAAGGTAAATTTGTGCGTAAATTAAGATGAAGTCTCCAAGCATGGATGCAAATCAGCATCAGCTCCAATCATATTTCACTTTTTGCTACCGTACTTTCACGTAAGTACCTACATTCTACAAAGCTTTCATACGCTTTCAATATGAAGCAATACAAAGTCGAAATGAGAAATTACCCCTCAGGACTTGCTGGTGGGCTCCTTGGTATGTCTAGAAGATGTCGAAGAAATGTTTTAAGCATGTCCTGGAAGGAAGGTCTTCTTGAAGGACGGAACTGCAAACACTCGCCAATCATCTTCCACAACTCTCCAGGTAGTCCTACACCTACTACTCTTGAATATTGAGGTGGTGGCTTCTTTTCTTTTACAACAGATTTACATATTTCGTCTGCACTTAGCCCAGCCCATCTGCATTTCAATTAGCATCTAACCACACCATTCACGAAGTAGTAAGGAACACAAATGAAATAGTAAGATTACTTACGGAACAGCACCAGTACACATTTCCACAAGTGTGCAACCAAAACTCCATGCATCTGATTCTGGTGAAATTCCATTTGCGCTATCCCAAAACATATTCAGTGACTTCTTCAATGGTCCCCATGCCTCTGGTGCTATATAGTTTGGGCTAAGCACCGTAGCATCCATGCCAGACATGCTGGAGTCATCAGGTACTCTCCTACTAGTGAGGTTCTTCAGAATTGCTGAAAGACCATAATCTGAAACGACGGCATGGCCATCTGCATCCAAAAGAATGTTCGATGGCTTTATGCTCATGCAGACAATTCCAGCTGCATGAAGTTCGGCTACCCCACGGGCAATATCTGCTCCATACCTAAAAAGTAAGGTTCAGGAATAATTCGTCAGTTGTGGAAAAGAGCTGTATACCAAACAATTATCAAAAGCAACGAATGACTGAATTGTTACACGCATCAGAGAATGGGACAATTTTATACATGCAACAATAGTCTAGTCTAACTGGTAAAAAGCAGGAGATTATGATCATGGCAAAAGATAGCAAAACACCCTTCCTACATATGATTTGGAAGTTTCACGCACTCCAGCTTGAAAGTGATTAACCCCACAGCTAATTTATGTGTATCCTCATAGATGATGTTCTCAGTTCTCACTCAAATGAAACAAAGATGTTAAGGGCTAAATATTGCTCGCCCTCAACTTTTAACACATCGCAGCCATATTTCTTTCCATTGGCTGAGATGACAAAATTTCATCGCATGTGACAAGATATGTATAGCTAATTTGCATGGTTGCCCGTTATTAGCTTAAAAACCATCAACATTGAACCCATGATGGCTTCTAAAGAAACCTCAAACACTATCAGAGGGTTTTGAGATAAAGTGTCAGTAATGATAACAAATAATTTGAAAATTATTTATTCTGCAAAATTTTGATTAGTACAACCATGCCGTGTTGAATTTGAGTATGAAAGTGTTGTTACAGTGCTTTACGTTGATGAATTGAAGTTGATCTCTAAACTGAATTGGGAAATGTTAAAACAGTTAAACACCACAAAGAAATCCCATGCCTAGTCAAGTGAAATTAGGGTAAGTAATTAATTAGGATAATATAGCATGTAATTAGAGAATTGATCTACCTACAATATGGCTAAAAATTAATCATCACCTAGTTAACAATTAACTGAATAGACAACCTTGAGCCACGAAATAGCTGTTGATTTGGTTGCCATAAAAAAGAATGGGTCTCGAATTGGCATGTTGAGAGATTGTAATCACTAACAGTAATATATACTAGTAACCAATCCAACAACGTAGAAAATATTAGGAATTCCCCTTTCACACAAAAATATCACATAGAATGCTCAAACAAGTTTTACTAAAGAATGCACCAACTTATCGATGTTTTTAGATGTGCCAGCACCACTAATATGACCAGGCAGGAAAGCCTCGATGTGTCAGTGTGGCGCCAGCATGCATTATTCCAGGGAATTCATCCACGTTAATGAATGTCATAAGGATAATAATGTCCCCAGCATACACAAAAAGCATGGTAATAACATCCCAGATAACTGACATAACTGAAGCTTTCCGGCTTGATAGATTGATATGGACTGAAGCAGCAAACAAATAAAAGACAAAATAGTGTCAATTCACAGAAAATGTTCAGTACAAGCTAGCCAATAGGATTTCAATCCTTCAAAGCATTAGCTCTGACTAACTACATTTTCTTTGAAGGCTTCATGATATAAGACAAAGAAGCTAGCAGCATGCACCCAGACATAACCGGACACGTAGCCGTACAAACGAAAGCAAAGTCAATACCTTTACCTAAAAGACAACTTTTCACGTTGCGATTCAAGCCAGCAAACTATCGATCATCACATTCAATAGTCACTCTATCTAATATTTCTGTTAATCAGCTTTAAATAAATACACAGATAAGTGTGTGTTAACAGTCAAATTGGCATGTGATGTTGCAGCTCAATCTACGTTTCAAGGCAGAATTCTTGTGGTGATCAGTAGTACATACATCAAAGACAATTAATTCTAAGGAGGATCCATGTTTAGATGCAACAATGCCACACCTCAGTATCTGCTCCAAAGTGAGGCGTCCACCATTCTGCCGCATCTCCGCCTGCACCGACCCCGCGTAGCGATCCATCACAAAGCAGAGGTGCCCGCCAACTCTGACAATACCATGGAAGGTGCATACATTCCGGCACCATGTGGAGGCACGCCTGAGCCGTTCCACCTCCTCATGTACTCCCTCCAGTCCGTCCCCTACTGGGACGGGTACCCTCTTCACCGCCACCTGGTGTTTGCACCTCTTGGACCCACCACCGCGGGACAGCGTGCCTGCCCACACCTCTTGCCCAGCAGGCCCAGGCGGGCCGCTACCGATGCGGCGGGCGAGCTTGAGGGCCGGGTGCGAGGCGAGGTCGACCGAGCTGCACCCGGGCGGCACGGCCGAGGGCGCAGGTAGGGCGGGGCGGCGGCTGGGTCGCGCAAAGAAGTCGTCCTCGTCGTCAGAGCCGTCGGAGGACGATCCCGATTCGGAGTGGAGGAAGGACGGGGAGGAAGGGGAAGAGGAGAGGAGCGAGAGGATGGGAAAGTTCTTCCGCAGCGCTGAGACGGAGTTGCCGACGGCAGTCGGGTGACGGCACCGCGGGCACGGCAGCACGGCGCCGGATGCGGCTGCGAGCATGCGGTCGAGACACACGCGGCAGAAGCCGTGGCCGCACTGGAGGAGCAGCGGCGTGCGCTCGTCCTCGTCGTACCGAACATGGCACAGCGAGCAGCACGGCACTCGCATCGCGCCGGCGCCGAGGGGTTCCTCCGCCCTAGGGCGCGGGCTGGGCGGAGGAGGAAGCGGCAAGGCGACGAGGGGGGTAGATCTGGACGGAGGGTTTGGGGAGGGAGACGAGTGAGCCGGGGGGATTTTCTGAGAGGAAGGATGAAGGGGAGGGGGGTTGGTGCTGAACTGGTGATGCGGTGGAAGGGACGACAAGCAAGCCCAGTGTTGCCTGCATCTCCTCAGTCCGCGCACCTTTTTTTCCTTTTGTGCGCTTGGAATGGAGGTCGCGCGTGTGCTCGGCGGCGGTGTTGGTAGTTTGGGATATGAAGCTCATTCGGTCTCGAGCGTCGTTTGCTCCCCGCTTTGCACATTACTGGCTCACTAAAGTTCAACAAGATAATCCTTCTTTATCTTTTTTACAGTTCATTTTATATCTTTAATTGACTACAGTTAAATTTTAAATATAACTATTTTTTTATTAATATGTGTGATCGATAAAATAGTGACAGAGGTATATCGAAATTTTCTACGATGTTTCATATGGTCCCGACGTCAAGTCTAAATCATTGCACTGTAGACTAGGAGCGAGGACGCTATGCGAGCACGAGGTATCAAGCAAGTTTTACATAAACATGATTTTTCACTTATTCGAGTGATAACGAGGGTTACTAACGGTTAAGACGAGATCTAATATGGTGCCTACAACAATTTAGTGGTTTGAAGCTAACATCATGCCTAAATGAAGGAGTAGAGATGTAAAAATGTTTTCATTTATGAAAGCAATCACATCTTAATCACGATCTATATCAACAAAGAAGATTAAAAACCGATTAAATATATAAATAATAAAAAATATTTGAAGATAAAAAAATTAAATAATAGTTGAGTGAGTTATTGATATTTGAAACATACTACCTCCATCTAAAGATATAATATTCTTAATGTTTTCAAAAAAGACAACAACTACAGCTAATGTGTTCACATCTTATAGTTGTCCTTCAAGTAGTAACCAATATGTTGACACCAATGCAGCTCCGTAACGAAGTTAGAAAAAAAATTAAGGAGAGTGCAATTTATAACTATTTGTCATATTTTCAAGTTTCTATCTTGTAGGTGCATGATTTTTATCTTGCGAGGGTGCACATACGGTGAAAATGAGACGATTTTAACTGATTTTTTGAAATATTTTTTAGGTGTCTATGCATCCAATCCTCACAGTCTAGCTTCGTCTCATCATTTTTCAAAAATTAGTTCGCCATCTCCTATGGTTACAAGCCTATTCCCTTCGTTTTGTTTACTTGTCGCTGTTAACTTTGACTAAAAACTTTAATCACTCATTTTATTTAAAAGATTAGTTCAAATATGTAAAATTAAAAATTAGGATTAAAAACCTTTAGTAATAAATTAAATTTTACGGCGACACGCAAAAAATAATAGAGGGAGTATCATTCTAGTTTAGTAATACTTAGAATTCATATATTTATAAAATATTAAGAAGAATACTTCCCTTATGGATTTAAAAAGTACTAGGAGGAGGTAAAATTGACTTATTTATTTCTGTTAAGAACACTAAGTTTAATAATTATTGAATGTCATGGTTTTTAATAAATAAAATAAATTAAACTCTCTACTACTTAATAATTTTGTTAAAGATATGATATTTACTAGAACATGAAATCATCCCGTGAAGTCATCAGACTAAACTTTGTATGAGCCATGTTACGTATGTGAGGAGAATATGAGGAGTCTACTTCAAATTAAATGTGAAAAATTCACTTAAAAAACGCGTCACTTCAAATAAAATTAAGATTCAAATTCACTTCGAATTAAGAGTCATACTGAGATGGAGAACTCACTTAAAAAATGTGAGAAGAGTTCACTTAAAAAAAGATCAAGCCCACTTTGATTTATCTTGTTCAATTCAGAATTTTTAACCCAGGACAATAACCCAGTAAAAGAATCAATTTTTGAGCAGCATGTGGCGGGTGGCCTCTCCGATCTAACCCGATGGACAGCATTGCGTTCGATGTGGTGATTTGGTGAAGCCCTATTCCAGGGTTTCTTTCGTCCTCCTCGCTCTGGCGTGTCGAATCCCACTACAATCCTTCTTCCACCCCGACCAGGCCGGAAAGAGGCTCGCGCCCTCCCAGCCCCCGCTGCGCGCTCAATATGGACTTCTCGGAGCAGGACGTCGATGTCTTCGGCGAGGACTATAACGTCCACGACGGCGGCGCCGAGGTCGAGGCCGAGGCCGACGGCGGAGGTGACTCGTCGGGCTCCTCCTCCCCGTCCTCATCCTCGTCGTCATCCGCCGCAGGGTCCTCTTCCTCCTCCAGTGGCGGCTCCAGTCGCAGCAGCAGCGGCGGTGCTGTCGGCGGCGAGGGCGAGGATGGGGCCGACGAGGCGGACGGCGGGGAGTACGACTCGCTCGACGGTGTTTCGAGGAGGGGCGCGGGCAGGTACCGTGATGAGGAGGATGACCAGGAAGAGGCGGCGGAGGAGAGGGATTTATTCGGCTCCGACAACGAGGAGTACGTCAGGACCCCCGCGCGCAGCAATTATTTGGTACCAGGTCTGCCTCTCCTCAGTATTCCTTGATTTGGGTGCCGAAGCCCTAGAACCAGTTTAGGCTAATGCCAACATCTTCTGTGTGTTGAACAGAATTAGACAGGTGAACTCCCTTCAACCCTGCTAGTTTCATGATTGGTACTGTTGTGAGTTGGCTGTTCGTAGGGTTATTCTGGCTGTTTGATTCTTATGCTTTGCCTGAGCCATTTGAGTTACTGCAGCTTCAAAGCAAAACTGTTTATGAGATACTTGAATGAGGACTGCTTAAGTTCAGTCCATTTAGTTCTAGGGACTCCACTTCAAAGTTTGTAGCGGTTAGTAGGAAATAATGCATTTGAACATGTCCTATTTCAAATTCAATACCCGACAGTAGATCAGGATTCTAAAGATTTTTTCTTTTTATAAACAAAACTCTACCTTTTTACGGACATGAGTGTTGATATAAGTTATAGAATACAACAACAATAACAAAACCTTTTATACTTTGTTTGTAGTTGTTGTGTTGTGAAATCTTGTTAATTACATGAATATTTTCTTTTTCTAATATGATTTGTATTGTAATAGATTATAGAATGCTCTTAAATAAAAATAGAAACAAAAAATGGAAGATAAATAAGCACTTTGGATGATTTTTTACAACAAACCATTGTTGCTGATTGGCGTCGTAGTTTCAAGACTGAATTAGAACTAGTTTCTTTTAGAGCCAAGCCTTTGGTCAAAATCTTGTTGGATGTTTTAATACGTAACATAGTTTAAGTTGGTAGTAGCGTCTTTGTTTTGGCCTGCGGCCATTTACATGTACATAAACACTTTTGTAAATAGAAAAAAGGTAGGGGGCTCCCCTGCTAACTTCGGAAAAAAAAAGAAAGAGAAATGAGCACCTTTGAAAAGGCACCACAATGTCGGACATCGCCTTAGTCCCAAGCAAGTTGGGTTAGACTAGAGATGAAACCCACAAGAACCAGCAAGAAAAGTTATAAGCAGTAGAAGAAAAAGATGAAAAAGAAAAATAAGGGACAATAAAGATACATATTGAGTAGTTTGGGCATATGCTTTTCAATCTCTGAGCTAAGAATCTCCCTTAGCTACTAGTATAAACTGAAGAATAAGTGAAGGATACTTATGGTGTTGAGCTGGAGCTAGCGATATTGCATGGCTTCTTGCTGCTGCAGGTTAAAACTGCCCTACATGCATCAATTTCTTGGTCGTCTTCAGTTTTTCAGTGGCGCAAATCTAATCTAAAAGGACATAGGGAGTATGGGTTGCGGTTGTCCTTCTCGGACTCTTCTTTTTCATTTTAATACAAAGATATGTAACTATCTTATGTATTTGAGAGAAAAAATAGTCGTTAAATTTTTCCTTTGCTATCAAAAAGGTATACCAATGAAAAAATAGTCTGGGGAAAAGTGGCCGGACTCTTCCGTGGACCCTGTGCAAGCAGGAGCTACATGCACCGGGCTGCCCTTAATCAAAAAAGATATACAAATGAACATCATACAAACTTTGCCTGTGTAACTCAAAACTTGAACCCATCCAACCCCCCAGTATGTCCACACTTTAGAATAAAATGTGATACATGAACTGATTCTTTCTGTTGCAGACATGTTTGGTGGATTGATGCAGTGATGCTTTTGAAAGTTTGGAATTTTGGATGGATCTAGTTGAAGATGGATTTTGTTAACTTGTTCATCTTTCCTTCTTAGTGCTTCCTCCATTACGGAATACAAACAATCATTCTCGGGGAGGATTTGGAGGAAGAGGTGGCAGAGGTGTTCTTCCTAGGCCAGGAGGCCATCCAGGACGACCCAGTTTTGGCTATGGGAGATTCGGAAATGGGCGTAATGTTGAAGGTTTTGTTGCAGAAATGAAGCTTAATAAGAGCGAGGAAACATTATCTAGAAAGCCTGTTGCTTTCCAGGAGGTTCAGAGTATTACCATTTCTGTACCATCTTTTGATTTCCGTTTGTAATGTTTGGAGTCATATTCTTTGTTACTATTACAGCCTTGTGAGATTGCATGCTTAAGCCGTGTGGAGGGTGGGGATGTGTATTTTGATGACCGTAGCTTGGTAATCTCTATGTGGAAAATGTCTATATTACCTTTTTCTTTTATGCCGTGGTTTCAAATTTGGATGCAGTACTAATGCCCCTATGTTTTCTAGAGGCTTTTCAAAAGAGAAATATGTGATTATGTCGGAGCAGATCTCAATAGAGGATTTGAATCATTTATAGAGAAGAGAGGTGCCTTTCTTTGTCAAATCATGTTTATCTTTCAATACGATCTGTTTTTTCTTTTTTTTAACTCACGAGCCTCTTTTTAAATTGTAATACTTATGCATGGATAAACCACTTCTTCTTTTTTGCAAGATGGATTAACCACTTAAGGAACAGTAACTTAGAATGAGTAATTATACGAGTACTATTTACCTATGTTGCATCCATTTTGGAAGTCGAATCTTTTGTTTTGAGGGGAATGCGTATTTAAGAATCTTAATCACATATTGTTTCTGATAAAGATGAAAGGGAGAGGAAAGCTTAATTCTGAAGCTCTACTTCTTGTATTCTACACATGGATTATGAGAAACAGTGATTCTACTATTTGGAAGTTTGTTTTTGTTTTTGATCTTTTGCATATAAGGTGTTGCTTCATGATGAATGTTGTTCAATATCAGATTTGGGTTCTGAAGGATTTGGCGATCTTCTCGCATGCATAAGAAATTCGAACATACCTCTACAGAATAATATACATTTTGTGGTAACATTGCATTGATGCCAGTCTTCTATTTGTTGCCTGACTGCATTTTCTTGGACCTGCTGATAATTTATGCTCTTCTTGCAGACTTACCGCAATAATCTTAACAAGGTATCATCCATCCACTGAAACATTCTTGAAATTATTCCTCCTTTAGTTTTTTGCAGACTAAAATAGAAATTATTCCTCCTTTAGTTACTTTCATTTCAATTGACTTATCTGTAAAACATGTTCTCTTCTCCTATTGCAAACTGTCTTACAGACTGCTTGTCTTTTACCCTACATTCGATTTTAGTCACTCGAACAGTACATAGCTTTCAGTAATTTATTCATATTTTCATTTAAAACAACTGTATTCTGAACGATAAATGTAAGTCTTTTTAATCTTCAGATATTAGCCACTGCATATCTAAGAGAACCATGGAAGATGGGTGTGCATAAAAGAGGTGGTGTCGTATACCTTGATGTTCATAAGATTCCTGAAAGACCAAAAAGTGAGATGGATCGTAGGAGGTGATTTCTCTCACCTCTTTTTACCTCCCTCAGGTTAATGTATAGCACGTAGTGTTCTTGCTGACGATAGGAATGTTCAGTGACAAAGAAGTTTAGGTTTAGCGACATTTAGTATGCCTTACTGATAAATATATGATTTGTTGTCTTGAGGTGACTTTGCCATCAAAAGAAAACAAAATGTCTTTTGGCACACAAATTACAATAGTTCTGTCCAACTTCAGTAGTTCAGTTTCATGAGACTGATTAAGATTGTTATCATATATGTGTATGTGACACTACCAGACATACTTTTTCTGCTGACTCATGGTCTTTGGTCTCTCTCTATTTGTGTGTTCTATTAGTTGTATTTGTTTCTTTCATTCAACCCCTCATGGCTCGGTTTGGAGTGAGGTGGTGGTGCTTGTAAGGAACAACCTTTTCCTTTCTATTAATACAAAGAGATGCAGCTCTGCTGCATATTCAACAACAACAACAACAAAAAAAATCTTTGTACCTTCATGTTGTGATGGCCTGTCCATCCTGTCGGCTTCCATCACTAACATCACTAATAATAATATTAGTGACGAAACTTCGTTTTCATATATTTGATCCTCAGATGTTATTGGGGCTATTCTTTTGAAAGCCTTGCCACTGAGAACGGCGAGGATGGAAGAGGTATTGATGCAAATGTAGAGTTTTGTTCTGTAATAAAGACAAAACTGGGTGCTCATCGCATTATCATGGGTGCTGAGATGGACTGTTGTGATGCAACTGATGATGGCAGACGGTTCTACGTGGAGTTGAAAACAAGCAGAGAGGTTATAATATATTTTATTTTCATTAATTGTTAAGTTCTGCCATGTTTATGAAATTCAGATTCTATATTTGAACTCGATGTGTAACAGCTGGAGTACCATACAGTTGAAGCATATGAGAAAGAAAAGCTCCTTAGATTTTGGGTAATGTATTGTCCTCTTTTATGTTCTTCCTTTTGAGCTACTCAAGTTCCAGGTCCTATCCCTCCTTTTTTTAGCTGCTGGATGATAATTTGGAAGGGTTGCCATAACCATCTGGTGTTTTCCTGTTTTATTCTCTTCACTGTGAAATTTGGTTTGTGTATTTGATTCGTGCTTTTAGTAATTGTTTCATTATTATTTTTGTTACATTTCCTTCACTTGTTACATCGAAACTGGCGATACATGTACTGGAACCTTGATTTTTTTTATTTTTTCTTTTTATTTTAATCTGTTATCGCTTTTTGTGTCGGTCGTTGTCGTTTGGGTGCTTCATTCTTTTTTACATTTTTCTTTTGTTCATCACTTGTCTTTAGTTGGTTAGTTTTGATGGTCTTTCATCTTCTGTCTTCTCTGTTGTTCTTTCGATCTTGTTTTTACGTATCTCTCAGGTTTCATCTCTAGCCTACCCTAACTTGTTTGGGACTAAAAGGCTTGGTTTTTGTTGTTGTTCTTGATACAATCTCGTTGTGGGTTGTTCACTATTATATTTTGATATACTATTTTTTTTGAAACATAGCATTTATTTTCAGCAGTTATAAGTTCTAAATATTTTCAACTATTATATTTTGACCTATCTAATTTTTGCAGATTCAATCATTCCTTGCTGGTGTTCCTTATGTTGTTGTCGGATTCAGGTAATATTCACTCTACGTGGTGCTTTCCCCTACGGGATCACAGGATTCTGGTCTAGTGAACCTTGTTAGCTTGCATTTGTTCAATGAAATTTGATTGCTGAAAGATATGTTTATATAATGTGAAAGCTTTTCCTAACAGTAACTCTGAACTCCTGGCTGACCATGAGTTTTTGACCATTAGGATTCCAAATTCTAATGCTATCACAAGATCCAATTGCTTATGAGATATTTGAATGGCTTTCGTCAATCCATACTTGTTTAAACTGGGTTAAGTTTCTGCACCTTTTTTGGTCTGTAGAAATGATGCTGGTGTGCTTGTACGGACTGAAAGGCTAAGAACCAAAGATATTACACAAAAGGTGAAAGCAAAGAACTACTGGCAGGTACGCTAATGATTGTTCTATTATTTGTTAACAGTAATAGAGAAAAATAGCTTGAAAAAAAAATGCAAACTGGTTCGTTTTTAATGTTATGAGTATGAGGGCAATTTAACTCTGGACTTGTTTAGGGAGCACAAAAAGTTCGTTTGATTTTCCTTTTCTATTTTTGAGTGGATGTCACGAAGATAGTATTTAGCCGAATCAGTATTAATTAGAGGGATTTGGACCATGAATGAACTAATTAGTTCAGGGACATGAATGTGAAGATTAAGAGTTCATGGACCTAGATGACACCACCAAACAAGTTTGAGGACCTCTATGCGCAGATTAAGAGCATCTCCAATGGTCCACTTAAATATGAGTCCCAAAACATCAATTTAGGAGCAACCAAAAAAATTTTAGACTTAAATTTTATCCCCTTCTCAACGGAGTGCATAAAAATGGACCCTTAAATTTTAAATTGTGCCATGTCACCAGTTTTTTAATCTAAAGTCCAGTGTCCGACATCCTCTCTCCAATCCTAGTCCTAGTCGGTGGTTTAAAAAAAAGAGTCCGGCCTCCTCTCGCCGATCCTAGTCCTAGTCGATGGTTTAAAAAAAGAGTCCGGCCAACAGAAAATGGAATTGACATTGCCTATTTTTCCCCTATTTCTATCTATAGAAAGAATTTACGGAGCTCCAAAAAATAGGAGCTGTTTTGGGATATCCACTGAAGATGATTTTTTACTCAAATCCCTCATAATTTGATTTAGAAAGTGTTTTAGGCTTTCCATTGGAGATGCTCTAATGTGAGGAGTCCTTAGAATACTAAATTCACAGAATCCAGAAAAAGCTAATCCGTATTTTTGCTTATGATAATGCAAATGCGGCTTTTGGCTTAGAAGTCGCTTGCAGAAACAGGACAACTTCTGGCTTTTGGCCAACAGAAGCAGAAGCAAATAGGGCCTAAATGGAATTCAGTTCGCTTTTTTTTGGCCTCAAGGATTGTGCCAATAAATAGGAAATTGTTCTTTCTTCCTTTCCCATTGTCTCTGAAGTGATAAACACATCTTGATTAATAAATAATTGCATGATAAGTTGAGTAGTCTGCAAAATTTCTTTTTGAATTAAAGAAAATGATTTGTGATTTCTTTCTTGCATTTGAAATGCAACATGTCTTTGAGTAGTATAAATGTATAATAACAATTCCTACACTTCAGGGTGGTGTTTGCCTGGCCTTTGCTGATGAGGTCTTATGCTGGCTGTATGGGACTGTCAAAGAGAGTAAGTGGCATTGTTTTTGTTTATTCACAAACATTTATAGCTTTCAATTACGAGCCTTTGCATGCATGATAGTCTGTCCCATATATTGCAGATGAAGACTACGTTCTGCAATTTGTACAACCATTTAATCGGCTGGAACTTCTTCGCGCCCAGGATCCGTGCCCTGAGGCCATAACATTGCACGTGCAACAGCTCTCAGGTGCAGCAGATTAGAGTCACTTATAGCAACAATTTCTGCATGACAACTGCTTTTGGAGAAATTCCAGATGCTCCAATATCAGCGGTGCTGTGCCTTGCAATTTTTGAGCTGACAAGTGACAACTTACGCTACCCCCAACTTACTGAGTGAGGAACTGACGCGTGATGCATAAAAAAATAACTGATATCATGTGATACCCACTCGATCGCTTGGAGCGTATAACCATGGTTTGTTCTTTGAGTACGCAAAGATTTTAAACACATGGAACATTTTATTCCATTTGTAACATTAAGTCTAAATTGCAAAGGTGAAGAGCTATAGTGTGCCTTGTGACTAGTTCCGTGCCATCAACAGTGTGATGACTGTAACTGCGATGATATGAAAAATATCCAAACTGTTGTAGTTATGTAAACAGAATATTTAATGTGTTAGAAATTTCAAATAATAGATGACAAATGGATTGGAACGATATGAGCTTGTGTATCTGAGATCTGACAGCTATGTAATGTAGTGAACCAGTTAGTTCCTTGAAGTAGATTTGTGACTTTTTTCCTAACAAAAAAGAGATTTTGAGTCCTTTATTCTCTTTGAAACGCAAGGTTTTCAGAACTTTTCTCAAAAGCAGAGGTTCAAAACAGTCAACGATGTCCCCTTGCGTGAACAAAAAAGAGATTTGCGTCATATGCCCGGAATGTACTTTCAGACAGAAATTTTCCCCTTGCGTGAACAAGATTTCTCACAACACCACAATATTAATAAAAAGGGTCACAAAAACAAAACAATATCAGTTAAAAGGGTCAAAAAAACAAAACAAAGAAAATCAGCAAGAAGCACCCTAAAAAAAAAGACGTGACTAACATGTTAGTGCGTTCACTTGAGCGTGTCATTTGGTAGTCGTTTGTCGGGACGTCCCCTCGTCAACCTTTCCTGCCGCCTGCAGCTAGATGGGCTGCCGCCGCCGAGTCACCTCCTACTGTCTAGTCGCCGCCACCTCTGAACATAGCCATAGGCATCGACGATGGAGATCGTTTGAGTCACCAACCCAAGAGCCCTAATCGTCCACGATAACCGCCTCCAACGACGCCGGCGGCGCCCGACCCTCCACCGCCTCCCCGCCCCCGCCCCCGCGCTCGCCAGAGCACGTTACCAGTAGCTCGTTAGGTTTTAAGGGGAAAAAAAAAGAAAAACTGGTACGAAAGAAAACCGCGGAGAGAAAAGTGCCCGAGAGCCGTCCCGCTACCCTACCCGACCGCCGCAGCGTCCTCCTTACCCCCCGGCTACTGCTCCAGACTTTCAGACAGCGAACCAGACTCTACCGACGAGCTTAGATCAGCATCCTCTCTCCTCTTCTCTTCTAGCTATGAGCGGCGGCAGCTGCAAGAGCAAAGACTACGGCGCGGTCGCTTACTGGGACGCCCGCTATTCCTCCCGCTCCTCAGCCGGCGGCGACGGCGGCGTGTTCTTCGACTGGTACCAGACGTACCCGGCCCTGCGGCCGCTCCTCCGGGCTCGCGTGCCCGGGTCCTCTCGCGTTCTCATGCTCGGCTGCGGCAACTCCCGTACGCCTCCCTGCCCTGCTGCTGCACGCTACTAGCCTACTAGTACTATGCTGCTGCTGTGATGACTGCATCTCGTGCTTCCGAGTTTGCCGCATGTTGTATTGAGGTTATCCACGCGCAAAATATTTTACTACACGTGTTTGATCTAGTAGCTCATAAGTAATACTACCTACTTGCAATTGCAAACCGATTGTCATCAAGAATATGGGCCTAATTGCCTGAACCAATGAGTTTGAAACTTTGAATCTTCACTTGTGTGCGGCTCAAGGCCTCCTCTTTGCCACCTGCAGCAATTGTTGCAACAAAAGCTATGCTGTCTGATCCAAGGGCAGAACCTCGATACGGGGAGAGAGTATCATATGTTGTAATCCATGGGGAACCAGGGGCTCATCTCGTTGATATGGTTATTGATCCTTATGGTCTGCTAGAAATTGGATCTCCTTATAGATTAAATGTAATATATTACATAGTCAAACAGATATCCCTGCTCTGCAACGTGTTTTTGGTCTCCTTGGTGCTGACCTGAACAAGTGGTTTAACGAGATGCCGCGTCCCATACGGCTAACACTTGCTAAACGGCAGTCTGCTTCTGGCCACGGTTCATGTTCTCGTGATGGCAGCTTTATCCTATTAGGATTGAATAAGAAAGCTTCCACCAAAGGAAGCAGGATAGACACATACTACATGTCAAGCCACTGTTCCATTTGTGGAGATATAATTCAAGGATCAGACACGTTCTGCAACAATTGCTTAAAAAGTGAAGCTGTTGTTGCCACAGTAGTTGCTGGCAGAACTTCAAAACCAGAGCGGGAAATCCAACATCTTGCTGCTGTAAGTTCTTATTGCCTTCCTCAGAAAATAAACCAACATTTTGCTGCTGTAAGTTCTTATTGTCTGGAAGTTGTGTCAAATGTATTTGTGCGGTTTATCATCATAGATGTACTGCAGTCAACATAGAAGTAGAGAACCTTGAGTTTGAACTGAAGAGTTTAGCTTCTATTTTGTGTTTACATGAAGTATTGCTTGAATTTACATTCTAATAACATTGTCCGAGATATGGGAATTCATTATCATTTATAGTTGTTTGCAACAAGAATTTGTGCCAAGATATCTAAGATATCTGACTTAAGTTTAGTGGACCTGCCATCTAGTCAAATAACTGCTGTTAATGTTTAGTCATGTTTGCACATAATGCAGAATAGTCATATAAGCCGTTAACGTGAGCTGACAGTTTAAGCTTTCAATTGTGTACAGATATGTGGTCACTGTGGTGGTGCAGACTGGGTTGTTGAGAGTGGGGTCAAGTGTATTTCACTTGCATGCCCAGTGTTTTATGAACGTCGAAAGATTCAGAAAGAGTTGAGAGTTGTCTAAGAATCAGCCGGTGAAGCTGGATATTATCCTTTCTGCTGTGCCGAACTTTTCTGAGCAGAACTTTTTCGAGGTTGCACCTTTTATGTTCACACCATGTAAATTAAGTTCTGTAGCTTTTGATGTATGAGAGATGTGCGTCTTGTTGTAACATTGTAGAAAACGTTTATAGTCAAAGAAATACAGTGTATAGGGACGAGCCCTTTAGTTAGAGGTGCTTGTATAGTTTGGTGTTGTCAGGTTCAGTGCCGTGGATTGGGATACTCCCGAGGGTTTGTTGTGTTTATAAAATCTGATGACGTTGTAGTTTTATGTCTCATGTAAGAGGATGAGGATAGCGTTAACACAATGTATTTGTATGAAGAAAGAAAGATGATAGTTACAATTCCACGTTTCAAACAACAATATGTGTTGCATAACTAAGTTTAGTCATAACTTAATCCGGCGATGTGTTCAGATGGGAAGACACCCAAGTAGCATCTTCTTTAGCTTATGACAGCTCGACGCGGCAGCCTCCCTGTGGATGTTCTTGCAGAGGTCGTCCTTGCAGTCACAGAGGAGCTGCAGCTTCTCTGTATTGTGACTCTTGCGGACAGGCGACTTGTTCATCACGGCGATGTCGCACCGGATGAAGACGGAATCGTCTTTGACGTATCCCTTTTTTTCCAGATCTGTCAGGGTCATGAAAGCCGGGAATCCATACGAATCATGCTTTCCCTTGAAGACCGTCCTGGCGGTTGCGCCGCCATGCGGCTCCGCCGTCAGCTTCCCTTTAGGTAGCAAGCTGAAATGCAATCCAGCGTGGACCTTTTTGGCTTCACTGGCGAGCTCGAGGAAGAGGGAGATGTGGCGCTCGCTCTCCTTGCAATGGCCATTGGGGTAGCACCGGATGCGCCACGTGTGGGCACCCACCTCGAACTCGGCGGACTCGACAGGCGTGCCGTTCTTCGAGACGAGATTGGTTCGACCGTAGCCGCTACCTTCATGATGTGGCACCCTCTGCTTGCCGTGAACGTGATCGTCGAAGCGTAAGGCAGCGGCGGCGGCGGCGGCACCGCCTCGCCGTCGCGCGATGACAGGGGAAGGTACCCATGAGTAGGCTTCGTTCCAGGAGGCACGATGGGATCGGCGACGTGGAGGTTGATGCAGTGTTGGTCGTGGCAGTCACAGAAGACCTCCATCAGCGCCTACAGACCACGATGTCGTCGTCCCTGCTTGACAACAGCTGGCTTGTCGAACACGGTGATGTCGCACTGGATGAGGATGGCGTCGTCCTTGATGTAAGCCGCCGCATCGTCCTGCAACTCCTTCTTCCCGGCACTGCGGAAGCCATGGTAAGTGCCTCTGCTCGGGAAGATGACCGGCATGGCGGTTACTCTGCCGCCTTGCGGCTTCCCTGTCAGCTTGGCATCATGAGGCACGAAGCTGAAGTGGACACTGGCCTGGACGTCTTTCGACTGCTTGCTGTCGAGCATGAGGACGAGCGAGACGCAGTCGGGATCGCACTCCTCGCGGAAGCGGCCGTCGGGGAAGATGACGATGCGCCAGGAGTGGCCTGCCGCCTCGAACTTGGCCGACTTGAGGTACCTGCCGGTGCAGATGGCCAGCTTGGCCTGAGGGTAGCCGTCAACCTTGAGGACGTGGCACCCGGTGCTCTGCGTGGCGGCAACGGTCGACGAAGTCACCGTCACCATGTTGCGCGTCATGGTTGCAATGGCGTGCAGCGATGAAATTCGTTCCACCGGAAATATGGATCGAGTGGTGGGCGCTGGCCTTGATTATATAGCGCCAAACATGAGTCCTGCACGGACGTTTTTCTTTCCTCCACGAATAGGACTCGACTCGGACCCGTTTTAATTTCCTACATGATTAAGACTCGGAATGTCCCTTCTTTGGGCCCACGCGGTAAACAGGGAAAGGCCTCTAATGCCCACACGGACTCGTACCACGTGCTGAAGCTGAACAGAGGAAATGCAAGATTTGCAAGCCCTGGATGATTATTCATCCATCGACCATCACAACAGATCAAATGATGAAATGCATGCCAGTATAGAAGCGCTAACGAGATTCAGTACCATTCCGTCCAACAAAGGAGTTTAATTCCGATACCATTTCTGACAACTTACATTATTCAGATTCCACGCTGCATTGTACAGAGTTCATCGCGTGGAACCAGAACATTTACCCGTTGTTCAACTGCACACTCCGAAAGGTGCGCTCTAGTGCTTATTATTCCTGGAGCTATGGACATTGCATCATCTACAGCGCAGACTGGAACAGCATCTCGGCCAGTTCCTGTTTCTGGAAAGCACAACATCATCAGTTCAAAGATCTTCGTAGATGTGTACGGCGGTAGAGTAGGCGGCTCGATTGCCATTTTATTTACCTGCTTGCCTGATGGCACAGTGGGCTCACCCCATTCCAAAGCCTTCTTTTCTAATGTCCCGAAATCTCCTTTCCCAGCCTGTTTCAAGCAATAAACCAGTGTTAAGATTTCATGTAAATCATTTGAGGGTGAAGGATTATTTGAACCCCAGATTTGTTAAGCGTCAAACCTCAATCAAGGCACCAATCTCGCTGTCAAAGCTCTGGTAGCGCTTGCGAACAAGCTCATCCAGGGAACCATCCTAAAATCACAGGCACAAAATTACAACATAGAAGCATGCCTATGAAACTTTAGAAGGTTATGATATGATGTTTTAATTACTTCAATCAGCTTGGCGACATTGCGAAGGCCACGAGCAAGGGTGTCCATTCCTGAGATATGAGCAAGGAACATGTCCTCAACATCAGTAATTTCCCTCCGCCTATCACATGAAAGAATTTGATGTTAGTTTCATCTCGTTTGAATCAGAAATAATTTCACAGAACAACAGACAAATGAACAATTAATACTAACAGTTTGGCATCAAAGTTGAATCCACCAGGTGCAAGTCCACCCTGTAACAAATCGAAACAAAATGCAGCAACTATTGAGTGTAACCATAGTCATTGCTGTGTTTCCTTGAATATAACAAAGCAATCAGACCAGGCAGTAAACAGGAGACATCGATGATTCATGCCACTCACATTCTTAACTACACTAGACATGATCAGAGAAGCCTCTGCAATGTCTGTAAGGAACTGATCTGTGTCCCAGCCTGTCAAAAAATATGAATCAGAAGCGTAAGTTACTTCCATTGCAACAAAATAAAGTATACAACAAGATCATATGTTCATATTAGTCAAACATAGGACTTGTATTTAACAGTGAAACTTACCGACTTGTGGGTCACCAGTGTTTGCATCAATGTTTCCGAGCAGGCCATTGATCCGGGCAGTCTCAAGCTCATGATGGCAGCTGCAAATTTCAGACCCAGTTATGATACCATAATTTTAAGCAATTATACAGTTGAACTTTGGTAAAAAAAAAATACCTGTGACCAGATAGTGTAGCATGGTTGCATTCAACATTAATCTTGAACTCTCCTGTGTCATTCAGAAAAAAAAAAGGGAAAAGAAGTACTTTCAGAACAACTGTAAGACTAATGCAAACTTCACATGCAGAAACGTTCTGAAAATTGTCAACTCAAACTTTGTATAAAGTGTAAAGGTGTTGGCATACTGAGGGTTACCTATCAGACCATACTTCTGAAGAAAAGAGAATGTAGTTGCCACCTACTGAATGAGAACCAGGTTTAAAATTCATTCTGCTACTTTCTAATTTCTACTGCTTATTCAGTTGTCTGACTGAAGTACATATAATCATGTACATCTCCATTCTTCTTAGTGGTCTACAGTATGTGTTGCCATACTTAAAACCACCCTTTTATTTAATTTCATATATGCTTTCCAATAACTTCAATCAAGTCTCCAACAGGATTCTGACAGTATTTTGTTCATAATGGCAGGATGATAACAGATACAGTGCAACTAGGGGAGCACATATGAATCTGAAGCGTGCAGAAAAAGCTCGGTTTTGGTCAATAAAATTCCAGGTATGTTAACAAGTTTTCTTTCTTGTATCTGCCACACGCAAGTAGCTTCGCCACTGCCTTTGGGCTTCATTGTTTTCCTTACTTCATGGTGGAGCTTTGAGAGCCAATATTTCCATAATCTGACCTGACTTATCATGAATACATTTGACATTGCTAGGTATTGTTGACACACTGATTGCAAAGACCAGGGCATGGGAACAAGAGTACGGCGTGCCATTCACCTATGATGGTGTTCCTCTTCTTGCAATGCTGGATGAGTACAAAATCCTGAGGCAGGAAAAGGAAGAAGAGAAGCGGAGAATGCGTGTACTCACCGTTGTTTTGCTCGTTCTCTGTGTCTTTTTTATGGACGTCGCCTTCCTTTTATTTATTTTTTGAATCGACTCTTAATCCTGACTGTTGGTGTCTAACTTTTCTGGACCTTTCAGGACCAGAAAAAGATCAACGATCAGCTGGCAGCTGAACAAGAGAAGCTGTTTGGATCCAAACCGAGCCCAGCCCGGCCCCAATCCTCTAGGAAGGTAGCTGGCGCTCGGGACAGCAGCGGTGCAGCAAATGGCACGCCAGTGCGGAGGTTATCGGCACTCCAGAGTGGGGGCCGGACGGTGAGCCGGGATGGACGGAAGAACACTGGCAGGCCGGCAGCTCCAGTGAACTACGTGGCCATCGCCAAAGATGACACGGCCTCGCAGGTTTCCAGCAACCACACGGGGCCGTCCACCCCCTGACCATGTTTTCCGGTAACTGGTAAAAGTGTGGTATACATCTGTGCAGTAGTCGGAATCATAGCTAGGCGGGGGGTTTGCTCAGCGCCGGTTCTTACATTGTAGATCGGTTGGATTCAATTGCTATGGAACCTAATACAGCAAGCTAATAGAGTTGGATATGATATCACTCCATGTGCGTGTCTGTTCGTCCTGTTTTCGTATCTAGCGGTCCATTCATTGTGCCGCTTCACTTTTCGGCTGTGCGGAGCAGCTATGACTCCGCAAGAAATTGCACATGTTCTGTATAGGGCCATCAGCAGAGTTAGGGACAGCGACATCTGATGCGACATTTAGCGAGTAGCTTTTATATGGCCGACGCGAAATAGGACAGCTTCCAGTGGATTATCGTACACTCAACAGTCTCTCGGAAACACACAAAAATCATTGGTTACTTCACTCTTCAGGCTAAGGCACGTCGTTACCAGTTAAAACGATTCCGATTCCGGTTGGGGGATCAGGCCGTAGCGTTGCAAATCCAAACCTTATGTACAGAGATTCCGATCACGCTTCGGTGTTCGTCTCAGTAATCTGTTGGAGGTTGGTTTGCGTCGAATCCCTCAGTCTCGACTCGATCCTTGTGCTCTTCTTGCTTAAGCTTTTTTTTGTTGCTCACCTGGCATTAGAAAAAAAACGTGGTTGCTCAAAACCCAGTGGCAAGATGGCTCGTGTGGAGGGAGAAATGCATGGACTTAATTTACCTTGTGTGATCTTGCACCTTGAGGGCGGCGGTCCGACGACGCCACCTTGCGGCGTGGCAGGTTCCTTCCGCCACCCTTAAGCCTGCTCCTGCCCGGCTTGTGGCAGCTGAGCCGGCCACCGCTGCCGTTGGACCCGTCGAAGCTGACGGCGGACAGCGACACGTCGTTGGAGCCGCAGCTCTCCTTCTCCTCCACGGCCAGGTCGTGCCTGCGCCTGACGACGACCACGCGCCGCACGGAGGAGCCCGCGTCCGCGTTCCGGCTGATGCAGTCGGCGGCGGGCTCGGCCTGCCGCGTCGCCATCCACCGCTCCAGCCAGCTCCACGCCACGTTGAACTCTGCCTGCCCTGCCCTCGCCGACCGCTTCTTCGTGCCGCCGCCGCAGCTCCTCAACTGCTGCGAGAAGGCGTAGGCCAGCGCTCTCTCGCGCCGCGTCGTCGCCTCGATCCGGCTCTGCATCCTCATCCTCGACGCGTTCAAGCTCACCGTGCTGTCGTCCCACTCCTCCTGACACCACCACACCCCACCCAGTCGCATTGCATCCATCAAGCAACAACGATGGCAAAGACCATGCGCATATGCCTCAATCTGCATAGTAGAATTAAATAATGTACCTTCACTCTGAACACTGGTGGCGGCCGCGACTTCTGGCTGGTCCGCTGCTGCACCGACGCGCTGTCCTCGCTTAGCCGGAGATTGCTCAGCGACTCACCGACATGGACTTCCACCGACGCCGCGACAGAGGCCGAAGTGGGGCTCTTTGGCTCGTCCGCGCTGTCCCTTTCCTTGCATGTCCTCTGCTCCCTTAGCTGTCTCCTGGCCTGCGGTTAAGCAAACAAATGTATCTGCATGAACAATGGCTCTCGCTCCTTTCTGCTAATTGTGACTAAACTTTGAACTCTCAACTAGAATCACACCATGGATCCTCTAAATGCAGATTGGATCAGCGTCGCCGCTTCCTCTGTCCTGGCCGGTTCCACAGGCACGGCGACGTGGCTCTGCTCGCCAGAGAGAGGATCATCATGGCCCCCAAGGTTGTTATCGGCATGGTGCCCGTCGCTCTGTTGAGCCACAGCCACTACCGGAAGTTGCGCCTCCTGCGCCATCACACAGATCTCGAAGCTCTTGACGGAGACAGTACCTTCGTCATCGTCCTCCTCTGGAGCCGTGTTGATTTCTTCGCCGCTGAAGTACAGTCGGAGAGAGCTCAACCTTCTTCTGTGTTCAGCCGAACCCTTCTCCTGAAACCACGTCCAATTGTTCATGCTCAGTACCAATAATTCGGTTACACTGCAATTTCCAATTCCTGGACGGGACATGTCCAACGCCAACCTTTTTTCAAGATACGATTTGGCAAGTACAGACGCAATGGAAAAGAACTTTGATTATGTGTCTACCGGCAATGAAGGAGGCGGTGGCTCATCTGAAGCTGCCGGCAATGGAGAAGACGGCGGCTCATCTGGAGCCGTCGACAGTGGAGGAGGCGGCGGCTCACCTGGAGCTGCCGGCAATGGGGCCTGCCGGGGACAGAAGCCACCTCGACGGCTTTTTTCTAAGGAGAAGAGCCTCTCACGCAGGCCAAGAAAATCCGCGAACCGCCTCCCCGATCCTACACAGGGACTCAGCTGACTCGCTGGGAGATATGGCGTGAGTCTTTACCTGTGCTTTGACCCGGGGAGGGCGAGGGGATCTTTTTATGCACTGCAGCTACTTTATTCCATACAGTGCACTCCCAGAGCCAGCGGCTCTGACCACTCGGGCCAACGTTGGCCAGACAGTTGAACAAATGCATAGAAACCGAAAAAAGGTCAAAATGATCATAATCACTAAGCTTCGTCCAGTGCATCTGTTGGATATGTGCCCAAGAGACTATGTGGATTAGATCCGCTAGCGTGGGTCATATGGATATTGATCCGTGAGAGGTTAGGACTCTAATGGGCTATTAGGTCTAAAGTCCATTAGAGGATCTATATAAGTGGAGGCGGGGCAAGGGGTACGAGACCTGAATAAGCCACGAGTCTAACCCTAGCCGTCGCACTCCTCTCTCGCCCACGAAACCCTAACCGTGTAGCCGGTGCTAGCACGCCGCGCACGGTGCTTCAACCCCGTACGTGTGGATACCGCGAGGAGGCGCTGCTGCTGCTGCTGTTGCTGCGGTGCCAGACGGCTGAACTAGAAGGAGACGATTGACGTGATCGACTACTTCCTCTACACCGACGCGCGACTGCGTTGGACCGAGCTGCTCCAACATTCGCTTCCGCTCCGCCTGCGCGTCTAGTGGTAACGATCCATGATCCCCTCTTGCAAGTTTTCCGGGTTGAACGGTAGAAATTGTTTCGTGCTATCGTAGCGTCCCCGTTCCCCAACAGTGGTATCAGAGCCGACCTTGTGTAGTTTGTGATCTGGATCTTGTGCATATAGTAGATATGCCGATGTAGTAGATGCGATCTATTACAAGTAGTAGATGCGATCTATTACATGTTTTTGTGTACGGGTTGATTAGATCAATCGGTTGTAGGGAGGTTCACAAGGTAATGGGCAGATAAAGATACATGCATCAATGATTTATTTGTGTTCCTTCTCCGTGCGCGCGCGACTTGTCCCTACCGGCTGGAATAACCATCGGGACTAACTGTGTGCGCCAGTAGAGGAGCCAATAATATCATGATCATTTATCGCAGTCTGTTCATATAAACCTAATGGAAAACGGAGGCATTGTGAATGACTCGAAATCAGGCAAATATGATTTTCCTGACGGGACCGCCGTACGGACACGCCTAGATTGTTACACCTCTTTTTGGCCACACGTTAGCATTCGCTTCTCGCCTAACTTGTTTTTGCAGAGAATGTTGTGAATGGTATGGCCCAAAAAATGCATGTGATGTATGTATGTGATTTACATGGCCTGCGTGCCATGATTAATTACAGCTGGGTTGAGGCTGTCATATTATTGTATAACGGCCTGCGTGTCGACTTGTGATGCTTGATATTCTCATGTAATTCATTGTTAGCTATTAATTGTAGTAGCTAGATGTTAGTTCATGGAGGCCTCAAGCATGATGGTTGAACGGACGGGAGACATGGCGATGACGATGGAGATGGAGATCACCATTTGAAAAGGGCCATACTATTTCACAGTTAATATGATTGCCTGTGATAATGTTCCTGTCATCCTATTCTTTCATGTGTTATTTATATTGGATATGATAAACATGTTAGAATAGGTTCCCTCAGAAAAATTAAAATTATGTGCCCTTCCAATAGCTGCACCTATTAAAATTTTGATCGTTGTATGGTACGTCTGCCAAAGTAGAGTACCTCAACTATCTTAATTATAGGGTAAATGTCGGACATTTACATGCATAGTATTGGTTTAATTAACAAAGCTATCAAAACGGTTTTGGGCTTTGGGGCATGGTGTTGGCGCCAGGGCATTTGATGCCACCCAACAAACAAGAGTCACATAGGGATGTGATTAGCAAAGTATTGCTTACCTATGTCACTAGATTTCTAGCGGTGATGCCAAAGCTCACTAGGATCTAAGTAGAATATGGATCTTGAACCACTATATGTCGTTTTGAGGGAAAACGGTTCCAAGCATATAGTGGAATAATAAACTTTTGTTAAAATGTTTAATAAGAGTTTTACATTTACATAGTGCTTATTTTTGCATATTTTCTGTTGTAGATCATGGCACCAACCGCTAGTAACACTTTTAACTTGCGCTCAATTCTTGAAAAGAAAAGCTGAATGAAACAAACTTTATTGATTGGTATCGCAACTTGAGAATTGTTCTCAAGCAAGAGAAAAAGGAATATGTTCTAGAGCTTCCCTATCCTGATGATCTGCCAGATAATGCTACTGCCGCTCAGAAAAGGGAGTATGAGAAGCATACCAATGATGCAATTGATGTTAGCTGTCTCATGCTTGCCACTATGTCCTCTGAGCTTCAGAAGCAATATGAGAACGCGGATCCCCACGATATGATTGAGGGACTCCATGGCATGTTTGAGAACCAGGCAAGGTCTGAGAGGTACAACATCTCAAAGTCCTTGTTTGCGTGCAGGCTGGCTGAAGGCGGTTCTGTCAGTCCTCATGTGATCAAGATGATTGGTTACATTGAGAATCTGGAGAAACTTGGTGCTGCTCTACACCCTGATTTGGCCACAGATGTGATTCTCCAGTCGCTTCCAGCGAGCTATGAGCCTTTCATTTTGAACTTTCAAATGAATAGCATGGAGAAGACATTGGCTGAGTTGCATGGGATGCTTAAGACAGCTGAGGCGAGCATCAAGAAATCTGGTCCAAGTCAAGTTAACTTGGTTCAAAAGGATAGCAAGAAGCGAAAGCGCAAGGCTAAGGCCAAGGCTACAGATGAGATCTCTAGCGCTAAGCCTAAGCCTGCAGCAGCTCCTAAGCCTAAACCGGCAGCTGGTGAGCCTTGTTTTCACTGCAAGAAACCCGGTCATTGGAAGAGAAATTGCAAGCTTTATCTGGAAGAGCTGAAGAAGAAGGGTGGAGACACTTCTAATTCAGGTATCAATGTTATTGAAATTAATAATGTTGCTACACGTCCTTATGATTTATGGGTATTTGATACCGGATCGATGATTCATACTTGCAAATCGTTGCAGGGGCTTAAAGAAGCAAGGAAGTGTGCAAAGGGCGAGGTGGATGCTCGCGTCGGCAATGGTGCAAAGGTTGCTGCGTTGGCCGTCGGAACTTATCCACTTTTATTACCATCAGGATTAGTTTTGGAATTGAATATTTGTTATTACATTCCTGCCTTAGGCAAAAACATTATTTCTTCAAAGTGTTTGGAGGAAGATGATGGTTATGAGGTCATAATAAGGAACAAGTGTTGTTCCATTTATTTCAAAGATATTCTCTATGGTAATTGCCCATTGGTGAATGGATTATATTACTTAGATCTTGAGAATAAGCCCATTTATAACATTGATGCGAAAAGGCTCAAGCCTAACGATTTGAATCCCACATATACTTGGCACTGTCGTTTAGGTCATATAAATGAGAAGCGCATGAAGAAGCTCCATAGAGATGGTCTTTTAAGTTCTTTTGATTTTGAATCAATTGAGACATGTGAGTCTTGTTTACTTGGCAAAATGACTAAGTCGCCTTTCACAGGAAATAGTGAGAGGGCGAGTGAACTATTGGGACTTGTACATACTGATGTATGTGGACTAATGAGTTGCACGGCCAGAGGTGGTTTTCAGTACTTCATAACTTTTACCGACGACTTTAGTAGATATGGTTACATCTACTTAATGAGGCATAAGTCTGAGTCCTTTGAAAAGTTTGAGGAATTTCAGAATGAAGTACAAAATCAATTGGGCAAGACTATTAAACTTCTACGATCTGATCGTGGTGGTGAATATTTGAGCCATGAATTTGGAGAACATCTAAAGCAATGTGGAATTGTTCCATAATGGACTCCACCAGGAACGCCCCAATGGAATGGAGTATCCGAACGGAGGAACTGAACCTTGTTAGACATGGTTAGGTCTATGATGAGCCAAAGTGATCTTCCATTGTCCTTCTGGGGATATGCTCTAGTAACTGCCGCTTTCACACTTAATAGGGTTCCATCTAAATCCGTGGAGAGGACACCATATGAGATATGGACCGGGAAGCGCCCCGGGTTGTCTTTTCTTAAGATTTGGGGATGTGAGGCTTATGTAAAACGTATGACGTCTGACAAGCTTTCTTCCAAGTCTGATAAATGCTTCTTTGTAGGATACCCTAGGGAAACCAAAGGTTACTATTTCTACAATAGGGAAGAGGGCAAACTGTTTGTCACTCGCAATGGTGTTTTTCTAGAGAAAGAGTTTCTCTCGAAAAGGGTAAGTGGGAGAACGGTGCAACTTGAAGAAGTTCAAGAAGCTCCAGAAAATGTTTCTTCTCCCGCTATACCACAATTGGATGAACAAATAATTGTTGAACCAATTGTTGAAACACCAGCCCCGCGTAGGTCAGAAAGGGCACGTCGCGCTCCTGAAAAGTTCACGCTCCTAACCATGGGGCAGCGCGACATATTATTGTTAGACAATGATGAGCCTAAGACTTACGGTGAAGCAATGATGGGACCGGACTCTGAGAAATGGCTTGGAGCCATGAGATCCGAAATAGAATTCATGAGAGAAAATCAAGTTTGGAACTTGATAGATCCGCCTGATGGTGTAAAAACCATTGAGTGTAAATGGGTTTTTAAGAAAAAGATAGACATGGATGGAAATGTTCACATCTATAAGGCACGATTGGTGGCGAAAGGTTTTAAGCAAATTCAAGGAATTGATTATGATGAGACTTTTTCGCCTGTCGCTATGCTAAAGTCTATACGGATCCTTCTAGCAATTGCCGCATTTTATGATTATGAGATATGGCAGATGGATGTCAAAACGGCTTTCCTTAATGGAAACCTAAGTGAGGATGTGTACATGACACAGCCTGAAGGTTTTGTCGATCCACAAAATGCTAGGAAGATATGCAAGCTTCAAAAGTCCATTTATGGATTAAAGCAAGCATCTCGGAGTTAGAATCTTCGCTTTGATGAGGTAGTCAAAGGGTTTGGCTTCATTAAAAATGAAGAAGAGCCTTGTGTTTACAAAAAGGCTAGTGGGAGCGCGCTTGTTTTTCTGGTCCTTTATGTGGATGACATATTGTTGATCGGTAACGATATTCCAATGCTTGAAGCCGTTAAGACTTCTTTGAGAAAGAGTTTCTCTATGAAGGACTTAGGAGAGGCAGCTTACATTTTGGGCATTAAGATCTATAGAGATAGATCAAAGAGGCTAATTGGATTAAGCCAGGACACGTACATTGACAAGGTATTGAAACGGTTCAATATGCAGGATTCTAAGAAAGGTTTCTTGCCCATGTCACATGGAGTTTCTCTTAGCAAGACTCAGTGTCCCTCGACACCAGATGAGCAAGAGAAAATGAGAGCGATTCCATATGCTTCGGCTGTTGGATCCATCATGTACGCCATGATAAGTACTCGCCCAGATGTAGCCTATGCTCTTAGTGCTATGAGCAGATACCAGTCAAATCCAGGAGAAGCTCATTGGGGAGCTAATAAAAATATCCTAAAGTACTTGAGAAGAACTGTGGGTATGTTCCTAGTCTATGGAGGTGAGGAAGCGCTCGTTGTAAATGGTTACACCGATGCTAGCTTCCAAACCGACGAGGACGATTCGAGATCGCAATCTGGATATGTGTTTTGCCTCAATGGAGGCGCGGTGAGCTGGAAGAGTTCCAAGCAAGAAACGGTTGCTGATTCGACGACGGAGGCCGAGTACCTTGCAGCTTCCGAAGCTGCAAAAGAAGCTGTTTGGATCAGAAAATTTGTTTCTGAGTTGGGTGTGGTTCCTAGTGCATCCAGTCCAATGGACCTCTATTGTGATAATAGTGGTGCCATTGCGCAGGCCAAGGAGCCTAGAGCGCATCAAAAGACCAAACACATACTACGGCGTTATCACCTCATCCGGGACATCGTCGCTCGAGGTGATGTGAAGATATGCAAAGTGCACACGGATTCAAACATCGCTGATCCGTTGACAAAACCTCTCCCACAGGGCACACGGATTCAAACATCGCTGATCCGTTGACAAAACCTCTCCCACAGTCCAAGCATGAGGCGCATATGAGATTCATGGGTATTAGATACTTGCATGATCAAGACTAATGTATGTGAGAGATTGTGTTGCGTCTATGTTTATGTGTAATTGAATAAAGTGTTATTCTGTTCCTTGGATAATTATCATTACATTATTAACAAGTATGTGACTTGTTTGTGAGACTCTTGTTTAATTATGATGTTATCCTAAAATACTCCCTAGTTTCTTATCATTATGTGGACAATAATGATTCATAAACTAGCACATGTATTGATTGATGATCATGCTTCACAGATCATAGATATGGAGATATCGAATCAATAATGTGGACACATGTTAGAGAACATGGTGTTGGATTGACCCACTAATAGACTCTGCTAAGATGTTATATTTGTGCCATCAGTCGTTGTCTTGAATGATGTACCTTCGGGATCCTTAGACCTGATATCGTCATTGATTCCCAGAATGCGTAGTAGCACACTTAGGGGTTACCAAACGCTACTCCGTAACTGGGTAGTCATAAAGGTAGCTGTCGGGTATGTTATGAAACATGTCGTGGGATGTGAGCGGTCAAGATGGAATTTGCCCCTCCTAATAACGGGAGAGATATCTCTGGGCCCCTCGAGGTAGTTGGATTTGAAATGCATGGCCATGCTAATATGATTAAAGAGTTAATCGTGATGACTAAATGTTAGTCATGATAAATCCACTACTGATCGAGTGAATGGTCGAGCTATCACAGGGATGGCACGTATCTTGCCTTTAGCTTGACTGATATCGTGAGGCAAAGGGATCGGTGTACGAGTATGTCAGAGGTTCAGCCGATATGATCTTTACTTGTGCATGGGAGTCAATATGTGCTGCTAGGTGCCGCTATTGATTTGTGAATTGAAAATGGTTTTTATATCACTGCCTTGCACATATGAACCTAACGGGTCACACACTTAACGGGTTGGAACATTTGCATTGAGATTGTCTCTAGTGCAAGTGGGAGATTGTTGGATATGTGCCCAAGACACCATGTGGATTAGATCCGCTAGCGTGGGCCATATGGATATTGATCCGTGAGAGGTTAGGACTCTAATGGGCTATTAGGTCTAAAGTCCATTAGAGGATCTATATAAGTGGAGGCGGGGCAAGGGGTACGAGACCTGAATAAGCCACGAGTCTAACCCTAGCCGCCGTACTCCTCTCTCGCCCACGAAACCCTAACCGTGTAGCCGGTGCTAGCACGCCGCGCACGGTGCTTCAACCCCGTACGTGTGGATACCGCGAGGAGGCGCTGCTGCTGCTGCTGTTGCTGCGGTGCCAGACGGCTGAACTAGAAGGAGACGATTGACGTGATCGACTACTTCCTCTACACCGACGCGCGACTGCGTTGGACCGAGCTGCTCCAACATTCGCTTCCGCTCCGCCTGCGCGTCTAGTGGTAACGATCCATGATCCCCTCTTGCAAGGTTTCCTGGTTGAACGGTAGAAATTGTTTCGTGCTATCGTAGCGTCCCCGTTCCCCAACAGCATCTACTCCTGGGAGCTCCTTCCCTTCTAGTAACTCCAGAGTCGCACCAGCTCCAGTTGAAATGTGGCTCATATCGTCGGCTACTCCCATCTTCTCAACAACTGCAACGGAGTCTCCACCTCCAATTATCGCTATTACATACTACTCCCTCTATCTTAGTTTAATTGTCATTTTAGAAAGGTTTCTGGGGGTCCAGGTTCATAGCACATTCTATGAATCTGAAAAGAGTGGTTGTCCAAATTCAGAGAATGTTTCTGTGAATCTAGTACATTACCAGAATGACAAACATTCTGGGACAGAGAGAGTAGTAAATATTTGGCAAAATTTACCATAGGGCACTCTTCAACGGTGGTATTTACCACAACACATTACTCAGTCTTGATTTTGTTAGAACACACTCTTCAATTGTGATCTAAATTTAATTGATGTACAATATATAAGCTGATAAGTGGGTTTAGACGACGATGACTAAACGGTGTGGTGGATAATTGTTATTGTTACTTCTTTTTCATGGATTTTTTTTGGCACAGAAAATAGAATGGAAGTCAATGAACACTTGTAACGCCCCAAATATTCAGATTATATTAGCCTAATCCTTGGTGGGACTAACTATGGTGTTAAGTGGGGAATTAGCCAGGCCTAATTAGGGTCCAATTGAAGGGGGAAAAGAAAACTGTCCAACCCAAGCTATTTTTTTTAGACAAAAGGCATTGTGCCCTGCTTTACTTAAAGCACGAGATCATTCGAATACAGACTGGGATTACCAATTTTCACAAACGCGCTCCACTTCACACCATCTCCCTATTACATTCCTACGAGCATCCCCCCACAGCCTTACGTATTGACCGAGAACAGACAAAAACAAAAGAGGTTTAAAACTAGGCTATTACGTCGCCCCTCCTTGCTTCGTCCCTCTATCCTTCCCCATCATCAGCTAGCTGACGCAGCTTGTATGCCATCTCCAGGATCGCTTCTCTCGATTCTTGAGTGCTTAGCAGGCTCCATTTCTGCATCATCATACCCGTTCTTATGATCAGTGTTTCCGGATTCGGTAAAATTTCCTCTCTAAAAACATAAGCATTTCTATTCAGCCAAATGGACCAAGAAGCGGCCGCTACTAAAATAATCTGTTCATCCTTCACTCAATTCTCACCCATTCTAACAAACAACATATTTACATCTGAAATATTCCCAGGTAACATATCCCACCCACATAACTCCATTATTTTGCTCCACAAAATTTTAGCCATAGCACATTCAAAAATGAGATGGGATGGAGTTTCAAGTGTGTTACAGAGTTTGCATTTCTCATTTCCTTTCCACTTCTTCTTTTTCAGATGTTCAGCTGCCTGTATTCTATCTTTATTCAACATCCACATGAACACTTTCACTTTCATTGGTATTTTTGCCTCCCACATTTTGATCATTGCTAAATGTTACAGCCCCGGGTTCATCATATGTTGGTACAGAGACTTTGTTGAAAACTTCCCAGAGCTTTCAAGCATCCATCTTATCCCATCCGGTCCTCTGTCAATCTCACTTCTCTCAAACAATCCGGCAGTTCATCCCATTCGATCCTCTCTCCGGGACCAAAATTCCTGTAAAACGTTAGCTGCCACCGACCATCTACACATACCTGTGCAACTGTCTCCTCTTGTTGATGACAAATTTTGAAGATATTGTTAAACATTATTTTAAGTGGGCAATCTCCCCACCACACATGTATCCAAAATCTTGTTTTACCCCCCCCCCCCCCCCCCCCGCCCCATTTCCCACAATGTATTTTGTCCCCTATACAAAAATCTCCTTCACCTCATGCAGACCTTTCTAGAATTGTGACCTCCCCCCCCCCCCTTCGATGCTGAAAAAACCCTTTTCACCTAGATATTTCCTTCTCAACAGTTCTATACATGGTGCTTTATCACCACTTTCCAATCTAAAAATCCATTTGGCTAGAAGACATCTATCCATTACCCTGGTATCCATCAGTCCTAGACCGCCAAACTCTTTTGGTGTGCTTATGGCCAACCATTTCACCATATGGTATTTTCTTTTGTTGTTTGGACCATGCTAAAAGAAATCTGCCCTTATTGTGTCAATTTCACCACGTAGATTCTCTGGCATTAGGTAGAAACCCATTGTATATGTTGGTATTGAGCTTAAGCTACTCCCATCTAGAATCATCTTTCCCCCCTACGATTTGGACAACTGAATGCTCATCATGGCTTTATCAAGGTGGAATCACCCTTCATGGTAATCAGAATAAACTGATTTTGATTTCTTTGACCCTTAGGGTCCTCTGCTATTGGCATTTCTTTGATATGGGGCTCTCATTTATTGCCAAGAGGCATGTGTAATAAAATTTGTTGTTCTTGAAACTTTGAAGTGGATACAAAAGCCTACTTCTCTTCAAGTCTTACCCCCCCATATTGCCATCTTCTTCAAAGTACGACGTGTCTTTAAACTCTTTTAAACTTTAGTATCATTACTTTTGGGGTATCTTTACTTTGGGGTATCATCAATATGACCGTCGTACTCCCTCAGACGATCACATTCTCCATTAATAGATCACTTTAGATGCATAATCTATATCGCATTATCTGAAGTGTAGGGGAGTTTCTTCATTCTTAATTTATTTCATATTCTTTCTCCCCCTCGAAATGTGGGCAAGAACCTTTCTAACACAATTTCAAAACCATTCGGAACTCTTGAGGAAACTTTGATTGTATACTTCATTCACCTGATTACATCATGTGAAAGAAGTTATCTGTTAACTCATATGGGAGTACTTTTTTCTCATTTCATCTCAAAGACTCAATTGGGTTCTTTATCATTAATACTTTTGCATGTCATACTTGCATATCAAGTCATACTTGCATATCCCCCATCTTCTCAGGTATCTTGCTACATCTTTTGTTACCCTGAAAACATAAACCATTCCTCCAATTCCATAAGCACCGGAGTACAAAAGAAGAAACCATGTTAACCACACAATTCTTTTTATTGCTGACCTACCATCTAGCCACTGATTCAAAATCAGAGCCAATTTTAGTTCCAGTTACTTCAGTGATTAATTTCTAACCAAAGTTGTTTAACTACACAAACTGAAAAAAAAAGATAAAGCATTCTTCTTCACTACAGAAGAGGCATGTTCCATCCTCCACTCTTCTTCTTTTAGCTGGATTGTCCCTCGTAAGTATTTTGTTATTACCTGGCAGCCACAAAACACATAAATTTTGGGGGCACATCCAAACTGCAGGAATATGTAATGGTGTAACTCCTCGAAAATTCACCACTGCATACAAATTGGACTATGTACAGCCCCATTGGTGGCCATTGCTAGATCACTTCATCCTCATTCTCTATCAGATTAATAGTACTTGCAATTTGAACTAAATCTTCTCACATTTTCATTAACCTATCCGAAACAGTCCTCCTGAAGGTCAACTTAAGTTTCTCCTCATCGCAGGAATCAGAGATTCTCTGACCTTTCTCATTTACAATCATGTACAAGTCACAATATTGTATGACCAAACTGGAAGTGCCAAACCACTGATCTTCCCAAAATCTTATTTTCCTCCCATTTTCCACTTTCCACCTGTAACCTAGCCTCGTTGTTTCACTGGCCCACATCATAACTTTCCAAAAGATGTATTTACAGTTGGGCAGCAAAACATATATGGTTCACTAGTTCTATATTTAAAATCTATTATCTGCTTCACATTTTATTACTATCCAAATGGTACCTAGCTATCCAAGAGACTCATATTTAGATATCTCGGATCCAGAATACCCAAGCCCCCAAATTCCTTCTTTTGCACCATTGGCAAATTTTCATCAATGTTATTCTAGAAAAAATGTGCCATTTGAGAACTAATTTCTTCAATTGCCTATTTTAGAAATTTTACAACCGGCAGCAACGGTGTCATACCCCGAAATTTTAATAATAAATCAATTGGATAAAATCATTGTGGAATTTAATTTTTAGGAGTTTTAGAACGATGTCACAAAATTTTTTGAAAAATAAAATCACACTATGAATTAAACCAGAGGAAAATAGAATTTTGAGAACTATAAAATAAATCTTGAAGAGCGCTTGATTGTTTATGATTTATTTTGTTTTGTGTATCCTTGCTGCAAATTAAAACTCCCAATCAAAAAGTCCATTTGGAATTATTTTCAATTTAAAACTATTCAAAATCTTAGAAAAAGAATAAACCCTTTTCTCCCTGGGACGAAACCTCTATCTCCCCTTCATCCTCGGCCCAGCCCGGTCCGTGTCCACCCCCTCCTTCTCCCCGCATGGGCCACCACCTCCCGGCCCAAACCAAGCTGGCAAGCCGGTCCAGCCGCACCCCGCGCCCGTCCCCTCGTCCCTCTCTCCTCTCCTCGGCCCGGCCAACACCGACATGGCCCAGCACGGTCCACCCGCGCGCGACGTGGCCCAGGTCAGCTCGTCCCCTTCGTCTTCCTCGCGACTGCGCCCGATGCCGTGGACCCTGCCGCCGTTACACCCCAACCATCCTCCGACGTGCCGCTATGCATCTCAACTACCTCGCGCCCGCCTCCGCGCGTCGCGACGCCGCACAGCGCCACCGGCCCCGCCGTCTTAACGCCGTCTGCCCCGTGCACAGCAGTGGCACATGTCGCGCCATTGATGGCGAAATCAATTCCGTCGCTCGGCCGCTCACCCGCCAGCCTGCCCCCGTCCATAAACCCACGCGCGCTTCCGTCCTACCCGCACACACGCCCCGACCTACACCTCTCTCTCCTTCCCAAGCACCACAGCGCAACGAATTAGGATTTCTTCCCTTCTTCCTCAAGTCCGGCCACCCCGGATTCCCGCTGGCAAGTGGTCCTTGCCTTCCCTTCCATCACACGGAGCACCGCCTCCATCTCCTTCCTCTTTCGCGCCCAGCAACAGACCAACCCCGGTGCTGTCGCTATCTCCCCACCGAGCGCCTCCACACACGGCCGCCTCCCCTTGTCGCCGACCGTCACCAAGGCCTCCCTGGCCAAGATGGCCCCACCATTCACATCACCAGCACCCTACTTGCCTCCCCAGCCTCTCGGTCCCTTACTTCCTCGCGTGTGCACGCCCATCGCACAGTGCCGCCGCCTCATCCCCGCCCCGACCACCTCGCGCCGCCATGACATCGCCTCACGACCACGTCACCGCCACCGTGTCTGCCTCACCACGTAGAGCTCTGTCTGCCTCACCACGTAGAGCTCTGGCAAGGTCTTCTTATCGCCCCGCGCACCTGAGAGTCGACAGCTACGAGCTCTTCGGCGGGCCCTAGCTGCACCGGCGTCGTCCCGCCCTGCCCAGTCATCACGCGCCGCCATGACCCTCTCCCTCTCCATCCAACAAACAACGTCGAGATTAGAATAGCTCATACCCCTTCGCTTCTTTAAATCCCAATCGTCCATCTAGAATCCGACGGCCCTGGTGTCTCTAGTCCACCATGGTCCGCGGACCGAGCCCACCCCGTGGACCACGACCCCCCATGCGCCTGGTCTAATGGATTTCCTATACAAAAATAAATCTGGAATCCCAGGAAAACCTAGTCTCATGTCTTTTTACAAAAAGGTCCCTAGCCTTTATCTTTATTCAGTTTTAAGTCCTAAAATTTTACGGAAAGACCCCAAGGTCTTCCATAATTATATTTAGGTCCCAAAATCTTTTACACAAAAGACCCTACATACTTCTTGGTAATTACAAATAGGTCCTTAGACCCTGCTGTCTTTACGTTTTGGCTCCCGAATTTTCCAAACGTCGTATCTTTTCAATCATACCTCCGTTTCGGGCGATTCTTGCGCTCACGCGATCGTCCCGACACGAGGAATCTTTTGCCACCCGCCATATTTCTGTTCTATCACGATCTTTCCCCCTCTACCCCCCTAAATATCGTACCTTCGTCGTTCAAACTCTGATTTCGACGATTCTTCCATCGTTAATCTTCTGAGATCTAGCACATCCAAACCACTTCTCCACAAACTAGATTCCATCCTCCAAAGCTCCGATCTACCCGTATATTTCATTAGTATATACCCAAATCCCCAGTAAATCTATATGGAGTTTTAATTGGAGTTTGTTTGTTTCTTATTTACTATTTTCTTTTATGTCGCGCTAGCATCTCGTATCATAGCCCGTGAAGAATCTGAAGGAGCGTGACATAGGAGGTGATGCCCGAAGGCCCGATTCTCAAGATGGACTCCGACGCCGATACGCGTAACGACATCAGAACACGACTTTTTAGGATATAGCGTTGCCAGACAAGCTGTAACTATTCCTTAATCATATTTATCCCATAAAATAGTATAGAACCAAACTTAGAGCCTACTCCATATTGCATGCTCTCTTGAGTGCTATTGATTGCTTTGCATGACTTACTATCTACTTGCTTGAATGGTAATCCTGTTGTTGTTACCACAACCTCTCCTTGCTCGTAATACCCTACCACCTCAATAGCTCCACATACACCGATATTAGATGCTAATGTATGGAATGCCGCAATGCTTAGAAGCCCTTAGGAACCCCGCGATGGAACCCATTGCCTCACCATATCATATATTTCTTTTACGAAAAATGTGTAAAATGTGTTTGATGGTGTGTGTATAAATGGGAGGGTGTTAGATCAACCGTGTTAGGTGAAGTTGGGTGGGAAATTATCGGCTGTGGGTGAGACTCTCTTAGTACTGGTGTAGAGTGCTTGGTGTGATGGTATCTTGGTGTAGGTCCACCTGTTGTGGACGAGTGCTCACCCTGCCATATAAGAACTAGTTCGCTGGACCTCAAATTGGTGATTTAGTGTGCAACCACAGAACCTGTTTTGGGCAGGACTGACGCAGATCCTATGTTACGCAGCAAGTAAGTTCCATCAGGTGTAGTAGACATGGATGTCAGGGGTCGGTTATGGTGAAATTGGTGTAAGTCCAAAACTAGGCAATTTAACGTGATTGGTGACATGACATGTGTGTCATAGTCATCGGACCCCTGAGATCCGTGGTGGGCTTGTGGGCGCGCTTAGGCGAAGTGAAGGCGTTATGTGCTTCTGGCTAGGAGAAGTATATAGCCTGTGGGTTACACCTCTGCAGTGTTTAATAAATCGTCTGAATGTCCGTTGTCACGGTATTGACTTGCCAAACCTTGAGCTCACTTCGATTAGCCACAATCTTATCTTCTTGACGTGTGAGTGGGTGTAGTGGTACCCATGTTTTGGAAAGTGTCAGGTATGGATATTGGAGATCCATCCCTATTAAAACTTCAAGAACTGGTAGAAATGATTTGTACTCCTCCCAGGGCCTACCAACTAAAATATTGATAGATCTCTCATTTTCTTGATGTCTATTCTTAGTGAACCCTGCATGCTTAGCTGCTAACACAAATATCAAACCCCTTGCCTATATCCTTGCTACAACCCCAATGCATGATTATATCCCTTGTGTAGTGTTAGGGCTTGCTGAGTACCTTATGTAGTCACGGTTTATTAATTGTGGTTTCAGTGATCGAACTCTAGAAGAGATAGGGACGGTTAGGTTTCGTCGTTTGCTCAAGTTGCCTATGGATGTGTTGTGATTCTGTTCATGCCCGATCTCGGCTGCTTCGCCTGGATTGTGACCTAGTATTGCTTGGTGAGTTCTTTGTTTATCCTTGTATTTTAGTTTCGTATGGAATTGAGACTATCTGTATGTACATATGAACTACTGATCCGAGGATTGGTACATGATGCACAGTGTTTACCCGAATGGGATACCACAAACGGAATGCTAGATAAACATGCTTTAAGCAAAGTTAGTCTCCGTAAAACAATTGCTAGACACCGGAACACCAGAATGCTAGACAAACAATTGCTTTAAGCAATTGTTCTCTTTCTTGCCTCATACTCGAGGGAGGAACTACAAAACTTCTTAAGTAATCTAAGATCACCAAATATTGGACATGATTTTTCTCCACGTCAAGACACATCATCACCGGTACCGATCGCCTTCTGTTTTGCCGTTATTCCTAGCTTAGCTTCCCTCGCCATCTCACTGCCATGGACGATTGCCATGCTCGCGGCTTCTATGAAAGATCCCATCCGGCCATGCTTATTTGCATAACTTTAGGACACACTCTCTCTGTTTTAAATTGTTGTTGTCATTAACTCTTTTTGCTACGTTTGATCATTCGTCTTATGTAAAACGTTAAAAATTATCATATATTTTATTATAATTTATTTTATCACTAAAGATAATTTAAACATCATTTATAATTTTACATATTCGAACAAATATTTCGAATAAGATAAATAGTCAAATGAAAATTAAAAAATCAATGACAACAACAATTTAAGAACGGAGCGAGTACCATTGCATTGCCATGCTGAAGGCATTGTGAGTATTCCTATCCCCTCTGCTCAGTTCAAGGGATCGTCAAGGATGCCGCAGCTGCGACGATGTTTTACTTCAATGCCTGCACCGATGCACGTTCCGTGCACTATTATGCTATCCTCCCTCATTTTGTACCTTTTTATTGTTCAGAATTTTGAAATGTTCCAGTTAAATGGCAGACAATACTGTTGATGAGCAATTAAGAAATCTGTTGTTAGTTCTCTGGTCAGCTAATACTGTTGAAGTGTTGGTTACTATATTTTTTCTCCCGATTGTTTCCATTTGATTACTGAACTGCTGCAAAGGTTGAATGACCCATGACAAGCTGTCTAACTGCCTCATGTTCTTACTTGTTCCCTTGCAATTTCAGCTACGCAAGGCTTTCAGTACCCGGATGTTGATGCACCGTAGAGGCATATAAGAGCACAGTTCTGACTGACAACTACTTCGCCAGCAGTTTTTACAGAAATCGAAAGTATCGCTGCTTCAGATAGAACATAGAGAATTGACCGTCCTTTTCGTTCAGATCGTTTCCGAGAACTCAGAACTTACAGAGTAATTAGGTTCAGTGCCTTCTCCTGTTTTGGCCTTTCAGTTTCAGAACTTATAGAGTGCTGAGAGCATACGGTGGATACAATGTTTGAACGATTCTGCGCTGTGACATTGGCTGTAGTTACCATAATCTTCTGTGTTGGGTAATAATATGTAAATCTTGCCACTTTAGGGTACATCAATTCTGAAGCATCACACAGTACATTACAGTCATTGTTTTCTGAACTACTAGCTTACAATCACGAACTGAATTAAGTGAATCTCACTCAGTTAGTCAGCTGTATTTACAGTATTCATCATTTGGGCTGAAGTTCTTCAGAGAACTTCATAATGTCGCTATAACTTACATATTTGCAGGGAACAAGTGGATCATCGTGTGTACACAGCACATTTTTCAGAAGTACTAGTATATTTTTCTTCTTCTTCCGAGATGCAGTAGAATAATGATATTTCGATCCGATAAGTGCTCCTTTCTTGCACGACTGCGGTAATTCTGAATTTGGCTATCTTTAGAGGTCATCTGTCAGCCTAGTTAGATGCACTGAACAATCAAATTTTCAGAATCCCACCTTGTCTTTCCTGATACGAAAATCGCTGAACTTAGGATGTTCCCGTACAGAGCCTCTCATGTGCATATTTCATAAATCATGCTTCTGTACCCCAACCAGAGATAACCATGAGTATGCCATTCTTTTCTGGGCAGGAATCTTCTTTGCAGAACGGTGCAACAAAACAAAGCAAATCTGCCGCTACGTTAAATACGTCAGAATTCCCTTCCTGCGTAATCCAGAACATCATCGGTCCGCTGGGCGTGTGGATGTATTTCAGTGGGTACAGTGCGGATTTATATCGTGTACCATAGGACAAAATGGAAAAGGGCGTTTGGTCTAGTGGCGAGAGGTCGCGAGTTCGATTCTCGCAACGCCCCCATTTTTTTATTTTTTAACAACAATCCTCTGATTAACTTCTCCTTCAACGGTGTGTCAACTGGTTGCAAACTGGGGAAAGCCAAATCGCCCAAGTTCTCTGCCGCCGCCACCGCACCGATGGAAACTGCTGCGCCCGGCGCGCGTCCAGGCCTTCGCCGACGCCGGCGTATCCCGCCTCCCGGCGCAGTACATTCAGCCGCCCGAGCACCGCCCAGCCCCCTCCTCCCACCCGGCGTCCGCGCTTTCTGTCCCGGTCGTCGACCTCTCATCCACCTACGCGGCCGACGCCGTCCGCGCCGCGTGCAAGGACTGGGGCGCCTTCCACGTGGTCGGCCACGGCGTGCCCGGGGAACTCCTCGACGCGATGCGCGGGGCCGGGCTCGCCTTCTTCCGCGCGCCCATGGAGGACAAGCTCCGGTTCGCCTGCGACCCGGCCAAGGTCGCTGCGGCGGAAGGATACGGCAGCCGTATGCTCGCCAAGGACGACTCCGTGCTCGACTGGCGCGACTACTTTGACCATCACACACTGCCGGAGTCCAGACGCAACCCCTCCAATTGGCCGGATTTCGTTCCTGGCTACAGGTGAGTAGCTGCTCAACAAAAGGGCCATCTCGCATCTGAATCATCGAATGACATATAAGTTCATCGTGGAAACAAGTCAATGATTTGTTGGTAGGTAGGCAGAATATAATTACAAAGAGATGCAAGGAGTTCATGCTCAGATAGTCAGATGTGGTAGCTACTAAAAAGTGGGCAAGTTAGCATTGAACTGTCTTCATTTTTCATTGTCCATGCCCAAAAACTGTGTTCAAACCAACCCAGAGCGCACAACCTGATCTTGTTATGGACCAGTGTTCCACACTGTTCTAAAGTTCTTTCCCAAAGTTGCCATCTAGACTTCGAAGAAATATTAATTCAGGCATACTGTGAGCATTTCATATTCCGAACACATCACGTCCACTGTATTTCTTTTATTTCTTTTTCCTATATGACACAAAAGCTAATACAATCTTTGCAGGGATACTGTAATAAAGTACAGTAATAGCATGAAGGATCTTGCTCAAAGATTGTTGCGAATCATCTCTGAAAGTTTGAACCTACAACCCTCATATATAGAAGAGGCAGTTGGAGAAGTTTAGCAGAATATCACCATCAGCTACTATTCTCGTTGTCCACAACCAGATCTTGCTCTTGGACTACAATCACACTCTGATATGGGCGCAATAACGCTTCTGATTCAAGATGATGTGGGTGGGCTCGAGGTAATGAAGGATGAAATGTGGATACCTGTGCCCTCTTTGCCTGATGCAATCCTTGTAATTTTGGCTGACCAGAGAGAGGTACTACTAATTGACATGCTCTATTGTTAGTATTAATTTTGGTGTTCTGTGCCTTCATTTTTTAATTTGGGCTGTTGTTTTCCCTCCTTCCTGATGTGCTGGGTGTTTTGTTATTTTCTCACTAGATAGACCAGGAACTTTTGGGCAGAGAATTCATTCAGCTGAAAATTTTCTCATGTGCACTTGTTTTGTCTACTTATTATCACATCCTTTTAGGCACTGCAATTATGTTCTTTCAGGATTTGATTTCTTACACATATTGCTTACCATCCTCCAGATCATCACCAATGGAAGATACAAGAGTTCTGTTCATCGAGCTGTTGTCAATGCTGAACGTGCCCGCTTGTCAGTAGCAACATTCTATGATCCGTCAAAATCTAAGAAAATATGTACTGCCCCGATACTTGTGAGCAGAGATGAGCCACAAAAGTACCAGGACGTAGTCTATGGTGACTATGTCTCGTCTTGGTATAGCAAAGGTCCAGAGGGCAAGCGCAACATTGACGCCCTCTTGATTCAGCAGTAGAGTCAGAGGCAATAGAGCCATTCATGCATGTTACAATACACATCCAGCAATTATCAAGTTGCCAATCTTGATCAATAAAGATAAGGAAAACTGCTTGTACAATGTATACAATGCAATAAATTACTTTTTCATTGCTTGTTGTTGTTCATACTTTTGTGTGGCTGACTGGGCGAAAGAGAGTAAATCTTGATCTTTTTTTCTCCGTGGATCCACTCTTTTAGTTCAGCAACAGATGAGATGCAGGTATGCCACATTTATCCCTACCCTGAGCTCCACATATCAGCCTTCATAGAGGTAGGATTTCTGAGGCATCACCAGCCTTGGTGAGGAATAAGAAACACTTTGAACGATCTGAGTGAATCACTTGAGGAACTTAGATTTGTTACTAGAATTAATCTCCCGGGCTAAAGTCGATCAAAGAGAGTAGGTGAAATAGGAGACCTACAATTGTTCTGTCTTCCAACGGCTCAAGATCTGGTGAAGTTACAATGCCCCACAGGTAAAGTGAAGGTAAAGTACTCATGTCAACTCATTCAATTCTAGGGAGATTGACTTCGTTGTGCACTCGGGTAAATGTTAAGCATAGGGCATTGCAGCAACTCCTGATCAAAACAAACCTAAGTTTTTAGGTTTGCTCGGGACGAGCAAAGTTCAGCTTGGAGGGTCTTGTTAACGGTCATTAAGTACCAATTTCGACCGTCAATTTACCTATAAAATAGGAAGACTTGGCATTTTATACTCGCATGATGGTTAGGAATAATAAGAATCCACATATCCTTGGAGAATTAAGTGCATGCAGGGATTTTACATAAAAGAGCTGGAGAAATGAGGATTGATCCGCGAATATACCACTCCGCCCAATCGGAGAGCGACAACCGGACAATACATGGATCAATGACGTGGCTACATGGGGATTCCTTAGGTGAAACCGACTTAATCAAGCTGTGGACCCACTTGTCAGCCACCCCGAAGAAGCACAGGCCGAGGGGGCCCAACTCTAGGTCAGTCGACCTGGAGGCCTCTTGGTCGGTCGACTTGGAGGCCTCTTGGTTGACCGACCTCCCACTGAGGCGGTTCGGCCATCGCCTCCACGTGTCGTCTGCTCCGCGTTTCCTAAGGCGGTGGAGTAACGGTTCCGTGGCGGTTACGTCCGGGAACCGACCTTAGGCCCCTATAAATAGATGGGCACTCTTGACTCTCTCACGCACACCAAGAAGAATCCATTCTCTAGCATTGTGCTTAGTCTTTAGGTCCTAGTGGAGTTTAGGAGAGGGGAGAGTTGTCTTGAGGTCCTCGACCTAGTCTTGAGGAGTCTTGTAACATCCCCAGTCTTTTTGTAATCAAACCATTTAGTAAATTTAATGAAAGGCAGAGGAGGGGTTGTGAAATAATGCAGGCCTCTGAAACATCCCTTGAGCAGGCCTCAAAAGTTCCAGAGAGGGATGTATCAGACAGTCTGACTCGAGACCGAAGAGTCCGACGCTCCTCAACCTTGGTTCCAGAGAGGGGTGTATCGGACAGTCAGGTGCGGAATCGGAATGTCCGACGTTCTTCGTCCTTGTGCAAAGGTCGGATTTTCCACTTGGGCTCGACCCTAGCGTTAGAGGTCGGAAGGTCGGATCAATTTTTTCCGCCTTGCCCGACCCTACTCTGCGGTTTCTCGCCCGCTGCTGACTCTTTTCCGCGTCGTCCGACCCCCAGAGGATGGAGGAATCTCCGAATTCGCCCGACCCCGACCCCCAGAGGTCGGAGGAATCTCTGCCACCCCGACCCCCGACCCCCAGGGTCGGATAGCCTTCTGTCTCGCCCCCCCCTAGCGGTAGAGGTCGGATATTTTCCGTCTCGATCGACCCCTAGCATCGCCGACCCCTGAGGTCGGACAGATCGCGTCGGCACTCTCTCGTTCGCAAGGTAAGGGTCAGACATTCTCTCCGCTTCGCTCGACCCCGGCGACGAGGGTCGGCTATCGCATTGCGATGCTCGAGCGCTCGACCCCATCGTCCAGAGGTCGAACAGGCCGCGATGTGCTCCGCCTCGCTCGACCCGAGGTCGGACAGACTCGGCGGACCAGAGTTCGGAGGAAGCCGCGCCATTAATGCTACCCGCTATCTTCCCAACCGTAAAAGCTGTTGTGCAGGCCGCGCGCAGCGCCTGGCAGCACACAGCAGCGCTGCCGCCGCGCCGAAAGTCTTCGTGATGGGACGCGCACGCCTGGTGCCCATGCGCTGCAATACGCTGCCGCCTGCGCCCACTTGTGCCGCGTCCTGGAGAGACAAAAGGAACGAAGGCTGATATTTTCCTTCCAGAGACGAAACACTCATGCGCACTCATTTGTTTCTTTCTCCTCGCTCGTCTTCCCTGCTCTCGACTTCCCTGCCTTCCACCATTTCCGCCGGAGAGCTCCGCAGGACCTGAAAGCAGAGCAAGCTCCTCTCGTGCTCAGGTGAGCTCGGCCGCCCGCGCACGTCGGTTGTTTCATCCTTCGTCATTGCCGTCTCTAACCATCACTTCATTTCTCTCCATGCTACTGCAGAAGTAGTGACGGGTCAGCATTTTCTTCCCAGAAGTCGTCCGGCTCCTGTTCCAAAGCCGACGAGTTTTTCCCTGTCGACCGTTTCAGCCAACTCAACCTCCGGTAAATCCTTGCCATCCGACATGCTCCATCTGTATCCCATTTTACGAATCCGCTCGCTTTAACTCCATCTCTCTGCACTGCACTTCTTCACCGCCAGAGTGGAGTACACACACTCACGCTCTCCCGGTTAATATAAGTTACCATCGCCAGACTGTGATTCCAATGAAAAGCTAAGTTAACATTGCATTTTCATATAGGGACTGAGCTGCAGTCGGCCGCTGAAGCTGAGGAGGACCTCCCTGCTGTCGACCCTTCGTTCGACTGTGCTAACTTCTCCCCAAACCGAGGCAAGCCCCGGTGCACACCTATGTTTACAAGTTTTATTTTCTCACTGTGTGTGCAGGTTTGTTTGTGCATTAAGTTCGAGGAATTGTTGTGAAAACCTAGTTGCATGACTTGTTAGGAATCTCCTATGGGTTGTCTTGGTAGAGCCATTGCGATAGTTGCTATGCTTACCGACAGGACACGGGGAAATTGAGTAGTATGGAGACTACTCAGGGTTATTTACAGTAGTACTTGATGAAGTCAGGACCCAACTTTGTGTGATGTAAAATTTGAGCACAGTGTCGAGTACGGTTGCATTGGTTAAGTTTGAGTTGTGTACCGAATACATACTGGCAACTGGGACCCAGGAAACCGACGTAGCTCATTGCGCAGTGATTGGACGACCAGCCATCTCTTTTTCCGGGTGAATGGACCGTTATGGTGGATGAATTCACATTTTTGTTTCTTGGACATGTGTTAGTGGGAAAGGCTTGGGGCCGTACAGGGACGCAGGGCGTTGCCTGGAGGACCATGTCCTTGGAGAGATGGCAGTCGGACCGACACTGTCGCGATCCAGTGAAAGGTGGCCACGTGCGACTCGTGGAGTGTGCACGTGTCGTATTATTCGGGTTTCTCCTGCAGGATGTAAAAATCAATTATAATTGCCGTCCCTCGCGGTATTGAGTACCACTTGCTCCTTTCCACCGTGGCGATACTATAAAATGATAGCAGAAGTTGTGATTGGAGAATTGAGAATCAATTTCAGAACTGTTGTATTGCACTTGTTGCTTAGATTGCTGGCACACTTAGCATAATTTTAATTGAACCCAGTTAATTTGGCTAAAATATTGAAAACCAACAGTAGTGCTGATTTGGCAATTACTTCTAGCTGCCACAGATATTCCTGCATGCTAGGAGTCGGCCTTAGAAGGCCTATTGACGGGTAAGCCTTGCTGAGCGTCAGTCGCTCACGGTTTGTTGATTGCTGTTTTGTAGGTATTAGTGCTGACTTTAGCCAGGGCTGTTGGGAAGAGGAAACGCCCTCGGAGTGGACCTTCGAGTGGGTTCTCGCTTCTCCCTCCCATGAGGATTAAGCACCATCGGGCTGAAGTGTTTAATCGAGTCGTCGAGTTGTAGTGGAATAGCTTCCGTTGTCTTACGTTTTGTCATCAAAATACGCTTCCGCACTTAAACTACTGAACCAATACTGTAATAACTCTAATTAATATATTCTTTTAACCATGTTTTGTGAGTCCTTGTTAATTATTGTACTGTATGGTCGCTTGCTTCGTCAAGTGACACCCCAAATGATCCTGGATGAGCAACCGTACGATGTTATCGGACGGGGTTGCGACAGCTGGTATCAGAGCTATTTGGGGATTAGTACTCTAATTAACGAGGCTTAATTTCAAAAATTACGCTTCGGTGCGGTACGATTTAGAAAAGCCCTATTCGAGGTTAGATTTAGGGAGGTGGCAATGCTAACTTTGCATTCATGCATTTTAATTTATGCAAGTTTATGTTTATGTAACGACGCACCAACGAACTACAACGAAGGTACGAAGTCCTGCCGTGGGACAATATTCACGGTCGCTTGGTGTTCGGGTTGCTGGTTCACCCATCTTGCCGTGAGATGCTTTTCATGGCCGCTAGCTGCAACGCGTTACTGGTTGCAGTCGGTTGCCATGAGTCGTGACTATCATGGCCATATTACATGCCTGTTCTGTGGTGATTTTCTGCAGGTACACTAACAACCGGTAGACCGTGTAGAAAATGTCTTGTTGTGAGAGACCGAGTAGTGCCACCAAGGTTACCGTGCTAGGCTTTTTTTTTGGTAAGGACGAATAGGTCGTATCATCCTCTTACCTTGCACGGTGCTAAAAATGGTGATCTTGAATAAAAGAAACTTAAAATTCACCTTTCTTTGTGTTCAGCCTGGTTCTTATTCTCTGAAGGCTGATCTATTCCTTGGAACCATCGTTGAATCATTTTCCGGCTCCCTTTTTCTTAAGGGGGAAGGTACCCCTCTGTTCTGGGAGAGAGGTCATCGGACCCTCCGGTGCAGGACCGGACAGTCCGAAGACGCCCTCTCTGGAATGGCTTTTAAAGGCCACCGGACACTCCGGTGCGGGACTGGACTATCCGGTGAGGACCTCTCTGGACTGAAATCAACCAAGCAGGGATTTCAGCAAGGGTGTATTTTTCAAAGCTTGTAGTTTTCGCACCGTTTGTTCTAAAATATTGTGTGAATGTGCACAATTTGGAAAGGTGTGAACAATATCTACAACTTTTGTAGTTAGGAGATCTTGTGATTCCAATCCTAACTGCAGGGAAAATGTGTTTTTTTTCTCTCCGCTGCCATAGTAGGACAGAAACCCTGTCATTTGTTCCCATCTTGGTGATCCTTCTCATTTTAGGTCTTGCACATTGTTCCTCATTTGGTCAAGAAATGAGTTGTTATGTAGGACTTTTCGCTTCTATGTTGTTGACATATGTGTAATATCATTTACATTATTGTCAATTAATAGGGAAGCATTGTTCTTTTATGGCAGATGGCTGGACGTACTCGCGGGTCAAGTGGACAGGATGCTAGTGGCTCGAATCTGCCTCCCCCACCACCTCCACCTCAGGGAATGTGGGAGCAGTTCATGGCCACACAGCAGCAGCTCTTGCAAGTCCTGATCGAGCAGAATTGTCCAGGTGGTCATCCGCGTGGCTCCGCAGCTCCTCAAGAGTGCACTTATGCAGATTTCGCGGCCGCTCATCCGCCAACGTTCACCGACGCTGCCGACCCATTGGACGCAGATAATTGGCTGCGTACCATTGAGTCCAAGTTCGAACTCCTTCGCTGCACCGAGCATCAGAAGACTCTCTTCGCGGCGCAGCGGTTCCGTGGAGCAGCGAGGGCGTGGTGGTTTAACTACACCGCTGCCCTTCCCGCTGGTCATCAAGTGCAATGGGCAGAGTTCTGTGAAGCATTCCGGGCACACCATATCCCCGAGGGTCTACTCCAGCGCAAGCTGCGAGAGTTTGAAGATTTGCGCCAAGGCAACATGAGTGTCCATGAGTACTCTCGCAAGTTTAACTATCTTGCGCAGTATGCGGGGCATCATGTGGATACGAACGCCAGGAAGAGAAGCTGCTTCATGAAGGGCCTAAACTCCAAGCTTCGTGAGCGTCTAGCACTCCATGGCAGCACCAGTTTCAATGTTTTGGTGAGCGCTGCCATTGTCCAAGAGGATGCCATTCGCGCCCATCAGGAAGAGAAGAAGCGCAAGCAGCCAGCCGGAGGTCCCTCTGGAAATCAGCAGCCCCAGAGGTACCGCTTGGCTATCACCTCTCCATCGGGCCAGAGGTACAAGGCTCCGATGCCACCGGGTGGAACCTTTCGACCGTCATTCCAGCAGCGGTCCGTGACACGTCAGAGCCAGCAAGCGGGTTCTCAAGCTGGGAATTCCAGGCAGTCCGCTCCAACTTCTCGCCCGCCGCAGCAGTACAGCAACATGGGGCCGAGGCCGTGTTACAACTGCGGTCGTCCTAGGCATTTCGCCAAGGATTGCCGGCAACCTCCCCGTCAGCAAGGCCATGTCCAGCAGAGTGACCACCGCAGCAGCAACAACAACTCCCGCTCTCAACCTGCTGGAAATGGACAGAAACAGGCCCGTGTGAACCACACCACGGTTGAGGAGATTCAGGAAGGAGAACAAGTCCTTGCCGGTATGTTCGCAATTCAGGAAATTTCTGTTCTTGTTCTTTTCGATTCGGGTGCAACCCACAACTTCATTAGTAGGGCATGTGTTCGAAGGTGTAACCTCCGCACCGTCATCGCTAAAACACCCTATCTTATCACATCACCCGCCGGAAAAATAACAACTACACTAAAAGTCCAGCAAGCACCATTAAACTTGGGAGGAAAAATCTTTAAATCCCAATTCATAGTTCTTGACCACCATGGCATAGATATAATCCTAGGAATGGGTTGGATGGTGTACCATAGAGCCGTACTACATCTCTCTCCACGAAAAATCCAACTAGACTCCTGTACACGGTTCCATATCTTTCCAAGTCACACCACCCACCGCAACTTCATCAAGCCTTTATCTTGTCTCCGGAAAGAAGCTTGAAGATATTCCGGTCGTGTGTGAATTTCCCGAGGTATTTCCGGAGGATTTACTGGGACTGCCACCCGACCATGATGTTGAGTTCAAGATTGAACTTCAGCCCGGTACAGCTCCTATCTCCCGAAGGCCGTATAGGATGGCTCCAAATGAGTTGGCAGAATTGAAAATCCAGTTAAAGGAGCTACTGGACAAGGGATTTATTCGGCCTAGCTCATCTCCATGGGGCTGTCCCGCCGTTTTTGTGAAGAAGAAGGATGAATCCCTGAGGCTTTGTGTTGATTATCGGCCGTTGAATGCGGTCACTATCAAGAATAAATATCCTTTGCCTCGTATTGATATTTTATTCGATCAACTTGTGGGCGCCAAGGTTTTCTCCAAAATTGATCTGCGCTCGGGGTATCATCAGATAAAGATCCGTCCTGAGGACATCCCTAAGACTGCCTTTTCTACAAGGTATGGTCTCTATGAGTACCTCGTCATGTCTTTCGGATTGACAAATGCTCCAGCCCACTTCATGTATCTGATGAATTCTGTTTTCATGCCCGAGCTGCATAAATTTGTCGTGGTCTTCATTGACGACATTCTCATCTATTCTAAGTCGGCGGAAGAGCATGCGGAACACTTGCGCATTGTTCTTCAGAGGCTGAGGGAACACAAGTTGTATGCCAAATTCAATAAGTGTGAATTTTGGCTACAAGAAGTTCAATTCTTTGGTCATGTGATCTCCGCCGAGGGTATTTCAGTCGATCCAAGCAAGGTGAAAGATGTGCTGGATTGGAAGCCCCTAAGTGCGTCAAAGATGTCCGCAGTTTCCTTGGACTTGCCGGATATTATCGACGGTTCGTCCCCAATTTGTCCAAGATCTCCAAGCCCATGACCGAGCTACTGCATAAAGGAGTCACATTCTATTGGAGTAGTGCTTGTGATGAGGCCTTCCGAACTCTCAAGAAGCATTTGACTACTGCTCCAGCTTTGGCTCAACCGGACATCACCAAACCGTTTGAGGTTTATTGTGATGCTTCGGGCACGGGCCTAGGTTGTGTATTAATGCAAGACGGCCGAGTCATTGCCTTTGGGTCAAGGCAACTGCGACGTCATGAGTTGAATTATCCCGCACATGATTTGGAACTCGCCGCAGTTGTTTTTGCCTTGAAAATATGGAGGCATTATCTTCTGGGGAACCTCGTACACTTGTATACGGATCACAAAAGCTTGAAGTATATTTTTACTCAAAGTGATCTGAATATGAGGCAAAGGAGATGGTTGGAATTGATCAAAGACTATGAGTTGGAAATTCACTACCATCCAGGCAAGGCGAACGTTGTTGCCGATGCCCTAAGTCGCAAAGCTGGTTGCAATTCCACCATAGCTCAAACTGCTGCCACTGCCTCCTGTTGCAGTCCAGAGGAGCCAAGTCTTCGTATCATTCCCCAAGGGGCATTGTATAATTTGGCTCTTATTCCTACCCTCCGTGAAGAGGTAGCGGCTGCACAAAAGGTTGATAAGGGGATGGAAAAGATCCGCGCTCGGATAGGCAGTAACAAAATGAAGTGCTTCCGTCTTGATGAAGAAGGGATTCTTTGGTTCAACGACCGTCTCGTCGTACCGAAGAACTTCGACCTGCGGAAGAAGATCATGGATGAGGCACACCTCTCCAAGTATTCTATCCATCCAGGCAGTAATAAAATGTACCAAGATCTGCGGAGAAAATTTTGGTGGACTCGGATGAAGCGTGAAGTCGCTCGGTATGTTGCTGAGTGTAACACATGTCGCCAAGTCAAAGCAGATCATCTGAAGAGTGCTGGTCCGTTGCAGCCTCTCAGTGTGCCGTCATGGAAATGGGAGGACATTAGTATGGATTTTATCGTCGGCCTTCCTCTCACCGCCCAGAAGCATGATTCTATTTGGGTCATAGTCGATCGACTCACCAAATCTGCTCATTTCATTCTAGTGTACACTCGATATACTGCGAGGAAATACGCAGAACTATATATCTCCCGTACCATGTGCCTCCATGGTGTTCCAAAGACCATCATTTCTGATCGTGGTACACAGTTTGTGAGCCGTTTCTGGGAGCAATTTCATGAAGCACTTGGTACTAAGTTGGTTCATGGTTCAGCTTATCACCCCCAAACCGATGCCAAACTGAGCGCGTGAATCAAATTCTAGAAGACATGCTTCGTGCATCAGTGCTGACCCATGGGAAGAATTGGAAGGAGTGTCTACCATTGGCCGAATTCTCATACAACAATAGTTATCAAGAGAGCATCAAAATGTCTCCATTTGAAGCATTGTATGGCCAACCATGTCGCACTCCCCTAAATTGGTCCGAGGCAGGTGAAAGGATGATTTTCGGTCCAGAGTTGGTGGCCCAAGCTGAAGCAAAAGTGAGAATCATTCAAGAGAATTTAAGGGTTGCCCAATCCCGACAGAAAAGCTATGCCGACAAAAGACACCGACCGTTAACCTTTGAGGTGGGAGATCACGTCTACCTCTGTGTGTCACCGACGAAGGGTGTTCAACGTTTGGCATTAAGGGTAAGCTAGCTCCAAGATTTATTGGGCCTTTCCAAGTCCTCGAGCGATGTGGCCCTGTGGCATATCATTTGGAGCTGCCCTCTCATATGTCGGGAATTTACAACATCTTCCACGTCTCTCAACTTCGGAAGTGTTTGAAGCTGCCGCAGGAAGTGGTTATCCCGGATGTTGAATTAATCCATGAGGATCTCACATATCCGGAGATGCCGATGAAGATACTCGATCGGAAAGATCGTGTAACCCGGCGGAAAACCATAACTTTCTTCAAGGTGCAGTGGACCAACCATTCGGAAGACGAAGCTACTTGGGAAAGTGAAGAATTTCTTCGATCTCAATTTCCTGAGTTCATGGCATCCGTCAGTAGGTAGTCGTAGACTTTTTCACCTGTATCCCCTTTCTTCGAAATCTCGGGACGAGATTTTCTTAAGGGGGAAGGGCTGTAACATGCGCAGTCTTTTTGTAATCAAACCATTTAGTAAATTTAATGAAAGACAGAGGAGGGGTTGTGAAATAATGCAGGCCTCTGAAACATCCCTTGAGCAGGCCTCAAAAGTTCCAGAGAGGGGTGTATCGGACAGTCCGACTCGAGACCGGAGAGTCCGACGCTCCTCAGCCTTGGTTCCAGAGAGGGGTGTATCGGACAGTCAGGTGCGGAACCGGAATGTCCGACGTTCATCGTCCTTGTGCAACGGTCGGATTTTCCACTTGGGCTCGACCCTAGCGTTAGAGGTCGGAAGGTCGGATCAATTTTTTCCGCCTTGCCCGACCCTACTCTGCGGTTTCTCGCCCGCTGCTGACTCTTTTCCGCGTCGTCCGACCCCAGAGGATGGAGGAATCTCCGAATTCGCCCGACCCCGACCCCCAGAGGTCGGAGGAATCTCTGCAACCCCGACCCCCGACCCCCAGGGTCGGATAGCCTTCTGTCTCGCCCGACCCCTAGCGGTAGAGGTCGGATATTTTCCGTCTCGACCGACCCCTAGCATTGCCGACCCCTGAGGTTGGACAGATCGCGTCGGCACTCTCTCGTTCGCCCGACCCCTAAGGTAAGGGTCGGACATTCTCTCTGCTTTGCTCGACCCCGGCGACGAGGGTCGGCTATCGCATTGCGATGCTCGAGCGCTCGACCCCATCGTCCAGAGGTCGGACAGGCCGCGATGTGCTCCGCCTCGCTCGACCCGAGGTCGGACAGACTCGGCGGACCAGAGTTCGGAGGAAGCCGCGCCATTAATGCTACCCGCTGTCTTCCCAACCGTAAAAGCTATTGTGCAGGCCGCGCGCAGCGCCTGGCAGCACACAGCAACGCTGCCGCCGCGCCGAAAGTCTTCGTGATGGGACGCGCACGCCTGGTGCCCATGCGCTACAGTACACTGCCGCCTGCGCCCACTTGCGCCGCGTCCTGGAGAGACAAAAGGAACGAAGGCTGATATTTTCCTTCCAGAGACGAAACAGTCGTGCGCACTCATTTGTTTCTTTCTCCTCGCTCGTCTTCCCTGCTCTCGACTTCCCTGCCTTCCACCATTTCCGCCGGAGAGCTCCGCAGGACCTGAAAGCAGAGCAAGCTCCTCTCGTGCTCAGGTGAGCTCGGCCGCCCGCGCACGTCGGCTGTTTCATCCTTCGTCATTGCCGTCTCTAACCATCACTTCATTTCTCTCCATGCTACTGCAGAAGTAGTGACGGGTCAGCATTTTCTTCCCAGAAGTCGTCCGGCTCCTGTTCCAAAGCCGGCGAGTTTTTCCCTGTCGACCGTGTCAGCCAACTCAACCTCCGGTTAATCCTTGCCATCCGACATGCTCCATCTGTATCCCATTTTACGAATCCGCTCGCTTTAACTCCATCTCTCTGCACTGTACTTCTTCACCGCCAGAGTGGAGTACACACACTCACGCTCTCCCGGTTAATATAAGTTACCATCGCCGGACTATGATTCTAATGAAAAGCTAAGTTAACATTGCATTTTCATATAGGGACCGAGCTGCAATCGGCCGCTGAAGCTGAGGAGGACCTCCCTGCTGTCGACCCTTCGTTCGACTGTGCTAACTTCTCCCCTAACCGAGTCAAGCCCCGGTGCACACCTATGTTTATTATTTTTATTTTCTCACTGTGTGTGCAGGTTTGTTTGTGCATTAAGTTCGAGGAATTGTTGTGAAAACCTAGTTGCATGACTTGTTAGGAATCTCCTATGGGTTGTCTTGGTAGAGCCATTGCGATATTTGCTATGCTTACCGACAGGACACGGGGAAATTGAGTAGTATGGAGACTACTCAGGGTTATTTACAGTAGTACTTGATGAAGTCAGGACCCAACTTTGTGTGATGTAAAATTTGAGCACAATGTCGGGTGCGGTTGCATTGGTCAAGTTTGAGTTGTGTACCGAGATACATACCGGCATATGGGACCCAGGAAACCGACGTAGCTCATTGCGCAGTGATTGGACGACCAGCCATCTCTTTTTCCGGGTGAATGGACCGTTATGGTGGATGAATTCGCATTTTTGTTTCTTGGGCATGTGTTAGTGGGAAAGGCTTGGGGCCGTACAGGGACGCAGGGCGTTGTCTGGAGGACCATGTCCTTGGAGAGATGGCAGTCGGACCGACACTGTCGCGATCCAGTGAAAGGTGGCCACGTGCGACTCGTGGAGTGTGCACGTGTCGTGTTATTCGGGTTTCTCCTGCAGGATGTAAAAATCAATTATAATTGCCGTCCCTCGCGGTATTGAGTACCACTTGCTCCTTTCCACCGTGGCGATACTATAAAATGTGATAGCAGAAGTTGTGATTGGAGAATTGAGAATCAATTTCAGAACTGTTGTATTGCACTTGTTGCTTAGATTGCTGGCACACTTAGCATAATTTTAATTGAACCCAGTTAATTTGGCTAAAATATTGAAAACCGACAGTAGTGCTGATTTGGCAATTACTTCTAGCTGCCACAGATATTCCTGCATACTAGGAGTCAGCCTTAGAAGGCCTATTGACGGGTAAGCCTTGCTGAGCGTCAGTCGCTCACGGTTTGTTGATTGCTGTTTTGCAGGTATTAGTGCTGACTTTAGCCAGGACTGTTGGGAAGAGAAAACACCCTCGGAGTGGACCTTCGAGTGGGTTCCCGCTTCTCCCTCCCGTGAGGATTAAGCACCATCGGGCTAAGGTGTTTAATCGAGTCGTCGAGTTGTAGTGGAATAGCTTCCGTTGTCTTACGTTTTGTCATCAAATTACGCTTCCGCACTTAAACTACTGAACCAATACTGTAATAACTCTAATTAATATATTCTTTTAACCATGTTTTGCGAGTCCTTGTTAATTATTGTACTGTATGGTCGCTTGCTTCGTCAAGTGACACCCCAAATGATCCTGGATGAGCAACCGTACGATGTTATCGGACGGGGTTGCGACAAGTCTTTGGTTAGTTCTATTCTATTATTTCTCTCTTGTAAGACTTATTTATTTTATTAATAGAATTATCTTCTTTATTCCTTATGCCCTACGTTTATACTAGTGTGATAATCATATGCCTTTTATGTGGTTATTACCTAGTCATGTTTGGTTGGTCTATGCTTCACATGCATATACTAGATAACCTATGCCTTTACACTCGTTCAATGCATAGTGTGGTTAGATATGTGTCGGTGTTCGATGTCACCGGCTAGTGATCATCTCGAATCGCGCGTTTTGGGGCTCGGATGGTTTGCAAGAGGACACGAAAGGTTTATACTGGTTCGGACAAACAACCTACGTCCAGTTCTGTGGCTTGCTCGTGTTACTTACGTTGTTTGTAGTAGGGGGTTACAAACGAGCGAGAGAGGGATGCGATCCCAAGTCTCTGTGAGTGGCGATGTGGATGAGTGCATACGAGCTAGTGCGTATGAGCTTGAGAGTCTTGGGAGTCCGCTTGAGAGTCTGAAAGCCCGTGTCCTTGGAGGTCCAAGCCCCGTCCCTTTTATACTTCAAGGGAGGAGGCATGGATTACAGAGCAGGGTGGAGGGAGAGAGAAATGATTATGGACTTCTCCCCGGCCGGCTTTCGCGCCGGTCACTGGCCGCTGTTCCGTCGTGGACGATGTCATCGGCGTGGGCGCTCCCGTCCGTCACGGGTCACTGTTGGTACGGGAGGGATGGCCGTCGACGATGGTCGGTGGAGTGACGTCGGTGCCACCGCTCTGGCGTGTATGGGCGGCCGATCGTGCGCGTTCCATCCCGCCGGAGGGATGGGCCTCGACGAGGGTAGGAAGCACTGTAGCGGCTGTCCGGTCATCGTGCGCGTCGTGCGCACTTATTATCCCACTTGTTAGAGCGGTTATGTCCTCCGTAGGAGCAGAAGCAGTTGGTATTAATAGCCCAACCTTCCCCGGACATCCTGTCTCGTCGAGGGTCTCTGTTCCGCCTAACCGCGTGCCACCCCGGGCCCGACCCCGGGGGTCGTACGAGGCGGAACTCGTCTCACCTCGCCCGACCCCCGAGCGATGGGGTCGAGCGAGGCGGAACTTGTCTCGCCTCGCCCGACCCCCAAGCGACGGGGTCGAGCGAGGCGGAGATCGTCTCGCCTCGCCCGACCCCCAAGCGATGGGGTCGAGCGAGGCGGAACTCGTCGTGGTTGTCCCGATCCTCGTGCGACGGGGTCGAGCGTGTGGGCTTGCTAGGGAGCCCCGACCCCCGTGGTCCAGGGGTCGGGCGAAGCGGTTCCTGCCCGCATACTTAAGCCGGCGCGCGTTATACCCTGAGTCAGGGTCGGGCGAGGCGGACGTGCCCCAATCCCTGTTAGCCAGGGTCGGGCGAGGCGGACTTAAACCGGCTGCGCTATGTGTTTAGACTTCTAAGACTGATTCAATTAATCAGCCTTAGTACTGATCCTCCACAATATGCTTTAGTCCATGACTTGATAATCCGTAGGGTTAAAGTTATGCGTGCTATAATCATTGACTTGATGATCCGTAGGGTCAAAGTTATGCATGTCTTAGCCTTTGACTTGTTAATCCGTAGGGTTAGAGTTATGCATGTTCTTGTACTTGATCTGTTGATCCGTCGGGTCAAGGTTAGGTATACTCTTATTTCCGATTCGTTGATCCGAAGGGTCTGAGTCCTATGGGAATTGAGAGTAATATTTAGCAATGTAAGCATGGTGCTTGGATTGGTAAATAACTTTGAGTGCTTGATTGCCCCACGAACAGGAATAGGTGTGGCGGTAAGGTGGTGACAGCCCTTATTGCCACGTGTCGACATGGTATCTTGAAGAGTGTCAACATGGTATTGGCATGAGACGACTTAAAGAAGTGTTTGGAATAAGGGAGGACTTCTCTAAGTACATCACATTCCCGAATTAAAGAATTATCATGAAGATAATTAGTATTGGTCATGCAGATAAATAAGCATTAATCACGAAGAATAAAGCATTGTACTCTTTTTCCCTTATGAGTTTTTCACATGAAGTTTTCTCATTAAGGTTTTGATGAGGCAATGCGTGCATACAAGTTCTGGTGATATGTGATTTTTTTCTCCATTTTTCCCAATGGGTTTTTAGCAGTTTTTATGAGCCATATTTATCACAATAAAGAGCCCAAAGGGGAATGTTGTAAAACGCTTGTTAGGTCAGGCCCACCTTTTAGAAGAAGAACTCCCGACCCATATGACCTCATTATTGAATCCTAACCCGACACGAAGTTACGGTTCCACCATTATAAATAGTTGAGAAGACGCGCGCATTTGTAATACGTCCAGAATATTGAATAAAGAATTTCGTCTCCTCTATTCTCGTGCTTCTATTTTTACTATTTCGTTCTGTCGTAATTAGCGTGCCTTAATCCGTCGATATCTCAACATTTTCTTTGAATTTTTTTTATTTATGGCCTAATTTTTTAATAAAATTTTATTACTAACAGCTCGGTCAAAAAATTTACAAAATTAACATGCTAGTCGCTCACAAGGTGGGCGATTTTATGTTGTCGCTCATAAAGTGGGCGACTTTATAGGGCTCAGGGAAAAATCGCCCACCTGGTAGGCGACTTTTTTACGTTGCCCACAGGAGGGCAATTTGTGTACGTCGCTCATCTGATGGGCGACTTTTACCTTGTCGGAAAAAAAAACACGTCCTGTTTCGACGCCGCTTCCATTCCGCCGCCCCCGCCTCCTGCTCCTCCTTCCTGGGCGGTCTTCCCGAGTATAACCAGCTCGATGGACGCGGAGGAAGTAACGGCGCCTCCGCTTGGGTCGGGTGCCACCCACGCCCGCGTCTTTCACGCCGGCAGCACGCGGCGGCTATGGCCTCCAGGACGGCGCACCAACAGTGAACAGTGAGTTGTGCAGCGCACAGTGAGTTGTGCATGAACAGTGAGTTGTGCAGTGCACAGTGTTTATGAACAGTCGTTGATACAGTATTTTAATGCACCGGTGCTTCCTCCTCTCATAGAATACTGTGCAGAGTGGTCAATTGAACGCTTCAATTCAGAAGACCCGCATCCCCGCGCAACGGCTCCTTGTTTTGGGCGTGCGGTTTTTTTTTTTACGGCCCGGTAAAAGTCGCCTAACAGATGGGCGACGTATAAAAATCGCCCTCCCTGTAAGCGATGTAGAAAGATCGCTCGTTAGGTGGGCGACTTTTTCCTGGGGCTCATAAAGTCGTCCACTTCACGGGCGATAATATAAAATCGTCCATCTTATGGGCGACTAACATGCTAATTTTATAAATTTTTTGACCGGGCTGTTAGTAATAAAATTTTATTAAAAAATTAGGTCATAAATAAAAAAAATTCCGCTCCTCGTTCCCTCCCTTAGGAAGGTGGTTCGCGTTATATTACACGCTCGCCCGAGCGGGCCGTTACATGGCCTAATTAGCTTACCCATGCTGGACCTTGATACTTGGGGTTGGGCTTCTGGCGTCTTTTGTTGGTCTTTGCCTGTGACGGCGTGTATTTGTCGTCCTGGGCTGGCCTTCTCATCTTCAGGTCCATGACACGCAAGGAGCCAGGCGACGGTCTCGTGGCGGCGGCGGCGGCGCAGTTGCAACGGCGACAAACTGGCGACGGCGAGGCAGCCATCTTCCTCCTCGTGTTTCTCTCCGGTATCTCACACGCCACCCTCTCTTCTCCTTTCCATAGTTCTTGCTTATGCTACTGTTTGATTCCGATTGGCCACAGATCTTGATTCTAGTAGTTTGTTCTTGATTAATACCGGCTAAACATGGGTTCTGTTATGTAATGAAAATGAAAGTATGCTTCTGTAATGTAATGAAGATGAAAGTATGATTCAAGTAGTTGAAGTCATTCTAATATGCTTCTGTAATGTAATGAAAATGAAAGTATGTTCCAAGTTTAAATATACATACAGACTTTCACATCAAGTATGGTTGCACTGATCTGCTCTCACACTGGTTGGACACCTATATAAGTGTTCTTTTTTTGAAGCACCAAGGAAGGCACTCGTTTTGTTCACTCAATTTGGTTGGGGTTGGAGGTCTCACGGCTAGCAAATGGTGTCTGAGCACATAGTCAGCATCTGAACCGTATGAAACTATGAACACAACAGCAAACATTATTGGTAGTTTGAATGAAGAAAAGAGGTTGCTGCTGGGCACAACCTAGCGTCCTGCAGCAAAGTTCATTTTGTTTCGAGGTATGCATGTGGGACACTAGATTGTGTCCAATACCCAACATTCAAGGTTTCATATTCAGTGTCCAAAATCTCAAATAGACTACAAAAAATTTCAGTTTTTTTGAGGTGTATCTGTGTTGTAAATTCAGTCGCTTATATTGTTTAGTTTTGGCTGGCACACATTGATGGCTTACAAAATATATACTAGTCTTATCTGTAAATTAAAGAAACTGCATCGAGTGTCTTGACAGGAACAATCAGAACTGCAGCTTATCTGTATTTTTTGTCCAGTGCTATTTAATTTGCTATGTGGTTAGGGTACTGCTATTGTTAGTGGTTAGGGTACTACATAGGTTAGCTTGTGGTCAGGTTTCAGTGAGTTTTGGCTTGTGATCAGGTTTCTTGAGGAAGAAAAGGTTCTGTCCCATGGTATATTGGGAGGTTTGGAAACATCGCAATAGATGCATTTTCGATGGGATCGCGCCCAATGCCGGCCAACTGATCCAAGCAATCAAAGATGAGGCGAATCTTTGGGGCATGGCGGGGGCGAGAAGACTGCGTGAGCTACGCGGAGGCGTCAGTTAGAAGGGGCGTAATTTCAAATCTAGGTGGTACAATTTAGGTAATAGGCACGATTCTCAATGTAAGAAAATACTAATTGGGGGGACCGGTTTGTAATTATTCTTCTTCTTAATGAAATGATGCGCAGTTCTCCTGCGTGTTCGATAAAAAAATATTGTGTAAAATTTAATCTATCTCTTGTGATTGTTGTTCCCGTTTCTTGTCAATATGAGCTTTTGTTGAAATATAGCAAGTGTCGATTATCATTGCTTGGTAGAAGCACTTGTGCTCCAAAGGAATATAGCAATAGTTAGTTTCAGTTTCAGTTTCTGTGCTCTGTTGTGGGCTCTATTCTGTATGTGATAACTGTTACTTATTGTAGAGTCCCATGATCTATTTGTGTCAAGGAAGAGTCACAGGTCCAGAAGTAAAGCTTATGAAGTGTTGTTCAGCACAATTTGCTCTTATGGAGCATTTAGTTGCGACTGTAATAATTAGATAAATTTCTGTTGAGACATGTATGTTATTTTGCTAGCCTGAGTTCTAGGCTTCTAGCATCTTATTTATTGCTCATGACTGATTATGTGTTGTTCAGTTTACAAACAATAGAACCAATGTTCCATCTCTATGTGAAAGAAATCTTTGATTATCTTTGAAGACATGGACATTACTGTTTTTGTAACTGCAACAGAGCGTGTGAAACAATTTGTAGAATCAAATTCTTGTTGTCATTTTTTCTTCTGAAATAGCTGCTGGGATATTGGAATATTGCAAAAATTCTCAGCATTATCAAATAACAGTTTCAGTTATTAGATAGCAGCTGAGATATTGCTGGAATATTGTTTGATATTGCTGAAATAACATAAGCCCAGCAAAAGGAACCACCTGGAATAACCGAATGAAACTTTGGATGGCCAGTTTAGATTCCAGGAGTGGATTTCATCATCACCAGGTTTTAGTGAAACAGCCGGATTCACTAAATCCTGGCCCTAATAACATCCACTTGTGTTTTAAATCCTGTCCTGCCGAACGAGCCCTAATTCATCTCAGAATCTGAAACGTTTCACCTAGCCAAATGCACCCTACCGTTTTCTTTTGACGGATGGAATCACTACGTCCAGGTCTGTACGCATTCCTGTTGAGTAGCCCCAACTGCCGACGATCCTGGTCCATGTTTGAAACGTTTCGCTAGCAACAGTAGCTGGCTTCATCCGTGTCTATGCGCTCGCTTGTCCTTTTTTTTTTTGTTGGGGGCCGGGGGTGGGGGGGCTCCTCTGCTCGCTTTTTTTTTTTGGGAGGGGTAGAGCCGTAAAAGGAAAATGCGTGCATCAGTTCAGGAGCAAAATGTACAAAGGAGAGAACCTGAGTGCAGATTGGCAGAGGTTGAAGACGATGAAAAGGAATGATAGACGACGATGAACGCGGGGAAAACGTGTCCAGAAACGTGTCGCGGTTGAGTGCTACCAGAGTAAAACATTTCGCCACTTTTTTTTCAGGTTGCGGAGCAATCAATTCCTACAGAGAAGGGAAAATCTTGAGAAAGCGAAGGCAGAAGCTGCTATTCGAGGGAAAACCATTTCTGCGAGGAGAGGGAGGTGGCCTCCTCTGCGATGCTTGGATGCGTCGGGCCTCCTACACGGCTGGGGCCGGTCCCAGCAGCACCGGACTGATCATCAGACAGAGAGCAACCTGCCGGTGGCATGAACATCGCGACGGGCATCTGCACCGGGAGGTTCGGCAGCGGCGCTTCGTGCCGGAGCACGCTCACCGCCTGCCGGATAGAGGGCCTGACGGCGTGGTCCGGGTGCGCACACCAGAGCCCGGTGACCATCACGCGCTCCAGCTCCGCGTCGTCGAACTCGCTGTTCAGCTGTGCATCGGCCGCGTCCACGATCCTCCCGCGGCCGTAAAACTCCCAGACCCACTGCACCAGGTGCACGGTGGCGTACTCCTCGCTGTCTTCTACCACGACGATGGGCCGCCGGCCGCACGCCGTCTCGAGGACGAGCACGCCGAAGCTGTACACGTCCGACGCGGCGCTGGCCCTGCCGGCGAGCATGCACTCCGGGTCCATGTACCCCATCGTGCCGGCGAGCGCCGTCGTGTGGGACTGGCGTGCGTGGTCGACGAGCCTCGCGAGCCCGAAGTCGCCGAGCTTGGCGTGGAATGACGCGTCGAGCATGACGTTGCTGGGCTTGATGTCGCGGTGCAGGACGCACTGCTCCCACTCCTCATGCAGGTACAGCAGCGCGGAGCCGATTCCGAGCAGGATCTCGTGCCTACAGATAAGAACGAAATTTATTTTTGAAAGAAATAGGAACGAAATTATTGAGCGAGGCTGCTAGTACAAATTTAGGAGATACCTGAACTCCCATGACATGACGGCGTCCTTCTTGTGGATATGGGTGTCAAGGCTGCCATTGGGCATGAGCTCGTAGACGAGCAAGAGCTCGCCGCCGCCATGGCACCAGCCCAGGAGCTGGACGAGGTTGCGGTGCCTCAGCCGGCTGATGATCTTCACTTCGGAGACGTACTCCTTCCTCCCCTGATGCGAGCTCTTGGACACTCTCTTGATCGCCACCTGGAGGCCTGAATCTTTCAGGTATCCGCGGTACACCGACCCGAAGCCCCCTTCACCGAGCTTCTCCTCATCCGAGAAGTTGTTGGTCGCCGCGGCCAGCTCGCTGTAGGGAAAACGCCTCGGCCCAGCAGTCCCCGTGTCGAACTCCGTTTCAAGAGGCTCCTCGTCCTCGTCGCGCGCCCTCACCTTTCGCCTGCGGCGGCGCAGTAGGAACCCGACCAAGACGACGACGCAGACGGCCACCGCTGCGGCACCGGTCGTCGCGCCGGCTACAAGCGCCGCCTTCGAAGTTGACGGCGGCGGCGGCGAGGACAACGGCGAGAGCGACGGCGCTGGCTTGTCACGAGACGGGGACGGGGACGGGGACGGGGACGGGATGCTGATGAGGTCGATCGCTCTTCCGATGCTGTACTTCACGTAGCAGCTGTAGGCTTTGATGGATCCCTCGGCGCTCTTGAAACGCTGCAGAGTCTCCTCCAACGTGGCGAGGCACTTGGCGCACTCGCCGGCGTCGAGGTCCCCCGTGCACTGCGCCAGCCCGTACATCACCTGCGACCTGCCCTGCGAGTCCGTGTACCGCTCGCTCCCGTTCGCGACTCGCAGCCCGGAGGCGGCGGCGGCCTGCTCCGACAGCCGGGTCATGAGCTTGGACCGCGCGCCCTTCACGGCGGCGTCGACGTCATGGTCATAGTTTGCGATCGTGCCGTTGTAGTCCACGGGCGGGGTCGGGTCGGCGACGGAGAAGAAGGACTCGTTCGAGTACCGGAAGACGCAGTCGTCGAAGACGGCCTTGGCGCCCCGGCTGGACGGGCACGCCTTCTGCAGCGTGGACGGCGCGTCCCGTATGCAGTCCTGGCACGCAGCCCAGCTGCGGTCGGCGTAGCACATGGCGAGGCCGAACACCTCGTTGGGAGGCTCCCCCGCCGTGGTGTTGTCGAAGCCCCCGTTGGCGATGGCGCTCCGCCGGAGCCCGTCCGTCAGGTCGATGAGGTTCCCGTAGTACTGCTCGCCGAGGCTCCTCTTGTAATTGTCGCCGGGGTTGTCGTTCAGATAGCCGACGCTTGTGTAGTTGCTCGAGCAATCGGGAGCACGGACCATCGCGATGACGTAGGAATTGGGTATCGGGATTTCGCCAGCCGCAGCAACTATGGTAGCTCCGGCGAGCCACAAGATGACGGTGACAAGGAACAGGATGAATTGCTGCTGCGCCATTGCTAATTGTCATAGAACGCCGGCTGGAACGAGCACAAAATACGCAACGCGAACACAGTGGAAATGCAGTGGATACATTTTCAGGAGCAGCAGCCACGGGGTCGCAGCCCTTTTGGTTTTCGATGCCTGTATTCATGGAACAAGCAAAGACTTTTGTGACCCGTGCGACAGTCCCTAGCACTAGTGGCAGCCGAGCAGCACCAGGAAATTGACGGGAGGAAGGGCAGTCATCACATATTAGTCTGGTCGGTGGGTCAAGGTCGACGTTGACGACAGCTGTGTTCGGTCCGTCGGTGTGTGAGCCATATAGAGCGATAGAACCTGTCCAATTTGGTAAGGAGCCATTCAACGCGCTTTTGCAACGACACTTTGAATAATTCAAGCTGAACAGCTTCTTCGATGTAGCTCCATGTATCCTGACTTTGTTTTCCATTCGACCTAGAACTGGGACTCGCGAATTTACATCTCAGGATATATATTGAACTTTGAGTAGTTCATTTTTGTTTGTGGGATTCTAACAAGACAACATCAACATGTACAATTTCTGGGTATTTTTTTGCATCAATGTGTTAAATTTCAAAAGGCAATATAGAGGTTACGAATTTTCACAAGTGTAGGTGCTTTGAAAAAAAATTATACAAAAATTTATGCGCAGATATGTATAAGTTGTACATCCACACAAATTTTCAATTCAAAATAAAATTTCTTTGGATATATAAATTAAAGAAAATGTTGAATAGTGACCCTTATTGAATTGATTGATTCAACTACACCTCCATGATTCCAATGCATCCACGTGATACAGAATTTTTTTAAAAAGATTTTAGCAACAACAATCAACGCATTTGGACTACATGTCATATTTAAATACAAATCAAAATAATAAAAATAAAAAGAACCTTGACTTCACAAGAACACATTACAGCTATTCCGTTGGTTAGTTGGCAATTTTTCTTGATACAATTTTGTGCCTTGATTATCGGTACTTCTGTGCTATCTGATTGTGTTTTTATCTTGATATGTGCAGTTCTATCGGAGGACATGGCAAAGGATGACTATGGGGACATTGTAAATATTGACATTTCATCTGTGGTCATTCAACAGATGAAAGAGAAACATGCAGAGATTCCACAGCTAACATGTATTGTTTCGCTGATAAGCTTTTCTCTCATACCATTAGGGGCTTTATATGTAGTATGGTTACTAAATTTCTTGCATGTTAAGATATGCAGATGGATGTTAGGGACATGAGCGTGTTTGGTGATGAATCCTTTGATTGTGTCATCGATAAAGGTAAAGTTTAACACTACATTTGCTGCAAAACACATGAAACAGATATTTTAGAACCATCAAAAATTTATTTGAACCTCATCGAGATTAGTAATTTTCTGCCACCTATTTTACGAGTTAGCCTGTCTAACATTTCTCTTTAGGTACCTTGGATGATATGATGGTAAGCACTGTATACCAAGCAAACAACATATCAGATTTCTGATAAGCCATTGTCCTGAGTTTGGTTCAATTATAATGTTCTAGTGTGCTGATGATGCTCCTCATGGTGCTTCCAAAATGATAGAAGAAGTGGCAAGGTTTATAAGCACACAATTTTTTCCGTTCTTTTGACATATCAATCAGACCCCTCTGTTAAATTCAACTATGTATGCTGTTTTCTCTTGCAGGCTTCTTAGACCATATGGGATCTACTTGTTGGTACATCCACGAAGTTCCCAAACAATACTCATTTATTAAACCCTAATGAGATGAATCTTGAAGAGATATTGCCTGTGGCAGATAACATACGGTGCTCCTAAGGAACGCATGCCACTTTTGAGCAAGGGAGGATGCAGCTGGAATACTTCCCTCTACATTATGCGTAAGTTTGTAGTATCTTCTCTCCAGCTGAAAGAGTGTTAGATATTCAACTGTATTGTAGATAGAATTTTGCAGGTAAGATTAAACTTACTGAATTGTAAAATCCTTGACTTGCAACCTTCCCTATTAATGTAAAACACGCAGCAGTGGCCTCTATGGACGTATCACGCATCCACCATTCTAACATGGTGATCATCTATTGTACAAAGCATCTATGCCAACCTCTAGCTCTTCCTGTTCTGTTCTCGATGGTCATTTGCCAAGAAACTCATGAGAGAGTACTTTATTGTCTGGAAGGCATAAATTCTTTTGATACTCCATGGTGCTCAACTAATAGGACACATAGATGGATCCAAGTCGTGCCCAAAGAACAATATTCGTCTAGTACTATCTATTTCAGTCCTTGCTTCCACGCCCTTCATACTTAGCACCGATTATTTATAATCATATTCTACCTTCAGTGTACTGCTAGTATTTGTTCGTGCACAGCATGCACACTGTTATGGGCTGTTAGTTGGCCGGCATGGCACTGTAGCAGCCCGCTACAGCAGACCCTCTAGGGTTAGGGTCTCTGGTCTATATAAACAGGGCAGTGTGCAGGACAGGGGTAGGCAAAGAAGAGACTTAGGTTAGGTCCTCCTTTTCAGTGCCGTGGTCGAGGCCCCGGCTTTGATCCATAACACACACTATTGTACTAAGGCAGATAGTCAGAAAGAATAGCTAATATGGCAGTAATGAAACGCGGTGCACCTTGTAGATAGAACCAAATATGACGCTCTCCATATCTTTACTTACTATGAAAGTTCCTTCATGTGTGGGGTAAAATCTAGCAAACCTTGTGATCTTCAGCTACCATCTATTGTGTTACCTTTAATTGACAATGACAAAATTTTTCATTATTAATAGGTGGCTATTTGGTATATGGTACTTGGAAGATTTATCGTTTCCTTTTTTTAGCTAGTTCTTAAATGGTGGATACCTATAGAACTGCAGAATACTCGTTTTTTATATATAATGTTTTAAATATGTATATTGTTGGTTCGGGCTTAGGTCATCATGTCTTTGCTTATCTTACATTTATTGTCTGAAACATTTAAAATATCTCTATACCTTATAAACTATTGGCCTCTACGTCATAATTCTTTATTTTTTGGATCATGCTTGATCCAAATGCCTCCACCTTCTCTTAACCGCACTATTCATTCTATGTTCCATGAATTCTGTACTGTAGTTTTAATATCCTTGTGTTCATTGTTGAGTTGTACTGTTCTATTAGTTCTTTGACTTATTTGACTACCTGCCTTAGTATATGTTACTGCCTTAGTACAAAAGCGTGCATGCCGCACATGCTCAAGTACTAGTGGCATCAAAGGATCAAATAACAGACGGGTTCACCAAAGCTCTACCAATTCAAATCTTTGAAGCATTTAGAAACAATCTTAACTTAGCAAAGCTATGATTGAGATAGTTCAAAACAAAAGCTATAATTGAGGAGTCTGTTAGAGTTTAAACTGTATTCTAGTTAGAATTATGACAGAAGGCAAATAGTTAACCAACTGTGTTTTGTTCTCCCTGAACTGATGCGAGTTGTCTTCTTTCTGTTTACAGCCACTTCTCCATACCAATCGAAGATGAGCAAAGGTGCTCCGCAACCTACCATGGAGGAAGTTACACTCACGGAGGATGGTCAACTACCACCCGGCTATGTTCTTAAAGATCCAGAGTCGCATTTCATTTATGTTTGTCACCAAGTCGCATCCAGGGAACGGGGTTAACTCTGCGGATACTACTAACCGAGAGGAAACCATAAATGCAAAATAGTTCTTTTTTTTCATCTTTGAGTTTGCATTTTGTTTGCTGATGGTGGAGGTCATCAGTGTACTACTCTGCTTGCAAGTTGTGCCATTTTTGTTCACATTTGGTAAAAACACTACTAGTACCTGCTTTTTTTTTTTGGGGGTGGGCGGGGGGGAGGGGGGGCAAACCTATTTCGTACCATGAGGTCTGGTCCGTGGTTTCCAAGTTTGCAAGATGTGATGTATATGTGCGCTTTGTCAGAAACTATTTTGAATCAACAATTCGAATTATATTTTCGTTTCTACTCAATCACTTATTATATTATGACACTGAACTTTGGCCATGAGAAACAACTCGAAAAGGAATGACTATCTTCTTCGGAGTACAAGACAATACATATGTTGCATGCGACGCCTTTAGTTCTGTCTGACAAACATGGTGCATATATACAAGGTCGTTCTCTGAATCTGCATCTGAATAATTTGAGCTGGGAATGCATACATCCTGTGTGTACCGAATGACATGACTGGCGCAGATGGTTCACATTGTCCAGTACTCGAGCAACGGACCGAACGCGGCGCCAGCCTTCCTCACCGGCGGCCCAAACGGTCGAACTCGAAACGGGACGATTTCGCGAGAGAGAATAGGCTACTCGGACCTAGACTAGAGAGCCGGCTGAATCAATAAAGTGAGCGGAAACCGAAACCAATTCTTCACCTCACCGGTGCCCGAACGCGCAAGCACAACGGCAGCACGGCCAAAACCAGCCAGCCAGCGCCGCCCCGCCCAACCCGCGCCCCCCCCCCCCCCCCCCCCGCTTTTTCCGGCCTCACTGCGCAGAGCGCGGGGACTTCCCACCTTGTCCCCCGCGCCGCCGGCCGTCAGTCACCCGCGTGCAGCCCCGGCGCAGCTCGCCCCCCCCCCCCCCCCCCCCCCCCCCCGCCCCTCGCGAGGACGATGGCGAGCGGCGGCGGGGACGACGAGTCGGGCTCGGGCGGGAAGCTGGTGGTGGACCGCTACCGGAAGAGCGGGCTCCTCGGAGAGGGCACGTACGGAGTCGTCTTCAAGGCCACGGACACCCAGGTTCCCCCTCCTCCTAAACCCCTCTCCCTGTCGTTCCCTGCTGATCCGCCGGCGCTAGAGAATTAGAGCTTGGTTTACCTGATCCATCTGACTCTGGTGCGGGGGTTGGGGTCATGCGATTGAGGAGGTTAGAAGGTTTTGGAACCCGATAGCTCGCGAATTGGCGTCGTGGGAGTGGTTAGGGGTTCGCTGAGGATTTTTCCGGAGTGCTTCTGTTGCGGAGGCATGCGAGACTGGATGGAACACCGTTGGTTAGGCCTGATGGGGACGCATTTCGCTTGGATTCAGCTGCGCTTTGATTGACCTGGCGGTGGTGATACCTTAATTCTGGGCGTGTCTGTTGTAGTGAAGTTGCATCCTTGCAGGCAATCTCATTTTGTTGGTGAGGGGATGGATTGGAGGTCGCAGCTGCCCATTTGTGAGATAGCACATAGCAGGGTTGTCGAATCATGCTCTGAAGGTTTCTAGCATGGAGTACAGATTTACGCTGTCTTCTCACTAGTCTTAGAGTTGATTTACACACTACTAGTGCTTGGGTATTTGGCATCGTCACTATTATTTTTTCAAGGAAGTTATCAGAGCTTGTGAATTTCACCACACTTTAGTGTTCACCCTGATCAGTCATATTGTAGTGGTACTTCAATCTTGTTTGAGGCTGTTTTGTAACTTTGTTCACGAGTTGTTGCATTCCTTCCAGACCGGGAACACAGTTGCGATTAAGAAAATTCGGCTAGGGAAGTACAAGGAAGGTGTGAACTTCACCGCATTGAGGGAAATTAAACTGCTGAAGGAGCTGAAGGATCCTAACATTATAGAGCTGATTGATTGTTTCCCACACAAGGGAAATTTGCATCTTGTGTTTGAGTTCATGGAGACGGACTTGGAAGCTGTCATACGAGATCGAAACATTGTATTATCACCAGCTGACACAAAATCGTATGTTCAGATGATGCTGAAAGGTCTAGCTGTCTGCCATAAGAAATGGGTACTGCACAGGTAACTACAATCTTGCCAACCTTACTCGTTTATTTTTTTTGTGTGTTGGAAGAAACGACATTTGACATACTGCATTGCAGGGATATGAAACCGAATAATTTACTCATCGGTGCTGATGGGCAGCTCAAGCTTGCTGACTTTGGTCTAGCACGCATTTTTGGTAGCCCAGGAAGAAACTTCACTCACCAGGTTCTTTCTGGTTGACTTATGTATGTATGCGTTCAGTTCATTGTGCCCTTAGTGAAATCTAACTCGCAGAATCAAGCCTCCTTGAAAAACATGTAGGGGAGTCTGCATATAAACTCCCTTCCTGACTCTACAATGTGTTGGAGCTTACAGCACTAAGTTTGTCCTTTAAAGTATTTGGGACTAAAATTGCCTTGTTAGTTGTAACTTTTGCCTGTCAGAGTGATAAATGCTTATACCATGGATAGATTAATTGAGCAAATTACATAGACATGAGGAAGATTTTATGGCAATTAGCAAATAACATTTCCGAGACTTTCTAGTTGATCTCTGCATCATATATATTTGCGAAGTGCACTTTTAACCAGTGCCATGCTTACTAATTGGCTAATATGGTAAATGTACTGTTGATTACTAAGGGACGTTTCTTAAATAAGCACCATTGTATTTTTTTTCTCAAAAACAAATATTCGCCATTATAATTTGTCATTTGAACACTACATCTCACTTGGAACTAATCATAAATCTGATTCCATTTGACTAAGCATTATGCAGTCAAGGACCATTTCTAGTTTCCAATGCTTTAGCAGTTACCACAATATCCTTTTTTTTTTCTAAGGCCAAGCTATATGTCCTGTACTGATGGGGACTCGAATTCTTAACTGTTCTATCTACATGTAGGTTTTTGCACGATGGTACCGAGCACCGGAATTGTTATTTGGATCAAAGCAGTATGGATCTGCAGTGGATATCTGGGCTGCTGGATGTATTTTTGCTGAACTTCTACTTCGCCGACCCTTTCTCCAGGTTCAACGGACTACTAATTTTTCTTTTTAATTCAGTAGGAGGAATTTGGTTGTTTGGTCTGATCTATTCAACTACAAGTCTACAACAAAGCCGTTTAGTTTCAACCAAGTTGGGTAGGCTATGGGTTAGGTTAAGTTCATTGCTCATTGACTATATCATCACTGCACATGTTAGTTTAGTAGCAGCATCAGACTGTTGCTTCAATTGATCTTTCCGAGGCAAGATGTTAGGACTGCTCCCACTTTTTTTTTTTTTTTTTTGGGGGGGGGGGGGTGTTGTTGTTGTTTGTTTGTTTGTGTATGTCTGTGTGTGTTCTCTCATCCTTTGTCTTCTCTGTTTTTCTTTGCCTCCTGTTTGTCTGTGATCTCATGGGTTTCATCTGTAGCCTACCTCAACTTGTTTGGGACTAAAAGACTTGGTTGTTCTTCTTGTTGTTGTTGTGTTCTGAAAGACAATTGTGTTATTTGAAAGTGGATACATGGAGGACTATTGAAATGCTTAAAAGCTGACATTATATTAAGAAGAAAAGGGTACAGGAAACCCAACACATACACCATGCGCCCAAAAATTTTTGTAGGTTTGGATCGCGCGCATTACCAAGGCACAAACGACCACTAAATACTCGTATATTAATTAATAACTACGAATTATGCTCATGGAGGAGGGACAGTCAATAAAGACAATCCTTGAGCCCTGGTCATCAACCATAACTGGTGTTCTTCAGCTGCCAGGAACACAGCTCCATCAAGGTCAGGAGTCACTCCTTTGAAAACATGTCAGTTATGACGATTCCAAATTATACAAGCCTATGAGTGAATTAGACCTTCTTGTGTCAAACCATCAGTTGCCATGCTAACTTTCCATGCATGAAAGGATACCTCTGTCGGCTGGCTGAGGAGAGCGTGAATGCAGCTCGATCTGTCTCAAAGTTAAAAGGTGTCCTATAGTTTCACCCTTCTGGATGAAGCATAGCTCTCCTGCATTTTCGGGAAAAATAATGTTTAAAGACTTACGTGTGGCAGCCCAATGTTAGAAAAATGTAGCACCAAATCTACCATTGTTTCTTTTTCTTATTCTGCAATGTACTCTTCAGTTCATGTGAGCGTCATCTTTGATTTCCAATAAGAAAAAAAACTGAATGTAATATTCTGGATTCTCAGTGAGGGTATTTCTTCGTTGTATTTCCATACTCCATATTTTCTGAAGTTGTAGCAGTTGCTCTGAGATCATATTGTCATACTCAATATTCATGGAGTGGATCTGAGAAGAGCTTAGAAGTTCTTTTTGGTTAGTACTTGCTAATTCATGTTCACATAAAGGGTCTTTTGAATGGAAGATTACACCTATTTCTTGTATTTGATTGTGTGCAAAGTTTCCGTGATCATGATAGTATAATGAGAATAGGGTATTTAACTTGTTCTAGCCCAAATAAAATGGACTGAGAAGAAGGGATTTAGGTTAGTGAAACTTTACTGCTGTGCTTTCCAGTTACCATTGAAATAAAGTGAATGTCTTTTTTTTTTTTTGAGGGGATAACTTGAATGTCATATTGTTATAGAGCATGACAATGTGCATGGTTCTGTGGCCAGGCACATTTAGACTATTTTTTCTGCTTTAGGCCGTCTTACTCATCAGTTTGATCCAATGTATCTTGACTTACCCCCCCCCCCCCCCCCCCCCAAAAAAAAAAAAAAAGAAAAACTGAATTTGGGTGTCCAATACATCGTGAAGAGAGGTAGAGGAAAACCAAACTTGACATGGAGGAGTCCGTAAAGAGGGACTTGAAGGATTGAAATATTGAGGAGTTAGCCATAGATAGATATTTGTGGAAGCTAGTGATACACGTGCCAGAACCTTGAATTGTTTTTACCCTTCTTTTCTTAGCCATCCATTGTTTTGTTTTTGTCAGTCTTTTATGTTTGGGTGCTTTTCCTGTTTTTTTTTTTTCCATTGTTTGTTAGGTTTGCTATGGCTTCCATCATTTGTTCACTCTGTTTCCCTTTGGGTCTTGTCTGTGTTGTTGGTTCTCACGGGTTTCATCTCTAGCCTACCCCAACTTGTTTGGGACTAAAAAGCTTGGTTGTTGGTGGTGTCCAATACACCTGTGGATTGGGTTTCTATTTGTCCCAGTCAAACTTGCTAAATGTTGTTGTTGCAGGGTTCTAGTGACATTGATCAGCTTGGGAAGATCTTCGCTGCTTTTGGAACTCCAAAGTCTTCTCAGTGGCCAGACATGGTTTATCTTCCAGATTATGTTGAGTATCAATATGTTGCTGCACCACCTCTTCGTTCACTGTTTCCTATGGCCAGTGATGATGCTCTGGATCTTCTGTCAAAAATGTTTACGTATGATCCAAAAGCAAGAATAACAGCTCAGCAGGCTCTAGAACACAGGTACACAAATGTCACTGGTTGGAAATCAAGTTATATTCTATTGGTTGCTTGCATGACAAATATTGTTTATGTTCCCTTTTATTAGGTACTTTCTATCAGTACCAGTTCCAACGAAACCATCACAGCTTCCAAGGCCACCACCGAAGGGAGATTCAGGGAACAAGTTACCAGATCTGAATCTGCAGGATGGTCCTGTGGTATTATCTCCACCAAGAAAGTTACGCAGGGTGACTGCTCATGAAGGCATTGAAGGCAATATGCAGCGGCCGGACAAAGCAGAAGAGCATCCTTCTGGGGCGGGGCATACCGATGACATGTCTAGCCAGAGTTCTAGAATACCAATGTCCGTTGATGTTGGAGCTGTGTTTGGCACACGACCAGCTCCTAGACCAACCTTGAACAGGTAAACATCATTAACCATGCATATGCGGAATGTGACTTTTGTCAATGTGCTCACTTGTGGAAAGTAATAAATATGTCACATCCTGTTTTGCAGTGCTGACAAGTCTCGTTTAAAACGAAAACTTGATATGGATCCCGATTTTGGATATGCAGAGTAAAAGAAACAAGTTTATATGCACCATTCTTTCCCTGCTGGCATCTTTATTTTTTAAAAATATTTTTTGGAAGACTATTCCACTATTTACCAACCAATGAGGATTGTGCTGAGAGTCAATTGCAACGAACCACGCAGGATGCTGCAACAGTCAACTGAGTTGTTACTATTTAACTGCACAGCCATCTCATGAAGAGGAAACTAAAGAGAATCTAATTTACCTGGGAGTCGTGCACAATCCATTAAAACTAGCCGATTTCCGTAAGGAAGGCTCCAAAACTGGAATACATGAGCTAAGAATGTCTAATTTACGGGATACAGGAGTTTGGTACTGTTTAGAATGTGTTTGTATTTTGTGCAAAGATTGTGCTGAAAGTATCTGATCATCAAATTTTCTGCAGTGACAGTTTTTGTTATTTTTTATATGGAGAGCTTTGAGCATTTTTCGATCTGATATCTTTAGGTAGTGATTGGTTTTGGAACTAACACACTGCGGCCTACTTTATATAAAAAAAACACTGTGGACTGTATTATCATTTATCAGATTTATTTTACTGTGAGATGATAAAACTAAAGCATGACAAAAAAGAAAAAAGAAAGGAATGAGTGGCTCATGATTTTTTTTTGAGACCTGTAATGGAATGTTTTCTTGTCCATTGAATCGATCTTTTGAAACTGCAAATCACAGCATACCACTTAAGTTTGAGATTTCAACCGATTAAGTTTTTTTTTCCCCTCCTATGTTTTGTTATAAAGACGATCCTATATGTGCTTCATCAGGTCAACCTGTTTTCGTTCATTTGAGTTCAAAGCTTTTTGTCGAAACTACACTAGATATTTCAATCATTCGAGTAAGCTTCTAATAACTGATTTTAGAAGTTTTAGTTCTGGTATGGAAATTAAAGTGGTAACACTTGTGTGGTGACAGCCATAGGCATCTTTTATAAAAACAAAGAAGAAGACCACGTAACTTAGGTTTAGAAATTCCATCGAACCTCTAACTCACTCTAGTGGCATGGGACACAAGGCAATATTTTCTCGATCTTATAAAATTCCCCTTCCCCCACCACTCTATTGGCATGGGGAGTCGAACCTGGGTCCCTAGGATGCTACCCAGTCGTAAAATTTCACTATGTTTTTTCAAATGATAATACCGCTAAATACATGTGATTATTGAACTATAAATCAACTCAAACAATATGATTTTGAAATTCATTTCCTACCTCCGGATTTAAAATTTTAATGTTAGGACATCCATGGACTTTGCTCAAGTTTATCTCTCCCCCGGTCATTTTCTGTGCACCCACATTTGTTCTACCTCTTTTTATTTTTTGTGTTCAAATCTAAAAATATATCCTTATAAGAGAACGGGCATAATTTGAGAGCTCACATTAGGTATTGTGAGCACCGAGTAGGACCACTAGGTTGGGTTAGGAGCGTGGCATGTCAAATGTCGAATGATTTCGAGGCATCTCGCATGTGAATCCAGGACTAGAAGACAAATTACCTCTGAAAAAGATACATTTTGTTAATTGTAAAGTTGATGTGTGCAGTTCATGTAATACTGTGATGATAGATGAACTTAATTGAGTAGCGGCACATGGTGCGGCTGCCCATAGTAGTGCATCCGTACCTTACCACATGCTTAAAAGTGACATATGGATCAATAGTTTATACTTTTGTAAACTTTAGAGGCACGGAGTAACATCATAGGCAATCATACTGACGTATTTATATTTTAATGAGTAAATCCCTTATTTACCATCGCAAGCTGTACATTTTTCTTATCTACCATTCAAAACACACTTCATTAATTTGGCATTAGTTATACAATTTACATCATATGTGCCACATCCATGAGAAAATATTTTGAATAGACTCTTCAATCCTCTTTTCTTTTGACTTAACTTTTACTCCTCTATTAATAACTATATACAAATAGATGGTTAAGAAAGGAGTCTAATATATATAACTAGATGGTTAAGAAAGGAGCCAAAGGACAATGAAGTGAAAGTGCTTGTAGCCTAGGTGGTGACAAGAGCATTAGTAACATCTTGAGATACTGGGTTGTGTTTTTGATGGTTTGTGACATACCCGCCGATAGCGAGGCGTCAATGATGACTTAATCAATCTCGAGATTTATTTGATCAATATTCAAAGGTGTTCATAAAGGTAGGATTTGCGTGTGTGCCTTTAAGGATATCTGTAATTTAACCAAAATAAAAGAGAAAATAATATAATCCACTTCCGATTCTCATGATATCAACTTAATTTGAGAACTTGAATATTGAGGTACAAATGTTACTCAATAAAAAGCAAAAAAAAAGAAGAAGAAGAAGAGATGTTGGGCTTTGAGACATAATTCAAATGTGAAATTTGTTGTGAGACGAAAATCTTTGACCATAGGACACATAATTCAAATTGCAATGACATCCTTCGTATATTTTGAATGGTAAACAAGGGAATCAGATATTCTCTATATTCCAATTTAAATGTCGTTTTAGAGCTGAACATAAAGATTAAGAAAATTGAAAAGGTAGGTTGTATAGAAAATAAAGAATGTTAAATAATTTGAAAAAACTTGAAGAGTCTAAGATGACATTTATTTTTAGGACGGACGGTATCACAACGAAAAACAAGGAGTTTTGAGCGCGTGATGTAGTAGCTTTAACAACATTGAATATATTTTATTTTAGAGCAACATTAATGAATAGAACTTTTTTTTAAAGAACTTTGAATATAGTACTTAGTTGGTGGCCGCTTTTAGTCGGAAGCTGGGTTTGCAAGGAGTCATATAAATACTTGATTCTCTCGTGATTCTCTGTTGCTGGCTCATCTGAGAAGAACGAAATAACCTCGTGTTCAACAACGCAATGGAGGCCGCCGCAACATTGTGTGCCTGATGCATTGGCTATGGCAGATTTAATATTTCAATCATAGAGGGAACGAACTAAGGCAACATGATCAATCTAAATAAAAAAATACAAATAGTTACAGTTTTGACTATTGATTTCTAAATGTGGGTTTTGAAAAGGTAAAATGGATTCTTTTGTCTTGACTCAAAGTACTCATACTTATATAGAAATAATATTAGAGAGTATATATAACTGACTCTTTTCTTTGAAAAAGGAAATTGAGGAGACGCCGTCTGGACTGAATCCCTCCTGTGTTAGTGGTTTTGTTTGCTTTTCCTAGTTTGTAGCCGCTAATCGCTTTGTCTGCAAAACCTAATTACTCTTGTTTATCTTAGAGCAAGAGTAATACATGACAAAACCGACAATCGTAGTGGGCACACAGTCATCCGGTAGTAGTTACGATTTTTTCGACAATGGTTTTAGGGTGAAGTAGTGATAAGATGGGTCATGTCGAGTACAAGCATCTTAGCTACATGCTTCTCACAAAACCACACAAATATTGTATTATATTGTCTTATAAAGACGTGCTGATGACACTTATGAAAAAAGATGTACGTAATAAAAATCATATAGTCCGTATTTAAGGGACATTTGAATGGTTCAGCAGACCCTAAGACCCGAATTTTAGAATCGTATGATTAAAATTTAAAGGATATTACTTCATCTTCAACTTCAACACCTCGATGAGGTAGGGTCCTATCGGTGCACGACGAGGGTATCAGACTTCTCCAATACATTATGAAGGTTGTTCAGCAAATCCGTAGTGATACCCCCTTGAAACGGAATCCTGTGAACCGTTGCATGTTTCTCCCGCAAAATACGCAGGAATAAAACGGTTATGCGTGCATTTGACTGTTTCCGGAAACAGCCGGGGACGAAATCAGATGAACTCTACTACCTGCAGAGTGCAGAGACTACGCACGCCCTGGTTCCTTGCCCAAAACAGCAGCAGAGAATCGAATCAAGCGTTGCTACTATCCTCCCTCAGCTCCATCGGAATCAGAATCCACCGCCATTGTCACCACCGCTGGAACTTCGGCGCAAAAAGGGTGGATGGGATGGGGGAATTGGAAATCAATCACACGCTCGCTCGGGAGCATCCGTCTCCGTCAGGCGTCCAGCAACGGGCCACAGCATTTGCGGAGATGAAAACGCGGCCGCACCTGATCCGGCGCCTCGATTCTCCCCCTCCGGCCCCACACGGCCCCGCGGCCGCCGCTTCCCGGGCTTTTCTCTCCCTCGTTGTCGTGCGCCCGGTCGGGCCCACCGTCCCGCCACCCAGCGCCAGTCCCAAACCCCTCTGAGGCCCACCGGTCGGTCATTCGCCCGCCATAAACCTCTCCCTTCCCTTCGGACTGACTGGGCATCAACTACCCCCCCTCTTCAATTCCCCCGCGCCGTTGCCGCAGCAGAACCCGCCCCCACCCCCCTCCTCCTACCTCCGCGCATATGGATCGCTCCGCGCGGCGCTCCCGCGCCCGCGGCGGCGCGTCCGTTGCGGCGGCGGAGCAGTCGTCCTCGTCGGCCTCTCGCGCGCGCCGCTCTCGCGGTAAGGAGGCGCAGGTCGTCGTCGTCATTGACCTCGGCGGCGAAGACGAGGACGAGTGCGGTGGCGAGGCGGCGGGCCGGCGCGGCGGCTGCTCCGCGGCGGAGGCGGAGGCGGCTTCGCATCCGCAGTCGCCGATGATGGTGCCGGCTGGCGCAGTGGCGATGCGGACGCGGTCTCGGAGGCGGGCGATGCAGGCGGCGGTCACGGCTGAGGACGCGGCGCCGAAGTCGAAGAGGAGGAGGAATGGATCGAGCGCGAATGAAGCGGAGGCTTTGGGAAGCGGTGGCAGGAAGCCTACTGCGCCGTCGAGGTCCGCGTCACGGCGCGTCAGCTCGCGACGGAAGTCGGCGCCAGCGAGCAGCAGGGGCCGCACGCTCAACCGGACGGCCAAGGATTTGCCTGCGCCAGCGAAGGCGAAGGCGAAGGCTTCCGCTCGTTTAAGACCGTTGAAGACGACGACGTCACGTGCCAATGGAAGTGATGAGAACGGTGGGCGCGGCGATGACGCTTCGGATCAGGAGAACGAGGGGTCCCGTACTGTCGTCTCCAATGGCATCGATCGGGATAACGGGGTTCGTCGCGGAGCCACTAATCATGGAGATCGGATTGAGGTGCACGGCGGCGGGAGCCACGAGGTCAGTGCTGTGAATTTGAATCCGGGGCGTAACAAAGTGGTCTCGAGTGAGGCAGAGCGAGTGGAAGGTGTTGGTGGTGGTAGCCGAGCTCGGCGAGGTGTTCGTTTTAATGTCCGCCAGGACACGAGTGACCGTGGGAACAGGGAGCTGTTGCCTATTGCCGATATAGAGTCTGAGGAGACGGCAACCTTTGAAGAGGACGATGATGACGAGACGTTGGAGGAGAAGCTTGTAGAAGATGTTATCCGTGCTTACAGCAACGGTGGAGACTTGGATCCAGATGCAGGGGATTGGGACGCTGAGGATGAGATGGAACAGTTCACGGATGATGGTGGCGATGACGATTTTATGGGTGATGCCGATGAAACTGGATTGTCTGAACCAATGCACGACCGTTCTAATTTGGAAATGCCAAATGTGGTGGATCATAAGATTGCTTCGGGTGGAGTGGCGTGTCAGGAGGAAGATGAAACAGATATGAAGGATCAGATAGAGCCAAAAAGAGTAGAAGCCCCGGAGAGCTCGCACACAGATGCCCTGGAATCTGATGACGAAGTAGTGATTCTCGACAATATGAGTAGTGCTCCTCCTACCAGGAAGGTGTCTGTGCACGCAAAGTTACCAGTTATTTCGTCTTGTGTTGCTTGGAGAACTCGATCGTCGTGGGGAATAAAGCAAGATAGGCGTTCATACAATCCATATTTTGAGGCCTTGTCCGATGAGCCAAAAGAGGAGGATGATGACACAGAAGTGGAACTGGACGATGAGGATGACGATAACGATGACAGTGACACTAGTGGCAATTATGCTAATGATGAAGAAGAGGAGGAGGAAGCAAAAGAGGAAGAAGAAGCCGAAAGAAGAAAGCTCAAGAACCCAGTTGATGTATCTGATGATGAAATTCTTGGTAACACTGTTTCTAGCTCAAAATATGAATTCAAGTGGGAGGAGTATGAAGATCCAGATGCTGATATTTATCGACCAATAACCCATAAGAAACGCGGCAATTGGTACCCTGTGGGAACTGATACATTAACTGAGGAACAAAAGCGTGCAAGATTCACTTGGGAGCTTGAAAGGAGAAAAAAGCTTAAACTTGGGATAGCAACACATCGCTTGTATGAGCGAGACGTTGATTCAGGTTCAGACTCATCAGGTTCTGAACAGATTAAAAGATATGGATTCGCAAAGGCTGACGGTTGTAAAGTTGGGATTAAAAAGGGCCGTCCATCAACTAAATCAGGCAAGAAGTCCAGCCATGCAACAACAACAATGCTGAAGAGGCAGTCTCTTATGAAGCTTTTGATGGATAAAATGAGCGGTGAAAAAAATGGAGAATCCTTAACATTTGATCAGAACCCTCAGCTCAAATTTAGTTTCAAGGAGATGCATCCATTGGTGTTTTCATTTGGAGATGAAGATCCAACACCAGCTGACAAGCCAAAGCAAGATTCTGCATTGGATATGCTTTGGGCTGACTTTGATTTTGCTTTAGAGTCAGAGAATATCGGAACTTATTATGATGATGAGGTACATTTATCACAGTATGAGTCTTCTCTCCTGCGTACTTTTTTTTTAATTATTGTTTCATCTTTTATTGCTTTTATTTATAGTCCACAAATAGTTATGTGTGAATGGAACCTTTGACTAACGCTTGCAAACATAGAGAAACAGAATTATTATTTTTTATTAAACGTTTTACTGTCAGTTCTGTCTTATTTGATATATTCCCTGTTAACCGTAATTTTGATTCCTAGATTGGCAACAATGAGTTGGCTAAAACATGCAGATAATCTTTAGAAGCTAAACGTTCCTTAATGACATTTCTGTGTTTTCTAGGATAGGTGACATGTCTCCCTATATCTTTTTTTATTTTGAATGTATAGCTTCTATACCTGATATTTCTATCTTGTTGAAGTAGACAATTTGAAATGAGTATTTTATATTGTGTTGTAGGCTCCAGAAGGAAATCAGATAAATTTGGGCCTTCCTCCATGTTATCGAGGGAAGCATGACTTTATAATTGATGATCAAATAGGAATCAAATGTAGATATTGCTCCTTAGTAAATCTGGAAATCAAATTCATGCTGCCATCATTGGTAAGTTTACACTATACTATTATCACATTCAGCTTGTGTTCCACAGCACATGTGCGTACGACCTGTCATTTAACTGATATGTTCATTCCAGGACTCAGGTTTTTCTGAGAAACCTACATGGACAAATGGTTCTGGTCTGAAGAATGATTTGATGTTTCACGAACTTTATGATCAAGCTGGAATTGACTCTGAGCAATCTCAAGATTATCATCTGTATGGAACGGTTTGGGATCTCATACCAGGTGTCATTACTACTATGTATGAGCATCAGCGTGAAGCTTTTGAATTTATGTGGACAAATCTGGTTGGTGACATTAGGCTTGATGAGCTGAAACATGGAGCAAAACCTAATGTTGTTGGAGGATGTGTGGTCTGTCATGCTCCAGGGACTGGAAAGACACGATTAGCTATTGTATTTATCCAGACATATATGAAGGTATTTCCAGATTGCCGACCAGTTATTATTGCACCTCGTGGGATGCTCTTTGCTTGGGATGAGGAGTTTAAGAAATGGAATGTTGATGTTCCTTTCCATATTATGAACACAACAGATTACACTGGTAAAGAGGACCGGGACATATGTAGGTTAATAAAGAAACAGCATCGGACAGAAAAACTGACAAGGCTTGTCAAACTGCTTTCGTGGAACAAGGGTCATGGTATTCTTGGAATAAGTTATGGCCTCTATACGAAATTGACATCTGAAAAACTTGGCTGCACAGAAGAAAATAAAGTCAGAAGCATTCTTCTTGATAACCCTGGTTTGCTTGTTCTAGACGAAGGTCACACACCTAGGAACGACCGTAGTGTCATGTGGAAGACATTAGGAAACGTCAAAACTGAGAAGCGTATAATTCTGTCTGGAACTCCTTTCCAGAATAATTTTCTTGAGCTTTACAACATACTCTGTTTGGTAAGGCCAAGGTTTGGTGAAATGTTTTTGACTAAAGGAAAAGTGGGTCGAAGGCACTTTGTCTCAAAGAAGCAAAGAGATAAATTTTCTGACAAATATGAAAAAGGAGTTTGGGTTTCACTAACTAGTAATGTAACTGATGATAATGCAGAGAAAGTACGATCAATACTGAAACCATTTGTTCATATCCATAGTGGGACCATTCTTAGAACTCTTCCAGGACTCAGAGAAAGTGTGATTATTCTCAAACCTGGCCCCCTCCAAAAGAGTATCATTAGAAAGGTGGAAAACATTGGTTCTGGTAACAACTTTGAACATGAATATGTGATTTCGTTAGCTTCTACACACCCTTCGCTTGTAACTGCCATTAACATGACTGAAGAGGAAGCTTCACTTATTGATAAATCTATGCTTGAAAAATTGAGATCAAATCCCTATGAAGGGGTAAAAACAAGATTTGTGATTGAAGTTGTTCGTTTGTGTGAAGCACTGAGGGAAAAGGTACTGATTTTTAGCCAATTTATCCAGCCATTAGAACTGATAAAAGAGCATCTACGTAAGTTTTTCAAGTGGAGAGAAGGGAAGGAAATTCTTCAAATGGATGGGAAGATTCTTCCAAGGTATCGCCAAGCTTCAATTGAAGCTTTCAACAATCCAGATGATGAGTCCAGGGTTTTACTTGCGTCTACAAGAGCTTGCTGTGAAGGGATTAGCTTGACAGGAGCCTCAAGAGTTGTGCTTCTAGACGTTGTTTGGAATCCAGCTGTTGGAAGGCAAGCCATCAGCAGAGCATTTAGGATAGGTCAGAAGAAATATGTGTACACATACAATTTGATAACTTATGGAACAGGTGAAGGTGACAAATATGACAGGCAAGCAGAAAAGGATCACTTGTCCAAATTAGTCTTCTCTACAGAAGATGAGTTTAATAATGTCCGGAACATGCTATCTAAAGCTGAAATGGAGCATTGTTCTAAGTTGATTTCAGAAGATAAAGTTTTGGAGGAGATGACTTCCCATGACCAACTTAAAGGAATGTTTCTGAAGATTCATTATCCACCAACAGAGTCGAACATTGTTTATACTTACAATCAAATTGCTCCAGAATTAGGGTTATAGTAGTCACTGGCATCAGATTAACTTTTCTAACTTAAAGGTACGCTCATAACTTGTGATTTCAGGTTGCCCTCAGACATACATAATTTGTGTACCACAAGTTTTCTATTAGCATGGTGTCTTTTTTTGAGGTTTGGTCCTCACTTTGACATCTATCTGATCATTTTTCTGTTTTGAGCTGATTCTGTACTTCAAGATGTTGCAAGAAGCAATCACATTCTTGTCTTATCTACTAAACAAGATTTTATTGGTGATTCCCTAATACATGAGTCTCGTTCACCGTGAAATTATTGGACTCTCCTTGTCATTTGCATTAAGACAAACTTGTTGTTGCCATCATGCCTTCATATGCTACAATAGTTCTGTTCCTGTCTTGGTATAGGCTATAGGCAATAACCAGCCATTTCAATGACTGACTTGCATGTTTATAATGTAATATGGTAAACAATGATCTGTTTGTTTAAACTTGAGGACTGGTATTCTTCTCAACTATTTGTTTTGCTGAACATACATGGAACACTTCGTAATTTTATTGCTTCCCAGTAATGAAATTTCGGGGAGACTCTGCTTTGGAAAAGAAAATAAATTCCTTCCAAACTGATTTTGTCAATAAATTCTTCTGTGCTCCAGTGCAGTATTGCTTCAATTTGGGTGTCTATTTTTAATTATCTTAATTTAAAAGAAACTAGTTCCTCCTACGTTGGTAGAGTTTATATAACTGTGTAGTTGACGCCATTCTATGTGATGCCATGTAATAGCATTGCAGCATTTTTTTTCAAAAAAAAAAAAAACTGAATACAGTAGGAGAGGTTCATGCTACAATAGCACACAAAATTTACCATATCTTTGTTTCTTGCAAAGTTGCAAAGCTAATGCCACTGATTCATTATGCTCAGTTCTCTAGGATGATTTACTGCATACAAGATAGTGATATAAAGGGTGTTAGCTTCCTCTGCTTTTCTCTTGTGGATGACAAATATGTTTTTTTCTGCAGGCTAGACGCGCATAGAAGAATCCCATTGCGTAATGGATCTGCAATTGTATTGCAATCCATCATGATAGCTTGTGGGGAATGGAGAAGACTAAAATTAGTTAATAATGGTGGCAGAGCCTCAATGTATTCAGGATGTGCATATGGTTGCAGAGTTAGCAATTGCTGTGTCTATATCCATATGTGACGATAATACTGCATTGGACCAAAGTCTTAATACGAATAAATGGAGTAGGGGCCGCCCCCTTTTTGGCATTTCTGTGGCTTTTCAAAAAACACCTCAATATCAATTTTGTCATGGTCTACAATAGTCTACTTTGGGTAAACTGAAGGCTGTAGACGCTGTTCCTACTATTTGTTTAGATAGAAGGTTTACCTTGCTTCATTCAAAGCATACTTATGTATTTACATCCAGGTTTTCTAGCCTGTGCATCACACAGGCTACCATCTGCCCTTCTGCAGGGGATTTCATTTCCACCGGAAACTGACACAATATAGATAGTGACGATCCTTTCTTCTTTTAGTCATGTTCAATTCTTTCAGGTTCATTACAGAACAAACAAGAAGCATCATCCACTTTTTTTCTTTTAGTCATCTCTAGTTTAAATCTTCACATATAACAGGTGTTTAAATCTGTTTAACACTCCAGTTAGCAACTGCATAAAGCGAGCTCACCGAGTATCTTCCATATGATTCAACCTGCAATACTACGTTCTAAAATATTATGTTGTTGAGCATCTTTGACCCTTTGTCTTATATTTTTTTTTAAAAAGAAGTCCTTTCATTCCCCTCAAATATAAACTTTTTTTTTTTTTGTTTCAGGTCACCCATACTACTATGTCATTTGGTTCATTTTTCAGGATGACAGTATCCATCATGATTTTTTTTGTTATTATGATATGAAATAATATTTAATAGTGAACAAATCCTTGAATACAACAACAACCAAGCCTTTAGTCCCAAACATGTTGTCATTAAGGCTATAATTCTAATTTTAAAATAAACTAAAGTTATATAATCACAGCCAATTCATTTGCACAACGAAAGAGATTTGTGAAAATTAAGATGACTTGACATTATACATTGTAGACAACAACCAGGTACAAGTTCACTTCCCAGACCAGGCAACACCTATTTCATTACTGTAGCTACCAGAGATTCAGAGCTGAGGAAGGAACGCTAAAAAAATATTGAAGAACAATCCCGTACTATCTACATGATCTCTGGCAAGTTTCAAAAAGTAAAAAAAAATGTGATCCCACATTTACACGGTGCTGTTTTGGTTCTGTAGTTCTGGTCATTATTCATCAGATTTATTCCTTGGTACAAAGATCTCCAGATACCATGGGACCACTAAATCGGTGTTTTGAACAAGATCTCCGGATACACTATGGGGGCCATTAGTTGGTGTTTTGATTGTACAATTATGCACTGTTGATCCTCTTCGGAGTAACAAAGAGGTACCGACGCAGGGCAAGCAGTGAGACCCAAGTGAACTTAGAAATCTTCTCCTTTATCATCAGCAACAATGCAGAGCTCAGAACTGTTTTCAGTATTTGAGCATGTAAACCTTTGTAGAGGCCTGGAATGCCCTCCTTGCTCCAGATAGCACGCAAGGCACCTAACATTGTCTTGGGTGCTCTTGATTTGCCGGGCCTTTCAGATTCATCATCCTCATCCTCATTATCTGCAGCCTGAATCATGGTCTTGCACCTGTTTGAAGTGGATGCAATATGGTTATCAATGAAGATAAGAATCTGTAGATAGTACCAATTAACAAGAAAAAACAGGATGAAAGAAAGATTCAAATCTTTAGCCAGAAGTTTACAAACCTGATTAATGGATAAGTCAATACTGTTGCTATACTTTTTGCGATAGCACCAAGGAGAAATGCCGAGAAGGCGGAAAGAACGACTGGTGAAGAACCCTCCATTGATTCTGCATTTTTACGTTTCTGCCTCTTAACTAGCCTCTGCTTGAGTTGATCAAATGCAGTGTACTGCAAAAGATAAATACCAATACAAACAATTATTCTCATTGCTATCTTGTGACTTCAGTACTTGCACTATAAAATGGTAGTAGTAAACAATTTAGAAAAAAAATATAAGGCTTTAAAATAAATTTCTGGATAATTATAGTAATATTATCCTCATATGAGAAATCTAATTATATTTGTAGTCATGGTTTTTAATGTTAGACTGCTACCATCCTAGAACATCAGCTGTTTGAAACATCGGCTTTATGAACGGGGGAAAATACAACAAAATAAGCAACTTATAAATGCCTAATCTGGTTAAGTTTTATCTCCATATGCATATCTATTTTTAGTTCTAACTGATAGTACTGCCTTGGAGGTGATTTTAGACTAGGCAGATCAGTTTGTGAAGCCCTCGCTTCAAATACCAAGGCAACATACATGCAACAGATGATACTGGAAATGCATTTTGGCTCCTACTATTATAGTTGGGCCCAATTTTATCAAAAATGTTGACTTAGCAGAAAGGTTGAAAAGGTATGCTTTGCACACTATTTACAAGAGCTAGGATAATAGCATATTTATTTGTAAAGCTCAAAGACATGACAACAGCAGATATCAAAATGCAGACATTGCTCCTCTCCTAGCAATAAATTACAATATGAAGTTTCTACTTCCTTTTGTATATGGTTCAAGAGGTACTCCTATTTTTTTAGAATGAAATTCTGGAAGAGGTAGATACATACTCCCTCCAGTATCAAAAAGAAAGTAGTTTAGGACAATCACAAGGTCTCGAAAACATGACTTTGACTTTAATTTTTGATAAAAACTATTTATTAAAAAGTGACATATGTATACTTTTATGAAAGTATTTTTCAAGATGAATCTACTCATATGATTTTTATATTTTCAAATATAATAATTTAAAAGTTATTTATGATTTATATTCTTAATGTTTGACCGGAACCTTCTCCTAAACTGCATTCTTTTTGACACCGGAGGGAGTATGCATTACTATAATTATGTCTGGACAATTACACATATAATATATTAGGCTGGACCAATAATGGCACGAATTTTCCTCTGTATGTGTTTGTTTGTGATGCTCAGATGACCAGTTGCAGAGAATAAACTGTTAGTAAACCTTGTGTTAGTTTTGTTTCAGTTCCTATCGAGCGTGTCAATAGCAGTTTAGTTTCAGTCTCTGCAGTTAGCTAGAATGGCGGCTCTGTTAGTCATGGCTGCGAGTCAAGGCCACTATAGCCTATTTTGTAGCGAACTAGGCCACATGGACACTCTTGCTTTCAGACTATATATTGCCAAGGAATAAACAGAAGTACAGAACGACTCCTGCAGCATCGAAATCCACCGCTTCAAGTTTGATCTCTCCCAACATAAATTATTCAATATCTTGAGGTTTACCATGCTCATCTCATTTTCCATCTCCCTCTTGTACCCCATGTGCCTTGTTTCCTTCTACACCCGTGGCATGACTGGCACCTCACACCCTTCCCATTTCCAAATTATGAAACTAGATGATAACCCGTCACAAAATCTGAGGACTGTTGGTACATATTCTTTGTAAATTATACAGCATAACAAAATTATCTATGTAAAGTTCTCCAACATGCTGTATAAGAATTATGCATAAACACAATACCTGAATAGCAGGGTTACAAGTCAATATGATAGAGATGCCCAAGCCATCGAATGCCTCCATCCAAGTACCCTCTGCAAGAGTTTCCCGCAGCCCTTTAGACTTTCCAAAGGCACTTGTCTGCATTCTAGAAGATGCTGTATCTAGTGGCTGAAAGGAGCAAGAAAGGTTGTGTTAGATTAGGCAGCAAAAATTGTTGTCCAACATGTTACGAAATATCATTTGTATTAAACAAGCCTATAGTATTACTAACCTGTGTAACAAGAACTGTGGAAGCACCAGCAGCTGCTGCAACTAACAAGTTTGCTGTTGTTCCAATCGACTTTGCTCCACTCTTCTCCAGATATAGTCTTTTGAAGTAGTTATAACCATAAAAGTAAATAAACGATGATATGAAAGAATGAACATTCTTTGTGTGAAGCCCCTGATACAGTGACAAAAATTGCCTTTTACGAACTGCTTCCCAAAAGACATCTGAAAGGTTCCTGAAAAGACATTTGAAGTCAGTTAACAGTGGAGTCAATAATAATTAAAACAAAGATGCTGAACATGCAAAAGAAACAACAACATACTACAAAATCCCTTTCAACCAAAACGCCACAGCAACGTTCAACTTCTTCTAATTCATAATCTGTGTGGTCTCTTGAGAGCATGATTGCAGAGGGTGAAATCTGTAGCTGTTTTAGTTAAGAAATTCGTTTTGCCACCAATTTTAGAGGTGCCAGAAATTTAACTTCAAATACCTCCTGTAGAACTGAGCTAACCGCCTGTGCAACGCAAAACTATATGCCGCAACCAGTTCCCATGCTAGTAAACATTTTTTTTTTTGGTAAACACGTAGCCGCTAGCCATCACTCAGCAAACTGGGTTCACAACAGCACAACTGGTTTCCTCTGTTTCACGAGGGGGAGATATAAGGAAATAATTTGCCCAAATCAAGATACCTCTGTGACAGTTGGATGGCAGATAATGAGGAAGCAATCTGGCGTCCAGACTGTACCGTACTATCGCGTGCAAAATGTCTCGTATCAACCACAGCACAGTTCAGAGAATCCCAATCACCGAAAGCCGAAAATAAAAATCGCGGATCCGGAATCTAATGGATCGCCTGCCGATGGAGAACCCCGTTGTCGCCGCGCAGATCAACAACCGGGCTACGCCAGAGCACATGAGCGCCCGCCCTACGAAATCATCGACTCGGGCAACCAGAGAGAGAGAGAGAGAGAGAGAGAGAGAGAGAGAGAGAGAGGAGGCGATCGGTGATCGGTGAGAGAGCCGGGTACCTGTACTTGTGCGCGCCATGCTGCGACTGGAGCTCAGCCTGGAACTTGGACTTGCAGGTGTCGAGCGGGTAGAGCACGGTGGTGCTGACGAGCGAGCCGACGGCCCCCGACGAGGCCTCCGCCAGGCTCTCCCAGTCGATTCCGGCGCCGCCGTCGTCCCCCGCCATCCTCCCGAGATCCCAAGGGAGGCTCTCCTCGCGTCGTTCTAGTTCTAATCCGTGCCGCCGCCTACTACTAACCCGCCTCCTCTTCGCCTGCCCCTGCCTCGATGCTCTCCTCTCTAGACTCTAGTCCAAGTTGCGAGGTGCGTGCGGGCCGCCTGCTGTGCTGGCAAGTAAAATCGAGGGAGGAGGGGTAGTAGTAGGTGACTAGGAGTACTGGAGTAGAGGGGAGAAGAGGGAGACGCCACGGCAGACTGGGGGCGGGCGGAGGAGGGGATGATGGATAGAGATGGGCATTTGCGGGCGGGGCGGGCCGCGTGTGGAGCCGTTTTTGACTCTGGCGATACGTGCTGCCGGGCCGCTGTCTCGCGACACCGATGGGTGGTTATTTTCGTGCTGGCGCCGCTCGCAAATTTTACCTGTTTCGGTTGGGCAATGGACATTTATCAAATACTTTTAAAACTGCATAATGTCTTTAATAATATAGAAATCACTATTTAAATTATATAAAATTTTAAGATTTTCAACCTTTTTTTGTCTTTACTTGCAGAAAGAGTGTTCTATTTTAATAAAGGGTCAATTGTAAAATAATTACGGATCTGAAGTCCAATTGTGATTTAGCTCTAATTTATTAAATTTTGTGTTTTAACTATTGTCATTTTCAGAGAAACCTACCGTTAACCATGGATTTGCTATGACGTTAACTTTGACCCAATTAAAGGAACTAAAAGAAAAGGAAAAAAAGTTGAAAAGGGAAAAAGATGAAAGTGTCCATCCTAGTATCTCTAACAACCTGGTCCATATAATATTGTTAAAAAAAAACTCCATAGTTGTAAATGTTTTCAGATCATATCCTTTAAATGTAGCGTTATGTAGGTCTCTAGTTGGTAATAATTTAATAGCCTGACATCAATTGGTGATAAGGATTGTGAATATACAACTATCAGATTAAAAGGACATGTTTCTTTGGTCGTTGCATAATCGTGGGATGTTTATAGTTTGCTCTATGTATAAAGCGCTGACTGTGCCACATATCATTCCATATAAACACGCACCATGGAAAATCAAATTGCCTCTGAAAATCAAAGTTTTTATTTGGTACGGTGTTAAAAGGTGTTATGCTAACCAAAGATAATCTAGCGAAAAGGCAATGGAAAGGGAGTTTACATTGTTTATTGTAATCTAGATGAATCCATATAACATTGCTTTTTTGATTGCCTATGGCTAGAAATATTTGGAGAATTGTACAAGTTTCTTTCAGTATACCCAGACCAGTAAATATACATCATAAGTTTGAATGGGTTAACTTCAGTACAAAATTTTGGTTGGATTTTATGCTTTTTGTTGGGCAATTTGGTTAAGTCATAATAATGTTGTTTTTAACAGAATACGAGTTGTGACTTCTTCGTAGGTAATCTTCAGAGAAACACATTGGATTCGTTTTTGGGCATTACTGCAGAAGGAGGAGGAAAGACCCCAAACACAATGGGGATGTCGTGTACTTGAAACCGTCATGATGGAGATTTTTGTTAATAATGCTTGAAATTTTAGTAATAGAATTTTAGTGTATTAATCCTTTTTTTATGACATATGTCTTTAATTTAAGTCCACGGTCTGTGTGGTGGATTTGAAGTTTGTAATAACAAACAGCTCCATGCATTTGTCGATGCAAAGGCTGGAATATTAAATATATTCTCTTTTCTAAATAAAAAATAACCTGGTCCATCTCTCCCATGCGTCTCTCGCTCATTCTCTCTTCTCCCCATGGCATGGCGGTGGACGACAACAGGCGTGGGGCATGGTGTCGTGGCAGACTACGGTGGACATGAGCACGGCTCACAACGCCCAGCGTTGTGGACGGCGGTGGCGGGTGCTAGACGGCGGAAGGCACGTGACACAGCTGACTGCGGCATGTGCGTGGTGCGTAGAGATGTTGCTGAAACTAATATTTGAATTGGTCTGAACTTCTTATTTGAATTAGTGCTGAAATTTACATTACTGATGTTGTGATAATTCTTGTTTGAATCCTGCTGAAATCAAGATTTAAAAAAAAAATTAAAATGCTGCCAAAATTTGTACTGCAGTTTTATAAAATTTGATCATAACTCAAATTTTCTTGATGAAATTCCATCCAAGTATGTTCATATAACGATGGTAATAACAAAATATTATTAATAGAACTATGATAAAATCACAAAGGATAATCTTGTCTTTTCACATTAAAGTTAACACCGTTAGGAACACTAATCGGATTTGTGGTAGACTGTATTTCGTCCGGAGAAAATAATGGCTAAAACATAAGATTAGAAAAAATGAGCTAATCACAATTAGACATCAAACCTGTTAGGGGCTAAGGCCCATCTAAGGCCCCTTGTGAAGGATGGTGCAAAGCCCACTTAGGTCTGCGACTGAAAGTTCTTGAGCCGTTTAAGAGATGAAACTCACTGAGACCGAAGAGTCCTTCGGTCCCGGTAACCTTCTGCTCCGAAGGAAGCTCTCAACGAGAAAGAAAGCTAATGACGTGTAGAGTATGGAGGTCCAGCTATACATGTACCGGAAAGGATTAAGTTACCAAATGCCCTGTCGAAAAGCAGAAAGGACAAGGGTATTCCTGTAATAAGACTAGTAAAAGTGTAATGACTGTAACCTATAAATAGCCCCTCAGGATTACTGTAACGGGGGAATGATATTGCAAATTTGCTAATCTATCCCACTCTGAAGAAAATCCAAATCCAACAGTTGGCACCGTTCGTGTCGTTCGGACAAAAGGTCTGTTAGGATGGCCAGAGCAAAAGGGAATGCGAAGAAACCGCAAAGAGATGGCGAAGGTTCTCATCTCGAAGATGAAACAGAAGTCTCTGTTGAGGAACCGGGGGTCACTACGGCAACGGAGGCGGCAACGAAGACTTGGCTCCTACGTCCCCAGTAGACAGGTTGGCAGCCGAAGGCTCAACTGAAGCCGGTAATCAAGACCTTCCACCTCAACAAGTTGAAGCCTTTGCGCACCTCGAGCAAGAGAAAGAAGCTGCATTGGTGGAAGAGCGGAAAGCGATGGAGCTCATGGTGGAGCTCGCGAAAGTCAAGGCAGAGGCAGAAGAGGAGTAGCTCCGACTGCGGGCTTTAGAAAGCATCTCCGAGGAAGTGTCCGGGTATAAGCTACAAGCGGAAGCTGTCTGACGGCAGCAAGAGCTGCTTCGGAAGCAAATAGAGGCTTTGAAGAGAGTTGGCATTCCGGAAGCTGAGGCTCCGGGTTATGCTTCTTCGACGAAGCTTCTCCTCCGCCCTTGTCGCCAGTGACATCTTGCGATAAGAATTCGTCGTTGGCTCCAGAACTTCAGCAAGCACCTTGGCCGTCGCGTTTTGCAGGGGTCAAGCTCCCAACATATGTAGGCATCTCCGATCCCAGAGAATTTTTCATGAGTTACGAAGCAGCCATTGAATCCATTGGCAGGGGGGGGGGGGCTGCTGTCAAGGGAAAGGCCTTCGTGCTAGCCGTTGATGGAATCGCGCGAACTTGGTACACCAGGTTGCAATCGATGAGCATCTTCTCTTCTGGTTAGCTGAGGCACGAGGTATCAGTGCACTTCTAGGGCAATCACGCCCGTCCCAGTGAGTTTCGAAGATCTGCATGCTTGCATTCAGTGCGACGGCGAAAGCCTAGCAGCATACACCCGGCGGTTCATCCACCTGAAATGTCAAGCCGAAGACATCAACGATGCCACCATTATCAACTATGTTACGAAGGGGCTTCACCTCGACCCTGCCAGGTTGGAGCTACGCAAAGTGTCGGTGTTCGATACCGCCGACGAGTGATTTATCGTGGGATGCGCGTGTTTTGGGGGTTCGGATGGTTCGCAAGAGGACACGGGGATTTATACTGGTTCGGACAATTGTGCCCTATGTCTAGTTTCGAGCTGCTCGTGTTACTTGCGATTGTTTGTAGTAGGGGGTTACAAACGGGCGAGAGAGGGACGGAGTGGCGCCGTCGTCGTGGCTGTCGCTCATAAGCGTCTTGTCCTAGTGGGACGAGCGGGCTTTTGACAGGAGCTGCCGCAGCAGCGGCCGTCCTTTGGTCGGTGCATGTCGCGTGTATTTACCGCCCACTTGCTCGAGTAATCATTACCTTTTCCCGTTCGCGGGCGTGGGGGTGCAGGCATTTATTGCCAGGCGAGGCGGAACCGCGTGCGGTCTCCCGACCCCAACACGGGAGGTCGAGTGCATCTAGTGAGCTGGGGAAATCCGACCCCTATTCGGGAGGGGTCGGGCGAGGCGGATGCTAACCGTGGGCCCGATCTGTCGGGTATTCACGCGGTACAGGGGTCGGGCGAGACGGAGATTGTTTCGCCTCCCTCGTGTTATTAAGGCCGTGGCCCGTTAATGATAATTACCTTTGGTATTGACCCTAGACACAAAGTGCAACCCAAAAGTCTGGATCACATGTTAAGCACCCTGGAAGTAAGGGTGGAGGATGACATCAGACGAGAAAAAAAACACCATCTGGCACGGAGAGGTGGTCACCTCGAGAGGCGTCGATCCTCCCTTAATCGACACTAAGGCAAGCTCTATGAGCTACCTCGACAAGAAGTGTTGCCCATTCAGAAGGATTCCAAAATGCCCCGAGCCAGGTCCCCGCCGCGCAATCATCAACCGGAGTCGCGGAGGCAGGACAGGCATCCCATGGTTAAAGACCAGGTGGGGCGGTCCGTCAGTCCTAAGCACCGTCCACCGGAAGACCTCAGCAAACTCTACTGTCTCTATCATGGCGTGGGGCAGGGTCATACCTCAAATTACTGCCCCGATCTTCTGGCTCTTCGGGAAGCCAAACTTCAAGCTGAGGCATTGGAAGCTGCCAAGCAAGTCTCACACACTGTCGAGGGTCAATACCAAAGGCGATCAGCGTTAACGACCCGCAGTCTTAACAGCACGAAGGAGGCGGAGCAATCTCCACCTCGCCCGACCCCCGTGCCATAGAGACACTCGTAGGCTCGGGTCCACGGACAATCTCCGTCTTGCCCGACCTCCCCGAATAGGGGTCGGATTTCCCACGACGCAACTGAAGCGCTCGACCTCACCGCGACAGAGTCGGGAGACCGCACGAGGCTCCTACTGCACCACGGATAGGCAAGACGGCGGCGGTCGGGAAATAAATGCCCATAACTCCCACGTCCACGGACGGGTAAGGACATTGACCACTCAAGCAAATGGGGAGTAAATGCGTACGACGTGCACTGGCCAAAGGACTGTCACTATGCCGACAGCTCCTATCAGAGCCCACTCTCCCATTAGGACGGGACACTCCTGAGCGACGGCTCGACGAGAGCAGGGGCGATGACGACGGCACCACTCCGCCGACCCCCGCTGAAAGCCACCCCTCCATACGGGTGAGACACTTTCGATTGACGGGTGCTCCTGGCGCCGACAGGATGGAAGGACGCCGCCATACCGATGACGCCGTCTACAGCTACAACCCCGGAGCCTAGGGAGCGCCGGCAAGCTTGACTTGGAGCGTACGGCCACGACCACCACTCCATCATCTCTCTCTCTCTATCCCCCTTTTTCTTGACCGTCGTGTAACCCGGGTCTCACCCCTTGCGGTATAAAAGGGGAGACCGGGATCCCACAGAGGACGAGAGAACAACAGACAGACAACGAACACTTCCTCACACATCCTCATTCACTCAGAGACTTGGGAAGCCGTCCCTCTCTCGCCCGTTTGTAATCCTCTACCACCAACAACGTAAGTAATATGAGCAGCTCGAGACTGGACGTAGGGCACGGTTGCCTGAATTAGTATAATCCTTGTGTCCTTTTGTGAACCATCCGAACCCCAAAATGCGCATCCCACGATAATTACTAGCCCGTGGTAACGAACACCGACACACACTTTCAGACGGCAAGAGGGGGCATCGGCATCCTATCAATCAACCCAGCAGCTCATATTGCCCACACCACCAACATGCCCTGCTCTTGCCTAGGCCCCACCCGCTCAGAATACACATCAGGAATACTTGCCACCACCTCGCCTCTCCCGCAGCAAACCTTTGAGCAGGCCCTGTCTTCGGCGTAGTAGACCCATGCGCGCAAAGTCATTCTCGCTATAACAGGGGGCTCAGGTCAGGATTTCCTTCCAAACGCAAATGCCGGGAGTATACCAGGCGAGTCAATCATGTAGCAGCTCATTCCCCTTTGGCTCAGTGCTGATGGTCTCATGTGCCCATTAGTTTTACTCAAGAAGACCTCAAACCAATGGACTACCCACATAAGGACGCTTTTGTTACATCAGTGATATTAACGGAGATGAAGTCCGGAGGGTCCTTATTGATGGAGGCAGCGCTGCCGATGTCATCTTCGTTAGTGCCCTTCAATAAATGGGCATTTCCCGTGAAGATCTCAAAGTTGCACCTGTGCCGTTGTAGGGATTCGGGGGGCAGCCTCTGTATGCTCTTGGCAGTGTCAAACTCAAGGTGTCATTCTCCAGAACAGGAGGTCACCGCACTAAAGAGGTTGTCTTTGATGTGATGGACTTTTTCTATCCTTACAATGCTATCTTCGGCAGAGGGGCAATCAACACGTTCAGCGCTGTGGTACACCATGGTTATCTATGCATGAAAATGCCAGCACCAAACGGTGTTCTTGTAGTATATGGTGATCAGGCAGAAGCTCGGAGCCTTGAATTGGGTATGCTTCGGGCCAAAAACAAGTTCACGTGCTAGCCTTCGGGCATAAAGACCAGGGTCCTGCTGAAATACATGTTGCTGCATTGCCCAAATCTCCAACCAAAATGAAAACAGAGGTCGCCTCCATGGAATTTCTCCTCAGCCAGAGCGCCTCGGATCGGCTCATTCGCATAGGCACGGAATTGTCTCCGGACCGAGAACAGGAGCTCTTGTCCTTCTTGTGATCCAATGCTGATATCTTCGCTTGGTCGCCCAAAGATCTCCCTGACATTCGTTGGGACATAATGGAGCATCGACTGGACATAAGCCCGAACTACCTCCCAGTGAAGCAGAAGATACGTCAGTGGACAGCTGAAAAGACTGCCGTACTCAAGGAAGAGGTTCATAAGTTGCTCGACACTGGAGTCATTCGGCTCATAGATCGTACAACTTGGATAGCTAACCCCGTCCTAGTCAAGAAGCACAATTGTCAGTGGAGAATGTGCATCGATTTTACTTCCCTGAACAAGGCTTGCCCGAAGGACCACTTCCCGCTGGCTTGTATCGATCAGCTAGTTGATGATACAGCTGAGTGCGAGTTGCTGAGCTTCTTGGATGGATATTCTGGTTTTCAAGTCTTGTTGGCTCCTTCGGATCAGTCATTCACAGCGTTCCGAACTCCGGAAGGAAACTTCTGCTATAATAGAATGTCTTTTGGCCTCAAGAACGCCGGAGCTACTTTCTCCCGCGTGGTTAGAGAAATGTTGAAGCAGCAACTTGATGCAACGTAGCAGCCTACATTGATGATATTGTGGTCAAGGGCTCAGTTCAAGAGAGTCATAGTTTGGATCTCACTAAGACATTTGAAAATCTCCGCAGAGTGGGTATGAAGCTGAATCCTTCAAAGTGTGTTTTCGGAGTGCGTTTAGGCAAGCTTCTAGTTTACATGATCTCGAAGAATGGTATTGATTCGAACCCCACCAAGATACAGGCGATACTTGACATGACCCCCCCCCCCTCCCAAGACACTAAGGGAGTTGCAGAAGTTTACAGAATGGTTGGCAGCTTTGAATCGGTTCATCGGCAAGTCAGCTGAAAGGAGCCTGTCCTTCTACGAAATTCTCAGAAGCTCCCGACCTTTTACATGGACTTCTCAGCATCAGAAGGCATTTGAGGATCTCTATGCTTATCTCATTCAAATAACCACCCTGCATCCACCACCGTCGAAAGTCCCCTTGATACTATACATAGCCGTTGCTTAGTGCGCCGTTAGCGCGGTACAGGTTCACGAGCTTAAATTGGAAGAAAAACTCATCTAGCAGGCAATCTATTATGTCTCAGAAGTACTATCAGGACCTAAATGCAATTATCTTTGTGGGAGAAACTGGCATTTGTAGTTCTCATGGCTGCCAGGAAGCTCCAACATTATTTTGACGAACACTCGATTGTGGTACCTTCAGCTTACCCCATTCGGGATATTCTTGAAAACAAGAACGCCCCTAGTCGAGTCATCAAGTGGACAACTGACCTAGCACAGTACAATATATCTTTCGTTGCTCGAAAAGCAATCAAGTCTGGGGTCATAGCAGAATTTCTAGCCGAATGGGCTGCCTCGGAGCATTCAAATATTTCTCTGATAGACCCTTCATGGCTCGTGTTTACTGATGGAGCTTGGGGGGCTTCGGGCGCAGGATGGGCTGCAGTGGTCACATCGCCCAGTGGACAAAAGCTTTGGTATTCCACTTCTCTCTAGTTTCAGACGACCAACAACGAGGCTGAGTACGAAGGCATTCTGTTGGGCCTCCGGAAGGCTCGGGATTTTGGTGCACAGTGACTGGTTATTCTCAGTGACTTTAGTTGGCCTCCGGGCAAATTACCGAGGATTCCAAATCAAAGAACCTGAGCTTGCTCGGTACATTCAGCTCATTCGCAACATGGAGAAGCAATTTCTAGGGTTTGAAGTTTGGGTTATCGGCGCAGTGAGAATGAAGAAGCAAACATGTTAGCTAAGGCTGCAGCTTATCAGAAGGCAAAACTAGCTGATGTCTTTCACGACGGGCTTTGATCCCTATCTACTGCACATTTCAAGCTTGTGACCGCCATAAGCCCCATTGTGGTAGAAGATTGGCGTGCCCCTATCAGAGCTTATATAGAAGGACGCCTCTCACCTGATGACCGCATGGAGGAACAACGTCTGTGCCATTGTGCGAGGGGTTATGTTAGACTTGAAAAATCCTTTACAAAGCTGGTGTCTGTTCGCCATTGCTTCGTTGCTTGTCTCAGTACGAAGGTCGTACCCTTCTGTCCGACATACATAAGGGGCTATGCTCTTCACATCTCGCACCTCGCACTCTGGTCTCTAAGGCCTTCCGAGAAGGTTTCTACTGGTCCACAGCTCTCGCCGACGCGGAATCTTTGGTCCGCACATGCCCAGGTTGTCAATGGATGGGACGACAGTTGCACCGACATGCCACTCCCCTGCAACCAATTTCTCCGGTCTGGCCTTTGGCTCGATGGGGCATGGACATTGTTGGGCCACTGCCAACTGCTCCCGGAGGTTTTCTCTTTACGGTTGTTGCCATTGACTATTTTACAAAATGGGTTGAGGCTGAACCGCTAGTCAAGATCACAATGCTCGCGATTCGAAAATTCTTCTAAAAAAATGTTATCTGCCGGTTTGGAGTACCTCTCGAGCTGGTCAAGAAATGCAACATCTCCGTGGATAATCCCAGAGCCAATGGGGCTTGTGAGCGTGCGAATGGCAATATTTTCCATGCTGTTTCTCGAGCTCTGGTCAGCTTGCCGAAAGGGAAATGGGTGGAAACCTTGCCCCACGTTTTATGGTCTTTGCGCACCACGAAGACAAGGGCAACAGGGTTCACTCCATTCAAGCTTATGTACGGCAGCGAAGTTATGACCCCAGAAGAAATCAAACATGGTTCCCTCCGAGCAAACACCCATCCCTAGGCGCAGAAGACCTTACCAAGGACACCATCAAGGAAATACATTTGAAGGCTGTTTTGAACTTGAACCACTACATTGAGTCGATGGAGAAGACTTATAACAAGAAGGTTCACCATAGATCCTTTGAGCCAGGTGACCTCGTCCTTAAGCTCAACCCCAACCCCACTTCAGCAGGAGAGCTTCAGAGAAAATGGATTGGCACCTTCATTGTACCCCGTTCGGTCAAGCCTGGGGCTTATGACCTGCTGCAGCTGGATGTGACACCTATCTCGAACACTTGGAATACGGATGTCTTCAAGCACTTCTATGCTTAAGCTGTTGCCAGTGTTTGTACCGAGCTACGTCTCGTGTGAAGTATCGTGGATCATTTGTTTTCTCTCTCATTTTGTGCTGAGCTGCATCTCGTGCAAAGTCCTACGGATCCCTTCCTTTTGTGCCGAGCTACTTCTCATGTGAAGTCCTATGGGTCATTTTGTTTTCTCCTTCCTTTTGTGCCGAGTTGCGTCTCGAGCAAGGTTCTTTGAACCGTCTAGTTGCTAAGTCTACTAAGCCAAGCTACGTCTCGTGCGGCTCCCCTAGCTAGGGTACTTCAGGTCACCGAGCAGTGGCTCCTTCGCTTGCTAGATAACATGAATCGAAAAACGACGCTCGAGGGAAGCCCCCTACCAGCATTCTATACACATCTTGTGCCTCATGTGATCCCTCGTGCCTTCGATGCACCGAGGTGTCGGCTTATGACCAAAGGCGAGGCTGTGCCTCATGTGATCCCTCGTGCCTTCGATGCACCGAGATGCCGGCTTATGACCGAAGGCGAGGTTGTGCCTCATGTGATTCCTCGTGCCTTCGATGCATCGAGATGTCGGCTTATGACCGAAGGCGAAGTTGTGCCTCAGGTGATCCCTCGTGTCTTTGATGCACCGAGATATAAACCGAAGGCGAGGCTGTGCCTCATGTGATTCCTCATGCATTCGATGCACCGAGATGCCGGCTTGTGACCGAAGGCGAGGCTGTGCCTCATGTGATCCCTCGTGCCTTCGATGCACCGAGATGCCGGCTTATGACCGAAGGCGAGGCTGTGCCCCTTGTGATCCTGCATGCCTTTGGTGCACCGAGATTTCGGCTTTTGACAGAGGACAAACCTGTATTTCCTGCGACTACTCATACTTTCGACGTACTAGAGCGTCACGTGTGTAAGCAAGGCTACACACGCGGTGGCTATACTTGCCAAAAAGGCCTCGGACGTTTCTCACATTACGTTGCTACGAGTATCAAACCCACAGGAAATTTAGTCATGCAAGCCGAAAGGCATCTCTCGTTCATGTGTCATACGCAGAATAGAACCAGACGGTGCTCAGGTCATTACAACATCAAATGTATTTCTTCCTCACACATACAGTCTTACAACACCAATGTCACGGTCCTTCGCGACCAAAACGTCCTATACTAGCCAGTTTTCCTCTAGCTCTTCTATTTCGCGCCGAAGGCACGCGATGTAGCTGATCACCCCACCTGGACCGTTCACTGCGTGAGCTAACTCCTGCATTACTTCCGAACTAGGTTCTTCTGGAGACGATAACCCACTGGATATTTTGATAGTTTCTACTTCGGGCTCAACTTTCGGTTCGCATAGCAGGAGGGCCGGTCTTTGGTTTCCTCGCAAGGCTCTCCGGTGGTCGTGCTTGACGCGTCGGTTCAACCTTTCTTCTGAGCTCACCTTGTCACAAGACTGCTTTATCGCCAAGTTGTGATTTTCTATATACGACCAAAAGCCTTCAATGGTCCCGGATGGATTCCTGCGGAACCACTTGCGCCACTGATGATCGCTTGCATAATCAAGTCGGGTAATCATAGCGGTCCCCGAAGGGACATATGACACAGGCATCACATCAAAAATTAATCCAGCCTGGACATGAAAATGAGTCTAAGTTTCCTTCGGATTAATGTTAAAGTTACATAACTTCCAGCAAACTACTCGTTCCGAGGCTCCCAAAAAACCTAAGTACATTCTACTGCATAGGCTAAGCAGCAGCTCACACCTGGGAATGTGTCCCTCTGTCAGCTTCACCTTGTGATCCGCTCTTCCCTGCCTGGCCTTCGGATCCACCTTTGCCTGCTCGAAGGTTGCTTGTTTCCTCAGCTTCCGGTGCCGAAGGTCCTGTCTTCGCCGCAGTAGTAAGCTTTCCTCCCCCCGCTAAATGGAGAGCGGATTCACTGCTCAGCTCAGTGCCGCACCGGAGCCAGAACCTGACGCGGACCCGCCCCGAAAAACCTCATTTCGGGACGGATCCTGCCATCCTCATCATGATCCTGTTGGGCAAAAGCGAGCGTACACACGGTACAACACAGGCAGGATAAACAGCAATAATTTACAAGGAGAGAGAATTTAATACAACATTGATCCATAGATTGAAAAGTCTTACAATATCTCAGTGTACGCAAAAGAGTTTTTAAAACAACATACAGCGGAAGACTAACGGATACTGACTCCGACTCTCATAGTAAGCACAAGCATTAACCGGGCCTAGTGGCATCATGCTCCTTGCCACTTCAAGAATTCACTGCGGCGATTCACACAGTTCCCACTGGAGATTCCCAACCTTGGGGTGAGACTCCTCCCAATGGATACTCTCATCCTGGTTCTGCATGTCGGCGCCTGAAAACCACGTATCGCAAAAGCGTGAGCTTCTAAGAAGCTCAACAAGGCCAACACGTCAAATTGGCTGACTACAGCCGACATCTAGACATGCGGGCTGACTCGGGTAGGTTTACTTGCAAAATGGACTCGCGATACCTGAACTATTCTTGGTCAAATTTTAGCTCAAGTTGAGTGCTTAGAATGTAACTTTAGTTAGCATTGAACTAATCAAGCATAACAAAAGTAGTATATAGCAATAGCAATCATCATCAATGTATATCAACTTCTTTATAATGATGTGGTGCGTTTCACGAGCATACTCACAGACTGGGAGCGACAGCGGTTCGAAACGATATTTATACCCTGCAGGGGAAAACCTAATCATATGACACGTGTGCGTCCCAGACTCGCACGTGGCAACCGTTCACACCAAATCCTGCAAAGTCAATTCCCTCCTACGCCTGCCTTAGCAGCGCCGCATCCCACCAGACAACACGTCCCAGATGGTTTCTGTGGAGTTCCCACGCTGCCCGCCCCAGATCGCCTCCGAATCAGACACCGTAGGACAGGTTCGACTTTGCAATCACTAGGCTACGTAGGTTTACTAGGCCTCATTATACCCAACATATGATTAGTACATTCAAAGCTCGATCAGACTCGGACCACACGGATCAGACAAGACTACGGTCACCCTGGACCCAGTCCAGTTGCCGACCTACTTGGTACCCTGTCTGACCCTCAAATTTTTATCTTTCCTTAACCATCCGTAAAGAGTGTCATGTACTTCATGTGAGAGAGTTTAAATCAAAACCCTACCAATCACGAGAAGCGTCCGCTCTGCTCTACTTCTACCAGTAAGTATTAGCTAAGCATAGCATACTAAAGGGGTCATCTATACCAGCTACCGATAGGGTTTCCTATGGAAACAAATGCAACTAAGATTTTAATCAACTCGTAGCACTTAATACACAAACATGACACACTTAGATATAAAAGAAAAATTTAAATCCTGGTTGTGCACCGGGGCTTGCCTAGTTCTCCGGAGTTGACGTCAACTGCTTCGGCGGAGATTGAGGACCCGGGGTTGTCAGTTACAACGTTCTCTTTGATGTCTACATGATGCAATATGAACATGATGAGTCCAATTAAAAGGTAACTCAATGCTTTTATTAAAGAATGTTACATGGTTTGCATTGGCGATATTTAGGGGTTAGGGTTCACCCTAACTTCTGACTTTGGGGATTTTATTAAGAGGCTTTATCCTTAACGAGTGGGGGTTTAAAGTGAACTTCTCTTCCCACCAGGAACCATTTTTGTTGACTGAGCTTTCTGAAGTAAGAGTTTTTTTAATTTACTAAGGTCACACTGAACTTTTCTGGATTTCATAAAAATTCATTTAACTTTGCCGTTAATCAAACTAGGGTTAAAATAAAACTTTTAAATTATAACACGAGTTTATTCTTAACTGTAGCACTCTCTAAAATATGAGTTTTGAATTTTGGTTGAGGCCAAGATGAATTTTATAGATTTTGTAAAAATTCAGCAAACTTTCTGTTATTTAAATTTATAAATCAAAAATAAATATTAAACCCTAGAAATGATAAAAGTGAATTATTATTATTAGTTAAGGTCACTATCATTGTAATACACTTTAGGGAACTAGTATTACTTTGATTACTTATACTCTTTAGAGATAATCAATGATAGTCAAGGGTCTAGCTCATGATCAACATCCTAATTATCTTTGAAGGGACAGGTTTAAGATGCTTATTGTTAATTGTTGTTTAACCATTTGAATCGCCACTAGCACTAGATCTCTAATTAGGGTGACTATTAGGATTAAGGTCACCTTTAGCTTTAAAATTACTTATACTTAATTAGCAGCTCTAAGCGGATGGGTTGGGGCAAGGTTGTAATTAGCTTTAAGTTTGATAATATTTACTTACTAGAGTTAGATGATTATTAGCATTATTATTATACTTATTGTTTGATTTTATCAATGTTTTGTTATTCTAAAATAATAACCATAAAGGTAATTATTAGTATTGACATTAGGTAGCTACTGAGACTACGAACACAATGCAAAAAGAACCAAGTCAAATGGAGGTCTAACAACTCAAGTTATGCTGAAAACAGTTTTACCGATTCCGGATACGGGTTCCCGGTTCCCGGGTTCCGGTTCCGATATCAGGTGGCACACGGATATCGTCTCCGGGAAAAATCCCAAAACACATCTCATGTACTGGCTTTACTAAGTGGCTTGGGGTTACTACGATACTAAGTTTGAATGGTTTCGACTCGCATTAGCAGGAACATGAGCCCTCCGACTGTCGTTGCCCGTTTACGACATCGGGGAATACCGTAACGACACCGTAAAAGTCGTAACGACTTTTCCGATGAAAATCAAAATGAAGTGACAGGCATGGGACCATTTTTAGTTCAAAGTAGACTCCAAATTAAGACTTTTGGCACTGGTTTGGGGTCAAGTTGAGCTTCCAAGGATTTATTAAAAATCTAACAATGTTCTGTTTTTTAAAATTATAAAATCAGAAACATGTACTAAAACCTATGGAAAAATCATGAACCTTTATGAAAGTACCAGTGAGCATTTAAACTAAAGTTTTGGGTTAAGGGTTTGGGCTTGGAAGACTTTCCTGATGCATTTTAGAAAAAGACAATTAAACTAGCCAATTAGGAGTGTTTCCAATAACATGCATGCACAAATGTTGCCCTAAAATCCTGGTAAAAATGCAGGAGATGCATCATGCTAAGGTACCAACATGGTTCAAAAATAAACCCTAGAAACCTTCTGCAACTTCAAATAAAATTCAAAAACATAAATAATTCATCTATTAATTGGGGAAATTCCAGGAATATTTTTGAAAAAGTGCTTTAACAGAAAATTATTTTATTCTTCAAGGATTCAAATAAAATTATTTTTAGCATTTGTAGATTTTTCCATGATTTTTTATGCATTTTATAACACTAGCTAAATAAATAGGAAAATGGAAAAATTAATGAAACAGTAGGGGAGAACAGGGGACTAGGCCAGAGGCGGTGCTCGGGTGGAAATCTCGCTAGAGAAGAAGGTTAGGAAGGGGATGGAGCAGTCGTGGAGCATCACTGTGAGGCAACACACTAATTTGAAGAGGATGAAGGCCACGGAGAGGTCGGGAAGAGGGTCGGCGACGGTGAGCTCGCGGCGGCGCTAATGGCGACCGACGGGGTGGCGCGCGACGTTCTTCCTCACTGGCGACAAGCTGTGACCATCAACTTGTCAAATGGGTGCGCAAGAGTGAGGTGGTCTACCCGGCGAAAGGAATTGAAGGAACGTTGTCCCGTGGCGGCGAATTTTGGAAAATGGTGGCTGGCGGCGATATCCTCGGCCGAGGGGACGACGGCGGTGTTCCGGTGAAATGGGTGCATGGCCGGTGACCCTGGGTGGACTATGAGCGGTAGTGACTCAAGAGCAACTTGCTCGGCTCAGTGGAGAGGCTCAGAAGTGGCAGGACTGTGCTGGCGTCATGGAGCGGTGGTCGGCGGCAATGGAGGCGCTCGGTAGAGGCAGAGAAAGGAAGAAGGGAAAGAGGAGGGGCGGTGCTTCGGCTTTATACTCGAAGGAGATGAGCTAGAGGGAAGGGAGAGAAGAGGAGTGATGGCCGTGCTGCTGATTGGTGAGGAGAGCGGCGGGCGGCGATTGGCGCGGGAGGCGGTGCTCGACCGTGGCGATAGCATGCGCCAGTAAGAAAAACAGCAGCGCGCCAGGGAGAAGAGAGAGGGAGGGAGGAGAGAGGGAGTGGAGAGATGGGAGAGAAAGATCTTTGCGCAAGATTTGCTGGACAGGGAGTGAAGGCACGCGAGAAGACGGCCGGCGCTGGCTCGGCGATAGGCCATCGGGGGCGGTGGCACTGTTCACCGTCACTTCGTTTTCAATTTTGATTTATGAATTGTTTCAAATATTCTCACTTAGGTCAAAGGAAAACCCTACCTCCCGAGCTCAATAATTTTTAAAACTTTTTGTGGGTACTAAATGAATTATTTGATAACTTTGCTTAAAGGAAGATGCCCTGATTCAGCTCCTAAAAGTGTGTAAATTTTCAACTTCGTTCAAGTTTGTTGGAATTTTAAAAGGGTTTAAACCTTTACCAAAAATTTTAGTAAAATCTCCAAAATTCTATTTTGATGTGAACTTAATTGCCATGTAAAAATACTACTAGGGTTATACGGGATGGTGATGGATTTTAAAAGTTGTGATGAAATTTGTACCCGCTATAAAATGATTTTGGTACCGTGGTTCAAGGACTCCTAATTTGATGAAGGTGTTCAAGAATTCACCAAAATTTTTGTGCAGGTTAATGGAAGTGTTTTAAGCAACATTGCTCATTAGCTCAAGTGCTAGTTTTGCTCCAAAGTGCAAAAAAATCCTTTTTAGGGTTTACGTTTTGTCAATGACTTTTTAAGTGACACCTGGGGTGTCACAGAACCCCTGGGCGAACGCCTTCCCCAGGTCGCGAAGGGACTCTCGAAGATTTTTGAAGCTTCGAAGCTGCTACCGCAAGTCTCCTGCACCCCGCTAATGGCCTTTTTGACGGGGGTGAAGTCCACAATCCCGCTTGCCCGCACTGCGGCAAAGGCGCCGGTGCAGGAGACTTGAGCTCAATGGTTCCCAAAGGTGCAGAGGGCTTTACGAGGAGCTTCCATTCCACGTCGGATCCGATATACTTGCCATAGGATACTCTGACGCATCCGGCTTCGACGTCACCACATTCACCCCGAGCGTGCCAAGGAGATCATCCACGTCGCTCATCAACTGCCCAATCCCTTCGGTCATTTGCTCGATGACGGTTAGCTGGCTTTCAGCGGCCTTCAGAGCCTCGCGAAAAGTATCACGCTCATTGGTTATGTCGCTCAGCTCCTTCGCCAGGTTGTCCCTTTCTTCTTGCATGGGCGTAAGTGCTTGCTCCAGCTCCAAAACTCGGAGCTCAGCCCAACGCCGTAGCTTCAAAGACTTCTTCGCTTCGGCCTCCAGAGCTCGAAGCTGATTTTGTAGCCCTTCATCGTTCTTCTGGGCCGTAGACGTCACGTGTCGCACCAGCATCACACCCTGGAAGACGCATGGGGAATGCGTTAGCACCTCTAAATGAAATGCGGATGCGAAGCACATATATACAAGGTATACCTGTATAGAAATTCCGGAGAGCGCTTCGGATGCTTCGGCTGGGCTCAACTCACTGAGCAATCCGTCAACTCCTGCCATGTCCAGAAGCCGTCCTGCTAGGCTCAAAGAGCGACAGACATCTTCGCGAGGCAACAAATCCTCCTTTCAGAGCTCAGTGGCTATATCTCCTAGTGATGATCCCAGAGGCAGGTAGCCATACAGGCTCTTTCCATGGCCGTAAGTGTGTGGGCTCTCGGAGCTTTCACTTTCGGTGGCACCCTCGCTGCCATCAGAACCTCCACTCCGACCCAACCCTTCTTTCGAAGGCTGGGCCTCTGCGGAGGGCTCGCTCCTCGGGGCAAGCTCTGCAGAAAGGCAGCATGAGAATATACTTGTATGTCATCGACCATGTGCAACAGATCTGTGGTACATACCCTCTCTGAATCCGAAGTCCACGTCTGCGACTATGAAGTCCTTGGGCGCTTCGGGTGCTGCACAACCTTTGGAGGTCCCCTCCGGTGCAATTGAGCAGCCTGGGTCCGTCCTTTCGGTGACAGAGTCCTCTTCAACATCAGAGTCACCGCGTGAGGAGCTCGAAGCACTCGTCAAGCCTCGTCCCTGCAGTGCGGTTATGGCCTTCGCAGCGGCCTTCTTCACCGGTCGTCCATGCTTGTGAGATAAGGCTGCCTCAGCGGCAGCCTTACGCTTCTTCGATCCTGAAGCCTGCCCCGTCGTCACCTTCCCTTTTCCCTTCCCCTTGTCCTCAGCGTCCTCCTTCTCAGCCAGCTTACGCTCCGGAAGCTGCACCTGCGGGTCCTTTAGCAGCAGAACCCGATTAAGACGCGGCACACATTGGGCGCGCTCTCGGTGGTGCACTTCCATTTTCCGAAACTTTCTGAGACAATATTCGGCCCACGCTTCGATTTCCTCCAGGGTCAACTCTGCACAGTACTTGCATGAGTATGCAACATAACGGCTTAATGGCCAACAGCCAAAGAACAAGAAACCGTGTGTAGGACTCACCAGGAAATCTCTCTGGTTGTAATACCAGCCTTCTTCGGCCATCGGGCTGCTCAGCAAGAAATTCACGACACCAGTCCTTGAGCAAAGGGCTGATGCGGGGGGTCACAAATTCTTCACAGAGATCCTGTATGGTCAGTCTGCGGGACACCTCCTCTAGAGCCTTCATCCGAAGTTTTGATTGCTTGTTCAGCTTGATCCCAAGTCGAGGCCAATGGAGAATTTCCGAGCAACTGGACCGGAGAGGGCTTCCTTCTCCTACGCGATAGTAAAACCAACCGGAGGTCCATCCCCAACCCCAATGCTCGCGGTATGCCTTCGCTGGAGGCTTGCTCTCGTCCATAGGTACGAAGCTCACGGTGGCATAGGGCATCATGTACCCCTCCCTCATCAGGTTGTCATGCTTCCGATACGCAGTCCGATGCATCATCGCAAAAACTTCGGCGCCGGCATGACCCCTTCCATGCGGAAAGCCCACTCCATTATGCTGAGCCTCATGATGCCGTTGACGGTTATCTGCTGAATCTCTAACTCATAGAGTAGCACCTTGCCAGCAAATGGCGAGCACGGCATCCGAAGCCCCCCATCGAAGAAGCGGAGGAATAGTACGACGCAGTCTCCGGGGGCTTCCAGCTGTGTTGCTCCCTTCGGAGGCACTGAGGCCAAATGTCTCTCCAGCCACACCCGCTCAGCCAACTCGTCCAGCTGACTCTCTGTCACCGTGCTCAGCCCTAGCACGGGACTAGTGCACAGGCTGTCTGAGACACGGCACCGACCCTTCGAGCCAGATGATCCGGTAGCCTTCGGCATGGTCACAGCGCTAAGTTCAAACGATTTCGAAGCGAGCTTCGGCTTCGGCGAGGCAAAATAAAACACCCAAAAAACTAGGCAAAGTTAAGCTTCTTTCCGGCGTGAGGGGCAGGCGGCGTCATGAGCGCGAATGAATCGCGCCGCCTCACTCGCCCGCTTTTATAGGCCTGGCCGCGGCTGCGGTCGCCCCACCAAGGACGCGTCTAGCGGAAGCGATGTGTGGCTTCCTCGGGAGCCGGGCGGCATGAAGCATCCTCGAAAACAGCGTCGTCAGCATGCAGTTCCGTCGCACCGAATAATCTTGGCTCCGGACTCAAGTGGTGTCAACTTAACTATTTTCTTTCACAAATTCGTTTTTCTTTCTCTCTCTCTCTCTCTCGCAGGCCTTCCGAAGAATCGAAAAGGGGGGGGAGGGCGATGGGGCTGGCCATTCGGTCATGGTTTCGGTCCTTTCGAAGGCGGATCTCACCCATGAGGGGCTTCTGTTGGAGGCCGAGGCCCATCTAAGACTCCTTTTCGAAGGATGGTGCAAAGTCCACTTATGCCTGCGATCGAAAGAATTCTTGAGCCGCTTAAGGGATGAAAGTCATCGAGACCGAAGAATCCTTCGGTCCCGGTAACCTTCTGCCCCGAAAGAAGCTCTCAATGAGAAGGAAAGCTGATGACGTGTAGAGTACGGAGGTTTAGCTGTACATGTACGGAAAGGATTAAGTTATCAAATGCCCTATCGGAAAGTAGAAAGATTTCAAGGATATTCCTGTAATAAAATTAGTAAAACTATAATGACTGTAACCTATAAATAGTCCCTCGGGACTACTGTAACGGAGAAATGACATTACAAATTCGTTAATCTATCTCACTCCGAAGAAAATTCAAAATCTGTAGTTGTTTCGTAATTTCCCCTTTAATAAATCTCCCAAACATGGGAGACTGGAGTTTGGTAGTGGTGAACTAGTGACGTGGGTAGAGTGGACGGCAAGGACGGACGAAACAGGGACCGCCAGGTCCGTTTACTGAAGGCTGGTCTGGTCGCTGGTCTACGAATCCATCAGGTGCAGTGGGGACGATGCGGAAGGACGGACCGCCCGCCATGTGAACCTCGTGACGGTGCTCGACGCTCGTGGTGGAAACATTCGTGCACAGTAATTGCAAAAAAGATTGTGAGGTAACGTCGCGTCCAAGGGAGTCAATGCAGACGTCAAACAGTCTCCGTCTCAAGCAGCCACAAAGATCGTGGTTGAATGATGCAGATGTGCTTCAGTTGTTCTTCACGACGAGTAGAAAGATAATAGAAAGTTCCTGCCTAATTGTGAAAAACTAACAACATGACAAATACTCTAATTCAAGTAGTGTAATTTACTATCAAGGATGTTACTCAATGCACCCAATTCAAGTAATGTAGCTAACCGTTTTTTGTTTTCATTCAGCAGCTATGAAGGTATGATTATTGTCCTACTTGGCTTAAAAAGGTTATTTTAATGATGCAACTTACTTTCTTTTTTTTTTAAATTATTGTCACCGTGAACTTTAACTGTCAACTTTGACATTCGTTTTATTAAAAAAATATGAGCAATATCAAATATTTTATTATAATTCGATTTATCACTAAAATTTCTATAAAAATAACTTTTAATTTTATATATTTGAGTAAATTTTTTAAATAAGACAAATGATCAAAGTTGGTGATTAAAATTAATGATGACGATAATTTAAAAAAAGGAGGAAGTACCTTTTTTTTTTAGAGGGAATGATGCAATTTAACTAGAATTAACGATTGAAGTGTATGTGCTCAGGCTAGGCTTGTTCGGTTTAGCTCCTAGCCAATTCAACTCCGGCATCGCTGTAGCGGTAACTTCCAAGAGTGGATGAAGCGACTTTCTATAGTTGCAACAGCTCGTAGTTCATTTAAAGGTTTGCTACAGTGTTTGCAGTTTGGAAGTGGGAGCGTAGTCAAACAATCCTTGTAATTACTAAAGACAACTTAATCAATACTATTCACGAACTCAAACACGTCTCACATGCAAATCAATAATCACGTGAACCTTAAAAAAAATGCGAATCGAGTTATTCAGAAGCTGTCGCTGAAGAACATAGTGTAAGAACTTTTTTTTTTTAAGAATAGCGTAAGAAGAAGGCGGAATAGCAAAATTTCGTCCTCCAAGTACCGTTGAAAGCTCGATTTCGTCCTTAACTTTTAAAGAGACCAAATTAATTTCTGAACTTTGAGTTTTGGTTCAACTTCGTCCCTCATCCGAGCTGCCCGTCTATATCATCATGCCATATCAGCTCGGCCCCATCTGTGCACATGAAATGACCTATTTGTCCTCAAAATCTCTGTAGCCTCTTTAACTAACATATCTGTTCGCTTTTTGTTTGAGCTGCAGCTAAGTTATACATGTTAGATTAAAGAATAAAAAATTATAAATAATTGACCTGTTGTTTGCCCACACAATTAAATGTTTTTCACAAATCTAAAAAGAAACATAAGCAAAACATGTATAAACAAACTCACATGTTCAAACAAAAGAGCTAATGGAATGAAACTGAGATGATTTTTTTTTATGTTTTGTCTATATTTAATTTTTAGTTTTTGTTGTGATAATTCATGCGGCTGGGATGAAACAAATTTTTTGAGGGTCCTATGGGAAAGTCTCGAGGGCACATGAGTCATTTCACGTATATAGAATGGGTCCGAGCTGACTTGGCATGCTGATATAGATGTCCAATTCAGATAAGGTACGAAATTGAACCAAAACTCAAAGTTTAGGACGACTTTGATCTCTTTTAAAGCTGAAGGACGACATCTTGTTGGAGAAAAATGGAACTGATCTCGACCACCACGGATCCAAATCGTCCGATGCTAGATCAGACGGTCACAAAGTGGGCAACAACACATCCGCGGTTCGGGGAAACTGCTCAGGAAAGAGCGTGGACCGACTCCCCCTCCAGCTCCGAGGACGACCAAGCCCACCTCCACATTCCCCGCCGGGTGCCGGCCGAGTCAACCGCTCCGCAACGCGGCTACTGGCATCGCAACTGCGAAAAACGCACGAATCCGCTCCAATTCGCACCCAAAATTCCAGCGGAAAAGCTCAACCGAAATGCCGCCGCCGCTCCCCCTCCTGCTCCTCCTCCTACTCCTCTCCGCCGCCACCTTCCGGCCGCTCTCCGCCGCGCAGGGGTTCAGCGGCTTCTCGTACCTCCTCGACTGCGGCGCCTCCACCCGCACCACCGACAGCCGCGGCCTGCGCTGGGACCCCGACGCGCCCTACGTCTCGGCGGGCGCCCCGCGCGCGCTCGACCTCCCGCAGCCGGTCGGCGGCGGCCTCCTCGACCCCACGCTCGCCACGCTCCGCGTCTTCCCGCACCGCCCCGGGGCCAAGTACTGCTACGAGCTCCCCGTCGACCGCAACCGCCGCTACCTCCTCCGCCCGACCTTCTTCTACGGCGCGTTGTCCGCGTCCGCGCCGCCGCGGCCGCCCGTCTTCGACCTGCTCGTGGACGGCTCGTTCTGGACTGCCGTCAACACCACCGACGACGCGCTGGCCGGCGCCGCGTCGTCGTACGAGGGGGTGTTCCCCGCGCGGGGCAGGAACATGACGTTCTGCCTCGGCGTGAACAAGGGGTACACCGACGCCGGCCCGTTCATCTCCGCGCTGCAGGTGATCCAGCTTGACGATACGGTGTACAACGCCACGGATTTTCGGACAAGCGCCATGGGGCTCATTGCGCGGACTAAGTTTGGCTCCTCTGGCGACGTGATCAGGTGAGCGGCTTGCTTTGCTTTGATTACCTCTAGCATCCCGTGTGTGCTTAGGTCATGTCAGATTAGGATCCTGTGATTTGTGAGAACTTTGTTTTCTTTATATTTTTGTGAACTTTGTTTGATTCTTATGTACTTGTCAACTGGAGCTCACTAATCAAACAATGCTACTTTTTTTAATCCACTGAACGTGTACAAACCGCAAATTGATTTCTTACTCAATTTTCTCTGTCTCATTCAATATTAGGTACCCTGATGACAATTTTGATCGCTATTGGGAGCCACTTTCAGACAGAAAACATTCAGTTAGTAGCACCCACAATGTTACATCAGTTGATTTCTGGAATCTTCCCCCTCCTGATGTGTTTAACACAGCTTTTGTTGCCGAACAAGATGCACCACTGGTGTTGCAATGGCCCCCAATGCCACTGCAGAATGATAGCTATTATGTGTCTCTTTACTTTGCTGATACATTACCTGAGAGTTTGAGGACCTTTGACGTATACATAAATGATTACCCGTTTCTCAAAGGTGTAAATGTCACATCATCTGGTCTTTCTGTCTTTGCAACACAATGGATTCTCTCAGGATTGACCAGAGTGATATTGACTCCTGCTTCTCCTTCCGCGCCTCCTCCACTTATTAATGCTGGCGAGGTCTTTGGACTTTTTCCGCTAGGAAGATTGACACATACTCGGGATGGTATATCAGTTACTACATTCATTATCCTTGAATCACTGTTCTATTATTGAGTCATGACCAATGTGATATGATGCATATTAAGCACAAATTCCCTGCCATGTTATGAATCTGGTCGCTCTGGGTTTTTGTGGTCGGTTGTGGTCACCCTTGTGTGTTTCGTACATTACTGCCATATTTATGCTTAGAGCAGCATATGTTAAAGTACATAATACAGTTAATTTGTTAATAAATAAAGCAATCATATGACACTAAATTTATCGATAATGAAGTAGTCATTAAAGTACAATGCATCATACAGTAAAATTATTGATTGATGCTTCAAATTGTAAGGCACTAAATTTATTAAGACTGCTGTTTTTAAAAAGTAGTTTCTGCTATATATCAACACACCTGCACCATTTTCAGTGATGAGTAACGAGGCATTTGAACAAACCTGAACTTTGTATAAAGTGCTGCATATATTTCCATGATTATATAAAATGACTTATTTATTAATTCAGAAAGGCTTTTGTAGCACTTGCCCTGGAGAGTATAAAGAAAAACCTTGCAAATGTACCTGAAGATTGGAATGGAGATCCATGTATGCCTTCTGGATATTCTTGGACTGGAGTTACATGTGATGAAGGACTGAGAATACGTGTCATCTCATTGTAAGTTGGACTGATTCTGCTTCCATTGGTGTAGTATTTATTCTTTAACCTTTTGCATGACAAGTTATTGAATTCATTTGAATCAGGAACTTTTCTAGTATGGGCCTCTCTGGATCTTTTTCACCTGAAATTGCGAAGCTGACTGCCTTGACTGATATGTATGTTTTCTTCTAAAAGTAATGAATTGATTGATAAAAATATTGATCAATAAACTGATACTGCTTCCATGAACAGATCTTTCGCAAACAACAACATTTCTGGACCCATTCCAAATCTTAGCAATCTAAGAAGGCTCCGACGACTGTAAGCTAAACCTTAGCTATTTAATATCAATTGGTGAAATCTGTATGTGTATCTATGCGTTACATAGTAGAAATCTTGTAGGCACCTCCAAGACAACAAGCTATTTGGATCAGTACCTCAGTCATTGGGAAGGATTGAGACACTGCAAGAACTGTGAGTTGATTTTCCCACTGATGCTTGTTCTTTTCTCTTCCACAATTCATAATGTCCGTAATATCTGTCGTGTCTAAACAATCATGAGACAATTGAGTTTAATTACAATGCTTCAATGATTCTTGCTTTGACTTGATGTGTTAAGTTAACATGTGTTGCATGCTTCAAGAACACTAGATGTTTATCACGAATTATCCCAAGTGGGCCAATTTTCTACGTGCCACTGCAAACTCGTATAATATGGTATCTGCCATCGCAAAAAGAAAAATATGGTTTACGCCATCAGTTTTGCAAACGTTAATTTTTTGTGCCATTGTTGTGAATTAATCGTTAGCCAGGACGTGACAGCTGACCCACACAGTCGAATTAGTGTTCAGATTTTGTAATATTATCTATCCCACTTGCATGGATAATATTTTTATATTTTTTTTGCATGTGACCAAACATTGTTCTTAACATGTTTACACATTACAGATGATATAATATTTATTTACATGTTAAAAAATATGAAAATGTTTATATATACAAGTGGCATACATAATATTCTAAAATCTTAGTACTTATTCGGCTGCAGTGGCCCTTCCATATGACCGTCACGTCCTGTCTAATGCCAGCCTCTCGACAATGGCACAAAACAATAAGATTTGCAAAAACAGTGGCATACATCATATTTTATTTTTTGTGATGGCAAATACCATATTAGGCGAGTTTGCAATGGCATACAACAAATTATCCCAAGTATTTATGATGCATTCAAAGATGGAAAACATATGGGAGAAATTGCAAAGGAATAACGAATAAGTCTACTTCACGCCTTCAACTATGGACGTTGGTTGACTGTTTTCCAAAATGATTTTAAAAGACTAGTTGATTTGGGTGTATGAATGAGGTTTGGAGGTGACCATTAAATTGTTGACTTCTAATTTCAACTTTGATCATTCGTCTTATTAAATAAAGCAACAACATCGGCGACAACAATTTAAATACGGAGGAAGTACATTTCTTTTCCATCAGTTTCTAGTAGCCCTGTTCATTACCGGTTTGAAATAAACCAGGGAAAGACTGGCAACTGTTCCAACTGTGAAAACTGTGCAAATGAACAATACTTTGGCTTGCGTGAACAGTAACTGACACCAAGTTTTACGCTGCCGGGTTTGGTCATGAATAGCCCTGGTTTCTATCATGCACACTGCACACATACAAGTTGCTAGCTTTCTAAACATCTACTTTTTTTTTTTCATCACTCAGATTTCTGCAGAACAATCAGCTCTTTGGTGCTGTTCCACAGAATTTACTTACCAAAAAAGGATTGACATACAAGTAAGTTCCATTTTACCCCGAAATCCTAATGGTTTGGTTCGCATGTGTGTGGTTATTGGAATTCTCTTGATTATATTTGTTTCCATTGGTAGGTTTCTTCCGGGGAACAACTTCTTTCCAAGTCCACCGGGCTGATTATGAAACATATTTCTGAACAGTACTCAAATGTAGGACAGTGTCTAGAAAGATTTTGTAACTATTGTGTATGTCAATTCGAGATGAGTCAAAAGAAATTAGCAGCTGCAGGTGAAAAATGCATAAACTGATGTCGGTGCTGACGTACCTAAGGTTGGGGTACATAAGGTTGACGTACCTAAGAGTGGTACAGTGTTGCATTTGATTGATGGTCTGTACATTGCGAATTGGAACTGAAGAATGCTTGTAAAAGCTTTTGTATATAATGGTTTACCCTGTACATAACGAATCTCGAGTTGAAACATTGTCTACATTGCTTCAATGTTTCTTTTTGAAAAATATCAGTCAAATTTTCGTCGCACCCATCGGCTCAAAGGGGCTGAACAAGTACCTTTGCCATGCTTACGTTGTTCTGTCTTTTCATGAAAGAAAAATGTTCGACGTCTATGATACTGTAACATTTTCTCTTATCCCTGGTACCGAAGGAAGTGGTAGGTTTTTGTTTCTGTTCAATCCAATGCAAAATCCATTTAATCTCTGTTTGAATAGAAAATCTAGATCAGGACGAGGTTCAAACCGCTCTAACACCCTCGTGGTTATTCGTTTGCTATTCAAGCTCCAGCAGGCCAGGACCAGAGCTTTTGTTGCAGGAAACAATGTGTTCTTTTGATCTTTCTTTATTTCTTTACCGGAGTCATCTGCAGAGAATTCAAAGTCAGGACAATGCAAATTCTCCTCCAAACATCCTCTCATCCTCTCTGATTTGGCCATGAGAATTGAATTGTGTAAAGAAGAGATATTCATTCTCTCACATTCCTTGTGTACCGTTACTTCAGTTCTCCAGCGCATAATCCAAACATGGAATAGTTCTTGACAAGGCTTGTAACTTTAATGAGCTGAACAGCGCTGTATTAGGCAATAATTCCGAACAGACCAAAACGAACGATACAAGTGCTTTCGGTGATAGAGGAAATGAAAACTGACTCCTCCAACTGTATGATTTTTTGGTTTCGAAAGAGTATGTACGATTTCGTGCTTATCAAAGTAGACTAGAAGAATGAGCCAACAGAAAGGCTATGCACGATTTCATGCTCAGCAGAGGCGGGAGGTGAACCATTTCAAACATAAGGTACAGGTCCATTTCATTAAAAAAAAATAAAACAATTCTTTTGCAGTAAAAAAGGAGAATCGATACAAGCATGCTCTTTGAACAACAGTTTGAACAGGAGAAAAGCTCAAGCAGAAGTACAGGACTAGCACCCAAGAAGGTGATCACAGCATTAAAATTTCAAGCCCTGTTCCACCCAATGCACACCGATTATTACATTCAAATGTCGCAAAAAAAATTCTTACATTCAAACCACATTTTCACTAGTTCAGATTTGTACTTGTAAAGGGCACACAAACCACACCCGTGAAGCCAAACAGTAGGAAAATTTTACAGCACCAGATGACTAAAGGAATTATAACCACAAGGGCATGTTCAGGTAAAATAAGAAAGGCGAGATAAGAGACTATTTCACAATGCTGCATCTATCCACCATCGGAGAGAAGAACATGTTGAATCAGAATGAATTGTGTGTTCACCAATATAATGCACCTTGTCTGGTTATCAGCACATGCGAAGAGCCGACCTGCAAAACCGAGCGTCAAAGGGTTTCAACAAATCTAAACTATTGGAACCAAGTGTCACATGGATAGCTGGATCTTACCGTGACCAAGCGAGTTGAGGATTCTCTTGAAGCTTTCTAGGCACCTGTGATGATGACCTTGATACCTTTGCTCTTTAGCAATTCGTGAGTCTGACTGGGCAACACACTTTTCATCCTGCGAAGCTCCAATTTTTCTAGCGACGGCAGGTCCAACAACCCAACTATTAGTAAATCTCAATTCAACAAGCTTCTGCATAGTTCCGGCCTGAAATCTAATTTTGTTAGCATGGACCCCGCCGAGATACAACTTCCGTAACGACAGGAATGCACCGGCAGGGCAGAACAGTACAGGGGCTTTATAGGTTGATGCTCGTCCTTTCTGGCAATGCTGGGAGGTTAACTGCCCATCTGGGTCATCCATGTCGTCTTGTTGATAGTTTGCAAACAAGGAAGAGCCATGAGGTTCTGAAGCCTACCTAGTGTGGGCAGCAGGTCTACATACCATGAATTCCAAGTGCCATGGAAGGCCAGAGTTAGGAAGCGAAGGTTCTGTGGTAGCTGGGCGCTACCGGGGAACGCACGCATGGATTCCCACACATGTAAAACTAAGAATTGAAGATGGTTATGCTCCTTTAAGCTGACCAGAACATCAACCGGTAGAAGACTTCCACCAAGCAGAAACAGAGACCTTAGCTGTGTCATGCACATAAGATAATTTTTCAACCTTGTGCTATGTGTCCTCCTGATTACTGGGTGCGAATCCATAATACGCAGTGTCTGCAACTTGCTTTGTTCCACTACTCTGACAGTGGTAGAAGTAAATGGTGCTTTCAGTTTAGGTATTTCCACGTGCCTTAGCGACGGTATGTCCCACAAAGCTTTAGGGATCTCAGGTATTTCTGTGCCATTCAAATTAATAGACTGCAGGTACAGGAGTCGCCCAATGGAAGATGGCAGCACCACATTTTGGCACCTCATCAACCCAATGTGTCTCAAGTGGATAAGGCAAGCAATGACTTTAGAAAACTTTCTTAAAATCCGAATCTACCATGTAAATGACCCTAAGAAATCTTAGTGTTTTGAGTGTTACAGAAGGTAGATGGAAGCCCAACAGGCTTCGTGTATTCGGTGCATTTACGCAAAATCGTTTGTCGAAGAAATCTAGAAAAGATGAACGGTAAGCCGGCATCCCATCTGACACATCATCGTGATTTTTGCATATATTGAGAAATCCTTCCTTTTTAGCTTGTTGTATTGCCCAATCATGTAAGATATCGTGCATATGAATAATTGAAAACTCATGACACATGTCTTCATCCCAATCAACATAAATCATAGACCTTTGAACAAACTCCTCCAAGACGTCATATTCGATTTCTTCTAGTGTTTGATTAGGCTTATGTGGCAGAAAACCCTCAGTAATCCATAAATTTGTAACACGGCTGGCTTCTATTTTAAAATCCTCAGGAAAGGATGCTAAGTATAGAAAGCAATGTTTCAAGAAACGAGACGGCAGATCCTCATAACTGAGAGATATAATTCTTTGCATATTGTCCCACTTGCCGGTAACTTCCCAATCTAAGCGGCTATCCAGTTTGGACCATGTATCCAAATGAAGGTTCTTGGACAAATGCGATCCCAAAACAACAAGTGCGAGTGGTAGACCATTGCATTTCTTCGCAAGATTCGTACCAACAGTTTCAAGTTCTTCACGATTGCTCGCATCAATGTTTTCATAAGACGGAAATGCCTTCAGAGAGAAAGAGCTGCCAGCTTTCCTGCTCGTTGAGCAGCATAACATGATGAATACGGGTCAGCTTATTGGCTTGTTTGGCCACTGGCAATTTTCGTGTCGTTAGCATCACTCTGCTCCCGTTGCCCTTGTCAGGAAAAGCATGATGAATGGAGTCCCATGTGTCTGTTCTCCACACATCGTCAAGGACCTTTTGCCATCAAGAAAGTTGTGCAACAGTTGTGTCAACTCTTGTGCATCCATATCCTTCAACTCATCTGGCTGACCACCAGACATTCCAATCTTGTTAAATTTTCCCCCTTCCTTCCTAATCCCCAAAGCTTGTGTTGCGATTTCTTTCAACACATGAAGAACTTCAAACTGTTGTGAAATGGAAACGAATGCAAGAGCTTCAAAATGCTCTTTCACCACAGCTGAATTGTACACTTTACGCGCCAATGTGGTCTTCCCTGCGCCACCCATCGCGACTATGGAGATGACGGTGAGCTGCAGTTTTTCTTTGTCTTTCAACCATTTCTCTACGCACTCAACATCTCCTTCAAGTCCAACGATGGATTCCTTATCGTAGCATGCTGTATGGGGTGCAGGGGCTCTTGTGGTTGCGTGGTCACGCGGCCCCCAGGGTTGATGGCATCCAGAAACTCTCTGCTAGACTTGACATCCTGGATCTTTCTCCTCACCCGGACAATATCCTTGCCGAGCTTGTGAAGCTCCACCAGATCACGGGGTTTACGGGCGTACCTCATCATGGCGCCCAGCAGTCCTGTGCGCCTCCTTAATTCGCAGCGTCGATGACGTTCTCTGCTTCGTACGCCACGTCCCTGACCCGGCGGACCGAGTCTGCTGCAACCGCGTCTCCATCGTTCCCACGATGGGCCTCTGCTGCGACGCTGAGGAAGGTCTGCATTGACCTCAGATCTTGTCTCAAGAACTCCACCTCATCAGGAACGCCGCACAGGAGCGAAACTTCATGGGTGGCAACGTCGCCGATGCGCCGAGCCACCTTGGAGGCTACTGCTGTTTCCATCTCCCTTTTTCGCACCACTAGATTCGCTCCTTCCGTGCTCTCTTTGGCTGCCTAGTTTTTGCTTGCTACTCCAGTGCCCAAATCATGGCCTTCACCAACATGGATTTGGTTCTTCTCGTGAAGGACCACTGTGCCTGGAAGGGTGGATCATGGATGGCTGGCTTCGTCAAGGTAAACGACGACTACAACGACTTTTTTATGTATATGTAGAAGCCACGGGCCGATTGATTAGTTGGAACGCGTTCCTGTCTGACTGGCAGTGAACGCTCGTGTCACGCATGCACAAATTGATGTTGAGTTCTTGACTTGCAATAGCAAGTCGCTCTACATCTTCTAATCTAACACTCGCGCTTATCATCATTGGCGATATTTTTTAGTCTTTTTCAAAGATGGATTCACTCCAAACTGATTTAGAGTATTGAAATCAGTTTGGAATTCTTAAAAAAAACAATCAGTGCGGAATTACAGTTCCTTTTCCTCGTTTTCAGGACTACTCTTTATTAAACAGTAGGGTGGCCCGTGGCCGCCCTCGTCCCGCCCGCCACCAGCCCGCACCGCAGCGGCTCACGCGCGCGCGGCGCCCTCGTCAGCCGCCGTCCCGCACGCCATGGCGCCACCTTCCCGCACCACAGCTGCTCACGCGTGCCCGCGGCCGCAGAGTAGGCGCAGCCGTCCGCGGGAGCCCGTCGTAGCTGCGCAAGGCCGCGGCCGCCCGCCTCGTCCGCACGCTCCGTCACCACCATGGCCGTTCGGGAGCTGCTGTGGCTGCGGCCGCTATGGGTGTGTTTGGCAACCTGCATGAGCAGTTGGGCCTGGCCAGGAGAAACCAGGCCAGCCCTAGCCTGGTCCAACAAATGCAAGAGATGGTGTTTGGTCTACGTATCTAGAATGTGCTGCATGAATCAGGATGGTGTTTGGTAGCTTGTTTTCCACATTGGACTCGCATGAGTTTGTGCAGGGATAGTGTTTGGTGGGCTGCTTTTCACCCAAGTGTGGTCACCATGGTGTGTTTACCACCAAAAATGTGCTGGTGGCAGTAGATTTTCCCGCCACTATTCTTCATGCCTCCCGCCATTTCACACAGCTGTTCCCGCCACAACTCAACCCCAACAAATATGTTGCAAAATATAAATGTTTCATATCATAAATTTCAAAAATAATGTACGAGCAAGACAAATGAAGTATTCAAATAATATTACATATGTTACAATAACAAAAAAAAATATTTTACATGTTCATGTAATAAAAATACACTGATTACAGATTTGAAAATAGGTTCAGCAAACTTGAGATATCACTGATTGAGCATGAAGTCGCCAATACAGATTGTAGAAAAAAATTATTAGCCTCAGATTGTGACAACAGATGAAATCACCTGATACCTGTGAGCAGAGATAAAAAAGGGTATGTTTGGCAGCCTGCGGAACCAGAGATATAAAACAGGGAAAGTCTGGACAAAAGAAAATGGGAACAAAAGTTCAATGTCAAAAACAAGTAGAGCAAGAATAGTTGAAAGCAGCCTGCAGTGACAAGTTAAAGGTGGCCATCACGAAGTTTCACATCTCCAGATGAACAAAATGCAATGCCTACCCATTCCCTTGACCTGACCCATAGTCTCACCTGACCCATACTAACAAGCTATGAAAGCCTAATAGCAACAAAAGAATAGGTGTCACAGTTTCACCTACAACAGCTACTTGTGGAAACAATATAGCCAAATAGTCAGGTGGTCAGTTTCTTAAATTAGAACTAACACGGATGGTCAGTTGTAGTAGTGCTTGTCCAGGTGGGTTTTCAGCCAAAGCTCACGGTCAGCTGCATCCATCTTGACAAATATAAGCGCGGCAGCCTTGTTAGTCATGAAGTGCTCCAGTGCAAACATGAGTGCCTCCCTAGTAAACCCCGGAGTGGACATAACAACCTTGTATATCCCTGGAGCAGCCTCAGTGTGTGCTGTAGCACGAACTGCTGCAGCAACATCAGTAACAGCAGTAGTGAAAGCCACAATTAGAGCTCCCTCCTCCTCACTAAAGGTCACCCTCTTCCTCTTCCCCAGTCCAGAAGGTTCAGATTCAGCAGAAGCTGCCTTCCCCGACCCAGTGGCTTCAGTGGAGTTAGCTGCAGCATCAGGCAGTGGTGACTGAACAGACTCATCAGCCATCTCTGGGTCCAGATTGAAGACACTTGGCTGCCCTAGTGGTTCATTGGAACCCATGGCAAACCTACCAGTTGCTACCCCACTCCCAAAGATGACCTCCATTTGCTTGTAGTTTTCAATGGGTTTGTTTAAGAACTCAGCATCTTTGGGATGATCCTAGTTATGGAAATTGCAATGTCAGATTGAAGTAAGAAAGAGAATATTAGTGTTATGTGTTAGTGTTGTCAACATGCAACGAATTTGACCTTAGTGTAGCCAGCATAGTGATCATCTGCTAGACTGATCACATAATTCTCTTCATCCCAAAGTGCTCCACTCAACTCCTTCAGCTTGCAGATTCGAACCCACCTAGCACGCCACTTGCGAAGGTGGTTGTACACCTGCGTGCCAGTTATTTCAACCGCAGCAAACTCAGACACGACCTTTGCAACTGTGTTGTGGTGTGTTTCCTTGAAACCCTTGTCACACCTAATGCCTCCAGAAATCAGACCCACATAGCGCTTAAGCATGAAGGCTGAGGTAACAGAAGTCCACCTAAGGGCAGGCCTACCAGCTTGGCCACCATTGGCCCCTTGGTCAGCACCCATGTTAGACATCCTAAGCATTTACCAGCACATAAACAAGCATTAACCCATGGCTGAAGAATTTTCCTAACAAATTGTGGATTCAATTATTAAATTGCATTTAAATTGGGAGCATTTAATTATGTTGTAGACTATGGTTGGTTGTTTACCTGGTGGTACCCTTAAACCATCCTCCCTTTCAAGTGCATCGGCAAGTATGAGAGCATCATGGGCTGATCCCTCCCAACCTGCTAGCACGTAGGTGAACCTTAAGTCAAAGTCCACGGCAGCTATCACATTTTGGGTTGTGGTTCCCTTTCTTCCTAAAAATGCAGCCTTTTGCCTTGAAGGTACCCTAGCTGACACATGAGTACCATCAATTGCCCCAACACAGTCCTACACGTCATTGACACATTTATCATAATTGTGTAACCAATATTAACCCCTAGAAACTATTTTATAGATTAAGTTATGTCCTAACCTGAAAATAAGGGTACCACCTCCCACTGTTACTGATTTTTGCAGGTGTGGCTGTAGAGGGTGGCACAATCATTTCATTTCTTAGCTCACCAATGGCATACAACACTTCATGGAAGTACCTACTAATAGTTTCAGTGGACCTTCTAAAGGTGAGCTTTATAGATCTAAATCTTTGATTGTGCCCAACCACATTTAGGAACATAGCAACCTGCTCCTCGATGGAGGAATGGAAGCTGTCGGTCAAAAGGCATCTAGACCGAAACAGATCACACAGCTGAAAGAAGGGTGCGCGTTTCATGCGCAGCTGCTCCACGCAATTCACGTCGTCTGAATTGTAAATGAAGGTCAAATTAGCCATCCTCTGCCTTTCCCTCTCAGCCATTGGCTCAAAGGGAATGGCAGCCGGCTGTCTCTGCAACCTACGTCTCAACCTTGTAAAGAACCAAGCAGCTAACACGGTAACTAGAGCAATAGCCCTAACATGAAGGCGACGACGAACAGATGCAGGGTCCATGTCTACACAAAAAATGAACAGAATAATGGCAGCGTAATGTAAGTGCACTGTGCTCATTGCAAATCAGAATAAAAAGCTTAACAATTAGTACTAATTACACATGGCCCGGCTACGACATGTGGATCATGCGCCACCCATGGACATGTTTCCATCATCGACCATTCAACTAACGCTCAGAAATGCATACAAATAAATCATAGTACACAGATGTATAAGAAATATAGTACTAGTTACCAGAGATGCACGAATAATGATAAGCAAGCAGTCTAGTGCCCAACCAAGACAACATCAAACCTCAGATAGTACTAGTTAACAGAGATGCACGAATAATAGTAAGCAAACAGTCTAGTACCGCATCAACCATAACTAGTACAAAGGCATATTTTAGTACCATGAAAGCAATCCAAGCATATTTTAGCATTTTAGTAGAGATGCACGATGAAAATAATGTTTTAGTATAATCCAAGCATCTGTACAGGAACCGGGACACAATCCACTAACGACACAATCCTATTTCCAATGAATAGCAGCAGATCTGACGGATCAATCCCACCAAAATCAAGAAACGAGGCAGATTAAACAAGAATAAGAAAGGGGGATGCAAACAATCGGGCTCAAGTTGCCGGAACCGAGGCGCATGTGCCGTGCAACAACCTGGAGGAATCACGAGTACCAGCAACGGAGCAAGGCCGGGCGTGGACGACACCACTCGCGGCGGCGCACCTGCCGCTGAGAGGGAAACCGAGTAGGAGAGCGAGTGGGAGAGCAAGAGCAAGAGCTGAGCGATGCGTGCGGCGCGGGAGTGGCAGGGGTAACCCTAACCCTGCCCTCACCGCGCCCTTTTTATACGGGGGCGGGCAACGAACGAGCGAAGCGCGCGGGCTGCACCGATTGGGCCAAGCACGGCTGCACCGGTTGCATCGCCCGAGCCTGCATCGCACGAAACGGCCATCCCCCGCGTTCCTCCGCAGCCTGGCCCGAGGGCTCCGTTTGCACGACCGCGGCCTGGCTGAGTAGCCCATGCAGGCTGCCAAACAGGATCTGGTTGCATCAGTTGGGCCGGGCCAGGCCTCGTGCAGGCTACCAAACACACCCTATAGTTGTCGTTGAACAAAGTGTGGACTACAGATAGAGAGTAAGTTCAGGTCGCGCGGCCCACCCGATTTTTACTCGAGTGATTTCTTCCCGCGGTCCAGAGAGACCAGTATGGGCCACGGTTTTCACGATGCTTTGTCCCTGTAGCGAACTAGGCCTGGTAAGCCCATGGCTATCGTGGCCTTTTGTTGCCTTTTGTCAGCGAAAGAAGAAGCATGGCCTAAAGCCCAGCCAGCCAGCCAGCCAGCTCTGAGTTATCGTGATGAGAAACGTGAACGTTACGTAAGCCCGGAGCTGGCCCCAGGCAAAGATTTGAAATCGATTTGCATGTATATATATGCCGTCTACCACCATTTGACCCGAGCTGGGCAACCGCGTGGACGCTACCGACACTCGCATTACGAACAAAATCGCGTAGACAAATTTTCCTTTGAATTAAGAAATGCGCTGGATTTGACTAACTTGGCACACGCAAAAGTACCAAACGTGGCCTCAAATCAAAACACGTACCGAAATCCCTATACACGTCTTCTGTTCTGACACATGCTCTTCGTCACTGACACTTTTTTTGTTTTTCTTTCCTTCAATTTTTTTTTTATTTTCTTCTTTTAGAAGGAAACTGGATTTCTCATTGACAAGTAGTAAACTACTAGTAGTAATGAAAGGAAATAAGAAGAACTAATAGATGTAGAGTGCTTCAGTTTAGAAATACTGTACACATCCAAACAGTAGTAGTAGCTGCAGCAAAGTCAAATCTGAGTATCAGCCCATTTGATTTGATGCCTTGGTGGATCCTGCCTGCCTGCCTGGTCCACCCACCCACCCACCACCTCAATCCAAATGTTCGCAATCGCCCGCCCCTGCTTAGGACTATCACGATTAAGGCAAAAAGGAAAAAAGGGAAAGTCGGAAGGGCAAAACCCCACCCAGCCCGGAAGGCAGAAATGATGAGAAAACCACTCTAAACAAAGGCACGCAACGAATCTGATCTGATTTTTTTAATCAGCCGATTAATCCCCACACCCCACACCACATCCCCGGGAAGCCGGCCGAGGCATGCTCCGGCCATTCCCCTGCCACCAAACCGTCTCGACCGCCGCAGCAGCCGCGGCCATGCCTCCCGCCTCGTCCTCGTCCTCCCGGTCCTCGGCCGGCGGGGCCAACAACGTGCCCGTCGCGCCGCCGCCGCCGCCGCCGCCGTCGTCGTCGTCGTCGACCTCCTCCCCACCGTGCAGCCACACGCCCTCGTCGGCGACGCTCGATCTCCTCATCCTGCTGCTCGTGCTCTTCTCGCTCGCCTTCCTGCTCGCCTCCTGGCTCGCGCACGTCTCCCGCGCGCTCTCGCCGCTGCTCCACACCCCGCCCGCCACCGCCGCGCTCGCCTACGCCTCCGCCGCGCTGCCCTACCTCGCCGCGGCGGCCGTGCTCGCGGGCGCCGCGTTCCTCTCCTGTCGGCGCCTCCCGCGCCGCAGGTGCCGCAACTCGCGCTGCAGGGGGCTGCGGAAGGCGCTCGAGTTCGACGTCCAGCTGCAGACCGAGGAGGCCGTGCGCTCCGGAGCCGGGAGCACCATCGGGGGCGCCGACGCCGCCATGTGGCGCGAGATCGAGGCGCTGCCGTGGAAGGGAGGCCAGGGAGGGAACAACCCGGACTACGAGTGCCTCCGCGCCGAGCTCCGACGGATGGCGCCGCCCAACGGACGCGCCGTGCTGCTCTTCCGCAACCGATGTGGCTGCCCTGTTGCTAAGCTCGAGGGCTGGGGTGCTCCCAAGAGCAAGCGCCGCAACAAGAAGTAAGACCCCGTTGACCTTGTCTCGTATTCTTCCACAATTCTAACTGATCATGGTTCTGTTCGTGTTCCATTCCATCAACACAACTTAGTTGCGTCGTTTCTGTCGGATGCCTGCAATTTGCTGTTCTCTTATACGTCTTGTTAGCCCTAGCATTTCCTGGTTCTGCGAGGTGGTGTGATATGTTTCTTCGACATATTCTCGTTGCCTGTTAATCTCTTGTATGTGCAAGTAGGCACCTATTTTGACCTTTTTTTTTTGCGAAGGATTTTGACCTGTTAATTTGTTTCTGCGTATTTACTGTTTGGTCTACTTCCTTACCATATAGGAAGCACGCTAAGGATCTCTAATTTAGCCAGCTTCAGTTCTGAAGAAACTGGAGTGTTGTTCATTCCTTGTTTTTTTAGATGTTTGTGTCAGGCTTAGAGTCGCCAATGTCTAGTTGGTCATGAATAGTTTGGTAAGAAAATGTAGTCCGCATTTGATTTGATTGTTACTAGCTGTCATTAAACCAAAGGTTGAAATGTCACTAAATTCGGGATGTTTTGCAGTACTGTAACAAAGGAATATAAGGTTATATGTGGAGCTTGTGTGCCCTGTAGGACTTTTGGTGCCTGATAATTTATACATTCCTCACAAATGTGATCTGATTACTTGGAATTTTCATTCTGTACATGAATAGTCTCTGTGAGTCACTTGAAATTGTGCAGCCTTTTCGTTCATGAAAGTAAATTGGAATTATGCACTTGTTCTGGATCATATGCATTCATTTCTGGCCCTAGCAGTTGCAGAAGTGAATATTAGTTGTTTCCACTGCTGTACAGCCTTTTCATATGCATATTTGTGGGTCTGGCCTCTGGGGATTTGGTATAGATACTTTGTCATCTCATTGACCTTATAGCTCAATTGTTTGATGGCAGCCATGGTTTGTATCTGTCGGGCCTGTTTGGATTGCTACCAAAGATTGATAGTGTGTGCCAACCATTTTACCATAACTTGTCCGGGGAGGGGTAGGCTAACCTAATAACCTAACTATATGTATTCACGATGGGCATGGGGCGGTTCGACCTCATGGATCGTTGAACCGAACCACCAAAATGAGCCTAGTGGACATCCATGGTTTGATTGCTCGAACCAATGGTTAGAGCCATAATATCCATGGGGCAAGCGGGTCGATCCAAACAACACCGAGCGGGTACACCCAAGCAGCGTCCAGATGCAGCTATGACTTCCTTTTCTCGTTTCGATCCACGATGCTAACCGCTAGGTACTAATCCTGTGCATGCTAGACGGCGCGTGGTGAGGACACCAGCAGCAGCAAGTAAAAGACCGGTGGCAGGCGGAGCATAGGACATTAGCGTGACGGTGCATCATGCTCAAACGCTATGATGGGTTGATCCACGGTTACTAGTGGGGCACCATGGATCAGTAAAGTAATTGAATGGAGCGATCCGGTGCTCCTTGTTGATTTTCTGGATCGGCGGTTCAGATACGGTTCGACCCGTGGGTGAACCACGCCCACCCCAAATATGTATGATGTATAAGTTTATGACACATAGGACCTAAGTTCAAAGTTAACTTTGCAGGACTTGAACTACAATTATTTTTCTGATAGCCTATCTGTTCATGGTGACAATTTTAGTTTGTTGCTACTGTTGATGAGGAAACCATAAAATAAAAATATCTTATGATTTCTTTGTGTGGGTGCTTTATTATTTCTTTCGTTGCCTAGAATGCATTCACAATTTCTCTTCATGCTTCAAAATCTCTAGCCGTTTCTGGAGTTGATGCTAATGATGAGATGAATCGTCTGTGACAATGGCTACGAAATATACCTTGGAGACCTTCAATGATTGAAACAACAAAACAAAGATAGAACTGAGCTGATATTTTGATGTTTTCCTGATAGCCTATCTGCACATGTACAGATTAGTAGACATTCCATCCATGTTTATAGTGTTGATATTATTCTCCTTTCATAGCTTGAACAATAGAGGAATATGTTCAGCCTATCTTGACTGAAGACTATTCAGTTAGGTTATGGACTTGTACTCAATTATTTCCGAGTCTTAAGTGTATTGGACTATATCAAGGCTAGATTTGGTGATTCCTGTTGTAGTGAGACAGATGGACAACTATACCTTAGTTGATAGGTGAATATTGGGTACATCTTAGTTTCTTAAAAGAGATTGCATGCTAAATTGATTTCTGGAAGTTGCTTGTTCATCCTTTGTCCTTATTCAACTGAATTAAAATTGTTTTCTTATGATTCTTCTCTGAGTTGGTATTGTTCTACATGCAATTGGTCAAGCTTGTTATCGAAAGGTTACCACCCAAGAATCATCCCTTTTCTTTGTACTGTCAGTGGAAATTATTCCTTTATAGTCCATGTTGTCTTGCTTCTTAGATGTTTATGCCAGTGTTTTTTCTTACAAAATTGAGTGCCCCTTTCCTGTAGTTGATCGAACAAGTTGTTCTCCTTTGCCCTGATATAAATTTATATACGTTCATAAGTTCTTATACTGCTAAAGGACTATTATCAGTTTTTTCATTGTTTTATTACGATTTTTGCAGGGGTACCCAGGGCTCATGCCATGACAGAGGGTTGAGGTCATAGAAAGTCCGAAGTCACCGGTGGCAACGCTACTGCTAGACTGCCATGCTGTTGCATAATACTTCAGTGAAAGATAAATCAATTACAAATGGTCAGCCATGATTGTATTGTTACACTGGGTTCGCAGAACCCCAACAGATATACCCATACAAGATAAACAATGCAATAATAAAGAATCGATAAAGGACAGTAAGACTTGAACATTGGAGATGGCGGCCTGCTTCTCGTGTTTCCCTTTTGCCAATGTGGCTGTGTGGGACTGGGAGGATTGTTGTTTGTCCTTTATGCCTTACCGCCTGAGTATGCTGGACGTTACGATGGTGTCCTTCTGAAGCATTTTCCGGTTGGTTTTATTTGAAAAAGTTCTGAAATTTGATAATTTTGTTGGACTAAAAATATTACAATGCACTCCTTTCGTTTTTGAATTTAATCTGGAATTATTGTTCCAATGACAACGATTTAAAAACGGAGCGAGTAACTTGTTTCCAAGTATGTACTGGAGGCCGTGATTGATTAAGGGCTGGAATTACGCAGTTGGTGTCTACATATTATGAGATTTATGCACTTGTAAATTGTTTTACCTCCACTTGCTCAACCTTAACTTCTCGCCAAACTCTACAACAAATTTGACGCAGCCATACTTTTGTCTTGTTTCTGAAATTGCTAAGGGCATATTTGGTACAAAATCTTTGGAAAAAATAGTTTCTCTAAAAAAACAATTTATCTATTATAGAAATGTTCGGTAAAACACCTTCTCTTACAACTTCTAACATAAATGTGTGTATAGAAGTCATGGGAAGCTATATTTTGGGTGGTTTTAGCTTCTAGTACAAATTAGAAAAATAATTTTTGAGGTGAGAGTTTAGAAGTATTTTTTCTAAAATTGATAAATTTTGTAAAAAAAAACTGAACGGTTAGAAATGACAATTAAAGTTAACTGTGTTAAAAATTTGAATAAGGAGGGAGTAATTTTGATGGTACAAAGTTACGATGTGCCTAAGTTTAATGAGAAGCTAAAACACGCAAGGCAATTGTTTTGCGCCTTATCACTGAGCTGCTGGCGAGCAAAATCCTCTGCAACTCTAACCCAAACCCTGTTTGCGTACTGTCTCCTCCGTGATGGCTGCCATGGTGCCGGCGCTGTCCGCCTTCCTATGGCCGCCGCCGGCCTCGCCCCTCCTTCCGTCCTCCGACTCGCCTCCCCACGTTTGCGGCCGACTGCGCCCCACTCCGTCGCGCCGGAGCCCTCTCCGCCGCGCGAGGCCTCTGCGTCCAATCTCAGGTTCGTTTGGTGCTTGCACATACAGATTGCACCTGCGGGCCCGGATTGCACCTCAGTGCTTTGCTTGCTAACCGTGTCCTTCGTTGCAGCTGTGGAGAAGACTAAGGAGGGTGCTGCCGCTGCTGCGGAGGGCGAAGTGCAAGGGATGGCGCCGGAGTTCTACGACGAGGTATGTGCTGTCGCGAGAGGACGGACTATTTTTTTTTTTCGTGGCTAGTATGCGAGGAGACATTTCAGCGTACAGATGATGTGCAAACTCATTAGTCCTATCTCATGGCAGCATTTTGGTACAAGCCGAAAGCGCTGCTATGATGAACAAGGAAATATGGTGTGGAGTATATACCAGTGTTAGAAATTTTTTCATTCTGCGTAAATGCAATCATCCACCGGCGCTGCAATGCATTATGCTAATATTTGATCAAGAAAAGGAGGCACCACGTGCGCTCTCACATGATAGAAATTACCACAATAACTGGAGAGAAAAGAAAAAAAATATGACCCAAGGCTTCTATTATGACAATAAATCCAATCTACCTCTATATATGCTTTTCAATTAAATTGCCCAAGGCGTCTGTGATGACAATAAGTCCAATTTACCTCTATATATGTTTTTAGATTACCCACCGTTGCTATTATGAAAAATATCCAAAAGTACTAATATACTACCTCCGTTTTTAATTGTTGACACTTTCTAATACAAATTTCTACTAAAAAGCGTCAACAATAAAAAAAAACTGAGGTAGTATAGATTTAATACCCAATTACCCACTGCTTCCATTATTTGAATAATCACCAACTAATAGTAGTGATAGAAGAAATAGTGATGATAACACAAGGATAAATTACTGAGGCATCTAATATAATACAACACTATTGATACTAGGTGCGCAAATGTGTAGTCTAAACCACTAGTTTTTCTTCTACTTTCTGTTGCCTGGTCCGACTTACATAATTAAATGTCACTGATATTGCTTCTGCTTCCATTGTCTACTGTGGTCAAAGATTCTGAACTGTCATGTTACATTTTCAGATTGTCTGCTATCAAACAGCTATAATCACTATTTTTTGCCCTCGTTATGTATATCAGTATGCAATTTTGATGGTTCTATCTTGTTTGTAATCATTCTGCTGCAATTATCAGTTTTTATGGTAAAGTTAATATTGCCCTATCTCCTTGTCGCGAATTGCTAATGCCACACTGCATTAACAGAAGTTAAAAGAATCAGTGTCACCCATCTCCATTCACAAAAAATCATTGTGGGTCAAACCTGATATCCAGGATAATACAATGACTTCTGCAAATCCTTTTGTTCCCTCTAAGATGCCGAGAATGATAATTTTTAATGGTTATATAACCTGACCAATTGTTTTGGTGTCCATGGTTCTACTTTCTTTAGCAGCAACTATCTTTATTCAACCATATATTACTGAGACTTACACTTGCAGGAGTGGCAAGCTCGTCAACGGGAGAGGACAAAGGAATGGCACGCGTATCGACAGAAAGAGGAAGCTGAGGAGGATAGAAGAACAAATGAATACAGAGAGATTGGCATGCGTCTGAAAGCTTACCCACTGGAAGATGTTCGTAAAGCAAGGATTTTAGTTTCAAGTTTTATAAGAGCCGGTGAAGATATTGAAGAGGTCAAGTACCACATCATGGATTCCCAAAAAAAAAAAAAAAGAAACCATTGCCCCAATCTACTTTCCCTTTTCCCCGCCCCTGTATCGCACTGTGGTTTTAGGGAATCATGGAGATTCTAGAACAAATAGTCATTTACAGTCATAACTTTTTTCCTTTTTCTTTTGAAATACAGCAAGGGAAGCCCCTGTTGCGGCAGAAATATATTTAAAATGAAAGAAAGGCCAACTCCATCCTGCTTTTGCTATTTCCCCTGTATATCACTTCCTATTTATCAAATTTGACCATCTAACACCAAACAATTAACTACCAATGTGAGCATGAAAAGGTTGTTGTGTGATTTCCTTACTCTACCTCAGGAGGGGCTAAAGGCACATTGAAAGGTCTTGTAAAAATAAAGAAATGAAGGGTGTTTTGAGTTAGTATTCCCTAGAATTGAGTCTTGCTACCTAAAACTATTGTTTTATGTTGAAATAAATCTCATTTTCTAAAATATCTGATTTTATATTGATATGCAGGAAATTGAGAAGGCTGCTGAAAGAGGAGAGCTTACTGAGCTTGTTCTTATGGTCATTTGGAATCGGCTGGATATTGCTCATCGTGATGTATGTACTACTGCCTTGGATCATGTGTCTGCCCTTTATATTTTTGTATTGTACATTTTTATTTACAAGTTCATCTTATTTTATTGGGATTATGAAGAATTTTTTGAAGGAGGGTACTTACTGAGAGCCTGAAATCCTAACGTCTCATATGCTTGTCTTTTCTGTTCATCTTTTCAGAGTTAGCCTTTCTATTGTCACTCAATTATATGTCTGTACAATGTTACCTGTAAGCATTGTTTCAGCATTTCATGACTTATAAATTTCAGAACCTTTACTACCTATCAATTGATCTTTATGCTTTCTAAGCATAGAAGAAAGAAAATTGCAATGTTCTCTTACTTGCTACTTGCATGTAATGGACTCTAATTTTAGGTATTTATAATGCTTTTTGTGTCTGCAGGATGAGAGAGACGCCATCAGAAGTCTTGATCTCTTATACAGACGGGTAGAGGTAAGTGGCAGAGCTGCTGATTGTCTTTCTAATAACTAGATGGGTCCATCTCCATGTAATCTGATTATTTAGACTAATTCACTCCTTTTTCCCACTGCATTAATGGTCTGTAAAATCAGGCCGAGATTTTAAAGAGTGAAGCAACTCCTGCTATGAGACTACTGAATGAACTTCTTCATTTTCATGACGGAAGTGATGATGACAAGTGGTTAAAGAAATGTAGAAAGCGCATGCTTGAAGTTTTTCCAAGAGAGGACCCATATACTATGGTTTTTCCTGCTGGGTTCAACATGGAGAAAGTATGTACGTTCGATACTAGTAATGTCCCAATTTTTTCAAGACCTGAGCATGAAACCTTTGTGCATCCAGCCAAGAGCTGGATTCTCCTATTCCACACTAGTCTAATATTGTGTTTTAATATTATTTCCTTGTTTTGTTAGCAAGAAGGAAGGATCGAGCTGCCACCTCAAGATGATGATGTTCTTCTTAGAGTTGATTTCGTCAGGGAAGTTGATGAACTGCTGAAAGAGGTGCAAGCTGAGCAAGGGAAGAGTAAGCAACAAACTGGATATGACCCAGAATCTGTTGCAGCAATGTTGAAGCAGCAAGAAAAACTGCAGGTTATACGTCAAGTGGAATCTCTCCTTGATTTGGCAAGCTCCCTGAAATGGTAGAGGGCTGAGGAGGTTATTATTGTTTGATAGATGTGTCAGAAGCCATCGATTCCCCATAATGCTTACTACCTAACAATTGTTGCACCAAAATGCAGGCCAGGGTGAATTTCGTTTATCTGCTAGCTAGAGATCATTAACCATTCTGGGTAGAGCCCTGTCCTTTGGTTGGTCAAAAATGTACATTTATATGTATAGTGATGTATACCGGCGGAGCCAAGCTTGTTGTATCACACTTTAGAAGCTTTTATTAATTCAACCACAAAACCATTTAGTGCAACCAATAAAGGAGTCATGTGTCTTGGGAACCCAGTTGATGGAGTAGCTTATTCCCGATTATTGCCTCTTGTATCTACTGTGAAGCCAACAATCCAGCTCCAATAACCTATACTGAGTAAGCTACAACAAACAAGCTTTTGTTCTTCACCAGATTATTATAATCTTGGTTACAATAATCTAAACAAATAATCAAGATTACAAATAATCTGGAGATGTAACAGGCCCAATGTCACAAACAGAATGCTGACAAATTGGCTAAACGTCTGCTGGCTGCAACATCTCGTTTCATTGTCATGAGCAAGCGAAATGTTGGTCATCATGGAAACAGAGACCTAATGCTGTTGACATGACCAAAATGCTAAGGCTGCCTAGGGCAACGAATAAAAACACAAAACAAGTAGTCGTATATATCGAGATAGTAAAACTACAAAAAAGTAAACCTGTAAAAATATGAGTGTTTTGTACAACGGTAGGTTAGGAACCATGCGTTATAGTAGACCGTGCAATGCTTGAATTGCTGCACATGCCGTATGGCAGCTCCATTTCAAAACGGATGTACAGTAGTATATAAATGGTCACTTTGGCCTTGGTTTACAGAAAGGAAGTAGTATGGGAGAGATAGTCAGAAGTAGACAAGTAGTTCGATCAGTGTAAGTCAGAGGGCAAAGAGCGACCTCAGTGTACAGCTTCATACTAATTGGCGGGTAAAACTGATGAAAACACTAAATTATCAAGTGGTTCTGGTCCGTTAAAAAAAAAGTTTTGGAAGACGTTAGGCATGGAAGTCATCTGGAATAGTACGTGGGACTGTGGGTGTCAAACCCTCGAAACAGAACTGTACAATTCCTGCGCAGGTTGTCTCATTGGAGGACCCAACGCTCGAACCGGTGAAGCTCAAGCCGTCTATGAGATCGGGCAGAATTACTTATGAAGTGAGATGAATTTCTCATGGTTCACAGGCACCAGCCCCCGTCGCTCAGGTCGCCAGACCTTGAGACCGCACCAACAGATTAGCTGAAGGATAATTGAAGGAGGAAGTGACTGCCAACACTGTGGCACATCCGACACAACACATGGAGATAGGAACCAGTAGTTGCTCATCTTCAGGCTGCCGCGCAAATGTTTTCTGGCGCACTCCACAAGACTAAAAGCCTTGTGTTGTGTGTGTGCATTTCCGATCTGAGAGGCTTTTTTTTCTATTCCATTAGGAGAAAAGACATGCATACAGTATGTGCCTTTGCATATGGATAGGTTCTGTTCCGACTAGTCTTTAGATATTGAACAAAAAAAAATTCATAAATGAGATATATTTTTAAGATATGTATGCACAATTATAATGATTTTGAATATGCACAATTTGACAAAGAACTACTGTTGATACACAAGGGGTGGAGTTGGTGCAACCATGATCGTCAATTCATCATCCGCTCAGAAACTGATATGTAGTACCGCAGACAATGATCGTCCAGTTACTCTCTGGTCAACGATCAATGATGCTTCTTTGCTGCTAGATCGTCTGTGATCAATGGTCCAGATCGATTGATCAGTTGATCAGGAAAGTGGTGGTATGTTCACCACCGTGACCGTGATCCGGAACCATGAAGTTTATATATACGGTATCGAGTCCTTATATGTCGATCCGTGTGTCGGTCTAGCCGTCTAGGTAGGACTAGGGAGCTCTAGAGAGAGTGAGATGCTAGCTTCCATGGATCGGTATGATGAGGTGATATATTGGAAAGTTGAAAGAATAGTGAAAATGAGATGAGATATTTTGGATTGGGAGGCACAAAGGAAATGACGGACCCGGTTCTTGTTGCCGTTAGCACAAGGTGTGGGTGCGCGAGAACAGAGCTTGATGAAGCCGAATGAGGAACTGGTGTGGGCACCGAGGAATTGGAGGCTAAACAGTGGCAGCACGGTCGTCGCGAGGGACAGCTCCATGTGATGCGGGTGCGGCGCACCGAGACATGGCCCGAGCTGACGGTGCGCCGGAGCACAACGGGGAAGGAAGTCACCTTGTGATGGCCAGATCGGGTCGGACGGAGGCAACGGGGTTGCTGATTGTCATGGTCATAGAAAGGCGGTGTCGGCGAAGGTTGGGATGGCCGGGAGCCCCTGCGCAGTCCTCTTCAAGAATCCTGCCTTCCTTTCCATTGTTGCTCAATCCATATCCCGTTTCCATTATCTGTTCTTCAATGTTCGTTTCCAAACCAACAGAAGAAACAAATCGAAACACTACTTAAGAGTTTTTGTGACGAGGCAATTTCTGAATTGAAGTGTAAAAGCGACACTCACCGGCTTGGGGTTGGGGTTCAAGACAGCATATATATACTTTTGGATCCGTTTTTATGCTATTAGCTATTCTGTTCGTTCTTCTCCAAACAGGAACCACCATCGAACATCACGGCCTCACTAAATCAAATTTATACTTTTATATCAGTTTCAATTACTCGACTTCATGGCTCGGTGGTTGAAGATGTGTAATGGCACGGTGCAGGCATCCCTTGTGGCCTTAAAAGGCAGCTAACAATGCATGTATATAGCTAGCAGTGACTGAGGCCTGTTTGTATATGATGACAGAATACAGACTACAGGAGAGACGGACCTTGCATGGTTTGTTGCTGATATATATACTGTAGTTTGAGCAAACCATGAAGAAAAACGTGTATATATATATAGGAGGATATAGGCTTTGGAAGCACCAGGAAAATTTAGTATACAATGAAACCTTGGGCTGGTTGAGGTTGAGGTACAGGAATATGTTGGTGCATGTGTACATACAGTGGGAGTGTAACCTGTCGAAATAATTAAACTGCCTTTTTGCAGGCGAAATGCAACACAGACGGAGTACCTAGCACACACAGTGAGTGCAACAGGGCACGTAATGGAGAACTGGTACGGCAAATAGTCCAGGGAATCAAAGATGAGGCCAAGCTATGGATTGCGGTGGGAGCAAAGTCCCTAGGTCGATTGATGTCGCGAGTAGGCTTCCATCATGTAATAGGCGGTAGTCTTTGTGCTTTTCTTTCCATCTTGTAAGACTACCGGTGGCCGACAAAAGCGGCACGTGACATGTAAGATCGTCGATCTTTTCTTCTTTAATACAAAGATATGCAGCTCTCTTGCGTATTCTCGAAAAAAAGAAAGTCTCGTTGAATCTATTGTGAGTGACATGACTCGTTTTTGTTCTTAGATTTGGTATACACCTTCTGGTACTAAGGTTGAGCTCTGAATGATTTTCCGCGGAGGGCATCAACATGAACCACATTCTCGATCTCCTCGATCCGGAGTGTCACAGGGGTGTTTGATGCTAGCTAGCTACAGCTACTTGACAGTGGATGCCATGCCGATTGTAATCTTAATCAGTGAGGTCCAGTTTGGCGTTTGCATTTTTGTATATGATTCACTTTTAAGATGCAAAGTTATCTCCAATTCTCAGTTACAAGCAATTTGATTCGAACAGTATTTTCTATAAGCGTGACCTTTTTTTTTGAAAAATACAAAACGTGAGCGGACAATTTTTTAGAATCGTCAAATGAATGTACTATGATGTCTTTTCGTAGCATGTAAATTACGGAAGCATTTGAAAAGTGCATATGCGTTCCTCAGAATACAGTATATTTTTGAGGAATGAAATTAGCTCTCTGCTTTTCATTGGGAAAACAAAAGAATCTAATGATCCAAAACCTTGCAGTGTGTTATGTTCACCACGTGACCGGTGATCCGGTCCAGATTGATTCATATCAATTTATCAGGAAAGTGATGTTATTAAATTCACCGCGTGACTGGTGATCCGAAACCTTGCAGTGTATATATACTACCGAGTCCACTATATACCGATCCCATGTGTTGCTCTAGGTAAGACTAGGGGTGCTAGGTAGAGAAAGTGAGACGCTATATACCTTCGTCTACGGATCGGCTTGAGATGACACTACTTTGGAAGCAGAAAAAATAATGACAATGAGACGACATTATTTTGGATCGGGATTGGGAGACACCAAGGAAATGACGGACCCAGTATGCTGCTGCATCACAAGGCGTGAGTGCGGAGGGGCAGAACTCGGCGAAGCCGGACGAGGACCCGACGTGGGCGCGGAGGAGTTCAGCCTATACGTGGGTAGGATCCACCCGAGGCAACTCCGGCAGCGATCGTCGTGAGGGATAGCTCGATGAAACCCAGGTGCGGGGTGGCGTTATGAAATAGCATGTGATGTGGGAGTCGTGGAGCACGATGAAGGAGAAAGTCGCCTGACGAGGGCCAAATCGGGTCGGAACTCAGACGACAGCAACAAGGTTGCTCATGGAGTGAGCGGATAGCAGCAGCGTGGGAGAGGGTTGGGATGGGGTGGTCAGCGGCGATGCAAAGGTTCACCGATATTTGGATGTGAATTGATAGTGCTAATTTAGGAGATTAATTACAATATTTTCGTGATACCTATTACTAGTGGTATCATGGAGCACCTTGAAAGTGCTCTCTTAATCACTCGTGCCCAATTTGCGTTTGCACGCTTGTATATGATTCAATTTTAAGATAGTCTCCAAAAGTTATCTCCAATTCTCCATTGATGCAATTTGATTATTTGCTTATTTGATTTGAAATTGTTTTTTTTTGTAAGCATGATATTTTTTAAAAAACAAAATTATAAAATGTGAGAGGACAATTATTTTAAAAGCTTCAAATGAATGTATACTATGTCTTTTCCTAGCATGTAAATTACGGAAGCATTTGAAAAGTACCCTGCATATGTGCGTTCCTCCTCAAGTACTGTATATTTGAGGAATGAAAGCTCTCTTTTCATTGGAAAAACAAAAGAATCTAATGATGGCTGGCTTTGATCCGCAACCTTGCAGCGTAAAAAAAATCACCACGTGACTGGTGATCCCGTTCGGATTGATTCATATAAATTGCTTAGGAAAGTGATGGTATTATGTTCTTCACCACGTGACGGGTGATCTTGAATTGCAGTTTATATATACTACCGAGTCCACTATATGTCGAGCCCATGTGCTGTTGTAGATGGACTAGGAGGAGCTATGTAGAGAAAGCGAGGCGCTATATACCGTCGTCTATGGATCAGCTTGAGATGACACTACTTTGGAAGCTGAAAAAATAATAAAAATAAGACAACATTATTTTGGATTGGGATTGGGAGACACCAAGGAAATGACGGACCCAGTATGCTGGCGCGTCACAAGGTGTGGGCGCGGCGGGGCAGAGTTCGACGAAGTTGGATGAGGGATCAGCGTGGGCGCGGAGGAGTTTAGCATACACGTCGGCACGATCCACCCGAAACAAGTCTGGCAGTGGTTGTCACGAGAAATAGCTCAGTTAGATCCGAGTGCGGCGCAGGAGGAAGAAACGGCCCGTAGTGACGGTGCCAAAGAGCACACAGAAGGAGAGAGTTGCCTGGCGATGGCCAGATCGGGTCGGAACTCTGACGGCAACAACGAGGTTGCTCACGGAGCGGACGGATAGAGGTGGCGCTGGCGAGGGTTGGGATGTATTGGCGTTGGCCGGCGGTGATGCATGAGTTCACCGACATTTGCATGTGAAATAATAGTGTTAATTTTAGAGACTAATTACAATGTTTTCTATTAAAATTAATTGATGGTCAGATTATATTCATGATACCTTTTAGCCGGAAGTACCTTAAAAGTTTTTTTTAAAACATTACAGAACAGTTATTAGTAAATGTACTCTCAATTGAAACTGATATATGGCAATAACTTAACTAGAGCTGTTTCAATTCGAACCGCACACGACCTGTTTAAGCCATCTAGCGCACTTTATTAATTTGAACCGCACGGGATTAATGATCCGGTAACGCTCTTGTTATAACAACAATAATGTTGCTTCTTTATTGCCGCCAGATCGTATGTGATCAAGGGTCCAGATCGATTCATCAATTCATCAGGAAAGTGGTATGTTCACCACACCGTGTGACCGGTGGTGATCCGGGGCCCTTGCAGTTACGGCAGCAAAGCAGGTTATTTATATCCAAGTCCACATGTCCCTCCGGCCTCCGTGTTGCTCGCTCTGCAAGTAGGAGCTAGCGTAGCTTAGAGAGAGTGAGACGCTAGCTTCCATGGCTCGGCATGAGAGATGATATTTTGGGAACTGAAAGAATAGTGAAAATGAAATGATATTTTGGATTGGGAGACACCGAGGACATGAAGGATCGGTGCTGCCGTTTTCATAGCTACGGCAGAAGGACATGACTGTCTTACACAACAGCAAAATGTGCCCCTAGCCAACGTTAGCCATCCTTGTTTTGCCATTCAAGCGCTTGATTGCTCCAAGGACTAATTATATTATTGCGTTCACTAGGACATAACAGAAGACCCTATCTATTAATGAGTCTAATATGAAGTACCTTCAAACTATGAAGTAGCTACATATGCAGACCAAGAAACAGAGCCGAGCACACGTTGAGAACAGAGCGGGTTATCTAGAAAAGGCACTCAAGTAGGCACAAGAGTAGTGCGCAACACACTCTTTCGCACCTTCAGTGAGATGTTCTTCATCTAGTACCTAACAGATGGTGGTTGGATTTGGAGGCATTAGAAATTAGCTACAGCCGTATCACTCTAGAAAGTGTACGGAATCAAGAAATTGATGCACTGGTGTTGATATATGCTCTTCATGGAATCAAGGACACATACAATGCCGAGTGAAGTTTTTCACCAGTGCTTATGTGGAAAATACCACTTCGTTTTCTTTTTGATGGTTTCTTTTCATGTTATATGCTTTAAGCTCTTGTAGTGTTTACGAGTATCATCTGTAGTACTAGGATCAAATGCATGAACTACTCGTATTATGCATGAACCTATCATTATCGAGCTGATGAGCAGAGCACACAGTATGCAGCCAGACTCTGGACACATTATCCATGTCCATAAACATATAAGCGAGAATGTTACATGCAAAGCAACAGAAACTGGCCCACTAAGACAGGCCCAGGCTTCATAAAAATTAAGTTCACCACACATCCAAATTAAGTTACCAACAAAGAGATAATGTCATCGAACTCAGGGCAGCTTACCAATACACAACTGTTCTATTTGTTCAGTTTAATTTAACAACACCGTTCTCAGTCTTGAGTAACTCCGAATCTCTGATTAAGCATCAATGTGGCTACCTTGTCACCAGAACCTCAGTTAATGGTCAAGATCGATTGTCAATCAAGAAGTGGTATGTTCACTCTTGACTGGTGATATATGTAGTATACTACTGGTGATACATGTAGTATCTTCTTGACTGGTGATATATGCTAAGCTGCATTACAGTGGTACTAGTGTTCCTTACAAATAAAAAAAAAATGGGAGTTGCTCTAGGAGCTAGAGTGAGCCCGAAAGAATAGTGAAAATAACATGATATTTGGATTGGGAGGCACCGGTGAGTTTCATGCGTGCTGCAGTGGTCCAATTGGGAAGAAAACAAGACTATCTCCATTGAAGTAAAAAAAAAACAATGTGTGCCCTTTCGACCCTTGTTAGCTATGCCGGGTGTGCAATGGCATCAGATTTTGATTCAGGTGGATTTTACGGGCTGGGCAAAAAAAAAAAATCCCTCGCCTATCCCACGGGTCACGGCAGTAGGTTGGGCAGGGGTTCAGTGGATTTTTTAGCATTAGGAGATCTTTTCTTTTTACAAAAAATGCCCAGGGGCTGTCTTATCCCCCGAAGGTCTACTTTTATATTTATATTTTAAAAAACTGAACAAAGAATGAGGCTCAAGCAACAAAAAGGCAGTAAGAAACATAATGTATCATTCATACAAGGAAACTAGAAATTTTATTATCATCAACATTCTAATCTATGTAAGTTCAGAAGATGGGATATTTTATTATGACGAACATTCTCATGTATAATAGGTTTTGCATGTTGCAACTTATTGGAACCAATACACTCTCAATATTTGTATCTACAAAAGCTTTACTTATGTTTGGAACTATGCAACCTTCATATTCATATCAAAGACTGGGAAACAACCCCCTTTGATTCAAATAAAACACAACTATGCGCTTTCACCTGATAAGGAGACAATGCTGGCACTTGTTGTACTTTAGGATTAGACTCGCTTGAAAAGAAACCTGGGAATGCAAGTGATGTATCAACCAAGCGTAGCCACACAGATCCTTCTGCAAGAGCTGGTAACGTGGCACTCACTGATTCCTCATTTGAATTGAAGCAGATATACAGATCACCTCTGGCTGAATCTGGCACATTTTCATCCATCTCTGCAATTATGTGCATGCAAAGAAAGCTGCTAGAAGGGTCCTCCCACAGCGGCTCAGATAGATCGCTCCCATACCAAGATATATTTTCCAGTTTAAGGAACTCTCTTCTCTGAAATATGTCTCCTCGTCGACTCCTAAGTGCAGTTAGAAATGAAATAAAACCAGTAACTTCCTTAACAAAAGTGGTCTTGAAAGCTTTCCAGTTCAGAGGCCCTCTATCCTGGTATGACGTTGAACCAGCAGCAGAGTGTCCGCTTTCATCTCCCATGTCCAGAACAGGAATACCAAGAGAAATAAAAAGAATGAACAAAAAATTCCGTATCTGCCTTAGCCTTGTTTGAAGGACAGCACTGTTCTCTGATGGTCCTTCTTCACCGCAGTTCCAGCTGAACTCAGAGGCAAGCTCATCGCTGCTGAAGCTCACTAGATCAACGAGAGTAAGTCCAGAATTCCTGGATATATAATTGAAACAAAATGCTGGCCCCCTGGGAAAAAATAGGTCCCCACTGCCACACAAACGTGTAGCAAGATCACTAATAAGTGCTTCTCCCTTCAGAAACTTGCGTACATCAATAGAGAACCTTGTGTTCATCTCAGCCCATTTTTTCCAGTGAGGGAATGGAAACTGCACATTAGACATGTCAAGTGGAGACCAAGGATCAGCAATGATCTTTGTCTTTGCAAGAACGGGATCAAATGCTATGGCTTCAAGAAGGGGAGGCCGTGATAGGCCCTCACCACCAGGACCTTTGACAAGGAAAGGGGCATTTATGAAACAAAACCCATCAACATGGAAGTCAAGCACCCAATGGCGGAGGCTGTCCAAAATCAGCTTCTGAGTCACTGGATGATTGCAGTTCAATACACTTGCCTTGCATCCAACGACCCCATCGGCAAAGTAATATGAGGAACCATCGATGCCACGGATGGATATCATCTGGCACTCTGCACCACCCTCGGCAGTATGTGTAAAAACAACCTCCAGGAGGACCTCTATTCCATTCCTGTGCATTGTCTTGACCATATCCTTCATAGACTTGATAGCTGAAATACTGCAACATTCACTGCTATACATGCTCATCGGAGAAAAGAAATGGTATGGGAAATAAGGTCCCTTCTCCTGATGGAATGGGAACACAGGCTCAAGCAAAACAGCATTGACACCAAGACCCTTGAAGTGCCTAACCTTCGCAGCCAACCCGGAGAAAGTACCGGCGACATTGTCTGGCAACCCACTCGACTTGTCCTTGGTGAACAAAGCCACATTTGCCCGGTACACCACCAGCTTCTCCAATGGCAAGTGTGGGTGCCTGTCCCTGCCCCAGTTGTAGCTGGGGGGATTCACCGAGGACGCAAGGCACTTCATGGATGGCACAGTGACCCCCTCATCGTAGACAGAGGTGCCCGGGACGAAGTCCCCGATCACCTTGGCGTAGGGGTCGAGCATCGGGCGGTCAGTGCTGAACGGCCCGCAGCGGAATCCGTAGCTGACGCAGCCTTCCACGCTTTCCAGCGAGACGTGCCAGACATCTCCCGTCCGGTTTACGTACGGGTCGAGCTCGATCTCCATCGCGGGCTCGTCGCCAGCGCCGGTGCCGTACAGGCAGAGCATGACGCCGTTGGCGCTCCTGCTGACCACCGCGAAGTTGGCGGTCCCGTCCTCCTCGCACAGGGACAGGCCGAGCGGCGCGGGGCGGCCCCGCCCGACGCCGACGGGAACGCGGAAGCTCGTCCCGCGGTGCGTCCGCACCTCCGCCCCGGCCGCGTCGGCCAGCAGGAACGAGACGTGGAACGGCGCGCGTTCAGCGGCGTCCGCGGGAAAGGACAGCTCGGCGGCGAGCGAGTCGCCCCCCGACCCCGACGCGGTGGGGGTCAGCGGGACGGACTCCGGGCCGCGGAGCACCAGCCCGCCGCCCTCCCACCGCGCGCGGGAAGGGACCTTGACGGCGACCGCGAACCCTCCACCGGCGCCGTCCTTCCTGGCAACAGACACGTCCACCACGCCGTCGTCGTCGGTGCGGAAGCGGTAATGGCAGGACTGCGCCGCCCGCGGGGCGAGGAGGAGGAGCCCGCCGCGGCTGGCCGGCGGGCGGCGGGGCGGGAGGCCGCGCCGGAAGACGGCCGGCGGGGCCGTCGGCGCGGGGAGCGAGGAGGAGGCCATGAGGGGGTGGCTGGGCAGCGGCGAGATCAGTGAGCGGGGAATTGCGTCGACCAGCCGGTGGGCATCGCGCGTTGGTTCGTCGCGACTCGCGAGCAGTGGAGTGGTGATGAGTGAGGCAGTACTACTGTAGAAGGGAAGGGGTGGGGAGCAAGCTTGGTGGGGAGTGGGGAGAGGGAGCCGAGGCGCGGCGGGCACGTGGAGTTCTGGGCAGGCGGGCGCGCGGGGTGGACGACGAGGGATGCGGAGGCGGGCGGTTGGGGTGGGTTTGGCGACGCACGGCGCGGCCCACGGGATCGATGCGGCGGGCGAGCCGCGGACGGCTCACCGCTCACATCACGCGATGCCCCGCACGCGTCGCCGTCCTCGCCTGACCGTTAACGGCGTTTGCTTGCTTCGGAAGAGAAGACATCCCGTGCGCGCTCGATGGGCTTGCCTATCTGCGGGCCGCGTCAGGGGAGGTTCGCTCGCTGCACGCGGGTCAGCGCTTGCCACTGGCAGTGCCCTCGACGTACGTCAGGGATCCCGATGCCTGCGGACCGGCGTTTTCATCCTCGGTGGCGTCGTGTGGGCCAGTGGTGTCAGCCTTGGTGGACAGGGCACGTGACTGCGCCTGGTACCGGCGCGGTAGCGTTACACGGACGAATGAATTTGATTGTTTCCAGAAAAAGGTGGCATGGCATGGGGCCATGGAATTTTGTATTATACCAGGAACTATGGGACGTTCTCTCTGTTACGTGAAGCCAACCTTTGAGCAAAATTCACACTAGTGAGCGTGAGGATGGCTAGTTATAGCCCACCAACTGAGAATTCGCCGGAACATTGTTGTTTCGGCTGTTTCGTTTGTTTTACTTTCTGTGAAACAGTCAGAATAACATTGTTTCGGCTTATCGCAGCCTGAATAAAAATGTAAATACTAGGTTATTTTCTTGCTTGGACTTGCAACCTTTTTCTGATTTCTCTCTCTAAAGCAGTAAAACCAACAACACAATCCATTGTAATAGTTGTTTAGTAGTAAAGTGATCACCGGAGCAACTACTTGAACAACGACCAAGACACACAATGGCAGAGCAATGCCCAAAACAGAAAAGAGCTTTTGAGCATCGGTAGAACAATACTCCTTCTATTTTTTTTATTTGTCGCCGTTGATTTAGATAGTCATTTATCTTATTTGAAAAATTATAAAAAAATCATATATTTTATTATAATTTAATTTATCACTAAAGATTTTTTAAAATATATGTTTAAATTTTACACATTTGAACTAATTTTTTGAGTAAGATGAATGGTCAAATTTAATGACGACAAGTAAAGAAGAACGGAGAGAGTACCACTATAGATGCTCTTGTGATATTTACAAAAAAATATTGCATTCCAAAGATGTTTCAACATCTATTTCTGTTCAGTATAAATATGAAAAAAAGGAAAAAATTACCAATATGAGCACTGGCTGTGGCTGGAGCTCATTTTGTGGGATGAAGTAGTCATTTGATGGGCTCTGGAAAGCTAGGCTCTCGGTGGGCCATCTGATAGGATCGGGATTCAACTCGTCGGCAGTCGACTTCTCGGCAGTCGCGTGGACAGCCGTTCGTTTTCCCGAGTTAAATCGTGCGGCCGTCAACTCGCTCACGGCAGCCTCGCACTTGCGCAGCAGGCAGAAGGCCAGGCCCAAGAAACGGTCCGACTGGCTCGTCAGAGCCCCCGCGCGTCCGTCCGCTCGCCTACTTCTGCACGCTTGCTTATAAAGAGTGTAAGGGCGTGATTGGTTGTCGTCTTGACGGAACCTGGCTCGGTTCTCTAGCACCTAGTTGCACCTGATGAGCCTGGCTAGGCCATCTCCAACCGACCAAACACGCCCTAACAGAAGAAATGCAGGTCTGAAACGCTACATAACCGAAACAAACGGCAGAAAATTCATCTAAAACTGAAGCATGCACAAGCGCTCACCCGTTGTTGCTCGTCTGTTGATTACCACCATTGAATTTCAGCTCGTGGACATTTTGTTAAATAATCTCTTTTATCTTTTGTCCGATGGTTATCTTTCGAGGAAACGAATCGACATGATCTAACTTTACCATCAGGTTTCCTTTTATTGCATACAATTTTTTGACCTCAAAACTAGTGCGAGTTGCATAAGCAATCCAAATGTTCTAAGCCTCAATCTCACCCGGAAACTTCATGCCAAGTTCTGGGCGCCAAAAATGAGCTGGGGATATCAGTTTTCCCTCCATAATGTAATTAATACGGCAGGTGTTCTTTTGTTCACGCCAAGCAAGCGAGAGCAGCAGGCGAGCAGGACGCGCGGGCTGAGCTAGTTGGACCGTTTATTGGGCCATCAGCCATGGCCTTCGGCCTGCTGCGCGAGCGTGTCGCCGGCCGCACGATTTAGCTGTGCAAAACGAACGGCAGTCCACGCGACTGCCGAGGCGACCGCCGAGAAATCGACTGCCGACGAGTCGAATCCATAGGATCGTTGTGCCTGGTGCGCGTACTTCATTTTCGTCGTGCCCGGCACGCGGGATCGGCGCCAGGGAAACGGTGCCTCCACCACGACACATTTGGCAGAGCCAGCCGGGCGCGCCGGCAGTTGGAAGTGGAAACCATCCGATCCAACCCCACCCCCACGGCCACGGCCACGCCCGCATCGTTATTTCCGTTGCGCCCCCGGCGCGTACCAACAAAACAAATTGGGCCGGAGCTAGCCGGCGGCGGGACGAGGAGAGGAAGGACGACGCCTTGGGTTCGTCGTGCTGACGCCTCCGCGCGCCCTCTCCCCGTCGGACAAATCAGCAGCTCGCGCGCGCCGCAAGCACATTGTTTCCCACGCCTCTCCATTGGACCACCCGCCGATCTCCCTCCGGTCCACGATCGCGGGCAACCCGTTACCCGTCTGCCCCGCGCGCGCCTCGTGCCCGTCGACGTCTTGCCGGAAACGGCAGGGCGACAAAGCCGCGCGGCGAGGCCCGATCGGTGCGCTGCTTCGGTTCGGTCGCCTCGTCTCGAGGTAACCCGCGTATCCAGCCCTACGTCCATTCGTGCGCCGGTGTGATTTCGGGCTGTTCCTGGCGTTGACATTTGAATGAGCATTGAACAATATAATTACTAGTTTTTCTATTATCAACGGGTTCCTCTCTAGTTCTTCATGAGCTTTTGTATATGCACCTGGATTCCATTCTCCAAAAGTTTCAGAGCAAGAAACTGTAGGTCTCTATTACAACCTAATTCCATTCGAGTTGACCAACATGTGTCTACGTTTATTGTTTCTAATTCCAGCAATCCAGCTATACATAAAGAAATAACTTCTCTGGCTCTTGTTTTATCAGTTATATGCAGAATTTCGCTCCAACATTATTCTGATTGATGCTTGTTCTGGAGTGAAAACCCATTAGAGCGAGAGAGATATGGGTTCATTCACTGACATTGGTGTTTCTGCGGGAATAAACATACTATCTGCCTTGGGTTTCCTTCTGGCATTCGCTGTTCTGAGGATACAGCCTATTAACGACAGAGTGTACTTTCCAAAATGGTACCTCAAAGGGACAAGAAGCAGCCCAAGGCATATGGGAACATTTTTCTCAAAGTTTGTCAATGCTGATCTGTCAACATACATCCGGTTTCTGAACTGGATGCCTGCAGCGCTGAAAATGCCAGAACCTGAGCTGATCGAGCATGCAGGGTTGGACTCTGCTGTATATGTCCGCATCTATCTTCTTGGGTAAGCGTGTACTCATTTGACTCCTTGCTTTAACATATACTGGTACAGAAGAAGCGTTTTATGTTTCCTGACGTTGCATCATTTCTTGGTTTTCAGTTTAAAAATATTTGTGCCAATTGCTGTGCTAGCTTTCGCAGTTCTAGTTCCTGTCAACTGGACTAGTAGAACATTGGAAAAGGAAAAGACAATAGTTTATGATGAAATTGACAAGCTTTCAATATCCAATCTTGGGAAAGGTTCACAAAGGTATGAACAATGTTAATCATTATGCCTCTACTTATTGATGGTACTTTTTATTTAGGAATATTTCTTTCAGCGTCAGCATGGATCATGCCCCTGTTCATTTGGATTGTCATATGTTCAGTCATGGACTATTACCTTCAAACAGTTTTTTTTAAAAAAAACAATTGTGGTCACTCCAACTACTTGAGTGACCACAATTTTTTTTTTCGGGTCTCTTACTTAAAATGCCAAATCATTTGTAAGGAACCTGTGACAGAACACATGCTGTGAAAGAGTTTTGAAAATGTGCAACAATGATATCTTTGTCCATATAGATTGTGGGTACAAGAAACATAGTTTCATCTCTCTTATCACAATTTCAAGCACCTGCAAACTTATGTTTTGATGACATTCTTAGTGTTGTATATGTATGCTTCTTATATCCCGTTATGCTAAATTGGCTCATAAATTATCTCTGGTTACTGATCTTCTTAGGTTTTGGGCACACATAGGAATGGCCTATATCTTTACATTTTGGACATTCTATGTTCTATATCATGAATATAAGGTTGTGACAACCATGAGGTTGCGCTTTCTGGCTAATCAGAATCGGCGACCTGATCAATACACGGTAAATACTCTTTTCATACAACCTCAATTGATAAGCTAAAACATTTGCTGATCTTTGCATTTTATTCCAAGTTTTAATGTAATGTATTACAAAAGGCATGTCGGGATGTAAAATTTTTAAACTCTATGAAGGGCCCCGGGTATTCCCTGTGCGAAAAACACTTTATTATATCAGTCCCTGGATCAGTCCCTGGTACAACAAGTCTTACATCTGGTGGTGATACAGAGCCCGATGGGTTAACGGGCGAGATACACAGAATGCGACAGTTAAAAGAAACACAATATAACACAACATAAGGACTTCTAGTGGCGAACACATGGCAGAGCAGCTAGGTGGTAACTCTACTCCACAGGCAACTAGGGTGCGGACGGGACCAGAGCTTATTCTTCTTCCTCACCGTCGACGGCGAAGTCAGAATCCTCCTCTGAAAACAGCAAGCAAGGATGAGTACAAAAGTACTCAACAAGTCTCAACCCTTGCCCTACGGTGGGGGTATAATGTATGCAACTGGCAGTAGCAAGGGTTAGGCCATAAATTTTATCTTTGCATAAAGCAATACACATGTAGGGGTTTATTGTATGAAGCAGCAGCACAAAAAAAAACTATATTAAATCTTATGTAGGGTCAAGTTTTAACATTGTTGGACCCCAGTCCTCAACAACCTTCGGCGAGAGGCCGGTCCTAAATCTGTAAAACAACTCACGCAACAAGGAGTTATAACTAACCCAACTAATTGTTGTGACCCAACCGTAGTCTCGTCCTTTGACCGTGAACACGGCTGTTCGAATAGGTCAAAACTCTGCAGAGGTTGTACGTTGTACCCACAGTCCTAACACAGCTACACACTACTCAGAGTGGCGCTGGTTCACAAAGCCATTACCCATCACAGCGTCGTCCCGATTAATCGCCATGGGAGTTAACCAGGGGTTCCTGCACTATGGCTAGGTCAAACCGGGTCTCCAAGTCTGCACCACTTGCACCTTCTCCATGGGCTCCCATTGCATCTCTGCCGCCGGGCGATTAACAGACTAGCTGGTGGGACTTAGACTGAGCCCTGCCGCATACAGGGTAGTGTGGTCGCACATGGAGTGACCAGGTAGGATGTCACACCAACTTTTTCCTAATACGAGCCGAGGCGATTATTTTCACACCAAACCTACCACAAACGCAGCACTTAATCACCGAACCAACCGAATCGCCTCGTCTCTAACCCACTTTCATTTAATCATTTCGTCATTAGTCCATCCCATCCCAAAATCACTATCTCCTAACACCAACACACACACTTTTCAATTTTGTAAAATCTAATGGTGATAAGTGTAAATAGTGATAACACAGTCCTAAGCATTTTAACTAAACAAGGTAATATATCGCTAGACATGAATAAATTGCCTGAGCGATCGTTTAGGTTCAGCAGGAAATAAGTAGGATAGGTAATCTATGGCTCACTAATCTCGGTCATTCATCACAAAGGTTTTCACAAAATCAGTCAATCATTTCATGCAATTAAAACGGCTTCTACGGGTATTTGAAAAAACATAGGATCAATATGTTCAAAGGGAAACGGACCGAGACTTGCCTTCGTTGAAGTCGTCGACGCTCTCCGAGTTGAAGGCGGCGTCTTCTGGGTTGTGTTTTTTCTCCGTTCGCTATGATGCGCAACCGACAAACAATACAAACAAGCATGAATAAATACAGACAGCATGAAACTAATTTTTAAAAAAATATGAAAAGGGTTGTAATGGATAGATGTTGATTTTAGATGAATTTAGGAAAAAGGATCGGATCAAACGGAGTTCATATGTATGAGATATGGAATTTTGAATGTGATGTTGGAAATAATTACGAAAAAGATTAAAAGAGCAACGAGCAGTGGTGATCTGCGGACAAGCCCAAAGGGGCCAATGGTGAGTGGGCTGCGGGGGCTTGGCCTAGCTGGAGGATTAAGGACCTGCCCCTTCAAGGAGTTCACGGGAAAGAGAGAGAGGCACGAAACAGGAGCGTTCTTCCTCCTCTCGCTCCTGTTTTCCATTGGTGGCCATGGGAGCTCAGATCGAAGGGGAGGGAGAGGGAGATGGAGGCTGGGAGGTTGGGGAAACGGAGGCTCTCGACCTCGCGCATCCATCTGTGGTGGAATTTTGGGGATTAGAGGCGGGGAGATAGGTCGGCCACGGGGGAGGTCGCCCATGGATATGGAGCTCGGGAGCGGAGGAAGTAGACAGCCATGGGGGCTCACCTGAGGGCGCGGCTCGCTGGAGATGAGGGAGGCGAAGCTCGCAGAGGCCCTTTTATAGGCGGAGGAGGAGAGGTGGGTGTTGGAGGTAGCTCGGCGGATTAATGGCGGAGTGATGGCTGACGTTGCTGTGCTCGGGTCGTCGTTTGTGCAAGCGACATGCTCGACAAGCACGAGCACCGAGGCGGAGAGGAGGTAGGGCGACGTGCGGGCAGCGTCGTTTATGGACTACGGTGAGGTGGTAGCTGCGAGCGGCTTCAATGGTGAAACAACGGGAAGGGACGGCTGCCTAACTCGACTGTGCCGTCGTCGTGACGAGTCAGGCCGGCGTGAGCGTCGAGGCGGAGTGATGGCGTGGAGCTGGGCGTGGGTCTACGGCAGTGAGGTGAAGGAGCGGGCGTGGAGAGGACGATGACTCACTATGCTTGGTCGTCTTCCCTTTGTGATGTGTGGACTAGCAGCACACTGCGTGCGATGGCGTTGCTTGCGCGCTTATGGTGAGAAGACGGCTCAGGCAGAGGCAGGTGGTGGAGGTGGTCGTCGGCTTGCAGTGTATGTTGACGGATCAGAGGTTGGCAGCACCAAGCAGGCAGTCACGCATGCTTTGTTGGGTTAAAGACGACGCATCGAGTGATTGATGAAACTGTTTAGGGATAGCTGTGGTAAAAACGGTCGAGACGGTAGTAACTTTTATTCACGTGTTGCGCGATAAAGGGCGATGGAGGATTTCGTGGTGAAGGACGGTTGTCGGTTCAAAGCAGCGTGTTCTACGCGACGCGGTCGGATGCGTACGCCGAGACGGGGAACAGGTGAAAAGAATTAGACGAATGAAATGGCAAGATTTTGTAGGAATTAAAGGTGAGGTGATAGAAATATTATTTTACACGGTAGATTTTTGTTTAAAATTTGAACTGTTAATTTGATTAAAATTTTGGGATGTTACACTCTATTCCTAACTCTTTTCATATTTGTTTAGGTCCTTGTGCGAAATGTGCCACCAGACCCAGATGAATCTGTTAGTGAGCATGTTGAACACTTCTTTGCTGTAAATCACTGTGATCATTACCTCACTCATCAGGTTCTGATTTGCCCTATCTTTTAGACTTTCTTGTATGTTAGAGTGCATAAGTGTATCACTAGGTAGTAGTAAAGAAAAACAAATATGAATCATTTATTTGTAATCCATTGTTTCTTTATTATGTGACTGCTCTTCTTTACTCTTTGGCTGAAAACACAAGCATATTTTTCATTTGTTCTTTTCGAAAGAGCAATCCCATGTCAATATAGATAAAGAAAAATCTTTCTTCTCACGGGGAGTAATTTGTTGAATATTCAACCAACAGATTGTATACAATGCAAACCACCTCTCTGGTTTGGTTGAGAAGAAAAAAGGCTTGCAAAATTGGTTAATCTACTATGAGAACCAGCATGCTAAACACCCTGCAAAAAGACCAACCATGAAGGTACATCTTCTCCATTGCAAATTTGAACTTGTGTATTGAACTTTGTTACAACAATATCTAAGATGTTACTTCCACTTTAAATGTTGCAAGTAGTATGACTCCACTACATTTATTATAGACAGGGTTGTGGGGTCTTTGGGGGCGAAGAGTGGATGCTATTGAGTACTACCAAAAGGCAATTGAGGAGATATGTAAACAGGTATTGTTTCATTGAATAAACAGTCACTTTTCATCACCCTGACCATGTCATACTACAAAGAAATGTCCTTCCTTTGATTGATGCATGTTTACCTCATAACATTCACGATTCACTCATATTGCAGGAAGATGAGGAGAGACAAAAAGTGATTACAGACCCCAATTCTATTATGCCTGCAGCATTTGTATCTTTCAAAACACGTTGGGGGGCTGCTGTTTGTGCTCAAACACAACAAACAAGTAATCCGACAGTATGGTTAACTGAGTGGGCTCCGGAACCTCGTGATGTTTACTGGGCTAACCTCTCAATACCTTTCGTTGAGCTCTCAATCAGGAGGCTTCTTATGGCTGTTCTCCTTTTCTTCCTAACCTTCTTTTTCATGATTCCGATTGCATTTGTCCAATCCTTGGCGAATCTTGATGATATTGAGAGACGGCTTCCTTTCTTGAAACCTATAATAGAGAGGTGAGTGCCCATATTTCGTTGTTTGCAGTTAAGGTTTATAAAAAGCATGAGAGAGTTATTCTAGAATTAGTATCCATTAAATCCTGCTATTTTACAACTTAAAAAAATTACATGTTGGAAGTGGACTTCGAGTGCCTTATTAGTAGTGGTGACCTGTCCACCATTGACATCATTTTATGGTGGCCTTTTACATATAGTGTTATTTTATTTCATAACATATGTCTTCGTTCTACAATCAATTGATCTAGGCCTTCTTGAGGAACTTTTGCATCTTAACTACCTGCATTAAGGCTTTTTTTAGGACTTTTATCCTAACTTTTATCTTCCAGTTGTTGGATGTGTTCTATTTTCCTGAAAGCAAGGCCACAACTTTTTTTTTTCTTTTTGAAAAATAATTTGGGAGGTGGGTAAAGCAGAGTTGGTATAACTCTTATGAACATGGTCTATCGTTTTTACTGCCTAAGTATTGATCGTTACCATTATTATCTTGTGAAAATGTATTTATCACGAAAGATCTCTTCCAATTATAAGTATTGATCTTTGCCATTATTCTTTTGTGCAAATGTATTTATCACAAAAGATCTCTTCCAATTATAGGGGAGGTTTTCTTACTGTCTTCAATAAATAGCTATCAACAGTAGCTTAAAATAAACGATATTAATAATCATAAATACACGGCAGCTTGCTTGTTTCATGTACGGGGATTTTCTTTGTTTTGATAAGCAAATGGATAAATATTTCCAATACCTTCTATGCTGTGGTTGTCAAAGATAAGAGAATTGTGTTTCTGGATCTATACTTTATGATGCAATGCTGCAGAAATTCTCTCAAGTCAATTATCCAAGGTTTCTTGCCGGGAATCGTATTGAAAATATTCCTTATACTTCTACCAACAATTCTCATGACAATGAGCAAGATTGAAGGCCACATTTCACTCTCTGGATTAGACAGGAAAACAGCATCTAAATACTACCTTTTCCTTTTCGTGAATGTATTCCTGGGAAGTGTAATTACCGGGACAGCATTCCAACAGCTTGATAATTTCATCCATCAATCTGCTAACAAGTATGTTGAATAACCAGCTTTTCATTATGCTATTTCTGCTACAACAATGAATCTTTACTAAATTTCTAAAAACAGTCAGTGTCTTATACTATGTTATTCGTTCCCTTTTTCTCATCTCAAGAATTCCTGAGATTGTGGGAGAGTCCATTCCTATGAAGGCAATATTTTTCATGTCATACATAATGGTTGATGGCTGGGCTGGTGTCGCTGCTGAAGTTCTTCGGTTGAAGCCGTTAGTCATGTTCCACATAAAAAACACTTTCCTGGTCAGAACTGAGCATGATCGTGAACAAGCCATGGACCCTGGAAGCCTAGACTTTTCCAACTATGAACCGCGGTTACAGCTTTACTTTCTTCTAGGTCTTGTATATGCAGCGGTCACACCAATTCTTCTTCCCTTCATTATAGTGTTCTTCAGTCTTGCCTATATTGTTTTCAGACATCAGGTACTATTCTGTTTCCAATATTAAATCACGAGTCTCAATCAGCCTTATTACATCATCAATTTTTTTGAAAGCATCAAGTCTAGATTGGTGCCAAAAACAAATTCTACCCACAACTGTTTTTACCCTAGTAATGAAGTCAATTACTATGGTTTAATAAAGTTAACTGCTTATTTGTAATAAATAGGCGTCTAATATATTTTTCTTCTTTTGTTGTTGCAAGATAATTAATGTTTATAGTCAACAATATGAGAGTGGTGCGCAATTCTGGCCAGATGTGCAGAGGAGGCTACTCATAGCATTGATGGTATCACAAATTCTGCTACTGGGACTGCTGAGCACACAAGAAGCAGAGAAGTCTACTGTCGCTCTTCTCCCTCTCCCTGTCCTGTCCATATGGTTTCATTTTGTTTGCAAGAGCCGGTTTGAGCCAGCGTTTGTGAAGTTTCCCTTGCAGGTAGAAATGAAACTTAAAATATTACTGGAAGTACTCCATGGGTCTATGCTGGGACTTAAAATAGTGTATACTTCTGTCTTTTTTTTACAGGATGCCATGGTAAAAGACACTTTGGAACGGGCACATGATCCAACTTTCAGTTTAAGGGAGTATCTGAAGGGTGCTTATGTGCACCCAGTCTTCCAAAAGAATGATATATATGAGCGTGTTGCCATAGATGAGGAAGAGAATAAACCCCTTGTTGTGACGAAGCGGCAGTCTCGCATGAACACACCAGTCGAAAGCAAATTCAATTCCAGTTCTGGTACTAATGAAGGAGAGTTTAGTCGTTTGCCAACCTGAACCTGATTCTTTCGAGAGAAAACTGTTTTTCTAGTTTGGTTTAATCAATTATTCATGTAAATGTTGGGTAGAAAAGAACAGGACATACTAATTTGGAGCTATAAGGGGTGGTAGAATATTGAAACAGACTGTACATTACATGATCAGTAATTGCATTACTACACCATAAAAAAAAACTGCAGTAAAGATGCTGAATTGAGCCATTAAGAAATTGAGTCTGCAAAATCAATCTAGACAAACCATTGAGTTCAATTTGACAATTATGATACTAGAACACCAGACACAGACAATGCCCTTACGCTAATAGCATAGACAAAATCCAACTAAAGAATCAAAGTTAAGTTTGAAAATTTTAAGTTTATTTTGGCAGACTAATCTTTTTTTGACTAATTTTGGCAGACTAATCTAGCTGCACGTGTTAGTGCGAAGTATGTTTCCAGGGATAGGCAGAGGTGCGAGTAGTTGATAAATTGATAATCGCACCTCCTTTCCAACAGGTGCTTGGTTGTACCTTGCTATTAATTAATGAAACTTCCTCTGGTCTAAAAAAAGGTTTAATTTAAGAGAATGGACAGGAACCAGAGGAGTTAATGAAAAGGAAGAGTAAAGTGCAAAAGGCTAATTAAAGGCAAGGGCAACATTAATATAAAAGTAAAATTATCTGTGATATTAATTTGGGGGCAAAAATCATTTCAATCCAAGCATTCTTTCCAATACGTGACATACTTTGTACATGTCAACACCACGGCAATATCCTTTCTTACAAAAAGCATTGATCACTTCCTGATACATACAAACATCTATTATCAAACCTTGTCTGAGGACCCATCCGATCAGAGTATGCAATTCTCGAAGCTTGCCACCAGCAATGAGAGTACGCATAATACCTGAGAGTGCAGCCAGAGAGGGACCACGTTCCAGTGAGCTACCAAAACAGTGAAATTCGACCATAAATTTATCTTTTCTACACAGACAGTCAATTACAAGCCTGTAGGTGGTATCGTTCGGAGCAATGCCTTCCATAGTCATTTCACGAAATAAGAGGTAGGCGTCATTAGTTTTCCCAATGAAACTGAGATGGCGGATCAATGTATTATATGTCACAACATTAGGGACGAACTCTTTGCTCCCCAGCAGGTAAAGTGCGTGGTCAATCTTCTTGAGTTTACAGAAGCTGTGGATCACAATGCTGAAAGTCCAGCTGTTTGGAGCTATGCCCTTCTTCAACATGTCATCAAAAAGCTTGACAACAGCCAACCATTTCAGCTCATCACAAAGCCTCCTCATCACTGTGTTATAGTTGACAACATTGGCATGCCAACCAAGCTCTGTACTGCACTCCAGGAGGCACTTTGCAGCCCAAGCAGTTGTCTTGCGGCAAACCCCATCAAGGAGGATATTCAGAGTAATATCATTGAGACGCAATCCATCGGACATCATCTTATCTACCAACAAAAAGCTCTTATCTACTCTTCCTGCTTTGCATAGCCCATCCATGTAAGTGCTATACGTGATTGTGTCCGGTGTCCACCCTTTTGTGCTGCTCTCCTCAATAAGCCTGTCTACTTCCTTGAAAGCACCAACCTTGCACAGAGATCGAATCAACACATTGTAAGTGGCAGTGCTTGGTGCAAATCCAGCGCTAGTCATCGTTTCCAACAGATCTTTGGCCTCCTGGATCCTACCCCTCACACAGTAGGCGTGCATTATTGGCGTGTATGTGTGAGCATTCGGCCGGCATTCTTCCTCCAGCATCATGTCCAGAACGCCCAGAGCTTCAGCCACCCTGCCGGCGTTGCACAGCCCAGAGATGAGGGTCGAGTAGGTGACTACGTCCGGGGACACACCGTTTGCCACCATCCATCGCAAAACATCGTAGGCCGAGTCGAACCACCGGAGGCGGCAGGCGTACACGCCCACGAGCACTGTGCACGCGGCGACGTCGGGCGCGACGCCGTCTGCAGACATGGCTTCCAGTACGGTGAGCGCGGCTTCGGGACGGCACGCGGAAGAGAGCGCCGCGGCAGCCGTCGTGAAGCAGGCAGCGTCGGGGCGGCGCCCGAGGACGGTGCGCATTTCGTCGAGCAGATTGAGGGCGCGGTCGGCACCGGCGCCCGTGCTGTCTGCACCGGCAGACGAGGCGTGCGCGGACATGAGGCGGTTGTAGTCGTACGGATGTGGCGATAGTGGCCGGTCCGGGGGTAGCGGGGGCGAGGACTGGTCGGCGAGCTCCTTCGCGAGGGCTGCGAAGCGAAGGAGGAGGTGATCTTGGGGCGAGGTTGAGAGGGAACGGAGAAAGAGGAGGCGGATTATGGGTCGAGAGGGGTAGGGCATAAGGTGGTGAAGAAAGCGGCGGGGGCGACATCTGAGAGCGGCGACGGCGGCGGCGTGTTGCAGCGTTGCTGCCGGAGAGGAGGGGTCCTGTTCGCCTCCGATTATGCCAACGGCCAACGCACAGCAGGGACTCCCTATACACAGCGCGCCCTACGTTTAACAACCCAGGGAGGGCTTGATTATGGTTAGGCCCACGTTGAGGAGCAACAAGCGACAGGAGGGAGGACCTGATTAATGGCTTGCGGTTCTCTTTTTTTTTTTTTTTTTACTTTTCGGTATTAGCGGCGACATTTTCCCCTTTTTCTGTGGACTTCACATTATGTTGAAGTGGAGAATTTCGTCTCTTTTTTTAAATAGTAGTAGTTTTGGAACAACAAATTCAAATGCTAGAACAATTAATTTTAACGAATAGAACAATTAATTTTAACTACTAGAACAATTAACTTTGACTACTGGAACTATTGGATTTGACTACTAGAACAATTAACTTTGACAATTGGAACAATTGATTTTGAATACTAGAACATCTAGCTTTTACAAGTGAAACAAGTAATTTTTACTACCGGAACAATGAATTTTCTATACTGAAACATTAGATTTCATGGAACAATTTGAATTTTACTATTTTAGAAAATATAGTCATATGATATCTCATTTTGTTACATTAATTCAAGAATTTCCATCGTTTGAACGTATTAAAAAAAATTAAGATTTGAGAGAAATTTTAATTTGAAGTTTTACATCATTTAGAATTACATGAACCAATGAAAAGTTGAAAACACGTGCCAGGTTACGTAAACAATGTTGTTCGGTCTGGCTGACACAGGCTGTTCTATTCTACTCGGCCCAGCAGCCCGCGCGGAGATCCCTGGCGGCTCGCTTGGCTCACGCCTGTCCGTCCGTTACTCCACCGTGCGAATCCTAAAGCGCGCTACGCCGCAACCACCCCTCTGTCCCGCTCGCCTCTGCTCAGTTGTTGGGCCGCAGTGGGCTTTTTTCCACGCATCTCTACACGGAACGGTGCGCTGCAGGCGTTTAGACTTTGTCCACATTCATTTTTCTTTTGTTCACACGGACGACGCTGTTTGACTTCTTTTCATGCACACGGACTGCTGCAGTGCTTAATTTTCTTTCCAGGAATATGCTCGAGCATTTTAAAATGTTTTAAGTAACAAGAAATTGTTCCAAGCTTTTATACATGTTCAACGAACATAGTTCTCGTACACTTAAAAATGTTTCAAAACAGAAAATATTGTTCTAAGAAAATGTTTAGGACACAAGATAATATTCCGAGACATGTAAACATGTTCTAAGAACATTGTTTTTAAAATAACTAAAAATCTTATTGGAAAGATGAAATTATTTCAATGGGCTGAAACATGTTCCAAGATGATTAAAAACGTTCTATGACACAATGCATTGTTCAGAATGGATTACAAATGTTAAGGATGGTATTCATATAATGGATGGTTGTTAAAGGTATCTTTTTCACGTTGAAATATGTGTAAGAGACATTGCTTCATGAGAACAAGGATAATGGAGTAGCCGGTTGCAGGTTCTCGGATCTAGACTGTTGTTACGCCATTGTTTCAACCTTCACCGGTCATATATGGAGTTGATGATTACTCGTAAGAAACACGCTAATAAATGATGTCGTACATGCCCTTAGGAGATTTCTAAACTTCTTGTACCTCCAGCGCCATGCAACCTCACAACATCTATGAACTCGTGAGGACCTCCTTTTTCATTGAAATTGCTGCACCTAATTGTTGATTTGTGAATAATTACATCTAATTATTGCCCATGCATAGAACAATTGCTCAAAATTACTAGACTTATTCATTAACCTAACATGGACTGTGATCGAATTAGCCTAAGTACCGCTGTTTATACTGTTTCAGCTATTTCGCTGAGAGTGAAACAGTCGAATCAGTCCAAATATCACTGTTTCGGCTGATTCGATCAGTGTATGGATAGTCCGGTTGTAACAAAGTTGTTTGATTGCTCAAAAGTAATTGTCGTCGGAAGTAATTGACTGTTCATTAACCCTAGTAGCATAATGTATGGATTGGCTGGTTGTAACAATGTTGTTTGATTACCTTAACACTTGTTTGTCCTGGCCTTAGTCGTAATAAAAAATCGACATGTACAATATTATTGATTCCTGTCTCTTAGCATCGTAGCGCAACTCCACTCGAGCTGGCCTCTTCATGTAGGGACACAACACTCGTCCCGTTTCTTCCCCAGCGCGCGCGGATCATAGCTCCGTCCCTTGTCTGTCCATCCACGCCATCTGCCTCCATCGATCGATGTGTTTCCGATTTGATTGCAATCGCCGACGCCAGCGGGGCACCACCATGAAGGCCAAAAAAGACAGCGGGCAGGATCGATTTGTCTTCTTCGCTGGGTCCGGACCCTGTAGATCTGCCGGGAAGCGCTCTGCTTGTTCAGTCGCATCGAGCAGGTTGCTGCCATGAGCGCGAATGGTAGACAGCGGCTCGCGCCGTTGCGTCGCGCCATCCACCCCGGCAGGCCGCAGGCCAGGCCGTTGGGGGCTGTTGGCCGACGCCCGCCACCTTCCTTCCGCTCACTTTTCAAAACCTCCCTCAACTAACCGCTGTGTGAGGCAACCCGCTGGACGTCAAACCTCCGCAAACGCCGACGTGTGGGTCAAACAAACACGCGCCTCTCTTCACCTGCCGCTGTCACGTGGCTCAGTCCACATCTCGTACTACTTTACGTAGCACACGAATGTGAGTAGGAGTAGAAAAAATAGTGGAAAGGGAACAAAAAAAAAAAAGGGCTGTCGCGCAACAGAAACGGAGCGAAGCCCAACGTGTTTTTAACGTACCCGCACTCGATGACAGTGGGTCCCACAACGTTCGACACGGTCCGGTGCCCGGCGGAAAAAGGAAAGAAGAGCGAACAAAAAGGTGCGGAGGCGCGGAGCGTGAGTAGTAAATAAAATAATGTAGAGAACCCCCCGGACGTTCTTGCTTTTTACCGCCTACGGCTAGGCAGCTCAGCATCCGAAAGGACGGAGACAAACACAGGCGCAGCACGCGCGGGGGTGCACTGCCCACCACTGAGTACTGACCGCAGTTCACCACCACGTCCGTCCTACCCTACACAACACAACCAATACTTCGTCACTGACAGGCGGGCCCTGTGGTAAGCTGGATCAGTATGTCAGTGAGTAGTCAGGCGCGCTGGTGGCCGTTTCGGTTCGAGCCCCTCGCTACGCCGAGCGAGAGCGCTCGCTGCCACCACGGCCTCGGGGGAAGCACCATCAGGGCAGCAACTTTCTTAGATCCACCCGCCCCGCCCGCTCGCCCACTCTGCCTGCTTTGCTGCTACTCCCCGGTTTGGGAGAGGGTTTAGGATTAGCCGTCGCTGCCGCGCAATGCTGTGAGGAGGGTGAGAGGGGGGAAAGGAGATGGGGTGCGCGCAGTCGCGGATCGAGAATGAGGAGGCGGTGGCGCGGTGCAAGGAGCGGCGGCAGTGGATGAAGTCCGCCGTCGCGGCGCGGAACGCCTTCGCGGCCGCCCACTCGGCCTACGCGGTCTCGCTGCGGGACACGGGCGCCGCGCTCACCGAGTTCGCGCACGGGGAGGGCGTGCCCCCGCAGGCGCCGCCGGGGGAGGAGGCGGAGGATGCTGCGCCCGGGGCCGCCGCGCCAGGCGGGAGCGGCGCGGCCGCGGCGGCTGGAGCGGGAGTCGCGGGCACATCGGCGGCGCGGGCCGAACCCATAATGCCGCCGCCGCCGCTCGACTCGCTGCCCCCTCCGCCGCCACCGCTGCCGGAGTTCTCGCCGTCGCCGGCGAAGATCCACCGCTCCATCAGCATGCCGCTGCCGCGTTCGACGGCGGCAAAGGGTGCTCCCCTGATCCACGGCGATTCCATTAGGGAGGAGGATGAGGATGACGTCGAGAGGGAGGAGGAAGAGGATGAGGACGATGGGCACCTCGACCATCGCCGGCGGCGATTGCGTCACCAACCGCCGGTGCCACCGCCTGTTTCACCGCCTCCGCCGGAGACGCCGGTAACTCCTCAGGCTCCTCCCCCGCCACCGCCGGAGCCTAAATCAGGAATCGACACTTGGGACTATTTCTTCTCCATGGACGAAGGGATGGCTTCCATCGGGCCCGACGACGACGAGATCGTCCCGGAGCCGGAAGAGGAGAAGTACGTCTCGCCATCACCACCACAACCGCCTCTGTCCCCTCCTCCACCAGCTCCGGTGCCCCTATCGGAGGAGTTTGACGAGGAGCCTCGGACGCCGGAGGTGGTCACGCCACCTCAGTCCCTGCCGGCAAAGCCCCCGAAGTCCAAGAAAAAGAAGGGCAAGGGGAAGACGAAGACGGCACACCATCAGCACACAGAGTCGGCGCCGCCGATCACGCTAGTTGGCGGTGGGAAGGCAGGGAAGGTAGTCCCTGCCGAGCTGCCACGCGTGGACCTTCTCAAGGTTCTTGCCGAGATCGACGAGAGGTTCTTGAGAGCATCGGAAAGTGCCGGGGAGGTGTCCAAAGTACTGGAAGCCAACAGAATGCATTACCACTCAAATTTTATCGATAACCGAGGTCAGTGAATTTGATTGTCCCTTGACAACTGCAATTTTGGATGTTTTGGGGTCCAGCTGGTTGGCTTTGTGTTTGTTATAGTGTGGATTGTCATAAAATTTTCTTCTTTTTTGATTGATGGTGAAAGTGATGTGATAGATTCTTTTGTAGATGGACGTCAAGAACTAGTGTCTCACATGTTGGTGGGGTTGCTATAAAAGTCAAGTGAGCTCCCCACTGCCCACAATACCATTTGCCCGAATCCATAACATGGAGTTGCACAATAGGTTCTTGCACAAGTAGTTACTACTCAATACTACCTCCATTTTTTAATTGTTGACCCTTTTTAGATTGTACTAAAAAGGGTCAACAATTAAAAAACGGAGGTAGTACTCACTAGATAGCTTTTGGCAAAAGTGGTTTTCAGCACAATGATTGGTGCGACTTATTGATGTGTTGTCTAAATCTGGTTTATACTAAAGCTCACTAATGTATGACCTGCTCAATCGACAATGACAATTCTGATATGTTCACCCTATGGGTAAGATATAAAAATCTTGTTTTTAATTGAGTGCTATGATATGGCATGGTAAAAGGAAAATGGAACATCCGATAAGAACAGCAACAACAACCAAGCCTTTTAGTCCCAAACAAGTTCAGGTAGGCTAGATATGAAACCCATGGGATCCAACACAAACAAGACACAAAGAAAAAAGAGATGACAAATAATTTGGGAAAAAAATCAAATCAAAGGTAAAAAATAGGCCTATTTGCATACAATAAGAGATGAACATACGATAAGAAGATTTAGATTGTTTTAAAGGCCTATTTGCATTCGTGCCATCGCTTTGAGGGATGCTTTGTACTGTACAATGTTTTGTACTGTACAATCAATCTAGTTAATGGTACGTGTGGTCTAGTCCTAAATGTTCATTGTCACAGGATGACGTTATGGATAAATTGTTATTGTCCTATTGGTTTGCTTTCTTTTTGGCATACTAGTACAGAAGAGTTATGAATCATCAGTTTAAACTTGGCATTCATAATACATATGTTAGTATGCAATGCTTCCTTAATTTTCCATATATGCAATGTCATTATTAGGCTCCTTGTGCAAAAGGTTCCATACTTAGCTTCTATAACACCACATCAGACATGTACAAAATCTGCTTGTTTTTTGTTGCTGATATAACGTTTTTGTCACTCTCCTGCATGACCAACTGGTTTCTGTCTAGTTTTACTACTTCCTCCCCACTGATCTCCCCCCACCTTTTTTTTATTTTACCTCACTGCCAACAAAAAGAAAAATTGTAAACAAATAAAACAATCTCTGAAAGAATCTTATTTAGGTGCGTTTAGCAGGCTAAATCGTTTCTGATTCTAAATCGTTTTTTTGCAATTATATGTTGCGTAGGTAACACAGCCTTTGAATTATGTTATTATATACTCCCTCTGTCATTAATTTTTGCATTTGAAGGGTTCTCAATTTGTCCAACAACGTTAGAATTTGTAGAGGATGGGCCCACTAGTACAGCAGGAGGCACATCAATGACAGCCCTTCCCCCTACGCAGAACGCTCGTGTCCTCTCTCCTCTCTTTTGTTCCTCACCAAAGTGTCTCCATGATGGGCCTGGTGGCTCAACGTGTCCGGCGAGCTCATGGCCATGGATTCGAGGCACTTGGTGGAGGTATGGCTGAGATAGTGAGACGTGCCCATGGCGCTTTACCTCGATGCCCCTCGCTGCATCAGTGCTTCACTGTCTGCCTCTCCCCACCGTGGATCTAGGAGGTGATGGAGGTTGAGTGGAGGTAGGCGCTGTCTTCACGGGAGGAGGTGGGCGTCGTAGATTATCTATTTGCGGGAGGATGTGATCGGTGCTCACGAACGGTGACTGCCATGGTGCCGGCCGGTGCTGCCTGGCCAATTGAGCTGGGTTGGTCGTACAACAATGATGAGGGGCACTGTACTACTCCGTTTCGGATTAGAGCTCGTTTTGGACATGTTTTAGCATAGCAAGAAGTAATTAAATAGGCCGGTGGTCCACCGTCATTCACATATCAAACTGAGCTCCACTGGTTAGCAAGGCAAGTTTTGCGGGACAGAACAAGTGTGCACAAGTTCGACCCCTCGCCTGGCCATCTTTTTTGTTGGAAACGGAGCAGGTCCATTTAAACACTACCTGATTAAAACTCTTTTGCCTAAAACAAATTGCGTTGTAAAAAATAGCTGGCTACTTACACTCCCTGTTTTAATCATGTTTTTGCAAAAAAATTGCAGGTCATGTCGATCATTCGGCGAGGGTAATGAAAATAATAACATGGAATAAGTCATTTAAAGGCATGCAAAATGGTGAAGATGGGAAGGATGACTTTGAAAACGATGAATGGGAGACCTTGGCAACTGTAGTGGATAAGATTTTAGCATGGGAGAAAAAGCTATATGATGAAGTGAAGGTACGTACAATTCATTCTTTCTTTTCTTTTTCTTTTGCAATGGAACATTATGCTCTAGACGAGTTACATAATAGTTCTATCAAAATTTAGAATTCTTGTACAGCTATTACGGATTTGCTTATTTACATTTTCATGGCATCAAAACTAAGGTTCAGTAGATAGAAGGTCTGCAGAGTTATCGATTGCACCTGCAAAAGTGTTTTCTGGGAATTAATTAAACAGTGGATTTTTTAATTTTCTTTACTGGAGTAGACAAGATGTGAGCTGCTAGCAGCATTTCCTGTTTTTTTTTATTATTATTCTTGATGCTTTGTTAGGAAAATCAGAGGCCCACGCCAGATTATGAATTATCAAAAAACACGAGTCGTTATGCATTTTGAGTTGAATTATCGAAACACAAGTTTTATGAGGATTTCATATTTTATTACAGAAGGATGAGATCAGGCAAATAGTTGTTTGTAACGGACACATCTGATCCCTTTTCGGGTGGGTCTGGTGTATTGTACCTGGATTATAGTCCCTTTTCTTATATAATGAAGCGCAGCTCTCCTGCTTTTTTGAGAAAAGAAAAAAAAAAACAGACAATCTGATATCATAGTTCCTGAGGTTGATGTTTGTTTTGATTGAAGTATTGAAACCGTATTGATTCCATTTGCACAGGCTGGTGAGCTGATGAAGCTTGAGTATCAGAGGAAGGTTGCTCTGTTGAACAGACAGAAGAAGCACAATGCTGCTATTGAGGTTCTAGAGAAAACAAAAGCTGCTGTGACCCACCTGCATACAAGATACATTGTTGATATGCAATCAATGGATTCGACTGTATCAGAAATTCAGCATCTCCGTGATAATCAACTCTACCCTAGACTGTTGGATCTTGCTGACAGGTATTTTTTCCACATGCATACCACAACCAGTGGCTTTTTAGATGTTGCTCGAGGACACTATGAATATATCAACCCATCTGGATAATTACGTCATGTTCTGTAGTTCGGTTGCATACATTGTTGATCAATCTGAATACACCCGTTCTCAATCTAGTACTCTGTCAATATTGGGCTTGAGCCATGACATCAACATGTACATATATTTTCTACTGTCCATGGTTAGCCATCATGATATTTATTGGCAACATAACCGTTACAACAACGAAGCCTTTTGAGTTCCAAAAAAGTTGGGATAGGCTAGATATGAAACCCATGAGATTGGCAACATAGTTGTTACTGTATATTTTTTTTTGTTTGACTTTTGTTTATTTAACAGAATGATCTAGTATTGTACCCTGTATATAATCTTTTCAGGATGGCCAAAATGTGGGAGGACATGCACATGCATCACGTGAACCAACTAAAAACTGTGTTAAATCTGAAGGCTGTTGACATCTCCGATTCCCATATTGAAACAAGTGCACATCACCACAGCCACACACGTCAGCTACGTGAAATTGTAGAGAAGTGGAATGCAAATTTTACTGATCTCATGAACCATCAAAAGGAATACATAACTGCTCTCTATAGCTGGTTGAAGTTGAACCTTGTACCCATAGAAAGCAGCTTAAAGGAGAAGGTAGCTTCACCACCCAGGATGCAGCATCCTCCTATCAAGGCTTTTCTTCAAGCGTGGAACGAGCATCTAAATAAGCTGCCTGATGATCGTGCAAAGACTGCAATTGTCAGTTTTCGAGCAGTCTTGGACACGATATTAGGTGTTCAAGATGAGGAGTTGAAGCAGAAGGAGGTCTGCGAGCAAACCCACAGGGAGTACATGCGAAAGGCCCGGGCTTTTGAGGATTGGTATCACAAGCATTCACAACGTGGGAAATTCGATGTGGATCCAGAGAATGGTGAAGTAGCAGGCCACAAGGATGCAATTGCGGAAAAGAAATTTACAGTGGAGAGTTTGAAGAGCAAGCTCGATGATGAGATTGAAGCCCATAACAAGTTATCGAAGCAAGTCAGGGAAAAATCCCTTTCAATCCTGAGGGCGCATTTACCTGAGCTATTCCGTGCTCTGGCCGACTTCTCCAACGCTTCTTTCGACATGTACTCAAAGCTGCGATTGATGTCATTGATGGAAGATCAGGGCAACAACTAGTTCAAATGATATGTACAGGATTTTAGGCTTGCTAATGGTGTCACCTGACATGTTGTAACTCTTCTGTTATTCCCCCACCCCTTTTCTGCGGTATGTGTACTGAGTTCGTTAGATGAGGACAGTTCGGGATGGTGGCCGCCGTTCTTGTTTAATTTATTGAATTATTATTTTTATGTTTCTGCATTTGACTTGTTGCAGGAGTAGTTGTAGCCTTCATGCAAGATTGCATGGCAATTTATTTTTATTTTTTATTTTTGGATTTTCATCTGTCTCCAGATTTAATTGTTGCCCCCCAGGGAAGCACCTCTTGACAACCATAGAGCAGGAGAATATGCACAGGGATAAATTACTCCGCCCTTCCTGATATGTAAATTGTATTCGTAGCTGTCTAGTTCGCCTTGTGCTACGGTTGACCATTTTTATACCAAGTCTAATTTCAAGACAATAAGGACTTTGTTACATATGACTGATTTGTCACATTGTCCCACTATGGCGGTGGCCCTACATGTCAATTAGACACGACGGCGAACCATCTCTACCTATCCAAACAGTGCCGTTCTCTAGCAGTAGCAGGCCATTGGCCGGCTATTTTCACCCATTCATCCTTCAGCCTGAAAGTACTGTTGTTTCACGACGATGCGGCTGACCTTGCGACGACCGGCCTCGATCACCATCGTAACCGGTGCTAATGCAGTGGCATGGAGTTGGTGTCCAGCAGGTGCAGCACTGCCACGGCGAGCACGGAGTAGGCGAGCATCGGCACTGCCCCGAAACCGACCCACACGAGCAGCGCTGTGGCGAGGTAGAGCGCCTGGAGCCCCGCCTCCCAGAAGCCGCCGCCCCGGAGCACCGCCCGCTGCACGTGGCTCGCCGGCGCGTCGGAACTCATCAGCATCAGGAAGCTGGCTCGCACGTACCACTCGGAGGACTGGACGAAGCAGGTGAAGGATGCCAGGATGCAGGCCAGGAGGGAGGCGTATTTGAGTGCCTGGCTCGTGTCCCTTTGGGCGTCGCCGCCGCCTGGAATAATAGCCGCCGTGGACCATGTGCCGCTCAGTTTCCACAACGCGCCGATGAGCGAGGGCAACGCGAGACACAGCGACGCGAGGGTGTTGGACGCCGAGATGCCGTCCGTGATGACGCCCAGCGCCAGCGCCACCTGCTTCTCCGGCGCCGGCGCCGGCGCGTGCGCCATCATGCGCCTGAGCCAGGCGAGCGTGTTGTGATTCTCGTAGCCGATCACGGTGGCGTACGGACGTTGGAGGATCCTGCAGAAGAGGAGGATGTGGTAGCCGAGGATGATCGCCAGAGCACACGGGACAAGAACCAAGTCCATGTCCATTATTGAGCTCTTGCCAGCAGGCGTCATCGATCGTCTTCCTCTGGACCGGCTTTCAACGTGTCGAACGACTGTCGGTTGATCTTGCTTGTTGCTCTTCCTAGCGAGGTCTTAATTAACTGGGCTAGCTCTCGTTTTGGAATATTTGAGTGGTGACAAAACTCTGGAAGCTATTTGTAAAGTTTGTACAATGTTGTAGTACTTGGCATTTTTTTTTCGGGGTCTGTATGTTATCGAATTGTTGCGTGCCATGTGATGGCAGGTTCGATTTTGACTTTCAGGCGACAGTTGCTTGTGGATTTTGAGATCAAACAACACTCCCATTATTTTCGCTTTAGCTGCAAGCGATGTCATTAATTGGAGAAGCAACTACTATTAGTACTACCTACTTAGAAGAATATAAACAATTTTAGGTTTTGATTAAAATCGAACTTTTTTTTGCACGGAAACATTTTCAATTTTGACTTATAGTACCTATAGAAGTTAATCATTTCCAATAAATATAAAGAGTTACACATGTTACCACAGTTTGCTTTGTACATTGAATCTTTATGAACAAGTATTTGCTTTAAATAGTCCAATAATGCTACAAATGTTTGACATTGATCAAAACAAGGAATGCTTATATTTTTTAATTCAGAAAGAACGATTTAAGACATGTACATGCAAAATTCAGTAGCACAGAGAAAATATTGAGAGCTGAACTATTAAGGCAATATAATGGTATAAATAAATACGGGATATTTTTAGTCGTCAGCTTCCGCCCATAAAAATTTGTGTATTAATTAACTTTTGTTAAGATTTACATGTAAAACTATATGTTACGAAAGTAAAAGTTTTGACTACCTTTATAGGGAAAAAGGTATGAACATCGGACCTTCAGGGGCACCGTCGTCATCAATTCCCAATTCCACATTATGTTCTGTGTTCTTGCTTGTATGCTATAATAAGATTCTGCCCTCTAAAGTTGATAAGATCAGTAGTAACAATTTTGCTGCTATCGAGATGACCTATCAGCGCCACTGTTTCGGACGAAAACGATGCTATTACGAACAGCGGAACAAAAGAATGACAAAGGTACTTTAGGGTCATGCCTCCACGCGCACCACCTCGCGCGCGCACGTGCGTCTGTCCCTCGGAAATACTACTGCTACGCGAGAGTATACGACGGAAATCAGTACTGCTCATTGACTAGTATAAGGCAGCAGTGCACTCCCAGTTTAAAAAATAATAGAAAGAAAATTAATTTTCTACTAGCTGCAAAACAGTTTACATCTGAAATTTAAAGCTGATGGAAAGAAAAATGTATTCTTGTTTCCTTTTTTTTTTAAAAAACTTCTTTTCGAGATTCTACTTAACTCTTGTTCACTTTGATGGAAAGAAAAATAATGTACTAGCCTGAAATATTTTCCTCGCATGCACTGTGGATTTTGATTCAAAACAATCACCAAAGACATGTTAATTTTGATTCAAACGAACAAGGAACAAAAAACAAATCGTTTCTGAATATTGCACTGTGGATGATCTCTACTTTGTATAGAAAGATAGTAATACTACTGAACATCAAAATCGATATAATAATAACAATATAAAACCCATATTATTTGAATAGTACGCGCTTCAATATATATGTGTCACAAATCACTGATACACACATGATGCATGCTTTACTAGGGATTAGAATTTACAACTCTCTACTAGGATTTCACCTCATGACGCATATACACACGATCTATCATTAACCTAAAATCGTATATGTATGATATTTCTTCCGCCGCGCTTCTGATGCGTTGATAATTTTTTTTTTTAATTCAGCAGAAGGCCTGAAGGCTGAAGCCAAACAAACCACCGCGCGCCTTGGCAGGGATGCAACGACAAGTATATACAATATACTAGCATTGGACAACGATCCATGCATGTAGACTCACTAATCTACCTTGCCGCAGATGAGCATGGCGATGCAGATCCTGATGATGTACAGCTTCCCCTTCTGCCGCTTCGCCGCGCTCCGCAGCCTCTCCAGCTTCGTCGTGCTCTCCTTCTTCGTCTCCGCCATGGCGGCCGGATACAGCTAGCTCTAGCCTAGAGTAATAGAAAGGGTGTGCGTACGTGGAGCTGCCGATGAGCACTGATCGCTGTCACTCTCTCCTGCGCCGCGCCGAGCAGCTATATATATAGTGAGGAGACCCAGAGTTTGCTGAGGTATATATACTCTGCTTGGCTGCTGCTCCATTAAAGATGCTGCAGTGTGTAGTACTCTAGAGAATACGACAGGAGGGGCTGTGCAGTGCTAGTTACAGTGCAATGACGGCTGGTCTCTTGGCCACATAATTAATCAACCGGACTAGGGTTTAGTTCGTCCTTCAGAACGCTAGCAAGTTCAAGGCTTAGGGTAACGCTCACCAGCTTCTGCACAGGCGCTCCAGCACCGCTGGTACAGACGTATATATATATATATATATACCTACTATAACACATACAAGCTCTGTTGTCCCTGCGAATCAGAAATGGTTCTACCATCGTGTATTCACCTACTAAAACATTGTCGCCTTAATTTATTTTGTATCGGGAAAAACTGTCGCATAGATACATAATATACGACGAATGCATACTACAGTAAGGGAAGTATGTGTCCTCTCTGCTCTCCACTGAAGCGAAACTTACAGTGAATAGAATGGCGCCTCGAGGCGCGCCACGCCACAGAAATGGAATCATTTCGCCCCGCAAATAGTCCTCTGTAGATCAGTATGGTGCAAGAATATCCAGAATGCGCACGTAAGCAGATCGAGCATTCGCCGGACAGAAATCAGTTAGGCTGGCCGCGCGCTCTGATTGCTTTGCAAAACACAGCATGTTGGGATACTGACCTGTCACACAGCACAGTCGCTCGACCTCCGCAAGCAGCTCTGCGCCAACAAGGTGAGAGAGAGAGAGAGAGAGAGAGAGAGAGAGAGAGAGAGAGAGAGAGAGAGAGAGAGAGAGAGAGAGAGAGAGAGAGAGAGAGAGCTAGTGTGTGCGTAGTGTAGCCTGGTGGATCGTATCGTAGCGACGGGCCCAGACCTCGATGCTCGATCGGCTGCGCTCCCGGTCTCGGCGACGTTGCCCACTCGCGCGCCACTCGCTCCCAATCCCATGGAGCAGTGCACGCGCGAGGCGGCCCTCACCACGGCACGACAGCGTTGCCGGCGCGCGCCGTTGCATTGCCCATCGAATCACTGCATGATGAGAGTTAATCAAGACGCTAATTTGAAAAGATCATGAGAGATGACTCGATCGTGTCTTTGTCTGTCTGGTACTGTACTACGTAACAGTTCAGGGTGCATGTTCAAGGGTGTCCTAGCTCCATCCATTTTCGTCGCTTTTGCGTCATATGATGATCAGCCATAAGTTGTCCCCTCGTTTTTTCTCAAAGGTGATGATGATGAACTAATCTTTAATTTGTTCCACGTGAAGCTAAATTTGTACACCTATAGACCTAATAATAATTGAGGTTTTGTTACGATGTTTGAAATTAATAATAACTATTCATTTGATTAGATCTAACGGTTAAGAATATAAAGGTACCCACTAAAGGGTACTTTAAACTGTGAACCGGTACCAAAATTAATGGGTTTGGTATTAACTTTTTAATATCAATAGTTAGGATTAATTTAAACTAAGAGTTATTAAGAGGTACCTTCTAAGCAACATAACAAAACTTATAATAATTAAGAGCGCATTTTTCACGGTACCAGATTGATGAACGTGTGTGTTCTTGCACCGTACCAGACGGTAAAAGAAGAAGGGGCAAATTAATCGATCTCGAAAGTTCCAATTCCAATCAAATCACGCTATGCAATTGCTGTATCACACGCGCAAATATATACATGCATGCAGATGACAAAGAATCCCTTCATCCTCTTCGCGCGCACTGGCGTGCACACACACACGTACACGCTTGGCCCGGCGCCTGCGCGCGACAAGCACTACGGCTAGACTAGTATATAAGTAGGGAAGTTGCTGGTGCTTCAGATTATTACGGGGTCGCCTTCTTGCTCTTCCCCTCCTGTTTCTTGGCTGCAGCAATCACGAAAAATCAAGTTAGCTCTTCCCAAAATATGCAAGGTCATCGCGGATTCGCAGCCCAACGTTAAGATGCCGCCGCGAGCAAAAGCGCTCACTCCGGCCCATGACAAGCACGCACGCTTCTTTGGCCTCGCGCTCAACCAAGAAAAACGTCAGCACCCACGTGGCCCAAGGTGGAGAACAGACTACGTCCGGCCCGCTTGTGACATATATACATATGATTTATTATTTAAATTTCAAGAATTCAAATTGTTTTGTCACATTTTTAAACATAGTGTCTCAACAATTAATACGTAATATGTCAAAATTTTAGACGTGATATCTCAATTTTCTTTGCTTTTTTGAAAGAGTTGAACACGTCTGTTAATTAGAATGTTGAAATAGATTTGCTACTTGCTCGATCGAGCCGCTGCTGCGTTGCGCGGTGAAGGAAGATTTTGCCCCTGCTTTGTCGAGTGACTCATCAAACACCCCCCGGTTCAGCTTCCGCCGCCCCTGCGACTGCGACCGTCGTCCGCTACCAGTACTTTAAAATTTGCATCAACCACCGGCCGGCCGCGAGATCGCTGTGCTATGTAGAAGTAGGAGGACAGCAATGCGGATGCGGCAGCCGCGGCCGGCAGCAAGCAAAGCAACCTCTGCTCAGAGGGACAAGAGAGACCCACCGACCCCGATGCCTCATGCTTGCGGAGGCCGGAAATTTCCTCTCTCATCATCGATCTATATATATATATATATATGTATATATGCGTAAGTACACGCCCGCTGAATTCACATTATCTGTGATTCTGGGTTCGAGCGGTAATGCAGCAGATCAGCAGATTACTGAGCCTGCTGCCTGGTAGTACAGACAACGAGTCAAGAGAGAGAGCAGCGTAGTACTACCTCCCCCTTTTTTTATTATTGTTAATATCTTTTAAATATAATTTTATATTTAAAAAATATCAATAATAAAAAAAATAAAGGTAGTACCTAAATACACACGTACGCTTGCGGTGGACGACGCTGCGCCACAGACGAGCAGGGCGACACAGGCGGCGATGATGTAGAGCTTGCCGACCTGCTGCCGCGCCGCGTGCCGTGCCTTCTCCAGCGTCTTCTTCTTCTTGCTCCTCTCCATGGCGCGGTTGCGAGGTGTCTCCGCATCGAGAGGCTCAACTTTATATACGCTCGATGCTGTGTGGCCAGTTGAGCTCCAACCAGCTCCATCCCGCTCGGGTCCTTGTCCGGCGATCGAAGCGCCGAGAGCGACTACCGGGTCGGCGGTCCGATGCGGCGCAGGCAGCAGTGCAACGGCAGCAGGCGCTGCTACAGCAGTCAGCTCCCGAACGATCGGTGGCACGCGAGTGAGTGAGTGAGTGGCACAGAACTCCAAAGCACGTTTCGTTTCACCAAAACAAGGAAGGGGTCGTGCGCGGACAAACCATGTCTCGTAGGTTTTTCCATAATCAACGGAGTTTATCCTGGCAGCGTGGCGTGTCTCGCAGCCGCTAGGAAGTTCGCCACCTGCGTGGGGATCTGTTGCCGGACAGAGATAGGCTGAAGCCGGGCATCCACGAGACTGCTAGTACCTCGTACTGCTACTATAGTAGTATGTTTTTGTGTTCGGGCCGCCACAATTTCTGTAGTTTATTTGTACTTGGAATGGATGTGCTACACTGGTCGTGGATGCTGACGCTTCCGCATCAAGGCATAGTATATTCATGTTTGCTCTGGGGAAGCAAGCCTAATTGTTGCACCCCCGACTTGTTTCCCAAATATTTACGTATATGCATTGGCAATAGTTTATAAAAGTGGTTGGCAAGACGATGCATTACAAAGATATAACAAAAAACCACAAATGCAAATTGTATCTTGCTGAGGAGACCAGTGCACAGAGGTCCGTAAATCTAGTGCAGAATGCGCACAGTGTAAAGTGGGCTAGTTGGAGAGGGGACTTCATCGTCGTTACTATCGACTACATCCCAGCTGTCGTCCGGAGCAAAATAATTAACATCTGAAGCGTGAGCGATGATCTTCTCAGCATCCTTCGAACTTGGCTCTTGGAAAGATGACCACCTGCTCTCGGTTGCCAATGATTTGATGAAATTGCTCTTGGAACTCGAAGGCTTCATCGAGCCGCCTGACGAAACCTGTTGCAGTGGTACTTCAACAGCTAAGCTAGATAAGCTCGACGAAACTTGTTGCAGCTGTTGGTCAGCGGCTGGACAAGGACACTGGAAAAAAACAGCCGAGCTAGGCAAGTTCGGTGAAACTTGTTCCGTTGGTTCTTCAGGTTGTTCGTCAGCGGCTGAACCAGGAAACTGGGAAAAAACAGCCGAGTTAGGTAAGCTTGGTGAAACTTGTTCCGTTGGTTCTTCAGCTGTAAATTTCGTGTCTACTTTTAGCTTGAGCTCTGTTATACTATCAAAGATTGCAAGTATTTCCCCACTGAGATAAGGAAAACAAGTTATATTAGCTTTCAACAGGAACGTAAAGAACCCAATACATAGCAAATTTTAGTGTACTTACTGCAGTGCATCAACAGCACGACCTCGATCTACCAGTAACTCTTTCAGCTGTACCAATCGTAGGGATGGTGCCCACATATTAGCAATTAAAAGAATGGATAAAGCAATATACTGCGCTTTTGATTAAAGGAGATGATGTGATTTCAATATAAGCACGTTTCTTCTAGGCGGCAAAGCACATTTTGTTACCTTTGCGTTCTCCTGTCCTTGCTGTTCCAGCCATCTACAATTTCTTTGCAGCTTCAAGTGACAGCTGTTGATCTCTTAGACTATTTTGAGCCGATGTTTCTCTTTCAAGTTTTGCATTCTCAGCAGCTGCTCTTAACTCTTCACAAGCAGCAAGTCTTGTTTGCAGAGTGTTGTTCATCTACATATATATGCATTTGAAATTCAATTAGTTACTAAACATTCAACAATCAACACAGTTATATATGCATATAAACTTTTAATGTTCCAAAAATTTGCCAATCTGAATTCAATGATCACTAGGTGCCTTTTTTTTTTGCGAGAAGATCACTAGGTGACTTGGATTCATGACTTTCAAATTCTGGTCAAAGTTGATGCTAGAAGTCAATGGTGATAGTTTTAAGAACAGAGGACATATTTGTTATTTAGAAGCACCAGAACACCACAAATTTACCTCTTCAATGGTCAACTCAAAGTGTTTTCTCTCTTCAGAAATGTTGAACAACCGAAGTTGGAGCTCTTGCGCCTCAGTTGCTAGAATAGATTTTTCAGCAAAAATCTCACCAGCCACCTGCATATTAGAAAATGGATTCATTATTCCATAGAATCAGCGAAACCTTATTGTGTAGGCCAATTTCAACGATTTGTTAGAGAATATTCTATGTGCAACCTTATCTTTATCTTCCATAACAAGAGTTGTCATCTCTTTCAGTGCATCCACCTCTTGAAGAATATCATTGCCAGCTTGGTTTATTTGCTGATATAGCATGTTTTGTTTTTTCTTCATTTACCTCTACTTCATGCAACATTTCCTTTATTGCAGCAGCATTTGATAGTAAAGTAACCTGTGCCATAAAGATAAATATGTTGTAGGTTGTGCTTTCAAATACTAGAATAAAAAAAAATACAGGATAATTGTTATCAAAGTTTGTTGAGCGTAATATCAACTGCATGTCGATTTTGGTGCTAACCATGTCAAGTTGCCTAAAACATTGTCATGAAGAGTATACCAAATGATTCAATTTGTTGTGAGAGAGCATGATCGAGCTGGACGGGACGTTGAGCTTTTCCGCAGGCACTTGTACACCCGGGGGCGAAAGAGTCCAGCGGTGACAGGTTCCAAAGGCGCGGAGCTTGCCGACGGGCTTGTGACGGAAGAAGGGGATTACAAGCTCGTGAAGACAAGGTTCAGCTCTTTATTTGCCACGCCCCTGGACTCTGTCCTCAAAGCTTCAGGGATCAAGAACCTGGTGGTTGTTGGTAATAAGCTCTTTTCTGAATAGGGAACTACTAGTAATTAACTGTAACGACAGAGATGAGTACGCACCAACACTTAGCAGATCATCATGTCTGTACTGTACGATGTGTCGATTTTTCAGGGGTTCAAACACCAAACTGCATCCGGCAGACCGTCTTCGATGCAGTCGCGCTGGACTACGAGACAGTTTCGGTTATCGCCGATGCAACAGCAGCAGCCAAGCCAGAAATCCATTCGGGTGAGTACACACGTCTCTGACCATAATATATTTTCACTCTCTATTTACTGTTTATGTTTGCTTGGACTGTACGTATCTTACTGCTAGTGACTGGTCCAACACATCTATGCTGCTGTGGTGGTGTGGTAATGCCCAGCAAACATCACAGACAAGAAGAACATCGGAGTGGAAACACCAACCCTGGAAGAATGGAGCCGACAGGATTCCTAGTAAATCTCCCTACATACCTACATAATCGCAGACATCACTGGGTGGACCAGATGCAACGCAGAAAATTTCTCTTTAACTTTTTTTCTTAAAGAAAAAAACATATGAAGTATTTGTATTGCTACACTCTTGAATGGAGTAATAGTGATATGTGTATATGATGTGTTCGGAGATCACTCTAATCCCAAATATGCCAGCACAATAAAAAAAACTTGACCTGCTGGGATTAGACACCCCTGAGGCATTTTTTTTTGTAATAGAGAAGGTCTTCTAACATTTTTTTTTAGAACTTTCTTCTCACATAGAGGTCAACAAATCTTCAAATCAAAATGTCCCACCCTTGCATAGTGACATCTTAGCCCGTGTAAGAGCGACCACAATCAGTTTGTAAATAATTGGATGAGAATGACCTTACTACTGAAGATGCATTATTATTGACCTTGGTGAGAACATTATATTAGAAAGTTTAAGGATTCACAGGATAAATTGGCTGATGACATTGACGCCTTGGCCCAGGCCCAGAAAGCAACATGTCCTGAAAAGCTCAGCTCTAATGATGCAAGAAGCCAAAAGACAAGCAGAAATGAGGCCCTTAATTAGCAGCTGCGATGCCGAGAGAATAGTTCGAGCCCAACTTGTGCCGTGCATATATATAATGAATAGTTTTTCCAGCGCAATTTCCAAAAACAAAAGTCATCACATATAGTTCCATGTATGCTATTATGTATTTATATGTCATATGTGGAATAACATGTATCTATAGTGGATTTTATAATATAACACAGTGGCATAAAAAGGAACGAACCAGGTGTGCAGCTTCTAATGTTGTTTCTTCGAACTTGAGCTTGTCGTTGCTCCTCAGCAAACTCGATCCCCAAGTCTTTGCATAAAATGAATAATTTTGTATAAAATTTTGTCAGTTGACTTTATGTTTTTTTTTCTTAATTGTCATTTTGTTTTTTATCTTCCATAGAGAGAACAGCCAAAAGGCAGCAAAATAAAAATATTTAAAAGTAATACTCATGTAGAGTGGCGAGTTTTCTAAAAATATGTCAAACACAGACATAATCAAAAAATATATACTAGTTCAGTGACCAAAAGGCACATAGAAATCTCAGCAGCAGTACGTACTTGGGTCTTCGGCTCTGGCCTCTGGGAAGCGGGCGGTCGTTGCCGGCAGCGTGGCGTAGGCACACTATCTCGAAACAAATGGCGATGACGACAGAACCGCGTACCGGCCCGTACATGGTATATGGCTAGCTCGTCGGATGATTAGGTCAGGCCAACAAGACTGCCGGTACCGTACACGTATGGCACTACGACCAATGATGGAGTACACATACGCCGAGGTTTTAATTAAAAATCGTTTGAACCGTGAAAATCGTTCTAGAGCGATTTTTGTGAAAATCATTTTAAAAACCGTTCAAATAATAAAATACAAATTTGAACGAAATTGAGAAGAAAATCGAGCCGTTTGAACTGTAAGCCGAACGGTTTACATTTTAGCATTCAGTTTTAACGGTTTTAATATCTCCGTAGTATTTATTAGCAATAGAGACTGAACGATTTATCGTTCGGTTTTAATAATTTTAAACTTTTCATTTTTCCAAACCTCTTTTTAAGAAAAATTTAAAACTTACACCCGGTTAGTTGTCTATTCTTACCGCTCCGGATGTGGATGCGGTCGTTTATTATTCTGCACATGCGCTGAGGACACAAGAAGGTCGTCCATTCCATGGCCGTCGGATCCGCGTCTATTAAATCGATCCACACCGTACCGTACGAGAGCCGTGGTCGCGCCAGCTGCAAGAAGCTTCGTACGTAATCGCGCGCGCGCTGCGACGACATGGATCGGCCATGAACGTGCACCCACAGGATGACAGGAACAGTCAAAAGAAGAAAAGCTCGCGGCAGGTTCTGGCCACAAACAGTTTTCCAAGCACGTACGCAGCCACGCCACTTGCCCATTACTATTCCTTTCTACGCATGGGCATCATAGCTTCGCCGTCTTGGCACTACAACCCATTTGGCCTTCTGTGACAAATTCATTTCATCGTAAAAGGTTAAATTTTTGTCACAGATTACAATCTATGACGAACGCACGACGAAATATTTTTCGTTACAAAAGGCTCGTCATATAAGGTATTTTGTGACGATTTATTTTTTTTTGTCATAAATAATTTGTGACGATTCCTTCACCGTCATTAATTTATGACGTTCTAATTTTATCATTATTACAATTAAGATCGTCACTATGCTTTATACCCTCAATTGACATGGCGCTGACGGGGATATGATATGGCGCTGACGGGGACATGATGTGGCGCTGACGGGGACATGATGTGGTGCTGACAGGAATATGACGTGGCGCTGACAAGGATATGACGTGGCACTGATCTGGCCCACTTAAACATTATGGGCTAAGCCCATTCAGCTGATGCACACCTGACCAAAAATTTGGTATTGCAGCCCAATATAATAAACAATATCAGTATGGGCCAGCCCATTATAATCATTATTCCAGCACATAAAAGTATTAGTATTTTAATTCAGCCCACCAATAAATAGCTCATACAAGAAATTCATTACAGACCATTCCCATGCATCATTGCAACCACAATAATCAGACCGACATTATCATTTCAACCATAACAAGCTGACAAGCAGTTACAGATTGTAGCAAACATCAATTCTCATCACATCGAAAACACTTGAAATACAAAGTTCATAGTACCATCAGAATGCAACAAAATAACTTAGTGAAGCTGTCAAATTACGATCCAACAATACCATACACTACCAGGTATTGTGATTCAACTATTAGGAAGTACCAAAATAACTTTGTGATTCAGCTACAAACTAGCATGCAGCCCTCTAATCAACTCAAGTCCATCTTTGTTCACCATTGGATCTTCATCCCTGCATATAGAATGACCATTCTAATTATCTGAACCAAGAATGGTACTTATAGATGATATGTAAACAGATAAATATGCACAACTTAAAATATGCAAACAAATCAGTTTGCAAAACTTCAAAACTTGCAAACAGATCAGTGTGCAAGCAAATCAATGTGCAGCCAACGGCACTAGGATGTTAAAGAAATACAGAAGCTAAAAATGATAAAACAAGCATGTTGTTTGATATCTCCATCCCTGCAGATCAACCAAATTCTTCAAATAAAAGAGAAAGCAGAAATTGCAACAACCAAGGATGGTACATATAAAAAAACTAGTCAGCATGCTTGTTGAAAAGGCAAATACTGCTGGTGAAATTAGCACATAGTACTGATTGTTCCAATTTGTATGTCATATTTCTAAAAAAAATGTTCTGCAGTGTAATAAGCAAAACAGAACAGCTAAACTATATCAAAGATATCTTAATTACTAGAGAAACTACTGATTAAGATCAGAACATACCAAAATAACTTGGTGAATCTCTATGCTTCATTGTTGCTCCTTAAGGACACCATAAGTCGAAGAAGCGACTGAGTCTCCTCACTAGTCTTCATCAGCTTCTCAATTGCTTTATCTGAATTTGAAACCTTCTCCTTTAGACTTGCAACCTCATCTTTAAGAGCATGTTCATTTTGCTCCTTCGTCTTCAGTTCAGCCTCAAGCTCTTGAACACGGGCAGCAGCAGCTTTGTCAATCTTCTTTGCAAGTGCTGGTTCGAAGCCAGCATTTTGAAGAAACTTATTCTTTGGTGGCAACACTTGAGCTACAATTTCAGCAGGAGTTTTTGACACATGTTCTTCCTCCACAGGTTCATCCAGAATAATCTCCATTTGTGCCTAACAGCAGAAAACAATTAGTATTAAATAAGGGGTACATCCAAGTATCTAAAAGGGTGTGCACATGTATTGTAGCAGGGGAAAAAGGAAGCAAAGTCTATTGGAAAATGAACTTACAACAAAAACTTTTACTGGTTCAGTACTGAAACAAACATGTGTACATATATGTGTACACGTGTTCACATATATATCTTTGAAATTAATTAGTAAAAAAAGTCAAACAATCTCACTAACAGAAAATACATTAGTAACAACACCATGAGAATAAAAGGAGAAAACAGAGCACAAGCAACGCCATGAGCTCATGCGCTTGTGTGAGGCATGCACACGGACCAACAAAAATTTTGAAGTCAAAAAAAAAAAAACTAGAGCTCATGCGTAGGAGGTAATGCACGCAAGGAGTCCGGCAAGAAATTGAGCTCATGCTTCAAGGTTTTGTAGCTAACGGCAATGAAAATCAAAGGCAGACGAAGCACTAGGGCAGCAACCCTACCTAACGTGAATGCAAATCCTAACCTCTCCTCTGAGATCTTGAGCCATCACGTGTACTAATTGCAGGTATTGCTACCCTTCTCTGCAGCTGCCATGGCCTTCTCGTCGCCTTTGCCATGGCTGCCGATGCCATCCCTAACCCTTGCAGCACGCCGAAGCAAAAGGAAAGGACCTGAAACCAAACCTGCTTCGGGTTTCTTCTTCAGGCGCGGAACCATTGCCGGGGCAGCACGGCGCAGCAGACGGCGAAGGGGATTGCGGCGTTAGGGCACCCACAACGCCAATAAATGTGCCGTCTATAAGCGTCCACCTCAGCAAAATAGTCTGACGTGTCCGTGATTAAATGAGCAGAGAGAAAGTTCTCGTCGCCTCGCGAGGCGACGGAAGGGGCTCGTGCTCCCAGAGCAAATCGCCAGCGCCGAGCGCGTTGTACGCATCGTCGCCAGGAGAAGACGACCGAGCGGGATCCCGTGAAAAATCCACCCGCGCTTCATTTTAGTGGGGGATTTGTCCATGGCGGCAAATCTCCCGCCAAGCGCGCTCCTTTTATGCAGCTGGGAAGTCAAATCTCATCCAAATCCTCATCAGTTCCCTCGAGGTCCAGCATGAGAAAGAAGAAGCAAGCACCGGAAAGAGGGAGAGAGCACATTGGCGCAGCTTATGCAGTGTGGAGAGGAGAGGAGGAGAGGAGAGGATAGGACAGGAGGAGAGGATGAAAGTGGTGGGCGAGTGAGAGTGAGTGCGGTGAGAGGGAATATTAAAACCAATGGCTCGGGTAGTGTTTGCACGAGTGCGGCGGGGGATGAAAATCTATCTACGGCGGGAGATGAAAACGTGCGGCGGGAGATGAAAATACGCTCGCTCCGGCCCTGCCGTGCACCCGTCGCCTGCTGCCGCGCCGCACTAGCCAACGCACCTAGGCCGCCCAAATCCCTCCGTCCGCCCAGATTCGGGCCACTGTGAAATTGCCTCCCTTGCCTTGCCGCAGGAGCTCAAATCACAGCAAACACAGAAGTGAGCGGTAGAGGCGGCAAGCAGCGGCGGCGGCGCTGGGGGCTGGCAGTTCGGGCGTCCCGAACTCCCGATCCAATTTGTGTGCGGCTAAGTCAAAGGCAAAGTCAGTCCCCGTGAGTAAACCCACATAAAACGTATAAAGTAATATATATTTCTGACGCATTATCCAACACATATATATGAGTGGTGGTCTGGTTACAACGTCTAGTTCAATTTCAACAGGTCACAGGTTCAAACCTTGGATCCGGTAAGTTTTTTTATTTTTTTCCATTTGTCCCCACGTAATTTACCCCACGTAATAAAGCTAGATTTTTTAAAAATTTCTCACCATGTTTTACCCCCATTTTTCTCAAATATTTTTATGACAAAACTTTGATCAGGTAATTCTTTTTCATTGTTTTTCCATTTCTCATCACATTTAGAAAAAAACATACAGTTCTCTTTTTCATTTCTCGCCGTGTATTTTTCTCATTCCTAACATATTTTTTGACGAAATTTGAAACAATGACAATTTTCTAGTGTCATATACTTGTGACGATCCTAGATAGTGTCACATAATGGATAACATTTCGTCATAATATGATCCGACAATTGTTAATGACGTTTTAGATCGAATGTTTATGACGCACGATTCCTTTTCGTCATTACACAAAATCCATTCGTCATAAACATAATACTTCATGACGTTTCTGTTAATCGTCAATGTGACAACGTCATAGAAGGTTCAATCTGTTGTAGCGTCGACCAGTCGCGGTCAATGCTAGCTGCTGCCACGAGCCGTACGTCTTCCTCCAAAACTAGGATTTATCGCCAAGTATATGTGTATATATGTGTGTGCCGGCCGTATAGATGCAGACAAGACACATATATTGGTGGAAGGAAAAGACTAAGAGGTCATCACATGAATCCAAGCAGCAGCCAATAATAAAGCGAGCGAGCCGGCGAGCATGGACGTGCAGGCACGGCGGCTGTGGTGCAGGCAAGAAGCCCCATAATCGCCACCACCACCACCGTTCCTCCTCCCCCTCGCCGGCGGCGGAGTTCTTCTCGAAGGCTGCCGGGCAGCTGGTGGCGGCCGTGGCAAGGACGACGACGACGCGGTGGCGCGCGACGACGACGACGAGGGCCCTGCTGCTGCCGGCCGCCGCCATCTGCGTGGCCGCGGCGTTGGCAACCGTCGTCGTCGTCGTCGTCGTGCTCACCGGGGCCGGCGACGCGGCCAACGGGATGCGGCCTCCCTCTTCTTCGACGACACGCGAGGTACTACGTATACGTCGTTGCAAACAACTCACAACCAGATATAATAAACTGCCAAAATAACAAGACTTATACATATCTAATAAAATGCGTGCCTAGGAATTATCACGTTGTGCGGGTATCGTACAATATTTCACTTTCATGTACAATAAAACTAAAAATAATACAGTACGTGTGTGGCGCGTATAGAGTACGATGGGCAACGTGGTCTTCGTGGTGCCATATGCAAGTAATAAGGTAGAGGGGACAAAGCTCCATGTAGCAGCTGACGGATATGCTTGGTACGTAGGTGCCGCTCCGACGGCTCCTCCGGCGAGCGGTGCCCAAGTACTTGATAAGCTCGCCCGTACTATTCTGCTCTGCCGTCTCCTCTCGCCCGCCCCACACCCATGTCGTCGACGCCGCCGTGTGAGCCGCGTTTAATTAGCAGCACACGTGTTCAGCTTTGGAGGGCGTCTATTTCGGACGTCACACCGCTAGCTGATTCAAAACTGGTTATTGTTCAAACTTTACCTGTAATTACGATAGTAAACTGTGTGCATCGTTGTGGTCGCCCTAAGAAAATTAAAGCATATTTTGTTTTCACGCTGTTGTGTGAATCGACCAAACAAATGTTTGCATCGTCGAAACCAATGCTAAGCTCACGTTCTATGAAAGAGCGACATCATCTAAGGACCACTAATCGTATAGTCCGTAGTAGGTATAGTGCGTGAGATGTTCCAATTGTCTGACGAAGGCTGACGAATACATCACTCGATCTATTGCTGTTTATAGACATTAATTTTTACTCGATCCACATACTCCCTTTCATCAGTCTAGCTTATTAACACCTTCTAAATTCTAATTAATAACACTTTCCCACATCCGTGTCTGTACGTGTATCAATCAGGTTTGGAAGACGTGTCTCCGTCCAACCTCACCGCCGACCACCTCCTCGACGGCCTCCTCACCTCGGAGTTCAGCTACGGGTCGTGCCGGAGCCGGTACGACTTCGCCGCGTACCACAAGAGATCTCCACGTAAACCGTCTCCCTACCTCCTGGCCAAGCTCCGCAAGCAAGAGGCGCTTCAGACGCGGTGCGGGCCCGGGACAGCCTCGCACGAGGCCGCGCTTCGCCGGCTCGAGTCCGGCGAGGGCATCGTCGTCGATGACGGCGAAGGAAGCAGCGACGAGTGCCGGTACCTCGTGTACATCAGCTACCGCGGGCTCGGCAACCGGATGCTCGCCATCGCGTCGGCGTTCCTGTATGCGGTGCTCACCGACCGCGTCCTCCTCATCGACGGCGGCGCCGGCAAGGACCTCGCCGACCTGTTCTGCGAGCCGTTCCCGGGTACCACATGGCTGCTGCCTCGTGGTCGCGGCGGCTGGTGGTCGTGGCGATGGGGGTGGGGGTCGCCACCGCTCGGACGCCTCCGGAGCTTCGACGGCGAGTCCAAGGAGAGTCTCAGCAACATGTTACGGAGCGGCGCCGTATCGTCGGTTGACGGGAACGCGTTGTCGTGGGCGTCGCGGCGGACGCCGCCGTACGTATACCTCCACCTCACCGGCGGGTACGGGTACCACGACAAGCTCTTCTTCTGCGGCGCGCACCAGCGGCTCCTGCGTAGAGTGCCGTGGCTGCTGATGCGCACGGACAGCTACCTCGTCCCGGGGCTGTTCCTGACGCCGCCGTTCAAGGACGAGCTGGAGGCCATGTTCCCGGACAAGGAGGCCGTGTTCCACCACGTCGGCCGGTACATCTTCCACCCGTCCAACGCCGTGTGGCACGCCGTCACGGAGTACCGCCGCCGCTCCGGCCTCGCCGGCGCCGGCAGCGTCGTCGGCGTACAGATCAGGGTGTTCCACAAGGACCAGCCGCGGCAGCAGGTCCTGGACCAGGTCCTTTCCTGCGTCCGCGACCAGGGGCTCCTCCCCATCCCCGACGAGGCGACGACCAACGACACGTCGTCCGCCGTCGTGCTGGTGACGTAGCTGAGCTCGTGGTACTACAACCGGATCCGGGACGAGTACGGCAGAATCAGGGTCCACGTCCACCAGCCGAGCCACGAGGGGCGGCAACGGTGGTTTGACACGGCGCACGACATGCGCGCTCTCAGCGAGATGTTCCTGCTCAGTACGTGCGACGTCGCGCAGGGGCTCGCCGGGCTGCGCCCCTGGGTCATGCCCATGGCGCCCGTGTGGGTCAAAGACTGGAGGGAGGGGCTCGACCCACGGGACCGCCGTGCCGAAGGATGGTCTCCGTCGAGCCCTGCTTCCACTCGCCGTCTGCGTACAACTGCGCCACCGGGAGGGACGTGGACCTCGACAAGGTGGCGCCGTACGTCAGGCAATGCGTGGACGTCAGCTGGGGTATAAAGCTTGTCAATCAAAGCAGCAGTGAGTGGTAGTAACATTTGTCAGGATGCACATGACAGTAAAACTGACATGATTTCGCTCAATGAAAGTAGTAGCAGCAGTAGTAGCGGCAAACAAGAAACATATCAGATAGTGAAATACTGTATTCTATGCACATACTATATACATATCATGAAACAAAGGTAACAAGGTCTGCCCTGGAGATTACTTGTTGCCTCATCAGTATGTTACTACATATAAGAACTACTGACCAAAAAAGAGCTTAATAGTGAAGAAGAAAATAGACAATGGCTGGCGACGGCAGACATTCAGATGGTTTTCATAGCTCACGATCTGTCAGCATATCTATACTGCTATAAATCAATGCAGTACACAAAGACACTACAAACCATTGGCTTCATGATCCATGTTTTACATCAGACCAATGCTCTCAGCAAAACTTTATCCTGTTCCTCTGTATAGTGCTGACATTGGAAAAGGGCACTTCATCTAGCAAGACAAGAACAAAACATCACTTGCCTGGCCACCACCACTTCGTGGGCGGCGGCGGCGGTGGTGTGAGGATGTCGAGCATGGTTTCCTTCTCCCTTGGAGTCAGCGGGACACCTCGGATGAGGTTCAGAGCCATGATCTGAACGTTTGTCCTTTGCCTGTGCTTTTGATAAGCCCAAACACCGGCTGCTATGCCACCCACAATGACCTGTACAGAAAGTACTCGATCAGGTGACTAAATGCCAGGTTACCAGTGTACCAAGCTTACAGTGTATACAGTAGCATCTTTTCACATTAATAATGTTTCAGGGCGTTAGATTAGATGAACTAACTAGGACTAGCACTCCAGATTAGTATGCATAGAGTAAACTTATAAATGCTAAAAGGCCCCCAAAAAGCTTACAGGTGAAAGCCATATCCCAGCAGTCTGAAGATCAAACTTTGGGGCATACATAACTGTCTCTCCAAAATCATCTTGCAGTTTTTGGTAGATCTCTGTATCACTCTTTCCAGCTTTAATTTCGTCACGAATGAGCTGCAAAATGCTATATCAATGTAATTTCCATCTGGCAGAAAATATAAACACTTCAAAGTGATGCTGCTGATTTACCACAATTACTTAATACAACAGATGGGTAAGCATAAAGGAACCGAAGTGTTTAAACTTCATGAAAATTAAAGCACTGATGTTTTTCATTGCATCCTTCAAGTATGCACATATAGGAGACCAACCCAGCAGTTGGAGTTCTTCAGGACATCCACTGTTATTATTGATCAATCATCATAGAAACAAGTAAACAACACGTGGTGTTTTTGTCATGATTGTCATCTCCCTTACAAAATTTAAATCATAGGGTGCTTCCAAAACACAGTAAATTAATTACGTAGAAACAATTGATCATTTAAAATGATGGTTGCACCGAAGCAGGTTTGGTCTTACGTAATCAATACCGCAAGTTTGCTTTAAATCAACAATCCAGAGTTCATGAAATGAAATATCAGAAATGAGCTGTACCAGGAAACTGACAAATTAATTTTACACAACAAAGAAAAAGTATCATAAATCCAACAGTCTTGTTATCAGGAACCAGAACTATGGTAAAATGAAAGAAAAGGTACCTTTCTAAGCAGAATTGCAACATCAGCTTGTGAATCTTCAATAGACTGACTACCACACTCAGTGCACCGAACATTGTGGCTAATATTTCTGGCACGTGTTTCGATGATCTGCCTCTGCTTGACATCTTCCTCAGTGGCCATAGCAGAATGCGGGTACCTGATCCGTGCAGCAGTTAACTAGCTAACAATCCTTCGAAAAAAAAAAAGCTAATAATCGAACCTGAGGAGGAAACCTGAGAAGTCATAACATGATGGTTGCACCGAAGCAGGTTTGGTCTTACGTAATCAAGACCGCAAGTTTGCTTTAAATCAACAATCCAGAGTTCATGAAGTGAAATATCAGAAATGAGCTGTATCAGGAAACTGACAAATTAATTTTACACAACAAAGAAAAAGTATCATAAATCCAACAGTCTTGTTATCAGGAACCAGAACTATGGTAAAATGAAAGAAAAGGTACCTTTCTAAGCAGAATTGCAACATCAGCTTGTGAATCTTCAATAGACTGACTACCACACTCAGTGCACCGAACATTGTGGCTAATATTTCTGGCACGTGTTTCGATGATCTGCCTCTGCTTGACATCTTCCTCAGTGGCCATAGCAGAATGTGGGTACCTGATCCATGCAACAGTTAACTAGTTAATAATCCTTCGAAAAAAAAGCTAATAATCGAACCTGAGGAGGAAACCTGAGAAGTCATAACATGTGCTATCGTTTTGTAATATGATAGCATGATGCTGATAAATCTTTCAACAGAGGAAAAGACTGACAACAGTTGTATGGGCAGAAATTAAATAACCTTCATTCAGATAGAATGGCAAACTAAGGGATCATCAATCAGCAAGACATAATAACTAACTGTCTGCCTTACGAAAGACTAATCGAACCTAACCTGCAAGAGAAAATGGACGTGTGCATTCCATTTCACTAGTACTGGTTCCCCTCCCCCTTTCCCCATCCAGCCAAAAAAATAGCCTCAAAATTTTGAAGGTTGGAGCCGCAGGTATGAATCTCTAGTTCTCTACAGTATGTATATATATACACATCTAAAGAGGATTAAACATCGTCCGCCCCTCATCCAATAATTAGTTTGCTTAGAGCCGGACTTCACCTAGAGCAACAAAACGGTGGCGGCAGCCTTCCCCGCACCTGGATCTAGCGTGGCAGGAGTGGAGGCCACGCGGGAGAGCGAGTGGAAGCAGTAGAGAACCTAGCGTCTCTGCCTCGGCCTGCACCTGCCCTCAACCTCGAGCCTCGGAGCTGGTGGTGGTCGGCGCCTGCGGCAGCGTGCGGATCGAGGCCTCCCTTCCCCTTCTCTCCCTGTCGCGTGCTGAGCCCAACCGAGACCGAGAGAGGCAGTCATTTCATTACTGGGCTGATGCCGCCGCGTGGGAATGCATTCCCTGGGCCGGGTAGGAAGGAATGCACTCCCACGCGGCGGCATCAGCCCAGTAATGAAATGACTGCCTCTCTCGGTCTCGGTTGGGCTCAACACGCGACAGGGAGAGAAGGGGAAGGGAGGCCTCGATCCGCAGCGCTGCCGCCGGCGCCGACCACCACCAGCTTCAAGGCTCGAGGTTCAGGGCAGGCGCAGGCCGAGGTGAGACGCGAGGTTCTCTACTGCTTCCACTCGCCCTCCCGCGTGGCCTCCACTCCCACCACGCTAGATCCAGGTGCGGGGAAGGCTGCCGCCACCGTTTTGTTGCTCCAGGTGAAGTCCGACTCTAAGCAAACTAATTATTGGATGAGGGGCGGACGATGCTTAATCCGCTTTAGATGTGTATATATATACATACAGTAGAGAACTAGAGATTCATACCTGCGGCTCCAACCTTCAAAATTACGAATGATATTTTGAGGCTATTTTTTTGGCTGGATGGGGAAAGGAGAAAGGGGGAGGGGAACCAGTACTAGTGAAATGGAATGCACACGTCCATTTTCTCTTGCAGGTTAGGTTCGATTAGTCTTTCGTAAGGCAAACAGTTAGTTATTATGTCTTGCTGATTGATGATCCCTTAGTTTGCCATTCTATCTGAATGAAGGTTATTTAATTTCTGCCCATACAACTGTTGTCAGTCTTTTCCTCTGTTGAAAGATTTATCAGCATCATGCTATCATATTACAAAACGATAGCACATGTTATGACTTCTCAGGTTTCCTCCTCAGGTTCGATTATTAGCTTTTTTTTCGAAGGATTATTAACTAGTTAACTGTTGCATGGATCAGGTACCCACATTCTGCTATGGCCACTGAGGAAGATGTCAAGCAGAGGCAGATCATCGAAACACGTGCCAAAAATATTAGCCACAATGTTCGGTGCACTGAGTGTGGTAGTTAGTCTATTGAAGATTCACAAGCTGATGTTACAATTCTGCTTAGAAAGGTACCTTTTCTTTCATTTTACCATAGTTCTGGTTCCTGATAACAAGACTGTTGGATTTATGATACCTTTTCAGATGGTGCTGGCTGGATAAAAATTCAACACTCAAAAGAACCAAGCTAGGGTTGCCACATCTATAGATGCTCCTCCAGCTAGCTTGAATTGAAATCATCACAGAACATGTTGAAACAATGCTCAAATTTTTGTAAAGAAAGTCTTAGAACACTGATAAAATCATCATAGATATGTTGGTGCTAAGCTCAATCTTTTTAAAACATAGAACACTGATAAAATCATCATAGATATGTTGGTACTAAGCTCAATTTTTGTGAAGAAAGGCATAGAACACTAATAAAATCATCATAGATATGTTGGTGCTGAGCTCAGGGTGCAACTTTTCTCAAAAAATAATTCAAACACATGAAGCAGCACAAAAAGTTGGAACTTCTCAGATCGGGAGTGTAGGTAATGTTATAGTACAGAAACATCACAGACATCTCAGATCAGATCAGGTTTATGACAACCAATAAACATCTTATAATCATCACAGACATGTTGCATCAGTGCTCAAATTTTTGTAAAGAAAGTCATACAACACTGATAAAATCATCACAGATGTTGATGCTGAGCTCAATTTTTTTTAAAAGAATGTCATAGGCATGGTGCAAAGTTCAAAAACTACATAACAAAACATCACAGACATGTGAGTAGCTCGAAACAAGAAATACAAATCACAGGCAGGGTGCTGCTTTCCTCAAAGAATAATTCAAAAACATAATACAGCATAGAAAGTTGTAACTTTTCAGATCAGTTAGGTTAGCTATGTTATAGCACAGAAATAGGGATTCAACCAATACCATCAGAGGTGGACAACAAGCAAAGAACGTATGGTACAACTTGTACTAGTAACTCTTAGATCTACAACGATGCAAACCAATATCACAACAACCAAGTGCAGAATCAGCAAGGATCGTATTGTACAGTAGGGACAAGCACAGATAACAGCGGATACAGCCGGATCTCGCTAGAGGTTGCAAAAGGGGGGGGCGGAGGGGGGGGGGGGGGGGGGAGAGGGGGAGGAATAGGATCTGGACAGTTTTACCGAAAGCCGAGGACAGTCGAGGCTTGTGCTCGACTCGAGACGACGACGAGGGAGGGAGGGCAGCAGAGGAGGAGACGTACCGAGTGAAGGACGACGAGGAGCGGTGGCGCGGTGCGAGGGAGAGACGACGAGGAGCGGTGGCGCCGTGCGAGGGAGGGACGACGAGGAGTGGTGGCGCCGTGCGAGGAGAGGCGACGAGGAGCGGCGGCGCGGTGTGAGAGAGAGATGAGGAGGAGGGGCGGCGCGACGCGAGGGAGAGAGGAGGGGAGTGAATGGGCGAGACGAGCCGAGACGTGGATGCAGGCGGGTGGGCTTTGCCGAGCCAGGCCGCAGAGCGAAGGTCGATTTTCACGTTCCGCACGGGCCTGACTCCGGACGTCATTCCGCATCTAATGAAGCTGGCTCAACGGGGCTATCCAGCCTACTCAACAATCTCGATCTGCATCTACCAGATCTAATTGGGCCAAATATAGCTAACCAAACAGGTCCTACATATATAAGCCGCCTCTCTGACCTGGTTCTTGTCACACCCCTAAAGAAAGCAGCAGGTCCTATATGTAGGTGGCGGATCAAAACGCCATCAGTCAACATTTAGCAATTGAAGGTCACTCATATTGTATACCTCAGACCTATCTACACATACAGTGCATTAATAAAATAATTCACAAAACCCTGAAAACGCATGCAGCTGAGTTGTATACGTCTTTGCTGTTGAAATGCTCTTGTCTACTTGCTCCTTGATGGTTGTGTAATGCGTCTACTATTAGAAAGTGGTTACGAAGCTGAGACTGGTTTCTTTGCGTCTTAATGAAAGACTTGTTTAGTAAGTTTTTGAAAAAGAAATATGGAATATATACTATCAAAAGATTTTTATTTCTATTTTCTAAGTGAGCATAGTGCATAATTCCTTGTTGTAAGCATATGTGTAATTTCTATCCTGTTTTAGTACATGATTACACACGTGATAAGAAGCATATCAAATTACCAAGATCGGTCCCTTTTGTACGATCCTGATAGAAGTCTATCAGGATTGGTTCCCTTGATCTTGATGCGGCGCCCTATTTTAATAACGGAAGTAGAGGAATAGACACTTTGTCCAATCCTAATAGACCTCAACATTTATAGGCTTCTGTGTAGTAATGTACATGAAAATGTATAACTCTTCCCTGCAAAAAAAAAAGTGCACTCAATAAGGACTAACAATAGGGAGCCAACAATTAATTAACAACGCAGATGCTGCAACCTATTGTAAGTTTCTCACACATGAAAGTATCATCAGAGTTAGTGGTAAACAAAAATATATTTTTTGGCCTTGAGGGAGCCTAGTTAGACACTTAATTAAACTTTCTAAACATATGTTTCGTGAGGGATCTTTGACAAGTTTTTTTTGTCGAATAATTTAATTAGACAAACCTTAATATATAACTAATTAACAAAAAAGTATCATTATATATGTGAACGATAATATTCATTTTTGTTTTAGTGGAACATGGCGGTATCGAGAGTAACCTTGATTTTAGATCGATCTCTATCAGCAATGTTAAAAACGCTGACTATGATTAATACTCGGTCTCAAGCAAATTTATTATAAGTAGCAGAGATTACACACAGCTCCGAAGTCGTCACTCCTTTCCAACAGCAAACAAAAACCACCGTTTCCTATTGATCTACCAGCTCTATATTGATCTATCGTTGCAAATTAAAGCAAGCGTCTCTAGCTTACTGAGATCTAGCGCCACGAAAACCCACCACGTCCTCCTTGCCGTGGCTGCGCTGGTCACGTCGAGCACTCTCATCATCTTCAATGGTAGTGGAACGATAGAGGTGTTTACCATCCTGCTCAGCTTCCTCATCAGCTTCGTTGTTGCCTACATCTGGTGGTGGTGAACCGCTACGACCGAACCGTGTACCTCATTGACTACGCTTGCTTCAAGGCCGAGCCCAGCAGCGGTTTCCGTGTCCCCGCCGCCTTGTTCATCGAGCACGCCAAACTCATGCCCTTTCTCGATGACCGCAGCGTCCGGTTCATGGCGTGCATGCTTGAGCGCAGTGGGCTCGGCGAGGAGACGAGCCTCCCTCCAACGCTCCAGCGTCTACCCCCGTACGGCAGCTTGGGCGATGCCCGCGCCGAGGCGGAGCTGGTCATCTTCGCCGCCATCGACGACCTCTTTGCCAAGACCGGCATCGTCCCGGCAGCCATCGGCGTGCTTGCCGTCAACTGCAGCGTCTTCTCCCCGGTGCCATCCCTGACCGACATGATCGTGAACCGGTACGGGCTCCGCAGCGACGTCCCCAGCGTGAACCTGTCCGGGATGGGGTGCAGCGCGGCTCCGATCTCGGTCGGGGTAGCGGCCGACCTGCTGAAGGCAACGCCGCGATCATCCCAGCACACCCAGCAGTACGCTCTGGTGGTGTCCACGAAGACCATCACACCCAACTTTTACATGGGGAAGGAGCACACGCCATGCTGCTGCCCAACGTGCTGTTCCGCGTGAGAGGCGCCGGCGCGCTGCTCTCGACGTCGAGCACCAAGGCGCGGTTCCGGCTCAAGCACGTCGTGAGGACCATCACCGCTGCTGCTCAGGACGACGACAGCTCATCTTACCGATGCATCTTCTAGGAGGAGGACGGCGAGGGAAACCTTGGAGTCAATCTGTCAAAAGATCTCCTTGTCGTTGCTGATAACGCGTTGAGAGCCAACATGGTTGCCGTCGGACACCTCGTCCTCCCGCTCTCGGAGCAGCTACGGTTCGCCTGGTCTCTCGTCGCCGGCAAGCTGCTGCGAGGACGAGGACGACGTGCTGATGGTGCCAAAACCAAGCCATATTACTACATCCCCAACTTCCGCGCGGCGTTCCAGCACTTCTGCATCCACTCCGGCGGGCGGGCGGTGATCGACAAGGTCCGGCACAGCCTCGGCCTGTCGGACGAGCACGTGGAACCGTCGCGCATGACGCTTCACAGGTTCGGCAACACGTCGAGCAGCTCGGTGTGGTACGAGCTCGCGTACGTCGAGGCCAAGGGTCAGATGGCGGTGGGGGATCGGGTGTGGATGCTCGGCTTCAGGGCTGGGTTCAAGTGCAACAGTGCTGTGTGGGAGTGCATCTGCCCAGCAGACCAGCCGGACAAGGCGTGGGCCGACTGCGTGCATCGTTACCCGTACCCACCGGTGAAGAAGATACCTCATCAAATGCTGTAGCTATTACTAGATCCATGATCACTGTCTAACATAGAGATGGACATGCAAGCTCTCTTATAGAGAGCCATACCCAAACAGCAAAATAAATGGTAAGAAGAGGCAGCGCACCTGTCATATGCTTCAAAAGAAGAAGAAGAAGAAGAAGAATATGTTACTTCGTGAATTTGCAGTTGTGTAGCTCGAACCTGTACTGTATGAATTCAGTAATAAAGTACTATTACTGCAGACCAGCCAGACAAGGCGTGGGCCGACTACATGCATCGTTACCCATACCCACTGGTAAGAAGATACCTCATCAAGTGCTCTAGCTATTACTAGATACGTGGTCTCTCTGACTCACATGGCGATATGGACATGCAAACTCCCTTGCAGTTGTAAAGAGCCATACCCTGAACGGCAGAATAAATGGTAAGAAGAAGAGGCACGGCACCTGCCATTTGCTTAAAAAAATGATAAGAAGAAGAATATGTTACTTCCTGCATTTGCTGTTGTGTAGCTCGAACCTGTGTCGTATAAATTCAGTAATAATGTAAGATGGTTTTATTAACTGTGTACTGTATGAATTCAATAATAAATCAAGATGATTTGTTGCATATAAATACGTTGAAGACAAGAGCTTTCCTTAATTCCTTGACGTAGCTTTTTTTTTAAATAAGGCAGGAGCACTGCCATTCATTAAGAAAGAAGATAGAAAAAAATACAACTTAAGATTATAAATACTGACCGGACAAAAATGTCAGGTCTGTAGCAAGGACATCATCTAGTCTAAAAAACGAAACATAATATACAAAGTCGTGGCAACGTGAACACGGCTAGCTGGTGATCTTCCCACAATGCTTAAAGATAGCAACGGAAACACGACACCAAGAGTTGATGGAATCTGTGAGAACCTCTTCCCTCCTGAAACCTAGGATCGGCGATCCAGGCGATTGGACCATGGCCACCGATCAGTAGCTTGCTCCGGCGGTATGTAATGCGCCCGACGACACCCACTCACCTGGTAAGACATCTAATCCTTCCCCATGGACCCCCCCCCCCTCCTCTAGATCTTCAACCGGGTCTTCAGTTCCCAGTCCTAGCCCGGCAACAATTCAAATTACCAATCAAGTTCTTGAATGGTGACAATCAAAGGGAGTTCTTCTTGGTTATCTCAGTTGGTCGCTGCAAGTACAGGCTGTGTGTGGATTTCATTGGTCATTTACTTCTATCTATTATGGGTGGTTGTCACTCTGATTTCAATATTCAACAACTTGGAGATCGGGTTTTCAAGTTCTCAGTTTCTTGCAAAGATATTGGCCTTATGATCTACAATCTTCGGTCTTACGAATGTGATCAATTTAAGATTTTCTTCAACCTCTGGCATGATGGGGGGGCGCATCGATCTGAGGTGCAGCGCTATGAAGAAAAAGAAGCCTTGTCTTGGACAGAAGTTGTTCGAAAGGGCAAGAAGAAAATACATGTTCCAGTGCTCACAGGAGCAAATTTAGTACCAATCCAGGAGCCCAAGCAGTTTCATCATAGGAAAATAGTCTTTGATCGAATTATTTTTCCCCGAAAATCAGTGTTTTAGAGTGTGGTTCTTCCTGGTCTAGCGAAGAACAAGGATCATGATCCAGTTAGCGAGAATCAAGGAGTTTCAAATTTGAACACTTGAAGCTGTTGGAAGTGCTTGGGCCGGGGGCATTTGGGCCGTTTTTGTAAGAATCGCCCTCGCTGCCAGGCATGTAAACAATGGGGTCACTTGGCTATGGACTGCCCTGCGACGGCACAAGAAAACCCCATGGCCCAGCCGTGACAGAAGCAGGTCTGGGTTCAGAAACAGACCAGTATTTCAACGACAAGAGTAAATTGTGTGCCAGTTTCCCACGCTATGAGTAATTTGAAAGATTCTATTGGCATACAAGAGAATCCAACCTCCTTAACGCTATCTCTTGGCAATGCTGAAATATTTCAGGCAGATTCTCCGCGCGCTAAAGGTGGAAGCAAATCTTTTGCGACCCACATACCAACGGGCTCTTTCCAGCGATTGGATGAAAGTAAATGGACTCTCACAAGGCCGCATACATGGTTTCGTGCACCACAGAGACTAACGAGTGGGTCAATCTACTATCCAACATGGGAGAGGTTTAGTAAAGATGATCGTAATCCTGGTGCAACAGCAAACTACACCCCATTGTCCTCCTTGTTTGTCTCTATTCAACCACTAGCCACAAGAGCAATTGCTGTTGAGGAAGCTGTGCGTCGTGCTCCAGAATCCCAATTCACAGCAATGGGCTATCAGCGAGTTGACCTGAGGCCATTCATGCCTCTAGCCTTTGAGGAGGTATTTGTTCAAGATCGTGAGCCCATGGTTAGAGTGGTGGTTCCTAAGCCACCAGCAAGACATGAAGACTAGGCGATCGTCTCCATCAACCCAATGCTAGAGAATCAAGTTTTTTTAATAACGTCAGAGAAGTCATCTCGGAATTCCTGGTCAATCATCTTCGTATCAGAATTAAGGATATTCAACCAACACATCTAGGTCAAGCTCTAGTTCTGTTTAATCGTGTGCATGATAGGGATCAAATGATTCAATACAATCCTCATCCGTACTTAGATGTGAACTTTAGTTTCCAGGCTCATGATCGGGGAAGAAACCGTAGGGCTGTAAATTTTAATCGCGACTGCTGGCTTAATGTTGCTGGGATTCCTGATGGATCATTGGACTGAGGAATATATCACCAAGGCCATCTCATCTTTTGGGAGACTAATTTTCTGGGAAGAAGATAGGAGGCATTAGTATCGTCTGCTTGTTAGAGCAAGAGTCACCGAACTAACAAATGTGCAGAAGTATATTCTTCTCACAGAGGTGGAAGGCTTCATGGCTGGCTCTTTTACAGTCTAGTGTGAAATACAGGAGCATAACCTCTTGGGTGGTCACCTTGCAGATGAAGATCCAGCACCAAATAATAATGCGAACAATCAGCCCCTACTCTTTGATTTCTTTGGCTTCGGACAACAAGCTGGGCATCCTGCACACATTCCAGCAATTGCTGATCACCACGAGGGAGACCTAGAGGATTGGGACGCATGGCCACAACAAGGGGATCCTACCATGCATCCAGAAAATGGGGTTCAGATGAACGCGCACCTCGACCAACAGGGTGAAAGTGCTTCTAGGCCCCCCTAAGTGGGTTTTGGTGGTTAATAACAATAAAATTAAAGAGCTAATCATATCTCGAGTAATTGTACAGCAAATATGTATGAATATGGAGAAAAGACAGCACATGACCTAGAAAGGATGCCCCTCAACTTGTTAAAAAGTCGAAGGTTAAAAAGGACATCAAAATGAGGGAGAAACGTGAAGAAACACAAGTCCGATCTTATTTTTCTCTTCTAAGCATGTTGTACTATCGAGGGGGGGTGCAAAACCAAGTGAATGGACGAATCGAATGCTTAAAATAATCAAAATCCAACTTTCGGACCTGAAACTCCAGGGAGGAACTCCGGTGCGCCGAAAGTAGTTGGACCTGAAACTGAAGCATCTAGGCCCGCTGTTATTGTTTTGGTAATTAATGACGAACCATATTTGTGGATTACCGCGCTATTTGAGAATGTGATAGCAAAGATCATCATATTATGATTGAGCGTGATTTGTGAAAAGAATGACTTTATGAAAAGCTCAATTATTGGATGGCTCAAGGCTAAGGTATAATTCATAGGTTTTTACTTTTACCGGTCACAAGGAGTTTAGAGTTGATGGTGACTGGATTGTAGTATTAGCGCCGTACTATTAAGAGGGGTTGGTTGTCATTTGCTTGAAGAATCTATAGTTGTTGCGTTGCTCAAAATCCTTGTCAACCAACTATAAAATATTCCTCAAAATATCCCTTTTGAAAGAAGAGCAGAAATTTGAATTTTTGCTAAGTCTTGAAGGTCTGACCGCCCGGGTGGCGGTCTGACCGCCAAGATGTCCAGAGAAGAACTCTCTCTGCAGAGCCTGGCGGTCTGACCGCCAGGTTCGCGATCTGACCGCCAGAGCACACAGAAACTTTTCCTCCCTGGAAGAGGCTAGAGGTCTGACCGCCAGGTTCGCGGTCTGACCGCCAGAGCACACAGAAACTTTTCCTCCCTGGAAGAGGCTAGAGGTCTGACCGCCAGGTCCGCGGTCTGACCGCCAGAGCACACAGAAACTTTTCCTCCCTGGAAGAGGCTAGAGGTCTGACCGCCAGGTCCGCGGTCTGACCGCCAGAGCACACAGAAACTTTTCCTCCCTGGAAGAGGCTAGAGGTCTGACCGCCAGGTCCGCGGTCTGACCGCCTGAGCACACAGAAACTTTTCCTCCCTGGAAGAGGCTAGAGGTCTGACCGCCAGATCCGCGGTCTGACCGCCAGAACACACAGAAACTTTTTCTCCCTGGAAAAGGCTGGAGGTCTGACCGCCAGGTCCGGGGTCTGACCGCCAGCACCGTCTTTTGAATCCTTCCTCTGTGCATTTATTTCTAAAATAGCCGTTGTCAACTACCACGGTCTGACCGTGAGAGACGCGGTCTAACCGCCAGCTTCGCAGAAAGTCAATAACGGCTAGTTTTGAGAGGTCGTGATATAAATACCTCCCCATCTCGTGCAAGACATCTCTCTTGGCCATTTGCACTGCATACTTGACATATTTGAGCCTTCCTCTCTCACACTTGAGCTTTTGTTGATCCATTGTGAGTGTGAGAGCATCTAGTGCTTGATTTCTCTTGATTTGAGCTTAGTGGCACTAGTACTTCTCCAAGCAAGCGTCATCGACTTGTTACTCTTGGAGGTTGCCGCCTCCTAGACGGCTTGGTGGAGTGCGAACCGCGAGCCCTTCTAGAAGATTGTGAAGGAGGCCTGGTCATTGTTGTGAGAGGCCTTGTGCTCGCCTCGTCGGAGCGGTGAAGAGTAACTCTAGTGGAATCGAGGTTTGGAGAGGTTTGAGGGATTGATTTGGCTTAAGGTCAAGTTGCTCTTTGTGAGCCCTTCTTATCGGAGAAGTGCATACTTGATAGAGAAGCAAATCAAAGACTCGAGTCCACCTCAACGTGGATTAGGGGTGACCGGCAAGTCATCAAGACCACGGGATAAAAATTGTGACTCTCTCTTGTCTCTTTTTATTTGTGCGTTTATTTTCTAGTGCTTAATTTGTTGAATATCACCCTAGAAGTACAAACCTCTTTTAGAATCAACCTAAGCTAGCTTATTATTTGTGCTTGTTTCATATCATGTTGCCCTTGTGTTTATATTACTAGAAATTGATCATTGCATGTCACCATAGGATTGCAAACCTTTTCTCTAGTATAAACCTAGGAGTAGCTTCCTTATTGCTCTTGATCCTTTGTTTTAATTTCCGCATTTATATTTGTTCAAGTTGCAATTAATTTTCGTAACCGCCTATTCACCCCCCCTCTAGTCGGTAACCTCGATCCTACAAGTGGTATCAGAGCCGGTACTCCCATATTTGTGTGGATTTAATCATCCGGGAGTGGTAAAATGGCTAGTCATCATATTGGGAAGCCTCCGTTCTTTGATGGGACAAATTATGATTATTGGAAGACCCGTATGGCTCGGCATCTAAAGGCTTTAGGTGGTTATGTTTGGAAGGTGGTGGAAGATGGATTTGTTGTTCTCAATTCTCAAGAGCCAACCGCTATTGAAAGTGAGCTAATTCTTGCAAATGATCAAGCCATGAATGTTCTCTATGGTGCTTTATCGGTCAATGAATTCAACCGTGTAAGCAAGCTTGAAACCGCAAGAGAAATGTGGATAGCACTCATGGAAGCTCATGAAGGCACCACCACCGTCAAACAAGCAAAGCTATTCATCTTCAAAGGAAAATTTGAAAATTCACCATGTTTCCAAATGAAGAGGTTGATGATATGTTCACTAGATTGAACAATGTTGTGAATGAACTTATAAGTCTTAGTGTCAAGGTTCCTAATGTGGACATCTCTCACAAGTTTCTAAGAGCATTGCAACCGAAATATGAAACAATTGTGATCTTGTTTATAAGGTCAAATTTGAAGGATATGAAGCCTATGGAAGTTCTTGGTGAAATTCTCACTCATAAAATGTTCAAGCAATCTCAAGAAGAACTTCATCATGAATCTCTTGAAGATAAGAAGAAGAGTATGGCATTCAAGGCAAAGGCTTCAAAACAAGATAGTGATAATGAAAGTGAAAATACCACCGATGAAGAAGTTGCCTTGATGGTTAGGAAATTTAAAAGATTTATGAAGAAGAAGGGTAATTTCAATAGAAGTGGAAGGTCATCAAACAAAAATCCGTTTGCCACCAAGAAGTGCTTTGAGTGTGGAGAAATTGGTCACATCTCTACAAATTGCAAGAACAAAGATTGAAGAAAAATCTAGCAAGAGCAAGAAATATGAGGGAAAGAAGAAAGTGATCAAGAAGTACTATAAGAAAAATGGCAAGGCTTGCTATGTTGAGTGGGACTCGGATGCTAGTTCCGATTCCGACTCCGATGATGACGATGATGTTCAACCCTCTAAAAGAGGTCTTGTCGGTATTGCAATCAAGGAAGCTCCATCTCTTTTCGACACACCGCTTTGTCTTATGGCAAGGGGTGAATCGAAGGTCTGTGAAGATGATGTATTTACATATGATGATCTTGTTGATATGGTGAGCAACCTTGATGATTTGTTAGGAAAAATGACAGGCAAATATAAAGATCTTAAGAAAAAATACTCATGTTTGGAGGAGTCATATGAGGAGCTAAAGACATCTCATGAGAATCTTAGTGAAACTCATGAGGAGCTTAAGGAAGCTCGTGACTCACTCATTGCTAGCACAAATAAAGTTAAAGTGAATGTTGGTGTTTCTTATGATATGCTTGATTGTGTTCCTGATGATGAGAATTTTCAAAGTCTAGCATATCTACTTCTTATGATGACTTGATTGTCATGCCTTGCTCTTCTAATATTGATTCTTGCATGGTTAATTCAAATGCTTGTGATCCTTTGCTCATTGTTGAAAATGTTGGTTTGAGAGAACCGTTGACTCTCTTGGGGATTCATTCCCTAGACGAATAGAGGTCGCCTGGGAGCTCCCAAATTTGTGTGGTGACACCTCGGGATGTTTGTATGGCCCCTCCTCGCAAGAGCACTTGCTAGTGAAGAACCAAGTTTGACCTTTGTGGTTGCTTGGGGAGAAAAAGGGTTGAAAGAGATCCGATTTTTTATGGACCTCTCAACGGAGACATAGGCTTCTTTATGGAGCTGAACTTCGGAAAACAAATCCTGTGTCTCCGCGTGCTTTTCTCTTTTTTAGCTAACTTATGCTTGTTCTTCATTTCTTTTAGTTATTTGCTTCGATCTACTCATATACTTGCTTCTTACCTGTTTAGCATGTCCTTTTCTGTTCATACATATCTAGGCTTGTTTTCGGTTCGAATAATTTTTCAAATACCTGCTCAGTCTGTGAATTTCGCACATACCAGGTTTTACCGGAACTCCGACTCAACGGATATCCGGCATTTTGCCGGAGGTCCGGCGGACTGATTCAGGTTGCTGAGTGCTATTTCGCAGGAAAATTTATAATTGCCTATTCACCCCCCCCCCCCCCTCTAGACAACTTTCACAAGGCAACCACCAGATTGAAATACTTCTAGACCTCAATGAAGCCCCAATAGAAGATATGGAGATTTTTGAAGCAGTGAGGCTACATTTTGACTTAAATGTAGTGCTAGATACTGAAGTTATGGTTGAAATAGTGGATCAAAATATGGTGGAAGCAGGCCACCCGCCTGAGCACATCATTGAGATGCCCTTGGGACAGCTCCCTGAACAAGTTGTGGGTGAGGATGAGCCCAATGATGTTGCCCATGCTCCCGTGGAAACAATTTTGAGGAACAGTTAAGTTACCAGCACTCTGCCGCACCACCTCCTCTTTCAGGCAGCTCAGTTAGCAATGCTGAGGATGAAGAGCCACCTGTGGAACACAATGATCAGGTTTTGCAACCCCTAATCCATGGTCCTTTCCTCCCTGAGGAAAAGGTGGAAGCGAACTTTGTTGATGAGGTGCAGAAAAATAATGAACTGGCCTTGATTCCATTACAAGTGCCACATCAGGTTGAAAACAACCATCTAAACCTATTCAATGACAACTAGCAAGTGGGTACAGTGTAGGTATACTTTGATTCTAATCTTGTCCTAGAGAGTTTTCATATCTACAACAAAATAGTACCTCCCAAGAGACATGTAGATGGTGTCAAGCTCTAGACAAAATACTTCTCATCCCCTGGTAGTGTAAAAATGGGTGTTCAGATTCCACTTATCTAGGCAGATTTCTTCTCCCAGATACTGCTATCCCCAGTTCACTATGATTGGGCTAGGCTTTCCTGAACTCCAATGTTTGGACCGGATTGCAGACCCTGATAGGAGATAGTATTGATAATCAAATAAGCTTCGTCCTCCCAGAGAAGTGTCCAAGATAGTCCCAAATGCATCACAGCAGAGATAAAGTCAGCAGAACATGCTAGTAACATCAATGATCATATCACAAGTGAGAAGGATATCTCCACCCCAAGTGTAGAACCCTCTGCACAGGGGGGCTGTCATAGTGCTTCAACAATCAAAGTGAAACATAGAAGGTATGTCACACTAACACTTGTTGATACTGAGGTCAGAAGAAGCATGCGAATCAGGGATGTGAACAAGGGTTTCAAAGGAAACACCTGCACGGACAAAAACTGCTTTATGTGCTCAGTTGAAGCCCCTACATTGTCCAAGAAAGTCATCAGAAACTTGGGCACTACATTCTGCAACATTGATCCAACACAGCTAAATGATGAAGCCCTTCTGAAGAGAAAGAAGACAGTGACTACGGTTGGGCGCAGTAGTCAATATGGCAAGTGAAATTCAAGGAAAGATGACCATGATGATAGGAAGAGCAACAACAAGAAGAAGAAGAAGCAGTGAAGCCTATGAGAGCTTCACTAAAAGCACCAAATGGGACTCATTATATTTTATTATGGCTGTAATCTGTATTTGCATTTATGCTTCTCCCCCAGTTATCTTCTTGCGCATCTATCTAACTTTGATGCTTGGGTTGTCACTTGATTTTACTACTCTGTCAAGTGTTGGTGTTGCATATTGTTTATTGTCTACTTTGCTAGCTTGCTATGATCATGGAACATGTTCAAAAAGCTTGTGGATTCTTCCTAAATGGCTGATTTTGTCCTCATCTGGCATCTTAATACTGAAACTATCTATTGCTATGGCTATGATGACATATAATGGCTCCACTGTTATACATGGGGTGCAGAATGATCATTCCTTCCGTTCAATTAATGGACTCAGTGCAAACTAGCCATCATCGTTCGTGGAAAGTATTAGATTGGAATATCAGGGGCATCAATGCAGAAGAAAAATGGGAAGCATTGAAAGACAAAATTACAGAAACACACTGTGATATAGTATGCTTGCAAGAAACAAAAAAGGGTACACTTTGACACATTCTATGTTAAACGATTCTTCCCACCTCAATTTGACTGCTTTGAATATCTTCCTTCAGTCGGTGCGTCTGGTGGTTGCATCACAATTTGGAAGAGCTCACAATTTCATGGACATCTAGAGTTCATGAATGAATATGGTGTAACAATTCAACTAGAGTCCAAGCACTCAGGAATTACATGGTTTCTGACAAATATATATGGGCCTTGCCTTCACCAACTTAAACAGGATTTCTTGGTATGGCTGAAACGTATTGAGTTGCCATCAAGCTGTAACTGGTTGTTGCTAGGGGACATCAACCTAATCAGGGCGCTAGAAAACAGAAACAAACCTGGTGGAAATGTAAATGAAATGTTAGGATTCAATGAGGCACTTAATAGCCTTGGTGTACTTGAACTACCACTCAAAGGAAGAAAATTTACTTGGAGCAATATGCAAACTAGTCCCCTGTTACAACAGCTCGACTGGTTTTTCACCTCAACAAACTGGGCCATTAACTCTATCTAGAAATATCTGTAATCATGTACCATGTTTAGTAACAATCAATACTACCATCCCTAAGCCAAGGATTTTTCAGTTTGAAAATTACTAGATGGAGCACCCTGACTTTATGCATAAGGTGCAGCAGGTATGGAGCTCTGACTTCCCCCAGAAAGATGCAGCAAAAAGAATCACAGCAAAGCTTAAAGTTATGAGAAAACACCTGAAGGACTAGGCCTCGTCCTGGTCAAGATTAGCAAAGCAAATTGAAAATATTAAATATGTACTTTAGTTTCTTGATATAATTGAAGGGAACAGGAATCTATCTCTAGAAGAATGGAATTTCAGGGATATTTTACAAGAGCAGTTACAGACCCTCCTACATTGCCAAAACATATACTGGAGGCAAAGAGGAGATATTAAATGGGTGAAGTTGGGGATGCACCCACCAGACTCTTCCATGCTAGAGACAGTGTCAACCATAGAAGAAACTCTATATCCAGTCTAAGAAATCAGGATGGTGTTAGACTTTTGGACCATGACATGAAGGCCGAGGTTCTCTGGACTGCATATAAAGAAAGATTGGACACCTCTGAGAATCTGACTATGTAGTTTGATCTTGGCACACTAATCAACAGAGTTGAGGGGTTGGAATGGCTCGAAAGTGATTTTACAAGGGAAGAAATAAATAAGGTTGTACAGACCTTACCACATAATAAGTCCCCGGGCCAGATGGATTCAACACAGACTTCCTCAAGAAATGTTGGCCAGTTGTTTCACAAGATTATTATGATCTTGTTACTGCTTTCCAAAATGAAGATAGCTGCCTACAAAGTATAAATGGTTCCCACATCACTCTGGTGCCAAAGAAAGATCATCTAGAGCTGGTAAACGACTTCCGACCAATCTCCCTTCTAACTGCTCAATAAAGCTGATATCTAAACTACTAGCAAACAAGCTACAACAAGTGATCCTCCAACTTGTACACCAAAATCAATATGGGTTCATCAAGAATAGAAGTATTCATGACTGCTTAGCTTGGTCTTTTGAATATCTACATCCATGCCACAAATCCGGTAGCAAGGTTGAACACTAAGCGATCATTGAGATCATGAAAGCTAAGGGATTGGGAAATAGATGGATTCGATGGGTCAGAATGGTGACGGGAACTGGCACTTCGGCTGTATTGCTAAACGGAGTACCTGGGAAAGTATTTCACTACAAACGAGGTGTGCGCCAAGGTGATCCCTTATCCCCCTTGCTATTTGTTTTGGCAGCAGACCTATTACAATCTGTAATGAACAAAGAATATGAGCTAGGGCTTTTTAATCTGCCAATACCACAAAGAGCAGGGATGGACTTTCCAATAATACAATATGCTGATGATACTCTATTAGTAATGCAAGCATGTCCTAGGCAGCCCGTAGCTCTAAAGGCGCTATTACACACGTTCTCTGAATCAACTGGGCTTTGTGTCAACTATGCTAAATCAAATATGATCCCCATCAATGTATCTGCAAAACGAATGGAAATCCTTGCAGCAACTTTAAACTGTCCGATTGGTGGAATGCCTTTCACCTATCTAGGACTGCCATTAGGACTAACAAAGCCAAACATTGTGGATTTCTTGCCAATGGTACAAAGAATAGAAAGAAGATTGACGGGTTGTGCACAGTTCCTTACCCAAGCTGGAAAATTGGAGATGGTTAATTCTGTTCTATCCTCCCTTCCAACTTTCTATATGAGCACCATCAGGTTGCCGAGTGCAGTGGTCAGTCAAATTGATAAATATCATCGGCATTGCCTTCGGAGGGGGTCTGATCTAAATGCAAAAAAACCACCCCTAGCCGCTTGGAAGCTAGTCAGGTGGCCGAAGAGTGAGGGAGGACTCGGTGTGGTGAAACTAAGGGCCCAGAACAATGCACTATTGCTCAAACAACTTCAGAAGTTTTATAACAAGGACAATTTGCCATGGGTGCATTTACTTTGGGACACATATTACCGAAATGGTAAAATGCCTGGATATCACAAGAAAGGCTCCTTTGGTGGCGTGAAGTTGTTAAGCTTCTATCAGCTTTCAAGGGCATCTCCTTAGTAAGCATAGGCGATGGAACAACAGTTCAACTTTGGACCGATTCATATATTGGCACCCCTTTATCGACGATGTACCCAGAACTATACTCTTTTGCCAAAGACCCTCGGATTCTTCTTAATAAAGTACTGATTATGGAGAACTTGCATGACCTGTTCCACCTTCCGCTAACGAACATAGCTTTCCAACAACTGCAAGCCATGGAAACACTAATAGACAGTCTGAGTAATAGTGGGGAACCAGATAAATGGACACATATGGGGCAGTCTGGAAGATTTTCGGTCTGAAAAGTCTATAGGAAGATTATGGGACATATGGCAGTACATATATCATTTCGGTGGCTATGGAGGTCGGCATGTCAACCAAAGCACAAAGTATTTTTCTGGCTACTAATGCATGACAGGCTAAACACCAGGGGCCTGCTACGGAGGAAAAATATGTTGTTGGAATCCTACACATGTGAATTGTGTATATTGCAGAAAGAGGAATCTCTCCGTCATCTTTTCATAAAGTGCAATTTTGCAAAACGTTGCCGGGAATCCATTGGTATATATCTGCGTAGAACACTGAATGTGAATCAACTGGTGAAAGGAATAAAGCGAAGAATAGGACAGAGTTTCTTCATGGATATTGCCATTCTAATGTGTTGGGCAATCTGGAAAGTGAGGAACAATTGGCTGTTTGATGCAGTCAACCCCACAATGGAAGAACCAAGAGCTATCTTCTTCAAAGAACTCACAAAGATCATCTGGAGAGCAAAAGAGAGGAAAAAAGAGCCAATGGAAATATGGATTAGGGATCATTACTAGAGCTATCTTTTCTTCCGTTTCTTTTTTCCGCTTTTTACTTGTACATAATTTGGTGGTTCAATAAAAGCTTGTAAAGGCCCAGCCTCTCCGGTTTCAATTCAAAAAAAAAAAAAGATAGCAACAACTAGGGCAGCCACCTTAGTGCTTTCAAAAGCGTAGCCACCTCAGATAAAATTTTGAATGCTTCAATATTACTTGCACCCGAAGACAACTTGTATGCGCGTAGAAATCACCGTAAGGTCGAAGTACTCAACTGTTTACCTTTCTTGACAAAGATCCACTTCTTTGTGAGCATATCCCGAACAATCTTGAAGGCTGGTTTCTGAGATTTGATTTTACACTTCCGTTGTCGACTTTGATTACCCTCTGGAAGCACCACAATTGCTTTCTTCTTGGATGATGTGTTTTCTTGAATGAAGGGAGACAAAGGAGTTACCACAGATTGTTTGAGGTTGCTCAAGGCTTTAATCAAATCATGACCAATCGATTGTTCCGCTTCACTTCGAATCAACAATGGAGTCTGAATGTCATCCGAACTGGATTGACTCAGACCCACTTCGTGGTAGGTTGGTTGACAACAAAGGAATGCGTAGCAGTCCGTGAAGTGGAGTCATTGCTGGTGTTGTGCATCGGGTTCATGAGGAGGGCCTCGAGCACCATAGAGTCCACTGACTTCTCGCAGATTTTCAGTGGCAAGTTGTGTTTGATGAGCTGTAGGCTGTCGTCGACAATGGCCCAAGCGCCTCTGGTGCTCCGCTGATCTGCTCCTCTCACCGAATAGGGGAGGTTGCTCTTGCTTGCCGGTTGCTCAGAGCGCTGAGATGGGCACTGTGTGGAGATGTGACCATATTGCCGGCATCTTCAACACCTTGTTGGATCACAGCATGATGCGACCTTATGGTCTCCTCGAGCAAGACAGTTGAAGCAGAGTCCCTTCATCTTCCTCACGTAGCGTGAACGACGGTCCTCTTGTTGCTGGGGCATGCTGTCCAGCGGAGGCGCTTGGAGCGGCGTCGAGCACTTAGCCCTCACTTCCTGCCAACCCTGATTGCTCCCTCTGGCACACATGAGGAGTCCTGTTGGCGTACCTCAACTATTGGTGGCCGACGCTTTGCTCCTTGCTGACCAGGACATCCCTGCCGTAGGAGCACTTATTTATAGGAAGGCATGCCCAGACATGAAGCAGCTGCATACCTCGGATCCACTTCACGGCCTACGGTGGCGAGGCGGGGGCTGCAGTTTCGGGCTCCCTTCTCACCGGACGCATCTCGCCGCACTCGCGACTCACTGGCGCAATTCTTCGTAGCTGCGCGTCCTCCGACGCCGTTGGCACCACACGGCATGGGCAGGGGTCGGCGGCGCAGGCGCTGGGTCGAGCCCCCTCCCTGCTCCTCCCCGCCCGAGCACGACGAATCCGAAACCTCAACAGCTTCCTCGCCGTCCGAGCACGACGATGTAGTGGCAGTTTGCTCTCTGGAACGGGAGATTTGGTGGTCTTCGATGTGCTGAATCGATGTGCAGCCTCCTGGTTTGGGAGAGGTCTTGGGCACTTCGATCTTCCATGGATGCTGCCAGCAAGGCAAGGACTTGCTGCATCAAGTAGCTTGGATGCTCGGGGCAGGCTGGATTTGTTTCTTGGGGATGGAATTTTGGGGATTTGGAAGCTGTACGGATGCGGATGAGTGGCTGCTGTAATCGCCACTCTTGGGAGGACTTTCGCAGCAATCTGCAGCGAGGATGCTCAAGGCGTCTTGGGCAAGCTGGATTTGCTATCTGGGGATGGATTTGGGGGGATTTTGGACGGGGGATTTGGGGCTTGAAGGAGGCAGAAGGGGAGTCCCCATGGCCATCGCCTCAGGGAGGTGACCGTTGGACACACATCCTTTTCTAAAAAAATGAACTTCTTTACTGATACAGTGCTCCTTGCCCTAGCTTCTCCTTATTATTTCTTCTCCATTTAATGGAGATGCAATGATAAAAATCATTTCTACTCTCAAGTCTCACTTTTGAGATAATGGGTACTCTCGAATCTCGTCAGGTGTTTCTCCGAGTTGCGAGTTTAACCCACTGCAGAGAGAGATTGAATCTCTATGATAACTAGGAGCTCAAATTCTAGGTCACCCAAATCCCACAGGTGCTACAAGGCAGGAGAGATCATGGTCATGAAAGAATGCACTTCACACATAAATCAGACGATGAACAGGCAGGGTATGTTTCAGTGCGCTTCCAGTTTCAGCAGCGAAATTCCAATTCGTTAATCACAGGGAACCGGAGACCCAGCTCCGCATGAGTTTCGCGCCTGATATGGAGCCCAATAGACATTACAATCCTGCTACTAGAGAATTGCTGCCACAGATAGACAACTGAAGCTGAAACCAGAAAATTAAAATAATACAGGGATATCGAAACAGAAATTAGAAGGATAGAGTGAGGTAAGAGAAGGCAGCCACCTAATATGAAGCAAAAGTTGCACTACTGGCTTGGCTGAACAAGCTCAAAGAAGGTGCTTTATTTTACATACAGCGATTCATGCATGTCTTACAAAGGAGGGGTTCTTTTTCTCAACTGTGCTAATAGGTGGTCAAACTCCACTTTCTTCTTACAGGTCAGTAGAAATAGAAAAGAAGACGCACAAAACATAATTATATCCTGGCGTAGGCTATACACACACACATCTTCAGTACATGATGAATGCAGGAACCGGACGCCCTAGCAGTCGCAGGCGCATGTTTGGAACTTCCCTGAGACCATTGTAGGGTGTTATCATTCTCAAGAGACTGACTTGATTCCACAATTAACTTCCACCGGGTGCTTGCCCAGCTGGTTGGTATTTGAACAATTCAATGTTGATTCAGATTCCTACACAGAGAACAGCAGGCTACTTGAGAAATCAGTTTATATGCTCTAGACTCTCGAGTTCATAGTATCATCGATCAAACAATGGATCCTAATGTCAAAATATTTCACCTCGTGTCAAAACCACAGCCAAACATATATATACGTGTTGATAGACAGAAGCGGAATGTGATTATGCCAGACTAAACGTAGGTCATACCTCTATTGTGATTGCAGGAGTGAAACTTCTATCTCTTGCAAAGTCTTTCCTTTTGTTTCAACAACATTGCGGCGCACAAATATCGCCGCTATCACACAGAATGATGCAAATATTCTGTACAAAAGCTGTGGACCAAGTTGTTGCAGCATCCGCAGGAACATCAAACTAACAAAGAAGTTCACAATCTGCATATTTTACATTCAACAAGATGTCAACAAGTAAAATAACTTTTAACTCTGGAAACTTAGATAAAGAGTGCAACTGCCTATACTGCTAGGGATTACAAGTTCTAAAAAATGCAGCACACATTTTCCCTCAAGCGATCCAAAACTGTTACCAGGTACTCAACTAGAAACAAAAGGCTAAAGGCGAAATCATTTGCAATCAATAAATAAAATGCAATTATGCAAAACACTGTTTTCCAAAGAGATTTAAAAAGATACTAGAATCATAGCAGAAGTTTCAGTGACAGTCAAGCAACCTCTTGCTGTCGACTAAAACTGGCTTACGGATACATTTAGTGTCTGACTTTACCACACATTATTAGCACTGTGTCTTAGTCATTATTATGATTGCTACAAGTTCGGTTTGTAGCTTCATTCAATTGTTCACATAAGATTCTCTACATTGACAGGACTCATTTGAAAAAATGGTAACCGAGACCTTGTTTCCATTTTGACATCACTTGTTATGAATTTGTTACTTTTTGAACGTTGAACCAGAAAGTGTGACAAGCCAGTGCAAAAAGTTTATAGTATATCATTTTTCTATATCAACAAATTTATTTTATTCATTCCATCTAGCAATTTTACATCCATAACTAAATTCATGCTCAACTCTTACCCAATGCACAGACATGCACAAAGCCACAGCCTTGGCTCGTATTTTATTGGGGAAAATCTCAGGTAATTTATCAGTGGGTACCAACTAGGTTAATTAATTTATCAGTGGCAATTGTGTTACAGCAACAAAGGTGATTTTTATGTAGTTTGATCACATGCGACATAATAAGATAGATGAAAAATACAAGATGAATTCTTAGCTCGTCTGTATATTCATTGAATTAGGAAGAAACAGTACTTCAAAGAATATAGGATCCAAATTTACCGTGACCAAATAAATCTCCGTTTGTGTATGCATGGCTGGGATGTTGCACCATATTGGGGAGGACATTCTGGATAACATGTTCTGCCGCACCTTCAATGTCATCCTCAAACTGTATGGAAACTTCTAGCAGCGTCGATTGGTTAACCTGCATAGGAAGCAAAATAGAATTCAGAGTTGTATGCAACATGTAGCTAGAGCTCGTAAGTCCAAACTGAACTCACGTCTGAATTTTGTTGTAAAAAACTACAGATATAAGAAAAAAGAAACTCAAAGCAAACCGTTAAAGGTTAGATTTTAGAGGTGGTACACAAAACAGTTTGGCACACACGCAGAGATTCATGCTATATATGTTAAATAATCGCTTACTACTTCAGAAGAGCAAGAGTATGACTATAAATAAATTTTCGACATGTGTCCTATGACCAAGCCAATAGTACAGGTTTAGTTTCATGAGCACATAAGTTGCATAAAACCTGAAAACTCCGACTAGTATATTAGAATGACTAGCTCAATTGAAACTAAAGAACTTTTGTAACTTTCTCCACAACAATTTGATACAACCGAAGAGACTGCTTGGCTGTTCTAGCTATTCTAGCTGTTCTAGCTGCGGCACTAGTAAAGTTTTACCTGTAGATTGTACTACAGGCTGCGACAGCCACAGCCCATTAAGCACAGCCGATCAGTTCCGTTAGCTGTAGCTCACCCTGTCAATATTTAAAAAGTTTTGGTCGAGAAGATGTGCAGAAATTAAACACATCAATTGCTCCTTCCTACTGACAACATCTTGCGGTTATGTTCCCAACGTTTGACCAAATTGAAGGTCGACAATATTTTTTATGATATGCAATCTAAACTGACAGGTTTAGACTTCTGTAAACACAGTAGGCCAGTCATACGAACTCGGCAATTTCACACCCACCGCACTTGTTTACACCAAAACTTGAGATATTTCCAGACTAGATCGATGAATGGGTAAAAAGAATTATCTAGCGGATCGTAAAGAATATTGCATATTTACTAGTCAAGGTTTAGCAGAACGGGATCGGTCAAAGAGGCGGTGAATCACTGAGTACTCACCTGCGGGAACACCTCCACGAGGGCATCCAGGATCGAAGTTAAATCCATGGTTGCCGTACCCCTGCAAAAGCACGCACGGAATCGCACGGTCACGTGACCAGGTCGATATAAACAACTCGGCTTCCAATTTACCCACAATTCAAAGTTACACGATACCGGCGTTCACGAGGCAAAACGTGCAGAGATCTGCATTGTGAGCCTAACTAACCTGGGAAGACGAAGAAGGGCACGCAATGTCGCCAGTACCTCAGGCGCAATCACGCGCGGCGGCCGGCGGGGCGAGATCGATTTCGACGAGTAGACCAATGCGGAAGGCGGGGCGGGGCTTAGGCTACCGCGCGGAGGGGTTTATCCGTTTATGTCAGGTCGCTGGTTCGTTCCGATGATGCGTAGGAGACCGGGAAAACGGCTGATCGAGCCCGCCCCGGCTCCGAGGATGCAGGCTCGCATCGGCACGATGAGCCCTTGGGCAGCACGTGTGCTCTGCTGACTCGGAGCAGTTCTCCGCGATGGTCGAAAATGCAATTGCACTGCAAATCGTCGCAAAATTGAGACGCAGTAAAATCTAATTTATCTGCTTCTCCATCTTGTTTTATTCAGAAATACAAACACCCACCAAAAACGTAAATTACACTACTAGAGCAATAAGCAAGACGCGTGGACACACACACCAGTACACAAAATCCATCGAAAAACTCAGATTGCCACGGATGCAAACCTTCTCCAGCGATCTGATGAACAAGAAACCGAGTCTCAGCTTCCGGAACCTCTCTCTACATCGCAGCTACGTCCGAACATCTGGGCGTCGCAACGCCGTGGCACCTCCTTCCGCGGCAGCAACCGCGAGACTCCTCCAACAAGACCGCGGCGGCGGCATCCACGGCGCGGTAGCTCTCGGTCACGTTGTCGCTGAGCAGCGCGCCGTCCCGCGCGTCGATGGCGCGCTCGTACCGCCGGTCGTTGTCGCTGTACCGGTAGGCGCCGGTGGTCGCGGCGGACCCGTTGAGCACGTCGTGGTCCCTCACGAGCATCCACCCCGTGGCGGTCTGCTGGTCGGTCAGGTGCGCCTGGCGCCTGAACAGCCCCTGCGCCTCGGCCCCGGTCTCGACGCTGAGCGAGTGGGTCAGGTTCGCGCGCATCACGGACGTGCCGTTCTCGCCGTCCTCGGTCGCCGTCTCCAGCAGGAGCGGGTACATGGTCTCGCTCTCCACCTTGCCCAGCTCCCTCCGCTTCTCCGACAGCAGGACGACGACCTCCGTCTCCCGCTCCGCCTGCAGCCGGACGGTCTTGCTCTTGCCCTGGTTGGTGAACTGGACCAGGCTCGTCGTCTCCAGCTCCGTCTCCACCTCCGTAGTGAAGTTGCCGAACGACGACTTCACCCACCCGCTGAAGGACGACTTGCGCTTCGCGCGGATCTTGAAGCTGCCGTCCAGCAGCAGCGTCGAGTACTGGCGCGAGATGGACAGCCGCGACGTCTTGTACGGGCCGAGCGCGGCGGACACGTCCGACGAGTTCGGGTCCAGCCACAGGTGCAGGTTGGCGTCGACCAGCCACTGGGCGATGCTGTCCACCACGCTGAGGGCGATCTCGTGGTCCTTACCGTCGAGTAGGAGCCCCAGGAACGGGGTCAGCTCGATGTCGTAGGACGGGAGGTTGAACGCGCCCAGCGCCGCCACCGGCTGCCAGAAGAGCGGGTTGATGCCGCCCGTGTAGATCACCGGGAACGGGACGAACGAGCCGGCGAAGTGTCTGTCCACGCTCGCGACGACCTCGCGGTAAGCCCCGTTGCCCCGCCGCGTGGTCAGGTTGTTCTCGTGGATATAGAGGTCCGGCGGATTCGAGTACCAGAACTCGTCGTTGGAGTGCGGGGACACGAACACCTCCAGGACCGCACGGTAGGTGTTCGACGGAATGCTCACCCGCGTGGCGCCCAAGTGCGACGAGTTCTGGATCCGGAACCAGAAGCCGCTCCTCTCGCTGGCGGACATCGAGACCGGCAGGATCAGGTCCGCCGGCTCGAAGTACGACTTGGGCAGCGTCGGAGTCGCCGAAGGAGCAGGGTCCGACGCGGATCCCGTGTTGGCGGCAAGGTACGCCGGCGTGCCGTGGAACTCGAAGGAGACGGTGACGTTGTACACGCCGGTGTACTGGTCGTTGACGAGGTTCTCTAGCATGACGGAGAGCACGCCGTTGGGCGGGGACCGGAGCAGCGCCGAGTACCGGGTCACGTCCCTGCGGACGGTCCAGCGGACGCCGTCGGGCGTGGGCTCGGCGGTGGTGGTGCGGAGGAGCTCCACGCCGTCGAGCCAGACGGCGGCCACGCGGTCGTACTGGTCACCCGCGACCGCGACGGAGAAGGAGAGCACGACGAGCGACCACGGCGCGGGGCAGTCTGCCAGCGGCCCCCCGTACTCGGCCTTGGCGGCGGGCTCGCCGTAGGTGTTGGCGAAGGAGTGGGACAGCACCGGCAGGGTGCAGGAGGGCGCCGCCTGCGGGGGCCGCGGGAGCGGGTAGGTGGGGTCGAGGTACTCCTGAGCCGACGCATTATTGTTCCCGGCGCGGCGCCGCGGCACGGCGTAGCGGTCGGGGACCTCGGCGATTGCGGCCGGGACGAGGAGGAGGAGAAGGAAGGGTAGGAGGAGGAGGAGGCGGAGGGGCGGCGCGCACGGCGGCATCTCGTCACGCTGCGGCAAGGCCAACGGGCGCGCGAGCTATTCTTCCCCCTCTGTCTCGGCTCTAGCGGGGAGGAGGAAGCTCAAACAGTAGTAGAACTGCGGGTGTTCGTGTCCGCTCGGTGGCGCGATGCGGGTTTCCCAATCTTTGCTTCATATACTGCCGGAGATTTAGTAGTAGTGCATTGGTTTAAAATTTACCATTGGGATAACAAATCTAATTTAAAATTAACTAAGAAATATTTTCCTAATGACAACAATGTCGCCACGTACAACAGAAAAGCTGCACTATTTGTTTTTCTCAACTCAACAGGAAAACTTCCTTGCAAAAAAAAAAAAACCGAAACAAAACAAAACAGGAAAACCCATTTGAAGTGAGGGGGGCACGTGCATCTTCTGCAGATGATTATATGGGGAACCCTAGTCTGTTCTGTAGGCTGCAGCCCCGATCCGATCGAGCGCCATGCGGATTTTGCAAATGTGACAGTCCAAACGCCCTGGAAGCGGAACGGATAACACGCGCTAGCTGGTGCGTTTAACGTGCCTGAGCCTCAACTTCTAGATACGCGCTGGATATAAAATACATGTCAGATCTTTCTTAAAAATTTAGGACTGGATCTGGATGCACTAGACACTGATTAAGCAGGGTCAACCGTGCCACGTGTCATCAAGGCAGAAGAGCTGATAAAACTAGTACTAGTAGTAACATGACAGGCACAGTGCTCGTGGCCACGTGAATGGTTCAGCCGCACTTCCGGTACGCGCGCGACCCCGATCTGTTTTTTTTTATAATGGATATGATCAGATCAGCTATTTATCACTGAACTACTATAACCTTAGTTTAAAATACTATAGCAGACAGTTACAATAGCCATAACCACGACGGCTTTTGGCCGATTCCAACACACCTAACGTCCTCCGTCTCTCCCGATCGGCAGGGCCAGGGCGGAACAGCAACGATTCCATTTCCCACAACTCTCGCGTCCTTCCAGTTTTGAAATACGGCAAAGGTCTGCTGATATAATGATGCGGACAGGGACGATTGGGGCTTCCGATGCCAGCGACCTCCCGGGGAACCAGTACGCCACTGTGGTCTCCGTTTGTGACAATGTGACATGTAGTAGGCTGTTTTATTGACTTCTTCCATTTCCACCTGATTGCCAGGGTCTGATCGGGCTGCGGCTGCGGTGCGGGCTGTAGCCTGCAGCTATTGGGCCTGTTCGGCTGGTATAAAATCCGCTGTTTTACTGTAGCAGCTGTTTGGAAAATAACTGAAAACACTGTAGCAGCTGTTTGAAAAATAACTGAAAACACTGTAGCAGCTGTTTAGAGCGGAGCAGCCGAACATGCCCATTGTTAGTACAGAAGCACTCATCCGATCGGAGCTATTGTTTTTGCTGTTCTTCTCTTCTCCGAAGGTAATTTTTGTTGTGTATCTTGATGTGTACATGACTTCATCGACCGTGTGAGCATTAACTTTTTGCTCCTTTCATCAAAAACAGCAGCAGCAGCCGGTGCGTAATTAAAAAAAAAAGTGAAGAAAAAACTGAAGTTTTGCATTCGAGACTGAAACTGCGGCATATGCATAAAATGAAGGAATCTCGGACAAAAAATGCAGCAAAATTATCACGTCCTGCACAATAGATTTTTCGCAACAGTATCATTCCTGCAAGCAAGGAAAAAAATGGTTTACATACCAACGTACGTCATTATCACCCGTAGGACGTAAGTGGGTACCATTGAATAGTACTATGTATCAAACACTCTAGTTCATTTAAATAATTAGTTTATTAAGAGGGTGAACAAATTATAATTTTATAAGTTTTGAGTCCATTGATTGACCCACAAAATAAAAAACGTGCATCCTAATCACACGTTCACGCAGTGGCGCAATGGAACAATAATTAATTTCAGTGCGGTCCCAGGCAGCATTCAACAAAAAAAAAAAGGCTAAAGAAGAGACAGATAATAGGTTTCGTGGAGTATTGGTACATCACAAATAGTGCTAGCACTAGTTATGGCATGACAAGCCTCGTCAGGTAGTAGTAAGCTTCCAGCGATCGACAAAATTCTCCAGAGTATGCACCAGGCTTATGAAATGTTGGTCATTAAAATATTTTCAAGACCAGTTATCTTGTTGGGTGTTGTTCAAGCTTTTTCGAGTCTAAAAAAACTGATCTTTTTCAGGAAAGCACTATGATGACGACGAATTTGGTGGTCGCAACACTTGATGCACCTTTTTTTTCTGTTAGAAATATAGCGGTTAATGGTTCCCATGACAGAAATAGAAGTATACTAGCAAAATTATGTTGTAACAGGAACGAAAACAATTTACTACATATATAATTAACACTATACAGTTAATATAATATATGAAGACTTTGATGATAATATCATATACATATCAGTTCGAATAATGTTCAATAAATGATATAGTATAAAACATCAATTAGTAAAATGAAAAAGATATTCCTTTTTAAGAATATCGTGTCAATCACTATAAAATATTTACATATTTATGTCACATGTATTTTAGTTTTTCTATCATCAAATTCTCTAAAGTGAACCATCAGATCACAGATAAAGTCTGACACGATTTTGTCATTATTATGTTAGAGTTCGTTCCATGATCGATGATATTATAACGTGAAATCTGGTCCTACATGATTCAGTAAAATTTAATAAATAGTAGATAGAAATATTAAGTTTTGTAGAGCCCTTAACTCCACGAAGTGACTTCCACTTCACAAGTTTATGACGTCGACTCCCTGTGTATTCTCATGTGTACTTCACGTTACATATAATATGAAGTCGAGTCGGGTTTGATGACTTTTGAAGCAACTTCATAGGTAGGCTTGGAACATTACATATTTAGTAAATTTAATAAGTACTAGAGATATGATCCTTAATTTAAAATAGACCCTCCTATGCTCCGTAACTTGATTTGAAGTGGCATGTTATTTAAGTGGGCTCTTTTTTTCACATGGGATCCGTGATTCGATTCGAATGGCCACGTTTTTTAGTTGGATTCTCATTTTCACATTGTGCTTAATTTGATTTGAAGTGAACTTTTCTCACGTTTTCCTTCTCACATTTCACATATCAAATCTGACTCATATGAAATTCAACTCAATAACTTCATAAGATGACTTCACACCATTAACATCACATCCTCAATAAAATTATACAAATAGTAGACACAACTAACTGAATTCTCAAGGCTTTTAAATCGCAACCAAACCATTACTAATCTAAGCCATCATAAAGCCAATCTTTCCCCTGTGGCCAGACATAAACGCCACATTTGCACAACTCGGATGCAAGTGGGAGCACGAGGCGTCGATCTCAACAGTTCAGCAAGAAAGAAAAAGCTCCCCAAGGCCTGGAAGGCCCAAACGTCCAACGACGTGTCGACGAGTTTTTTCCGTCCGGCACGACGGGGAGCCGTGGGACGGGGCCAGGTGGCCCGCTGTTGTTCCCACGTGTCACCGTGTAAAGCCGTCCGATCGACCGCCACGCTGCCCAATCTGGCCGCGGCCGCATCGGACGGCCTCCACGCCGCGCCATCTTGTCCCCTTCCTCCACTTACTTCTCCATCTCGTGCTTATACGGTGCCCACGCACGCATCGGGCGCCGGGGGCCTGGCTCTCTCTCTATCTGACTCGTCGACGCGGGCCGGGCGAGATGGCGGTGGCTGCGGGGAGGGCGCGGGCGGCGAGCCTGGCTGCGGCGGTGCGGCTCGTGTCGGCGACGGCGCGGCCGGTGTCGAACGCGGCCGCGGCAGCGGGGATGGGCGCGATGGCGCTGATCGTGCGGGGGGAGGAGGACACCGCGTTCGGGACGCTCGAGTGGTGGGCGTACGCGGGCATCTCCTGCTTCCTCGTGCTTTTCGCCGGGATCATGTCCGGGCTGACGCTCGGCCTCATGTCGCTCGGCCTCGTCGAGCTGGAGATCCTCCAGCGCAGCGGGACAGACGCCGAGAAGGCGCAGGCTGGTTCGATCCGAAACCCTATCCAACTCTCCCCCGTTTCCCTCTCTGTGCTTGATCTGGTTGTTCTATTTTTTGGAAGTGGCCTCGGCGAGCTCTCATAGTGGGATCACAATGTCTTAGTATGTGACATAGGGGAATAGGGATGGCAGAACCATAGTACGAATTGTCAATTTTCTCGTCAGTTTTTGAGACTAGAGCACCTTCTCTGTCTCAAGATTTTCTCAGGCCTCATCGTAAGGCTATTATGTTTTGTGGCAGTGAAGATAGGTAGGATGCCTATTCTGACATATTAGTTAAAACTTAGAAGTGTTTGTAAAGGAAAGCGGAATAGAATAAACAAAAAGGTTTGTGAGAAAATCAAGGGATAGGAAAACAGTGTTGGTGGGATTTTGTCTTTACGTAAGACTCTCAACTCCTCTGGCAGATATGAGATGGTTAATCGGACACGTGGGAGTTGGATGTATTCTGCAATGGACAAGCATAATATAGGTGTTCTCCCTGTATCTTTCATGTTTGTTTGTGGGTGTAATATATTCTGTAACTTTATCGTTTTTGTTTTGCCTGCTAATCTCATGTGAGTTTGTCTATTTACTGTCTGGATCTCAGATTTGCATCAACTAATCTATTGCATGTGTGCAGTGTCCAACTTTGATATGGCAGCAGCAACACTGCTGCTTATTGAGTGTTACGTTCATTTTTTAGCGATTGTGAAATACTTATTCCCTCTGACTGATATTTATAACTTTATATATTGCATTTTTGTTAACTTGCTTTGTTTGCTGCAGCTGCCATCCTGCCAGTTGTTCAAAAGCAGCACCAGCTTCTTGTCACTCTGCTGTTGTGCAATGCTGCAGCCATGGAGGTACAGAATTTTGATTGTAATAAGTTTACATTATTCGTTATGTGCTTGTGAATTGCAGGACAGCATATAGGTTAGGACAGTTTGATCTATTTGAAAAAGGATAAGGTCCATTTTACTCCCACCAACTCCACATAACCTCCTGAACTATTAAACCATTTACTTCACCCCAATGGTTTTCAAAGCCGGTGCACCTTACACCATTTCAAAACACCAGCCATGGTGACCCACCTATCATCCCCTCAGTCTCTTCTTCTGTGTTAATCAGCTTTGGTGACCCAAGTTAGCTTCATCACCGCCCTTTTGCAGCCAAGCGCCTCCGCATTATCCAGATCAGCGTGCCTCCCTTTGTGCCTGGTAGGATGCCCCTTTATTCTTAAGTGGGGGAATCCTCCGAAAATCAGCGGTCAAGTGAGCCACAGCCCACCTCCATGCACCCCGTGGGGACACGCGCGCGCCCCGCCACTGTTATGCCCCACATTCTTGTGGGAAACTGGGAATGAATAAACTTTATACAAGATTAATTATATTACTTATTTAATCCACAATATGTTGAAGTTCTTTTTCCAGTAGTTGTGTATGTGCATTACTATCTTGTCCATCAGTTTTTTGTATCCACTTTTCTGCAGCATGTGAAAGCGGTGCTTGCATGACGCATGAATAGTTGTTATCGTTAGGCTGATATTTATTACCATTCTTATGACACAGACTTTCCCTACTTGCTGACACCTCTGTACATGTCTTTCTTTCATCATACACGTTATTTCTGAATTATGTTGTTATTAATAGATAAAGTGAATATTTGCTTTTCTCGTAACTTCTGAGTCCTTTTAATTTAACCAATTGACTCTTCTGTACCTTATTGTGGCCTTTCCAGGCACTTCCTATATTTCTGGACAGGATGTTTCATCCTGTTGTTGCTGTTATATTGTCAGTGACGTTTGTTCTTGCATTTGGAGAGGTAATATTCTGATATTGGAATATTACTATTTGCTAACATATTATGTGGTTAATAATTGATGCTTTATCACTAGGTTATACCACAAGCAATCTGTACAAGGTATGGTTTGGCTGTTGGTGCTAACTTTGTATGGCTTGTGCGCATCCTAATGGTCATATGCTATCCTATTGCGTACCCTATAGGGAAGGTATATCAACAAATTCACCTGATTCAATTAAAAATTTCTACTGTTCTGCCTTCCATTGAGCTTGAGCTCCTCTTCTTTTTTGTGTCATCATTTTCTTGAGTTATGTGCCTCAACTGATGGAATTGGTTTACACTTTCTTGAAGTTTTCAGGCACTGGATATTTGGCCACATATTAGCTCTCATGGTTATAGTTTAGGATTTTTTTTTTCCATTACTAGTTTTTCTATAGTTCAACAACTATTTGAACTAATACCCACAAAACTTAAAATGGTTCATTATCTCGATTTCTTATCTATTTACTGGTTGAACTATTGGTGTATTGATCTTGATTCTTTCCATTTTTATCTAGGAATGGCCATATACTGTGCCAGTTTCTTTCATGTAGTCAGAAAATTTCAGTATCTGATTAAATTACTAAAGCCTTTCTTCGTATCTTCTACCTGACCATGTCATCATATTAAAATCCTGGAGAAGTGAACACTAATCCTTGGTTGTCGTTTTCTGTTGTCATGGCTATCAGTTGCATATGAGATTTGTTTTTACTACCATATGTCAATCTTGTTGGCCTGCCTTGTGAAGGGAGCTTATGAACAGAGTAATAACAGGCTATAAGACCCTTAGACAAGTTTTATTGGAAATTCGTATCTTATTACTTAATGAGTAGTAGGCATTAAACTTTCTTTTACTACCTAACATTTGAAATGAGCTATTTTTGACATATAAAAAGTTTGACTATGTTATTCCTTATACAATTCAGTAGTGAGGATAATTTTGCGGGCCAAAAGGGGTCATGGCCTCTCCAGTACTAAGCACCCAAGTGAAATTAGAATGCAAATATTCTTAAGAACTGGCCCTAACAGGATGCAGGAGCCTGATTGGAGATTGGGTTTTAAGGCAATTAGTTCTATGAATTGATTTTAATTTGTTGCAGATCTTATATTTACTAGAATTTAGTGAAGCATTGACTTGATTGCATATTCTATTACAATATGTATCTCTGGCTTGCCCTTGTTTTTGCAGTTTCTCTGGATTTTACATTGATTGGTTACTGGTTGAAATATGTTTCTCCACAGATCCTAGACTGTGCTCTTGGGCATAATGAGTCGGCACTTTTTAGGCGAGCTCAGCTGAAAGCTTTAGTTTCAATCCATAGCAAAGAGGTATGATGATCTTATTATGCAGGTTCATAAGAAGTATGTATGTAGGACTGTGTTACAGTTACAGTTAAAAATTTCTACTGTGACAGGCCGGTAAGGGTGGAGAGCTTACTCATGATGAGACTACAATAATAAGTGGAGCCTTGGACCTGACTGAGAAGGTGCACAAGATAACTTATGTCGAAACCACATTTCCTTCAGGCGTATAGCATGTGTCTTTTTCAACCCTCATCTATAAAACCATCTGTTTTGCATCTTAAACTAAATAAGTTGTTCACTTTTGAACCTCGGTTTTGTTCTTATGTTCGCGGGCACAATCGCTAGTTTTGGCTTATACAGAATCTGGTTGCATCCTGATCAGAGAACATCCAACATACTACCAGATGCCACATAAGTTAACACTGTTAAAGATTGGTGATTGCAACCTCCAACATGGCAAACCACTCACAAAACTACCTAGGGTTCCCTTGGCAGTTTAGAGGTGTAAATGGAGCTGATTCATAAGGAATGAGAACATAACATTTTTGGTAACTTCTTTGATATATGAAAAAACATAACATTTTTGGTAGCTCTTTGATATGTGATCGAACGAACTATAATTCTTGTTTAGGTTTTTATCATTCAAGCATTCAATAATGAGATAGGGATTTTAGAGTTCTTGCCTATATGTAACATCTATCTTTTCATGTGTTATGTCTTGTATCTCCTGTATTTCTCTTTTCTTTATGAGCACCCAGTTTTTTGTTGTTATTGTTGCCCGAAATGCCTAGAGGTCAGCTTGACCTGAGGGTCGCTTGGATTGTAATGGAATTGCAAGGCAAGGATTACAAATGGGATATGGCTGCTTATATAGTGCAAGCCTCCCTCTACCTAACTTAAGCATATTCTTGCATAAAGCAAGATGCTCTCCCTACTTGGCCGCCAAGGCTTCCATGATCAACTTGGGAGCCAAGGCAACCACTAATTACCGGGAAAAGTAAATTGAATAATGTAAGATACAAGTACTAGGCTTAATTGCCGTCAATCTCCCCCTAAGCCTAGTACTAGGTGATCAGCTTCAAACCGATCCTCCTTCTCATCTCCTGGAACTTGGTCCTGCCCAGTGACTTGGTGAGGATGTCAGCCAGCTGATCGACGGTGGCGATGTAGTTGGCCTTGATGCTTCCTTCTTCCAGACAGTCTGTGATGAAGTGGTGCTTGGTCCTTATGTGCTTGCTTCGGTCATGGAAGACAGGATTCTTGGCCAAGGCTAGGGCAGACTTGCTGTCCACCTTCAACTCCACCACTTCCACCTTCCTCCCCAGGAGCTCCCCGAGCAGCCTGGACAGCCATAGAGCTTGTGTTGCGGTAGTGGTGGTGGCAATGTACTCTGCCTCGCAGCTTGACAGGGCCACCACCTTCTGCTTGATGGATTGCCAGCTGACCAAGCAATTGCCTAGGAAGAACATGGTTCCGCTGGTGCTTTTGCTTGTGTCGATGTCGCCGGCGAGATCACTATCGTAGTAGCCAACGAAACGTGCTATGCTAGGAGCCCTTTCATAGTGGAGGCCGAAGTTCAGGGTCCCAGCCACATAGCATAGAACACGCTTGACAGCCTGCAGGTGCTCCGTCGTGGGCCGTTCCATGAACCGGCTCAGGTGCCCGACGGCAAACGCCATGTCCGGCCGGGTATGCACAAGGTACCGCAGGCTACCAACAAGCCACCTGTAGCGTGTGGGATCCACCTCCTCCGCCTTGCTCTCGCGACTGAGTCGCAGCTTCTCCTCTATTGGTGTGGCAGTTGGGTTGCAGCTCACCACCTCTCCCAACTCGAGGATGCGCTTGGCGTAGTGCGCTTGACGGAGGGGGATGCCGCTGGCATCCTGGTGGACTTCGACGCCAAGGTAGAAGTAGAGAAGGCCGAGGTCGCTCATGTCAAACTTCTTCATTATTCTTGCGCGCAGTGAAGCAGAGCGGCTTGGTGGTGTCGAGGTAGAGGATGTAGAGGCGGCTGGCACTGCGCTGGACCTTGATGAGCAGCCAATCGTGCTGATCCCAGATCCTCAGGATGCCGTTCCTGATCTCCACTCTTGAGCCTCCCTCATCCAACTAGCTGAGGCTGATGATGGAGTTCCGGAGCGCTGGAATGTAGTAGACACCATGGAGCACCCGGTGCTCGCCGTTCTTGGCCTAGAGGATGATGGAGCCGACGCCGAGGATGTCCACCTTTGACTCGTCGCCGAACCTCGCCGTTCCCCTGGTGGACATGTTCAGGTTGGCGAAGAGCTCACGGCGGCCAGTCATGTGGTGAGTGGCACCGCTGTCCAGGTACCAACCGTCAATCTTGTCATCACCGCCTGTGTCGGTGTTGAGGAAGACACGGGCCCGCGGCTCGAGCTCGAGGAAGACGGTCTTGGCAAAGAACGGTGGCGTTGGTGCCTCGCTGTAGTCCATCTCCACGACGCCATGGATCAGGAACAGAGCAGGGTCTTCATCTGCCTCTGTGATGTGCGCGGCCCGGCCGCGTTCTCGTCGTGGATGAGGACAAGCGCGTGCCCAATGTCCGGTACTGTTGCAGTTCTCCACTGGCGGTGCCTGTCTGACCCCCTCGATTGCGATCCGCGTCGCTGGTCTCTTCACGATCGTCTTTCTTGAACTTGGGCTTGTTCCTTTTTCCACCGCGAGGTCGTCGGCGACGATCCTTGGAGGAACCCACGGCTTCCTCCTTCTCGAAGGCCCGCCACTGCTCGGCGGTGTACAGGAGCTTGCCAGCGACTTCCTCGGATTCTGGTGCGTGATCGCGATCTTCGACAGCCTTCAGCCGCCCGGACGTCCTCGACGGAGAGTTGCTGTTCGAGCAGTCTCGATGGAGAGTACGATCTGTTCATACTTCTTCGGCATGCACCGGAGGAACTTCTCCACGGCGCGCTCTTCGTTGAGGTCGGTGTCGCCATTGCGCGCCATCTCCTCCATCAGGCTTGTAAGCCGCAGCGAGAAGTCCTCGACTTGCTCTCCATGCTGGAGGACGAGGCTTTCCAACTCCCCGCGGAGTTGCTGCAGAGTGGCTTTTCTCGGCTAACGCGCTCGCCACCCACACGCCTGGACGTGATCGAGTCCCAAGCGAGCTTCGCGGTGGCCTTGTTGGCGAGGACAGCTCCCAGCTCCGGCGGGACCGAGGCGCAAAGGGCTTCCAGCGCTCGCCGATCGTCGTCGTAGGTTGCATCGTCAACGTGCACCGCATCCCAGAGAAAATGCGCCTAGAGCTTCACCTTCGTCAACAGACTCCATTCACAGTAGTTAGACTTGGTGAGCATCGGCCACCCGCCACCGATGTTGCGGTACATAGCGTGCGGAGAGCGCGGACGACGTCCTCGACGGCGCTCAGGAGATGGCGACAGACGACGACGGCGCTCGTGGTTGTTCTGGCCGGCGTCACGCTCCATCTCCGCACGTAGAGCCGACGCTGCGTCCGCCATGGTGCCTGTGCAGCTGCTGCTTCTGCGGCAGCAAGGCACGCCTCGCGATCATCAGGGTCGACGACACCACTGGAACCTGATCCAGGGAAGATCTTCTTTCAGGCGGCAGCCATGGTGGCGGCAGCCTTGCAAAATCCTCAGGCTCTTGATACCAAATGTTGCCCGAAATGCCCAGAGGTCAGCTTGACCTGAGGGTCGCTTGGATTGAAATGGAATTGCAAGGCAAGGATTACAAATGGGATATGGCTGCTTATATAGTGCAAGCCTCCCTCTACCTAACTTAAGCATATTCTTGCATAAAGCAAGATGCTCTCCCTACTTGGCCGCCAAGGCTTCCATGATCAACTTGGGAGCCAAGGCAACCACTAATTACTGGGAAAAGTAAATTTAATAATGTAAGATACAAGTACTAGGCTTAATTGCCGTCAGTTATATATTCTATCTTTTCCTATGCTCATTCAGAAATGGCTTTGTCTATGTTGTAATTCCTAAGCAAATAAAAACCAAGTGTTTTTTTTGGGGGTAGATTTTCAGTATTTGGTTTGTCAGATCCAGTTATGTGCTGACTGCTTAGAAAGAACAAGTGACACGATAGTTCTGATGTTTCAGCATCGTGCTCACTGAGAAATAGTTAGCCTGATTTAATGAACAAATATGAAACCTAATATCCTTGTTGTTGAAACTGGTGAGAATCTTATTACTGTTTGTGCCTGCAGACTGCTGAAGAAGCAATGACACCTATTGAGTCAACTTTTTCGCTAGATGTGGACTCCAAGTTGGATTGGTAATACTACATTAACACAACTAATGCTTATATTCCTTATGTTTGAAATTGTGTTCATGTGCTCATATTTTATTTGTTGTGTTGCTGAGATGTGCTACCTTCTTGGAATTTTTTTTAGTCTAGTTGACTGGAAGGTTGCGATGAGCATTTGATATTTCTACGACTTATTGTATTGTCCTATGACATAGTAGCTGTTTTGACATAGTGGTGATGTGGTAGAATACATGCAAAAATTAGTTGACCTATTAAACATTTGTGATCAGTGTATGTTCAATGCAGTATATTTTTTGTGCTTCGTTCATGACTCTTAAGTTCCAAGGGCTTATTGGTCTATTTGCATTTGCAGGGAAGCAATTGGTAAAATTCTTGCTAGAGGACACAGCCGTGTTCCTGTATACTCGGGAAATCCTCGCAACATTATTGGTCTCCTATTGGTAAGCTTAAGAAATTTTCAAGGACTACTCTTTCACAGTTTGTTAATATATACATATGGCAATTTTGAACTTCATTAGGTAAAAAGTCTTTTGACTGTACGTGCTGAAACGGAGACACCAGTTAGTGCTGTTTCCATTAGAAGGATCCCGAGGTTAGTGTCTCACAACCGTTTGATTTTATCCCTACTTCAGAATCCAGTAATTGAAATATCTTCATTCTTGTATCATGCGATTATATTAATCTCTTTTCATCCTGAAACTGAAAAATATGATGAATATCAGGGTTCCATCAGACATGCCTTTGTATGATATACTTAACGAGTTTCAGAAAGGAAGCAGCCATATGGCAGCTGTGGTGAGGGTTAAACGCAAAACTGCACCAACGCATGAAAAAACTGAACCAAACAGGGATGAAGCAGGCACAAAACAGCTAACAGCTCCCTTACTATCTAATACTGAAGACAGGACAGACAATGTGGTTATTGAGATTGAAAGACCCAACAACAGGCAGGTTAATGGAAACACGACGCCAAGATCATCAGAGGATATAGATGATGGTGAGGTCATTGGTATCATCACACTGGAAGATGTATTTGAAGAACTACTGCAGGTAAACTCGATATATTTATCCTTGGGAAGTTAGTGTGCAGTAGCCTTCGCTTCCTTTAGCGCTGCTTTGGTTTTTGTTGTCTGTTTTTCTATCTCACTTTGAGTTTTCGAATTCTACAGGAGGAGATAGTGGATGAGACTGATGAATATGTTGATGTTCATAAAAGGTAGGCCTCATTCTCTGAGCAACTTCTTTGTCCTGACATTCCTGAAATTTGACCTAGTATAAAGCAAAAAACCTTTTGCTTTCTTACAGGATCCGAGTGGCGGCTGCTGCTGCTGCATCATCGGTTGCAAGGGCTCCGTCAGTTAGGAGATTAACGGTTCAAAAGGCGGCAGTAAGTGCTACTTTTTCTCCTCAATTATATAGAATAATTCCCCTGCATGATGCAAAGCAAACGTTACATGGTGTCTTGCGCTCACTATTATGCATCACGAGATCATCACATTGTCGAGAAATGTGATGATACCAATAATACTAATATAGTTTATATCTGATGTTTAAGAATCATAATGCAAACTTCCTGAATGAAAAGTGTAAAATTACTTGAAATTCAGACTATCACATGGGACTACATATTACTCCCACTTTTTTTTTTTGGGGAAACTCCCTCTGATTTTTAATTGATCGTGTTAGAATGGCTGTTTTAGTTCATAACAACATCAATTAAAAAACTAGGCGATAAAGTTGCTTCTGCCTGTCATCTGTTTACCCATCATCAATTAAAAACCTAGGCGTTAAAGTTGCTTCTGCCTGTCATCTGTTTATATCCATTAGAAAACTGAAAAGATACTTTAAAGGGTAAACTTGAATTGACCTTATGACCGACAAGATAAATGTTTTCAGATTGTCTTAGGTGTTTTAAGTTTCAGCTTCAATCTAGGCATTTACTGTTCATCAGTTATGAACGGAACGATCATATGTTAACAGCTTTACTGTTCATCAGTTATGTAAGAATCTGCAATAATGAAAACATATACACAAAGAATTTAGTGGTGCTGAACCTTCTGTTAGTGGTTCAGAATGATCATAGAATTGACAATTCTAATGACTTCCCTAACAATGCTGATTTTTCTGTGTGTTCAGGGAGCACAAAATCGACAAGGACAGCAGCCGCCTGCTGGAATTTTGAAGAAGCCTACTGAAGGCGATTCACACCCGTCAAAACAAGTGAACCTTGTGGAACCTCTTATGGAAAATAAGAGATAACTGTAAAATATATATTGTACGTAGTAATGAGACGCACGGACGTATGCTTGAAGAGCTTAGTTCAGCAAGAAGTAAATACGAGCGACCTGATTGTTGTAAAGACCAACAGGAGGGAGTGTCTCGGTTGTCAGATAATATTGTCAAGTTATTCATTCTTTTTGCGGACGTAGGAATAGGAAGTGGATAGCACTTTTTGAGTCAGTTTATCACTGACGTCACCAACGTACTTTTATACTATGCGTGAGACCGCTCTTATTTCTATGACACCTCGAAAGCGAAGTTTTCCATATAATCTGTTTTTGGTCGAAGCTTTTGTCCGGAGAGTTGGAAATGCGGTCAGTTATTATATGTAGGCAGTTCGGCGCATGAATCTTTGAAAGGGAAAGCTTCACTCCATGGGTGTGTTGCTTCTACAATATGCATATGCGGTGGCAGCATTGCCTTCAGCAATTAATCATCGTTTATTATCATTTGATATTACATGAGTTTATGAAATTCTCTATTTTGACTCATGCGTGGGATCTACGCAATTCATTCTGTTTGTTCAACTTCAACCTGAATCTCTAGGGACATGAAAAGAAAAAAGAGTGTTACCGCAAAAAAAAAGAAAAAAAAAAGAGTGAACTTGGCTACCAAGAAACGTGCAGGCAAAACGTGTTCTGGACTTCTGGTTTCCGTCTTGACTCGGCTCTTGAAAGTCTTTTATCTCCGGAACCGACTCGTCTGCTGCGTTTATATGTAGCCAACGCGGATCAATCGTGAAACCGGAAAACGCTGCAACAATGGTGTAGCGAAATCGAGACCGAGGCGATCCCACAAGCGGTAGCGCTTGACACCTTCCCCCAAACATGTAGCCTCTCGCCGCAAAAATCATTACCGACCAGTAGTATAAAGCAGGCCCCACGGGATCCAGCCTATCCCCAGGGGAGGGGGAGTCCGCGACAACGAGGATGACGGGCGCGGCGGCGTGGTGCCGGTGCAGCCACTGCGGCGCCGTCCGCAGGCTGAGGGTGGAGGACGAGTTCGCATCCTGCGGCGCCTGCGGCAAGGTCCTGCTGCAGCTGCGGGGAGACGCGGACCAGCCTCGCGCGCTGTCCCCGCGGCGGAGGTGGAGGAAGAAGAGGAGAAGAGAAGAAGGCCGCGCGGCGGCGCGCGGCGATATTGGCGGAGACGGCGGCGTTGGGCGCGAACGCGGTGCGGAGTCGGACGCCGAGTCCACCGTCACCACCGGATGAGCCGCCGGATGAGGATGATGATCCGCGTGGATAGGAAGGCGGCGGCAGAAGAAGCCGTAAACCTGTAGGAGAAAATCGATTAACTATTTTCCGATTATTCACCTCGTTTCTTAATAAAGCTTGTAACGCGTGCCATGAAAGAATCAAACAAAGATCGTGGTCCAACTGAACCCTGAACGTGCCTTCAACATTTTTTTCCCCTTGGTTTGGTTCAGGACGCGTCCTAGAGTAACGCACAGCGACACGGTTTTAGGGACACGGCAACATCCAACATGCTTGTTTGTGCTGTAATACATTAGTACGTACAGTATCAATCAACATGAATAAATCGAGGTATGCCTCATTGCCTCGCGTTATAGACTCACGCTTGCGTCACCGACCAAAGCGACTCGTCGTCTTCCGCACAGCACGGATGAGAAACGAACACAAAGAAGAAAATAGATACCAGTACGGTATTACTAATTCAAAGAAGAAAAAAAAAATCCTCTTGTGAATGGCTTGCGGGCCCATCATCCAGGAAAGGCCTCACTTGTTGTTGGGCTCGCAGGGGAGTGACAGCCCGCGGAAGACAAGTTTTTGCCGAGCGCCCGAGCGGGGCCGGGCGGGAACTGCACGATCGAAGCCTCGAACGGCCTCGAGAATCCTATGTTTTTTCTTTTCCGCTAATTATCGCTAGTGGGTTAGTACTATACTTTAACTTTTCTTGTAAATAACGTCCTTGTTTTCAACCGATGTCAGACAAGGAGCAAAGAAGCAAACTCACAGGCGAACGTTCATATCAAAAGTTTTTCTTTATTGCCGATAGGAAACCAAAACTTAGACATTGGATGCAAGCTAGAGGAAATCGATTCCAAGTGCTGATTTAATTAATCCGTACAACCAACGACGTAGGTGGAATGAAAACCATATACACATGCAGGAATTCAAATCCAGCAATTCAAATGGACCACTCAACTACTCTACTCACACCTATCATTAATTAATGATGAGAAATGTAATTTCCGATCAGAATTGATTTGCAACATGCCCCATTCCAGACATGTTGGCGCCTGCTAGCTCATGATATACGGGGATTATTGGGGGAACCTGCCACGTTGGCGCTTAATTGCCGCGGTTATGCTCTCGATATCGATGGAGTTCAGATCCTCTGCACTTACTTGTTTTCTAGCACTGCTTGTTTGTTTACACGCTGCAAGACAGGGAAAATCACGGGCAAGACGACCACCAGCTCCATCCAGTCCTCTAAATTACACATGGACCGAGGCTTGCTGTCTGAACTGGGAAGAAGGAAAGCAGAACATCTTTTCATTTGCCAGTTTCATTTTCACAACTGTTGCTTCACTCAACACGGAAAACCCAAAACCTGAAGGCACACAATACAACGAATGGATCGATAGGACTGCCGAATTTGCTAAGCTCCCTCCTCGAGCTGTAATAGATGTAAAAATCTTACTTCAAACAGCCTGAGGCTGACCTGTTATAGGAATCGAAAAGACAGAAACAAGCTACTACCTTTGCAGATTGCTACGAGTACCGCAGTACCGCAGTACCACAAATTTCGGAAAGCAACAAAGCACATTTCCAACAGCAGCTCTTTGGCACTCAAATTGTACGACCCTTTCTATTATCAGATGACATTGCTTTGCCAAAAAGACATCAAACTGGAGCAAACATAAAACAATGTGGAAAGAGTTCTAAACGGGTATCATTCTTGCCTGTTGCAAACCACATTATCACGAGCGACAATGAACAATAATACATTGACCAAGGCAGTTTGAGTAGCCTCCTAGATGAATTTGACAGCATTATGCCCCCTAACCCCCAATTGAATTTACACATGAACTGCATTTGCAATGTGGTAAGCTCACATCTTCCTAAACTGAGTTTTCTGATCAATCCAATCTATTTTACAAACTTACAGAGCAAATATCACCCATTTCAGGTATTTCCAGAAGTACATGCCCCAACATCAGGTCCATGAAGTAGTGGTGGCCAATCTAGCCAACTCGGTGTATATATTTACATGCTACGGATCTTCACTCATAACAAGCTCCAATCAGGACTTGATCTTCCTCGCCTACTAGAGCACAATTAGACCAGCAGCATAGCTGAAAGATCATATGTCAAACCGTACATAATGCTTCAGCTAAAACCCGCTCCTCTGACAGATTTACACATCAACTGCACTACAATGCAGTCATCTCTAAGCCCCCATGTTCAGCTCCCCCTGATCATCCTAGTCTAGTTCATACAATTGATCAGCACAAACTTACAGATCACGGAACCAACGATCATCGATTGCAGATGGCATTGAGGAGCACATGACCCAGCATCAGGTCGACGAAATACTGGTGCCCAATCTTGCCATCTCGCCACATAAGCCTTGATGGCGCACGCCCGTAGTGCACACCGTCATTGCAACGGTTGTCGTAGTGCCAAGGGAATGTCATGTCAAAATTGTCGATCACCCCACCAGTGAGCACCCCATGTCGCTTCATCTTCTCAACAAGCACGCCATTGAATGCCTCCATCTTACTCGGATTGAATGCCAGGTCCCGGGCGTAACCCCCAGTAGCAACTGTAGTCCGGTAGAACACCCTGGGCACGGTGTGGCCACGATCCCGCACTTTAGCCATGACACCAGACCAGAACCGTGCAGCAAACTCCGCACTCTGCGTGAAGGCGCGAAAGCTGGTCCAGTAGCAACCGTCGTGCAGGCCGGAGTTCAGGATCACGACGTCCGGAACGCGGTCGTGTGACATGAAGTAGGACCGGGTGAGCGACCGGAACTCCCTGTTCCGGAGGGACTGCAGGCCGAGGTAGTTCATGCTCATGTTCCAGTGGCCATTGAAGACGTTTGTGATCCTCAGAGTCTCTGGTCCGCCGCTGGGGTTGGTGAACACCGCGTCAAATCGGCGTGCCACTGCAGAGGTGTCCGCGACACCGAGAACGAAGCTCAGGAGGTTCCGGATGGTGTCGACGTGGTTGGAGTCGCCCCAGAAGAAGAGCCACTTGCCGTCAAGGCACCGCCAAGCGGCGTCGGCCGTGAAGAGCTTGAACGAGCAGTGCGCGGAGTACACCCACCCGTTGCTCTCCAGCGCGCCCAACGGCCCGTCGCACCACGGCGCCTCGCACAGGTGCTCGGGCACCAGGCATCTGTACCGGCCGGCGGCGTCGACGTCCTCGCAGCTGTCGTTCTTGGCGAGCCGCGTCCACCGGCCAGACCAGGCGTCCCGCCCGAAGTCGGCGGCGCGACACGTCTCCAGCGCCGGGAGCGACGCGTTGCTCGGCCGGAACAGAAGGGGGACGCGCCGCAGCTCGGTTCGGTACTTGAACCTCGCGGAGGAGAACTTGAGGCCCTCGAAGCTGCGGAAGAGCAGGACGACGGTGAGGTGGAAATCCCCCGCGGCGAAGCGGGGCGCCACCTGGAGGCGGAAGGAGTAGGAGCCGTCGCCTCGGTCCACGACGGGGGGCCGCGACTTCCACGAGTCCCCGGAGAGGTCGACCTCGAAGTAGTCCCCGCCAAGGCAGCGCCGCTGGCCGTGGGCGTCGAGCGCCCAGAACGTGAACTCGTGGATCTCGGCGGCGGCGAGCTCGGCGACCTCGCCCCGCGCCGCTGCGTCGTCGAGGACCACGATGGAGACGTTGGTCGTGCGCGCGTCCCGGCACGGGGTGCCCCCGGGCGCGAGCCACCGCGCCAGGAACTCGTCGGTGAAGTTGGAGTAGGCCGGCGCGGAGAGCCAAGAAAGCGAGGCGTCCTCGCTGGCGGGCCCACCGACGCCGACGCCGACGTAATGCAGGTACTGGCGCCGCAGCCTCCTGTGCACGCCGGCGCCTGCGAGGGAGACGTCGACGGCGAGGAGCACTATGACGGCGAGGAAGGAGGCGACCGCGAGCTTCGTGGTGGAGGGGACATGCTTCTTCGGATGGTGGTGGTGGTCGCCTCCTCCGCCAGAGAGCTTCTTGGTAGCGTCGCCCGTGACGTGGGGCGGCTTCCTGGCTTCCCCGGCGGTGACGAACCCGTGGGTCGGCGGGAGGTGCGCCGACATTGCCGGGCGGGGCGCTAGTAGGGGCTCGGCGCCGTGTGGCCTCGCATGCGTCCGCGTGCGCGAATCTAAGGAAGCGGCGAGCTCGCGCGGCGCGGGGAGCAGGGCTGGTTTGGTTGGTTGGGGTCGGGGCTCGGGGTTGGGTCTGGAATGGGATGGCGGTGCGGGCGGCGTTTTTGCGCAAGGGTCGGATTGGTGCTCACTCTATTTGGGCGACATGCAATGCGACACAGATGGGAGGAGAGGACCACGGTCTTGCCGACGAACGCCGTCGGTTCTCGGTTGTGGTTGAAGAGGAGCTGCTAGTAGTAGTCCCTGTTCGACCCGAGCTGATTACAGTTGGGTCATGAATTCGCTCCGTGCTGTAGTACTACGGATAATTACAAATGCTTTTGATTGCGGTAGGGCCTCTTTGCGTTGAAAATGGGTGCACCGTACAAAACCGGTTTGCCGGGAGATGAATGCAGCAGTACTACTAAAATCATTTCATGCACCCAACAAAGAAAGATAAGTAAAAGTACTTAACCTCAAAATTCCTAAAATCTCTAGTACTATTTTTTTTCACCCCATATATAGGTGCTGCTCGTTATAGACACGCAGGGTATTCTACGCAGTTGTCGCCTGGTTCAGTACCAAGTGCAGTTGTCAACGCCGCATCTTGCTTACAAGAAATTGTTACTACTACTTGTTGACATGATTAGATTAGGCCAGAAGCACTAAGCATAGTCAATGTGAAGGATGTTGCTAGAGCCGCGAGCCATGGAGAGCACTGATTGAATACGGTATTTTTTTTAAAATAAAATGAGAGCCACAAACAATAATTCTATGTCCGGAGCTTTTGTACAGTACAGGACTTAAAAAAGAGTGTACTACAAATTTTTAATGAGTGTGTTGTGCTCGCTATTAGTTAATTTGTGTCAAGCAGTGAATCACGTGCTAAACTATATAGTAAATATATACAAACACATAATTTATCAATTTAATCCACGGTAAAGTAGTAACATCGACCAAAACTACTATGTTCTTTTAAATCTGCGTGCTACTGGTAGTAAGTTTTTTCTTCTAAATACCGTAGGACCTCAAAAGTATTTTTTTTAATTGTTTCCTTGAATTATTGCAATATGGACTATGGAGAACTGTACCTGGTTCTTTCTTCAACCCAGTACTTGAAAAAGTACTACGGCCCCAGATCATCATGGTCATGGACCGAGGGGAGTGGGAGGGAATCTGTGCTGCTGCTCTGGCGATCTGCTCTTGTTCCTCTCAATGACGCCGTAGTGCTAGTAGTAGTAGAATAGAGGATCCTATGCTGCTAACGTGGCGGGCCCTTGCTCTTTTAAGCCTTTCGAGGTTGGAGTAGCCTTGTGTTGGGGGCTGTCCTGTCCGGTTCGGTTTCTCATTTCATTCCATCGACTCGCGCACCCACCAGCCACCCTCCACACCCGTTGAGACGCGCGCCGAGGCGAGAGCCCGAGGGATGTCCTGTAGTACGTGGTGGGGGATCCCGGCCGGGCGGCGCGTCGTTCAGAGCGCGGTCCGTTCGGTTCGGTTGACCCACCTGACTCACCCCGCACCGCTTTCTTGGGTGCGCCACTGTGCCGCCTCCCGCCTTCGGTGTGCCACGCGCGGCAACGGAGATCGATGATCGGTGCGGCAGGTGGTAGTTGGTTGGCCGGCTTACCTGGCTCCTGCGGCATGTCTGTGGAGTGGAGCGGTCATGGGGATCGGTGCGTCGGCTGGCAGCTGGCGCGATCCAGGACGACGGTGCCATGCGATGGCTCGTTTTCATGAGGTCTTTGCCATCCTTTTTTCCCCTGGCCTGGCCTGGGCGTGACCGCGTGACTCCTAGGTGTTGGTTAGGAGTTAGTAGTTGGTGATAGATAGGGCGAGGGTTGGTTGGTTGGTTGGTAAAACGGTTTCTTGTTGGCAATGGTGCTGTGGTGACTGGTGAGTGATAGACTGATAGGATGGATATCTATAAATCGCCTCCAGACGGCCACGGGTCGCCGCCGGGGGTGATTTTGATTCTGTCATTGTGTGGTTTGCACCGCATATATGGTAGGTAGTACACGTGTGCGTACTTCGTCGATTTAGATACACACGCTCCGAGGCAAGACCAAGACGTCCTCGCAGGTTTTCGTACTACTACGGCCCACCCCGCCTTGCGCGCTTCGAGTTCGAGATGCTTATTTTTCAGCAGAGATGCTCCCGTAGTGTTTGTCAAAGGAGACAGGGACAAGCCTTCTCCTTCGCGCTCTCGAGCTCTGTAAAACCAGATTATTTAAGTGTCCCAGGGCGTCACGTGATTGAATTTTTCGTTAAAAAAGGGACTGCCTACTCTAATGCTGCTGTACTCGACATAAGCTAGCCGTGTGACTGTAGCTTGCCTTGGCCGGGTTCTTTTTGGTTTAGTTCTGCGGTAAATTTGCGGTGGCCGCGTGGCACAAATCACACATATACTGTAACTTCGTACAGTACAACCTTACGTTACTGGTCCCTGTTATCGTTGGTACGTACTACAAGGAGCATACAATGAATACGGCGCTGGAGTTGGTTCATCTGCTCCTGCAGGGAGGCAATAATAAGGCCAATAGTGCCATGTGCTGATTATTCCTTTGTCTCCACGGACCGTGTCCAGCGTTCCACACGTCGTTACACGCGTACTTTTTTTTTCTCGAATACGCAGGAGAGCTGCGTATCTTTGTATTAAGAGGAGAGGAAAACGGTTCCTTACAAACACCACCACCTCACTCCGAACCGAGCCGTGAGGGGTTAAATTTACATAGAGACTTAACTTAAAATAAAACAGAAAAGAGTAGCTTGACCAAACAAACTAACTAATCCTAGTCTGGATCAGCACCATCACTAAGTGTTTGTAGAGAGCTAGCTCCTGCTAAGTGCCAGAGCTGTCTCTCCGTACGAAAGTCACTTAGAATCTTTCGGATGTTTGGTTGAGCCCCTTCAAAGACACATAAATTTCTGTGTTTCCAAAGCATCCATGCCCCCAAGATGATCAGCGTATTAAGTCCTTTTCCTTTTCCTTTGCTGCTCGTTTGCGAGCTTTTCTCCACCAATCGGCAAACACTCGATCGTTACACGCGCATTGGATGTAAACAATGCAAGTTGAACAACGGTGTCCCGACTTAGGAAAATACAGTATACTACTACTAGTAGTACCGTATTTCTCGTGGCTAAAAACTTCGCGTAAATCGGGGGTACATTCCGAACTCACGCGTGTATCCTGCGCTGTTGTGCAAGGGAAGAAATGGCGGTCTATATGAGTCCCGGTTCAAAAAAGGAGGAGGAAAAAGGAAACGGTGGTGTATCCTGCGCTGTTGTGCTCAAGAAGAGAGGCCAAGAATGGAAGGGAGCATATCGCGGAGAGCATGCTTTGACAGCTCTCGAGTCTCGACCATACTAGAGACGCGTAGGCATCAATTACGGGATTCGCGGCGAAGGCGGACGAGACGAGAAGCGGTGTGGGCAGGTTCGTATTACTGTATATCACCGACTGCCCCTGCTCTAGCCGACGTCTTTTTCTCACTTGTTGGCTTGCTCCTCGGCTTGCTTTGCTTCTGCCGGCCAAGCTACTACCTTACAGCAAGCGTCAGCCGGATCCTGTCTCCGTCTGTTTCGTTCCCGTGCGCACGTGCCCTGCCCTCTCTGTAAGTTAGCACATGACTAATTGGGCGGCGCATCGTGGGCGGGCACCGTCGATCAACGAACGATTCGACCTCCTTCCTTTTGGACCGGCCTCGTGGTCGTTCCTCCCGTTTTCAGGCCCTGTTTAAGTAAGGGTTCCGTTTGCTACTTTTCTCCGCTTTCAGGCCCTGTTAAGTAAGGGTGCCGTTTGCCTTAGCAAAGCCCATAGAACCAAACAAACAAAGGCCCGGCCGTGGTTAGTGGCATTCAGGCTTAAAGCCTGCCAAACATACACGCGTCGTGTCCATTAGGCCCAAAAGGTAGTAGTAATTCAGAACCCATGGCGTAGGCGCACGTTTCCATTTTTCGCTGTTTAACACGAAGGGAGATGGCGATTCGTTCCAAAAAAAAAAAAAAAAAACGAAGGGAGATGGCGACGCAACGCGCCGTGTTCGGTTTGACGTCCGCTCTCGAACCTCATCTTGTTCACGGCATTTCCTTTATTTTTTCACTCTTTAGATGGACTAGGACGCTTCCGGCGATAGTTTTTGACATGGTTCGGCTGGTTGCAAGCAACATCGTTTTGTCTGACTGGATTCGCTGACGACATGGCCATCGAATCGACCGCGGAAACTGGGCTTGTGCCCATGCACTAGACTGCAACTTGCCACATGCATTTCAGTTTCAATTTCAATCATGTAACAAAATATACATATAGTATGTTCAAACCCCGATGAGACGGAGAGAGAGAGACGAGTACGACTCCTGCATGTTTGCTGTCTCCAGCGAACGGGGCCGCCGGCTTCCACCATGCTATGCTGGTGCTGGTGCGGTCTGTCGACTTCGGCCCTTGCACCGGTTCGTCGCTGCACGCACGTTCGAGCGCGGCCGACACCTGTTGACCTGCATCCGTGGAGACGGAGCTCCGAAAAAAAGAATCCAAAGGGATCCGCGCCGACGACGCCAACGCCGTGGCCAACGGATTCACCATCCAATCAGACGACGCGAGAGCTGGAGCCCACCCAGGTGAGGGACAGCAGCAGGCAGACCGCACGACGAACACGGAGTCCCATGTCACGGGGAGCCGGCATTGTTTTTTAAAATTTTCCAGATCTGCGTAGCGTACATACATGTTCCTACTAGAATCCACACACGATTGGGGATTGCCATTCCATCGTCGTCACCAACCATCCATATCCGCGCACAGGCAGGCCACAGAGCGGAACGAAAAGACGAGGAGGCAAGCAGAAAAACCAAGTTGTATCAATCATTGCTGCTCGTTTCACAATTCCATTCCAATCCAATCTCTCCTTTTTTAATACCATTGCTACTACCAGTAGTAGTACAATCGATTGAATTCATATTTCTTCATCTTACAAAAATGGGGGGAAGAAATAAAGAGGAAAAAAGAAATTACAATTAATAAATCGAGCTAGGCACCAAACAACTCATCACGCACGCCAAAACCACTAGCTTACTGTACAGAGAAATTTATTTGTTTGTTGGTGTGGTGGTGCGGTGCCCCCATACTCTGGTTACTACTCCCTCGAGGGTGCCTCCGATTATACATTAACCCCGGGGTAGTAACTATATGGTTATTTATTTTTTATACCATACGTATAAGAATAGTAGTACTAGTAGTAAAAATAATAAGAATTATTAATAATTAAAGAAGTTTCACTGACTTTTTCGCCGCTGTTGCTTCTGGAGTTAGTCGTGGTGATTCTTTTCCCATTTTTTTCCTCTTTCTTTTTCGTGATCGTTCATCGGATGAATCACGAGGAGCGCTTCTTTGTGGGCGCGCCGGCGGCCAGCGCGTTGTTGGCCCCCGCCCGCGCCTTGCCGGCTGCGGCGCCCCTGTTCTTGCCCTTCTTCTTGTGGTGCCCGGCGCCGGGCGTGGACCGGGGGATGAACACGCCGGTGCCCTTGCTGCCGCACTGCTGCTGCTGTTGCTGCCACGCCCTGGCGCTGGCGGCGGTGCTGTCTCCGTAGCTGGCGGCGTGGTGGAACAGCGTGTAGGCCGGTAGTGGCGCTACCATCGACGCGCTCCGCTGCTGCTGGTGCACATGGCCGAATCCCTGTCATCGTTAAAAAAAGAAGAGAGGAAAAACAGAGTCAGATTAGCTGTGTCGCAGTGCTCGTGTCGAGCGGTGCACCAGTCCGCCCGCGCGCACATGACGTGATGCGATCATTCATGGCAAACTTTATGTACTACAGTACTACACTCGGTTTAATTAATTAAATAAATCGGTGGATGATAGCATCAGTAGAAGGAGCTCGTCGAATGCAGGACAACTCCTCTGTCACGGGCAACTTGCGTTTGCGTGCATGCGAAGATGCATTTCATCAGCGCCGGAGGACGGGATCTTGTCACGGATCGAGCGGGGAGACGCTTGCTGTGAGTAAACAAATAGGAGAAATATTCGCGCCAGGATGATGTGTAGTGGCCAGCGCCGGCAGGCAGGCACGGGTCGCGTGCGTGCATGATGATAAGGAGGTGTTGTGTGCAAGCAAGAAAGTTTCGAGTACTACTAGCAGCACTCGACACTCATCATCAGAAGACATCAAGTCCGAGACGCCCAAGCAGCCTCAACCTCGATTACTCCTACTACTGCTGCTGCAACTTGGTCAATTCGATGACGATGATATTTATATGCCTGTAACTGTAACTTAACCGCATATTTTGGAACTAACACCAATGATCTGCCGCTGATGATTAGAGCGGTTAACTGGCTGGCGCTGCTAACCACCTGCCGGCGGTGGCATGTGATGTGCGGATCCCGCGGAGAGAGAGATAAAGCTATACTAGGCGGCAAGCGGCTGTAGCGACGCGGGCCGTGGACAGCCGCGGGTGGCTGGTGGTGCACTGGTGCGAAGGAGTACCTTGCAAGTTTCTAATTCAGGAACCGAACGGCTAACGAAAGTGACGTTGCCGCTGGCTGCCATCGGTCGAAGGCCCCAACACCCACGGACCCCACACCGCTGCCTACAGCTTAAGCTTAGCGATAATGCCTCGGAAAAAATCAGCTGTTCCGTTCCGTGTCTTCTTTTGGCCCCCTGCCCCCATTGCCACTGTGGAGCGGCAGTGGTGTGTGTGGTAGTACTAGTAGTAGTGCTGGTACTGCCACACCGCTGATGCCGACTATAGTTGCTACTGGTCGACCTGTTTACCGGCCGATGATTGTTTCACGTGGAATGGAACAAAAGATTCTTTAGAGATTCATCAAGTGGAGATTTTTATATTTGAACGAAATTCAAATGAAGCAAGAAGATTCCATCGAAATTCACTTGAGTGGAATTTGCTAGCAAGGCCTGCTCTGCTCTGCTCACTTCCGGTTCGATCAAACCGGGCACTGAACTGAACACCTACCCACCCCACGGAATCTAATCTGTGATTTCTTCGACCCGGCCCGCTTGTCAATCAGTACCACGGCTTGGTGGTGGGGGTCTCAGGGGAATTCGGAGGTGGCAATTGCAATTGGACGGAACGGGAATGGTATCATCCCCTCCTGTAAACGGTGCGGTCCGTTTTCCCGGGAAAAGGCTGCTCCCTTTCTTCTCCTAATGCACAGGCACTAGCTGACGCATCACGAAAGATACATCTGCACTCATTATCAGCGAGTACTAGTAGTAGAGGCTCCTGATGCGGTAATGCTTATCCTTACAAAAAAATTCTGCGCGTAGGAGTATGTATGCCGCGGCCGGGTCAGCGCCGCAAGTGCCTGCCAGCGACAGCAGATACACGCGGTTTCTGCGGATGCTAATCGAGCTGCGGCTAGTTGGCCATGACCACGACGATTGGTGAGGTGAGGAGGAACCCATGCTCATGGTTTCAGGAAAAGGAAACGCATACTACTACATGGTGGGCTTGTGTTTTTGTTTATCGTGATGAGAAGTGGTCGTCTTGTTTTGTTCATCTCCCCTTTGTGGATGGAAGAACAGGCTACAGAGAGAGGTTTGGTCTGGTTTGGTGCGTTTCCTCTCCGTTCGGTTTTGGTTTTGGTCCACAGGTTGAGTGTACGCGAGTGTCAAAGCTTAGTAGTCATGTGTGTGCGCGGTGGTTCTCTCTGCAAACACCAACCAACTAACAACCGGGACCGACGAGAAGCTCCAGAACCAACCCCTACCAACAGAAGCGTAGCTGGCTCGAGCTGCTAGGCGAGCACACACGTGCGCGCACATGCCGCCCCCCCCGGACGACGGAACGGAACTTAGGAGAGAAGGGTGCGGGCGAAGGGCTCACCGGGAGGGGCGCGGCGGCGGAGGGGATGAACTGCGCCGCGGCCGCGAAGTCCGCGTCGTCGTCGTCGGTGATGAGGAGCGATATCTGCTTGCTGAGCTCGGCGAAGAACACGTCGTCCTCCAGCATCTCGAACTCCATCTCCTCCTCCGCCTAGGCTGCTGTGCCGAGGCGGTGATGAGGCCTGAGAGCGCTACGGCGGCAATGGGATGGGGGGCTGTTGTTGTGCGAGAGCAAAGGTCAGGAGGGGAAGGAAGGCGGCAGCACAGAAGAGAGGAGGCTTTTGCGGCGCGGGGGTGGGCTGTTGGCCTCTGGCGCTCAGCCTGAGGAGCGCCGCTTTTAATAACCGCTTTCCGGTCGGTGGTCAGTTTTTCTAGGAAGGCTGGCTGGGGAGTGGGGAGGTCGGCCAGGCCCGGAGGAGCAGAGGCAGAGCGGTTGGCCAATGCCTGCTCGGAAAGGACGTGGGTCCCACGAATGTGGGGGGAGCCCCCCCCCCCCCCCCCTGCACATGTTCGCAATCTGCTCCGTTCTCTGCGCTGAGCTGAGCCGTCCAGGAAGTGCTGCTGCCCTCGTCATCCTTGGCTTCTCTTCTCAGCTCAGGCTACGCTCGATTCCGCAGTTTTTGTTTTCTCCCAATTTTCCAAAGCTTTGCATCGGGTCGGACCAGTTTGAACCGCAAGTGTCCCGTTGTCTGGTGATCTTAGACGGCACCCGGATCGCATGATCAACAACCATACGTAAGCGCAACCTTTCCCCTAGTAGAAAGCGCAAGACCAAAACGAAGACCATATAATAATACGCGGTACGAGTCCGCGTAATACAGGAAGGATTATTGATGAGAGAAGAAGAAAGGGACCGGCGCTTCAAGTGCAGCGCGCGTTATCCAGTATCCATTCCACCACATCCCGTTCGCGACGAAAGCGCGCGGATGAGGCTGCTCCGGCGCCGAGGCGGCCACCGAAGCCGCAGCCAGCCAGGCCGCGATCGGGGCCCGGAATTACGCTGCCCACATGACATGCCCTCGACCGCGAGGCGCCAGGGTGGCCGGCCGGCCGGCCGCACGGGGCAGCGCCTTTTTCACCGCCGCAGCGGCGCACGTCATGTCGTCGTGGTAGGCCACGCGCTCACACGATCAGAAAGAAAGAAAAAAGGCAGCTGCCGTATCATATCACGTCCAGCCAGCCGTCGCTCGCCTGCCCGGCAGTAAACACAGTGTTGGGTTGGGCTGGATGCCTTCTCTGCGTGCGCTGTACTCGCGTGCGCGAATTATTGGTCCCTTCTCCCTGCTCCCTGACCTGATCTGACGGGATCATCTTCAGAGAATCCCAGGGATTTGATTAAGCGGTGAACAAATTAACCGGCATCTCCTCATCAAACTGGTAGTAGTAGTAGTAGTTAGTACTGCTAGTAGGTAAATTATTGTGTGGGACGGCGACAGTGGGTGCCGTCGTGGGCTGCCTGGCCGTACTCAGGGCTGCGAGCGATGATTGGCCGTGCCGGCTCTTCGCTGAGTCCTATCCAAAAACGAGGCGAAACGGATTGGGTGGGGTTTCGGATGGGTCAGCACTCAGCAGCAGATGAATAAACGGAGTACGTAGCGTGGAGACGAGCGGAGCAAGCAGAGGCCGCGCGCACTCCACGTCGACCTGCTCCGCTGCCTGGCGCCTCTTCTCTCCCACTTGGCCGGGGCCGCGGCGGACCTGACCTCACCTGAGGTCAGCATCCGATGTACGTATATGTGGAGGCGGCAGCGCAGGTCCACCAGCTTCATTGACACACAACGACGAGGCGGCGGTTGTGTGGCTGCCGTGCCGTGCGTGGGAGCGGTTTGTTGTCCGCGCGCGGGCGGGAGCTGCTGCCGGGACCGGCCGGCCGACTCGTTGGTTGCCGTTGGTTTTGGTTTTTTGGTGTGTGGTTCGTTGGCCAGCCGACGACGCCCGCTTGTTGTATACGCCAGGCCGCGGGCAGGCGGGCGGGTGCCGACGGCGACAACTAACACCAGCAGGGAGGATGGCTGCCGCTACTTGAGCATGTTATGTGTTGTTATCGGCACTCGCCAGGCAGCAACGACGGAGGGGGGCCCTATCAGCCAGGATTCTCAGCTCAGCGCGCTAAACATGCGCATGCGGCCACAGCCAGAGCCAGCCCGTCCCCCGGCGTACGGACTGATAAGGGGCCTGTTTGTTTCAGCTTATCTGGGTCTTGCTTATCAGTGTAGCAGGCTTTTCTGAGTAGCCTGCTAATCAGAGAAGCAAGAGTCAAATTAAGCAGGACGTTTGGCAATCTCGCTTATTTTCATCAGATTATCAATTTGAGTGTAATACCTCATTTTTTATAGAAATTTGAGGAGAAGTGAACAATTGTAATAACCAAACGAGTTTGTTAAATAGATGTAAAAAGGATTACAAGTTATATTAGCATAATGTCATAATACGATCCTCTAGTGATTAAGCATAGCAAATATCAATGGTTCATAAAACCATTGCTGCAGCAATAGCATCTCTAAAAGCACCCATATCGAAGTCATCTCCTCCTACTGTCGTCCCTTGGTGCATACTAGACTGTGATGGATGAGCCTCATCATTGACACTAGTGGACTCAAAATCTGCATCATATAGAGCATGATCTCGAATAAAATTGTGAAGGACCATACAAGCAACAATAATTTTTGCTTGCTTGTCAATTGGATAACTAGGCAAGTCCCTTAGAATGCGTCACTTCATCTTTAGAACTCCGAATGCCCTCTCAATCACATTTCTAAGGGAGGAGTGGGCTTGATTAAATACTTCTTTGTATCCCACTGGTTGGTGATCCTGCCATTCTGTCACATGATATCTCTGGCCTTTGTACGGTGCAAGAAATCCTTCTCTATTAGGATATCCAGAGTCAACAAGATAGTATTTCCCTTCAGGAGGGTGCGGAAAATCATCTTTATATGTGAGCTGTGTATCCAATAAAACCCTAGTATCATGCACCGAACCAGGCCAACCGGTGACTGCAAATGTGAACCTCATATCAAAGTCACAAACAGCCATAACATTTTGTGAAACATAACCATGGCGGCCAATGTACTTTGGTTGCTCACTTAATGGCACAGTGACAGGTATATGGGTGGCATCAATAGCTCCTATGCAATCTTTAAAATATGGCCAAAATTTTTGTTCTTATAGCTTGTGATGAACTGTGTTATAGTCTGGATCTCTAGGCTTTATCATTTGCTAAGCCATTCTAACAATTGCTTCAAGTACTTGTGCAAACTTCCTACTTATAGTTTCTAATGAGCGATGAAACTTATTCTTGCATTGCCGCAAAGATTGAGGTGCACCACAAGTCCAAAAAAACATTGCTAATGCTTCCTTGCTACACATTTTCCTAGATGATTTCAATCCATATTCTTGCACCAACGTGTTATGAAGGTGTAAGAAAACTGACCTTGACATTCTGAACATATTAAAGCACTCTTCTGGATCTTGCAATGTCACTTCCACCCACTGGATACCTATCATAATCGGAACTTCACCCACTGGAATGGCTTCTTTCTTTGAACCATATGATCGCATGTAGTCCTAGCAAGCATTGCCACCATAAAATCATCATCATCAGATTCTTCATCATTCATGCTTTGAACAGACGCATTGTTGGCATTAGATTCAGTAGAGGCAGTAGAGGTACTCATCCTATGCACAAACCCAAATTTATTATTGCAACAACTCGCGTACAAGATCTCAACTATTGGTATAAAGTAAATATTACAAGTCTCAAGAAAACAGTAGTGGAAAATTGACGGTACAAATCTCAACTAAAGTGTCTCAGCCAACGAAAACAAAGGACAGACTAATACTACAACATCCACACTAGTGCTTCTTCCTAATCTCCCAGGCCCTCCTCAGCCAATTCAGTCTCCCACTTGCTGTAGTCAGTGTGATGAAGACATCACGGTTCTCCTTTTTCTGAAGAAGTTGCGTGGCATAAAAGTGTTCATCACTCTCTTCCCCTGCTCCATCCTCGATGACTTGGCCCAACATTTTTGCAATCTCTTCTCTCACAGGGTCTACAACTTGTGAAGTAGCTGAACTTCTGCTACTTTGCGCTTTCAGTTCATATGCGTCAACCAAACGCTTCATGCAATGGTCCCTAAAATTCTTCTTCTTCTTCCCTGTAGGTGAAACTGGAGCTGGCCTTTTTTCTGCCCTTCGTTCTGCACTCGTTGGGGGCTGTTGTGTACCACCAGAAGCCTCATTGGCATCACCCTGTGCATTACCCTCACCTTGCTGACCATCATTTGCAGCCCCTGTAGGAACATAGGAAGTCTCATTTGTAACAATAATACTTTCAAACATGATTCGCATTTGATCTTCATGCTCGAGGGGTGCCATTTTAAAACATATACAACCTGGCATTGCCTACAAATTAGATGTAAAGAAATTAGGAAGCAACTTCACTAAACACAGCAAGTGATGTTCAAATTAGACAAAACGAAACTAATTACTCACCGCATTCTGTTCCTCCCACCAACTATCATCAGCCACAATGCAACCAGTCAGAGGATCTCTACCCAAACCAGTAGCTCTCATATTCAACGTCTTCCACTGAGTATATTTTTTCTTCAGTACATCCCATCTGTTCTTCATCTGTACTTTAGTGTTAGCCCTCTTGGTACGTTCATAAAATTTCCTCACAAGATTTGCATATCCCACAGAATTCAAGCATTGTTGCGGTCGATTGTGGGCAATGACTTCTTCCACACAAATTTCATTAAAAACAGTGGCAGCAATCCTATCCCATCTTGCAACAACCTTTGATGGCTTCTCCATGCAAAATTACTACAACTAACAACTATCAACTACAATACGGAAGGACATAGATTGTTCTAGACAGAGGGATGGATTGAACCTGCTCGAGGACGAGGGATGCGGAGCTTGGAGCTTGACGAGGACAGGGGCGCGCGTGGATCTTCAGTAGGGGCGCCAATTTGCGGAGTGGATCCTCCCTCTCGAAAACGAAGATTTGAAGTCTGCCAAGGGATTCAGATCAGGCGAAAAAAGATTTGTTGCTTACTTGCTTGATAACAAAAATCAGATTGATAAGTTTTATGATGCACATTCACAGTGAGAACAGCCATCGCTCTGCTGAAACCAGAGAAGAGCGTTTCTGAATTTGTTTCATTGCATATCTTCACTATTGTAAATGGATTGTGAGGATATGTATTATCATTCAGTAATTGACCACTCCAATATGATTTCAGAGAAAAATGAGTTGACGCTGCCTGTATTATATACCTGTTCGTCATTGGCTTAGCCCCCTCCTATACCTGTCGATCTACTCCCACCATACTCGGTGGGCACAGTACAATTGTGCACCAAACGCTCCAATTCAATTCAGCCCCTATGCTAAGTGACAAGGACACCCAGATACTAGCATGCAAGATGCAATTGTACAAGGAACAGCCAACTATGGCCAATTCACTAGTAACAGACAGGGAGTAATTTCTACTACTACGGTGCAAATAATAAGCTGACCAGAGCCAGGTGATGCAGTAGTTAGTAGTAGTAATGTCACTCACATCTGCTTCTGTTCGCTGTGGAGGTAGGACTTCTTGCAGTACTCGGAGGCGGAGTAGAGCTGCGGCCGCAGGTTCTTGAGCTCCTGCACGCAGACATGACCACCACCATCAAGAACCGAGAAACAAAAAGGACTCGCCGGATCGACAGAAGAAGAAAAAAAATCATCCTTCTATTTTCATGTGTGGTGGGGGGATGGGGGGATCTGGGCCTGTAAGCGGGAGGGAGGGAATGCAGGAAGCAGAGAGATGCACCCCCGCACCTGAAGGTCGTCCGAGGCGGCGGCGGCGTCGAACCAAGCGGCGGCGGCCCGGGATTTGGAGCTGCTAGGATTGGGGCGCGCAGGAGCAAGGGCGGGGCGGGGCCTGCCGACACCGCGGCGAAGCAGGCCAGGCCGGGGCGGCGTCGTCCGAGGCGGCGGCGGCGTCGAACCAAGCGGCGGCGACGCGGGATTTGGACGAGCAAGGTTGGGAGAGGCGAGAAGCGAGGCGCTTATCCTCGTATGCGTGCGCGAGGTGCCGGTTCGGGAAAAACGAGCTTGCAGCGCAATGCCCCGGCGGAGAAACGCGAGCGACTGAGTTAAGCAGGAAGTAAGCGGCGCGTTTGGGTAGGATTGTTGCTTATTTCCATCGGTAAGCAAGCAATAAGCGGAAACAAACGCTGCCAAGGTGCCGTCGTCGGCCCATCTCCTGGCAGTCGGCAGCGTAGAATCTCAGGGCCGATCAGAGCGGTGGCATGCCGAAGTTCTTGGAGCCAAACTGAGAGATGCGAGGTTGATTTGATTGGCCTGCGGGATAGACGAATCACGTAGTACGTGAAAGCAAGCACAGTACTTATCAATCCGTAGTACGTGAAGCAAATACAGTACTTATCTCCATGGATGATACTCCCGTACAAAGCGACTGGTTTGGTGTATCGGAGCGTCTCAATCAAAACCAAAAGCAGAAAGAATGAAGCGCTACCACTACCAGTGTCAAATGGACGCTTATTTATCCACCTTTTGCAATTAGACTGGATGCTTTTTCAGAGTACTAGTACTACCACTACGGTACGTAACTCGCTACAGCACCTGCCGTACCATTGTAGTGTACATGCATTAGATATGGTGCCATTGTTTTTGTTTTTTCAGAAAGAAATACTGTGCAAAGGCCGACTCATTGACAACGTTGCTATTTTAGTTTTAAAACTATCATGACGTTGCGAGAGATGGAGTTCTAGTTAAAGAGTGGAGGTATAGTAATTGTATAAGATGAGGAAAGTGGGACACTAGCATTTGAACTTTCAAAGGCTCAAAAAAAAATTGGAACTTTCAAAAAGTAACAATACCCATTCACTAATTATCGCTAACCACATGCTTAGAGAGGTTTATGGATAATCAGCAAAAAAAAGGCTCTCCATTCCATCGATCATCTGATCACTCTTCAATAAAATGACTCAAACAATTTATTTCAATCTCCCAATGAAAAGCAATTCAGCAGTCATGTCAGACAACAGGCCGGTAGGCCAATCATAGTTTAGAGTATATACTCCTACAAACTAAGTAAAAACTGCAGGTGAATATTAGATGGAAGCTCACTAATATACAAGACATTTCCCTCTAAATTTCGGTATAACACATACCATTAGTATAGTTTTCTTATATTTTTATTTTTATTTTTTGTCACCTACCACGAGTACAGTTGATATATCATGTAGGTAGAACAGAGAGAGAGTTATAGTGAATCTAGTAATATGCACTGAGCCCTGATGCAACTACCAGAATTTGCTGCCAGTTGGAATTAATAGGACAGAATTCACCATATTTTAAGCTCCAAAAGGATCAATCAACAGCATGCCATACAATTAAGTGTAGGATGGCTGGAAGGGCGTTGGTACATAAGTGTGAATCTCCATTAAGCAACATGCAAATATGTGAACACAGAGGGTTAAAAAAATATTTCACATGCTAAAATTAGCTCGGTAAAAGGCAGTGTGAATGTATAAAAGGTTTGGTTTCAGAAACCAATGTTCAAGCTATATTATAAGGACCTGAAAAATTCAAGAGCCAAAGTGCTAATTGACGACATAACGATTCGCCAGTAGAACACATCATCAAAATCAATTCATTAACATAACTATACACCTCAAAGCTGATGTTATTTTACATAGTTATGGACAGTAAGACAATACAAGGCAGCAACAACTATACCAGTGAACCCCCTTTTACGACTCAGAATTTTTAACTTTGATCTCCATTAGCTTCTCAACAGGCTGTCTGCATATGGGACATTTATTTGACTGGAATCTTAGAGCTTTTGCACACTCGCTGCACATACACTGGATAGCAAAAGACCAATCAGAGAACAGGATTAAAAGAATGAAAGTGAGAGCGTTTGAGAGAAAAAAAAATGAAAGTGGGATATAGCAGCGAACAAGTATAATACAGAAAGTCAGGTACTTACCAAATGCCTACAAGGCATAACAGCAGTGTCCCTAGGCTCTGTCAGACAGATGACACATTCCTTCCCCGTGTCATCATCATCAGCATTGTGAACATCAGTGTCAGTGGAGTTCACAATACCAAAAATTTCTTGTAGCTCATACCGCACTCCATCAATCCATAAGATTTGCTTCACAACTTTGACTCGAAGGTCATCATTATGTTTCTCAATAACAGCAAGAGTTATTTGTGCACGAGTGGAGTTTACTAACTTATCACCTTCCTCAGGAGATGGATAAGATTCTGCATATACTACCAGTGGGAAAACTTCCCCGGAAGGATTTGAAAGCTCATCCAGAGAAAAGAATCCCAGATCAACACCAGAGCCTGAGGGCTGGACGAACCTTTGGGTCAACCCTTTCTGGAAGGGTATCTTTGTTGGTGTCTGTAGCTCTGAATAAATTGAAGAAAAACAACAGTCTTTTTCTTCTTTGGCGAAGTAATAGATAGTCACACTGCAAATAAATGGGAATACATTCAATTGCTTGATCTGCGACGTTAGATGAAAATTTATCATCCAAACTAAATAGAGAATGAAGCAGGCACTAAAGGTTTCCCCCTACAATGCTATTGACAACAATTGTGAAATGTAATACCCAGACTGTGTTATAGTTCGAAAGGAGAATGTTTGATTTAAAAAGTACTCCAATCTTACCACAGTTCATGTTTCTTCAGACTTTAAACAATATTAAGCTATATAACTTGATCTATTACAAAAGTGTGATTAAAATAAAATAAAAATAAAACCCATTGACATAATTCTAGCCCATATCCAGATTCGCATTTCCCAGTGGTAGCATACTAAGGGTGTGTTTGGTATAGATTCTTTAGCAAACAACTCCTCTAAAAATAGCTCCTTCTTAAAAAGTAGCTCCTCCAAAAAAAACAGCTTCTATTATAAAAATGTTTGGCAAAACAACTTCTCTTTTAGCTCCTAATAGAAAGTTGAATGGAAAAGTCATGAGAAGCTACATTTTTAGTGCTTTTAGCTCCTAGTACAAATTAGAGAAGTGATTCTTGAGATGGAGGTGTAGAAGTGCTCTTCTAAAAATGTTTGGTAAATTTTTTAGAAACGTTGAAGCAGAAGCAATTTTAGAATCTATAACAAACACACACTAACATCAGGCTTATATGGTTGTTGCAATAACACAAACAAGACATTGTACCAAATGGGATGAACATCTAAATTCTAATACCGTGTAATTTGCAGTTCTATAATTCACAATTACAAGTGATATTTTTCTGTAGCCACGTTCGGACTTTCCACACGGTGTAGGGCACCCGACTAAGCTAGTACGTTCTAAATTGTAAGCATTAATTATAACTACGACTCAACTCCCAGTAAGCAGTAGCCATAGACCGAATTCAGACCAGCCAAACCAATCTAGCATCCCACAGTTGCAGGACCAGATGCAGAGCGGCCCCCAAACCAACGCGAACTCACCTGCCATCAGTCACCGCATCGAAGGTGAAGGCGACGAGGCGGCGGTCGGGATCGGCGTCGTCGGGCACGAGCCTGATGGTGTCCTTGTGCAGGTTGACGTCGTTCTTCACCTTCCGCGCCTGCTTGTGCTCCACGAACTCGGGCGGGGGGCCCAGCAGGGCGGGCTGCTGCTGCTGCTGCAGCTGCGGCGGCGGCATGGGCGCCGGATGCCACGGGCCGTGGTACGCGTGCGGGGGCGGCGGGAGGTGGTAGTAGTACGAGGAGGACGCGGGAGGCGGCGGCGGAGCGGGCCGCTGGTTGTGCAGCGGTGGCGGTGGAGGTGGGTGGTAGTGGTGGTGGTGCGGAGCGGGAGGAGGCGGAGGCGGGAAGGAGGAGTACCGGTGCGGCGGAGGAGGGGGCGGAGGCGGCGGGTAGTAGTCGTCGCGGCGGCGACGGCTGCTGGAGGAAGCGCCCATGGCCGCTTAGCGGGGCCGGTGAGAACTGACTGAGCAGGTCAAGGAGGATTCGGAGCCGCGGATTCGAGTGACGCGTGCGGAGCAGGGAGGAAGGAGGAGGACGAGGTCGCGGAGGGTTGCTTAGGCGCGTCGCGGAGGGGGTGGACGGGGAGGGGGCGGGCGGTGCGCGTCGTCGCGGTGGAGTCGGTAAGCCTGACGCTGATGCAGACGGGGCAGCCGAGGAGGAGAGAACTCCGGTACTGACTTTTTCACGGCTGCTTCGTGGTGGACTATCACTGGTGGCATTAATTCAGCAGTTCACCGTCCCCGTCCCCAAGGTTGCGCTTGAGCAGTTGCGCGCGCGTTGGTGCTGAATCCTGATGCTGGTCGCCGTCGCTGTTGGCGTGTTGGGTGTATCGGCCGATGGCGAGGGGTGCTCGGAACAGTGTGGATCGGCAGGTGCTGTGGATGTGCCATGTCCACCACATACATACTGGGTGAGAACTGAGAACAAGTGTAACGTGAGGACTGACAACATCGTAATCCATTAGGCGAGAGAGTATGGCAACTACGATCAAGTTCGTTCCTGCGCCGGTAACCGAAAAAGTTACGTACTCCCTCTAATCTTTTTTTATTATCGTCGTTTAGCACAAATTTGATTTGAACAGCGACAATAAAAAACGATCAAAGGGAGTACCTCTCGTTCTGAGTTCAATTGTAGTAGTCCTTCCTACCTGAGCATACTCACTCATATGACCATATTTACAGGATCCGATGTTGAAATTTTATGGGTAAACTCCGATGAAAACAACGGTGGATTTGCCACGAGATCTCCCGCTGATTCTCACCGGCTGTGCATCCTGATGAGCCATTTCCGTATGTTTTGTTTCTTATTCAATGCTCAAAACAGTCGATCTGTTAGGCGAGCCTTGACTTGGTTGGGATGTATCCTCACTCAGTATAGATGACTCGTCCCATGCGATGATGGATAGAGTAGCTTTGCATTATAAAGGAAAAACATTGGAGCCCCGTACGATTAACAAGAAACATTTCTGTCTAATATATACTTCTATTACAAACACAACCCACTAAGACAATTCGCTCAACCCACAAGCAGCCACATCACCCCAATTCTTTTCAACCATCGGATCTTTCATCCCATTTACATCTCACCGTCCATTAATTCTGTTTTCACTCCTCTCTTACAATTAATCAACAGTAGCAGTTACTGTTACTTGGCTTTTCACTTATCTCACCGATTTATGAACACAATGGTTCAACGTCATGACATTTAGTATTCTTTATAATATTATGCAACAGAAATATGCTACCATTATAATTTTATAGCCGTCCATTTTGTTGTTCCCTTCCCAATTTGTTAATGCCGCTATTAATCTGCTTATAGTTTCCTCACTCAACCATGTGCGTTCTTAATCTCCTTGAAATTCTCAGAGATGGCACGCACCGACAGCCGAACGGTGATGCCATGCAAAGATGTGTGTATCTCATTTACCTATTCTTTATATACGCAGATCAGCAGACTAACGTGATAAGGACACTAATGGCCATTAATCCTCCACCAAATACTCATCTTAGCAATTAGCTTGCGTAAAAAAAATTGTAAATCATGCACCACAACACTACTCTCAGTAACCGATGGCATTATGCCTAAAAAGTAACTCATGGGATCAATGGCACTAATCTCAACAATCAAGCTCGCTTGCTATCTCCTATATATAGCTGCCTGCACAATATGCAAGTGTCAGTAGTCACCTTGGCAATGGTGAGTTCCATAGTCATAGTATTTGGTTGATTAAACAATATATATACTTGAATAATATTTGATTTTGTTTGGATGCAGAGCAAAGCAGGAGACAACTTAGAGTCTCTAGGCTATGTTGTTATATGTACTTCTTTACGACATGTTAGTCTATCCAATCATCATTTGTAATAGTTTACTCATGTGCATATAAATAATATGTAATGCTTCTAGGCTAGAACTACCCACCGTGGTAGATGGGATGAAAATAAGCACAAAGAAGCAAAATTATGTCAAAAATCCATGTGAAAAGATCCTTACTATCGTGGAGGTATTTCATAAACAATTGATGATATTTTTAAAAGTTAAAGTGCATGTGGACAAAATATGACAATAAATTCCTAACACGTTTCTATTTTTTTCTCAAATTTCTGCAGCATCGCGCGGGGTTATCAACTAGTTATTGTTACAGGCACGTACATGGATAACTGAGTCAGTTACACATGACATTATGTCAGTACATGCTGACCCATCTTTAGCCCACTCATACTACGTATACTATTTGATGATCAGTTATAACTATAGTTTGAGTCCTCCCCGGTCTACATAAAATTAATTCTCCAGACATTTCCAAAGCATTTCGTGCCATGGAGAATTTACAAACCCAGGCAAGGTAACATGTTAACCATGTGATCCGCTATAAATTTATAAAACACCTCGACCTATCTATTTTTTTTCACGAATACATAGGAGGAAAAAAAGGTTGGACACAACACTGCCTCTCGACTTGAAGAATTATCTTATTCGCAAAAAAAGTGTTGCACCCGCCAGCATCCAGATTTGCTGCACTTAAAAGGGACAGCTGGATCTCTGTGTTGGTTTAATTTGTCAATTAAGGTTCAATTGTTCCAGCCTCAGTCCAATCAGCAAATCGAACAGAAGCGTTAGCTGTACGCTTCAGATCATAATGCACTATGGTGCTAACGGTAAGCACCGATTGACGTTCCCCAACCATATGTTGCCACCCCAAAAAATTTCCAGTACATGCTTCTCTTTCTAAAAGGCCAAGACCGGAATCATGTTATCTTAAAATACAGATAAACATTAGTAGCAAAGTAAGAAAGTACCTAGTGGCGGCACCATCATAACCACCGTATGTTCTTAACTTGGTCTTAAGCACCATATCTCCTCAAAACTTTGCTAAGCGCTGGCATCACATTGTATGCTTGGTACGACCTTCTCAGCTCAATAATGGAACCCACCTGAATCATTATATATTCAATATGAATTTTATCAAGTCAATCATATTGACAAATATATAAAAGGAAAATTGATCCCTTAATGTTTAAATGAATTTATTCCAGTCCTAGGAGCTATGGACATCTGCAAGCAAGTGTGGTCATCCTGCATTAAACCACTTCAATTGCCTAAAATCATGCTCCTTCAACAAAAAAAAAAATTGCGCTACTAAGCATTGTGTAGCTGTTGTAACAACATCAATGTGAAATCTGGGGCGATATTAGGCTTCCATGAAACAACCACCAACTTTAGTCCCAAACAAGTTGGGATAGGCTAATCTATATAAATAAAAATTTTAACAAACTACCTGTAGCAGTAAAGTCGCATAAACAGGTGCCAGTTCATTCAAAATTTTAGATTTTGTTCATCGGTTGCATAGATGGTTAAATGGATTCAGTACTACAGTAACTAAAGGTGGACACTAGACAAAATGTTGGGTTGTGTAGTAGTAGTAGAATACATGGGCTTAAAGCCCGTGTATGTATTGTATGTATATGCATTAGTGAAGAGAGAATAGTGAGCTTCTAGGTTTTCCCAAAATTCAACTCAAAATAGCTTATAATGTTGTCATAAAACGTGCAGTTCAACAGCAAATATTTCATGCTACCAGTATATAAGGGTGTTCTTGAGATGCACTCACAATAATCAATACCGATGTGAATCCTATGGAAAATCCCTCGTTTATTTGCCTGAGATATCGGTCAAGTAATAAAGAGGAAGTTGCTAGCAAGCTCAGCAGTAGACCTCCTGAAATATAAGAAATGATTATTTATTCTTAGAAAAAAGGAAATTGCAAAGATCGCAAAAGGGCAAATCATAAAAATATTGCAACGTAATTAATTTTCTTCAAGGGCATGTACCCCAGAAACGTGTAGATGTTTGTATCTTTGTAAGATATTCTACTGTTGCTCGTCCAGGCTTTATCCTTGGTACTCTTGCACTCATTTTATTCAGGTAGTCAGATATTTCTTTTGGCAAGTTGGCCTGCAGTTAACAGATTAAGGTAAATTTCCATACATATTGGCAAATGAGCATGCATTTCCAGCCAAAAAAGAAAATCAGTTCGTGAAAATACAAAGCTAATAAAAGCATTAAGTTGCTGCCATGTGCATTGTCCTGCATTATTTCAAAATATATGGTAGTTATAATCCGTCTCCACCAGACTAATCATACAGCACCCATAAAACAGTAACTTTTTTTCTCGAATACGCAGGAAAGCCCATAAACAAACACCCATAAAAAGTATTGCCACATGATTAGGTGTTGTGTGTTTCTCTGAGGCAATATCTAAACATTTTAAGTTCAATCTTTGCAAAGTGAAAGGAGATCATCAACAGAGCTTAAGAAAATGATCAAAATTGTAATAATAAGGAATAGTACCATAAGGGTAAAGATTTACTGTCTGATGTTATTGAAATGTACATGATTATCAAAATACAGATAAATAAGGTACTAAATTTGTGAACCACAGCAGTTTTGTGAAAAAAAATATAGCACTATTTTGAATATTAAGCACAATCTTGGATTCAGGAGAACCTACATAAATAGCATAATTATGACAGAACATGGTTATTAAGATACAAATTGGACTTACAATGTCAAAAATGTTGAAGACAAAGACAAAAAAAGCATATGTCAAATAATAAACCCAGGGACTACCGCCTGAAGTATTTGGATTCAGAATGTCCTTCAACTTTAACAAAAACCTTGTGCCAAAAATGCTGTAAAAATTCCATGTTAGAATGGTGGAGAAGTGAAAAAAGAAATGATAGAAAAGGGTCAGCTTTACCTGGCCATGATGCTTGGGAAAGCTAGTAAGTACGATGTTGTAAGCAAGGGCTGCATTCCAGTAGGATTGATGTTGAAAGGGATATATGGTTCAACCCCTGTAACTGGAGTTCTTTCGTTCCTAAATAAAAGACGGGTCAAATTGACATGAAGAATGAAACCATGAGAAAGTGAATAAGGAATTATGTGTTATTCTGGGGGTTAATAGGATATATTTTCTAACACAAGTTTTGTAATAATGTAAAAACATCTTTATCCAATGCTTAGTAGAGATAGTAAACAGTAGCATCTTCCTTTGGCATGTTGTTCTACAATGCCAAAGGACAGTATTTTCACAATTTCTGACTTAATCAGAAAACAGTCACACTGACATGTCGCTATGTTGAAAGTTGAAACCATGCCAGGCTCAAATTGGACAGTATTTTCACAAGAGTCAGTGGACACTAATCGAACCTTGACGGCCTCATATGGTAAACAAGGTATGTTTTTTTTTTTCCAATTAATACATATTCGCCTAGAAGCAGTAAATGTGTACTCATGCAGATAATTCTAGGAGTAACTTTACCCAAACAAAATGAATATAGAAGTTAGATTCAAACCAACCCTGTTTCATTCAAAATAATGAACTAGTACCCAAAATGAGCCCTATTTGTTTGAAAACAAGTTTATTATCTTTAACAAAAATCGTTAAAAGGGTTCGAGGGCAGCAGTTCGGGTCATTCATTTGCACCCCTAAATATTACCCTGTGCCAGAAGCCAATTTAAATCCATAGTACTGAAGCTTTATCTTCCTGCATCCTTCAGTAACGAGCACAGCCCCCATAGTGATCATCACAAAAATTCCAACAACTCCCAAAATGTAAGGCCAATACCTGGAAACATCCCCTAAGCCAAAAAGATAAGCTAGAGTAAGCTAAACTGATGTTAGGATTCTTGATACGCAGATAAATGAGATATCAAACTTGTCAAAAAACGCATAAGCAAATTCAACATGTTGCAATCTTTTCAAAGGGGGGCCAGTGCATGTAGAACTCGGTTTTTGAGGGAGTCATGTAGAACTCTGTTGCGCAGGGTCCGACTACTTTGGACCTTTTGTACGCAGCATTTCCCTGCATTTCTGGAAGAGTGTTTCCAAGACTCGAACCTGTGACCTCATGTTGCAATCTTGTTTAAAAATTTCAAAATATAAGATGTCTAGTACATATGAAATGAAGTATGTGTATGTCCATAGACTTTTAGCATCAAATTTCTCATATATTTCAAGAAAAAAAATCAATCTGGCATTGTTTACCATGTGCAAGCATTGCCCCTTGCAACTTTTGAATATTGACATCAAAGATGATTTTGATAGTGATGTTTTGCATATTTTCATAACTTTATGCGTGCTACTTAACATGACTTTTATTATCTTTCGTAAAAGTTGCAACATGTAAAATTATTGCATATTCAATAACTAGGGCACACGCAGCAAATCCACTCTATTTCCGGGACTTAGTGGAAGAACCGAAAGTCGCAGCACAAACAAATTACTGAAACACATCAAATAAGACACATTAAATCAGAAAGCATAAAGAAGCAATTGGCGAGAGTTGACAAGGTCATGTTCATAGAGTTGACCTGAAAACTGAGTTATCATCTTGTGTAGTGTATTTGTATAACCAGTCAAAATCCCGACACAGATAATCAAAGACGAACCATGTCCTGGACAGGAAACATTGAAATAATGTATAAAAAAAGATATAAATGCTACTGTACATCTTAGTTGCTACAGTTATTCTATACCCAACTCATTTTACTGGGAAAGAAATCAGTAACAAAACATTGTCTACAGAGGATGTACTACTAAGAGCACAATAGCTATCAACGAAGATTACCAGAAATACAAAAATCAGTAATTTACGTCTATTATATTCAGTAAAAGTATTGGGTGCAAAATAAAAAAAAACACTTAGGGTATAGAATAGCAGGATCCTATGGAATAATAAATATCAAAGATTTAACCAAGTATATGAAAAATAAGCATATTGAGTAAGCATTAAACCAAGATCCTATCTCAAAAAATATTTAAAAATAAATCAAGCAGCAAATTTTCGTGTTGAACAGCCATATTTCAATCAGTCCAATGAATGCTTCAAAATCAGTATATCATATCTTATTTTTCTTTTCTGTTCGTTTTATAGCTGCTGAATAGGCAGAACTCAATAGTTGGGTCTAAAAGACTAGTTAGCAAAACGGAGTGAGGATTTTTTTTTTTTAATTCATTAACGTTTAAGGAATGAGAAGCTTCCTTATACATGATACATTAAATACTTGACCAGGCCTTCCACAAATAAAATTATTTTACCTCGCCGGTTTTTGAGACAAAATTCCATATATTGTTACCGCAATACAAGGAAACAAAACATATCTTTCAGTAAAGAAATTAAATAACCAATACAAAATTCAATAGAAAGACAAATATTGGTCTGTTACTACAAAAGTAGGAGATTTTGAACTTTTTTTTTGGTAAAAAAATATTTACGCATAACATGCATATATTATAGAATGCATCACAATTCAAACAAGACATAGACAATCAGAGCATGTCCCGAAATTGAATGGCAAATGCAGGATAAAGAGTATTACCAAATCCAGATTCCGAAATGGTATCACAAATCCATGTCATTGACATTGCACCAAGAACAAGCAACAGGCTCGTTATAATTATATGCTTAACCCTGGAAATATAAAATATATAGAAATGTGTAAATACTAAATGAACAACAGAGCATTCAAATAAAATAGGATCGATAACTTTAGCCCCAGTAGTATTTTTCAATATGCTAGATTTGATCCCTCTTTTTCAACATAGCAAAGTGGTCCTGTCTTCTAAGCAGGTAATGACAGTTAACAATTAATTAATGTATAGTATGCAATTTTGAATTACTTGCACTGAAAGCAAGCACCCATTTACACATGTACTCCCTCCGTTTCAAAAAAAGACATCGTTCTAGCTGTGCTCTCAGTTCCCACATTAGTATTCGTTCTGGCTAGCAGAGCTTCCGGTGTCTTTGCTAACCGCAGCGAATTAAACTCAAAGTAATAGCGCCTCTGTGCTCCTATTTTCCTGCATGCCTCTCTCTCTCCTCCCGGCATGTAAAAAAATTAGAGACTGTATCATCTTTCCCTCTCTCTCTCTTTGCAGCATGCAAAAAAATAGAAGGAAAAAAAGAGTGCAGTATGCAGCGAAAAAAATCTGAAAAAACAGAGCGTGCCATGCCATTTAGAAAAAAATTGTAAAATACACATTCTCCTCACGGCATGCGAAAATATGGGAGAGAAGAGTGCGCTGTGGCGCACCAGGGTCCAGGTAGCCAGGAAAACGGGGCACTCGATGCGGGCCATGCAAAAAAAAAATGGTGAAACAATCGGCAAAAGAGGAACTTGGGGATCGAACCCGCAAGCTCATCAAAGAAGTCCGCACAGGAACCCCTCGGTATCCGGTACAACCAGGATTGACGACTTAAATAAAACAGAATGACTGATCTATTTAATGTCTCCTTGGTATGCTAAATCCTGTCCTAAATGAAGTCCTTTGTGAAACAGAGGGAGTATGATGCACTAAGTGTGAGCCCATGTCGGAAGGAACGAATACTTTGTAATATAGAAGTTTTACACCAATGAATTATTTACCTGTAACCTGCAGCATATATTGAATACTGGAGAGAATAGCATGACACAGTAAAAGCAGCCATAGTTGCAAAACCCAATGAGAGCCACCACCTAAGAAACAGATAAAAGGATTAAGACTAGATGACTGGTTCATTAGAAGCCAACTATTTCTAGGAAAACGAAATCAGTCTCACTGTTCAAGATAGCAACTAGGACACACATATAGCCTTTTATCTTCTCATGTCCGTCTAATCCTTCCTTGCGAAGCTTTTCAAGTGATGGAAGAACATGAGAGAGAACCTAAACAAAAATTCCTTTTGTCATATTTTTTTTTTTCAATAAAACAGATATCAAAATAACAGGCTGCAGTTTTCATGGGTGGAAGCCAAAGTCACAAAAAAGACACTGATACTAGCTTAGTGCTCCGAATAAATCCATAGAGAATTTATTTTATGTGAAAACTTACATTGCATCTAAGTGAACCATATTCAAATTTAGGGCCTAAATGTTGAATTCTTGATATTTGAGCTCAAAGATTTAGCTTGGGCCATGTTGAAATGTGCATTTGAGCAACATTATGTGTATGTGAAGAAGCTATTGTTTTTTAAAATAAATTTAATTCAATGCTAAGGAAATTCATGGAAATAAAGTTCATAGAAGTGAAGTTCTTTAGAGGAATAGAAGAACTAAGAAATATGCAAGTATTGCCATTGAGAAAAAAAAAATCAGATACTACAGAACCAAGGCAAGTAGAAGAATGACGAACCTGCATGACAATAGATGCCGAAATTTGATGGCTGATCCCCAGCTGGAAAAGTGACAGCTTCAGTTCAGAGGAAAAATCACCAAGGTCATCTGCACAAAGGGAGGTATAATTGCAAAGTGGTACACACTCCACGAACATTTTGTTCACAAGACACAACTCGCGAACAGATAATCCAAAGGAGCGACGAGAGAAACCTGCAGGGAGCGGGGTAAAGCTGAGGTAGGAATCGGGGATAAGGCGGCGGTCGAACCCAGGGAGCGGGATGAAGTAGCCCACACGGCTGAGAACGATGAGCGCGGCAGTGATGGTGAGCCTCCGGCGGATCTCGCTGCGGAAGAAGGCCTCCGCGGCGCCCTCCGCCACAGCCCCCAGCCGCGCCAGGTCCAGGAACCGGTTCCGGTAACCCGCGACCTTTCGCCCCGTCCCCGCGTCGCCACCTCCCTCTTCGTTCGCCGGAACAGCGCCATACGCCGAAGCCTTAGCGGTGAAGGCGAAACGGCGAGGCGTGAGGAGCGGCCGCCCGGGCGCGCGGATGAGCGGGCGATGTGCGCGGAGGAGTGGGTTGTTGGGGGCGAGGCAGCAGGACGGCGAGGAGGGAGACGCGCGGTAAGGAGGGAATGCGAGCTGTAGCGATAGGGAGTGCGCAAGCGCTAAGGAAGGGGGCATGACGGCGGCCGGCGCTGCCGTCGTCGAAGCGGGGCGAGGTCGGGAACTGGCGTAGGGTCCTTCGAAGTTCAGCGTCGTATTTTTCTGTTGCTGGTGACGTGGCCGTTCAGACGGCTGCAATCGAAAAGTTTTTTTTTCGATAACCAGCATACGCCGTTGCAGTTGCAGCGAGCGGCAACGACCACACAACACAACGCAACGCCATGACATGAGCCGAAGCCGATAAGGCTTGAGGCGATGATGGCAGCCACCGCCACCTCTTCTTCCTCGTCTTTGGCGCCGCTCGGCCATGCGGCGCCGTTCGGCCGTAGGCCGCTGTCGCGGCGTGTTGTGGGTCGCACCCGCCGCCTGCCCATCTCGGCGCTTGGCGGCGGCAGCAGCGAGGGAGACGCGGGGAGGATACTGGACCCGCGTGCTACGCCCTTCCAGATCCTTGGCATCGACGGCTCGGTCTCCTACTCCGCCGCGCAGCTCAAGGCCACCTTCCGTGCCCGGGTAATTTGCGGTTTCAGCTTACTTTATTGCCTTATTCAGCTGCGGCACACAAACGTTCCTGTGCTTGACATTGTTGAAAGACGTTAGCTATTATTGTTAGATCGATTGCTGTTGCTATATGCTTTACCTTCATGATTCTTTTAGTTATCTTGGATGGATACTACTCCCTTCTTTTGTTTTTTCATTGACATCGGTTAGTTCAATTTTAAACTAACCCACATCAACGAAAACTGAACGGAAGGAATATGAGAGTAGGAGGGACAAGGCAGCAGATACAACCGTAATGAAAATATTTGTTATACTAGTATCATGTACGGTGCGGTGCTACGAAATAACTTATAAAATATATTTTATATTTAAAATAATATTTCTAATATGAATATTTTATAAATAATAGTTCTCTCATTATAAAGATTCTTATATGAAAAATTCAAAACTTTTAATTTAATATTTCTTTTTTTTCATAGTCCTCTTGCCAAGAATTAATTAAAATACACTGTCACTGCCTTTATATCTGAGACGATCAATTGTCGCGGTTGTCCCTCCTTTGCATTCCATTATAGTCATTTGGCAGAAACAATAATGTTGATCAATCTCGAGGAGTCACAACTTTCTGAAGCCACAAATGCACCACGCCGACAACCTCCATTACGTGGTATGTCATCATCTCAGACAGAACGGAAGACATAATCAAACCTGCCATCTAATTTTTTTAGGGATGTGTCTCCTTTTTAGATGACTGTGATTTTCGTATATTTTTCAGTTAAATTTTTAAAATAATTAATATTAACATGTGTAATGTTTAATATTTATGAAGTTGTAATAATTTATAATTAAAAATAAATATTTAGGTCTTGAGCTGAAACAACAGAACATTTTTCATAAAAAAATCTAAAAATTATTTTACCTAAAACATTAAATGTTATAGCTTCAATTATAAATTATTTCAAAATTAAAAATAAAATATTTCATATGTTGATATTGTTGTTATGATAATATGATATATAAAATCTTAGTCGTCTAATAAAGAGTAAATTTTTTTTATTAGATCTTTTATTTTCTTAAGCCCACCAACAAATTGGACGGAGTAAATCCCGTTCCGGAACAAACGTCGGTACTGTCCCATGACTTCCATCTCGCAACTACTACCACACCATTGCTCTTCCCCCAAAACCGCCGACGTCGACAGCACCCACCCCTCGGCCCCTCCCACCGCCGTCCTCCACCGCGCATGGTCGACTGTGCTGCCCGCACGCGTCATCGGCTCTGCGCTTCAGCTGAAAGTGCGTGCGATCGATTTGGGTCCTTGGAGGAGGAGAGCAAGAGGCATGCTGGTGTAGTGGTGTGGAGGACTATTCGTTGGATGCCTGAATCGATGGATTTGGAACGCGAGCTGTTTCTGTCCGTGGTTGCTAGTTGAGTCGAAGCAGCGACAAGTATAGCTCACAATGTGAAATTCCGCAGAAACAAATATCAGAATAAGCAAGCTCATGTACTGAATTTGAGTGTTCAAACTGTACAAGACCCATCCGGGAGGGACTCCATCGACTCCACATCCACCATCTCCACCAACAGCTCATCCTTTACAAATAAAACATTGAGATTGAAGCTTACACGGAAGGGAGGTAGGCCACCTTCACTTCCATCCTCGGCCACTACCGAATCCATGGAGGTCCTTTTTGTCCTTTCCATGAAGCTCGTCGCATCCGTTCTCGCCGCTTTCGTGCTCGCAGTTCGGGTGCGTAGTTGACGGGGACAACCTACCAATCGGATTTGGAGGGGACGAACCGACGACCATGGATTTGAACGGAATTATGGATTGTGCGGAGCGAGCGTGGGAGTAGACCGAAGTACTGCTTTGTTTTCCTTTCTCTGCTGTGGGAGTCCTGCTCTGTTTTACCTTCTTTAAGTTGGGCTCGTGTGGCAACAGGTCTTCTTTTTTTTAAGCGACCATGCGGTAGGCAGGTAACTGCGCGGCAGGCGAGCGCGCCAGCGGACGGACGAGCGGAATAAGTCTGCACGGATGATGGTTACCTAATTAATAAGTAGTAGAGATTATCCTCCAACTTTCTTGCATTGAGAAATCTTTTCCGCGCTTCATTTTAGAAGAAGCATTTCCTTTGAAATTTATTATTCTAAATTATGAATGGGTGAGCTTGGCATTTGCAACGTCAAAGCTTCATATGCTATTTTCTGATCTAACTAGCCTACTACAGCATAACATTTAGAGTTTATATGTTACAGGTAAAGGAATTTCATCCTGATGTTTGTAAGGATCCAGAAAATGCAGACGTAATAATGAGACGAGTCATTGAGGCATATCAGGTAACTAAGTGTATGCCTGATTTACAATAGACAATCATAAAAACTGGAAAGTAAAATATACAAATGCCACTGCAGTCATGGCCTCGAGGGTTTTCAAATTATGAAGGCATATTTGAGATAAAGCTACAACATGACATTTTCATTATGCAATGTTCCATAGAAATATCTACCATTAATGTTTAGAAATTAGAAATCTAACTCGATACAACCAACAACATCTTTTTACTGGATATATTTCCTTGAATTATTTTTGCCTTTTGGTTATTGTTAGTTACAATGGTTTGTTTCATGTACAGATGTTATCTGGTAACCAAGAAATGATGGTTGAAAGGTAGAACATACAATCTTGTATTTTGACATTCATGTAGGCTGATCGGAGTAATATTTTATAGGAATAATTCCTTCAGTGTCATTGGCAGGTTTAACCCCTGATTTATGTGTTCCTTTCATAAGAACTTTCAGCGCAGACAGTAGATTAAATTGTATAAGCCATTTGGCATGTCAATCTTGACAATATTCTGATCAAAGTGAATGAAAGAGCTATGTTAATATCTGGTAAATTCTATAGTAATATATGTTTGAGTAGAATAATGCTACTGTCGCAATGGGCTTCCTGAGGTTAATTTATGTGGGGAAAAAAGTACCGGTTAGGGGTTCTGCTGATGGCATATTATGAAGATCAACTATGTAAACCATGATTGCTAGTATATATCTCCATTGATATTACCTTAATAACTCATGTATATTTGTTTGTATGGCTGAAGCCTAAATTTTGTTCTTTAGTTTGTTTCACTGTTCTGCAAGGTTAACTATATGTGCATTAAGGGAATTTATTTTGTCCCACCCGGTAGCCTAGCAGGTGTTCGATGGATTCAGCTACCGACTCATCTCTTAATCCATATTCCAAAGTTCAAACCTAACGAGGATATTATGTTAGGTTCTTGTCCAGTTTTGGTTTCTTATGCCACTGTAATCTCTACAGTTGTGATTGCTTTATTGCGAGTCCTAATCTTGTTTTTTACATGAGCTTCTATATATGTTATTGTGCAGGAATAATATTGATCCATTTGATGAACCTGAGTGTGAAGCGCATGACATATTTGTCAATGAACTTTTATGCATTGGCACTGGTACTTGTTGCACTCGTATTGCTTCAAGATTTTGAATTAGATACTAAATGTTAATATGGGCACCTAGATATTAAATTTTCATTCAAGCACATCATATATCTGGAATGTCAGCTATATGAGATTGGTTAGTATGTCATGGTAAATTGATTTCGTAGGACAAGGTATCACTTTTTTATCACATAATTCTATATTTTTTTTTCTTAGAACCAGAATGCTATTTATAGGGTTGTGCTACTTTGCTGAAGTGACTTGAATTCAGTCACTTTCCTAGCTTTTACAGAATTATAACTTACATAGGAGATTTAGCCTTGTTACGTGTAGTTGTTCAATGCACATCATGTAGAAATGTTGTTGGCAGTTTTATATGACAAACTACAACTTGTGATATTTGCTGCAGGATGTCCATATTCTTGTGTTCGAAAGGCACCTCATGTATTTCAATTTTCAGATGATGTCGGTACAGCTCGTGCAATATCACAAGGTAAATTTAACCATAATCTCTTGACTTAATAGGATGGGAACTTATGTGACACCTTTTCCTTGTCTAAGAAAAAGCTCAACCATTCCTCACATGTTAATGACAGATTCTCATTCAAATAAATGCAATTTATTTGCAGATAAAGGTGAAGACAACCTTGTTCAACTTGTCGTTGGGCAATGTCCAAGAAAGTGCATATATTATGTGACACCTCGCCAACGCACTATTTTAGAGGATATTCTTGCTAGGTAAATATGCTCTATCAAAAACAATCCTTTTTATCAGTTGGGTGAAAAGCTTAGTTGGCTGACTTATTTTTGTCATACTGAATTAGAACCAATAAGACAGGTCACCTTCAATTTTCATGCAGTACAAATAAATCGTAACCAGCATCAAACAAGGAATATTAAAAGCTATATCACCATTGGTTTAGTAACATGTTGAATCCAATTGGTTGATGAGTAGTCAGGGCTGACTAGCAAACTAGCAAACGTAGAGCGAGGGAGTTTGTTAGTCTCTGAATTCTAACTCTTGGTAGTAGCAGAATTCTTACATCATTGAGAGAGAGGATGACACTAGGAGTTGGGATAATTTTCTGATTTATTTTTCGCAAACAATACCATACCAACCTAAGTGATTGGGGATACATATTTAAAGGTTGCTAGTCAGCCGAGCATATGACAAAAACTACTCCAAGATGATGTCGTAGATGCTCGAGATGTTGTCCTAGCTAGTATAGAGATGTTGTCCTAGCTGGTCCAAAATGCTGTCTTAGCTAGTATAAAAATGTTGTACTAGATGATGTCCTAGCTAGTACAAAGATGTTGTCCTAGCTGGTCTAAAATATTGTCCTAGCTATTAAAGAGATGATGTCCTTTTGATAATGCAGCAAGGACCATGATGCAGCATTGTCATAAGGACAATTGTTGCAGCCCCACAAAGACCATAGTGCAGAGACTTAACGTCCATCAGAGTTCAGGATCTGCAGCCTGATTGGTTGCAAGCAAATGCAAAAATATAGGTGCTTCTAAACATTGATATTTGCAGGAAGTATTTTTTGTCCTCACCACATAAAAATTTGAGGATGTGTTACCACATGCATTCATGCCTTGTATTTAGCGTCAGTGATATCCTGATTGTTTCACTTCTCTATCTCTTTGTTCATGTGTATGACTATAGTGTGTTGATGGCGCCCCACGACCTTGCTGAAGCTGTAGTTCTGGATTCCCTCATTTCGAAAGCAATGTTTGAGAATAATAGGTACAAGAAGCCAAAAAGAGAAGCAAAAACAACTTCTGATTATGTTGACTGGATGTGATCTAATCCTAAAACGTGAAGCACCAAGGTAGCCAGTTTTTCTAGTGTCCTTGGGTGGCTTCTCCTATGTGGAGTAGAATGATGCCCAGATGTATAGTAGTGTATTTACATGTATATACGTACGTACGTACGTACGTACATACATACATACATATATATATATATATATATATATATATATATATATATATATATATACACACACACACTAGCTGGATTTGAAAGATACATCGAGTACTTCTATGGCATCAAGAACCCCTTAATCCATGACTGTGAGCAATCAGCACTGGGATCATGTACTGATTTTCCAAAATGCAATCGATTCTGTGAACGAGCTGCATAACTTGAACAACCAAATTTTCATTTTCACTCTCATGCTCGTGGTCGCCGCCATTGCTTCGGCAATGTCGACGAGCGTCGTAAGGAACTGCCGATGATCACTTCCTGGGGGTCAACTACCAGCCTCCCCACCGCCGGCACGAGCTCTCGCGCTCGACGGGGTCCTCTCCGACCCACCGAGAGGTCGCGCTGGTTCCAGCTCGTCCCCGCCATTGGCAACCGCCGCCGCCACTGGCTCGGCCTCGTCAGGGTCGGCACCATGTTCAGCACGCACAACCTGGAACATCAGAATGTTTCCTACCCTCCGTCGGCGCGTTCCGCGCGGACATCGCTGCCGAAATCATGCGCCCGCTCCTCACCTTCCTCGAGCACACCGCCGACTCCTAGTGCCTCTTAATGGACGCCTACACCAACTTCACCTGGTTGACGAACCACACCTTCGTGCCGTGCTGCTCGAGATTGCGTCGGGGTATAGGTACTACACACCAGGACGGGGCTGTCCTACACCTACACCAACCTCCTCGACCAGATATTATGCTCGACGCGGTAATCGCCGCCATGACCCGCGTGGGCCACGGCGGCATCAGGTTGGCGCTCGCTGGAACCGGGTGGCCCACGACATCAGTGAGGTATGCGGCCACGTATAATACAACCGCAACCTAGCGCGACGCCTGGCGTCCGGTGCCCGTCTGGGCTGCGGGCCAAGGTCTTTGCGCTGTTCAACGAGAACCTCAAGTGGGGTGGGGGCCCGACACGGAGCGGCACTGGGGCCTGTTCTACTACCCCAACGGCAGCAGCGTGTACGAGGTGGACCTCGCGGGGCTGACGTCGTTCCCGCCGGCGCTGAACGACCGACCGTACCCGGGGTACCTGTGATGCGTGCTTGGTGAGGACGGCGGATAAGGGGCGGCTGGTGAATGAGACAGCGCCGTAATGGAGCAGGTGGTGGCGCCGTGCGCCGATGAGGACGGGCTGTGCGCTCGGCGCGTGCTTCCGGCCACACACCGTTCCCGCGCACGCGAGCTCCGTGTTCAGCGCGCACTGGAACAAGTTCAGTGCGGACTACGGCGGCTGCTAATTTGGAGGCCTTGCCGTCTGAGAGTCGAGACCAACGTGAATCCCAGGAGCACAGTCTGCTTCAGTTTCTTTGAAAAAGTTTTCAGAAGAAGTATTATATACCTTCACCTCAAAAATTATTTCTCTAATTTATACTAAAAACTAAAAAAAAAACTTCTTATGACTTCTCCATTCACCTTTATATTAGAAGCTGTTTTGCTAAAAAAATTATAATAAAAACTGTTTTTAGGAGGAATTATTTTTTAAATAAGAGCTATTTTTGAGAAACCGTTTACTAAATAATATCTATCAAACATGGCCTAAGTACCGCTTCCACTTGCCTCCCGTTCTTTCACTCTTTGTTCTCTATGGATGGATGGAACTGTCTTGCACTCTCCAACTCATAAAATGATTTTTCTTTCCCCGCTCGTATAAATTTTCCAACATTGTGCCCAAGTTAGGCATGTTCAAATTCTTGATCAAAATCTATCTGCCTGCAAGCCCTGCGGATTTATGTTAATATTGTATTGTTTTACATCTAGTACTGTATGTATTATATAATATACGTATCGATGTACAACACACTAAGGATAGTTCTTTGCAACCACTATAATAAGTCACATCATCATTTTTGTTTCTACCATTCAATCTTAAACGGTCAATAGATCGATCCCGGTAATGCATTTTGTTTTTTTTCATCCTCAATGCCACTATTAATGTCCATAATTGTTCTCACACTTTTCATTGTTGGCAGCTTTTCATTGGCAGCATTCAGAAAGAAACCAAACATCATCAATTAGTCACCCCACCCCATCTTAGTAGAGCCAGATCATCTACCATGGCCTAGTAAAACCTGTTGTTCGAGGCCGTTAACGCTAATCTTGGCTTTTCACCATGATTACCACGCAATCAAAACAAATCTCCTCCCTTAATCTGGCCTTGGCGTGAAACAATTTGAGGCAACTAGGTTTGTTTTAGTCACTTGTGACAATTAGACTTCTATGATTTGGTGTTATTACACCCAATACTGATGTACCTTCTCACGTCAGAACATTGAGTTTTTCAGATATTTTGAATTTTTTTTGCAATAATAAGAGACATATTGCATTCACTTTGTTCCATTGTAAAGACTATATTACATTTCTTTTGATGTACTGCACTACAATTTGATTTGTTGAGTCTATTAAGTCGACATTAGTCATAAATTTCTCTTCTACTATACTATTATTTGTATTAGAAAAAATCATCTTTCATACATACACAATGGGAAAATGTTTATTGAAATATGATACTCCCTCCGGTTGTAAAAAACTGTTGTTTATACAACATCGTAGGTTAAAACAAAGCTACGAAAGCTTGTCCCAAGGACACATAATAAAAAACGGAGGAGTAACTCTTTTTTTTTTGCTAATAACTTCTTGCCATATGGTTTACCAAATATTGTATACCTATTTCACAAAATTGATTTTTTTAAGAAAACTATGCTCAGCCAAAATCCTCCAAATTCTCATAAAAAAAATCTTCCAAATTCACCAGCCTCTTAAAAAATAACACTAGAATACATTTATGAACCGGCTTGTCCTCTGCGACCCCACATCCAAACCTAAACCCTTGTTGAGCCTCCCGCACCAACGCGCCTTCTCGCCGCCGCCTCTCCGCCCCACTCACCGCCATCGGTCTTCCTTCGGCCTAGGCCTGCCGCCGCTCACGGCTGACAGGCGCGTCCATCCTCCATTGCTCTTTCAATCTGGTATCACGTCTTCAGCGAAGCTGATCTCGCGTGCCCTACCTCTTCCACACCCTCTCTCTCGCACGTACTTGCGTGCCTCTTTCCTCGGTCGCCGGCGCCGACCAGCTCCGAGGCGAGACCCGAGGTTGAGGCCCGGGCAGGCCGAGGGAGACGCGAAGGTCTCCACTGCGTCCACTCGCCCTTCCACGTGTTCTCCACCGCCGTCGCCGCCATCACGATGGATCCAGGTACGGGGAAGGATGGCGCCGCCGTTGTTGTTTCATCTGGGACGAGGCCTCAATGTTTCAGAGACCCGGTGCGGGCGCACCGTCCGCACGGGCTCAGGACCGGCACTGCCGGCGCCGGCAACCCCTCTGGCTTCAATGACTCCGAGCTCCGCAAGTCCGGCCGTATCAAACCTCCCAAACCCTCGAAACAGCCCGACCAAGCCTCAGAAGTCCCTCAAAACACATCAAACAGCGAGAAGCCTAAGCCTAGGAAGAAGCCACACCCTCTGGATCTCCATGCCTCACATGCTAGCACCAATCCTAGCACCGCTACGAATTACCCACTGATGAAGGCCGCAGCGCTTTCAGGACAGTGGTACACAGATGCTGAGGAGCTGGAAGCGAAGGTCCTGGGCAGCGGTAAGCAGATGCCTCCAGCCCTGGGGCTTCAGGAGATGCAGAAGTTGGTTGCGCGCAAACGGGAGTTGGCAGAGAAGCTCGTGGCGCAATATACGAGGGAATACGATGCAGTAAGGCGGGGGAAGGGTGATTTGAAGCTCCTGGAGGTATCAGCCAAGTCTGGTACATCCGCTGACAAGGTGTCTGCATTCACATGCCTTGTTGAGGACAACCCAATTGCAAACATCCGGGCTCTTGATTCCCTCGTTGGTGAGTTGCACAGTTTTATAATGTTATTATATGTTCAAACTGATTATTAGGCAGTAAAAAGCACAGTTGTTAAGGCACTGTTCATGATCTGTGGAAATTACCAGTTACCCAATTTCATTGTATCTCAAACAAATTGTAGGTAAATTTGCGCATAGGCATGTAATTTGAAGAGTAAAATACATTGTAGGTTCCTAAACTATTCACCCTGCGTCACTTAGGTCCATAAACTTTTAAACTGATCATCTGGGTCCCTAAACTATTTTTGCTATGCCAAGTAAGGTCCAAATCCTATTTGAAAGCCAGAAATATATTGTGACCATTTCAGAAAGTAAAAATTTGTTGTATGATACTTTTAAAAAGTTGGTTTTCGTCAACGAACACTGCAACTCGATATTGGTAGTATGACACTGAGAAAACGTAGTTTTTATCCTAAATGCATAACATACATGACCGGGTCAAATTTTTTAAAAAATCGACCCGCAGGTGTAGGACAGCTCCGCCCTTCGGACATTTTGTTAAGAAAAATGACATTCTTATGTAGGTCAAAAAAAATTCGTAAACTTTCTTTACTCTGCCCTTATAACAAGGGTCTTCAGATCCGTGATCGATTTGAGTTTAGGTCGGTCCTTATTCTGTGATTTGACGTGAACTATTGCGTGGAGATTTTTTCAACCTGGGGTCAGAAATTCGCATTGTGAGGGATCAAACTTAGGACCTGAGAAGTGCCACTTGAACGCCCTAACCATCTGGCTAGAGGCCCTTTGGTTTTTTTTTTGTTATATGATTTTATTTTTTTAAAAAATAGACCTAACTTGATACAGTAAAAATAGATTTGGATCTCATTTGATACAGCAAAATAGTTTAGGGACCCAGATGGTCAGTTTTAGAGTTTATGGACTTAAATGACACATCGCGAATAGTTTAGGGACCTATGGTGCACTTTACTCTAATTTGAATTAGGAAACCATTGAACTAGAATTGGTGACCAAATTTCCAAATTTTGCCTGGTTTGGCCAATATTGAGACTTTTATATCATGAAAGATTTGATGATATCTCTTTTTTTTTCCACTTTGATTTATCATAAATATCCTAAGCATTTTATTTATGGGGAAAATAATGGCAACAGGTATGGTTACATCAAAAGTTGGTAAGAGATATGCATTCACAGGCTTTGATGCATTAAAGGAGTTGTTCCTCACGAGGTTAGCAGCATCTTGTGTCTTTATAACATTGTTACATTCTATAGTGGTGAAATAGAAAGATCATGTTGCCACCATGAGCAGGAATATGATTCTGTGGTAGCTATTTGGATATGGCAATCTGGCAATATATTGAAAAGTTGTGTTTATCTGGTTACGCAATTCTTTATTTTTTGTAAGTGTACCAGTACCAATACACATATACGCGAGTAATTTGAGAACCACTTTACTCAATGTTTTTGTAAGAAGAAAGTAAAATTTTGCATGTAAAGGCTGAATATGGATATTTTTCTTAGCAAAATCTCTTCGTTTGCAGGATTGAGTTGTTTGTTTATTTACTATATTTATAATTAATGCATGTAGTGTATAGAATAATGGATCCAACAAAGCAATTGTGTGTGCTCGTAAAAAAGCCCTGAAACTATAGTGTGATCCGGGAGCACATATACATTGGCACTACAATTCTAAATCTTATTAGTACTTACCAACAACAACATCATTAACAACTGAGCCATCTAGTCCCAAACAAGTTGGGGTAGGCTAGAGATGAAACCCATGAGATCCAACACAAACAAGAGAAAGGAAAAATAGAGGAGACAAATGATGAAAGGGAAGAAAAAAAATGAGAACAGGTTAAAAAGAAACATTAAACCAAAGGAATAAGGGTGAAAAAGGTTAAAAATGTAAATCTAGGTTCTGGCATGTGTATCTCCAGTTTCCACATTTTCCTATCTATGGCTAACTCCTTAGCAATATTCCAATCTCCCTCCATGGACTCCTTTCATGTCAAGTTTCGTCTTCCTCTACCCCTCTTCACATTGTCGGGTGCCTTATTATCTGCTATACAGTGGAGCCTCCTGCGACCTTTGTTGGAAATGGCCACTCAAACATGTTGCACGCTTCTCATCACTAGTGCCACTACTAATCTTTCTCTTATGTCATCATTTCGGACTCAATCGCTTCTTGTCTGACCACAAATACACGTAGCATACGCATCTCCATCATGCTTAGTTGTTGGACATGTTTCCTTTTAGTTGTTGGACCTAGATGCATTATAAAAATGAATAAATAGTAAACTGGTATCATAATTCCACTTTGGTTAATTGATTGGCTATCCTTCTTTTTTCTAGTCAGGTAGCAATGCAGTACTGTTCGTTTTAAATCTGTGATTCATATCTATTGGAGTGGACTGAGTGACAGCTGAGTGCTCTCTCATGAATGACTCTTATACTCCCTCCGTCCTACTCCCTCCATCTACTTTTTACACGCGCCTAAGCCCAAATCAGTTGTGCACAATACACATGAGCACTTTGGTTATCCCCTCGTGCATGGAGTAGAGATTGATTGTATGGTGCACGGAAGAGTCCCCAGCTTGCATGCAGGGGGCGAAGCATGCAAAGAATCCCAAGCGCACGCATTTAGGAGCGGCCGCATGCAGTTATTAGCGGAGAATGATTGGCTGGTGGAGCAGCTGCGTCCATGCAATTATTAGTGGAGGGACGTTTAGAGTGAAACGAACCGGTGCGGGCAGAGCGATGGTTTCTTCCTTGGTCTTCGCGTTGGAACCTTAGGCGCATGTAAAACGTAGACGGAGGTCGTAGAATACTTGACACTCCTCGATTTCGGTGCATAACCTAGTATTACTTGTCTTACTAGAAAAATATACAAGTAATAAAAAAATTAAGTCACATATAATATGCTTTATATTAATAATATAATTAGTAGTTGCATGATTTTTTTTAAAAAAGGCGCAAACTTAAAGTTGACACCTCAAAAGGCTAAAATGTCATGGGGCAGTGGGAGTAGAAGACTACACATACTGTTTCAATTTGATTGTCAATTCTTTTTTCTTTTTGGTTTTGATGTATTAGTTCATTTGCTTATATCCCATGGGTTTCATCTTTAGCCTACCCCAACTTATTTGGGGCTAAAAGGCTTAGTTGTTGTAGTAGTTCATTTTCTTATTTTTATCATGGGAATTGATACCATTTGTTTGTTAGGTTACTGCCTGATCGTAAGCTGAAAAGTCTTATTCAGCGCCCGTTAGACAGATTGCCTGAAACAAAAGATGGCAACTCACTTCTGCTTTTCTGGCATTGGGAGGATTGCTTGAAACAGAGGTACGTCCATCAAATTATATCCTTTAGAACTATCCAACATTTCTGGTAAATACTTATCTGGACTCTAGAATTTTATATCTTTAATCTAGCAACCCCACTGGCTGAAACACGAATAGTATCATAATATTTTTCAGTAATGTAATACCAATGTTTCAAGTTGCATCATAATATGCAAGTAGATTGGTAATTAATATATTCTGGGATCAACGAAGAATAGGCATATATAAATACACATGGTTCTACCTAAATCGTGTCTTTGTTATGATGATTCTCTGTTTTGCTTTTAATTTTTGTATGAAAACTATTTTAGGTACGAAAATTTTGTTATATCATTGGAGGATGCAGTAAAAGATATGCTGCCAAATCTTAAGGACAAAGCAATGAAGGTTGGCACAAACTGTGTTGATTTGATACTTTGTTGTGTTATGCACTATATTCAAATCTGAGCGATGAGCTCTATAAGATAGGTATTGGAGGTTGGGTTGGCAGTCATTGTGTTGAATTTTGATCAATTCAGTCCCATGGCCAAAGGTTAAAGTTAGTTTTCCAATCAAATATGGTTGTATGACAGCATTCCTGGTGGCACCTTATCCTGCCAGGATCTCTTTTCATTTAATATATAACAAGTTAATTTATTTGTTATCGATAGAATTATGTGGTTTGAAACTGAATTTGGCGCGGAACTTGATTTTTAGCTCTTAACCACGGATTACATTCAGATACTATGCTATGATCTGTACTAGTATCGGATTCTGTGTTCCGTCAGCACCAGCATTGCCGGAGCTCTTCTTATATTTCTATTCACTAATATTTTGTCCTTGTTGGTATTTTTGCTTCATGCTTATGTAGTTATGAATGTGGTTATAGTATGTCTATCTTTACCTTTGTTGCAGACAGTTTTCATTCTTTTGAAAAGTAAATCCGAGCAGGAACGGCGGTTACTTGCAGCCCTTGTTAACAAAGTAAGTATATATTTTTTTCACACCACAGCAGAAATAGCTGCATCACTTTCTATTATTTCTCCATTTTCTTTTACAATGAGAAAGAAAGCTTACATGACAAATTGAAGATACACAAATTAGACTATTGCACAGACACTGTCCAGTATGAGGTGCTACATAATCTTATCATGCAACTTTATCTCTTTCAGCTTGGAGATCCTGAAAGAAGGGCAGCATCAAGTGCTGCGTATCTACTAACATGTCTCCTCTATGCTCATCCGAATATGAAGGTACATACATTTTACACTGGCAAAATGAAACTTTTGATATTGTTATAACCAGCCCTTTTTCAACATGATACTTAATTATGCAATATATGCAAACATATCATAATTCAATTTCTCTTCATCTCATTGAACTGTTTTTGCAGATGGTTGTGATAGATGAGGTGGATTCATTTCTCTTCAGACCGCATGTTGGGCTCAGGGCAAAATACCAAGCTGTATGTTATTGTTAATAGCACATTTTTCTGCTAATATTGTTTCAGAACATCAGTATCATGACCAATGGGCATTGGTTCCTTATCCTAATATATGTTATCTAAGTTGTAGTGTTTTATGACTACCTATCCTGCTATCTATCCAAACTACCATGTAACTGTTTACTATAAACATAATTTATACGTTTCTGCCATGGTTCTAACTGTTATTATTTCTCCAGGTCAATTTTTTGAGCCAGATTTTCCTTACAAATAAAGGTGATGGACCTAAAATTGCAAAACGGTTGGTGGATGTCTACATTGCGCTTTTCAAGGTTTCAGTGCATTTCAGCTGTATAGTCTTTGCAGTTTTGGATTAATTAGCATCTGCCCTGCTGTTTTAGAGTTTTATTATTACCTTACTTATAGTCTTTACAGTTTTGGATTAATTAGCATCTGTCTGCTGTCTTTGAGCTTTATTATTACCTTTTTACTGTAATTGAATTCAAATCAATTTGTTTTGTTAAAAAATTGTCACGACTCACGAGTTGATGAGTACCATATAGTTGACGTGAACATTTGAGTACTGATACTGAGGTTCAGAATTCTGCTTTCTATTTCTGGCCTACCTTAACTTGCTTGGCTTTAACATACTCTATGATGGCAATCTCTGGCTTTGCGATGCTGTATGGCACAGAATGATGGCCTGATCTATGGTTACTCAAGATAATATCAAATTTAAAATGTTAATATACATGATCAGTTAGCAGTAGCACCACTTAATGCTTGTCCTTGTCATGGTTTGGATATCTGTAACAGAGGCCTCTTGCGGCACCTATGCATTCGTATATCTGTTGATAATACAGGAAAAGGCAAGACTAATGGGAATTGACATTGTAGTATGCATAATGGTTTTGTGTATTAAGTTTTAATTGTCTTTTCAAACTATGTGTTGTACCAACTTACCAATCACTAAGGGTGCTGAAGAATTGTCTTTTTCCATATGCCTATGTAATTTTTTTTGCTAATCTAGGTACTTTATATTTTTATAGTAAATGTCAAGACCAAGCTTTAAGGACTCACATTTATTTTCACTTTCACTGTCACATTAGGTACTCATGTCTTGCTCTGATGTCACAAAAGGAGATAAATACAGTAAACATGGCAAGAAATATGCCGAACATGAAAAAACAAAGGGGAAAAAGAACAAGGTCAATGACTCCAATCCTCATGGAAACCATGAAGGTGATCTCACAGAAGGATTTGATATGGAGATTGATTCTAGAATTCTTTCTGCCCTTTTAACTGTATGTGGTACACTCTTCTGGTCTCTATGTGTATTGTTGTTTTCACAATATGAGTTTGTGAATTTTTGTACTAATCTGGTGCATGGTTCCTGCCTCTAGCTTCTTTAATAACCAGTTATTATTATATGCAGGGTGTAAATAGAGCATTACCATATGTCGCGAACTCAGAAGTTGATGATATTGTGGAAGTTCAAACACCTATCCTTTTTAGATTGGTGAGCATCCTCTGCTATTTGTATGAAGTGCCTGTGCTAAGTTGGTACTTTTAGGACTTTTAGTTGCTAATTTTGGTTTCATATAGGTGCACTCCGAGAATTTCAATGTTGGTGTTCAGGCATTGATGCTTTTGTACCAAATATCCACCAAAAATCACATAGCAAGTGACCGTTTCTACCGTGCATTATACGCAAAGCTTTTGAGTTCTGCAGCTGTGGCTTCATCGAAGGTTTTTATCATTGGTTCCTTTTTGTTGCTTTGCTTTCACATTTACAATATAACCTGTGGATAGCAACTTTGATATCCACATCCTTACATTGTTCCCTTCACATTACAATATAACCTTGTACCATATAAGTGGCAAACTTGTGGGTTTTCACAACTACACATCAAAATGCATGTTACTTGCTCCTGCAATTGTCATCGAAGATTGTATTTGTTTATTTATTAATTAATTTTTTGTGATTTATGTCAAAGTAGCTGTGGATTTTTGAAATTTATTCTTTCATTATGTTTGATCTGATTTTGTTATGTTTTACATAATTCAGCCTGAGTTATTTCTTGGACTCTTGGTGAAAGCAATGAAGAATGATGTAATGTTGAAAAGGGTAGCTGCATTTTCAAAGAGGCTTCTGCAGGTTTGTTTGATTATTTTATCATAATTGTGGATATACCACTGTCAAAGGCTATTTGCCACCATAATGATGAACAGTGATAATAAAAATAAAATATTCTTCATGATATACCTGATTACAGAACATTGAAGGTTGAATATGCACCATAGATTTCATATTTTGATGTAGCATATGAAAAAAAATGCACAGTGGCAATACTATGGCAAGCTGGCAAATCTCAGCATCACAGTTGCATGTGTTTTTGATGGAGCTTCGCCAAGTGTGCAAGATACTTTGAGACACCTACAAATTGAGGCTCGTCTTTGGGTTCTGGCCGGGGCTGCTAAGCTTGAAGGCCTTGGTTTGGGCCGGTTGGAGCACTAGGCTAGTTTGTAGTCCTTGACGGGTCATTTGTCTTTTGTTTTTTAGTTAGTCTCAAGTGTTGGCATATCCCCTCTTACTTTGGTCCAGGTTTGAGGGAGCTTCTATGGACCTTTTTCTTTTCCCTATAATACAAAGATGCATAGCTCTCCTGCGCGTTCGAGAAAAAAAAAAAGCATCACAGTTGCATTATGTTTCCTTCTAGGAATCTTTTATCATATTTAGACTCCTAGTTTTGAATTTTCTATTTTCTTGGTTTTGTAAATTTTGACATATAGGATATGAGTGGTATTTTATTTAATCTCTCTATATTCGTACAATCTATTAAACTCCTTTCTTTTGTCCTCTAATAATTCTGTAAGTGGTAGGGTAGAGGAAATACAGAAGTTAACTTGTTTTTAAGTTGTTTGTAGTTTGTACCACAGCCTTTCCTAACAATTATTTTATGATACTTCTGTGATATGCAATGTGCATATTAGTTTTCCTTAGCCTCACTGAGACAATAGGAATAACAATAAATTTGAAAATCTGTACTTTTTGTAGTCATACTACCGGTATAAGCATTTTTAGAACTAAAATACTGACAACTACAATCACTGTAATGTTCCTTGACAGGTTGCTCTTCAACGGCCTCCTCAATATGCCTGTGGATGCCTTTTCATTCTATCGGAGGTTCTTAAGGCAAAGCCACCATTATGGTATTATCCATTGTCCGAATACCAAATTTTGCATGGATGATTATTTATACTCCCAAAATTTATTAAGTAGGTTTGTTAGCAAACATCAGTCAAGAATACATCATACAAAGATAGAAAGGACATGGCTGCATAGATTATCCACAAGTCACATGCCCTGCAATATCATCCATATCATTGACATGAACACATCATATCGCACTGGCAAGAAAACAACCATGAAAACATATCATATCCCTACCCAGAACACATATGGCTTTCAATGTTTGAACTGTTTTGCTCAGCACTAGGTCTCACAAAAATTGGAAATACATTATTGTGTATCCGTTTGGGTTGTGGACAACTTATCGATTCAGTTCTCAAAAGATAACAAGTCCCAAAAAATAACTTAGCATCCACAGTAGCTGTCTTATTATGCCTGCTCATGCACATTAGGAAGAAGATTGTGTTGTACTTCGAAAAAAAATCTTATTTTGTATCTGCATACATGGCAGGTATATACCAAAGCTACCGCTGCTTTAAATGCCTGGATACATCACACATTTTTTTTGTATTTTCTTTTATTTCTAGGTACAGTAATGTTAAAGGTTCACCTGGAGTCCTCTCCTTTTTTCTTTGTCATTTTAGCCATGTGCATCTAATTCTAAAAAAGGATATTATGAAATTATGTGCCCTTGTCTCCACTGAAAATGTGTTCATTAAATTTTGTGCCCCAATCACTCTGAAGTCTTGAAAAAGAATGCTTTGCAACTCCTAAAACGACAACAAAAAGAATGAAAATAGTATGAATGAAAATCCATTCCTGATTTATTGATAAATATCTAAGTTGCTGATGATATAATATAATTTTCTTATAATTATTCAGGGCAATTGTTCTCCAAAATGAATCTGTCGACGATAGTGTTGAGCATTTTGAAGACATTGTAGACACTGAGGACCCTTCTATCGCCTCTGCTATTCTAGATAATGACAAATTAGCTACTCAGGAGAAACACAACTCTGCTCCTGATGGTTGTGATAGAAAGCAGTCAAAAGTGTTGGAAGGTGACGAGAAAGATAAAAATAACACATCAACTGAGATGTCGATATTATATGATCCGAGACACAGGGAGCCTTCTTACTGGTATATTCTATAAGTTCCATTTTCTTGTGCATTGAATCTTAAAATCATTTGTAGAATTTTTTTTTTTTTGCGCTGATGTGATATCCTCCAGGAAAAATGTTATGCAGGAAAAATAGTGGGCTTGCAGTTAGTAGATAAAAAGGTGGATAGGATGGACAATTGTGGTAGTTGCCTTCTAATTCATGGAATTTCTTGCATCTAGAACATGTTCCTGATTTTTAGACCTTATTAAGTTCTTGATCTGGAAGTCCATATTCTTGAAATTGTTGTGAATAAAATGCTCCTTCATCAGTAAATGTCATGGTAATTGTTATGGACTCTTAATGTAACCCAATTGAACTTGGTATCCTGCTGTGAGTCTGCAGTCCAGTTCCAAACAGAGTATAGAAAAAAATATGTACCTTAAATGAAATATTGTCTCCATGTGGCCTGACTGACAATATTCCTAATGATTTATGATATTGTAGTTGCCTGTCAATTATTGCAGTATTTTCTGTCCTTTTTCCTTCATTTTTGTGCAAAATGCAAACAATGTTTGCTGATCGTATGCTTCTTTTCTCTTGTCAGCAATGCAGACCGTGCCAGCTGGTGGGAGTTAACATTGATGGCCTCACATGTGCATCCATCAGTATCTACAATGGCCAGGACGTTGCTATCTGGCAACAATATTGTTTATAGCGGTGACCCATTGACAGACCTGTCACTTGCTGCTTTCCTTGATAAATTCATGGAGAAGAAACCAAAAGGCAACCGCATTGCTGAAGGAAAATGGCATGGGGGATCGCAAATCGCACCATCTCGAAAGGTTTGCCTTTGTTATCTACTTTTATAATTTGTTGACTCGGATCTCTTTGCCAGCATGTTTTCTCTTTTGAAACTTCTGATACACTCCCTCCATTCATTTTTAAATTACATTGGTTAGTTCAGAAGTTCGACCAGTTTTTCATTACAAATAAATTGTATCAGTGACTTCTCTGCTAATTAATTGCAGCCATTTATCTACACAGCAGGACAATATATTCTTATCATTGCTGACACTTGTGTTTTTTGTTGGATATTCTACCTTTATAGTTAAAGCTGACCTCCAAGTTTCAAATACTATTGGTTTTGAGACTCATTGTATTTCTGTTTGGCATAATTATACCTAATTAGTGTGGAACCCGTTTCTCTCTTGGTATCTGGTAACACAACCTTATGTTCAACTTATATTCCCAACAGTTTCGTGGTGGGTATCCTTATTTGCTTCTGGGTGTTTGTTACTGTCATCATATTTTCATTAGTAAAGCTGATATAATTGTCTGTCTGCAGATTGATCAGAATCCTCATCTCATCGGAGAAGAGCTCCTTGAACTGGAAGAAAATGAAGTGCCTCCCGAAGATGTCATTTTCCATCGTTTCTATATGAACAAGACTGGTCCTATAAAAGCAAAGGCAAGGAAGAAGACTTCAATTCTTGATGAAGATACTGGAGAGCTCTTAGCTGATGATGCTAGTGATGGGAGTGATGATGAGATGCAAGATATGGCAGAGGGACTGGCAGAAGATGGAGACTATGACTATGAAGACCTGGACTCTGATGCCTTCGAAGAAGATCATGATTTGCTTAGAGATGACAGTGATATTGATCTGGGTAGCATTTCAGATGATAGCACATCTGAGGATGGAGTGATGGAAAACGATGCTGCTCCTGCTTTTATCAAGAGTGCGAGTGACTCCAATGGCAACTTCAGTGATGAAGAGATGTTTGATGTTTCTAACAGTGGTCGTGGTAGCTCCAGTGCAGAGAAAAAGCGTAAGCGGAAACATGGTACGAAGAGTGGTGCATCACCGTTTGCAAGTTTAGAAGATTATGAACATCTCCTTGATCGGGACTCCGATAAGCCATCATCAAAGCAGAAGCACAAGCCAGGCAGCAAGCAACCAAAGTCGAGAACACAGAAAAAACGGTCGAAGACATCTGGATGAGGAACAAAAATTTACTTTGTACCATTGAAAACAAAAGAGCTTAACTTTGTACCTTACATCATGGAAGCTCAGCAGAGAATGTTGTTCATTAAAATTTGTTATGAAAGATAAAAAAGAGCATGCATTTGTGGTCATCATTCTCTTTCCTCTCGAGTATTGCCGCATGCTTTTTACCAGCGCCAAAAGGATATGATGTTGCATTGTTCCTTCCCTGTTTCGGGTTTGAGTTCCGTTTTTGAAAAGGGCTAAAATCACAAAACCTGGATCTTGTGTTTTTTCCCTGTGAAATTGATTTGATTCATATATGATTCATGTGAAATTCCTACATTCCAAAGAGACTCGTATGTTTGTGAATATATATATGATTTATATATGTGTGAAATTCCTAAATTCCTACTGGTTGTTTCACATGACTGAGATAGATAATTCAAAATCGAAAATGCATCACATGTGGCTCGTCTCTATGATGAGTTGATGATGTGTGGTTGTACGAATAAGTTCGATGCATAGCAGTGCTCATTTACAAATATTATTAAGGGGACCTTACCTCAAAAAATATTATTAAGTGGACCTCCAGCAAAATTTTCAGGAAAAAGATGTGAAACGAAAATTTTCGTGAAAAAAATAAAAACGGTAATGGTTTGAATTGAACCCAGCGCGTGACCGATCACCAAGTCTAAGCATTGACCGTCGGATAATGCCGCGACCACGACATTGAGCACGTGGTGCCTATCCCACAGGCTAACTTCCGCACCCAAATGAGCAAAAATATCGAAACGGGAAATTAAATTGGAGCGGCTGCTCCAACGGTCATCTCCTCCCGCATCCCACCCCTCGGTCCTGTTCAAAAATCGAATCCTCCGCTCCTCTCCCACCTCCTTCCCATCCCATTCGTCTTCCTCTCGCAGTCTCGCTCGCCTCCTCCTCTTCCCGAATCCTTGATTCCCCAGCTCGGCAAGATTCCAGAGATCGCTACTTCATCGCCTCCCCCGACCCCCGCCCAGATCGCAGAGATGGAGCCGGATCCGTCCGCCGCGGAGGGCCCCGCGCCGCCTCCCTCACCGGCGCCGGTGGCATCTCTGGCGCTGGAGCCGCAATGCACGTGCTACTTCCTGTGCGGTAAGATTTCGTAGTTGGTGGGGCTCCGGGCGTCTCACGGTCTGGTGACTTTGCTTTTCAGGCGGCGAGGACGAGCGCGGGGCGGTGGATCTCGCCATGGATCCTGCGAGCCCAGATCGATGCGTGCCGGTGGGAGACCTCAACCCTGGGCCGCAGCCCTCCCCAACGCTGGTCGCGCTGCCGCCACCAACGCAGCAGCAGCCCGATGGTATGGTGTGTTCGCCTTGTAGCGACGAGTAACTTGTTGGACTCAAGGATTTTGTTGGCGCCCGTCTCAAGTTGAGAAAAATTAGCAGGTGAGGATGCGGCAGGGAGCGGTGAGGTGGGGCAGGGCAACGAGGCGGTGGCAGAAGGAGGGGAGGAACTCCGCAGCTTCATGAAGGTAAGGATGTTTGGGTGCAAATTCGTGGCAACTCATAGTCGTCAAGATTCCTACCCATGCCTATTTAGTGTCTCATGAATTAGATTAGAACTATGTAGACTCCCGGATGATTAGAATTCACAAGATTTCTTCTAATCATGCCTTTTGATGGGGAAATATAGTGACATCGGTGTAACTGGATTTCAAACTCATTGTGGTTACTAATTTCTGAATATTTGATTTCTCAAGATTTCTACCCATGCCTATTGTTGAGGAAATGGAAAAATGTTCGTTTTATGACTCCGGAAATTAAATTAGAAAATCATTACAGGCTCATTAAATGAAACCATGTAGCAAAACGTCAAGATTTCCTTGTTGATTGCTAATACAGTTGAAATTGGTTCTTGGCAAGAGCATAGAGGTTCTTCGATTCGGATTTTGATGTGACTTTTTTAACAGGAGTTTGGCGATCAAGGAGAGGTGGGCCTTATCCTATCTCCGCAACTGAAGAAAATTTCAACACCTGACCTTCCTGCTGCTCTTCGATTCATTGGTACACAAACAATCATATGCATGCTTTAAGATTTTGATGCTTTCTTGGCTCCTGCTATTAATGGTTTTTTGACTTTGTTTCCGTAGGGGAAAAGCACAACATCCTTGTTGAGAAGTACATGAAGCAGTCAGCCAAGTGTGCTGCGGAGTGTGAACCTAGATACGAGGGCCTGAAAAAGAAATACATGGATGAGTGCGCAGAGAGGCGACGTCTGAACAACGAGCTGATTGAGGCCAGGGGAAACATTAGGGTGTTCTGCCGGTGTCGCCCTCTGAGTGCTGATGAGGTCACACGCGGGTGCTCCTCCGTGGTTGAGATGGACCCGTCATGTGAGACAGAGTTACAGTTTTTCCCCTCTGAGAAAGAAAGGAAGGTCTTCAGATTTGATCATGTTTTTGGACCTGAGGACAGTCAAGGTACATTTTGAAATAATTACAGAAAATGTACCTAGTTTTTGTAGTATGCTATAATGTGGAAGTACTACTGTTATTCAGCACCAAACGTGCCTATTGCTTATAGTTCAGGATGATGAACTGAATGGTCATATTTCAATCTTTTCCTATAGATGCTGTATTCGCAGAGACTGTGCCTGTTGTACGGTCAGTGATGGATGGATTCAATGTATGCATCTTCGCATATGGACAAACAGGAACCGGGAAGACTTTCACCATGGAAGGGGTTCCAGAGAACAGGGGTGTAAACTACAGGGCATTGGAAGAATTATTCAGGATGTCAGAGAAGAGAAGCGCGTCTGTCATGTACACATTTTCAGTTAGCATATTGGAAGTCTACAATGAACAGATCAATGACCTCCTTGATGACAGCTCAAAAAAGTACACTTCCTTTCTTTCTCATTTTTTCTGTTTTATGGGCATTTACATTTTTTTACTGAAGTATTATATCTTGTTTCGTCCCTAGGTTGGAAATAAAGCAAAGTCCTGATGGAACACAAGATGTACCGGGTTTGATTGATGCACCAGTTTATACCACAGCTGGAGTGTGGGAGAAGTTGAAAATTGGTGCTAGAAATAGATCTGTTGGATCAACCAATGCCAATCAACTTAGTAGCCGCTCGCACAGGTGAGTGTTATGGTCTTTTGTGACCTATATAGTATTCATTCTAATTAGTTCACATTGTAATCCATAACATTCTTCTATTCTTTGTTATCATACATGAGCGTTAGCAATTACATTCAGTTTACCTATTACAGTATTGAATTAATGCGATCGAGGCTTGTGTTCTTGGTTGCAGCTTTGTTAGGGTCACTGTTAGGAGTGAGCATTTGGTTACAGGCCAACATTGTAAAAGCTACATGTGGTTGGTTGACCTCGCTGGAAGTGAAAGATATGATAAAACTGGAGCGGATGGAGATAGGCTGAAGGAGTCACAATACATAAACAAATCACTATCTGCCTTGGGTGATGTTATATCTGCCCTAGCTTCAAAAAAAAACTCCCATATTCCTTACAGGTTAACCCTGTTCTGTTCACATACTAAATCATCTATCTTGCTTTCTTGGTCTCACCACCTCTTTCTTTCTGTCAAACAGGAACTCCAAGTTGACACACTTACTTCAAAGTTCATTAGGTAAGTTCTTTCCCCCTCAGAATCTCTTTTGTGACACAGACGCTGGTTTGTAGCTACTGATGACTCATGTACTACGCCACAGAAGGAGTTAACCTTATTTTCTCAACTCTTACAGGTGGAGATTGCAAGACTCTTATGTTTGTGCAGATAAGTCCAAGCTCCAGTGATTCAGGGGAAACACTTAGTTCACTTACTTATGCTAGTAGAGTGCGATCAGTAGAACAAGGCCCTGCTCGCAAACAAGCAGATCCAGCAGAACGTTTGAAGGTTAAACAGATGGTAAGATTGTTCTTGCATCAGAATAAGAAGTTCTGACACAAACTGTTATATTAACTGAAAACTTCATTTCAGACGGAGAAACTTAGGCAAACAGAGAAGGAAAATGAAGAACTGAAGCAAAAGTTGCAGTTGATGGAGCTCAAGTATGTTTCTCGTGAGAGCATGTTGAGGTCACTAAATGACAAGGTATATTGCCCTCAGTCTCATTTTTTTTATTTGCTTTATTGGACATCTTTAGTTCTAGAACTAAATCTTAACATAATGACAGGTCAGGGATGCTGAACGAACATGCAAAGCTTACCAGCAGAGGGTAAAGTCACTCAGTCATTTTGTCTTAAAATTAGGTCCTGGGTATTTAAATCTATGCTCATTGCTCGTTCTTTTGTACAGAATATAGAGCTGGAAAATGAATTAGTCAATGAGAAGAAGGCTGCTAGGGCTCCTGTTAGATCATTGAGGCCACCACTTGTTCCGATGCGGCAGAGACAACCTCCTCAGGGAAGGAATAGTGGCTACTTGCCACCTTCTGGTCCTTCAAGATCAAGGTTCAGTAGAGCACCCACAATTCAGAACAAGGAGAACGTTCCTGAATTGGGGACGAAAGCATATCCTGGGGCAGATAAAGAAAAGGCTGTTGGCAAAGCGCGGCGTGTCTCGCTTGCTCCAGTGATACGGCAAAACCCTCTCCAGCCCAAGAGACGAGCATCGCTGGCGATTCTTCCATCACAGAGTGAGCAGCTCTCGTCTGTGCATGCTGGAAAGAGAGCTTCTCGACTGTCTTATATGCAAATACCACGGAGTTCGATTGCATTTCCAGGAGCACAGCTAGGAGCAGCTACAAGTTTACAATCTTACATGACCCCGGACAGAAGAGAAGAGAAGGTTAGGAAATTCGATTTTGGCAGCAGCAGCAGCAGTAAATTCTCAAGCCCGCTGCTGGACATGTTCAAAAAGAATATTGCTCCGTCAATTGCGCAGCAGAGGCTAGGCCTGCCACTAGGCCCCGAAAGTGCCAGCAAGCGCTGTTTCAGTATCCAAAAGAGAGTCGTCTTGGCTTCGCCTCTTCGAGCAAGACCTGGTGCGGCCATCTATCCAGCTCCGCAGGACAAAACAATGGTGGTGGGGAGGGCTGGCAATGCCCTGCGAGTGCTTAATCCCAAGAGGAGGCAGTCTATCATCTGATGAGTTGTCTTTTCAGAAGATCCTGGATGTGGAGAGTTGAAGCTACAGTGAATGTTTGGATGTTCAAACCTTGCTGTAAAATTGGACGCGGATGATGCTACGCTTAGTGCTTATGTTGGGAGTGAGCATGTTAGTAGATAATTGTGCCCTAGGATTGTGCTTAGTTATTAGTCGGTAAGAAATGGTGTTAATTTGTTCCTTGAAAATCATTCATTAAGCAGATGCATGCTTGTTCGATTTTTCAGTTTTTGATGGTTCATTTCAAATAGTTCCCAGTTTCTAAATCAGGCCATGTCTTGATACCACTGTGTCGATTGAACTGCTAAGATTGGACTGCACTGCTGAACTGTGTGCCCAGACCCTAGAAATGTCATTTCCAGACTGAAATACTATTACACTGTTAACATTGTTTCAGTAGAAGTCGTGCCTGACAAAAAAAAAACTTTCTACTGAACTGTCTTCAAACAAATTCGATGTAATCTAGATGAAGAAAAGAATTATCACCCTTAATAAAATTGTCCATCGAGTCAGGTTTGTCAACTACATCCTTGGAGAGTCTGGCTGCTGTACCTTTTACGCACTAGCTCGTGTTTGCAAGTCTCGTCAACACTGTTGTTAAAACCCACATGTTTAATTCCGCTGGCGACTTGGACATGAATTGGTCTCTCTAGAACTAGTGCCAGCGCTTCCAACTGCAAGCAGTAGCTTCTGAACGTCTCTGGATTTACTTTGAGCCTGAAGTCCAGACTAAACAACAAATCCAGTTCAAGTTTATTCATTTCCCTTGTGCTAATACCTCCAACTTTTCCGTAGTATGCATTGTTGAAAAACCTGCAAGGAATGTGTTAAGTTACTGGAAAAGTTTATATTGTTTGTCTTCATTCTGAAATAAGTAATTTTAAGTGTTTTTATGATATTCTTTTATAACGACTAGATATTAATCTGATATAAATTGGTCATAATAAATGGATAATAAAAACTTCTTCCATTATACATTTATCTTTTCCTTTCCAAGTCCAAGGCACTGCCCTGTGAAACATAGTTGGAAGTTGCAACTATCTTGCACATTTTCATAGCATTCCTATGTAAACTAGCACTTAACAAAAGTTTCAGAAATATGAAATCCTCTGAAGTGTAAAAACGTTTAAAAATTAACGATAAACATTCTTCTTACTATGTCGGTAACTGACCAAGTGATCACTAAAATGCAAAGGTGTTGTATGCAGTAAAAGATTGAGAAATACTAGACATTTCCCAGCGAAGTGCTATAGACTAAGCTGGAGTTGAGCAGCATTTATATACTACACCTAAAATTGAACTTATATACTACATGAAGAATGTAATGAAAGAGAGGCTATTGTGGGTTCTCACCCGTCATCTGTGAATTTGGCAGCAACAACAATACTTGTAATCAGCAAGCGATGAACACTGAGTGAGGTCATGTAAATGTTTGGTTGCTGTAGATATCTCTCCATGTAGATAAGTCCCAGCACAAAGCAAGATGGGCTGCACTGCGCGTACTTAAAAATGCGTTCTGCATATAGCTTTATACTAAGGTCTGGCACCCTATGACCATGAAATATGGTAGTTGACTCCTTTATTTTGTTGGACCCTAGTAGTTCTTCGTTCCTCTGAACTTCATTGTCAAGGTATGCTGAAAGAAACAACAGAACCTTTGGAAATTCAGCATCTTCTTTCTTTGACGACTGTGGCACTATCAAACCCAATGATGAGTAGCTCTCCACATCATCATCATCATCAGAAGTTGTAGATGATTTCATTGCTGTTCGTACGTGTTAACCCTGTAATGATAAAGCAAGCCTAGCAGAAGTTCAGTTCAAGAGACAATATGCAAGGAGCAACATGGGTACAGAACTCAAACTTATTTTCATAGATAGATTACAACAACAAAGCTAGGACACAAGTTTATTCTCATTTATTATGTGAGATATAGTTGGAACGTGATTCTCTAATCCAGTCATTCTCTAAGCAGGGAGAACTATGGTTCTGCTCCACATTAAATCGGTACTTAGTATGGTGCAATGAGTTGAACAATGGTTTTACTCCCTTATTTGGCACAAGGGAAAAAAAGACACAAACCATTCCCCCATTTGGGCATACCCATCGCTTTTGCCACTATATTAGATGTTTCCCCTCCTTAACGGATCCAAATCATTTACGGAAAATTAAGGATCTGTGTACACAGCTGCGCCCCCCAAAAATTCTATAACTGTAATTGAAGAAAAGAACAAGCCGCAGATCACGAGAAAAGTAAGCTCCGCCCACTTCTGCTCACCCAAATTTGGTCGAAATGCGCTCAACTTACAACAAAATGGAGTACTACCAAACATGAGAGCCAGTGTGAGAACAGCATATGTGTACTCTAATGCCGCACGATTTGAACAGGCGGAAGCACTCGTCAGACACCATTACCGAGCTAGTACTCACTTGAGATCTAAGCGCGCGCAGAGAGAGAGAGAGAGAGAGAGAGAGAGAGAGATTCAAACCTCTTGCTCCGGCTTTAGCTGGTGACGAGGCGCCCAGCTTCCGAGTGAGTCGCACTCGCACCCCTGGCCAGTTGCTGCCTCCTCTCCCCTCCCCTTGAGCCGGAGGAGCAGGCGAGCACGGATGCTGCCCAAACAAGAGGAGAGTAGAAAGCAGAGATAAGTGACCACTATTTAAAGAGCGGATATGCTATGTGACATGTCATTATCACATGACCAACAGTCCAACACTAATTTGGCCTCTGCTTATCCTGAAAGATCAATAGTGCATGCCATCTTACAAAGTGAGATAAAAATTTCGAATGAGTAAGTGAAAAAAAAAAAAGAAGAAAAGTTGAGCACTTCGACCAGCGCGAGCAAGTGAGGGTCGCTCTCGTTCTATTCTGGGCTTCCTTATCCGCAGCCGCAAAATTATTCGTGCCCGCGTGCGACGAAACGGGATCCGGGACAGGGACAGGGAGAGGCAAAGACAAAGTTTTATTCGCGAAAGACAAGCACAACCTGGAATTCGAAACGGATGCGCTCGCTTCTGACTTGATTATGGAAGAGAGAGAGAGAGAGACTGGTACTGCTACTCAACTTGGGCCTTCTTCGAATTGCAGAAATCTTTTAAAATCTTTTTTTATATAAAACTCCAATAGTTTTTTATAAAAATCCTACATTATAGAGAAGACCCTATGGTTGAATTTTGGGAGACCTGCGGCCCAGGATGGGCGAGCAGTGACGACGTAAGGAGAATTTGGGAAGGAGATTATTGTTTAGCAGTTGGTGTGTGAGAGCATTATTGCTTTGCTATATTTTTTTTAAAAAAAATGTTATCAGTTGTGAGGCTGCAGGTGGACCCAAACCTGTCTTCTTTTGACATCCAAACAGATTTTAAGGCTTACTTGATTCATTACCATAGATAGTTGTTCTCACCTTTTATCAAACTTTATATAATATATTCCTCACAAAAACTTTATATAATACATGTGATGCATAAATTTATAGTCACACCTTTGCATGATGTGTGCCAAGAAAATAAGTCACAAATAGCGAACCAATCAACTGCAACGAAGTTTTGGTCTACGAGCTCACTGTGTAGAGTTTGGTTCCAACCAAATCTTCAGGAATCAACGAGGAACCTCAAGATCTCATTAGTTTGTAGCACACTGTTACCTTGATCTTGTCTGTAAACACTATAAATTTATGATATTTATCTAAAACACACTATAAGAAAAAAACTATTTTAATGTATTTTGTCTCAATGTATAAATATATTATAATTTGAAATTTATCATAAAAAAAACAAAGCCCTCATGCAAGTGATTTCTTCTATAAATTTTAATCTGATTGATTACATAGTTTGGTTTGTTTGTATAATGTTAGAGTAGGAAACCTAAGAAAGGAACACATTGTTGCATCTTTTGTTAAATTTCAAATTATAATGCATTTTGCCACATCTAGACAAAAAGCTTCAAAATAATCCATTTTTCTACATAGATTGTGTTGTAGTCAAACAATTTAAACTCATAATGTCCACAAAATCAAGTTTTACGGTATTCGACAGATCAATTCACCTTTTAGACAAAAATTCTCTAGTGCATCCCTGCCTAGCCTGGGGCTTAGAACATGATGCCAACCCGGCTAGATCATCTGCATTTCTATTTTGTATATGCTCATCCTCAATGGTGTCAGGTACCATATAACCAAAAAAAAAAGAGGTTTAATAACTCAAGGTCACTATTACACCGCTGCTCAAGCTTACACTTTCCACAGGCACACGGGCATACCATGACTAATCCTGGTAACAAAGCCTAGTCCGACAGGACAGTAGAGTCCAATTAAACTAAGCCTATCCCAGAATGAACTGGCTAACAGATGACTAAACCACAAGTTCTCTAAACAAAACACATAACCTCAGATAAAAACTGAAATAAACAATGTTACAGGCTTCTTGTTAATTAAGGACCCAGCCACCATGTACCGGCAATAGATACCATCGACCGAATGCCCAACGCCAGAAACTTCAACTGTACAAGGTTCTCCAGCAGGATTGTCTCCGTCAGATGTGGTGGTAGTGTCAAAGAATGTGAACTCATCATGTTTGTGCATGCTTCTGGTTTGGACTAAGCGCCTTGGTTAGGAAATCGCGGAGCTCCGGGATAACTCGCTGAATCAGCTGTGAGGAACTGCACCAATAAATCATGTGTCAAATGTGAATTATTTAAAATGCATTAGATGATGCATATACTTGTTCCAGATCAAAGTTATTTGGGAGGGAGTATACCCAGGTCTGGTGCAGATCTTGTCAAACTGCTCCAGAATAAACAATATGCATGTATGTCTCAGTGACACAGCATGAAAGGCTTCGGATAAGTCATACATGTCAGAAACATTTTCTAGATTTACATCCTGCAAGACAAAAAAAATATTTAAATTAAGACCGAATAAGAATAGCAGAACCAGGAAGTAGTTTTCCTAATTCATATTCACCTTTGCTATAGTATATTCGCATAGACGTCTGAGACCTTCCAAGAGATACTGATCAGCAGCTCTTAGAAGATCCTGAGCAATTTCACTGGTTACGTGCACTGACCCTGTATAGATAAACCTGCATAGATTTGAATAGCGTGATTTGGAATTTTAATCCAGCAGGCACTGACCCCGGGGGGGGGGGGGGGGGGGGGCGGGTGGTTTGGTATATGTGCCTAAGCTAGGTCACAACTTATTTACCTCATCATGAGTTCAAAAACGTCCCATCTGATATTGGGAATTTCAATGTCTCTTGCATCCTTTTCCTGGTTAAGGGAACAGCTTTATCAATTAGACAGAGAGACTTAAAGCACATTTTGTCATGCCAAAGCCTCAGTACTCACCCTATACCCGCCATCAAACATTGCACGAAATGCATCTGAAGAAGCAAGCAAAGCAATTCTGTGGGCATAAAAGCGTTTTCCTGCACGAAAGGGAACACAGATTATTTTTCTGATTAGGTGAAATACAAAAAGGTGAATTACGGGTAAGTGCTGATAACATCAAGATCCTGAAATAGTACCAACCTTCCACCAAGAAGGTAACATCTGAAAGTGTTGAACTATTCACGTATTGCTCACCAAGATAAACCTGCAATAGAATACATATATATTCAGTAACAGGGGTCAGCAGTTCAGAACCTCAGTGGTTGCAAGAACTTTTAGACAGAACAATCTTTCAATGTCACTGCATTTCTATCCAGGGCCGCAAAAACAGATCATATTTGGAAATCCCATAGGAAATATCAAGGATAACTGCAAGTTCTGAACAGACTGCCAGTCAGTGTAAAAGATTTGAAATGTTTGCCTCCAGCAGGTTGTACAAGCTAGTATATGTTCCCGAACAGGTATGGACTACAAAGAGAGTTTTTTGGGCTCTTCTATACCCTGTTTAACCGAAAAGCCCTTTCCCACACTGATTATCCAAAAACCAATACATCTATGTCATTGTGGTTATAGTATTGATTGCGTAAAATTCAGCTCACAGTCACTGCTACTCAGTAAGACAAAGTTAAACAAAAACTGCTCCTTCCGGTACCTGTGGTGTTGGAGATGGAGGCGCAGCATCCATGGGAGAAAGTGCTGCAGCTTTATTGGCCAATTTGTATAGCGCTGCTGAACCATCTTGCTGGTGTTTCGAGCTCATGGAAGTCAGTAGATCAAGCAGCAGGTCAAGACCTGGATCAACCCAAATTTAATCCACAAAAAACATTTAAATGGAAATGAAAGTGAACAGTTTTGGGTTAATGCAAAACTATTTATACCGTTATTATCAATGAAGATTGTTCTTTGATCTTCAGGAGTACAAAGGTGTGCCAGAGCCAGCGCAACACGTCTCTGCACAGATTTCTCTCCTACTCGCATCAAATAAAGCAAGTGTCTCAACACCTGGAAAGCAGCCCAGAAGTACTTTAGGAAAAGAAAAAAGGAAATATAAATGAACCTTGTGAGCACAACTTACTCTTCCATTGATCTTCTCCTCTAACCTCTTTAATGTTTTTGCTACACAGTCCTTTGTTGCCTGAAATTTTATATGTGTCTTGATCAAACTATCAAAATGAAAAGATCAAGTCAAACTGATCGGATCGTACCTGCACAATAAATTCCCCATCTTGCAACTTTTGGACACCTCCTACTTTAATGAAATCTGAAACATAGTCCTATAAGAAGAAAAGTGATATCACTCCAGAGACAATGAAGAAATCCAAGATTAACAATGAAAACAATGGGTTGATCCTTTCCAAAAGAACATGAAATGTGAAATTCTTGACCAACAGCAGAAAACACTTTCAAAAAAAAAAAAATCATGAGCTACCTCATTGTCTGCAACACCGTAAAGGGCAAATGCAGCGTTATGCTGCAAAGAGCCATTCTTTGAGTCAAGAAGCTTTAGCAAAGGTACCAAACCACCATTATATGCAATACCTGCTTGGTTATGTGTGTCCTGGAAAAGTATTGAGATCAAATGAAAATTACGAAGCTGGGAAAGTAAACTAGCAAATCCACTTGGATAGGAGTCATGTTATATCGTATAAAACTAGTCAAATGATCTTGCAAGTTATGTATTATTGCCGATAATGACATCTTCCGCATGGCTGACTTCAACACAGATGTACACAGAAAAGACAGTATCACTCTGGTAAGATCTGACACTGATAAACCAGATGTGAACATACATGTACATGTACATGCCATATATGTTATCACTACGATAGAATCAGAAACTGAAAACACAGGTTTTCCCCAGTGTCCCTCCTAAGTCCTAAGCTATACTCAGATGGCAAACCAGCACTTAGCATCTACAACCTCCATTTTTTAAAAAGCATTTACATCCATTAGTTCAGATTTACACTAGTGAAGGTCCATCAGCTCATAGGATAAACTACAAACCTAGACAGGATGGTGTCACATACACTTCTTCCCTTCCAAAACCCAATGTAGGACTCAAAGCTCCAAGAGCTTTGCAAGCTAGACAGGGCTAGTGCTTAAAGTATAGTACAGTGGATAACCAACCAAAAGACAACATTTACCACAATCCAACATTTGTAGGGAGTCCTTAAAATTGTCAACATAAAACGCAGCATAAGTATAACAATGGTGCCCTATATCCTAATCATTGGGCAATATTGAGCATTGTTATTCTTTCAGTCTAGACTGATTATCTGAAGCACAGAACTAAAATTAAACCTGGGCAAGTCTCCCAAGTGCAAAAGCAGACATCTCTCGGAGTTGGACATCAGTTGACTGTAGCATTTCAATTAGTGGCCGCACCGCACCCCGTTGCACAATATGGACCTGTAAAACAAACGTGGTATAAAGTCAGAAACAATAGCAGAGAACAACATCATGTTATTTCCTAGTTTTCACTGACATTTCAAGAGTATTATTATCTTGCTATTGTTAAGCTTTAGCATTCTTTGAGCTGATGATTTATTCCTTCATATATCCAACCCTACTCAATTATATTAACTTATAAAAATAACCTATCACAATGATCTATATATATGAAAGGCTGAGCATATGCTATGAGTCACGGCATAGATACAATGAATGAGATAGCAGAGATAAGTCAGGCATAGCAGCAGAGCCTGAGGACACATGGTGTAGGCAAGCGCATGTTGGAAATCTATCACTCCCTCTCTAAAAACAAACGCACGCAGAACACAAAGAAGCACAGAGAAATATTTTGTGCTGCACACCAGCACCAACACACACGCACTTTTCACTTGTTTTCACGCCACCTAAACACTAGCTGATTACAGAGTTTTATAGGCTAGCTGCCGTGGCCGGCACTTGCCACGTCCACACAACAGCCGCACGACCCGGCCACACAACCACACACACTGAGCTCCTCCACTCTGATCCGTACATGCAGGATCACATCCACTGATTTTTGCATGCACGCACACCACAAGTCCACAACGGTATCCACTAATAACAGCCATGTAACTTGCTAACCATCCGGCACCGCCGATCACTCGGCACCATGCAGCTCTGCCACAACTGAACTGCTGGTCCATCCATCTACGGTCCCGCGTACTTGAGAAGAAGACTCAAGCCTCAACACCACGCAACACACCCTGCCTAATCTGGATGCGACTAAGTAACTCACACAGACGACACCTAAAAACAAGATTATATCTAACAGCGCAGTATTGCAGTTGCAAGTAGAGACAGAGCTGACAGTTAAGTTTATAAAACACAATAAAAGTAGTTTACAAACAAAAAATATCATATAAGGAATAGTACTTTGATTCTGATTTTTTGTTGTTCCACTCAAAATAAAATTGTTGTATCACGAAAATTTGTGGTCATGTCAGAGGTATTGGAAGGCATGGCCAAAATAAGGTGAATGGGGAATTAATTTCGGCTCAGGACTGCAGCCACCAGAACAGCCCGAGAATAAAGGAGGCAGAGATATAATTTGGAACAGGCAACAGTGACAACGGGACTAATTGTGGGCTAGCCAGTGGCAAGCAGGTCCTACAAGTTATCATGTCAAAAGGGAACCTATCACATTTGGTCACCAGCTCACCCCATTGTGGGGTGAACTGCTGGTGAAGATGACTACAAATGGGGTTAATTGAAATTTTTATTTCAATGTTACCTAGCGCCTGCAATTAATGAATGAAGCATGTGTCATGTACCTTACAATCAGAGTCGGCCGAAGCAAATTGCCCTAGCAACAAAGCAGCCTCTCTTTGGCTTTCTGTACAGCAAGAACTGAAAGAAAATTGCTTCATATATCAAACAATTATGCATGAGAAGAGTTGGGAAAGCATAGATTCAGAGCTATAGAAACTCCTAGCCAAGGCTTCAGAGACTGAAAAGACAGCAAGGTGATTCCTGATATGGTACATATCTGGAGTAAATGAAGAACAAGGACGGCCAAGCTTATATTCAAAAGGAAGGAAGACAGAAAAGGGGGAGCAAAAAAAAACTAAAGGTAAAAAGTGTGAAATACCAAACACAAATGACAGACAAAAAGGAAAAGATCATAACATAATAACTGAGTGTTCAGGAAAAAAAAAACATCCACTGGTGTCCTCAAAGTACTTGGTGTTTGTAAGGCATGTCTAAGAGAGTGCGTAGAGTTCTTCACCTAGGGTGAAGAATTCTTATTCTTCACCAACTCTATTTACTGAATGAATTCCTCAGTAAAAAACACAGACGATAATTTTCTGGAATGCGAATCGACTCTCTCAAGTGGTGCTTCATTAATCAGCTTTATTCCACACTCAACTACTTGGATTTATATTCACTATAAATGTATAGAAAACCTATGCAATTATAAAAATGATATAAGCATCACATAAAACAATATAAGATGGCCATACCTTAACAACCCTATCACAGGCTGCAGCGCCCCTGCATTAAGAACCTCCTTCTTGATATTTGGTGATGAGTGAACCAGATTTCCAATGACACCAACCTAATATGCGAACAGAGAGATTTCTTAAGAGTGCATCAAAATATTTATCAAAGTGGTCATGAATAAAGTTAGTTCCCAGACCAGGGAAACATCCATGAAAGATTGCCAACCATATATGTTCAATCATCAAATTCTAAACATGATACATAAGTTGTACAGTGCAGAGTGTATTTACAGAGCACAAATGAATGGGCATAACAAAAGATGTTGAAATACATAAGCAACTTGTTAAGACCAGTTTAATGAAATTTGTTTGTTTTGCATAAGCTCCAAAGTTCAAGTCAGTAAGATCTTTAAGCATACATTTTAGCTTAACTTCTTATTCTTTAACAATCATTTTAGCCTAATAGCTTCCCTGAACTTACTTAATCAGTCACCAAGGCCTATCACCAGTCAATAGAAAAGCAGACGTGGCAGACAACAGAACGGATATCAATGACAGTTAGCGCTTCAATTCAATTAGCTCTACAAGTTTCACTCAATAATAGCTCTACAAGTTTCACTCAATATTATCACTAGAAATTGTACATCCAGGGGTAAAGCACCCACCAAGGTAAATATGCAATTTTCTAGTGTCAATGCCTTATATAAGAATGCACAATCAGTATCATTAATGTCAACAGCCAAATAAATTATATTTTCCATTTAGAGACTGAAAAATACACCAGGAAAATTTCCATGTAAAGCAAATTTCTATGTTTCACAATAAGGACTAGAAAATGTATACATTTCAAAGGGACTTTTAATTCAAGATTGCAAAATGAGAAAGCACAACTCAAAAGCATGAAAACATTTCTCTGTAATGACTGTAGTGACGTAATTATAGAAGAGATGATATGTCAGCAGCATGACAAAGGGCTCCATCAGAGAAAAGGTGAAAAGGAGTTAACGATGAAAGGAGTCTTACTGCTTCATAGTGAATTGCTGCATCATCTGATCGCAACATTAAGATCAAAGTTGGCAAAGCATTACATTGAACAATCTGCATTAACAGAAAATTCACAGTGTATTAGCATTTATGCATGAAAACATATGCAATTTTGGATGTCAATCTACATGAATGTTTGGTTCACTCATTTCTTGAAATCCTACCTGAGTTTTGTTTTCATCATTCTTAAAAGCCAAGGTACGCAAGGCCCCTGCAGCTGCTCTCTGCACCTTAAGATCCAGTGATTCTAGCAATTCGACAAGAGGCGGGATTCCACCTTCCACTCTGCAGTAAACAAAATTATTAGCGAGAACTGGAAGCTTAACGGCAGAAAGAGCGCCAAATAAACAAAGAGGCATTGAATAAAACCTGACACAAGTTTTGATGTTGCTATTTTCATGAGCGAGATTCGTTATTGCATCAGCTGCTCTCTTGATTACACTGTTAACCACCCTCGAATTTGAAGTATTTTTGTGCCTTTTCAAAAGAGTCACCAATGGAGGAAGGGCACCGGCATCAACTATAAGTTGCTGGTGTTCAGGCTGTTCCAGCAAGGTACGAACACAAGTGACTACATCTCTCAAAGTAAATTGGAGAAAAAATATATCATAGAAGTAGCCACGCTGAAAATACTATAATCCACAGGTTTCTAAAGGTACTAGGAGATTTGGACATTTACCTACAGAATTGAACTTCAAGTTCCTAGGTTTTTCTAGTAAAAAAAAAAAAACTAAAAACGAATTCAGTGCACAGTTTCTGAAGACATTTCCTATATTGAAGAATGGATTTGGGACGATCGGGATTCATGTATATGGACATTTGAAGTTTCTCTGTACCACGTAGAGCTTCAACTTAAACTGATATAGTTCTATCTCTAATTAATTTAACAATAACCCATTAAGTAGCATTCATATGAAATCAGAAGCTCGGCTGCAAAGCAAACAGCAAACCAATCAAGAAACTTAGAAACCTTCACGGCTAGGAGACCCAGAGCGAAGGCAGCGCCCTTTTCGACCTCATGCTCGAATGGCCGTTGCTGCTCCTGCGCCGCCGTCACGGCCGTTGGCTCCCCCAAGTGGCGCACCAACGCCGGCACTGCACCGCCCTCTACGATCACGTTGACAACATCCTCTGTGCAATAGACAGCAATCAGATCCGCCTCAGTACGGGCGCCGGCGCACGGATCGGCGCGGTCAGGTGGCGGGAGGTTACCGTTTTTGGCGAGCTCGGCGAGCACGTGGGTAGCACGCTTGGCGGCGGCGCGGTCCTCGTAACGCCAGGAGGTGCAGCGGAGGAGGTCGTCCACCTGCGTGCGGACCTCGCGCGCGAGCGCCGCGTGGGAGCGGCGGCAGCAGATCTCGGGGCCCGGGGAACCGTCCTCCTCGTTGTCGTCGACGGCGCCCGTGCTGCCGATCGACGACGCCGCTGCCACGGCGGCGGCGACGGCGGCGGCCGCCTCGTCCTCCAATTTGCGCTTCTGCCCCTTGCGTCGCTGGCGCTGCGGTTGCTGCTCCGCCTCCATTCGAGAGGATCGCCGGCGGCGGGGAGAGCGTGGGGGCGAGGTTGAGGAAAAGGCGGAACCAAAAGAGTATGCACCCAGCGGGATAGGGATTTATCTCGCGCGTTGGGCATACAAAATAGAATCAACACTTTTTGTGTTGCTGTATCCTTCTTGTGTTTTATACTAAATACTCCAGTATACTCGTATAATACTATTTTACCTTTTTGCCGACATAATACTCCCTCGTTCTTTTTTTTCGTCGTTAAGTTTGATCAAAAACTTTAAACTCCTCTTATTCAAAAAAGTATAAAAAATATTAAATATTTTATTAAGATTTGATTCATTTTTAAGGTTTTTTAATCTTAATTTTTTTATTTTATATATTTGAAATAATTTTTAAATAATACAAATGATCAAAATTTTTGTTAAAATCAACGACGACACATAGAAAAAAAATAAAAAGAATACTATTTAATTAAGCCGATCGTATGATACGAAGTTTGGTTACTGTTGGATATAATAGAGAGTTTCCATTATTTTTTTAAGTGAAGGAGAAAAGTTAAATTCTGTCCGAACATTTCTAGCATCTACGTTCCCTTTGGAATATAGGAATTTTATGGAAATCATACATAAATCAATTAAATTTTACAGAAAAACATAGAAAATTGTTAGTACCTTAGTATTTAAGACATATTTTTACCCCATTTATTTTAGCTCTTACCAACTCCGCTCCTCCTGACACATATTATTACCATTAATTAATTATGACTTGCCATAAATCATCACGAAATACATATAATAATGGTTGAGCTAATAATATAAAATTACTGCTAAAATTAAATATTTTGTTTAGGAACAATTAGTAGTCACTAATCATGACAAATTATGAATTAGCATGTGCTCTCTCTCTCTCTCTCTTTAGACCAAAGAAGAATTACGTTAATTTTGTAGCGAGTACATCTTGATTTTACACCTAGATGTTGATCTACATCTTCATGGTACTTATGCATTGTGCATATTCAAATCTCATGTTTTAAGATTCTATTAGAAGACCACACAAGGCAAACCCTATTATCAAGCATAGTGAGACAAGGTGCCCGAAGAGCGCCGACCACCATCATGTGTGAGTAGAGTAGAAAATATTCCAAAAAAAATGAATTGAGTAGAAAATTCTTCTTTTTTGTGTCTTTCGTCATCTTGCTTCTATAAAAAAAAGCGACCTCAATCTAACCAATTCAATACTTATCGTCCACAAATATAAATATTTGAAGCTTTCTACTATATTTATTAAACATTATAAATCTAGGCACTTTAAAAGAGAATTTTAAATACTTACACGTCATGTCTAGTTGTTTGCACGACACTAATTTCGAGCAAAAATCGTCTGAAAACCCCTACATCCTTCAGGTCCTGCATGCTTCAAATTTGAACCCAAATGACATAAGAAGGCAGCACTGTCCCGTGCGCAGTGTGCTTGCTACGAACGACCCCGCATACAATTTGCCCCCACCTAGTAGCCATTAGAAACGGCGAAGATAACCAGGAGATTCGAACCTCCTGGACCAGCGAGTTTTTTTTCCTTGCGAGACCCCAACAAACGAAGCTCACGAGCCGGAAGCCCAGCACCACCGCACGCCGCATGTGAATTCTCGGCACCTTTGGCGCCTTTGCCGGCCCCGCTCCGCCCGCCCGGCGGATAATGGGGCCGTTTTTTTGCGCAGCTCTTACCGCTCTGCTCCTTAAACGTAAGGGTACCGCCGCGTATCGTAGATGGTACTGTAACGTATTGATGGGAGCGATTCCTAGCTTATAAGTCTATTTGAACGGAGAGCTGTAGGAGCAGCTATTTCCAGCTTCACAAACCGCTCTTCTGACACGTAACAGTGTAGAAGCTGGAGCAGTCCAGAGCAAAAACAAACGGGGCCATATTTCTCTCTCACCGGTTGACTCGTACAACTACTACTACGTACAGTAACCTGCTACAAAGCACGCCGTTCGTCGTATCTCATTGTAAATGCCACTGTCTGCAGCCGTAATACGGTCGCATCTACTACTGTCAGAAGTCGAATATCTTTCGCATCGCAAGTTTACCTGCAGCGTTTTGGCGTTTGGGCATGCGGCCGGCCGCTTCGTGGTCCATTTCCATGGACGAGACGACGGAAGAACCGTCCGAGACGACGATCATTTGCCAGCGCTGCGATGCGGGCGTAAAATTCAACACGGGCGGCGGGCCTGGGTCTGTCTCGGTTGTGAGAAATCTGGAGCGCGTTGTACTTGTACCGGCCTGCCTGTCAATCGACGCCACGGTGAATCCTGCACGGTGCCCCCGGCCCCGCGCAGACGGACGGGTGCCCGCCCAAGTTCGTCGGAACGCGGCGCAGGCAGGCAGGCCGAGGTGCTGTTGTATGTTTCGGTGCTCGCCTCTGCTTGGCACATTCCTCTGCACTGTGCAGCGCAGCGTTGTTCAGGGAATGCAGAGAGTGTCTGACCTGATGAAGTGAATCGAAACAACAGCTAGAGTCCAGTAGATTCAGAGGGTTTCTACTGCTACTACTACTCTCTCTCATCTGCTACACAAAGCCTACGTACGACTACTGGCTCTGTGCACACGCGTTGTAGCTCTGTACCTATATCTGCGCGGTCGTTGCGTAGCGCTCCTTATCTCCCTGTTCACCGTCACCATCCTCACGTCGCTACCCAGCTACTAGCTGCCGCAGTGCCGCCCTCGCCCGGGGTTGGGAGTCGTCATGGTGGACGACGCGTTCTCCCCGCCGGCGCCCTCGCCGTTCGCCGCGGACGACCTCGCGGACGCGCGGCTCGCGCCGTGGCCGCCGTTCTCCCCGTGGCCGGCGCCTGGCGGCCGGGACGACGGCCAGGCGGCGGCGAGCAGCCCTCTGTTCACCATCCTCCCCGTATCGGCGTTCGGCGTAGGAGTCGTGCTGCTCGTCGCCGTGGCCGTCGTCCTGGTGGTGACCCGCCGCGTCAAGCCGCCCCGGACGGCGGACGCGGGGGAAAGCTGCAACGGCGACGGCGGCAAGCCCGGGCCAGCGTCCAGCTGCAGCAGCCACAACAACGCCAGGTGCTACGCCGCCGCTGGTAAGCAACCGCACTGCCCCCTGCCGATCGAGAGACGCCAATATTTGCGCGCACGTCGTTACGTTACGTTGTTCCTCTGGCTGCAGGCATCGGGTGCATCTACGGCGCCGGGAGGCTGGGCCTGGGCTTCGCGGTGCAGCAGCAGCAGGCAGCGCGGAGCCGCGGCGCGCAGGTTTTCACGTACCGGGAGCTGGAGCGCGCGACGGACGGGTTCAGTGAGGGCAACGTGGTGGGGCAGGGCGCCTGCGGCGTGGTGTTCCGCGGCCGGCTCGCCGACGGCACTCCCGCCGCCATCAAGCGGCTGCGCATGAACCACCGGCGCCAGGGCGAGCGCGAGTTCCGCATCGAGGTAAGTGAACCAACCTTCCTACTGAACCGAAGAAAGCCATGCGCGCGCGCGCACGTCCCCGTCAAATTCACGCGTCGTCCCTGATCCCCCACGTGCACGTCGGCGGCGTAACCGGGGCGGAACGCTCTGTTTCGCGCACCAACCGGGCTCTGCTTTGCCTGTTGCCGCGGCCAGAGCAAGCAGCGAGTTATTGGCTCGTTCGTTCGTTCGTTCCACCGGCGGTTGTTGCCGCCCTGGGGAAACGGAATCGATCGCTCGCTGCTCGCTCGCTGGGAGGAGGGGACGGGACGGGACGGGAGGTTGTGCCTGCCGGTGAGGCTGCGCGCGTACGTTACCTGGAGAGTGGAGAGGAAGGCGATTAATAACAGCACCGACCTGCTGCTCGCTATACGCTTCAGTGCGTGACCGTGCGCCGATGTGGATGGACGATAGCCTGCCTTCGCGCGTTCTGTGACAGAGTGTTGGTGTCAGCGTTTGTCTCTAGAGGAGGTGGGTGGGGACGCGGCACGAGTGGAGACGAAGCCACACGCATCACCACGCTGATCCACTGGGTGGGTTGGTTCGTTGCGTAACTTGCATGGGGGTGGGGGTGGGGTGCCTTTGGCGGATGCGGAGGCAACTTGCTCAGGTCAGTGAAGGAGAAGTTGCCTACGGTTCGATGTTTGTTGCCCGCGCGAGCCGAACGGGTCGGGGGACACAAACCCGGTGCGCACCAAGCGCAAGCGCGCGGGGAAGGGTTCCGGTGCAGTGCAGCGGCGCGGCAGCCGGCAGCGAGTACGGCGAGTGGTTCGTTGGTTTTCTGTTGTATGTGTTATTAGGCCAGCGTATCACGTGCAGTGGAAGCTAACGAACATTACAATATACGCTTCACGGGACAAGTTTTCACGCGCGAGCCTAATCCGGATCGAGTGAATATTGATCGTCCGTGCCATTCGTCAACCTTTTTCTTTGCCAAGGCATTTATTTTTTTGTCCAGGCATTTAGGGGCCTAGCCCGTCATTCAAGGAAGTCTCATTAGCCTTCGCAAAAAAAAAAAGATGTCTCATTAGCTCAAGCTGGCTGTTGAGGTCATAGCGTAAGCCTGCTCTGAACTGTCATGCACCTCTTGTAGTAATGTTTAGACGTACTACTTCTACCCGTTATAAATCATTTCGGATAAAGTTCACAGTCTTGTTGGCACCCGGGACCCGGCAACGCATCTGCACTAGGCGATCTGTCTCTTGACCTGCAGATAAAATGTTGCAGGGCTAGGCACTAGCTAGGCGGACCACTGCTGGCGCTGCCGGGCCAATTTGAGTATTTGACCCAAACGATCCCACACCGATACTGTTTAGATTGCCCGGATCGGTCGGGGTGTTTCATTGCCTCCTGCGTGGTCCGCGGCGTGAGAAGTGAAGAGAGCAACGCATCACATAACAAGTGTGCTCACGTACGAATGTTAGACTAGACTGCACAGATCAACAGACAAAATGAAATCGACGTCACGTTTTGTTGGCTCGAATGCTACAGAAACAGAGTGGGTTCAGGTGACAACCAATCTAACACGGACCGGCATTAGGAACCAAGATCGAGCCTGTTGATGACGATTGAGGAGGATGAAGGTTGGAATTAACCGTGCGATTCGATAGGTTGCTTCGATTTTACTCTGGTTTCAATCGTGTGGAATTGTACTGTGTACCCTGCAAATCTATTCTTGACTTGGCGATCACATCATTAGGTGGAAGCGTTAATTGGGCACGAGCACGGAACCACGGATCAAATGTGTACCGTGCCGTTGCCATCAGTGCACCGACAGTGGCAGTAACTCGAATGTTTTTCTTTTTTTTGTATGCGTGCAGGTGGACCTCCTGAGCAGGATGGACTCGCCGTACCTGGTGGGGCTGCTGGGCTACTGCGCCGACCAGAGCCACCGTCTGCTCGTGTTCGAGTTCATGCCCAACGGCAGCCTCAAGAGCCACCTGCACCCGTCTCCGCCACCGGCGCCGCCGTCCCCTGCGGCCGGAGACGGCCAGCCGGCACCGAGCTCGCCGCCTCCACCACCGGCGCCGCTGGACTGGCAGACGCGGCTGGGGATCGCGCTGGACTGCGCGCGGGCGCTGGAGTTCCTGCACGAGCACAGCAGCCCCGCCGTGATCCACCGCGACTTCAAGTGCGGCAACATCCTGCTTGACCACAACTTCCGCGCCCGCGTCTCCGACTTCGGCATGGCCAAGGTCGGGTCCAACAAGGCCGACGGCCAGGTCGTTACCCGCGTGCTCGGCACCACCGGCTACCTCGCGCCAGAGTACGATCACACACGCCATTACTACTGACTCTGTTTCGTCAGCCTTAGTATTACCAGTACCAGAGTGCCTATTCCTTCAGGCTTCAGCACGTATCAAGTTTCTGATTTCCTGTTACAGGTATGCGTCGACGGGGAAGCTGACGACCAAGTCCGACGTCTACAGCTACGGCGTCGTGCTCCTTGAGCTGCTGACCGGCCGGGTGCCGGTGGACACGCAGCGGCCCCCCGGGCAGCATGTTCTGGTTTCATGGGTCTGTAAACTGTTACATGTAGCACGTAGGAATACTATATAATGATCTTCGATAAGTGCTGCATTTTTTGCCACGCGATTCAAATAATCGAGGAATGTTGATTATGAGATCGAACACCTAGCATATCAAAATAGGATTCCGAGGTTAAATGCAGGAAACAGTTCAGGAACATTATTAGTATAGAACACACTGAACTCTGAAACTTGTCTTCTAATTGAGGCATTGAGATATCCCGTCAGACCTGAAACTTCTCTTGCTTCTGCAGGCCCTCCCACGTCTTACAAACCGGCAGAAGCTTGTTCAGATGGTGGACCCTGCCCTGAAAGGCCAGTTCGCCATGAAGGACCTCGTTCAGGTTCTCCCTTACTAAGCTCCGACCTTTCAATTTCGTGCTCTGCAACTCTGGCTACATCAAGTCTATAATTATCTGTAGTTATACCCTCCTTTGCAAATTCTTGAACAGGTCGCCGCCATTGCCGCGATGTGCGTACAGACGAAGGCGGAGTACCGGCCGTTGATGACGGACGTGGTGCAGTCGCTGATCCCCATCGCCACGAAGTCCATGACCCCGGCCATTTCCTGCACCTCCACGCCGCTCAGACCCCTGCACCACGTCATCTATGTGAGCCCGCATTGCGCCAACAAGTCCTAGTACTAGCATCAGCTGCAACCAGTCGTTGTCATCAACGGCACGCAGGGTCATGGTACCATAGAATTAGAAGAAAAAGATCGATGATGATACTGCCGATCATTGCTCGCCTCATCAGCTATTCGGAACCCGGATAGATGCCAGCGCTCTGGGGTACTTTCTGAACAGAGTATGTATGTCTAGAGTGCCTACTGTGTTCTCGAGGCTTGCAAAGCCCTTTCTTGTGATTATATTTGTTATATTTTAGGAGTCAATTGCGTGTCCAGTGTATCGTTCTTTCGACGAACTTTTCTTTACAAGATAAGATGAAAATAGAAATAAATATATTTCATTTTCTTTCCTTTTGCCTTGGCGTGCTCTCTGAGATGTTGAATATTATTCGTTCAGTGACGTCGGGTTTCTTTTTATGTGAACAGTTGTGTCGGGAGCTTGAAACGTGACTAACTGATAGTGATAGTAACCTTGTTAGTCAAACTAACTGATAGTGCCTTCTTAGTCAAATTCCATAACATCATGTAGGTGGGAGTGACTTTCTACTCCGATGGAATCAAAGTGACTGAAGCTCCATAACATGTACTCCCTTTAGTTTTAGATTATTAACACCGTTGATCTTTAACGTCATCATTAATCATTCATCTTATTTAAAACGTTAGTTCAAATGTGTAGAATTATAAGGAATCGTTCAAATACCTTGAATGTAAACTAAATTGTAACAAAATATAAATTTTTATCATGTTTTTTTAAATAAGATGAATGGTAACATGTGATGTTAAAAGTCAACAGTGTCCAAATTAAAAACTAGAGCTAGTGATACATTTCTTTTTTGTTTTACCAAGGAATTTTTTAGTACATTTCATGGAGCAACACAAACCATTTTTGATTCTATGAGCAAATCAAACAATTGTGACCCTGTGAGCAAATCGATTATAACAAAAAGAAATTTAGGAGGCCGTTTGGAAACAATAGAATTCGATATGCGGACTATGAGATCAGAGATTCTTAAATTTATATTATAAGAACTCAAAATCGCAACCTGTTTGAATCATAAGATTCTATTTCAGATTCTAGTACTACCGCTAAAGCTTTGCCAGGATGATATCATCAGTGATGTCATGGGGCTGCTCCTGGCCCACCCTTTCCCATCGGCCCATCTGGCCATACGAGAACCCCAGAAACTCTGGAACCCTTCCTATTCCTCGGCCGTCTAGCTCGTCACTCCCACGTACTGACACTTACTCGTATTCGCAATCGAGGCGCTCTCTGATCCTCTCGTCGCTTCCGCGCGCATCTAGCCAGCCCCAGTCCTAGAATCCAAAGCCGCCGATCGAGAGAGAGCGGGATGGCAAGCTCCCAGTGCTGCGAGAACCCTCCGGTGCTGGACCCCGCTGGCGGGGAGGGCAAGGTCGTCGACAACTTCGGTGGGCTCAAGGCCTACCTCGCCGGCTCTGATGGCGCAAAGTCCGCCGTCGTCCTCGTCTCCGACGTATTCGGTAATTGCTCCCCCACCCAACTTTTGCGCCTTTTTTTTTTTTTACTAAGACCCTTGTAACTGACGAGTCACTTCTCTTGCAGGGTTCGAGTCGCCAAATCTGAGGTACGAATTTTTGTTCCACGACTACGACTACGAGTGGTATTTAGATTACTGTTCTCCCATATTTATTGAACGAATCTTGTGAGTATTCAACATGTATGAGAGATCATGATAAAGCAGTAAGGTGGGGGCAGTCCGGCAGTACCTTATATCCAGTTGCTTTTGTCAAGTTGTGGGGACTTATTTTTTTTTCTCTTTCTTGGGATTTATAATTTTCCAAATTCATGCCTCGATAAAGAAAAATCCATGTGAAGCTTAAAGTTCCTTGTAGTTTCTTTACCCTTCTTATCTTTGATAAAGACTCATAGGGTACTCTGAACCACATACCCTGTTCTGTACTACTCATGTGAGGTTCAAGATGTTCTTTGCAACTTTGGGACCGGGCACCGTAGGTGTGTGTGAATGTGTTAATTTTACATGGTTTTTCAAATTATTTAATTCTATTCACTCCTTTCTCTTTTATATCACCTTGTAGAATCTGTATCATTGATATTAGAAATACAAGAACTGTATTTCTAGCTTTCTCACCAATTTTTTTCACCTCTTTTATCTATTTTTTTTCACCTTTATATATGATTCTGATGTTAACCACCTATATTATAAAGGAAGGTAGCCGACAAGGTTGCTTCGTCTGGATACTTTGTTGTAGTACCGGATTTCTTTCATGGAGATCCCTTTGACCCTGAGAATGCAGAGAGGCCCATACCAGTGTGGCGAAAATCCCATTCCACGGTTTGTTCTCCCTGAATATTTTTGCTTTTTGTTGTTTGTTATCCGGGGTCACCTTATTTTAGTTGGTATTTCTTGATTTAGTCAAATGATGGTCACATAACGTTTTATTTGAACAGATATCTAGATAAGAGCTTCTGGGAAGTAAATAGTGTATTGGTACTTTGATAGTTTTGTGCTATTACATTGAAACTGTAGTAATGCACAGAGGATGACGCCTCCATTCTGAATGTGGATGATAAAAATTATCTTACATGTATTCTACTTATTTAGTTACAAAATATGGTCTTAGGCCCCTTTTTAATTTTTGTCTCAAGTTCAAATATGTAATGGCTCTTAAATCCCTGTATAGTAAGTTTGTATAGCCACATTGGAGTGATGATCGGATAGAGATGTGCGCTTTCAATTGCTAAAGAATGCTAGGTTTATACAATTTTGAATTTTTGGTCCTTATGTTATTTTACCCTTTCGCCTTAAAAAACCATAGGCTAGAAATTTTGAATGTTGGGTAGAACATCCCCTGTTAAAATATGGTTTTCTTGTGTATTTCTCTTTCATTCATTTCTTTCTTTCCTAGTAATCTAAACACAAATCATGATACTATTTTGAGGAAATTACTTAATAGGCCTTCAAAAAGCTTCCCCTTCCTTTCTCGGCCCTGTCCCAACAAAACATCCCTTCCTTTCTCGGCCCTGTCCCAACAAAACTTCCTTACTTGGCCTCCAAAATTTTGAGGATGGCTTCCGTGGCCTTCCGTCAGTCATATACAGTAACGGTGTTAACACGAGGCCATGTAAGAATTTGAAGAGGATATTTTGAGTATGTTTGTAATTCATAAAAAAATACCATATCTCGCATGAATTTCATAAAAAATATATTTTTTAAAAGAAATATTATATCTTCTGTGTATGTCATCGAAAATATATTTCTGTTCAAAAATTTTATTTTTTGATAAAATTCATGCAAGTTATGGTATTTTTTGATGAATTACAAACATACTCAAAATGGTCTCCACAAATTTACAAAGTTCCTTACATGGCCTCATGTTAACGCCATTGTTATACATTACTGATGGAAGGCCACTGAAGGCATCTTCAAAATTTTGGAGGCTAAATAGAGAAGTTTCGTTGGGACAGGGCCAGAAGGAGAAATTTTTTGGAGGCCTATTAAGTCATTTTCTCTACTATTTTCTTTGCTAGGAAAAAGGGTTTGAAGATGCAAAACCAATCATTGCTGCTCTAAAGGAGAAGGGAATGTCTAAAGTTGGGGCTGCAGGTTATTGTTGGGGTGGTAAGCACCATTTTTCTGTGGCGTCGTATTTTTTCAGTTACGAATTCAAAATTTGAAGTTGGTCATCTTCACATTCAGGAAAGGTAGTTGCGGAGTTGGCAAAAACTAATGAGATCCAGGCTGCTGTACTGTTGCACCCATCCCTTGTTACTGTTGATGACATCAAAGGTTAGATCCCTTTCTCGTGAGCTTTGGAGATGCAATGCGCGTCATAGGGATGTTTAATTCAAACCATAATAACCTTCCATAATTTGCTACCTAATATCAGAGGTCAAGTGCCCCATTTCCGTACTTGGGGCTGAGATCGACAAAATGTCCCCACCTGAATTAATTAAGCAGTTCGAGCAGGTTCTTTCTGCGAACTCAGGGGTAAGTTTTTGTTTTCGGCAACTTGATGTTCAAGCAAAAACACCTGTGCCTCTGATCCTGAATGCTTTGACCCTTCTCGTGTGTAGGTTGACCACTTCACCAAGATTTTCCCTGGTGTCTCGCATGGATGGAGCGTGAGATACAGCCACGACGATGCAGCTGCCGTGAAGAGCGCCGAGGAAGCCCTGGCAGACATGATCGACTGGTTCAACAAGAACCTGAAATGATCTCTGAAGTTGCAGCCATATCCCACGTAAGAAGCATATCCCCTATAAAATTATATCGGGCTTCCTTTCTGTTTAGGGGCTTGCGCACCGTCGGTTGTCTAGTAGCTTGTTGACGTTTGTTGTACACTGGTTGTGCTTATTTTGTAATAAAATGAGGTTTGGGACAATATGTGTTTGCCATCGACAATATGCGTTTGCCATCCAACAAACTAAGATCTCCTGAACTTGTTTATCTTGTACATTATTGTAGTTATTTTCTCCTTTTTTCACTTGCTATTAGGTTCTTTTCACTATAGAATAAAGTTATAGATTGTAGCCTTCCGATCTAAATCTACAGACTATGAGAGATGACCACTTGATTTGAAATTAAACCTCCCTTTATATTGTTTGATCACTTGGAAGACCTTCGAAATGCGATCCTTGATCGGAGCAGCAGTGCAACTACGTCCCGTGCTGATCGCTACGGTTCGTTTCCTCCTCCCTATCACGTTTTCGGGATCTTTCCTGAAGCAACGGAAGAGCATCGTGGCCGTCGCGCCTGCGGCTAGCGGCGACAAAAGATGCGCCGGCGCTGAGTCGAGCCTGCGGTGGCTTTGGCTTCGACGTCAAGATCAGGGAGAGCAGCGATCTGCAAGGTGGCCGTCCTCGCCCTGTCTGCGCCTAGGTATGTCAAGCAGCGGGTGCAGACGTAGCACGGTAAGAAGGCGGAACTCTGGTCTCGCGGCACTGGCAGGAACGGCACGGGCCACTGCCGGCGAAGACGACGACGCGCGGATCTCGGCAGCGAAACGACGACCGGAGGTTCACTCTGCGGTTGCGGCGGCGGCGGCGAAGAGGAGGAAGACTTCGCCGTCGTCGCAGCTCGTTTCGGAGGCGCCGCAGCGGAGCAGGGGACCAGACAAGCAGAAGCTCCGGTCCTGCCAGTGTACCGTAGCGACACGTGGACAGGCTGATCGACGAGGCTCGCGAGGTATTGAAGAGGCGGCGGCTGCTGGAGGTCGCGATCGCGAGGGACGAGTTCCCTCGGGAGCTGCTGAAGGTGGAGCGAGCGGCGATGCCCGACGAAACGATTCGCCCCGATCCTGAGGACTTCGAGGAGCTCGGCATCACGACGGCCTTCGAGTACGTCGTGACTCGGACACGGAAGGAAGCCCAGTGCCGCCGTCCCGCGTGAACAGGACGATGGCGGGGAATTGAGTTGGTAAAATTATAGGGAACAGGCATGGAGACATTCATCTTTTTATTTTTCTTTTTTTTTCGAAGGATCTTTTTCTTTTCCTTGATGTGTTCTTATCCGTGCAGCTTAACAATTTGTCTGCACTGATTTTTGTAACGATGATTAACATCTAAGAGGAAAAAATTTCTTTTGTATTTTAACATCTACGATAAACTGAGCTTAGCTCAGATGGTTAGACTCTTTTGTGCTGGAACCAACTCACACGGGTTCAAATCTTAGATTTCACACGAGTGTTACATTTACGGGTTAATTATTCGTTCGTTGGCGCTCATAGAGATAGGATGCATTGATGGGTTATAAAATTCTCACATAAGATTTAAATTATTTTTAAGGCTTTGAGCTGAGAAACGTAATACATAAAAGTTATATATAGAATTATACTTTGCTCACAAAATTTCAGAATGTAAAAGAGACATGGCTTTCTCAATTTGAGTTTCGTTTGAGGCCTCAAATATGGTAATAAAATACATTCTTATCCATTTCACATGATGTACTCCACCTATATTTATTCGGATAAACATGATATGCATTATTTCTTTAGATGCAAAAATTAGATATGTAGTATTAAGACTCCATGACAAGAATTTCATACCTACACAGCTGTCATTTCTCTAATACCACAAACACAAAATATATTAGACAAAAATACATGTCCAACACCGAGAAATAAATATAAATTTTACCCAATACATTTTTTACTCATACAAATTTTCAATCATTATCAATATTTCAAAAATTTTCATTTTTTACTCATACATAAGTGTTAAAAGAACTCATACGTACAAAAATTTCAGTTAAAACCCAACCTTTTGGTCTACAACTACAAGCAATATTCATAACGGAAATGCTCCTTTACATAGTGCGACGGCGCGCGCGGAGGACGTCGGTGACGAGCTGTGGCGGCGGGGGAGCGCAGGTGGGTGCGGGCGGTGCGTCGTGGCGGCCAGGGCACCGCCGCGATGCTGGCGGCGGTTTTCGCCGGCGGGATAGGGCGCTGGGGTTGTCGGTGTGGCTGCTCCACATCGCCGATGGTATAGAGTGAGGTTCCGGCGGGCGGCGGTTGGACCGGCGGTGGGTGGCCGTGTGGTGACGACGTCGTCGGAGCCGCGGGTGGCCGTAGGGCGGCGGGCAGGGCCTGCGGGCGGCGCAGGGGAGAGAATGGAGGAGGAGACTAGAGGAAGAAGAAAGGGGCGGGTACATAGGATGCAGATCGGACAGTGGACATCATTGACTGAACCATCCCTATGATTTCAGTCAGTTGAAAAATAGGTAGTCCCTATCCATAATCATTGGAGTTGCAACCTACAATTTTGATATATGTTGTGAGATTAGAAGCGAGCCTGCATCAGCTTTTTGACGTGGAGATCAGAGAGTTTTGTCTAACGTGTCATTTGTTTAATGGTTGCATTAAGTTGTTATTTAGTAGGCAATGTGCTCTATATATATATATATCGTCTTATTAAGATAATTTATTCTTATAATATGCTATATTACATTTTCTATTAACTGGGACGAGAAAGAAAATGCAGCCGGATAGAAAAATCCCTACCAATATGAGTAGATTTTTGTATAATTTAAACCACTATCTACAGGATGACCCACGAGACAACCTAAGACAGTTTTTTTATAACAATAAGATGTTATATTGTGGTTAAATGTTAGTCTACTATTTGTTCAAACTTCATATACTTAGGCCTTCAACGGAAACTCTGTAAATATGATAACAAATGGCACAATGAAGACCATTGGAATGTTTTCTTCTAAATAATACCAAACACAAAAGAATGACCTAACTTACCAAACAAAATATGAGAGATCAGTTTGTTCTTTATTTTCTGAATGCAAACATTAATTTAGCCTGTGTAGAGCGCGGATGGGCTGTGAGATTTTCTAGATAATGATAATAAACTAGAACATGGTTTTGTGCGGTACAATGATGATAGTGAAATCGATCGCCTAGGGACTGAGGGAGGCATGTAGGACATGATTTATGAGGTTAACATATTCCAAAAGTTGACAAAGTGACATGATGTCATAAACCAACGTAGGAGTAATACTCATCGAGGCCTATTTTCACTTTCTCAGTTGCTGAGACCTCTCATTTGGTAGAGCTTCACAGAGCCAGTTCTCTGTAGAAGTGATATGTAACTGATTTTGTGAAGTGATTTTTTGAAATGAACTAATGGGTTAGATGTTGAAAAAGTAGTTTTTTTCCTCTAATTTTTTTCTAATTCTGTGAAACGATTTCTATTTAAATTCTAAGAGTTTATCATATAGAATGAGAATCACTTCTACAGAGACTATGCCAAAGGATCCCATGCACTCTCTATTTTGGAAGTTTATACAACTTTACATACTTGGGTATTGTACTTGATGTTCTAGTGTTAACCTTTAGATATTCAACCTTGAGTACTTGTATCAGTTCATCACCATGAACATTTCAAATACGGAGCTGATGACACTGTGTTTTTGTGTGGTACTCCCCTTGTCATTGCCGTTGAATTTTAACGTCAACTGTGTATTTAGCTATCACTAGATTATATATAAGACCTGTATAAGAGTCTTCGATTGAATTTTTTGACAGCTAGTCGTGCTTGATCTGGACAGTTCACTTCGAGAGTATAATATTGAGGCTCAGCCAGTACGGAATCAGATTGTCAGATTAGAAATTGCTTGTCAATGTTCAACATGTATCCTTAGCAGCCGTTGCGGTTCTTTATTTTACAAACTATTCTTGGCTTCTTGCAGTAGTTGGCATCACTATGGAATATCCAATCCAACGAAAATATGTTGTGGTGGAGCTATCCAGATATGAGACAAGGAATCGGTCTATGACACTGGAGGCGTTAGAGACATTGCATTCAACATTAGTTTTGGCCTGATCTTATCCATTAATCCATAGCCAGTGTGTCCGTACTGTTTATAGATCGGCGCAACACGTACGTACGCACGCCTCAATTATTAACGCTCGATTTATTATTTGGTGACCACACTGACAACCACACGCAACAACGTTTCTACGACGACTGCACCGCCATCGTCCCCGCCGACGCCCCGACGTTGAACGGCCTCTGGCCGTCGCAGTCGAGGTTGCTGCCGTAGCCTATGCGGAAGACGTCGCAGTAGCGCTTGTAGAATCCGATCCTGTCCGCGGCGCGGGGGTCTGCTCCTCGCCCGCACTCCTCGCCGCCGTTGATGATGTTGGTGATGACGCCGTACCCGGGCACCCGCCCTGCCGCCGCGTCCGCGGGCGTCGGCGTCCACTGCCCCGTGGCCACGGCGTGGCACGACGGTTTGTTGCCCCGCGGCGTCATCCAGAACCACAGCGCCGTCTTGAACGACACCACCGCGTCCGTCGCCACCAGCTCCGGGTTGTTCAGGAGGTCCACGCCGATGGCCTGTCCAGCCGGGCCGTAGTTATAGTTGCTGATCCCCGCCGATTCGATTCGGCACCACCAAAGATTGTTAGTCAGGATTTCATACGAAACACAGATGAGCATGTCGAGCAGAAATTAATTAGTCAGCTGATGATTGTGGCTGCTTGCTTACTAGGACAGCTGGATGGGGCCGCGGCCGATGTACGTCTTGCCCGGCGCGCACGGCCACTCCTGCTGCCGCGTCCTGTCGCAGTAGTCGGACTTGGGTTCCCGCTCCTGCTTGAAGCAGTAGCCCCACGAGAAGGGCCCGTCGGGCGCGGTGGGCCACCCGCCCGTGGTCTCGTGGGAGGTCTGCCCCAGGAACGCGGCGACCTCGCGCTTCCGCTGCTCGGGCCCGCCCGTCGTGCCGAAGCCCGGGAACGCGGCGGCCGCGGCGAGGAACGCGTCGTAGGTGTAGAACCCGCGCGCGAGGCACGCCGCGTCGTTGCGGTGGAGGAGCAGCCGCTCGAAGAGGTCCCTCGGCACCACGGACCCCACGCCGTCGCCAGGCCCAGGCGGCCCAGGGCCGCAGCCGCTGCACTGGCTCTGGCACCCGGCGCCGCAGTACTCGGCCGTGGAGCCGCACCAGCCGAACTGGCTGCAGCAGAGGCAGTTCGGGCACGTCGCGCCGCCGGCCTGCGACCCGCACTGCTCGGCGCGCGCCGTGGCCGCAGCCAGGACGACGCACAGGACAGCCGTCGCTGTCGCGACTCCGCTAGGCAACATGCTTTTGATTCTCAGCTTGAGATGAGCCACGAACTGCCCGCTGTTCCTTATTTTATACACACGAATTCTTGGGTCGATGGAGAGAATCAGAGAAGTCGTTTGCCCCTTAGCGACTCGCGAGGCATGGCAGGTTCGTCGAACATGGACCATCCTTTCTCTTTTTCTTTTCCCCTCTTGTTTTTGAGTAAATTATTTCCTTGGCCTTCTAAAATTTAGTTCTTTCTTTCTTGGCCTTTTCTCAAATGAACTTCCTTTCTTGACTCCAAAATTTTTCAAGTTTCCTTCTGTGGCCTTCCGTTAGGGAGAAGACTAACACCGTTAGTAGGAGGCCAAGGAAGGAACTTTAGAATTTGGAAGGCATTATTTCAGGATGTTTGTAAGTTATGGAAAATTATCATTTGTACTTTCAAAACAATTATTTTTGTAAATTGAAAATATTATATGTTGATTTAGCTTGTTAAAAAAAATATTTTAGAATAAGATTTTAACTACGTATTTTAGCACTATGGTTGAGTCGAAAATATGTGACTGCTAACTGATGTTGATATTATTTTAGCACAATAAAATGAGGAATACTTGAGTAAGTTTCTTTCTAACTAAAAAATTTGTATGCTAATAATCACAATTTAGATATTGAGAAAACATAATATATCATTATAAATTTCAAGTGGTAATGGACATACACCAACAATATCAAATTCAAAAGGTCTCATTCCACAATACATATAGACTGGAACGTCAAAGTAGCAATCTACATACACCAAACATATCAAATCGAAATGTCTTATTTTACAACACATATATAGCACTCAGATATATGAGTCAGACATACAACATAAACATGAAAATTAGAGGCTCAGCCTTCGCTTGCTTCTTGTACTCATTGCAGGGCTTGCAACCTTATCTTGCTGTTTGCTCCTTGTGCACATCGAGGGGCTCTCAAGTTGCACTTTTGTCACCACCTTCTTCTTCTTTTTAGCCTTACAGTTGATGGGTTCATCTTGTGTTGGTTCATCAATGGAAAGAGGCTCGGTCTGATTGGAGCCACTCCCTGACCTACATGTTACATGAGAAAAATTATATCAAAGATTGAACGCATCAATAAAAAAGTAGCAAAGTTGAAAGAACTAAAAATTCAATAATGTACCTTTTTGATGCTCCAGAGTTAGAATTGTTCAATTTTCCTTTTGTCCTACTCGACACCTCTAAAGATTGGCTGTAATTGACCACAAGCAATAATTTAATTTTGAAAATATGCAATCATTGTAACAAAAAAGAGATGTGATGAGAAAGTAACAATAACCTTATAGATGTTTGAGAAGTGGATTTTGCACAGTTGGACCTTTTGTTACTTGTCACATCGAAAGTTTGACTAGAACAAGAGAAATTTAGAGGTAAAAATAGAAGAGAGCAAATAAACAAAGAAGGTCATGTATTTCAGGTTACAAACCTTGGTGGAAAAGACATGGATGTTGTTGGTGCATCTCCCTGCAAAGGGATTATGGAACTCTCAGCAGATTTGGTGTTCCTTGCCCTCTTCTTGGGTGGTCCCCTACAATACAAAGAAATTCCATAGTTATTATGAATGATCAACAAAGATGCTTATAAATGAATTTACAGATTGTTACTTGATGGCTTTCATAGCAGCGATGTCTTCTGGTCTACCCCTTTTACAACTATGCCAATGATGTCCATAATCCATGCAAATAGGACACTGATGCTGCCCTTTTCTCCTTTTTTTGTCACCGGTTCCTTGAAATCTTTCAGTTTTGGGCCGTCCAGCTATAGCTTTCAACAAAGGTGGGTGCATGAAAAATCCATGGGTAGATTGTGCCCACTGGGTCTTGTCAGGCATAGCAGGGATTAGCTGACTATATGCAACTCTAAATTTCTCAGTGGAGTAATACAAGTCTACATATTTTTCTATTGGTTCATTGTCAAGTGATGTGATGAATGCAAGTGCATGATCGCAAGGAATGCCAGAAACTTGCCATTGCCTACAAGAACATGTCCGGGCATGTAGATTCACCACAAACCTGAAACCAGTACCCCCCATTGCAGTCACTTCAGCCACCTCTTCTGAGCATTCTTCCACCTCCAAGTTCAATTTTCTACTTTTCTCATTCAAATCTTTGATTATGTGTGGCAAAATCAAACCATCAAACTTCTTTGATATTTTCCTTCTCTGATTCCACTTGGACATAATCGGTTGTCTAAGCTTGTCAACCAAATCATCCAAGTTTAAGGCCTTATATTGCTTAATCCATTTGTTGAAGCTCTCTGCAAGGTTGTTCATCACATAATCCACCTTGGAGATAGTGGAAAATTGGCTTCTTGTCCACAATTTTTTGTGGTTTTGCCTTAGGTAATTAGTTGCAGCTGGCTTTGCCTTCTCCATTATTGCCCAATGTTTCTCAAACATGTATGAATTCCATGAGTACGCTGCTGCCCAAAGATGGTCATTAAACACCTGACCACTGTATTTTTTCTTGAAGTTGTTCACCAAATGAAACATACACTCTCTATGTTCAGCCTCTGGAAATACTTGTTCCACCCCTGCTTTCAAAGCCTGCCCAGCATCAGTGGATATGGTTAACCCACTAGGTGAACCTATGGCCTTGCTAAGCTGCTCCATGAACCAAACCCAATTATCAGTAGTCTCAGAATCAAAAACACCAAAACACACTGGATACAACCAATTGTGCCCATCAACCGCTGTAGCACTAGCAAGCTGCCCCTTGAACTTGCCCGTTAAAAATGTGCTATCTACTGCCAAGTAAGGTCTGCAGCCACTAAGAAACCCATCTATGCAAGGTTTGAATGCACAGAAGAATCTTCTAAATCTGATCTTCCCATTAATAGTGTGATGATCAATATGTAATATGCTACCAGGGCAACAATTATCTACTTGTGCTTTGAAATTATATAGGTTATTGAAGCTCGAATTCCAATCACCAAAAATTTGTGTCCTTGCTAGCTCCTTACCCATATAAATTCTCTTGTAGTTGACCTTCACTTTTTGGTGTTCCTTAATCTTCTTTTGCAATGCCTTTGCCCCCAAATTAGGCTCTGCTATGAGAAAGTCCTTCACCTTTTCAGCAATCCAATGCTTGGTTGCATTCTTGATCTTCTTCTTCCTTCTCGTACTAGAACATGCATGAGCACATGGGTGCTTCTTGACCTAAAAAAAATTTCAACCCAATCAATAATGGTGCAATGAACTACATGCAAGTAGGCTACAAAAAATTCATCACAATACACAAGAGCATATTACCGTAACTGTGGTGCTGCCCTTTCCACTAGATGCAAATAGCCACCACGGACAATTGTCATGCACCCTTCTTGAACAATATGCCCTAAATCTCTTTGGGCCACTTTTGGCCGTGTCGAACTCAAATTGATGTTTACTTGCATATTGAGACATAGCCAATCTGAAAACCTTCATGCTAGGATAAGTGGAACCAACTGTCATTGGAGGGTCATCTATATCATAATCATAACTTGGAGCCTCATTTGTTTCCATGTAAGGCTGGTCTTCCACAGCCTCCTCATCCTCCTCAACATCACTGTCATCCTCCTCCTCATTTTCAGATAAATTCTTCTCTTTTTCAGCAAAAAAAGGTACCACTTGTAGAGCTCCATTATAAGACTTATTTGGTCGTACAGTATCTAAATACAAACTCTCCTCATTGACACCTACATGTTCATTCTGTGGTAATGGATTTCTAAGGTAATCATCATCATCGTTACGATGTTCATTGTCAGGCTGTCCACCACCAATTTCAATGTGAGGGTGCTCATCATCACTGAAATCCCACTTTGTGATTGGCTTATATGGATCAGAAGGGGCATGGTATGTAATGAACATGATGACAACCTTCTTCAGACTATATTTACTAAACATAACCATCAACTCTTGATCAGATTTTATTTCGGGAAAGTTTTTGTCAACATAATAATATTGCAGATGAGGTACTTCCAAATAACGTGGAGGAAACTTGTCTACAATTGAATCAACAAGTTCTTTAAAATTAATCAAGTCTGAATCAACCACCATTTCATCGGTCATACATTGCACATCTTGCCTAGCCTTTCTACGGTTGCCCACAATTTTAATTTGAAGCAAGAAACTTTTATTAGCATCCTCCCTGTTATTTCAAATAGGCAATAGATTTGAATAAGCACGCTAATTTTCATAATTTTTTATAGCATTTATGTACCTAAATCAAATGAACAAATAATTCTACAGAGATAGGAGTTCACTCACCCAACACAATCATCAACCTGGTCACTGTGAAGAGGAGCCGCACTGGGAGGAGCTGCACTTCTGTGCGCCGGTCGCTTCGCAAGCGCCTTCCTCGGTGAAGGGCAGCCCTGTGCCTTGTGCGTGCGCACAGAAAACCGCGGGGAGGAGGCCGACGGGGGCTGGGGACAGGGCAGCGTGCGCTGCGGGGAGGACGCCGTCCGGGAGGTGGCCAGCCCGGAGGAGGCCGGCCGGCCTCTAGAGGCCTGTGGGGAGGAGGAAGGCCGGCCTCTGCAGGCCGGCGGGGAGGTGGCCGGCCGGGAGGAGGCCGCCCGGCCTCTGTAGGCCGGCGGGGAGGATGGCCGCGGGGAGGAGGCCGCCCGGGAGGTGGCCAGCCGGGAGGACGCCGGCCGGCCTCTAGAGGCCCGCGGAGAGGAGGCCGGTGGGGAAGTGGCCGGCCGAGAGGAGGCTCGCGGGGAGGACGCTGGCGGGGAGGAGGCTCGTGGGGAGGAGGCCGGCGGGGTGGAGGCCCACGGGGAGGTGGCCTCCTCTCGGCCGGCCGGCCGAGATCCGGAGCCGGGCGGGGAGGACCCGGGCAGGGAGGAGCCGGGCGGGGAGGAGCCGGGCAGGGAGGAGGCGGGCAGGGAGGAGGCCTCCTCTCGGCCGGCCGGCCGAGATCTGGAGCCGGGTGGGGAGGACGCCCGAGGGGAGGTGCCCGGGGAGGACGCCGGCCGGGAGGACGCCGGTCGGGAGGGCCGCCGCGGGGACGACGAGCGCCCATCCTGCTTCTCCATTTTTCCGCCGCCTCCTTCTCTCCTCTCCCTGTTTCTATCGTCTTTTGGTCTTTTTTGTTCCTGGGAGGTGGCTCGATGGAGGTGGGCGCCGGATAGAAGGAGGAGGGTGACGGGAGCCTTCACGGTTGCATAACGGAAGGCCACAGAAGGAAACTTAAAAATTTTTGGAGCCAACAAAGTAAGTATGTTTCAGAAGAGGCCAAGAAAGGAAGAACTAAATTTTAGGAGGCCAAGGAAGTAATTTACTCCTTGTTTTTCCTGTGCTTGTTTTCGTCGGTTGAACATTCAAGCAACAGACCCTAAAAAAAAGAAAAAAAATTTAAGCAACCCGATTACCCTTTACTCCTTTACTGTGGATTTATATTGAAATACCGTGGTGTCCAAGTTGTTTTTTAGTTAAGGATTGTTTGGTAGAGATTATAGAATTAATTAAAAATTATTTAGAACTAATTGTTCAAAAATACATAATCTATTTTTGTTCAAAAATACATTATCTATTTTATTACAGTATGTTTTACATTGTTTGGTAAAACAGATAATGAAACACTTTATGTGTCTATGCACGTGCATAAGCTGTTAAAAGCTAAATATTTTCATATCATCCAAAACAGTTTATGCTAGTACAAGTAAACGTAACTGACAAAATTATATAATTTTAAATGTTTGGACAAACAAAATTATTTTATAAATTATAATTTATTTGTATAATTAGTTTTATAATGTCTGCTAAACAGGCCGTAAGTACGGAGAGGCTCTAACGCGCTCATTCAGAGCGAGAGAAGGGGAACGAACGATTCGACTTCGACCACAACGCTAGTCTCTGTCTCTCACTCTCACGCGACGCCACAGCTCCCATCTCCACTGCTCAACTGCTGCCTCCCACAGTCCGACCTCATCAGTCACCCCTCCCCACCGCCAGCGAACCCCTCCTGCTCACCTGCCGCCGACGTGGACGAGGAGGAGGACTGTGGCGCCAAGCCACAGGTAGCCGACAATTGGTCCGTCTGGCGATTGGACTGCCTATCGCCGCCCAATCTCAGCGGTAGCTGGATGCGCGGAGCGGCGGCCTGGCGGTTGCTGCTCCTCCCTCACCAGCTAAATCTTTCAACTACGCCGTCGGTTAGTGCTATCACTTCGGTTAATCTGGGTCCCAGATTGAATACGTCCGAGTTTCCGTGGTAACAGGTTCAGTTCCAAGTCGGACTCGTTTCATGTTCTTCTGCTACACAAATTTCTGTCTCCGACAAGGTACAATAAACACCATTTCACCTAAGGAAAGCAAATTCCGACGTGAACTTCTCGGATTCGGACCTACTCGGATAAGAGTCCTGGATGGTGACCGACGTCCTATTCTCGGATTCGGACCTACTCCGATAAGAGTCCTGGATGGTGATCGATATAAGTCAATCCAGGAGGGCGGAGGCTGTCCTATTCCCGCTGCGTGAGTCCAAGCCTGCGACTTTGAAAGTATTCATGCAGTGCAGAGAAGATAGAAGCAATCCCTCTTCCAGCAGGTGTTCTCCAATGCAGACATATAGCAGAGATGGGATTTCGAGCATATGGAATCTGGATGTCTGCCTAAGAAATCTGGGCTGCCTACTTTCCAGAGTTTTAGCTAACTTGCTACGTTTTTCTCCCAATTTGTTGAAGAAATTCCGTGAAGATGTGGATTCTCATGTACCAGCAATGGAGACTGTGGGGCGCACATTGCCGGAGCTACCTCAAGATATTTTCAACCCTTGAGATCCCTGACCTCGTGCGTGCAGGCTCTGTCTGCTCCTCATGGCACTCTCCTTACACAACCCTGTGTGAGCTTGGGAAGTACAAACTGTCCCAAACACCGTGCCTGCTCTATACCTGGGAAGCTTCTGGTGAGAATGTTGCGTGCCTGTACAGCCTCACGGAGAAGAGGACCTACAAGTTAACTCTCCCTGAGCCAGCAATTCGTAGTAGGTTTCTGATTGGATGCTCTTATGGTTGGTTGGTTGGTTACTGTTGATGAGAGATCAGAGATGCACCTCGTCAATCCAATGACAGCTGAACAGGTTGCTCGCCCTTCGGTGATCACCATGGAGCACGTGAAGCCCATCTTCAGTGAGTCTGGAGCCATCAAAGAATATGAATACTCATATCACACTTCAACAAGGGCACGTTACACACCATCGATCTTTTCTCTGACTGAGCTGCGGGAATATCTTCAGTATAAGGCTTTTGTGTTTCCGGATACATCCAAAGGAAGCTACATTATGGTGCTCATTCATAACCCACTTCATCAGCTCTCATTTGCAAGGGTTGGGGATGATAAGTGGACGTGGCTGCCTCCTCACACTGACTATGAAGATCGTAATTACAAGGATGGCTTGTTGTACGCACTAAGTAAAATGGGAGAAATTCACACCTTCGATGTCAGTGGCCCCATGGTCACAATGAAGATGGTTATAAAGATCGTGCTTGATTATGAATTTGAGAACATGTACATTGTTCAGGCTCCATGGGGTGATTTGCTGACTGTTTGGAGAGATGGTTTGTGTCAAGAAAATGATGACCCTGCAACTCATGTGTTGAATACTGAGGAAATTAAAATATTCAAAGTTGACACGATGGCAAGAAAGCTTGTGGAAATCAAATGTCTAGATGATCATGCGTTGTGTCTTGGGCATAACCAAACACTTTGTCTCAACGCTGAAGAATGCCCCCCTCTTATGGCGAACCATGCCTACTTTACTGACAACAATGAGCTGTGGATATTGGGAAACAAGAATTGTCGACATGATATAGGAGTATTTAACGTGGGTAACAACAGCAGGCAGGAACTTTTGTCGCCTCAGCTCTGGTCCAACTGGCCTAATCCTGTGTGGATTACACCCAGTCTTGCAAAGATGAACTAGCATTGGATGAAGAACATTGAGCTTAGCTGCTATTCTGTGTAGCAGGGATATTGCATTCAAGCTGAGCGAGTGAACTATTGTGCTTTATGAATCATTACTTGTTGTGGCGCGTCTGTGGCCCTCAGATCATTAGTTGCCTTAATTAGTTAGGTGATTATTTTCTCTCCAGTGATTGATTATGTCACTATTATTACCAAGTTAACTCTAGATTGATCTTTGGAGTGTCATTTTTTTCTCAATTGCCTGCTTGGAGATCTGCTCTTGGTTGTAACATTGTATCTACTCTTGCATGTTAACTTTGCTGTCTATAGCCCAGTCCAGTTCGGAAGCAAAAAGGATGTGTCTTGGCACTGTATGCATTATAAATGATGAGTAAAAAAAGGCCTCCAGTTGTAAATGTGCCTTCTCTCCCTTGCTTCACTGCTCTTTATTTCAGATCCGGTGGTCCACAGATCTTTCTAATTTGTGTTGGTTTTGTGTCTGATTCGTTTGAGATTTACTCCCTCCATTTTTTTATTGATCTCGATAGGACAACAATTCCAGTTCAAAAATGACTTTAAGTTGTTGTCCTAATGAGCAATTTAAAAACAGAGGCAGTAGTAAATTTGGTTGCAGCGCAGCGATTATATTGAGCCAAATCAACCTATGGGGTGGACAGTAAGGTGTACCTGTGTCTAGCAACTTTGCATGACATGCTTCATTTAGCAGGAGCATGTTGGTATTTGTAAGTTTCCTGGAGAGTATAATTTGTTACTTTTGTGTTGTTATGCTTAAAGCCACGAATGGTGGAGATATGTATTCATGCGACTACAATTCTATCTGAGATAGCGAAAGAACTTCAGGCCTGTGATTATGTCGTGTTTTTGTGAATTTGTATGACGGCAAGGACAATGCCGCAAATGCTGCTTTGGAATATCTCTTTGACAGAAGCACAATGTAGAAGTTTTGAATTTTAATTGGTAACATATTGAGTTTTTTTTTTTCTTAGGCAGAAATGTTTAGGAAAGTCAAACATCTATCACCTGTATATTTATTTTCAGTGCTCAAGTATATTTCTGATCATGGATTCAGCGGCTAGCCCTTTTGGCAGACAGTATTCTGCAGCTAGGGGAGAGATACAATTATCGGTGCTGCTAGTTTTAGATGAACAAGGTGGGCCCAAGCCTCAAGGTATCATAAGCGAAATTGCCTAGAGATCACATAATAGAGAAAACAGGGGTCTATCATGAAACAAAAAAAGGTCTATTCAGATCAACAGTTTGTTGTCACGCTGCTGTCAATCACCATGAACTTCAAGGCTGCTCAGTTCAATCACCATGAACTTCAAGGCTGGTTATGCTGATCCTATGACTCCCACCAACCTATTTCAATGATAGTACGTAAGTTAATACAGCAAGTGAATTGATAACTGAAAAAGACTAATCACATTCACAATGCATTTACCCGGAGCTAATCTGTTGCAGAAGTGCATATGAAGCTTGCGTTCACGTTCGGTACCGAATCGAACTCTACAATCAGAGCACTCAAACCCTGCATTCTCGTGTATCTTTAAGCAGTGAAGTAACATCTGAAATATTCATCGCATTAGCAATAATCTTAACAAATGATTGAGGAACAAACATATGTTTGTAAAGAAGTTTAGGAACTGATACTTACACTAGATGGAAGTATTTTGTTGTCATAGAATTTGCGGTCATCAAAGACACACATGTGACACACGAGCTTCTTATGGCCAGAGCAGGCTCGGCAGTAAGCTTCGTACTTGGCTATCTCGTGCTTTGTCACAATTTCACCATCCACCACTTGTTCATCTAATAATTCATTTTTTCATCAAATTGAGAATTGCCATTGTTCGCCTAAAATTAAACAAAAATTAAGTCCATTAGTCAAGAATGAAAGAATGCAACAATAGATGTACAAACTATAAAATGAGGAAACAAATCTATGTTGTGACTTACTCAAATATTTCAAAGAGTTCTTTAAAAACAAATCAACGAACATCAAAGTTTTCAAGAGGTTATTATGTGCAGCACAAAAATCAAATTCATAGATGTGCAAAAGTACTCTTTTGGTGACCGCAAGACAATCCAATTTTGGAGGGACGTGTGGGAAAGGGAGGTCCCAAAGTTAGCATCCATAAGTATGAACTGACATGTCTTGAAACATTGTGGTCAATGTGTGATCTGAACTGACATGGTTGCAAATTGGTGCCCTAGACTGCCCCTATATGTGTCCCATCATGTTCTTATGACTTCTATATGTGACAAAGTAGTGGAGTAGCAATGACTAATCTAGTGAACAGTCATTACTGGTTATTAATTTACACTGCTATGCCAGTGCTTTGCCAAAACGCAACTTCAGACACATTGCATCAACATTGCTGCTTATCGCAATTGTTTTCCAATTTTCGAAGGAAAGTTAAACACATTGTGGACTCTACTCTCCAGGATTCATCAGTTGATGGCACAACAGTTGTGACAAACTCTGAATCAGACAAATCATCTGCAGAATTTGCTAATATTTTTAAAGAAGATGAACTTTTTGGTGGACTCGTAATAATGCTTGATGCAGATCCTGCAAGCCACAGGCTGCTGCCCTGGAGTCACTACGTGCATATCCTGGTGAGAGCATTTTATCTAGCCACCACCAGAACTCTGATTGTTTTTTGGATACAAACGGTCCAAAATGGATTGCAGAATAATGCATGATCATGTGGTTCTGATATTAGTTTGCAAACTACATGTGTTATCTGTTAACTAAAACACTATGAATTATCATAAATATTCATCGTGAATAAAAATTCTAATTTCATAAATGACAAATAGATGATTAGATGCATGTTCCTTTTTTAATACATATGTTAAGAAGAAGCTATTTTGTGTACTTGATTGATGTACTTGTGTGAAATGCGTGTGCATCATTGTACCATCCTAAAATTGTATCATGAATATTACTGAGCATTGAAATGGATATGCTGACATGGCAATCATTTTTTCTGCTCTAAATGCCACTCTCATGTGTTATTGTCATTGGGGTTGAAGCTTCCTCTATCAACTGAGGTCTGAGGTGAGGATTAGCCAATCAATAATGTTATGAGCCTGCTACTTTCACTAAAAACTGGAGTTACTGTGGGAAGGAAGGTGCCTGATTATGGCACTACACTGTAACTGATGGCCTTAGTAACAGGGAGATTGCCTATGTGAAGATTATTTTCCTTGTTCTTGTAGTGCCTCTGTTAATATGTTTTGTTTTTCACTAAGCTGTGAACCACCATTGTCATCAGTTTCACTCTAATAAACACAGGCTATCATAATACCCAGGTTGCTTGCAAGTTGGAGATGGAATAAATTTGGACAGTGCAAAATCTTACCTTAATGAAGGGGTAAGTCACATGATTGTAACCTCTGTTAGTGCTCATGTGCTAAATTTGTGTAAATCATTTTGCTCTACTTTCTTTATTGTGTGAAACAAACCTTCTATCAGTGCTGTTCATGTAAATGTGTGTATGATATACTTCGTTGGTCTATAAAAGTATTTGCAGAAACTCAAACCAATAGTTTTGCCAAGTGGTAGAAAATAGTATGCTCCATTGCATCTAAAAAATTACTCTTTTTCTTTTCTGTGAGGGACATCTAAAAAATTACTAATCTCTATAGGTGACGGCGATACCAAATATATGTTGATATAGAGATATAGATAACAAACAAAAGTGATTTTTTAGACGCAATTGAGGAATTATGTTGATAGAAATATCGACCCTTACAGGTTCCTCAGCATACCTGCGAGGAAGTGGTCGACAGAGAATCAGAATGGTGTTCTAGGCGATCAGCATATCTCCATGCTTGAAAAATCTTCTTCTTGGGCCTGCGTTCGTCTTTTTCTCTTCTTGCCCTGCTTGATGCAGCCGGCGAAGTAGCTGCTTTGCGCCCCAGGTGCGTGGGTGAGGCCGGCAGGGGTGGCGGCTGGCACGTTCGATGGCGCCACCGGGTGCGTCCAGCTCGACCACCAGGTGTGCATGCACTGCACAATGTCGAGGTGCTCGGTGTTAAATATAGCTGTATATCTTTATAGATAGAATATAATCTTAATTCTGTTGGAGCTGCGCCTCCATAATTGCCGATGCCTTGTTGGTCACGGTTGTGATTCTCTCCTGTACCCTTGCCTATATATATGAGAGAGTCCTGGCCCTATAGGGTCATCCAGCGCCAACTATTGTAACATGGTATCAGAGCCACGAATTTTTCTTTGAAGATGTCGTCCACCCAATCCTCTTTCTCCTCCACCACCTCCGCCGCCATCTCCAGTTCCTCCTCATCTACCACCTTTGCACCAATTCCTCTCCACCATGCGGTCACCGTCCGCCTCTCCAAAACCAACTATCTCCTATGGCGCGCCTAGCTCCTCCCGTATCTCCGGAGTTCGAAGCTTATGGGCTATATAGATGGATCCACGCCAGCGCCGGACGAACGGGTAGCCTCGTCGACTGCTGCCGGCGTCGAGCTCGTGCCTAATCCAGCGTATGACCGCTGGTATGATCAAGATCAACTGGTTCTCAGTGGTCTTCTCTCATCGATGACTGAAGAGATTCTTTCAGATGTTGTGTCGGCTACATCTGCCAAGGAGGCATGGGATACGCTCAAGCGTATGTTCTCTGCCTCTACACGCGCTCGCTCTGTTCAGATCCGTGTTGAGCTTGCAACTACCAAGAAGGGTGATCTCTCTGCTGCTGACTACTTTTGCAAGATCAAGGGCCTCGCCACGGAGCTTGCTGCTGCCAACGCTCCTCTCAGCGACGACGAGATCATCGCCTATCTTTTGGCTGGTCTTGGTCCGGACTACAATTCCTTTGTCACCTCCATGACCACCAAGACCGAGACGCTCACCCTTGACGACGTCTACTCCTACTTCATGACGTTTGAAGCCCGCCAACTTCAATATCAGGCTGACACTCGTCTCAACATTGGTTCTCAGGCCAACTTTGCGGGGCATGGTCGCTCCTCTTCTCAACGTGGTCGTGGTGGACGCGGCAGCCCTGGTCGCTTCCGCGGTCGTGGTGGTCCTACCCCTGGGCGTACGGGCGGCCATAACCCTCCTGGTTCTCGCGCGGAACGGCCGCCCTGTCAGATCTGCGGTCTTCGTAGCCATACTGCAGTCAAGTGCTGGTATCGTATGGATGAGTCATATCAGGAGGAACAACCATATGCTGCTCTTGCTGCTACTTCATCGTACAAGGTTGATCCCAATTGGTACAGCGACACGGGGGCTACAGATCATATCACCAGCGATCTCGATCGGCTTGCTCTTCATGAACAATATCATGGTGGTGACAAGGTGCAAGTTGGCAATGGTGCAGGTTTGCAAATTTTGCATTCTGGTTCTTGTTCTATCAATACTGCTACTAGACCTCTTGCTCTTAATAATGTTTTACATGTTCCTGAAATCTCTAAACACCTTCTGTCTGTTCATAAACTTTCTCGTGATAACAATGTGTTCTTTGAGTTTCATCCCTCTTATTTTCTTATTAAGGATCGCATCACGAAGAATCTACTTCTGCAAGGAAGGTGTGAGTCCGGTCTTTATCCAATCAAGCCCACCGATGTCGCGGTCCTCCGTCACGCCCTCGTCGGTGTCACGCCACATTCTGATCAGTGGCACGCCCAGTTTGGCCACCCCTCGTCTCAAGTTGTCAAGTCGATTTTGCGTCTCAATAATTTGCCTTGTATCAAAAAGTCTAGTTCCTCAGTCTGTAATGCGTGTCAACTTGCTAAGAGTCATCAGCTACCATATACTTCTTCCATTCATCGTTCTAACTCGCCACTTGAATTAATTTTCTCCGATGTTTGGGGTCCTGCACCCACTTCTGTTGGTGGTTTCAAATACTATATCAGTTTTATTGATGACTTTAGCAAATTTACCTGGATTTACTTAATGCATGATAGAACTGAGGTTCAACGTATTTTTCTTCAATTCCAAGTGCATGTAGAACGGCTCCTTGATTCTAAAATCAAGTGCGTCCAATCAGATTGGGGAGGGGAATATCAAAAACTGCACAGCCAATTTTTTCGGTCTCTTGGCATTGCTCATCATGTTTCTTGCCCTCACACTCACCAACAAAATGGGTCGGCTGAGCGTAAACATCGCCACATCGTTGAGACAGGTCTTGCGCTCCTAGCTCATGCATCCATGCCCATCAAATTCTGGGATGAAGCTTTTCTAACGGCCACGTATCTTATTAATCGTATGCCTACTCGAGTCATTGACAATTTGTGCCCTCTAGAACGCCTTTTCAAAGCTCCGCCTAATTATTCCTTGCTAAAAGTTTTTGGTTGTGCATGCTGGCCTCATCTTCGACCTTATAATAAACACAAGCTATCTTTCCGTTCTAAACCTTATGTCTTCATCGGGTATAGCTCTATTCATAAAGGATACAAGTGCCTTGATATTGAATCTGGTCGTGTTTATGTGTCGCGTGATGTCATATTTGACGAATCTGTTTTTCCCTTCCTCAATTCTCCTACGCCTGACGCCGCACCCTTATCCTCCCGACAATCTAGCAGCAGTATTGATATGATTATTAACCCGGTGCATCTTTTGCCTCCTGCTAACTCTGTGCCTGCAGCTAGCTCTCCTCCAGATGATCCTACTGCTCCTTCAGGAGTTGCTCCACCAAGCTCGCTGTCGCCTTGTAATCATGTGCAGGAACCTGCCGATGAACAGGCCCATGCACACGATGTTGTGGCCTGTGCAGCGCAGGAACCATCAAGTTGCTCCACAGTTGCCCGGTCCAGAAGCTGTGCCATCTCCTCGTCCTACACCTGATGGCGATCAGACTCATGTTTCTGCCCCTGACGATGCTGGAGAGCCTCTTGCGTCTGTTCCTGCTACTACTTCAGCTCATCCCTATGGCACGCGTCTCAAGCACAACATCAGGCAACCCAAACTTCGTACAGATGGTACGGTGACTTACACTGCTGCTCGGTCATCTATTTCTGAACCATCATCTCATCTTCAGGCTATGGAACATCCCAAATGGCGTGCTGCCATGAATGATGAGTTTCAGGCACTAGTTCGGAACAAAACGTGGCACTTGGTCCCTCATCAGCCAGGTCTTAATGTTATTGACTGCAAGTGGGTGTTTCGTCTCAAACACAAACCGGATGGCTCTATTGATCGGTACAAAGCCCGCCTTGTTGCGAAGGGATTTAAACAACAGTATGGTGTTGACTATGATGACACGTTCAGTCCTGTGGTCAAGCCTACTACCATTCGCCTGCTCTTGTCTCTTGCCGTATCTCGTGGTTGGACTCTTCGGCAAATTGATATTCAAAATGCCTTCTTGCATGGTTTCCTCAATGAGGATGTTTACATGACGCAGCCACCTGGTTTTGTGGATTCCAAGTTCCCTACTCATCTTTGCAAATTGGATAAATCGCTTTATGGCCTGAAACAGGCTCCGCGTGCATGGTTTGCTCGCCTCACCGGTGTCTTGTTGCAGCTCGGCTTCAAACCTTCCAAGGCTGATGTCTCTCTATTTATTTTCAACGAAGGTGGCATTCAAATCGACATTCTTATCTATGTAGATGACATTATAATCATCAGCTCGTCTTTCTCTGCTACTGATCGTCTTCTTCAAGCGTTACAAGCCGACTTCGCTGTGAAAGACTTAGGCTGTCTTGGATACTTTCTTGGCATTGAAGTACATCATACATCTACGGGACTTGTTCTGACTCAACACAAGTACGTAAAAGATTTGCTCGCACGCACTAACATGTTGGATGCCAAGGATGTGCCCACGCCAATGTTGCCAAGTGATAAATTAGTGCTCAACAATGGTGACCCTCTCTCTGCCGAGGACACCTCCCGATATCGCAGTGTTGTTGGAGCCCGCCAGTACCTATCTCTCACTAGGCCAGACATCTCGTTCTGTGTTAATCGGGTCTGCCAATTTCTGTCCGCTCCGACGACTGTGCACTGGGCGGCTGTTAAGCGCATCCTCCGTTATCTACATGGGACCTCCCATGTTGGCTTGCGTATCACAAAGTCTGGCTCCTCCTTGCTGAGTGCCTTCTCGGATGCCGACTGGGCCGGCAACCTTGATGATCGTCGTAGCACGGGCGGCTATGCCATCTTCTTCGGTGGCAACTTGATTTCCTGGAGTTCTCGTAAACAATCGACGGTTTCTCGATCGAGCACGGAGGCCGAATACAAAGCAGTTGCTGATGCCACAGCTGAACTTATCTGGTTGCAGGTCCTTCTTTGTGAAATTGGGATTACTCCGAGTCAACCACCTAGTCTTTGGTGTGATAATATTGGTGCTACATATTTGTCTGCCAATCCGATATTTCATCGTCGCATGAAGCATGTTGAAGTTGATTACCATTTTGTGCGTGAGCGAGTTTCGTCACGTCAGTTGGTTGTCCGATTCATATCCTCCAAAGATCAGGTTGCTGATATCATGACCAAGCCGTTGGCGCCGTTGTTATTCAATCAATTTCGACACAATCTGAACTTAGCTGCACATCGTCCAGATTGAGGGGGGGTGTTAAATATAGCTGTGTATCTTTATAGATAGAATATAATCTTAATTCTGTTGGAGCTGCGCCTCCATAATTGCCGATGCCTTGTTGGTCACGGTTGTGATTCTCTCCTGTACCCTTGCCTATATATATGAGAGAGTCCTGGCCCTATAGAGTCATCCAGCGCCAACTATTGTAACACTCGGGCGGCCGTGGCGTTCCATCCGGCGGAGATGAGCTTGTGGAGCGGACACGGGGCCGCGTAGCGGCGGCTGCGGCCTCGTCGTCCCTTTTGTTCCGACGTTGCGCCATGTCTATGTTCGTCCCCGAGAGCTCTTCCACGGAGGCGTGCCTCTTTCTTGAGGAGAGGGGGGCGCCTCTTCCCTCTATAGCCGGCTTCTTGATCGGGTCGACAAGGCAGCTTGTTCTTGCCGTCGTTTCTTGGAAGGGAAGACGGCTTGTTCCTGCCTCTCGCCGGTTACTTGTACGGACCAGGGAGCGTAGAGGCCTCTCGCCGCTCGCCCGGCTTCCTGATTGGGGCGGCAAGGCGGCTTGTTCTTGCCGTCGTTTCTTGGAAGGGGAGACGGCTTGTTTCCTGCCTCTCGCTCTCGCTGGTTTCTTGTACGGACCAGTGAGCACAGAGCCCTGTTGTCGCTCGCTGGCTTCTTGATCGGGTTCGGCAAGGCGGCTTGTTCGTGCCGTCGTTTCTTCAAAGGGGAGATGGGTTGTTTCCTGTCTCTCGCTCTCGCTGGTTTCTTGTACGGACCAGTGAGCACAGAGCCCTGTCGCCGCTCGCTGGCTTCTTGATCGGGATCGGCAAGGCGGCTTGTTCGTGCCGTCGTTTCTTCAAAGGGGAGACGGGTTGTTTCCTGCCTCTCGCCGGTTTCCTTTGCGGGCTGCTGGCCGGGGAGAGCAGGGAGGTTTAGGCAGGGAGCATTGGGGACTAAAGGAGTGGGTTTTGTTTTTCTTTTTTAAGGACAAAAGTCCAATTTATTCTTTTTTGTTTGCGGGTAATTTATAGATAATCCCTTAAACTATTTTTTAATTCAATTTATCCATATTCAATTTATTTTAATTTATTCTTAAATACAATCAGCAATAGATACAACTAGCAATAGTGCCCGTACGTTGTAACGGGATAACAAAAAGTGAAATGGACAAGAGACAAGATACACCCGTCTATAACGCTTGTGAAATTTTTTTTTATATGTAACATGATTTATATATATATATATATATATATATATATATATATATATATATATATATATATATATATATATATATCACTGATCAAACAATCAACATGGCCGCAAAACACGTGATCAACCATAGATATAGACAACGACAAAGTTTGTCGTAGGAGGGGTAAGGCAGAGGATACGGATCCCTTTCTCTCTTTCTATTTTTTCTTTAAAGATCTAGACTCCTTTTGTTTAATACTAGTAACTTGTCCATACGTTGCTATGGGTTTAACTTATTGTAGTAAAGAAAATAATATATATGAAATGTTAAAATTTGAAAAGCATCGTAACCTTTAGAATTTGAGCGACCAACATAAGTATTTACAAAAAAACATCATCCCTAACAACATAATTCTGATCTTTTTCATACATACTCTGGACGAAGATATAAACATTAACTCGTACGGCTATTCACTAAGTTATAATTACAAAATACCATAGCTACCTCAACAAAAGTGATCAGGATATTATCAAACTTGTTAATCAAAAGTACATTGTAAGCATTAAAAATGCATACTCTCAATTAGGTCAAATGGCTAGGCTAGTCCTCGTATGATTTATCATTGTTTAGCAAGTTTAAAGCAAAATTTGATCAAGAATAAGTAGTTACTAATTAATCATAATTAATGACTCACTTACAATCACATGCAATCTATGCACCACAAAGCCACAAACTAATCACCACCACCACCATGCTTCACATATGCATATCGTAGATAATGGCAAAGTCTTACATTATATGGGTCAGCGCTGAAGAGCTCGTACTGCCACTGCTACCTCTGGTGCAAGCACTGTGAGACGCAAGTAAATGTCGCAACCCCGTCCGATAAAATCGTACGGTTGCTCATCCAGGACCACTTTGGGGTGTCACTTGACGAAGCAAGCGACCATACAGTACAATGATTAACGAGGACACGCAAAAGATTTAGATTGTACGTGAAGTCTGGGATTACATCAGTTGCTTCAAAGATTAAAAGTGCAGAAGACGTAGTTCGAAAACAAGCGGTTGACAGTGGAAGGTAATAATTACAACTTGACGATATAATTAAGCACGCCAGCCCGAAGGTGTTTAATCTTCATGGGCCGGAGAAGCGGGAACCCACTCGAAGGTCCACTCCGAGGGTGTTTCCCCTTCCCAACCACCACAACCAAACGAACCAAAGTTAGAAGCATCACCTGCAAAAACATTAATCCACAAACCCTGAGCAACTAATACTCAGTAAGACTTACCCGTCAACGTGGCCATCTAATGACCGACTCCTAGAATACAGGGAGTATTGGTGGAAGTGATTCTGGTATTACAAAAACAACGCTAATAGTATATTCCATTTTTAGCCAAGTTAACAGGATTCGCTATTAATATGCTACGTATGCCACTATTCTAAACAAACAAGACTAAAGCACGACAATCCAGAGTTGAAACGACCATCTTCATCATTAATCCATTATTTACATATCGTTGCGACAGAAATGAATAAGTGGTACTCTTAACCATGAGAACGACAATTATAATTGATTTACATCCTGCAGGGGAAACCTGAATGACACGACACGGCACACTCGAATGAGTCGCACGTGGCTACCTTTCGCAACACCGTGATAGAGTTGGCCAACATCCATCTCTCCAAGGACATGGTCCTCCAGACGATGCCCTGCATCCCTATACGGCCCCAAGTCTTTCCCACTAGCACGAGCCCAATAAAAAACAAAAGGCGAATTCATCCACCTTGACGGTACATTCACCCGGAAAGAGAGATGGCCAATTCTCCAACAAAGCACGGTGAGCTACATCGGTTTCCTGGTCCCACTTACCAGTATGCACTCAGTACACAACTCAAACTTGACCAAATACAACCGCACCCGATAAGGTTCCAGATTTTAATTCAAGTGTTCACCTACTTTCCTTGAAGTCACTTCTTTAATCCCACATGAGTAGTCTCCAACTACTCATAATCTACCGTGTTCCTGCCCTTAATGCGTAGCAGTCTAACATGATGGCTCTAACAAGTATCCCCATGGGAAAACCTACCAAGTCATGCATCTAGGTTTTCACAGCGAATACCTCAAAACTTAATGCACAAGTAACCCTACACTCATAGTGGTAAACAGAAAATTTATAAAACATAGGTGTGCACCGAGGCTTGCCTTGGTCTGTAGAAAAGTCAGCGCACTCAAGAGAGAAGTTATCTCCTACGGGTGCCTCCTCCAGATTCTCGTTCTCTGTCAGAAATTCTGGGTCGGTTCCTATATGACGAAAATGCATTTTGTGAGACAGCGATGACCAAGACTTGATAAAATAAAGGGTGGTTACTTCATTACATGATACAGTATGATTATGGTAAGTTCAATTGAAAAGAAACTCATTACTTTTACCAATAGTAATCTAGGGTTTCGAACGGCGATGTTTAGATTTAGGGTTAACCCTAATGCTTCGACTACGTCGTTTTTATTAAGTTTTGATTTCATTATGGTGGTTCAAATGAAACTTCTCAATTTCTTTCTAGGAGATGAGTTTTTCAGTTGGCATATCCTAAAAAATCAAGAATTTCAACTTTAGTTAATGTTAATTCGACATTTTTCCTTGGTTAATAGTTATTTAATAACTACAACTATTAACCTAGGGTTAAAATTAAAACTTTCAATTACACTTCAAGATTATTTTTAATTGATAGAACTCTATGACATATGCATTTTGATCTTTGGTTGAGGCCTAGCTAAATTTTTTATATTTTATAAAAATTCATCAAAATTTCTGTTATTAAATATTTTAAAATCAGAAACCATTAGTAAACCTTAGAATAAAATTATGAAACTTTATGGGGTCACTCATGAGCACCAAAGCTAAAACTTTGCTTTTGGATCTAACCTTTTGGATGACTTTTACCATGTATTTTAGAAAAATGGTACTTTAACTAGGCAAATTGGAGTATTGTTAAAGTGTTATATGCGACTTTGTGGTCCTAAAATCCCCATAAAATTCTCGAAGGTGTGTATTGCCATGATGTACTTGTGGATCAAATCTTATCCCTATCACTGCTCTATAATTCAAATTAAAATTCAAAAACAGACAAGAGTATTTTAATTATTTCTGAAATTTTTGGCTGTTTTCAAAAAAAAAAATTTAATAGAAATTTAGTTCATTTTTCAGGGATTCAAATAAAATTAGGTTTGGTATTTTTAGATTTTCTCATGATTTTGTACACACTTTACAACTTTTGGCTAATTAAAGGAAAATAGAACAATTGATGGAACAGTGGCGGCAGAACAGAGGACATGGCAGAGGCGGCTCTCCGGTGGAATTCTCGCCGGAGAAGAGGGTTAGGGCGGGGGTGGAGCAGCCGTGGAGCATCGCCGTGAGATGAGGGACTGATTTGTCGAGGATGAAGGCCACGGGGAAGAGGAGAACAGGGCTGGCGACGGTGAGCTCGGGGCGGCGTCAATGGTGGCCGAGGTGGTGGCGCGAGGCGTTCTTCGTCAACGGCGATGAACTGCGGCCACAACCTTGTCAAGATGATGCACTAGGGCTAGAGGAAGTAGCCGGTGAAAGTAATTGGAAAAGCATCGCACCACGACGACGAATTTTGGAGAAGAGTGGCCGCCGATGAGGTTTTTGGCCGAAAATAGGGGCGGCGGCGTTCCGGGCAAACGGCAGCACGGCCGGGGCTCTTGGTGGTTGGAGGGCAACAGGAGGAGGAGGGGAGTCTAGCCGGCAAGGTGGCAGGGCTGGGGAAGGGCCGGAGCTCACCAGCGCCGTAGAGGTGGCGGGCGGCGGCTATGGCGGCGGCGTTCTCTGGGGCGCGCGGGGGGGGGGGGGGAGGAAAGAGCAGGGAAAGGAAAAAAGATAGGAGAGGGCTCGGGTTTTTTGCTTAAAGGAGAAGTAAGGAAGGGAGGGGGAGGAGGAGCACCATGAATTGGGGCACAGGGGCGGCGGCCTGCAGTAAGGCGTGGGAGGCGGCGCTCCTGCCGTGGAGGTGTCGTGCGGCAACAGGAAGAAGAATTGATGGCGCCCAGAGAGAGAGAGAGAGGGAGGAGAGAGGAAGGGGGAGAAAGGGATGGAGATCTTGCCAAGATTCACGGTCAAGGAAGGAGTAATGGCACGCTGTGCTCGGGCGGCAATCCGTGGCAAGGACCGACATGGACGGCGCACAGTGACGGGTGGTGCTACTGGTCACGGTACTGCTGTTTTCAATTTTTATTTTTTTAATTCATGGTGCTACAGTGACGGGTAGTGCTACTGGTCACTTGAGTCAATTGAGAATCCTATCTCCCGAGTTAAACAATTTTTGAAACTTTTTTTGTGAGCTAAGTGAATTATTTGCAACAACTTTTCTTATAGAAAGATTCCCTGATTCAGCATCTAAAAGTCTGTGAATTTTCAAATTGGTTCAAAATTGTCAGAATTTTAAAAAGGGTTTAAATCTTTACCAAAAATTTTGATAAAATCTCCAAAATTCTATTTTGATGTGTAGTTAATTGTTATTCAAAAATATGGCTAGGATTTTGTGAAAATTTGGATAGTCATGAGTTAGGGTTTGGATTTAATTCCTATTAACAGGATTTCGACACTGTTAGTTGAATTTTTCCGAACTTAGCTATAGTGTTCTGTTGTGTGCCAAAGTTTTCATAGTGATCCTTTAGAGAATTTCAAACATCATTTCTTTTTACTTCTAGAGTTGATTTTTGCTTTTAAGTGTGTAAATTTTCGATTAGGGTTTAAAGTGATCGATTTAAGCCCTGGTGACACCTGGGGTGTCACAGAAAAATGCAATAATTAAAATCCACAATGAATCAAGCAATCACAAGATCTTTAAGTCATGAATTAAAAACAAAGATCAACTGAGGAAAAAAGAACTCACCATGATGAAGGGGATCACATAGCCTTAGTTGCACGATCAATGGAGTTATTGTCAGTTTTGTCACTATTGCCTCCATGGCGCAGGGGCGTGCGGTTGCCAAACGGAGAGAGCTTCCACCCCATCTTCCTGAAAACCATGTCGGAGATCCATCCATCACCACACAAAATCAAAGAAAAATGATTAAAAAAACAAACTACAAGAACATGAAACCCACGATAGCCATGAGCAAAATATTGTGGTCAAATTCTGACAAAAAGGTGAATAGCATGAGAAAAAGTAAAGATTGATGAAGAAGAAGAGGGAACTCACCTAAGTGGAAGAGAAGGCAGCTCGCTGTGATTCCATGGAGGGGGGCAGTACCGATGCTGCCACCTGAACAAGCTGGTCTGCTCAGGCCAGGAACCGCCTAGATCCAAACACTGTCGACCCATTGACGCGCTCAAGAGATTAATCGGCCATGGCAGTAGTAGCCTGATAGAGGAGGCATATCGATTCGAAGCGGATCAAAATCCTCTGCAATTGGGGAGCTGACAGTCACACCTCGTCCCCATCTCTGGACGCACGATACTCGTGTGGCGGCGCTGATGTGGGCAACGGACGCCGACGATGCCTGCGGTGACAGCGGGGATAGGAAGCTAGCCGTTGCACGCTCAGTCATCTCAGCGTTGCACACCGTCACACATGCGCAGCTCTGTCGGTGGATGTGCTCGTGCAAGGGAGCAGGAGGAGGCGATGTGATTGGAGTGGCGGTGGTGGCGGCTCGATCTGAGGACGAGGGGCCGTGGACGAGGAGCTATGACGGCGTGATCTGATGCGACCTGAGGGGCTGCGTTTGGGGATGGGGAGTACGGGGAGAACGGACCAAATCGTGGCGGTGCGTCGTGGATACTCGACGGACGGCAGCGGAGCGGCTCCTCGACGGACAAGGCGACGCGGCTCGCAGCTGCTCGACAGACGGCGGTGGTTCTCGTGGAGGCTCGGTGTACGGCGGGGAGGCGATGGACGGCGAGTTGTGGAGGCTTCTCGTCGGATTCTCGGGCTCTGTTCTTTGATTCTAGGAAATCGTTTTGAAGTATAGTATGGCGTGAGGAAGTATGACCGAATAAGTATGACGGATTAAGATGTGCACGGACGACCATTACACAATTAATAAGTAGTAGCGATTATGAGTTTTTATTTTAGGTCTCGTTTTATATAAGATTTTATGGAGTTCGCCCTAAACATTATACATTTGACATCACGACATCAACAAAATTATTAAGTAGTAGAGATATTTAAAATGAATCTTTACAATCCTTAAGTCGAAGTGGGTTTTTGCTCATGTTTTTTAAGTAGATTCTCTATCCCATGTATGATCCTTAATTCAAAGTAAACTCTCTTACGATCCTTAATTCGATTTGAAGCGACATGTTTTTGAAATGGACTCTTTTTTTTCACGTATAATCAGACTTCTCACATTATTAAATAGTAAAGATAGAGATGAAGATATTAGTATCGTATGCTTTAAATGTTTAAATCTAAAACTGGACGCTAAGGCTATAAATTCATAGATAATTATTTATTGGTGATATAAAACAGGAGTATCCCGGGTCCACAAGCACAGAAGATCCAAAAAGAGAACTACAAGGAGACATGATAGGACATAACCTATCCACCCTCTCTCTTGCATTGCGTGCATGCGTGCATGGGTAAAAGAGGATGGCAGTGGTGCATTAAAAAAGGGTTGACTCTACGGCTTTGACAGGTAACCCAGGCACGGCGATGAAAGAGGAGACCCGGGCTCTAAAAGGGGGGGACTTCTCTCCTCCCTGAGTTTTTCGATAGACAACTCTTCTTCTTCCTCCTCCAGTTTTACTAATAAAAGCTGAGATTTATACGCATATACTGCTATATGCAAATATGAAATACAAAAAATACATGACGTAGTACTTTTAGGCTCCAAACGGCTTAAATCTGAGTAAAAAATCCTCTGTGGGTTTATTCTGTCATTTTATTCACTTTTATTTAATTTTTTCCTCATGAACAGGAGCGTGTTCACCCCCAGTCTAACTCATAAAGAGCAGTCTATACAGACCCCGTATATCTGTATTTCGTATATCTGTATTTTCGTAGAACGACATTTGGCGCGTCGGGGGGTGAGATGCTATGTTTTCTGACTCTGTCTTGTTGGCGCTTTCTCTTCCCTGAAAGAAATTCTAGTTGTGTTAAACCTCCGCGTTTAACCCATGAATCGCATTTCTTCTCCTTTTTAAAAGTGTCAAATCCGGTGTTCAGTCCCCACCTCCGAGTGGTTCGGTGCTCGGGGGCTCATGGAGTTGTTCGACTGCCAATTTTTTGTGCACCAACACTTGATTAATTGAAAAAAGTTGTGTGCTTCATCATGTGGAAAAGAAACATGAGCTTCAGCTCTCAAGCAAGTTTTTTCTCTCCTAGATGAAAATATCATGAGGTGTGGGGCCCCCTTTGAGAAAGCCCTGGCTTGAGCACTTGGGTCACGAGCACGGTGCGGAAAAAAGGCTGACAACTATGGCTCAATGGGGCCTACGACAGAGCATCTCTTGTTTGTTTTTATTGTTTGCGGCCCTGTGCTTGGCTAAAGCACAGATAATTTTTACCCTTCGTTTAAACTTTCGATCGTGTTAACTTGACCTTCATTAGCAAGTTTCTCGTATTACACTAATCCTTGTTCCCAGTTCTTTCTAATGGGCTTTTCCTTTTGCATATGGGGTTAAGATATTGCACGAAAAGTACTGTGTATACAGAAAAGTCAATAAAGGCTGCTAGCAGCTGATGCAGCTGAACCAAAGTGGCTCGTGCCACAAGGCGAGTGGAGCCAAGCTCGGCAGGGCACGTGCACTTGCTGATTCACTTCAAAGGAAAACGACAAGGGTAGGCTGCCAGTCTACTGCACGAGCGTGTATAGGGGCACTGTTGGCCCTCTTCTTTTTCCAGCGTCTCGGGCAGGCGCACCGGCTCACGGAGCATGGCGCGGATGGCGTCCCGGGACCACGCACGGCGGCGTCCCGGGCAAACACGCCGCCTCACGAAGCCAGGCCTGGATAGCACCTCGGAGCGACACGCAGCGGCGTCGTGTAGTCCCGTGCTGGCCTCGGACTGCTACTGGAGCGCGCCCAGGGACACGCGCGGCTGCGTCCCACGCTGGCCCACGAGCCATGGCTCGAGCTCCAAGCGGGCGTCTGACACCCCGAGCTGGCATACTCGTGCTCCATCCACCTCCCGCGTCAACGAGCGTGCTTCCACAGCACCAACCACTCCACGCACATAGAAGACGCCACGACTTGGCCTTCGAGCTGCCGTGGCTCCGAAGCTCCACGTGCTGCTAGGGCGTCGCCCCAACTTGTCGGTCCGGCATGCAGCGAGCCAAGCGGCGCCGACGCGCGATGGCGGACCGAGCTGTTGCAGGCCAGTCAACACATGGCTGCGCACTAACCTGCTCCACCAAGACATGAAACAGCCATGATTGCCAAACGAGAAAAAGAAGTCAAAAGCCGCTCCATGATGACCATGCAACCTGTCCGACGCTTGATTCGCTTCGGGTCCTGTCCTCATGAAGCATGACTCTCACGCACCAAGGCTCTATATATTTGATCTAATCCTCAACACTTATCTATTGCTTCTTTTATGTGTGTTATGTCTCAGACAATGACGATTTAAACAACAATTGCAGCACTGTCGTTTGCTGCCCACGACAATGTCAGACAACAATGACGATGGGAGGAGCAATGAAGACACCGTCGTTTGCTACGCGCGACAGAAGGTGTTGGACCTGACGCAACCCCATATGCACGAGGCTCCGGGGTTCCGAGGGCCCACATGCGGTGCGCTCGCAGATGTGTGTCCGACGTCTAACCCGGGGGCTCCATCTCTCACGGCCACTGCATCGTCGACTGAGGCGGGGGAGGAATTTTCAACAGCCAAGACAAGTCCTCCGTGACGTCGAGACTCGCTACCAACGATCACCTATGCCATCTTTATGGTCTAAAAAAAAGAAAAAAAAAGAAGAAAAAGAAGAACTACGGTTGCCCTTACATGGCCGTACAAAGTCCACTCTGGTGGCCCGCTCCGGCGGAAAACCGATTGTCCCAGCACGATCGCAAACAAGCTGATTGTTCCCGCGCAATCGCAACCAAGTCCGCTTTGGTGGCCCGTTCCCGCGGAAAGCCGATTGTCCCAGCACAATCGTAATTAAACCCACTCCTGTGGCTCGCTCTGGCGGGAAGTGGCTGTCCTACACAATCACAAGAAAGCTGATTGTCCCAACATGATTGCAATTAAACTCACTCCGGTGGCTCGCTCTAGCGGGAAGTGGCTGTCCTGCACAGTCACCACAAAGCCGATTGTCCCTATACGATCGCAACCAAACCCAATCCGGTGGCTCGATCCGACGGGAAGTGGCTGTCCTGCACAGTCACCATAAAGCTGATTGTCCCAGTACGATCGCAACGAAACCCACTCCGGTAGCTCGATCCGACGGGAAGTGGCTATCCTGTACAGTCGCTGCAACACTGATTGTCCCAATAAGATCGCAACCAAACCCACTCCGGTGGCTCGCTCTGACGAGAAGTGGCTGTCCTGCATAGTCACAATCAAGCCGATTGTCCAACACAATCGCAACGAAACCCACTCCAGTGGCTCGCTCCAGCGGGAAGTGGCTGTCCTACACAGTCCCAACCAAGCCGATTATCTAGTACGATCGCAATCAAGTCCACTGTATTGGCCTGCTCTACTAAAGTCTGATTCTGATCACAACCATTCTACGACTATGCTCCGAGGTTAATACTGTACCAACCACCTTTTCCGTCTCGTTGCAGCACAGCAATGAAGGTCTCCGCTATGAGTAAAAAAACAGCCACGCGATGGGATTTACGCACTGTCGACGACTATAAAAAGATTAGGCCTCATCACCAGTCACGCCCGGCAATGAGCCCGGGGGCTCCTGTTGGTGATATAAAACAGGGGTACCCCGGATCACACAAGCACAGAAAATCCAAAAAGGAGACCATAAATAGATATGATGGGACATAACCCATCCACCCTCTCTCTCTTGCTTTGTGTGCGTGCATGGGTAAAAAGGGATGACAGCTGCGGTGCATTAAAAGCGGGTGAACTCTACGGCTTTGACAGGGATCCAAAGACGGTGATAAAAGAGGAGACTCGGGCTCTAAAAGGGGGGACTTCTCTCGTCCCTGAGTTTTTCGACAGATAACTCTTTTTCTTCCTCCTCTAGTTTTGCTCCATGAGAGCTGAGATTTATATCCTATATACTGCTACATACAAATATGAAATGCAAGAAATATAGTACGTAGGGCTTTTAGCCTCCGAGCCGTCTGAACCTGGATAAAAAATCTCTGTTTGTTTATTCTATCTTTTTATTCACTTTTATTTGATTTTTCCCTATGAATAGCAACGTGTTCAGCCCCCGGCCGAACTCATAAAGGACGGTTTATACAGACCCCGTATGTTTGTATTTTAATACAACAACATTGTTATTTCAAAGCAAAAAATAAAAACATATTTTTCTTTTTAATGCTGCAGCCAGCAGCCTACATGGATCTGTGTAAGGAGAGAGGCATAGGCCAGAGGGTATCGGCTGGCCAGGCAAGGAGGCATATCCGAACACGGAAGTACTTTCTCTCCTGCAGCGGTACTGGCAAGTGCAGCGAAACACGGAGGCTTTTTCACGCGGCAGGCGGGGCAACTCCTGCAGGCGCACGCGTTACTGGCATTCGGTGCGGCAGGGACGTGGGCGGAATATAAGCTAGTGCACGGACGATCACGATGAAGTTAATAGTAGCAGAGATTACCACGGTGCTGTGCATTTAAAAAAAAAAGAATTATTTTATTTTCATGATTAAGCAACTGAATTTGCCCGAGCGATCGATCGATTATTAGGCTACTTTACAACAACAATAATCAGTTATCATATGCACACACAGAGCGTCAAGCTTAAGGCGTACACGCAAAATCGCCAGATTACAATAGAATCCAGTAGTACTCACTTCGCTCAGTGTGAAGCAAATCATGTAGCAGACTTACTCAGAATCGCAGTCCTTGAGAACTCAGGCCGGCGGTCTCTCTCAGCTGGAGACCGACCGCGGCAACGTTCCCCAGCACTTTCCAGCATTCAGAGACGGGCGTTGTTTCACCAGAGTAAACGAGGGGAGCAATAAGAGGACGGTTGTTGGGGGCATCATCATGAGGCGTTTTAATTAGTGTTTGCGATGGTGAATGATCTTTTGCAGATCAGAAACTCTATATAGAGCAGCCTTATGCTCGATCACAAACACCGCAGCTCACCCCGCCATGGCTCCTAAACATGGCTGAACAATCTTCGAAGCCTAAAATGCTCGTGGCAGTGACAGTGAACCAGGGCATGAAGAAGGCCCTAACGCTGGCCGTGCTAGCCCTCGCCTAAGCCTCTGCGCCGGATCACGCCCAGCAGTGCGCGCGCAGGCTGGCGGCGCGCTGTGCCGCGACGGCCTCTGCTGCAGCCAGCACTTCGGCTACTGCGGCGCTGGCTGCCAGAGCCAGTGCTGCGTGAGCAGCGGCGGAGCCCGTCGTGACCCAGGAACTCTTCGATCGGATGCTGCCCCGCCACCACGACGCGGCGTGCCCCGACCGAGGATTCTACACCTACGACGCGTTCCTCGCCGCGACATCACGCGCGTTCACGGCGTTCGGCGCCACGGGCGACGGCGACGCGCGGAGGCGCGAGGTCGCCGCGTTCCTGGCGCAGGCCTCCCACGGGACCGCCTCTGGTGTTTAAGAACCACCAGCTTACATTAACATGCACGGTCGTGGCGACATGCAGGTGGCACGCGGCACGCGCTCCGGGGGTTTCTGCTACAAGGAAGCGAGGGGAGCGATGTCGTCGTCGGACTACTGCGTGCCGAGCTCGGTGTGTTCCCGTGCGCCTCGAACGAGACGTACCACGCACGCGGGCCCATGCAAATCTCCTAGTAAGAAGAGCCAAATTAAAGCTCTTTGGAGCTCCTCGATCAAACTTTGGATTCTTAACGATTAACCTGATGACGAAGTTCTGAACACTCCCCCTTTGATCAGCAAGTACCAACTACGGACGAGCCGGGCAGGCGATCGGCGCGGACCTGCTCCGCGACCCGGAGCTGGTGGCGACCGACCCTGTCGTGGCGTTCAAGACCGTGCTGTGGCTGTGGATGACCACGGCGGCAGGCGAAGCGAGCGCGAGCGAGCAGCCGTCGTGCCACGCCGTGATCACCGGGCTGTGGACCGCGACGCCCCTAGACCAGGGGACTGCCCGCGCGCCGGGCTACGGGCTGACCAGCAACATCCTCACCGGCGGGCGCCCCTGCGCCGCCGATGCCGCCAACGACGGCTGGGTGACCTAGCTCCTTGTGGTGGCTGCGGCCCCAGCCTCGATTGCTGTGGCCAGTGCCGTTCAATTCAACGGCGCCATTGAGGCGCTGGCCAGGTAGATGCTCGCGTCACGTGCGTGCATGCGCGCGTAGCATGAATAAAGACGCAACTACGTATGCTCGTACGTGGCGACCTATCGCTGGAGAGGGATTTTGGAGCTGCTCGTTCTCTCGTTTATTTGCTAAGTTTGGGGCGTGTACTTGTGAACGCCCATATGTATGTTCGGCTAACGAAAATAAAAACCTTAGACACGGTGACACTGTTGACCCTGTACGTGTCCCGGTGGATCGCGATTTGAGTGAAAATTCACTAAGGATCCGTTTGGCTCCCGTGGAATTAAAATTTCTATAACAAACTAGTTTATTGGCTTCGAATTTAACTTTTTATTATTTTTTAAAGCTATCTTAAATTTATAGGGTGGGAGGTGAGAAATAGATTTTATATATTATCATGCTATGTTTGTATTCTCCAACTCAATTTCTTTCCATTCTAAATATATAGATAGCTCATATACGTGTCTAAACTATAATGAATTCAATTCTAACATTAAAACGAACTCTTAAGAAATCTCATTATACGCGATGCATCTTCGTCTCTAAGCTACTAATAATCAGGACTTGAAATAGCCGAGTAACACTCCAGCTTCAGTTCAACTCTGCTCTACACCGCTTTTCTGATACCGAGCAGTTTTAAGCTCCCTAGTGCACTCATGAGTTTTGCTCCCTGGACACAGATTGATCACCTTGTGAAGATCTTGCCGATCGAGGGTACGTACCCAATGGCTTCCGTTGCAGATACAATTCCAGCGATCCGTTTGCCTTGAAAACAGCGAAAGAAGCCATGATCAGCTGGTTTGGTTCGGCAAGCATCTGAACGCCTCTCAAACCTGCAATGTTAGAAATGACAAGAAAAAGAAAAATTCCGTTGCCGGGACTCGAACCCGGGTCTCTCGGGTGAGAGCCGAGTATCCTAACCAGCTAGACTACAACGGACTTTGCTTATGAATGTGTACTTTGATTATAGACAGCACGTAACAATTGGATTGCGGCTGCAGGGGGAGGAATCATTTGGTTGCTCATCCTGCAGGGAGTTGGGATTCCTTGGCTTGCAAAGATCAAAAGCAAAGGACCCCTCAAGCTCTCCAATATAATCAGCAGCAGAAAGGAATATATGACATACCTAGCTTCCTCATAAAGCAAAACGGGAGAGAGAATATTTGCTTCCTTTGATACCGAAGTGATCCTCCGAGCAAAGAAACGCTTCCAAGTGCAAGCTTAGCATCCGCCTTTCCAGCACGTATTTAAACCCGTTGCACTGCGAGGCCTTGCTCACCACCCTAAGGACGACAAGGACAACGCGTAGCACAGCGCACGCTTGCCGATATCTCCCTCCCTCTCGAGCGAGCAACATGGCAACCGGTGGCGCCGCCGCCCGCTCCATGGCGTCCGCGCTCCTCTTCTTCAACCTGATCATGTACGTCGTCGTCGCCGTCATCGCCGGCTGGGCCATCAACTACAGCATCGACGAGAGCTACAACAAAAGTAATTAACTTAACCGATGAGATAGTTTCATTCCTTTTTTAGCAAATTAAAAAATGTACCTGTGTTTTACGTGCTGACATGATGATTTCGCGCGCGTGTGCATACTACAGTGAGGGGCGCGTCGCCGCCGGTGCGCCTGTTCCCGATCTACTTCCCGATCGGCAACATGGCGACGGGGTTCTTCGTCATCTTCTCGCTCCTCGCCGGCGTGGTCGGTATCGCCACGTCGCTCTCCGGCCTGCGCGACGTCAGCGAGGGGTACCCGGCCAGCTGGATGTCCGCCGCCGCTTCCGCCATCGTCACATGGACACTCACCCTCCTCGCCATGGGGTATGCAGTACTTTCTCTCGGACATCATCTGAATCACACCTTCACCTTTACATACCCGTAGTCGCAAATACAGAAAAGAAATTCTCGTTGAGCGGATATGTTCTGAGACTTGCTTGATTCATGGCAGGCTGGCGTGCAAGGAGATCAGCCTCAGCAGGAGGCCAGCGAGCCTGGTAAGAACTGATCAGTGTGGACTTCTCCTCTGTTTTTTGTCATTTCACTCTTGTACCTACCTGCTGAAGTGCTGATACAGTTTTCTCTCACCGCACCGTGCAGCGCACCCTGGAGGCCTTCATCATCATCCTGACCTTGACGCAGCTGCTCTGCGCCGTGTCGCTCCACGCCGGCGCGCACCGGGCCATCCGGGCGACGCCCATCGGCGGCAGAGTCTGATCCCTGAGACTCAGACGACGACGAGGGGCAACGCCGTTCCACGTCGACGAGCTTATTTATTAGCGGAACAGCACGTCATCTTGGCAGCAGCATTGCGTGTGGTTGATTTGATGAGTGCGTGCGTGCGTGCTGATATCGATGGGTGGAATTTACTTGTGCCGTGTGTGTGCGCGTGTGCTTTCTCGTCAGATTGTTGTTGTGTGCTCAAGTGTTCAATATTTGTACCGTGTTCTTCGTATAGTGATGATTTAATTAATTCACGATCGGTGATTCTTTCCTTTCATGGAGTTATTCCAACTTATTACACGGCTTGTCATGAATGATATTAGCAACTCAAATTATTTCTAACCAACTACAGGACGCTAATCAATCACGAGCTACTCCCAAGCAAAGAAATTAAGCTCATGCTCTGCCCGGAGCAGAGCAATTTACCAAAGTCTCAATTTCTAGGACCCTCTCACTCAAGTATATGAAACATAAGATTAAACCGTAAAAGCTAGTGTTGCAATTTCATTTCAAAGATCTGACCATGGCCTCATTGTCCTTTGGAGTTTGGTCTCTGGTTTCACACTGGCAGAAGAGCCATTCCCATCACCAGTACTAATATTTGCATAAGCAACTTCATCTAGAAGCTTGGTAAAGACTTCTTCTGTGTATGCTCGGATCATATTACACAAATCCAAATCAGATTCCACCTCATACTCCTCTCGATTCAGCAGGTTAAGCAAAATCTTAGCCTCCTTTGCCACACCCTTCAAGATATCAAGTTGCAATTGGTTACAAAAAAAAAAAACATTGTACAAATATTAAATCTGCAAATCAAGCCAAAAAAAAAAAACAGTGCAAGGCCTGAACATACCACCATGACACCAAAGGCAGCAGGAGATTCAAGCTCTTTGATAAGCAGAAGATAGGCAGACTGCCTAATCTTTTTGCCAAAGGCGATCATTGCATGATTGTGCACACTATTTTCCATCATCAAGTCAAACAGTAGGAAAGTTTCGTTTGCAATGCACTTGAAATTGGTAGCGCGAAAGTGTCAGATCATAAGATAAAATTTACTGGGAACTAAATCAGATTACCCAAAATGCTAACTATAGTTAGTAACACACATACCGTTAAGCCTGCAGCAGTTGTAGCAGAAGATTTACACGCTGAGTTGAACACACGGGATGCATACATCTCAATACTTTTGCTCAAACTGACTTCTTCATCAGTGAAAAATCTCCACAGCAGAAGCGGAAGTTGAGCTCAGCTTCAATTTACCGCATATAATATGCAAGTGTGCAAGAAAGTTAATTAGCAATTCAAACAACAGACTAAGTAGGGCAGGATATGGCATAGTTCAGTTCCGCAGGATATTACCAAGGAGGCTGCACAATTAGATTGTATGCATCACAAGTACAAGCTGCGACTTAGAGCAGCGGGGCAACACTTCATGGCGGCACAGCTGACAAGATTGCTCTGATCTAGTCCAGGCTCATCGTCAGCACAAAGAGCAGCAACCTCTCCATGATTCCTCAAAGAATACTTCTTCGAGATAAGCCTTATAGGAACTCCAACAAACATGTAGAGGATCGAAGGGGACCAGTCTTTGCCATCCCCATGCTTTATCAAGCAGATCTTAACATGGGGACATCAGAGAAATATTATAAGATCTAATAACAGCAATCAAATACTATAAGAAAAGTGTGATGAACCTCTTCGTGGGTAGTACAATTTAGCATCACAAGGCAACAGGAACAAATCTTAAACCTAAAAACTCGCCGGCTCGTGATCATGAGGGGTGTGAATATATATATATATATAGTGAGGACAAAAATACAGGGTGAAGCAGATCTAATCCTGCAAGATAAACATGAAGCTAGATTACTACCTGGGTACTGGACGATATACGATGGCGGCATTTCAAGCTCATCATCTTCCTTATTTTTAATCCACACAGCAATAGAGTAACGATAGGTCTCCTCCCTAAAGTGCGGATCGCTGTAGGAGTTGTGGTCACTCTCGCCGAGGTTGAAACATTCCGGTATAAGCTCTCCGGTGAGCTTCCCATCATCAGTAGGAATTGGCGCTCCTGATTTCTCCATTCTACTAGGGTTTCCTAACAGGTTGAATACGGGGCGGAGTGCTTGGGTCGAGAAGAGAGAACGAGGCGGCGCCGGGTGGGAGACGAGACATGGGTCCAGAACCGTGACGGACCCACATGTCATCGTGCCCAGCGCCCAAATGTTTGCCGAAACTGCCCAGCAGAAAGCCCATTGGGCAACAACCATCCCGTGAAGCCACGTCCGGCCGGCGCTCGCGCGCACGCTCAGCCGATGGCCGCCGTCCACCTCCGTCCTCTCCTGTCGCTCGCGCTCACTCCCCCTCCTCCTTTCCCCTCACTGAAGACCGCGCCCACTTCGCTTCACCTCCGGGGACAACCCTGGGCACGGCGGAAGAGCAGTCGCCTCATCCTGCTTGTCTGCTCCGCGTCGAGCCCCGCGCCGGGAACCCCTTCCTCCTCCTCCTCCTCGTCCTCGTCTCCGGGAGGGGACAAGGCAAAGGGGGTCGCTGCCAGATTTGCGGAGTGGATTCCGCGTGCCGCGGTTGGCGGGGCGGGGGCGGGCCCGGAGCAGGTGCTCAGGCTCATCTCCGGCGCCGCGGCCACGCCCGTCTGCCAGTTCGTCGACTCACCCCGGACCTTTCTCCACGCCGTCGACCCACGCGTGAAGCTGGTAAGCGTCCCACCACTTGCCCCGGCCACGCGTTTTGGATGAAACTTACCTATAGCCCCGGGTCGAGTTGAGGATGCGCGCAGCGCGCTAGGTGCTTGTGAAAATGTGTCCGCTAGTATGAGACGGTTAATGGACTGCGTGCGTGCCACTCTTCTCAGGCTGTGTCGCATGGTATCAATGTCAGGGGTGCTACTGACCGAACCAATGCAATGCATGTTTGAGGGAGGACAGGGTGAACGCTCCCTGCTTGCTCTTCTGTTCGCTCTGTCACTGTGCAGGCGTGCGTATTCTGGTTAACAGTGGTTTCCTCTCTCTACATTCTTTTCGGGATATTCATGACTTATCGGCTTGGTTCCAGGCAGCAGCGTAATATGTGGCATCTAATCATAGTGCTGTTAAATCTTCCTGTATTCTTCTTCATGTTTCTATACCTTTTAATGGGAAAAGGAAAAAAAAAAAACAGAATCCCCACATGCTCAGTACACGCTAGCTATTGCGATTTCACAGTTTGCTACCTAACATAGAGATTCCATAAGAAAAAAAAAGATGTGAGCTGAAGAGAGTATACTTTGATAGTTCGGTAGTATTTTGAGACTAGCGAAATGGAAGAGCCATAAATAGTTCCCTGCTGTAATGGATAATGGGTTTGAATGATTCCTGGTATTAGGTCGATTGCCCTTTACTTTGTATCAAAGTTTTCGATGGCGCTTCCATTCATTATTCCTTGCAAGGTTACGAGTTATCAAATATGCTTGATGAAACTCTTGCCTTTTTGAATCACTGATAAAAGAAAATGCTTCAATTGTCACATGCAGAAGCTTTGTTTCAACTGTAAACCATTTACTCCCTTCAACAACAACCAACAACCAAGCCTTTTCCAAATCATTTACTCCCTCCGTTTAATGATCAACTAAATAGTCTTCTGTTGTTCCTCTCCTGTTAATTAAGCAAAGAAATACTTCTTTGTGCAGGTGTGGCTCTTGGCTCTTGTTGTTCTACCTGCCAGATCAAATATTTATATGCGGTTTGGTTTGGTAGTATTCCTGGCTCTTCTTTCAATGTGGATTTTGCCAAATCATGTTTGGAAGGTATGATATGATGTTCCGTTAAAGCACTTGAAGAAGTTAAATTGAGCTCAGCTGGTTAAATGTTGCTGTTTCATTATAATGTCGATACTCAAATCATTTTTAATAGAGTAAAATGCACCCAATGTCTCTAAGCTATATGTGAATAATCATTTTAATAATGTTGATACTCTCATTTTTATTAGAGTAAAATGCAGTAATGCACCCCATTCCCTAAACTATCTTTGAATGATCATCTAGGTCCACAAACTCCTAGATGATCATTCACAAATAGTTTAGGGACCTGGGGGTGCACGCGCACTTTACTCATTTAATACATAGTTACAGCTTATGGTTTGTGATACATCTGCGGATGTTACTGAAATTACATTTGAGTTTTGCACTTTGGTGCATCAAAGATGTAATCTTTGGCTTTAACTTGTTTCAGCTATTCATCTCTTTTCTTAGCAGTTGCTACGTCTCCTAGTATATAGGTAGTATTTTTACCATTGTGTCTGTTTTGCATATTGAATGCTTTGCTTATATGTGTAAACCAAATATATTTACTCTGTAGGATCAACTTGGAAGGGTTGCTCTCCTTTCAGGATTCTTATTCATTATGCTGGGATTTGGTTCCGATGGTGCACCTTCACTAGTTCAGACGAGAAGTCCTCCCCCATCTGTCCTAGGCTTGCCGAATATTCCTTGCTCCGCAAGTGGGTATTCTTACACAATCATGAAACTGGGACCACTACAATTTACAAGGAAAGGCCTTTCAGTAGCAAGTACTTCAGCAAGCCTCTCATTTGCAGTATGTCTTTCATTTATATATGGCTATTTCTTGCAAACAGTTTCTTTGACCTAACTTTTCATTGCCCATTTTTGCTCTGTGCTATTCCTTTCAGAGTAACAGTCATTTAGGTGTATCAAGAACTAAGCATACCATGTACTCTTAAATTTGTTATTTGTGTGCAGATATTCCAAAGTGCAAGTCTCTGCTTGACGACAACCACTCCTGAGCAGCTTGCTTCTGCATTATGGTGGTTTATGATTCCACTGAAGCACATTGGTGTGCCAATACCTGAGATAATACTTACACTACTTCTCTCATTGAGGTTCATTAATTTAGTATTTGATGAGGCAAGGATCAATGTTAACTGTTGAATGATGATTACACCTTTATTTCTGTTTAGAAAGATGCTTTGCTATTTGAAACCTGACTTTGGATTGTAATTAGGTTCGCAATTCAGCACTGGCTATTGTAGCACGCAGGATAAATTGGAAAAAGCTGACAGCTATGGAAACTATAGACAGTAAGTACTCTACGTCTACCGATACCAATTGGCCTTAAGAGAATTGGTTGACAGAATCCTGCCAGCTACCAGCTGTCACATGCTCAGATGGTCTCTAATTTTTGTAATATTATATTACTTTATATGAATACATACCTGGAATAGGCCTAAGTTATCTAAAATGTAATATGTCATCCAAAGTCATTCTCAGGGAAAACCTGTTTTTCTATGATTTTCAATATAAGGCACTTATGTTTCAGTCTTTACAAATGAATACGTGTCCACCCAATATAAAGAAAGAATGAAATGACATGCCTTTCATTGCAAAAACTGACGGAGCTCAGACCATCACAAAAATGCCTATAGTTTCAACTATTTGGTGTACCAGACGAAACTAAAACTTATGCATCTTCGAATATGGCTCCCTGTTTGACTTTGTAAGATGAAAATGATCCTGAAAGACATGCTTCTTAGTTGGCTACCATGACTAACTTCAGCATTATGCCAGTATCTATTGTGATTCTTATTTTTCTGTGGAACCCATCCCATGAAGGATGCTTTGTGTATATGGCTAGCCTACTATGAATACTATAGCATATCTTAATTGGAAACATTACTAAGAAGTTCTTATATGTATGTGCAGTTTTCTTCAACTATGTCCGCCGAATATTCAAAAATATATTTGATCATGCAGAGCAAATATCCAAGGTTAGAGTTTTTCTATTGGTAAAAAATTCTCTGAAGCTGTGTTGTTAATCATGATATAATGAAATGAAAACAGCATGATCTTTCTTACTTTTCAAAATAGCAATCTGATGAGCATGGCCATGTGTTAGATACTCTATGTTGATCCACCATGTGTTATAAATTCCTCTGAATCCAGTTTTTATGGTCATGTGTCAGATACACGTTGTAAGGTTATGTGATAGTAGGATGGTAGAGTGCCTTTTAAAACATGCTCTAGAACTGTGTTCAAATTCTAGTTAACACACCGAGTTAAATGTTTGGTTCTTGATACATGTCAGGCGTAAAGGAGGTAGTTATGAGGAATCAAAGGTTTAGAGATAGTCTGTTTGCTTGCTAAATATTAGAGTCCTAATAGGTTTATTTTCAGCAAGTTGTTATATTGAGTCACCAAACAGGATTGTTAGTTTAGATAGTCGGGAGTCCTAGTTTGAGTCTGTTTTAACTGTAATACTTAAGAAAGATTATATACCAAGGAATAAAGGGAAGCAGTTTAATGTCAAAATCTCTCTTTCTCTCTCGCCTAAATCTCTTAAGGTCGCGCAACAGCCCTAGTTACCAACCACCACCATAGCTTTCTTTAGCTTAGGAAACCAGGACGGACGCTCCTGTTATTGTCAAGAATTAACAGCATAAATTCATATGTGTCTATACTCTAGCAACTATCTATTATGTGAATCTTATGCTAGTTGGTTTTCTAAAATTGAACTAAACATTGCACCAAACTATTTGGACACGAGTGTCTTACACAGCCAGAACATGTTAAGTCTTACCATTTATGCTCAGACCACATACGTTTGGGTGAGCACAATGCTCAGAGGCAACACAGAAGTGATGCAGGCTTCTGAAAACTAAGCACGCTTCACTAATATGGTACCTATAAAAGTTTAAACTTGATAATACCGTCTTTTGAAAAGGAGGCATTTGTACCCTCCCTAGACCCCACAATGTGTGGGAGCCTTCAGCACTGCATGCGCCCATTAAATTCCTTCAGAAATTTATACATTAAAAATTACATCTGTAACTGAAATCACTGTGTTATAGCTTCAGCTCTTTAATCTTTTCCTGATTTGTCCAGGCAATGATAGCTCGAGGATTTCGTGGTGATCCAAGCAATCACAAGATCTACTTTCTTACAGAATCTTCATTTGGCATTGCGGATTTCTTTTCATTGCTTTGCCTGTTTGCTCTTATGGGCCTGACTTCATTTTCTGATCAGTTGATCTGATGGTACTAAAAGGCGATTGGTTAGTTATCTACCTGTTTGATTTGCTGTACTCTTAGGTTGCTCGAACTATCTGATTCAGCAGAATCAATCAAGTGATTCTGGGAGCAGCTCAAGAAATGGAGGGTGGTATCTTAAGGTGATCTAGAATTCGAACTGTAAATATGAGGCCAGGAAACAGATTGCAGGTCTGAAATTAAAATAAGGTGAGGCCCAAAGCAGGTGAGTTGAGTATATGTTAGTATGCCTGATCGAAGATTAGATGCCCATTGTTCCGTGTACTCTGAAGATTAGATGGCCTGTGCTCCAAGGTATCTTATTTCTGCTCTTTGTAGGTACATGGCAACTATTTTGAAGGATCACTAACGATGATTATGGAAGTCTCATATGAGATGATATGTTCGATTGAATTTTTTCAAACTTCTGCACTATCTTCAGAGACAGAACAATGTGGGAGTCACGTGTAATATCACCAGACAGTAGAGCATAAAAACATTCTTTCATTTATCTCTGCTCAGGTTCAGACGTTTTCAGTATATTCAGGTCAACGGACATGAATGATAAACAAGAAAAATGCATGACTCCCATTCCCACAACAGAAACACTCGAAAGTTAATGTCGCTTATGGTAATCTACATGCACCGATAAGTTTAAATAAGATAGTCATGTGACACGTCAATACAAGATGTAACATCCACACAACCATTGCTTAGGTGCTCTTAGTGTTAAACTCCAAAACGCACAAGATTAGAACTGATAACGCCCAGAACATCGTCTCTGGCTCATTTACACTGCAGCACCAGGATCACTGATAACGCCCAGAAAGTCGTCTTTTATTGTCCCAATGCAAAACTGCAGCACATGAGGTGAAACATCAAAGCAATACACATAAGTACATCAGCCTCAAAAGGTGAATTGCATGAATCAAATAAGCATAATTACTATAGTGCATACAGCAAAACACCTGGTCGATGTAAAACTAGGGACATTATGCCTCAATTTTAGTAACAATACTCCAACCCATTTGAATATTGAGATATAGCTAGTATTACACTAGACTGGGTTGATAGTTCCTGGAACCATATAATTTCATGGAAAATAAAAATGAACGAATTAATATGTAATAATTACTGATATCTATCTGCATTAAAAAATTACAGCATCACAAAAAGGTAAATACTTAATGGACACACCCTACAGGGTTCTGCACAAGTGTCTAAATAAAACAGTACAGTAAAAGTTCAAATTCCGTAAAAGATCATAGGCTTACAATTTCGATGGCATCAACACGGGTGCCAATAATCTTCAATCGCACCTCACTTTCTTTTTGAATTTTCACCTGAATTGGACAGAAGAGTTACTACCAATCAGTACAGGGTAATGGACTAATATCTTTTTAAAAATAATCAATTATCACATATGCAAGAAAGCATTCATCGCATGGTGATTACAAACAAAACCAATAACAGTTTAATACTGTGAATACCATTCACCAACCCAACAAGGGCAAGCATCAAGCAAAGGTAATAATCCTGTCAAACTAGGTAATAATACTGTGAAACTGTCTACTTGGTTGGAGAAAAGAGCTATTAAGTCTACAAGAACATTTATTAATTTATTTAAAAACAAATTTAGAGCATCTAAAAATCACAACTTGTTAGCAGTCATTATACAATGCAAGTGTGAGAAGACTCATAATAGGTAGTACTAACAGAAAAGAAGCATACCGATCCATCAGAGGTTGTGTAGTTTGGCACATCACCGGACTGGAACTCCATGTCATCCGGAATCAACTGCATAATAAAAAATTCAAGCAGGATACATTACCCAACAAAACATTATTATCAGACACTAAAGTTCAAGAACTATAGGATATTAGTATCCTGTCATTCGAAATACCATTTGTTTACCAAAAAAATGTTGGGATTTAACGATCCTAATTTTACCCCTGAATGAAGTACTAATACTTGAGCAAGAAAAAAACATTTAACTCATCCTGATATGGCCGAATTTAGGATACATTATGATTAATTTAGAAGGGCTATGAAGGTACTTCCACCAATTTGATTACAAAGAAGCTCCAAGCACGGAAAACTACTCACATGGTTGGATACGAAGATCTGTACAGGCCCAGCCTCCGCAAAGAAACCCATCTGCAGAACCAAGAGCAAAGCGTATTTTAGCCATTAAACCAAATCCCTGCAATCACCACCCGCAACGCCAATAGCACCACCAGGAATCCACTTAGCACATCGCTCCAAATTCGAGCAAAGCACGCATAGCCCCAAAATCGCAGATCGGGAGGAGGCGAGGGGATCCACCTTATTGACCATAGTGACGACAGCCTCAAGGATCTCGCCCTTGAAAGGCCGAAAGACGACGCACTGGTACTTCACCGGGAAGGTAACGTAGCCGGTGCCCTCCCGGATGAGCCCCTTGCCTATGTCCTCCACCCCCGTGATGGCCACCACGAACCCGTGCCGCCCGCTGAAACAAGAGGAACGAACGCACATGCTACTTCAGCGAGCCGCCGAGCAGACCCCTGATTCTTAGCTAGGTTTAGGGAGGGGGCGAACCCTACCTGCAGGTGCCCTCGACGTCCTTGATGAGCTTGGAGACGAGCTTGTCACGGAGGTGCGGCCCGAAGTGCCGCGGGTGCAGCTGCATATTCCGCTCCAGCACGATGTGGAAGAACATCTTGCTTCGCTTGCTCTATCCTCCGCGGCGGCCGGCGGCGAGTCGAAGCTTCTCCGATTCGAGACTAGCGTGAATGTGCGCTATCGCTTCTGTCCCCGCGACACGAGTGTAATAAACCTGTGATGTGCCTCTTCAACCGTCAGATCAGTGCAATCGTGAATCTGGATCGTTGAAATTATCACCTGGCCCACAACTCAACAGAGTCCCACCTCTAGGTTTGGCCTTCGCTTCGCACCACTTGCACGCCTGCTTTCCCTATCCTGTTCCCGTCGAGCCCTTTCGCCGCCGGCCGCCGCTTCTGGACGCGCGGGCGCCGCCGCTCTCCCACTTCCCTCTGTAGTCTCCGTTTTATTGGGCTGACTCCCGTACTTGTTCACGCGCCTCGGTTTCTTGGTCGGTGTTGTTTGTTCGCTGTCACCGCAGAACCGGAGGATGGTGTGGAGATGCGCGGCCAGGGTTCCGTCTCCGCAGCTGGCGCCGCGGCGTTGTTGCGCAGGAACGCGGGGTTCGGCACGCCCGTCGAAATGCGGCACGTCAGGTACTCATTCACTTTGGCGTCTGGCTTGAGCGGCGATGCGGTGGTATCAGTTTGTTTGGAACCTAAGATTGGTCGTGTTTTCGACAGGTGGACGCGCCATTGTATGCGCTGCCGTTAGCTTCAGACCATGTATTGACATTCACAAGGTGCGTAGGAATGGTGCCTATGCTTTGTTCTATTGATGCACGTGTGTATTGACTTACTAGGCCATGGATTGAAACATTGTAGTCAATGTGTGATCTGAACTGACATGGTTGCAAATTGGTACCCTAGATGTGCCCTGTCATGTTTTTATGACTTGTATGTGACGGAGCAGTCGAGCAGCGGTGACTAATCTAGTGAACTGTCGTCAGTCCTTATTAATCTGCACTGCTAGGCCAGTGCTTTGTATTAACATTGCCGCTCATCCAATCGCAATTGTTTTCCAATTTTCAGGGAAAAGTTAAACAGATCGTGGGCTCTACTCTTCAGGATTCGTCAGTTGACGGCACAACACTTGTGACCAACTTTGAATCAGACAAATCTTCTGCAGAATTTGCTAATATTTATAAACAAGATGAACTTCTTGGTGGACACGTAATAATGCTTGGTGCAGATCCTGCAAGCCAGGCTGCTGCCCTGGAGGCACTACGTGCATATCCTGGTGAGAGCATTTTATCTAGATAATAACTACAACCAGAACCTGTGATTGTTCTTGGATACAACCGGTTCATAATAGATTGCAGAACAATGCATGCTCATATGGCTCATATTTAAGGCTTGGTGGTGGTTGTTGTTGTATAGCTTCTAATTTTGTATATAATAACTAGATGACTCCAATGCATGTTAAGAAGAAGCTATATTTGTGTATTTGATTGATGAACTCTTTGTGTCAAATGTGTGTGCATCATAGTACCATCCTTAAATTGTACTAGTATCATGAACATTATTGAGCATTGAAATGAATATGCTGACACAGCGACGTTTTTTGCTGCCCTAAATGTAATCTCTTATGTTATTGTCATTGGAGTAGAAGTTTCCTCTATCAACTGAGGTCTGAGGTGAGGATTAGCTCATTGATGTCATACAAGCCTGCTACTTTCACTAAAAACTGGAGTTAAGGTGGGACAAAGGTGTCTGATGTGTATGACATTGCAGTAACTGATGGACTTAGTGATGGGGTGATTGCCATCGAATACTGTGTATTTGAAGAGTATTCCCCTTATTCTTGTGGTGCCTCTGTTAATATGTTTTGTTTTTCTCTAAGCTGTGAGGCACTATTGGCATCAATGACACTCTAATAACCACAGGCTATCATAATACCTAGGTGGTCTGCAAGTTGGAGGTGGAATAAATTTGGACAATGCAAAATCTTACCTTAATGAAGGGGCCAGTCACGTGATTGTAACCTCTGTATGTGCTCATGCTCTGAATTTATGTAAATCATTTTGCTCTACTTTCCTTTATTTTGCGAAACCTTCTATAAGTGCTTGTGATGTAAAAATGTGTATGATTGTTTTATACTCTATCGGTCTATAGTAACAGTATTATTGAGTTTTACTACACCTAACATCAAATTTATTTCACCTACTTGCTAAAAATCATTATTTATATTATTCTTTGCACAATTTACCTTCAACTTCTCTTTACTGAAGTTATCCTTATGCCCTTATCTGTCATTTGAGTATATCTGACTCATGCATTGGAGTCTTCTATGTAGTATGTGTTTAGCGATGGAAAAATGAACATGGAAAGGTTAAGGCAACTTGTGGAGCTGGTTGGAAAACAAAGGCTTGTTTTGGACCTTAGCTGTCGGAAAAAGGTACTAAGTTCATCTACATCAGATACACCATCTGAAAAGGATCAGTGACAGGTGGCAAAAGCCAACTAAATTTTCTGTTTAGGATGGCAGATACACCATCGTAACTGACAGGTGGCAAAAGTTCAGTGATGTCTTTGTGGATGAACCAACATTGGAACATCTTGCTAAATTTGCAGATGAGTTTTTGGTTCATGGAGTTGATGTGGAGGGCAAAAGGTGAAATAAGTTCCTTTTTATCTTTTGGACATCTGCTTCCACATGGGATATAATTTTCTGTTTTTGTAGCATTTTGTCATTTTCTTGTTGATGGGATCTTCACCAGACTTTGTATATGCTTTTGCTCATTCTGATTTTCAGCATTATTAATATATTGATTTAAGCTGTGCATGTACCCTTTTTTGGAGCAATGTGACGTTGTACCTGAACAAAAGTTACAATCGCAGTTAACATGTGCCTCCAAAAGGGATTTGTTTATACTTTTATATGTATATATTTAGATTTTTTAATCTTGTTGTGATTTGTGAACACCATTATATCTTTAGAACTGTTTGTTAGTGTGTCTAGTTCTCTTGCATATTCCTCCCTGTTGAATGTTTGTTCTCACCTGAACTGGGTTTCTTATTAGCTGACATCACTTGTTGAAGTATGAACCTCCAGTTCAGCCACTTCTTAATTCTAAAATAAACACATGTGAATTACAGGTTAGGAATTGATGAGGAACTCGTGGCACTATTGGGTCGTTATTCACCTGTAAGTGCAGTTCTAATCTTATGCATGACTTCAAATTCAGAACTTCAGTTTCTTTTCATTTTTCTCTTCTCTTTAGGATTGCCTCTTCCAGTTTCTATCTTATGGTGTCATTTACAGTGTTGCAGTTGCAGTGAATGAGATACTTAAATATTGTGAAAAGTTTGTTTTTATTTGTTTAGTTTGCCAATACTATGTTGTTGCTGTATTTCTGAAACCAATGTAATTATTATAATATTTTCATGACATAAAAAATCTAGTAGTTTTTTTTTTATGTGGTAAAACTCGGTGGATTTGAATCATGCATTATACCTTTCTGTTGTTACTTCTATTGACCTAGAAGGCTAGAACTATTATACCTTATCAAAACTTTTGAAGAATATCTACATGTCTTCAGGTTTTTAAATCAATACATAATGGTTATGCACTTTTAACTCATAATTGTATCTTTGACTGTAGATTCCTGTAACTTACGCTGGTGGTGTATCGACAATGGATGACCTTGAGAGGATAAAGAAAGCAGGCCAAAGTCGAGTTGATGTTACGGTTGGGAGTGCTCTAGATATATTTGGAGGAGATTTGCCTTACAAGGATGTTGTTCGTTGGCACAAGGAGCAAAATATGGTTAGTCCACTGTGAAAGTGCTGTAAGTCGGATGCTTCATCAGTTCAATAAACTCAGTTACCATGAGCACACATTTCCACCACTCTACTCTGGATAGGTAGATGATTCTCACTGATCTTTGGTGTGTGTTTTTTGAAGGTCAACGTCACTGATCTTTGTTGAAGGTATTTCTCAGGTAGTCAGATGTGCCAATAGTGCTACGTAAAAGGATAGAATATTGCTTATCACAAACAAATTGGTCAATGGTTACAACTGCTTGATGAACATTATCATGCGGTTCAAGGTGTGCTTAGCATATTTTTAACATTCCCTTGTGAATAATTCAATGGGTCTTTAGTGATCCATGTGGAGCAGAGGTTGAGGAACATGACTTTCAGTTATTATGGGCATTAGTGCTGCAGTAGCAGTAAAGCAGGACAGCCAAACTGTTGTTAGCAGACGTTTTAAATTGTGATTAATAAGTTATTGATCCTCTGCACCTCAATACATCTATTTTAACTATGAGTAAGCACACTTGATGCTCAACAATATTATGTTTAATACGTTTACTATGCAGAAGGTTTGGATGTTAAGTTCTGTATTTCAGGAAATAGTGGAGTACTGGAGCCAGTTTCTCTAATACAGTATTTCTGGATTTGAGGAAAGTTATTAATTCCAGTGAACTTTTGATTCTAGCTCAAAAGTTATGTTTGCGAATACTATTATGACTCAAATTTTGGGTTGGGATTTGTGCCTCGTGCCATTACAGCTGCTAGCACAAATACTATGACTTGCATATCAGCAATATCATGTTACAGTGCACTGAAAAGATTACCACAACTGCTGGCAGCATTATACTGGCAAAATCAAATTCTATATATTCATTTTTCTTTTCTTTGAAAGGGACAATCAATACATAACATATATTTTATTATGATTTGCTTTATCCCTATTTGAAATATGATTTATAATTTCGCATTTGAATTAATTTTTTTGAACAAGACAAATGGTCGAAGTTTACTCTAAAATTCAACGGCGTCATATTTTTTTAAAGAAAAGGAGGCAGGAGATATACGGTGCTATTGAAAGCTTGTTTAAGTAAAAAAAGGTGATCAAGTTATTTACATAACAATCAAAAAGCTAATATTTCTCATAGAAAACCAATTTTTTTCAACATGCATAAAAATCTTATGATTTGATAAGACGCATTCCTAACAATGCCTTCTTTTTTTTTTTTTTGCAAGGATTCCTAATGCCTTTTTCTTTTTTTCTTTTTTTTTTTTGCAAGGATTCCTAACCATGCGTGCATCCGGTTCCCTTTCCTTTCTTAGGCAAACTCCACAAATTTTGCACGTTTCTCATTTAGAAAAAAAAAAACACAAAACAATCACAATGTTCTTTTTCCTTTTATTTTCTTGTTTGAAACGTTGCCGTATTCTTTGGTGCTTCTCAGTTCACAACTGGTCCGGATCTGGGTGGCCTTCCCTTTGGTGCAAGCATGGAGGGGTTTGCGAAGATGTCCGGTACAATGGCGCGCTGATCAGCTCCCAGTCACGTGGTTTGGCGTGGTTTGGCGCCCAAGGCGACACAGAGAAAACCATCACAGAATTGTTTACTGGCACGTCTGTCCGTTTGTCACCACGCCACCAACTACTACCACCTCTTTTCCCGTTTACAATTTGCGCCCGTTAACCTCGTTGTTTATGGATAATAGAAGAAAAAAAATATCCAAGCGAGGTGACATCTCAAACTATTCTCAGTGCGTAGGATAGATACATCACTGTGCCTGGAAGGTCACTTTAAGTTCCTTGCCCGAATATTAATAGATTAACCGGGCATTCAAACACATACTCCTACGGGAGTAGCATAAAACATTGCGATGCAAGATTTTTTATTTTATTTTTGAAAAAGGAGTGAGATACGGTTTCTCTTCACTTTCTGCGCTTTTCGACTTTTTGGGCATTGAAGTAATGAGTCAAGGTGAGGTCCGTCACTGTACGGTAGAATGCCTTGAAAGCTTAATCTTGCTTTGTTTTTCCGTTCTTTAGGCCTACTATTTGGTTCTCTCTTCTATCTAGGCGACAATTTCTTATACATATATTCTTTCGTAAGATAAGATCTTTTTTGCAAAGCTTCACGAAGCTGATTTTCAGAAAGAATCTGGGAGCTCTATCAAATACGTGTTGCAGGATATATAATTCTTAGCTGATTCTGTAGGGTAATTATCTGAAATGAACTAAGGAGGCCGAGAGTTGAAAAAAAAAGCTTCTCTTAATTCTGTAAAGTGATTTTCTATCCTGATTGTAAGAGTATATCATAGAGAATTAAAAAGAATTAATTTCACCCACAAAATTACTCCTGCTCAAAGAATCACTTTTCACTAAAAATCACTACTACATAAGTTGTGCCAAAAGTCATTTGGTTTCTCAAAATGTGGCTAATTTTGTTGCCGAGCCATAAATGAGTTTGAAATGAATTAAGTTTGTCACACTAAACACTGCTATACATTTGGTCATTTGTATGATTTATGATCTCTTGTGCCTAGAGACGATCCAACTTTAATTGTGATTTAATTATTTATAACCATTAGATCTTTGACAGTACAAATTTGTCGTGTGTGAACATTTTCTTTGGTAATACTAGCACGTCCGCAAAACTTTGCCTTTAAAAAACCTCTCAATGCTTCAAAGTTATTATACCTTAATTTTTACAGGGACCATACTACAAAATAAACAATAAAATGTAGACACCCAATTTAACCATTAATGGTCTCCCCCATGTGTGCCACACTAGCTCAGACTCGAATCAAATCTACCTTGCCCCACCGCTCCCACAGGCTTCAGCTTCAAGCATCGGCAACCTCCCTCTCCTCCTCCTCTCCTCCCTTGAAGTAGCGAGCAACAGTGGAGCAAAGCATAGTGGAGTGGAGTAGGGAGCTGGGCTAGGGAGCCCTAACCACCACCAACATGCGTTCCTTAGCACTCCTCTTCGCGGCGCTTCTCTGGTTCGGCGGCGGCGTGGCGGCGTCGACGGACTTCCGCTTCCCGGCGGTGTTCAACTTCGGAGACTCCAACTCTGACACCGGCGGTCGCGTGGCCGCGGGGTTCGAGTCCATCCTCCCGCCCTACGGCTCAACCTTCTTCGGCACCCCCTCCGGTCGCTTTTGCGACGGTCGCCTCATCATCGATTTCCTCAGTACGCTGGCCTCTCGTTTCCTCTGTCTCCCGTCTCAATTCAATTCCGCGTTCTTGAATTGCGTTCATCAATTCTGTAGTTCTGAGATTCTAAGCCGCACTATTGAAAATTCGGTACACGGAAGATTGGATTTCACATGAACTGAGCGAGTAGAATAGCTCAAATGCGTTGGTGATTCTTCGAGCTGCATTTGCTGCTTCTGGATTCTTGGCGCCCTTGGGGTGAGGTGTAGAAACAAAAAACCAATCGGCGTCCTGATGATAGGGCTTTCCGTGAGGCTTTTGATTCTTGAGTGCAGGATGGCCATTTGGTCCGGGCGGTTGTTGCAAAAAGTGCGATTTAGTTAGGATGGTCCTTGGCCCGATGGGACAAACACGCCCATTAGTTGGTTAGAAGTGGAGATTGAGGCATAACTGCGAGTAGTCATTGGCGCTTGTGTGACACGAGCACCCGTTGAGGAACTCTTCTGGGTGGTGTGTGGTCTGGTTCCTAAATCTGTCTACGTGTTCAACTGTTTGGTCAGATTCTGTAGATCTGCAGCAAAGCAAGTGGTGTCTTATTTCATCACGACTTGCGGGAATTACTGTTGTTTATGCTTGCAGCGATTCAGGCTGTCTTATTTCATGGTGTACTTGCATTTAAGTAGTTTCACAAGTGACAATTCTTACAGTTGTTTGAGATTGATACTAATAATGTGACATACAGGACCATATAAAGTGATCTCTAATATCTATACAGGCTTTGTTCAAAATATGAACTATTCATCAGTGACACATAAGAATTTGATGTTTGGATGGCAGTAAAAACAACTGAAAACAGTAGTGTTGTATCACTTTCTTTGGTACACTTCCTCAAAAAATAATGAAAAGTTTTGTTGGCACAATTGATAAATGCGGAGATGGTTTTTTGATGAGTTAAATGATTATACCTTGTTCTTTGTAGCTGATATCTTCTCATTATAAGCATCAGCATTTTTGGAACAATTGTGTGCACTGGCTTCTTAATATCACAACGCAGCAAGGCAGCTTCAACAATATAATCTCTATTTTTCTGTCACAATAGTATAATTTTGTTGTTAGTAACCTTAAACCTGTATCATCAACTTTTGCAGTGGAGGCATTGGATATGCCGTTACTCAATTCATACTTGGATTCTGTTGGTGAACCAAGCTTTCGGACAGGTGTTAATTTTGCTCAAGCTGGATGTTCAATCACACCAGCAGGGCCAACAGCTGTCAGCCCTTTTTCCTTTGGTCTTCAGATTAAGCAATTCTTTGCCTTCAAGGACAAAGTTACTAAGCTCCTATCTAAAGGTATGAAAGTTAGTTTCTTAGGCCAGACCTTCAGAAACTGTAGGTTGCAAAGCAAGATAGGAACATGTTTTGCCTAAGTGTATAACCTTTTTGGGAAAGCAATGGGCACAATCCAATCAACATAGTGTTGTGTGATTTATAATTCTCGAGATATGGGGAAAAATAATCTTAAACCAAAGTAGCTTCCTATTTTTAAATCCTAGGTTTACATTAGGTAATCCAACAATACATAGAAACAATGATCCATTTGGAATCGTTATACTGAACAATACATAGTAACAGGTCTTCGATAAGGCTATCTGAATGGTTTGCAGGATACCAATCAAGGTTTTGAAAACCGATAAAAACTGCTCGGTTTTTGCGGTTTTCGCTCAAACCACTCCGGCTCGGTTTCTTAAAACGAACGGTTTTCTCTGAAAACCGTAATTGTGTACTGTAGCAAGAACGGTTTTCGCTCGATTTTTGCGGTAAACCGCTCGGTTTTCATGCAATTGGTTTTCGCGGTTTAAACGGTTTTTGAAACCTTGATACCAATATGTTGGGTTTGCTAAGTTACTCAATAGATATAACAACCGATGACTAGACAACGCATTGATCCAGAGTACAAAGTTGTGATATTGAAGACTTATAATAACTTATTATTTTACTTTTGCAGGGGATACGCATAGGAAGTACATTCCTGAGGCAGATTACTTTTCACAGGGACTATACATGTTTGATATTGGACAAAATGATCTTGCTGGTCAATTCTACTCAAAAACAGAAGACCAAGTCGCTGCATCCATTCCAATTATTTTGTTGGAATTTGAAACTGGTCTCAAGGTTTGTAAAATATGTGATCATTTTCATCCTTTTTAATTTATGCAACCCCTCCTTTTGTATGTTTTGTTCTGTTATTTCTTCCTTTTTTATAAAAAGAATAGTTCCATTCTTTCCATAATTCATACTAGTAATCGACTTGTTATGGTGATTGAAGGGAACATAAGGTTCCTTCTCTCTGGATTAATGTCCTATTTGATATTAAATAATTGGTTATGGGCATAACTAAATTTTGGGTAGTTGTAATTAGTACTTGACCTACAAATTTTTAGTACTGGTCCACAACTTAAAGTACCTTTTAGTAGGTACCTCCCTATTTTTGACAGTTAGATCTAAGCAAACACCAAGTACTATAACATTTCACAGTAAAAAATATTCTCTTATTTTTATGCTGTTTTAAGTAAGAAGGTGCTTCCTCCGTAATCCTTATCTCTCATCCTTTTGCCATTTCAGAAATTATATGACCAAGGTGCAAGGAAGTTCTGGATTCACAACACAGGCCCTCTTGGCTGCTTACCTCAAAATATTGCCCTTTTTGGCAAAGATCCTTCCCAACTTGATAGTCTTCACTGTGTAGCAAAACACAATCGTGCTGCAAAGCTTTTCAATTTACAGCTGCATGCACTTTGCACAAAGTTGAGAGGTGAATTCACTGGGGCCAGCATCACTTATGTAGACGTCCACACCATCAAATACAGCCTGATCGCCAATTACTCTCGATATGGTATGAACTTTCCACGTTATGTGATTATCAGGAATTACAAATGCACCCAAATCATTTAGATTGGTCCACCTATTGCAGCACTAGCAAAATATATTTCTCGATTGCTGAATATGCTTCAGAGTGAAGGCTTATAATGGCATCACTATCAATCCTGAGCAAGTGCTTGCAATTATAAACCCCACTAGTGAGGTGGAAAACAAATATGCTTTAGTCTTCTGGCACTTCACTCAACCTGCACATATGCAACATTACTCTGACGTCACTTTGTATGGTGGATCTTGAAATTTAAATTTATGATGTGCCTATGTGAGTGTAGGGCAGTTTTTAATAGTAATTAATGAAACAAAACTAATACTCTGCTTATGCTTTCTACAGGGTTTGAGAATCCCACCCAAGCATGTTGTGGATATGGAGGGCCACCCCTGAACTACGATGGCAGGGTACCATGTGGACAGACAGTGACTTTGAATGGGAACTCGGTTACTGCGAAAGGGTGTAGTGATAGTACTGAATTTGTCAATTGGGATGGAATACATTACACGGAAGCTGCAAACTTCCACATCGCATCACAGATACTTACCGGGAGATACTCTGATCCACCGTTTATCGACAAGATGCCATTCGTGATAAAACCGAGGTTCTAATTAGTATATGCTTTTTTTTTTTTCTCTTCTATCAACCGCTGTGGTGTTGTACTGGTTGCAAAAACAAATTGATGTATTTATTACTTGTTTATAATCATATATAGCTTATTTTCAATTCCGAATACCCAATTTAAATGTTTCACTGTATATCCAAGTTTTGTAGCAGGATGTTCAAAGCAAACGCAGAAAATATTCAGTTGTAATATATGCTATTGCGAGGACATAATTAACTGGCACGAGAGTGCACCTATATTAAATCATTCTCAGTTCAGTTCTAAAAATTGCAGCAGAGAACCTGGTACGTAGATAGATGCCTTGATGTTTTTTTTTCCCTCTTCGGTACATATGAATTTACTGTACAGGGCAGCACGCTACTCATTTCTTGGAGATGTAGGCGTAGTACTGCGCCATGGGCACGACGAAGGCGATGACGAGCAGGCCACCGACCACGAGCGTGAACTGGCCGCGCTTGGACTCCGTCTCCTCCTTGGTCTTGAAGTTGGACTCGCGCTTGTTCTCCTTGAACGACGGGCCGCCGGGGTCCGGCAGCCCGTCGATCGCCGCCGCCAGCCGCTTTGCCGTGCTGAAGATCGCCTCGTTGTACTTCTCGTCCGTCGCCAGCACTGCGGATCGAGAGTTACCAGTGTCCGTCATGGCCCGGCCTGATTGATGAGCAGGAATAATGCGTTCCGTGACCAGCTTATTAATTACCAGGGAGGTTCTCGGAGACGGTGGCATCGAGGACCTGGTCGCCGACGGCCTTTACGAAGGCGGGACCGCCGGTGATGGCGCCCTCCTTCTGGCTGGTGACGAGCACGACGATGCCCTTGTTGTTCCCCTCCTCTATCGTCGGGTACCACTTCTCCAGCACTTGGTCCGCGTACTCGAACGCGTCAGCTTTGCTCTGCAACACTACGGCCCTTGATTACATCCGTCAGCGCGATCCAGCAAATTAACCAGTACAAGTAACTTACAAGGACATGCATGGCGAGAACAATGCGGCAATGCCGGCGGCGAGCAAACGTACCGTGAGCTTGCGGACGGTGATGAAGTTGAGGCGGATGTTCTTGCGAGACTCGAGGTCGCGGGCCAGCCGCTTCACGTCAGACTTGGTCACGCGGCTCAGCACGCCGGCGTCGTCGACCACGTACGAATCCACGGGGGGACCATCGTTCAGCACGTCGAACTCCGACGCCGCAGCCGGCGCGGGCGCCGGGGCCAGGCTGATGGCCAGCGACAGCGCGGCGGCCGCAAGGCCTTGCTGCAGGAACGACACCCAGTTCCTGGTTCTTCCACTGTCGCCGGCGAGGACTGGGTGCTGCTTCTTGAGCGCGCAGGAGACGAAGCACCTGGAGGAAGAGGCGCTGACGAGAGCTGATCTCTGGGATCCGCGGAGAGGAGTGAACAATGCGGAGGGGGAGAGGAGGGTCTCCATTGCTGCTGCTCGAGGGGAGGGAGGGAGCGTGCCGATGGGCTGCTGATCACTAGCGCTAGTGGATTTTTTGTTGGAAGGGTGTTGCTTGGATTGTGATTGGGTGGCTGGGATTCAGAGCCGGATAAGGTGAAGTGCCAGCTTGGACAGAGGGCTTGTCTGGTTTTACTTGTCATATCACCACGTGTCAAGCTGGAATGCACTAATAGAGTGTGTTATGCATGGGTGGTCGAGAGAATAACGAGAATCTCTTAGTCTTAACCTATGGATCGAGTAAACTGTAAAATATAGATTAGAGTTTTTTTTATTAGGTTTTGAAAATCTAGAAACCATTTTTTTAAAAAAATTATCAAGACTTTGTCCCTTTAATGTTAGTCATTTTGTTTTGTCTCTCTAAATAGTTAGTAGTAGTACGTTAGACCTAGTTATTCTTTTCCCCAAAATGTAAAGTGGCCGAAGTGGCCAAATTGTTAGAGCAACTTTTTTAGTCTTTCAATATTTGACTCTAATAAGTTGCTATTAGGAGCCTACTATTTGTATTTGCTATTGAGAGGAGAAGAAAGACTCTTATTATATTGTTGGAGGGTGGATATTAGGAGGTCCCAACTCATGGGAAGTGAATCGAGAGACTATAAAAATGTTCTTGCCTCGCATCTACGAGGAACTGTCGTCCTATGTTTTAAAATTTGTCCACGAGTAAGTGCCGTTCTAACTTGTAGATCGGTATCGAACAGCGAACGACAAAATCACTGGCTAGCAGCAGCAGGAAGCAACATCGCAATAAGTCAAAAACAGCGTGGTAATAAAAAAACGGAGAGCACGGGGATAAGGCAAGGACAACACAGTAATTTAAAAGATCATATTCTTCGTGAAATCAATCAAAATGATACTTAATCTTGATAAAGGAAGTAGTTTTTCTAGGTGTTTTATAAGACTAAAAAAGTTGCTCTAAGCTCTAATCTCTATTAACCAAATACTCCCTCGTCCCATAAACACCCGCACGTTAGGAAAAAAATGATTCCAATTTTATCCATATGATTTACTGTTATTTAGATATAATTAAGGCAGCAATATTTAAAATAAGAGTTAAATTATATGGAAAAGAAGATACTTTCATACATGCATGCATTAGAAGAGTCATGATTCTCTATAAACAAGCTAATAAGAGAAGACCATAATTAAATAATAAATATATGGTGTTATTTATGTAAATTAAATGAATTTAACTTCCTCTTAGTCTTTATGCCTTACCAACTATGCGGTTTTTTATCAGACGGAGGAAGTAATACTCATATCTCTATCGACAAGCTCATCAGCGTCCTAACTGTTCTGCTCTGATTTTGGATTCCACCTTGAGAAACCAAACTAGCCGTGAAACCGCCGGTTGGGCCGTGGCGCGCAGCCAGCAGCCCAAGTACGACCTGACCGCCGCTGCTTATCCAATCCAATCAAAATCCCTGCCGCGGCTTCAGAGTCCAGACACCCTTGTCTTCCGCCGCTCGGCGCGGCGCCATGACCCCCGCTGCCCTCCTCCCGCTTGCCCCCTCACCGCCTCACCCGAGCTCACCGCGTCGCCTCCTCTGCCGCTGCGGCGCCTCTCGCCGCAGCTTCTCCGTCCACACCGCCATCGCCATTGCGTTCACCTCCGCCGCCACGGCCGGGGCCGCCGAGGCGCCCACCTCGTCGCCTCAACCGCCGCCGCCAACGCCTACCTCTAAATCCGGCGCGTCGTTGCTGGGCGCCCTCGAGAACACAAAGTCCTGGTTCCAGTACTACGGCAGCGGCTTCTCCATCCGCGTGCCGCCGTCCTTCGACGACATCCTGGAGCCCGAGGTAAGGGGTCCCTTCTCCTGCCGCGACTCGGGTTTCGCTGGCCATCGTCTGGGGTGCGGTGGAGCTCAAGGTTTACTTCTAGCTTGCTGACTTGCCACGCCACAGGATTACAGCGCCGGGACGACCTATTACGGCGACAAGGCCAAGCCCCGGGCGTATGAAGCCCGCTTCGCGTCTCCAGATAGGTAGGTAAGTAAGGTCTCGCTCTACTCAATGCGCTGCAGCTCTGGTATTTCGAATTCTCTACAACGATATCATTTATTTTGGCAGCATTTGTTTCAATTTCACAATGACGATTTAGCAATGGAGTTTAGTTCTGAATATGCTGCACATGTTAAACTCAGAGTGCTCTTCTGCTTTGTTATGTAGGGACGAACTTATAAGCGTGGTAATTAAGCCGTCAAATCAACTCAAGATCACATTCCTAGAGGTTTGCATCAGAGTGCCATTTTCGTTTGGTCTACTTGACTACATTTACTGATCATTTGTATGCTTCTCTGAAAGCATACATATATACACACCATCTAATCCACAGGAGTAAGGCATATCCTGAAATCTGAGTACTAATTCTGATACGTAATTTCATTTCTGTTATGTGCTTGCATCTTGGGTCAGATTCTCAACATTATAGATATTTGTTAGCATTAAACAGCAATATGGAACTTTGATTCAAAAGCTCGTTAAAACTTATAAACACTAAGTTAGACGACTTTCTTGCTGGCCAGTAGACAATTGTACTTACTAGCTCGAGTTACTCTGAACTTTCGAAGTACAATGAGTGTTTAATGATAAAGGCCACGCTGACACACTGGTGCTGCTGTTGATCAAATTTCTCTATGCATAAATCTAGGCTCATATGAAGGGACATTATATCTTTTATGGAGTACAAACTTCTGGATAATGTTGCACAAATATTGATTTGCAGGCGAAAGATATAACTGACCTGGGCACTCTGAAGGAGGCATCAAAAATATTTGTACCTGGTTAGCTCTGTTACCTTAGAACTGGAACCTTTTTTTTAAAAAAAAAAAGAATAAAAAATATATTGCACAATGTTATAACATAATAGTGATGAGAATTCTCATGAAACATTCAAAATTTCACAACTCAAATGATGAAACAACCTTCGCATCTCAATGGTGAAGCACCTTTCACATTTCAATTATGAAATCTAAACAATGTGGGCCTATTTCTTGTGGTTTTGTCATTATGTAGATCTTTAATTTGCTTTTTATCAAGGTTTAAAAAAGCATAGAAAAAATTACATGACTTCCCTCTTTCATGACGTATTGCACAGACAGGAAGCCTATTGTTTCACTCTCCCTTTTGATTTCGACACTTTTGCTAAATATTATATGTTGCATGTTCTTTAGTTCGTGGCATCATGTACTATTGTTATTTCCTGTAACTTTGTATGGTCAAATTGTTATCATCTTTTATAAATATAGACCAAAATATTAATTCTAATTCCAGCACATTAATCATAAATATGATGTTAAAAAATATTATATGAATTATTATTATGTTCTAAAGTGTTAAAGTGATCTAAACATTTGCCTTACTGTTTCATTTTATAGCTGGTGCAAAAGTATACTCAGCACGAACAATTAAAGTTAAGGATGAAGAGGATATTAGGTAGTGAAAACTTTATCCTGTGAATCGACAACATGCAAACTTGGGGCATGGTTATTCTTTTGTCTCCATTTCTTAAGAGGAAGTTTTCTGCAGGACGTATTACTTCTATGAATTTGGACTAGATAAACAACATGTTGCTCTAATGGCTACTGTGAATAGTGGAAAGGTATTCAGCTGAACTCTCCAAATGTGTTGATTTTTAAAAGTCATTGCTTTGTGTCAGTTGATTTATTCCGAGATATATTCCTACCACATGATCAAATCTGCAGTTTCAGTTGAATTAATCTAGGCCCTATCTGTTATGTTGCCAATTGCTATTTTGGCCATTTATTTTGTATCACTGCTTTACTGCTCCTATAGTAGTGGTCTTTTGGAGCACACACAAATCTTATGGATACTTAGGTTATCCTTAGCACCCACTCTCCCTTCTCCTATTGGTCAAGACGATCTACAGTTTGGGGGAACAAAGCAACTTTACTCGAGTGTCACTGTATGAATGTGTGTGCCTGGTCATGAGGTCAGCAGCTTGAATGTTATATAGCTTATTTAGCTGTTCAGAATAATGGCGACTAAAGGAGAATTTTGTGCCTGTGTGTTTTGCCAATTCATGCTTCACCATTTCATCAACAATTTGTATCGCATCAAATTTACTAGACTTTGACTAGGAGTAGATCTCGACAAAACAAGGTCAGTCACATCAGCAAAACCAGGCAATCTTCTAGTACCAAGAATCAGAGTTTAGCCTTATGATAGAGGGATACTTGGTCCGTTTCTTGGAGATATGTGGTTGTATGAGGGAATTTTTAGTAAGTATGCAATATCTCAGTGCGCTTCTCCAGTTTGAACTTTGAATGGGAGAATTGACACAACTGTTTGCTGTTAATGTAACACAAACAAGAATTGATCATAGTGGGCTATGGTAGGATCACTGACCAAGCATATGAAGAAACAAAACAACAACAACATCAACCAAGCTTTCTGATCCCAAACAGGTCGGGGTAGGCTAAACAACACGAGGAGAAGCTTCCAACAATGTACTATTGTCTGAAGGATCCTCAAGTGGAGCACCACCTTTTTGATGAAGATGAGAAGCAACTGTTGAAAAATGTGGGGAACGCCTAGAGGAGCAGTTACTAGAAGACATATCTGGAACAAAGAAAAAATTAAAAGTTGAAAGACAGCTCCCATGTGTAACTGTGTAGAATGTGTCTGAACCCTGAAAGCACCGAAATTGAAGTATTGAATGATAAGCAGCTAACTGCTGGTCATGTGATACCTAGAGAGGCCCCGAGTCCAGAAACTTAGGCATAGTAGTGCCTGACATGTCAATTAGCAGTGCAGTGTAAGTGTAGTACTTGGCCGCTAGACCATCCCTACTCAAAGGGTGTAGGATTGTTATGCATCTAATAGGTCTAGCACCTATATGCTCGCTTCAGCTTAGGATGTAGGTTGAAGCACCCCAATGACTCACACAGGATAACCAGACCTCTTGCAATGTGAGCAGAGCATTTTGACATGAACAACAGATGTCTGGTAGAACCTGCCAAAACAGTGTGCTGTGTCACAGGGCTAAATTACAAAGATGCACAACTCTCCTACGTGTTCGAGAAAAAAAAAATAGGGCCAAGATAAATTTCCTTGAGAATCAGAGGAGCTTGAACTACCTCGATGGTTGGAAGTGTAGGGCACTAAGACTAAGAGAGACTCTGGGCGGAGGCACAACAGTAAATCAACTAAGTGGTACTGTTGTTTAACACAACAGAATATTCTTCTCTAACATACCTTTATCTATCCTACTCATTGCTTATACAATCTAAAGCCTTTAGCAAGAATACTGCATTTTTGGTACTGATGAATTGCTGCTGCTCTTTCTGCTTGTATTCAAATGAATTGTTGTTTTCATGCTACAGACATATATTGCTGCAGCTACTGCTCCACAGGAAAAATGGGACGACGATGGCTTGAAGTTGCGTTCAGCTGCTGTATCTCTCTCTGTTTCGTAGTTGTGCTAGATGATTTTGCCAGAAAGAACTCTGGCTTCAGAAGTATGCGCAGAGGAATAATTTTGGTCTTGCAGAAGGTACGTATTTCTATAGTCAGCGCAATTACTACAAACTAAGCTGAGGTTCTGCACAATGTGTTACGGCATTTGTAACTTCTTTTGTCCGATTCAAAATGTTTCGAGGAATGGCATCAATCTTTTATCTTGGTTATCTCGGAATCTTGCAACGAACCATGACCTTCCTTTGGTCAGAGATCCTGTGGTAAGTCAGTCGGGCCCAGGCACTTGCTTGTATGTTATACATTTGTACTAAAAAACAATCACACTACGCAATAAAGAATGAGCCATCAAACGAATGACTGAACGAGCAGCACGCGATGCATCTTTTGCCTATAATATAAGAGATCTTTTCCGGTGCTTGCAAGGTATTTAGAGGTATGAAAGTATTTTCAATCTGGTCCATTGATTAGAGGAGGGGCAAAGTATGAAATAAAAATTATCATAATTGATGGCAGGTGAGTAATTATATAGTAATTAAGAACCTTATTTATTAGGAAGTTACGTTTTGTTCTTTTGGAAAGTAACAAACGTGAAGGCTACCTGACATGAATGAAATATTCCATTTGTACTTGTTGATAACTTTCTCCGTCTCAATATTTTTAGGTCATTGACGTGGCCGTTATTATAAAAAACCACAAAACACAAATTAACATTATATTGACTTGATTCACATGTTAGATATTCAAGGTAAAAGAGTCATATCGTTTTACTAATTAGTTTTCTCTATGATTACTTAGTTCGTGTGCTATACTAATTTTGATATGAGCTGAGAGGGAGCTCTGGCTTTGAGCGTAAAGGGTTTCATATCAATAAATATTTTTAGTTATTATTTTAGCTTTTTAATGCGTATTATATGTTACTTTACAATAAAAATAGTTGACCCAAAAGGATTGATAAATTATTTTAAATAGTTTTATAATGACATCCCGTAAATATTATCTCATAACGTTCTGAAGAAATTTTTTCTTGAAACATTTTTAAATATTGCTCATTTACTGTGTTGATGGACAAAATAGTTGTGCTGATAAAGTCAGGAACGTTGGCTAGTTAGTTAGGAAAGGTACTATTTTTTGCATATTTTCAAAAAAATTGGATGCTCTTTAGTAAAAAAAAAAGACAAATAATATAACTAAAAGTTGGGTTATTATCTAACCTTGTCATTATCTTGGATTTCATGGCTTCAAGATCATGGTGAAGCTGCCCGCTAAGATAATGAGAACACACAACCAAGTAAATATTGAAAAGAAATGTAAATATAAGAAATCGTGGAAGGGTTGAAGAAGAACCAGAAATTTTTTGGACAAGAGGGCTGGCTATCCTTCATGGATCATATAACCAAGTAAATATGGCAAGATAATGCAAATGAAAATGATTACACGCTGGTTGAGAAACACAACTAAGTAAATCTTGTAAGAATCTATAAATAGAAGATGATCGCATAATAGTTGTGGCAGAGAAGAGGAACGAGAAGAATCAAATAATCTTAGAGAAAATATGATTGCATCCAACATCGCTCTTCTCTGGGAGAAGAACAAGCTGAAAAAAAAAAGACATAAAATTGAAACATCCAACCCTCGGCTGAGAGGAGAAGAAGACAACAAGCACATCATGGAAAATAATGTAAAGAGTGGATGGCACGCCTGTTTCCTAGGTATCCGTAACTTTCTACTCCCTCTGTCCCATAGATGTGTCGTTTTGACGTTAGTACTTTTTTCCCAGTGATCAAGTCATTCAGTAGCACTACCCAAAAAGCTGCAGCTGCTACCCATCCGGCTCCCTTCTTTACTCCGTGTGTCCCCCTACTCATCCCAAGTAGCAACCGTCTGATTTGCAATATGCTGTCCGATCGACGGGCCTGCCTAATGTCATTCCACGATTTTGTCAGTGGGTCCTAAAACACCAGCTCGCATGTGCTCCCATCTGATGAAGCAACAGTGTTCTTTGCAGCTTACATTAATATTCGTGCCCACCCTCCAAAACGACATGATCTCGAGGACGGAGGGAGTATATAGCAAGAGATGAAATTAGCTCATTATCCTCAATACCTTTATATCTTCCCAAGTATTTATGTACCTTTTGGTGACAACTTTAATTATGGACCCTTAGATCGAACGTAATGGATGGCTCATATTACTTGCAAGCCCCGGAAAAGATCTCATAATATAATACTGCAAACTCAGCAGGATATGCATCCATTGCCCACGAAAGAAACCAAACATAAAACAAAACAAAACCCTGTCCTGATTCTGATCTCATCTATCGCTACCCGTACTCTACTACCATTTTCTGAACTCTGTTACTCACAAGTCACGACAGACCCAGCTAAATTACAGGCCGACCAAAACCAAACCGACGAAAAAAAAACTCCACATACGCCAGTCACTAAAATACAGAGTGGGTACGTGCAATGCAACACGACCAAACTCGACTGGCTGCAGGTTTCGACAATCCATGAAAGCGCCTAAGAACGATGATGGCCTGATCCAATGGTTCCTACTCGGCCGTCCAGTTCGACGGCGAGGTGATGCGAGGGAAGGTCCGGCGGCATTCAGCCCTGGGCCTCAATGGGCGATATCATTGCGGAGAACCTGCGCTTCTGGATCCGCGGCGGGAGGTGCTTGTTGTACCGCTTCGGCCCAACCGTCCACGGCAAGAACACGCCGGTGCCGCTGCGGCCCATCCGCTTGCCGACGTTGCCGCCGCCGCCGTTGCCGGCCGAGGCCATCACCATGGGCCGCGCGGGCGCTGCGGCGACCATCATTACGGGCGCGCGCACAGCCATGCCCCAGGCCGCTGGCGCGAGCACGGCCTGCGGCGCGGGGGCGTAGCCGATGATGGCGCCGCTGCTGGGGGGCTTCTGAGCCATGCCCACGGGCGCCACGGCGGCCGTGGCCTGCTGCGGCTGCCAGGGCGTCATGGCCTTGGTTGGCGATGAGAGCGGGCTGAGGTCAACAGGCGTGGACGGCCTCACCCTCGCGAACGTGATGCTCACGCGCCGGTTGGACGACGGGCACACCACGTGGCGCGCCATGTCCGCGCTGTTCCCGCGCATGACCAGAAGAGACCTGCCATATTTGAAGCGCGCACATTCAATTAGTCATTAAAGTAGTATATGATGAAAGAATGCAATGAGATCTCAGTGTGGATTTCACCATACCCTTGCTTTAGGGACAGCGTGAGGGGTCCCTTGTAGTTACCATTGCTGTCAGTGACAAGTGACCTGCCAAATGCCATTGTAGTCTCTGACAACAGAAGTGTTGAAATGGGGTTGTCCAGGTGGGGAGGCTTGAAGTAGGGCTGCGAATGTTCATCCTGCAAAAACGAAATTCATTGATGTGTCAGAGGGTAAACACTGTAATGACCCGGCATGTTTTTTTTTTTAAAAAAAAAAATCAAATTTAACCATGGATCCAGGAACTACGAAAATACAAATGTAGTACTACTGAAAGAGAGTCATGTAACTGAGTCAAAGTACATATTCAACAAATCGACCATAGTAGAGTAATTGGAAGTGGATAGAACATTCCCCTTCGAGATAAAAGAATATTGAAGGTTTCCACTCCTCATTCCCCTACTCTAGGATAGTGACTGCAATTGTAAACAAGTCACTGCATGGTAACTGTATTTTTTTTCCTCTTGTTTATTAACCACCAATTATCATTTTAGTAAAAGGCTCGAGTATATTTTACTTTTTCTTTTCTAGAATACGTAGGAGAGCTGCGTATCGTTGTATTATTAAGTAGAAGAGATATTTTAATTAAAATGTTCAATTTTTCAACAGGTAGTTGATTTTGAGACGAGGTGGGGAACAGATACAAGGTAGTTGATTTCTCAATTCGATTGAGTTGCGTGAATAGCTGACCACACAGTTCATGACTTTACAGGAAGCAAAAGCACATTTGGCTTCATCGAGTGCGCTGTCATGATTAGTATTTTAAAAGGAAAGAACAACACCTACCTCATCGAAGAAGTTGATGATCACACTGTTTGGTTTCCTGCTTTCTGGTATTAAACGCCAAAGAACAAGGTGGTCAATGACAGCCTGCAACACAACGGGGATTGGCTCAATGTGACCTGCGCACGAGAAAAACAGGACAGTTGTCACATCATTCTCAAGGGCATTTCGTTGTCTGAAGATGCAAATATACTACTAGCTCAGAAGAATATTCTTGATACTATAAGAAAATTGAAGAATATGTGGTTTGGAGCATACAGTTAGCTTCCTCTGTGGTAGACTGAAATAACGGGACTCCAAGTTGTATGATCTCCCTCTTGTTTCCTTTGATCTGCTTGTTGAAGAATATGAAGGTCTCACCTAATTATTGAAATAGATAATAAATGCCAAATCAATCTTAGCTGCAACTCATTTTTACCAAAACTCATAGCAATAAAAAAAATTCAGTAAAAGGTCATATCCAAATGGAAAGCTGCTCTGAAGACACCGAACAATTTCAACCAGATAATTTATCATTTTCGAAGTTCAGGCAGCTTACTTGCATATGCTGAGTTTGGCCAAAACCCTAAAGAAGCAACCATGGTTGTGGGTTCTTTGTCAAATCTTAAGGAGGAATTATATAATCAGGAACTCAAAATTCTAAGAAGCTGAGGTCTTACTTGGATCAACAATTTGTGGTGCACTTTGGACAGACGTTAGCATGTCTTGGCATGACCTATTTCAATAAAACAGAAGCGATCTAATACGTTACTACTATTTAAATTATATATTTATATATATTTCGTTCAAATGTGTGTTTTTCCATTAGAGATAATCTTGAAGTTAGTAAAAGTTAAGGAAAACAACTCGTCAGTCAGTATCATATATCACTAGGTTGAAGTTTTTCTATAGTTTGTCAGATTCAAGTTCTACTTCTAGATTAGGTTGACCGGCAGCTGTTTATGCAGATAGAAGATAGAGCAGCAGTAATTTGGTTATACAGTACTAGATCTCAACGTTTAGTCATTTTTTGCTGCCTTTAGATGTCTGGAATTCCGGTTCGGTTAGAACAAAAGCATGTAGGACCAAAACCATCACCAAGAAAAAGGAACTTTTCAAAAAAAAAGGGGGAAAAGAAATGAACGATAGTCATAGAATCTGAACTAGGACCACACTTTTTAAGTTATGCTATGTAGGAGCACAAAATCAGAGATTCGGCAGACTTTCATTTTTAGAGGCATATACCGAAGATTTCGTATGGACACCATTGAAGCAATCACGAAGCTATAAACATAGTAATAAAATGAATAGTGCAGTGAGAAAACAATATTAAAATTGGGGGCACATTACATGAGCATAAACACAACTTACCTGAAAGTTCCCCGTTTCTGCCAGCCTGACGAATTTCATTGATGAAATCTGCAACTTTCATTATCTCTGATGTGGTGAAAACATCTTCATATATCTTCAAGCCTTTGACAACGTTGACCTGAAAACACAATGCCATGAACATCAGTCAGAAAAGATTGCCTCCAAAGAAAATGAAGTTCTGAATGAATGGAAGTGCTACTACTTCCTACAGCATCTCCTAGTCCTCCAGTACAAAAAGTTTGCCGAGTGGTGTAAAAATGAAACTCGCCATGTGGCCTTTCACGGACTCCTTCGCCACGAAACCTTTCTGAATCTTGATCCTCTCAGGACGGACAATGCACTCCTCGTGGTCAGAGCAGATTGGATAGCTCTCTGGTAGGCTGTGTTCCCCTTGGGATCCTTGGTCAGTATGATCTGTTAAGTAATATACATCTCAGAGGTGGTTTCTAATCATTGTTAGATATGTTGTTAGAAAATTAACTACTACTTATAAAAAAGGGGAAAAGACACAAAATACTTTAAATATGGTACTATGAACAAAACAACTCTCGGGTCACACTTCAAAAACCATAGAAACTTTCATCAATCAGACACAACCAGTGACTACTGACAAAAGAAATTTGCAGACAAAGTGGGTCGCTGTACATTCTGGAAGTTCAATTAAGTTGGTTCATTGTTTATTAGCTTAGAAAGAGAAGTGTGCGCCTAGAAAGCTCGTGACTCCACCATGGTGTTCATATAATGAGCAGCCAATACAGCTTGCCAAACGACCACCGACAGATTATGCACAGACCTTCTAAACAATCCAAGGACCGTTACTCTTTGTAAAAAGAAAGACATAGATTGCACTTGATCTTAACTTTTCACGCCATGCCATTATTAGATCATCACTTGATGTTTTTTAAGTGGGCAGAGTCACTGAACACCACCAGTTCTATCACCCACTGTCACTCACAGGAATCGTTCTGTCATCTCCTACTTTTTATCGTAAAGTATCGAAATATTCAAAGCGTACTGGAGCTCCATTCAATTTTCCAATATATCCATCATGCAGCAGGAAGAAATTATCTTGTTCTTTTTGTGGATTCGCAAGCTTCACTCTTTTCGCGTCATTTTCCATGGACAGCCACATAGAGGGGGAAAAGGTGCCTTCCCTGGTTAACGCTAAAGAGAACAGAGCCTAGACAAAGATTCGGCCAAGCTGAAGTGCATGTAGATGGGTACAATTTGTACACAGAATGGCATAAGCGTAGGGGCACACACCAAACAGAAGCCTGGACCAGTACATGTCCAATTATCGGGCAAAGACAAGGTATAAAGATGAAAAAAGCGCACTCATTCGCTTTTTCTCTTGATGCCCTGCCCCCTTTTCGCAATTGTCATACAACGCACGAGAAAAGCAGACTTGTTTTTCTCTCCCTCCTTTTAACAGAAGTCATAGGTCTTAAGTTAATTTGGAAGAGACCGCCTGAAAACCCAGACCGGTTGCCTAGCATGCTGACTAGCAACAGCAGCAACTCGACAAAAAACTGGAACGTGATCAAATCACCACTGTACAAATCGACAACGCATAGACTGGCCACGACCACGACCTTCTCGCGCAAATTATCAATTCCATGTTGCAGGCGCACAGCTAAACCGTACATGTGCAAAGATTCAGGAAGCTCCAAAAGGCCTCTCCAGTCTCCACGCCCTACCACGCCACCTACCACTATGAACCTTAAGGCCGCATACGGCTGAAAACGTGAGCCGCCATGAGTGACTCACGGCCATTCTTTCAACTAAAAACTGCACGGCGTCATACGAGACGGAGACAAGGCGTTCTTTCTCGATGATTAGCCATTTGGGACAGGCCTACTGTACGACCCTGTGATTGTCCGGGCCCCACGAGACAGTAGCCAACTGACAACCACGTGTGCGGCCCGGGCTCGCGGCGGCCGATCCGATCGGCTGGCACCAGATCCGGCCTCCACCGGAAATCCTGGCTTCCGAAGCCTGATCGGGCCTGGTGGTCGGTCACTCCACAGCCAGGGTCATGTGGGTCCATTTACTCCCGGGCCAGAGGAAGCTCTCTAGTTCACTCACACACCGCTCGTTCCATGAAGAAGTGAGCCAGTGAGGAGTCACAGGTTTCGTCAAGCCCGCCGTGCCAAGTCCGGTGCGCTCTGGTGGCGTGACAGTGACACGTGCTGAACATAACGTATGGGGCTGCAATATTCTAGAGCCGAGCCAATCACAACGCTGCTGCAAACTTGCACGCACCAGACGAAGCCACAACGGTGGCTTCGAGGCCACTCTCCGGACTCCGGCGGCGCCCCTGATGGACACAGCTCTGGCCGGCGGGGCGGAGGCGCCCATGTCCCAACAGCTCGACGGTGCGATAGTAGTATTATTATTACTACTACAGTATGTCAGTATACTAGTAATTAATTAGCCACGCAGGAGACTAAACACATCGGCTAATTACACGAGGCCGTACTGGCGCTGGTACTTTCCTAGGGGACCGACCGAGTGGGGGGGCAGGCCAAAAAGGTAGCCGCGTGGAGGCGGAGCTTGCATAGCTACTACCACCACGAGGGGAGAAAAAAAAAAAAGAGAGAGAACAAAAGAGCCGTCGTTAGCGAACGGCGTGAGCAGTGAAAAAAGCGGTAGGGTTTTTGTTCGTCGCGGGCGCCCCGTGAATGAGTGATCCCCGCCCTTCCAGTTTCACCGCCGCCGCCGGCACGAACGGCCAGGATTGACAGCCCGCCGTACTACCGGCGCGACAGGGGACACGGCGCACGGTGACGCACGCGGAGAATTATTGCCCCCCGCACCGCCGTTTGGTGTCCAACGCAAAGGAGTCAAGCCGTGCAGTGCAGGTGCGATGCGTCAGTTCCCATTGCCGTGTACCGACGCAACCAACTGCGACTTTAAACAAAAAATAGTGCCATGAAAAACCAAACCAGCGTTTAAAAAGTCTGCTAATCTCGTGAACCGGGTAAAATAGTCTTAATTCCGTTTTAGATAGCGCCCAAAAAATAGGAAATTAGCTGAAATAAAACTTGCCGAAAAAGCCACGGCTGAAAAAGGTCAGTCAGATCCAAGAACTTCGAAGCTAGCACAGAAATTAAAATTTTTAAAAAAATGGCATGGAGATTATCTTCGGCTACGAGCCGGTTAACGAGAAAAAGCCGACGGGGTCCGGCAAATTCGAATGCCGGGGGGAACAGGATGCAGGCAGGTGTATTGATTGACGTAGCACGCGTGGATTGAATTAGCGGGCGGCGATGTTTTGTACTTACGTCCGTCGGCGACGGTGTCATCTTCCGTGGTGGAGGCGGCCTTCCGCTCCGACGAATCTCCCGAGGAATCTACCTCCGCGTCCGCCTCGTGGTCCGCGGCGTGGTTGGCGGCGCCGTCAGTCTCCTCGGCCTCCGGTGCGGGATCCTGGCGTACGGGACCCTGGTCGTGCTCGGGCTCCGGCTCCGGCTCCGGCTCCGGCTCGGCGGGCAGGGCGCTGGTGTCGTCCATGGGCTCGTGGATCACCGTGGACGTGGCCTCTTCCTCGGAGTAGCAGCACGACCCCGCGGCGGCGGCGGCGACGACTCGGGCCTCCGCGACCCGGCGCAGCTCGGCGGCGACGTCGGCGACGGGGTAGAACTTCTGCATGTGGAGGACGGGGAACCAGTTGAGGCGGCGGCGGTGGAGCGCGGTGAAGACGGGCTCGTACTCGGCGGCGCCCCCGATCTGCGCCAGGTGGCCGCACAGCGCGTCGATCATGGCGTTCGCCGCGGCGAACTCGCCGCGGAACCAGCCGATCACCGCGTCCCTCGCGGCCACCTCGGGCGCCGCGGGCGCGGGGCCCCCCGCAGCGGCGCCCACCGCCGGCGACCCTGGCACGCCAGCCGCTGCCGTTGTCATCGCCCCCGCGATCGCCAGCCTACACTCTCTCACGCGACGCTAGCCTGTGTCTCTCCCACTTGATTCCTCCTCCCCTGGCCTCACTTTTTTTCCCACCGCCCCGTACTATCGAGCAGATGTCCGGAAATGGCGTTTGTTTCGACCTGGCCGACCCTGTTTGTTGGCTTGGGAAAACAGAGGAGGAAGGAGGAAGACGGTGTGGGGAGGAGGAGGCTGGCCGCTCGGGGCGGCCCCTTTAAATACCTCGGCGTGCGCGGCCGGGCGGGGTGTACCCGTAGCCAGGCCAGGCAGCCAACCCAGGAACGTGACGTGGCGGCGGACGGCTCGGGCTGGCTGGCTGATTAACGAAGGCGCGGGTCCGACGACGAGGATGCATTGCCAGTTGCAGTTAGTTAAACGCCAGGTCGCTTTATGGCCTACTACACAGGCTGAGCCTGCAGGGTACGGTGCGGTGCGGTGCGGTGCGGTGCGGTGCGGGCGAGACTGGAGACGGCCGCCTCGCTCGACCTGGCGGCGTGTGTGGACCGCGCGCGCGCCACACCAGCATCCGGCATCCGGAGGGATGGTGGCAGCGTCACTCACTCGGCCGATGCCGATGCCGATGCCGTCTTGGGACGCAAGGCGCGGCCGGATCGTGCGGTCCATGCGTAGGTGCTTCGTCCGATGGACCACGCGCGCGGGCGTCCGTTTCGGCGTGCCCACGGCCATGTCCGGTTTTTTTTTGTTCTTGTTCGTGTAAGGCATCCGCGGCGGCAGCAGCAGCAGTCCGGTGACGCCAGCGATATCTCGTTTCGTAGGTGTACATCATGCTGAACATAGAAGGCGGTGCAGACATCATTGAAAACAGAGAAGACAATGACCCCAGATATATGGTTGCGCAACAAGCGTCAAGAGCAATAGACAACACGATTCACTGGAGAATATGACGCTTCTTCCTTTAAAGAAGAAAAAACATGATATACCCAGAGATTTTATTTTTTTTTGCGAAAACCCTAGAGATATTGTTGTGCGCACCAAGAGCCATAGATATTATGTCATCCAACATAAGAGATATTGTACCAAGTTAAGATCATGCGAGACTGCATGCCTACGTCGCAATAACATGACATGGTCGGATGACGGTGGAGAATAGTGCTGAAAAAGAGCAAAGAAGAATATACAGAGAGATATTGTTGAGCGTGTAATGCAATTCAGAGGAAGAGATGACATACATTGTTTAAAAGAAAAAAAAAAGTCATATGAACAGATATGTCTACGCAGGATAAATAAATAAACATAATAAATGTTGGAAGATATCATTGAAGAAAAAACGAGCAACAAGTATATCTTGATATATGATTGCAGCATGGAGAGCAATAAACTTTATGCAAATTCAATGAAAACTGTGGGGTGTATTTCACGAAATATATATGGCCACGTATCCAGAGCAATAGATAGCGTAAGGAAAGTTGTATGTAAATGTCAGGACCAATGAAATATCATATGACATTGCAAGTAGATAATTTTAGAGGCTTTTGGATAAGTTCACTAGTGCCGCTCATTTCCTATATTTTGCGGGGATTGACAGAAATTTATCCCTCACAAGATTCAAATCACATGCATGCAACCGAACAAGCTCTCATGTTATTGCAACAGTCTCCCTACAGCGACCAAAAAATTGAGGAAGTAGCAATCAACAACGAAGAATCATCTCCTTTATCCAAAAAAAAAAAAGGAATCATCTCACCGGCTAAAGTTAGTTACCTGGACTCAATGGAACCGCGCATGTATGTATATGTACCCGTGATGATCCAAGTGTTTCTAGAGGACCCATGTGATTTGATAGGAACCCATGCGAGAACATTTCAACCGCATGACTTCACCCCTCATTAACTCTCAACACTCTAGATCGGCCAAGTTTTCGCCGCATACTCTTGGCAATGGCATTGAATTCAAACCATACTCTAGATCCCTTTTTCTGGGTCTCAAGTCTCGACTCATTTCCACGCAGGTAGTACCACACGCGTTTATCGTCATGTTCATTCCCATTTTCGTAATTGGCAGGCCTTCTTGGGACTTGAGACTTTTTGAACATGAAAACTACTGCAAGATTTGTAGACAGCCGAACTAAAAGATGCAATATGTTTTGATGACTTTTTAAGTGTTGTTTACCCATCTCTGCACAGACTGAACTACTAGCACTAGTAGTACTATTATTTAGGCAGGGCAGTACAATATGGAATCAAGTTATGTTGTCGTATTGTTTAAGGTGAGATTTTAATTTTTATATTGGCGCTGATTTGGTTCCGTTTAAATTATGGCCGCGTACATCTGGTCTGGTTGGTGGATGCGCTGCGTCAGTTCTGGAGTTCCCTTTTGGGAGGAAGCCTTAATTTTGCTGGAGAGACACCTACCAATTATGCGGCATGTGATTAACGATTTGTACCATCTCACCGGTTTATGGCCCTACCTAAGCAGGCACACGCATTATTTGGCGTCCAGCTAATCATATTTTCTTGCCAATTCGGTGATGCACGTTCCGGAGAGCAATTCGATCGGTATGAAATCAATCAATTACCCGGCGACTGTTTTGTGTGACGACAGACCATAACGTTCAAAATTTGTGAAATGCTACACAGTATATTTAAGAACACTGGTAACGTAGTACTTGCTAGAGACAACTCAAAAAGTCAAAAGTACTTTGAATTCACAGGGGTAGAAACTAGTACTACGGAGTAGTATGTGTCAAACTGTGGCGTAGAATCAGCAGGATTCAAGCGTGGAAGGTTCACTTTTACTTTATGGAACGGCGCAGTCCAACTCCAACGCAACCCGGGCTTACGCTTGCCGCAGCATTAGGTCATCAAGCACGGGCGAATACACGTTTTTTTTTTTTCCCTCCCTGTGCTGAATCAGTTGACAACATCTACGCTTCTCCTCCACGGCATGGCCCTCCCCTGACGGAACGGCCGGGTGTTATTGGTGGCCACCTGAAAGTGTCATGTGCAACATGGCCCGTAAACAAACCAGAGAAGAGATCTGGAGCTTCAGCAGAGCAAAACCCATCTTTGCTACCAGTTCCTCCTCCATTATTAACAAACAAATACGGCTGATCTCTGATCCGTGTGTGAGAGGGTCCGTAACAGAATACTACATCACCGGAGGATTCACTGCAAATTAAAATATATCTAAGTTAAATTCGAGTTTGAAAAGCGCATGAGATCCCTCGCGAAAAAAAAAAGAAAAGAAAAACGAAAACAAAATCAGCTCTGGAAACAGAGGACGATGGAAGAACTATGGAAGGAGGACGTCGCAATCAGGCATGGCAAGGGCAGAGCAAGAGCTTCGTTGGCCTTGCATTGGCCGTGGCAAGTGTTAGTCCAGTGGCAATGACGCGATCTCGCCAGCGACCTCTCTGCCGCTGCCCGTGCGATCGGGCTTTGTTTACTCGTCCACCAACAACTACCGGGGTGGGGAGATCCATATAATTGGCATGTTTTATTTGGGCTATTTGTGTGAACGAGTTTGTCTTTTCTCGACCGGAAATTCAACTCCAGCGACAGGGCAGCAGTGGGAGATAATCTTACTTTTAGCAAACCAGCTGACGAGCCATACCTACATAATGCTGGTTATTTATATGCTCGCTATCAAACACTTGGTCCACGCGTTGAGATGACAGCCTCTCTGGGCTTATTTATTTATTTTTTATTTTTCCTCAGCTTGCATCAGTTCGTTTATACTATAACTATACAAATAGATGTTGAACTAACGGTTTATAGCATTCATGAAAATGATGGGTTTGTTTTGTTATAACATGGTGGTTCACGAGGAAACCAATGTTCAGTTTACGAGATTTGTTTCTCCAGATCCAATGGATACCTCCTTCTTTTTTTTCACTCAAATGGATCTCTTATTATTTATTTATTTACCATGAGGAAGGGATCTTTTATCCTCAGAGTGAGGGGGGGGGGGGGGGGGGGGGGACCTTTTGTAACTTAGGCTACTAGTAAATGACAATTGCAGCAAACATTAAGATGTGCACACAATCGAGTTTTATCGTGCTCTTAAATTTTCTCAGTGGTGATCAGACAGATAAGTATAATTTCATTAGATATCGTTGGTTCAGAACAGGTCATTAGAAATGAACAAATTAAGTTCAAACCATTTTTCTATGAAGATTCCTTCCTTCAGAGTTGACCATTGGATACCCCTGGCTAGAGGCACCTGTCAGAGGTCGCCCGAGCCAGCTGCTGAATCTCATTGTGGCCTATCTTTCCTGGCCTCGAAAGGCTAACTAAACTGGCTCGCGGCCAATAATTTTATCTTCAGAAAAATAGATGAGTTGCCACCAGGACGCACGTCGTATGAATCAAACGCGAGAAATCGTTTTGGGATCCGAAAACATAGGAATGAATCAATTTATCAATGCATGATGGAACGGTGCAGCTAGTTTTGTACTGTACAACAGCATCGTCAACAGAGTTCAGACAGACCACTGGAATTATCCGTGTATAAGAAATAATAAAAGCGAGGTAAAATATGTACCAAAGCGTATCTGACCTATCACGTCAGCTTCTCGGCAAATAAACTAACCCGTCATTTTCTTGAAAACTATTAATAAACCGCTATAATTAGACATCCTGAATCGGTTTTAGCAAAATATACTAGTTCGCTTTCCGTGACGCCAGGTACTGAGATATGCTTTTGATGACGGTGTTTGGGAGTAAACAAGCAACCCTCCAGGGACAACCTGCACAAGGTCAAGATTATTATTAAAGGAACATGACGACATGTAATTTTAAGGGTGGACGCGGTGGCATCCTCGCGGGAAAAAAAAAAGAACCTAAAAAACAAAGAGCAGAAGCTTTGGCGTCAAATGAGAATCACAAGAATATACAGCCGACGGAACAAACACCCACACATGCTTTTGGTTCCAATGTGTTAGGAAAAGGAACACCATCCTGAAAGTCAATATGTTCAGTTGTCACAAACAAAATGATCGAATGGAAGGAAACTTCTGCAGAAAGTGGTTGTTGCAATGTGAGGGTACGTTATGTCACCATTAAACACGTCACCTTTAGGTTCTTGACTTACTTAGGTTGTGTCACTATTAAACTGATCCAATGAAAGTACAATACATGCAACCAAACGTCGTATGTATATACTGTATTAAATTATACTAGTGAATTACGCACATTTCCTCTTCTGCACAAATTTTTGGATCTTGGCAGGAACTATTTATTAAAACAAATTGTAGCCAACTTGTATTCCACGTATGAAGCCATCACGAAGTCTCATGTAGGGTGGGGGCGTTGAAGCAAAAGTGACTAATACATCCTTCTCTATCGGATTAGGCTTTTCCAGTGAAACCGGTTGGGAGTACATCGCATAAAACCGTGACCTATTACACCCGGGAGATTCTTGTAGCGATATGAGTACAACGTCTATAGTAAAACACAGTTGACTCCGATCCACAAAAATCACACGCTAGATCGCTACAGCTGCGCGACTTTAAAAAGAAAAAAAAAGGAAATCTCTAGCTGCGCGGCGCTCCCTTTTTTTTATCTTTTACCTTTTGTCGATGGTATCTGAAGCCAACAAAAGTGCGGCGGCGGCGGCGGCGGCCTCGAGAGAATCACGTACTACTGCTCTACTATATACTACCCTGAAAAGAGAAAAAAGAAAAATCAATTTGATTCTTCACCGCTTGTCACCTAGCGCTGATCGAGGCAAATCCTCTAAGAGAGTACGTATGACTGCCGTTTATTTGCTCTTGGATATCGTACGAAACATAGAACATGAGTGCCTGCCTAAACACATCCAGCCAGCCAGCCAATTACCCTACGCTACAGCGATCACTTCTTTTACTAAAGTATAAACGACTCTCGCGCTAGTAAAGACCAGAAGAAAAGAGAGCACACAAGGCTAGCTCTCTCCACGCCCACGTTTGCACGACGTACGCCCAGCGCGCGCCGTACTACGTGCGTACGGGGCACTCACCCTGACCAGATCGACCCAGCCAAGCGTGGCAACAAGCTCGTACGCACGTACGGGCCAATGTTTGTAGTGTACTACTAGCCGCAGTATAAAAGAATCGAGTCCATGAATCCAAGGCGACCGGTGCACCTGAGTCGGACGGCGATGAAAATGAAACCAACCGCAAGCAAAGCGGCCTTCGGTGAAATAACACTACCAGTAATAGAGTTAGTACTACTTCCGTCTTTTTATTGTTGATACGTTTGATTTTTTATATCATTTTTGACTATTCGTCTTATTTAAAAAATTCTTTCAAACGTATAAAACTTTTAGTCGTGGTTCAAATATATTAAATTATAAATTAAATCATATTAAGATATTTAATATTTACTATATTTTTTTTGAATAAAACGAGAAATAGAAAATAATATCTTAAAATCTGAAGCGTAAACATAAAAAAAAACATGGAGGTAGCAGATGTGTGTCGTTGTCGATCCGGAACAAACCGGCACGCCTGGCCTGGCTTGGTGTCTCTCTCAAGCGCCGTGCGCGCGCGCTCCATGCCGCGCCCGCCGATGCGCGATTCCGAGGCGGCCGAGCTAGTATACTAGAGCGAAGGAGATGCCGATCGGGAAGCAGCGTTCACACGTGCTTGCTCCTGCTCGTCTCTCTGCCGTCTCGTGCTTGCTGGCTTATTGCCCACCCACCCGAGATATATGGAATCTCGTATGAATGATTGATGAGAAGGGAGGGAAGTGAGTCAGAGGAATTTGTATACCGACACGTCGCGATTCCAATTAAGAAGAACAATATATCCTCCTGTGAACACGACTTGTGGTTTGCAATGCAAGACGTACGTGTACACGCGGCGATAATTGATGATCACGATCTCCATGATGACTGGCCCAAGTAATCCTCCGGTAGCCGCTATCTCGAACATACTAGTAGTGTTTTACCTGGCACACCATTGTCGACTGCTGGCAGAATTAACGTGCGAGCCTATATATTTCTGTAATAATTGATACTAAGTGTTAGTATGATTTTTCTTTGTTTCAGATTTATTTACTATTCTTTAACGGATTGAAATCAGAAGAAATTTTAGGATTAGGGGGTTTTGCTGCTAGCCAGCAGGTATATACTCTCCGTGCGTTGCTGTACGCTCTCGTACCGCAACAACACCCTTCTGCCTGAGTGACCCGCGTGCCCGTAAGTACGTCAGCGATGACTTCGGCTCTTACTTATTTTGGTCGGTCCTGCACAGGGGTCGTCGATCGTCGTCGCCCCACTCGTCACTTGCGAGAACGCATTGTCGGACTTTATTTGAAGCAACGATAATGCTTCCGGCGGCCGACACGTCAAGGCCTCAAGGCCGTACGGATGACCCGACACCGCCGTCACGAAGCCGAATCGAGCTTGATCGACACGTTACTGTGGCCGGACGACGGCGACCGTACGTGTTTATAGATAAAGAAAGAAAGGTTTTCTTTTCGAAATAATATTTTTTAAAAAAAAAGAAAAAGAAAGAAGGTGACCTGCCGCGGGCGCGCTTTGTATTTGTCACGGTGCGGTTCCGACGCGACGGCAGAACGAATGAGGAAAAACGGGTGCCCCCGGGGGAGAATAGTCGGGAGCCTCGCCGCTTTTGTGCCGTTCCGGCGCGCGAATTACCCCCTTGGTCTGGTCCCTCCATCTCGCTGCTCTGTGGACCACGCCCGGAGCCTTCTCCCAGTTGCCGGATGGCTGAAACTTTCCGGTGTGTTCGTCATCTGATTTTGCGAAGCCAGCAGCGTCCGGAGGGCTCTACTTACGGCTAACGTTACGTTCCTGTGCGGCTGGTAGTAGCACTACTTTCATTGCCGTAGTTTAGCCGAGCAACTTTTTTCCCAGGGAAATACTAGTAGTATATATACTACACAAGCACGCGCCACGGTGTAGTAGCACCGTCACAGGACCATGGCATGTAGTTCAACTTGCCGTTTTGCTTCTGCGGACGGTTCTGCCGGCTCCGGTCCCGTGCTACCAAACGAGCCACTACTATTACGAGGAGATACCGTGGTGGGGGAGGGGGACCGGCACGGCAATTTGAGAGGCAGGCCTGCTCCGGATTCGGTTGATGTGGAGGGAGATCGGGCAGAATGGGCCTCCCTCCTCCCTGAGCTGCCAGACTTCATTTCGTGCGCTAAAAAGGAATCGATCAATCTGATGCCATTTTGATGACCTTTGCAGCGCCTTGTTACTACTACAGTACACAAGGGTGGTGGTGAAAAGTACATCAAAACACTATATACCAGTTAGTAGCATAAAGATGCTAGCACTAAGAGAGTCGACGACAAACACAGCAGTTCCGTCAACGCCAAAAGTGAACATTCTTTTCTATTTTTCCTTTTGCCGAGGAAACACCAAAAGTGTACTAAGGAGGAGTAACAACTAACAACCGGTTAGGACTTGAGCAGCACTCCTCAGATTTGGGGGTTGATTCACCGTTTAATAATATTTTTCACTTTCTGCTTTCTTTTTTTTTAAAAAAAATTACGTGCTAATAATTGACGCATCAGAACCAAAAGCCTTATTTTATATATATATTTAGCGAAGATAGAGTTCAAGGGCAAAGTCGTTGACAAATCATGAACAGTGCGGCAGCAGTCGATTTTTTTTTCCTTGCCCTTTGTCTGTCGGTCCAGTGGACGGCGCGGTGCTCTCGCTTTCAGCAAGCAGCGGAGTTGTGGTACCGCCGTATCGATCCGTATGGTGCATGCTGCTGGTGCGTGAGTATTCGTTTTCAGTATATAGAGAGGGGAAAAATTAAAGGTACTTTCGAATCAGGCTCCTCTTCAAGACGATCTGCAACTGTGTCCACCACCTACTCGCGCTGACGATTTGATTTTCAGCAACTGGCTGGGCGGCCTCTGCATCTGCACCCATTGAGGCTTGCTTTTGTAGAATTCAAGACTCGTCTTCCTCCCGCGCGGCCGGAAATTAAAACATCCGTCGTCAGCCACACCGTAACGCAACGATGCGATGGAGAGGTCCGTCAGCCACCACCACGCACCGATCGATTTCAGAAGAACTGCTAGCAATTCAGTTACGAATTAATACGGGTTTTCTTCGTGACCCAGACACCGGCACCACCAGATTAAACTCGTCCATCCGAACCTTTTCCTCTCCGGAGCAGGCGTCCGTGTGAGGAGCATTACGAGACCACTTGTTTCTGTATGACCAAGCTTGCTAGCAGTTCGGTCGAGAGCATTTACTGACACCTCAGCGGAGCAGACAGCACCCCTCGACGACTCGACATGCACAGTACTAGTAGTTCTGCTTACTCCTGCTGCCTGCGGTGTCGTCATCTAATTAATCTTACTCCGGCAGCATCGACGACGTAGTAAGCCTTTCGGGCCTCTTGCGGTCGCGGCGATCGCGAAGTTCCTCCCACATGCGATCAATCACATCAGGAGGCCGATGCCGTCGTCGTCGCGCGATCGAGGCGCGTCCAAGTGGTTCGCGTTCGAGCCGGCGACGACGATGCCATCCATCGTGTAACGGGTGGGCCGTGGGCGCCTCTCGCTTTTACTAGTTGCCATCGGCGTCACGGAGTTCCAGCGCGAACCAGAAGAGCGCGGGAAGCTGTGAGGGGAGACCGAAGACGCCTTTGCCAGAAATCGCCGTCGCCGTCGCCGCGAGGCGAGGCAGCTGGTTTTTTGGCTCGCCACGACACGAGGGCGAGCGGGGCGCGCGCGGCTCCAATAAAGCAGCGGAAGTTGCTTCGTGCACACGGAGGATCGTCGTCGGTTCTGGTACTTAGATATGAATAAGATGCCGTTCGATCGGACAGGACAGGACAGTGCCGTGCTTAATTCGATGAAACAGAGTTCAGCGTCACAAGCACACAGTGCTTATATCTCCGTGGCCGCGCGCACTACTCCGGGTTGCGAGTATTGTGTGTGTGGACCATATTGCAGAGATCGATTCGATTGATTCCTGCAACATTCCTTCTAAGTCAGTATCACCCAAACTTTTGAATATTCCGTTGTTCTTTCGTTTCTCTCTCTAGCTGTGCATGGAGTCTTAGTCCCAAAAACTTCTCTCTTCTCTCCACATCAGAACGTGGCAAAGCTTCCTGTCAAGAAAACATGAGAGCTGCTGTGGGGGTCATCTCAAGATTGTCTGTTATCATTTTATTAGAAAAAACAAAAGAGGATGATCGCCTGTTCTCACTGCACAGACACGAATTGTGAGGTACTACGGGTCCTCCCAACCTTTCGCGCTCGCTTTTTCTTCCCTACCGTCTATTTAATTTCAGCATGCAGTGCATATAAAAAAAGATCAGCTAGCTTCCTTTTGAAAAAAGAAAAAAAGAAAAGAAAATGAAGTTTGCAGTGCACGGCCGTGCCAAAGTTCTTTTCCTCAAATGTACTTGGATGAAGGTTCTTGCTAGTACAAAATTGACATGCACAAATTAATAATTGCACTCACACGATACGACCTCGACAAACAAACCCAGCATATTTATGCATGCTTTGGCGATAGCAAGATCAGGGAAGAATCAGCGAGCCTTCCCGTAAGCCGTAACGAATACTACAACGACGATCCACACATCCGTCCCGATTTCCTCATGCTGGAGGTGGAGGCATCGTAATTCATCACCTATACATCCCTTCTGGACCGGAGAGCGGAGACGACGACGGGCACACTTTGATTGCCGGATGCCGCCGATGAGATACCGGCGCCGGCTCTATGCACCACACCACCCCACCTGCTGCACTACAGTAGTGCTCGCTGCTTTCGCGGCATCACACGGCGGGCAATCGATTATTGGGGCAACGGAATCAGATGCCGGTTCATCCATAATTCCATGTCGACCGCCCGCCCGTGCAAAAGCGTGAGATCGTATCGTACGGGTGAGGATGAGTGCACGCACACGGGACTGCAGCGCGCGAGCCATTCTTCTCTTCCTCTTCGGCAGTGTAGCTAGTGGGATCTATCATCTCTGTATAGATACCCGGTCGTCGTCCGCATCGATCGAGCGGTCCATCTCACCGCATTCGCATAATCGCATCGCTCCCCTGCCAGATGCCTGCCTCTCTCTGCCTGCGACCACGACGGGCGACGAGCAGGCGGGACGGGGGATGTGTGCCCGGCTCCGGCTCCACCACGACCAGAGGCAATCGAAGGCGATGGCGACGGGAGGGTACGTGTCCAGTGGACGAAGAAGGATTACTACTAGCGCTCAGACGGCGTTTTGCGTGAGCTGGCTGCTCCGATCGATTTGGCAGCAGTGGAATCTGTCCAAAGGAAAATGACACGGAACAGGTGGAACAAACGACTCCAATCAGCAGCAGCAGACCAACTCGCTTCCTCTGCAGTAACTTCCTTTTTTTTATCACCTAGTGAGATGTTGTGATCATTGCTTGCATGCTCTACCAGCTTTGTTGGAACGAGGAGGAGGTGCTGGTAAATTTCACGAAAAAAGTCAGACGACGGATTAGGGGAGGGGCCGGAGGACCAGCACGTACAACGCACATACTGCACATACTTTATCATATTCTTGCTATAGTAAGGTCTGCATCGCATACACACAGTATTCTATATTCCCGTCTTCTTTAGATCTTTACACTCGTACCACCCAGCACTCGATCCGCAGCCTACTAGCTATACCAGTAGAGCAGCTTTATACGTGTGGCGTATGGTATCGCAAATATTCTTCTTCCTGTCCAGTTGTTGCTATTCTTTTTCATTTCCTCGCTTTTTTCTTTCTTTCTTTCTTTCTTTTCTTTTTTCTTTTTTTTTTCTTTTTTCTTTTCTGATAGAGAGACATACAGTCCGTACGTTAGGTTCCCCTACTCGTCTAGTTCCTGTCAGCCCATTCCGGCCCGTTCCTGAGTAAAGGCGCGCTTTTGCGATCACCTTGCCATTCGCCTGTCCATCCATCTCTCTGTGTCCTCTCTCTTGCTCAGCATCATTGTGAGCTGCATTGCAGGATTTTCCTGTCGAAACCATCATTAGTGTATTATTATGGGAAAAGACAAGCCTCTCCTACAAGACATGAGCTGACTTTTGCTTTCAGCGCGGGCTGCTTGCAAAGTGGAATGTCCTGGCAGGAGCAGAGCATGTAGTATAGTATATGATTGATGGGAGGAAACATGAACGCACCTCTATAGTTTTGAAATACAAAGATGTTTTTTTCCTTCAAAAAGTGCCGTGGCTGGATGGAATATGTCTCAAAGTAGGTCGATCGGCCAGAGGTACGAGATGCCATATGCAACAGTGATGGATCAGTTGGATCCATGTTCCACACGCAATTATAGCAGTGTGGACAACTTGTTTTACGAAGAGGTTGGTACTAGTGCTACTGCTACGTGCGTCCTGCGTCGATGGACTTTCTCATCGTGAAATTAATACCAAACCTGGTATGAGCTTCACACAAACTTTGCGTTACACTAGTACCTGATGTTTCAAGACCCGGCCTGCTGATATCCGTAACTCGAGAAAATCAAGAAGTACTTTCTATCCGTACCTTGTACATTATGGGTCCGATCTCCGAGGGGGACGAAATTCGCCTTCACCTTTAGCACTCGTGATCACCACAACCTCCGCCTCGTCTTTTGCCGTTCGTCTTTCAGTCCGATTCCTGGATCGCTTGCCATCTCCATCACCGACGACGAGTAGTGCTCCCAGATATTTCCACCTCTATTCTACGCAACTGTCAACCAGTCGCTAGAAAAAAGGGCCGCACCTTTTCTCTATTTAACCATTGCTACGTCTACGTGTGATGATCCAGTAAAGTCGTTCAGAACAGAACATGTTGCTGCAGATCACCAGTTTTAAGTTTTAGCTACTAGATAGAACTGTTGAAATCCTTATTACCACGCCGAGCCGTGGGGTGGATGCGCGCAGGGAGGAGTGCACGAGCGAGAGCATGGCGCGATGATTTGTTTGCCTGGCCCTAGGCGGCGCACGGGCAACAGTATGCATCGTCGGCGGGGCAAGTAAGGCGAAGTGGCCGGCACCCGGGCACGGGAGCGGTGAGCCACCCATGACCATGACGCATCCAAACATGGCGGCCCGTGCAGGAAAATGCGTAAAAAGCGCGGGCGCTTTGGGCGGGCGGCTGGGAATCGCTCGCCGGCACGAGTCAGACGAGGCGACGGGCGGCCTTTCTTTCCCTCCGTCCGCATCCGGCATCCCCCTTTTTTTTTTTTCTTCCTCGCGCATGCACGAGTCCCAGGCGCCCGAAAACGACCGGTGCGGGAGAGACAAGGCCGGGAAAAGAACAAGGTCACGGCAAGTGGGATCGGCGCGGCGCGCGGTTTCCCGAGGGCATGGGAAATCGGGATGGATAGATGGATGGCCGGCGGGGCGCTATCCACAGTTGGGGGATTTGGCTTCTCGTGGAAACGGAATTACGGGAGTGCGGTTAGGTGGCCCGCCGGTGCGTGCCGAACGAGATGGCCCGGACCAATACCCATACGACTCTGTTGCAATTGCAACCCACGTTTGGAGATCGGGCAAGGAAGGAGCTGGCGCCTTGGCTGATGTAGTGGAGCAAAAAAAAGGGCCTGATCGGCTGCCTTTTTCCTTTTTCCTTGGCTGCGGCTGCAGATTCTTTTTGCAGTATGTTACAGTGATTTTAGGTACTATCGCTGTGCTGCACAGCAACCGATCGGAGCCAAAAGAAAAAACAATTTGCAAACCAAGACCAAAGTAAGAGGCTGAATGACAAACTTGCTAGTCCAGCCCAAAAAAAGCCTGAAAACTGAAGTTGCAAATCCAGCCCAAAGCAGTCCGGACTCCGACGGCCTCGTCCGCGTGATGGTACCAGTTTGCAGACCACAGCCCATTGGCCCAACACGGACCAACCCAGATCGGTGTCGTTGCAGCATTTTGCTGCGTTCTGATCCAGTTCATGAGACTTCCAGGAGCGATCGTTGCAAAAGTATAAGCAGCTACATTTGCATCACGTTAAAAATAAACATCTAAAGAGCAAAAAACGACCATACGTGTTGCCAATTTATTTGAAACCACCGATGTGATGTTTTTTTTTTGTTACTTACCCGAATCAGGGTCCCATTCCCGTTTCCGTTTGGAACCCCAAGTCAGCTAAAATTAAGAGGCAATTTCCAAGAAACCGTTAACCCAATGACATGATAAATCTGGAATCATCCCAATCTTCAAACGGAGGTTAAAACAGGATTTAACTAAAAACGAATATTTCATAAACAAACGATACAATGAGACAATCATTCTATTGCATGAATTTTAGGTACAAAAGACTCGAACCATATACATACTTCATACCGAATCTCATCTCCGATGACAGAAGATTACATTAAAAGGTTTTTACAGAGGTATTTCCATTACAGAATTCAAGCCTCATGGATGATGAAACCTTACAGGTTGATATAATGTGTGGTGCAGGAGGGATGGACCCCTAGTTATCAGATTGCATGCTCCTGAGAATGTTAAGGATTGTGAGGAACAGGTTGAGGATGTCAAGGTAAAGCCCAACAGATGCCCAGATGTACTCATCATAGGTGTGGCGCTTTATCAGGTTCTCAGTGTCATAGAGAATGAAGCCTGAGAAAACCAAGGCTCCAAGCCCGCCAAACAGAGCAACTGATGCTGGTCCCAATGGGATGAAAATCTGCAACACAGTGTTTGGCAGCACAAGTGGTTATCACCCAAAAAACAAGCTCAAATGGAACCGTTTCCTTTAAGAGTGTGCAAATCTTTCAAAGTTTATCATGGTCATTACCTGAATAAAGCTTGTTAAGACAAGGATAGTAAGGCCAGAAAATAGAATAGGCCCCAGATATCCGAATTCCTTGCCCTTCTTTGCAGCCCAGAAAGCATATGCGGTTAAAGAAGCAACCACTCCAGCAGTCAGTATCAATGCCTCAAGCACAATTCTTCCTGAAATATGCAATGATTGTTAAGAAAAAAGGTGATATAATTGATAATCAGAGAGACAAATCAAAATACTGAAAGAGAAAAACAAACCTTCAGTGTTAGCACAAGCCACACCAATGCTGAAGCTCAAGCACAAGGTGAACAGACCCAGGAAGACGAAATTGTGTGGGTGCTTGTGCTGATAATGATACAATGGGAACATCACTGTAGCAAATATATCGGAGAAATGTCAGTGAACCATAAGCAATTCTGCTGCTAACAAAAAATACAAAATAGAATACTGTAATTTCCTATGCCGCTCAAGAGTTTTCTCAAAAAAATAAAAGGGTGAACTTTAAGCATGCTTTGAAGATAACGTGGAGCTGGCAACACAAGCAGAAATAAACCCGAAAATCTTCTTTCACACATATGTTAGATCAAGTTACCTTACCATGAAGCCTACATTAGAGTGCTCATAATGTGTTCCAGTATTATGATCACATTGCCAACGACCAAGAACTCAGTCAAAAATATCAAGTTCGAATAAGAGATACGGGAAAGAGTCTCCTGTTCTCCCAACTTTCTTAGGCAATTGGCAGGTTCTGCAACGGCACTTATCCATTTTTTTTCACTCCGCAAAAGTTCGGTTCAGGCATAAATTAGCCAGATACTAGATCTAGATGTCAAAATCCTGATCCAAATAGCTTAGAAGTAGTTACTATAGACTCAAAAGCATGAAAATATGCCATGCCTTGAACAAGTGTAATAAGAGAGGGCCGCCTGGTCAATCGGCACAACGAGAAAATAATATAATCACACAATCATAGAAACGGTCAGGCATATCATCAGATCGGAGAGTCGGGGCGCTTACGGATGAAGGGCAGAACGGCGAGAGCTAGCGCGAGCCCTGGAGACGAGGAGAGCGTGGCGTTGAGGGTGGGGTGGAGCACGGTGAGGGCGGACACAGCGGTGGTGAGGAGCAGCTGCGCGGCGAGGATGCCGTAGACCTTGCGGACGAAGCCCCAGCGGAGGGCGCTCTCTCCGCGCGAGATCCCCGGGTACAGCGTCTCCCCGTTGCCCGCCTCCAGGTCCACCATCGACGCCTCCACCTTCTCCTTCATCTCCGGCGCACGGCGGTACCCTGCCGGCGCGAGCGGCTGCATCTCGGACGCCGACGCCATCTCTCTCTCTCTCTCTCTCTCTCTCTCTCTCTGCAACGGATCGTGGGGAATTGGGGATTTTCCGTTGGGACGCGGGATGCGTAGGATGAGTTGCGGTCGTTGAGGATATATTGCTAGGCGCACTCGTGATTCCACAGGTGGACCGAGCACTCCAAAAGCGCGTTGTAAATTCGTGTAATTTCTTTTCTTTTTTTTTGTGTACAGCATCGTTCATGTCTCTTGATTTGCATTATACTAATATAACTCTCGAAATGTTCCAAAAATGACTTTTCTTGAACTACCTATAGAACAATTCTCGTTTTTATCTTGCCTGTGTCACTTACTACCTCGAGTTTTTTTTTCTCAAAATATGTAAAAACTCAATCTTACTACTATTGTCTGAATGTAAAAAAAAAAATCAGAGACAGTATATGTGAACATTTACTCAGTTTAAGCAAAACATATTCACCCTTTGTCATTTAATATGACATATACTAGGCTTTAGCAGTTCTTGAGCCGTCATTTGATTGGACGGTTGATCCAGTTTCAACTCCTCTCAAGAATGCATACCTTTCAAGGAGTAGTATAGGCTATACAAGTGGCATACTTGCAGGTGGTTATACTATTACATGGTTGCATTAAGTAAAGTCAGCTATAGCTGGCTAGCGAAACATAAAATTGGCGAGCTTCATCACTCGAGAGAAGAGGTGGGCGTAGCATTTAGCAAGGGTCCGTTCGTCGGTCGCTGGCATGCCGACTCTAGTATAGTGGACTTTCGGGCCGAAATCACGATGCTCGAACGTTTTACGGGCTTCCTATTTGGTTCGGCCGTGCACCATCATGGGAGTGACGACTGACGGAGCACCGACGCCAACCCGCCGCAGAAACGCCAGCCAGACTGTAGAAACTGGTCCAAGATGCAGTGCATGCGAAGCTATCACAACCAACATATAAACGTCTATGCAGTCTGCACTCTAAAAAAAAAATATTCCCTACGTGCATAATAGCAAGGGACCAAGGTATAGTACCTCAGTTTCAAATAGCAGCGCCCCTGGACTTGTAGAATTTTCTAATTTTCATGTGGTCATCTAAAAAGGCCCTGCATAAAACTCAAGATTGTGATGTTCGTAAAAAAGAATCAATACCAGTCCTCTCGACAGTAAGTGTAACAGAATTTATCAATATTTTTCCATTGTACACCATGCTCATGTCATCGTTAGCAATACATATTGGTAGCTGAAAAATTGTGATCCCCGTACAAAAAGTATCAGAAGTATGGACCCTGTATCCTCCTATCAATAGGGCCTAGAGTCTGACAAAATTCCCCTAGACTACACATTAGATTCTGCTTTGTACCGAACCAGATCAGTTGGCTAGTGATACGATTGTTGTCATGTAAGACATTGGCAGTGGAAGGTAAATAATGAATTCTTCGATGAGGACAAAAAGAGAGATTCTAGTCATGCTTTTTCTCCAGATTTGCAACTGCATGTTTCTGACGCTTCTCCCATGCTGGCATCCTTCCTGGGAATGCCCACCGCAGAAGGCGCTCCCAACCATAGCAACCACAAAACATAAGGAGAGCCCAGAGCATCAGTTTTCCTCTCATTCCTTCTGGCAGGGGTTCAAGTTTCATGTAGTCATTCAGATCCCTGAACATATCTGACGTGATTATTGTGAAGAAAGCAACCGCTCCATATAAGGCATACTTGAAGGGCTTGTTCTCTGATATGCTTTGATTAAATGGATGGCCCATGTAGTTTACAGCAAAGGTTGCCACCTGGATCATCATGTTCACCATGTATGAAACTGTGTTAACAAGGTTTGGGTGGAAGTCAGAATCAGGCTCAATGCATTCCTCTGGCATATGTTTTGAGGCCTCATTGACAGCTGTCATCAAAAAGAACAAGTGCATTGCAAACTGGCCAAGAATGGATAGAAGAACATATGCGCAGAATATGTTGGGATGGGGCCGCTCTGCCGATAATGTTTGAAGTGGGCGAGCATGGGAGATGAAGAGGAAGAAGGCTGCAGTGAAGACACCACTGATAGTAGCCTGAACATCGCCCAGTTTGACACCATCCAAGTACATGACACTGAGAACGTATGCTGTTGCAAGGCAGTTGAGTCCAAGAATCTTGAACATTTGAAGTGTGGTGACAAGGGTACTTCTTCCCTGGCGGATGATGTCAAGAGTAGGGGCAACAGAGGCATGCTTTGCTGTGAAAGGTGAAGCCATAGAAGCATCTCCAAGCTTGACAACAGGTGCTGTACGGCCATCACTTTCATCATTCATTTCATCCAACATCTTCTGCAGTTTTTCTCGCTGTCTCTCAGCAGCAGTCAAGGGCCGGCTGTTGGATGTTCTAGCAGAACTGTTTGCTGGCACAGCCAGTTGTGATGAGGCTTCATTAGCAGGTTTCTGCTTTTTCAGTTTCCCTGATTTATTATCAGCTTTGGATGACTGGGATTTCGAGTCAGCTTTCTGAACTGGTTCAGCATTCAAAAGTGCTATACCAACATGTGCCTGAATTTCGAGATCAAGAAATGAAATATACTATCACAGAGGTGGATAACACGAGTGCTATAATTCAATATACAAATTTAAAACTAAGACTACAGAGAAACAATATAGGAGATAAACACTGCACTAAGTTCAAAAATTTTAAAAGTGGCTCGACATCACAGTATCACCGTCAGACAAACGTTAGAATAATGATACAAAAAGAACCAAAAGACATGCATGTTAAACTGATTTGCCTGGAACTGTTAACCCTGCAACAGGCAGGAATTCAGATGAAGGAAAAAAAAACAAAGGTAGAACAACACTATGAGGAATAATCACCTAATGCATCAAAGAGAACTCAAGTTTGGGTGGTCAACATGTACATTCACACAATCAACCAAAAGAAGCATAGTTGTAATCAGACCATGGTATTGTTTTCTTGAATATGCAGTTCTCCTGTTTGTTCAAGTCCCCACCCACCCACACTCTCCCGTGTCTGTTTTAATCAATCTCTTGTACTAAAGGTCAATATTTGAGCCAAATTGCAAATTAAGCTTTAATAGTTTCATTATAGGAAAAAGTCCAATTTACTCCCCTGAACTATAGCCAAAGTCTAGATAACCCCCTAAACTTTTTTGGTTTACTTTACTCCCAAAGTTATGTCATTTGATTTAATTTACCCCTAACACAATTTGTCCTTTTTATTTCTCCATGCATAAGTGAAATTACAAGTCAAAATTTTACGTGATGATGGTTTACATCATAACACATGTTAGAAAAATAATTCACAAAATTTTTAACATCATTTTGATAGAGAAGGATATTTAATTGAAAATAAACATTGTGATACAAAATTATATGAAAAATAATGTCAAATTTTTTTAAAAATATTTCTTTAACAAATATACGTTATGATGTCCCTACCACCATGTAAAATTTCAAATTCAAATTGGCATGAAGAAATAAAATATACAAATTTTACTAGGGGGTAAATTAAACCAAATGACATAAGTTTGGGGGTAAAGTAAACTAAAAATAGTTTAGGGGGCTATCCAGACTTTAGTCATACTTGAGGGGAGTAAATTAGACTTTTTCCTTCATTATAAGCTATACTAAATTCACCTTTCGAGTATGTAGAAAGTATGTTTAGTAAATATGAGATATAGGTGACAGAAATAAGACAAAAACTGTAGTAAAAGGTCTATACAAGATAACTACATAATTCAGGATCGATGCAATAACTGGTATGGTTAAATGTCATTCTGTGCAGAATCAAATCATAAACATTTTACTAGTGCTAAGTATAGCAAAATTGTATTGAAGCCTAACTTCAAAGGATTAAAGCCTGTTACCCACCTGCTTCAGAGCACCAACATCATTGGTTCCATCACCACACATCAGTGTCATCCTCCCAACCGTTTTGAATGTAGTAAGTACAAGTTCTTTCTGTTCTGGTGCAACACGTGCAAAAACCTGAAAGAAAGACATATTGGAAACATCAAGCAAACAATATTTTTGAAGGAGCAAGATATGTAATATGTTCATGCATACCTTCACATATGGAATCACTTGGAGAACAGCCTGAGTCTTTTGTAGCATTTCAAAGCAGTCCCCATTAATGCAGAGGTCATGTGATTCTGATAATGCCGCGACATCATCAGCACTACAAAACAGTAGACAAGTAATTAGATAGGATATTACAGAAATACAAGCAATAAATAGTTATGACCCTAGCAGAGATGTAAAACAACGGGACTTAGTACACTGAAAACGTCTTGAGAAATCAACATGATGAAGTATCTATTTTTCTACTTGCAATTTGGGAGGTTTACAAAATCATCATTTTGTACGATGCAGTTGTCATTTTCCAAAAAAACTAGACCACAACGCTTGTGCCCTAGGTTAGACAAAACAAGTACTACCACCGGCTGGAAATTGTTGAGCGTCAATAAAAAAATCTGGAGGGATAACATAATATTTATTGTAAAGAGCTCTGTGCCTACTTTTCTTGTGGAACAGCATAAGGATGCGTGAAGTAAGATTCCTTGAAGTATGAAAAAATAATTGCTTATAAAAACTGTGCAGTCGAACTTAAGTTACAGAAGGAACAGTAAACATACAAGCGTTCTACCATAATGCTAAATATAATATATTACTCCCTGCACTTTCGAATTGTTGTCGTTAGGACAACAACTCTAGTTCAAATAACTAGAGTTGTTGTCCTAAAGACAATAATTTAAGAACAAGTACATATGTGCAGTTACCTATATGCAGCTCTATCAGTTTCATCTGGTGAAATCCACTCAAAGGCACCTGTCTTCATCCGTGTCAAAATTAAGACAGGTTTGGAAGAGATATGTACTTGGCTAGCAACATGGCAGGCAGTCAAAGCTTGATCCCCAGTGATCATGACCTGACACATCAGGGAGTCGGTAAGCAATTAATTTGAAGTAAGACATAAGTTGCTGACTTTCTGTTACTAGTAACCCAAAATGTATGCAAGCCTTAGGCAAGTTATACCAAGTCATGGGAAGATTGTACCAATTCCCGTAAGACAGTGCCAGAGTCGTTCCTAATAGGACAGTTGAAGACCTGAGTCCACAAAAACCCACACCCACAAGACAAAAAAATGTCAAGCAATTTTATAATAGCTAAAATAGTTCAAAACAGAACCTAACAGAAAAGGAATGGTTGATACCGCAAAACCAGCAAATGTGAGGCCACTCTCCACTTGATCCCTTTCCAGACTTCTAGCCTCACTAACCTGTTGTCAGACACCAACAATAATTCTCAAAAAAGAGAAATATTTCACAGCAAAACAAATAAAAAAGTAAACACTGGCTGCAAAGTTATTTTCAGATGATTCATTAAAGTAGAAAAAAAGGGCATCCCATTGCCTCCTAGTTGAAAAAACCTCTCAACTCCAGCTTCACCCTATAGGGACGCACTGAATGCTGAGCCAACCACCGTGGACCAATGGTCACCATACTGGCAGCCTTTAGGAGGGCACCAAACCAGCCCAATGTTATCGATGCATTTGTTGGGCGCGTCTACAGACGCCGCCCTCGTGCAACAGGCAACGCAACGACGCCAACTGGTGGCTAAATAGCATGAAGGAGAATTGAGTTGTGGGAGAGGTAGTACTAGAGTCGGTTTTGAATAGTCTTGGATTAGGAGTCTGTTTTAGTTACTATCAGGTTGGAAGTTTGTTTAGATTACAGTTGAGTCAGATCAGGCCTCTCCTATAAAGGCTGGTGATTAGTCTGTAATAGGTATCAAGAAGAATAGACCTCCCAGTTGGGCAAGGTATTTCTCGTTGGCCATGGCTGATCAGCTACCCTAGCGGCCGACAAGAACTGCCCTTGTTGAGTCAATTACGCTTTGCATTCGAATTCTCAGGCTCATCTCTTACTGCACTCGCCACTGCGATCGCCCCGATGGCAACACCGTATCAACTTGGTATCAGAGACCACCGGAGTTTCTTCTTCAATGTCAAGCTACCCGGTCGATCCTCGCCCCTGGGGATGATTCCGCGAAGCTGGATCTCATCATAGCTCAACTGGCGACGATCACCACCTGGCTGAATTCGCATGATCAACGCATCGCCCGCCACGAGAAGTTTATGTCCGACGATACTTCAACCTCGCAAACGCCTCCGGAGAAAAACATTGGTGGTGGCAACAACGGTGGTGACACCGGCGATGGTGGCGGCGGTGGTATTGGTTTCGGTCGCCACGGCCAAGTTTCGAAAGAACAAGGCGGACATCATTTTCCCAAGATCAACTTTCCACACTACAACGACGAGTCGGACCCCCTCACATGGCTGACAAAGTGTGAATCATACTTCAAAGGTATGCGCACGATGGATGTCAAGAAGGTATGGCTTGCGGCGCTGCACTTGGATGCGGTGGCAGCGGAGTGGTACTACGCGCTGGAACGCGATCACGGCATCATGTCTTGGCCGCGGTTCGTCGACTTCATCAATCTTCGATTTGGGCAACCAATCCGCGCCAACAGCCTAGCCGAACTAAAAGAACTCCACTGCACGGGATCCGTCGAGAGTATTAGAGGAAGTTCTTGGTGTTGCTATGTCGCTGCGAAGACTTATCAATTCCTCATCAGATTAATCTGTTCACGGTAGGGCTGGGTCAACCGATGCGCACTGACGTTGAAGTCCAGTGCCCTACCAATCTACAGACAGCCACGAGCCTAGCTCGCGTATATGAGCAACGTGACACGGCTACTCCGTTCGTGAAGGGATTCGGTCGTACGGCGACGCTAGGACGACCTCCGCTTGCCCTGCCCTCGCCAACGGCGGCATCAACAACCCCCACAACACCACAGCCGAGGTTTTGACGTCTGTCTCCGGAGGAGCTTGCAACAAAACGGGCAAACGGTGAATGCTAACACTGCCTGGGGAAGTATGTCGCCGGACACAAGTGCTCGATCAAGAATATTTTTGTGCTGGAACTAGAAGAAGATTAGGATGTGGACGCCCTGGCAGAAGAACTTGGCATATCTCTCCCTGCCCTGACGGGCATTGGCTCATCTGACATAATGCAACTGCAAGTCTCATTGCGCAAGAAGTTATTTACAGCCCTGGTGGATTTGGGCTCAACTCATACATTCATCAGGCAGGAGGTGGCGCAAGCATTAGGTCTGGTCCTCGAACCACGACTTGGCCTGACGGTGAAGGTGGCCAATGATGACCGTCTCACCATCCCAGGAGTGTATCGCCGAACACCACTTCTCATCGGCAACGAGCGTTTCATCATCGACACGCGTTTATTCCCGACAACTCTACTCTCTGGCAGCAGTTGTTGGACAATGCCCCTTCCACAGGACATGAGGGGGTGGATAAGAATCTCCAGCGCCTCCGCCGTGTGAAGGACTTCGTGCGTGGTTGCGTCACGTGCCAGCGCAACAAGACAGAACATCTCCACCCAGCAGGCCTTCTTCAACCCCTGCCCATGCCATCGGAAGTCTGGAGCGATATTTCAATGGACTTTATTGAGGGGTTTCCTAAAGTCGGTGGCAAATCTGTGGTCCTTATAGTGGTGGATCGGTTCTCCAAATATGGCCACTTCATCGTGCTAAGTCACCCATATACAGCAAGTTCGGTGGCTCATGTCTTCTTCGATCAAATCGTGCGTCTACATGGTCTGCCGTGTTCCATTGTCAGCGATCGGAACCCAGTCTTCACTAGCAATTTCTGGGTGGAGCTGTTCAAATTGAGTGGCACCAAACTTCTGTTAAGCTCGGCTTTCCACCCCCAGACAGATGGCCAGTCTGAGGTTGCAAACCGCCCCATTGCCATGTATCTACGCTGCCTGGCTGGAGACCGTCCACGTTCATGGCTGCAGTGGCTTCCACGGGTGGAGTATTGCTACAACTCTTCATTTCAAACGTCTATCCGAACGACGCCGTTTCATGTGGTCTATGGTCAGGATCCGCCGGCACTGATCTCATATCGATCGGGGGCTGCCCGCGTTCCGGCCGTCGACAAGAGGTTGGCCGAGCAGGATGAGTTCTTAGTTGAGATTTGCGAGCGTCTCCTATTGGCACAAGATGCCATGAAGGCGGTGCATGACCGACGACGCTGCGATGTCTCGTTCCAATTAGGCGATTGTGTGTGGCTCCGTCTGCAACACCGTGTTGCCTCTGCCATTATATCAACACCATCCACGAAGCTGTCACCACGTTTTTATGGGCCATTCGAGATCATAGAACAGATTGGTGAGGTGGCATACCGCCTCCGACTTCCAGAGAAGGCTCGCATCCATGGCGTTTTTCATGTGGCACTGTTGAAGTTCGAAGGTCCTCCACCGATGGCCATTGTGCAACTACCCCCGTTGGCCCATGACTGTGTCATTCCAACACCAGACAAGGTAGTCCGTGCACGGCTGAACAGAGGTGTATGGGAGTTACTGGTATAATGGGTCGGCCGTGACGCTGCAGATGCCACTTGGGAGCAGCTGGAAGATTTTGCGCGTTCCTACCCAGAGATACAGCTCGCGGACGAGCTGTTTGTCAGGGAGGGGGGAAATGTTATCGACGCATTTGTTGGGCGCGTCTACAGACGTCGCCCTCATGCAACAGGCAACGCAACGATGCCAACTTGTGGCTAAACAGCACGAAGGAGGAATTGAGTTGTGGGAGAGGTAGTACTAGAGTCGGTTTTGAATAGTCTTGAATTAGGAGTCTGTTTTAGTTATTATCAGGTTGGAAGTTTGTTTAGATTACGGTTGAGTCAGATCAGGCCTCTCCAATAAAGGCTGGTGATTAGTTTGTAATAGGTATTGAGAAGAATAGACCTCCCAGTTGAGCGCAGTATTTCTCGTTGGCCGTGGCTGATCGGCGGAAGACAAGAACTGCCCTCGTCGAGTCAATTACACTTTGCGTTCAAATTCTCAGGCTCATCTCTTACTGCACTCACCATTGTGATCTCCCCGACGGCAACGCCATATCACCACGGCCCAGCGGCCCACTATATTTGTTGGTTGCCAACAAGAGGGGCTGGGGCATGTTTGGTTGATAGCCACAATTTGCCACACCAAACGTTAAGCAAGGTGTCGCAGCAACAAAAAGTGTGGTGAAGAAAATGGGCACCACATTGTGGCAAGATTTGGCAAGAAATTGAGTCTATGAAAGGTGGGGCTAGAAGTTAGGAAGGTGTGGCAAGCCACAAATGTGGTAGTGAACCAAACAGTAGTCTAAGAATCTGTGGCACAACTAAAGTGTGGTGTGGCAAAGTTTGGTAACAAACTGAACATGCCAACTGAGCTAGTGGGAGGCCTCACACCACACCTGAGAACTAACTGAGCTATTGTCAGTTTGCTAAGGTAAATAACAATCTCTCTTGCTAAGGTTGGAAACACAAAATACCTCAAAATCTATTGAATTAAGTAAATAATGCACTCTCTGAGCAGTTAATGAAATATGATTTATGACATCTTTTGGTTCCCAAGGCAGTGGATGAGAAAACATTGGAAACGTCTAAATGATTCATCAATGAGCCTAGAATTGCCCATAAATATTATACAGAATCAATGAGCCTAGCAATTAATGTTTCATCATTCTACTAATATTATCTCAATTTGACAAACATGCCGCACCCACAACTTGAAACATAACAAATTGCGCAAAGATGATTTTGATTTGGGATGCTGATGCATCCGTGATAATGTATCACATTTTAGTGCAGCAACTGTTCTTATGATGGCTATAGTTTGAACTGGTCTATCAGTAGCATTGTCAGAGTTAATCGAAACAACATTGAATCCCAGTTCCTAATACTCATTTGATCATTTCACTTGTTCTTACCGCATGCAGATTGAATGCAGAGTATTATCTGATTGTCACAGTATCAAAATGCTCCAAAAGTTAGAAATGTTCAGTAAAACAATCCCTAACTCTTCAGTCAAAATAATTTTGCTCTGTGCTGCCTCAGAAAAATTTATGATACTACACTACTAAAAAAAATACAAGAGAATAGTGTTAGGCTACTGTCATGATAAATAACAAATATGAACTTACAGGCATCTCTGGAAGAGATTTGTATGCAAGAGCCAAGACACGAGAGCCCTGTCGTGTGTATTTTTTGTATGTCTCCACATATGCAGCAGGTAAATCCACTAATCTCTCTTGGATGGTCTCTGGTGCACCCTAAAGATTAGATGAAAGACACATTATTACCAAGAAAAAGAAGACCAAATAACACAAGAGATAGGATGAGAAAATAATTGTAAAAGTAATAGGATGAGAAAATAATTGTAAAAGTAACGTCACAGCACCCTCAACCACAAACAATTTTTACTAACCAGTTCCAAAGGGCCATGATACTAAAAGGTAGAAAGTAGTTTTTTATCATATCTGTTATCTCAAGTACGAAATTCAACATATCTTGTGATTTTACATTCTTGCCTGCCACAATATTTGATATTAACTGCTCTCAAAGAAAGCTAATGCTTGACATTACTAAATAAATGCTTTCTTAATGCATGGATTCAGTGAGAGTTTTATAACAAACATTTCGATAGTATCATTAGTTCATTCACTATTCAGGTATCTTTGTTTAAATTTTTACTGAAGTTGAAATTTGTTATGATTAAAATATAAGAAATGATGGCTTCAATTATCAACCAAAAGAAGAGAATGATGATTTTCATCATATAAACCAGATTTATATTTATACACAAAGAAATAAAAGAATACACAGCAATAGTTACGATTATTGAAAATACAAAGCATATTTTGAACATAATTTTTCAAATTTTCAAGTGACCGCTGTGACCCGTGGACAGCCGTGGTGAACTCATATTTGAACAAGAAATACAAAATGCTTCGCGGAACAGGTGGGGCACTTTGGTAGCAAACGACTGGGTCCTATGGGTTTCGGGTTAGCTTTAGAGGGTAAGCATCAGTCAGTAAGCTTGGACTGCAACAAATTTAAATAGAAAGCACTATATATGATGATGTGCTTGAGAGAGGAGAGTGTTTGGGGGAGAGGGCAGCGTGAAGAAGACATGTGAAAAACAGATACTAATTTCTTGTTTTGTTTACACCATTTCTCAACAAATGCTACACAGCTCACTGTATATAAGGAGCCGGCCCTAATGATTAAACTAACATATCTGTACCTGATCTTATCTCTCACAGATCAAACGCTATATCTAAGGAAATGTTTAGTGGACAAGGTCTATCTCTAACCGAACAAATGCAAAATCGCTACTATGGCTACAAAGGTGATGAGCATTTCCATCCCATATGGAACCTCAAGATGGAAGCTCGCCTATGGGTTCTGGCTGGAGCAACAAAGCTCCAGGGCCTTGACCTAGGTCATCTGGAGAAGTAGGACTAGTTGGGTGAGTCTTAGTCGAGTCATTTCCTTGTATCCAGTTAATCTAGCATTTTGTGGTTAAAACCACTCTTATCTTGGTTCTAGTATCAGGGCTGATGTATGGACCTTTCTTTTTCCCCTAAAATACAATACACAGCTCTCCTCTGTGTTCGAGAAAAAAAAAACAGAAGATATAGATTAGAGAGTGTTATCTTATATTTTAGGGAAAATTTGCTGGAGGACATCGCTCATATGTGTATTTTGCTCCTGCACATCCTTCATTTCGAAATTAGCTGTAGGACATTGTGATTCAATATTCTTTGCCACAGGACACTAAAATGCATGAGAAGGGTTCTTGTAAATATTTTTATCTCGGTGCACAAAATATATAATAACTTTGATTTTACAAGATTGAAAACTACATTCTCTATCTATGCAATTTTTTACTTAAAAATGTCAATTGTTTGCATTATTTAATCCAAAAATTAAATATTCTTCAAGTTGAAAAGTCATAAAAACAATCAAATTTTTTTCGTAAAAAATCATATAGATAAGGATATAGTTCTTAACCGTCATACAAAATTTGAAGTCATCATGTATCTTATGCATCGAGATAAAAATGTTTACACGAATCCTTCTCGTGCATTTTAGTGTCCCGTGGCAAAGAATATTGAATCACAGTGTCCTACAACTAATTTCGAAACGAAGTATGTCCAGGAGCAAAATACGCATACGAGCGATGTCTTGTAGCAAATTTTTCCTATATTTTATTACCAACATGAATTTGAATCTCTCAAAACCCTTACCTTGATGAAAGCATAAAACTTTTCCTGAATACGAACGACAACAGACATTCTCTTCAAGTGAGAAGCAAAATGGTATCTGTGCACAATCTGTACAGGTTGACCACCAGGCCTGCAACAAAAAAGTCGAAATGTAGAATGTAATATACAATACCAGCAATGCGGCAAGGAAACCAGTAATAATTGGCTGATATATTCCTGCATTGTGATGACAATGGCATCCATTTTATGATTTGATCAAGTTCATTCAACAATAAGCTCGACTGCTCACATATTCATGCCTGCATATGACACTGACAGCTTACTTTTTAGACATGGCTTTCTCATCGGAAGTGTAGATCCAGTCTATGCCCTTTATAGCAGCCTTTTCAAGTGGATCACCAACCTTTAACATGATGAAACATACCATCAACCATAAGGATATATAAAGTTAAGCTTCACACGTCCACGTAAGCAATTAACTATTAGCTTATTACACAAAACTTACCAGTTTGTTATCAACAAATACCAATGCATGGCAACTGGACAGTACTTCTTGAGTCCGGAGAGGCACCTTATTTGAATCAGATATCAACTCTTCGTCACCTTCCAAAGTAACAACACCTTGGAACTCCTGAAGAAAAAGTTCATCAGTTTTCAAATCTCCGATTGACTTCAACATGAAATGAGTAGGGACATAATATACCATATCATCTGATGTCAATGTCCCAGTCTTGTCGAAGCAGCATATGTCAACCTGATAGAAGAGAACTCTTTGAGCCATGTATATAAAGAAGAAACAGGAACCTAGCAAAGATTTCCTTACATACCTTCCCAGCAAATGGTATTCTGAATGGTTCTGTGCAGAAAATACCACGTCGGGCTAATGCGATCAAAGATGTGTTTACTGCAATTGAGAGCTCCATGGGCAGTTCAGGGGGTATCACGGAAGTAATAATCAATGAACAACTCAGGAAAAGCTTATATCTGCTCCTTGTTGGGTCCTCCAGTCCCTACAAATGGAAAGAACCATTGAGTAAAAGAAAATATAACAAGCTACACAGCACAAATATGATTATTCAGTCTGTTGATTCTAGTGTCTTGCGTCACCTTGATAAGTACGTAACCGGATGCGATTATAGCGAAGAAGAGCAAAAAGAGTATAAACAGGCCACTTTCTTTGTTATTTGCCGTAACCTGTTATGTCAATAAAATGTGATCACTAAATCTGCATGCATTCAAACAATTTAAACTTTTACTGAAAAAGAGGCATTACCCTCTCAGTTGAAAATAAGATAGTCCTCATCAATTTCCCTTGGCTAGTCTCAAATCCAGTCCTCAATACAAAAGCTAGACAACCACCATCAGGTGCTCGGAGATTTACAGACTGGATGGAAGTATGAACACGTAAACAAAAAAGGTAGAAACATATTGAAAACAGTTAGCTGTCATAACAGATAAATATACCTTATCTGCAGTATGTTGCAATATCTTAGTGCCACCAAATAGGATATGGTTCTTATCCCGCTTTACAGATAGCATTTCCTCAGGACCGCGTCCAGCAATTGAGACCTATCAGTAGATGATCAGTGAGAGACAGATTGAAAGAATGAAGTGTTATGATGGTCATGTTGCATTCATATGAGCAGTGAAACAACAATAATTGGGTGATGCAATTGTGTTAACACAAAACACAATGTGTATCTCACTACTAATGTATCCATTTCTGGATAGATTGATTGGACCATTCCCCATAGATAGCATTAGCAAAACAGAACTTAATAAGCTCAGTTCACTAGAAAAGGGCTCATTTCACGCCTTCGTCTTCCTTTCCAGCTAAAGCAACTTTAAATGAAGCACCAGCCATTCACACAAAAATGCCCACAAGTACTAAGGTAAATGCATCCTAAATAGATATTGCTTGATCACAATAGCCACATGCCCTTAAAGTCATAACTTCATTATACTTCATTGCCAAACCCAGTATTACTCAGAACGATGCTCCCAGGTAACATAGTCCCAATTTAAAGTTACAAAGACTGTTGGTTCATTATACAAGCACAATTGCCGCCAACTATTGTGAATAATTTAAGATGAAATTACATGTGTATGATGCAACGCCATAGAGCAGGGACCATGTATCCCATTTTCAAATAGATATTGCTTGGTCACAACAGCCACATGCCTATAGTTGTTAAGTAATAGCTTTCTTAAAACTTTATTGTCAAATCCAGCATTACTCAAAATGATACTCCCAAGTAACATATTCCCAATTTTAAAGTTACAACTATTTTTGGGTTCAGAATACAAGCATGATCATCAACTACCACAAATGATTCAAGATGGACTTAGATGTCTATTGGGACATCATAGAGAAGGTAAAGGACTGTTCAGTTACAAATGGGAACTAGAAAACCATAGAGCAGGGCTCTCTTTGTTTGAGCTGGAGCTTTTCAGCTTTTGGAAAGCTGGCTGTTAGATTTTAGTTGTAGGCTTTTGTATATACTTATAGCTTCTCTGCACACCAAGGTGAGCTTTTCAACTTCTAATTCATTCTCACAAAAGCCAGTTTTTCAGCGTTCTAAAAGCCAGATTTTCAGAACCTTGTTTGTTTCAGTTCCTCAGCTGGAAAAGTGAAACAGACAGGGCCTTAGTAGTATAACGGAGGCACTGGTCCAAGTCAAATTGCGATAATGGAGATAAGAAAAGAGCACCTTCCACTGTGGAGTAGATTCTCCTGTAAGGATAGCTTCATTTACTATCGCAGACCCAGCCAATAAAAGCATATCTGCTGGTACAGATCTATCTTCACCACTAGCTGAGCGGCCTATTGATACAATATCTCCAGGTAGTAGTTCCGTTCCTGGGATTTTAACCCATCTGAACAAAGAACTCATAATTAGGATAACATATATATGCTGAAGGAGATAAGCAATAAATGAGATGAAGGAGCATTACTTTCCACATCTATGTGTCAAAACAATCTGATTATCAACTTTCACACGCCTTAGCTCAGTCAATGTCTTCAATCTATTCTTAGCCATTGTAGACTCAAATAGGAAGAGCATGAAAAGAGTGAACAAACTGTAGTACCAATACTCATCTAGACACCAAAGACCAACACAGAAAACCTGTATTGTAAGCTCAGTGTCATCAACAATATATAAGTATGCAATGTCACAAACACAGATAAAAGAATCTAACCTGGAAGACAAAAAATGGTTCCATACATTGCTCCTTCATCAATTTCTGAAATGTGGGCTGTGGATACTCAAATCTGGAGAGGAAACAACACGCATGGTCAACCAATGTCGATAATAGATCAATGGGTGATAGAAGTTTTGACAATTCAATCTTGAAGTTCAATTTGATACAACATTCAGCAGTGGACTCTTGGCATCCAAGACCAGAGTACATGTTTAAATTACCCTGGACACCAAAAATATGTTTTATTTTTACCAACAAATATCTATGAAGCAATTAATTCATTTGCATTTAGTTCCCTACATTGCTACACATAGTTTGCACAGAATAGATATTGATTCCTTCCAGTCATTAAATACAAACAAGTTCGTTTTGGATAGCGTCCTGGTTTCAAAATGCATTGACCGCTAATCTCATATTGTAATACATTTATACAGCCCAACAAAATTACCATATTATATAATTTTCCAATCTAAATACTTAAAGATGCATTAATACCTAAAAGTCTTTTGTGACGGATGGTATGTAAGGGAGTTCAATATAGCAACAAGTTATGTAAGCATATCTATATATTCAATGCACCCTTAATATAGTCATTTTATTAGTCTACATTTGGTTTACTTGTTGTAGTGTACCCAAACATCAGATAATGTATTACACAAATGTGCATTGTTCAGCAGTATTTATCTGCTATTCTACTATCATGATGGGTTCCTTGTAGGGGTGAAAACAAATCAACCTTAGGTTCACCTCCAAACCTCTTTAGTTCAAAAAATTGAACTAATTTTTCAAAAATGAATGCAATTTGAAAACTTAGTTCCTTTTTTTTGAAATAAATAGGTTCAGAGGGTATCCTTAGGTACACCTCTTTAAACCCCTAGTTCCTTGTAAGTTGGTGCAAAGGATTTTCTTCAGGTTGTAGGACACTATTCTTCTACATATAGGATCAGCCTTAAACTCTTAAGTAAATTTTTCTTTACCGTGCTGATCCATGCCTCCGTAAATTATGCTATACACCAACATACAAGCAAACAATCTAAAGTTCTCTAACTCAAACTACTATAATGCCAGTGATAAGATAGGAGAAAGTTGCAGGTTTACATGTTTCTGCCCCATTTATCCACAGCTGTATTAATCTTGGCTTCAGTTCCATAACCAGTTCCCTTGGTGTAATGCGCAAACAACTCCTTTGTTGGATATCGTAATTTGAAAAAGTTGTCCTTCTCTGCTGCGTAGATGAACCTCTGCTTCCGGAAATCAAAATATATTTCCTCTGTCTCACCTGCAGACGAGGATGAGGCCACCTGAAAACAGACACCAAAGACGATACTCAATAGCAAAAATGTCAAAGCCATCACCACCTATCCAGGAGAAGGCGTCAAATCAAACTCACAGTTCGCTGTATGTGCAGAGGCACTATCTCCTTCGAACCGGAGAACTGTGCAGGGGTCACCTTGCACGCATTCGCGGCATGAATATCCTTCACCTGCACCACAACCAAGCTCAAGTCGTTCAGACCTAAAACTGCAGTGCCCAAACAGATATGGATAATGCGGGTTTCTGATTATCTCGCTGACTATATATAGGTTGAGACTGGTGACTCGCCTTGGAGTACCCAACGAACGCCCGGAAGTCCACGGACCAGGCAGTGAAGAGGAAGGCGAGGATGTGGGCGACGCAGAGAGCGGCGAGGACGATGAGGGCGTCGGTGAAGTCGAGCGCCGGGACGGCGAGCAGCAGCCAGAGCGCATAAAGCGCGAGGAAGGGCCAGAAGTCGAGGCGCGACGCCCAGTACCGCCGCCGCAGCAGGTCCACGCACTGCACCGACTTGCCGTTCACCTCGAACCGCGCCATGCCTGTGCTGCCGGCGCCCCGATCGGAGAGCGCTGCAGCGCCGCCGGGTTCAGATCAGGTCTCGATGTGGATCGGGAAGGGGGTACAGGTGGAAGGTTTGAGAAGGGTTTACCGGCTCGACTCGAGGAGATCCAATCGACGATGGCGGTCGGCGGTGGGCTGCGTCGGTGACCTGGCAGCGGCCGCGACGCGAGATTCCTCTTGCCGCTGCTGTGCTGCGTCGTTGCGGGGCTCCCCGCTGCGGATCCTTCTCGACCCCTTGAGGGCGTTGTCACTTGTCAGGAGGACTCCCACGGCGATCTGAATTCAGGAAGCTTTTCCTATAATCCGCTTTGTCCTGATCTTAGATGAATTTTTATGGTCAGTTTTATAACATTTCTCAGTCATTTTTATATGATATAAAATGAAGTGTGAAACTTTTATTCTTAAAATATAATATAATATATACATGTGTGGTAACTTATCTTTATGAATTTATACGTATCGGAATCAGAAAGTCAACACATATATGTTGCTATTGAAAGAACATTGTTTGTTGCTGAATGTAAAAATTATTAATCATAAATGCACGCTCATGTTGAGTTCGAGACACAAATATTAGGTGCGGAGTTCCGTCACAAAGGGACCTAGTCATTTAAGTTACGTAACATTTTATTTATGAATCTCACATAATTTATAACTAAAGTTTTAGACATTTAATACTTATTGGGTGAATAATAAGAGTTTGTATTACTTTTTTTAATTCCATGTGAACAAATCAAGTTTGTGGTTTAGAACATTATTATTTTAAGTTGGAATTAAAGGTTATTGAGGGTAGAATATTTTTGTGCAAAAAAGAATAAAAAAGTTTAGAGGTTTGGATCCACATTCAATGACTAAAAACATAATTGAGGTTTTATCAAAATATCAAGAACCAAATTATATTAATAAAAAAATAAAATTGTTGCTCTAGAGCAAGGCGAAGTCAGCATTCAAGAGAAGATATAGGCGACCAATAATACCACAAAGGCATTGGAAAAATATATATTAAACCAGTGATTTATGGTGGATTTCTTTTACTTTATTTTTTTATTAATATAAAACATGGTAAGTTAAAAAAATAGAAACAATTGTGTACTTGGAGCTCAAAACAACCATACAAATTACTCGAATATATAAGAAGGTAAGTGATAAACATAACACCTTCGGCATGTGAACATTTCATGATTTTCCTTTTTGGAGGATGCGGCTGCAATTCTCAATGTGATTTTGGTGTCAAACCGTTTTGATGTCGCGGTTAAGCACCAATAATGTCTATTCTCTTTTACTAAAAATATATAACATAATTGACTTTGCAATTATTTTAACCATTCATCTTACTATAAAGAATGTAAATAACATATAACATGTTACATCACTAAAAATATTTGGACAAAATTATAATTTTATAGGTTAGAACTAACTAAATAAAATAAATGATTAAAGATGATGCTAAAAGTCAATATTGAGCAACATACGTAGGAGGAGGGAGTACAAATGAAAGAGCTACTAGTAAGACAGTACTTTGAATAAAGCAAAGTTATCTTGATTCTTTTTCTATAGGAAGGAAAAGTTAAAAAGGTTACTCAGATTGGAACGGAACCAATTGGGAAGCATCTGGGCTTCAAAGTAAAGTACTCCTATTCGGAAAAAAAAAAAGTTGTCTTAGATACTATCTCTATTTTTTAATTATTGACACTTTCTAGTATAAATTTTTTTAAAAAGTGTCAACAATATAAAAAGGAGGTAGTAGCTTTTACTAGGAACATCTATAGTTTGTTGTTATACTTTGTTACACTGTTTTGGGACCCCTCTTGGTTGAGATGGGCGTGGGGGAATCATACATCAAAAAAGAAAAAGCTCGTACTCGGTCTAGCCCCGATAATTCAGTATGTTTCATATGAAAATGTGAACTCTATATATCCATACGACCGTACGGCACTATTAAAGATGAATCAGTTTGCATAAATAGTCGAATTTTTAAACCAAAATCAGTTTGCAGATACAACAACATTAGTACCCTCTGCAACTTTGACAGATTCTCAAGGATCTAAACAAAATGAAGTTAACATATTTGACGAAGTAAATTCGCCCTAAATTTGTTCCCAAACTATAAGCCTGACATTCTCAACACACACAAAAAATACACTATCAGAACACTCGCTAAAAAGAGCATGACGGCGGACAAGGCCAAGTCTTGCGACTCACTCACTCCTGAGCATGGTGGGCTGGTTTTTGGAGTCCGTTCATTCGGCAATGTTCTTTTGCTATCGACCCAATCCATATCCACTGGGCTCAAATCATCGGCCAGCAAGCGTGGTCCAATCTGGCACGTCCTGGGCCCTCCCGCCCCATTCCTGTCGCCACACGCCGCATGCGCAAAAGCTGACGGACTCATGTCCGGCGTGCTGGATGAACGGCAAAAAAGATTTTGGTTTTGTTTCGTACGTGCGCGGCACGTGCAGAAGCCTCATAAACTAGAGTTCCTCCCATGGCGGCATGGGTCATGGTGCGGTGGTTCGCAGTAGCCGACGAGCTCCCTGGATGGCTGGATCTACGCTACGCAGTGCTACGCCTCCACGAAAACGACTTGTCAGCGCAGCCGCACTAAAAAAAAGTCTGCTAGTAGGTCAGAGGCAGCAGCGCGTGGACTCGCCGCTCCAGACGAGATCATGACCCTGTGTTGGCTGACGTTGTTCGTTTTCTTGCACGTGCTCCGGCTCACCACGCAGCATGCAAAGACTTCCTTCACAACACACATGCTGGCCGCTGGAGCTTAATCCTATCCAAGTGGTAATGCAAAAAAACCAAACAAATTTTCTGGTTAGCCTGAGCCTGGCTCTTAAGTACTGCAGTTAACCAAATATAAAGTTAACAATTCGGACCCAAGCCTGGTCCAAGCTAAGGGTTAAGGCTCATAGCATACTCATCGCCAAACCAATCGCACTAAAAATCTACTAAAATGGTCCACACCATGACCAGGGTGAAAAAACCATTGAAAACCATTCGGTTTTTGCGGCTTTTCAGCAAACCGCTCCTGTTTGATTTCTCCGATTTAGCGTATTCAAGATTCAAATTTGATGAAAATAAAAAATTTATAAAAAATGCACAAAAACTATGTAAAAAATTAGATAAAAAATAAAGAATTATAATGGAGAAAGAAGTTAAAAAAACCTTTGTCTTGATGGATCAAATAAAACAAACAAGATGAAAAGGGAAGAAAAAATAAAAACACCTTATGTACTCAACTCCACCTCTTCAATCTTATTTACCTGTAAAAGTATATGATCTATGTGTTGTATAATATTATATTAACTTATTAGAAAAGGTAATAATTTTTTTCATTAATTCTACCCAATTGATATGTCCTCTATCGAAAAACATGATTTTTGGTTCAACCGAACGGTTTACCGCACAAACCGAGCGGTTACCGCTCAAAAACCGCGGTTTCTGATTCAAATTAAGTTCATACCATGTGAACTATGTGAATATTTATGGACTTATATTTTTATACTTATTATTTTACATGCTTATGTGTTATGTAGTATATTATATCAACTTATTAGGAAAAGTGATGGAAAATTTTTCATTAATTCCACCTAATTTACATATTTTGTTCAAACCGCGGTTTTCAATCCAACCGAATGGTTTACCGTCCAAACCGAATGGTTACTGCTCGAAAACCACGGTTTTCATTTCAAATTATATTTAAAATTTGAAATTTGAACGATTTCGAGAACGATTACCGTGATTTTCGTTAAATCGATCCGAAGCAGTATCTTCGGTAGAAACATAAGCGAAACCTTGGTCATCACAACCGGTCAATTTCGGCGTCGCGGCCCGCCACGGCGCCACTTCCCCACCCAGCTACCACGCGCGCTATAAAATCCCATGCTCGCCACACTGCCAGAGCACTCCACGTCGTCGCCGTCTAGTCCTTTTTCCGCATCCCACCAACCAAACCAGCATGGCTCCACGCCTCCCTCCTCTCGCGGCACTGCTGCTCCTGCTCAACCTGCTGTCGCCATGCCGCGCGGCCGGGCCCAGCGGCAACCCGTCCGCGGTGGTGCTGCCTGTGAGCAAGGACGCCGCCACGCAGCAGTACGTGACGTCGTTCCGGCAGCGCACGCCGCTGGTGCCGGTGAAGGCGGTGCTGGACCTGGCCGGCGCGTCGCTCTGGGTGGACTGCGAGGCCGGGCGGTACGCGTCGTCCACGTACCGCGCGGTCCCGTGCGGGAGCCAGACGTGCCGCCTCGCGCGCACGGGCGCCTGCGCCACGAGCTGCGCCGGCGCGCCGAGCCCGTCCTGCCTCAACGACACCTGCGGCGGGTTCCCGGAGAACACGGTCACCCGCGTCAGCACGAGCGGTAACATCATCACCGACGCGCTGGCGCTGCCTACCACCACCACGTCCACGTCCCCGGGGGCCCCGCTCGCCACGGCGCCGGCGTTCGTATTCACCTGCGGCGCCACGTTCTTGACGGAGGGCCTCGCTGCGGGCGCCGCGGGGATGGCGTCGCTCAGCCGCGCCCGGTTCGCGCTGCCCACGCAGCTCGCCGCCACGTTCCGCTTCTCCTCCCGAAAGTTCGCGCTCTGCCTGCCGTCGTCCGCGGCCACCGGCGTCGTCGTCTTCGGCGACGCGCCCTACTCGTTCCAGCCCGGGGTGGACCTGTCCAGGTCGCTGACCTACACGCCGCTCCTCGTCAACCCGGTGAGCACAGCGGGCGTGTCCACCAAGGGGGGCAAGTCGGACGAGTACTTCATCGGCGTGACGGGCATCAAGGTGAACGGGCGCGCGGTGCCGCTGAACGCGACGCTGCTGGCCATCGACAGGAAGACGGGCGTGGGCGGCACCAAGCTCAGCACGGTGGCGCCCTACACCGTGCTCGAGACCTCCATCCACAGGGCCGTCACCGACGCGTTCGCGGCGGAGACGTCCATGATCCCTCGGGCGCCGCCCGTCGCGCCGTTCCAGCTCTGCTACGACGGCAGCAAGGTCGGGAGCACGCGGGTGGGCCCCGCCGTGCCGACCGTCGAGCTGGTGCTGCAGAGCGAGGCGGCGTCGTGGGTCGTGTTCGGGGCCAACTCCATGGTGGCCACCAAGGGCGGCGCGCTCTGCCTCGCCGTGGTGGATGGCGGCAAGGCTCCCCGAACGTCGGTGGTGGTCGGCGGGCACATGATGGAGGATAATCTGCTCGAGTTCGACCTGTCGTCGTCGCGGCTGGGGTTCAGCTCCTCCCTGCTCTTCCGCCAGACCACCTGCAACAACTATCGCCTCGGCTAGCTAAACAGGCACTGACGGCAAGCATGGTGGACTCCTAGCGCATGTTTGAGACCAGAGAAGATGGTCTTTGACTTTGTTGTCCATATCCAAAATAAATTGTCATCCACCTGGAATGGGGTTATCCCATCCTTGAAGTCTAAAAAAGAAAAAGAATTCATCCACCAGATAGCAACGTCTGAACGTCTATACCAGTGGCGACTCAGGTTAGATAGGCTGTTGACGGTCAAAGTATGGTCGGCACACGATCTGCCGCCTAAATCCTAATGAACCAACCATACGGAGACTGTGCTGTGGTTTGGTGTTAGCATGAGTTCAGAAAGCCCAAAGCACCACTATTGGGAGCTGAAACAGATAGAGGAAAACAGAAGCTCCTTGGGCTCATTCGTATAGTATATGCAAAGATCTGACTCAACATTCTTCAAAACTATGGATGCGGTTGCCCAATCCATTTAACAATACGACCAAACATATCACACTACGGGTTTCCCCTGCTGTATTTACTGTCCAAAAAAAAGACCTAATGACTATCAAGTGTCATGGTAATTCCTCAAGGCCACAAGTACAAAGAATGTGTTTCTCTTAAAAAGCAAAGCAAAGTCCATTTGTATAACTGCTAAACACTTGAAAAAATAGATCCCCAGGAGCTGAGTTTCAGCACAAACATAATAACAAAAAATTATGGGCAAACAATAGGCACCGATATCAGAATTGCCATTAGAAGTTTAAGACCAAGATTCTAATCCATGAATCCTTTGCAAGTAATTCTAGAAGTTTTGCAAGTCCAACAAACATCCTAATCCATAATTCTTTCAATTTAATCTTACCTTGATATCCCTTAACAATATCTGGAAGTTCATCATCATAACTCAAGGCATAACTATCTGAGAAAAAGATTGGAACTGCCGAGCCGAGCAATGCAAAGTAAAAAATTGACATATATTTCAACCTCCCTCCTCTCATCAATATGTTCAGAACGTATTTCAACCTTCAATTCTCCCAGCAATACCCAATTAGCACAGGTTGCCACATTACTTTTGCTCACTTCAAGCTTCAGCACGTCTACCACTGGCCAGGACTTCCTCATTATATTCTCATGGGCAGCCTGTTCAGTAGGTCTGAAAATGGGAAGCGCTGACTAATGACCATAGCAGCAGGGATATGTGATGACTGGCAATCAAAATTCGTTCAAATCTCACTGCCACAAATATGACATGGAAATGACCATACATTGACAAATAAGCATTCATGGGGGCTTGTTGCACTGAAGTACAGATCACAAAAGACAGGTTGCCATCTTTACAAAAGATATATTTCAATGAAGAGGTTACTAATGGATAGTCCATCAAAAAGAACCATAAGCAAGAAAAAAAAACATTACTGAACATTCCTCTACATATGGAAAAACCTCATTAATCTCCAGCGACATCTTAGAGACTTAGACCAGGAATGATATGTGGCATAAGATCCTAGAAATCATCAAACCTAGTACATTTCACATTGCTTAATTCCTCAGACTCAACAAAAAATGCGATCCAGTATTTTTTGAGACAGAATGAAAAATTGAACAAAGTATGGTTAAAGCAGCAAATGTCAGGAACCTATCATACAAGTTAAAAGGAACAACTGGAAAACGACATTCTGTAATTTCAATTTTCAAGAATAACTCAAAGGCCATGAACATTCTAGAGATCAGAGAATGTAAGTTAGCTGATGCTAAATCAAAAGCTACAACTTCGATGTAAATTCGGGTGGGCATTAGAAAGTGGACAAGTTTATTGGAGGGCATGACTAGCTGAATGCCTGAGTAGGGAAGTACTCTGTATCTTGTATCTCTAAATGAAGTTTCCTTTTTATGATGTTTATGTAAAGCAAGTTTCCCTCCATGTTCATTTTGATCAACCATCACCTTTGTGATGGCATTGCAATTCACTGAGAACAAAGACTTGTTATAGAAGTAGCACTCTCACATGCTACCACTGTACATAAATAGATAGGGTTATAATGAAATAGCAACTCAATAAGCACATCAAACCCACAAAATCCATTTTGTGAACAGAACTGGCAGTTTCCCCCTTTCAAATACTTTAACAGTTCCATAAGTGATTCGGTGGTGCACAAATTACACGCTGCCAGGGGTCAAAACAGATAAAACCTTATTAGCGCTACAAAACATGATAAGTTAATTAAATAGAAAGGAGTACAATAACTTCAGCAGGAAAGAGAAAATGAGTCATTAGTAAGAAGTACATTCCAGCGACTTGTTTTAAAAATAATAAAATACTTCAATAACTGGCTTAAAAAGCCTAAACAATTAAATGATGTGGATCAAGTTCAACACAACAAATGAAACAATTTTGATGCTATCAAATGTCTATGCCTCTAGAACAATTAGGCCAGAGGACGACATATTACAATCTACAAATGGAGACCATACATCATTTAAATTGACCAAGAGTATGGCCACACTATAACAGAGCTAGAACTAGGCCAAGCCAACATTTGTTCTTAACTTTTGCGATTTAACAGACTAGGAAACTTGCCTCATGGCCATAGTGGATCTAGACCATTCGATTCTTGAATCCTTCAAATTTAATCTTACCCTCATATGCTTCAACAACATCGGGGACATCGGCTGCATACCTCAATACATACCGCATGAAGAATACCTTGGTGTTACCAATCAATGCTTTAAGCACATCAATATCTTGCTTAATCTTTCCCTCCCTCATCAAAATACTCAGCACGGCACACCTTGGTAGGATGCTCTTCTCCAAGCTATACGCTAAAAGCACAGGTCGCCGCATAACATAGCTTAAGTCAACCTTCAGCTCCTCCAGGAAAAAACGGTTTATCTTTTTTATGTTCTCATCAGAGCGAAGCATTATAGTGGGCTGAGTCTTGAATGCCCTGAGCAGGTCACCCTCGGACACCCCTAGGCTCCGGAAGAGCGCCACCTTCCGCAACCATGTCTCTCTGTTGATGCCAACCATGGCACGAAAGGCATAGACAAAGCGGGAGTCCGAGATGGGGAGGCCAATCGCTTCAAGGTCCTCAAATATTGCAGCGATGCGGTCTGGCGCCATCACGAGGACGGCTATCTGAATGAGGACGAGCTTCGAAATGACCTCCTCGGAGAGGCCATGGTGACGGAGGGCTTGCAGGGCGGGGCGCATGGTCTTCTCTGGGTCGAACGAAAGGGCGTAGGGGTTACGGGAGACGGCGAGCCGGATGTTGGCATCGGTGCTGAGAATGCCACGGAGGAACTCGATGCAGGGGATGATGTGCTTGTTGAGGCTGCGCCCCAGGACGGGCCTTTTAGTGAGCCAATCGACGTCGAAGCCGAGGGAGGCGAAGAACTCGAGCTTGGGACGGAGAATCTTATCTGGGTTGACGAGCAATAATCTCGGGACTTGGCGGATCAAACAGGCGATTTGGGTGTCGGAGAAGCCGTAGCAGCGGAGGAGAGCGAGGACCGCGTCAGCTTTGGCCGTCGACACGATGCGGACCCCGCGGGAGGTCACAGCGGCGGCGGCGGCGGCGGGGGAGAGGCCGCAGGAGGCGACGAAGTACGAAACGGTGGTGTGGGAGGATTCAGAATCCGGAGTTATCACTTCGCGCGTGGATGCAGGCGTGGAGAAGTAGCGATGGGAGAAGCAGGCTGCGTGTGGCTGAGGCTGGGGCTGGAAAGGATCTGTGCTGCCGGTGGCTGTCACGGTGGTGCGGCGAAGGAGGACGACGAGCCGCCGGCTGCCGGATGAGGGGAGCATGTTGTTAGGTTTAACCGTGCGTTTGGAACTGATGGAGGTGGAAAGGGAGTTTGGATGAGAGGGAATTGAGTAGGAGTTTGAAAAAGAAAATTCTATTTTACGGTTGGTTTCATAGATTAAATTGATGGTGATAATTTAATATTTTTTCTTTGTCATTTATTCCATTCTAATTTTACAACTTGTTTGATATGAATTATAGTCATAAGTTGATTTTGACGGTCCAAATACCTAAAACTAATACGTGATTATAATCAGATTGATTCATAAGTTATGTTTAAATTATATATTTTTAGTATTTTAATAATTATAATTACTCATGAAGTATATTCAGTTTATATAATCAGATTTATAATCCTATTAAATAGATCTTATTACTTAGTATAATCATTTACTTTTAGCCTTATATTTAATCATATATTTATTTAAAATATTTTAAAATATAAAATTATAAATTATGATTTAAATATATTTAGTGATAAAAAATGATAATGACATATTATTTTTATCATAAAGGAAGGATTTACTTTTTAATTGGCTGAAGATGGAGGGGGTTTCCAATCGACGAACGCAAGCCGTTGCATCACGATCACATGGTTCACACACTTTCTTCCTCCTTCGTCCATCTGTCGGCCCGTGCGTGCGCCCCATTCGAGCTCGTCGCGCCTTGCAGCTATCGGTGTAAACTTGCTTCTAGGTCTGTCGGAGAAGGGCCAGATAGTTCTGCAACCATAACTGTCGACCTGCGTCATAGCGGTGTCCCAGCTGTGCGACGCACTGCCTGCATCTACTCTACACTTCACTACTATAGCAGTGCGCTGCCGTCACAACTGCCGTCACGGAGGCACCCTCATTGCCGCGACGTACTGTCCATACACGTCTGCGTTTGCCACCGTTACAGCATGCTGCTCCATCATGCGCCCTATATAGAAACGTTGTCAAGCTCGATTTCATTCAATAGACGAGAATGATTACCATATTTTTTAAAGGTAAAAAGTAAAAATTGATGCTAAAAACTAAAAATACAGAAGTAATACTAACTAAGAATAGATATTGGTACATTGAGTATTAAGAGATGTTAAAAAAATACAGAAGATGATCAATTTTTGAATTGCAATTTGCAAATAAACCTGCTTATTATCCGCATGTAGAAAAAAGTGCAACCAAAAAATAGCGCACAGTGAGGTGAAATTAACGCTGTAGCGAAAACACTGTTCGTAATACCGTAGCGACTTTGAACTGTACGGTACTGTAGCAATAAATCTCATGCACCGATTTTAGATCGAATGGTTAAAAATATAGAAAATTCAGCTTACTGTAGCTTCGGTGAATAAAGCCTTCAATTCAGGTGACCTGGATCCAAAAATATCATCCTGCGCCTGCGATGTCATCTTCGTCCGTGATGAACTCCCTCATCGCTGAACTCCCGTCTCCCCCCCCAAACCGCGCTCATTCTTGCTCACCTACCCCGCCCTGATGATGAAGTCCCTCCTCTTCTCCGTCCACGCTACGCCGCCGCTGCTCCCCGCCCCCCACCTCCGCAAGCTCCTCCGCCTCCGTGCCTTCTCCGCCTCTGCCTCCACCTCCGCCTCCTCCCCACCCCGCACCAGCCGCCGGCCCCCACGGCCCCTGCCTTCCCGTCGGTCCTCGCTCTACGCCCGCCCTAGCCTCCTCGACATGGAGCGCGAACGAGCCGCGCGCCGCGCGGAGGTCGACGCCTTCCTGTCCTCCCTCGGCATCGACCCAGGCGAGCTAGCGGGCCTCGACCTCCCCGCTACTGTCGACGTGATGCGGGAGCGTGCCGAGTTCCTCAGCTCCCTGGGCCTCACCCACGAGGACCTCGCCGCCTACCCGCTCGCGCTCGGCTGTAGCGTGCGAAAGAACATGGTCCCCGTCCTCGACTACCTCGGTAAGCTCGGTGTCCGCCGTGATACGCTTCCGGAGCTTCTCCGCCGCTACCCGCAGGTGCTTCATGCCAGCGTCGTCGTAGACTTAGCCCCCGTTGTAAAGTACATCCAGGGAATGGACGTCAGACCGGCGGATGTGCCGCGTGTGCTCGAGCGCTACCCGGAGCTCCTGGGGTTCAAGCTCGAGGGCACCATGAGCACCTCCATCGCCTACCTCGTCGGCATTGGTGTGGCGAGGCGGCAGATCGGCAGCATCATCACTCGATTCCCAGAAGTGCTTGGTATGCGGGTGGGTAAGATTATAAAGCCTTTTGTCGAACACCTTGAGGGCATTGGGTTGCATAGGATAGCTGTTGCAAGAATAATTGAGAAGAAGCCTTATATACTTGGTTTTGGTCTAGAAGAGAGGGTGAGGCCTAATATTGAGGCGCTTATGGAGTTTGGGGTGAGGAAGGAGGCTCTAGCTTCCATTGTGATGCAGTACCCCGATATTCTTGGAATCGAGCTGAGGGACAAGCTTGTTGCACAGCAGAGCTTGTTTGAGTCAAGCATTTTGGTCAGCCGTGATGATTTCGGAAGAGTGATTGAGAGAATGCCACAAGCTATTAGCCTCGGGCGAGCGGCAGTTTTGAAGCATGTCAATTTCCTCACAGTATGTGGCTTTATGCTATCTCAAGTGAGCAAGATGGTCGTCACGTGTCCGCAGTTGCTCGCACTAAACATGGACATAATGAGGATGAACTTTGAGTACTTCAAGGATGAGATGGAGAGGGACCTGGAGGAGCTGGTTGAGTTTCCTGCATTCTTCACATACGGTCTCGAATCGACTGTGAGACCACGTCATGAGACAGTGGTCAGGAAGGGATTCACATGCTCACTGGCATGGCTTCTTAATTGTTCTGATGCGAAATTCAATGAACGCATGCAGTATGATACAATTGGGGTCGATGAAATGGAGGTTGATGGTTCTTCTGACATGAATACATTTGTTGAGGATGTTGATAGCGAGGAGGATGAATACAGCGACTACGAGGACTCTGATGATGAGTTTGTTCGATAATCTGCTTCATCGTATTGATTGGTTCTTGTCATTTTTGCCTGTAGGGCCTTAAGCTTGATGCTCGTTGTATATGATGCAGTCAATAGATTGTCAATTTTGAGATGTGTGATAGATAAGTCAAATGATGATTATAATCATGCTATAGTGTAGAGATTCAGAGTGTTGACTCTTTCTTCAACACTATGTTTAGAGCTTTGGAATGTTGACTCTTCCTTTTAACACTGTATGTAGCTGACATGGTGTTTCCATGTGGGAGCCTATGGAACCACCTTTATCAGGTATTCATGACATGGGAGTTTATATGATTTCATTCACATTAGGTTCCAGACTTCCAGTTGTTTTGGCAGTCAATTATACACTTATACTTGTGTAACGTTTACTCCCCCGTTCTGATGACAAGAAATCTAATTTAAAATTGGACTAAAATTTACAATTCAAGATTGGACGGAGTACAGTTTACAATCTGGGAGTCAAGTACGCTAGTAATGTTGCTGTAATTTCAACTTGGCATCACAGCTCTGATGATACGAGTGATTAGTGTTCTTTCAGCGACCTTTGCTGGAAATTGTTACTCTCTTTTTCTTTCCGAAAAATTCAAAACCTAAGTATGTACTGTCACACTGTGCATCAGGAGTATGACATTTTTGTTCAGAACTGTGTATTGTGTTCATCTCCAGACGTCCAGAGGCTATGACACTGACTGTAAACAGTTCAAAAATCGAGTGTTGGCGGAAAAAAATGTAAACAGCTCGGGAGAGATGCTACTCGATTCTGACGAGTGACCAGATTCATCAACCACCATATAATAAAAAGAGAGAAAAACAAGAACAAAATGTTTTTTAGAGTCGTCATTGCATCCGGACCCCAGAATCTTATCGCCCCCAGGCAACGAACTGGACACGTCGCACTTTCGCCGCGCTGCCGTGGACATGGGCGTACCGCGTCTGCTGAAGCTGAGGATGGCGTCCCACTCGTGCTCCCGCCCCGCTGTGGCGCCCGCCGCGCGCCCGCTCTCCTCCTTCCTCCTCGTCCCCACGCCTGCCGCGCTCCCTCGAGCTGTCCCTCTGTCATGCGCAGCACGGGCGTGCCAGGGCCGTGCCGCGCCCCAGCCCGCCCGCCTGCGCATCGAAGCGGGGCGGCGGTTCCCGCACGTGGCGGCGATGTCGTCATCGACGCCGCCGGGGCCCGTGCAGAAGTCGGAGGAGGAGTGGGAGGCTATCCTCACGCCGGAGCAGTTCCGCATCCTCCGGCTCAAGGGCACCGAGTAAGATTTGGACGGCTCTGCCATATATTGTTTGTCTACCGCTGTGTTACTGACTTGTGCTTTCGAGAATATTGAAGCAGATGATAATCATTTGAAATATATTAATACGCACAATCTAGTAAAAAAGTTACTGGATACTCCTAATTGTTAACTCAATAGAACTATAATTCTGGATGCCCAGTGAAACTAAACTAGTGAAATTACCTTTCATGTAAGCAAGTTTGCTCAGCTACTTCACTTTGAGTTACATTTCCTTGCCCAAAAGAACACTGACTCAGTCTCTAGATTACATCCTCTACATTGTGATTATGTATCTTTCTGTTTACCTTTTCATTCCTTGGCAGTCTGTTCCTTAAAACTTTTGATTCAAACTTTTGATTCAACTAATTGTCCAAATCACGTAGTCTTATTATGCCTCTTTTTAGAAAATTTGAGTTGGGTAACCCAGAAAGATTGCATTATGTTGGCACGGCTTAAGTATATTATAATGCTGAAAACAGTGGTATCTTTTTATGTCGCTACTATTACTACAATAACAACAACCAAGCCTTTTAGTCCCAAACAAGTTGGGGTAGGCTAGAGATGAAATCTAAAAGATCCAACATGAACAAGTCTCAAAACGAAATCAGAGGAAACAAACGATGAAAGACAACACAAAACCAACCAACCAAAAGGTAACTAGCCCAAAGGAAAAAAAAAAGAATGTCAACACAAGAGCGATGAAAGATTAATAAAGAAGAAAAGGGTAAAAAACAAATCAAGTCACTACTATCGTATTTTAATTGTTGCCATGACAGGTTCCTAGTGAACTGAATAAATGATAATGTCAAGTCCCATAGAATATTATAACCAGTTAAGAGAGTGGATTTGACGCCCACAGGGCTTGCAGCCCCAGTTATTGAAAATGCGATAATTTACATGTTGTGACTTTTAGAAAAATTCATAAAATCATGTTAAGGACCTGTTTGGTTGTGATTTTTGGAGCTGTAGCTTTTTTCAAAAGTCCAAAAGCCAAACAAAGGGAGTCTCGCTTCACAAAAGCTGTGACCGAACGCAGGTGGACAGCTTTTGCTGAATCCCGATCGAACTCTTTATCTGTACGGCCATCGAATACGAAACATACCGCACTCTCTCGCTCTCTTCTCTCGAATCCCTCATGAATCCCGACCGAGGTCGACGGATGTAGGTGCATTATAGAAATTTTCTTCTCAAAGCTACAGTCATAGCTGTTTCAACCAAACGACTTTCAGCTTTCTTCACAGCTCAGAGTCCACAGCCACTTTTCCTACAGCCACATTCCACATCTAAAATTTCCACAGCTACAACTCAACCAAACAGAGCGTAACTACCATACATTAGGATTAATGAAAACCTGTGAAAGATCATTGTAAAAATCATTTTTGATATCAAGATTCAGAAATCACAAGGGGTACTGTTTGCACATGGTAAACAATGTTAGATTGATTATTTTGTATTTTGTTTCTTGAAATCTCGGGCAAATTTGATGCTAAAATTATACAGACATACTTCATTTCACATGTATTAAACATCTATTTTTTTTTAATACAAATTTTAAAAAGATTGGAACATGTGAAATCTCTAGTATTGGCGTCAGCACCCCTGGGCCTTTGGTACCAAAAAGTTATGCTTCTTTTTTGGTAAATGTACGTCAGACCCATTTAATTTAGGACTTGTTTTGACATGGTAAGGAAACATTTCTGTTGGTAAATTATCATAACTAGTAACTATAAAGTTTCAACTTCACTATGTAAAACAATTGTTATATACTAAATTACTATGTCATTAGGACACGGTACAACTGTTAGAGGGGCCCTATGTAATTTTGTTGCCACTAATATGTGTCATAATCGTTCTAAATCCATTCAAATTAATCTGTTTTTCCAGGTATCCTGGAACAGGTGAATATGACAAGTTATTTGACGAGGGCATTTATAAATGTGCTGGGTGTGGTACTCCCCTATACAAATCTTCTGCAAAGTTCAACTCAGGGTGTGGCTGGCCAGCATTCTATGAGGGATTTCCTGGAGCCATTAAACGCACGGTTCGTATGTTTGCTTCTTGCACACAGTGTGCTGTGCTTTTAATTGCTCGCTGTCCTTCTATTAATTTAACTCTCTGCAATATGTGGTACTTAATCACCATTGTTTTTCATCACTAGCCGGACCCTGATGGGAGGCGGACACAGATCACATGTGCTGCCTGTGGAGGGCACCTGGGGCATGTATTCAAAGGTGAGGGGTTTAACACGCCAACAGATGAGCGACACTGTGTCAACAGCATTTCACTCAAGTTCATTCCAGCCTGAATGTTCATGACCACTACACGAAACCTCCAGAACAAAAATAAGCTTTTGGCCTCTGTTGGCTGCCCTCAACTAGTGTGATTGGACTTACTATCTGTTAGTTTTTGTACTCATCTGTAAGGAAGGTTTAATCAATAATATAATTTATCCATTGTGGTATCCATGAATCCATAAAGTCCACATCATATAGTCATGTGAAAGGATGTGGAGAGCCAGGAGTTCTGAGCTCACTCGGGGAACAAAGATGGTGCATCATACATTAGGGATGACACACCTTATAAACAAGTTGTAAATAAAAAAATAAATTAGGGAGATTCAAGTCCTGCTCCTGCAGATCCAGAATTACCATTCTCATATTCTTCTATTCTCCAAACATGCAGTAGATTATCCCATGGAGCTCAGATTATATATATTCTTTTTTTTATAACTCAGATTATATGTATTCTGATACACGAAGGATTTTCAGAATATAAAGACCTGTAAAAGCAAAAGGTAGAAAGCAGACAGGAACAAGGGCAGTCTAGGGCGTGGTTCGACTGTGTCTAGACTATATGGCATCCCAATTGTTTCCTCCCCCTTTTAAACCAAAATCGCAAGAACGCTATAGCATCCCCTCAAATGTCAAATCTCCTCTACTTTGCTCCCCGAGGCGTTCTCCTGCTCCCCATCTAAGAAGCGGCGAGAACCAACAAGCTGCTCTGCCCCACCCGCGAAAGTGAAATAGAAGAGGCAAGAAAGGAGACAGCATACTAGAAAACACATCTAGGAGAGAAGGATCACCTAAAAGGTGGAACAACGCTCAAAAGACGAAAATGAGAATGAATATACAAACGAAACAAAATAAAATATGAATTGATGAAACAAAAGATGTTTATTAAATTTAATAAATAGTAGAAGGGCGAAAACTACTCCAGATTAGGGCACAAACCAGAGGTCAATGTCATGTAGTATAAGATAAAAAAAAGTTGAGAGCATTTCCATGACTAAGAGATAAGAATTATGGAATTGGTTTTATGGGTATGTTACTTATGCTTTCTCTAAAAGAAATTGTAAAGTACTTCCATTAGCTAACAGGCACAGCTGAATCGACGGCAACCACATCGCATATAAAATCCATCGTATTACGATCCTCTAATTAGAGGACAAGTTAGCTTCAACCTTGACTGTTAAATCAGAAACAAGAACTAAAAAGGAGAGAACAGGTTATGGCCTCAAGAGCTGTTCGAGGTGGTGTTCATGTCAGTCTACACACCGCTTGTCGTCCTGTCTCCAAGTTAATTTGACACCAGCTTCTCCCAACATAAAATAGTTAGGTTTTGTTGCTTTTGTTTCTTTTTTCTTGGCAGGCTTTCAAGGCTTGAACCTCTGTTATTAGAAGCAAGGGACAAGTTAGTCCAAATAGTATGATGCAATCAATATGCAATAACAACAGTGATGCTAACATCCAGCATTGGTGATACTTTTTTTTTTGAGTAGAATTGGTGATACTGACATTCCGAATTAACTAAACCTTTCACTAGACCAATAATTGACATGGCCAGGGTGTTTGTTTTTCATAAAAGGGAAATATATTCAAATACGCGGAGTGAAATCTGAAATGTGCTGACATCCTATCTTAGCATAGGGCCAACAATTCTGCGTTGATATTATCTTATGGCAACAATGTCAATGATGCTACTAGTAAATCAAAACTGCTAGAGTTTGGAGGACTCATAAAAAGATAACAATAAAATCTAAACTATGCAATGCAACGGGATCACCATAGTTAATACATGTGTCTGACAAAGGTTAAGCTATTTTCTAACGATTAGTTTCATGCACTGGTACTTCTTTATAGAATAACCCCGCATGACAGCACAAGCATATAATTACAGAGAAACACCAGATAAATATGACTGAATAAATGTCAAGCATAATGCAGAAATCCAGAAACACATAATGTCAATTAATGTTCGATGATTTATCACGCCCAGTAACAGATTAGGTTTGTTCCATCACCATCCTGAGGAATAAATGTAACTCCAGATATAGTAGTAGTTGGGGAATATTTTGTGATTTGTTTGAATGCAGTCTAACAGTGACAACAGGACGTTTGTGTCCATTGTCACACCCATTTGGAATGGATGAGCCAGAACTTGCAAATATATGAATTTCCTATATCAAGAGGAAGATGGAAAAAACATGAAAAGCAAAAGGTTTGTTGTCTACAAAAAGATATACAGTACAGATCTAACACTTTAACAGCCAAAAGATAAATTAAGAATTGTGCTTTCTTTTGCTCTTCAAACTACTGGTAATGATATATGCTACTTTAATGATCAATAAATCGTGTTTATTTAGGTTATCTACAGAATTTTTAAAAGAATAATTTGCAGTTCATGTCACTGCCTTGGATTAAAGTAGATGTGGAATGCACTTTATAGCCAGGAACCAAGTCTCAAAATGACATTAAGCTATTAGGTTTGGACATTCCCCAGAAAGAAAATTAGGTCATGCTTGTCATCCAAAGAGATCCACCAAACATACATGAATGCTTGATGGTCATTGCTCACACCTTAGAACACATTCTAATAATGCAGTAAAATCAGTGCAAAGCATCACAAGGTAAATGTAGTGAAGAGTGAAGGGTCCAGTTCTAACTTTCCCTGATAGCGCTTAGCTCAGATACATAAGTTAGTTAAAAAGGTATACACAAATTACTAAGCTCCATAACATTGGTAGTGGATCTCGAGACAGGGCTCAAAGAGGCCCTCAGATTCATGCTTGACCACTTAAAAGTGATTAAATCCTCTAGCTAAACCAAATGAACCAACCAAATCCTAACCTACAAGACTACAACTATAGTTATCGCTCTGTAAACTCGATTCACAAATACCTGTACATCTTGCACATATCAATCAACTTAAAGCATCCCTATTCAAGCTAATGTTCCTTTCACTAGCACACATATCCAACCTTCTAGGAGCTAACAATCGTGTTTCAGTCAACTAAATATAAATACAGTATCTGCAGCTAACTTAGAGCACTTACGCGCTTGGCAGGCTTTCCAGTTGCGGTTGGACTCGACGAGGCAGTCCTGAAAAGGAATAACGGGATCACACCGATCAGGCCTCTGACTGGAATTGAAGGAAACAAACAGCTTGCATACAAAAAATCCAGAGCCAGGAATGTGCCTGGAGGGAGAGATAGATTGCAGCGCACTCATTCAGCTGCTTTACGCTCTCATCCTCCTCTTCTGCGTCTGATAGATGTCGAGGGTGCTGGGGCAGAGGTGGCGGCACATCACTGGTGTTCCTCGCAGGGGCGGCCATTTCCCTCTACTCCGAGAATTCCAACTCCTAGGCTCAGCCAGACGGTGGCGGCGGGTTTCCGCGACTGCGAGTCTCGCCGCTGCTGCGGTGCTGCTGTCTTGTCGTGTGCTACTTGCTAGGCGGCGGCGGCTCCGGCTCCGGCATGTGATTAGGGACCGGCGGAGGGGCGGAGGAGCGGAGCGTTCGTGGATTCCAAATCGAACGATCGCCCGCACGTCCTCAGCCACTAGTGGGGCGGCCATTTCCCTCTACAGGCCCAATCCGGCCCAAATGATCACGCCACGTCTTTAATTTTAGATGTCAAAATCTAGTGGAAAATCTGAAATTTTCAAAACCTGAAGATTATTGTTTTTTTTTGCGATGAGAAGATTATTGTTTGTTTGACTGTATTCCACGATCTATTCTATTATATGCAATGAACCATAAAGACAAATACGTAATAATTATCTCTATCAAAATATAGCAAAACTCCCTCTAGACTAGCTTATGATATTGTAAAATCTAGAGATAAAATATAGGTAATTAGTTTAGCTTTGAATTTATAATTTGGATTCTACGATCTGTCGCTTCATATTTGTTTTAGCTATGTCTCTTCATTTCTATCGTATATCCAATCCGATCATAATGTAACTGAAACTAACTGTCAAAATTTGTAATTTAATTAGGCTGAGCCTAATCTAATCTGAGTCTCCAGTTTGCATAATATAACACAAACCCAATCCAATCCAACCCAACTTTTGATAAATTATGGTCAAATTATGAGATAAATATTTACTCAATTGTCATTCTAGCCCACACGATAGAAGCTAGATTGTAAAATCCAGACAAATAAAATTTGTACAATCCAAATTGCAAACAGAAGTTCAGAGCCCCCAGGAAGAAATAATGCGGCAGCAACCAAGAGATGATGAGAAACAAGAGCCTCGTGTCACTTGGTATTCTTTCATGCAACAATATGCACCTTAAAACATCAGAGCCCAGCCGAACCCGAATCAATCAGATGCTTCTGATTCTATTGACAACATTTGGCACTTAATTATCTATATCAAAATTCTAGTAGACTGACTATTAGATAATCATAACACATCTCCGCTGGCTGGTTCCTAGACAATAATAATCTTGAGCTTCACCTGCAACTGTTCTATTTATCATTTGCCAAAAAGGTAGACCCTCAATTTACAAAGGTTGGATGCACTGAATTTGGAGTAATTAAACAAGCATCGCCCTTCAATGTTATAAGACCAATAAGCTTGGCTATTGAAGAACCACAAAAGATCCTCATTCGGATCTTTGTTTGCAGCCAGTCGACCAACCTATGGAAATGAGTATGATTAAACATATATCAAGAGTAGAATCCTAAGGGAGTAGACAACATTTAAATGAGTACATAGCTTCCAAGCATACAATTACCAATAAAGCACACCAAAATCTTTACTTTAACTCTGATGTTTGCAGCCATCCAAGCTGTCCGGATAGAATATAATTAATATAATTTGTAAGAGCTGAATCCTTAAGGAAAGGACAGTACTGGCATGAGAAAGTACCTTCCATGCATACATCATGAAGAAAGCAACAGTATCTGCTGACCAGACAACAGCGAATGATTTCACAAAGAATGGAATTATGACGTTGACCAAGGGGATTAGGAGAAATAAGTAATTGAGAGCCTCTTTCTCCTTGTTCGAGCAATCACGGGCCCGAAGTGAAGGTATAGCTGCAGATAACACGGGTTATAATTAAGGAAAGGCTTAAATGCAGTACACTATAAAGATCGTAACCGAATCAAAGTACTTTCTAGATGCAAGAAACCAATTTCCTACTGCAACTTTGTCTCAGAGGGCTATTACTGAATTTATTACTCAATACAGGAGCAACTGGTCATTGCCTGTAAAATGTGACTAAATACAGCTGATCAAAACAAGGCCTATTACTGAATTTATAGAACATTATTTAAAACTAATCAATAGAAGCATTGAAGATATGTTGCAATTCATTTAGCAGATGCAATAAAACAAATCCATCAACTTTCTACTCTGAACTGGGGGGGGGGGGGTTGGGGGGCGGCAGAAAGAGCATTTCAGGATGTCACACAGAGAAAAGAAATGTCAGATTCTAGTAGTAGAGAACATGACTTAAAGGGAACACATTGAATAAAGTGTAGACCACAATCTTACTATAAGAACATAACATACAAAACTCTTACTTACTGAACATCCAGATGGACCACATTCCCATCAACCTCCAAATGTCAGGCTCACTTGAAGGGAACACAAGATTGAAGGAAAGGGCTCCGCCGACCAGCATGGAGGCATATCCCTGGACTTCAAAGACCGTGTACAGCACCGTTCCAGGGACAGCAGGGTTCTTTGTTTTCGTAGATGCCCTCGGTGCAAAGGTCGCCGCGGTCTTCTGAACTGCCTGTTCAGGACCATATCACAATGACAATCAGGAACTCTTTCAAATTACAAATGTTTTGCACAAGGTTGGAGAATCACAATTCGCACATGTCATGCATGCGAAGTTACTTGGCTCAATGTACAATCCTAGCTGATATGAAATTCCATCGCTTAGTGGATAAGGTTAAGCTAGCTATATCAGTTCACGCCTGTGCAATCTGGCCATTGATGCTAAAACAGGAACACCACTTATTACACTCCTTAACATTGCAAGTGAGCTCCTGTTACTTGACATGTTTTAGGAAATTATTATTCGGGAGAAATTATAATTCATTACACCTAGGAGGCAACGGAGGCACCGACCTTCTTGAGCTCCTTCTCGATCATGGGATTTACGGGAGGCGTTTGCTTTCCTACCGACGATCCAGACGACGCACCTGCATCTTCGCTGTCACCTTCCTCTCGATTCAAGCTGTCTCCCACGGTAGACGCCTCAGGCGCTACAGCACCAGGAGCACTGTCACCGGGACCCGAACCATCTGTACTCGAGCGCGGTAAGCTGAGCTGCTGCTTGCTCTTGCTCCTCCAGCAGCCTGCGCATCTCCCTGAGAGTGTCGCCGACGGCAACTGCTGCACGGCGGACGCTATCGGCAGAAACGCGCAGTTGGCGCCGCCTCTGAGCAGAAGCATCGTGCCCTGTCAGGCGGACGCAGGGGAGGGGATGGGGAACGGAGGGTCCTCCAGCTTTATCCTCGGCTGCGGCCTTCTCACAGATGACAATACAAGAGTTGCATTACAATCGGTCACAGACAAGACCGACCTGTTATCAGTGAGGAGTAACACGTTTGGGCCTGAGGGCCGTATAAACCTTTCTTCTAGCCCATTGGGCCTTTCGTGGTGTTGCATTGAGCGGCCCACGCGAGCCTTAACTTGGACCGCATTGACGTACCTGCAAACTAATTAGACAGAAGATCGCGCATAGTATGCTTCTGAACCAAAGTAAATACCGGAGATGCTGTAGTAACAACTATATATAACAACTGAAATATCTTAAACCGAACCAGTTGCTTAGGAAAATAGTTGCAGGACACAGCACTTGCCAAACCATCTAAGAGTTTACCCAGGGATAACCAGAGGATTCAGGTTATACCAGACCTGCAGACCATACTGAGCAAAGTCGCAGTAACAAGGCATACTAGAAGGTAGATAGGAGCGCATCATGATCCTTAGCCGACTACCATCTAAATATAAAACAGGCAAGGTTTAGAGCTTCCCACGCTTTTGGCCACTAGGAAAGTCTGCCTTGTCCTGCTTCCTGGCCTTGGCTGCTATCCATGCAGGGTTGTTACAAACAGTCTCCTCAACAATCTTGGGTGGTGCAAAGCTGAAGCTTGAAGCTGTTATGCGGTCTTTGTACTCTGGATGTGCCTCCAGAAACTTTTCTATATCCCCAGAACACCTTGCGCGTTTCCCGTTTGGCATGACATAGTAGGTATCCATTTTTGTGAAGTCGCCCCTCATGATCAATAATCTCTCAGTCTCTGGCGGAGGCTTTGGTATGTCAGGCTTGTCGATGACCCAGACACGGCTGTTGTCATATTCGATGTCGCCAGGTTCATCACAAGAGCAGTCTGGCCTTCTGCTGCAGCACCATGGTTCCTCAGTGAATTTCTCACGAATTTTTTCAAATTCTTCTTTAGTTGGAATTGTTCGCCACTGGTAGCATTTACAGCACTGGACTGCATACAAGCCAACAGAATCCTTTGTTGAACCCCGCTTTTTCTGTCAAATCAAAATATGTTCTTTAGATCATACTAGGAACGGTAAAGAAAAAATGTCTATGTTCTGAACTGAGGATTTAAAACATGAAATACATATAGCAAGAAAATTTGAATCATGAATATATTAGACTAATTGCCCGTTTTTTCCAAGAACCACATTGCGATAAATCTGCTAGTATAACAAGACAAGACGGAATATTTCCGCTACAAGGAAGTCATAGCAAATTTTGCGTACTTATCATGCACATAGTTGGGATCCATTGCATAGAACTAGAACTGAAAGGGCAATGAGAACATGTTTGGTCGAAAGCCTCGATTGCCTGGCAAAAATTGCTGCCTGTGACCTGATTGTAAATTAGTTAGTTTTTGCCTGGTCAGGAAAATTAGATCTTGTGTTGTTTGGTAGGAACTTTGTCCTGAGAAATTTGTTAATCGTTTTACTTTTTTCTCACATAATGTATATGCACCGATAATAACCACCAAAGAAAAAACTCTAGACAATTCAGTGCTGTATATGCTTCAAAGCTCCTAATTGATAGGTGATCCATCACCAATTTTCATCTTAAATGAAAGAAATAAAACATCCCTTAGAAAAAAGGAAAAAGAAGAAAATAACAAAGGGGCAAAAAATGTAAGAAAACAAAGGGAGAAAGAGAATCGATCTGAGGTACAAACAGAGAGGAGAAAGCGACGATGGGTGCCAGGTGCAAGCAATCTGTCCAGTTACTGGTGGGTAGTGACAGTTTGCAATGATCCTACGCTCCACCGTGATCTATCCATGGCGACCATGACATGGGCAGCGCTAATGACAGAAGACACCGAACAAGAGGATAGATATAGCACTGATGCATGGATCTGAGCTTCCACAACCTTTGAGGAGGATAGCTTTGCTCGTAGGGCTGCACTCTATTGGCGACAAGGAGATTGGTTTGCAGATGAAGACGAAGACCCACTACAAGCTTTCGAGTCTGACACAACCATTAACATCCGATTAGAAATCCAGGCAGCACTTACTGATGGCAGCTGCCAGGTGACCAATTCGAGCGCCTGGGCCTGGACGATCTGCCTGTGCCAAGGAAACCAGGCCTCCAACCAAACAAGATATAGGCAGGTCTCCAGCACCTCTTCACCCAAGCAATTTCTTCTCAGGCCTGCAACGAGACCTCGAATGCAATTTAAAAGAGTGGAATTCCACATTTTGTCCTTGTGTTATACTAGTACATAGAAGAGATCTAAAATAGCTCCATAAACAACAGTAGTGTATAAAGCTACAAATAACTTTCATCTACCAAGATGTCCATTGTTCTTGTTCTGCTAGAATCTGTTCAAATTCCCCTACTCCCATTTGTGCATTTACAGTGGATAGTACAAAATACAAAATGTACACAAACTGTATAAAATGCAAACAAAGCAAATAATGGATCTGTTGCAAAAGAATACTTAATTAATTTCACGGTAACTGTAGTTTTTAGCTGAACAGCCACATCCTACATGTTGTCTTCAGCGACATCTAAGGCAGCCGTTTTTTATGTTTAAGTTAAATATCCATTATTCTTTGGCTGTATAGTGCTGTCACGGTTGTTCACTGCCACCACAAATATCCTCTCTACCATTTAAACATGTTCAAACAGCTGTTTATAACCGTTTAGGAAGACATTGACAATGGTATACATTTTTCTTTAAATAAAAAAAATAAAACGCTATATCCCTGCAAGCAGGAACTCTTTGATTTTCATGACTTCCCCAAGTGATTTAGACTATATAATATCATTTGGTTTATTTGACACCATATGAAATGCTATTGGACATATTTTATCAAGTTTTTGAGCATACTTGGTTACAAATCTTAATCCAATGAATAACATAAACTTATTTGTTGACAGCCCCTAACCTCCTATAACATAAAATTAGTATAGATGTTAAGGCTACCATATGCACCAACGCAAACCAAAGGCATTTTTTGCTGCAGTAAATTCAGCTTAAGAGATACGTGAAGCTAAAACTCTAAAAGTGATATGTGAAGCTGTCTGATCCCAAACTATTTAGCTGATTAGCATCAAATTGGCACAAATATTTTCATAATATTGTATTACCCTTCAACAAATTGACAGAATCCTAGATCAATAATGGTCGTCTAGAAACTAACAATGCAGCCAACATTTCAAGCATCAGTGAGTTTAGGATACCACTGGACCTGCTACTGCTACGATCTGGAGCGGACAACAAACCAAAAACACTCGAAATCCAAGAAACAGTCGCAGCCAATCGCTACAAGAATCACCCTATGACCGACCCAATGAACGTCCGATCGTGATGCGTCCGACAGCAAACATTGATCTACATACATCAACAACCCGGGGGTGGTGGGACAAATCCACCAAATAAGGGTTCCAGCGATCTTTGTGAGGCAAGACAGACCTGGGAGCCGGTGGAGGGGGGCGAATCCGCCGCAGAAGAGGGCACCATGTCGACGGCGAGGTGGCCGTTAGGGGTGGAGGGGGGTGGAGGGGTCACGGCGCTGTCATCGATGCGCATGGGTTGGGGGCGTTGGGAATTGGGGATTGGAGAGAGGCGAGCTGCCGGGGTGATGATAAGGGGGGAGGGTTTTTCGGCGTGGGAGAAGTACGGCAGTCCTTCAATCCCATCTATCACCGTTGTTAATACTTGCTACTAATTATAAAATGGAAATGAAAGGGTCTGTCTACCCAGCACCCGAATGTTTTAACATTCTTAACACACGGTTTTTTCGTCCAGCACTTGAGTGTTTTTAACGTTCTCAACGCACGATTTTTTTAATCATACAATCATCAATGTTTTCTTTATCTTTAGCCCAAATCAAGGAACATCCACGACATAGTGAGTCGTCCCCGATGATGCGAAACTTCGGATAGACCCTAATTCATCTCACCGCCTCCAGCCCACCCCTCCCCGCCGCCTCTCTTTGTCGTCATAGCCATGCTCATCCCTACCCAAACCACGCTTAACAGTCGTCCTATTGCCACCACCAGCTTGCCGCCCAGCCCACCAACCACACACCACCACTGGACCGACCTTCCACCCCGAATCCCCTCTTATAAGATCGTCAGAGTCTAGTAATCCGCAATCCCAAACCCTAACTCTGTAAATCGAAGCACTAACTTCATTGGAGCAACGTTTGATCCTTGCCGGAGTTGAAAAAGATGAAGTTAGTTATTAGTATAGTGCACCGTGTGAATTTTGAGTGGGAGAAAAATTCCGAGTGTTGGAAAGAGGTAAATCACTCAATTGTCATTTAACATTTTCCAATTAAACTCAATTATTTATTTCAATCAACGCCGTGCTTTATAAGGAAGCGCGCGCGGAATGTGGCGACAGTGCAGACGATGCTGCATGGTGGCGAGGACGCTGGAGGTGGTTATCAACAACAGTGGTGGAGCCGGATGGATGCAGGTGGTGGGGCGCGGCGTGAGGGCCAGGAGAGGTGGTCGTCAGTGGTATTCGAGTGTTGGAAGAAGGTAAATCACTCAAGTGCCATTTAGCATTTTCAATTAAACTCAATTAATTGTTTCAATCAATGCCGCGCCTTATAAGGAAACGTGCGTGGAAGGTGGCGACAGTGCAGACGGTGTTGTACGGTGGCGAGGAAGCGGGAGGCAGTTATCGACGACAGTGATGGAGCCGGATGGGTGCGGGTTGTGGGGCGCGTCGTGAAGGCCACGATAGGTGGTCATTGGTGGTGGAGAAGGTCGCCGACTTAGGGTTGTGAAGTTGTCTAGTGCCCTTCATCGGCGGACATGAAAATAGGTGGCGGAAGCGCGGCGTGGCAAAGACGACATTGAACGGGCCGCTACTTTTTCAGCCAATTGCAAAGTAGACGGTTCTATTACTAATTGGATTTGATCTTCAATCTCAGCCTAACCATCAACCTTTATCGTTCAACTTTTTAATAGAAGGAGAGTGTCCAATCATAATCGGTTGGGTTAGTAGAGAAAAGTTTTACGTACTAGGGGAGACATCTTGTCAACGTGATTCCTTCCCATCTTCTGTTGAGCCCGCCGAGCCGCCATCCTCATCACCACTGGTTTCATCGTTCGAGCTTCGTCACTATCGTTGTCCACCAGATCTGCTAAGAGAGAGAGAGAGAGGAGACCGGGCTATGTGGAAAGAATGAGAGAGGAGGGGTAAAAGGGAAAGTGAGGGGGAAGGGGAAAGGAGGTTGGATGACGTCAAGCATTGATCCATAAATTGAGAATATTTTTAGTGAATTCTTAAAATACTTCTCCCTACTAAATTAAAAGGTAACATCAATATTAGTTTATTAAGGATAAAATATTAGAAAAATGTTAGATGTGATGTTACTACAGCAGTCGCGTACGATTTCTCCAAATCATTTTCGGTTTGAAGGATGATCCACATATTGGACTTTGCTGACTGTACACGCGATTGGATAGGGAGCCAACAACAATCTATGACTCACATACACACAAAGAGAGTCCAACTAAAATCTATCTAAATTTATGCTAAAAAATTATCCAAAACGAGATCCCCACGGACACAACACATAGATGAATTGAAAGAGTAGTACATCAATAGTTGTAAAGGATTTTAAAAATCTTGACCTTGAATTTATCCGTTTGACGGAAGTGAAGGGAGATAAACATGGAGAGAGAAGATATTTCATTTCGAGGAGAGGGGAAGGATGCTTAAACAATTCCTCGTCAAGGTGTCGAGAGAGAGCAAACGCTGAAACAAATAAAGAGAAGAAATGAGGAATTTGGAGCGCACAATTTTATCTATATTATAAAGATTAAGTTACATACTATCTAGTTGTCGTCCTACGATCAGTATACCCTTTCATTGTTATTGGTGATATTAAGTGTATCTATTTAATATATGGAAATAGCCTAATTTTGAGGTATAAGCTAGTGTTTTATTATTATATAATTTGATATATTACATATAACGTTTTTGTGAGACCATACTGCAGAAACAGGTAAGAAAAGGCTTATATTGTGAAAATGGGCCAATCACTAAAGAGTAAAAGCTCACTTGAAGCTCAAACGCGTCAAAGATGAAATTCTCGGATGGAAACCACCATAAAAGAGTTCCTACACAATAGGGTCCAAAAGAAAAGACGTGAAGAAACTTAGAAGTATAAGGGTCCGTGCCGATCGGCACGTCCCTGCCTCCCGCCCTTATAAATATATGGCCCTAGGCCTCGGTCACGCCAACAATCTAAAGGATGAAATATAATAGAATAAGACAAAAATCGACGAGTTAACCACAAGCGGTGGGTCGAGAGCCACCTGGGTTTACCCGGAGTATTGTACTCTTGTTGCCAAGGATAGATTAGCGACCTAGCTAAACGATCAATCTTCAGATTGATGTTTGGGGTCCTAAACTATTGAGCTGCATTGTACACCTTCATGTAGGCTACCGTCAAGGTAAATTATACATGAGATCTTATTTATATCTTATCGTTTTGGCTATGTTGCTCTTTGTATCTTGGTTCTAATATTTTGCATGAGCTTCATGATGTTTGCTTGATTCTGGGTCAAGAATTTAGAGTAGAACCTAATCATGGTGATTAGGGTTCCATCTCGAAAATAGTGTAAGGAGATAGTTGTGATAGGTCGACGATTTTATAGGATAGATCTGTGGTTCTACAGGATTGCATGGGTGTACGACTGAGTTTGAGCCGTGAGTAACATGATTTGCCTTTCGACAAAGCGTAGTTGTGCAGGTATGAAGTAGGCATCCTATGTAGGATAGGTGTTGAGTGTTGCCGTGATAGACCAGTGCCAAGTGCAATACTGTAGCAAAACATTCAATCATGGCAAAGTTATCTTTACTGATAGATTTATCTTGGTTTAAAACGTAACTAGCAGTTATTTAGATAAGACTTAGCTTAGCTTTAGGCTACTCGTCGACCTGTTTGTTTTACCTATTAGTCCCACGTTCATATCATTAAATAACATACCTGTGTTGATCGACGCACCATTTTGTTTCACGTTTTGCGCCAAGACAAAATATATAGATTTTCTGTTAATTATTTTCTAATTTTAAACATTGTGGTTCTTTGTGGACTCAATATAAATTTTGGAATGCTGTAAGAAAAAAAAGCTACAACATCACCATTAACTTGTTGTATACGAATTGTGATGCTAACTTAGACCAACAATCATAGCTCTTATATATATATTGTTTGATTCATCATCATGTATGTATATAGGATCAGGCCTTGCAATGTCTTTTTCAATGCTTTATGTTTGAATGCTTCTGACGAAGCTTTTCAATGAACCGCCAGTACTTTTTTAAAAAAACAATAGAGATTTCATCATTTAAATAAGTTGGGGAAACATATTTTTATTTAAAAAATACAAATTTGGGCACATCTGTCTAAGAACAGAAATTGTGTCATATAAACATATTTGTCTAAGCAACAAGCATAGATGTTCACGGTTTGTACAACTCAAACATAATGGTTCATCCATTGAAGAAAACACAACTGAACAATCCTAATTACATGTCTTGTGCGGCCACCATCTTTGGATAGCACGAATGAATGCCTAGCTGCATTGCTCGAGCCAGGAGTACCGCGTAGCATATGGGCGGTAGGTCATCTGGACGCAGCGAGCAACGAGGTGAGGCAGGTGAAGTGCTCACATGACACAAACGGGCAGTGGGCAATGAGTGTCCAATTCGTTTTATCTGCATGTGTTACATGAACTGTACACACTTTGGAATATGTGAATTTTTACATGAACTGTACAAGATTTAACAGAAAAAACATAACTACATAAGACTCGAGAATATTTCCTCCATTTCTCTTATATGTTTGTGCGGCACCTTGGCAATTTTTTTCTACCATCACCGATGCCATACAAGAATTTTCTACACCTCGGCAAACAATTATGCAACTGAAAACTCCAGAAGCTACAGTTTCACTAGCAACTGAACACAAGAAGAAATCACCGAGCAGAAGGAATGTAAGTGCTTTGGTTAAGGAAACAGGTAACCACCACTTTATTCAATTTCTCTTCGTCATCATCGCTGTTTGACATACATTACCATGGCAATTCAAGGGAAATGCAGAAAAGCACAAAGTAACTACGTATTTGTTACGCTGCAAGATTTTCTAGCGATCCATGGATCTGTCTCATTAATCTCCACCAGATGCACCAACAGCAGTCCGGTTGCTGATGAGGCGGAGCCCTCAGACGACGACATGAGCTGCAGCTAGTCTGGCGATCGGCACCCTGCAAGAGGTACACGTAGAACAGTTACAACTGAACAATAATCAAAACGAAATTCTGATAATCACTTAGCCTCTCAGCCAACCTGAAAGGGGAGCAAGAAACATAATCCAGCCCGGTTTTTGCAAAGAAAGCAACTGATGATGGCTCCCCACCATGTTCGCCACAAACGCCCACCTGATTACAAACAAGACCATACAATCGATCAAGCAGTGATTTCTATGAGAAGGATGAGTGTGTACAATTGTCACGACTAACCTTCAGGGTAGGCCTAGTTTTGCGGCCCCTCTCTGTAGCAAACTTAACTAGCTCGCCCACTCCTCTCTGATCAAGTACCTGGCATGTTTATCACCAATCAATACGTGAGTTACCAGATAAATTTTTTCCCAAGCATGCAGGTACTTTAAAAGGCCAAGAAGGACATGCAGAATGCTTAGAAGACATGAGATGCTCACATCTGTAAATGATAGAAACAAAGAACATGAGATGCTATCTTTACCTCAAAGGGGTCATGTTGGAGGATACCCTGAGCTAGATAAATAGGTAGAAACTTTCCCACATCATCCCTGCTGTAACCAAACGTCATCTGTGTAAGGTCGTTTGTCCCAAAAGAGAAGAATTCAGCCTGTTCTGCTATCTGCCAGGTTGTTAAAACCAAACAATAATGTTAGACTATTGGAGAAATGTATACTGATCTTCTTATTTGCACTTAGAATACTGATATCGTCACTGGTTACTCACGCCTGCTAATTCCATAAAAGACTAGTTCAAGTAAGAAGTGGTCTATAAGCTAAACGAAAACAAAGTATTACAAGATTTTTCCTGAAATAAGAGAAACATCAGCTGTCGCTTACCTCATCAGCCACTAGAGCTGCTCTGGGAATTTCAATCATTGTTCCAACTTTGTAGCCAATGGTTTTGCCCATAGCAGTGAAAACTTTGTCAGCGATTTGACGAATAAGAGCCACTTGATGTCCCAGTTCCTGGAAATTAAATATCAGATACCTTAATAAAAAAAAATCAATTGAATCTTTAAAAACTGGAATATAGGGTATACAAATTTCAAGAAAATAAAGTTGGTGGAAGAAAAATTAGCTGCAGCAGAATAGATGCTTCCACATGTGGTGTATAAGTTCAGAATCTTATTTAGGCATATGCAATTTTTCCATCATGAATGTTATAATCTTTGAACCAAATGAACTGCACAGACAAATAATGAAGGAAACATACATACCTGAGGTGTTCCAACAAGAGGAACCATTATCTCTGGAAAAACTTGGACACCCTGGTTGCTCATCGTTATAGCAGCTTCAAAGATGGCACGGGTTTGCATTTCTGTTAATTCAGGATATGATATACCAAGCCTGAAATAAATAGTTACAACATTATTCAAGGTATAATTAATGTACTAATTGTTACAAAATAATGTAGGCATAAGAAGACCAAATGGATCAGGGAGTGGGGAAAAATAACTTAAAACTAATATAATAAAAACCAACCTGCATCCACGGAAACCAAGCATAGGATTTACTTCTGAAAGTTTTTCTATTCTTGCAAGAGCATCCTCCTGATTAGATCCGGTTTCTAAACATAATTCATGAACAATTTCCTCAATATTCCCTTCTGGAAGAAACTCATGAAGAGGAGGATCCAGCAATCGAATAGTTACTGGAAGCCCTGAAATTGCAAATATAGATGTTTAAACCAATCCTGCATTATAAACAAAAATCTGAGACTAATTATAATTTATGCTGGATGAGTCATCGAACCTCTGGCAATTATATTTGACATGTTTCCACAAATCATGTTCCACATCCCATACTACTTAAAGAGAGAACCAATCATAAAGAATCGTACGCTGCTAATGACATAATTGTGGCCAAATAGTATGCAATAGCTATTCTTCACAAGAAAAAAAACAACAACATATTGATAAAATTTATCATAAAATTATTTTGAATAACAATCTATCAAATCAACAGCCAACATTCATTTGAGAAAGCTCTTCAGTTCTACGATAATGTATGTATAATTTCTTAAAAGATAAAGAATGTACATTTTTAAAAGGTAAAGCATTAATGAAAACGCAGTGTTATTACATACCATCCATAGCACGAAAAATGCCTTCAAAGTCAGATCTCTGATAAGGCAAAAGGTGATCTAGTGCCTTTTGTCTTAGTTCCACAGTAGGAGCCATGATCATCTGCCTCACAGCCTTAATCCTCTCATCTGAAGCAAAGAACTGCCAACGTACAGAAAAACGAGAACATAGATTAGTTTTCTGTAACAGTATACTTGCATCTTAAAATTTAGCTGTAACTGCCAACTTGATAAAGAAATTCCGATTCCCAAGTATCCTAGCCAGGAAGTAGAATAATAACTTAGTCATAAATAGATACCATGTGTTCCGTCCGGCATAATCCAATTCCTTCCGCCCCATTGTCTCGAGCTGCTAACGCATCCTCAGGGGTATCTGCATTAGCCATAACCTAGGTAGGACAAGGAACATATACGCACTAAGCATTTTCCTATTGAAACTGCATTAGTTGATTTCAACTTGAAAATTTCCTTGTTTCTAAGTGTTACCTTCAGTTGCCTAACTTCATCCACCCAGGACATGAAAGTTCCCAAATCACCACTGAGAGCTGGTGGAGCAAGTGGCTGCTTCCCGAGAATAACTTCACCAGTTGATCCGTTCAGTGACAGCCAGTCACCTTCTTGCAGCAGTTTCTCTCCTATCAGTACTGTCTGTACATACAGATACAGTAGCAAAGTAAAGCATGTGCCAAAACTATCGTTCTAAGAGAACATTTGTTGGTGCAAAAAAAAAAAAAAGAACAGGCCAATCACCTTTTCGGCATCATGTACACGGACACTTGAACATCCTGAGACACAACATTTTCCCCACCCACGTGCTACAACAGCGGCATGAGAGGTCATACCACCTCTTGCTGTTAGAATTCCAGCAGATGCGTGCATGCCACCAACATCCTCAGGGCTGGTCTCTGTCCTCACCTATATTCACAAAAGACAAAAAAATTCTCATGATAAAGAACTAAAAAGGGAAGCCCGGTGTACGTAGTTCCCGCTTGGGCAGGGTCTGACCACTTTGGGTTTTTTGTATGTAGCCGTTTCCTGCATTTCTGCAAGATTCGAACCCGTGACCTCATAGTCAAAGGAAACAGCTTACCGCTGCTCCAGGGCACACCTTCTCATGATAAAAAGAAAAAAGAACACTAAAGGGAAACAATAAGGAGATTTCCATATGCATTCAGAAAATATCTGTTGCGATAAATGTTTTTTTTGCCCTGCACACAACTTTTATACATTAAAAGGAAATGAAAAAAAAAAATTGCTAGCACACATATGTACCAGAATAGCAGCTTTCCCTTGGGCATGCCAAGCTTCAGCATCCTCAGCAGTAAATACAATTTGGCCAACAGCAGCACCAGGTGATGCCGGTAAGCCCGTGGCAATAACTTGCTCTTTGTATGCGGATGGGTTCTCAAACTGGTTCATAAAACAAGAATAACATAATGGAGTTACACATTGGCACTAATTCAGCTGTAAACTGAATTCATGTTAGCATGTCCCATCCTATTTGAGAAACTAGCAAGCAAACAAAGGCTAAAATAAAAACCACAAGAAGCAACATTTATGAGGTCATGTTTCCTGTTTATTATAAATTACAATCAATAGGGGGTGCGCCCCCTCCTGTTACCTAAACAAAATAACAATTGTGTGGTTAAAAATGGGACTTATTGATAGAAATTGTGTAACAGTTGAAGATGTGTGAAACAAAATCTGAAACATTCCATGATTGTGTTTATGGAAATTTCACTTGATCAATCTTGATGCTCAGTATTTATTACTAATGAAATTGGATTTTGCTCGTAGGTCAGAAACTGAAGGGCTACATGGTTGTGAAAGAGCTGCAGCCTGTATACCAAGTGCAATAATGAGGGAAAAAAGAACATGCACAGACTGGCCTCGGTAGATTGAATATATTCTCAGCATTAGTTATAGATAAGAACACAAATACATTGTTTCTTCTTAACAAATGCATACTCAGACCAGTGATTTGGTTCTTCTATGACATCAATGGTTTATTCACAGTGTTTGTGCTTAAAAGAAAGATGGCATGGTTATTTTATTCTGCCATGGAATAAGAGAGATGTTAAGATTTAAGAATGCTTCAGGTTACTGTAACCTGGTTACATGTATTCATGGCCAAGTATATACCTGAGGATGAAGCAGCTGGTCGAGGTGGCCTGGTTCCACCATCTTAATTGCGGCACGGCGATCAACAAGACCCTCATTCACCATGTCCACAGCAATCTTCACGGCACCTTTGCCTGTGCGTTTACCTGATCTGCATTGTAACATCCACAGCCTATTTTCTTGAACAGTAAATTCAATATCCTGCATCATACATAAAAACGGAAGTATGTGTTAGTCAGTGCCTGTAATAGAAAAGCAGCTAAAATATATAGAACACAAGTAGAGCAACATCAGGATTCAAGTGCCTTGTATGGAAAGTTATTGATGAAATAATGCTTGGATAATGCAAGCGACTGTGCAGCAATTTTAAGGGCGAAAATGCAACAATATATGGTACCATCATATCCTTATAGTGACTCTCCAGTATTTTGCAGTTCTCAACAAGCTCTGCATACGCCTCAGGCAGTTGGTCCCTCATGGCATTAATATCTTCTGGGGTTCTAATTCCAGCAACCACGTCTTCACCCTGAATAAGACGCAGGTCACATCATGCAAATTCACTGAGTTCACTACCTTAATGTTGATATATATATGCAATACGACATTTCGCATCGAATGAGGTAGCATAAACCATGTCATACCTGAGCATTCACAAGGTACTCGCCATAAAGCTTCTTCTCTCCAGTGCTAGGATTTCTAGTGAAGAGGACACCAGTACCAGAAGTGTTTCCCATGTTGCCAAACACCATGCACTGCACGTTAACAGCCGTGCCCCTCAGCCCGGTGATCTGGTTAATGCTCCTGTACTTCTTTGCCCTTGGACTGTCCCAGGAGTCAAACACAGCCAACACCGCTAGTTCAAGTTGCTTCCTCGGATCTACAAGACAACAGTGTAACTTATCACATACACAGAGATTTCAATATGAAGAAACAGAGCTTTAATTTAGCCACATTATATAGTAATACAGGGTGAAATTATATAAGCATACCTGACGGAAATTGCTCCCCTTTAGCTTCCACATACACATCCTTGTACTGACCCACTAGTTCTTTGAGATTAGTGGCGGACAGGTCGATGTCGTTCTTCAACCCCTTGGCTGCCTTCATGGCTTCAAGCTTCTCCTCGAACAATGCATGGGGGATGCCCATAACCTGGCAAAGGAAGGCTCCCGTAAGAGAGAATAATCTCGGCACTAGGCACAAACAAAAATCTGAACACAAGTTTAGATAAACTGAACCCAGAACCCCTTCCAATTCCATGTGAGAAACGCCTACCACAAGATGCAACGCAAATCAATTTCTTGTAAATTGAACCTGAGTTCAATCGAGTCTATTTTGCCTAGACAGACAAATAATAAAGCCAGCAATCCATTCATTTCCAAGTACTACCCAAACAGCACCTTATATACTAAAAAGACTGCTAACTGCTCCTTCTATTACCAGGGCGCCGCGTCTGTAAGGATCGAAACGGATATAGCCGTAGGGTTCCGGTTCCAGTATCCATAGAGCATACAAGAGCAGGCTGCACGGGAGTGTCCTCCGCGCACAAGCTCCATGCGGCCACCTCGCCGGCTGCCGCGTTCGGCGGTGAACCGCCGAGCTGAGCAGACATTGGGGAAGAGCCAGAGAGATAGGGTCAGAGGGAGTGGAGCCGTCGACCGAGCCCGACTTGGTCGGTTCAGCTCATGGACCAGGACCGGACGGTGCGAGACAAAGGTAATGGACCGTTGCAGGTGAGGTGACCGACTAAACGTAAATGAACTTTCGTACGCTAAGCCGTTCTTTGCAATATACGAATATCAAATCATAGGATGATACAGTACATAGTTTAATTTTATTTTATTTTTTGAATCGAATTTTTCCACTTCTATTTTAAACAAAAACGGAAGTCAAAAACAGATAAGTATGAAATCAATTGACGGGGGAGACTGACTCGGCCTCCCCCAACCCTAAATAGTTTAATTTTATAAAAACACAGAATGTAACAAATATTCCTGTTTCTAGCTAAATAGAGAAGGCTTAACCGTGGAGCACGCTATCTTTACAATAATGTCAATAAAATTAGTTAATTTGTTGAAACAATAGTTCTTTGTTGTTTCGTCGTGTCATGAAATGAAAACTAATTATAATTTTCTCTCGGTACCAGATGGCAGTACCTTCTATGCTGAGTCCTTGTCTTGAAGTCTGAACTACATACACGGGACAAACCAGCTTCGCTAATACTTCCTCCAGGTTCGAAAAGAAATTTATTTAGGATAATGATATGGTCTTCAAAGTGTAACTTTGACTCTAATTTTTTATAAATTATTAATTAAAAATAATATATGAATACTTTTATGAAAATATTTTTAAAGGTAGATATATTCATATGATTTTTATCTTTTCAAACTTAACAACTTAAAAATTATTCATGATTTATATTCTTAATATTTGACTAAAATCTTGTCCTGAACGAGTTTCTTTACCAACCTTAAAGAAGTACTATGTTTCAACTTCTATAGACTGGGGTATATACGGTCCAAAAGAAGTTAGGAAACTAGTACTAATTGTTTCATCGGGTTAAACGTGGTATAAGGTCCAAAGAAGAAATCATTTTTCTTGTCTCCTCCTTGGAGAGAAGAGTGACAAACTCTGGTGGCAATAATGACAGACGTCGCCCTCATCGGTGATTCAGTCCGGCAAGAAGACTATATGTGCCGTATACATGTATACTCTGAAAACAACTTTTATTAGATTTGCTGTGTATATGAATGTACATTTATAATTTGTTAACAAAAAATTAGTATCTGATAGAAACAATGTCCTCACTGTGTTTTTCTCTTGAAGTCAATTTGTTTCTTCCCTTCAACTTGCACTATTTTTTTTTTCCGAACGAAACTATTCCTCAAATTTTGGACCTTGTATATTTGGCGACCAATCATTTTACTGGTTAACTCCAATGCTTCAGAATGCGGCGTATTCCAATAGTCTCTCCCACCGCCCACACGTCTCGGGTAACCCAAGAAAACCTGCGCTTCTCCTACCTGGGAACCAGCCAAAGATCACCGTCACCCACCACGCCGAGCCCACCGCGCGTGCAAAGTACAGCGGCGAGCCAACGCCTCGGCCTCGCCATCTGACGCGGCCGGAGGCGCCGGACATACTAGCGTTTTTGTCAACCACGGCAACGGGCGACGAACGACAGAGCGCCCCGACCCGATCGGTATCTCATCGGTGCGCGCGCAAAACCAATTGAGCTGCAGAAGAACTAGCCTAGTAGCTTGCTATAGGCGCCGGACGAGCGGGTGGCGTGAGGTTGGAGCAACTGAGTCAGCGACGTGGCAGAGAGTACTCACGACGTTGCCGAACATGTCGAGGAAGCGGCGGAACGAGTCGTAGGCGAACCGGTCGCCGCTCTTGGCCGCCAGCCCCGCCGCCACCTCGTCGTTGAGACCCAGGTTCAGCACCGTGTCCATCATACCGGGCATCGACACCTGCAAAAGGGGTCAATCGGTCGGTCACGAGACGAACCAGAGCGTGAGTGAGGTCGATCGCCGGCGGGCAAACGAGCCGCCGGCGATCGAGAACGAGGAGGACACGCACCGCGGCGCCGGAACGGACGGAGAGGAGGAGCGGGCTCTGCGGGTCGCCGAGGCGCGCGCCCATGTACTCCTCAACCCACCGCAGGCCGTCGACGATCTCCTCCCACAGCCCGGGGGGCAGCGCCTGCCCGGCCTCCTGGTACTGCTGGCACGCCTCCGTCGACACCGTGAACCCCGGCGGCACCGACAGCCCGATGCTCGCCATCTCCGCCAGGTTCGCGCCCTTCCCACCGAGCTGCAAACAACAGCGCCAAGACGAAGGGATCGATCGGTGACGCACGGAACAATGAAGAACATCAATGCAGAGACGCCATGATCATCACCATTTCTACAGAGAAGATTATAACATCTGCACTGTCCAGCTTAATTAGCTTAACTTACCAGGTCCTTCATGGTCTTGTTGCCCTCGCTCTTGCCCTTGCCGAAGTGGAACACCCTCTGCTGCACGTGCTGGCATTGCGCCGGAGCCATCAGAGATCACAAACAGTGATCGATAATTAACCGGTACTAGCTCTGGCTGAGTGCGCTCGAGCCGAGCTTTATGAAGCTTGGGTGCGGTGGCGTTGATGGAGGGACGGCCCGGCCTCCATTTATAGCCAGGCTTAGTCGGGCGCCGTGAATGGTATGGCGCCGATGTGACCTGCAGAGGCACGTCACCACGCGAGGCGGCGCATGTGAGGGAACGGCTCCATCCGGGAATGAGACCGGGCAGAGGCTGGTGACACGGAGGACTGGTACAACTCACTCTGTTTCGATCAAACATGAACGACACCATCTCACTTGTTCGATCCACGCAGAAAGCTCTAAAACTGAATTTGTCACGTCCCTGTATTCAAGACACGTACAGTGCAAGCGCCGTCATCCAGTGGCAGAGGCAGAAATCAACCTTTGAGAGGGAAATTTTGCATAGCGATGAGACCAACATTATCTTTGTTTTTAAGAAATTTCTATCATGTTTAAATGAGGAAGTGCATCAAGCACAAACTAAGCTTACCTCGTATGGATATGCTTCTTGTGGTGGAACCATCCCACTCAGATTTAGCATAAGTGTAGTATTTATAGGTAGATTTGTTATAGGTATTCATATGTCTAAGTTTTTTAGAAAAAGAAAAATAAGTTTCATCAAGTACATGAAACGTATCATGGCTTACTCATCTTAGGGTGATTCAACCTAAAATTATTGCAAAGTTTTCACTATGGGTACTATCTATCCTATAGAAAGCATGCACTTAAACCAAATACATTTGTGCATCGTATATATCGATATTTGCATCGATGTTTCATATGGTAAAAATGAAGAAGAAGAAGAAGAAGTGCATCTAGCACGGTCGAGCCCCAATTCTTACCTCACTATAATCAACGTAACCCGAAATAGAATGCTCTCATGGGGAAAATAAAAGCATATGATAAGTTTTTTTTATCAAAATAAATATATTAAGTAACTAAATCTATCTTACACGTTGCTTAACAGGTAGACTGACCTTCAACTAACCACACGACGACTTGTACTCTTTTCAAGCATACTAAGCAAACTCATGAGCCAATAAAAATTTTTTCCCTCTTCACACCTACTACCGTAAAATCTTAGAGTCTCATCTTTAGCCTTTTAATGTCTTGGATGAATGACTAACATAATGATCTCTCACTGTATTCTCAGCATAATGCAGTGATGTAGAAAGCACAATCCATTTACAAAATAACAGGTCATATCACTTCAATATGTAATAATTTTGAAGACTTTGTTGAAAAATAGGGTGAACTATATCCATCACTATGTAAACTTATTGCGGTTTCTTTTGTGCACATCGTCTGTGTCCCTGTGCTCGTGATCTGTGCCAATCGGTGTGCCCAGATATATTGAAGACATTGCCCTCATCCGCACGAAAGACGTTGGATGTATTTAGTTTTTGCTAATAGTAGAAATCAGTATCACTATTTAATAACTATTTATCTCTTTCAATTAATATCATACTAAGTGTTAAATTTGTTGAGATAACATTTATTGTCTCAATACTCAAATGACATTCGTACTAAGACAGACTTTAACACTATGAAAATTGTTAGCAAAATAAATTTTAATTTTTTTGTGAAATAGAGAAACAAAATAAAAAACTACGATATGTTGTTGGCTATTGGAGATGAATACTTTTTGGAATTCTAACCTACGACATTAAAACATATTCAACATAATATTTGGCATAGAATTTCTCATCTCAGCTCGTGTGGTTGCTTATATAGAATAAATGGTTACATTATACATATGATAAAGTTTTGCCGAGCATGTCTAGGAGTTATATAATTAAAATATAGCATAAATCAATTTTTTTAAGAAACAACGTAAATCGAATCATAGAAAATATGGTTAAAAACAAATCTTTTACACAGATATCTTAAGTCAGTCTCAACTTTGAGAGCTCTTTAAATCTTTCTCATATCTATGTACAATACAATAGAGAAAAAAAAAATCAAAGGCTCCATCAATTTCACTATTTAATATAGTTCTTGGGGAGAGGCTAAATTTTTGATTTTTTAAAAAAATTTAGACTCCTAAAAAGCTTTTAAGGACTATTTTTAAAATAGCTCTTATAGATGCTCTAAGATGAAAGACAGAAGGTACGTTGCCCCCTTTGGCTTTGCCCACATCCTGAGCATACACGGCAGGGCATGGCTACAAAGATCGATAGTCGCATGCGTTTCCTGTTTTCACGGTGGATAATTATAAGGTTACTTCACATTAAGCGTTGCATGTTGTGTGTGGAGAGCCATTTTAGCTCGTTGTGACTTGTGAGTACAACGTACGGCAAGCAACATTCACTACACGATATTACAAATTTCCTGCAGAATTTTAAAAAGTGTTCATGGCTTTATTTGTACTTTGAACAACTTCTCAAACAGCCGGGATTTCCTTAGTTGAATTAGAAAAAACAAAACACTCGAAAAATGTTTAACTAGACCAGAACAACACGTAAAATTTGACAAACTCGTATGAAAATTACACCTAGTTTTTTCTAAGCAAAAAAATTACACCTAGTTTTAAATTGTCAGCTTTCGCTGTCAACTTTTAAACACACGGGTACTTTTGGTTTACCAGAGAGATAAGGTCGGAGAGGAGCCGACGACCGTGGAGCACATGCCGTGCAAACGCAACGGATAAGTGATGATGTGTCTCGTGGCAGGATGGTTCCGCGTTGCGTGCGCGGCGGGATTGTTATGGGCTTGCTCGCAGCAGCAGCTCAGCTACACGTTCGTCACCTCGCCCTCTCCCTCATCTACGCACGGATATGGCCGGGACGCCGGGGGGGGCTCTGCGTACCATCCGATTGGATGCCACGTGAGTTGCAGTTTGGATAGCCACAGAAAAGAAATTGAAAATTTCGAAGAGAGTCATCAGGCCCAAGCGATCTCCCTCTGTCTAAACAAGCATTTTTGTAAGCCACAAATCAAAGCGAGAGGTCCTGGTCTATTATGATTGATTCCTCTTTGGCTCTTTGTTTTCTTACTATTTAGATAACGGAACAAAGGTGGTTGATTCCTCTTTTTAAGATGAGGAGCAATTTGCCCTCGTCGTCACCCAGAAAACTGAATCTATCAATTTTCAATCATCAATCAATCAATCAATCAATAGTGTAACTGCGAAACACACCAATGTGCGTTGGACGAGCTGTAGCGTTCAGTTAGAATCACACACGTACGGTCAAGGTGTGGTGAACCGATAAGGCGTAGGTGAGCGCAAGCAAACTCACGAGTCACGACTACATCTTTCTCAAGTACAGTCAATAGATTCTACTTTTGCTTAATTCGAAATAACATCAAGTTCTCCTGAAATTTCGGAAAGAAATCGTGACCGCGTGGTAGTAGACCTGATGAAAGCAACCAGGCACGGAATGGCAAGCACACAAGAGACGCACACACCAGCAAATACGATTTGCGGAAACTTGAGAACTACAAAGGCCATCTGTAAAACCAAGTTAACCCGCTGAACAACACGACGAGCTGGAACTGACGAGCGCATTGCATGGAACGGCCGGCCGGTGAAGCGTCTTGCAGTTGCGACCACGCTGCAGCGGTGTTCGTTCCGGCCCGGCTGGTTCCGGCCGTGCGCCGGTCCGCGCCGCGACAACTCTGGCCTCATCCGGGTTGGTCTCTCGGTAGCGGCACTGCACGCGCGCCTCGCAATCCCGTGGGCGCGCACGGCCGCCGGTGGTATTCCGCTGCCGCCGCGGCTCCATCCAGTACTGCAGGTCGTCATGGCGTTAGCACGCGACAAGGACGCACGCGCGCCCTTGTCCGGGCCGAGGCAGAGCAGCAGGCGCGCCAAAGCTTTGCGCGAGCGCGAGGGCAGCGCGTGCAGGTTCCGCTGAATCCATCAATTTTTGATTTTAACCATCAAGTTTAACCATTCGTCTTATTTAAAAAAATATAAAAAATATTATATGTTTTGTTATAATTTGATTTATCGCTATACATTTTTAAAATATGACTTTTTATTTGATATTTTTAAATAAATATTTTAAATAAGACGAATGATCAAAATTACTGATAAAAAAAGAGGAAATACTACTCTTTTCGTTAAATTGTTATTGATGGAGCAATAATTCAAATTTAATATAGAACTAAAGTTATTATCCTAACAATAACCTAATAAATTAGGAACAGAGGTTCTGTGCTTTAATTTGAACTAAATCTCGGACATTTTTAATGGCGGTTTTAGAATTTAATTTGGATTTGTATTTGAGCAAAAATCTAAAGAAACGTTATGCATGTCTCATGTCTGGTAGAAATGCCCATGTCCGGCCGGTACTTGATCCATATCGGTAAACTATGCGTATTCAACTCAAGGAAGAGCAGTAACCCCCCCCCCCCCCCCCCCCCCAAAAAAAAAAAAAAAAAAAAAAACTCAAGGAAGAGCAGTGGTATGCTGTTTGGAGCTTCCTATCGGTGGATGAAGTAGACGGTTTTGACTTCCAACAAATGGGGAAAGAAAAAAATGAATCTATTGAAACTTACCCCAAGTATATCTCATTGCCCAGGAAATTCCATGACCGCGCGTGCTCCACGTTTTAATCAATGGGAAGATCAAGATGAACATCCAGGTTGAGAAGGCACAATAATCTGGTATTTCGTCAGCTTGGGGGTGGATATGCAAAGTTTTCAACTTTTCATTATTCAAAATTTGATTGTGGTTTTTTTTTTTACCAAAATGCAGGATCATACTAAGCAAATGAAAACAGCCCCTCTCCATCTCTCATGTTTCTGAAAATAGTTTATGCAAATTTAAGGCAACTACGTTCTTTTATATATTTCTGAGAAAGTGTGTGTACCACATTTCCTTTCCTTTTATCACCGCAGATCATGATATTTTTATTCGGATTGGATACATATCCACATCTCACCTTGTGTAAAACTAAAAAAACTGAAAATTCGTACGGCCACAAAAAAAATTCTTCAGATGAGATGGGAGCCACCCCCAAGGCCCCAACCGCTAATTTTCCCGAAATGAATAATTCTAGACGAACAAAATTTATGAATTTTCATCATCCACATCCACCTACTGCGTAGCTTCCAAAATCTGTCAAAATCAGGCACAGACATACATTTGAAGTTGAAAGATCTTATGCAAGCCCCGAGAGAGACAAACACTTGACAAAATTCAGACAAGACAACCACAGAAATTTTTAATTAAGCTTAATTATACCTCTCAGCAGCGTCCTTGTTTGTCTTTGTCGCTAGCATTACTAACTAAATGTACAAAGAGAGGTAAGAGACGTGCCTAAGCCGCTTCATTCTATCAAGGTGAAATGAATCTCTTTATGCCTCAACCTGCTGCATGTCATCAGCCACTCTGCTTCATGTGCACAAAGTTTCCGTGCCCGTGATTTCTTGGACTTAGCCGCGTAGAAAAGGTACTTTTCATTCATTTTTTTTTACTTGCGCCGTCACAGCATTAGCCACTTGCCGAATGGTTGAGCCTAAGCTACCTTCGTTATCAAATTGCTAAGCCAGGTTGCCAAAATGCATCTGGCGGCTTCTATCTATCCGTGGATTCCATGCCCGATTCCGTTCACATTCTCGGTGTATGTACGAAAAAATAGAAACAAATGATGCCTGGGCAGAGTTTTTTCTGGTTTTGGTGAAAACCATGGGCTTGAGACAAGTAATAATTCCAGATTTTTGGTGAAAACCATGGGCTTGAGGCGAGTAATAGTTCCAGGCATATATAGATGATTAAGATCAGTGCCAAGTGAACAGACAGCGGTGAGCTTAAAAAATAAGTGACCATGCATAGAGCGTGCTATATGCAGCCGATATTTATCTAGTCCCTCCGTATTTAAACCCTTAACATGAAGCCACCGGTAGTAGGTATAAGGTAATTTTTGAATAATGCGAATGATCAAAGTTGATGTTATACCAAGATTGAACAATTGAGTTTCTTCCTGCATGAGATTCCTCATGTGCCAAATTGATCGATGGACAATTTTAGCCATTTTTTAGATAATCGATGGATTCTAGCTAGTTCAATCATACTAATTGGATAAATCTTTTCTTTGTTTTTCTTTGATTAGTATAGAGCAACTGGTTACTAGTGCAATGACTTGTTATCAGTCATCCATTGTCAAACCGGACTGGGAATTATAGTGTATAACTCTAGGTGGCCGGTCGAGTTAGGTGAGATGCATGCCTGGCATCCAAATCCAAATATTTCAAATTTGTGTGGATACTAGCTAGTTTGGCGCACTTCGTTCATTAACCTATAAAAATAGGTGATTTAATTATCAATAAACTTTTATATGTACTTGAACAAAAAAATGGAAAACAAAAAAAATCAAGAGTAAAGAAGCCCCAACGGAAAAGACATCATAAGAGATCTGCAAATTATTTTTAGAAAATATAGGGATCAAATATAGTTATCAGAGTTTTTTATAGCTGTTCACTCTTAAACCTAAATAACTAACATACAAGTTTTTCTGGAAATTAGATCAGGGTATATAAAGGGGGTGGGGTGTTTTAACCCTAAACCCCTCCCATCCCACCCACCGCACACACACAGGCCTGCCGCCTGCGCAGCGCCGCAAGCATGTTGTCAATGCACCGTCCCTCGGACGCAACTCTCTCCCCCACCCCTTTCCCCTCCACATGCTCCCGCTGGCCACCACCTTCATCCCCACTCCTAGATCCACTATCGCCACCCAGGACTGGACGCCTCCCTCAGATCTGCCGTCATCGCGTTGCTCTGCCACCGTGTATTCATCCCAACGACAAACATCTAGCGTTGGTGCTCCCTCTCCACCACGGGCGATTGAATTTTGTTGGCAACGAAGTCCGTCATGGCTACATTAAGGCCCGTCCAACGCGACAACAGCTATGCACAAACGATGATGGCGGATAGATTCACATGGTGAGTCATCTTCTCCCTTCTTTGGCACCTGCTACCTTCTTCCACTTCGATGGGCCACTAGTGCGATGCTTGATCTTCGACCCAAGTCATGTCTATGCTAATCGACGTATTTACTGAAGGTGGCCACGCTGGTGGGAGATGACATGTTCCCACTAAGAGGTGGCCACGATAGCTAAATCATTGTAAGCGCTAGGAGTCTCGCAGTGAAAGCTATCTATTGACCCATCAGTCACCTCTCAATACCCAGAATTGATGGTGGCCTCGGATGGCCTCCCTTCATTCATGAAACATCATTTAAGATAAAGTCCAAAAATCCTCTCAAACACACTGGCCCTTCTATTCTAAAGTCGTAGGGTGATCGAAATCCCTTGGCCAACTGAGAGAGAAAATACAAAGAAAATATAAAATGATAATAGCTCTCCTGTGTTTATCAGAAAAAATAAGAACTGATAATACAAATTTGAAGTGTGAATAAGTAGAAAATTCACGTGACCGTTTTTGTTGAAACAACTTCCACACTGACAGACTCTCCGCTCACTTCTTATCACCTTGCGGAACCAAGCACAATTGCCACCTTGTTAAATTATTAGTAAGATGTATTGTTTTGTTCTATCAACATTGAACTTATAGGCGCTTGTGTGGATGATGTATGTGTTTTTCCCACATACACATATAGCAAAAAGAAATTATTCAATATTAACTAAAAATGACAACGAGATACCTTGCATGTGTGCCAATGAGCAAAAAGACCGTAAGGTAACCCCCCTTATTAAAACCCCTCCGTCCCCCCTCACACTCCCCACTCTGCATCATCACCATCAATGACATGGCTGCCCTTCGCCTCGCATTATTTCTGCTCCATTCCTGTTTCCCCTCCTACCCCTGCAGCATGCCATTGCGGCAGCTTCCTTGGTTCCTTCCTCCTCGCTACCAAGTCAGTGCTCTCCAATTCCACCGGTGCGCTCGCTAGTTGGAAAACCAGCTCTGGCGGCTCCCCATGCATCTGGGAGCATGTCTCGTGCCTCAACAACTTCACCAATGCTGTCATTGGGCTGAACGTCTCCAAGCTATCCCTATATGGGACTATGACTAGTTCTGGGGCATTATCTACTCCTTGCGGGCCCTGGAGCACCTCGAGGTCTCCTTAAACGATCTCGTGGGCCTACTCCCAGCCTACTTTGCCTCTCTCCTGGCACTCATGCATCTCAACCTCACCGGGAACAATTTCTATGATGAGGTTCCATCGGTGTGAGGAGTAGGATTCCGATCGCTCATCGTCCTCAACCTACTCCAGAATCTGCTCACCGATTCGTTCCCAATGTTTGTGACCAACCTCCCCTCATTCCTGGTGTTTGTGTACAGATTAAAATTTGGCATTAAAGTACATTGTTGTATTCGTTGTGCATATGAATTTTATGATTGTATGAATTTCTTTTCCATTTCTTTGGTATAAAAGTAAATCTTATTTCTATTTAAAAGCACATGAGTAGGGGACACAATATGGTTTTTGTTCATCAAATTTCAAGTTGTTATGTATTTTGTCTTTGAGGTAATAATTCTTTTTTTTCGTTTGAGTCTGAGTGTCCACAGACAAATATCATAAATTTGTAGTCTTTAGGAAACAAAATCAAGTTTTTCGACGTCCTACCGAGCAATCCACTCTTTTGAGTGTCCTCTAGACAAAACTCCTTTTGTTTTTCTTTTTTTACTAATGTACAATCCTTTTTTGACTCTACAGTTGTAGAACAGGACAAATATGTGTACGTGACATTAAAATAAAAATTGAATTTATGAGTGTAGGACACACACTAGATAAAAAGATGTTAGTCCAGTGTCCTACACACACAGCCATCTTTACGGTCAAGTGTGTCCTACACACACTACTAATTAGGCTCAATCAAAAAAATCGATTACATATATAAAGTGGGTATATGAAATGCCATCACACCTACTAAATGTGGTTGGCACTATTGGACGGTGTGCTTTGACTTTGACGCTGCCATTTGAACTAAATGTGTATATGGTATTTCCTCTGTTCTTTTTCTGTTACCGTTGACTTTGATGGATAATTTTGAACAAGCAAAGTACAGGGCGAAAAGCCCCGCGTAGGCGATTTGGTTTTCCCGCATGTGTATCGTGATTTCAGCAATCCACCACTTGTGTTGGCATATATGAGTTCAAGAGAGAGAAATTTAAGTCTTAGTCTAAAAAAGTTAGGTATAACAATTCGTATAACAATCATGGAGCTGTTTTCTAGGCTTTATGATAGATTTTTGATATATCTATCCACTGCGATTGTGCTGGAGATACTCTAAGGGGATGTTTGGTTGATGCCTTCGTCCGAGCATTATCAGTCAGGCATCTATTTGTGTATTGATGCATTCTTACCATCAACCTTGGCAAACAATTATGCAATTATCTGGATCAGATTCAACATTTTCACTAGTAACATAAAAACACACGCACGGAGCAGAAAACGATGAAGCAATTGTTTGACGCCACAGGTAGAAAACCGCCACTTCATTCAATTCCTCTTCGCCGTCATCCTTGTTTGTTATACATTACCATCGAAATTCAAGGGAAAATGCAGAAAACTACAAGGTAAGGCATAAATCCACACACACACACACACACACACACACACACACACAAACTACATACAACAGCCTTTGTCAGGCAGGACGAGTCTCCACCGATCCATGGCTTTTTTGTACTATTAATCTTCACCAGGTGCGGTTGTATGTAGTTTGCGGTCCGGTTGCCGATGATGAGGCGTTGCCCCTCAGACGAGCACCTGAGCTGCGGCTAGCCTAGCGATCGGGACCCTGTGAAAGAGGAAACAGTTAGAAATGGAACAATGACCAAAACGACCGAGAAGCTAAGATTTTTTACGGTCACTTCGCTGCCTCTCAACCAACCTGAAAGGTGAGCAAGAAACGTAGTTCAGCCCGGCTTTCGCGCAGAAAGCAACCGATGAGGGCTCCCCACCATGTTCACCGCAAATACCCACCTGTTTACAAACAAGAGACCAAAATAACTGTTCAAATCATGATTTCTATGAGAAGGATGCACAATGTCTACACAAGTGTAAGACGACTAACCTTCAGGTTAGGTCTAGCACTGCGGCCTCTCTCTGTAGCGAACTTAACCAGCTCACCCACTCCCCTCTGGTCAAGAACCTGAAAGGTTGATCACCATTCAATATATAAGTTACTTGATGCTGGAATTGTCTCTGAAAATGCAGGCACCTCAATACGCCAAGAAGGACATGCAGAATATATTATGCTTAGAAAGCATGAGATGTGCTCACATCTGTAAATGATGGAAAGAGAGGAGAACTTGAGCTGCTATCTTTACCTCAAAGGGGTCGTGTTGGAGGATACCCTGGTCGAGGTAAATGGGGAGGAACTTGCCGACATCATCTCTACTGTAACCGAACGTCATTTGTGTCAGGTCGTTCGTCCCAAAGGAGAAGAATTCAGCTATCTCTGCTATCTGTTTGGATGTTAAACACAAATAAATGTCAGACTATTAGAGAAATGACTGTTTGCACTTGAAGTACTAATATCAATGACCCATTTTTACCTCATCAGCCACTAGAGCTGCTCTGGGAATTTCAATCATGGTTCCAACTTTGTAGGTAATGGTTTTACCCGTAGCGGCAAAAACTTTGTCAGCGGTTTGACGGATAAGAGTCACTTGATTTTTAAGTTCCTGGAAAATAAATGTCAAGTATGAAATACTGAGTTCAAAAGTTCAACAATGAAGTTAATGGAAGAAAATTAGTATGATTCCAGAGTACTATTTTAGCTATGGAATTTTCCTATGTCGATTGTTCTCATTATTGAACTCCATGAGCTGCAGAGAGAACCATGGAAGTAAAAAATCCATACCTGAGGTGTTCCAACAAGAGGAACCATAATTTCTGGGAAAACGTTAACGCCCTGGTTGCTCATCGTTATAGCAGCTTCAAAGATGGCACGGGCTTGCATTTCTGTTAATTCAGGGTATGATATACCCAGCCTGAAATAAACAGTTCCAACATTATTCAAGGTATAATTAATGTACTAATTGCTATACAAAATTAATGGAGGCATAATATACAAAATGTATCAGGGAGCTGGAAAAAGTAATCTAAAACTAATAGAATAGAGTATAACAAAAAACCAACCTGCATCCACGGAAACCAAGCATAGGATTTACTTCGGAAAGTTTTTCTATTCTTGCAAGAGCATCCTCCTGGTTAGCTCCAGTTTCTGCACATAGTTCCTGGACAATGTCCTCGATGTTCCCTTCTGGAAGGAACTCGTGAAGCGGAGGGTCCAGCAATCGGATGGTCACTGGAAGCCCTGAAATTGCAAATATGGGACATTAAAACCCAATCCTTCACTATAATGAAATGTGTCGGAGAGCTTCAAAAAAGATAAGTGTGGGAGCAGTGATATTACTTACCATCCATAGCGCGGAAAATGCCTTCGAAGTCAGATCTCTGGTAAGGCAAGAGGCGATCTAATGCGTTCTGCCTCAGTTCAAGATTGGGAGCCATGATCATCTGCCTCACAGCCTTAATCCTCTCATCTGAAGCAAAGAACTGCCAACACAGAAAAACGAGAAATGGATTTAGTTTCTGTAACAGTATACTTGCATCGATCCTAAGTATCCGAGTCGCAAATGCATACCATGTGCTCCGTCCGGCACAGTCCAATTCCTTCGGCACCATTGTTCCGTGCTGCCAACGCGTCCTCAGGGGTATCTGCGTTAGCCATAACCTAGGACAAGGAACATATAGGCAATTAATTTTTTTTAAAGAAAAAGGAAGGTGTTCTGTCATGTCATTATAGAAGGGCAATTAAGCATTTTGTTATTGAAACTGCGTTAGTTGTTTTTTCAACTCAAAAATTTCCTTGTTTGTAAAAAAGAGTTACCTTCAGCTGCCTAACTTCATCCACCCAGGACATGAAAGTTCCCAGATCACCACTGAGGGCCGGTGGAGCAAGTGCCTGCTTGCCGAGAACAACTTCACCAGTCGATCCGTTCAGTGACAGCCAGTCACCTTCTTGCAGCAGCTTGTCTCCGATCATTACTGTCTGTACATATAGAGATAGCAAAGTAAGCATGTATCAACAATTAATATTATTATTCTAAAAGAACATTTTGTTGATGCAAAAAAAAAACAAAACAAGCCAATAATCACCTTTTCGGCATCGTTTACACGGACGCTTGCACATCCAGAGACACAGCATTTTCCCCATCCACGTGCCACCACAGCGGCGTGAGAGGTCATACCACCTCTTGCTGTGAGAATTCCAGCAGCGGCGTGCATGCCACCAACATCCTCAGGGCTGGTCTCTGTCCTCACCTATATTCACAAAACACAAGGAAATTCTCGTGAGAATTAAAGAAACAATTATTACTGAGGTCTTCCTGTTGCCTGTAGACAACCTTTTTTAACAATAAAAAGGAAATTATCAAGAAGCATATGTACCAGAATAGCAGCTTTCCCTTGGGCGTGCCATGCCTCAGCATCCTCAGCGGTGAATACAATTTGGCCAACAGCAGCACCAGGTGATGCCGGTAAGCCCGTGGCAATAACCTGGTCCTTGTATGCTGATGGGTTCTCGAACTGGTTCACAAAACAAGAGTAACATTGCAGAGAGTTATGTACACTGCCACTAATTCATCTGCAAATTAAACTGAATTCATGTAAGGTATATGTTACATTCTGTTTATGTACATTACCTGAGGGTGGAGAAGCTGGTCAAGGTGGCCCGGTTCTACCATCTTAATCGCGGTGTTGCGGTCAACAAGACCCTCGTTAACCAAGTCCACAGCAATTTTCACAGCACCTTGCCCTGTGCGCTTACCTGATCTGCACTGCAACATCCACAACCTGTTTTCCTGGACAGTGAATTCAATGTCCTGCATTGTTCGTGCAAAAAGAAAGTCTGTATTAGATATATTAATTAATGATTGCGTATAGACTACTGCTGATGACTATGTGCAGTAAAATTGAAGGGTGATGAAAATGAAATAACACGGTACCATCATATCCTTGTAGTGGGCCTCTAGGATGTTGCAGTTCTCAACAAGCTCGTCATAGGCCTGAGGCATGTTCGCCTTCATGGTATCAAGATCTTCGGGAGTCCTGATTCCAGCAACAACGTCCTCACCCTGAATAAGAAATAAGTGAATCTTATTGATTTGATCGCTGGAATAATTTGTGTTGATGCATAGTACTACTATATAATAATACATACCTGAGCGTTAATGAGGTACTCGCCATAAAGCTTCTTCTCTCCGGTGCTAGGGTTCCTGGTGAAGAGCACACCAGTACCAGAAGTGTTGCCCATGTTGCCGAACACCATGCACTGCACGTTGACGGCCGTGCCTTTCAGCCCGGTGATCTGGTTGATGCTTCTGTACTTGTTCGCCCTCGGGCTGTCCCAGGAGTTGAACACGGCACGCACGGCGAGCTCAAGCTGCTTCTTCGGGTCTACAAAATTTATTCGGTACCAAGAAACAGAGCTTTAAATTGGTTTCAAGGCGTCATCAGGCACTGTTCAAGTTGCGTCATGACGACAGAGAGAGAGAGAGGATGGAAACATGCTGAAACCGTACCTGAGGGAAACGGCTCCCCTTTAACCTCGAGGTACACCTCCTTGTACTGGCCCACAAGTTCTTTGAGATCATCGGCGGTCAAGTCAGTGTCGTTCTTCACGCCCTTGGCCTCCTTCATGTGCTCGAGCTTCTCCTCGAACCGTTCATGGGGAATGTCCATGACCTGGCAAAAGAGAAATGCCCTCCTGATTAATTTTAATCTTGGCACCAGCTTGTAGGTGCATGATATGATGGGAGTGTGGCAGAGTACTCACGACGTTGCCGAACATGTCGAGGAAGCGGCGGAATGAGTCGTAGGCGAACCGGTCGCCGCTCTTGCCCGCCAGCCCCGCGGCAACCTCGTCGTTGAGCCCCAGGTTGAGCACGGTGTCCATCATACCAGGCATGGACACGGCGGCACCGGAGCGGACAGAGAGGAGGAGGGGGCTCTGCGGGTCGCCGAGGCGCGCGCCCATGTACTCCTCCACCCACTGCAGGCCGTCGAGGATCTCCTCCCACAGCCCGGCGGGCAGCTCCTTCCCGGCCTTCTGGTACTGCTCACACGCCTCCGTCGTCACCGTGAACCCCGGCGGCACCGACAGCCCGATGCTGGACATCTCGGCAAGGTTCGCGCCCTTACCACCGAGCTGCAAAACACACACATCATCGATCGATCGATCAGAATACACACCGAGTGAAGAAAGAACATGGATCAACAATATCTGTAGTACTAGTGCTGCTTAATACTTACCAGCTGCTTCATGGACTTGTCTCCCTCGCTCTTGCCCTTACCGAAGGGGTACACCCTCTGCAAGTGCACACATCGAGCCGTTAGTTCAGAGAACTCGATCGAGATTACATATATTGATAGATAATCGATAGCAGTAACTGGTGATCAAGCTGCTCTGCTTCTCACGCAGGAACGGCCTGGCGAGAAGCAGAGCAGCAGGTGTCAAAGCTTTGCACAATTGCACTGCTAGCCGCTCTGTTCTGACGCACTGTTTTTAAATATACGATGTTTAATCTAGTTCAAACTGAACTGTAAATTTTTATATCAAAGTCTTTAACAGCTTCTTTTAAGTTTATTTTGAATTTTCTTTTGCGAGTGAAGTTTAATTTGGATTTGAACTAATATATCCTAAAGAAACTTTTGCAGGTCTCAAGTTTGGTACAAATGGCCATGCCCAGGATCGGAAGAGAAGTGGTATGCTGCTTGGAGCTTCTTATATGAGTGACCGAAGCAGACGGTTTCTTACAACTGACTATGACTAGGACTGGCAGCATGTGTAATATCCCTTGGAAATTAACCTAAAATATCTCTGTAGATACCATACTATTTCCCTTCTTTTGTCACTGCACGTGGTAACTTCTGTCTGGAACGGATGTGGGCCGGGTGGGTCCATATCCTCTTGTGTTCTTGTGCAAAGCTGAACAAATAACTTAAAAATTAATTTCATTCGACCACAAAAAAAGATCTCTTCAGATAGGCCTTCCCCCCGACCACTAAGTTGCTGTAATGTATCGGACAAGAGCTGGATTTATGAATTTTGTCATCTACTAAGACTTGTGCGTACTAGCTTCTAAAATTTGTCAAATCAACGAGATTCCTGTGGTATGGGCCGTGATCTTATCACAGGTGCATTTTTTTCGGGCTTTGAATAACACAAAAAAATTAATAACTGAGCAGAGTGTTTTTCTGTTTTCTTGTTTCTCTTTTTTCACCAAGATTCTTGCGGTCAATTGGTCGAATGGCTGAGTCCTCACTGACATGGCTAGATAGCTATGTGCAGTACACTCGTTAGTATAGGGAAAATCCCTTATATATCGTTGCTTAAACTGCTCATCCATTATATGCCATTGGTAAAGGGATTTTCCCTTATTAGTAGGTTTTAGGACCAGAACCAATGGAGTTGTGGTTCTAGCTATGCTGTGGGCAAGAATTATGCAGCAAATTTTGTCTAGTTCAAAAGATTCGAACTGGTGGAATGATTTACCTGTCAGCTAATATATATTCGGTTAGAGCTGCAAAATTGTTAGGTATGTACATACTGCCCCCTTTTTCAAATACAGTCATTAAGAAAACAATTCTAGTTTAAAAATAAATTAAAAATATTGTTCTAATGACTACAACCCCTTTTTTAAAATATTATTATCACTGATTTGAACTAATCAGTGATATGGATGTGGTATATTTTAAAAGGAAAGGAGGGAGTACTTTTTCCCTTTTCATATAAAGAAAATCGTCATCAGTTAAAATAGTTTTGTTCTCCCCTGTTCTGTTACTTGTGCACATTAGAAGTGTGGCGCTGAATGGTGGAGCTACACTGCACAACCACAACAACAAGCAAGAGATAGCCAATCCATGCTAAACATTTGTTGCTGCACCATATTAGTGTTTATGTGCCGAACTAGTTATTCATACTAGAATCTTTTTTTGTCAGTGCCCTGTTCACTGATGATTCCTCCGAACCATGATGAAAACCAACTGTACAAAAAGACCCATGCACAGATTACCATTCACCTAGTACTAAATATTACTGTTTGTTTGTTATTGTACAAACAAACAGGTACTACTAGGAACGGTTTGACTAAACCGGTAATGAACAACAGAACAGGGCATGATATAAGATGATAAGCTAAGTAGTACTGTTCACCTAGTCATGTAGGAGTATATATGATGAGCTATTAGTGCTGCTAAATTATTCATGCGCACTCGAATTAAGGAGTAGTTGTTATCAGTACGTCGTAGTCCAACAACAGTACTGCTACGTCAAATGGCCCTTGATTATGAGCCTCAAGCGGCTTACCCAGTCTAATAGCTAGGAAGTAGAGGTGGTTGTGTTTACCTTTGTGACCGTCACCGGCGCGGCATCGGCGATCGCCTTGGCAGGCGCGCAATGCTCGCCGCGTCCCGACGCGCGGATCACACTCGCCTTGGTCAGGCGGGTCCTCGGCGCCGCGACCGACCGGCGTCCGGAGGAGGCCGCCAACTCCCTGCTCCTCCTGCCATTGGAGCCACTCGGGCTCTGCACGCAACACACTGCCCTGGTAACCGACGCCATCTCTTCTCACCTCCTGCACTCGTTTGTTACCCAACAAGGAAGACGAAGAATTCAGCTCCGCTAGCTAGCTAGCAACTGTTACGATCATGATCATGGCTTCATGGATCATGGAAGCAAGGGATTGGGATTGAGACTGCCGCGAACTGAGCTTACTACGACGTATACCTGATAATTAAGCACCTTGGTTAGTTGGCGGCGCGCTGCCTGCAACCCCGCTGGAGAGGAAAAATGTCCCAAGGTGCTTGCTCGAGTGCTGCGGAGCGGGAGCGAGTGTGGGCGAGACGATATGGCGGGAAAGAAATAGGGCCGACGAAGGACGAACGGGTGAATCGTGCGCGCGCGGGGACACGTGGCGGGACGCGGGTCACACACGCTCCCGTCGCCCGCGCGCTTGCCGTGCCCGTCCGTTGGCTCACCTTATCCCGGTGTCCCGTTCCCGCTGTGTGGCTCCGCGCGGCGAAGCGCCCGGCTCCAGGGAATTTTTCTCTTTCTTCGCGGACCCACACCAAACGGCTCAAAGCGCGCGCGCGAGAGGCGTGCAGCATGTTCCGCGTCGTTTTTCCTGGGTTTTGGCTGGTTTAGAACTGGACCGTGCATGCCAAACCCGAGCGTTCCTGTCATTGGCAGCACTCAGGCGCTGGCTGGCCACAGGACACCCGATCCTGATAGGAAGGAAATTCGACTGTTTTCAGGGGGGGCTTCAAACACTCACCCCGATTTCAAGTTCCAAAAGATAAAGAACCAAAGGCTTAGAAGCGCCAAGAGCAAAAGGCCAAGATTTTCAACGAAATTGTTGGAACACAATTTTATGTGGATCGGAGCATGCACATTCTAGCAAAACACTGTTTTTTTTGTTTCACGTACGAAGGTCTTCGGATATTGTTCTATCTTCACCGGAACTGGTGTGCTTATAAAATCGGACGGCTAATACGATTTTATCAACTTATTAGAGGCTGAAATGTAAGCAAAACAATAGAGTATGGTCCTATCCATCTATATTCTTGTTGAAAGTTTTATGGTACAAAGTCGATGGCGGGAGCACATGAGCGAGGTGCTCTTGAAGATCTATGTGGCGCCAAAGAGTACATTTCTTCCTATGGCTATGAGACTAGCTCAAAATAGACTCTTGACTAGAGATAACTTATGGCAAAGAAAAAGAGAGAGAGAGAGAGAGAGAGAGAGAGAGAGAGAGAGAGAGAGAGAGAGAGAGAAGTCTAGGATAACAAGGTTTTTTTTTTGCAAGGATAAGACGTGTTTTCTGCAATGAACATGAATCAGGAACCACTTCTTTGATTGTGTGTTGCTAAATGCATGTTCTAGCTCTTAGAAAGTCTATCTACGAGTACACAGATCGTCTTGAAAGTTGAGAGTTTTTTTTTTTTAGAATTCATCCTGGAAGGGTATACATATACCGTAGTGGAGGAGCAAACTGCTGCCCACAAAAGACAGAAAATTCATGCAAATTCACGTACGGGAGCCTTAAAATCCACTGCAAGAAAAGGTGCGAGAAAGGCTGGAGAACTGATCGATAGGTCAAACAATCGAATAAGATGAGGAGCCACTTTTCACTTTTCAGATGCTAGACAAATGAAGCTGAAATAATCATTTTTCTTTTGCGACTTTTGAAGCTAAAATAATCTAGTAATAGGGGACTAGTCTCCGTTTCTCTTTTGGCTTACCACAAGCGAAGCTGAAATCTGGTGTGAAACGTTTTAACGCACTGGTATCTCTTGCTAACGCAAGTGGTACCGGGGCTTTGATCAGATTCGAGCCGGCAGTGTGGAAGTGGAAGTGAACAGTACACCAGACCATAACACAGCAGCTCTCGAAGTCCCCGGCTACTGTTGCGATCCAAACTCCCCTACACATCGTGCCTATGAACATTGCTTCGCCATGTCGAAGAACATTCGAGATTCGTGCACGAGACAAGATCGGCTATGTTGCAAGCGTCGGATTTCATCTATTATTTCTTACAAAATATATAGTAGTACATTTCAACTACACTAGCTTTTCCAACATTTTGAAAATATTGTCTCAAAAGGAATAATTCTCTACATTGCAATTCCGCTAAATCCCTTATTTGACGTGTGTGACTTACGTATCAATGAGATATTAGTATTGAGAAAGGGATTGATGTAACGTCCCGCCTCCCCGAGGCCGGGCCCGCTTACATTAGATAGCTTTTTATAGGATATAGGCCTCACAGACCAACCACAAGTCTTTTCTACGCACATTTGTCCTCACTCGTGCGCACTCGGGAGTCACTTCCCGGTCGGTCACCCATCCTGAAATTGCTCCAGGTCAAGCACGCTTAACCTTGGAGTTTTCTGGAGCTAGGCTACCGGAAAAGAAGTTGCAACTTGTTGGTATGAGTACTCTATTAATCCTATTAAGCCCTGGACCGGGATATCACACTTAAGAATTATTAAAACTATTTCAAAAATGTTAAAACTAGTATTGTCCAATTTTTAATGGATAATAAAGCATGAAAGTGATAATATAAATAGTTATACAGATTAGAAAAGATAATAATAAAAAATGAAAAGTAGAAGAAAAAACTTTACTTGATATTCATGGGCCGTATTTTAGCTAGCTTTCATTCAAGATGGGCCAAGGTTGGGCAAGCTCATGTTCGCGCTTTTTGGACACGCGGCAGCGCGGAGAGTGGTTGCAGGCCGGCCTGCGACACTCATGTTTCTGATGTTCCGTTGCCACTTGCCATCCGCGAGACGCGGGGAAGAAACCAGCGGTGCGCGCACTCCCCGGCGCCTTCCTTTCCCAACCTCTCCCTGGCCAGAGCCGTCGACCGGCCACCCGCCGCTCCCGCAGGATGCTAACGGCCTTTAAAAATTGCAAGGGGAAACTCACAGAGCACGTAGGAGCAAGCAAACCGATAGCGCGCCGGGAGAGGGGTGGACGCCGCCCACGCTTCGTCGCCGAAGCTAGCGCCCCCCTCCTCTTCCTTACCCCCCGCGCGCCCGCCTCAGCGACGCATATGGGAACGGAGGTGCTCCGCCCGCACGACTGCCGTACTCGATCCAGGAGACCGCTGCGCCCCGCCGGGAAGATGACGGCGGCGGCGGCCCGGGGCCACGGCACGAGCGGCGACAGGCGGGCCTCGTCGGCGGCGGCTCCGAGGCAGGTCCGGACCAAGGTGGCGGTGGCGGACGCGTACGCGGGGCCGGCGTTCGGATCCATGTCGCCCTCGCCGCGGGCGCTGCCTCTGCCTCGGTTCTCGACCAAGGCGGCCACCGACGCTGCCGCGGCGGGTGTGGACGACTCCGCAACGCGGGACCTCCGGCGGCTGCTCGGGCTCCACTGACAACGAGCCAGGAGGACCTTGGTTGTAAGAGAGAGCGGTACAAGTACAAGGCAGCAGCCGTGAATTCAGGAACACGGAGATTAATTAAGGATGTGTGTTCGTGTCTCTTCGATCGATTCTTTCTTTCTGGCATCCGGCTCTCTCTTTCTCGCCGCTTTACGCCGGCGGGGCGCTGTGCGTGACGTTACGCTGACGCGCGCGCTCCCTGGGCCTGCATTGCCTTGCACTGATGTTTTTGGGGAGGACAAGTGGACAACGGCAGGGGAGAAGCTCCGCTGGCGCCAGCATGCATGTGATGCAGAGCCTGTCGTCAGAGAGACATTGGAGCTAACCCATGCTGAGTGGAGGGAGAGACTACGGCGGGAAAAGATGTGGTTAGTTCGTTGAATATGAGCGTCCTCTTCAACTTCTAAAAAGGTGTTCCGTTCAAAGCCGACAGTAAAACACGATCGGCACGTGCAGAATTTTGGCCACGAGCAGCTTGTGAATTTGATTCAAATGTAGAGTCACAAAACTGCGAGAGAACAATTACAAGCCTTGTAAATGGACGGACATAGAGACAAATGAACTTCAACATTTTTAATTGAAATGGAATAATTATTACACAAACACAGTAAGGGGCACGTTTACAGTTACAAATATTTTATTTTTTGTATAGTACTCTCTCCGTTTTTTCTTCGTGTCACCGTTGGCTTTAACTCCTTTGATCATTCGGCTTATTTCAAAAAATATGAGAAATATCAAATGTTTTGTTAGGGTTTGATTTATTATTGAAGGTTTTTAATCATAATTTTTAATTTTACACATTTGAACTAATTTTTGAATAAAATGAACCGTTAAAGTTTTCGATCAAAGTTAATGGCAACAAGTAAAAAAAAACGGAGGGAGTATATGCCACATTCCTGATTTTGTTTTCTATACAGTACAGTTGCTGTCTCAGCATCAGTTGTAGGAGCACTTAGCAAATCCCTGTACACAACAAGCTTATATAAGTCTCAAAGAATAAGGCTGAAATATGTCCAAAGTCACATTAGCTATCACATGGAAGGCTCAGATCTTGTGAACAATAACTTGAGCACCATATTGGGGTTGGAGGGTCATCCCCATCATAGGTGCATGAACATAGGACGGCGAGACAGTAAACGTGAACCGCTGAAGGGTCATTGCAAGTGCAACTTTGGCCTCAACCATTGCAAGATTCTGGCCGACGCAGATGGCAGGGCCGATCCCAAAGGGGAAATACGCGCCAAGGTGATAGCTCCTGCCTTCTGCAAATCTTGATGGATTAAACTCCTCGGCATCGGTGCCCCACACATCAAAATCATGGTGGATGGCACCAATAGGAAGGTCAAGTCGCGTGCCAGCTGGAATGTCTAGTTTACCCAGCTTGATATCCCTAGTGGCAGTCCTATTGATAAACAGAGCGGGAGGGTACAGCCTCAGGGTTTCTTTTATCACCATAGTTACCTGATCTCATGCCAACATCATAAAACAGGTTATTCATTTGTATTCAATCAAGGAGGAAGAAATGCATTAAACACACAATAGATAGAACTCACAATTTTGAGGTCGCTCAGATTTTCTGCATTAGGATCCTTGGACTTTCCGCACACTTGAAAAACTTCATCACGAGCCTTGTCTTGCCAATTTTGATCCAGTGCAAGAAGAAGTACTGCCCATGTCAACAAATTTGCTGTTGTTTCCTTTCCAGCAAAGTAAAATGTCTTGCACTCGTCAATTATCTCTTCAATTCCCATTTTAAATTCACCCCCAGCTTTACTAGCTGATAGCATTAGCCCGAGCAAATTCCTAGAATCCTCACACTTGCTTCCATTGATCTCGATCAATTTGCGCACGGAGCCTCTGATCTCCTGGTTTAACCTCTTCCTTGTTCTGTTCTTCTTTGTTGGTATAAACCTATGTTAAAAAGGTAATGGTACACCTTATCAACCGAACATTGATGTTTGAATAGTACAGATCACAAAAATGCAGTGGAAATAGACAATTTCACCTGAAACCAGGAACATAAACAGTCCTGATTGCAAGAATAGCAAGTTTCGTCTGCTCCTCCTGCAACTGAAAAATATGTTTTCCTTCCTCATAGCTACTTCCAAACGCCACACAGGAAATGACATCTGCAGTCAAAGTGTGGAATTCTTTATGAACGTCGATCTCAAATTCGGTGCGGCTTTCACCTTGGACTTCCCATTTCTCCAACATGGATGAGGTAATGGATGCTATTTCTGGTATCCAAGCCTGCAAGGGATAAATATCCTAAGTTAGCAGCATATATAGCATTCCCCCCAAAAAGCAGCACATATAGTGGATTAGCAGCAATTGTTTAGCGCACAAACAGTTCATCAGATAGCCATGATATTAATTAAAAAAAAAAGGACCTCTGAACACAGAAATACTTTTGCCTTTGAACTGGCAACTCCACAGAATATAGAAAGAAGCTGAGCCTTGGAAGTTGTGAAGTCAGCAAAGAAACCCCCAGCCCATCATGCGTTGCAATCAGTACCAAGTGACAGTACAGTCACAGTACACTGAAAACAGTCAGACTTAATTTGGATTAAAGTTGCATTGTGGGCACGCACTAGCCAAGAAACTATCTGGCTATATATAATAAGCACCCAGGACGTTGATTATCCACACGTCACACATAAACTTCATCCATATAGCTCTCTCTCTCTCTCTCTCTCTTAGATGCACAGAGGAGCAGTATGGTGAATAATTGAATAATTGCACAGAGGAGCAATATAGTTGTTGTTGGTCTGTTTTGTACACTCACCTTTCAATAGTTGAATAATTGTTGAGTCTTTTTGTTGGTGCCTCTTAACATAAAAAAGCCGAAACCAAGAAAGCTATAGTTTTGTTTGAATCGTTTGCATCTGCGGTAAAAAAGGTGGCAGTCATAGTTGTTTTATTTTTACACTATATTTTTATAATGATGCTTAACATATTTTTAAAAACCCCGCAGCAACGCGCGGGGAACGATCTAGTTTTTGTTGGTCATCTGCCGCCATATTTGGATTGTGCGATCCTCCATCCCGTTAGCCGTTCTGATCTTAATGCCAGTTCCTCCACTTCAGCTTCTTCAACCAGAGTGTGTACTTCACTTGCTTTGTTGGGCATAAAGCCAGCTAAATTTCTCCATTGGCTGTGTAATCATTGGGATGATTTTTCTCCGTACTGTATATCCTATGAACTAACCTTAACAATAAAATTCAATCATCATTGTTTTATGTATTCCATTAATTCTTTGAAGTTAATGATAAGTTCTACACTTGTCATATCAAAGAGACATCAACAGCACAATCAATACAAGAGTTACACTGCCAGACAAAATTGCTTGATAGTTCTAACGTTGTCATGATCAAACACAACAAACCTAGCAGACTCATTAACGATGTTGGTTTCACTTTCACATATAATACTCCCTCCGCCTTTTAATTATATTTTTTAATGAAAACCTTTTAATTATATTGACCCTTGCTAATTTAAATTTGAATGAGAAAGATAACCAATTTTCGTGTTTCGAAATCAAACAAAAAAAAAACTGTTCACACCTTGACTCTCTCCATGTTGAACGCCGGCGCAATCACCCGGCGGTGGCGCGCCCACTTCTCCCCGGACAGCCCCACGAGCCCCTCTCCGAGGAGCGGCCGGGCGAGCGGGTTGTTGCCGCCGAACCCCTCCTTGTTGAAGGCCCCCGTGGAGTCGGTCATCACGGCCTTCACGAGCTCCGGGTCGAAGACCGACAGCCGCGGGGTAGGCCCAAACCAATACACGAACGGGCGGCCGTACTTGGCCGGCCACTCGGCGTACTGCGGCGTGGCGCGGGCGACGATGGAGTGATGGAAGGAGGCGAAGGGATCTGCACGCGCGGCGGCCAGCAGGGCGATGTAGTCAGCGGCGTTGCCGGAGACGGAGAGCAGGCCCCGCGGCAGACCCCCGATGCCCTGCCGCCGTAGGCGGCGATCGAGGCGGTACGGGACCCAGAGGTAGGAGTGCAGCAGGCCGACTACGTAGCGGAGGGCCGCGAGCAGGGCGGCGAGGAGGAGCGCGGAGGACAGGGAGGCCATTGCTTGCCTGCTGCTGCGATGAGGTTCTTGGGTGGGCGCCGATGGAGTGGAGAGTGGAGGAGAGTTGACTAGTAGTGGGAGCTGAGCGGAGCGGCGCCCATTGGTTTTGACTTTTTTTTAAATCCTTTTTCATTTGACAAACTGACATTTTTTTTTATCATTACTACGCGATCGTGATTCTATTTTACTCTAGTTCACGAGAAAATCAGTTGAAATTGGGAGCTTCGTAGTAATATACTAACCACCACCATCAGAGTAGATAATCATAATAAAGATGAAAAAAAAAGAGGAAAATGTAAACATCGCACGGAGACTCAACTCAGTGTATATTCAATCGTGTATTATTCAGGTATGCATGTGTATTCAAAGGAGCTTTACAGAGACATAGTACATCAAGTAAAGAGTAGGTTTACAGGTCAAATCAAATGCAGGCACATTTGTTCAGAATGTTTGCTCGTACAGGACACTAGAACAGAAAGACGTTCCCAATAAAAGTTGTGTGCGACACGAGCATCACCTCGTTCTGAACCGGGCATCAGGCCGCCTTCCCTACTCACACACAAGTCACACAATACCAATTGAGCTCAGACCATTCGCGAGTGAAGCATTCTATGTAACACCACTGGCGCCTGACCGAGCCGCGCAACAAAAACAGGGGGGGAAAAAAGGCGACGAACCCTAAAACCTACATCCGCCGCCTCCGCCGCCGCATCCTTCCGAGGGCTTCAGCTGTGGGATCCTCGGTGCTATCGGCAGGGCAGCACGACGGAGCAGCAGGCCGCTGCGTCATCGTCGGCCTCCTCTTCTTGCGGAGGCACAAGGTAACAAGCCCACACATGCTCGCCTCCATCTGCCGGCGGCGGCGGCTCCACCTCGCCCTCCGTCAAGTCTCCGCCGGCGGAGACGGCGACGCCACGAACCGCATCCATTCCAAACCTAACACCGTCCTCCCGACCCGCTTCTACTCCTTGACCACCTCCGCGCCCAACTCCAAGCCTTGCCCGACCACCATCTCCTACCTCAGCTCCTGCGGCGTCTTCCCCACCACCGCTGCACTCCGCAGTGTCCGCATTCGGGACACGGACAGAGCCGATGCCGTCCGCAACCTCCTCCTCGAGTACGGATTCTCCGATGAGGAGGTCACCCGCACGATCCGCAAGGCCCCGCATCTCCTCAACTTCGATCCCGACCGGATCATCCGCCCAAAACTCGACTTCCTCCTCCGCTCCCTCGGCTTCCAGCCCCGCGTGCTCTCCATCGAGCCCTACATTCTCGCGCGCAGCCTCGACAAACATCTCTCTCCCTGCGTAGAGTTCCTCCGCAGCATCCTTGGCACCGATGAAAACATCCGCCACGCTGTCTCCCGCATGCCGCGCGCGTTCTGTGCCGATGTTGACAACTCCATGCGCCCCGCCTTGGAGGCCTTGCGCCGCCACGGTCTATCCGATATGTCCATCGCCAAGCTTCTCCAAATCCACCTGGGCGTGCTCATGATGCCGCTCGGCCGCATCGCCGGTGTCTTCGAGGACCTTAAGGAGCTCGGCATGTATGTCACGGAAACCCAATCCCTTTACGGCTTCCGCGCGATGTGTGTCCTCAAAAGGGAGACTGTGCAGCGCAAGGTGGCACTGTACGGAAGCTTTGGTGTGTCTAAGGATGTCGTGGCCAGGGCGTTCAAGAAGCAGCCCGCCATACTGCTCCTTTCTGAAGAAAACATAAAAAAGAAGGCCAGATTCTTCCTGGACTTGCTCAAGCTTGAATTGAGCAGTGTACTTCAACAACCGGTTGCTCTAACGATGAGCTTGGAGAAGTGTCTCGAGCCAAGGTGCGCCGCGCTGAGTGTATTGGTCAGGGAAGGGAAGCTTAAATGCAAGCCAAAGTTACCTGCAGCATTGGTTACCGGTGCCAGGGCCTTCTCGGAAAGGTTCGTGTTGAAGCATGCAGATGACGTCCCAGACGTGGTCAAGGCATTGGAGGGCAAGATAAAATTTGAAGGATTCGGGGATCGGGAGTTGGAATATTTTTCATTTTGAGTTAGTGCTGAACCCAAGCTCTCAATCATTCTGCAATGGAGTTAGGTTATAGAATGCAATCGTAATTAAGGCTTATTGTGATTTTACCGCTTCATTGTTGATGTGATTAACTCTATTTCTTGGGCCATATTGACTGTTAGAGGCTAGTTTGAGCATGATCTCCAATTAATTGCATGTACTTCTTTGTTCTGCATTTTTTGGCCTCAATGCATCCAGGAACATGAACATTTGAACAATCGAACTTGTGATTGTGGTCAAACGTACTCGGTGTAGGTTATCTTACTGTGTTCCTTGCTTCCTTTCCACTGGATTATTATTGATCAGGAATTGTATATGTATGCACTCAAACTGAAAACAACAATTCTAGTTTGTTAACCATACCTTGAGTGGCACACTTATTGGAATTGTGCTTCTGTTCTCAAATTGGAACCCCAGTAAAATTTGTGGTGGCAGAAGTGTCCTACAGTAAATTTTAGTACTTATTGTCAAATTTGTCTCATTCCTAAATGTATTGTCTTCCGTCTTCCCTCCAAAATGCATAATGATCTAGCTAGGATATTTACTGGTGAAAGATGGTCGTTTTGAACTATGTGGTTCAAGCAATATTTAGTCAGAGTAGATAACTAATGAATTTGACTAGTATCAAAGAAAAGTTTGTTGAATGATCTTTATCAGTTCTTTTTATTCTTTGGTGCTGTTGAGCGTGTAGAACATATCAGATACTTTTTTTTTACATTTTCTTAAAATCTAATTTTGATGTATTAGTATTACACTTGTTTTCCCTGCTACATAAATGGCATTGTAGGGGGGAAATGTTATCTGAAACTTGTACTCCTCGACAGTTTGATGGCGGCGCCTCGGCGCCCGACGGACGCTAGGGCGGGGTTGACGAGGTGTGGCTGTCAACGGAGTCGGCGTTGCGCCGTCGCTCTTGCCCAACTGCTCCTCCTGCTGGCCCTGCTCGACGACGACGCGACCGGCTTTGGGGTATGGGATGGTGGTCTGCATCGGAGTTGTAGGTGGTACGGGACCCGTCGGCCATAGTGAGAGTTCATGGAGATGAATGAGGTGGGGGAGAGAAATATTATTTTTTTTAGGGAGGGGGAGAGAAATATTGATTGAGTAAGATGGCTCCTACGGCTGGCTTAGGTCCTGTACGTCTGCGGATGAGCATCGGTATTCGGTAATGGAGCTCGAGTTCATAGTTATAGCCTGCATCGCATACTGTCATATTCAAACTTGGTAAGGCCCACGTCACCAGCTGCCGCACTCGAGTTACGTGCCTAGAGCCACCTCGCTTGTGAGAAGCTACCAAAATCATCGGCAATGAAGGAGCTCATCGGATTCATCTCACTGGACGGGTACTAAGGGCAGGGAAGATGAAGAGAGGGGTGATATGGTCCAAATTATTACATAATGGCACGATTTAAATTTAGCCAAAATAATAATGGCACTAGACCGGATACTAAAAGTTTGATGGCATATTTCCAATCGAGCAAAAGTTCAATGGTATGAATCTAATTAACCCTTTATAGAAACAGAGAATTTGAACCGCTTTTGTACATTAAAGGAACATGATGCCGTGGAAAACTGCTGTGTTGCTCAGTGTAAGTCTTCTGGGTGGCACATTCGCCACAGAGACCACATGAATGATTTTATTTACATTTCTGGTGTCTATGACTGCTTCAATTTCTCTTAGTTGATTTACTGAAAAAATAATTGCCTTTAGCAGTAGAAAGACCTTGAATGTATATTATTTTTGCTTAGGGCCTACCATTAAAATTTCCATCCAAAGAAGCCTTGAAAGTTTTATGTACACAAGCAGTATCACTTTTTTCTTGGCTCCCTTATGCAGTCATTTCAATTTTCTACTAAACATCAACCACGAGACATTGTTCATGTATCTTTTACCGTATCATGTAAATTGATGCTGCATGTCTTAGTCATTTCAAGATAGTGTATGTAATGGTGGTAAGGTCATGTTATATGGATGAGACATACCTGTCAAGACGGTTGCAACAGCCAGTAGTAGAACGTGGCGTCTTGGTACAAACCACCGTCTAGGTGGAAACTTGAAAACTCCAATAAAAGATATATATTTTGAAGTTTTAAAAAATTCTAAAAACTTGCACGTCCAAAGATGAGACGGATGAATTTGCACACAAAATTTTCAAGTCCAGATACGTCTTCACTTCATACATCTCGACCTCAGCGAGATTTTGGCAGACGATGGAGTGCAATCCCAAGGGTAAAATACATAGTACCAAGGTTTCTCTTGTCTGTCGACTCCGATCGATGGAACTCATCCGCTCTGCTTATTTTGCAGACGTCGAGTGTCAGAGATTCGCAGCTGGACTGGATATTCGACATCGTTAAGCTGAAATTCTGAACAACATTCCTTAAGATATTATTGTACTAACAACATTCCGGCTTCACAATTTGCATCATCTCGGGTGCAATTGCTGTGGAATCGGAGTCTGGGCGGATTAGGAACAATAATAAATGTAGGGCGATGGCATTATGGGCCTGCTTCTCTGACCGCGCGACAGTAGCCTAGGCCCATCCCGCGGCCGACGATCTCCGGACCCCACCGCGTCACCCGCCCGTGCACGGCCCCTCATCCCATCAAGGAACCCATCAACCACACACGCCCACAAGGCCGCAAGCCCACAAGCGCGACAAAGGCAGCGGCGCCCGTGCCCGTCCGTCTATTCTCTCTGCACCCGCCGCGCGCTGACCGTCCCTCCCCGTCGGATCCGCGCCTGCTGCACGGTACCCTCACGCGGCGCGGCGCCGGTCTCGCGAGCGAGCATATGCCCCCGAATCGGCAGGGATCGCTTTGGCCTGACGCGGGACGCCTACCAAACATCCATCCGGCACCGCCGTAATCATCAAGGCAGGCGCGCGGCGGATTACTTGTGCCGCTGGAACTCGAAGGAGACCCCGGGGGGGGGGGGGGGGGGGGGGGGGGGGGGGGGTGGGGTGGTGGGGGGTGTGTGTGGCAACAAGTTGCAAGGCCCGCCAGCGTCAGCCATGTTAGGCTAATCCGCACCAGCTTCTTCTTTACTTTCTTCATTAATAAAAAGACAAAACGATACTACTACTTATTGTAGGCCCGTGGACCTAGAACGTGTAGTTCGTGGTCGCCACCAACTGGGGGAAGCGCTGGACACGTTCATGCTACAAGTATAGGATACTAACCGTCTCATACTTGAAAATTTAGCATAATAGTATTGTAAGAGATATCTTTGACGTCATTATAAGTGTCGTATTTACCATGCAACTCATAAAATATTACTTTAATCCATAGATTAAGGAACGGATCGAGTATGAAACAGCACCATTGTACTTTTGCTCTTTTATTTAGCTATGTTCGCTTGATTATTGATGGGTTGCCTGGTACGGGTAAATTGATGATTCTGCCACAAGTTTCAGTTTTAAGCCAAAATGAGGATCAGGGTTTCGTTGATGCGCTGGAAACGGTAGTCTTGAGCTATGTATATAGCTGGTAGAAGTCCACATCACGACTCTGCGGCAATGATAGTTTTAGAATTCAAGCACAAAAGAAAACTTTTTAGTCATATGTGGTTTAAAATCTCATTATAATACTAACTGTAACTAGGGTGTACAAAAATTTCAAGCGTTGGAAGACCTTGGAACATATGATTTTTTTTCTCTTATATTCTCTTCCTCTAAAGCACAAATTTGCGGTCATTAAAATTCTGGTGTCTGATTTTCCTAAAACACTCAAGTGTTGCTTACCTTTTTCCCTTCTTAGAAATCAGAAGACTAAATTGACTCGTTTTTTGAAAAAAAAAACGTTTTGAGAAAATAAGGGGATCCAAATACGACCTAAGGATAACATTGGATTGGATCATACCATTCTCGGGGGCAAATACATTTTTGTGTATTATTTAACATCATCATCAGTAAAAATATACTCTCTCCAGTTGGAAAAACAAACATAAGTCATAAATTAACATAGTTGTAAAATAGTGAAAACACAAATTTTCAGTGAAAAATAAAGAATCAGATTTATTTTTCAAAGTCAAATAGGGGGACATTCTGTTTTCTTTTTCAAAGTCAAAAGAACCCCCCGTTGGTTGCACCCGAACCTCACCAACGCAAGGAATCGGAATTCTGAACCCAACAAAACTCCTCGCGCAAGTCCGCACCAGGCACGGCATCTGGCCCTCCTCGTCTCAGAATCCTGGTAGCCTGGTACGAGTACGATCCTCAGTTTCCCGATAGCACGGCACGGGCGCCGAGCCGAAGCCGAGCCCAGTTTTCTTTCTTTTTTTCTCCGCGGTCGCACGCACGGACGGACGCTGCTTGCAAGACAGGCCCGGCGCGGCTGCCAAGAACACGCCGCATGATCTCGATTCACTCGCCGGGGAACGAACGGGTGGATGGATATTCTTAAACAGAGAACAGATAGGCAGCCAAGCTAACAGAGTTGGCGTAGGTCGCGCTCGCGCAGGGGAAGGAAGCTTGGGAAGGGATCTATCCGCTCAACATATTCCCCTTGCGTGCAGCAAGCTCACCTCCCGCGCTTCCGCGCAACGGGCACACGGAGGAGCCCGCACGGCGCCCGTGGATATCGCGTGGGTCCCGCGTGGCAGAGCGACGAGGAGGAGTTGGTTCCGGGGACGCGTAGCGACGGGAGTGGGGGGAGAGCCGAGCCGAGGCGATTTCTTTTGGGATTATTTAAAGGGGAAGGGAGGGAGATAGGCACACGAAAGCAACAGCGAGGTGAGAGAGAGAGAGAGAGAGAGAGAGAGAGAGAGAGGAGGGAAGGGAAAAGGGAGAAGCCAGGGAGTTGTTGGTTTTCGGTTCTGGTCGGAGTCGGGAGGGAAGGAGAAGGTCGTGGGGAGCGGCGAAGGGAGGGAGATGGTGGTCGCTAGCTGACTTGGCGGATCGCGGGCGGCTGGTCCGGGGATCGGTAGGAGCGGTGCGGAACTGGTATGGTATTGGGCTTGGCCGGCGCCGGAGGCGGCGATCGCGGATGGGCGGCGGCGGCGGCGGGGTTCGGGGGCTGGGGTTGTAGGAGCGGCGGCGGTGGCGGGGGCGTCGGAGCGGGAGGCAGTCTCCGTGCGGCGGGAGAGGGAGGGGGAGGAGGAGGGGGCGAGGGAGCGGGGAGCAGGGAGTATGAGGCGGGGCAAGGGGGGAAGGAATGGGCTGCTGCCGAGCTCGCTGCGGATCATATCGTCCTGCCTCAAGACGGTGTCCTCCAACGCCGGCTCCGTTGCGTCGACCGTGCGCTCGGCCGGGGCGTCCGTCGCCGCCTCCATCGCCCCCCAGGCAGAGGACGAGAAGGACCAGGTCGGCTCCTCTCCTCTCCGCCCCCAACCCAGGCTCTTTTTTTATACTGTTATATATATGCGTACTACGCTGTTGCAGATGACTGGGGACTCGGGATTTGCTAAGTTTGGTATTACTGCTGAATTGTTGTTGTTACGCATGCTGTCCTGTACTCGGCCATCACATTTTGCTCTAGGAGGTTGGGCGTAGTGCGGGAGCATAGATCTTATGCTACTGTAGGTTAGGTCGAAGCTTGGAGTGAGTTGGGTTGTTCCGCTGTCGCAAACAGAATACCTGGCTTATATGGCAGTTGGATCATTTAAATCGGGTGACTTTATAGTCCTTTAGTAGAATTCTTGTAGGTGCAAGATTGTTGCAGACGGTTAATGGGTGCCTTATCATTTGTTGGGAGTAAATATTTATATCTGGTTCACTTCAATGTTCCATATTTAGTTCATGTTTAGCTAAATTGGAGTTTATCGTAGAAAGTTTGATGGGAAGCAAACGCCACTACCGTTTCCTGACCTGCTTTGAGATCCTCTGTCATATGTTTCTGCAACTTTGTCGACAAATGTAGTTCTGATGTTCCATCCATTCACAGGTTTTATGGGCTGGGTTTGATAAATTAGAACTTCACCCTTCATCATTCAAGAATGTGCTGCTTGTTGGTTATTCAAATGGTTTTCAAGTGCTTGATGTTGAGGATGCTGCAAATGTTTGTGAATTGGTCTCAAAACGTGATGGCCCAGTTACATTTTTACAAATGCAACCGACTCCAGTCAGCTCTGAGGGTACTGAGAGTGCTGAGGGATTCAGAGCATCACATCCCATGCTTCTCGTTGTTGCTGGTGATGAGACCAATGGCGTGGGTGCAGTTCAAGGTGGTCGCTTAAGCGCACTTATCAGAGACACAAATGGCGAGCCTCAAACAGGAGCTTGTATTTCAACTCCCACAGTTGTTCGATTCTATTCTTTGAGGTCTCACTCGTATGTGCATGTCCTTCGTTTTCGATCTGCTGTATACTTAGTCCGGTGCAGCCCACGGATTGTTGCTGTCGCTCTTGCAGCACAAGTAAGTCTCTCTTGGTTTATATTTTTCTTTGTTTCGTATTGGTACTGGCAAAGATGGACTGTTAATTATTCGTTCTTCTACTGCATCACAGATCTACTGCTTTGATGCCGTGACTCTTGAGAACAAGCTCAGTGTACTGACATATCCTTTGCAAGGTGCTCCTGGGGTGAATATTGGGTATGGCCCGATGGCTGTCGGCCCAAGATGGTTAGCTTATGCTACAAATACCCCTTTGTTGTCAAACACAGGCCGTTTAAGTCCACAAAATCTAACACCTTCGCCAGGAGTCAGCCCATCTACTTCTCCTAGCAGTGGAAGCTTAGTTGCTAGATATGCTATGGAGTCTAGCAAGCAACTAGCTGCTGGTATTATTAATCTTGGTGATATGGGATATAAAACATTGTCAAAGTACTGCCAAGAACTTATGCCTGATGGTTCTAACTCCCCTTTGTCATCTAGTCCAGGCAGGAGATCTGGTAAAATTCCTTCCAGTGTGCATCCACTGGAAACTGACAACGCAGGAATGGTTAGTTGATCTCTCACTAAGATTTTAGTTCCTTTTCAAAATGCATGACAAAAATGAATTCTTCAATGCAACTGTACTGAATTGTAATGAAATGTCATTGAACTTTGCAGGTAGTCATCAAGGATTTCACTTCCAAAGTTGTTATCTCACAGTTTAGGGCTCATACAAGTCCCATATCTGCTCTTTGTTTCGACCCTAGTGGCACACTTTTGGTCACAGCATCCGTTCATGGGCACAACATAAATGTTTTCAGAATCATGCCGACCTGCATTGCTAATGGCTCGGGAACAAAACGATACGACTGGGCAGCATCTCATGTTCACCTTTACAAACTGTATCGTGGCATGACAGCAGCTGTATGTTTACACATCAGATGAAAAGTCTTTCTTCTTAATTTAATGACTTTTAATTAATTATTTGTCTTGTATTGTGTGCAGGTCATACAGGATATTTCTTTTAGTCATTTTAGCCAGTGGATATCTATAGTATCATCACGTGGCACTTGCCATATTTTTACATTGTCTCCTTTTGGGGGTGATGCCAGTCTGCAGCCACAGAATTCTCATAGCGATGGGCCACCTCTTGCCCCATGTCAGTCACGGCCATGGTGGTCAAAACCATCGTTTCTTATGGATCAACAGCTTCATCAAGTGCCGTCCACAGTGACAAATTCAGTAGTCAGTAGGATAAAAAATAGTAGTTCTGGTTGGCTTAATACTGTCAGCAATGTGGCTGCTTCTGCAAGTGGAAAACTATCAATACCATCTGGTGCCATTACTGCTGTTTTCCATAATTCAATTTACCGAGGTTCTTTGCCGGTTCCATCAAAGGCAAATGCTTTGGAGCATCTGTTGGTGTATTCACCATCTGGTCATGTTATTCAACATGAACTGTTACCTTCTTCAGGTTCTGAGTCCTCTGATAGTAGCCCAAGAGTTAGTTCAGTTTCTAACTTGCAAGTCCAAGATGATGAGTTGCACGTTGCAGCTGAACCGATTCAATGGTGGGATGTATGCCGCAGAACAAATTGGCCAGAAAGGGATGAAAACATTGCAAATATTGTAGTTTATAACCAAAGAAGCAGCATGATGGTAGACACGTCTGACTGTGAAGATAATAGTGAACAATCGGATTCCACCCTGTCAAATGATGGAATGTCTGGGAAAGAGATCATGAGAGTCCGAGAGAAATCAAGCTGGTACCTGTCAAATGCAGAAGTTCAAATAAACTCATGGAGGATCCCCATCTGGCAGAAATCTAAGGTCTGCTACAGTGTCTTGAAATAATGTGCTGCATTGTGAGGGATTACTTGTGAACCGCCTTCCATAATTTTGCAGGTTTGCTTCTATGTGATGGACCATCCTGCTGAAGAATCAGGAGAAACAATTGGGGTTAGTGGTGGGGAAATTGAGATTGAGAAGTTACCTCTGCATGAGGTTGAAGTCAGGCGAAGGGAACTGCTTCCCGTGTTCAAGCAGTTCCACTATTCTGAGCGAGCTTCTAGTGACAGGTAATGTCGCTGAAACTTCTCTTGGCTTCTGGTTCTGCATGTCATATATGTCTTGCAAATTTGAAGTAGTAAACATCGACAATTAAAAAACGAAGGGAGTATTTGGCATTATTTATAATCCTACCCAGGACCCAGTAGCTTTTGTATCATTTTTCATTTATAGCATATTGGAACGTTTAAAAACTTCTCTTTATGTTGAAATTATGTTCTTGGTTTATAACTGGTTAGATTAACTTTTTGCAACATAACTAAATTACTAAACTGAATGTGCTGTTAGGTTTTCATCTGCCAGTCAGAGTCCAGTTTAATGTTCTTCATTATTGATATTATCATGCAATGCGGCAGTCTACTGAGTGTAGGATGTCTTGCAAATTGTGAACATGTTTTGAGGCATTTGAAGATTACTTTTTGCCATATCGAGCCTATAGTCTCATATGCAACAGTTTGCAATTCCTGCAAGAGATAGGCTTACAACAACAACAACAACAACAACAAAGCCTTTTAAATACGATGAACTAGATATTCATTGATTAATAGTCAGTGAGATGCATTTATAGATTCTTATTAATACAATGAGACACAGCTCTCCTATGTGTTTGAGGGGAAAAAAGGAAAAAACTAGCTGCAAGTAAATAGTTATGGAAAGCTTTACAAGGCCATCACTAGTCCACCAGAAAACAAGAAAGAAGCGGAGACTTAGAACAAGCATCAGGCAGACTGCTACAGTGACATAATTTGATTCTTCATTTTAGCATATCTTGCAAGTGGTCGAGTGGCCAGTATTTATTTGCCGTATGGTGTCTTGGTTTCGTTACAACACATGGGTTTTTTGTTTCTAGTTCAAAGAAATATTAGTCTTAGCAAAGGATTAATTAGGTTTGGATTCATGTATCCAATGTCCAATAGTTTAGCCCTTTGTTATGAGCTTCATATGGATCTAACGGGCCTGGCTAATATTTTTGTGATTGCATGTAACTTATGGGGTTTTATGCAATGATGTAGGAATCTTGCCAATGGAGGTTTTCAGAGCGACTCATCTAACATTGATGATGCACAGTATAGCTCAGGAAAGGATAATGGTGAAAACGAATCCAAGGCAGTGCCTCCCATTTCTGGATTTTACACTGGTAAGTTTATTATTTATAATGTCAAACTTATGTCCAATATACCATTGTTGATTCGAAAAACATGTACAATTGCAGATAAGAGGAAAACAGCAGAAATGAATGGTGTAGTTAGGCAATCACTGTCTGGAGCTCTCTCTGCTGTGAATTTACGGCAAGTGGGAGCTAATGGATCTCCTAATGCTGCAGATTTGAATTCCCGATACAAATTAGGGAATGTCAGCAATGGATATTTATCAACACCACCTGAAACAAATGCATCTACCATCACACCACAAGCTAGAGAAAGTTTGGCATCACATATCAGATCATTGAGCAGCTATTCCCTCTTGGATGGATCTCTTGATGATGGAGTGCTGTCTCCTGCAAATGGTGTACTGCACAAGCCTGAAATAACCAATGATTCCTTGCCCAGCAGTGGTGCAAGCACTGACATACCGAACGGGTGTCTCACCAGTATCAACTCTGGAGACCAGGAGCCATCTGATTCTCACAACTCAGTCGAGTTTACCCAGTATTTCCAAGAGGGCTATTGTAAAATATCAGAACTCGATGACAGCCGTGAGTTAACTGAAGCTGTTACTGATGCTGACAGCACCAGCAGCCACTGCGAGAGAGAGAAGCCTGAGGAAGATGGGGATAACGATGACATGCTTGGAGGAGTCTTTGCCTTCAGTGAAGAAGGTTAGTCATGATTCATGAACTCGTAAGCTACTAACGTCCGCTGTTCTGATTTTCATATTTTGTTATTTCCTGTTCGAAAGTCGCAGGTTGAACTTGAATATTGCTTTACTAAGATATAATGCAAAAATAGTGCCCACAATATTCAGTGTGGAATAGTATTTAGAGGCTGGTGAAGTTCTGGTCGGCTATTGGGGAATAAAGTAGTACTGAAATTGTTATCTTCTGGGGTACATACTGGAAAAGGTAAAGCTTGATCGAAGTTTTATGTGTCTGAAAGTTCCACTCTGAAATCTGAGGCAAAGGATCCCTCCAAGCAATTTACTAATCCACGGATCCAAGTTTATGGGAGTTCGGTGTTGTCGAGAAGTTGCCATTGCCTGCCGCAACACTGTCCCCATTCTGTTCATTTGTACATATACTGTAAACCCCATTTGTTTTGTGCCATACTTTTGGGACATTGGATGGTTTTAAACCCAAACCTTGGCAGCCATATTTGTTGACCGCGTCCTGCCGAGGCCTGTGAATGTTCCATGTTTATTTGTACAGACTTTCTGTTCATTGGGAAGAAAAGGAAATTTAGCAACGGTTAATGTGAGATAATTGTACAAACATTCAGTAAAGAATTTGCATTTGCGAATATGTGTTATCATGCCTGTGTTCTACCCCAGGGCCTTTGCATGAGAATATGTACAAGTTGATTGACAATTGAAGTTCCAAATCTGGTAAACACCGCACTGTTGTGCTCTGGAATGCTAAGACAAGCCGTTTGCTCGGTTCCTTGGCTTCATAATATTTCTTTGGCGTTGTACTAGTTGTGTTATTGAAGTACTACCTCAGTTCTTTTTTATTGACGTCATCAGGTAGTACCTCACACGGGACAAAGACTATGGAGCAAGTATTGTATAGTGTCTTTTTGCGCGAACTTGCAGAAACCATCGCATTCTCCTAATCCCAACTTAAAAGCAACCCCTTTTCACGAAGATCTTGAACTACAAAGAACTGTTATTAAAAATCTCCCCATTTTCGAGGCAGCCACGGCCTCTGTGTAGCGGTGTGTACCAGGTTCCTCCAACGTGTCCAACCAATCGCCGCCGTCCAGATCCTCATACCTGCCTCGCGATTCACGTTTAGCCACAGCCAAAGCCGCGCGGCCAACCCCTCGACGGCTCGATCGAGACGCGGGCACGCATCCCCGTAACCTGCTCAAGCGCGCACCGAGAGCGACGCGGGCGCAAGCCTCCAAACTCCAAAGCCACCCGAACCCGTGTGGCGCGCCGCGCCTTTGCACGCCACAACCACTGAAAACGGGTGAGGCATCACTGCACCGTCTCCTGGGACTGGGAGAGGAAGGAGTAGCAGGGCAAGTCCAGGAAGCGCGGAGTGATGGCGGACGAAGGGCCAGGGGTGGCGCCGCCGTTGCCGGCGGCAGCGACGGTGGGTGACGGCGCGGGAGAGTCGGCGGCGGCAGCGGAGGCAATGGACGACTTCGGGCTGCCCCCGGAGCTGATGGCGCTGCTGCCGGCGGACCCGTTCGCGCAGCTGGACGTGGCGCGCAAAATCACCTCCATGGCGCTGGCGTCCCGCCTCGGGCGGCTCGAGGCCGAGGCGGCGCGGCTCCGCGCGCAGCTGGCCGAGCGCGACGCCGAGGCCGAGGACCTCCGCGAGCGCGTCGAGCAGCTCGACACCGCGCTCGCCGTTGCCAACGGCCGCCTCCGCCGCGCCGAGGAGGAAAAGGTACCGCTGATTTCGTATCCACCTGACGTTGAATGGAGCAGCAGCGCTTCGAGCCGAGTGTCGTCTCTCTAGCTATGTGTTTTGCCACTTAGTTTGGCACTTCGTTCGGTAAAAATTTCTGATGCTTCTCCACGTTTTGGGACGTGGACGATGAATGTGCAGGAGACGTTGCTGAGCGACAAGGCGTCGCTGGCCAACACCATAAGGAAACTGAACAGAGATGTCGCTAAGGTACCAGGATGTTATTGTTATAGCATTGCACTCTGAAATTCTGTTTTTGAGACATTTGTGGCCTATCTTGTAATATTTTGAGATGTATATGTAAGATTGTCAGTGGGAGCTTGCCATTATTCTAAATTAAGAACCTCAACCAAATATGCTATCCTAAATTGATACTCCGTTTTCAAATTCTTGTCATTAGGATAACAACTAGAGTTTTGAACTAAGGTCAAAACAAAAGTTGTTAATTTAGAAACGAGGTAGTACTTGAAGAATGAATTGTCTCCCATGTGCAAGCAACTTGCTAGAGTTATATATACAGTTTTTGATCGCTAAACCTTTACAAAATGTGCACTTCAATGCCTATTTTCTATATTATTTTGCAGTTGGAAGTTTTCAAGAAGACTCTTATGCAATCGCTTCAGGAAGATGAAGACGGTGCTGTAAGCCATTGCATTGACATTCACGCTGTCTCTAATTTTCATTCAAGAACCCAGCAATGATCAGAGAATTTGTATTATACTCATACTTGTATTTGGACCTCCTCTTGAATGGAAGTGGTTTTCTTTATTCTTGAACTACCTCGCCTGTAGAATACTTCTCCAAAGGAAAGAGTTGCTGAAGCTTCGAGTTTTTCCTCCGCATCATCTGTGACAGGTAGTTTCTGATTCTTGTGGTCAACATATGCTGCCTAACCACAACATTACTCTCAAGACTAAACTTGAATGTGGGATTTTTGGCAGATGAAGAATCTGCAGTTCCAAATTCAAGGACGCCGCCTGTCGCAGAAACTGCAAGTTCAGTTTTAGATGAAAGTAATGTTGACCCAGATGGTACATATCCTTTCCATTAGGTCACATTACAAAAATTGGGAAGTATGTCACTTTTATTTACATGCAGAACTGTTTCTGTACTTTCAGTACCTAGGCCACCCCGTCCACATGTATTTCTACCGTCATACAATAGCACACCAAGGATGACTCCCCCAGTATCACCGCCAAGGCGACATTCAATCTCTGTTACGTCAATGAATATGCTTAATGACAGGTCCTCAGTCTTTTCTGGTAACCATAGCTCTCCATTTGATGCACCAAGTCAAACAGGTTAGCTTTATAACCCCAATAGTTGTATTACTTTTATGGTACTTCAATGCTAACTTGCTTCTTTGTGAAATAAGTATTTTACTTATCCATATGATCCAAAAGGTTTATCGAGAGATTAATATAGATGAGATTCTTGTTAGGCAAATTATTGGTTTGATCACATATCACATTTTTACTGGTTTGGATATACAGTAGCAAATCCAATCCTCCAAATTAAGACCCTGCAGTATGTATGATCTCCATAAACTCGTTTTATTTTCCCCAGGACGAGCTAGAGTTGATGGAAAAGAGTTCTTTCGTCAGGTCAGGTACGTGTCTTTTCTCAATTATTTAGTTCAGTGGAAAGTTCTCTGACAACTATACGCGAGGCATTCAACATTTGAAGAACTAAATAACTATCTGTTTGTGCTCACCGCTTTGTGTGTATATAAGTTTTTGCTTACGATTATTATCATGCGGTAAATTGCACCTCGGCGTACTATATGCAGTTTGACATTCCTAAAAAACAAAACCTTGGGAGTTGACTCTTGGGATCATGATTCCATAAATGTAAAAGAAAAAACATATTTTGGTTCTCTTCTTCAAGTGCACATTTGACTTCCCTCTACTGTTGTACATGCAGAAACCGCTTGTCTTATGAGCAGTTCAGTGCATTCCTAGCCAACGTGAAGGAACTGAATGCACAGAGGCAGAGTAGAGAGGTATAAAGATTACCAAAATGGACTCATTATCTGATTTGCAATGCATGAACTTTTTCCCCCCTATCCCCTCATTGTATTCATTGAAACTTCTCCTTACAGGAGACATTAAGAAAGGCTGATGAAATCTTCGGTCCAGAAAACAAGGACCTGTACACGATATTTGGGAATCTAATTACTCGCAATATTCAATAGAGTCCTTGAAACTCATTCCCAAGATTATAGTGATCCAGGTTTTTACTGGTATATTGTGATTATAAGAGTTTGGCATTTTTTGTATGTAATATCTGTACAAGTCACCCTCTCCCATTGCAGGTTCTTGGTGTATAGTTTTCTTTATTTATTGTTTACGTCAATGTAGATTCATGGGTTGTTGTAAGCTACAAATTATAACTTAATGCAAGTAAGAGAAAATATGTTCTATTCCCTCCATTCTTCTATCCATGAAGTTAGGACAAGATTTTTAGAATTTTAGCTCAAAAATAGATTAAACATGCTGCCTTAATGTCATAAAAAAAAACCCAAAGTGAGTATGTCTTCCTTGGTTTTGTTTTCTATAATTCAGTCTTGAACTCATTGCAAAGCAACTTTTTCAACAATAACCAACAAAAGTGTACCGCTTCTTGAGAAAAAAAAATTGACTTTATCACTGTTATTTCATACAGCTTCTACTCTGCTGACTATTTCTTTCTGTAAGCTAAGATGATTCACTATGCTGTCTTTAACATTTGGTATCAAATCTTTAATATTTCTCCAGAAGTATTTCTACAAAATATCACTCATGCATTTCCTTTGGTTTATCCATTCGGCATGCCCCCTTCTAGTTCTGTGGCCGTCTCCATATAGTCTTTTGTTCTTCAAAGCTCCCAACAACTGCTGATTGCTTCTTGTTTGATAAAGAATTTGCCAATCTGTTGTAATATATTCCACTATTCAAATTATCTAATACATTTAATAGCCTTTCACTCTTTATGCTGACCAGAATTTGGCCATCTGTGCTTTTGGTTGTGCTGGCAACAACACTTATTGTCCTGACTTTCATATAGGGTTTCAATTCAGGTCCTTGGACCATGTAAACTGCACCAAGAACTTCTCCTAGAAATATGTCCTGGAAAGGAAAAAACAATAAAAAGAGTTAAACAAATTAGACTATCAAGATTTTGACGTTGTTAGTGTTAGGAACCTAAAAACAAACTACACTAAGTTACCATATGGTGATACAATCTCTCTTTCTGTCGAAGATCCTGCAGCAATGACAGCAATCGATAGACAAAAGTTGCTTCAGGAGTACTCTGGGTACGTTGCTCCAGAGCTCCAAGGACACCTTGAAATGAAGCAATCTTCCGCTGCGTCGCAAGAGGAATGAGTGTGATATTCAGCCTGGATTCTAGGACTACTTTTGCAGCCAATGGATCAAGGAACATGTTGAAGTCTGCATATTTATTGGACTGAACATTGAACAAATTTCGCTTATGGTTTACTCTATCTCTGATGGATCCACCTACGATAATAACTCTCTGCAGAGAGAACCATATGTTAGCATAAAAATTAAATTTCTGAGTTGATTTAATCTCAGATCATAACTTTGTTCAGAGTTTCATATTGCTATTGAGAAAAACACCTCTATCACAGTGCTTGCTTCCCTGTCACAAAGATAAATTTGGGCCAAATTGGTGAGAGGTCCATTGGTAAGAACAGTGATCTTGTCACCTGCACCAAGTTGCTTCCTGACAGACTGCCAAACTTCAAAAGCAAGTGGCTGCCAGCGTTCCGGATGATCTGAACTTTCAGAAGCGTATCTAATCATGGAATGAAAAGTTATGAAATGAAAAACTCAGACCAATGTTAGCGTTGTGATTTTTTAAATTGGCTGCCAGAATGGGTACCTTCTAGGACTCCTTGGCAGTGATCGAGCTAGTCCATACAATGTATCCGAATCAAGAAACCCACCACTACCTTGTGGGATAGCATAAAAATTGTTGCAACCAAGGGATGGAGCTCCAAAAGCAGTAGTGTTGCCAAGACCGACTGGAATGTCGTCGCGGCCCATCATATGAAGCACGTCGTAAACAATGTCGATGCTTGCTATATTAGCCCAGCCGTTGCCATTGACCAGAACAGCCTAAAACATTTTAACGAACTGAGAGTTTAATAGAAAGACAGCAGATGAGTGAGTGAATCATAACGCTCGTTTTGATAGATTTGCAGGTGCGTACAACATAGGTAATCTTCTCACCTTTAGATCTATGACTTCCCTAGGTTCCTTCAGCAGGTATATAAGGGAAACAAAATCTCCAGGGCTCATATCCATGTCAAAAATTACTGGCTTCCCCCTTTTTACATTCCTGAAATCCGGCTTGTAAAGAACCTCTCTGTAGTATTGAAACTGTGTGCTTAGGTTGAAACGGCCAGTGTTTCTAGGCAGATTAAGAACCTGGAAGAAACAAAAAATTTCGTCATGCTCAGAAATTATGTTATATAGTTTCATAAAATTCAGTACTGAGAACTTGGAACTGAGGTGACTCATGGGATACGGGTTAAAACAATAATGATTACCTCTAGGAAGCTCTTGAAAAATTCTCTATCTAGTGAGCTAGTTTCATCTGTATTAGGCTTTGCGCTCGTTGCGACTCGTACTCGCACTGCTTCACGACCAGACACTTCCTTAGTGTATCCATCCTGAAGAAACAATAGTTCAAAGTTTTCAGCCTTCCAACGTTTAGCATGAAACAAACCTCCTTTTCGAAATTAGTAATTTTTCCTTAGTGTATCCATCTTGCAGTCTCTCTGCAGCATTGCTGCTGATGGACTCGATCTAGGCGTGTCTGATACAGTATAACATTAGGTACCTCACATCTTCCTCTGTTGCTTCCCGGCACCAGGCAGAAGGGATCTCTGATCCCAGTCTGAACGTGGCCGCTGTGAACTCCACCATTTCTCAGGCCAAACTTGGGAGCCGCGCGGCCGTCGAAAAAGGGGTTGGAGCCGTCGCGCACGCCGTAGGGTCTGTTGGAGGTTACCACGGTAATGTTGACGTGCTCGAGCTCGGCGAAGTCGTTCCCCCCATCGGCCTCGCCGTAGCGCATGCTGGAGAGAGCCACGCCGGCGGCGAAGGAGTCCCACATGTAGTAGTATCCGTGCCGCCGCCTGCCCTGGCCTAGGCGCGTGAGAACCGCGTCCAGCGACCGGAAGCAGTACTGCGCCTCGTACGTGGCCTGCCGGCGCCGGAACTCGGCGAAGAACTCCTCCGTGACCGGGATCGTGTTGGTCGCGTCCAGCGGGATCATGGTGATGGGCACGCCCGAGTGGAGCACCTTGTAGGCGGCGAAGGGGTCGGCGAAGACGTTGAACTCGGCGACCGGGTTGGCGGCGAGCGCGGTGAACAGGTTGCCCCCCGCCCGCACGGCTCCGCCGGAGACGTAGACGCGCTCCACGTTCCGCTTCAGGCGCGGGCGCCGCGCGAGGAGGAGCGCTAGGTTGGTGTGCGCGCCGAGGAGGAGCACCGTGGTCGGCCCGGCGGCGAGCGCGTCCGACATCACCCGCTGCGCCGTGGGCTGCCGGAGCGGGCGGTACCCGCGCCGGCCCTGCGGGAGGAAGGCCCGCCGGAGGCCGAAGTTGGTGTCGACGTCGAGACGCCCGCCGCGCCCCGGCGGCACGGCCTGCCGGTACCGACAGCCGCCGGCCGTCGACATGCCCTGCTTTCGCAGGCGCCGCATATATGAGAGGAAGAGCATATATATAGCTCAGAGACTCGATGACAGAGTGTGTCTAATGTCATCTTATTACGTGCCAACAATATAATATAATTACCTGGTCGATCAATGGCAGGTAACCGCCGACGTCGTCGTGCACGTCGCCGGCGTCGGATATCCCGCCGTCACCGCCGACGCCAACGAGGATGTCATCGCGTCCCATCATGTACAGGATGTCGTAGAGGTGGTTCACGGCGTGCCCGGCGTCGCTCCACTGGTTGGCGTTGACGGTGATGGCCTGCACACCACGAGAGTATAGTATGACGCAGGCATGCACCAGTTGGTCTCTCGAATGGACTGGACGCACAAGCAAGGCGTTGAAACAAGGAGACGTTTTGCCACTAGAGAAGAATGAACATAGTCAAAGCCACGCCGCGCGCCATCATTTGGCCCCATCCACATCACTCTATCCTCTTTTCGGTAATGAGGAGAGACCGGTGGCGCACGAGCGTGAGATCCACTGGTCACTGGAGGAGGACAGCCGCCATTTTACAACAGATGATGCGTTGCCCCCATGCTAGAATTCCTTTCTCCAACAGGAAGGGACAAACACCGATCTCAAAGTAAACGAACGGCTAGAAAACTACTTGCAGGTGCACGAGAAGTTTCCATGGACGGCGACGACGAAAGCACCGTGTTAGCCGAGATCGTTCGCTACGATCGATCGCCTCGGCGCCGTCTCTCCGAGACTCCGAGAGAAGGAAATAAAGCGGCGAGACACATACGCAAGCGAAAGAGGTTTACCTTGACGTCGAACTCGGAGCGGTTGTGCTTGAGGATGTACAGCAGCGCGAGCACGTCGTCGGTGTCCATGTCCGTGTCCACGAGGATCCGCCGCGGGGCGGCCGCGGCGCCGGTAGCCGCCGCCGCAAGGAATAACACGGCGACGATGGTGACCGCCGCCTCAGTCCCTGCACGAGCCGCCTTATGGGCGCTCCTGCTACGCGTCTTCCCCGACGCTGGCGCCGCCTTGCGTTCGCCGGCCATGGATACGGTACGGCAGTGGTCGTCTCGACCGGCGGTAGAACGGTACGGCGGCTGCCGGTTTGTTTGGCTTCCGCGCTCGCTGCCGCCGCCTTTCCGCATGATGGATGGATAGATCGAGAGAGATGGGCTGCGCGTTTTATCGTCGCTCACCCCTCCCGTCCGTGGGCACCAATGGAAGTCCACCGTCTGCTGCAGTCGTTCTAAGATCCCAAGCAATGAATGATCCAGTTGAAAACTTTACGGCTTTACCTGCTACTACTAGTTCAGTCCTTCTGCGCATCGTGCCAGCATGCACGCTTGCGTTTAGACGGAAAGTTGTTCTCTCTCTCTCTCTCTCTCTCTCTCTCTCTCTCTCTCTCTCTCTCTCTCTCTCTCTGAATTTGAATAACGGCTAATTTTCCTTTATGAAACTAATTTATTAGGTATGATTTATGAAGTAAACCGTACTTTTATTATTAGGAAATCTTCTTGGATCACCATAGATTTTTGGTTCATAACTAGTATATCTGTAGTATTAAAGTATTTCAATCCATTCAAACTCTGTGCCGTGTCACAGGCTGTTGATCGACAACTGTAGCTAGGTGGTGGCGGATTCGTATGGCCGTGCGGCGTCCGGGACCAAGTCCGGTCGTTTTCGAGCCTCAGTGGTGTCCTCATGCCATCGACGGGCCGGTCGCTGCTCCGCCGCGAGTACGACCCTTTCCGGCGAAGCCCCACCACACCACCGGTCGGTGTGCCCTCGGAGCTAGGTCGATGCAGGAAAACGACCCGGCGGCCAGAAGCCGAAAAGGCACGGGGCTTTTCCCGGCCGCAGCCCCCACGTGTAGTCAGCCGCCAGGACAGCACGGCACGGCAGGCGGCGCTGCTTCTGCTTGCTCGACCCTGCGGTCCAGAGAGTTTCCGGACAGCCCAATCCCTTATACGTCATTGTGAAACTTCGTGATTCATTTTATGCCACTATGTATTTACTGTACACATATTTACATACGGGTCTATTTGTTTCTATGGACAATGACATATAAGAGACTTTTTTTTAATATTTTTTTTCCATTCATCACTTCTCTTTTATTGATATATTTTTATGGTCTTTTGTGTTCTCTATTATTCTTTAATTTTGTTTGTATGGATCTTTGAGGTTTCATCTCTAATTTATCCTAATTTATTTGAAACTAAAAGGTCTATCTGTCGTTATTGTCCATGGATTGCAGTGCGACGTTACGTCGATCGGACAACGTCGTGTCGTGAAGTGAAGACCGCGTGGACGGCTCTGCTTTGGCTGGGGAACCAACACGGCAAGGCCTTTCATGGTGGTACCTGTGTTTGTAGACCACCAGCATAAGAAAGGTTCATCTGGATCCGATGATCATCCCGCTCAGCCATCAAAATTGTCCAAGCAAACTGTGGGTGTCATAGGCATAGTCCAATCATGTATGGAGATAATCCTTCTTTTTAGAGGAAATGATAACTTAACGTTTGACTGAACAAAGTAGTAGTGTTTCCCAATTTAGAACCCGCAATTCAAATCAGCTCTCTGTATGCCATCTACTAATATATGATAGGTTAATCCAAAAAAAAAAAACCTACCAAAGCAGTAATTATATACCTGATTGCAGGCAGGCAGGGTACTAGTCAAACTGAGAACCCAAGTAAACAAAACAATGTCTGACAAAGCAGTTCAGCCAAATGTAGGTTAACACACGAGTTTTCTCTTTTAGTTACTTTTCTGTCAATCTGCAATGAGCAATTTGATTGTTGGGCACTGTCGGCACAGTGCAAGGCTTTTCCCCCGGTTGTGCCTGCCCATGAAGCATTCAAGAAGCTATTCATGGTGACAAATGAGCTGATGCTTCCCACCACCCGGATGTTGGGTGCTGCCTGCCATTCTCTGCTGCTTCTTGACTTAGGGCCCCCTGTCAAGTTATCGACAGGTAATATCTTGGCACTGTGAGTACATTACTTGCCTTCCTTCGAGCTTGAGAACGTAAGTGGAAAGATACATGCCGAACACCAGAGCCATCACCTTCATTCTACTTGAGGAAACTGCCCAATTGAGTCCTGTGTCTATGACCTCCCATGATCTTGACAGGAAACATTTTAGGAACCCTTGAAAACTTCAATAGATTTATCATGCCTACATCAAACAGCGGTTGTCAAACATAGAATCAATAATTCAATGGTATTTTACGCAGGTCTTCACTTGAAAAAGTGCATGACCTAACATATACTGTTAATAATGACAGTTGTTAAGTGAAATGAGAAACGGAGTTGCTTGCAAGTAACAGAATAAAAAGAAATCTTGAGAAGATGCATGTATTGTGTCAGCGTACTTACATATCAAACTCCCTGAAATTTCTTGCAAGTAACAGAATAAACAGAAATCTTGAGAAGACACTTACATATCAAACTCCCTGAAACTTCCTCTCAATGTGAACAAGAATGCTACTGTTTTTATGAATAAGCTAGGGCATCTACTATGGACTAAACTGAATAATATGTGCATCAGAAGCATTAGTATACAAAAGCGATCTTTCATGTTCCTTAGGTGGTCTTCTCCACATTTTACTTTGTTCGGCAAAGCTACCAATAATAGCAGATTGATCCTTGTTGCATAAAGATTTGGCAAAGCGATTATAATACTCTTCCCAGCTGAAATCAACCAACACTTTTACTGGATTTGCACTCTCGTCAACTAACATCTGCCCGTCCATACTAGTTGTGTTGTTCACACAAATGCTTATCCGCTTTGATTGCAATAATGGCCTCATGTTAAATCCTTCCACCAAGTAAACAGCACCAAGAACTTCTCCCAGAAATATATCCTATGATTGCAAGAAAACCACACAAAAAGTACAGTAAGTAATAAATAAGCACAAATGTCAGAGTAGTCATTTTCTCAGTCATTGGTTCAACACCATAACATGCCCTCGGGACTCCTTGATCACTACATTGGAAATTGGTTTGGTTAAATGAATCTAAGCAGATGAACTAAGCTATTTTGAGAAATAAAGAGTCCCAAATTTAATTTGTAATAATTGATACTCAGTTGGATGCTCCAACTCTTGGCAGATAAAATGCAGTTTGCATGTCATGGAATTGCATGAACTTATGATCAGCAACCCACAAAAACTAAAGAAAGGGAGCCAACAGAGGACTCCGCATGAATACCACCCTTCATATTATTTCCATGGCACCTATTTCCATAAATCAAGGATGTGTGATATCTCGCCGGGTCTATATATTGTAACCTTTGGGGCTCCGGGCTCCTGAATATACAACAATTAATCATGTGCCAATACTACAATATGGCATCATGAGACCCTAGGTCGTCGTCGTTGCCATCGCAGCCCAAGAGTGATCCACGAAGCTGTGACTCCTCCAGCACGAGCGCAAGGCTGCCAGCCAAAGCGGCACTTGATCATGTGGCATATGCGCGCCACCGCCTATGCCGCCCCCACCCAAGAACAACAGTGCGGCCGCCCCCAGACGACAACATTGCCTACTGCAAGGTTATGACGATCGCCAATCTCCACAAGCTGGCGCAGTCCAGACTCCAGAATATAAAGACCCTTGTGTCGATCATCCTCGACCTCCTCTCCCTAAACCACAAGTGGCTTGGCTACATGCTTGCCGGTGGCGTACCCTATCCAGACATCTACTTCCAACCATTATTGCTTCCAACCACCCTCAGATTCCTCCCTCATTCCCTCCCTCTCCTTTAATCAAGTTCTAACTCTACTAATGGTCATGATGTGAAAAAGAAAACCACATGCATTCAGAACAGTTTTTTTTTCATGAAATTCAGAACAGTTTTTCTCCTGACAACATGTAATTGTAGGAGTGAAATAGCAGAAATCTGTAAACATTTACCACATGGTGATACAGGTGATGCCTCTGCTGTAGATCATGCAGCAACAAGAACAGGCACTGGACAAAACTAGATTCTGGAGTGTGGTCAGCATGTTTTAGAGCTTGAAGGATAGACTGAAAGGAAGCAGCTTTTCTTTGAGAGCTAAGAGGAATCAGTGTGATATCCAGAGTGGACTCCAGGACTGTTTTTGCGGCTAGAGGATCAAGAAACATATTGAACTCTGCATATTTATTTGATGGAACAGTAAAGACATTTCCCTTTGTATCACTTTCATCACTGATATGGCCTCCAACAATATAAATACTCTGTACACAGAAAGTTTGTGAATCACTAGTAACATTGAAAAAGCTAATAACAGATGTTTGTGAATCACCTCAATAACAGATGTTGCCCTGCTGTCAGAGAGTATAATACTCGCCATATTCGTAAGAGGTCCATTGGTAAGAATAGTGATCTTCTCACTTGGATCAAGCTGATCTGTAATAGACTGCCAAACCTCAAAAGCCAGGGGCTGCCGAAATTCTGGGTGATCAGTATCTCTTGGAGCACCATGTTGTACAGAATTTTCAGCAGTATACCTAAATAGATAGCAGAAAATTGTAATATCCAGCGCCATGTGCATTAATTCATATGTTGGTCATTTAGTTCCTGAAAAGAGATACCTTCTTGGGCTTCTTGGCAACGATCGAGCTAGTCCATAAAGAGTGTCAGAGTCTATAAGTCCACCACTGCCTTGGGGAATTGCGCATACATACTTGCAACCAAGACTCGGAGTGCTTAGTGCAGTCAGGTTACCACGCCCGACAGGAATGTCATCACGGCCCATCATATGCAGAATATCATAAATGATATCAATGCTTGCGACATTGGCCCAACCATTGCCACTAACCAAAATCCCCTATAACAATTACAGTAAAACTACATTCACGGATAAAATACAGAAATGTAACCTTATTGCATGGGGCTGTATCAAGTGCCATTCTCAATAATCATACCTTTAAATCTACTACTTCCGTAGGTGCCTTCAAGAGGTATATAAGGGAGACAAAATCCCCAGGACTCATATCCATGTCAAAAATAACAGGTCTCCCCATCTTTTTGTTTCTGAACTCTGGTTTGTAAAGAACTTCACGGTAAAATGGAAATTGAGCATTAATGTTGAACTGGCCAGAGTTTTCCGGGCGGTTTAGTGCCTGCAGTTCATCAATACTTATTACTCTTTTAAGAATAAAAGGCCCAAACATTAGTGTGGCGTGCATGGTGTGAGTGTGCGTTTGTAAGGGATCTGGTCCATTCTTTTTCTTCTTGATATAATGATACACAACTCTCCTGTGTGTTCTAGGAAAAAGAATAATAAGCCAAACTCGAATAAATAATTTCTTATGAACACATTCCATATAGCAACATCGCATGTGAATGCATCAACTCAATGTATAAAAGTTGTGTGGCAGAATATCAATTACACAAGATCAGCTGATTGCCAAAGACAGAATATCAAGTTCCATTGGTTTAATGGATTCGATGTGGATGAAATTGTTTGTAAGTGGATTTTTTTTTTTGTATTTCTTCAGACTTAAAAAACACAAGGCAAGAATTTTCCGCTATTTACAATTGCTCACAACAACCCAGTTTTGTACTGTATTTTCCAATGAAAGAAAAGTCTAAGAATTATGTTGTGATTTGCAAAAATACTGATGCATCGTACTATGGTACACTGGCAGTATTAGTGTATACTGTGGATTGTAAGATCATATCAATCGAGCAAGTCCCAGGGAAGTATTTCATGAACTGTTGGCAGTATTATCTTAAGTGTCAAATGTTGATTGATTCAGATATACTAGGATAAACTAAGTAAAAATGAAAGGGAATGTCATGCAACTGACGTTTTGCAAGTATTGCTAATTAACCAAGATGTCACCTCTAGGAAGCTCTTGAAAAACTCCCGGTCCAGAGAGCTATTCTTATCCACGTTTGGTTTAGCCTTTATGGCAACGAGAACATTGACTGCTTCTGGGCCAGACACTTCCTTTGTATAACCATCCTAAGGAATAACAGAAAAATGAGTTTCCCACAATCTTTTCCATTCATCTCATTCACTAAAGAAATGTGGAAAGGTACTTTACTTGCTCAATACTAATTTATATAATAAATAGAAAGAGGCACATGTATTCTTGTTTTAAATTTAACGCACATTGAAATTCATATTGAGTTTTCAATAATCATGTTTTACAGCAATGTCTGCAAAAATCCCCTGAAGAAACAATTTGGCTATGACATACCTCACATTTTCCTTTCTTACTTCCCTTGACATGACAGAAGCTATCCGTAACTCCTATTTGAACATGACCACTATGAACTCCACCATTTTCAAGACCAAACTTTGGGTTTGCACCGCCATCAAAGAATGGGTTCGAGCCATCATGCACACCATATGGTTTGTTTGAAGTTATTACTGTAATATTCATATATTCAAACTCAGCAAAATCGTTTTCAAATTCGCAATTCTTTCCACTGCACATGCTGGAGATGGCAACACCTGAAGTAAAGGAATCCCACATAAAATAGCTCTGCATAAGAAGAATGGAAATGATAAATAACTAAGACACATATCATACCAGATCAATTAGAGAACAAAACATGGACGTACTGTATAAAATTGATCATTGAACCAAGTGTCTCGGACCATCTTTAAAGACTTGAAACAGTATTGTGCCTCATACGTACTCTGATGGTTTTGGAACTCATCGAAGAATTTTTTGTTGATTGGAATTGTATTAGTTGCATCAAGAGGGACAAGGGTGATTGGAATGCCAGAATGAAACACCTGATGAGGACATGATATTTATATGTTAGCTAATTGCGAAAGAGAAGAAAAATCATTTGTGCCATAAATTAACTCATTACGTGATATGCCTACCACCACTATAAATTGGTACCCATCATAGAACCACTATAATTTTAGCCATTAACTGGAGCATGAAAAGATTGCTTTGTTCCATATCACAATTGAGGGGAAAAGAATATAAGGATATTTCAGGTGAGTCTCATGTGCAAGAGGGGGTAAAACTATCCTATATCTCCTACTCGAACTAAAGCACTAGTGGTGAAGAGTCAGTCATCACATGGAGGGTACTGAGTTTTGCAAAGTGATGGTACAGAAGGGTGAAGTGAGTTATTCAGTGGTACAAAGTGGCATCGGAGGAATTCCGTATAGCTAATTTGCTGATCTATTAACTGAACTGAAATAACAATGAAGTAAATACACATTCATGGAGATGTGTGTGGCATATCTATTTGTTTTTTCAACGAATCAAAGCTCCATTTTCCATATTAGTTGAATAACAGGATTAGAAAAAAAAAGGTACTCATTAGAAAATTGTTTCTCAGGAAGAGAATGCATTGCATTGAAGAAAAAATGGGTCCTGAACTCCTGGCATGCAGATATGAAAATCCACTTTTGACTATCATGCAAAACATACAGTAGGCATTGTGTTGCAATTCTAAGCCAATATACCTGGTACGCAGCGAAAGGATCCCCAAATATGTTGAATTCTGCATTTGGGTTGGTAGTGTAACCGGTAAACAAGTTTCCATGGTCACCACACTGCTGTGGAATGCAAGACGTGGTAGCATTTCTTGGACAACAACCTGTTGGGTTCCTTGATCTCACACCACCACCCATGATGTATATGTGCTCCACATTGCTTTTCAGGTGTGGATGTGTCATAAGAAAAATTGCAAAGTTCGTATGTGAACCTGTGAGGATGATGGTTGTAGGGCCTGCAGATATTGTGTTTATCATAACTTGCTGTGCTGTAGGTTGCTGAAGTGGCCTATATCTTCTGTTACCCTGTTTCAAATATTATAGAATAGTAAATCAGAGATGGTATAAGGCCAAATAATGGAGGGAGTAGTCATGCTCATGTCTTCCAGAAAGCACTCTTCAGTGATAATTGGATAAAACAACAAGTTGCCTACACATCTTTTTGTATTGCTGCTCGCCTAATTCTCAGACTGCAAAATAGGGTGTCAGCTGTCAGGTAGGATTCCCAGCGTATATATCGATATTGATTCCAATTAGTCATATTTTCTTCAAAGCAGTGAGGACATCTGAAGTAAGACCAGTTTTCAGAGACACCTAAACACATTGGTTGCAGGTAGGTTCAGCTGTTCAGTATTCTAAAATATGCTTTTGCTTAAGTCTTAGGCCCTGTTTGGCAGAGCTTCTGCTTGTTGAAAAAGCAGTTTATTTGAAAAGCAGGTGAAAAGAAAAAGTAGCTTATCCTTATATAGCTATCATGATAAACACTTCACAGTCATAGTTCATGTCAATTCGATCAACACCCCCCACCCCCCCGCTTTTTTTTTTTTTTCCTTGGAGACATTTGGAGGTCCTGAAAAAAATTGTCAAGGTAAGAAAACGAAAAAAGATAGTAGGACCAAATTGTCCAGTTTAATACAAATTCTGCATTGGATGAAGATTAGCAACGTGTTACACTTTAAAGTACTTTATTAAAAAGGTCATATGAATCTGTCTAGTGATGCATAACTGAAATAATAGACCAGCTTTAGTGGCACTGACTAACCACATTGTGCATCTTAAACTTTGAGAAAAAATGTAAATTGATTTGTAACATAGAAGTCATGTATTGCCTGTGGAAGGAAGGCCCTTCTGATTCCAAAGTTTGTATCGACGTCCAATCGTCCACCTTCTTGGGGAATAGCTTGCCTGTACCGGCAGTCCCCAACAGTTGTCATGCCCTGAATTTTAAACTACATATTAGTATCTAATAAGTATCAAACAAGAGAACCACATGAAAAAAACAGGTTGCCTTTCCTGATCATGGTCAGTATATAGATTTCCCAGAGTTTCGAAGACGATTGTTTTCTTTAGAGATTTTTTTAAAAAAAGCTAGCAAACCTCCACTAGATAACAAGCTAGGACGAACAATTGCACCTGATCAATCAGTGGTAAATAACCGCCAACATTGGGATATATGGTGCCAGAGTCTGATATTCCACCATCACCACCGACACCAACTGGAATATCATCACGACCCATCATATAGAGTACATCATACAAATGATTCACAGCATGTCCAGCATCACTCCACGCATTCACATTGATGGTGACTGCCTGCCCATGTTAAAAGGAAGACAAGAGTGTCATGTCTTGTTTAAACATTGGGCACAAAGTGCCCAAGCTCCAATTTATCTCAGGGAAAGAAATCTAACACGTAATCAAAAAAATACACTTTGGGTCTTATAATAAGCAGTGCAGCAACGGAAAAACGAGTCAAAAGAAGAAAAAATAGACTCACTTAAACACAACCTCTCACCCCCCAGACTTCACCTTGCTCCATAGTCAACACAAACGGTATGCAAGCAACACTCGTGACACATGCAATTAAATACAAACACACTGGCATTGCCCTCAGTCACATTCCTTTCACTTCAACAGGCTCAGATTCTCTCCCAAATTCTCTGAAACACTAATTCTGCCCTTCTCACGATCGATGGCACTTTGAAGGTCATAATGCACAATGTTCTGAGGCAGAATTGCACTAGCTCGTCTAGGAATACTATAACCAAACATCTCATAAGAAATATGCAGAATTCGTCAGTGTGGTAGCCACGTCTAACTGGATTTTCCTAGTACGCAAAAATCCCATTCACATTACTGACACTACAAAGTTCACAGCCACCCCAAAAGGTCTTCATACAGATTTCAGTTTGCAACTTATAACTAATAATGCGTGGGAGCCTGAGTGATGGAGAAGAATTAACTGGGCACCTGAATGTCTCACCATTCAGCCGCGTCACTGATCAACCGCTGCAGCATAGCCCGGTCGTCCATCCGCGGGTTCCGCTGGGAACTCGTTCCGTGCACCACACAAAGGGGTCATCTGGGCCACAGCCTTTGAACTCGCCTGCCCTGCCACACATGGTGCCCCGCACCCGCAGTCGGTCGTTTCCCTCGGCGTGCGAAGAAACGGCGCATGCCCTAGGGCGGTAGGGCCTATTCGCCCAAGCTTGCGCGGCCGCCGGTCGGGAGACGACGACGGCAGTGCCAGCAACGCGAGCCGGGCGGGGCTCCCCCTGCGCAGGCGGGCACCATGCCGGCCCAAGGCCCATCTGCCGTGCAGGCCATGGAGGGCTTTAAATGTTTATGCCTGGGCCTGTCCTTCAGTCGAACATGAGCCTACTGTCCTATTCAGGACCTGTTTGGTCTTCCGCCGCATCTCCGGCTTCGACTCCATTGAAATAGAGTGCTTCTCTAAAAGAAAAAGTTTTTTAACCTCTTTGAATTAACTTTCCTCCCTCTCTTATAAAATCGGCTACCCGACTCCCTCAACTATTTTGAATGGCAGTTTTGCTAACGTGGCAGTCCATATTGACACGGATAAAAAACACGTTGCTTTAAAAATCGATTTAAGTCATTTATGTTGCTTCAAAAACTACAAATTTTTTGTGTTAACTAAACATATTATGAGGAGAAACTTTGGTTATTGAACCAGGTTTTGATTCAGCTCTCAAAATTTCTTTTAAGAAAATCTGTGGATAGTAATGTTTTGTGGGAAGAACAATCATTGCACTACTTTCAAGATGCATACAAAATCCGTTTTTGAGGTGATATTTACAACTATGAAGTCCTTGACATTCGTTTATATTAAAATATTTTAAAAGTAGTTTTGGAGGGTTTTTATTACCTCCTAATACAAACTCAAGAAGTGCTTCTTTGGGAGAGATGTAGGAGGCTTTTTTTTTTTTTGAAACAGTTTAGTAGTAGGAGTCTTGCACAAACCGGTACAGAAGCACTTCACGAAACCATATCAAACGGAGACCTAGTTTGACCTCAATAACTATAGTTTCCGTTTTAAAACTTATAAAACTAAAGGCACTCCAACAGACATTATAAAATGTTTTGTTACTTTTAATATAACTATTATCAAGAAAAATACCTTTCCAACGGACTAGCTATTTGCCTCTCCATTTTCCATTGCTCGTCATCCCGATATTGTCGCTAGCTAGACTTGGCTAGCGAGCTTGGTTAGCTATCTCGCCTTTTTGCGTGCTCGTCGGTTGGTTCCCTCGCCTAGCAGCCCTTTCCCGTCATTGTTTTCTTTCATCGGCTATTCCCACACGCTCGTGGCTCCATATGCCTCCATCCCGCGTGCTACTGCCAATAAGGACCAAGCCTGTTGCACCGACTCGTCGCCATGGATCTTACCGTCTGCAACGCACCGCCAGCAGGCTCAATGAGCCTCCATGATGAGTAGCTCATTGATGAACACTCAAGATCCATGAGCCCAACACAGCGGTATCTTCGTCTTCGATCCCCTACTCACACTCGTAAAATTGGCAAGATATATGTTGACATAGGTGAAATTTATCACATCGTTGCCTTCTACACCTATCAATGCATGCATTTTGAAATTTATCACCACCGGAGATCGATCTCCCCACATGTTGATGGCTGGAGTTAGGAATTAAGGGAGATCAGCAATCTTTCATATTTGCTAGCAGTCTTTCATATTTTGATGTCGAGAAGATCTCAGTAGGACATGAAGAAACGAAGGCAGACATTTGCGGAGGCAGGCGGCAGCAGAAGCTATAAGTGTTCGGCTCCTTGCATGTAGGCGGCTAGGAAGAAGAAAAAAAAAAGAGAAAAGAAGACAACGTGGCATGTTTTTTAAATATGAAGAGCCTGAGATTTAGCTAGTTGGATTACACCATCTTTTTTAAGGCTTTTAAATTTTACAAAGGAGCTAAAATTTGTAAATTTAGCTAACATTTTACTTAGTCTGTTGGAGTTGCTCTAAATAGACAAAGATCAAAATGCTATATGGTGGCGCGCTTGCTTATCTGCTGTCCAATCAGATCCAATCAGGCAGCACTTGTAAGCAACTTTCAAAAAGTTGAAACTTGTTTCTTGATTGTTAACTTGGAAATTTCTACACAAAGCATACTTAGATTGCTAATGCTAACATATTTTAAAGCATTATTGAACGTTCATTATATAGCTACACCAATATTATGCATGCATACAAAATTGCACTTTAAAGTTGACATTGTTGCTGAGATTAAAAAAAATGATACATCTGGATTTTAGATATTTGTAGTGCACTTTTTGTGCGTAAAATACTAGTACGCACATAACACAAGACAGATATTATATACGAATAAGAAAGAAAGAGAGGTTCTAACAACATTATATTGTGCGGAGGCATCGATCCTCTTAGCGTAATAGGAAAAGAGAATCAGGGCAGCGATAATTTTGCTAGTATATACGCATGCTTTATCGCTTTATTTCAAAGAAATGCCCATTGGAATTCTCCTGCATGTACAGTTCCGTCCAAAAGATCAAAGAAACAAATGTATATTGAAAAGATCTATATATGTGATTTTATCTTTTCGTGATATGGCGGCCGGCGCAGCAATACTATTTTAATTTTTGTGCGAAGAATACTATTTTAATAGAGCGTCAAAAGGGAACAAAGATGCTCCATATCACGCTGTCTTACCTTCAGAAATATTCGACTTTTTATTATATTCATTTCATGTGCTTAAAGATCGTGTAGCGTTGTTATTTTTCTTTCTTTCTTTCTTTCTTTCTTTTTTTTTTTGAGAAGGTGGTGTAGCGTTGTTTTCTACGATCAAGGGATTTGTGACTCGAAGTTCTTTTTCTTTCCTTCCCAAAATGTGTGGTTGTAGCTCAAAACCAAAAGGCTGGCAAACTCGTTTGACCGATCGAGATAGTAGTACTCACTATCACTCTGTCACATGTAGAAGTTATATATAGTACCAGTAAGTAAAAAACCTTTTACTTATAACAAATGTTACAGATATTTGGTCACGAAATAAAGTATAGCAAATATTTCTTATAACAGAACCAAATAAAGGCTGTTAGTTTTTCGTTACGATCCACCAAACTTTTACGGGCTGTCGATCCGTGAAAAACGGTGTCAATGAGATGTGCATGAAGAGAATGGAAACGTGCACAGAGGAATGAATGAATGAAGAAGAAGAAACACCAAACCTTGAGCTCGAACTCGGACCGATTCTGCTTGAGGATGTAGAGCAGCGCGAAGAAGTCGTCCTTGTCCATGTCCGCGTCCAGCAGTATCCGCCGCGCCGCCGGCGCCGCACCCATCGCCGCGACGCTGCCAACGGCGACGACGGCGGCCACTACGATCGCCAGTACCGCCGCCGTCTTCCACAACGGGGGCACCATATCTCTCTCTCACACTCTCCCTGATGAGCAGATCGGGCAGCAACGTTTGGTAGCTAGCTAGTGAACCTGCTCTGGGACTCGAGAGACGATCGGGCGGGTCTCTACTCTACCTCGTCAATCGTACTATTAAACGCCAGAACGCACGAGGGGCACACGCTAAAAGTCCAAGATTACCAGTAACTGGTACTAGAATGAACAAGTGCACATTCTACCCGATCGGCTCTCGGCCTCTCGGGGAGTCAGGTAGGCCTTGGCCCAGGCGGGGGCGCAGCGCAAGCCGAAAAGGCCGATAAGGTTGGGCTTATGGAAGGGGTCGGGCTATGTTTAGGTTGTTTTTGGCCCAGTGAAGGAAACGTAACTTGGCGCCGGGCCGGGCAACCCTCATACACTGCCGCCTCGGCTGCCAACGGCAACGAGCGAGCCTGCGATCGATCGATGACATCGGCAGCCGGCGAACAGGGATCAGGAAAACTAGCAGAGATTGCCCCGCGCGTAATAATGGCGAGGAGCCCGACGTTGCGCCGTTTCGTGTACCTGGTCGTGACTGGCCAGAAGCCGCGCACATCGGACCTGCACCGCATCGCATCGACACGTCGCGCCTCTTCTCTCCGCCGACGAGATCATCATCACAGCCGCTGCTGACTCCGTCCGCGTCGGCGATCGCGGAGGCTCGGCGACTGCCTTCTCGTCCCGCCGTGACCTTCTGCGTCCCCTCGACGGCGCACTATATCGGCGCCACGCACGTCATGCTGCCCGGCCGCCACGACAGGTGCTCGTCACGGACCAGACGGGCCGGTGCTGCGTCTACGACGCCGGCCTGCGCGCCGTGCGCACCGCGCCCGCACTCCGCAGCCCCAAGCGCCGGCCCGTGTCCGTCGTCATCGGCGACGGCGACAACGACAGCAGCCTCTACCTCTACGTGCTCGACTCGACCCACGGGACAGCGGGGTTTCCTGACGGGAGCACCGCTTCGAGGCGCTCGTCTTTGAGCGCGACCTCCAATACGACAAGGTATTCCGGTGTGACGATTGGCGCTGCCACTCTCTCCCGAAGCCGCCGTTTGGCCCCGGCCGACGTCGAGGCCTACACAGTGGTCGGCGGCTCGGATCTGTGGGTGTCCACGACGGAGGGTGAGGACGAGGGCACCTACTCGTTCGACACGGTGCGTGGTGCCTGGGCCAAACAGGGAGACTGGAACCTGCCGTTCCAGTCCAGGGCCTCGCTCACTACGTGCCCGAGTTCAACCTCTGGTTTGGTCTCTCCTCCTCAAAGAAGGGCAGCAGCAGCAACCGTTTCCGTTTCTGCGCCTTCGACCTCGACGCTGCAGCAGCCAGCAGGCGTCTCCCAGTCCTGCGCAGAGCCTGGGAAGATCTCTGGCCGCCCAAGGAGTGGATGCCGATTACTTCCTTCCTCGTGCACCTGGGCGCCGCCAGGTTCTTCGGGAACTATGTTAAAGATCACCCGCTCGACATGAACGCTGATGCGGAGTGGCGGTCGCTTGCTCTTTTCACCGGTATTGAGGTGCAGCCGTGCGGCAAGACGGACAAGGGACTTCAGATGATCGAATACAAATCTGAATGTTACGACGTCGGCGACAACACTCGCCAGTGGGTGCTTTAAGCTGGAATCCTCTCTATTTCTATGCCATGTAATGTAACGCAATAAAGGAATCTTCATTTTCTTTCATCAATGATATGATCTCCTTGTTATCACACAACCAGCAAGGATTTAGCTAATACCTGCTGGATTACGAGGGCTGTTTGGATGGAGATTACTAGTCCAGGCGGGAAAACAGAACCCAACCCTTCATATAAGTGCAAAACGCAAAATGCAATCTGGATATGGGGAAAAGGCGGTTTCTATTTGCCAGATCTGTTTAGAAACACAGTGAAAAGTGAAACAGAGAAGTCCTTCAAAAGAATCTGGAGGGCAAACATTCCTCAGAGCGTCTAAACCTTTACATGGCTTGTCAAGAGCTACGGTGCCTTAATATAATCATGCATTCATCAAATATCTTTTTTATGTTTTTCCATCGAAGAATGAAATCGTATATCATGAGATCAATATGAACCATGGAAGAAACAGAATGCTTTCTTTTTCAGGGGCAATATCAATTCTCATTTCTTCTCTGTTCATGGCCCCCTAGGTGGCTTGCTCCAGATTGTCCTCTGCTCCGCAAAACTACCAATGATGGCAGATTGCTCCTTCCTGCCCAAAGAGTTGGCGACACGGGTATAATATACTTCAGAACTGAAATCAACTAATGCTTTTACGGGATTTGCACTCTGCTCATTGACAACAATCTGTCCATCCATGCTTGTGCCGTTGGCAACAATGCTTATTGGCTTCAGTTGTACTGACGGATTCATATTGGATCCTTCCACCAAATAAACAGCACCAAGAACTTCTCCTAGAAATATATCCTATGATCCAGGAATTGCCCAAAAAAATATGATAAGCATTTACTCATATATAGTGCTTCATGAAAACTGTATAGAATTAGCGCATTATTTGACATGTAGAAATTTTGGGTTCTGTAATCCCAGCCATTGGTTCAACAGCATACATGACCATTGCGAGTGGTCATTTAATGAGGAAATTTGGTTTGAGTAGAATAATCTAAGGAGGATAATATTAATTTCAAAAGGCAAATATGTAATCACTCTTAGAGAAACTCAAGAGCGTTTTGCTGGCTTCTTCTAGTGGATAGACTTTAACAGTTGGAATTTCCTCTCTCAAAACCGATAGAAATTATTATATATGTGTTCGATGCAACTTTGGAAGGGAAGAAACAGATACTCTATAATTTTTTTCAGGACGATGAACAAAAAGCCAAACAAGACAGGAGATATACCGTCCATCGGACATCACCAGGAATATACATTTTTCCAACATGATCAACAGAGCCACAAAAGATAGGCAAATGAATTGGTTCATGAAATTTTGGTCAGGACTGCTTGGAATAGATGGAAACAAAGAAATGGCAAGATTTTCTGACGATAAAAAATCCTAAATTACTGGCCTGTAAAAAGGATTCCAGTGAAGATGGTCTATTGGTCTTATTAAAGTGTACAGATTTTGATATCCTTGCTAGGGATTCATTAGTAAGCTCTCTTTCTTCTTTGTGTAACTCCTTTTTTGTTTTCTTACTTGTACAGTTTGTTTGTCTTTTATTACGTATATTAATATGCATGGTCTTTTTGTTCTCTTTTATTACTGCTCTATGGGTCTTTCAGAAAGCAACAGATCAATTCAATTTTTGTTTTCTTACATGTAAAGTTTTCCCCCAGAAATAGAAAAATAAATAAAAGGAGAATTGGATGCTCAAACAGGCGAATGCATTTTTTAAAATGTAACAGAATGATTAATGAATGTTGTCGAGTTACTCTGATGTAATATAAAAGGTAATCATCCTTTTCTTACATACATGTTTTTCATTTTTCTTTGTAAAGAGGAAGTTGTAGAAGATAAATAGAAGAACATCCAGAACCTTACCATATGATGATAGAGCTTATGCTTATTTTGAAGGACATGCAGCAACAGCAACAATTGATGGACAAAGTCTGATTCTGGAGTGTTGTCAGAGTGCTTTAGGGCTTCAATCATAGCCTCAAAGGAAGCAGCTTTCCTTTGAGAGCTAAGGGGAATCAGTGTGATATCTAGTGTGGAGTCCAGAATTGTTTTTGCAGCAAGGGGATCAAGAAACATATTAAACTCAGCATATCTGTTTGATGGAACAGTAAACACATTTCCCATTGAAACATGTTCATCTGTGATGTGGCCTCCAACAACATAAACACCCTGCATACACAGACGGTTTTCATGTCAAGACCACTAATAGTTAAGAAAAGAATTGAAATTAGCATACACCAAATGCACTCATTATTGCATAGGGCAAAAAATATATAGCTATTTAACAGCTGACCTCTATTACAGAACTTGCATTCTTGTCAGACAGCACAATATTTGCCAAATTTGTAAGAGGTCCATTTGCAAGAATAGTGATCTTCTCACTTGGCTCAAGTTGCTCTATAATAGACTGCCAAACTTCGAAAGCCAATGGCTGTCGAAGTTCTGGATGATCAGTATCTCTCGGAGCACCATATTTTACAGAATTTTCAGCAGTATACCTAACGGTGGGATAAAATGTTTGTAATTATATCTAGGTCATGAGCATTAATCACATATGAACAATGCGTTGACTGTTAAACGCTACCTTCTAGGGCTTCTTGGCAATGACCGAGCTAGTCCGTAGAGAGTGTCTGAGTCGAGAAGTCCGCCACTGCCTTGAGGAATAACACTGACATACTTGCAACCAAGGATTGGAGTGCCTAAAGCAGTGGTATTACCACGGCCAACAGGAATGTCATCACGGCCCATCATATGTAGAATATCATAAATGATATCAATGCTGGCAATGTTAGACCAACCATTGCCATTGACCAAAATCCCCTATACTTGTTCACAGTAAAAGTTATATTCATAAGAAAAACAATAATAAACTGTAATATGGCATAGAGAGACATTACTAGGTCATTTCGGATAATTGTACCTTCAAATCTATCAGTTCAGTAGGTGCCTTCAAGAGGTATATAAGGGAGACAAAATCTCCAGGACTCATGTCCATGTCAAAAATAACAGATTTTCCCATATTTGCTTTTACAGAGTCTGGTCTGTAAAGAACCTCTCTGTAAAATGGAAATTGAGCCTTCATGTCGAAGCGGCCAGAATTCTCACGGCAATTTAGAACCTGTAGGCCAGGATTTGATTAGTACTCTTCTAAGAATAGGACACACTAATAAATGAATGATTAATATATGCTTAAAACAACACTAAATAAATGAACATTGTTTGTGAGCATACCAGCTCCTTCATGTAAAACTTTATGAGAAAGCATAGCAATTGCCGAAAGAGCTGATCATCACAAAAGGCTAATGTACCAGCAGGGTTCAGTGATATGTCAAACATGGCTGACCACAAGATCAAAGTATGGTTATCTATTTTCCTTCAAAAAAAATTAGTATTATCTGTACTCCCCCATTTCGAAAATAATTGGCATTCTGTCTATGTCACATGATTATGCCTCACTGCAATGCATTTTGTAAATCATAAGATGATATCCAGTAAGTAGCTCATGAAGTAACAAAGTAACTCATGACCAAACAAAATAGTATCCTCAACTTTTCATTGCTCATTTCAATAAATCAACTCAAAATGAGAATATCAAAACTTTGTAAATGATTTATATCTTATGATATAAATGTGTAGAGAACAATAACAGAATGACTTAGGTGTGACAAAAACACCAAAGCAGTTGGAAACTTATAAGACCGTTGCAGACATACATGCTAGAAACCAAACTTGGCCAGATAGGATAGTTACACTAAAATGTGAGTTCCGAGTCATGGAGCAGGAGACATGAAGAATTCACCTCTAGGAAGTTCTTGAAAAACTCCCTGTCAAGAGGGCTACTCTTATCCATGTTTGGTCTAGCCTTTGTGGCAACACGAATATGGACTGCTTCTGGACCAGAAACTTCCTTAGTATATCCATCCTAAAAGGAAAACAATTAATGAGAAAGAGAACAAATAGTTTCCTTGTGTAAAAAAAAGAATATATAGGTTCCCACATAAAGTAGCATCAGATCATTCATCTTTTCTCGAACCCGCAGTAGAACTGCATACCATATTCACTTGCAAAATGGGAAGGGAAAACCAATACTAAATAGCAGTTTCATAATGTCCTCATGATGTATTTTTCATAAATTTCATACATATGTTCTGACAATTGTTGACAATTTTGTTTTAAACTTTACAATTATCTGGCAGTCCAGAACATAGCTACCAGAAGTATGACAGGAGTTAGTGGAGATCTTTTCAACTTAACAGATCACAACTATTAACTTCTTTATAAAAATAAACTTTGCAACTGTTCCATAAAAACATATTTGAAACTGCCTACCTCGCATCTTCCTTTTATACTTCCTTTGACACGACAGAAGCTATCAGCAACACCAGCTTGAACATGACCGCTGTGAACTCCACCCTTTTTAAGACCAAACTTCGGAGTTTTACGACCATCAAAAAACGGGTTTGTACCATCATGCACACCGTATGGTTTGTTTGAAGTTATAACTGTAATATTCATATATTCAAGTTCGGCAAATTCATTTTCCAATTCAAGGTTCATGTCGTTGCGCATGCTAGATATGGCAATACCAGAAGTAAAAGAGTCCCACATAAAATAACTCTGCATAAGGACAAGACAAGAAAATGAGAATTATAAGGGGAAAGGTTGCTAGAAAATGATGCATCAAATGAAAATTTTGAAACTAGAGAGTAAATGGTATGTACTTACTGTATAGAATTGATCATCAAACCAAGTGTCTCGGGTCATCTTTAAAGACTTGAAACAGTATTGCGCCTCATAAGTACTCTGATAATTTTGGAATGTATCAAAGAATTCTTTGTTGATTGGAATTGTGTTGGTCGCATCCAGAGGGACAAGGGTGATTGGAATGCCTGAATGAAATACCTGATGAAGCCCATATGTTAGCTAATTGTGAAAAATTATTCTGGGCCTGATGAACTCCTCAATCCAAAATCTGCCATCAAATAACTCAAGCTCCTTATATGTCACCATGTCACAAAAGTGGTACCCTCATGCCATCATTGTCAATTTAGTGAACAATTGGGAGTGCCCCAAAAGGGAATAATTCAAAAAGCAAAAAGCAATGAAAAAAATTTTCAGTCCCCATTGTATAGTTCATGGGGTCCATGTGTTACAGTAATATAGTGTTCAAGATGAAATAACATTTAGTGTCCTGATGCTGCTCTGCACAGATGCTGGACAGAGGATCAATTGGCGTGGGGGCCTTTCACATCCAAGTCATTGTTTGTTATGCGACCAAGAAGAGGAGACCGTACAACACATCTTGACAAATTGTGTGTTTACAACGGACGTATGGCTGCTATTATTCATAGTTTGGGTTGCCAGATTTTTCCCCCCATTAGGTGACCAATTGTTTACGGCGTAGTGGTCGAGAATCAATACACTGGTACCAGGCAGCATGAAGCAAAGTATGAACTTGTTGAGCACACTAGGGGCTAGGTTAACTTGGAAACGCTGGAATGATTGTGCGTTGAATGGTGCTAATCCTTCAGTACATTGTGTGCCTAGGCAAATCGAGGAGGAAGGACGTATGTTGTGCTTGGGAGAAGCCAAGGTTCTAGAATGGCTTGATGCTGTTGCTAGCGAGTTATGAGTTGCTTTGGGTCATGGTTGGTTGATAATCATAGGCAAGCATCTCAATTTGTAATTTGGTGTGGTGGTGTGGGTATTAACTTCTTCTACTTATTGCAATGATATGCAGCTCTCTTTCATATTTGAGAAAAAACACAAATGGAGCTCATATTCATCGTCTGTTATGTTCTTATAAAATATCCTTTATGCCTTACAGGAACATGATGAAGTGATAGTGATGGCATGGAAGGGAACTGATTTTGCAAAGTGATGGCACAGAAGCATAACTGCATGAGTCATTGAATGATAGAAGGAATCATTCCTGTGGTGGAAAAACGAGTTTCTCTATATAACCTTAATCTAAGTGAAACAGCACGAAATGAAAGTCGTCCATGCATTATTATATTTTTATGCAGGCAAGATTAAACACATACAAGTGTTAGGAACAAGTAAGATCTTTATAAATTACAATTTACAAGGGCTAATAAGTGTGTTCATGGTAGTTATAAGCAAAAACGAATGTAACGAAGTAACAATCAATTCGACATGGTTCACAAAATTAACAAAATATAGGGCATTTAGAATCTCATGTATTTCATGTAAGAATTTAATTATGGAGACATTAAACATAAAACAGTAGATAAATTAGATGTGACTTTCAAGTAGTATATTCATAGAAAAGGGTCCAAATTTGAGTATAGACGTGCAAACAAACTAAAAAATAACTTTTAACTTTCAATGAAAAGAAATATATAAGACTTATACCTGGTATGCAGCAAACGGATCTCCAAACATGTTGAATTCTGCATTTGGATTTGTAGTGTAACTAGTAAACAAGTTACCATGGTCACCACATTGCTGTGGCATGCAAGATGTGGTGCCATTTTCTGGACAGCAACCTGTAGGATTTTTTGATCTCACACCACCACCCATAATATATATGTGCTCCACGTTTCTTTTCAGGTGTGGATAAGACATGAGAAAAATAGCAAAGTTTGTATGTGATCCTATGAGAATGACGGTAGTAGAGCCTTCTGATATTGTGTCAATCAGTACTTGCTGTGCTGTAGGTTGCTTCAATGGTATATATCCTCTGTCACCCTGTTTAAACAGATTAAATAATAAGTTGGAGCTGTAACCTGTAATAAGCATAAAAACAATCAGGGTAATTAGACATATGTCTTCCATGAAGGATGGTACAGTGATCACTGGATATAGCAAGATGAAGCAGTGACGAACTAATAGAACAGATTGTGTGAATTTTCATTTTGAGACTTGTGAAAATTATAGCATCAATGTACAAGGCGGCTATGCAGAGGAACATAAAAACACATTACCCTTGGAAGGAAACCATTTCTGATTCCCATGTTTGTGTCAATGTCCAGCCGACCACCACCTTCTCGTGGAATAGCTTGCCTGTAGCGGCAATCACCGGCTGTTGTCATGCCCTAAATTTTTGTTTTTAACCTACAGATTAGTATCTGCATATTAAACTAGAGTCGCAGGTAGTAAATAAAAGTTCCCTTTCTTGAGCACCACATTGTCTTTTCTGTGCTAGTTTCTCCTTGTAATAATGCTAAAAGATAGTTTTCTTCACATAATAATTTTAAATAGTCCTCTCTAAATAACAAAAATGTTACAGTAGAAGCTGAGGTTAAAAAAAAAAAAAAGAGCCGTACCTGATCAATTAGTGGCAAGAAACCTCCAACATTGGGATATATAGTGCCAGAGTATGATATTCCACCATCTCCACCAACGCCAACCAGAACATCATCACGGCCCATCATGTAGAGCATATCATAAAGATGATTCACAGCATGTCCAGCATCTGTCCACGCATTTGCATTGATGGTAACTGCCTGTTCATGTTCACAAGAAAAGATAGAATATCATAAATCAGTCCTAGAACGATAGGATTCCATCAAATGGTGCTCCAACTCTAGAATTAGCATAATGCATCTCGCCTTCCCAGGAAAAGAGAAACAATTTCAATTAGTCGTACTGCCCTTAAAAGAATTTTTTATGCTCCTAGTTATCCCCATTTCACGATCTGGATTATCCTATTTCCACTCTCGATTCGTGACATTCGGATTCATCAACACGACTACAAAACATGGGAATACGAGTGAGAAGTGTGACCGCATCGGTTTCTCACCATTTAGTTCTTCAATCGATCGCGCCGGCCAGCTGCTGGCTCCGCGAACAAGACGCAAAGGACGTCGTCGCATATCCCAGCGACCAATGTCGCGGTCGCTGGGGGCACTCAGCATCGCAGCGCTGGCCGCCGGTCGTGGGCGTCGCCCCCACCCTAGGGTACGGATTGCGGGGCGCGGTGGCTCGCCGCCGCTGGTCGCGCAACTCGCCGGGCGATCAACAGTGCGGGCCATGGCTGCGGGCTATGTTGCTGGGCCTTCCTAGACTCCAACAAAGGCCCATCCAATCTAACCAGAACAGTCCGCGATAGCGGTCCATAAGGAAAATAGGATTTAATTCCAATTCGACTGAACTCTATAAATATTCGACATTATTGAATTTTATTATCATCATTCGTTTTATTAAAAAATTACTTGAATATATATTTATATATTAATATAGGATTAATTCCTTCCATACCACTTTAAACTTCAAAGTCTCTTATATGTCATTTTTCTCCACATGTTTATAGACATATGGACTCACATGTCGTGGACACATAGTGACATGGAAGGGATTGTGAAGCTTAACAATGGGCCAAGGTTATATATTAATATATGGTATTTACTATATTTTTAAAATAAGATGAATAGTTAAATATGATGTTGAAATTCAAGGGCGTTAAATATTGCAGAGGGAGTAATTCCAAAAGCTCTCATACTAAGGCTCTGTTTGGATCAGGTGGCTAATTGTTAGTATCTGACTAATTTTTATCTGACTAATTTTTAGTCAGCTAACAATTAGGGCCTATTTGGGAAAGCTTCATTCTATCTTTTTTAGCTTTGTCTCAAATTTACTAGCCAAACATTTTAGCTCCACCAACTTCAAATCCAGAAAAAATAGATAGAGTTGGAGCTAACTCCACCTTTTTTGGAAGCTCATGAGGAGGTGCTCCAAAAATGAAAAATCGTAGAGTTGATAGAAAATTATTAACATACCACTTATTATATCTGTTGGATTTTTTTGTCTTTTCTCGCGTTTTTCTTCCGAATCGAACGAATTCCACATAAATACAGAGGAGCTCACACCGTATAAAACATTGATTTGTAATGAGAAAAATATAGATTTCTATAGGGGCATAATAGACCTTTCAATCGAAACCTTGAATATCTAGAACTGGAGTTAAATTTTTATCCAAACACTTTATAGTAGATATATAAATCTAAAGCGGAGCTGTTTTATGATGAAGTCGTAGAACAGAGTTAATTTTTACGGAGTAAAGATCTTCCAAACAGGTCCTTAGTATTATATCTGTTTGAAATACTGACTAATTATTGATAAATAGAATTAATTTTACTTCTAACTAATAATTAATCTCTATTAACCAAAAAATTGGCTAATTTTAGTCGGTCTGTTTTAAGATCTAGAAACTAATTTTTTACCGACGTGGATCAAGGATACACGACGGTCCATGTTATAGCAGGAACGACGAAAAATGGTAAACCTGTAGATCCATTACTGTCTGGCAGGCTACGACTACAAGAGGTTTTGTTTGGGCATGCGGCCTGCGGGCCGGTGATGATAGAGACGAAATTAATGCCATGGTCCAGCCAGACCCAGCACATCGCGAGATCGACCATGCATAGCCGCCATAGTGTTAGTACTGTTACCGTATTGACTACTACTAGTAGTAGTAGGTAGCATATTGACTTAATTCGGAATACAGCTCATGCGTATACTACGTGTGATGAACGACGACCAAGACAACAGTAGTGTTCCAACTTTTTTTATTTGTTCGTTTCACGAAAAATGAGAAGCGACAGAAGATCGATCTCCTGGACGAACTCGATGGAGCAAGAACTCGATCCTCTCCCGCTTCACCAGATACTACTGTAATACTCCTAGCAAGTTTTCTGGTGCTCGCATGAGCATGAAGGAACACTAGCTGCACGTATCACTGCGTCTGAAGGAACGCCAGATATATAGCAAGCAGAGAAATTAAGCAAAATGAACAATGGGTGCTCTGATCGAATAAGAAGAACTGTAGTATGTATGCATAGCAGGTGCTGAGCTGAGATGGTGAGCACTACACACTGCATACTGACCTTGAGCTCGAACTCGGAGCGGTTCTGCTTGAGGATGTACAGCAGCGCAAAGAGGTCGTCGGTGTCCATGTCCGTGTCCACCAGGATCCGCCGCGGCAACGCGGCCGCGTCAGCCGCGCCGCCACCGACAGCTGCAGCCACCACCACCACCACTAGGATCAGCGTCGTCGTCGTCCAAACCGCCGCCGCCGAAAATAAGGGATGCACCATCGTCGTCCTCCTCCCCCTCCCGTCTCCTCCATGACAGGTACCATCGTCTCCCGCCGGGTTACGAGCAGAGCAGACAACTGATGCATGATGAAGAAGCTGACTAGCCGACCGAGGCATCATAAATGCAAGCACACGAGAGAGGTGCGGCGTCGTAGGGTCGCAGTCGCTAGAGGCCGATCGACGACGTGAGCTAATCTCTCACTGCAATCGTCTCCCTCAAAAAGGAAAAGAAGAAAATCTCTCACTGTGCCGCAATAATCTCAAAACCAGGCTCTCGTTTTGCACATGATCGACTGCTACCTGGGGACACGATGAGCCCTGACGATAATCAAGGCCATCAGTTTCAGGGTACGGAGCGAAAAACAGGGAGCCTATCATATATGACCTCGACTATTTATGATAATGAAATAAGAAATGCTATCGGCAAGATTGAGCTTTAGAAATACTGCCTCTGTGTCTCGTTGAAAGTGTCGGTTTGAAATACGTGTCAGACAAACATTCACAACTTTGATTATATTTTTAAAATATATTGGTAATATTTAAATATTTTAATAAATTATTATTAAAATATAATTAAAGATAAATTTAATAATGTATAATATTCATAGTAAATATTAATAAATTTTTATAAATAGTTAGTCAAAGTTGAAGAAATTTGACTTCTCAAAAAGCAAGATAAACACTTTCAAAACAACCTGAGGGAGTACTACTCTTGTTTGCTTACGTCATAGAATCTGAAAGTTGCAGTTGCATAACTACAAGAAGTGAAAGCTAATAAACGTCCTCGACGGTCAGTTTTGTTAATTAATTAGGATCTCATATATCCGATAAGTGGCATGGAGAGAGAGAGAGAGAGAGAGAGAGAGGAGAAGATAAACAGAAGATCGAGCTTTAGGGATCTCACATCCTGTCTTGAAGATCGATACTAACCAACCCTAGTAGTAATTGTCAAGCCGTCAGTAGAGAAAAAAAAATGTGCTAGCGTGGGTGGTGGTTCGACTTGGGCATCTAAATTTCTTCAGGTCTGAGAGGACTAGAGCATCGCTCCAGCAATAATTCTCAATCCACACCTTGACTGAGCCCACGTGTTGAAAAGACGAAATTTTGAAAAGTCTGGAGACCTTTCGATATAGCTTTTGTTGACTTGAGAAGAGCCATATATACCAATAAGGACGAAGAAGGTGTTGTGAGAAAATCGTGGTAGTAGTAGATAGTAGTAGTAGTTTCTCCTCTTCTTTCTATATTGACGTTGGTACATTTTTCCAGACCAGCCTTTTCCAACCTCAAAGCAAACCCAAACTCTCAGGTCATGCCTATGTCATCACACCTTATCCAAGTACTTCCTCCGTTCATAAATATAAAAATTTATTAAGTTTCAATGATCATATTTGACCGTTCGTCTTATTAATTTTCTTAAGAATATAAAATAAATAAGTTGTATTTAAACTTTATCTAATAATAAAACATATTATAATAAAATAAATAATATTTTTATAATTTTTTGAAATAAAATGAATGATCAAACGTAAGGACTAAAAGTTAGCAAATTCTTATATTTGTGGATGGACGTCCCTCCGTCCCAAATTATTTGTCTTTCAAGCTCTCGGGATAGAGATTAAGAAAAGAAGAATATAGAAGGTGCATTGAAAACGAGAAGGAGAGAGATAGAGATAGAGATGTATTGGGAGGAGAGAAAGTTGTATTTGGAAGCGAGAAAGATAAGTAATTTGGAACAAACATTGTGACGCGAACCCGCCTCAGAACACTCAATCTGGGACGGATCCCGCATCTCGCAGGATCCTGTTGGGCAATGCTCGACGAAGCGAACATACACATGGTACAACACGGATAGGATAAACAATAATTTTTTATAGGATAGAGAATTTAATACATCATAGTTTCATAAATTGAAATTAAGTCTTACATCAGAGTATGAATAGAGTTTTGAAAGTCATGAAAATACAGCGGAAGCATTAAACGAGATACAGACTCCGACTCTCAGACTTAAGCAAAAGCATGAGCCTTGCCCAGTGGCACCATGCTACTAGCCACTTCAAGGTTCAATGCGGCGAATCAAAACATTCCCACTGAAGGTTCCCGAACTCCGGACGCGGTTCCTCCCACTGGTAGCTATCCTCAAGTATACTCGTCGACGCCTGAAAACCACGTATTCGCAAAGCGTGAGCTTCTAAGAAGCTCAACAGAACTAACCCGTCAAATTGGCTAACTACAGCCGACACCTAGACATGCTGGCTGACTCAGGGTAGGTTTACCTTGTAAAAAGGACTCGTATTCCTGAAGCTAATCTTGGTCAAGTTTTAGCTCAGGTTAAGTGATTAGAATCTCAACTTTAGTTTGCATTGATCTAGTCAATCATAACAGAAGTAATATACAATAATAATCATCATAACTTCATCCTCATCATTGTATCTCAACATCTTAATTATAATGTGGTGCATTTCACGAGCAAACTCACAAACTGGGAGCGACAGCGGTATGAAACGATTTTTATACCCTACAGGGGGAAACCAAATCATACGACACGTGTGCGTCCCAGACCACACGCGGCAACCGTTCACACAAGATCCTGCAAAGTCAATTCCCTCCTACGTCTGCCTTAGCAGTGCCGCATCCCACCAGAAGACACGTCCCAAACGGTTTCTGTGGAGTTTCCACAACTGTCCACCCAGATCGCCTCCGAATCAGACACCGTAGGGTAGGTTCAATTTTGTAATCACTAGTCTACGTAGGTTTATTGAGCCCCAGCATATGATCAGTTCATTCAATGCTCTATAAGGCTCGGACCACACGGATTAGACAAGACTACGGTCACCCTGGACCCGGTTCAGTCACCGACCTACTTTGTACCTTGTCTGCCCCTCAAATTTTTATCGTTCTTTAATCATCCATAGTCATGTGTCATATGTTTCAGGTGATAGTTTCAATCATTTCATATCAATTGCGAGCAGCGTCCACTCTGCTCGACTTCTACCGGTAAGTATCGCTAAGCATAACATACTACAATGGTTACTATACCAAGTACCGATAGTGTTTCAATCAATTCCTGAAAATATAATGCATAATCACGACACATAGTTATAAAAGGAAAAAGTTTAAAATGGGTTGTGCACCGGGGCTTGCCTTGGTCTCCGGGGTTGGTGATGACGACTTCTTTGGGGGCTGAATACTCCTGATCGACTGCTACCTAAGACTCCGGATTGACTGCTACCTCGTTCGCTTCGGTGTCTACATGATGCAATAAGAATGAGATGGATTGTGATTAAATAATGTAATATGATGTTTTCGCCATAGCTTACAAAGGGTGTTTTCATAATTCCCCATAGAGTTTTAGGGTCAACCCTAATAATTAGACTTCGGCATTTTGTTTAAGTACTTAATGTTATTGAGTGTGGACCTAAGGGAACTTGACATTTTTACCAGGAGACTATTTCTAGTTGACAGTGCCTCTCTGAATAGGAATTTTAAAATTTGGTTGAGGTCAAGCTGAATTTCCTAGATTTTTTTATAAAAAATTCAGTTGGGTCTTATGTTAATTAAATTATGGACTACAGTGGAACTTCAGATTCTACCAGGAGATTATTTTGAATTGATAGTCCTTCCTGAAACATGAATTTTGGAGCTTGGTTAAGGTCAAGTTGAATTTTCTGTATTTTAATAAAATTTAGCAAATTTTCTGTTATTTAAACTTATAAAATCAAAAATAAATACTTGACCTTAGTGTAAAATCATGAAATTTTATACATGTACCAGTGAGCATCTAAGCTGAAGTTTAGATTAAGGGTTTATGTTTTTGGATGACTGGTACAATGTATTTTAGAAAATAACAAATTATAATGGTAGTTTGGAGTATTTTTAATGACATGCATATATCTTTGTGGCTGTAAAATCCTAAGAAAATTACAGGAGGTGCACACTGCCATGGTGCACTATTGGTTCAAGTTTCAACCCTAGCACCTCTCTGAAACTCCAATTAAAAGTCAAAAACAGAAAGTACCAATCTATTTATTGAGGAAGTTCGATGAATGTTTTTGAAAAAAGTGTTTCAGCAGTTAATTAGTGTATTTTACAAGGATTCCAAGGAAAGTTTGGTTTAGTATTTTTAGAGCTTTCCTCGATTTACTATGCATTTTACAAAGTTGGCTAGAAAATAGCTATCCAATCCCACAGTTAGTTGTTTTATCATCAAATTGACTCGATCATGGATTACACCTTAATATATGGGTGGTCATATTAACCTGTTAATTATGTTTTTAAGAGAGTTACTCCTATTATAACCCTTAGAAAATAATGATCTTATGTACTCCCTTATTAACCCGAAGCAAGTTAAGATTAACAGTACTTACTTAAGTATTTAATTGGTGACTATTTACTTATTTAGGGTTAATACTTGGGTGAAAGTCTAGATTAATTTCATTCGTTAGTTTGATTAATTACTTATGAATTTCTGATATCTCTCTTAGTTAGAAGAATCTAATTTAACTACGAGGTTAATAATAGTATATACTTAATATCTATTTACTTAAGCAACTTTTTAAATTAAGCATTCAACTAACATGTCATCAATTTTTGACTTTAGGATTATGAAGTAAGTCAGGAACCTAGTTATGACTATCGCATATAAATTTTACTTTTTATTTACCAACTAACTATTTAATCATTAAGCAATAATGGGATTAAACATAAGGAATAGTTATAATTCACTTGACCGGCCTAACAATTTCCTATGCACTTACTTCTATATTAGGGTTACAGTTTTGTGTAGGAATTCTATTACGACCCATTCATAATGTTCTATGAATTTTATTATTTTCTGGAATTTTTCATGGAATTGAAAAATACCTTATTTCAATATCAAGCAAATAATGGTATTTAATTTAAATGGCTAGTTACTTACTAACTCCACTATCCACTAGTATGTAACCAATTTGATGTTATGGTTATCAATTAGGCAAGGAATTTATGTATAACTTTTCATAACAATTCCATGAGTTTTATTAAACAAGGAGTTTATTATATAATTATCAAGTAATATAGCACTTGTGTTAATGATAAAGATTATATGTTATAAACATTCATGCTTAATACTTTTACTGCCAACCACAAATTAGTAGAAAGGCCTAGAAATTGGAATCACCCTTTTTCTGATTGTATTACCATTATGTATGAGTTATGGAGATCTTAATTAATTAATTAAAACCCAAAATAATTATTTTTCAAACATATGATTTTTATATTTTTCTTAGCAACTAAATTTTCCACTGAGCTCAGAACATTTGAAATCACATTTTTGTGAATTATTTTGGAGTTTCTATGAATTATTGAAGTTTCTACCCATTTTTAAACAAAAGGAAAAGAAATAGGGATGAACCCTAACTAGGGCTTAAGCCCTAGCTCGCCGCGGCGCGCGCCTCTGCCGGTGATGGGTGGCTCGGGAAGGGCACCACAGGCGATGTGGGGAAGGTTGGGGGCAAGGTTTGATGCGGGGTTTCTCACCGAAGCAGTGCAACGGCGTGCGGCAGCGGAGCCCGATGTCCGGCAAGGTCGCGGGGACAAAGGAGGCAACGAAGAGCTCGGAATCCTTGTCCCATAGTTGCGCCTCCTCCTCGCGGTGCTCGGCATCGAGGAACATGGCCACGAGGAGGTCGCCATCTCGCTCGACGACGAGGGGCCGAACAGGGGAGTCTCAGGCGACGGCGTTCCCGACGGGAGGAGCAACAACCAAGGCAACCAAAAGCTCCGTAGCTGCGGGAGAGCATGAGCAACATGAAAGATAAGCTCGCAAGGCTTTGAATCGATCGGAACAGGGGTCTCACCATGCGCCTCGATGGAGATGGTGGAAACCGGCGGTGGAAGAAATCCAAATTCGGCGAGCTCTAGAAATCTCTGGACGTGTGTCCGGGAGAATGAGGTAGAGTGCTGGGTGCCCTTAGTTGAAGTGGATTGAGTGCAGAGCATGGAGCGAGCTGCCTAGCCTGCGCGCTCGGTGGGGGAAGAAGAAACAGAGGAGAGGGAGAGAAAGAAGGAGGGGAGCAGTGTGTGCCGTCCGCTGCGACTGAGGATAGAGAGAGAGAGGTGCTGCTGCTGCTCTTAGTGAGCAGAGAAAGAGAGAAAGAAGGGGATGTGAGCTCTGCCTACTGCTGTCCTGCGCTCAGCGGAGAGGAAAACAGAGAAGGAGAAAGGAAGAGTGCGTCAGGGAGAAAAGGAGGGAGCGGAAGAGAGAGAGAGAAGGGGGAGAGGAGGAGGAGGAGATCTTGGCGTGGGATTCGCTCGCCGGCGTAAATGCATGGCACAAAAAGGAGCGCCGGCCGGTGCCTGCCACGGCTGGCCGGCCGCTGCGGCGGTTGGTCGCCGTGGGCGGTGTCCGATTTGATTTGATTTTTCTTTTTTACAATAAGTTCAAAATCCCATTCTAAATTCAAATGAAATCCATACTTCCTCAGCTTGGATAATTTTGAAACTTTTTGTGGGCACTTAGTAAGTTATTTGAAACAACTTTCATTAAAGGAGTAAGTCCTGTTTCTGTTTCTAAAAATTCATGGATTTCTAATTAAATTCAAGGTTGTTTGAATTTTTAAGGGGTCTAAATATTTTCCAAAACTTTTAATAAAATCTCCAAAATTCTGTTTTGAAGTGAGCTTATTTTTCATGTAAAAATATTTCTAGGGTTATATGGGATTTTTTTTATGTGTTTTGAAAGTTACGATGAAATTTTTACCTGCTATGCAAAGATTTTGGTACTGAGGTCAAAATCTACTGGTTTTTCAAAAATGCTCCAAAATTTACCAAACTTTTTGTGAAGGTTAAGTGAGTTATACAGAACAAAGTTTGTCATTGGATCATGCCTTGATTCAGCTTCTAAAAATTTTAGAAATTCTAAGAATAGGTGCGATATCGAGGCATTAATCCATGTGTTTAACATGTTTTTAAACGTGCTAACATTATGAAAATTTCTCCAAAATTTTTGTGGAGGCTATTGGAAATGTTTAAAACAATATCTCTTATTAGTTCAAGTGTAAATTTTGCTTCAAAGTATAACAATTAAATTTTTAAGTTTTAAGATTTAGTTGAGAAGTTTGCAGTAACATCTGGGGTTTCTCACATTGAACACTAGAGAATAATTTGGAACGGAGAGAGTAGTATGATAGTAGTAGGATATCCGTTCAAGCGGGCTACTAGGAGTTTGTAGAGTGGTCGGTGGTGTTTGGTTGGCCCATTATTACGGCATCAGTCACAACACGCGTGACAGGCCTTGAATGTGTAGCTACCAGCCCAGTCGTAAGTAGCAAATGGGCTGGCTTATCCTTTTTCTCTCTCACCGCGTGTGTGTCTGTGTGGTCCGCAACGATGGACCGACGACGAGCTCAGCCCACCGACGACACCGTCCCTGCCGCCACGGGCGGGCGGGCGAGCGGCGGACTAGCGACCACAGCGATCACGAGCCATTTTCCGCGGGCTATGGAACGGAACTTGCAGAGAGGCTGCAGCGGAGATAAAACTTTGGCACGCCATGGTGCTCGCGCGTCCCGGTTGACATGTGGTTGTGGACCCCTCTCTCTCTCTCTCTCCCGGCAAACGCAAGGAATGCGGAGACCACCGCTCGTCCTCATCGTTGGTTAGGTGTCCGACGTGTTCGAACAGTGAGAGGCGATAAGGGGATTACTCCCTCCAGCTCCTTAAATCAAATCATTTTGAATAATATTTCACGTAACAAGGAATAATAAATATAGTATTTTTTTTCTATTCAAATATGTCTGCTAGCTTAATTAATTAAGGTGTGAGTATCCAAACAAATAAGACATGAATTCAATTCCTAAGACAAACAACGGACTTGATTTTCTTTTTTCTTTGAAACTAAGTATGTGTGGCGGACCGTCCCTGAAACGGGGGAGATCCTCCTCCCGGGATCCTTTCTGGGCGACGTTCGTCGAGGCGAACGTTCACAAGGTACAACACAGGCAGTAAAAAAGCACGGATTACAGACAGAAGAAAAGTATTACATGAGTGTTGTTACAGAGTTTTTAGCATCCACACGAACAGTTTTCATAAACAGCGAAAACGGTTACAATCCTCAAGTGAAAGCGGAAGATAAAGATACAGACTCCGACTCCGACACTAAACAAAAGCAAGGGCCTTGCCCAACGGCACCTTGCTACTAGCCACACACAAGCAGCGGCTACTCAAGCAGCTCCCACTGGAAACTACCCCAGCCAGAAGACGACTCCTCCCAGAATTGACCACCACTACCACCGGTCGCATCAAACCCACCTGAAAACCACAAGTCGCAAAGCGTGAGCTTCTAAGAAGCTCAACAAGTCTGACCCGTCAAAAAGGCTGTCTACAGCCGACACCTAGACGTGCACGGCTGACTCTGGGTAGGATAGTTGCAAAAGGACACGCTTTACTAAGTAGCCTCCTACTTTCAAGTTTTAGCTTCAATTTAAGTTCGAGAAAAGTAATTTTAGTGTGCGCTATGACTAAACAATCATGTTGATAAACAATGATTAGTATAAGCACCACAACCATAATCATCATTCTTCTGCTGTTCACTTCTTAATGTATGCGACAGAGAGATTGAGTAAACTCTAGACTGAGAGTGTCAGCGGTTCGAAACGATTTACACCTGTAGGGTTAACCTGTTCACATGACACGTCCGCGTCCCAGACCGCACGTGGCAACCGTTCGCACCAGATCTGCCAAAGCTAATTCCCTCTTAGGCTACCTCAACAGTGCCGCGTCCCACCAGTCACCCGTCCCGGACGGTACCTGTGGAGTTCACACACTGTCCACCTCAGACCGTCGCCAATCAGACATCGTAAGGTAGGTTCAGCTTTGTCGTCTCTAGGCTACCTAGGTTTACTGGTCCCCATAATTCTAGCATGTGAGCAGTACGTTCAATACTCAACCAATTGTGTCCCACGGATCAGACAGAGCTACTGCATACAGAACCCCGGTCTGTTGCCTTCCTATCATTCTCTGTCTGATCCCGATTTCTTTCCATTAAACCTAAACCTGCTAAATGATTCTCTAGCAAAAATGGAAGTTTCAATTAATTTCTAACATATCGCAAGCAGTGTCCAATCTGCTCGACTTCTATCGAAGAGAAATCCTAAGCATAGCAGCTACATCGGGCTACCTGTACTAATATTCCAAATAGGTACTTCTGGAAACATATGCATCTAGGATTTTCATTCAACTCCTGTCGACCTAAATGCACATTACATGACTCACATATACTGTTGCAAAAGAAAACTTCAAAAATAGTAGTGCACCGGGGCTTGCCTTGTGGATAGTTTTCCTGGTCGGCGAGGACGGTGTCTTCTGCAAACTCGGGGTCCGCCTCAATGGCTACTTCGTTCACGTCGGCGTCTACATGATGCAATTACAAAGGTGTCATTAGCAATTATTAATTTCCTACAAACTGAAGTAGTTGCTAGCGCATTAAGAAAAAATTAGGGTTTTGCCGAGGAATGATTCTTGACCTAAACCAAATTACTGTTTTCAAAAAGTACCAAAACAACCCTAACCAATGCTATCGCAACACCATTATGTAGCTAGGGTGAAACCTAGGGTTTATACAAATTTTTCGAAAATTTAATAGTTGAAAATTAATTAACTAGGGTTTTGCGTCATTTATGGTAATTAAATAAATCTCAAAATTATTAATTTTACACAATGAGTTTTTATATTCTTAATAAAAACTATATTTTTCTCTGGTTCCAGAACAGTTGGATTTATATTTTTCTGAGCTAGAATCAATTTTCTATGATTTATTTAGTCTCCAGCCGAATTAATAGATTTTTGGCACAATAGGAAAAGAAGGAAAATAAGTAAAAGATTAGCTAGGGCTTTGCCCTAGCCGGCCGGCGGTGGTTGGTGGCGCTGCCGGCGTCAGCGGCCGACGGCGAGGTCACCCTCGGCAAGAGCACGGCGCGAAGAGCTCGATTGGCTCGAGTGGGACCCACGGCGAGCGCCGGAATAGCTGCGGCGACGGGCGGCGGCGCGGCCGGGACGGCGGCACCCGACGCGGCGGCGCTCCGACGTACGACCGGCAGCTTGACCTTGCCCACAATGTTCCCCACGGCACGGCGAAGTTAGGGGAGGGGAAGAACGACGTCGGTTCTCACCGTAGCACGGAGCTCACCGGCGACTACCTTCGACCGAGGAGAATGGCGGGCGGCGTTCTCCAAATCCCGCGAGCCTCGGGGAAATTCGCGACAGCCAAGCACTGCAGTGGACGGGGAATCTTTGACGTGCCGATTTTCGCGAGGAAAATGACGAGCTCGGGCGGGCGCGAGGAACGGCGGCGCTATGCGGCGGCTCGGCGGCGAAAAACAGAGAAGTACAGAGGCGCAGCGCAAGAAAGAAGAAGAAGGGAGGGAGAAAGGAGCATCGGCCGAGGCGGTTTTGAGCGCGCCGAGCGAGCCGCTGGGCTCGCCACGCACGCGCGCGCAGGGCGCGCCCGGCAGGTGGCGCAAGCGCCCTGCCCCGGGCTGTTGCGTGGAACAGCGCGCGCGGGGTGGAGCAAGGGAAAACAGAAAGAGAGAGGAAGAAGGGAGAAAGAGATGGCTGTCCGATGGGGCCCACTGACCAGTAGGGCCCACTGGTGGTAAATTTTTCAAAAAAGCCCACAATTTACACAGAAATTTGATAAGAGCTCAAGAATGGATTTTAAGGATTAAAATAGAGTTTGAATTTTAAATTTAATGATTTAAGCTCCAAATTTATATTTTTACTACTTTGAATTCGCGGGGGTTCCTTGCAAGATTAAAAATATTTCTTTGGACCGATGAAATAATTTCTTTTTAGCAATTACTAGAAATTTTGGTTAATTACATTAATCTTAAAATTTTCTTTTTCATTTTCTTTTAATTTGATTTAATCCCTCTTTTTAACCCGATGAAGAAAAACGAAGTGTTACAGTATGTACTTGTTCGAAGGTGTTTATTAATAGGTATAATGCTTCAGCGATTTAATTTAAGATACTTTATTAAAAACTCTCCAGTGACTTAATTTAAAATATTTTTTAAAAAAATATCCAACGTCTTGATTTAAGAATCTAAAAAGGAGTATGTACGTGGTCCGTCACAGCGGGCTATCGGAAAATCAAACGGAATTGGATCGGGATCGTCCTCACCACCATGGTCCATGGACCATCCTAATCATCGATCGAATAGGGGTCTTCGCAAAGCTCGAAAAGCCCATTTCAACCCGATACCACAACGAAATCAGGCAGTGCAATTTGCTTAAGCCACACTTCTGTGACCCGACCGATCGGTACTTTGTACAACTGTTAATGGAATGGAACGGAAGGAGCAGCTACGTAAATGCCAGCTACTACGCGCACACGGTACTATTATCATTAGTACTATTCAGTGTACTTATTATGAGACACAAAAATCATCACGGAGCTTTGCTATGTCGTCATTGAGCGAGCGTAGTTATCATGGCTACTATTAGCTAGTACAGCAGCTTTACCTTATGAACCGTACTACCATTTCTACCAGTATAATCACAGGGTAATCCTCTGTCCAAAGTTAGTGAAGAGAACTGCAAGTGGGGCTCCATCCAACAAATTAAACAATTACCACTCCCTCCCACCCCCCCCCCCCCCCCCCCCCCCCCAGCGGCCAGCTTTACGCATCCATTGGGACGGACCTTCTTTGCATCGCTAACTAATTAATAACTCCGATCCGGTACTGTATCCTGATGATAATAAGTAAGTACACGCTTGCCTTCAAAGATTTGTGTGGCATTATTGTGTCCAGAGGTCGCCGGGGTACGGTTCCATGTTCGTGCCATGAGTAAAGTAGTAGGGTCTGATCGATCTAGTGCCAGCATCATTGTCCCCAAGTGAATCGTTCCGTTCTCGTACCAAGAAACAGTACTACTACACTGAGGCTGGCACTAGAATATACACGGCCAGCAAACAAGACGATAGGATTCTGAGAGATCCAGTTTGCAGAGGTCGAGCGACTGGCTTCACGTCCCCGTAACTTCGCACGAACAGAGGCAGTAGTAATGCTCCACGACGCGTCAATCCACAAAGTCCACGGGCCGCCCATCAACAAAGGCTTTACTAGCAGGGTGTATTTGTTCTAGATTTTTAAATTGTTTTTGTTTTAATTTTTTTTAAAATTATTAAATATTTTTTGAAGAAGCAATCCTTTTCTCAAGAATCACTTCTAATTTGTTCTAAGAGCTAAAAACATAAAAAAAATATAGTTTTTCATGACTTCTTTATTCATCTTTGTATTAGAATTATTGAAAAATTGTTTTATCCAATATTTTTATAATAAAAACTATTTTTAAAAGGAGCTATTTCTTAAGAAGGAGTTATTTTTAAAGAGTTGTTTGCCGAAGAATATACAGCCAAAACATGCCCGTAGTATGCCATCGGTTCCCTCTCCCGTCTGTTACCCGTGCACGCACGTGCGCAGCTCCACCGCACTGTGATTCTTACCGTTGCCATCGCGGGGCCCAGAACCTGACCAGTGATGGCCACTGCTGCGCAGGTCAATCTAATCAGCGCACTCGTCGATCTTGGCTCCGTCATGGGAAGAAAATGTTGATAATTACATTTCGAAGGAACACATCGATCGACGAGGTGGCCACCAAATCCAACTACTACTACTGTAGTGTAACACGCTTTTCCTTGATCTGCGTTATTTTTCACTGATACGCGGGCTCCGGAGATGGGTTTCCAGCATGCATGTTGGTCGCCTTTTGGAGGTCTACTTAGTACGAAGCACATTTGTGCCAGTGAGGCTGTCGTGACCTTAATTTGTGCGAGATTAAACCACCCCTCCCCCCAACCAAACCACCCCCCCCCCCCCCCCCCCCCCCACACACACACACACACACAGAAGGAGCTCCTGTTCGCCATGCCAAGGTACCCAAATGTAATGTGTGAACTGGTATTATTATTCTTGGACGTGGCCAACGTGCGAGTGTGCGACTCGTCCAGATTCTATACATACTTGGAAGGTCGGCCATCGTGGTAGATCGCGGATTGCCACCCCGCCTGATCGACCCTGCGCCCTGACGCCTCCTAGTGCCATCATCATACACAAAAGTATATTTTTTTGTTCCTACGGGCTACGGCCGGACAGGAAAGTACTAGATGGCATATTCTAGCCCACGTAAAACTCGTTGTACATATTTGGGCCCCCACAATTTCGGTCGAAAAGTCCCGGCTCGTGCCCTTCCCTTGTGCAGCATCGTAGGCAACAAAATCGTCGTGTCCACATTCATCGGTCGGGTCGAAAGTTCCAAACCCGTGCATCTACCTTTGCGTTGTCTGTCAGTCGCGAAGCAGGAACGGAGTTAACGTTATAAGGCAATCCAAGATCACACAGGTTCCATTTCCGGCGATGTGTCCAGTGGGCTTGCTTGGGTTTTACCCGGCGCCAACGAGGCAAACAGAAGAGACACAGAAGACGCCATGCGAGCCAACCAGGGTGCTCCACTGCTGCCACCAGCCCGTTATGCCCGCGTCGTCTTCTCTTCTCTCGTCCCCCGTAAACCCAACCCAAAACGGAGAAGATCCGAAACACATAAAAGTATCCCAGTGACATGCGGGTCCAACTCGTTACTACCCCACATGCAGCAGCGTGATCACCGGTGGCGAGGCAAGCGCACTGGCGGCCCCCACGGCGCTACTACTGTGTTGGGTGAGTGGCAGAAAGGCTCGGGCGAGCCGAGCAGGCTCCGCCCTCGAGGTCGTAGCATTGATAGCGCCAAACTGCCACGTGAGACTGACGGCCCCACATTTCATTCACAGAAGGCGTGACTAGGGACCCTCCCGAGCCTGAGGCTCGGACAGCCGTTTGCGTGGCCGAGCCTGCCGCGCAGCAGAACGGCACGCTCGAAGGCACTAAACAATTCGCCCGGCCCAGCGGAAAAAAAAAAAAAACAGAGGGGGCCAATGGAAGAAGGGAAGAGAAGCCGGCTAGTGGCGCGGTAGCAGTAGTAGTCTTCTTGCTAGTGCACGCGGAGCAGCGCCCGCAGCGAGAGAAGAGAAGAGAAAAGAGAGCAGAGCAAGAGCGAGCAAGGCGAAGTTACTTCGATTACGCCCACCATCACCGTCCCCACGTCTTCTCCACCTCCGTCCTCGCCAAGCCACCATCATTGCGACACCGCCGCCAGCAGGGTTAACCCGAGCTCTAGGGCTTTAGTAACTGTCTCTCGCTTGGCTTCTCGGCCAAGTGTGGCGGTTGCCGGTACTGGAGTGGCGGTACGGTACTTGCTTTGCAATTGCTGGGGTGAGGAAGGGAGGGAGGGAGGAGTGAAACTACCGCCCGCAGTCCACCACCTCCATTAAAGGCGCTCACGCGGCGCGCCTCCGCTTCCACGAGAAAGCGAGGAGAGACCGAGAGAGGGCGTCGGATTCCTCAGTCCTCACTTCCTCCCCTCACGGGGGGCAGCGAGCGAGAGCCACGTACAAAGCGCAGCTACCTGCTTGCCAACGCCCAGCCAGCATCAACATCACTCTTCCTCGTTCCTCCCTCCCTCGCCGTCCCACGCCGCGCGCTTTAAAGAGCGCGGTCTCTCGCGCCACGCTTAAAGGTTGCTCACGCCACCGCCCGCGCTCTTTGCGCCACGACGAGGTTGATCGATCGGTGCTTTTGGTTTCTGTTTCCTTCTCTTCTGTTGCAGAGACAGAGAGAGAGAGAGAGAGAGAGGCCTGAGCGTCGCGGTAAGAAGAGCAGAGGATGGCGGCGCGGCTCGGCGCCGTGGTGGCGTGCGTCCTGTTCGCGTTCGTGGCGCGGCCGGCGGCGGCGATCCTGGACCCGGTGGACTTCCTGGCGCTGCAGGCCGTGCGGCGGTCGCTGGACGACATGCCCGGGTCGTCCTTCTTCGACGGGTGGGACTTCACCGCGGACCCGTGCGGCTTCACGGGCGTCTACTGCGACGGGGACCGGGTGGCGGGGCTGGCGCTGGGCGACCCGCGCGCGGGGTCCCCGGGGCTGACGGGGCGTCTCGACCCGGCGATCGGCAGGCTGTCGGCGCTGACGGAGCTGTCGCTGGTGCCGGGGCGCGTGCAGGGGGAGCTGCCCTCGTCGCTGGCCGCGTGCTCCGGCCTCCGGTTCCTGGCCGTCAGCAAGAACCTCATCTCCGGCGCGATCCCCGACGGGCTCGGCTCGCTTTCCAACCTCCGGACGCTCGACCTCAGCTTCAACCAGATCTCCGGCGCCGTGCCGCCGTCCGTGGCCTCGCTGCCGTCGCTCACCAACCTCATCCTCTGCCACAACCAGCTGTCCGGCGGCATCCCGGCGTTCCCGGACTCGTCCCCGCTCCTCCGGCTCGACCTCAAGCACAACGCGCTCTCCGGCGGCGTGCCCCGCCTGCCGTCCCAGCTGCAGTACCTCTCGCTCGCGGGGAACCGGCTCACCGGCCGGGTCGACTCCGTGCTCCCCGCGCTGACCCGGCTCAACTTCCTCGACCTCAGCATGAACCAGCTGGACGGCCCGATCCCGGCGTCCGTGTTCGCGCTGCCGCTGTCCGTGCTCCAGCTGCAGCGCAACTTCTTCGCGGGGCCCGTGCAGCCGTCCGCCGACGTGGCCATCCCGATGGTCGACCTGAGCTACAACCGGTTCTGGGGACAGGTGTCGCCGCTGCTCGCCGGCGTCGGGGAGCTGTACCTCAACAACAACCGGTTCACCGGCGACGTCCCGGCGCGGCTGGTGCAGGAGCTGGTGGGCGGCTCCGGCGGCGGCGGGCTGAGGCTGCTGTACCTGCAGCACAACTTCCTCACCGGCATCGAGATATCGCCCTCGTCGTCGCTCCCCTCGGGCGTCTCGCTCTGCCTCATGTACAACTGCATGGTGCCGCCGGTGTACGCGCCGTGCCCGATCAGGGCCGGGTCGCAGAACACGCGGCCCGCAGACCAGTGCCCGGAGTGGAGGGGATGATCGATCATCAATGCCAGTGCAAAGACAGTGCCGGCTCGCCTCGGACCTGTCGGAATCGCAGGGGATTGCAAAAGGGTGGTGGTGGTCACTGATTCTTTGATTAAATTTGTCCAGTTACTAGTTTTCTCATTCTATTTTTGCGAAGGTTGGAGAAGGATGGATAGTTACAGGCAAGCGCTTTCATAATTGTGATTTACTACCACTACTACAGGTGTAAGTTGTTTTGTTTAGTTTCTGTACGTGATCGTGGCTCTTTCTGTATAGTACTACTGGCTCTTCTTATTAAGGAGGCGGAATGATGAACAGTTGTTATTACTGAACCTTTTTGCTAGTAGCGTTGTTTGCAAGGAATGCTTGATGGGCATGACAAGCTGTGATCTTCTTATCGGTGAAATCATTGTACGGCTCGTGCTGCCGCGACCTCAATGTGCTACGCAATCATTCTTTCTGAACTTCCCAATTGACATAGAGCGACCTGACTGAGAGTCGGATACGCAGATTTGCAGGAGTGCTTGACCAGAAGCACTGCCACTCCGTCTTATTCTACTCTGATTTCTCTCTGGTAAAACCGAATTATACTACAATCAAAAACCAGTGTCAAAACACAACTGTTTATTAAAAGCAAGGAACCGTATCTGTCTGGATCCGGAAGTGGATGGAGTAAACCGCACACCAACACCGCTCGAAACGTACTACGGTACTAGCAGCACGGCAACCAAATCCTAACTGATCCTAATTGGGTACCGTCCATGGTCATTTTTGGCGCGAGTAATGGGAAGGCGTCCCGCCGGTCCGGTACACCGATGCGACGCGCATCCTTCGTTTCGCCCGTCTGAAACTGTAACTGTAACAGCGGTGGTAGTAGTGAGTAATCACGGCTCTTTCCGTGCAGGATTGGGTGCGACGCGTTACTGTCCTCGGCGCCAGGAGCATGACGAGCAGCTGCTGCCATTCATTCATTTTGCCCCGTTCGCCTTTGCTTCCCTTTTCGTTTCTTCTTCTTCTTCTTCTTTCTCCTTCTTCTTTACTACCTCCCTTGCTTACACGACACAGTACTCACCTCAGCGGTGAAGCACGCTTGTGCAAACTGTAAAGAGGCGGTTACAGCTCAAACACGAACCGAGCTGCGGCTGGAGCTCCGGCACCGGCGTGTAGTCCAGAGGTGACAGGGCACAGAGAAAGGAAAAAAAAAACAGTTGGACAAGGACGTGTGTTTCCTGGTACACTACTAGCATCAGATCAGCAATGTCCCACAGGAGAGTGACGCGGCACAGATGATTTGCCAAAAAAGAGTAACAAGCAGGCAGACACTGCGAAGCGCACCAAAGCAGAGTAAGAGAACACAGCTCTTTTCCGTCATGTGTTCTGTTCTGTTTCTGGTTCCGAAAGTGTGCGTCGGTCGTCTCGTCCATTCCTGCTGCTTTTTGAGTCTTGACTGCTCGGTCGGGTCGGGTAGAGAGAGTCCTTTTCCGGTAAACCGCTGACGATAGGATTTCGCAGGCAGCGCGACCTGATGCGGTGCAAAAGCACACGGTTCTTCAGGCTGCCTTCTGCTTGGGTTAGTTAGGTACAGAATTACCCATAACCCACGACGGAGTAACTTCAGCTGCTTCTCCCTTGTTCCTTCGTTCAGCTGCTTCCTTTTTGTTTTTCAGGAATATAGACAGGTCTTAATCCTACTTTTTTTCTATGAAATTAAACTTATTCCAGTAAAGTTCGTACATAATTCTTATGAATTTTGTACTATATAAAGAAACTGTAAGATAAAATATCTTGCAAAAAAGAAAGATAAAATAAACTAGGGAGACGTGGGAGGGCAGGCGCACGGGCCGCACAACATGGCCGGGACACGGTGTGCAGAGTGGCCCAGTATCGATCCAATGGATCCATGTTTTTCCTCCCACAGCCTTGATGGCGTAATTGGGCCGTTAAATACCCAGCACCCCCTGATGAGCCGGCTCGCTTCGCTTCTTCACCTCTTCTCTTATCCTATTATTATCCTGATGAATCCCTGACTCCCGTTGATCTTCATCAAAAAAGGAAAAGATTGTTTTCCTAAAAAAAAAGAGGAAAAGATTGTTCTAAAAAAAGAAAAACCAAAGAGGAAAAGATCTCCGATCCAGTATTCTCCTCTCCGTTGGTCGCGTAGCCCGCACGCAGAACCCCGACTCGCGTTTACTTCACCTTTTTTTTTTTCTTTTTTCTTTTTAAATCTTGTCTGCGCGTCGCTGGAAGGTTCCCGAACCGAGAGGTTCTCCCCATCCCACGCTGCCCAAACATAAATCCCCCACCCAGACGCACACACCGCCGCACCGCCTCGCAATTTTCCGCAGATCGCCACCAAATCCCTCTAATCTCTTTCGCTCCCGAATTCTCAATCGGAGGTCCCTCAGCTCAATCAGAAGTCGGAACGATGACTCATATCCTTGCCCACGACTACTAATTCGTTTTTCTCGTCTCTTATTTTTCTTCTTCTTCCTTTTATTCTGTGAATATGGATTCGCTCTTTGATCTAGTGTTGTGATTTGCTTGGATGATGCTGTTGTTGTTGTCCTTGACCTGAGCCGTTCCGCACGCGGCGATCAGCGGGAGCGAGACCGTCAGAGGGCGGCGGCCCGGAAACCGGCGACCAAGGGGCACGACGACGGCCTCACGCCCGAGCAGCGGCGCGAGAGAGACGCCAAGGCGCTGCAGGAGAAGGCTGCTCGGAAGGCGGCGCAAGCCGCCGGTGGCAGCGCTGACGCCGGCAAGAACGGCAAGGGCGCCGGCAAGAACGCCAGCAAGAAGTAGCCCCCACCGTCAGCTCTGGCGATTCTATCGACTGGTGCCGTCTGATCCGGTGTGTTCTGTTGTGTAAGATTACTTAGCGTATCATGAGATGATGATTTCTGTTCGTGTTGGACGATCTGTACTGCATGGATCTGAACTGGAACAAGATTTCGTTGGTGATACATGTTTCTAAACGAAAAGTTATTGTTACGGTTTTGTAGCAATTGAAAATGCAGAATAACATTCTTTAGGCAAATTGCCGACCCTGATGATGAGGATCGGATGGTACAGGCCCTCCTAGTTTATTCACTGCACACATAATTTTCAGAACGAGAAGTTGACCAGTACTGGTCGTATGGTAACCAAATTGCAAAAGTTTGTTGCTAGAACATTCTGGTTCATATATTAACATTGCGCTAATGCGTTACGCCTGGTTTGTGTCCTATTTACAACTCACACTGTACAACAACGATCTTCTTTCGGCAGTTTTGACGAGCTGTTCTATGAGATTGCTTATGTTGTTTGCAGATCCCGACGGCAAAACACGATTTCTGCACTGTGGGGCTGATTCATTCCACATCGGCAGTCTCTTGGACGCAGTCACGGGTGCTGGTCCATTTAGCTATCCGGCCGTCCCATGACGAGCTCACGAGCGCGGGCTCAAACGGGTGCCAGCTGCAGTCTCGAACCGCCAGTTGATGCCCTTTCAGTTTCTCAACTAATGACCCAGTTACCTGAAACATAAAACGAAGTTGAACCAAATGTTTGATTAGTTCCTGCAAATCTTTTAAGTGCAATTTTCAGTATCAATGAACAAAGCTGCAGTAACCGGTGCCCTCACGTGCGTCAATGAACAAAAACTTTGCCAGTACGTGGAATTGGGCTAGTAGAAAGCTTGGGACGGATCAAACCACATGGGGTCTGCTTGTTTGATTGGGCTTCTCCAAATATCTCAACTTCTCTGAGGAGTTTAAGTTTTTTAACGATAGCTCTATCAAGGCTTCAAAGCACCATAGTATCCAAAGGCGAGCTTCAACCGTTAAATTCCTTGGAGAAGTTGAGACACTTGTATGGACTTTCTTCGTTGTGCTAGATCATGCACAACATAAAAAACAAAGGCTACTTACAAAGAAACTTTTGCATTGTGCTAGATGATGCACAAGTTTTCAGCAGTCAAGAAAAATGCATATCCCCCACTCCAGATGTGCCTCTAGGCGATTAGTAGCTACCCCTCCAAAGTAGTCTTTTTATGTTAGGACAGTGCATCCAGTTATTCTGTTAATGTTAGGATAGCATTTGCAACATCAACAAAATCAATTCAGAGTATAAGGTAAACAGGTACATGCAAAAATGGAGACGTACCACGTCATAGATATAAACACTGGAATCATATGATCCTGTATATATGTACCTTCGCCCAGTGCTGCAGACGAGGAAAACCGCCATCAATTATGTTAGCATCTGGATATAATGCAAGCTTACATAAATAGCAATTACATACAATTTTCTTGTCGGTTGCTTGTGCAATAAGGTGTCGTTCATAACTACTCCTACATCTAAAAAACCACCTCGGGCATGTGTGTTACTTTGGAAGCTACACAACCATGGAAATTCTGTGTTTGTAAACAAGCCCTTCGGATGTTCAAGGACGAAGCTCACTTGTGCCTCAACAGCACCAAGAATTATAAATGCAGGCCTTTGGACCGTATTGCTGTACCATGTCCAATCCGTGAGTCCAATAGAGTTCGGTTAGGATTGTAAGCTAGACTCCTATATACCAGAGGGGAAGATAACGTGAATCAATCAAGAAATTCTTTATCTCCTTCAATCTATTCTTCCACCAAGCTTTGGGGATAGCATTAAATATTGATTTTCATGCACCAACCAACCCACCCAAAAGCCTGAACTAATGGGAAAAGATGGGCAATCCACTTATACGTCAACACGCCCTCCCTTTTTTTTTTAAGAATACGTAGGAGAGCTGCGTATCTTTATATTAAGAAAGGAGGTGGTTGATGACCTTTACATATCGCGGGCCGCTTTTTATCGACTGCCAATAGGCATAGAAGATTAAAGAAAAAGAAACACAAAGCCTACTGCCTGTTACATGTCCCTAAAGCCTACTCTCGCGGCATCATGCGACCTAAGCGGTTCGCTCCTGCAGCGATCCACAGCTGAGCTTCGTCCACAAATATGGAATTTTGGAGCAGAGGACTTAAATTCTGAAAAATTGCCTCTACCAAGATTCATACTTGAGACTTCTTGCTTCAATACCATATTGAGTTTCATGCACCAACCAACTCCCCCAAAAGCCTAAGCTAATGGCGAAAGTTGGACAATCCACTTATACTTCAACCTAACCCTAATCTTAGTCCTACACCATAACTATCTACACCATAACAAAGAAATTAGAGGAGCTTTGTCATCGTCGGTTTGGAATTGGGTGTGTAGCATACGCTCTAGTCAGGTCTGTAATGCCCCACCCTGAAAATACGGCCCAGGCCCGCTTGCACTTAGTGTGGGTCCGACCTGTCAGTAATAATTCTTACGCTTTCATCCTGCTTCGCGTAGAGAGCGTACTTTTGACCAGGCTTTTAAACTAGCGATATGGGACCATTTCACGTAGCTAGTGATCTAGGCTGCTACAGTACCTGCACTATAGTAGCCAGCCGGCTGTAAGTAGTCTGGGCCAATTCTGATGGGCTGGGCTTCACAGGGTCGTGTTTCTCTTGTTTATTAATTGGCGATCATTGTGTGATACAGTTCCTCCTGACCTCTTTCTATGGGATGAAACTGTTTTGTACTTTGTACCTTCGCTACAAATACAAAGAATGCAGATCTCCTGCATATTGAAGAAAAAAAATTGTGTGTTTTCTTTAGTTCCCGTTGCACCGCGGGCAATTTCCTAGTCGATAATGTAACGTATAACGCTTCTAACAGAATTTTATCAAAATTTTGGAACTTTGACTGCCAATAGCTTTAAACAAATTAGTTTGCCAATGAAAAATATCATGTGCGTACATTACTATTGAAAATAAATTCCTAATATCATACTTTCAGCAGAGACTATAATTCCATTGGCATAGGCAATTGTGGTTAAACTAGACATTGAAGATTAAACAAGTCAATGGTGTCATATATCTAAAGAGGGAGTATTGGAACAAAGATGCAGAAGTTTACCTATAAGCAGGAGAGAAGTAGCAACGAATCAATGTGCGGAGGACTGTATGACCCCGGTATGTAGCTAATGATTGGTCATGTGGATGCTTTAACTGATTATGCTGTCGTGGATACGTTGAATACCTGTAGTCCCAAGCAGGAACTCTCGCTGTATAACTGCACCAAACACAAAAACCAGTACCATAGTGTGAGGTTGCCGATCTATCGAATCTGAACAATCTTTTTAGGAGCAATAAACTGAGAAAATGGATTCAGTAAACTGGCTGCTGTTGAAGACAGACAATATGAGTCAATTCAAACTTGTGCACAGAAATTTAAGGTGACCGATCAATGGTCAGTGTCATAATTGATATGAGAAGCATGTTTACTCTTACTTCTCCCTACTTTCAAAGGTTGTGGTGCTCACAAAGGCGCGTGTCCCAATAATGCGATAATTTTACATGTTGCAACTTTTAGAAAAACCACAAAAATCATGTTAAAGTAGACACACAAGAGTTACGAAAACTGTAAGGTCATTGTCAAAATCATCTATGATATCAAGACTCAAAAATCACAAGGGGCACTATTTGCAGAATGTATTTAGTGCCATATTGATTCTTTTCTATTTTGTTTCTTGAAATCTAGGACGAAATTGATGCTACAATTCTATCGACATACTTCATTACATATGTACTGCATATCTAATCTTTTTGACAAATTTTTAAAAGAGTGCAACATGTGGAATTCTCTAATGGGGACGGGGGCTCCCCTGGGCACCAAACAATTACCGTTACTACTTATACTGTAAAACTGGAGTACCTTTCAGTATTTGACATCATTTTCCTGATGTCCCACAATTTGATAGCCTGATCTTTTCCATTGGATATGAAACTTCGGCCATCTCCACGACTATCAATATGTGTTATGCCATGCAAATGTCCAGTTAAGATGCCAGCAGGTTCTCCAGTGGACAAACAACGTCTGTCCCAGACCTGCATGCTACCAAGATCACATACTAATATCATAGCATTGCTGAAATCCAGAGCTTAGAACTTGAAACATATTTATTATGCTCCAAGTGAAACCCACAAATCCAGCCCTGATGGATTGAAACACAACAACGACAGCAACTACAACCAAGCGTTTAGTCCCAAGCAAGTTGGGGTAGGCTAGAGATGAAACCCATACCACTCAACACAAACAACTTATAAAAAATGAAAGATGACGACAAAAAAGGAAAGAAAGTGTAGAGAGGTATGACACGCAATAAACTTTTCTGCACCTAACCTAGCCAGTCAAAATGCCTCATTTTATTCATGCAGCAACACCAAGCATATGGTGTTAAGTACCAACAATAAGAACAAACCAAGTAAAACTAGAGCATCTGACTGACGCTTCATTTATCTAATATTATTCATGCAGTAATACCATGCATATGGTAAAGTAACATGAAGGCATGTAGCAACAACACAGTCAGCATCATCATGCATATACCAACAAAGTCCCTATGCAACAAGGGAAGTGGAATCCGTCTGGACATACAGAAACTAAATGTGACATACTGAGGTATTGCTGCATCTCAAATTCAAAAGTGAGAAATATGACAATTACGGAATGGCCAGGTAATAGCAGGCCAGCGCCAAGGGGCTCTTCAGATGGCCTCTCTTCATGGAGATATTTACAACCCCAACTTGGTGCTTCTGGGGAGTTAGAGTTAGGAATGCAATAATTTTTTAGGGGATTCTTTTTGAAGGTTGAATTATCTCTGCAAACTCATAGGTTCAAATCTGCTGTCAGAACAGCAGTCCTAGGCTAGCTAATTTTTCTCTAATCTCACCTTTATTCTTTTTTGGTGAGTGTGGTAAGTTCTTTTCTGTAACTTCTGGCATTTGCCTTTTTTTAATAATATTTTTTTATGTGAAATCCCCACAGTTTTCTTCAAAAATGCAGATTCAGTATTCTGAAGCTTCAGAAACATGGACTGAGGACTCTGTCAACTAAGACACCCAAGAAATCTCAGATATCCAAAATAACAAGTAAATTAATTCTATTAATAAGAACTCAGCCAATTTGGGAAAGACCACCGCCCCTATGGTATTTCTGTATAGAGAATTCAACTGGAGCCTCAATCGAGAAAATCCACGAACCCTGGTTTCATACTTAGGTAACCGCCCCCTGTAGTTCGAGGCTTAACTCATGGCCTCACCCGACACATGAGGGCCCACCCACCATAGGTCTGATGTCAAAATGGGACCCATTGAGTGGGATTTTTTTATTCCATAAATTGTTCACACCAGGCTACCAACTAAGCTATGAAAATTAATTATCAAATATTCAAATATGATAACAGAGAATACCTTCCAGACTTTATAGTAAAACCTACCTTGCATAAATTGTCGTCACTTCCAGAATATATAAGATGCCCAGTTTCATCAGCAAAAGCTACTGTGTTGACATCAGACTGAAAAGATGAATAATTGAACAACTTGAACCCCAATACACAAAATATATAAGTACATACAAACTAGGATGAGCGAACAAACAAGGTATCCATAGTAGTAAAACTTTATTTCACAATTTCATTACCAGAATATAACAATAGCATGAAGGGAAAAGGGTCATAAATGATAGAGAAGGCTTCTTATGCGTGGCTAGCTTATTATGGCCATTTTTCTGAAAAGGAAAGTCAACTTTGCTCAGCAAGTCTTCACAATATCGACTTTAGGGTTTAGGGCTTGGCAAACATCTAATGGTTGAAGTGGACAACAAGTATAGGAAAATCATCACCGAAACTAGGCTACGAAACAAAAACAATAGGTTGCAGGGGAAGCTGCATGACGAGGAAAGGGTGACATTGAGCATGAGAGAATAGGCACACGAATTTCAACAATAGAGTGGATGCTCATTTTTTGCTATTAATTTATTTACCACAGTGAAGGGGAGCCCTGGCGCAGCTGTATAGCTGTTGCCTTATGATCATGAGGTCAGGGGTTTGAGATCTGGAAACAGCCTCTTTCAGAAATGCAATGAAAGGTTGCATACAAAAGACCTAAAGTCGTTGGACCCTTCCCTGGACCCTGCGCAAGTGGGAGCTACATGCACCGGGTTGCCCTTTTACCATAGCAAGGGCTTCACCTATGGCGTTTCCCTCAAAAAACATCTTTCAATACATTTATGATCCGTAAACATTAACATATACCACTATCCACATTTACATCAAACAACATCGCTTGTTTCTTTTGAACCTCAAATATACAGCTCTGATCTGCCATACTTGCTGAAAGGGGGGAGGATACACAGATGGCATAAGCTGAAAGCACCAATGAAGTTGCTCGTCTCAGTGAATTTAGTAATGTGTACTTCCTTTGTCCCAATTTAAATGTCATTTTAGATCTTTGCACAGATATTAAGAAAGGTGGAAAAGGTAGCTTGCACAGAAAACAAAAAGGAGAGAGATAGAGATGTATTGGAAAGAGAGAGAGGTGTATTGAGAAGCAAGAACGGTAAATAATTTGGGGAAACTTGAGGAATCTAGAGTGCCATTTATTTTGGGAGTAAAAAGTCTGTAGTAAATGTAATTTCAGGAGGGGGTAACAAACTTTAAGATTGGAATGAACGATGAGATGTTAAATATATGTAAAAAGGTCTGTAATGAATGTAATTTGGATCAAGTGAAAGTCGAAGGAAACAAAACTAAGAAAGTATGTGATTTATCATACTGTATGTGCAGGCAAACGCAAAGTCAATTTGTTGGCATGAAGATCATAGACATATAGTGAATCATCGTTGCTTCCAGCAACAAGTTCTCGGCCATCAGAGGAGAATTTAACAGAAAATATTCCAAATGAATATTGAACATCTTCATGCTGAGAAAAATCCAGTTCATCATGGATGTCCTGCAGACAGATTTAAATCTTGATTAACAGATACTTCATAAATAGTGGAATAGATATATGGCATCTGAAGGTGTAATACTGTATGTTTTCTGAAATACAAAGTGATCAAATGAATTAGATACCAATTTCAAAAATAAAACAAAAATGACACTCAATGAAGAGAACCAGTCATTTTCCTTCCTTGAGCTGCACAATGCACCACCAATATTAAGTGAAGAAATTTATTTTTGTCCCAGATAGCTCCCAAATATGACCTTACATGTGAATTTACGACATATTCACCGCATAACTGGCAAACTGTGCATCTTAAAATGAAATTCAAATTTTTTAAATTAGCAGAAAAAAATGATTGGCACAACGGTTTCTACAAATTTATGGTTTGATGTGCAAAACCCAAGCACATGCAAGTCCAAAGAAAACCCACTATATCTCACTTCTTTAAATGCAACCAAACTTAAAATCCAAAGGCACCTGAGAGTGAATTGCAGAATGTTGATAAGTAAAGAACTCACAGTGACATTAGCATAAGATTCTTTTGCAGCACTACCAACATTGACAATATGGATGATGGGTGCCAGGCTTGAGTAGACCTGAAATTTTATAGATTGGAAAAAGGATTATTCAACTATAATAAATAATAGTATGCGCACTAACCATATATCCAAGAAATAATCATGCCAGAGCATTAAGTTACATGATATCATGCGAAGGAACAAATATATTCAATGACGATTAAGTGTCCACGCAGCTTAGCCATGTGAATTCCATATAGGATCAATCAAAGAAAAAACATAATGATTTTGAGGTCCTACCTCATCTTCCCACTTCAGTAAAATAATACCACTTGGTCCCTACAGCCGCAACTCAGAAGTACTACATTTTGGGGAAGATATGGTCTCTATTTACCTTTGACCATAATTTTCTACCAAACATACATTTATAAGATCAAGACAACTTATCATATTATGAAATATTTTTCAGTACACACAATCTCCATGCTTTCCCACCAAATACTTCAGTATGTGTAACTGGACCTTGTCCAGAACATGAATTTTTTTTTGTGTGATTGGAAAGAGTGTTGTCGCAACATAAATTCCTAAGTGGTAAAAAAGATGTTTACTTGGCTTACAGGAACTTTCAGGTCTATTTCACTTAATCAAAACAAACGTGCCTCTAGCTGAGTTGGTTAGGTGGCTCCAATAGCAGTCGTCAAGTCCGGTCCCGACTCCCCGTGGCCGTGGGAGCGAATTTCAAACTAGGGTTATAAAATCCCCACATTTGTCCCATGCCAAAGCACAGGTCTAAGGCCCGGCCCAGGTCGTGGTTGTTCTCACATGGGTTACAGTGCCCCTGTGTAAGGGTGGGGCAGGGATTCGGCGGTTTTCTCCACCTCTGTAAGAAGGCCTTCTTCTTAGCAAAATGTCTGGGGCTGTCCTACCCGGTTACCCCCAGCAGGTCGAGTTTTGTTTTAGTTCACTGAATCAAAAGTACATCAATAAATTTAATTTTAAAACCAGATACAGAAAAAGTCCTAAGGAACTGAAGATTTTATTGGTAGATTCTATATTGTCCACATGAAACATTCTCATCGTCAGTACCCAGATGCTCCCACCCACCACATTCCTCCCAAAAAGAGAAGAGATAAGAGAAAACATTATGTAAACATGTCTTTACATCAGATAGTGACACGGTCACCTAATGCCTAGCGCTTTTGTTCATTAGTGCAACAAATGCATAACTGTTTTCCTCAACAAAAAGGTTGATTAAGATTAATTGAATGCATGGTAAAAAAAGACTAACTTGAAAGGTGATTGTGAATAGATGCAAAACAGAGTCGCAATGTTATTTGCAAAATGAAACTACATCAAGGCATGCACTATAATGTCAGGGGACAAAACTAGTAGACATCCTGGCAAAACTTACGAGATAGCGTTGATCAGGTGATAAAGACACGTCACTAATTGTCCATCTCAAACTTCTAGCATGAATGTCCTTACGTATGCTCCAGCCTCTATCAACGTCATAAATTCTTATATGGCTTCTCTGCAATGAAAAGAAACACATGGTACAGAAAAACATGAGGAAACTTCACTATGTTAGGTTGTGATAGGTAAAATATCTACTGTTTTGGTTGAGCTACAATACCTGAAAGCCAGCAACAAAAAGAGTACCATCGGCAGAGAATTGGGAGACATAAGCACGAGAATCCATCCTATCCAATAATTCAGGGCCATACTTTGGAACATAGCGACCTACAACAAATGCACGGTCACCTGACGAGAACATCCCCCTCCCGGAACAGTCAATTTCCCTTCCAGACAGTAACTTAGCCATTGACGTTGTGCATCCGTAGGCACCCATGGATTTGTAGACGCTTCTGCTAAGTCCTGATCTTATTTGAGTCATTTGGAAAATATCATTATGTAAATTTGAAAATTCATCATTGACTTCACTTGAACTAGCTCCAGCAGTATTCTGCACTTCAGGCTCACAGTATTCCTCTTCTAGCCTGCTCATGCCGTAACCCATATGTTCAGGCTGGAACTGATATGTCTATTGGCTTTCTCTGCACATGCCCGACAATAAGCAGATGAGCCTTCACAGATATATAACAGGCATACATATTTGGATGCAGCAGCCTCCCCCCTTACCCCTTTTTCATGAAATGTGGTACTCTAGTTTTAATTGATGTAGGACAACTTTTTTAGTTTGAAAATGAACTAAAGGTGTTATCCAAACTCCAAATACTAAAGTCAGAATTTTGGAAGGGGGTATGTGACATTAATTAACAAGTCCAAGACAATGCTGATGTTTGTGCTCTACTCATAACCTGGAAATGAAAGTAGGATTTTGTTGTATATAAACACAGTGCAACTACTGACGCAAATAAGCAGGACCAAATCAATTCTATTACAAGTAAAACTTTAACTTGGTTCAGATTATTTGGTTAACCTGTGTTCACAAAATATTTGCCCATTGTAATCTAAAGAAATAAAGGTATAATATGTGAAGTAATGGACGATCATCGTACCAGTCTGCCACTAGCAGAGACCTACTATTGTACTACCGTATTAAGAAAAGTGTAAATGTAGCGTGAGCTTTAACGTGGCCATGGAGAATTAGTTCAAATCCCAGTATATTTGGAATGCAAATCAAGAAGAAATCAATCGAGCCTTTAGATGAACTATAAAGGCAGCACGCAGCCAGGGAGGCGCACCGAGCAATTCGGTAAGGTAGGCCGCTCCTCTCCTCTAGAGATGGAAATTCCTTTTCCAATCATCCTTTGATGAAATCTCCTCGTCCCTGCCCCCTTCCCCGTCCAAGGATTGACCCATCACCGCTACATCCAGCCTAATGACGGCTACAAAAGGAAGGAGGACAATTTTGTACAGGATGGGGGAGCAGACCTCGGCTCTTACCTGGAGGAGGCGGCGCTGGCCGCACCAACAAGGCGCTAAGGTTCCTGCCTCCGCCCTCCACCCTTCACCGTCTTTGGCTAGGCTGTGGACCTGCAGCGGTGGTGCACTGATGTGGTGCTACTTCTAACCTCAGAAGAGGAAGAAAGACGTTGTTGTTTCTAAAAAAAAAAAAAACGTCGATATTTTATATTCTCATAATATATACTCTGTTTAGGCTTAAACTTTGTATAATTATAATTTCTTCACTTTAGAAGTCATGTTGTTCCGTGCAAGACGCCTTATATTCATAACAACAACAAAAACCAAATGATTTCAAAATAGAGTAAATAAATGAGAAAAAGGCCATGAGTACTATATCTTTTATAGTAGATATTTTCTTATCTCTAACGTTAATATACGAATACGATGGGAGGCTGTAGAGTATGTAATTTATTCTAATGATATAGGCTGTGATGAATCGACCTGAAACAGTGCTGTTTAGACTGAACAGCCCATAATACTATATAATTTCTTAAACATAGGCATGTTATTTCCTATATAATTATATAAAGTTCAAGTTTTATACTGAAAATTGTATAAGGGGCAGATTGCACTTTCAAATAGTAGTTTGATTGAGTAATTGAGTAGAGGTTGGGTAGATATTTTATTCATGTACTTTTCCTCATGTTTTTTTATTAATGTCGAGTTCTACCTATTTTTTTTTTGTCTATCAGTTGTATCTCTACTTGACATGTTTGTACACCGTAAAATAATGCTGTCACTACTTACCCCGCAAAAGAAAGATGGTACGTAAATCACTTGTTAGCAGTACGAGCACCTTTCCAAGACAGACTCCATGAAGCATGAAGAACTTATCCGCATTCTCTCTCAGAAAAAAAAAAAGTGAGAACACGCACGGACACTTGTGAGCGGAGCTGGGCCCGATCTCTCTCCGCCGGCTGGCTATAGTAAGCTCTGGCCTCTGGGCTCGTGTGGGCCTACACCGGCAGCAGAGGTGCTGGACCACCGCCGGGCCGGTCCAGTACGTACACCTCTCTCTCTCTCTCTGTGTCGCACTTATCCAGAACGCCGCAGAGGAGGGAGAGAGAGAGAGAGAGAGGGACAGTGGCGCGCACCAGGTGGCAGGCAGGCAGGCAGACGGATGTGCGGATAACGCAAAGCAGCACGAGGCCAGGCTTGACTTTTCCCTCTTCCAGCAGTACTACTACTCCGTCCGTAGTCGTCGTGGTAGCAGCGGCAGCGTAGCCTGCGTAGGGAGAGAGAGAGAGAGAGAGAGAGAGAGAGAGAGAGAGAGCAGAGGAGATATGGGGCGGCGGCGTGGTACTACGTGTGGGCCGCGAGTTGGACACGTTTCGAGCTCCCGCTGGCGCGCGCGTCCCTCTCACCGCAAAGCAAGAGCAGAACCCACCACCGCCTCGCTTCGCTTCACCTGCCCATCTTGTCCTGCCTTGCCCCGTCTTCCTCTCTCTCTCCGCATTTTATTTTTCTAGCACTAGCAGCTCTCCCAATGAACCGGACCAGGATTCACTCCCAACGAACATGACCAGGAATCAGTCCCCGTGCCAAATTCGTCGCCGTAACTTCGTGCGGTGAGCGTTTAACGTATTGATGCTGCAGTAGTAGTATACTATCGGCTAGTCCCATTGACGAGATCTTTTGGCTTCATGATGAACGAGAATTAAAGCGCATGATCGATCTTTAAATTTGTCTTGACAATTTTAAATTTTGTCTGACAATTACCTAGATCCCCGTACTGTTAAATTGCACAATTAATTTTCTAAACTTAGCTTGAGTGTCAGTTAAGCCAGTTTTAATGAGAGTATTAAGATAATAAATATTGATGTCAGTATTTTTTACGATGTGACAGCGTATTAATGATGAAATAGGTGAAATGAGTTTCATAAGTATGAAACCATATATATACTATTTTTAAGACATATTGTGTCTTACATATTATATAGAAAATAGCAACTAATAAATCTTTACATTGTAGAGGTTGTTTTATAGTAATTTCATCTTACACTTTAAATGATATGTCAATCTTGAAAATACCCTATAAAATGTTACATTGAGATTGCCCTTAGGCCTCTATTCTTTGAAAAATGGAAATTCTAACTCTCAGAGATCTAAATTCCACCCGGAGATCGACTAAGTTTAAAGAGTCAAAGCTGCAATTTGTCAAAAGTATAAAAGGACCTAAATGATGTTACTACAATCAAAAACAGGATAAATTCAACGACGTGTCATACACTTATAAATTTAAATAAAAGAACTCGGTACCTTTCTCTAGACAATACAATGCAATTACGAGCCTTTTTATGTGTATCCTTCTTTTTTCCCGGACCTGCGGATCACGAACTGCTTTTTCCATGTACCGTTAAAACAGAATGTCGATGGGGCCAAGTGAGCGGAGCACATACAGAAAACGGTTTCCATTTCGGTCTTGTTCCGACTCAGATACGGAAATATTATGGGGATGTAAGTGATTGCCAGAAATTTCTCTGGCGTCTGGAGAAAATGCCCACAGGAAGGTGTCCTTTTCAAAGCAGCACTAATCGGCGCGACTATTAGCGGAGCGGGTTTACTATAAACAGCCGGTGCATGTCTCGCTAGTTACAGCTTAGTAAAACGGGTAGAAAACGCGGGGTGAGTTTGATTTGACGTGGCAGTGCGCGTGCATCAGAGAGGTCAAATGTCTCGAATCCTTCCCTTTCCCCGGTGAGTTCAGCACTGAACGTAGTACTAGCGTCACGACAATACTATATTCAAACGGCCCAACTTATGCGGGCTCAAGTTTGAGCCGTTGGTCCAGCCCGGCCCGGAGTATCCAAAGACGAGCACACTGAAGTTTGGACCTATAGCTAGGACCAGCAGTGCATCATGATGTGCCATATCAAATGGGAGATTTCCCTGTCGAAATACGAACATCATTGGATATCCAATGCATGATGAGACGATATATACGTTTTCCTCTGCTCTCGAAAAAGTTAGAATGTTGTTGTTGCTGATGCTACTGCCACGTTGGCATTCCAAAACAATTCATGATTGCACTTATGTTAGCACTCATTTTAATTTCAGGGCCATTTAGGCCATAATCGATTTATGGTTCTTTGTACTTTGCCGCTTCTAACTTGTACTTGATTCGTTTGGTTGGCTCTGGTTTAGGGTCGGCTGGGCTTATAGGGTAACCTGGATATGAGCCGAGCCGGGCCACGTTTTACTGTTTATCATATATGGCCAACGGTCTAATTGTATAGTACACAAAATTCCAACAGTTTATAATCTTGTACTGCAGATGTTTACAGTCTAATCCATAGTTATCGAGAAAGAGAAATAACAAAGAAATTAAAAGGGAGATGAGATGGGATCAGATGCATGCATGGCGAAGGCGAGGACTGGGTGCTGGGTCTTTCTTTCGAAGATGGATTGTATATGGGGGTGACAGGTGAGCGTCGCCCGGGCATGTGCATGAACCACAACGCAATAATTGCAAGAGCGATTGTGCTCGTTCTTGAGTCTTTTTGATGAGTGCTAGCCAAGGCCAATACCAAGCCAAAAACCAGAGAGTGGTTTTGGGTTTCAATAAGCACCGCGTATTAGATTATGCGTAGTACTGAACGTAGGAATATATTTTTGGTTTTAATCGTAAAGTACTACTAGTACCTTCCAGGAGTTGTTCTATCCAGGCAGGGCAAGCAAGTTGGTGTGTGTGTGTGTGGCGGCCGGCGCCCGGGAGGGGCTTTTATATTAGCACCGATTGGATAGTACTGATCCCGGCGGGTTGGAAAGAACAAAAGGCCCCGTTTCATTGTTTAGCTCGGGCTCGGCGGCGTTGTGGTGCTTAGCTGCTTCTTCATCAAGCCTGCCTGAATCCTGATGATGTTACGCTAGAATTAGTAGTAGTACGTACTACTGAATTTTTTCTCGCGAAGAACAAGCGAGAAACAGACAAAAGCCAACTGTCACCACCAGTCATCGCAAACTGCCGGCGTCGCATTACCTCTATCCGTAAAAAAAAGAAACACTGCCGGCAGCGTGACTGCTGACCTGCCAAGGAAACAACGCCACGCAGACACTGGGGCTGGGGCTGTGGACGGACGTATGGCCGGAGAATGCAGTACGTAGCCTGACTGCCGGCCGCGGCTGGCCGGCTGCAGGATCCGCGAGAGGATAGGTACGGGTTACGGGTACACTGACCGCCGGACGTGGCGGGTCGTCCGTCGATCCGCCATGTGAAAATGAATACACACATACACAGGGGCGGCGGCGCGATCGGGCTTTTGCGGAAATTCTGGCCGCCGGTGCGTGTGTGCCGGTCACAACGGGGAAGCGAAATAAAATACTAAAAAAAAATTTTATCGTGAACATAAACATACAAGTACTAGTGCTAATTATAAAACAATGTGCGACTTGTCGAAAGGGGGACCCTTTCGTCATCCAGCATATGGGGAAGAAAAATGGCACAAGGATGCCCCGCTATTGTAGTAATTGAATTGTCTGGATACGCACACATGTATAGTTTTCCTCAAGAAAGAAGAAAAGAGGTCTGGACGCATATCATAATGCGAGAGCCTCTCTCTATCCAGAGGGCGAATCGATACTAGTGATCAGTCCTTTTGTACGCTGGGAAAATGTCAAGCGTATGCTTTTGCACCGTCGGGCAAAAAAAAGAGAAAAACAGTTTCCTGGGTACGTAGTACATGCGTGCCTACGTCGAAAATGCTCGAATATGGCGTCGACGATTCTCTATTCCCCCCCTATCGATCTCGCGTGCGTGGTGTGGACAACGACGATAATTTTGTGACACGATTACTAGTACTAGCAGCCAAGAAAAAGCAAAGATCTCAATTTCTTACTAATACTAGTACTGGTATTTAAGATATACTCATAAAAACAGTGCAAAGATCTGCATTCACACCGCCTTCCTCTCTTTTTTTCCCTCTTCTGCAGCGCGTGCCGCCGCGCGTCAGCGGAACAGTGCCGGCACATACGGCCAGCGGATATGCGACGCCCACGTACACCCGCCCCCCCCCCCCCCCCCCCCCATTTGGTGCACCTAATAACAACGCCTCTCGCGCGCTTTGTCGACCCCTCCTCTCTCTCTCTCTTCCTCCCTCGAGGCCGCCTCACCCACGAGCCACAAGCGCGAAAAAAAAAAGAGAGGGGAAAAACATCAAGCACAAGACGACGACGAAAGAAAAGGCAAGCGAGCAGCCAGCGGCCCCAGATCCATCCAAACCATCTCGCGAAACCATCCAAAAGAAATAAACAAAACAAGAAACCAGGGGATGAGAGAGAGAAAGCAAGCAGAGAGAGACACGAGTAGAGTACAGAGATAAAGCAAGCAGAGAGAGAGTGAGCCGAAAAAATATTGGCAGCTTGGCCTTGGCTACGGGAGAGAGGAGAGAAGTGAGGAAGGGGGTTGGGCGCCGGTGGGCCCCGCCGCCTCCGCCCCCACCCGCGAGTTTTACTTTTTGAGCCGCCCGGTTTTTGTCGTCTCCTCCGTCCGTCCGTCCGTCCCTCCTCCAGTCCTCCGCTCTGCCTCGCTATTACCCCTCCTCCCTGTTCCCCTCTTCTTTCCTTCCTCCCCCCCCTCCTGTGCAGCTCACGCCACCGCGCAACACTTAGCTGTAGCCTTCTCTCCTCCTGAGCCTGCCTACTGCGCCGCCTCGTCCTCCTCCTCGTACAGACCCGCTGCCCACTTGGTCGCTCGAGGCGGACGGAGGCTGGTTGGTGGCGGCTGCGGGGGATTCGGATTGGAGGCGAGCCTGGTTCTAGGCGGCGACGGGGGAGGGAGATCAAAGCCGGGGAGACGTCCTCGCCGGGCTAGGTTCTGGAGCGGGATCACTTGGCTCGGGCGCCCCGTGCCCCGAGTAAAAAAGGTGCAGGCTTCGTCTCCCCGGGGAAGAAGAGATCTTGCAGCTGAAGCTGAAGCCCGGTGGTGCAGCAGTCCCGGCTCCTCACCGCCCGCCGCCCGCCATGGCCGGCAGCGACGAGGTCAACCGCAACGAGTGCAAGGTGAGCGAGCGGCGGCGGTTGCTCCTCCTTCCCTCCCTACACATCCCCATCATCCTCTCCCTTCCCTTCGTCTCTCAGGGCCTCGCGCCTGAAAGTCCTCGCGTTTGGTGGCGGGAGGGGGGGGGGGGTGTGTTCTTGCCGTGCCGGGGGCTCGCCAGGCAGGGGTGCTTGATTTGTGCCGCCGCTTTATGATTCGGTGGCGGGATTGGGGCCGCCCTGGCCGGTGATTTCTCGGTCAATCGCTGCCTTTCTTTCCCCTTTGGGCTCGATCCCAATTTTATCCGCCTCCTCGCTTGCCCCCCCTCTCTAGTCTCTTCCCGTTGTTGTTTTTAGGAGCCGTGAACCGGGTGAGTAGTGTGATGCTGCTACTACTACCGCATACGGCTACCCAACAAGAAGGGGGCAAGCGAAACCAATCATGCCCCCAAGCTTGCATCTTTTCTGGCAAGCGCCGGCCGAGGATCGCCTGCTCGCATTGCGTTCTTGTCCATCCATGCGAGGAAACGGCAAAGGAATAGGAGGGAGTGCGTGCGTGTATATGGTCGCCTCCTCCCTTCCTCTTCCTCTTCTTAATGTTTAACTCTTCCTTCTTCTTTCTTGGCTGCTTCTTGTTGTTGCAGACGGCGGTGCCGCTCCACACATGGGTGCTCATCTCCAACTTCAAGCTGGCGTACAACATGCTCCGCCGCCCGGACGGCACCTTCGACCGCGACCTCGCCGAGTACCTCGACCGCCGGGTGGATCCGAACGCGCGCCCTGTGGAGGGCGTCTCCTCCTTCGACCACGTCATCGACCAGTCCACCAGACTCGAGGTCCGCATCTACCGCCCCGCCGCCGCCGCTAACGCCGCCGGACCGGCCCAGGGCGCCGCCGCCGTCACCCTGCGCATCCTCGACTTCTTCGCCGGTGCGCCCTCCCCGGACCCGTTCCCGGTCATCATCTTCTTCCACGGCGGCAGCTTCGCGCACTCCTCCTCCAGCACGGCCATCTACGACCAGCTGTGCCGCCGGTTCGTCAAGCTGAGCAACGGCGTCGTCGTGTCCGTCAACTACCGCCGCGCGCCCGAGCACCGGTACCCGTGCGCCTACGACGACGGCTGGACCGCGCTCAAGTGGGTCGTGTCGCAGCCGTGCCTCCGCAGCGGGGACGGCGAGCGGCCGCGCGTCTTCCTTTCCGGCGACAGCTCCGGCGGCAACATCGCCCACCACGTCGCCGTCCGCGCGGCCGACGAGGGGATCACCATATCCGGCAACATCCTGCTCAACGCCATGTTCGGCGGCAACGAGCGCACCGAGTCGGAGCGACGCCTCGACGGCAAGTACTTCGTCACGCTACAGGACAGGGACTGGTACTGGAAGGCGTACCTGCCCGAGGACGCCGACAGGGACCACCCGTCGTGCAACCCCTTCGGCCCGAACGGGCGGCGCCTCTCGGGGCTCCCCTTCACCAATAGCCTCATCATCGTGTCGGGGCTGGACCTCACCTGTGACCGGCAGCTGGCCTACGCCGAGGGACTCCGAGAAGACGGACACGATGTCAAGCTCGTGTACCGCGAGAAGGCCACGATAGGCTTCTACCTGTTGCCCAACACGGACCACTACCACGAGGTCATGGAGGAGATCGCCGACTTCCTCCAGTCTAACCTCTCGTAGAAGTACATACACCACAGCTGCTGCTGATAAACTCATCATCGTCGTCGTCATCCTCCTCGTCCCGCCCGACACACACCTGTTATACTACTAGCAAGTTGGTAAGCTTGACTTACAAGTAGTTCGTTCTGTCTCTATCGTTCTGCTTTTGGGGATAATCTCAAGTCCGGCGAGATGTCAGAAGCTCGTTTGGTTCTGTCCATGGCAAGCGCAATGGAATGGTAGAGAAGCTCCCGTATCTGATCAAACTCTTTATCTAATTCATGATGACTTTTGTTCTCATTGTCGGATGGAACTCTCAATGTCCCTAATCATCGTTCTGCTGATCGGCTCGCTTGCAAAACGTTGCTCCTCGATCTGCGTCCTGGTTGATGGAGATGGTATTATTTTCGCCTTCAATCAACCTTTCCCGCTTATCTCCGGCGGAGGAAGGAAATTCATCTGACATTTTCTGTGTATAGTGATGGATCATCAATCAACAAGGAGGTGGATGACCTTTTTGTTGCTGTGTTGATGTACTACTACTACTCCTCCTTAGTAGTTTCTAGTTCCACTGGGATTGGATGATGCCTCTCTGAGCTCAATCCATGTTGTGAAACATACTATGTGATGTTTCCAATCTTTAGTGTATTATGAAAAAAAGATGTACTAATATTAGTATCCTTCGTTTGTGTTGGGCTCCTAACTTGCTGGTCTGGCCTGGTCTGTCTGTGATGCCGTCCACTCATCCTTCTTCTGTATACATGCTGAACTGCTAATGCGTGAACTTGGATGAATGCTGCCTTCGGTTTTCTCCACATGGGTGTCGGTCGCATCGCATTGTGCAAATTTGTGGTGGGACTGCCGTTGTTTGTGTGCTGGATTGCCCCCATGTCATGTGTCCATTCTTTTTCTATGCAAAATCGGACAGCTAAAATTCTGTAATGTGTACTTAGATCCTGCCACTGCCAGTTGTATGCGTGCCTGTCGGTGATGATAACAAGGATTTTGGGAGCCTGGCTTTTCACATCTGTTTCTTGTCAGTGATATTTTTATGCACCCTTTCCCTGTGCGTGCATAGACCTTGTCGTTTCATCCGTTTTAGCACTTGGACGTGTGGTAGTTGTTGGGTGGGTAGGGTGGATCTCGCTTCGCTTCGGTTTGTTCCATTTCGTTTCGGTTCTGGGTTCTCTTCTTCTATTCTGTCACCAGAATTGTGCTGGTATGGTATGTGTGTGACATTGTCCCGTGGTGTGTCGTGCGTGTCCTCTTTTCTGGACAGGGCCATGCTAACAGTGCTCTCCTCACCCCAAGATATTCTAACCGCATGTTGCTTCGAATTGAAACGCATCCTCGTAGACCATCCCATCATCGAGTTTTCCTCGGTGGGGCTTTCTTTTGTACTGGATGAGGCGGTCGATGCATATTACGATCAAAGATGTATGATTCTGCATGTTAATATAAACTATAGCTAACACTTATTTGTGGACCCAACGGGAGATCTTAGTGGAAGGGTTTTTCTTTTTTGGGGGGGACATACTATCCTACAAGAAGTTATATTATATGAATCGGTCTGGACATACGAGCTCAATACGATATCATGATATCACGAGTTTAGATTTTGTCCTATGTCGCAAGTCGTCGCTTTCAAATTGCACCTTTTTGGAGGATCAAACCATTCATCACTATTTTGTTGTGCTGTTCATTGTGTTGATCAATCACTCCATAATCTTTTTTTTTATCATAAGAATTACTTTGCCCCGCTGTCTATGTGGTTGGCTCTCGTTCTGCTCCCGTTAGAGTTTCTCGCATTATTGAGGGTCCATTGCCTTGGCACTGACCTCTTGTTCTTCATGTCATGATGATACCCGTCTAATATCATCACCAAAACGACACCCTAGCTGATGATGGCTGACTCTAGCTAAGAATCTATTGCATTTGGTACAGTTCTAAATTCTTTTAAAAGCGTTTCAGATTCAGTTTGTCCGATGAAACGTTTTTCTATGAAATCAAAATCACATTTGTAAAATCCTTTGACTCATTTATCGAAACGTTTTAAATTTAAATAAATAAGAAGGAAATAGATCTAAAATCACTCGAAACATCCTTTAGGTGATCCTCTTAGTTCTAGTATAGAATAAAGAAACGTTTTGAAATGACTCTGAGTCAAATCACTTGTGAAAAATATCATTCGATTGAGATATATCAAGCGACAGAAACATGAATCTAAAACGTTTCTTCCATCCAACCGCACCTTAACATACTCTAGCGCATTTACGACCTTCTCAACGTATTCCTCTGCATCGCCTTTCGGGCCATGTGAAACCGAGACAATGGCACCAAAGGAGAAGTGTGTCTGATGCGGACTTTACTTCCACGGCCGGCCGGCCGGCCGGAAATGGCGCAGAGGCATTTGGTCTTGGCGCCTGCTAGCAAAGTATCAACGTACAGTATCATCAAAAATGCCGAGCGAGCGAGACTTTCTCGTGGACCACCAGCGAGCACTATCGGGTCTGAATTTCTTGACGCTCGATCGAACGAGGAAAAGAAAGGGTGGTGTGCGTGGGCAGAAGCAGAAAGCAAGCCTCCCGCAAAAAGACAAGCAAGCTCCGCCTCTTCTCGCCTTCTCGGCCGGCTGGGCTGTGGTTCGCTTGTCTGGTGGTGGCTACTGGTGTGTCACGGCATCTCTTTCTCTCCCTCTCTCTCTTCCTCTCGTCTGTCATCAGATCAGATGCCACTCGCTCAGCTCGGTTTCCGCGCGTAAAAAGTCAAAATATAGTAGTACCCTCTCTATCCTTTTTTATTCCTTTTTATTAATTCATTTAGCTTTAGGCACAAAGTTTAAAAACAGAAAAATAAGATAGGCAGCATAGATAGTAAAATAAAGAGATAAAGATAAAGATTTATTAAAAAAATACATTATAAAGCGAAAAAAATAATTTAAAACAAATGTTGGATCTAATTGAATAAGTAATTTGGTACGAAGTTACTACTATAGTACATGCGCCGCTGCTGCCGCATCAAAACACACGACGGGGGGCCTTTGTTGGCGTCGCGTCCTCGGTTCGGAGCCTTCCCTTTTCTTCTTCTTTTTCCATGCCTTTTTTTTCCATACTGGTGCCGCGGTGCGCTCCACTGCTGTCCCCGCCAGCCCGTCCCGTCACCTGCCGTCGGCAAACCAGCGGCGGTGATCGGAGGTGCGTGCCGCGCAGAAAGTGGAGTAGTAGGAGTAAATTTTCTTCCCGAGTGGTCGTCGTCGCGGAAAGCATGCTGCCTGCTGCGGGCACGGCATGCCTCCTCCGGTCCGTGCAGCGAGAAAGAGATGGAGAACACAACTCATCACGCATTTCACCACTTCCGTCCGCACTGGTGGGTGATGAGTAATCCTGATTTGACTAACGCGGTAATAATGCTACTACTAGTTCTAACGCAGCTATAGCCAGCCTGGTGCCGTAGCCGCCCGTAACCAAAACCCGTCACGATCGCAAACTGTCAAAAGGTCCTCCTGCGTCTAGGGACCTGGATGCGAACGGGTGTTAAAATCGAGGGGTCCGGCCGTAAGTTCGCCGCCCGTAAAAGTAGTAGTAGGACGTACGTACGGAGAGCCTAGCGCTGTGACGGAACAGTGAGCAACGTGCATTCGTCGTCGTCGGGGCAATTATGTGCGCCGGAACAAAGGAGGTGGTACTACCACTACTACTACTATTGCTACCGCGACAAAAGTATCCTGGACCGTCTGATCGCCGGCCGGTGGGTGGCTGGTCCTGGTCCGTCCGTCCTTCGTCGCGCTCGCTCGCTCGCGCGCGTGACTCGCCTTCCCGCTCGGCGCTCGCCCCTGTTTGGTTCATCGGGCACGTGGAACACGCGAGGTGCTTGGCTTGCCCGGCTGCCCACGGTGCTGGTGGCCTGAGCCCTGAAACCTAACGAGGAGTTGGTTGAAATTTTTGTAAACAAAAACACAAACGGATTAGCACTACAGTAGTACGTCTGTAGTCCGTACTATATTACTACTGTATTATACGAGCTGGAAAAAGGAGGTCCCTCGCTAATTGGCTAACTAAAACGGGCGATTAAATTTGGTGATGGAGACTCGTGCACACGTACTACGCCGGCGGTACGGTGAGACAGGCAGACGTGTTCACTCATCAGCCGCACTAGTTTTCCGATCGAGCGAGTAATTTTATTTTCTCTCACTCGCTCTCTCGTCTCTGCTGTTTGACTTTGATGGCCCGTGCTGTGCTTTGCGTACCATGTCATTGTTGTTCTCATTCATGGTGGTACGTACGGTACGTCGTGGGTTCGTTCGTTCGTTTCAGATATTTGAGGCTTTATTAGTACCGCGCTTTTTACCGTTCGTGTTCGTCCGTTCGTGTTCGTCCGTTCGTCGAGATATCCTGGCCGGCGATCGACGAGAGAGCTCTTTCCCGTGCCCTCTTAAAGAACGAAAGAAAGGCGTGCAAAGCAAAGCATTGATTGGCGCCGTGTCGCGCGCCCCTTTTCCACCACCGGCCATCGGCTCGCCGTGTCCCGTTTTTCTATCGTCGTCAACACGGCCTCATCATTGTATCATCAGCGCGCCGAGCGGATCGGCAGTGTGCCGCGGCGCGTGGCCTGCCTGGTCATTGGTCAACACAACACCTGTGTCGAACGGTCTCTTGGGCTAGGAGTGTTGGAGACCGCGTTGAGGCTGAGGCGCCGACCCGTCCGTGGGTACGTGGGTGTGAGTGTTAATTACTAGTAAACTCACGGTCACGGGAGCGAGATGCGGACGTTGCGGTGGCGACCAACCGCGCGCGGAGCCCCGTGGCCGGTGGTGCTCGGCGGGGCGAACGCGATGACGCGCACCGCGTCAGCGTGGTCGTGGGCGACGGCGATGGGGACGTTGCGTGGATTGCTTGCCTCCAGACCTCGGCTATAGCTGGCTATACTTGGCAAGCGGCGGGCGGGTATGAGGCCAAAAAAAAAAAAAAAAACAAAACAAAAAAAACAAACGGAACGGATGAGTCCATGTCTGCGGTTCGGGTCTGGGCCGGTCTGGCCCCCACTTTTTCCCCTTCTGTCTTGTTCGTTCGCTTGCGGCGGTGGCCGGTGGCCGGTGGGGGAAAGGGAATCCGCGTCGTCGTCTTGCGCCTGGTCGCGGCCGGGTACTAGTACTAGCTAGTACTACTCCGGTACCAGCAAGCAACACGCACCGCACAAGCACACCACACAACAGCCAGCAAAAAGGTCAAAACATTGCGCATCGCGGTACTATAGCACGTTTATTAGTCATCGACGACCGGTTTGGTTACAGAGCGCCGGCAGTGCGGCGGTAGTACGGTAGTAGAGCCTAGTAGAAAATCCGGACCGAAGAACGAGAGTAGAGGGGGCGCCGGCACGCCGCATGTGACAAGAAAAGCGTGCCCGGGCCGTCCGTATTAGTAAAGTAGTTACTTCATCTTAAATTATTTATTTTTTTAATTTTTAATGTTTATTTTAAATTATTTATTTTTTTCAATACATCTTTCTTTTCTTTCAATACACCTCTATTTTTATCTTTATCGGTGGAACTATTATATTTTTTTAATCTTCATAACGAGAACTAAAAAGACAAATAAATAATTTGAAATGAATGGAGTAATATTTTTCTTGCCGTCAGCGCTGCTCCGTCGATTTTGGGCTGTGGGTGCTTGCTTAGTGTTCCGGTGGACGGTCTAGTGACTGACTACTAGACGGGACGGATCTAATGCTCGCCGCCGCGCAGAGGTGGCGGGCGGGCGATAATGGCGATGGATACATACGGCCACCACCGACTTTGAACCGGTCGCCGAGCCGCCGTGTCGCTTCTGCAGGAAAGGTAAAGCATCGGACGAACCGGTTCTTTCTTTCTTTCCATTTTTTTTCCCCCTACGCGCGCAGCATCAACAGTTTTATAGTGACGGAAAGGAACTCGCTCGCTCGGTGTGTATTGTATAATACTGTGGGCGGTGCTGGTTTATTAGGCGTCTAGTGTCATCTGGGGTGGGGCGGATCACGCTGATAGAGCTTTTTTTTCCTCCCCTCTTTTCCTTAGATTAATGTTTGTTCTATTTGACGTCTTTTGCACTGTACTGTACTGCGACTCATCAAGTAGACAAGTACTCTTATAATAGTACAGCTAGTATAATGCTCGTGCTAACGCTACTATTAATGTAAAAAAAGATTTGACAATAAAATAAAATAATATCTTTCATTATAAGATAAATTATATATTTATAAGATTAAAAAAATAATTACTTTATATTGATTGAATCATTAGCACAATGACTATTACAAGTTTAGGTAACCATATACTGCATCAGACTCTAATACCTGTGATTAGCATATATTCATCAAATAAAACATATACCTCAAATAGGAAAAGAAAAAATTAATCAAATGTTAACAGTGTGGCACCAAATACCTCTAAACTGTTGTACAATTCACTTAACTGTCACAAGAAATAAAGATTTATATTTATCTAATTATTAGTTAGTAAGGACGAAGTGACGTTAGATAAATAATAAAAAGAAAACAATTATCATATCACATAGATGTTTGGATAAGCTACATAACTTTTTTTAAGATAGTGCTTTATGTCCGTGCTAACACCACGGGTTCATACTAAATTACAATATGTGCATTCTGAGTAAGAGAGATAAGTAATTGAATTCGTCAAAATAATTTGAACCTCTATTTACCATCATATCTCTAATATTAATGAATTTTATAATCATCGTGCGCGCCTTATTCTGCTCGACGCATCTTAATCTGTCCACATCTAACAATGTCTACCCACCTGTCAGCTTCCACGCCTGCTACAATCTTTACAAATAATAGAAACGGACTCCCCGTTGCTCTCTTGGCTGACAAGGGAGCCGAACAGAGCGTCAGGTAGTATGGTTGGTGTCTAGAGTCCTTATTTTAGACTTTGCTTTCATAAACGTAAGTGACGAGAGAGATTAAAAAAAATAAAAAAAGAGTCTCTTGATAACACTCCTACTGTATATTTTTTAGCCTCTTCTCTGCTTACTTAATAATTTTGTAGTTTTCATTGAGGTATGAAATCACCAGGTCGAACTTCGCAGAAACATGGGAAGAAAAACGTGAGAAGTTCACTTCAAATTAAACTACAGATTATACATGAAAATGAAAGTCCATTTCAAACATGTGCTACTTCGAATCAAAATACGGATCATACACTAAAAGAAGAAATTACGTTAAAAATATGTCACTTCAAATCAAATTAAGAATTGTAGGAGAGTCCATTTTCAAAGAAGGATCATATATGACACGGAGAGTGTACTTAAGAAAATGTAAACAGCTGTCCACTTTGACTTTATATTGTGTGTGTATATATATATAAGTCTACTTCGAACTTGTTAATAATTTTGCTGAGAAAATGATATTAACGTATTAGACTCACCTAGAAAATATAAATACATATTAAACTCAAAAAGCACGTTTGAATGGTAATTATAATAAAAAAGTACATGCTATTTATCCATTTTATAAAGTCTAGTTTAACTTTAAAAAAAGAAAATGGATGTCTCAAAAACTGATTTTTTTATAATCTAGCATAGTACCCATGCAGTGTTTATAATCTATTTTCTTAATTCACTTTTTTTTTTCCGATTGCAACGCACAGGTACTATGCTAGTAACAAATATAAAATAATAATTTATTGTTATGACACCATAAGAAAATGCATATATTTTTTTTTGCAGCTAGAAATAATTTTATCTATACACCGATCATTAATCATCGAGGAAAGACAAATGAAAAAATATAATCAAAATCTAACAGCTGGATCAACATATTATAGTTGAGCACCGTAAGATAATTTGTAAAAAATAAGACCATAAAAGAGTTTTGAAACCCCAAATATTTTAGTTAAAATATAGGTAAACGGACATTGCTAATATATAAATCTCCACTCAAAGATCATGGTAACACACTTTTAATTCACTGCAGATTCTAAAATTTTAAAACATAGTCTACCAATACAATCTGAAAATTTAGGTAAACAGAAATTGCTTCTATATAAATTTCCACTCATAGATCATGGGAACACACTCTAAATATACTGCAGAATTCTAAAATTTTGAAACATAGACAACTAATGAAAACTGAAAATATATTGAAATTCTATATATGTAGAAGTACTACGGTTTTAAATTTACATTAAAAAGTTGAAGACTTATACCTATCAATCAAGTTCACTCGTAGAGGCCGTAGTGCAGCACCAACTCCCAGCACATGCCATGGGCACGCGCACACGCAACCGAGGTGCTCTGCCGCTGGATACTGGTGTCTCGTGGACATGCGCACACACGCTCCGAGTCGCGCCGCCGCCAGATGCACAGACGCCGGCACGGACCACCCTGCCATGGGAAACATAGGCGCCACTGCGGGAGATCGAGGCGGCTGGCGCCCTGGCAACGCATCCCAGCGAGGCGATAGCGGAGGACGGCGCGCCCTGTGGGGGATCGAGGCGGCGGTTGCTCTGGCGGTGCGTCCCCGCGAGGGGGCAACAGATGACGGCAGGATGGGTGTCGGGGGAGCTCGATGCGACGCGCCTTGCGGGAGATCGAGGCGGCGACGAGGCGGCGTTGGGGTCGGTCGTGGCGGCCTTCTGTGTCGTTAGCGTGGACTTGGTGGCGGCGGCGTCCTGGCTCGGCGCGCACCCGGAGGAGGCGGCGCCTCAACGTGCGGAGGGGGCGACGGCGTGTCGACATTGAGGCATCGGCGGTGCGGCAGCTGCGCGTCGGCGTGGAGGGAGATGACGGCGCGTGGTTGTGGAGGGAGGCGGTAGCGGTGAGGTGGTGCTGACAGTCGGGAGGCACGGAGTGCGGGTTGGGCGACGGCGGCGGGCGACCCAGCCGTCGAGGTCCTGCCTCTGGCGGCGAGGGGGATCAGGCGGGCGAGCTCGTACGGGGTTAGGGTTGAAGGGTGCATGGAGATTTAGTTGTGAGATAGCTGAAGATTTAGTTGTGAGATCTATACTAAATAAAAGTCTTAGAAGGTTGGAATACGTGGTCAAAAGAAGATCCGATAATTCGTGGTCCTATGATCTAATGAAGGATGTAAATTAACAATATGAGACGTCAGATTTGAGTGAAAGGCATTTTTTACCGTAATTAAGAGGATTTAATTGAGAAAGATAGATTAATTATAGAGAGGTGAATTAAAATTAGAGTAGTTGATCTATAATAATAATAATAATAATAATAATAATATATAGAGACGTAGAGATGTAGAGAGAGAAGCAGAATGAAACCGTCTTCTCGTCGCATGCCCCATACCGGCCTACTCGTTCCTCGCACGGCCGCACGTACGCGATCGACACGCGTGCCGCGCCAACCAACCAGTCAAGCCAACCGACGCGGTGTTTCGACGAATACCTGGCGCTGCCACGCGGCAGGATCGCTCCTCCTCGTCCCGCTCGCGCCCAAACCGAAACTTCTGCCGGCGCGCGTGGTTTCGTTTCGTTGCGTTCGTATGGCCGGATTAGGGCCGGCCACCGAAAGCAATCAACCAGAGCACCACCTGCCCACACAACGGCTGGCTACTAATCACGCTATACTACTACGCTAGCCGAGGGAGAGAGAGAGGGGCACGGCAGAGCAGGACCGCTGTCGTGGCGTGATGACACACGTACGTACGCGGGCCGCGACAAAACACAAACAAACAGGGCAAAATTCCACCATGTGCGTTACTACTGCTACTACTAGCTGCGTTTTAGTTAAGCACGGCCGGCCGGTTGTCTACTGGTCCAGGGTTCTTTCTGATATCGTCGTCGCGCAATAACAAGTCGCCGTGGCGTGGCGTTTGGCTGCCGTAGCTAGCTGGCGGCGATCGCGACGTCCAAGCCCGCGTGGGCGTGGCGCACTGGCGTGCTCGCTCTCTCTCTCTCGCACGGCGGGCGGGGTCACGACAAAGCGGCGTTTACGCGACATGCAAGGTGGGTGTGGGCGGGGCCGCCGGCCCGGACCCGACGGCGTTTTCAGTACGGCGAGAGGCGATATGTTTTTTTTTTTTGTTTGAAACTCTTTTTTTCCCCTTCGGCGGCTGAGGCGCTCCGCGACAAACGTGGGGTGGTGTGGGGGCGTGGCTTCGCCGTGGTAAGCTGTTGCCACCGCAGAGTTGCTTACCGGCGTCAGTACTAGTACTACGGAGTACAGGAGATTACAAAACGAGTAATGAATGGTGGTCGTAGTACTACGACGGAAAGAAAAGTAAGACCACGTTTATTTCTTCTCGATCCCCTCCGGCAACGAGACCAGAGCTACTGTACCTTACTTCCAAGTTGTTCCCTTTTTTTAATAAAAGGAAAAGCGAGCGCAACGCAAGGAAAAAAAAAAATCGAGGGCAAAGGAACGAGAGAAGGAAACGCAATGCGCCGTCCGTGCGTACGGTCCCGGCCCCCGGCTCCGGCTCCGGCCGCTCGCATGTCGCGGTCCAGTGCTGCTCCTTCACTAGGGGCCGGGCGCGCGTGCCGACGTAGTAGTAGCCGAGGACCACCCACCACCGCCAGACCACGCTATCGGGTGCGCCGTGACAAAATACCAGGCCACGACAAGCGAAACGTTGCAGCACGATGCCACGATGCACGGCGGCCGAGTCAAGAGAGCGCGGCGCGGGGGCTGGGGGCGGGGGCAGGACCACCGCAGCTTGCTTGGCGGCTGATCTCAATCTCAATCCTTGCTTGCCGAACGCACCCAGCAGAATTATACTACTCCAGTGTTGTTTGTGTGGTTTGAACTGAACCAAACTAGCAGTAATAACAAACATGTCAGATGCGCTTATATCAACTGATTTCTTTTTCTAGGGTCAAAACCGTCAGCAGTTTGGTTGGCTGGTGAGCCTTGACAATTGCATGCATCTCAGAGAGAAACTCAACATCTGACATTCGTTAAACATTCAGCCGGAATCAGCTCGGTTCACAAGCAGTTGTTATTGCAGCTAGTAGTAGTATAGAAATTTTGCAAAGAATGAATCTAGTCATGCACGCAGCTGCCAGCGAAGAACCGAACGGTGACATGTCTGCATTCTTATCCATTCAGATCCGAGGATTACGCTACGTCTCCTAGCTCTAGCTGTGTCCGAGAAAAGGAACCTCCCAGTTCTGTTCCTACCATTTCCTGTTTATTTTTCACAACTGGTAGTAGTAGATTCCTCTAAAATATAGTAGGCTTTCGAGCAGTGGACTCAAAATATAGCAAAAGACCCCCCCTTCCATCACATGAAAGGAGTAGGACAGTCCTGATGGTTGGGGGCACAGCAGCTAAACTCTAATTCTTGACGCGGTCCGAGTGGCACTACCGACCAATAATGCGCTGAGGTAAAGAGATACTCCCTCGATTTTTTTTTTCTGTTGACTTTAATTAAAAACTTTAATTATTTATTTTATTAAAAAATTACTTTAAATATATAAAATAAAAATTAAGATTAAAAATTTTTTAATAATAAATTAAATTCCAACGAAACATTTAATATTCTCTATACGTTTTTGAATAAGACGAATGGTCTGATCAAAATCAATGGACACACAAAAGAACGGAGAAATTAAACTACTGATATTCAGTGATTGTCAACGTTTCAATTATCCAGATTCTAGAAGCAGATCAGATCATTCGACCAATAAGATCTGTAATCATTGGTTAACAGCATATACAGTATTAAACTAGATCCGCTGCATCAGAAAATAGTGTAAGGCAAACTTGCTAGTTGCGACCAGCTTCTGATCTTGAAAAGATGACGTCGCCTTTCACTATCCACTGATGGGCATTTTACAGTTCGTTAGTTCAAACCTGTTATTTCACAAATGATGCATATCGCCTCTTTTACAGGAATGATAGAAGTTCCAAAAGCAAGAGCATAATACATCTTACTGATGAATTCCAAGTTACACAAGACAAGGCGAGAAGACCGAACAAATTGGAACACCTGGATTCCAATCTGAAGGCAATATGACACAAGCCTGCAATCATTTGCAGCTGCAAAAAGGAGACCATGATACACGGAAAAAAGCCAAAAAAAACTATGACGTGCTTGACAACTACATTTTGCCTGAGTACAATTTGTATAATTGGCAAAAGAATCAGTGCACACATGTCAAAAAATGGTGCAAATCTAAAACAATTAGGAAGCAAAATAATGTCCTATGGGTTCTAACCTGAAGATGAGACAACCTAAAGGTGCCTGGCATCACCTGCACTGACCCTTGTTAAAATATATGGAAATCTTCAGTGAGATCTTCAACATGTTTCATCCCTTTCCTTGAATATCATAGGCTAGGTCCAGTACCTTTTGATTGCATCACCACTTGACTGTCTGTAAAACCATCAAAGCACTTTCTTGATCTCTAATGCATTTCAGTCTATTGTTTGTAACCCCAAGATAGAGGTTGTCTGGCATCATGTAAACTCCAAATCAAGTGCCGATTGCTTGATAACAATGAGCATCAAATATTCACCACCAATCAAGCTCCACAGATCCCAATTGTCAACAGCTCTCATAGCACTGGGTAGAGATATAAGTGCAATTTGGGACAAATCACTAATATGGTAAAGCTGAAACTCTCACATAAAGCACGTAGGCACCTCAGACTACACCAGACCACATCTTTCACTCAGCTGCGTCCCCTAGTGGATGACTGTGATGTATCCTCTTGATAAACACCACAGACGTTACTTCTAAGATTCATGGGCAGCTGTACTGCTTTGCATGGAACAAGAATTGGTAGCCACAGTAGCAGCTTCAGCCACAGTAGGGGTTTCCCCTATGTGTATCCCTAAAAAAACAACGGTAGCAGCTTCAGATGTTATTGCAAAGCCTATTTGTTTAGACCATGATCAACGTTTGTCATCCATTCAGTTCTGAATTGCACAGGCCCTTTCCACACTCCCCTGTCTCCAGGTATTTCTGAGTTGTAAGGTTTCATTTCATTCATTCCTTTTGCCCATGCTGTTAACAGGCTAATGTACAATGGCAGAAAGCAAATTTATGCTCCAAAGGTTGGAGAAACGTCCTGCCATTATATAATCATCATTAAGTTAGCCAGTTGCTGCATGGATTTAGTATATACACAAGATTCAATTTCATAGAAATAAAAATAACTACATAGTGCATGCACACTATGAAAGCACTAATCAGAATGCAATCTACTGATGATAAAATAACTCCAAAAGTCGAATGTTTTTTGAAAAATCACACCAAAATCAGTAGCTGAGAATAATCAAATTCCATTAACAGCTTGGAGCTTACAAGTAGATAGTAATTGTAGAAAAAAAAAATCTCCAAACTTTTGATTGCAACCGTGTTGGGAAAGAGTTGCACAAATTCATTCTGCATCGCCCTAGGAATGTAGGTGCAGTTAGTTTGCTAGTATTTAAATGCATAATCGAACAACATAGATGAAACAAAATAAATCTGCATGCATAATTTGATGTCACTTTACCTTTAATAATGAACAACGGATGTACCAGAAGCACGTAGCAAAGATAAGAAAGAGACAAGCAGATAATACAAAAAGGTGTAGATCGCTAACATGAGATATGACTTCATTGCAGCACATCTTAAAACAATATTCCTTTGATCGGTTTCCTATTAATAGAAATTCCCTCATAAACCCTTTCAAACAGTTTCTATATTGACAGTGTACCCATAACCTATCTTTATGCACAGGCACAGTTTGAATTTAAGCATGGATAAGTGTGCTAAGTGGAAGCTGGAACCTTCCAGTACTTAGGGAGTGAATGGTGATATCCCTTTATTATTAGAATCCTCATGAGCTATGCTCTTTGTATTTAGCTTTACCAATCAAGGGTGTGCAAATTTCCTCTGTCCTCTGAGGCTCTGATATGTAAACTTGCAGTTTTAACTATCAAATTTCCCCATTAGTATCAACCATAACACAAACATGGCTCAGTAGATGGTTCTAGAAATTCAGCTTATTGATGCAATGGAATACTAATTAGCATATTTGTTAAGATAATGTTACTTTGGCATGGCTCTGTCAGTTCCCATCAAAATCTTCATTTTTACAAGCATCTGCATACGCTTACAGTTCATGCTGTGTGCCTTTAGGTTAACATGATTAATCGAATGGTAAAGATCACCACTGACAGACAGATTCCTTCACGGGAGTGTACAAGACTACAAGCTGGTGAGTACCAATCCCCGCTAACTAAGAGGCCACAGTTCCAGTTCCTTGGTTAGATATTTGTTAATATTGGTGGAGAAGTGAAGCAAGCACTTTCATCAACATCCACTGTATCTCAGAGGCCCCACTTTTAGTCTAACTTTAGCAATTGGTTAATCTTTGGTACAATGTAACTCAATATACTTCTCTCTAGTCTCTAACTAATAAATCTCTATATAATTAAATGCAACGAAAAGTCCTTTAATGGGCAATTGCATGAACAGCGCCATAACAGGCTCCAATGGCTGCAAACGACAGATCTCCTCACCCACGAGCTGTTGCGGCAGCCCAAGCCCCCAATTGAAACCTTGCTGGTCAACAATGGCTTCAATTCACCCAGGTGGCATCGCTTCATGTGACATAAGACCAGTGCAGCACCTATAGCATTTGATGACAGTGTTACATGTTGTTGTCATGTCCTACATTTTCGGCCTTTAGCATGGATGACGTAATTGGAAATCATATTTAGCTGCATTCAACTGGACATGTGTAACCAGTAGAAGCCATGTGTTGGTGCCAAGAAACTGTAATAATCTCATACATATGTGGAAAAAGTCACGAAGGCTGGACGGTCGTGTCTCAAGGAGAGGGTTATAAGGAGAAAGATGAGACACAAAATTGGGATGGCTAGGCTAGCAAGTTTAAGTCAGTAAATAACTAACTCACTCTTTCTTGATGAAATTGATGCTAACACCTGCTTTTGTATAAGGGACTCCTAGAGTAGAAGGTAGTACTATCTAGAGGTAAACCTATTTAAAGCCCACAAGATGCAATATAACACAATCAATCAAATGACTAATCAATAATAGATCTGAAAAATGCAATCTATAATACTACAGGCAAAAGCTACTCGATAATCCATGAACAATAGTATTACAAAGAATAAGGAACGCCTAATTTTCAATCGGTTGAAATCAGAGGGTCCTTACAATCAACGTCCATAACCCTTATATCTAGATCAGAGAGCTACAATTTACATTTTTTCTAGTCTATACATTCACAAAATATTATTAATAGGACACATATATCAGTAAAATGGCTAAATAATGTTGACAGAGCTCATATTCGAGTATCATTCTGTTCATGGAAAAAAATATGGCATTTTGTTCAGAATCAAGGGTCAGATGCATTTGCGTTTTGCGATTCCAAGAAACGTCAGAAATTTCAAAACATAGAAACATTCACTGGTATTAAAATGAACTATAGAATCCGACCTCTTTCGATGTTAAGAATCAAATTTTCCCTAATATTTCATTCAAACATGAAGTATTACATTCAAGGCGGTGAAACTACAGACAACATATCCTTTGCTGTAAGCTCTTATCGAATTATGCACATATAGGCTAAGAGAGAAACACTACTGGGAGATCTAAAATGGCTGAAAACCATAACAGGAATTATTTATTTATGATAGTTGATAGCATATACTTTACTTGGGAACCGGATCAAAATTATGGATGTTTCTTGTAGCAGTTCTACATAAACCATAATCCTCATTAGGTCTCTAGACCATGAAGACAGCATTACTGATTTAGTTTAGGTATGCTATGGTTACATCACTGTCTAGCTTTCCAAAATGCAAATATCGATATCTAAAATTGTGGATATAAATGAGCAATTTACACAAAAGAAAGATACATAAAATTGGTGTGAAGTATCAACTTACATGTTATTGAACAAATATACCGCTAGGAAGTCCGAATCCATGCTTCCACATCATTCCAAGTATTGTATTTGCCCCACCCCTCCGCCCACAACTAACATATGCCTTATGCATGATCCAGAATGTCTTCTTTGTTCGCTCAAACCCAAAGCATTCCATCTCATCCAATACCCCATGCATTTTTTCAAGACGGTGGTGCTTTCCATACATCACCATCTTACAGTGATACAAGCTCCGGCAAAGCTTCCAACCAGCCTCTTCAGACTTCCGAACAAAACGTTCAAGTTTATCAATGGCATCACACTTAAAATAGCTTGATATAATGGACCGCATCACCTGCACCGTGTTGACTATGATATTGAGCTCCAATGCCTCAGCAATCCGCTGCTCCATCTCCTCAATCAGTCCCTCCTGAGCATAAACCTTAATTAACAGCACATTCAGCCACGGCCTGTAATCATCAGGGTGCAACCTCCGCAACAATTCTTCAATTCTTTTAATTCTATCTACATGGCGAAACTTGCAGTATGCAGCTAGCATTGCACGTATGTGCACATTGTCAACCTTTCCAGCATGCTTGCAAGCAAGTTCATAAGCTGACTCCATCTTATAGAGCATCCCGGCATGTGCATAGCCTCTTAGCATCAGCAGATGAGTAGTAACATCTGGAGCGACAGGACCTAATTCCATTTCACGGAACACTGCTTCCATTTTGTCCCACATCCATGCAGTGAGGTACCCTGCGATGATAGCATTATACGTACCAATGGTGCGCGGATGCCCAGAAGAATCGAGTGATCGGACCATGGCCTCCATGTGATCAATTATGACGGAGCGACCAAAGAGGGAGATGAGGATATTGTACGAGTCCACATTGGGCGGCCCACACCGCGGGTCGCGCTGCATCGAGCGGAAGGCCTCGAGGCAGCTGTCCATGAGACCGTTGTGCATGTATGCCGCCATGAGGGCGTTGTAGAGCGCCTGGTCCGGTGAGTAAACGCTGGTGGCATCGGTGAAGAGCGCAAAAGCCGCATCAGGATCCCGCGCGCGGCTCGCGAGCGAGATGGCGAGTGAGAACTCGTCGAGCGTGGGGGACGGAGAAAGCCTGCGGCGGAAGGAGAACACGGCGAGCCCGAGCTGCGGCCTGCGACGCAGGAGCGCGAGGAGCTCGAGGGATGCGAGCGGCGAGACGGCGAGGAGGCTGGGGAATGAATGGGCGCGAAGGGTGGGCTCCGGGTCCGGTTCCGGACCCAGTAGCGCGAGGAGGGATGTTGCGAGAGAGGATACGGCCGCGCGGAGGTGGGAGGCCGTGATTTGTGGAAGCGGCGGAGATGTCGGCGACCAGGACAACCCAGAGCGAACGGGCGGATCAGGCGCCGGCGAGTGGGGCGGCGAAGGAAATGAGGTGGAGGGGTCCGACTCGGGAGGGATGGGGATGGAAACGAGGGACCTGCGATGAAGACCGCCGCGAAGAAGGGGGAGGAGGGAAAGAGCGGGGCGGCGGGACATGGGAGGAGGAATGGATCGGCGGCGGCGGCGATGCGGCGGCGCGAGGGGTTTTGGGGGATCGCGGCGTGTGGAACATGGAGGGGAAGGAGCGCACGCACCAGTTCGGGAAGGGGCTTCTTTAGCTGGGCCCTGACCGGCGTTTGCCTTGCGCAATCATACCTTATCAAATGGAACAAGAAAGCTCGGATGGAAATAGGCCTGGTAAATCTTGACGCTCCAGATGCTAGGCCGGGAATCGTTTGGGCTCCAATTGACCTAGACATATAAAAGCCCGTGTTGCTGAATGCGTCCATGCCACGCATTGTATGCATTTTTAAAAAAATTTCAAGCTATAATGCATTTTATGCATTGAAATAAAATCAATCAAATAATCATAGAAATTGAGGAGATATGAAAATTTTTTACAAAGGAAATAAGAAGACAAAAAAGGAGGAGAGCGAATATCTATTGGAATAGAGAAATGTGTATAAAAAAATGAGTGATAAATATTTTAGGATAAAAGTTAAAATGTAGAAGAAGGATAAGGTGCAACATATGAGTACATATGCAACACATGAGCAAGAGAACACAACTACAAGTAAAGAAAAATATGTAAACGAAAAAGCTTTCTTCTGAAAGGTACATAGCCATATGTAGCAACTAAATATCTCCTTCCATTGTGATGTGACACCTGCATTTATTTTAGTTTGATATAAATTTCGAAAGTTTGTGGATGTCAACAATTGAAGAAAAGGACATGGATATTAGAGCAAGTATTATGGGTGTCTAGTCAGCTAGCTCAAAGAGTCCACCTCATCTTCTTTCTTACGTGGAGGAGGGAGAAAGCTGGAGAGAGAAACGCGTGACCGACTCGTGAGTCAGTAGCAATCCGCCCCAAACCCATGACACAGCGCCCGTTCTTCGCCCGGAGCGGGTGACTTTTCATCGGCTCTGTCCTCCTCCTTCCGGATCCCGTGCCCCCTTCCTCCTTCCCCCTTCCTCCTATTAGATCCTCCAGCCAAATCAATCCCGCGCGTGCCAAATCGCTCCCCGCACGCGCCAAATCTCTCCCCCGCGTGCGCTAAGTTGCTAATCAAAGAATAAAGCATCCAAATCCACCGTTCCTCTCCCCAATCTTGTCACCTCCAAACCCTAGCTCTACGAGATGGCTCGACGGTCCAAGAGGACCTATGCGCCGGCGCCTTCACCAGGAGAGCCCCTTCCGACGACTCCAGCGCCGGCACGAATGGAGATCCGGCCGCATGAGGCTCAGGTTGTTCCGCCTCCAAGACCTCAATCCATTCCTTCGGCGGCCTCCCTTTCCATGTTGAGACCTAGCACTTGGTTCCCTCCATGCGCACCACAGGCCATGGCGCCATCCTCCATGCCGTATTGGGTACCTGGATTGCAACACCCAGGCATGGCTGGTCCATCGGCTCAGCCCCCTTTGTGGTCACCTCCTTCAACTGGTTCCTCTGCTGCAAATACTGAAGGCTCCGATGTGCAAGCTTGGTGAGCATTCTCTGTACATTTGTAAAGTTGGAATGCTTATTATTCATATAACTGGATTGATCTTGTTATGTTACGATTTATTTTTTTTTCTGTTAGTGTCTACTCTATATAAGTATTTTGGGGAAATTTATGTTACACTAAGTACTCGTCTGTGTACATAATCCATGCTCATGACAGCACCTGACTACGCTAAGTATTTTGGGCAGGGGAGTGGATTGTATGCCACCCGGCGGTTTTGTCAATCTTTTGAAAGAAAGCACTCCTAATTATGGTCCTGTATGAGCTGTGGGCAATGGGAGTTCGTCGCAGCCGATCAATGTTAGTGATGGTACTAATGAAGCTGATTGTGGTAGAACTAAGAAGCGCATGTTATGGACAAAAGATGAAGACTGCACATTGGTAAGTTTCCTTCAAACTGAAAATCATATGATGGACATTCAGATTCAGTTGTCTATTATGAGACGAATATGTTTTCATTGAAGTAAATGTGCATAATTCCGTAGGTCGGTGCATGGGTGAATAATTCAAATGATCCAATCCATTTAAGTTACAAGAAGAATGAACAATATTGGAAAGAAGTTACTGATGCCTACAATAGAGAGGCCCCAAGACATCGTGCAAGGCAAATGAAGCAGATCAAGGATCGCTTTGGAAGGATTAAGAAAAGGGTTTCATGGTTTTGTGCTAGCTGGAAGGAGGCTAATGCTTTGTGGGCTAGTGGTGAATCAGATGTGGACCTAATGGATAGGGCAATGAAAATATATGAGGAAGAGCATAAAGATGATGGCCCTTTTATGTTTAAGCACTCTTGGGACATCCTTTGCAAGGAGCCAAAATGGATGCCTATTTGGAACGCCTCGAAGAGTTGGATCCAAAGAAGCGGAAGTTTAGTGTTGCTGAGGATGTGGGGGAGCCTTTCTGTGTTGAGGATGATGCCACCAAGGAGCAGCGACCATTTGGGGGCAAGAAAGCTAAAGAATTGCAGAAAAAAAGGAAAAAGAATCAAGCTTGTATAATTGATCTTGAAGATGAGCATAAAACCTTTGTAGAAGTTCAGAACAAAGCAAATGAGGGTCACAAAGAGATGTTGAAGGCACAAAAGCGTGTCTCCAGTGAGAATCTTGAAGCTCGGTGTCAATCCCAAAAAGTTCAACCTTTTGTCCTTTTGAATTTGAGCTCACTAGCTTTGAATTTGATTTCAACCATTTTCTGCTTTGCATTTTTTGGGTCAGGGTTTCAGGGTTTTATCGTTTTCGAAAACCCTAGTTGTGCTATCAAGAGGTCTTTTGTTTTATTAATAAAACTATCTCAATGTTTTTACATAACAATTAACTACATATTAAAATAGAATTTTAGAAATTTTATCAAAATTTTTGGAAGAAGTCTAGACCCTTTTAAAATTCTGACAAATTTGAATTAAGTTGAAAATTCACAGACTCTTAGAAGCTGAATCAGGATATCTTTCTATAAGCAAAGTTGTTCCAAATAATTCACTTAGCTCACGAAAAAAGTTTCAAAATTTTTTGAACTCGAGAGCTAGGATTTTCAATTGACTTAAGTGAAGAGGCATTTGAAATAATTAAGAAATGAAATTGAACAGTTTGACGAGCTACAGTGGCGTCGCCACGGCCGACCACTGCTGTGGCTGGCAGCCCGGGCAGCGCCGGCGCCCCCTGCGCGCCATTACTCCAAAGCAATCCCGCAGATCTTGGCCAGGATCTTCCTCTCCTATCTCTGCCCCCTCGCTCCCTTCCTCCCTTCTCTCTGGCGCCATCTTTCTCCTCTGGCACACGGCAAGGCGCAGATACGCCATCTTCGGCAGGAGCACCGCCTCACCGTGCCAATCGCCGCCTGCCGCTCCCTGCCCAATCCGCGTGCGCCCCTGCTCTCTCTCTCCCTTGGCTCCTCTCCTTCTAGCATAAAGCCGAGCACCGCCCCTTCCTTCTTCCTCCCCCTGTTCTTCCTCCGCACGCAAGCTCTGCCGCCACACAGCACGCCGCCTCCATTGCCGCCCCATGTCGACAACTCACACCGGTAGTTCCCGAGCCTCGCCACCTTGCCGCCCAACCTCCCCTTGACTCCCTGCTGCTCTCAGACCATCAAGCCCGCCGGCCGTGCCTCCGTTTCTCTGAAACACCGCCGCCCGTGTAGTCGGCCGAGAACCACGCCCGCGGCCACCATTCCCCAAAATTCGTCGCCTCGGTAGCCCGGTTCTTTAATTCCTTTCACTGGCTGTTCTCTCACATCCTTTCGCATCCACTTGACATGATCTCGGCCACAGGTGATCGCCGGTGACGAAGAACGCCACGCGCCACCACTTCGGCCGCCATTAACGCCGCCTCAAGCTCACCGTCGCCGACCACCGTGCCGCCTTCCCCGTGGCCATCATCCTCCACAAATCAGTGCGCTATCTCACGGTGATGCTCCATGACATTTCAATTTCCCCCCTAGCCCTCTCCTCCGGCGAGATTTCACCGGAGCGCAGCCGTGCCCTGTTTTCCCCCTGTTCTGTCCACTGTTCCATCAATTTTCTATTTTTCTATTAATTAGCTAGAAGTTATAAAGTGTGTAGAAAATCATGGAAAAAATCTAAAAATGCCAAGCCTAATTTTATATGAATCCTTGAACAATGAAATAATTTTCTGTTAAAGCACCTTTTCAAAAATGTCCCTGGAATGTCCTCAATAATTCAATGAATTGTTTCTGTTTTTGATTTTTGTTTGAAGTTCCAGAAGGTTTCTAGACTTGATTTTTTGACCATAATTGTACCTTGCAATGATGCATTTTCTGCATTTTTACCAGAATTTTTCATGAATATTTGTGCATGCATGTCATTGATAATATCCCTAAAAACCTAGTTTAATTGCCTTTATCTAAAGTGCATTAGGCAAGTCACCCAAAAGCCCAAGACCTTTAACAAAAACTTTAGTTTAGATGCTCCATAGTAGATATATAAAGCTTCATGATTTTTCCATAGGTTTTAGTACATGTTTCTGATTTTATGAGTTTGGAAAACAGAACATTATTTGATTTTTAATAAATTCATAGGGGCTCAACTTGACCCCAACCTAGAGCTAAATGTCTTAGTTTGGAGCCTACTTTAAACTAAAAATGATCCCATGCCTGTAACTTAACTTTGATTTTTACCGAAAAAGTCGTTACGACTTTTAGGGTATCGTTACGGTATTCCCCGATGTCATAAAAAGGCATAGTCGGAGGGCTCGTGTTCCTGCTAACGCGAGTCAAAACCACTCAAACTTAGTCTCGTAGTAACCCAAGTCACTTAGTAAAGCCAGTACATGAGATGTGTATTGGGATTTTCCCCGAAAACTACATCCGTGTGCCACCCAATATCGGAACCGGAAATCCGGGAATCGGGAACCCGTAACCGGAATCGGTAAAACTGTTTTGAGCATAACTTGAGCTGTAGAACCCCGATTGACTTGATTCTTTTTGCATTGTGTTTATAGACTCAATAGCTACCTCTCTGCATTATATTGCATCATTTGTGCATTATGGCATCATGGCATACATCTTATCGACGCGTTTTTACTTTATAGCTTACGAACCGCCACAGAGTGACGCGGGTGCTGCTACGGGAGAAGCACCGGAGGTTGATCTAGCTGCTGAGGAAGACAACACCTCTGCTGTTGAAGGCAAGCACCTCATATTGCTACCCTAAGTAACTACTTAATGATTAATATGAATGCTTACGTATAGGACTGCATAAAGTCGGTCTTAGTGGTAACATTAGGAAAACCTATTATTGTTGCATGTACCCCTCCTTGGTATTGAATACTTCACCTTGTCAACCTGGGTAGAGTGTCTTTGTTCGAGTCACGAAATGCTTAGCCATGCTTAGATAACACGGTAGAAGTCGAGTGGTAAGTCCCACGCGCACGTATAGGATTTATCCTGGTTGCTTATGAGCTTGTGGCAAGTGTTGGTAAAAGTTGGAAAGTGTTAAAAACTGAAATACGAACGTGGAATAGGAGTGCAGCAAGACATGGGGGTCTTGTGTGCCATAGGCCCCGTCTGGGTTGACCTAGGACTCGACCGTGTTATTCTTGGCCTGAGCACTTTCCGTTCATACCACATGTCTGATATAATGGTAAGACAAGCTGAGTATCTCACTGCGTGCCAACGTTTGGCCAATGACTGCACGGTGTGTGGAACGAGGGAGTCATGGGTGCCTGCGAGGCCGTGATACTCGACGAGGGACTCACGTGTGCCTGCGAGGCCGTGGTACTCGGCACCGTGTGGATTTTTCAACCGTGTGGGCACGAGTGTGAAAAAGGTTGACATGAGTAACCCCTTGTGTAACTTTAGCGGGTTGCACGAGCCGTATGGTCCTCAGTCGTGTGGGTACAGTTGGACTCCCCTGCAGGGTGTAAAATTGGTTCGAATCCTCCGCGATCTCGGTTATGATCAAGCTTAGTGTCCTTTGGATAATATCGTAGAGTCGTCACATAACATGTTGGGAATTGGAATATGGTTATTGGTATCCCTAGTTCGAATGGTATATACATGGTTTATGGTTACATACTACCTTTGGTCATGGGTTATAGTAGTTGTTCATGTCCGCAAGAGTCCTTTTTATGTTATGCTTATTCACATATGCTTAGTTTCTGCTTTAAGCAATCGAGTCCATTTCTATACCTCATTTACCTTGCTACAACCTCATTGCATTATCCTTGGAGTCGGAAAATAATTTCCACAACAGGATAAGACTTGCGAGTACCTTCGTACTAAACGTTTGTTGCTTAAGTTTTTGCAGGTGAGGTGGTCTTCAGCTACTTTGTCCCCGCCGATGCCGGCGAGGGCGAGGCGTAGTCAAGACATTCGAGTGACCGTGATTTGCGATGTTCGTGGGCTGGGCATCGCAATCCTTTGCTGTTTCCTTGCTACAGCCGCTGCGACTATCATCTTCCTTAGAATCGCTTCCGCTCTTTAATTTATTAGTTTTAAGACTTATGATGAACCTTGGTATGTAAGAATATTTTAAATTAGTGTTATTAATTAATGTGACCTATGTGATGTATCACCTGTGATGTTACCGACGTGCTTGGATCTTGGGCATTGCTTGAGAAGCATGTTGGGGGACTGCCGGGTTTATATTCTCTTTTATCAGGTTGAGTTATCGCATACCATGCGTGGGCCGCGAGTCAACTTGGTAAACTTGAATGTAAATTGATCGGTTCTCTCACACTCGGAAGCTTACATACCTTGCTGCAAAAGAAAACAAGGAATCAACCATGCTGGAAACATACAGAGAGTTGAAGGAGAACACAATTGGGATGTCAGAAGATGTGAGATTGGAGCATGTCATTGCATTGAGGTGTTTGAGAGCTAAGCTATTTGGCAACTCTGGATAAGGTATATATTTTTCTTCTGGAAATTGTACTTTTCTACAGTCAACAATTTATTAGTTTTAGTTATTATGCACTATAATCAGCTGAATTCAGTCAACTATCCATTAGTTTCAGTTATTATGCATTGTAATTTGCTGAACTCAGTCAACAAACCATTAGTTGCAGTTATTATGCATTGTAATCTGCTGAGTAATTATCAGTCCAAATAGATAACTATGCAGCAGAGCACATATATATAGTGCTCCCACCCTCCTTCAGATTCAGCCACCTATACCAACCTTTCTTCTCAACCTCTTCCATGTCTTCTACATCGGATTCATCTGAGTACTCAGGTGATTCCGATGAACTAGCCCCATCCAAAATAGTGTCAGATTATGTTGCTGAGCTGAGCATCCTAGACTCCTTTGCTTGGAGGCTCACTAGTGGAGGATCTCTGGTAGAGGATCTCAACGACAATTTGGTCCAAGAAAGAGCATTGGTAGGGATCATGTAGGTGCGCATCAGCGTCTTGTGGAAGATTACTTTGCTGCTGAACACTCTACCCCTGAGAGTATGTTTCGTACTAGATTTCGTATGAATAGACCTCTCTTCCTTCGCATTGTGACTGCACTTGGTCAGTGGTCTCCCTTTTTCACCTATAGGTCAGATTGTGTTGGTCGAGTAGGTCTGTCACCATTGCAAAAGTGCACAGCAGCCATGCGCATGCTTGCATATGGTACCCCTGCAGATGCACTTGATGAGTATTTGAAGATTGGGAAGTGCACTGCATTAGAATGCTTGGACAAGTTTGCACAGGGGGTGATTGGGGTGTTTCGTGGGGAGTATTTGAGACGCCCCACACGTGAGGATATTGAGTGTATGCTTCAGGTTAATGAGTCACGTGGGTTCCCTGGAATGCTAGGAGGCATAGATTGCATGCATTGGCGCTGGGAGAAGTGTCCTTTAGCATGGAGGGGGCAGTTCACTCGTGGTGACTATGGAGAGTACCAACAATTGTGTTAGAAGCTGTTGCTACTCAAGACCTGCATATATGGCATGCTTTCTTTGGAGTTGTTGGGTCAAACAATGACATTAATGTGCTGAACCAGTCTCCATTGTTTTTTGATGCCCTGAAAGGAGAAGCTCCACAAGTTCATTGTTCTGTCAATGGGAATGAGTATAACAAAGATTACTACCTTGCTGATGGTACATATTCAGAATGGACTGCCTTCATGAAGACTATTCTGGTTCCTCGAACAGAGAAGGATAAGGCTTTTGCCAAGAGGCAGGAAGCGGCAAGGAAAGATGTGGAGCGTGCTTTTGGGGTATTGCAGTCCAGATTTACCATTGTTCATCAACCTGCATGGCTATAAAAGCGCAAGAGTGTTGGAAGGATCATGCAAGCTTGTGTGATTCTGCACAACATGATAGTTGAAGAAGAGAAAGAGCAGGCAACCATTCATATTGACTTGAATGAGAGTCCAGGGGCATCATTTGCTCTGCCACCTGAAGTGAATGTTGGTGGTAACTTATGTTTTGCTGATGTGCTGCGTAGGAAAGCTACTATACGTTCTCGTCCACAGCATACCCAACTGAAAAAAGATCTGATTGAGCATATATGAAGCGATCCGTTTTCTTCTTAGGATTCAAAAGGAAATTTAGTCACTTGCTAAGAAAGTACCAAAAATTCGAAGATGAAATTAATTAAGAGAATTTCTGGTAATTGTTCAAAAGGAATTATTTTTCATTGGTCCAAAGAAAAACTGGAAGCTTACAAGAAATTCTCGCGAATTAAAAAGCTAATAAAAAATTCAAATTCTAAGTTAGACCTTGTAAATTCAAAAATTTCAAACTATACCTCAATGCGGAGAATCGAACTTTTGGGCTCTTACCAAATTTTTCAAAATTTGTTGTGAAATTTTTGGTCTCCTCAAAAATTTTTATCACCAGTGGGACCCACTGGACAGTGGGCCCCATTGGCCAGCCACCCATTCCCTCCCTCTCTGTTTCTCTTCTTCCTCTCCCTCTCTCTTCCCGCGCACGACGCACGCCGTTTCATGCACACGCCCGAGCAGAGAGCGGCCGCCACCTGCCGCATACGGAGGTGCGTTGCAGCGCACCGGGTGCGTGCGGTGAGCGCACGCGACTCGCCCGACGCGTTAAAGTGCCGCCTCGGCTCACCCGTCGCCATTCCTCCGCTCTCTCCCTTTGTTTTCTTCTCTGTTTCTTCCGCCGAGAGCTCCACAACGCAACGGCCGATTTCATCTCAAGGCTCGGCCATTTCCCTCGCAAAATTGACGCACCAGAAGGCCCCCTTCCCACTCCCGAGCTCGAACCACCTCCAGGCGATGGTGTTCGTTAGAATTCGGAGCTTCGCCGTCGTCAGTTTTCCCTGAGCAGGACGAGCCATGGTGAGCTCCTAGCTCGGCCCCTTTTCCGGCCGTCTCTCCCTGTCCAGCTCGCTCGCGAAGCTCACACGCAGCTGTTGCTCCATCCTTGTCCAGGGAGGAAGCCCCAGTCGATGGGAACGCCAGAGCATGCCGGCCGCCGCAGTGCACGTCGTCGTCGACCCCCTTCCGGTGAGGGATCCTGCCCGTTAACCATCGTACCAGTTTCATCTCGCCGCGAGGGAGTTTTTGGGCAAGGCTAGGCACGCCGCCGCGCGCCATGGCCGTCGACGTGGCCGCGCCGCCGCTTGTCGCCGTCACTGTTTCGGAGCTCGCCGGCGGCCAAACCTTAGTCGAATCGACTCCCCGTGCAGCAATTGTGCCGCCAGTGCCCTCGCCGCTGGCCGCCGTTGCCGGAGCTAAGGCTTTTGCCCTAGCTAGGATTCCGTTTTCTTTTTTTTTTTCAAAAGTCCAATTAATTCAGCTGGAGCTTAATTAATTCATAAAAAATCAAAATTTTCTCAGAAAATTAAAAGTCCAACTGTTCTGGAACCTGTGAAAAATGTAGTTTTTATGAAAAATATAAAGCTTCCTGTTTTGAATTTATTAATTTTGGGGACTTATTTAATTAACAATAAATGGCCAAAATATAATTAATTGAATTTCAATTATCGAAAATCTAGAAAATTTTGTGTAAAACCCTAGATTTAACCCTTGCTATTAAGAAGTGTTTAATAGTCGATTAGGTTTTATTTTGACGCTACTAAAGTGTTTAGCTTGGTTTTAGGTCAAATTTGTTTCTCGGCCACCCTAATTCTTTAAATTTCTACCAATCACTTAAATTCTTGAGAGATTCTTAATGACTGATTTCACCGACTTGCATCATGTAAACGCCGACGTGAACGAGGTAGCCATCGAAGTGGACCTCGAGTTTTCTGAAGAAACCGCCGCTGCAGACCAGAAAGAGCATCCACAAGGCAAGCCCCGGTGCACTACCGTTTTTAAAGTTTTCCTTTTACAATAGTGTATGTGAGTCATGTGATGTGTATTTAGGCTGATAGGAGTTGAATAAAATCCTAGATGCATATGTTTCCAGTAGTTCCTACTATGAAATGTTGGTACAGGTAGCCCGATGTAGATGCTATGCTTAGCAATACCACACGGTAGAAGTCGAGCAGATCGGACACTTCTCGCGATATGGTAGGAGTTGATTGAAACTTACACCTCTTGTTAAAAGACTTGTAGGGGATTCATAGTTCAGGGAAGGAAACTGGGTTCAGACAGGGAATGATAGGATGGCAACAGACAGGGGTTCTGTATGCGGTAGCGCTGTCTGACCCGTGTGGCACAGTTGGTTGAGTATTGAATGAATTGTTGACATGCTGGAGCTATGAGACCCAGTAAACCTAGGTAGCCTAGAGACGGTAAAGCTGAACCTACCTTACGGTGTCTGATTGGCGGCGGACTGGGGTGGACAGTGTGGGAACTCCACAGATGCCGTCCGGGACGGGTGATCTGGTGGGATGCGGCACTGTTGAGGTAGTGTAAGAGGGAATTAGCTTTGCCAGATCTGGTGCCAACGGTTGTCACGTGCGGTCCGGGACGTGCACGTGTCGTGTGACCAGGTTAACCCTGCAGGTGTAAAACATTTCGAACCGCTTACACTCTCAGTCTAGAGTTTACTTAACCTCTCTGCCGCATATGCTAATAAGTGAACAAGGAGAATGATGACGATTAAAGTTATAATGACTGTTATGATCATTGTTTGTGAATATGATTGTTTAACCATAGTGCTTACTAAAGTTTACTTTTTTCGAACTTAAATTGAGCTAAAACTTGAAAGTAGGAAGTTACTAAGTAAGGCGTGTCCTTCTTGCAACTATATCCTATCCAGAGTCAGCCGTGCATGTCTAGGAGTCGGCTGTCAACAGCCACGTTGACGGGTCAGTCTTGCTGAGCTTCTTAGAAGCTCACGCTTTGCTACTTGTGGCTTTCAGGTGGCCCTGATACGATCAGTGATGGTCATTCTTGGGAGGAGTCAGCCCTCGAATAGGGTAGTTTACAATGGGAGCAGATCGAGTAGCCGCTGCTTGTGTGTGGCTCGTAGCAAGGTGCCGTTGGGTAAGACACTTGCTTTTGCTTAGTATCGGAGTCAGAGTCTGTAATCTAATCTTATCTCTCGCTTTCGTTTGAAGACCGCGTTCTTTTCAGCTGCTGTATCAGAACTTGTCGTGTGTAATCAACTTTCTGTAATAACTACTTATGTAATATTTTCCTCTATCTGTAAATTATTCTGTTATCTGCCTGTGTTGTACCCTGTATATGTTCGCTTTGACGAGCATCGTCCAGAATGGATCTCGGGAGGAGGGACCTTCCCCGTTCAGGGGCGGTCCGCCACAATATATGGCATAGGTTTGGAAATAACCATCATATTTAACCATGGTACAATAATTTTCTACATCATCATGTTCTTCTTTTTTAAAGAAACAGAGAAAAAATCTAACAACTTTGCATCTCTTATTTCAGAACAGAGCAAGTGCATTTGGAGATTGCTGCTGGACTGCTTCTATTGTTACTCTAGGTATGTCGCATAGGTTCAATATGCTACAGCATACCCAATCAGTTGCTAATACTATTTAATCAAATCTTTTCTTACATACAAGAACTGTACTCATTTCAGTTTTCAACATGCAGCGTTGGTGTCGAAATGTTGATGCAAGATGGGTTGGGCCGCTGCATTCTATTAGATATGGCACATCTGTGTGTGCCTTCTAGTCTTTGTTTAGATAAATAAATGAACGGCTTGTTTGCCGAGAACTTGTTTTAGATTATCTTTGTTTAATGTCATTTGAGAAGACTTTGTAATGTTCAGTTATTTGTTATAGTGTCGTCGGTTTATGCGAACAATGTTGCTTTGTTTGAATCACTATTATCTAAGTAATCAAATTTTATTGTTACATAAGGTTGATCAGTTTTAGCATATTGATGAATATATTTGTGTGTTTGTTTCATGCATGGCTACAAAGATGAAGAGCACAATAGATGATATATACATGTGAGCATTAAGTATATACTTATTTAATGCAGTTGTTCATTTAGTCTGTCTAACAGCCAGTCCATTATATGAGATATCTCATCCATTAGCTCAAAGTGACATGACACTTCTATTGAGCCAGCAGCTAGCTCAAACATAATCCTTGCTCTTAATGACACGATACTCTCTTTCAACGTCGAGACAACTAAGACCTTATTCGGTTGGAGTAAAATTAAAGGGTTTAAATGGAAGGAGGGAGATTGAATCTCTAACTAACTAGGAATGGATCCATTACACTTCAAATCTCTAAAGGGATTATAAGAATCTCAGGTTTGACTCAACATCAATGTTTGATATATGTTAAATTATTTGTTATTCTCACTTCTTAATGTATATTCTAAGTTTATCTTTCTTCTTCTAGTCTTTTATGCACCATAGTTTTATTTCTTGTTCTTTTTCATCAAAACTAGAATACAGTAACAAACAATTGCCGTCTGTCCACCGCTCGATTGTTGCCCGTGCGTAGTACGCCGCTTTCGCCGGTGCAGAGTCAAACACACCGAAAAGAGAGCAGCGAGCAAAAGCAGAAGAGTTTTGCCCACCCATTGTGCTACCGAGCAACACACTGACACTGTCGCGCGAAAATGAAAGTCGAGTAGCGTAGCAGGTCGTCGACCACGGCCGCCCGCGACCGCAGGAGGCAGGAGGACAATCGGTGTCGACATGGTGACGCGCGTGGGCCCGGCTTCATCTCTTCCCGTCCGTCCGCGTCTCGACGCAGTTCTCACGGCTATATCTCCATCCAACGGGCAGGATGCGCCTGGCGGCCGGCCCTCGCATTAGGGACGTCGTGGTCAGATCCACCCGCGCGGGCCCCAGGGTGAAGCCAACCACTGTAGCACAAGGCCGCCAACAGAGCGGCGTCCACTGGACCTGAGTCACTGATGTACGGGCCCGGAGCGACGTCTCTGTGGCGTCAAGATTCCCCAATCGGGCCAACCTCCCCACTGCGGCCGCCGCCAACAACCGCACACCGGCAGGGTGGCCAACCCGTCAGAGAGCTAGCGCGAGCTGAGTGAGGCCTGTTGTGGGTCGCCCTACTACGCTGCCCACCTAACCAGGCCGCAGGCGGACGACGAATTCTCCCGTTCGCTCCGCCGCGGCGTGCGTCACCCCCCTCCCCCCCCCCCTCGCTGGAGCCGATCGCGCCGTGAAAGGCGCGGGGGCTTCTCGGGCAGGCCTAGGGCTACGTGTCTATGGAAATGGATGCCCCCAATTCCGGCGGGGGCGGGGTGGATTCCGGCGATCCCGGGTGGGACTGGGGCAACCTCCTCGACTTTGATGTCCAGGACGACGACTCCCTGGTTCTGCCGTGGGACGACGCCGTCGGGATCGGAGCAGCCGACCCCAACGAGGCGGGCGCGTCGCTGCTGGCTACCCCGCCGCCGCAACCGGTGGAGGTGGAGCCGGAGCCTGAGCCGGAACCGGAACCGGAGCCAGGGCCGGTGCTGCCGCCGCCGCCTCTCCATGTCCAGGGAATCGGGCGGCGCGTGAGGAAGCGCGACCCGCGGCTGGTGTGCCCGAACTACCTCGCGGGGAGGGTGCCGTGCGCGTGCCCGGAGGTGGACGAGATGGCTGCCGCTGCGGAGGTGGAGGACGTGGCTACGGAGTTACTGGCCGGGGCGAGGAAGAAGGTTAAAGCTGCTGGTCGACGGGGCAAAGCGGTAGCCGTTGGTGGTGCTGGGGGCGGAGTAGCAGCTGCAGGCGGAGGCGCAGGAGGTGCTGGCCGTCCGGCGCCGGCAGAAATGAGGTGCCAGGTGCCTGGGTGTGAGGCTGACATACGGGAGTTGAAGGGGTACCACCGCCGGCATCGCGTGTGTCTGCGTTGCGCGCACGCGGCTGCTGTCATGCTTGAAGGCGTCCAGAAGCGCTACTGTCAACAGTGCGGCAAGTAAGCCCCAATTTCCCCTCTCCTTGTTGCTGTACAAACCTGTAGGGAAGCAATGGGCATCGGTGGGATAGATAACTACGCTTGACGTGAATCCAATCGTCATTGCCTTTTTATTTGTTTTGGTATTATAGATTTTCTGGTGAGGTCACGTTCCTGGATTACATTTCTTTTTGTCTAAATATGACTAATAGATTGCTCAAGTGTTGTTTGGACATTTTTGCCTAAGATAGCATATATATGTTTTCTTTTAGGGACCCTTTTAAAATGACTTTCCACATGGGATGTATGACATGTATCCCGTTCCTGTTGATTTATACATTGCAATCAATTCATTTTTCTGCGCAACTTCACTGTGTTAACGATGTGAACTTAGCTGTGGTGTGAAAAGCCTGCCATGCTGCAAATGGTTAGAGAACATGGAACTATGTAACTAAGGGCATGTTTGATTTTTTTTTAGTCTCTTATAGTTGGTACACTCGTTCAGTTATTACATTCTATTTTTGATTATGAAGGTGTGAGTTCCTAATTGAAATGAAGGTTCGATTGAGAGCAATCCCTTGAGTTGATGAGAAGCCAATTATGAGCTGCTTAATTTTTTCGGGGGCTCAAGATATTGAGGTTGTAATCGTGTAGCATCAAATTGAACTATATGAAGGTGTCGCCTAGGCATAAATGTGTGTCCCCAGTGCGCCACAGGTGCCGCAAGGTCTCGATTGCACCCAATGCCCCAAGATGCCACTATGCCTCAAAAACATGTGGATGCGACTGCCATACCTTTTTTTTTTAATTCCACTGCCAAACAGTATTTTACTGATAACTATTCGCATCATAAAGTACAATATCAGCTGAATACTTTTTAAAAAGCTATATACTTTTGTCCCTGGTTAGCGAGCAGTTTAGGTCTTTTGGGAACAAGGCGCAATATATGTAGGGGCTTTTATTACACACGGAAGAGAAGGGCAGGGAAATAGGCCTGTAGGAGGAGAGGAAGAGATATACATAGCATGTTTGGTAGCCTGGATGGAGCCAGCACACGCAGCCAGCACACGCAGATGCAACTTGCCATGTTTAGTAGCCTGGAGAGGCTCTTGGACCAGGCTGCACGCATGCAAACTTCAACTTTGCTGCATGCTCAGCGACGAAATTTTGGTGGTTTCTCTGGAGCCAGGCTCGGCAGAGACACAACAGTGGAAGCAAAGGCACTCGTGGACCTGTCGAGTTCTTCCCTCCCAATCTCATCTGCATACAAGGAGGCGGCAGCTAGGAAATCTCCATTGGTAACAAGAGCTTGGGGGGGGGGGGCGTTAGACAGCCCTCGAGCATTGCCGAATAGAGAAGATCTCTCACGCAGATCAAGAAAACCGTCAAAACGCTTTTCATCTGCCCTTACATGGCGGCCACATTGCCCATATGAGCATGGGTCGGTGGGCCGGGCCAATATGTGACTAGGAGACGAACCAAGGTCGATGGTGTAGCCGTGCTTTGGTACAGAGTAGGACGAGGGAATTTTTTTTTAGCCAGGCTACAAATTCGCTCCCAGTAGGAGTCAAACCTGGGTCACTGGAGTGCCGCATGGGCACCTTAATATACTCCTGCTAGGTCCCTAAATCAAGTCATTTTGGAGTTACAATCAAAGGAACGGAAATGAAGTTGTTTTCCATTCTCCCAGGCTAGATCAGTGCAGGGGGGTTAAAAAAAAAGTTAGGTGGTGGGATTCAAATCCAGCCCACCTTGCTTCTAGGCAAATGTGCTAACCAACCAAGCTAATTAGAATGTCTGGTTTGCTAAGCATGCAAGTGTATTTAATAAGGTAGGACATGTAAAATGAACCTCAATTAATGACTCCTTAGTCCTTGGTATGTGAGATTATGTCCAAAACAACATGATTTAGGAACATGGAGGGAGTAACATTTTTGGCACTACAATTTTTGGAATATTTTACATACTCATATTTAAACTTTTTTTTATATATACTCAAACTATAATTGTCATACCTATTGTTTGAACTATGGTGTGCTGTTGTCAACTCTTTGTATCTTATTTCCTTTTTTGAATTTGCATATTTTCAGGTTCCATATTTTACTAGATTTTGATGAAGATAAAAGGAGTTGCAGAAGAAAGTTGGAGCGACACAACAAAAGAAGACGAAGAAAACCTGATTCCAAAGGACCAGTTGAAAAAGAGATGGATGAACATTTGGATCTGTCAGCAGATGTTAGTGGTGATGGTGAACTTCCAGAAGGTAGAAGTTGAGCTTTATCAATCTGCCAGTCAAATAGAAGCACTTACCTTTTGTTTATCAGTGTAACAAGAGTATTATTTTTATTTTGGTCACTAATAATAAAGATATAAGTTGAATAATTTTTCATACTACAAAAGGAGTATATTGTGCACCATACCAGCTATTGTTTATACCATCTGTTTATCTGTTCCTACCTATCAGCTAAGCAAACCCTTGATGCAAATCTGTGGTATCATTGTATCAATGTCCTAATTTGTATTTACTGAATGAGGTTAGCTAAATCTTTTTTTCCTTTCAATGCCTTTATATCAGTTTTTTTTTTCAACACATCGGAGAGCCTCTATTTCAGTTTATTTTAGGCTTGCTAAAAGTCTCTGGTTGAGTCTGGAACATCTTTGTTGATTATTTTCTTATACACACTTTACAGAGAACATTGAGGAATTCAGTTTTTTGTTTGTTTGTGTTTGTATGCAGAGAACATTGAGGGCACCAGCCGTGAAATGCTTGAGACTGTTCTTAGCAATAAACTTTTGGACAAAGAAACACCAGTGGGTTCTGAGGACATCCTCAGTTCACCGACTTGCACACAACCCAGTTTGCAAAACGAACAAAGTAAAAGTATAGTGATGTTTGCAGCTTCTGTTGAAGCCTGCATTGGTGCAAAGCAGGAAAGTATGAAGCTCACCAGTTCTCCAGTGCATGATACCAAGAGTGCTTACTCATCTTCGGTAAGTCTATTCCTTATCTGAGTGGAATTATTTGTTTATGCGTATGATTTTGCTATAGAAATGTGTTTCATTTGATGGAACTTTTCACTCTGCATCCCTAATGGTTATAGTAATATTGTGCCATCCATTCTAGTGCCCAACAGGACGCATTTCATTCAAGTTGTATGACTGGAATCCTGCAGAATTTCCTCGGCGTCTAAGACATCAAGTATGTATAGTCTGGCTATAAGATTCTGGCACAAAATAATATTCTCTGGCCAAACAACATGTTTTGAAATGATATCATATCATATATACAGATATTTGAGTGGCTGGCTAATATGCCTGTTGAATTGGAGGGCTATATCCGCCCCGGCTGTACTATTTTAACTGTGTTTATTGCAATGCCACAACATATGTGGGACAAGGTATGGATGCTTCTTATAATGCAATATATTTATTTTCAAGCCAGCTGACTAGATGCTGTTAGAAATAGATTTGGAATAAAATTCCAAATGGATAATGCTACTGCACATATAACCGTGTCCTGTTACTTCGGACTACAGATATTTTGTTTGTATTTCGGTTGACAACTTGAAACTGACTTTTACAAAACCACTTTGCTGCCTCCAACTAACCTAGGATTCTCAAAACTGCCTCACTTTTCACTTTTAACCACTAACCTAAACCAATTTTTGCCTGCGTGCAGTGACTGAGGATAGTAGAGATCAAAGGGGGCCTTGACCCCCCTGGTGTTTGCATTTTCCCTTTGAGGAAAAGTAGTTAATTGAGTAAATATGCTGCTAATCACATGGAACTAGCACTGTTGTATTGCTACCACTTTCACATGTTTGTCTTTCATCATTTGTCACCTCTGTTTTCCTTTGGATCTTGTTTATGTTGTATCTTCTAGGTTTCATCTATAGCCTACCCCAACTTGTTTGGGACTAAAAGGCTTGGTTGTTGTTATTGTATATGTTATGCATGGTGAGAAGAAACATGTGTCTTCTCTGATAAATATCTGCATGTCTTTTCTCAGTTGTCAGACGATGCAGACAATCTTCTCAGGAAATTGGTAAATTCTCCTAGTAGTCTTTTGGTGGGTAAAGGGGCCTTCTTCATTCATTTTGATGACATGATATTTCAAGTATTGAAAGGTGTGTACAACATGATCTCCTTGACATAATGATTGATGATGCTATTATATCATTTCTACACTGTACACACTCTAGTTTGTTCAAATATTTGATATATGAATAGGTTTATGTCAATCTCAAGCTTGAAAGATATTATTACAAATTACAGTTTAAATTATACCTTCAGTGTCATTGTAATTTTTCTCAAACATTTATTTGCCACTGGTACCTCATTGACATGTGGATTACACATAAGTCACTGACATGTGGGGTAGTATGGCAAATACGGGTCTAGACAAAATTGCAATGGCACTGAGGGAATGATCCTACCTATTAATGTATCATGATAAACATGATTTTTGAGCTGACTGCTGACTAGCAAAAAAGAATCTGTTTGTTTCAGTACACATTATTATTTGTTCATAACTGGATAACCCATTGGGTATTCAATTGTTGGATGCAAGAGATTTTAGCATCTTTGCTGACATGCTTAGTATTATTGCTGGTAAATCTAGTATTAATACCTTGAATCATTTATTGATCCATACTGGAATCAGAAACTTGATCAATTTAAGTTTATAGATTATTGCACTTCAGTTTTCAGGAGACAAATACCTGAATATTTATTGGAGTTTTGTAATGTCTGTACTGTAGATGGAGCGACCCTGACAAGTACCAGATTAGAGGTGCAAGCCCCAAGGATCCATTATGTTCACCCTACATGGTTTGAAGCAGGGAAACCTGTTGAACTCCTCCTTTGTGGAAGTTTTCTTGACCAACCTAAGTTCAGGTACAAGTTCCCTTTCTCTTGGAACCCAAGGAATTATATTTCTTTATTATCTGCTGATTGCAGCTGTGTGTGTGTATGTGTGTGTGTGTTTTCCATTACATGTGAAGTTGTACACAGGCATGTGTCTCACTTTCTCAGTGGCTATGTCGTGGATTTGCTGCATATATAAAACCCAACCATTAGTTTTTCGTTTCATCTTTATGTTGTACAGTCCTGCATGGCTTGGCTGGAGTGAGGTAGTGGTGTTTGTAAAGGGATGTTTTTTCTTCTATATGAATACAAAGATGCGCAGGTCTCCTGCGTATTCGGGGAGGGGAGGGGGGGTATGAAAATGGAAAACCAACCATTAGTTTTAGTCTCTTCCTGTCAACTGGATTGAAAATGAAAATGGTCTGTCAAGGAACAGAGCTTAGGGTCTGGATGTACACCCTAATCACCCAGGTTCCTCGCAAGAAAAAAAAAGGGTCCAAGTCCTCTTCGACGTGAATTTTTGTTCCAAATCTTCTTAATAAAATATCTCCTAGTTCCTCCTAAGTTGGCCAAGTTTGACTATGGTCTGTCTACATACACAATTAGAATTTGATGAGGTATCTACAAAAAACTATTTTACTTTTATCTGCTTTTAAGTGCTAGATGAACCAGTAACTTACCTGTTTTCTAGAAATAACCATAAAATCTGTGGAAATTGGTACTTGTGTTACCTGGCATAAGGTGGATCTACATGAAATCTTGTCTCTGCCAAAATATTATATCACAGTTGGGCAGTTTTTTATGATCGATCCATGTTTTTTCGAAGTTATTGATATTTGTGCTCTTATGGCAGGTCACTTCTGTCATTTGATGGGGACTATCTGAAGCATGATTTCTTTCGTTTAGCATCATTTGATGGATTCGATTGTGTTGATAAAGGCGATCTCACACATAACTCTCAACACGAAACTTTCCGGATAAGCATCAGTCAATCAAGATCAGATACTTATGGACCTGCATTTCTGGAAGTAAGTAATTCTCTTTTTTTATGGAGCTGATCAAATTCCAGCATTGTAGATCTTCTCCTTTGCTTGAGACTGTCGATTGAATCTGGAAATGCTAATCAGAAAAATGGCTGAGGCTTGTGGGCAAAGAAAAAAAAAGTGATATCAAATCTAAAAAGTTAATAATGGATTTCGAACTTACTTACAACCCTTCCTGTAGAAATGCTACATGTGATCATTTGTTTTCCTTTTGAAAATTATACACAGCAAGATAAACACCTGCTGCAGTAGATTATATTATCAAAAGAAAAAGAAACAAAGAACTGTAAAAGTAGCATGGGAGAAAACCCACAACAAATAGAATAGAACAAGAAAAGGCTATCTGTACAAGTCAAGCAGGCTAATAAACAAAGCAAGTCTTTTTGAGGTTGCATTATTTTGAGCTTGCAGGGAGGCCTCTTTAAGAAATTTATTTTTCTATAGTTAAGTCAATATTAAGAAAGTCATAAGTAATTTGTGTTTTCTAGCGTGTTTAATTTACTAGAGAATTGGTTAGTGGCCTAGTGTAGATAGTTGTGGAGTTTTGAAGAACACAAAGTCACATACGGTAGATATCACAATAGAATATCTCTTTACACAACGTTACAGACAGAACTCAGTGACAAAATTAGTTTTTCTATATATATATGGAAATTTGTCCTTGGCACTCGGTAAATTTTGACGTTGGGATAGGCATACATTGACTAGTTCACTTTCAAACCATATTGTGCAAGAGGCATCAAACGCTATGATCTCAAAACCTCCTTTTTTTTTTTTTTTCCTGTAAACCATGGTATTGTTTGACACTGGCTTCTAAAACCCAAACCATGGTTTTATAATACTTCTTTTTTTCCTAAACAGGGCCTAAGTGTGGGCCTTCAGCAGTTCTCTAGTTGTATATAATGCTCAAAGTTCTCATGTTTTGGTTATTCGGATTCTCTTTTGCAGGTAGAAAACGTTTCTGGATTATCAAACTTTGTCCCTATTCTTTTTGGTAGCAAGCAACTATGTTCTGAACTAGAGAAGATACAGGATATTCTTTGTGGTTCTTCTGGCAAGAACAATGATATTTTTGGAGAGTTTCCTGGTATTTCTTCTAAGCCTTGTGAACAGCAAAAAATTCGAAACACTGCTATGGCTGGATTCCTTATAGACATTGGATGGCTTATAAAGAAGCCTACTCCTGAAGAACTTCAACATGTGCTGAGTTTAACAAATGTACAGAGATGGATATGCATGTTGAAGTTTCTAATACAAAATGATTTTTTCAATATTCTGGAGATAATTATGAAGTCGATGGAGAACATAATAGGCTCTGAGATTCTGTCTAACATGGAAAGGGGGAGGATGGAAGATCACATTACAACATTTATTGGTTATGTAAACCATGCACGAAGCATTGTATATAATAGAGGTAAACATGGCAATGAAACACAACTTGAAACAAGATGGACTATTGATAATTTTCCAAAGCAGCCAAGCTTGGAGACTTCTGTACAACTTGATAAAGAAGTAAGTGCTACTCAATTGTTTACTTGAAAATATTTCTTTAAGCCGTCTTAGTTTTCCTAAGAGATCCAAGCTAGCCTTTGGATTGGTGTTGGCATGAGTCTAGTCCAAAGTTAGTACCATATGCTGTTTTCTTTGTAACCCATTAATCTTCTGATCTCATCAGAAAGTACCATCTTTGCAAACGTTTGCACCATTTGATATCTGCATTGAGATTTTGCTTGTTATTTCAAAAATTAATAGTGACTATATGCTGAGGCTAATTATTTCAAAAACAGTTTGTTCACTACTAAACATTTTAATCATCGTCTTAGTTCAGTTTGTCAGATAAATGATCAATCACAGCTGGTTCCTTCATGCTACGATACATTAAGAATAGGATGAATTATTGCAGTTACATTTTGTTTAAAAGTGGAGTAATCAGTGATCTTATTGGTGGTTTTGGAGGCTATTCTTTGTTTCATGGAAGTGTTCATATGAGAAAGACATTGGTGTTGCATTTCTTTATTTATTGTTTAAAGCTGTTGCATTTGGATCGGAATCATTTTTGTAAGCTTAACTATACTTGTAAATCTTATGCAGATTACTTGTCTTGGCGGTGATAATGATTTGCACTCGACAAGTGCTGCTTGCGCGGAGGAAGTAACCATGCCACTTGTGCCTAAAGATACCTCACACAGGCAGTGCTGCCACCCTGATATCAGTGCTAGGTGGCTTAAACCCTCACTGGTAACTACTTTGCCAGGCGGTGCCACTAGAATGCGTCTCCTGACATCTGTGGTAGTTGCTGCTGTGTTGTGTTTCACGGCTTGTGTTGCCCTTTTCCACCCGCATAGAGTAGGGGTACTTGCGGCTCCAGTAAAGAGGTATTTGTATAGAGGTGACTCAGCGTCATAGTTGATGTTGGATTAGTTTTCTTCCTCATTTCTTACAGTTAGGGGTTCTTGCATTTTTATGTAGATGCACAGATTGTGCATCTGATCAAACACATGGAAGAGAGCCAAACCTGTAGGTGCTTTTCAATATCGGTTCCAACCTGCATTTGTCTATATATATTTTTGCTGGAAACTGTAACGACATCTCTTCTGTTCCTTGACTTCTAACATCTACTTTAACCGTCTATAGTTAAAGACCGAGTTTGGATTATGCATTTTATGTTGTTCAGTATGGATGGTGTGCTGGAGGTATTACCAACGAGTAGCGACGTGGGGTCCTACCCTGCCTCTGCCTGTACCTGGCATTCAACCCTCTGAGCACGTACCAATGTGGCAAACTTTTGCGATCTGAACCTCAACTAAGAATTAAAGAACTTTTCTTTTTTTTTTTTTTTGAGAAAAGAAGTAAAGAACTAATGTAGTGTGTTATAGATATGGTGTATGTAGCTAACGGGAGTCAGCATACCGGCTCCCTGGCGGCCCAGCAGGGAAAATCTATTGTGGGCGGAAGTAGGCCGCGCTAGCTCAGAGGGTTGAAGTGGGCCTGTAGTGGGCCGCGCTACCGCGCGCTGGGTGTAGGAATCCCCAAGATGTAAACCCTTGTTGCCACTTCCGTTCCCTGCTTGCAGCTGCCGCCACCGTCGTCACCGGCTCCTCCTCCCATCCCCTCCGCCTCCAATCTCCGATGGCCGAGCCAACACAGCAGCCGTCATCGGGTCCTGCCACTCCACCACAGGATTCCAATGGAAGTCCAAAGAAAAAGAGCAAGAAGAACTCTGCTAAGAAGCAAGCGAAGCGAGTCGTTGCTGCTACCTCGGGTTCCGGCACCATGGTTGATGACCCATTCCTCTTCCTCGCCGGCGGCAAGGAAGGAGGTAATGATCACTAGAAATGCTAATTCTAGATATGCCATCGTGGTTAGAGATATTCTATGTATCTGGTTACTGATGCGGTGGTGTGGGGATTGGGCGCAGGCTTCCTGGAGTTGGAGGAGATCGACGAGGCAGACTTCGGGATACTTGGAGGCGTTTTGGAAGACGCGGGAGCTGTTGAAGACAAGGTGGGGAAGGATCAGGGCAAGAAGAGGAAGCGGAAGCGGAAGCGAGGGGATGATGTCCAGGGCCCGAGTAGTGACGGCGATGGTGATTTAGTCGTTCAGGATGAGCAGGAAGACGGGGAAAAAAGGGGGAAGGCGCCGAAAAAGACGAGGAAGAAGAGGAAGAAGAGGAAAGTGATCGATGAAGCGAAAAGCAACAAGGAGGTTGCTGACGACAATGCCGAAGGTAATTAGCTTGCTGATTGTTGTTTTGATGCTATGCAGTTCTGTTGGTATGTTACCGTAGTATGTGTGCTCGTTTTTTGTCTTCCTTAGTTATCGTGCAAAATTGACTTCATGAGAAGCGTGTTTGCTATTGTCGTTCTCCCATACACGCTAGATGACAATGACACTATGGATCCAGAGAAGAATGATGAGTTGATGCTGGGCGAGGATGAAGTTTACGGATGGCAGGAGCTTAGGCTGCACCCTCTGCTTGTCAAGGCAATGCGCAGTCTCGGATTCAGAGAGCCAACACCTATACAGAAGTCTTGTTTTCCTGCAACAGCTCATCAAGGCAAGGTCTGTCAGTATGTAGTTAGCTTATCAACCTGTTATTTTGATAACTTGTGGGTAACTAGTCACACTAATTTTGGGCCCTTCATTTCAATAACGAAGCTGCAAACTTCTTCCCCTAAACTTTACATTTACCTTGAAACAGGATGTTATTGGTGCAGCAGAGACAGGGTCTGGTAAGACACTTGCTTTTGGCCTCCCTATTTTGCAACGTCTGCTTGAAGAGCGGGAAAAGGCCGTAAGATTACATCAAGGAGATGAAGAAACTACTAAGGAAGTTTCTAGAGGAAGTCCTCTTCGTGCTCTTATTCTGACACCTACTAGGGAGCTTGCCAAACAGGTTGAGAAAATCTATCCTAGCTCAATGGACATGTCAATTTATCTGTCAGTTCTGGTGCCCCTGTTGTATTGAGTTCAACTTTTCAGTTATTTGTTGAGTTTACTGTTTTGCTCTTAGTCCTAGATATCTTATGTGCAAGCTGTAACATAAGTTTACAGGGTATGTCTTCCGATCTCACAGATTTTTATTTATAGGTATGCGATCATTTGAAAGAAGCAGCCAAGTTCTCTGGAGTACAGGTTGTTCCAATTGTTGGTGGTCTATCCATGGAAAAACAGGAACGACTTCTGAAAAAGAGGCCTGAGATTGTTGTTGGAACTCCAGGAAGATTGTGGGAACTTATATCAATGAACAATCAACATTTGGTTGAGGTTAGTACTTGATATGTGAGCATACGCCAAACTTCTTTTCTTAGTATACACACTTGCAAATCAATATAACTTACATAATCCATAGACCACAGAAATGTGTATGCTTAATTACAAAATAAATGGACTTAAACTCCATATATTTTACATTAGCCAGTAAGGGAGCTTAGCGCATCTCCAAGAGACAACCAGAAACTCTCCCTAATTGAAAGCATAGGATTTTTGTTCTCAAAAATAAAAGCCCAACAGATGCCCAAAAAACAATCCTAGCCTTTATGAAGTTATACAAACCACCTCATTTGAAGCTAGAAACTGGGAGAAAGTTGGGAATCCCAATTGCTCCCATTCTGCACATGTGCACATCTGGCCCTACATTTGTTTTCCTCCATCTGCCATTATGTTAACTTTTATATGAGATTTTGGGCCACTTTTAGGGGAACTGTTAAGAGGAAGAGAGAAAATTTGCTCCCTATAGCCTTTGTATTTTGTACTGCTCCCCAAAAGTTTTTGGGCTAATTTTGGGATGTCTCCTGGAGATGCTCTTATACCTTTAGTGAATGAGGTTTCCCCTTTAAGCCATCAGCTGTACTGGATCTGCTAATGTATTGAGAATTTCTGTCTCCTTTTGTGTGCATTGCTTCGATCTCCTATTGTGAAATAAAGTAGATATTAACGGATCCATTTTTTTTTCTTTCCACAAACAGTTATCTGCCGGTGTTTTTCGCCTTTTCGGTATGGGGAAACCAAATTTACCTGTTGGTATTTTCTTAAAGTGACTGTAAATTCTTTTAGGTGCCAGGAAAGTTACCATACCCTTGATCTGTGGTCTCTAATAATGATACATATTACATGCATCCAAGAAAATCATTTTGTTACTGCTTATTTTGGGCATTTGACTTCCCAACAGAGTCTCACGTTTTAAAGAGGGTAAAGAAGAGAAGAATCTTGATGTAGAATTTTAGTGTAACATTTTACTTGTTGTAATTGCTTATCTGTCTATGAGTATTAACGTTACAGTGTTTTTCTTATCTCTCAGCTGCACTCATTATCATTCTTCGTGTTGGATGAGGCTGATAGAATGATCGAAAGAGGCCATTTCCACGAGTTACAGTCTATCATTGAGATGCTTCCGCTTACTAATGGTTCTGATGAGCATTCTGTAAGAGCCACTCCGAATTGTGAGACCGTGCCAATTTTGCAAATAAAGAAGAGGCAAGTCTTTGTGTTCTCTGCCACACTTGCACTCTCATCTAATTTTCGGAAGAAGTTAAAGCGTGGCCTATCTACTTCGAAGCAACCATTGCCTGATGAAGTCAGCTCCATTGAAGCACTTTCGAAGCAGGCTGGAATGAAACCTAATGCAGAAATAGTTGATCTGACAAACGCTTCAATATTGCCTGAGAAACTTGAGGAATCTTTCATTGAGTATGTCTTTTCTGTTTATAAATTGTTTATGTCATGACTATGATTGGCAGCATTTGCTCATTGCCACAAACAGAAAAGTTCTACACAACAACCAAAGCTTATGTTCCTGCATTATATTTCTGTGTTTTACAGGTGCAGTGAAGATGATAAAGATGCCTTCTTGTATTATATATTGAGTGTCCATGGGCAAGGTCGCACGATAATATTTTGTACATCAATCGCCGCATTGCGCCACATTTCCTCCATACTACGCATTCTTGGAATTGATGTTCTGACCAATCATGCTCAAATGCAACAAAGAGCTCGCATGAAGGTGATTTTTACTAGCACTTATGTGATCCGCATTTAATATTTGCTAATGAGGAAGTATCATTTTTTCTACAGCATCTCGATTGCTTTTTACTTGATTAATATTGTTGCATACTTCTGCACTATACCTATCCAATTTTAATGTTTATGTTTATTTTAGGCGCAATTTTTAATGTTTATTAGGGTTGGTTCCATGTAACTAACATTAGCGTGTGTGAAATTCATGCCTTACCTTAGCGTGGATGAAATTCATGCCTTACCTTAGCGTGGATGAAATTCATGCCTTCTTTAATATAAAAATTGGCCTCCTGGCTACACTTTTGTTTCCCTACATCTGACTGAATCTAAATTGAGCTCTCGTTCAGTTCTTCTATCATCCTTTACACCATAGCTATGTGCAGTCTTCTTATTTATCTGACTACTTTCTGTATCATTTTTTTGCGAAGACTTTCTATATCATTTCACACCTCTATATGCGTCTTTATTGTTGTTGAAACACACTTTATACTTTCAACACCATTATATATCCTTTCTTTTTTATATATGGGATTTTCCCACCCCCATCTCAAACGAGACGGGGGTCCATAACAGTGAAACAAAGTTCTACAACAAAAGGAACCCTGTTGAACCAACCCCCCCCCCCCCCACCCAACCCCCCAAAAAAAAAAAATCTGATTCAGATCCATAATTGGGGAATGGGTGGCGATTAACCAACTTCTTGCCTATTACAAAAGGAATGGCACACTGGTCAGCAAAAGTGTAGTTTGATTATGTATCTCCTTTCATAGGATAAATAAATTGATGTATTCTTTGCTTTTGTGTTTAGGCTGTGGATCGTTTCCGTGGAAGTGACAACTCCATTTTGGTCGCAACTGATGGTTTTGCAAGGGGTATGGATTTTGATGATGTTCGAACTGTTATCCATTATCAGTTGCCGCACTCAACTGATGTAAGTGATCTATTTATTTCCTCAGTCTGAACTTTTGGAATTTGGATATAGATATTATATTGTTGATTACAGTTTTCCACATTATTCTCTGCTACTAGGTTTATATCCACAGAAGTGGAAGGACAGCACGCAAATCATTGGCTGGGTGCAGCATTGCACTAATCTCTCCTGCAGACAAGGCAAAGTTTTACTCTCTTTGCAAGTCACTGTCAAAGGTAACTTTCTTCAGACTGCAACCTTGCCATTCGAGAGCATTTTTCCTTGCTTTGGCACCATGACGTCTTGTTGTATTGTAACCAAGAAATATGTGCTATTTATGGAAGCATTTTTAGTATTTTAGAGGTATATTTTCCTATGACCAACAAATTCTTGGGCACTTTTTTAGTGAATAACCCAACAAGTTCATAGCCATTGATTGAAAATGCAGGAGAATCTCCAGCAGTTCCCTGTAGATCATGCATACATGCCTGCAGTAATGAGCAGGCTCTCCCTTGCTCGGCAGATCGACAAGATTACACGAAAAAATTCACAGGCAAGGCGAACTTTTTGTTAGCTTTTATGCAATTTAAGATGATTTGTAATGTTTTGATTTTAATTTCTTATGTAGAATTATTTGTTTTATGCTTGCTTATCTCTGACTTTTCTTTTGGTTTTTAGGAAAATGCCAAAAAATCCTGGCTTCAGAGGAATGCTGAATCCATGGGATTGATATTGGAGGCTAGTGACAGTGAAGAAGAACGTGTTCAAGGCCACAAACAACGAAAGGCAACTTCTGCACATCTTCAAAAGCTTCAACAGGTTAGGATACTTGAAAGGAAGTAGGGTCATGAGAGATTTGGGAAATTGCTGCTTATTAATGTAAATGTTTTTTCGAGCGTTTGGTTGTCTATTTGTCATTTTAATCTAATATTTCATCTTATTTTTGTTTGAATTTTAGGATTTAAGTAATCTTTTGCAACACCCGTTGCAGCCTAAGACATTCTCAAGGCGTTATTTGGCTGGGGTTAGTTCTCTGACATGGAATACAATTTTTTGTGGTGTGATAATAGTACCTTGAACTGACACTATTATTTGTTCTCCACTTGTCCAGGCTGGCATTTCATCATTACTTCAGAAGCAACTAGAAGAGTTGTCTAAGAGGAATATAAACAACAATAGCAGCCAAAATAAGAATAAAAAGACACAATTTATTGTTATTGGTCAGGATCGTGTGGAACCTTTGCAAGCGCTTCAGAATTCAGGGCAAGAGGTATGCTGGCTTGTTCATTGATACATAGTTCGTACTTCCTTTCTTGTGGTGATTGAAGTTGGAAATGGGTGGATGCTGTTTCTTTAATTAAATGTGTTTTCTCCTTTCTTTTGGTGCGTCTACTACTGCTCCTTTTCTTATATGCCAGATTTGATTCTTTCAGGTCTGTGTGAACATGGACAAACAAAGAGAAAAGAGAAGACTTTCTGAGAATTGGAGGCGCAAGAAGCATGAAGAAAAGAAACGTAATTCACATGATCGTACTATTTCTTTTATGTCACTATTGTTTGGGCTACAATCGAATATTAGTTTGGTTTACATGTGAAGGCTGCACCTGTGTTGCATAGAAGCATTTTAGACCTTGCTCTAAAAAGAATACGAATAAGCATGCTGGGCTGTTACTACTATGAAAAATCCTTCATACTCTTGTAAAAGATCACACTTCGAATTTTTGAATTTGTTGTTTATGCTTATCAGGTACACGAGAGCAAAAGAGAAAGGAGAAGAGAAGCTAAAGAGAGAGACTAAATAGCATATGAATGCCTGAGTTCCTTTCAGGAACACATTCATAGATAAGTAAAGGTGCTGAATCAACACTGGCTTCAGAGCTGAAGATAATTTAGAATGCATGAGCAATCTTTTGGTCTAGAAAATTTCTTTCGTTACTTGGGAGCCCTGAACGTGTATACAGTATATTATGTTTTTATTTTCAAATCTCATGCAAGTTGGCGTTTGGTACAACTTATTTCACATTTGTCTTATGCGCTATACAAAACCTCTTGGTCAACTGTGACCAAGCCAACATCCTACAGTAAAGTAGTCTTGACTTGGGATAAGCTTTCATGTTTTCACTTCCAGGTTTTCCTTAGGTATGTCAAACGGCCCCTAGGATTAAGCTTTCATGTTCTCCTTACGGTTGTGCAGGTACAGCGATGAATCTTGTTCTGAATGATCACCACCGCTGAATGAATGTGTTCGACATGATTCTGTTAATGTGAAGCATTAAGCGTCACACATAATTAAAAAAAAAACTGACAACACCTCTTTCATGTGTCATTGAGCCATTTGCAAACACACACACACACGCACGCACGCACACACACAAAAAAAAAAAAAACACGAGGCCAGTACGATAAAGAACGGAACGTGGGTTGGTGCAGCTAATATCTGTAGCTCCAGCTGTGGCCAGGAGATTCCAGGCCGAAGAAATAGATCCAATCCCGATAATTGCCACCAAATACAAATCGTAATACTTGAACCACTACTGTCCAATCATAATACTTGAACTACACAGAAAAAAGAACGAGCTTGGAATTTGTTCAGTGTATCCTGGAGATGGAGGAAAACATCCGGCATACTGTTACCAACTTTCTCTGGTGTTGGTGGGATGCAAGGAATAAAGTAAATGCAGGTGAAAGTAGTATAAGAATTGAAGAGATCGTCCACCGAGCTTTGTTCATGACTTTGTCGGAAAAGGAACAGTTGCAGAAGATGGTGTGTCGCCGGGCTGAAAATTTTGGAGAACAGCCCAAATGGACTCCGCCTCCAGTGGATACCCTAAAGATTAACTGCAATAGATCTTTCATTGCAGAGAATAGAAGAGGAGCATGGGGATTTGTCATCCGGGATTATAGTGGAGGCGGTGTGGCGGCAGGGACAGGTGCTCTGAATAACCTGTATGATTCTCTTCAGGCGGAGGCAGAGGCTTGTTTAGCTGCACTTAGGTGCGCTATTCAGTTGGAAATTCAAAGGGTGATACTTGAAACTGATTCGCAAAATTTGAAGTCAGCTCTATTAACAAATGCGTTTGATCACTCACACGGAGGGTAGCTGTTCAGAGAGGCGAAAGAAACTCTGTTCCCTGAATTTGATTCAATAGAAGTAGTCCACTGTAATAGGAAAATTAATCGTTGTGCTAATGACTTAGCTCACTTTTCTTTATCGGAAGGTATGGACCAGCATGTCTGGATGTATCCACTTCTGCATCATGTAAACTCTCTTCTGGTTCGCGATGCTGAACCTGATCTTAATGAATGAGTGAGCTTTGAAGTTTCAAAAAAAAAAAAATACTTGAACTACACTGTAGCGTTCATGTAATACTCAATATGTACAAATCACACTAAGCATAGTGAACCTATCACGACCAAATTCAGGTCATAAGCAATTGCCTCCATTGAGCCCTTGCCTCATATCAATCTATATAGGATCAACACTGAACAGGAAATCCTAAACTCTTGCACTGAACTGTTAGGTTGGTTAAGCATTAACATGGCAGGTTGGAGAGCGTCTGACAAGGTGAACGGAGGTACCCAACTGCCTTGAATCCCTTTACCAAGATCTGGAAGACGTCATGCATGTATGCTCATCAAATGAACATTTTTTTACAGTTTCGCATTTGAAACTACCTATAAATACCTTGTTTTGGGTTTAAACTGCTATTGGCTGGTTTCGTTTGGTACAATAGGTGGACTCTTCCTAAATGCGTGCTTTCTACAGCGCTGGAATACGCCATCATATAGCAAATCAAACTGCACTCCAGCTCTTTCCCGATTTATAATGAAAAGAATGTGGTCACCGTCGATAATCTTGTAATACCTGTATAAATCAAAGGGACAATTGTGTCAATTCAGACAAGTCAGCCAATTGAAGTTTGCGTCTTGTTACACTATGTTTAGATGCTCATTTCTACCAAGCACAAACAAGGTTGAAGTAAAATTCTGAAAAGTAATACTAACCATATCCCAGGTTGCAAAGGATGGCAATCAGAATCATTCACTACAAAACGGTTTGGATGCTCAATAGGAATGCGTGGGTGTGTCATGGATATTGTATTCAAAGCTCCATCATTGTCTTCCCAATCTTCATCGCTGCATATAATAAATATACAGATTATAAAAACTAGCAATATTTAAAAATTTAATCGCCATTTCTTTTTGAAAAAAGAAGAGAAATGCATTTTGGCTAAGGAGCAGAAAACTCACGTGTAGCCTTTGTAAGGCAGAGGTGCGTTTTGTGGGTGCCGCCACATACACATCTGTAGGACCCTGAGAAAGAGCATTGGGTGGATTCCAAGAACAGATGAAGGCACTGTGATTCCAAACAACTTTCTTGTTCTTTTTGTAGCATAACTGAAGTAGAATGTATTTGGAAAGGTCCTCAGCGTGGAGTTAAGCTTTAGAGCTCCTTGGATCGTGAGGTCAGGTAAAATCCAGTCTCTGCTAGCAAATGGGCCAGTATGCCCCATGAGCAGATCAAGAAGACCTGAAAAGCCTACTTTCCTCCTTGACATCTCAAAGTGGTCAAAACCGAAATTGTAATAATTCTTCAGCCAAGGAATGTCTAGCCAGTCGTAAACAATAACTCCGATCCGACAGAGCTGAAGAAGACTAATAGGTTTCATGGACATTCCATCTTCAGCCCTGAATAGAAAGTGTAAACATATTTAGGAGGCAGGCAACCAACAAGATAGAATTTGCTCTTGTTTTATTTAACAAGTTTCAGCGATGCTTACAGCATGCCATCGTAGTAAGTTCTCGTGGTTCCATTAAGTGCGCCCGACAAGGAAGTAAGGCTCAGAACCCAGTCTTCAGAAGTATCGTGACCAGGAAAAGCCTAAAATCAGTATTACGATATGTTTTTAGTTAAATATCCACAAAGAAGTAACACTGCATACATGCCACATGCGTAAAACGAAGAAAGAGGCGTGTAATCAAACACCGAAGTTTAGTTCAGTGGCTAATAGAGCTAAGGAGGAAAATAATGGCAGACAAAAGAACGGGTTTGGCAATACTAAAAATAGACTCCTGGAGCATCCCTGCAAAAGCGCTGACAGAGGCCTAAACTATCCAAAACCGACTGAAATAAATGCGGTCCCAAAATGGGTGTCTCGAGCCTGTACTCCTGATCACAAGATCCACCCCGTGCCCTTCGGAAGCATATGATAAGCATGAGCACATGCTGCCACCCAGAAACATACAGCAGTCGTTTTTGAGTAAAAATTGAGAAGTCTGCCGTGTTTACCTTGTCAGCAAGCATCTGATGCAGCACCCTGACAACCTGGGCTCCGGCAGAATGCCCAACAAAGTGAACAGGGTTTTGCTCATCCCAGACGGGATAGTGGCCTGCAGCAATTACAGCAGCAACTTAAAAATTTTGAATGCAGAAAGGAAATCAGGAAAGACGACGGCAATACTTAAGAGAATTCTCGTACCTGTGTCATAGATTCTCCCGAAGCGCCTGTGTCCGCAAGCCCTGCTGTGCTCCTCGCCGTAATCCACCTGCCCGCCCTTTAGGTAGTAGAACAGCTCGCGTGCCCTGCGGCGCCGCCAAGAACAATCAAATTTCCAGCGAACAGCAGAGCATAATTTACTAATATTTTAATAAGTTACCGAGAGATACGAAACCATATTTTAATATTCAATAAGGTGATTCAATAAGCTAAAGCAATTGAGTAACCACCAAAACGAAATAGCTAGAAGTTTGTGTATCATACACTACGAACAGGGCCAGAAAGCGAAATATGCAACGTAGCTGGTATACTTTTCTCGTCCACCCACCTGTCATGGATGCTGGTGAGCGAGCCCAGGTCCGGCACGAGCACGCGGTCGTCCATCTTCTCGGCGCCGGCGAAGTAGGAGAGCCCGCCGAGCCTCTGCGCGCGGAAGCAGAAAAAAAAGAAAAAAAGAGACAGACGTGAGCGAAACCGCCGCGGCATTTGAGCAAACACCCCCGGCGCCCAGGAAGAAATAAGGACCGTCGCTCCCTACGTGCGTAGTACTACTTACCCCCTTGCCGAAGCCGAAGATGCCGTGGACGAGGACGATGGGCGGCGGCGAGGCGTCGAGCACGACGGGCGCGGCTCCCCTGCGCTCGTCGTCCTGGCCGGCGGCGCCGACGTCGACGAGCGGCCCGTCGCCCGGGGCCGGGGCGGGGCGCCGCAGGAGCAGGGACCCCGACGCCACGGCGGCCTGCGAGAGGTCGGCGGCCACGGCCGAGCTGAAGACGTAGAAGCCGAAGAGTATGTGCACCGCCGCGCTGACGCCGAGCTCCATCAAGCTCAGGATGAACCGCGCCATCCTCCCAGCGGCCTCCTCCTCCTCCTCAGCGGCAGGGGCGGAGGCGGCGGCGGTCAATCACGTCCCCCGTCTCTCCTAGGTCGCCGTCCCCCTGAAAAGAGGAATACTACAAGGAGACAACGACCGAACCAACGGCCCGCCCCGGTGGCACCTCCGGATTGGTCCTCCGCCGCCGCGGGCCTGATTCGTCCTCCTCGTCGTCCTGTTTCCGTTGCAGCAGCAGCCGCCGCCGCCACCGCCGGGTGCCGAGGCAGGGCGTGGCGCTTTGGTTGGTTGGTTGGTTGGTTGGTAGGTTCGGTTTTGCAGCGCCTCGCCGTTGCCGTGTCGCCAAGTTTGGTGGGGGGAACGGAAAACGAGGGACGGGGCGGCCTCCTCCTCGGCTCGTCCTGTTCTCCCTCTCTCTCTCTCTCTCCCTCTCTCTCTCTCTCTCTCTCTCCTCTCTGGACCCAAATCGTAAAGCGTTCCTATATACACGCGCGCGCCTTCGGGGACGGTCTCGTTCGTTTCGTTGCAGAGTCGGACGTGTTGGTGGCTGGTGCTGAGTCGGACGCGGGGACCCGGGTGGTTGACGTTGATGGAGTCGGATCAGATCCGGTCGGTCTGGTTCGGAGCTGTGCTGCTGCGCTGGGATGGTTTGGGCGAGAGCGGCGCGATTGGTGGGTGAGATGGCATCTCGGTCTCGGTTGATGTGGTGCACGCTTGACACAGCCAGCGGCTGTGGGCGCGGATTTTGTGGGCCGGAGGCTTGTGGCGTTATTATTGGCCGGTAAGCTGTTGAGTGGGCCATTGGCTTGGGAGTGGAGTACTAGTACTAGTGGGGCTGCTTGCTATGTTGGCCGTTTTCTCTGTGGCAGTAAAAAACATATTTTTCTCACTGCATTTTAAAACTATAGAAATCAGGAATTTCTAAGTGGTTGAGTATTTGACTTACCCAAGTTCAAGAAGTTTCTACAAGGCCAGTGTACTAGCGTAATGGGTCCACCTGCTCTTGCTTCCCGGCCTCGCATGTCGACGCATGCAGTACGGATGGATGAACCAATTTTCTCACAACCTCTTTGTAAATGAAATGGGAATCGACCAACATGTGCGCTATACTGTACAATCCAACATAGATGTGGTGGATCCAACGGTCACCTTTTACTAGTAATTAGATGTCGATCCAGCAGTCAGTTTTTAATTCTTTGTCTTTTTAATAATCAAAATGTTTCACATTCAATAAACATTGTTGTAACTTCAAAACAGATAGGTTTAAACACATGTACATGATTTGTTTTGTATAATATGGTAAAGTAATATGTACTGTATAAGATTTTACTCGCGTGTAGATTTATTGTTCTAGCTTCATAAAAAGAATGTTGTATATGCAAGTTTTCATTGTTTTAAAAATATAATCGAGCGAAATAGTAAGATCTCTTTTCTTTTCACGGATAGAAATAGTAAAATCTCGTTACTTAGAAGTAGCAAATCTCAATAAATAAATGTAAGAAAAAGTGTTACTGTTTTCTTCACTCTCCTTTTAGATTTATTTAGAGCAATGGGCCGTTTCCTTCCGGAAGCATCGGAACGAACGAATGAACGAGGACGAACACGAACCTCACGGGGGTTCTCACTCAGCTTGCCTGTTGTAATCTCGTTTATCATACTATATATGGTCGTGCGAGAGAAACTGACTATACTAGCAGCAAAGTTTCTAGGAAAGGACACACGGCCGTCCTGTCCTAGAAAATTTCTACGCGGACGGTGATGCAAGCAAGTGATTATTCACTGGCGTTTTCCACCGGCGCACACGGAGCTCACCATGGCCAAAGGATGGGACTAGCTAGGACCACTAGTCTAGTCCGCCACACGTGGGGGCGATGGATAAACTGAGAAAAAAAAATATCCTCCGGCATTGTGTTGTCCGATTGTAGTACTAGAGAGTAATTGGGACATTCTTGTCGCGTTTGAGATGAGCGACGTTTGAAGTGACGAAAATTGCAAACAGAATACAGAACCGACGAGACGATGCATGGTTGCGCTTTCAGGCCAGCCACCCACTCAATCGCCACCGCATCGCTGCCGTAGCCGCGTATGGGACGTGAGAATTTCTGATGAGCTCCTGCTCCGGCGGCCTCTAGAGTCTAGACGGATGGCCGTTTGGTCTTGGTCGTCGTCAGATACTACGTGGGAGGGAGGAGTGTCACGCTGACGCGCGCTCTTGTTTTGACCGAGGACCGGCCTATTGGTCATGGATAATGGATGGCTTGTTAGTACTAGCGCCCTCCGACATGTGGATCATCGATCGATCGAAAACGGCCGTGCCAAACTTTTGTCTTCTGCTCCGCCCGCCTGCCTGACGAAAGGAAACCAGCAACAGCCCCGGAGGAGCATGGGGAATTGGGGGATCTCGATGGATCCAAGTGGGTTCACCAGCCGTGTGTGAGCATCGCTGGAAACACACGAGACAGAGAGTAGCATGGCAATTGCGGTACAGGGCAAATATACAACGCCTGCTCGTTTTTGACGTGTTCCGTCGCCAGAGTATCCGCCGCCGCCGCAGCGGCCTAGCCAACAAATTAAACTGCACGCAAGCTTGGCTATACTCTCTGATCGCCTTTCCTCCGTCTCCTTAGTAAATTTGTGCAGGTGGCGGGCGGCTGCGGCGCGTATATGGTTTGACCTCGCTCAGCTTGTCGATCTGGACCTGTACTGTGGCATTCCATTATTGGCAGCAGAGAGAGACGCCGCCGCAAACGTGTTGAGCTCTTGGCCATAGCTACTACCGGTCAGAGAAAAATGCACGGCACACATCGTCTCACACCTGCGCGTGAGGTAATGAGGCATGTTTCCCGGTGTGGCATGGTGCACAACACAGCACCCGCTGCGTCGTCGTGCCATGCCGTAACCACGACACCTTTCCACACTTCCTTTCGTCAAAGTTTTGTCACTGAATGAATCACACCGGAGCTAGCTGTTTCCCGTGGTTTCCGAAATCTCTCGCGGCATGCATGGGTAGGACCCCTGACCCGCCACATGATCCTCGCGAGGGCAACAGCTAAACTCCGGCTTTAAAAAATTTTCCTTACCCGTGTGGAGGGGTGTGGGAGGGCAGGCGCAGGCAGAGAGTCCTGTCCATGCATATGCGTGTGGCCCATGGCCACGGGCCTCTGCAAGTGGTGGGCTGAAAACTGTATGATGCGACGACGACGTCCGATGTGGCGTGGCGGGGTGTCATCGTGTCACCATCCATCTTGCGCTGCGTTGTCGCCGCTGGGGACTGCCCGGCGAGCTCTGCCTCTATTATTATATGACCGGCCGGCGGCCAGGATAGCTCTAGTAGTGACGGGACATGCGCGTCGCATACTCGCGTCCTGATCATGATCGCCACATCGGCTGAAAAGCTCTGATGATCTGACGGCCTGATGGAGAAGGGGAAGAATTAAGCTGCTCGATCGAGGTCGACGCGCAATGGAGAGACGTGCCACTATCACCACTACATGCATGGAATGGAGCAGGGATGGACGGGGGAATCAAACAGAGAAGGAAGGGGGGTTCGTGCATGTTTCCCAAAGCGAGTAGTAGTAGTAGTAGTAGTATTCCAGTTGGACACTTCGACTCCGAGCTGGAACGATGATCCATGACTCGCTTTTCTTGTTTTTTTCTCTCTGCTTAAGAAAATCCACGACTCGCTCAAGTCCAATTAAGTTATCGGGAGCTCTCAGCCCATACCTCCTTTTCCTTTTTTCCATTCGTGCATCGCCGGAGAAGACGCAGAGATCGAGAGCCAGGGGCAAGTACGCCCTCCACGTCAACAATAATTATTAGGGAGAATTGCACGGTTGCTTCTATTATGGGCTTCAATTATGACTTTACTCCTTCTATTCTGACTTTGCATGGTTGCCCTCGTTTTTTTGAAACGAACCCGCCGTTTGCCCTTGCTTTCAACTGACGTTACGCCATATCACACTGTAGGTCCTAAAATAAAATAAAAAAAAAGGGCATAACAAGTATGCCCTCAGTTCTAACACCCAACCCACCACACCACACCACACCACACCACACGAGTACAAGCTTCGGCGCAGAGGCGGTGGAGGCGCTAAACTTGGTCCTCGTCACTTCGAAGGTCCCGGAACCGGCGCGTGGCGGCCGGATCCGAAGCTTGGACGCACGGGGGCGGTGTGTGGCGGCCGGATCTGGCGCAGGGCGGCGCGGCAGGGCGTGGGGCGGGGCGCGGCAGGGGGCTGGGGGTGGGCGGCGCGGGGCGGGGCGCGGCAGGGGGCTGGGGGTGCAGGGCGCGGGGTGGGGCGAGGGACGGGGCGCGGCAGGGGGCTGGGCGTGGCAGGGCGCGGCAGGGGGGTGGGGGTGCAGGGCGCAGGGTGGGGCGCGGCGGGGGGCTGGGCGCGGCAGGGCGCGGGGCGGGGCGCGGCAGGGGGCTGGGGGTGCAGGGCGCGGGGTGGGGCGAGGGACGGGGCGCGGCAGGGGGCTGGGCGTGGCAGGGCGCGGCAGGGGGGTGGGGGTGCAGGGCGCGGGGTGGGGCGCGGCGGGGGGCTGGGCGCAGCAGGGCGCGGGGCGGGGCGCGGCGGGGGGGCTCGGCAGGGCGCGGGGACCGGCGCGGCAGGGCGCTGGGCGCCGCAGGGCATGGCGGGGGGGCTCGGCAGGGTGCAGGGACCGGTGCAGCAGGGGGCCTGGCGACACGGCGCGGCAGGGGGCCCGACGACGAAGTGAAGCGACTCCTTGAAAGTGAAGCCAGGTGGTCTGAAAGAGAAGGTGGTCCGACTGAGTTTAGTAGATTGCAATCTTCAACCATCTGCCATGACTGAATTCATTTAGGTCAGTTATCTTTTGAAAGAGAATAATATGCATCCGAATTGGATGTTGTTTTCTTATGCATTTACTCTATAACTGCTTGTCATATTGTTGTATGGTTTTTTTGTGTGCATATATTTACTGCCGCATGGTTGCACCATGGTTTTTTTGGGAGGAAGGAGGATCAACAAGAATACGCCCTACTGGTGTCTTTTCCTTACTTGATTTAGTTTGCTGCAACCTGATTGTTGCTGGAAGATTTCATATGTAATACACTGCATGGTGATGATGGTTTATTTGTGTTCATTGCAGTCAACATCTTTAGTGGAGTTGCTTAGGAACATTAATGAGCCCGCATCTTCTTCCTTTGCAGGATAAGATTCATTCTGGTTTGGTTGGTGGCTTCGTCGTTACAAGGGTTCACTTCATCGGCAGGTGCTCCTCGCGGCGCTCTGAGAGGTCTGCATTTTACCATGGATCAGGAAGGAGCAAGGTACATCGGGACATCATTTTTTGTGTTTATGGAGCTCGTAGTTTTGATAGTTTGTAGGCCTATTTAGGTATCCTGAAAGTGTTTTGTTGTTGTGATTTGTAGAAAAAACACAACAAAAATTATTGTTCGAATTGGTGCATTTTTCAGTCTACCAGATGGAGGACCAAAGCAGTTCTGCAAGAGAGAAATCTTGCGTCCGTTCTTAATTGATAAAAACTGCTATAGTTATCAGCAGTTAGTTGATGACGTCGGTAAATCTCGCATATGGGGTTCTAATTTCATAACAGTACATATCCTTCTGGCGTACCATAAATGATCATGCTAGTCTTGGTGTTGAGATAAAAGATGATGCAGATTTGTTTGATTGGATCGTACTAAACAGCGAGAATAAAAAGTATGCATTAATGCTGTGGTCAGGGTATTTGAGGGGCCGTTGCAAGTTTCACCCACAAAACGTAGGTGTCATCCTATGGTGAGGAATAAAGAGACACAAACTCTTGATATTATTGCAGCGATAGGAGAGAATGGTAGTGAAACTCCCAGCCAGAAAACAGCAGTACCACCTGATTCTGACACAGACTCACTTGTTGCCCTGAGTAACAGTACTTATGATTCGGAGGCAGCTGCATCTTCTGACTCTGATGCTGATTTCTATGACCCTGATTTTGACCCTGATGCTGAAATATCTGATGAGGACAATGGTGATGATGTTCACACATTTTCTTATGATGTGGATGATCCTTGTATTGATGTTGGTACGATATTCCCAGATGTGGATCAATGCCAAGCTGTAGTGCAACATTAGTGCATATTAAATGATCATGCATACCATACCATCAAGAAAGATCAAGAAAGGTTTCGAGCTAATTGTCTTAGAGCAAGTGAGGGATGCAAGTGGGTGTTTTTTGCTTCTATGAGCAAGAAATACCTTGGGTGTAAGGTACAAGTTGTGCTTATTTACTTCTATCCTACCTGTAATTCTTTAACATAATATGTCATATATTAACAATTTTATGCAACATTTTACAGGTGAAAACTTGTGGACCAAAGCATACTTGTAGCTCCGTTAATCATTGCTATCCCATTTTTATTTATCTCATATGCTAAATTTTCTGGATTCTTATACGGAGTTCTCTGGATTTTTAAGTGCAAAATGACATCGGAACACCGCCACATGGAAGGGGAAGAGGACGAGGTACAGGAAGGGGCGGGAGAGGTTCTGGAAGGCTAGCTTCATGGTTTGGTGCTTAATGTGATGGTCCTTCATGTGATGGTTCTGCATGTATGGGTTGTAGTTGTATTGTTGGACTTATATGGGCTTTAGCAGTGTTGGACTCGTTTTGTTGGACATGTATGTCTGTATTGTTGGAGTTTTATGGTTGGACAAGTATGGTTTAAGTACTGTTGGATTCGTATGGTTAGACATCTATGATACTTTGTTACCTTTTGTTGTATTATATTGCAAAATGTTGTGGATAGTGTGATGCTATGATTTGTGTTGTCAAACTGAGTCTACATATATAGTGTTCATGTCAAATTTAATTTAAGTATTATTAAAAATTTTGATACATTTTATCAAATTTGAAACGAACATACATTAAACAAGTTTGTACCTTAAGTTTGTATTATTTTAAAATTTATATCCCAGCTTAAATCAACCTTATATTAAAATAAGGGCAATAGTGCAAACTGTTATAAAAATAAGGGTTTCTATGCAAGGGTATATATGTTCTTTTACGTCATATTTAACGCCGTTACACACCGCTAACAGAACAGGGGTAACCGGGTTGTTCGGTTTAAAAAAACAAGAGCAAATATATAAAGTCTAAAAAATAAAGATAAAATTATAGTTATAAACCAAAATAAGGATAACCGTACAATTATCCCTAATTATTAGGTCTGCTGCCACGTACACGCGTGCACGCTCCTTTTTTCTCTCCACACCCTTGCCGAACTGTCGGGAATTGCTTGCAGTTGCGGGTAGTGGTTCGAGTGCAAGGAAAACTAAAATCTGCACACGAGCTGTCAGTCTCCTATGGACTGTGTAGTGTACAGCTGTGTGTGTCCATCGTCCAGGCGTCCAGGCTGTCTTATTCTCATATGCCGTCCCGGCCACCGGCCACGGGCCGAAGTGCGACGTATGCACGACACGAGCGAGGTCAATCAGTTCTACGGGACAGGTAGGCACAACACACAAAACGTACTACTACTCCGGTTTTTACCTCGCAGCCTTATCCTATCCTATAGTAGTTGCTGGCATTACGGCGGCAGGCAGCGGCGTCACAAAAGCAGAGGGGAAGAAAGCGCAGTCAAAAAGCACCGGGGGAGTCAGCTGTGGATCCCGGACCACGCGGTTGCCGAAAGCTCGTGGTCGTGGAGCACGCGCGCTGTTTTCTGCCGAACACGTGGACGTGGCGCCGCGACCGCCGCACAAAGAGGAGTGGGGGGGCTGGGGGCAACGCCTTGCCCCGCGTTTCAGACGGACACGTGAGCCCACGTACCGCACTCACGCGTCCCATTGGCAGTGCTCCATCGAGGTCGAGGTGAGGGAGGGAGCCAGTCCGGGCTCGCCTACTGGCGCGCACGGATCCTGTGGTCCGGCGCACGACGCGCCGCGGCGGCCTCGCCGGCAGCCAAAGATTCCGAGCGATCCTGCTCGACTTGTTTTGCCTCTGGTGTGTCAGTCGACTGGGGTCTGGGCGGCGAAGCATAAAAAAATGAAGGGAATGGTGGGGAAATTTCTACAGTATCCTGGTTTAGTTGCTGTTTGTATTCCGCGCTAAAAATTTAGCCCTTATCATATTAATTTTTTAAAAAAATTAATTTAAAATATTAAATATTAATTATTTATAAACTAATTTAATAGATGGAGGTTAATGAACGAGATAAATTTTTTAATTCTAAGTAATTTATAATTTAAGAATATTATGCTACAGTAACTATGTGTTAATCATGAATTAATTAGACTTAAAAAATTCGTCTCGTTGATTACTATATTTTTATATAATTAATTTTATAAATAATTAATGTTTAGTTCTTCTAATTAACATCTGAACATATGATGTGATACGAGCTAAAATTTAACTCTCGATCCAAACACCCCTAGTTTTAATTCTCTAAAAGCTAATCTACTACTGGTGGTTGCGTTTAGCGTATCTTACAGCACACCGAAAGCAAACGGAACTGCATGGTGCAGGTCGCAACGTGTTTTTTCTTTTTCCCCCTGGTTTCCTGGTTCCGTAAAACAAGCAGGCCAACAATGGGCCAAGGCACGCTGGGGCAAGGGATAAAGCCCCAGTTGGGCCGACTTTTGAGCAGCTATAACCCACCACACACTCTGAATTTCGATGCCAAACTCTAATGGAATACGAATATATATATATATATATATATATATATATATATATATATACAAAAGTTGAATTGTAAAAGATTCTTTGCAACCATAGAGTTTTGGGAGATGTGGCCAGTTTTGCTAATGACACATGTCCACCCTGCCACATATCGTCACGTGATTTATTTGGTGATTTTCTATAACTATTTTTCAAATTGATTTTCCTAATAAATGATGACTCTATTTTTTAAATCCGTTTGACCATCATGTTCCTTATAATTAATACAATAAAAAGAGATCTACAAGATATACTTATTAAAATATTAAAATTAATATTTTTTAAAAAATGTTTTAAAAATTTTAAATCTCTAAATGTTCCATCATAACGATTCGAACGTTTCAATCGTAAGAAAAATCAGTTGTTCCAACCGTAAAAATATAACTATTTAAAATATTAATGTACACATATATTATTTAGAAGTTGAATTAGTGCAATCATATCGGCAAGCGAAAGGCCTCCTATGGGAGTCCACTCGAGTTGTGAAAATCAATTGTTAAATCTATAAAAATGACGTATATATAACTATCTAACATTTACATAAAAAAGAATTAGAACAATCATATCGACGAAACATTTAACATTGGTGTCACGTATATACAAACAAAGGCTCTCACGATGCTCCCTTCTCCAAAACATAACATGTATATTTAAAACTGACGTGACGGAGCGCGTCCCCTATGCTAGTGTTGTTTTAAACTTGTACCCTTTTGTCTGACGAAAGTTCTCGCATCAAAGGGCAAAATCACCTTTTAAGGTTGCATGTATTTTCGCAATTGAAGCGCATATGACATTTGAAACTGGAACACGACATCTTTTGGCTCTCTAGATCTCTGGGCTGCAAGACGCGGCAATCAAGACAGCAGTATAGCAGCAGCAAAAATAGTACTAGCATCCAAAATTGCTCGTTAATTGGGGATTCCAAACCGTTTGCACAAGAGGGTGAACCGAGGTACAGTCAGATTTGTTATGGCAGCCTAGAGACTGGACACTCTGGGGTCTGGTGTGCATCTGATTGATCACAAGCGGATAAACCGATCTACAGTCAGTCCAACCGCAACATGGTTGACAGACAAGCGCGCCACGACGAATGTAACAGTTTTGTATTTGTATAGTACTAGTACTGCGTCTGCGTCGAGACGGGCACGGGCACATGCCGTGCCGGGGCCGCGGCGTACATGGGGGAACACAGGAATGTTGCGTGGGCGACTCTTAAGCCATCCCGTCAACTCCTTTCAACTATTGACCCTCCCTTCCTGATCACGCTAGGCCACCGGTAGTTTCCAGGGCGCCCGCCGGTGACGTCGTGGCCTCGTTGCTCCCTGTCCCTGAAGCCTGAACCCATCTGCCAGTCCAGCCACCTACTAGTACACATGATTAACGGGAGAGCCATAGATAATGTAAAGTTGACGGCATATATCTGCGCGTGCTTTGCTAGAAATTTGTGCCCACCGCAATTGTTACAGTATACAGCTCGTTATAGCTAATGAGCCAGAAAGTGAGTTTGGTTCGACTCCATGAAAAGCTTGAGTCGGATTGTTTGGCTCGCGAGCTAGAAAAAGTTTGTTCAGATATAATATTGTACCCATGTCGATTCCATCAATTTTTATATATTTATGTTTATAATTAATAAATGAACAACATGACATAATTCATCCTCTACCATCATATATCAACAACAACGATCAATTGATCAACCATTAGTCCCTTACAAGTCTATCTTCGCTAGCTCGTGAGCTGGATCGAGTTGGCGACATATATCTTCGTGCTTTTGCTAGGGATTTAGGCTAATGCCCACCGCAATTGTTACAGTATAGGACGTGTTAGGCATATAAATGTTCATGTTTTGTCTGATACTTCCATGAATATCTCGACGCTGTTTACCTGTTCCACAGCACGTGCACTTCCTCCACGATCATAGCATGCGTGCCCCGTAGTAGTGCACTTCCATGATGCACTACTTCCATTATTGTCAATATATACTGGAGGTGTCACACAGGATCACCAAATTAAAAAGCCTAAAAAGCAGTGAGATCAAGCTGCAAAATTACGATACCTAGCTTGCATTTTCTCCTATCCCATTTACGTAAGCTAAGATGGTTAGCTTTTTTCGTTGGAACCAACTCACCCAGTTTAAAATTTTAAATTTGACGTGGGTGTTGTTTTTATGGTTAATTATTCTTTTATTTGTAGACGACATCTTCGTCGACAGCGGAGACGTCTGCGGTGACTGTGAATGTAAGGAACAGCTATATCGTTGACGCTCATAGGGGTGAGTACTCACACATGTATGTGATTATTTGTACTGTTTTAAAAAAATATATATCTAAAAAAACCTCTAATAAGTCACAACTAATACAAAGTTTAGATGCCATCTTTTGCCGCCATACTTTTAATGATGTCTTGTGTGCCACCACGCAGTTATGCTGTTTGTTGGTTTTAGTATGAGTGAACTCGTCCTGTTTAAATTTTCGTACAATAATTTCACTGATTACCTTTCTTTTGAGATATTTCACATCAATTACTCGGTATAGACAATGGGGCCCTACACACCAGTGGCCCTTCAACACACAGCGGCACAGCACCATCGCCACCATCTGACACGCTAGTAGTAGTCCATGCGACTACGTACGTACCACGACACACGAAAAAAACCAAAACGCCGCGCGCGTCCCATCCCGTCCCATCCCATCGATGATCATGTTCATTGCACGTACACTTGCACTTCAGCACCCACACCACGCGCCGCCGTCCTCTCCACGGCCCGCCACAACCGGCGCGCCTCGGCGAGCGCGTCCCTGGCGGGGAGCTCGGCGCGGCAGCACGGGCACGTGTTGCGCCGCTCGAGCCACCGCCGCGCGCAGAGCCAGTGGAACCGGTGCCCGCACGGCCGCAGCGCGCACACGCCGCCTCCCCGCACCGCCGTCGTCATCTCCTCCCGGCAGATCGCGCACGGTGCGCCGCCGCCGTCCCCGTACGACGCGGCGGTAGCGGCGGGCAGCCGCACGGCCGCGTGCGCCGACGCGCCGCCGCGCGCCTCGCCGTCATCCTTGCGGCCCTCCGACCCGACGACACCGACGAGGACGTCGGCGAAGCGGCGGCACTTGGCGGCCGCGTCGAGGTAGGGCGCGAGCGCGGCCCAGGGCGTGGCGCCGAGGCCCGACACGGACAGCGCGGACGCCACCACGTCGCCCACGATCACCGCGCGCCAGTCGACGGGGCCCGGGCCCGGCGACGAGGCGGCGGGGGAGTACGAGTCGCACATGGCGAGGAGGAGCAGCCCGGCGTCGAGGTCGGCCTGCGGGAGGTGGAGATGGTTGTTGCAGCCGCCGCCGTGGCCGTGGCCGTAGCCATAGCCGTCGGCGGGGCAGAGCGCCGGGACGAGCAGGAGGAGGGAGCGGAGGAGGACGCGGCCGAGCAGCGCCGCCTTGGCCGGCAGCGGCATGGCGCGGAGCCTCGCGAGCGCGCGGGCGAAGTGCGGCGGGGAGAGTAGCAGGAACGCGAGGCGGCAGTGCAGCCGGCGCGCGTCGGCGGCCAGCGTCCGCGCGAGGGAGGCGAGCCGCGCGGCGGGTACCGTTAGGAGCGCGGCCATCAGGGTTTCCGACGAAGACGGCGGCGGCTGGCAGACGGCGGCGTCCATCGGGATCGAGAACCAGCAGCACCCCTGCAGCAGGGCAGGGCAAAGTAGACAGTGGTGGAGTAGTACTGGAGTGGAGTGAGGTGGTGGGAAACGACGCCGCGCTTTTTCGCGGGCTTTCCGTATTTATGCTTGGGGATTGGAGAGCACTGGAGTACGTCTCGGAACTGGCGTAAAGCTAGCTAGACACTGAAAACAGTGGGGAGTAGTATGAGCTGCTGTACGGATCATCACTGGTGAAGCGAGCTATAGACAATTGTGCTTGGCCCTGCTCTAGAAAATTGATCTTCTTCATCAAGTGGTCGATCCCGAGACGGATCGCATCTGTGCTCCGATCGGCGTGTAGTTAGTTTTAGCTGTTCAAAGCCTTGAAATTTGCAGAAGAGGTCGAGGGAGGCCAGATTGATAGTATGGGTCAGTCAATCACTGTAGTTGTGACTTGTGATCATGCTGCGAATGATTGTAACAGATAGTACGTATTCGTACTCAATACTACGCGTACGTACGTAGTAGTCGTCAAGGATTCGCCGCCGACAGGATCCTGCGCCCAGGGTTCGTTCCTTAGCTTCCGTCCCTTATCTAATTAAACTTGTCCATCCCTCCAAATTATTGGTGCCGATGCGAGCTTGCTACCAGTTTCTGTCCTGTTACCGATGCCTCTATCTGAGATGAAAGGAATCGATCAGTATCCCGGTTGTATCACTATACCAGTCGGCCCCCTATGCTCCCTTCGCATATGTAGCTATATGCTGGACAGTTCTCGTAGAAAAAATATCAGAATTGGTAGCTAGGGCAACGGCTGGTTTCTGCTACAATAGTAGTAGATGATTTCCGGATATTATTGGAGTTTTCACTGCAAATATTGGGTCAATCTCCCAGCTTTGGCAGCGACACCGTTATAAGGGGTCATTATACCACAATGCCCACTATGTACTGAGTTCTTTCAGAATTTGCCATGAATAAGTCAGCAGAACTTGACAACATTTGCCGTCGATTTGTCAGAACGAACAACTCAATCTATCTTTTGTATTCAGAACACATCATTTTAAAATTTCTTTTCCATTTACTTTACAGTTTTTTTACTTTTCCTTTCGTATATAGTGGGACCAAAGTCATTTACTCTTGATGAATGGCAGAGATGCTCCTCCATAGTGAATGGATAAAGAGAAACCCGGAGGGGAAAATTGAATTGCATCCGATCTGAAAGAGATTACCCAGATTTAAACATGCCGCATCTGTTTTTTTTTATTATCAACGCCTTTTAGTTCAGATTTATATTAAAAAGTGTCAATAACAAAAACGAGGTAATAGTTCACTATATGCTGTCGAGGGACGACGCTGCTGAGTAGGTGAAGGAATATCAGGAGAACCATGTGAGGATGTGAGAAGATGATGTGTCCGATTGTTGAGGCCCGCTGACATTCATTGCCAGGAGAAGAACAAAAATATGCACCTTCATGTCAGAATAAAGAACTAGTGCTGTCATATTATTGTTCTCAATGATCTTTATCCAAAGCGGACTAATCAATCTCCCGCAACATCTAATTAGTGACACAAATGTACAGGCGTCGATCACTATAGAAGGCGGCCAGGTGGATCACCCGGCGTCGTCTCCTACGCGTTCGGCGCAGCCATGATGCCAAGGGCTTCTCTGTTCTGCCCCAGGATGTTGAACACCGTGGCGGCGATGTGCGACGGCGTCAGCCCGGCCTCGGCCAGCTGGTCGGCCGGCGATCCGTGGTCGATGTACCTGTCCGGAAGCACCAGCGGCCGCCACTGAAGAAAGCACCCAAAATTCGAAACCGTCGTTTAGTCAGCAAATACGCAAAACAGGAGGAGATGGGTCTTTGTGATCTGTGTAGCTTGCCTTGAGTTTGCCGTCGAGGAGGCCGTCCAATGCCATGAACTGGGCGACGTGCGAGCCGAACCCTCCGATGGAGCCTTCCTCGACGGTGATGATTACCTCGTGGTAATTGGCCAGGCTCCTGATCAGCGCGTGGTCCAGCGGCTTGCAGAACCTCGCGTCGGCGACGGTGACCCTGAGGCCGTGGCTCTCCAGGAGGGCGGCGGCGGCCAGGCAGTTCTGCACCGCCGACCCGTACCCCAGCAGCGCCACGCGGTCGCCCTCCATCAGAATCCTGCCTTTGCCAACCTCGAGTGGAACGCCCTTGTAGTTTGGTGGCAAGGGGACTCCAATGCCGTTGCCTCTCGGATACCGGAAGCATGACGGGCGGTCGTCGATGGCGGCGGCCGTGGCGACCATGTGGCAGAGCTCGGCCTCGTCGGACGGGGCCATGACGACCATGTTTGGCAGGCACGCCATGTACGTGACGTCAAACGCACCGCAATGGGTCGGCCCGTCGGCCCCGACAAGCCCTGCTCTGTCCATAGCGAACCTGACAGGGAGCTTCTGCAGGTCCACGTCGTGCGCCACCTGTGATGTGAACAAACAATGCTACCAAGATTCAACAATCGCACTGGCGAACTGATGTGAAGTGATGAAGAAAGGAAAGGAGTAGGCACAAACCTGGTCGTAGCCTCGCTGCAGGAACGACGAGTAGATGGCGCAGAACGGCTTGAGGCCCTCGCACGCCAGTCCCGCGGCGAACGTCACGGCGTGCTGCTCGGCGATTCCGACGTCGAAGCACCGGTTCGGGAACCGACGCTGGAAGTAGTTGAGCCCCGTGCCGCCGCCCATGGCCGCGTGGATGGCCACGATCCTGCTGTCCTGCTCCGCCTCGGCGATCAGCGCCTCCGCGAAGTAGTTGGTGTACGACTGCGTCTGCGCGGGGGCCTTGAACTGCTTCCCCGTCGCCGGGTCGAACTTGGCCACGCCGTGGTACTTGTCGGCGGCCCGCTCGGCGTACGGGTACCCGCGGCCTTTCTCGGTGACGACGTGGATGAGGACGGGGCCCGTCGTCTTGGTGCTCTTCACGTCCTTGAGGATGGTGATGAGGTCGTCGATGTTGTGCCCGTCGACGGGGCCGATGTAGTAGAGCCCGAGTTCCTCGAAGAGCGTCGAGCCGGGGCCGCTGATCATGCCGCGGGCGTACTCGTCAACCTTCGCCGCCAGTTCGTGCACGGACCCACCGATCTGCTTCGTGACTTCCTGGAATCATGAGCAAGCAAGCGCGAGGAAATGATTAGCCCGTCCCTTTTTCTTTTGAATGAATTCCTCCGCGTCATCCCAAAAAGAACATGCTAGCAGAGCTTAACCAAGGAAAGTTCTAAGGCCAAGCCCAACATCAAACTTGAAGAGTAAAGCCCAGCATACAATGTATCCATCAAATTTAAATATTTTTTGCATCTTAAATAAGCAAAACTTAATCATTGCTATCGAACCAAAAGTTTTGTATAACTCTAATTGATGATTACTCCATCCATTTTTAAATTCTTGTTGTACAATAACTCTAATTCATAAAGCGCGGAGATTCTGGAGGGGGTATTACTCTAAACAAAGTTCGCCGGGCTTATAGAAACATGAGCATTAGAGATTTCAGATTGAATTATGAGGGACACTCAACACAACTTGTTGACATGCATTCTTCTGCTGCTTCGCCAAGAATTTTTTTTTAAGACATGTGGCAGTACAGGAATCTATATAGACTACCACTAGTGGTACTACTATGAATATAGAAGCGTCCCCATTTCTATGCCTATGCATGGCACCTAGACGAAGACGGAGTTTTGGCACGTCAGCTGCATCTGACGCCCCTTATTTTGTTGGCACATGCGAGCCGGAAGAATACGACAAAACCTTCCCATTCCATGGTTAAGAAATTTCGAGCGCCCTCGTCCAACAAGATTAGGATCGGAAGTGCGAACAGGCGCGCGTGATGAAGATACCGACACGTCTGCTGCTGCTAAATTTATCCCAGAGAGAGTGAAAAATTTGTACCTTGGCCACCTCCCTGAGCTCCCTGAGTGGCTTGCTGGACTGCAGCTTGCTGAGCGCGCTGCTGAGAGCTCCGACCGGCGGCGCGGGCCCGTCGAGCGTGGCCGTGGGCAGCGACACCTGCTTGTTGTCGTTGAGGATGACGATCATGTCGGAGTCGAGGTACCCGGCGTTGTTCATGGCCTCGTACGCCTGGCCCGCCGTCATGGCGCCGTCGCCGATGACGGCCACGACGTTGTTCTTGCCGCCCTTGAGGTCCCTCCCCACGGCCATGCCCAGTGCGGCGGAGATGGTCGTGGAGCTGTGGCCCGTGCCGAAGGCGTCGTACTCGCTCTCGGCGCGCTTCGTGAACCCGGCCAGCCCGTTAGTCTGCCGCATCGTCGGCATCTTGTCGCGCCGACCCGTAAGGATCTTGTGCGGGTACGTCTGCACAAACAAGAACACGGATACTTATTGTCCCATGCCGCGACCTGCCCTGGGCAGCCTCACATGGGCCAACCATGCTTGCCGGCTGTAGCGGCTACAGCGTCTGGTGCAATGGCGTGCGTGGGCGACCTCAGCGTATGCAATGGCGTACCTGGTGTCCGACGTCCCAGAGGATGCGGTCCTGCGGCGCGTTGAAGACGTAGTGCAGGGCAACGGTGAGCTCCACGACGCCCAGGCTGGACCCGAGGTGGCCGCCGGTCTTGGAGACGTGGAAGATGACGTCGGAGCGGAGCTCGTCGGCGAGCTGCCGCAGCTCCTTGGCCGACAGGTTCTTCATGTGGATGGGGTAGTTGACGGTGTCCAGCAGCGGCGTCGGCGGCCGCTGCGAGTAGTACTCCGCCTCCCGCTCGCGCTCCGACAGAGACGCGGACACGCATGCCGACGACCTCCTCCTCCTCATCGGCTGCAGCCACAACACCATCATCAGCGACAAAAGGATTTCAAAGGCAGAGCACACTATAAAAAAGATTTAGTTAAACCGAAACGAGAATTGAAGAACAGGGGATGCCGCTCTGACTGGTAGGTGACCTTAAGAAGAGGCCTGGTCTGGAGCTGCTTGTGGACGTGGAGCTCGACCGCCGGAGCGAAATGGGGGTCCTGCGGCAGCACGCCGAGGAACCCCCTGGGAACAGAGAAGGTCGACGACAGCGCCATTGCTCCCCCCTCTCCCCTCCTTCAGACGCCTGCAACAGGAGCTCTCAAGCTACTTGCTCGTTGCTCCCTGCCTTATTTATCTATCAGGGGAAAGAGAGAGAGAGAGAGAGAGAGAGAGAGAGAGAGAGAGAGAGAGAGAGAGAGAGAAACAAGCCAAGTGCCCTCACAGTCTCAATGCACAGACGAGCTCACTCAAATGCCAGTGGCTCTAACAGTGTCCAAAGCGCAGGAACGGTGGGGATTCTGGCGGAAAGTGGAAGAAGGGGGAGGAGAACGGGGACGGAAGTGCCTACTGCCTATAGCAAGCACTTGGGTGATGCGGGATGGCGACGGATAGGGGAGCGGAGTGACCACGCGGGTGGGGAAGGCCATGGCCGCGGCGTGTGGCTGGGATTCGTTCGTCTGAGTGCTCGCTTTTCGCAGCTGCCCACGGCGCTGTGCCTCGTCCACGTCGGGCGACCGAGCACGAGCAGTCGGGGGCGAGCGAGTGAGGGCAATGGGTGTCCTACCTATCTAGCACCTCATTGGGCCACCTCAACCAAGTATCACGAGAGGATAGCAAGCGATGAGATAAGATAAAATCAAAGAAATATCAATTATTATCAAGGCTCAAGGGCCAATGGGTACAGATAGGCGTGTAGGGAAGGGTGATCTGTTTATTAATGAAACAAAATCAGAGTACAGTCAGGACTCAACAAAATCAGAGAAACATTTGCGCATGTCAAGTCCTCTCTCCCCAAATTTGCCAGTGTCCAGATATTAAACAGATGGGTCATTCCGCTGTTGCTTTAGACTTACGGTTGAGATTGTCTCCAAGAAAAAAAAAAGACTTACAATTGAGAGTGACAAATATCTGGCTATGTGAATACACCGTGTCAAATGCACAAGTTAGATATTACAACAAACGTGAACAAAACTACATTTGGTTTTGTCTCCAGTAGTCTAATAGGAGTCATATACCAACAATACATCAGTTTGGATATTCAGCACACTCTCCATCAATCAAAATCCAACATCTCTAAGTTGAGACGTCATCTAAACTCAAGTAGTTGATGATACGAAAGCGGTTTCGTGAATCCATCAGCAAGTTACCAGGGGATGATATAAATCGTAGGGTCAATTGAAAAACAACCATAGGTCTGTATGTCATCAAACAGTCTGCTAGCAACACGCTCTCTGATATTAACTTCAATATGACTCGTTCAAGCATGAAACATCGAGTTGGCGAATAGACATGTAGCACCCAAGTTTTATCACACTAAAGGCTCGCAACAAACGGTAACCATGCTATCCACAAATAAGCATAGCACACTCAAGGAGTTACCACGACCAACGTTTCCCTATTCGCAGTAGTAGCGTTGATGAGAATAAACATGTCACGGAGTTCCATGGTAACCCAAATACTAGTTGGAGCCTTAATTTATCGAGGACATTGCAATAATCCAGGGGCAAAGCTTCAACTGAAATACAAGAGGTCTGACCTCATTGTTTTAGCCCTAAATATCATTAAAAAACAGCAATTTCATTGCTTATATAGTATAGATTTAACGATGATGGAGGGGGGGGGGGGGGGTGCATGGCCTCCTTTGGTCAATCAAAACAATGTAAAGCAGTTATCTGTGTAATGTATAAAAGTACTTCTTACTTCCACTTCGTGGGCCAATGGATAACGAAATGGAAAGGCTAAACCACGCCAGTGCGCGATTTCTCTGTCATCCGATGTCTTCATATGTCCTTCAACCGATTAGATTAACCTACATATGACACTTATCCCTTCTACCACGTGCGTGCATGTATCCATCCTTATCTGTTCTTTTTTAGAATAGCTATGAGGCATTTTAATTCTTTCAAAATTTATAAGATTTTAATGGTTGAGATTTATGCTTTAAAGAAACAATATAATACTTTGTGCTATAATGCTTTCATCACCTGCTGTTTTCTAACACCAGTTACAAACACTAGTTACAGACTTACAATTAGTATATATACTACAAGCATTAGAGTCATATTATATAAAAAAATATAGTAAAACCTTATATAGCTTTTGAATAGTGATGGTGTAATTTCTGAGTCATGATAGTATAATTATAAATTCATGTGTTACAACACTTGAATTTTGTATTAGATGTAAAGTTAGATCTAATCTTAATCACATATCTTGAAATTTAATGGTTAAAAAATTCAACCGTTCAAAGGCTATAAAACACTCAGGTGTTGTATAGCAAATCCTAAAAAGAAAACACTATAGCGTGTATCACGATGCCACCAAAGTAATCGTAGATTCTTGATTCATTTCGTCATCTCTATGTGGCCACATAATCAAGGTTCAAAGGCATGTTTACCGTACTCCTTCATTATACTGATAATAATTCTAGTTTTAAATTAAAAAAATTAATTCTGTTGGTGTCCTAGCACTAAAACTCTGTTGGTGTCCCAGCCACCGCACGTACGGGAGTCAACTGAGCATGTATCTATCTGATTGGTTTGCCGACCAGACCAGACCACTGGGCGAGCCACGTCGAGACGACGCCCCTACGTGTCAGGTCCCGAATGGCATGAGTACGTTTCGCATCGACCGCCAGAAAATGAAAAAAAAAAGTCACATGCGAGTAGTGTTGTACGCAACGCGCGCGCGGCGATGACGACGACCCAGACCAGAGTTGCGTGCGTTCCATGTCAGCGCGAGCGCTCAGCTCGTGCACCCCGCACCGTTCAGCCTGTGCACCCCGCACCGTCGTGCCTGCCCGGGCGGCCGGGCGGTGAGATGAGATCGCGCGGCGCGGCAACCTCTCCGTGCGGTGCCGCGTTGCGTCGCTGTGTGGGCGGCGGGGCCCGCCTCCGCGTGCATCTGTCGTGTCGCGGCGGGGATCCCCGTCGTCGTGCCCGCGCCGCGCGCCTCGGCTCGTCGGTCGTGCCGTGCCACTTCCGGGCAACCCCACTACCGTCCACGCACTCGGTCGGCTGCGAGCGAGGTCGAGTGGGACGGGACGGGACGACCGGACGCCCGCCCAGCCCAGCCGGTGGGACCCCGTGTGAGTGCTGAGCGTAGACGTGTAGCGTAGTAGTAGTAGTAGTAGTAGTACTTGAAGGCAAAGTGTCGAGTGTCGTCGCGTTCAGGTTCAGAGCCATGGTGGACCATGGAGTCATGGAGGTAACAGAGCACAACACCACGAAAAGCATCAACAGTCGTCGGATCGGAGAGAGCAAACGCGTTTCAGGTAAAAAGATGGTCCCCGGTGCCCAAGCTCGCAGTTCTGCAACTACTAGAACGGAGGCTCAAATAGACGCTACAGCACCCCTTCTTGATGAGTGAACACTGGCCGGGACGGACCCCCCCCCCCCCCCCCCCCCCCCCTTCCTGTTCGCATCGGCAGCCACGAAGAAAGAAGATCATCCTGCGTGAAGCGAAAGTTTATACCTTCACGTGATACATGTCTCCTGGTGTGCTTGGACTTCCAGTGGAGCATCTGTGCTCGGTCCTCGTATGTAGGAGTACTAAGTTAGCTAGAGCGTGCTCCAGTCCATGGCTAGGCTTCCACTAGCTAGCTAGTAGCCTTAAATGACTCGACCACGCATGCAGTCCGTCCACTTGTAAAAACAACGGATCTCTGAAAGTACGACGACGTCGTCAGGGTATATGTGCGGCAGCATCGTGTAAGTCGGTTTTTTTTTTTTTTTTGGGGGGGGGGGGGGGTGGGGGGGTGTGAACTCGTAATAGAGTGAACGACCGGCTTTAGAGCTTTCGATGGATCGATCACCTGGCTATCTATGGTTTCGGCGACAAGCCGCACAAGCACAACAGGCTTCCTCTTCTGCTGCGGCGGCGGCCGAGATGAGACCACAAATCAAGTCATCCACGTGAACAGTTTGACTAGCCGACCATGCCGAAGCTATTCGCAGCCGATCGAATAACGAGATCGCACACGATTTCGACGCGGCATTGGCGTTGCACATCACACTGCGGCGTACCCCCGCCCGGCCGCCCCGAATATTTGGCGGATCTCGAGGCCGCGTGCTCCAGCTCCGAATCGAATGGATGCAATGCAGCGCCGGGAAGGGGACGTGAAAAGACGTGCCCGTGCCTGCCAAACTGACGAGCCTTGAGGAAGCATCAGGCATGACAGTGTTGACCCCCGGCTCCGGCGGCTGATCCCAATCGCCCCAGCCGAGCGCATCATGCGGCGAAGGGAATACGCCGTCCGCGACTGAAGGTTGGCAGAAGGAACAATAGTTGGTTCTGAACTGTCAGGTTCAGTGTACGATGGGGCATAATAGGAACTGCCAGATTCCACGCACTTCACCAACGAATTGAGATATTTTCGCAAGCGATCAAACGAGAGCACACATACTACTCTAGGTACATGATACATGCATCAACAGGTTGACACTAGACGACTTACACTGAAACCAATTACCCACTGGAAATTGCAGCTTGCATATTACCGTCAGGTTGCTCCACCACATTTTTGCGACATTTTACTCAAGGATCAAAAGAAAATGAAAACAAAAGGAAAAAAATAAAAAAAGTCAAAAGAAACAAACTTGGCTAGTTGGACCAAGTTGAGCATTGGCATCAACCACAAAGCTCTTCAATCATTTGGGCCAGATCGAGGACCAACAACGAGGTGAAAAAAAAAATTCAAGCACAGCAGCAATGATCATGAAAATAGTGTCCTTCAGGTCCAGGCGTCCAGCTCATGCACACGAATCCATCCATATAGTTACACGTGCACAATTTATATAAACAAGCATGTTGCACAAGTTGCAAAATTCAAATATCAAAAGACACTGAACAATGTCTACTCTGGTCAACCAATTTGAATTCTAAAAGCAATATTCTGAAAAAGCGTAGGCATGGAGCAATGGAAAAACATGAGATGTGGATGAAACTCAAATCAACATAAAATGATTTGTAAAAGTAGCCCCAAACGGTTTGCAATCAACACAGAATTTAGTAAAGAAACACGAAACTCAGGATACACTCATTATCTCTACTTCGAAGTTAGATAAAACCTTTTATTGCTCACCAGGCAACTAGATAAAATGGATATACAAATGAAAATTCACCTAACACAACCAAAAAAGAAATATGGGAAAACACAGGGCACAACCATCAGAACAACACAAAGTAAGCTATACTTGCACTGAGAACAAACATGGGAAAACACAGGGCACACATTAACTTCAGTCAAGGTTGCTTTGATTTTTTTTCCTTCATTTTTCATGCACGAAGGTTTCATAGAAAGACAACTTATCTTGGCCAACAGTCAAGATACACAAGCACGGTTCGATACACAAGAAGTAAACTTTTTTCAACCGAGACCGAGACCAAAACAGAACAGAAACAAATGACACTTCACTTTTTTTATTACTCAATGGCTCCTTACCTACAGGGTAGGGGAAACTAGGAAGATCCTCCCCTGCAGAAAGATTGCCAATCATATGAACGAGGCGTTGGAGCAGGATCCATTGGATGATTGCTGTCATGCAACCCCGTGATGCCTGCACCACCAAGGTTACCAGATGTTCTTGCGGATCTGCCACCCATGAACATGGTTGACCATGTGTCCGACAGCCGCTCGTTCCTTCCTGCTGGGTTCAACAATGTTGTGTCCACGCTCCAGTCCACTGAAGTGTAGTCATAAGGTGCCAGGCCATTGGTTCTCCAATCAGCATGAGACAAAGTTGAGGATGACTCAGATGAGCTCCATCCTCTAAGTGCCCCAACTGATGACGCAACAGCACGAGAAGAAGATGTACCTCCAGAACCCCAGGTGCCAGCCCAACCATTAGCAGCTAGCTCTATAGGATTTGAAACAAAACTTTGATGGTGGTTTGCATGTCCAAACGGCTTGACAGAATTAACATTGTCCAAACTCATATTCCTAAGTCCATGCCCTAAGCCACCATTCAGCATCATATCCACACTTGATGCCCCATTCAACAACCAGTCCCTTGAAGATGGTTCTGATGGAAACATACTGTGGCTTGTGGACGGTAGGCTCTGCTTGACAGACGCGGATTGAGGACGCTGCATTAACGTCACTGACTCTCGCATGTTTCCGTTGGACATTGCACTTCTTACATCATTGGCTCCTGCCAAATGTCGCATGTCTGACTTCAGTTGCGGTACAGCAACAGGCAAAGGAGAAGACGCCACATAAGGAGCTGATGGAACTGAATTTGCAGTAAGCCGCCTCTTCTCGGGTGGAACAAACTGTTGACGGACGAGCTCTGGTTTAGATTGTGCAGCCAATGGCTGAAATCCTCTGATAGCAGGTTCCTTTGGACCACTACCATTTACCAGGAGCTTATAGTTTAAGTCCTTCTCCTCTTTCCTCATTTGCTGACCAACTGAAGAAAATCCATTTGCTTGAGGCCTTGCAGGGTTCTGCGCAAGAAGGACCTGCTGCTTGTTCGCCAACGCACTTGAGTCACCAGATCCCTCAGGCTTTGATGGGACTGAAGTTGATTCTTGTTTATGTGCCTTCAAGACCTCCTCAGCCTTTTCCAGATCACCCTCACAGGAAACAACTGCCCTTTCAACTTCTTGCTTTGTACACTTATATTTTGCCTCCAAGCTCACAATTTTTGCAAGCTCATCAGCTATATCAATCTTCAAGTTAGCTGCAGACTGTTGATCTACTGCAAGTTGATGCTTGGCTTCCTCACTGCCATCAAAGTTGCAGAGCCAGGTAACAGACTCCTCAACACAGCCCTCATTCTGTATGAGGGCCATTGTTGCTTGATCTGATGAGAAACCCATTGCAACAAGTTTTTGGGCAAGCACCTCCAGTTTTCTGGACATAAGGTACCCCTTGCAACGCTCATGTAATTCCTGGGCACGCCTCTCCTTCTGCCTTTGATGCTTCTTCTCATTCTTTTGTCTGATCTTCTCACGTTTATCCATATCACATCCAGGAACAGATTCCACTCGAGGCGCAGTGCTGGTTCCTTTTTCCTTTGGATCTTCTGACTCACCAGAACAGCTGCCATTGTTAGAGGCACAATCGAAGTCCCCTGTACCATGGGAGCTACGAGAATGCTCATCTATTTCATCTGTGTTCCTGAATCTGTCATTGCCTTGGCTACCGACCAAAGACGCTGATGGTTCCAGTACATGGAACTTTCCAGAGAGGTTGTTTTGTGTACTAGCAAGTGTACCATTCCCCATTGGCTTTGCAGCAACTTTAGGTTGCTCCTTTGCAACTTTTGCAGCTGATCTGTCCTTCGACTTCGACTTGGATGCAGAAGGCATTCTGACCAGCGATTTCGCCTGCAATCAAGTTAGAACAAAAAATTATTAGTTCAAAAAAAAAGGTGTAAGTTTTTCACACATAAAAAAAGAGAGCAAAGAAATACGTGACATAGGTTGGGTGCAGATGACCCAACAAAGGTCCCAAGAGCAGTTGATGAACTAGTAGAAAATCAGAGTCATTTCATTGAGACATGTTTGGGTTCAACATGGAATCCTACTGATCCCTTATTAATTGATAGATCAAATAAAGTCCTTATTTTCTACACCACAGATATTGCAAATTTGAAGTTCGCACACAACAGGGTAAACTTATAAGCAAATGAAGCAAGTGTAAAAATAACAAGTAGATAATATCAATTACATGCAAGGAAAACATATAATCAGAATTGTAAATAAAGAAATAAATATGCTTATATCTAACCAAATCTAAGGAGAATAATGCCAACTCGGACATCTGTTACATTAAGAGAAAATATCAGGTATGCCACAAACTATATTTAGGGCTACTGCAATTGCAATAAAGAGCCCTGATGAGTACATGATACATGCACATCATGTTGCTCACGCTCACTACGCGACACGAGCAGTGCGAACTTCCCAATCTAAAAGAGCAATTAAAACAGACTCGTTTTTGGCACCATTACCATTTGACTTACAAAACTCTCCCCCTATGACATCAAATTTTAGTCTGATTTTCTTCTACAATAATTGTGCTTGTCGCGATCTCCCCAGCCAAAATAAGTATGAAGTAGTAGATTAAATCCTTGTGCATGTAACAACAGAATTAGGACACGAGGTATCTACTATAAGATCACAGAATCTGAAACGCCCCTACCGATTGGATTGGCTGAGTATATTCTCTTAGGTTCCATTTTTGTCCGATTACCGTTCTCTTACGTTCTGTTTTTGTCGGATTACCGAATCTGACAAACAAAATTCTACCAATCGTAGCCACTGGCTGCATGAGCATTCAGCACTTATTAGCTTCTAAAAACAGGCTTTTCAATTCCTATGCCTCCTAAAATTCTAAGACCTCGTCATCAGTCACGGGAAACGATAGAGCAGTTCTTGCTAATCATGAAAGCCCCAGCTGCAGCTTGACACAAAATACGCCAAACCTAGAGAAGGACCCCCTGTTACCCGAGCAAAGCTACCATCTTGGCTTCCATCGAATTCCCAAAAAATTCTCGACGTGAAGCGTTCCATGAAGCCCAGGCACGCACGGTGCGCCCGTCACCTTCGGTACCACCGTCGAATCGCGCGATCCCTGGCGCCAGCGCGCCCGCACGGCCAGCCTTAAAATTCAGCGCGCGGGGGCTGCCCGCAAGCCGCACCGCCGAGCGGTGGCATTCAAGCGCGCGAGCGGATCAAACCGTGGTACGCGCGCGCCGCGCCCGAACCGATTCGAGACGGAGAGGGATCAGAGATAGCGAGGAGAGAGAAAGAGGGGCAGGCGGAGAGCCGGGAGAGTTTTTACCTGCGTCGTCGGCGAGAGAGGGCGTAGGGTTTTTGCCCGCGAGCGGCGAGGGATCGGGCGGCGGGGCGAAGGATTGGGAACGACGGGCGAGGCTTCTAGGGTTTGTTTGGTTGACGCGGGTGGGGGTGGGGAGGAATTGGAAGAGAAGACGAGCGAGGCGAGCGAGACAGCCGAGGGGGAAGGGAAGGGAGGCAAGGCAGGCGAGCGCGAGCGGGCGGGGCGGGGCGGGGCGGAGCGCGAGCGGGCGGGGCGGGTTGGCCTGCGCGACTCTGGCTCTGGCCTGCGTGCTGGCTGGTGCTGCTGGTCGCTTACGTTCCGCGTGCGTGTGGTGTGTGGGTGAGACGACGCCTGCTTCTCCTTGCGACCGCGTGCGTGGATCGGGTGGAGGCGCGTCCGCGCGATCATCGCGGAGCAACGGCGTAAAAGGTTTCGGACGTTGGTAAGAGAGCCTGAGGGTAGAGATGTTGGGTTCACTTCAGCCTGCTCGATATGTGGACCTGATTTGTGGCCCAACTCTGTGACAACTGAGATCAGCCCAGCACAGAACTTTCGTTTGTGGTGAATGGCCCCAATGACACAGGCCCATATCGCATCGATCATTTCTTTCCTTTCCTTTCGATTGTTCCGTGGAATTTCTTGCGATTTCCATGAAATTGTGTCAATAAGTGATCATTAAATTGTGTCAACAGTAAGTGGTCATGTTCCAAAGGGGACGATGATCCTAAACTGCAAGAAAAAAAAAGCACGTATCCTCTTTATTTACGCAGAAATGTTACAGGACACGATGCTGCCAGGTGCCAGCGACGCCTACGTCCACACAACTCAACTGCTAGATATGAAGTACTGTATACTCATGTCTATGTACGTACATCATCGCTTAATAGTAACTTCAGTTCTTTGCTGGTACAGTGTGGTTCGTTTGTTATATAAAGAGAGGGCAACAAGAGCAAGAACTGGAAAAGCAAATGTAGTACTACGTGAGAGAGTGTGGAAACAAAATCAAAACAAAGCTAAAGCTAAAGCGCTGGAGAAAGAAAAGCAAATGATGCCTCCCACACTTCTGAAAGCAAGGAATCGATCTATATTGTGTTTTATGGCTTCGTTGCAGATCACGCCATACACTCTTCCCCCAACCTCGGCACGGAGGCGGAGTTATTCGGGTGTTGCCGCTCTCAGTCTCAGTTGAGCAATGGCACCGTCGCGTCACTGGCACCTACTGGCCGCGCTGCTCGCAGTGTGCGCGTGCGCGCCGGCCGCCGCCGCCAACGTGCCCATCACGACGTGCCGGTCGTTCTGCGGCAACATCACGGTGGACTACCCGTTGGCGCTGCGTCCGGGTTGCGGCCACGCGGGGCTCCGCGACCTGCTCTTCTGCGTCAACGGCGCGCTGATGCTTCACCTCCCGTCGGGCTCGTACCGCGTCATGGATGTGGACTACGCGTACCGGACGCTCACGCTTCACGACCCGGCCATGTCCGACTGCCGCGCGCTGGACCGGTCGGCCGCGGGGCGCGGGAACGGGTTCGTGGTGGAGCCGTGGCGTGAGCCGTACCTGGTGCCCGACCCGGACAACGCGTTCCTCCTCCTCGGCTGCCGCGCCGGCTCGCCGCTCTTCCAGGGCTTCCCCGACCGCCACCTCCCCTGCCGGAACGTGTCCGGGATGGGCTGCGAAGACTACTACGCCTGCCCCGCGTGGGACGACTACTACGGCCGGCGGGACGGGGACGGGGACCGGGACGCGGGCGCGGGCGCGCCGCCCGAGTGCTGCGCGCTGCCGTGGGCCGCCGTCAGGGCGGTGAACGTGAGTCGGCTCGAGTGCGAGGGGTACAGCAGCGCGTACAGCCTTGCGCCCGTGCGCGCGGCGGGCGGGGCCACCGGGTGGGCGTACGGCATCCGGGTCGGGTGGGCGCTGCCGGAGGCCAACCGCGGGTTCTGCGGCGCGTGCCGCGCCACGGGCGGGGCGTGCGGACACGACGTGGAGAGCCACGCCGACCTGTGCCTCTGCGGGGACTGGAACTCCACATCTAACTGCGATTCGTCGCCGGACGCCGCTCGGTCGGGTGCCCCTTGGACGCGCGCTGGCGCCGCCGCTCTTTGCTGGACCGTCCTCGCCGCAGGTAAACATTGTTTTTAACACGTGCGCTGTCATGCTGTTTGGTTCTCGCCATCACCTGCTGACAATGATGCTTCCGATTCATCTTTTGGTGCAGGATGGACGTCGCTATGGTGGTACGCGTCGATATGAAACCGGTGATGATGTACGCTTCATGTTTGATCAATGGCTGGTGTACTCGGTTTTCTTTTTCACTTCTGCGGGTAGTTAGTAATTTGAAGTTTGATTTACTAATTTGAACGAGAGGTGCGTTACGCTGTTTGTAGCGTTTACATGCTCCATTTTTCTCTTGGGAGGAAGGGTGTTTAAAGTGCACTCACTTTAGAATACTGTACAAGTTACATTCAGATATGCCGACGGGTGAAGATCACACAGCGAGAACATAATCTTCTTCATCGGCCGGATCTTTCTTGTGATTTTGCCCACATAAAAATATCGCTAAATGTCTTTCCATTCTCAATGTGATATTTGCTCGTTCTCGGTTACCTCGGTCACATTTAAGAACAATGAAAATGTGTGTATGGAGCATTTTTTTTGGGTAAGACTAGAATAATTTAGAACTGAATCTGGAAAATTAGTTTTTAGGTCACTAAAAACTTTTGTATATTTCTTGCTAACAATATATGGAACGAATGTTTTAACTTGATGTGAAACATTTGATATATAAATTATAACTTGTAATTTTATATACTGAATCTAAATTTTCAAATAAGATGAATGATTGAAAGTAAATATGGACAGAGTAATATATTGTGATTTGTGAAACATATTCTTCGCGTGTAAGAAATGTTACTGACGGTCCAAAGAGAAGCCATCCGATCTGTTACTGGATAAAAAAGATCAAATGGCTGCATGTCCGGCCAAATACTTTTGCTTCCAGACTAAGTAATGACACTGATATTTTCATATATATATATAATACATATGTAATTTCATGGACGCGCAGGTTACCAAGACGAGTCAAACTGCTGATGGCCTTGATCATGTTACTAGTATAATCCCGCCGTCACATTTTGTGTGACGTTCAGACATCTACGTATCCCATTCAATGAAATAATGTCCGGCTGTCAAGTGTCAAACAAATATTCAAACATTTCACATTTAAACTTCTTGATGTGATCCCTGTGGTCTCAAGTTTAACATGATTTCGTATACTAACAATAACAATGAGTGATTCTTCGCAAAGAAAAAACAATGAGTGATTAATTTGAGATATTTTTTTCTAGTATTTGCCATATTAATACCGACTCACGCTGCCACGCTGGGTCTCCTCAATTATTCTATTCGCAACCCAATCTGTAGTTTCTCGTAGAGAAGGAGGGTGTAAACGGAAAAGAGAGAAGGATGCTGCCTCAGCTCCTGGACGGCTCGACCGGGTAAAAGTCCGTGTCCTCCCCCGCGTTACGGGGCAGTGGGGCACCTCCTCAGCTCCTCTCCCCTGATATCTCTCTCTCCCCTTAGCGCGATCAGAGGGAAATCCCAAACCCTAACCCAGCCGACGTGGGAGCTCGGTTCAGTGGTCCTGTTCGGATCCTCAATCCTCGGCCTGTAGCGTTCCTAGATGGGCAATCAGAAGGAGGTCTTCCGCTCCCTCCAGGAACTATTCCCTCAGGTACGATTGATTTTTTGGCCCCCCGTGTCCCCATACAGCTATTGTGATTTTGTGTGTAGGAGGAGGGAAAAGAAGTAGGTTTGGTGATTTTTTTTTTTTTTGTTATTGAGGCGATGTAGCCTACAGTAGGGTAACTAGGGCGGCGAACATGTTCAATTCATGTCGGATTTTTGAGTTGCTATTTGCGGTGCGCTTTGATGCAATTTCACTATGCAGTGAAGAAATTCTACACTTCTCTGTGAAAATATCGGTTAGATTTAGATGCATCGGGGAAATTTTGGTGGACGTGTGTCGTTACGTTTCTGTGGAAATATTTTACTCTCTGTGGCTGTCTTCAGGGTGTCAAAGTTGTTTTACACCTCTTTTTTGCAGGTTGACCATCGTATACTGAAGGCTATCGCCATTGAGCACAGCAAAGATGTCGATTCTGCAGTTGTTACAGTCCTTGACGAAGTGATGCCTTCTATGACTGATTCAACGGGAGCTTTGTCTGATCATCATGAACCCATGTCATTTACGGCTGGTTCTGCCTTAAATTTGTTTGCTAACAGCACACATGAAGTGGGAAGTTCGTCATCTGCTGGTGAGTATGAAGACTAAGCCAATTCATCCATGATCTGTTTTGCTTTTGCATATTATCTGTTTGCACTATTAAAATAAATGTGTTAAAGATATCTTACTCTGCCCCACCTTAATATTTTTAACTGCTATATCTGATTAGGGTAATATAAGATCCCAAAAACCAATTCACGATCTTTCTTCCATTTGGCTCAGTTACTGGTATCATTGGTCAACATTTAATAACCATATTATGCATGTGAGTTATAACATTTCATATTCTTGGGGTTAAGTTCTATGTTGGAACATCTATTAATTTTTTCTTTCGGCAACAACTCTATTCTTAATATTCGTTTCTATTCTTTGTTGAATCAAGGATATTTTTCTCTATGATCATGTTGTCATCTATTGCCTTTCCTATCTTTCAACGTTATGCTAATGTTTAGGCTGTTACCGTATATCAGGACATGATACACATGTTGATGAGATCGATGGAAGTGATCGTTCTGCACATCACACATCTTCTGTGGATGTAGAAACTAGTACGCTAGAAAGCGTGAACAACAAATCATATGTGGGAGGACCACAGATGTCATCTGAACATGTTCATGTTCCCAATTTCGACGTGGTATATGCAAATATCAGTGCCAAGAGAGAGTTGGCCAACTCAGATAACAAAGCTGGATATGATGGATATTTATCGAGTAAATGTCTTTCTCCATCATCAGTTGGGGCAAATGGTGGTGACAACATAAATATTGAAACTCCACAACTTAAGCAAGATTCTGATAACATAGTTACAGATATGGATTGCATTCCTCAGAACAATTCATTTAAATCTTTTAATGGTTATGTGGACGTGGCCCTACTTGATGGCGAGGCTGCATTCTTGTCTTCTCTTGGGTTTAGTGGATTTGAAGAACTGAAGGATACAAGCAATACTGACACTGGCTATGATGCGCATCCTTCAGGGGATGTCGTTGAAGATGGTGACATTCTCTTGTCTTCCAAAACAGACATGCTTCCTGATCTTAATTTGAATCACTTTCCTTCTACGGCTTCAACTCATTCAAGTCATTCTGTTAGTATTGAGTCTCTTGTGGACTCCATTGCTGATGCCAGAAGCAATAAGGTACTAGTATATTTTAAGTAGCTCTGCAGTGGCCTTTTTGGAACAACTTTAGCTGTTATCTTTTTATGTGCATTGATTTGCTAGGGATTTCATGGGTGTTCACACACATAAAGTGAGCAGAGCACCTTTTTTTTTTTGAATCATTTGTCGATCTTATGGCTGGCGTACTTAGGTGCATAAAAGGAGGTTTAGACTATTTTGGTTTATTATCATGACAATCAATACTTGATAGTGAGTATTTTGACCAAAAAAAGGCAGATAAGCGTTTAGTCAATTGCCAACAGAGCTAAAACAAGGCCTCGAAAATCACCATGTTCATTAGAGGGCTTAGGTATTTTGGTTTTACCAAAGTACACAAAGTAACATTAAATGAACAGATGCAGTTGTTGAACTGGAATGCAGGTACTGACATGGCTGAATTCAATATTTTTGCCATTATCACACATTGTATACTTGACAAACCATGGGATGTGTAGCTATGCTAGTGTGTGTAGCTTCTTTTAACCTCAGGATGTCAACTGGGTAATTGATCAAAATGTTAAGTTGGTTCATTAGATTGCTGTACGGCCTGGGAGCCACTTAAAGCCATCCTGGCTGACTTACCCGAAGCAATATTCTCAATGTTTCTTGTAACTGTACAAGAAACTGAATCAACCATGAGTTTCATTCACTTTACTGATATTTCCTCTAGTTTAAGCATTTCTTGTTAGTTTAAGCTATATCTACTGTATTTATTTATCATAGGATCATAGGGTTAAAACAAACCATTGTGTGCTTCAACGCTGATTGACAGATTATTGTTGATGTTGGTGACTCATTCTTGTATGTCACATGATGCAGAATGATCTGTTACCTTCTCTAGAGATGGTTACAAAAATGATAGAGGATGTAGAGCTTCTTGAAAAAAAGGCTACATTAGCCAAGCATGAATCATCTGTTGCTGGGAAAAACACTTTGACAAAAGTTGAGGAGCTAAAAGAAATGTTGACCCATGCAAAGGAAGCAAATGATATGGTTTCTCCCTTGTTTCTTGACCTGATGTTTAATAAATCCTCTTGATTTTTCTATTCCTGAGTTCAAAGGATACCTGATAATTTTCTATATGCAGCATGCTGGTGAGGTTTGTGGCGAGAAATCTATTTTAACTACAGAGGCACGAGAGCTTCAATCTCGACTTCAAAGACTTTCAGATGAGAGAAGTAGATATTTGGTGGTAATTGAAGAGGTATATTGTTTCGTTCATACTAGCATTATGGTCTGTCCCGAAAAAAAGGCAGGATGATGAAGGAATACTGCCATATAATTTACAGTTCACAATAGTGCATGAGTTTATATTCTTTAATGTTTGATGACAATTTATTCTGACCTTGGTATCAGTTGTGGAATTGATTGGGGGGGGGGGGGGTGCGAATTAACCTGATCAGATGAATTTCCCAAAAACCATCGTTGTGGGAAATTCCTTACATGTCATTGCAATTTTGCTCAATTCCTTATTTACCATCGTATCTCAGCTGACATGTGAGGCTTCACATGTGGGTCAGGATGACAAATATGGTATTGAGCAAAATTACAATGGCAATGAAATGATTTTTGTAGGTTATGTTGAAATGAAGCTAAATATGACTTTACCTCTGTATAGATACGCCAAACTCTAGATGAAAGATTGGTTGCTGCACGACAAGAAATTGCAGCTGCTGAGAAGGAGAAGGTAGAAAAAGAGGCTGCTGCTCAAGCATTACTTGATGAACAAGAAAAGATGATGAATTCTATTGTTGAAGAATCAAGAAGATTGCAGAAGGAACAAGAGGATAATATGAAGGTATATGTTTTTTATTGGATAATTTTCTTTGTTCATATTTTAATTTTGACACTCCCCTTTTTACATCTGATATTAACTATTTACTATGTAATTGAAATGTTGTGCGGATGCCCTGTGGTGTCCATACACATTTTGTCTTTCCCACTGATAAAACAACAGACAACATAATGAATTAAGCTTTGATTATTTACTGATCATCTATTTATATTGTTTGACCTGACAGTTGAAGGAATTCTTGGTTGAGAGGGGTCGAATTGTTGATATGCTACAGTAAGTTTTCATTTCATCTTAGCTATTTCAGCATTGCTAAGCTGTCTAAGTTGGTAGTACAGTTTGGGATTGGAGCATTTTCTCACTTTTCATCTGCTAAAGTCACTCATTAAGAGCCGAAATTAAAAATTCTTTTGCAACACTATTTTTATTATTTTCTGGTGTAGAGTCCTAGTACAATATTTGTAGTCGTGTTTTATCTGCAAATTTACAAAAACTTCTACATATATATATTTTTTTAAAAGAAAAAAAAGGTGTTTGTGGGCTGCTTAGGTAAACAATCCTTTTTTTCTTGCGCAGAGGTGAGATGGCTGTGATCTGTGAGGATGTTTTGCTGCTTAAGCAAGTGGTGGATGAGCGCCTGTCATTGAGCAAGCTGCAGCGTTCAACAATGTCAAGCCTGTCCTCTTCGTTTCATTCGTCGCTTCACAAGAGTGGAAATTCTTCAGATAGGACTATTGAAGCAGTAGAGTCTACAGATAAGCACACTATCGCTGTAGCTGCAAGTCCTCTGGACGAAGATCTGGATGGCAATGATAGAACAGTGGAAGTGTCTGGTGGCAGCAGCACAGAAGTTAGGGACACTTCCAAGCGACAAGACTCCAACGAGGAGGGCTGGGATTTCGTGGACGATGTGCAAGAGTAGCTGGATGGATCACCAGAGGGTAGGATGGATAGAAATTATAATTATGATCAATAAACTTTGTTATCTAATTTGGTGGGTTTCATATGAATCTTGGATTTATCTTGAATAGCCATTTGGCTTATTAGGTTAGGCCAATGGTCTAACGAAGTCACTATATAGGATTATGTTTCCTCTAGGATTATCCCAGATGAGTGCACATATAGCTCGAAATGATTATTGTGTAAATGAAGTTGAGCTTATTAGCATACTAATTTCTTTTGTTGACTCCTGGACAACGGGCCTCCCTAAGCACGGGCAGCACAAAGATCTAGCAAGAAAGAGAGCAGCAGCTTGCTCTCTGTAGAGCTCCAAACTATGCGCTATTTGGGATGTTTGGGATTTTTGTCTTGGAACTTTGAAGGGAAAAATATGCGCTACTTGAGGCTCGAACCCACGACAGCATGAGCTCATGCTATTGTATTGAGCGGTGGGCCAGTGGGCATGCTTTCGATCCCATATGTCAGAGCTTTCTTTTTTGCCCAATTTGAAACTAATAATTTATTAATGACCTCTCAAGATGTCTATTTATAAGATATAGTCTCTTTTGTTCATGCTAATTCATTTGAATTATACATCTACACAGTTTGTCAAGTTGACTGACGTGACCCAATGATACGTAGAAGAGACTTGTTTATTAGACGTGGTACTGAGTTACGTTAAATTGCTTGATTTGATTCAAATGGATCAAATTATGAAATAGTGATCTAGAGGAGTTATCAATATTAGTTTTAAAGGGTCAGAATGTAAAAACAATCCATATCTATGTCGGGTGATGATGGGCAACCAAATGATCACCATCACCAATCCCAAATTTTAAGTAGAGTAAACTTTGCTTCCCTTATTTGATACAATATTGAGCTAATTTTTTGATTCCTTATTTATCACTTATTATGTGATCTTCATATCACATTATGCACTGCAACAAAATTTAAGGGATAATTATATGCCGTTGGAAATGTACTTGATTCCTTTTCTGCCATGGAAGAATTTGAACTTCATTTGCTAACAAACAAAATTTTGTTCCCTCTTGTGCCACTATTATTTGTTTTAGTATTAAAATGAGTTACCAAAAGTTATTAGGTGAATGGACTATCATAACTTAAAACATGAATAAACTTTGTTGCAAATTGAGCTTGTCTTAGATGGTTATATCTTTTATAGTAGAACCAACTCATTTGGATTTAAATTTTATTTATTAAAATAGGTGTTATATTTTTATAGATATTTATTTTTTTAGTGGTGGCGACGTTCCGTCGATAACAAAACGGTTGTGATGACTTCTTGATAGGAACAACGGATCTAGTTAAATGTACATAAGTGTGTTCGTATATGAGTTTTGTTTTTAGAGACATAGAGCATGAGTTACTAGTACTGTTATGTATGAATGTCTGTGTATATGTTTCTCATAAAAAAAAAAGAGTACGCGTTTTGTTGTATGACGCCGACTCAGCAGAGCACACCGGCGAAGGCGAAAAAACCGGGTTGTCTGGTTCTAGAATAGAAAGACGCCACGACGCAACGCAACGATAACACGCTTTGGTTCGGCTTCGGCCCCGATCCCGCAACGCGGACCCGGAACCGGGAAGCTGACAAACCGCCCGATCCAAGGCACTGACGGCTCCGATCGGATCACACGTTGCTGTCCCCTCCACGCCAACCTGTCCCCACCAGCCCCCCGGCTCGCTTTCCCCACTCCTTCTCGAAGCGGAAAAAAAGCGAGAGCCGCAGCAGCCACAAACGCCTCACGCCGACGCGAACCAACCGGCTAGTAAAGCTCGCAGCTAGTAGTATTGTAGCTCGGGATCAGAGAGCTCTCGCTGTCGTTGCTACGATGCTTCGCGGCACCGTCGTAGCCGCCGCCCTGCTCCTCGCAGCCGCCGCGGTGGTGGATGTCCCCTGTGCCGCTGGGTTCCATCTCGGGGGCGACGAGAGCGGCCTCGTGCGGGGCGTGCTCGCCGCGCTCCGCGAGAAGGCCGAGGCCGAGGAGGCCGCGCGATTCGCCGTCGCCCAGCACAACAGGAACCAGGTGGGTTCCTCCCCTCCCCTTTCGAGCTCAATTGCATCTTTGTGAACTATTAGTACTGTATATGGGTGATGAGTAGACTGCACCGTGACGCAATTAGGTCAATGGACCTCCTCTGTTCAGGGGGTCTATGAATTCGTGAAGGTGCTTAAAGCGCATCAACTTGCAAGAGCGTTTAACCTTAGGTCCGGCCAAAGCAAATTTTTACTGTACTCTAGTAGATTTGCTGAAACCATGTTTTGAGATCTGATTGTTGAGTTCCCTGGTTCCTTGAACTTGAGGGGAATATATGAAAGTTTCTGCTTATTTCTTGTTAATACCTAGGTGGAATTGAATTTTGAATTTGAGGTGCTAGTCTATAAACTGGAGGTGTTTCCTCAATATCGTCAAGTTGATTTCTTCACATTGTGCAGGGTACTGCTTTGGAGTTTAAACGGGTGCTGAGATCGAAGCGGCAGGTGGTGACTGGGACCCTGCACGACCTGATACTGGAGGCGGTTGATGCCGGGAAGAAGAGTCTGTACAGCGCAAAGGTTTGGGTGAAACCATGGGAAGATTTCAAGTCAGTTGTTGAGTTCCGTCAAGTTGAAGACTCAGAGTCCAAGTCTTCTATTGCTTCTGATGGTAACTCTGAGCAAGGTATTATTGGTGTCGGATGTTTGGGTACATCTTTGTATGCGGTCGCTCGAATGTATTGTACATGGATAAATATTTTGCCCTCTTACACAAAATTTTAAAATTTTCAGCTAGTGCTGAGCTCTCTATTCCAGCACAATTGGTACGGGAGGCTCGCCTGAACACTGTTGAGAATGGACTCTCCAGCGACTTCTCATCTGCCTCTTAGGTACACTGCCATCTCCTTTCATATTCCTGCTGTTATCCGACCTATGAATATGCGAAGGGTAGTCTGTCAGTGCATTTTACTGGATTCGTTGCTCATCAATTGCTTGTATTTGATAATTTACTGCCTGGGTCCGTCCTATATCAGTATATCCCGATGCAGGCCAGTCATTTTATTTGCAAGTATTCAAACCTAGATATTTCGACATATGAAGAGCATTTGATTCGCATAATAGAAAAGAAGTTGAAGCTCATTGGAAGTTGGAACTGATGCTGTTTTGGTCATGCTTGGGTCTCCTAGTTTCTTGTGAACGTCATGCTTCAATACGTTATGGAAATTGATTTCGAATTATATTTGGCTTTGGAGTTGCTTTATTTTTTCCTTGATTATAGTAGAAACTGGGAAGATCTAGTGATTATTCTTTCAACCTCACATGCTTAGCTCCTAGGATCCAGTTTTGTGCTGTGTGTATATCTTTGGTTTTATGCATCTACTGATATATGTGCTTCTGTTCTGTTGATTTTTCTGATGGGTGCAGCAGACAACTCAAATGACTTGTTGTTGGAGCACTTAATATGCCTTCTGACATTGATCGTGTCGTTGGTTGCTCTACAAACATTATGGGAGCTTGCTAAAAAACATATATACTATGAGAGATGGATTTTAAATAAAGGCAATCATGTATATATTGATTTAGGAATTTCTTGCTCAATAAGTTGTAAACTTGTCTGGACCTCACTAACTGGCATACAATTATTCCAATAAGGTGTATTTTTTTTTTTCTGCAAGCTTACATGTAGTGTTAGGACGTGACATGAGTGAGTTCCTTGTCTACATTCTTTTTATACTCAAGGAAAATATATATTGATAGTATGCTACTATTAGTATGAGGCATACATGTCCCACGATATCTTTTTACCGACTTTATAAAATTCTCTCCTGCATACAAGGACCACCTATGGCATTATTTTTATTTCTTGAGCTCTTTTATGCACCATTTGGTGCACACAATGCGATTGAGCACTTATGACCCTTGTCGTTTCCAGACATATTTTTGGTGTGACCGTGGCTTCCAGGAGAGGATGGAAGGTGGACCTGGCAATGGTTACCTATGTGCAAAGTTTTAATTTGTACTGGAATGATACTGTAGATGATACTAGCTCGCTATGAAGTTGAAATGCTTGGACTCCGGGCGTGACTATGGCTCTGTTTGGGACAGCGTTATTCTCAAGCGCTTTCATTGGAAGTTAATTTCTTATCATAGCAGCTGCATAGAGAATTTCACTGAAAAAAATCTTGCCGTTTGGTACTCCGCTTTTATCTTCTTCCTTAACTCCCTCATCTCAACCTGTGTCCATGGCTCCGAGTAGCAAAGCCTGAGAGAGGCGAGCGAGGCCAGCAAACGGCGCGCGTAACTCGTCAGGGAAGCAGCATCAGAGGCGGAGCATTTACGGCGGTGGCGAGGCAAGCGAGACAACGACGGCGGCCATCAAACAAGGAGCTCCGGCAGCGTGTGGTGAGGCGACGGCTACAGGGAGCTTGGGACTTGCCATGCGATGTCCTCAATCGTGCTTTTTGGTTGCTACCGGCGTCGGCGACCGTCGGAGCTGCGCGTCGCCCGCCTGGGGCCGTAGCCGTCTCGTCGGAGCCGCGCGCTGTCTGGACCGTCGGTGGAGTCTTGCATCGTCCGCTGGCAACCGCGCAGAGCTGACGTTGGTAGCCGTTGCCGTCGCCTTTTGCTCGCGCAGATGCGGGAAGCGAGGCACGGTTCTAAAAAGCTGCCTCTCAACCGCTTCCGCGTCCTAGTTGTTTTTGGTGTGTGGAAAGAAATCGTTCTCATAAGAAGCAATGCCAGAGTCGACGCGTTTGGAGATGCTCGGACGATTAATTTCAATAAAAACCGTAGGAAGCAGTTCCAAACGAGGCCTATGTATACTGCCTTTGATATTTGGGAACATGGCGTATAGTTCATGTTGTTCATTTCTCGTCTGTCAATATAAAGCTTTCTATGGTAGTACTAGAATTTTAGTTCTTAACTGTTGTTTATATGTTGATTTTTCTACTTACACAGCGTTGTTGGAATGAATTAAGGTTTGTTATGCCATCTACTTCCGATCTTAGATACAGTATATAAGTACTAAACAAGCCATGAACGATGTAACAAGGGTCTGTTTGGATTTGGCTAACTAATTGTTAACGCAAACAATGTCTGAGTAGTTATTAGTACTTGGATCCAAACAGTGCTTAAGTAGAGAAAAAGTTCCACAAATGCACCGTGTTGCAATGCAAGCAAGTCCTCAGACATTGTTTCTGTTAACCGACCATTTTCGATTTGTTGCGTTCAAACTTGAAAAAGTTCAAACCAACACAATATAGGCCGCGGAATCCCACAGGCCGCACATAGCCGCCGCCTAGCCTAGAATCAAATCTATAGCCGTTATTATCAATCACGGCCAGCAAAACAGGCGAGAAGAGCGCCCCGTTTTCAAACCGTCCCACTCCCACTCCCACCTCGTTGGCAACAAGCGTTCTTTCCATTCCATCCTTCCCTTCGCTCCCCTTCTCCCGCTCCACCCTTTTCAAATCAAATCCTTCCTTCCCCACCTTCCGCAACTCTATAAACCCTAGGCGAGGAGGGGACTGCGCGCACTCCACGCCGGATCGCCTCCACCGCCCCGCTTCCAATGGCGACCCTGCCGTTGCCGCCGCCGAGGCGCGTCTCCTGCGGCTACCTCCTCCAGGAACTGCAGGTGCGATCCCGCGACGCGATGCGTCATTCTGTGGACGCGATATGGGTTGTTTTGTCTGGGGGTGTATGGGTCGGCTGGATCTCGGGTTTCGTGTTCTTGGACGGCAATTGCGGCTGCGGTGGTTCTTTGCGGGTAAGGAAGAACGGATTTGGGTTTTTGCCGGAAATGGATGTTCGGTTGCCGTTGAAGCGTGTGAATCTTGTGGGATCGGGTTCTGATTCTTGCGATTCTCAATGCTGATTTCTCGAAGACTTGTTGGGAACCTGGAATCGGGCGTCGATTGCGTTTCTTTGATTGGTATTGCATGCCTCTCTGTTGAATTTTGCTGTTAATGGTCTGATGTTAGGATGAGATCGTCGAGCTCTTGGTGTGTTAGTATTTTCTGGGACCTTTTGGGTATCAATTTTGGTGAAGTTTCTCATCTGCCATTGTGATCATGGCTAAGAATCGTTAGACTTGTTTCTTCACGCACTGCGTTCGGCGGCTTTAAATGCATATCCTGTTCTCATTTTTTGGTATGACCCTGAACATCGCTACTATGGAATCAGGAATTGTGGGGCGAGATCGGCCAGGACGAAATGGAAAGAGATAGAATGATACTGCAACTTGAGGAGGATTGCCTCAATGTTTACAGGAAGAAAGTGGACCAAACTAGGAAGCAAAAGGCAGATTTACTTGAGGCGCTGTCCGTTGGTGAAGCTGATATCAAGAAAATTCTTTCTGCTCTTGGGGAGTGTGATTCCTTTTCAAGGGTAAGTTTCTCTTTCACTCTTCGTTCCATGTAGCATTGTCTTATTCGATATTCTAACCTTTCCTCGTATACTTTCAGGCAGAGAAGCTTGGGGGCACATTGATGCAACAACTTTCCAAGATAGAGCCAGTCCTGAAAGATTTGAGACAGAGGAGGGATGAGCGAATAGAAGAGTTCAGGGCGGTTCAGCTGCAGATAGATCGTTTACAAGCAGAATTTTCAGGATCCATTGATCATGGGGATCCTGCGGCTCCCTTGGTAGATGAGAATAACCTATCGTTGAATTGGCTAGGAGAATTGAAGGAGAAGCTAAATGAGCTGCAGCTGGAAAAGGTTACACAGCAGCTCCAGAGATATGATTTTCAATTTTTCATTGCCCGGGGTATCATGCTGATCTTTTTTTTTTTTAATATTCAGAATCTCCGGCTGGAAAAAATTGACTCCCAGATCAAATGCGTTAGTGATATGTGCAACATGATGTCTGTTGATCTTAAGAAGGCATTATATGATGTTCATCCCAGTTATGCTGAACTGGGAAGAAGCAAATTAATCAGCATTAGCAACACCACACTAGAGAGGCTTGCAGGAAAAGTTCATGCATTAAACCAAGAAAAGAAACAGAGTCTCCGGAAGGTATATTTTATTTGCTAAACATTTCACTTCTTTGTTACTGCCATGTTTTTCCTTTTTACTTCCTCTTTCTAACTAGAAGGAGTAAATTTCATATAATGTTGGAGAAATGTATCTCAGACATTGACATCACTATTGAGAGCCCCCTCACGTTTTGCACTGAAAATGGACACTATCAGGATGGTTTACATACATATTCCTATCATGCTTGTGTATCATTACATTTTTCTTATCCACAGAATCTTACTCCTGCTGTTACCAATGTGAGTTGTCTTTAAAAAATAAAATAAAAATGCATGCCAAAACATTTAGAAATAATTTTAATTTTGATAGCAGTATTTAAGTTTGTTGAATCTTATTTCTTCTGTCTAAATATCACATCAGTCATCAGAAGAGTAATACTTATATTTTGTTAAGTACTAACCAGTTATTACTTATTACCGCTGCATTTGCTAATGAATATTTTTTTTTATCTTTTCCTATTTCCTACTTGAATCTATGTAGCTTGTTTCATGTGCTAGTAATACATGTTCCTTTTGGTTCATAAACCCTATCCACATGTTTCCATAATCATTATTTTGTATGTATTTCTTAATGAAAGGATATATTATACTGTGAATATTGGTAGCACACTCTAAATTTGCACTCTCTAATGCAGCTCCAAGATCTTGGTAGCACACTTATTGAGCTGTGGAACCTCATGGACACACCAATTGATGAACAGAGATGCTTTGACCATGTTACTTCCCTGATTAAACTTTCACCAAATACAGTGATGGCAGAAGGATGCCTTGCATATGACCTTATCAATAAGGTTATCTTTCCTTTTGTCCCTTCTTTTTTTCCTTTCGTATTCTCATTTATTATGTCAATGCTTACATACACAAAATGTTACAAGGATTTTCTTCTTTATTCTTCTATAGGTAGAGATTGAGGTTAAAAGGTTGAATCATTTGAAGGCCTGCAAGATGAAGGAGCTAGTATTCAAGAAAATGAGTGAGCTTGAGGAAATATACAGAAATGCGCACATGAATATTGACAGTGATTCTGAGCATCGGGTTCTCAACGATCTCATCGATTCTGGTTCACTTCTTTCTTTCATTTAATAATGAAATATTGTTGCTAATCTTAGTGGACACATATCTATCCGATCTTCATATTATATCTGGTGCGTAAAATTTGTTTGGATGTTATTGATAGTGATTCTTAGCCTCAGGTTCTCAATGATGTCACCGATCTGGTTCACTCCTTTCTTTCATTTCATAATGAAATATTGTTACTGATGTTAATGGACACAATTCTATACTGTGCTATACTGATCTTGATGTTACACCTGGTGCTTAAAATGTGTTTGGATGTTTTTACTTGTCTCCACTAGCTCTATCTATAGGTCTTACAAACTTAATGCAGTGATTTTAGATTCTGTAAGTACCTTAAATTTGGCTGCTCTCTACTGGAATCCATGGTGGTATCTAACTTTTGATTTGACACATCTTCATATCAGGACAGCAAAATGTCCTATGTAAAATCAGAAGGGCATGGGGGATCCGGCTCAAATCTTGTTGTTGCTACCTATTCTTTTTCTTTTTCTCTCGAAAATGCTGGAGATTTGCGCATCTTTATATTTAAGAGGAGAGAGAATCATACACCCAGTCCCGTACATCCTCAGAAAATACAGAACACCACTCACCAAGCTATTACAAGCAAAAAAGAAAACACACTATGCACGACCCTACTAGGAAGCGAGTCAACCTACACCCCCTATCTGACCAGGTTGAAGTTCCTGAAACTTTTTTGCTCTGGCCAGAAATCACCACTGAGCTTCATCTCTACAATCTTGTAAGGCTTGTTGAAGACAAGGGGAGATTCCATCAAAGACACCACCACTAAGCTTCATCTCTACATCTGTTACGGTGCTTCTATAGAGTCCATGCACCCAAGATGATCAGGCTGTTGATCCCTTTCCTTCTATTCTTACCCACCCTGCTTGCAACCTTATGCCACCAATCTGCAAGCTCTTTTCACATCGCCTCGGTGCCACCCCTTGTAGGTTGAAGGAAGAGAGGACAGAGAGCCAAAACTGCCTTGCAAAAACACAAGTAGTTAGAATATGCTGGACATTATCCTCCTCTTGATCACAAAAAAGGCATCGGGCAGGGTGTAGCAAATTTCTCTTTGCCACTCTACCTGAGTCCTCTTTGCTATCTGTTCTGACCAAAATGAGCTAACAACTTTGTGCAATTGCCTAATTATTCGAACACTTGTATCATGGCTGGTGAGCTTCATTATTCAGTTTACTGGAACCTGTAGATTGTAACTTTTGATAAAAGGATGAACAATGCAAAAACCACTTCATGAGTACATTGGCCATCAGTTTCCTATCGTCTTCCAGCATTGTAGTATCTGAGTACAATTGCCCATTTCCACCTTTGCTCCACAGTTTTGGTGTTCTGTTCTTAACTCTACATCCTTATTCTCAGTGTATCCAACAACTTTAATGTAATTTCTACTTAACAGCATTGTAATTGTTGTTTGTTCCCCATGGGTTCTATGACTGTACTGTGTTCCATTTGGTTGATTCAATATTTTACGATACAAACCTTTGATTTGTAGGTACAGTTGATCTCTCAGAGTTGCTTACAGGTATGGATAATCGGATCATTGAGGCAAGAGAACTTGCTCGAAGCAGAAAGGACATTTTGGAAAAGGTTGAGAAATGGACATTGGCGCGTGCTGAGGAGACTTGGCTTGATGAATATGAGAGGGTACCTATTTTGTTTCATAACATCTAAGTCATAGATGCTCATCAAAGATATTATTTCATTTGCATCAACAGTAAGTACTACTATGCTACGTGTTGTGCACCAACACCTACCTTGATTTCCATTCCAGGATCAGAACCGCTATACTGCTGGTCGAGGAGGTCACAAGAATTTGAAACGCGCGGAGAAAGCAAGGATGTTGGTCAGCAAAATTCCATGTAAGTTGCTTGTTTGTTCTTGAAACGTTAGTATCTACAAGAGTTGAATGAACCCATATATCAGAACAGGCCTTATCTGTACTTTGTATCAGAAGGCTGTATTATCCTTTCTTTATCACCACATATAGCAACCACTTGATCATCATGCAGATATAAAATTATTGATGGGGGAATTATGAGTTAATGGAAGACCTGCTTCTTTAGTTAGATGAGTTTTTACTTTTTGATGTTTGATTCAATTCTTTATGAGAATATCTTTCTCTAGACTAGCATCCATTTGCCTCCTCACATACTATTCCTAAAAAACTAAGTGATTGTTCTGAAATAATGCATTTTCCCAATCAAAAGAGTTACATATTTTGAAAGTACAAATATCATCAGCCTTATGCTATCATTTTATTTATATGATTTTTTGTTGGTTATTCATGGTCAAACTGAAAAGAGTTGACATAGGAGATGGTAATAGCATAACTTCGTTATGCATTTATTTTTCCTCTAATATATGTAGTCTGGCTTCCCAAGTTGAACTTCAATCTATTTCTCACTTTACAGCTCTTCTGGAAAATTTGAATGCTAAAACTAAATCTTGGGAAAAAGAGAAGGGTATTCCATTTATGTTCGACAACGTAAGTTAAACTATTCTTCTTATGTCAAATAAAAAGGCATATTTTTGTGGAATTGTGGGTATCATTATGTTTCTTTAATATTTGGAATATTTACTTACAGATGAGGTTGTTGGATACCTTAGAAGAATACATCTCTACAAAACAGAAAAAGGAAGAGGAAAAGCGTCAATCACGGGTTGGTTTATGTTTTTGTTTTATTCCACAGTTTTGGTAACATTTTTTTTTTGTGAGGAAGTTTTGGTAACGTTTACCATTTTTTTTTGTTAACTTTCCAGGTTTTTTCTGTAAAATAATGGTTCCTTATGATTTAATTAATGACAATATGAGACAGCTTTTTTTTCTCGAAAACATAGGAGATCTGCGCATCTTTATATTTAAGAGAGAACAGAGAATCGTACACTCAGTCCCGTACATCTTAAGAAAATACAGAACACCACTCACAAGCACGAAAAGAAAACACACTATGCACAACCCTACAAGGAAGTGAATTTTAGGGTTTAGGGTTAGATGATGCTTAAAGAGTTCATTTATCTTCATATGAAGCATCCAACAACTTGATTCTTCGTGCATGCAACTCTCTTTGTGGTTTTGCCTGCTGTAAATATCAAGTGTAGTGTCTTTCAATCATTTTCAGGACCTGAAGAAACTGCAAGAACAATATGCTACAGAACAAGGTCTGTTTGGAACGAAGCCAAGCCCCATCCGCCCTCTTCCTCCAAGGAAGCCTCTTGGGCAGAGCTCGAATATAAACATTATTGGTGGGACTCCAAATAGCCGTCGTGTTTCGACCCCAATGTCACGAAAGGGAGGTCTTTCTTCTGGAAAGGTTAAGGAAGCATCCAAGGCTACAGCTACACCTGCGAACTATGTTGCCCTTCCGAAGGATGGCAGCACTAACCTATGAACTGTAATATCCGCCTTCTTTAGTTCAAGTTCTGGGTAGTCTGAATGTTGCTTGACTTTTGCTTATTTGAACTATTTAGATTAGCTGCTTGCTAATGCATGAGTTCCTTGACCTCAGTTACTCGTGAACGTTCAAATTTGGAATTTATCCTAAACAGTACATTTCTCTCTCTAGATTGAAGATTTTGAAATTCTGGTACCAACTTTTTGATGTGATAAGGGTACTGCTATACTTATGACTTGTAATTACAATCAGAGAATCTTATCTATTGTTCTGTATGTTTGATGTAAGTTAGCAATATTCTCTGTATCACATGAGTTCTGATCTGTCATGAGGAAAATATGAAGTTTGCTTGTATTTCCTAAATCTTTGCTAGTAATACTATTCCAATTAGATCACAGCAGTCCATACATAACAATGAGCATTGTAGGATAGAGAATTCTTCCATATTTATTTTTATTCATAAGCAATTTAAATTTGATAATGCTTATGTTGGAGGTTGTGTTGAATATTTTGTGTGTTATGTCAGTGTTCCTTCATACTAATTATGAAGCCTTCTCCAATATTTAAGTGGTCAGTAATGTCATGCATATGATCTCATTTAACCACACTAATGCACTATACTATACATTATATTGTGCACTGCCTTGTCACTCCATTAATTGATCCCAAAGGTAGTTTTGGTGCTGCTTGTCTCCTTGCTCCCATGTTGCTAATCCAACTGGTAAAGTTAGTGAATCTCCAGCGAGAGAATTGTGACATCATTCTGTCAAGATTTGATCCCCAAATGAGATTTATATAGTTGACATCCAAGTCGAAGTCACAAGTGTTACTTTAGTGAGCGCCATAACAGGATACAACCTTTGATTTTCAATTTTTTTAGGGAATGTACAGTAGGAGAAGCCCTTGCTGTGGTTACAACCTTGGATTTGAGAACAGTATCTGACGCTACTTATTTATTCTCCAGGTCTGATGCTGGCTGGGATTATTGCTTTATCCATTTTATGTGCTGTGATATCTCTGTTGGCTAACACAATTTATCTCTAGAATATTGTGATGTGTGCAGCGATCTTGATAGACCAATTTGGAGCTGGAAGAAATTTCTTGACTTGCAAAGCGATGCGGCTGAACTACAGCACTAGCTCTCCTAAAGATAACAGCGACGTAAATTGTTCGTTTAGTAAGCAACTGAAAGTACTTTAGAAGAAAGTAGCCATCAATGCGGTGAAAGTAAATCATGAAAGTTTGTTGATGGTCGCTGCTGGTACTTGGCAAGTTAAAATTCTTTAGTTTGGATACTTAAAAGGCATAAATTTCCAATGATTTTTTTAAGCCATAATTATAAAGTTCTGAATACTTTCTTGGCCATCTACTGAACTGTTCCTTGCTGACTTAATTCATATCAATAATAGATGGAATCGAAAGCTTGTCATTTCCATGGATGTTCTCCCAGCTACACTTTTCAACTAGAGTACTCATGCTGCAAAATATCCTGTGCTCAAATTCTTCTTCAGCTCATAGGATGGGTTACAATTCTCTAAGGGCAAACGTTGGTTTAATATTCAGGAATTTGCACTAGCATCTAAATCTCATTATGTATCATTTCTAGCTTCCAACAATGAATCTTAACAATTAACATGATTCTCTCGGCAGTTACCATTCAGCTCTTCATGTCAGCACTCTCCCCCTGTTTTTGGTACACTGTTGAGGTTATTATGTAGTGAAAACCCTATAACTTTGGTAGAGTAAATGGCAAAATTAAGAGAATATTGGCTGAGTGGGGTGGAGTCACTAAGTTTTATTTTTTTGAAAGAAATACAGCAGGGGAAGCCCTCACTGTCTTTTGGAGTCACTAATTTTGTGTTTGTGGTTTGCTTTATGGTTGCATAGTTTCTCTAGTTTTTATTTATTTATTTTTTTATTTTTTTATTTTATACTGAAGACGTTGACAGATGTAGAGTGGTAGGCCCTTATGTTTTTTCCTGCTGCCTGATCAGGAGGTAAGTGCTGGACTCTGGATTCTTCACCCCTAAACCAACTGAAACAAGCATGTTACTTGCGCGCATCTACAATTCACCTTTGCATTGTTTCTTCTGCATTTGCACGACAAATCTTGCACTAGATCTGTGTCATTCAGTTATTCAGGTTAACATTAGCTCCAAATGTGAACCTCACAAAAGCCACTGCCGTGTCTTGATAAGTACGTGGGCATGATACGCATCGCCATGCAAAATGACATCTGGAGTAGAAAGTGATGCAGAATCCACTAACATGCTAAAGAGTGACTGCTCCTTGTCAAGTATGATTGTGTACATGGTTCATGCGTCGCCACATCTAAGAATTGATATTCCCTGAGGCAATGGAAACTAGGGAGGGAACCTAGGACTAGGAGAGCTTATCATATTGATGGACAGATCCATATGCCCAGGATTAGAATGAGAATTTCTTTTGGGAGGGCTTTATGGCACCAACCAGCAACTTGCCCACTGTGTACTGGTGCAGCTGGAGTGGAGATGGCGTCTGGAATCCCTTTTCGTTGCGATTAAAGAAGATGCATGCTGATTTAGGGCTCAACACTGAATCTTTCAAGTGCTTGCTAAGTAGGACTGCATGCTTTCGGGGAATTATTCCCTCAACTCCCAGCACTACTCAATGCTGATTCTTTCGAGACTAATTAATGATGATTTGAGTCTATCCTTCCCAGTTAAGACAGGGTTCTTGGAATCACTATGCATCATGGGTGTTGCCTAGTCCACCAATAGCATATACGCATGCTAGTGGAAGCATTTGTATTTTTTCAAGGTGCAGCGGGAACAATACATTACTCATGAATACTGATAAACCATATTATATTATGGCTATGTGACAATCGCCGCATCAATATGATACATCATGAAACCGCACATTGATTGCATTTTTTATATATAAAATAGAAAAGTGATGCTGTAGATAAATAAGATTTGCTTTTGGGTGTGCTAAGTTCTTGCGTTTCCAGAGTTACTGAAGTGCTGTGCTTTTGCCTCCAGCCATTCAGATGAGAGCTCGACGACTATGATTTGATCCTCTTGCCCATAAGAAATGGGAGAGAAAATTAAAATAAGCACAGGATAAATGAGAGAGATGATCTAACAGTTTCATTTTTTGGAAAAAGAAAAAGACTTCAATGATCCAACACTTTGCTGAACCTTGATTGGATGAGGAAGTATATCTGCATGTCATAATTAACTGAAGATTTGTACTCTACGGTGCTACAAGACACGTCGTAGGCAGAAGCTGAATTCTCCAGATTAAACTGACAGCATCTGCTCAGCATGCAGGAGAGGATACAAAACTCTCCCTCATTGCATCCTCATCTTCCATGATTTTTTTTTTTTTTTTTTTTTTTTTTTGCGAAGGAATCCATGATTGGTACTGGATTACTCCTACTACCCCCATTATATTGCTTACAGCACCATACAACCCCAACCCACACCAAGCTTGGGGAGCCAACAAAAGGGACAACTAAAGTGGGGTGAAATGACGCAAGATAGATGCACAGATTCTTTGTAGCTGGATCAGGCCTCATCTATGCCCTGCATCCGGGCCTCTTCCACGGGGACGGTGACTACTGCCGCTGCGGAACGCCCGTGCGCCACCACCGTCTTGGCGTTGACTTGGGCCTTTTCCAGCTGCACCTCATCCATCTCTACGATCTCCATGATGCTGCCGTTGCCGCCGTCGATGGCCTTGATCGCCACGGGGATTTCCATGGCCTCGTCCTCCTTCTTCTCGAGGCTCTCTTTGTGCTTCCCCCACAGCACCGAGTACAGGCCCGCAACGATGAGCACTGACCCGAGGATCCTGGAAACGGCATGCATGGACGTAATGAGAATATGTCCTCTGAATGAAACTCTAGTCTAAGCTCGAGATAGGAACCATGCCGGCGAGGAATGTAATGCAGCAACTTACCCTCCCAGATAGATTTTCTCGGCGAGGATAAAGGAACCCATGATGGCCACGATGATCATCATGAGGGGGCTGAACGCCGAGGCGAAGACCGGGCCCCGAATCTGGATCACCAGCCCTTGCACGTAGTAGGCGAGGCTTGACGTCACGATGCCCTGCACACATAAATTAAGGCAGAGAGATTCTTTGTTGATCAGCGTCGTCGTCACTTTTGTGCTCTCTCAGTGGAACAGCTGAGCAGTGTCTGAGATGAGAGACTGACAGCGTAGGCAGCAGCGAGGAGGTTCATGTCGAAGCCGATCTTCCAGACGGAGACGCTGCGCTCCATGACAAAGGTGACCACGATAGCCTGCAGCGTGCCGACGAAGCAGACGAGGGTGGTCAACGTCATCGGCGCGTCGTACGTCTTGAGCGTCGCGGCCTGAAACAACAATAGTTTTTGGTGACTAAATGAAGAAACAAAACCTTAGTAACAGCAACAGCTAGCTACTAGGCCGGCGCCATGGCGGCGGTACAAGTACAGACCTGGAGGATGAATAGGGCAGCCCAGGCGAGGGTGGCGATGATGACGAAGATGGAGCCCATCAGCCAGTCCTTGTCTGCGGCGGCGGCGGCAGCCGCGTCCGCCGGGTGCGGTGCGTGGATGTGCATGTGCCTGGTCCAGACCATCTCGACGACGCGGCCCTTGTAGAGCGTCATGAGCATGGCGCCCGCCACCGTCACGAGCGTGCCCACCACTTTGGCCACGCACCGCGCCTTCTTAAGGTTCACCTTCTCCATCCTGTTGTCGTTCGTTACATGACTCAGTTCCATCAGTTCGTTGCTTTCCCAATGCCAGAACGGGTCAGCTGTTTATTTTCCTTTTTATAGATTCTTTCGTTCGCGTTGGTACGTATGTTAGATTAGGTACCTGAATAGCACGGCCATTACGAAGGTCATGGCGGGGAGCATGTTGCTCATGGCGCAGGAGAAGGTCGGCGAGGTGAACTTGAGGCCGGCGTAGTAGAAGTTTTGGTCGATGACCGGCCTATTATTCAACAATATGCGTGTAAATATTCAACTGATGATGCGTGCCAGAGTGCCTGCAGGGCAGAGGGGAGTCTGAAGAAGAAACAGAGTCTACTAGACTACTACTGACCCCAGCAGCGCGAGCACGAAGATCTGGAGGAAGACCCACGGCGTAATCCGTGGGCGTATCTTGCTGCGCTCGAGGAGGAGCGCGAATGGCGCGATGGAGATCGTGGCGAAGGCGTGGCGGTAGACGACGAGGACGTAGTGGCTCATGCCGTGGTTGAGCGACACCTTGGTAATCACGTTCATGCCCGCGTACCCGAACTGCAGCGACACCATCGCCACGTACGGCTTGCACCGCTGCATCAGCGACCCGTCGCCGACAGCCGGCGCCATTGGATTGGGCAGAGCTCACAACTTCACAATCGTTCGTTGGTAGAGAGTAGAGTGGTGCGTGGCGTGCTCGGCTGCTCGGGCGTCGCTTGTCGCCTGAGAAGGGATCGGAGTGGCAAGCAAGCGCGGCGAGTATTTATAGGCGTTGCTGCTGATCGGCAAGCTAAGTAGTGTCCCGTGTCCGGTGCGTGGGTGGGGGCCAGCGCTCACGTAGGCGGCGCGTATCTTCTCTGGTAATGGTCGGGAGAGGGCGGCCCGACCGGCCGGTGTGGCTTCTGCTGTTCTGCTCTGCTCTCTACTGCATGGATGCTTTCTCCTCCTCTGCTGCGGGAACGTGAGAAACTGAGAAGGATAAGTAAGTAAAGTAGGCCTGTGATTTACTAGTAGATGTTGGTTTACGAAGACACACGCCCGTGCGTATCTCAATCTCATCTGAGATAGATCCACAGTCGTTGCCCCGTGGAGAGACGAACTGACCGGCTCTCGACACGATCGTCCATTTTTTTCACACCCTGGCAGAGCAGTAATTAATAGCGAAAGCGATCGTGATAATTGTATTGATCAATATAACGAGTTTATATAGCTGCCGGAGCGCTAGGGTTCACCGAACCCACGTCGGATTCAACCGACGTATACAACCTGAACTGCGTCATGCAAAGCCCATAGGTCGGGATTTCAATGGATAAATAAGCTAATACAAGGCCTAATGACTCTTTAACACCCCCCGCACTCACAACGTCGGTTAGTCACGAACGTTGAGATTGGAGCAAAACTCGGTGAATAATAAAGTGAGGAGGTTTTTGGTGAAAATATCAGCATACTGTAATATGGTAGGCACATGAAGAACACGCACCGTACCGGCAGCCACTTTGTCCCGAACAAAGTGAAGATCAATCTCAATATATTTGGTCCGCTGATGTTGAACTGGATTTTAGGACAAGTAGACTGCACTAACATTATCACAATAGATAACAGTAGCCTGACGCAAGGGGCTGAAGTTCAAGAAGCAACTGGCGGAGCCAAATAGTATCGACCACAACATTAGCAACCGTCCGATATTCAGCTTCGGCACTAGAACATGAGACCGTGAGCTGCCGTTTCGAAGACCAGGACACCAAATTGTCCCCAAGAAGATGGCATAACCAGAAGTAGAGCGTCGAGTGTCAGGACACCCGGCCCAATCAGCATCAAAATAGGCAATTAAATCCGAGATGGAAGAAGGCCGAATCTGAAGATCAAAATTAAGAGTGCCTCGAATATACATAGAATCCGCTTAGTGAGTGCAAGATGAGGCGCATGCGGATCATGCATAAACAGACAAACCTGCTGAACAACATATGTAATGTCTGGTCTGGTGAATGTGAGATACTGTAAAGCGTCAGCTACTGCACGATAACCTGTCACATCTGTTATCGGTGGCCCTTCCGCAGATATTTTTGAAGAAGTATCCACAGGTGTATTGCACGGCTTGCGGTCAGTCATACCGGCACGCTCAAGAATGTCTAACATGTATTGCCGTTAAGAGAGAAAAAGATGTGACACCTCAAAAATTTAACTCGATCAATCTAGTAAATAAGCAAGTTTATGGTGTTAAAATAAAGAGTTAAAAAGTTCATTGTCGTTTAATGAAGTTAGGGGGAATTAAATAAATGGCACCGAATTCGCAAATTAAGATAGATTAGGTAAATTCCCCTTTAAATGCAAATTGACCAAATTTAGCGGTTAAATTGAAAAGATGCACAGTAATCATTCCGTAACCAGGCGAGAGAACGTTAATAGCGGGTCCGAGTTTAAATCCCAAAGGTTCTTCGAATTGAAACCCTAATCATCCTGGAATTTGAACAAGTGGGCAATGAGCGTAGGGGTTGGCACATAATTCAAAAATTATTGAAAACGATTGTTCAAACTCCGAAGTTATTTAATCAAAACCCTAATTGCCGAAGGGATTAAAAAAATAACATATGGTTAAAGGTGGAGATTAGAAATAGACAAAAGAATTCAAGAAATTCAAATAGCAAATTCAAAAATCTAATTTTAACTTCTTTTACATGTCTAGCCATTCAACCATTTTAGTGAAACTTCAAATGCAATTGGAATTCAAATTTAAACTCCTACACAAACTCTCTTTTTCTCTCTTTTCCTTCCTTCCTTCTTTCTTTCTTTCTTTCTTTCTTTTCTCTGTACTGCCGGCTGAGCACTGTACCTGCCTCGTCTTTCCGCTGCCAAGGACAGAGCCGCCCATGCCCGTTTTCTCCCGCCGTGAGCCGCCCTACGCCCCTAGCCGAGCAGAGCCAAAGCTTGCGCGTCGTGCACCTTAATGGTCCTCCGCGCGCGCCGCTGCTCCGCTCGTCCGGCGAACTACCCACGTACGGGAATTGTTGACTGCCATCACCGTCGCCGCGGCCGCCCGATTAAATTCGTCCCGAGCGCGCCGCTGCACTGCCGTCCGACCAACTGCCCGCGTACTGCAGACCGCCTCGGTGTGCTACAAATTGCTCCTCCGTCGGTTCTCTTCTTCCTCCCCGCTCCTTTTCTCTCTTCTTCCTCACTGCCTGCCGCCATTGCCGCCCTCAACCGATCACACGTCGACCGACCGCCACACTGCCTCCCGACCATCATCGAGCCCTCCAACGTGTATGAGATCACTCACCACTCCCTTCCACGTCCATTTATTCATTCCAGAGCCCCTAGTCAACTCCGGCAGATCGCTCTCGGAGCACCGCCGCGGCCGCCATTGTAGCCGCCTCGTTGAATTCCTCGTCGCCGGTGAGCGCCTCTCCAATTCCTTCCATCGGCGAGCCCCTCGGATAGCCCTCTTTCCGTTTCAATTGACTGCAGCGGTTTTGGTGGAGCAGCGAAGACGAAATCGTCGCGCCGTCGCCGGAGCACCGCCGAGCCGCCACCTCACCGTCGACGACCACCTCCCGGCCAATTTCCCGCCACCTCACCGTGCCCAGCGACACCACCAGCCCCTGCTGCAGCTCACGGTGCCCGACCTTGACCCTCACTGACCGCCGAGCCGCCGGAGCACCACCGCGCCATCGCCGTAGTCGGTCCACCGTCGCCGGCGTACCTCCGGTGAGCCCCGCCCCCTCTCCGTGGTCAAATGGACCTCTGAGCCGTGTTGAGCGTGCTGGGCACCACGAAATCCGCCGCCGACGCCCCCTCCGGCGAGGACCGCCGGTGAGCACCGTCGGGAGGTTGCCCTAGCGCCGCTCCCCTGTTCTGTGCCACTGGCAAGCAGGCCCGGCTCTCTTTCAATTTATTCAAATTTCAGGAAAATCCACAGAATTGTAAAATCTATAGAAAATAGAATACTACTCCAAAAATAGCAAACCAAGCCTTTTTAGGAACCTCATGACTAGGACTAAATTTATGTTAAAACACTTTTTATAAAACGACCAAACATTTCCAGGAATAATTAAAATACTCTTTTCTGTTTTTGAATTTTAATTTAAATTCTAGGATAGTGATAAGGCTAATATTGGATCCACAAGTACCTCATGGTACCACACACATACTGCAATTTTGTGAAGGTTTTAGGACCAGAAAATTGTATATAATACTTTCATAATACCCCAGTCTGCCTAGTAAAATACCATTTTCTAAAATACTTTGTAAAAGTCAATAAAAAGATTAGACCTCAAAAGCAAAGTTGTAGATTTGGTTCTCATGAGTAACACCATAAAATATCATAATTTTATTCCAAGATTTACATATGTTTTCTGATTTTATAAAATCTAATAACAGAGAATTTGTTGAATTTTTATAAAATCTAGAAAATTCACCTAGGCCTCAGCCAAAGCTTAAAATTCATATTTCAGAGAGTAGCATCAACTAAAAATAATCTTGAGATATAATTAAAAAATTTATTTTTAACCCTAGATTAATAGTCGCCGATATTGAATAATTAACCCCGTAGTAAAGGGTCAGTCTAACTCTAACCAAAGTGAAATCATTAGTTTGACAACATGCCAACTAGGAATTATTTCTTGGAATGAAAATGAGAAGTTTCATTTGAACCATCAATTTTCCTTATAGATTGCATTTTCGTCATATAGGAACCGAACAGGAACTTTCGACGGTGAACGAGAATCCAGAGGAGGCACCCGCAGGAACTAACTGTTCGTTTGAGTGCTCTGACTATTCTGCAGACCAAGGCAAGCCCCGGTGCACACCTATGTTTTACAAATTTTCTGTTTACCACTATGTGTGTAGGAATTGTTTGTGCATTAAGTTTCGAGAAAATTGTCGTGAAAACCTAGTTGCATGACTTGGTAGGTTCCTATGGGTTATTTCGGGTAGAGCCATCGATAGAATACAATGCTTAAAAGACAGAAATCTGGTAGCAGTCTGAGCAGTATGGAGACTACTCGTGTTTTAATCAAAGAAGGAAAAAGGCGAGGAATATGTTCGACCTGAAATGTGATTAAACTTTGAGAACCCTATCGGGTGCGGTTGCATTGGTCAAGTTTGAGGTGTGTACCGAGTGCATACTGGTAAATGGGGCCAGGAAACCGACGTAGCTCATCGTGCTTTGTTGGACAATTGGCCATCCCTTTTCCTGGGTGAACGGACCAGCAAGGTGGATGAATTCGATTTTGTTTTTCTTGGGCTCGTGCTAGTGGGAAAGGCTTGGGGCCGTACAGGGATGCAGGGTATCCTCTGGAGGAGCATGTCCTTGGAGGGATGGATGTTGAGCCAACACTGTCACGATGTTGCGAAAGGTAGCCGCGTGTGACTCAGTTGAGTGTGCACGTGTCATGTCATTCGGGTTTTCTCCTGCAGGATGTAAATCAATTATAATTACCACTCCTCATGGTTAAGAGCAGCACTTGCTCCTTTCTGCCGCAACGATATGTAATGATGGATTATGATGAAAATGGTTATCTCACCCTGCTTGTTGTGTTACACTCTTGTTTGATTAGAATAGCGGCACACTTAGTAAGTTTCCGATGATTCATGTTAACTTGGCTAAAATTGGAACAGACAATTAGCGCTGCTTTCGCAATACCCGATCAACTTCCACCTATACCTCCTGCATTCTAGGAGTCGGTCATTAGATGGCCACGTTGATGGGTAAGACTTGCTGAGTATTAGTTGCTCAGGCTTTGTGGATTAATGTTTTGCAGGTGATTCTTCTGACCTTGCCTCGTTTGGTTGTGGTGGTTGGGAAGGGGAGGCACCCTCGGAGTGGACCTTCGAGTGGGTCCCCGCTTCTCGACCTATGAAGATTAAGCACCCGTGGGCTGGCGTGCTTAATTGTATCGTCGAGTTGTAATTATTATCTTCCGCTGACTATCGCTGTTTTCGAACTACGTTTCCGCACTTCAATTATCTGAACCAATGATGTAATATTAAGAGTTTATGCACCCTTTAACTCATGTTTTGCGTGTCCTTGTTAATTATTGTACTGTATGGTCGCTTGCTTCGCCAAGTGGTACCCCAAAGTGATCTTGGATGAGCAACCGTACGATTTTTTATCGGACGGGGTTGCGACAAAAGACCACCATCTTGACGGGTGACAGAAATACCCAAAAAAATGCTGAAGCGGACCAAGGTCTTTCATAGAAAATTCCTGAGCAAGTGCTGCAATAATATGGCGCAAAAGTGGCTCAGAGGAGACAGTGAGCACACTATCATCAACATAAAGAAGCAGATATGTTGTATCAGTACCGCGACGATAGACAAATAAAGAGGTTTCTGATCGCGTACCAACAAAATCCATAGACTGAATGTGGGAGGCAAACTTACTGTACCAAGCACGAGGAGCCTGCTTAAGTCCATAGAGTGACTTTTTGAGACGGCACACGTGATCAGGGCGAGAAGAGTCAACAAAACCGGATGGCTACGCATAATATACTGTCTCCTGAAGAGTACAATGAAGAAAAACATTCTTCACATCCAACTGATGAACAGGCCACTGGTGAGAAAGAGCAACACTGAGGATGGTGCAGACAGTCGCCGGCTTAACAACTAGACTAAAGGTCTCAGCATAATCAATACCGGGTTGTTGTGTGAAACCCCGAACAACCCAACGTGCCTTGTATCTGGCAAGAGAACCATCAGCGGCAAATTTGTGGCGAAAGACCCACTTGTCAGTAACAATATTTACGCCCGAGGGAGGAGGAACCAACTCCCAAGTATCATTCTGCTGAAGGGCTGAGAACTCCTCAATCATAGCGTCGCGCCAGTTGGGATCAGCGAGAGCAGTATGATATGTCTTCGGGATCGAAGAAAGAGCTGCAGCATGAAGATTGAGCCTGTGAACAGGGAGGTGGAAGCCGTGCTTCCCCCTGGTGACCATGACGTGGTCAGTGGTAGGTGGCGGAACGACAACTGCCGTCGACCGAGGGGGGGGGGGAGGGGTTGTGACTGGGACACCACAGAAGGACGCGGTGAGGGCCCGCTGACAACAACCGACAACGAAGAGCCAGTCGGGGCAACGGGAGTGCGCGCCTTGGTGGTGCCCGCCACAGGAGAGAGGCACCTGGGGCGAGCTGGGCCGGACGCAGCTCCTGAAGATGCCGCATACGTCGGGCTAGGCGCGGAGTCAGGCGCAGCAAGCACAGAACCTAACGCGCGGGGGCCGGGGTGCATGAGGCTCGGCATCGGACTCACAGAAACGTCAAGGTCCTCACTGGCTGCAACCCACAGTGAGAAACCAGCGGGGGCAGTGGGGACAGATTCTGGCGTGCCACTGAAGGTACCTGCACACACAAAGCGTGAACCAACAAGCAAAGTAACACAATCAACTGCTATAAGAAAGTCAAAGTCGGACGAAGGTAATGTCGTAACCGTTTTAAAAGGAAAAGATGCCTCATTGAAAACGACGTGGCGGGAAATAATGATACGGTTAGACGAAAGATCAAGACATTTATACCCTTTATGATCGGAAGGATAACCCAGAAAAACACAGAGGGTGGATCGTGGGCTGAGTTTGTGGGGTGCAGTGGCAGAGAGGTTAGGATAGCAGGCACAACCAAAAACACGGAGATGGGAATAAGCTGGTGGGGTACTGTATAGGGTAGAGTATGGTGTGGTGGAGGCGGCGAGGGTCTTGGTGGGTTGACGGTTGAGGAGATATGTGGCAGTATAGAGAGCTTCAACCTAGTACGACAGAGTCAAGGAGGCCTGGAAAAGCAAAGAGCGCATAATATTATTTGTAGTTCGAATAATACGCTCAGCCTTACTGTTTTGGAAATAGGTATAGGGACAATACATGCGGAGTTGGATACCATGAGTGAGGAAAAAATTACGGGAGGAGGCATTGTCAAACTCACGACCATTGTCACATTGCACAGACTTGATGAGGCACCCAAACTATGTAGTGACATACGCAAAAAAATGTGAGAGCGTTTGGAACGTGTCAGACTTTAAGCGAAGTGGAAACGTCCAAGAATAATGAGAGCAATCATCAAGAATAATAAGATAATATTTATAACCAGAAACATTGACAATATGTGAGGTCCAAAGATCACAATGGATTAAATCAAAATTCTTGACTACTCTAGACACAGAATTATGAAAGGGCAAACGCACATGACGACCTAACTGACATGCATGACAGAGAAAGCCATTGTCAGATTTATGACAGACTATAGCATTAGAGGAAACAAGCTTAGTAAGGGACTTAAGACCAAGATGACCTAAGCGACAATGCCAAAGAGAAGTGCAGACTGTGCCAGCGGCAAGGCCAAGAGGTGAGTAGGACGACGATGCCGTTGGAAAGAGAGGATATAGCTGCCTCGAACTATTGCACCTGATGATCACGTTCTTGGTTTGCAGATCCTTCATAGAAACCCCAAACGGGTCAAATTCAACAGAAGAATAGTTGTCAGTTGTGAATTGATGAACGAAAATAAAATTTTTGATAAGACGAGGGGCAACTAAGATATTATTAAGATATAAAGCACGAGAAAGAGTAGGAAAAGTAATTTTTCCGGTAGAAGGGACAGGTAAAAGGGACCCATTACCAACGATAATACTGGAAGAAGTAGAATAAGAGGGAGCAGATAAATGAGCTAAATTCTCGGGATTCGACGTCATGTGTGAAGAAGCTGCCGAGTCAACATACCAATTAGATGATGGAGGCGGCGTAAGCGTCCTAGTGTTGAATAAGTTGGCGAGGGCCTGCGAGTCCCACACCTGCTGGGTGGGTGGCGGCGGGTTGAAGTAACCGGGCTGAGGCGGCACCACAGATGACGTTGTGTAGGGCATGCCCCGGAAGAAGGGCGCCTCCTGAGGTGCCGTACCAGACAGGTACGGCGGCAACCAGGCCGGCGGAGCACCGGCAAAGAACGCCTGTTGGGGCATACGTGGCGGAGAAGGAACACCAGGGCGCGCGCCAAAAAGGCCGCCCTGACCAGGCCACATGTGAATGGAGCCGGACCAAGGGTTGTTGAAGGAGGGCTAGGGAGGCGTCCGGCCACCACCGCGGTCTCGACCGCCACCGCCACCGCGGCCACGACCGCCGCCCCGGCCCCTGCCGCCACCACCTTTCGAGTTGTAGGAGCCGCCGCCACCATTGGAGTTGTTGGAGCCACAAGGAGCGCCGTAATGGCCCTGACCGCCATGACCAGTGGAGGGAGGGCGCGAAGGAGGAGCCGCAGGAGGGTGCGCCGGGGGCGTAGTGCCGGCGGCGAGAGCAGTGGACGGGTCCGGCTTGGATTTTATCTCAGTCTCCTCCAATTGACGATCATTGAGGACCGAGGCGAAGTCGAGAAAGGGCTTGGTCCGCTTGATGATTGCAGTCACATAACAAAATTTTTCATTGAGCCCTCGAAGACAAGCGAGCACGAGCGTCCGATCTGGTACAGGTTCCCCCAATTCTCCGAGATCATCGGCCATGCCCTTGAGCCGGCAACAATAATCAGAGATAGAGAGGTCACATTGGACGATCATACGAAACTCGGCATCGAGGATCATAGCGTGTGCCTCCTTGTTGCCGACGAATTGATCTTCGATTTTAAGCCACATCGCACTCGCCGTGAATGAGTCGGAGCTGTTCCCCATGACGAACTCGAGGAGGTCGATGGTGAGGGTGGAGAAGATCCAATGCTTGACCGTGGCGTCCATACACAGCCACTCGACATCATCGCCAGAGTAGATGTCGGGGTCGATCTGGTCGTCAAGCGCGTATTTGGCGAGAACGGTGAGGAAGAGGCCACGTCATCGGGTGTAATTGGTGGAGCCGAAGTCGAGGACGATGGTTCTGTATGGCAACCGCCTGTTGATGCAGGATCGCAGTGGATTGCACGAGGACGAGTGTGGCAGCCTTGGCCGCTTCTGCTTGGAGGCGTTCCTCGTCTTCTTGCTTTTGCCGCTGCTCTTCACGCACGTGATTCTGTTCGTCGTCGTCCGTCATGGTGAACAGATTAGACGCTGGGTGCGGGTGCAGAACCAGCGGAGAGAGAGAGAGGAGGAGCAGCAAGATGCCGGTGAGGTAGAAGAAAGATGAGTCGCACGGGAGAGCCGGTGGCGCGAGGGATGCGGAAACGCGGTCGAGCAATCGACCGTCTATGATACCATGATAGCGAAAGCGATCGCGATAATTGTATTGATCAATATGACGAGTACATATAGTTATCGGGACAGCCGTCGCTAGGACGTTAGGGTTCATCAAACCCACGTCGGATGTAACCGACGTATACAACCTAGACTGCGTCATGCAAGGCCCATAAGTCGGTATTCTAATGAATAAATAAGCTAATATAAGTAAAGCCTAATGATTCTCTAACAGTAGTAATACCTTAAGCCCGAACGCAATGCGAGCGTTGCAAAAGCAATTCATCGTCGGAACCGGATAGAGACGGATAATTAGACGGAATCATGTGTGTATATCCGCGTGGCTGCAAATAAGAGGCGAGAGTGGAGGACGACGCGGACAGACGACGACCCCGAGTGCGCCGTGACGCGCACCTGCGCGGCCACGGCGCTGCTCGCGTGTTGGACCGGCGTTGGCTGCATGATCCATGAGCTAGTGCCGGTGGGATTCGAAACTGGCCGGCCGGAACCACGTCTCAGGGAAGCTAGCTGTGTGTCCCTGGCCTGTCCATTGCCGGCCGGCGAGAAATATAGACTGATATACGTATATGCTACCTGACCTGACGGTGCTCGATGGAATGTGATCACTTCGTGCAGCACAGCAACCTCGACGGAATCTTTGTATGTATTCTTTGGCGCAGGCGCACAGCATCTGTTCCCAGCCAAGATACGGTTCGTTCAATGATCTGGTGGGAGCTCGCCGGGGGATCCCACGTTGCTTACGTTCACAAGAGATAGGAGAACACACTTTGCCGTCGAGGGGGATCCCTTCTCAGGTGCCGCCAGGAGGAACCGATTCCCTGCGCGTTATTTTTCAAGCATTTCTACTATTCGAACAATTTCTAGCGCAGGCAGATAGATAGACCAGCAAGGGCGTTGAAAGTTGGCGTAAGTAGCTCCCGAGTGGCCGGCACTGCTCAATAGTAGTGCTGAAAATAGCCAGGGCGGCGAAGTTTCAGCCGTGTATTCTGGTCTCGGCTGTCTTGTTGCCTCTTTTGCTCTGCTCCGAGAGGTATGCATGGTTTGATGGTTGCTTTACCAAAGGTCTCGGAGGGCAATTCGACACTAGTATCAAATTGTCCTAGAAAACAGTGGCGCTGCAGGATGATGATTAGGCCTAGACATTCGGTTAATACCGTTAAATCAGTTCGGTTAATGCGGTTAAGAAAAATTTCGGTTAATGAGAACTGATAATTGAACATGATCAGAAAATACTTATAACCGCACAATTCGATTAACGGTTAATTCGGTTTGGTTTTGCGGTTAACCGCATTAACCGCAATAAAATTCAGTTAACCGTAATAGATAAAAATGAAAACTAAAATTAAAAAAAAATTCGGTTAATCACGTATTTCGGTTCAATTCAGATCGGTTTGGTTGATTAACTATATTTACGGTTAACCGCGCCCACCCTTAATGTTGATTAGGCTGGTAAAGGACGGGACAAGGCATTCCGGGCTGATATATGGTAGCGGCGGCAGTACAAGTGCATCCACAAAGTTTTGCTCCGATGTGACACTGTTTTCCCACAACGTAAAGTGGAAAGGTCGTTTGGGCTGGGAAAATAATCGACCTATTTTCTTGAAAGATAATTTTCTGGTATTTTTTTTTCTGGTAACCATTGTTCAATTATTATTTGTCAAAATTAAAGTTGGGCTTCGTAGTACTTCTTTCTCTTTTTGTTTTTAGCACTCGATCACCTTCTCAACTTTGTCAAAAAAAAAAAACCTTATGAGTTAGTAAAATATGAGAAATCATGATAACTGATATTTTTTCTTCTAATTTTGTTATTCCAATTAAGCTCTCATTTCTTAAAGGACAATTAACAAGAAGTTAGAGATAAGGTTATATTGTTGATTTATCTGTCTCGTATTTTCATCATCCTTTTTTCTAAAAAAAATAAACTAAGAGTTTTGCTCCTTATCATATGACTAAGATTTTGCATATGTCTCAGTTACATATTTGGAACAATTAATATCAACGTGTGGAACATTTTGTTTGTACTGCTGAAGCAATTTTTCATTAAAGCTAGAATATTTAGTACTTTAATTGGAATATTTTTCAAATTTTTTTATTAAAAACTGTTTTGAAGACACATTTTGACCTGTTGTTCATTTTTTTATTTAACCATGTTTTTTAAAACTTTGGTGAAAAGTTGACCCAAACAGGATCAAATTGACTAAAAGATCCTTGTCAATTTGATCCTGTTTGTGTCAGTTTTTCATCAAAGGGGTGTAATGCAGGGTCAAATCTGGGAAAAAAAAAAACAGGGTCAAATTGACCTTTAAAGTAGGGTAAAGAAAAAGTAATTTCTCCAAAAATATTCTATTGTTCCATCTAAAAACTAAATGTTTTGGCTTCAATCATAAATTGTTCTAACTTCACGAATTTAATGTCCACACATTGATATTGACTATTTCGAAAATGTGACTGAAAGATATAGAGAGGAGGCACGTCCAAAAACTAAACTAATCAGTGATAATATTTTGAAAACGAAAGTCATGATGATGGATAGATTTACTCCTCCCTTTTCTAAAATCAACAACAAAATCTTGGAGGAAAAGAAAAAGGCCTGTCGGTTCATCAGAGAAAGAAAAAAAAACTGATGAAGAAAGAAAGAAAGATCTGTCAGTCAATCAGTGTTCTTTTTTTTGTTTTCCTTCTTCCCTTCCTTCACTCACGCGCGCAACGGGAACACGTTCCGTCGTCCGTGCCGATTCGATCCAAAACGATCGAGCAAACCAATTATTCCGCGAATCCCCCTTTGATGAGGCGTCGGCCTCCCGAGTGGATGTCACCACGGCATGCATCAGCATCTGCATCTACACGTACTGCACCACTAGTTAGCTGCTAGCAGCCCCGGACCTGGGAAGTGGGAACAAACAGACCAAACATCACACCCACCCCCCCCTCTCCTTCCGGGCGGCCGGCACGGCATTCTCCGCGTGCTACGCATCGAGACGATGCTATCACAGTGCACTTGCTTTACTCCACTATGACAGAACGCTGGACGAGCTTGAGCCAGAGTGCCGCACCGCATCAATCACACAACTCTCAGAAACCAACAGCGTTTCCCATCAGCTCCCATGATTGTTAGTAGTACATAACACTTGGATGGTTGCTAACACGAGCTCGACTAGAGTATACATACACCATGCAATTGGATGCATACAGTAATCCCCAATCGAGGCAAATTGAATCTGCCCTTTTGTCCCGGCTTTTTACATCCAATGCGAGAACTCAGCCACCAAACGATGATAGATCAGTATCATTTATCTCCTATTTTTCTCGATTTGGTTCAGAATTTTTTGTGTTGTTATGATTTTATTTTTTAGAGATACTTTAATAATAACTTATTTTTAAAAAATATTTAAAACGAACGGTCAAATTTGATGACACACTTTCGTGGAAATGTCCGATGGTGCAGGTCCAGCGAGCAGCTACCAGCCCTATTCTAACGTTGCTTGTTGTTAAGCATACGCGATGATTAAGCAACGAGGTATCAAATCCTGCCATCCTCTGCCGCGCTTCCACTACGCTTTGCTGCGTGCTGCCCCCCTCTCTGATGAACGAACTGACGGATGCCCTCTTTTGCATCTGCTCGCCTGCTTTCATGTGGCTGAGTGTCTGTTCAAGCTGCCTCGGACACCCTTGCCTCCTTTAACCCTTTTGGCTTTTGCTCTAAAGAATGTCCCGGGGCGTCGTTTTTCTTGCGATGGCCGTCCATGCTGATGAAGGCTAGAAATATAGGTATTCAGATTGCTCGCTGATGAAGGCTAGATGCATCAGGTATCATCAGATCCCCGGTCAGAGATTCAGCTTTGCAATTGCCGATCAAAAAGCCTGGATCTTTACGTTCAATCAGACTCCCACCAACAGATTGTGCTCTCGCTTTTGTCTAAACTAGTAAATCTTCGCACTGGCACCGAGACAGGAACAGAAGAATCATATAGTCTGCAATTCTGCATAGTACAGTATGTGCAACTTCGCCTCCATTATGAAGTAGTATTGCCGATTGCAATTCTGAATTCCGAGCAGCCGCAGTCGTACTACCCGGGATAAATCGATGATGTGTTTCAAACGTTAGCGGCCCTTACTCTTGCGCATGTAAAACTCTCTTCTTCATATAAAGCCGGCCGGCAATGTCCAGGATCTTTCGAAAAAAATCTGAGCAGCGTTCATATCTTCTCTTTGTTTATTGTACAGGTTGTTCTGTCACAACAACCTACTAGCAGCAGTACGATAGTAAAAGATGAGCCAACCTCATTGTCTCTATTCTTTCAGTTGAGATCAGCGCCTTAATCAGCTCGTCGCCATGATGTGTTCCTCCCGTCCAACATTAACTAGCTCTAGGTCGATGCTGGCCTAGCAAACTAAAGCAAAAGCATGGTCCAAGATAAAAAGACGGGCTAATCAGCTCCTTTCAGAGTTGAGATCAGCTGGTAAGCTACTATAGTGCTGGTACTAGTTTCTTTATTTCCATATCAAATAAAAGACTCGTGGGTGGCCTTGATTGTGAAATGTTTCTTCCTTTAATACAAATTACACCATCCCTTCTTAAATTGTTGTCGTTGTTAATTTTTAACATTAAATTTGTTTATTTGTCCTATTCAAAACAAGTATGATAAAGTCATACACGTTTTGTTACAATTTGCTTTATTAATAAAGATATTTAAACCGTGACTGATATATTTTTATATATTTTAATAATTTTAAAATAAAATGAACGGTCAATTGATGTTACACAAGTCAATGGTTACAATAATTTAAAATGGAAGGAGTACAATATATGGAGCTTTGTTGGAAAAATTTGTTGCGACTATATTTTCCAATGATTGCTCATGCCAAAGAAAATGTTGTGAGGCTTATAAATGTTGGCTGATATAGTTATTTTATTTTTGCTATAATTTTTCCCAAGTCAATTGTTGCTGGTTATTTCTACTTCTACTTTATGTATGTACTATCTCTGTTTTTTATTATTAACACTTTTTAGTATAAATTTATATTAGAAAATATCAATAATTAAAAAACAGATAGTACTCCGTAAAATGCTTCCAAAAGAACACCGTGAATCAAACATCAAATTAAAGCTTTCACAGCGACAGTTAGGAGGAAAAATACCTCAACGAGGAGAAACGACCAAATGGGTCCAATCGCTCCATCGGGCAAAAGAACGATACTAGATCGTTGCTTGCTGCGTGCTTTCCGAGGACTTTTCCTACTACTGTACTTACAACATAGTTCGGGGCGTGTTGAATTGAAACAGAAACCGACGCCGTGTTCAGGGGTCGTCTTCAGCTAGCGCCCGCCCGTGAAAGTAACACGCCTCGCTGGACGAACCGGAGAGGAGAGGGAGAGCAGCACGCACGGGACTGGGCACGGAGGTGAGCCGGTGACTGACTGACGACGCCGGAGACGACAGCACGAACGGGACAGGGAAAAAGAAAAACGGATCGGAATCCGCGCGCAAAGCGAGTACAGAACTTCTCCGCGCTAAAAACTAGCCCAAGCCCAGCAACTATAATATCAGGCTAAACGAACAAGGCTTGGGCCTTCTCTCAGACCAATAAGCCCGTGTACAGAAGCCCAAGAGGTTCTTCCACGGCGCGTGCGAGCCGGCGGCCGCGACGTGACGGCACGGCACCGCACCACACCGGCATGCGCGCACCTGCTGCCCCCGCCACGCTCGCCTCGTTCAACGCGCTCCTCGCTTCGCTCGCGCGCTCCGGCCGCCCGGCGCAGGCGCTCCGCGCGTTCCGCGACATGCTCGCGCGTGGCGTCCCGCCCGACCACTTCACCCTGCCTCCGGTCCTCCGCTCCTGCGCGCTCACGGGCGACGCGGGCCTCGCAGCATCTTCCCACGCGGTCGCCATCAGGATCGGCGCCAGCGACAACCTCTTCGTGGCGTCCGCGCTCGTGCTCTGTTACGCCGGACTGTCCGATCTCCCTGGCGCGCGGAGGCTGTTCGACGGAATGCGCGAGCGGGACGCCGTCCTGTGGACGTCCATGCTGTCGGCGTACGCGCAGGGAGGGGAGCCGGAGGCGGCGCTGCGGTTCTTTGAAGAGATGGTGGCGGCCAGGGTGCCGCTGGACGCGGTGGTCATGGTTAGCCTGCTGCTCTCGTGCGGCCAGCTCGGGTGGCGCCGCGACGGGAGGAGCGTGCACGCCTTCTGCGTCCGGAGGTTCCTGGGGATGCCGCTCTCGCTCGGGAACGCGCTTCTGGACATGTACGTCAAGTGCGGGGACTTTACTTTTGCCGAGAGGGTGTTAACTAGGATGCCCAGGAGGGATGTTATCTCTTGGAGTGCGCTCATCCTTGGTCACGGCCTCAATGGCCGTTCTGATATTGCGTTGGGCCTTTTCGATAGAATGGCGACTGAAGGAGTGCAACCCAACTCAGTCACCTTCCTGGGGGCGTTATCAGCCTGTGCGCATTCAGGCATGGTGGACAAAGCGTACGCTATCTTCGAGGGGATGAAACGAATGGGCATTGAGCCTCAACTAAAGCATTACTCCTGTTTGGCTGATGTGCTAGGGAGGGCAGGCCGCGTCGTCGAGGCAGTGAAGTTAATAGAGGAAATGCCTTTCGAGCCTGACGCGGCGATGCTTGGAGGCACACTGGCAGCCTGCCGACTGCATGGAGAAATGGAGGCTGCTGAACGGATTTCAAAGAGACTGATGGACATGTCTCCTGGAAAGAGCGGGTATTATATGAGTCTGGCAAACATATATTCGGATGCTGGGAGGTATCATGATGCTGATAGAATCAGAGAGTTCATGAAAGAAGTTAAAGTTGATAAGATTATTGGGTATAGTTCAGTTGAATCAGATTGTGACAGCTTTACTCATAAAATGAGCAAGGGAGTGTAAATTCTGAAGTACTTGAGAAGTTGAAAACAAGAGAGGTGCCTTCTTTTTTTTTTTTCCCCTTTGATATAGAATGGAGATGCTTAGAAGACAGTAAGAGCAAACGAGGCAGGCTGTTGACAATTCAGCACCTGTTTATTCTAGTCTTTGCAGCATTCACGTTTATGTTGTGCTGTACTTCTGTGATGATGGAGAGAAGGCACTTACTGAGCCGATAAGAATTAGAAAGTTGATGGTGTGAAACATAATGAAGAAACATGCAGATTTTCTTAAGAAAGGGAGTCAGAACTGTCCACTGTGAGGATTGGGTGACAAAATATGTTTCAAAACTGTTTCATGATGAACCCAGTTCTATGAACTTCCGAGCAACAGGCTAGTTAAGCTTGGTCCTGAAATTCCATTAAGTAGTGGGCAAAACGATGGATTTGTTTACTGATCCATTATGTCCTGTTAAGAGCCTGTTTACAGTAGATGGGAAAATAATAAGCTATAGTGGGTTCTATCGATTGTGTTATTCATGGTGCAATAGCTAGTGGGTGTTATCTCGATTCAACTTTGCATCGACAGTTCTGATATGTAATGATTACATAGACAGGGCTAGCCAGTGGTTCCACTGTGTGAGGCTGTGGTTGCAATTGCTTTCCAAACTGACACATCGTGATCCCCAATTTTGTGGATATCCGAGAAACGTGTTGATTATGCTTTGGTGCTGTTCACAATTACTAGATGGCAAAACATTTGTCTTGTTTGCTGATCCATAATGCCCTGTTGGTAAAATGCTGGCCTGAGTGGGTTCTACTGATTGATGCAGTAGCTGTGGGTACTGTGATGGGTTTCAACTTTGTTGATTTTTGCAGTTGCTTAAAGTCATTGCTGAGTCAGTAAAATTCTCTTGGATAATGATTGCTTCAGAAGGGTGGGCAACAGCAGCATGGTCAGGGTTCCGTAACAGGAACTCTGTTTGACTTTGAGAAAGCAAACTCCAGAACAGGAGCCCTGTTTGACTTTGAGAAAGCAAAAGGTATGTAATTGGAGTTGGGCTACTTTTAATTTCTTTTTACTCAACATTTAAATGGTTAATCGAATCCTCTTTTTTTTGTGCACCATTTGTTGAGATAGTTTCCTCTCTTACACAAGCCGAATGGCATTCTTCAATATGTGTAGGTTCCATAAGTGCAGTTCTAATAAAGCTGGATTTTCTCCTTGACTGGATCAGTTGAAAAGGTTACTCCTTTTAGTGTGCAAATGGCTGTCATTTTGGACATGTTTTGTGTCAAGCTTTGGGAGCATAATGTCAACTACACTAGCAGAAGCGTCAGCACCACCTTTCCTTTTCAGAAACTTGTCTCAAATATTTGCATAAGACATTGTAATTATATATATTGTTTTTGTTCAGTAAAAATCGGGTTGGTGAAGAATAAAAAGCTTCACCCTGGGTGAAGAACAGCTTTTTATGGTTTTGGAACCACTTTGATGTTTGAACACATGAGTAACTTTGAGTGGCATGTGAACTTGACCAGGAGTTTGGTCGTATGAGCAGCCATTCTTATGTGCTCATTGTTATCTATCGTATCAGGAGGAAGTTCACGCTCTCGCACCTGCAATGTTTTTGTTTCTTTGTAACAGAAGAAGCCCGATACATTCTATTCTTTTTGAAAAGAACTCTAACTTTGTTAGAAAATATCATGCTTTTGATTGAACTGGTTGGTGCTTCATCTTCAAAAGATTTCGAAAGCCAACAACAAGTCACTAGTTTGAGACTTGAGTAATGAAAAATACATTTGATATCGAAGAACCCCGGAGGTGACTGCAATGAGCAAAAATGTCACTCACCGGCCTAAACGACGAGCTAGTGAATATTTAACGTGTGCGGAGTCTAAGTACATGGTCGCCACAATCTCAAAACTGATTGGTGCACGACATTCATCAAATTCATGGAAAGTCTTTAACAAACGATTAGGTCATCAGGGCAGTTGGTTTACCAACTTGAATATGGCAGGTAGCAGGTCAAGGACGCGTTAATTTGATGCAGACCTGTTAGTTGTGGCACTTCATAAAGTACTGGTGTCATGCTGTGTCATTGAGCCATGAGTGAATATTGAAATGATATATTGTACTCTATCGACCATCGTATTGTTTTATACAGGATTTAAGTTTGTTTTTCCCGGGTAGCAATGTTCGTGCAATGTACAGACAAGTTCGTGCAATTTTCGTTTGACTTGAAAGTTCAACTTTTGCTCAATTTACATGATTTTGTGGAGCTGATGACAAAAGAGAGAGTGATATCAATATTTAATAGGAACGACCGAAGTTACCTAGCAATTTCGCTTTCTGCTTGGGTCATATGGTAAATACCATCACAGACTTTTTCCCACAAAAACAAGCTACCATCCATTTTCATCGTCTTACGGCCTTGTGTTATAGGTCTCTACCTTTCCTTGAGATTTATGTATGAGCAAATGATATATTTTCTCATTGTGACTTTCGTATAATAACTTGGTACCAAGCAATATAGTAGTATCAAATAAAATATTGGGCGGTGCTGGTGGACTAGCGTTTCAGATCATCAGTTGCCTGGCTGGTCCTGGTGCCTAGTCCAGCGAAACCAACATGAATCAATGGTACTCTACATCCACACAGTTGAGGGGCCTCCTCTGGACCGAAAGAATTTCAGGGAAACAGTAATAGAACCTTGGAGTTCGCTGAAGAGGATTCTTTGACCCAACTTTTGGACCCAATACTTGCGCATCTCTGGGGTTATTTACTTGGAAGCATATCCGACTTCACATGACCCAGTATCCTAATCAGATGCTAGTCATTGCAAATTAGCAAGTGTTCCGGCCAAATAGGCAGGTACCCGGTGGCATGACCGGCCGCGTGCAACGCATTCACATTTGTAAGATTGGCTGTCTGCTGCCAATAGTTGTTTTCTTTTCCCCTATGCATGTGTGCTTGAAATCTGCTCTGCATCCGTGTCCATGCATTCCTACAGCTACTACAAGGCCACACGATCACGACCACCGAGCTCGCCTCTGCCACGAGATCACAATCGCACCCACGTCGCTCTGCGTGCAACGCAACTATCCCACCGTCGTTGCATCGCGCGTATGATGTCTGCGTCTTGTCATACAAAGCCACACCCACGCGCACTCGTACCACCACATGTCCAGTCGTCGACACGCGCACACACCGTGCTCTAGTGATAGTGAGTGACAACGATGGACACTGCCACCGAGATGGTGCGTAAAAAAGAACGGAAAAAGAGAGATCGCTTCATGAGTATGATAATTAGCAGTTCTTTTACTCAACGTTCATAACTCATAGATTTACATCCGACAGTTCCAAAAAATTCACTATTCATAATTTTTCTAAAAAAAAAGAACATTGAGTGAAAGGAGTCTCAATTTTCAGACACTTAAAAATTAGCATCCATGTTAAATTTTTTTCCTTTTCTCCTCTTTTGGTGTTTTAAGAAATCATCATTATTATTATTATTATTATTATATTTTCCTAGAACCACAGTTGTCTGGAACTCCCCCATCCTATTTACAGCGGTAAGATAAGATAACCTTTGGATGACAAACCTATGTATTTTCACTGCGGATTGTAGGATTCCGCTTTTTGAATCTGTAATGCAAACAACTAAACATCTTGCAGATTTTGTTCAGATTATCACAATCTATCAATCAGATTCTCACAATCCCAAAATCTACCTCATCCTAGCTATTAGTACATTTTGTAAATTGAGAGAATCCCTAGCAGAAATAGAAAGACCCTTAGTAAAATGGGAAGTTGTGCATGGTTGTTTTTCTATTTCTCGACTGTTATGACCGTTTTGTAATTACTACAAAATGTAAATAAGGTTATTACAAAGGTTAGAATAAAATTTCTCTATTTTTCTTTTTTCTTAGACCTTTACCCCAAGCGGAACACCTCGCAAGATTGGGGTACTGAAGTCAGTCCTTTGTCCGCAGTCATGTTCAGACTGTACTTAAAGACGAAGCGAGGACCGACCAGACAGAAAGACTCTGCCCTGGCTGCCTGGCTGGCGAGAATCATTCGTGTCCTCACTCCTCAGTGCAGATTCCGTCGGGTCGCTTTTACACAAGTGCACACGTCGCGTCCATTTCCTATCCTTTACCGGCCCAACGACTCCGATTGCTTCGAATCGGTGTTGTGCTTGAAATAATCTCCCTGCCACTCGCCATGAAACTTCCTCCCAAATCATCATCGGCATCCGCGGTACAAATCACCTGCAGCTGCAACCGCCACCTCGCCGCGCGCGCCCTATAAATCCTCCGCCTCATGCGTCTCTCCTTGCAAGTGCAACACAACCATCTCAACATCTCGCGCTCGCGTCGTGCCATAGTCATACAACTCCTCGCCGTCGTCGCCGATCACCTAGCCAACGATGGCCGCTACCACTGAGGTACAGCAGCAGCATGTGCAGCAAGCGGCGAGCGGGCGCAGGGTGGTGGACGAGGTGTCCGGGTGGCTGCGCGTGCTGGACGACGGGAGCGTGGACCGCACGTGGACCGGCCCTCCGGAGGCGCTCCCGCTGATGGAGCCCGTGGCGCCGTACGCCGCGCCGCGCGACGGGCTCACGCTCCACGACCTCCCCGGGGAGCCCAACCTGCGCGTGTACCTCCCCGAGCCCGAGGCCCGGGGCGAGGGCGCGACGCCGCGCCAGCGCCTGCCCGTCATCGTGCAGCTCCACGGCGGCGGGTTCTGCATCTCCCACCCGTCCTGGCTCATGTACCACCACTTCTACGCGCGGCTCGCGCGCGCCGTCCCCGCCGTCGTGGTCGCCGTCGAGCTCCCGCTCGCGCCCGAGCGCCGCTTACCCGCGCACGTCGACGCCAGCGTCGCCGCCCTCCACCGCCTCCGCGCGATCGCGCTCTCCGAGCCCGGCGCGCTCGACGACCCGGCCGCCGAGCTCCTCCACGACGCCGCCGACATGTCGCGGGTGTTCCTCATCGGCGACAGCTCCGGTGGCAACCTCGTTCACCTCGTCGCGGCGCGCGTACTGGGCGACGCCGACGCCGACGCCGCCACCTCCTGGGCGCCGCTCCGCGTCGCCGGCGGCATCCCGATCCACCCCGGGTTCGTGCGCGCCGAGCGGAGCCGGTCGGAGCTGGCGAAGAAGTCGGACTCGGTGTTCTTCACGCTCGACATGCTCGACAAGTTCCTGGCCCTTGCGCTGCCGGAGGGGGCCACCAAGGACCACCCCTTCACCTGCCCCATGGGCCCGCAGGCGCCGCCGCTCGACACCGTTCCGCTGCCGCCGATGCTCGTCGCCGTCGCCGAGAACGACCTCATATACGACACCAACATCGAGTACTGCGACGCGTTGCGCGCGGCAGGGAAGGACGTCGAGGTGCTGGTCAACCGCGGTATGAGCCACTCATTCTACCTCAACAAGTACGCCGTCGACATGGACCCGGTCACCGGTGAGCGGGCACAGGAGCTCATCGACGCCGTCGCCAGCTTCGTCTCCCGCCACTGAATCAAGCACAGGAGGAACGCATACAGCACACTTGCCACGCGCAAACGCTTATAACAGTTCAGTATTTGTTTTGTTTTATACTACTATTATACTCGTGTGTGTGTGTGTGTTTTTCGCCATCAAATAAGGAGGCCTACATGTGCGTAGTGGCCCCGACTGGGTTGCTTTCGCCCTGGATTTGGCGATCCTTCTCGTGCCAAACATCTCTGTGTCTACTTAAATAACGACGTGTCTGTTGGTCAGATGGTGTATGTATAGCTCCACAGCTTTTGGTTACAGTTGATCGGTTGTAGTAATAATTTGAAAATGTTTTATCTGTATTCAACATGCTATTGGCCTATTGGGACTTGAAATTGATCTGTCATAGAAATATTTTTTGTTTTTCAAACACTATCTCTCTTGACGCCCTTTATATTGCAAGACTAACTACCTGTGTTGTTTGTGGGTAAAAAAAGAAAGAAACTTCTTCATTGCCACCACTGTAAAATCTACTAGTATTTAAACCCAAGTAGGTTAATTCCACCGTAAGAATCCTAACCATTTGAACTAAGCTCAGTTTGCTAAAATAAAAAGAGAAAGAAACCATTCTTGTGTATCAACATTAGGTGATATCATGCTAGAGTTAAATTTCAGTGGTCAATTCTAAGGACCAATTATCTGTGATATGATACTTCTTACCATAGAGAAAGAGGTGCGAAAAAGAAATTCCTTAGTGGAAGAAGAGGATCACACATGACAAACTTGACGGAGACGACATATTTTTTATATCCATATGCCATAACACTAATGCATTCTCTTTTTTTTTTGCGGTAATAAAACTAACGCATCCGTGTACCTGCTGATATATTCTTTCAAAAATCAGTGATTGTCATATCCTTGCTCTTCTTTTTGATCTACAGCTACTAACCATATAATAACTTGGGCCACCTAGGTTGTTAATTGAGGTTAACAATTATACTGTTTAACAAGTCCACGCAAACTTCTGCGAAATTCCACAAAAAACAAATTTCTATGAAACTAAGCTAGTACAGACGGGCTAACATTTTTTATAAAACACATGAACGCCACTACAAAATTGAGAAATACGCTGCCCCTGCTATCAGGCCGGCCCACCTGGTTGGCAATGAAATTGGAAGAGGCCTCCTTCGTAGGCCTCTTTGCAGTTTTCAATAATCAGGCGCCCACCAGGTTTCAGCTACTACTCCCTTCGCTTTTCATTTATTTATTTGAGGTTCCTTTATTTAACGCTTGTTAGTTTCAACTTCAAATACTTACTAGTAAGCATTGAAAATTTAAAAACAAAGGAACTATAGACTTAAAATGGAAGAGATGTCTTTTTCAAATGTAGTCCGGGATGATTGAAAACACATTTACGTCTTGTCAATTGACTAGAATCATTTGAGTTGAGTGGAGGGTTTAGAGTCTGTTTGTTTCCGATGTGGATTGCGAAATTTGAAATTATGAAAATCTGTTTGCTTGAGATTTCTCATTTCTACATGGGTTAGTGAAACTTGCGGACGGACCCATGGATGATGGATAACAGTTGAACGGTACTACAATAATGTGCAGTTAACGCGGCAAGATTTGGCACCACAGCCAAGCACAGAGATGGTGGTACCACAGCGGTGAGTTGTTGTGCTCGTCCGGCTCGTACAGCACCAGCAATGTGCCGAACAGCACTGGCGGTCCAGCAGTGCCGTCCTTTCCCCGTGAGTCTACGGGTCCCGATTGCCCGGTCCATGCATAACGCCAACGAAGATAAATTTGCTCGAATTTCCCCCGTGCGCCGTTGCATACCGTCTTCTCCCAGCCTTGGCTACCGCGACGGCAGGAGCAGCTTTCCGCCTTTCCGTTGCTGGACATTGGATTGATTTTGCCTCCTTCACGGTCCACGTGTCCATGGATATGTGGCTCCATCCTCCCACCAAATGTAACCCCAAGTGAATGCCACAGCTCATCACCAGTCACCCAGCACGTCCTGCTCCGTTCGAGAGAACACTCACATTCGCCATAGCAAGGAGTGTGTGTGTTCCGTGCAGCCATGGCGGTAGTGGAGATGAATGGAGTTGTACAGCGGAAGAAGAGGAAGCAGGGAGGTTTCAAGACGATGCCGTTCATACTTGGTACGTAAGTCCCTGGCACTGGCCGCCGCTGCACGAGCTTTCTGAGCAATTAGATTACATGATGGGTGCCTAATGACTTCTTCTCCGTCGCACAGCGAACGACATCTGCGACCGGTTCGCCACGGCCGGCTTCGGCGCCAACCTGATCACGTACCTGACGCAGCAGCTGCACCTGCCGCTGGTGGAGGCGTCCAACACGCTGACCAACTTCGGCGGCACGTCCAGCCTGACGCCCGTCCTCGGCGCGCTGGCCGCCGACGCCTTCGTCGGCCGCTTCTGGACCATCATCGCCGGCTCCGCGTTTTACCAGCTCGGCATGCTGGGGCTCGTCGCGTCCGCGCTCGTCCCTTCGCTCCGCCCGCCGCCGTGCTCCTCCGCTCTTCCGCCCGGCACGTGCCGGCGCGCCAGCGGGTGGCAACTCGCCGTGCTGTACCTCTCCCTGCTTTGCACGTCCCTCGGCTCCGGCGGGCTCCGGCCGTGCGTCGTGGCGTTCGGCACCGACCAGTTCGATGACGATCAGCACGCCGAGGTCGCGGCGGAGCGGAAGGGGCGCTACTTCAACCTCTACTTCTTCACGATGGGGATCGCCGCGCTGCTCGCGCTGACGGTGGTGGTTTACGTCCAGGACAACGTTGGGTGGGGGTGGGGGTTCGGGATCCCGGCCGTCGCCATGTTGGTCTCCATCGTCGTGTTCGTGGCAGGGTACCCGCTCTACATTCGGCTCAGACCGGGGGGCAGCCCGTTCACGCGGCTCGCGCAGGTCGCCGTTGCCGCGTTCAGGAAGCGCAAGGACGCCGGGCCGGAGGACCCTGGCATGCTGTACCAGGACAAGGAGCTGGACGCGCTCATCACCACCAATGGCAGGCTCCTGCACACCGACCAGCTCACGTAAGTGTATTCCATTTATTTTCTTCGTATCTTCTGTATCTTCATGATGTGTTCCCCTCTCGTCCCGTAAGCGACTATGCACGTGCTGTGTTTGTTACACGTACGCGTCGACGTGCATGAACGACATGTCGTCGAGAAAAGTCCTTTCCTCCGGCCCACGCCCTAATGTCGGCGCGGCGCCCGACCTTTGGGCATGTTCGACGTTCATTTCTAACGTTATCTGCTTTTGTGGGTGTTCCTGGCCCAATCCAGGTTTCTCGACCGGGCGGCAATCGTGATGCCGGGGGACATCTCTAGCCCCGGCGAGCCAGACCTGTGGCGCCTATCAACGGTGCACCGCGTGGAGGAGCTGAAGTGCATCATCCGCCTGCTGCCCATCTGGTCGGCCGGGATCATGCTCGCGACCGCTGAGTCGCACAACGGCACCTTCACCATCATGCAGGCGCGCACCATGGACCGCCACGTCGCGGGCCGCTTCGAGATCCCGCCGGCGACCATGTCCGTCTTCGCCACCGTTGCCCTGCTCGTCAGCCTGGCCCTCTACGACCGTGCGTTCGTGCCCCTGGCGCGCCGCGTCACGGGCCGGCCTTCCGGGATCACGTGGCTGCAGCGCATGGCCATCGGGCTGGCCATCTCCATCCTCGGCGTCGCCTCCGCCGCGCTCGTCGAGACCAAGCGCCGCCGCACCGCCGCCGATCACGGGCTCCTCGACGACCCGAAGGCCGTGGTCCCGCTCAGCGTGTTCTGGCTGGTGCCGCAGTTCGCCGTGCACGGCGTCGCCGGAGCGTTCTCGTCGGTGGGCCACATGGAGTTTTTGTACGACCAGGCGCCCGAGAGCATGCGCAGCACCGCCGCCGCGCTCTTCTGGCTCGCCGGCTCGCTGGGGCACTACATGGGCACGGCGCTCGTCACGGCGGTGCAGCGCGCCACGCGGGGCCGCGGCGACTGGCTACAGGACAACATTAACCGTGGGAGGATCGATAGCTACTACTGGCTTGTCACCTGCCTGATGGTGCTCAACCTTGGCTACTACCTCCTCTGTTTCCGTTTCTACACCATGAAGCCGTTGGAGATGGCGGAGGAACAGGGTCACCATGACAAGGAGTGTCAGCTCTCCTCTCACTCTCACAACAGAAATGGCACCCGTGACGGCGGCGTGTTGTAAGACTAAGCTGGGATTTCCATGAATCCAAAGTGAAAAGCATTACTTATTTTACTTCCTCCGTAGTACTGCTCCGTACCCTCGGCTCGATCGTGCAGTGAAAGCAACTATCATCGCAACCGCCATTACATCAGCATCAGCATTCAGCAACATAAGTTTCGAGAGAAATCACTATAGTATTTCACTAGTACCCTCGATTTTTTTCTTTTTTCCTTTTCGCTATTTTTGTCAGATACAGACAGTTGCATCTCGTGGTTCCCTAAAATCAAACGAAAACTGAATTTGTAGAGACAACTGTACGGAATTGCAGGGATTTTCCATGGAGATATCAATCATAGAGACAACTTATGCTAGTACAAGTTTGTGCAATTCCGTACAGTTGTCTATAGACAAATATGTAGAGTTTATGCAATTCCGTACAGTTGTCTCTATAGACAACTTACTGTCGTCCATTAGTACAAATTTTCTTGGTGGCTAATTGCTGGGAATATGTTCATTGTTGTATGCCTTTTCTGCTGAGTTGTGATAAGATATACGTCACTCATGGATTTTCCTATCTAATAGCTTTACAATATACTTCCTTCATTCTTTTTGTGTGTCACCGTTAATTTTGACCAATAACTTTGACTATTTGTCTTATTCAAAAAAGTATGAGAAACATCAAATATTTTGTTAGAATTTAATTTATTATTAAAAATTTTTGAATCCTAATTTTTAATTTTACATATTTAAACTAATCTTTCAAATAAGTCGAACGGTCAAAGTTTTTAATTAAAGTTAATGGTGACAAGTAAAAAAAATGGAGGGAGTATAGTACTAGATGTTTTAGAACTTGTAATCCTTGCGCGTACCTGATTAATTGGCTGACAACAGCACCCGTACTCTATAATCATACACTACCTCCAGATTTTAATCGTTCATGTCGGAACAGCTGAGATTAGCTCTCCGTACATCAACACAAAAAAAAGGTTTTCAAGGAGTATTTTTACACTAATCCTCCAGCATCACCGCGGCCGGCATGTTGTTGGATAGAGGGTAGCTCACACTCCTTGTCCTGATCATCACTCATATGTTCATCCGCCACCTCCACCGGCTTCATGGTATAGTAACGGAAGCACATGACGTAGTAGCCAAGATTTAGCAGCATGATGCAGGTGACGAGCCAGTAGTAGCAGTCAATCCTGCCCCGGTTGATGTTGTCTTGCAGCCAGTCTCCGCGGCCCCGCGTGGCGAGCTGCACCAGGGAAACGAGCACCGTGCCCATGTAGTTCCCTAGGGCGTTGGAGAGCCAGAAGAGCGCGACGGCGGTGCTGCGCATGCTCTCCGGGGCCTGGTCGTACAGGAACTCCATGTGGCCGACGGACGAGAACGCGTCGCCGATGCCGTGGATGGCGAACTGCGGCACCAGCCAGAACACGCTTATGGGGACGACGGCGGAGGGCCTGTCGACGAGCCCGTGCTCGGCGGCTGTGCGGCGGCGCTTGGTCTCGACGAGCGCGGCCGCGCCGACGCTGACGACGGAGATGGCCAGCCCGATCCCGATCCGCTGGAAGTAGGTGATCCCGGAGCGCAGGCCCGTGACGCGGCGCGCCAAGGGCACGAAGGCGCGGTCGTAGAGCCCCAGGCCCACGATCATGGCCGTCGACGAGAAGATGGACATGGTCGCCGGCGGGATATCGAAGCGGCCAGCCACGTGGCGGTCCATGGTGCGCGCCTGCATCACGGTGAAGGAGTAGTTGTGCGAGCCGGCCGTGGCCAGCATGATGCCGGCCGACCAGATGGGCAGCAGCCGGATGATGGACTTGAGCTCCTCCACGCGGTGTACTGTTGACAGACGCCACAGGTCTGGTTCCCCGGACCTGATGTCGGCCGGCATCACGATCGCTGCCCGGTCGAAGAACCTGGATTGTAACAGTAATAGTTAAGTGAGTCTGTAAGTGTCCCCCCTTTTTAACTGCTACATCCACAAAAAGTTACCGACATGGATGGTTGGTGTTACGGCAAATAGACAAAACATACCGAGCACGACAGAATTGATGCGGAACAGAGGCGGGAGCAAGTGGACTTACGTGAGCTGGTTGGTGTGGAGGAGCCTTCCGTTTGTGGAGATGAGCGTGTCCAGCTCCTTATCCTGGTACAGCATGCCGGGGTCCTCCGGCATCACGGCGTTCCGCTTCTTCAAGGCGGCGGCAACGACCTGCACGAGCCGCGTGAACGGGCTGCCCCCGGGTTTGAGCCTGACGTAGAGCGGGTACCCCAGCAGGAACACCACGATGGACACGAACATGCCCATGGCCGGGATTCCGAACCCCCACCCCCACCCCACGTTCTCCTGGATGTACACCACCACCGTCAGAGACAGCAGCACGGCGAACCCCATCGTGAAGAAGTAGAGGTTGAAGTACCGCCGCTTCCGCTCCGCCTCCGCGACGACCAGCGCCTCGGCGCCGCTCTCGCGCGCCGCCTGCTGCTCCTGGTCCTGGTGGTGGTGGTGCTCGAACTGGTCGGCGCCGAACGCCACGACGCACGGCCGGATGCCGCCGGCGCCGAGCGACGTGCAAAGCAGCGAGAGGTACAGCACAGCGAGCTGCAGGTTGGAGGCGTGCCGGCACGAGGCCGGAGCGGAGGCGGAGCACGGTGGCGGGCGCAGAGAAGGGACGAGCGCGGACACGACCAGCCCCAGCATGCCAAACTGATAGAACGCGGAGCCGGCCATGATCGTCCAGAAGCGGCCGGCGAAGGCGTCGGCGGCCAGCGCGCCGAGGATGGGCGTCAGACTCGACGTGCCGCCGAAGTTGGTGAGCGTGTTGGACGCCTCCACCAGCGGCAGGTGCAGCTGCTGCGTCAGGTACGTGATCAGGTTGGCGCCGAAGCCGGCCGTCGCGAACCGGTCGCAGATTTCGTTTACTGCAATATACACACACACACACAAGCCATGAGACCATCAATCATCAAATGGTAGGAAGAAATTAAGAACCGCAGCACTTTGATCAGGGCGAGAAAATATAATTGAGAAAAAATGAGATGTTTCGTTCGATCATTCTTGACAAGCTGATGAACGGGAAGGAAGAATAAAGAACTAAGAACAAACAAGACAAAGCTAGTGGCAGGGCATTGTTGGATCCACGCAATACCAAGAACAGGACCTTGTAATTAACGTCCGCAATCAGAAACAATAATACGAACTTTACTGGCGGTTCATTAACGTAAGCTAACTAGCTAGTAATTCATCTTACCGAGTATGAACGGCATGGTTTTGTAGCCTCCTTTCTTCCTCTTGTTGTGCTCTCCATCTCCGTTCCTGTTGTCCACTGATGACGGCGTTGTGGTCGCCATGGATTTCAGCAGAGAACTCCTGGTTCGCGCTGCTGTTGTGAACGTGAATGTGTGAGGCTGAGCTTCACATGCCGCTACATATATATGAGGATGTCGAGCCACATATAAATGAGCAAATTAGCTCACTAACATCACAAAAGATGTAAAGTTGAGGATTACCATTATAAAGAATTGGAGCTGGAGAGTACCATCAGATACTGATTTTAGTTGCAAAGTAACAATGCTGTCACTTTTAACTAACAGATCAGACACCTAGACGAAAATGCCCCTGAGTTTGAGAGCATTGAATTGTTTCAACCAGACCTTGCAACATTTCAGTTGAGTCCGTTTTTTTCCTTTAAAACATTTTTGGCATGACCTTTGAGCATCACAGTTGAGTTTGATTTTTTTTCTTTTTGTGAAATTTTGACATGACCTTTAAGCATCACAGTTGAGCATCACATTTTTGGCATGACCTTTGAGCATCACAGTTGAGCATCAAACATCTGAATATTTTGCAGCACGTATTGAATATAAAATTTTCATGACACTTCAACATCTCATACAAAATAAAATAGTTTGATGCAAATGATTGTCTTACACATAGATGTCACATGTAGCTGATTGCATAGTTTAGTACTAAAAACAACAATAAAATGACATGGCCATAAACATGTCAGTACATGGTTTAATGCTGAAAATAAACTGAACACATTCATGGTGTAAGGAGCACAAATTATTCTCCCAATGCCTTCTTCCTAAGCCTTGTTACCGGTCCTGGACTATCATTTGGTTGCAGCTGGGATGTTTTTGGAGTGCTTGGTGAAGAGATTAGTGCTGCCTTCTCCCTTGCAGCAGTTAATCTTGTCCTGCGTACATGCATAACAAAGAAAAAAAAATTAGATTTTATATTATATAGGGAAAGTAGTGTTGTAGGTAAAAAGGCAATGTGATGTACAAGACATTGGTTCACCTTGGACTTGTAGGGCTGCTAGTGGTGGCATTTGGTGCTCTATTTCTTACCTTCTTTCCCTTAGCCTTGGTACTAGTGTTTTTCTCAACTTGATTAGTTGTCCTCTTTCTCTTTTTGGTAGTTTCACCATCAATATTAACCTGAGTTGCTGTCAGGTCAGCTGGAACACTTTCTTTGCATTTCTTTTCCCTATGCCCAAGCTTACCACACATCCTGCATTTGTGTCTTTTCTTGTGTGCTTGATTCCTCTTTGGACCTTTGTACCTTAGGCCTACCCGCAGGTCTCTTCTATGCCGGAGGTTGCAACTTGAATCCATGGTTACTCTTTGCCCACTTAGACTTGTCGGGCATAGGTCTTATGACATGGCTGTAAGCAGCTTTGAACTTCTCCACCAAGTAGTAGTCATCGACATAATCTTTCAACTTGGCCCTCTTGGAGCATATGACAGCTATTGCATGGCTATAAGGTATGCCAATCAGCTGCCAGTTGTTGCAAGTACACTCTTTCAAGTCAAGCTCCACAGCATGCCTCCATGTTGTTCCATCCGTGCTACAACCAATCACTTCCGCGGCAAAAGCAGATATTTGAGTGATGGTATATCTAGGTATTGTCCTACTTGCACTGACCAATTCGTTCATGATATTTGGAATGATTTTTCCTTAAAATTTTTCATTTTCAGCAACTATCCTTCTCATTTCTAATTTCTGATTATCATCTATCTAAGTTTGTCTAGTACCTCAACTATAGGCAGACCCTTGATCTGGCTGATCTTGTTGTTGAAAGATTCAGATATGTTGTTGTGGATGTAGTCCACCTTGCATATGCCATTAAATTTGCATCTTGCCCATAAATAGGGATGATTTTTGTTCAACCATGCAATTACTTGAGGATTGGCCTCCTCAATCTGTGCCATGTGCCAATCATAAACATCCTCTTCAAATGTCCTAGCTGCTGACCATATATTTTTGTCAATTACATCTCCATGGTATGACTTCTTCAAATTCCTTCACATATGCAGCATGCATCCTCTATGTTCAGCCTCAAGAAAGACTTGTTTGATAGCCAATGTTATTCCTTGACCGGCATCAGTATGAACCGGTAGACCATGAGGGGATCCAATCGCATCCTTCAACTTACTTAAGAACCATGCCGATTGTCTTTAGTTTCAGACTCAAAAATAGCAAATGCAACCAGATACATCCAGTTGTGCCCGTCAATTGCATTAGCGGAAGCTAGTTGTCCTCTATACCTTCCTGTCAAAAGGGTGGAGCCCACACCCAAATAAGGCCTACAACCTTGCAAGAAACCAGTAATACAAGGCCTTAGTGCGACAAACACTTTGCTGAATATGTATTTTTCCTTTTCAACCTTGTAGTCAATCTCCACTATGCTTCCTGGACATCTCTTCTCTAGCTCAGCCTTAAAGTTGTACAACTAATCAAAGTTGTCCGCCCATGTACCATGAATTTGTTCAATAGCCCGCCCAAATCTTGAAATATGATACTTCTACCTTGTACTTCTCTAGTATCCTCCTCCTCAATTCCTTTGGGCCAAGTGTAGGATCTTCAACCAGCCAATTCTTTATACGAGCGGCAACCCAGGTGTATGAGGCCATTTCATGTCCTGTAAAGCTTGTCGAAACACAAGTGTGACCATCATGTAGCACCTTAACCTGTACACAAGAAGCACATGTTAGCAACCTGTATATAATAGCTGATAAATATAAAAGAAATAAATTTGAACATACCTGAAAACTCCGTCCATCTTGTAGCCTGGAAGCATGAATTCTCCACTTGCATTCAGCAGCACTACAAGTAGCTCCAAATTTAGTGGTGTCACTGTAGTCAAATATCAAATTCAAATGCGCTCAATATTGCATAGTGCCTAATAACTCTTTTAAAAGAAGTTTGATCAGGAAATGTAGCACCAACTTCAATGGTTGGTTTCACTAAGTCAACTACAAGACATGGCTGTGCATCACTAGTTGGTTCTTTAGTACTTGGACCAGCAGTGTCACCGGTGTCACTAGATACACCATAGAGCCCCTCATCATCCACTCCCACATAATCCTCATCCATTTTGTCCTCCGGCTTATCCTTTTTCTTATCCTTTGTTGCTGTAGACTTCTTCTTTTTCTGCTTCTTTTTTTGCTTACCACCGTCACATTGGCTGTTAGTAACAGGTTGAATTGACTCTTCACATTGTAGCTGCTCGGAAGGGTTCTCAACAGCACTAATGGGTTCATCCAATGTCAATGTTATGGATGGCTGAGACGGTGCTGCAGTCACCAGAGGCATGCCAAGTAGCCTCTCACCATTCCAATCTGATGCAACATCCATCACATTAACATTTATCTGAATAGCACGCTCAACAAAGTACATATCAAATGCATCACTAAGTGCTGCATCAGTTCTTATATTTCTCAGACTAGCAGTGATTTTGTCCCCGAAAAAACATGACAGAAATTGCTTCCTGTCCCATTTGAACTCCTCCTTTAACATTTCAGCAATTGCTACAAGTGAAAGCTCATCTCTGTCGATCATATGTTTAATCCGTCTGGATCCGCAAAACCGAAGTCTACCATGATCTTCCGTTGACATATACAAACTCATTCTAATCACTAGCCGAAATGCCTTTGTAGGATTCATCCTACGAAAGTTACAGTCGTTAGGATCTATTGTACACAACAAATAGCGCTCGACCTCTGTCTACCGTGCAAGCAGCAACACAAGAGCAACAAAATAGGAGGAAGGATCTTACCCTTCTGAAATCTAGCCGTTTGAACCATTTGATAAAGAATCAGAGTCTCGCAGAATTCGCATCAAAAGATTTTGCTGGACATAGAGGGCCGGTCTCCACCGCATCCAATCCGCCGGCCATGCTCCGTGCAGAGCTCGCACCCGAGTCCTTCGACCTCATGGTCCCCTACTTTGGCAAGGGGAACAGGGCTGCGCGCAAGGGAGGAGGCTGGCGCGGCGTGGCCGCGCGGATGGCCAGGCTGCCATCGTGCGTGCAGCGCTCAGGTGGCGACTGGCGCAGGGGTGGTGGCCGACGCTCACGAGCGGCACGTTGCACAGAGGTAAGTTAGGGCGGACGCCCTTGGTTGCGCGTGGTGGCCTGTGCTCGCAAACGGCGTTGTGTGGAGGTTGATTAGGGCGGACGCCCTTGCTTGCTGGTATGGGGCGTAGGGGTAACACAGGAAGTTTTTGAACTTTCACTCTAATGCGGGCTGCACATGACGGAAAAGGTCACGTTAGTAGTACTCTTCACCAAAAATCAGTATCCGATGGTACTCTCCAGCTCCAATTCTTTGTAATGGTAATCCTGAACTTTATCTCTTTTGTGATGGTAGTGAGCTAATTTGCTCCATATAAATAGACGCACCAAGCCTCCTCGACAAGAGCCAAACAACGCAGCGTTACCCCATGGGGACCGGATGGTCCTTGTAACTAGTTCATACCACAACCAAGGGCACACGGTTTGGTTGGATTGGATTGGTAATAATAAAGTGGATGATTATTTAGAGTATCAATTTTTGGGGTCATCAGAGTGTGAAATTGTAACTCCAGGCTCGGCTTTGCCCGGATCGACCCATCTTTTTAGTATTCAAAATAATAAAATAAAATAATTGTGACAGCAGTATTCATTGTCGTCGATACATATATACACTCATATACATATACTCTGATTGGCCATATATAAGCCGTTCTAAGATACCAGAGTATCAACCTTTAACTTGAGAGAACCTTCCAATATCCATGAACAGAGGCAAAGCCAATGGCGTGGTACACGACACATCACCAAACATCTGGAGAACAAGTCTAGATATCTGGAAAGAAACATTTGCTGTCGATATGTAGCTACTTTTTTTGAAGGGAGCCAATGTAGCTACTTGGAGTTGTGAATGTAAGCTACCTACTAGGCTACTACTCCCACCCGTTTTTTTTTTTTTCATCCGGATACTGCTTGGCTTGAAATTGAATTAACCAATCCGACTTTAGTACAATTTTGAAAGGAAAAAAAATCACTGTCATAAAACAAAAACAATTTAAAAACAAAATGAGTGCGTAAAACTTCCCATATACGCATATGTTGCAGAGCGAAAAAAAATTTTGTGGTAACGAGACAGGAGGTAATCTAGCTAGGGAGGATGTTGAAATGTTTCGTTGGGTTCAGTGTTATTTCTTTGTGGGAGAGAAAAGTAAGAGGAGGGTTTCTAGAGTGTTCTAGATGACATTGTTGTAAAAGTCTTTCCTAAACATGCCTTTTTCCAAACCATCTATCTTTTGGAGTTAAGTAATGACACTTTTAGGTTGCACAGAGAACTGTCATCACAAAATACGATAATTATAAATTGTTCCTTGTGATATCTCTGCGCTTTTATTACTTGTGGTCAAGTTCCCGTCTCTCACCTTTTACAACACACGTAAACCGCAATTAGTTAGGTCTGAGCGTCTGAACGCCTTAGAAGATGGAATGAGCCGCGACAAGCCAATGGATCCAACAAGGCGGAGCGAGATTCACACCAAAGACACTGACCACCAGAATTGAAGCACGAAAGACGACGCATCGATCCTCCACCGATCCCGCATTGTCCTTGCATCGCCGTCTGGCACAACCGGTTCCAAACCCCACGATTTGGTTCCCTTTCTAGGCATGGCTGAGATGGCACCATTCGAAAGCGCGCGCCGGTCTTTCGGAAACCCCCAAGCTAGCGGAAGTGCGAACCGATGTGCACCGGCGCCGGCCGAACCGAGAGACGCACGGGACCCGGGCCGTCAATCAGCGCTCCGGGAAAACGAAGCAGCAGATTGTTGCGTTGCCGCCGGATGGGGACGCGAGTAAGCGCGGGACCGTTCTCGATCGCTACGTTGCCGTCTGCGTCGAGGCCGCGTCACGGCCTCCCCGGAAGGGCGTGGCGGTGCCCCGCTGCAGTTCTGCTGTTCGATTGCTTGCGTGGAACCGGAACACACAAGTAGTACTACACAACAGCTCATGCATGCATATGGTGGCCTCGTGTTACCGTCCCTAGCTAGCTATGAACAGCCGCCATTCAAAGCAGCATTTAGCTTTTGATTTGAACCTGCATTTCTAATTCCAACTGGGAAAAGGACTGCGTAAATGCAAGCACCCTATCGTGAGGTCGAATGTATAGGGGCTGAAAAGTTATATTATACTACTCCTAACTCCTTCCGTCCCATAATACTTACGTTTGAATGACACGGAAATTAAAAAAGTTGATAAAAGTAGGTGCACATAAAATAAAGATGAAAGAGATAGATATGTATTGAAAATGAGAAAAGGTGCATCGAAAAGCCAGTATCATCATTTCCAGCTACTTCAAAACAAAAACATTGCCATCACGCTTGAATTTGATGCTGAATCACGCTATCGCCCGCGACGACAATGCACGAAAACCACCACAAAGGAACCTAGGCATGAAAAGACCCTTTTAACTACCGGTAGTTCTCCTTTCTATCTTCGCCGTACTAACTAATGAATTTGTGAGCCATCAAAATGGACCAGGGAACGCACCAACTGCAGTTTTTAAAATAAGGAAAGAGCACAAGAGTTTCTTTCCCAACAAAAATGCTGAATGATTAACTGCAGTAAGCCGTAGATTTGTTTATTTGGCGTCTGGACCAAAAACTTACTGCTGAAGTTCTATTGGTCGTCAAAAAGAAAATATAATACTAGTACATTTATATGGGTCCATTTGCTCGTATCCACACTAGGCATCAGCCACACTGACTGAAAGATCAGTGCTTGGGCATGGCATATGAGCCGGCATACCGACGCTGTCAAAATGTACGAGAGGACGAGACGATAAAACTGATTGGCTGGCGATCACGAGCATATATACATACATGTATATGTATGCTTTGCTCAATCATTGAAGGATACTGATAAGAGCGAATAAGATAGATTGACGACTAAATCTGCTGGTAGCATAGCCCTTATATATATATAATCTATAATAGCTCTGAGGTCGTGAATAGTACTGTAGTCCTATTGCACTCATCAGACATTTTGTTTGCTTGTTATTATGCGCAGGTCACAGGGATTGGACCATCGATCGTCCCATGATGCATGTTTCACAGTCATCGGTCTTTGTTTCGCAAACATCATGAAACTCTGCTGGCTCTAGGCAAACTGGTTTGGCTCATTGCCCATCACGCGTATCATTGTACAGTACTAGGTTTTTGGCAGTGGCAGAGGTCGGCCGATCGATCCAGTGATGAGTGTCAGCATGGTCTTTGATTAGCTCGTGAGTGACCAAACTGGAGGAACCTTTATATCTTATACTATCCAACAGCATCCAGCCAGAGGCTTACAGTTCCAGAAGAAAACGACGGTCGTCACGCGCGCGCGCGGCGCCGGCGGCTATATCTGTTGATCCGGTCCAAAAACTAGTGTTGTGACGATCCTTATCTAGTCTCTTTGCATATGATTGTGCTAAGCAACACCGTACCGTAGTATAGTATCTTCTTTCTCGTGTCATTAGTTTAGACTGTAATAATGTAGTACTAGTAGCCAGTCAAGAACACGATTTGTGGTTGTCAGGTCGGATCAAGCAATCATGCACCGGCACCGGCACCGGCACGGAGATCACCAGCAGCATATGCCGACGTCCGAAGAGTGTCCAGTCAACAAGCAGTCCTGTTTCACGACAGGGACGATGCGATGCGACACCGGCCGGAATGCCGTTCCCTGTCACGCGCGATCTTCTCGATCGGACGGACAGGCAGCCAGCCTGTTCCTGTCCCGTTCTCGCGAGCTCGGAACAGAACAGGACGGCGCGCGCGCGCCTACTTCACTTGACAAGTGTTTAGGGCCGGGCGAGTCTGAATTCAGCTGCGGGGTGCGAGCGCGAGTGCGCGCATGGTCTGTAGTCTGCGGTGGTGGACTGGTGGTAGGCCGTCACTCCCATCCAGATACAGTATCCGCCGCACCGCACGCACCGACCTGTGCACGATTTGTTTTGCTCCGGCGCGATCGATAGCGGAGGTGGCAGATTCTCGGCGCGCCGGGCGCGCGTGGCGTTTTTCTCCTGGTCCCGCGGTTCGCCCCGCCGTCTTCCCCGGTCCGGGGGGCTCGCGCGGCCGTAAAGCCAAGAGAGGCAAAATGCAGCGCGTGGCGGAGCAGGGGGGACAGGGGGCGAGATGCACGCCTCGTCTGGTGCGCGCAGGGAAACGTCGCTGTTCGTTCCCCCCGTTGCGCTTGGCTGGGATGGGATACGGGCGACGCGGACAAATCGATGGCGTCCCGCGTGACCTCATCGCGATCGACGCGTCGCCCGCGCGGGGGGCGGGGCGGCACCGGCAGTGAGGTGTGGCGGTGCCTGTTTCCCGGCCGCGCGGACCGCGTTTCCCGGGTGCGCCCGGGTCGAACGCCTCGGCTCGACTGGCCGAGCGGCGAGGAGCGCGCGCCCACGCATCTGCCGTAATCCTGTTGCCGGATACTGTACCCTCCTTTGCCGTAATCAAATGCAGCGGCACCTGCCACGCACCCCTTCGTCATTTGTTCGTGACAGGGCCGATTAGCTCTTACTACTAGCATTACTAGCCTAGTCCCTTGCATCCTGCACAATGGCGGACAAGTTCTTGGCCATATCAATTTTTTTGTTCACCGACAAGTGATGACAAACTACTACGTTTTCTGGTACGTAGTATAGAGAAACCAAAGCCAGTTCCCGTCCGTGCCACGGCTGTTGCCCGTCTTCGTCTTCTACTCATGCCCGCCGTCTAGTCTTACCTATGTTGACATGGCACATTATTGAACAACAAGCACTGCCTTTCTTTTTTTTTTTTTGAGCGGAGCCCGTCGATAGTAGTACTCGTTTTGGGCTAGGCGGCACAGTTCAATTAGCTGGCCCATGTATTACGAGCCGAGGCGGAGCAAGGCCTTGGGCAAGGCAATGGGCCTTTTATAGATCATACATATCTCCATTTCCCGCAGCTTTGGGTTAGATTTTCCCTGCAATTTTGATGTCCAGCTTCGTCCGACTAAATCCGGTCATTTTGTTGTACTAACATGTGTCTACTTCGTGATTAAAAAAAAAAAAAACATGTCTCTACTTCTTTGCCATACATCAAAGCTGTAGGCCGCCGGCGCCCGAAACTGACCCTGGCTGTTTCCGACATGCGCCGAGTTGGTTCTCTGTTCACTGACTGACTTTGGATGCTTGCGCCGTTGCGTCCTAGATTATACTGCCACTTGCCATTTTGGCTTTCTTTTTGGTGGAGGCGGTCACAGTGGAAAGCACCTTACATATTTTAGACCTCGATCTGTGCTCGACCAGCTTCTTCTTACCTTATCTTATCGGTGTAGCTAGTCCGGTACGGTACGGCAGTAAGGAGGACTGACACCAACCATGGCAGCCGCGGCGCCGGTCGACGAAGATGTGATGCCAAAGGAGACGAAGCAGGGCGGCTTCAAGACAATGCCGTTCATTCTAGGTAAGTGCAATCGCTTGCATGTTCCTCCATGCGTATGGGATCTTTCAGCAATGCCTGAATGTTCGTGGCCCTGTTTCGGAATCCTCTGAATGTTCGTTCTGCACTCTGCAGCGAATGAGATCTGCGACCGATTCGCGACGGCCGGATTCAACGCCAACCTGATCACGTACCTGACGCAGCAGCTGCACCTGCCGCTGGTGGAAGCCTCCAACCTCCTCACCAACTTCAACGGCACGGCGGCGTTCACCCCGGTCCTGGGTGCGATCATTGCCGACGCCTTCGCCGGCCGCTTCTGGACCATATCGGTGGGAGGCGCGCTATACCTGCTCGGCATGCTCGGCCTCGTCGTGTCCGCGCTCGCCCCGGCGCTCCGCCCACCGCCGTGCGCTACTGGTGCCACGGCTACGGCGGCGGCGCCACCGTGCACGCGCGCGACCGGCGGGCAGCTGGCGATGCTGTATCTGCCGATGCTCCTCACGGCGCTCGGGTCCGGCGGCATCCGGCCGTGCGTGGTGGCCTTCGGCGCCGACCAGTTCGGACGACGGCGCGGGCGCCCCGGCGGCGAGCAGAAGTGGAGCTACTTCAACCTCTACTTCTTCAGCATGGGGCTCGCGGTGCTGCTGGCGCTCACCGTGGTGGTGTACGTCCAGGAGAACGTGGGGTGGGGGTGGGGGTTCGGGATCCCGGCCGTCGCCATGTCCGTCTCCGTGCTCTCGTTCGTGGCAGGGTACCCGCTCTACGTGAAGGTGAAGCCCGAGGGGAGCCCCTTCAAAAGGCTGCTGCAGGTCCTCGTCGCCACGTTCAGGAAGAGGAAGGAGGCCGTCCCCGAGGACGCGGCCTTGCTGTACCAGAACAAGGAGCTCGACGCTCCGATCGCCGCCGATGGGAGGCTGCTGCACACTGATCAGCTTAGGCAAGTGGCATTGACTAATGAGTCTTGACCTGACTAGTACGACTGAGCTGGTTCCATGTGCATCGCGTTTGTCATTTTGTTCATGTGGTCCGTTGTTTAATTTTGGCGGCCTCCAACGTCTCGAGTCTACTAACACTATGTTCGTACTTGCCCCCACGTGAAGGTTCCTGGACCGAGCGGCCGTGCAGACGACGGGCGACGTCGGCAGCTCCGGTGAGCCGGACCTGTGGCGTCTGTCCACGGTGCACCGCGTGGAGGAGCTCAAGTCCATCGTGCGCATGCTGCCCCTGTGGGCCGCCAGCTTCACGCTCGTCGCCGCGGCGTCGCACAACTTTACGTTCGCCATCCAGCAGGCGCGTACCATGGACCGCCACCTCACCGCGAGCTTCCAGATCCCGCCGGCCACCATGATCATCTTCACCACGCTCACCATGCTCGTCAGCCTGGCGCTCTACGACCGCGCCTTCGTCCCGCTCGCGCGCCGCGTCACTGGCTTGCGGTCCGGGATCACCTACTTCCAGCGCATGGGCGCGGGGTTCGCGGTCTCCGTCCTCGGCGTTGCGGCCGGCGCCTTCGTCGAGCGCAAGCGGCGCGAGGTGGCCGCAGAGCACGGGCTCCTGGACACGCCCGCCGCCGTGGTGCCTATGAGCGTGTTCTGGCTGGTGCCGCAATACGCGCTCCACGGAGTGAGCGACGCGCTCTCGACGGTGGGGCACATGGAGTTCCTGTACGACCAGGCCCCGGAGAGCATGCGAAGCTCGGCGGCCGCGCTGTTCTGGGTCGCCGGCGCGCTGGGGAACTACCTCGGCACGGTGCTTGTCACGGTGGTGCAGAGCGCCACCAAAGGGGCGTGGCTGCAGGACAACATCAACCGCGGGAGGCTGGATTACTACTACTGGCTCGTCACGTTCCTCTTGGTGCTCAACCTCGTCTACTACACCGTCTGCTTCCACTTTTACACCCTCAAGACTTTCGAGGTGGACACTACCGGGGACGACGTGCAAGTGCAACGGCGGTGTAACAGCGGTGAGGCCGCCGTATGTGAAAGTGACAAGCATACCGAGAGAAGTAATTAAGGACGAACTTCTCCTTGGCCGCAAAAATCTCTATGTAATCCCTCCGTTCTTAAATTGAGCACATATTAATATGTTGTATTCTCTTCGTTGTAAGCTGAATTGGTTGAATTTTAAAATGTGGAAGCCGGATCATCTTTGGTTTCAGTCGATCTCGAGTACTGTTTTGAACAGTCCTGACATGGACATATACACCACTCGAACAATTTAAAGTACTGTCATGCACTATTAGCTAGTGCTTTGAGGCTCTTAAAATTCCTCTGGGATTCAATGGTATCGGAAACAAAAAAACAATATCATCTACTTGTAATAAGTAACATTATTCCATCACTCGAACTCATCCTTCTAGCCTGTGCTGGGGATCGATGTATTGAAGTACACTCTAATAACATGCTACTTCAGGTTTTTACCCTTCTTGGCGTCCTCGTCGCGGTTGCCATTGCCATCCTTCTCACCATCGACTGTTTCCAATGGCTTGAAGGTGTAGTACTTAACGCAGACGAAGTAGTAGACAAGGTTGACGAGCTGCATCGCGACGACGAGCCAGTAGTAGTAGTCCAGCTTCCCACGGTTGAGGTTGTCCTGCAGCCACTCCCCGCTCCGTCGCGTCTTCTCGTGCACGATGGTCACCAGGAACGTGCCGAGGTAGCTACCTATCGCCATGGTGAGCCAGTAGAGCGCGGCCGCCGTGCTGCGCAGGCTCTCGGGCGCCTGGTCGTACAAAAACTCCATGCGTCCGACGTCCATGAATGCGTTGGCCACGCCGTGGACGGCGTACTGCGGCACCAGCCAGAACACGCTCATGGGCAGGGTCGCCCCCTTGGGCGCGTCGAGCATCCCGCTCGCGGCGGCCACGGCTCTCCGACGCCGCTCGACGAGAGCGGCCGCCGCGTTGGACAGCGCGGCGACGGCCATGCCGACGCCCGTGCGCTGGAGGTGGGTGATGCCGTTGGGGTGGCCCGTGCGGCGGCGGAGGATGCCGACCAGCACGCGGTCGTAGAAGGTGAGAGTGAGCAGCATGGCCAGGTTCTCGAAGATGAGCATGGAGGCCGGCGGGATCTGGAAGCTCGGGGTGAGGTGGCGGTCCATGGTGCGCGCCTGCTGGATCGCGAAGCTGCTGTTGTGCGACGCCGAGGTCACCAGGAGGATCCCCGCCGCCCAGATCGGCAGCATGCGGATGATCGACTTGAGCTCCTCCACGCGGTGCACGGTCGCCAGGTGCCACAGCTTCGGCTCGCCGGAGGGAAGCACGTCGCCGTCCGTCACAATGGCCGCCTTATCAAGGAACCTACATATATATAACAAGGCAGACACGTACGTGTAGTTAGCTCGTGTCATCGAGACAAACAAACTTATCAAATTGTCTGATTCAACTAGTAGCACTGTGACACTGTCTCACTTACTTTAGCTGGTCGGTATGTAGAAGACGTCCAGTGGTGGAGATGCCAGCGTCGAGCTCCTTGTCCTGGTAGAGGAAGCTCGGGTCGGGAACGACGGCTCTCCGCTTCTTGAACGCGGCAGCGGCGACCTGCGCCAGCCGGACGAGCGGGCTTCCGCCGGGCGGCATCCTGACGTACAGAGAGTACCCCGACACGAACGCGATCACCGCGACGAGCATGGCGATGGTGGGCACGCCGAGCCCCCACTCCCACCCGACGTTCTCCTGGACGTACACCACGACGGTGACGGCCGTGAGCTTCGCTAACTCGACCCCGAAGAAATAAAGGTTGAAGAAGCTCCACTTGGGCCTCTTTGCGCCCTGGCGTCTCTGCGCGTCGAGCTCGAGCTGGTCGGCGCCGAACGCCATGACGCAGGGGCGGGTGCCGCCGGTGCCGATGGACGTGCATAGCAGCGACACGTAGAGCACCGCGAGATGGAAAGAGGACGCGCGCTGGCAGTCGGCGGCGCGCTTCGCGCATGGCGGCGGACGGAACGAGGGCACAGCCGCCGAGAGGGTGAGGCAGACCATGCCGAGCTGGTAGATGACGGAGCCGAACGTGATGGTCCAGAAGCGGCCCGCGAAGGAGTCGGCGATGAGGCCGCCGACGAGCGGGGTCAGGTTCGCGGTGCCGTGGAAGTTGCTGATGATGTTCGAGGCCTCCACCAGCGGCAGGTGCAGCTGCAGGGTCAGGTACGAGATCAGGTTCGAGTTGAACCCGACCGTCGCCAGCCGGTCGCAGAAGTCGTTCGCTGTAGAAGGGGGGGGGGGGGGGGGGGGGGGGTTGTTGAAATTGTTAGTTGATGCTTTCACTCTCCTCCCCAAAAGGTGCAATGGGCTACATGGGCTGGCCGCTCTGACACGGCCCGGTTGACGCTACCCGCCGTGCGTTGGTACAGCTCGGTAGCTTTCTAACCTGTGGGGAGCTCATGGCCACTTTGTGCCGCGTGCAAAGTCCAGTTTCTTAAACAGAAGTTGATCCAAAGTAGCTCGTCCTCTCATAGACTAGTAACAAAATCACTATCTTTGAAACATTTCAATTTTCCTGTACAGACTAAAGTAGTTGGGAAATAAACTGAGGAGATTTTCATTTTTGTGCCCTTTGATTACTTTGTGGACGTAGTACTAACTACTGGATATATAGAAAACATCGTTTTTAAATTGTTACAGAAATTTGAACACCCTAACCAACTAGGGATGTTTTTTTGCTTTTGATGAAAAGCTAAGCAAAGGCTGAGAATTGCCAACATTATTGAGATACTGATTGATATAAGATCATGCTCAGTTGGTTTGCATGACCGATAGCCACATTTTGGCACTTTATATCCCACTTTATAGAAAAAAAGTAGATCTTGATGCTATTCAAGAAGTTAGTCCTTGGATGTAAATCCAAAGCTGTCACAGTACCCAGCAGTTTGCCATGACCTTTCGGCTTTCGACGAAGCGGAATAGACTGGATTGACCGATTGAGTGACAGATAGGGAAAACAACAAAGCTGCTTTGATATCGGCAAGTTCAGAAATTTGTCGTCCCCTGGGCTGGCTGGGCAGCAGCCTCCACTGGCCCGTGAAAAGAAAAAAAAGGACAGATTTATCACCTCCTGCCATGACGCTACAGTAACATAATCGATCTCGATCTAGAGAAAATCCATGGACAATCTGAGGGAGAAACGATTCTAGCAGGATGGTTGGTTTGATATCATAATTAACCTGGGCACTCCACAACCAAACGAACTTCATTCAGATCAAAAGCATGGATCATTGACGGAGTTTATTACCTAGGATGAAGGGCATGGTCCGGAACCCGCCCTGCTGCTTCCCCTTCGTCGCCGCCACCACCGCATCCTTCTTCTCACCTCCTCTGCCATCCTCTGCCATTGCTACTGATGCACTCATCATCTTCCTTTCAGAGGAGAGCGAGCGAGCGAGCCTTGTTGCATTCAGTGGAGAGCGCTATGAACTACTAGTGCTACTACTACTACTACGGTTATTAGGCATGCCACAGGCTTGGTGGCACTGGCAGGCCACTCAAACGCTTTGTTTGCGTGTGGGAATTGGCGATGGAGATGTGTGCTTCGGCTGCACGAGCTCGAGCTTTTATAAAGGAATCGTCAGCTGGGCAAGGTTGGGTTAATTCGGATATCAGTATCGTTATCATATAAGTGTCTCTAGAAAAGCTCTCTGGGAATAATAATAAAGGTGTCGCTTTCTGCAGGGAAGAGGCTCCACCCCCACTGGGTCGGTCGCTGCCGATTGAGATGTGACGCCATTGAGGAGCTCCGTCCACTCCAGTCAGATCAGATGGCATGAGAGAGGGCAAGGTTAATTGCCGTTTGGACCGCTCCACTATAGCTACTACGGCTCCAGGTTTTTTGTGAACCGTCCGTGCATCGTGAAGAATTCCCAACTCATCCATCCTGTGAGTTAGAGAACCGGCCGGCATTCAGCACGGGCATTCATATTCGTCTGAGATGACGTTCAGGTTTTCATTTCGTGAATTTTCCATCGTTCCAGATGGCGGAAGACCTTATTTATCTAAAAACTAAATGTTCGGTCTCAACAAAAATCAGTTTTGCTAAACGATACGAGAGATCTCTACAAATTAAAATTAGCATCTCACTCTTGTGTGCTATATGAAACAAGCATTTACACTGTACTCCATTCGTTTTTGAATTATTGTCGTCAGTGACTTTAACCATCAATTTTAATCATTCGTCTTATTCAAAAAATTATAAAAAAATATCAAAAGTTTTGTTATGATTCGATTTATCACTAAAGGTTCTTGAGATGTGACTTTTAATTTTACATATTTGAAAAAAAATTTTAAATAAAACAAATAGTCAAAGATTTTCATCAAAGTTAATGACGATAACAATTTAAAAACAGAGGGAGTATCAAAAATTCTTTATCTAAGAGGGAAAGATGTCCTAACACCAAAAAAAAAAGAAAACCTTGCGCTAAAGGATATACTGATATACGCCACCTATACCTCTCACGCGTGTCCATGTATCAATGATTTCTGCCGCACCGAAGGGAAGCGCATGCGCCTGGATCAGATTAGGGAAATCGAGGTCATGCATCCCCGTACAGTAACGTGTAAACCATCTTCCACCACGGGCGATGAGGCCGACGCCGCGCCGATGGAGACCGCACACCGGCGTGGCTAAGCAAAAGCAACTGCTGCTACTACTGTGTCAGTTCCACTTCCACTTCTTCTGGCATAGGAAAAAAGCGACTGACACTAATGCTATTTGGTGCTGCTTCCTGGTCCTCAGCACCGCCGCCGATCATGCGCTTCCTGGCTCACTTGGGCACTTCCGGCGATGTAGAAACGCTGCCGGCCGGCGTCCCTTTTTGGAGTTGAAGATTTGGTGCCAATGATTAGAAACAAAGATATTTCTGGGCTCGTCAGCGTTTACCGTTCCTTCTACGTACTAGCTTGATACTCTTAAAATGTGATGCATGACGAGTAGTAATATTATCAAAGTCACTTTCGATTAAGATATTTCGGCGGTGCTCATCTCTGTCCAAAAACAATTATTGTTTTTTTATCCTGATCAAAGACAAATTATCTCAAATTTAATTAAGTTTATAGAAAAAATATTAATATGTAGGAGATCAAATTATGAGTATTTGTTGATATTTTTCATGTTAAATAATCTTAGCAATAAAATTAATCAATCTTAAAACTTACTTTGACTTCGACCCAGATTAAAAGCTACACTTCAGCTAGACCAAAGTACAAGGAGAATGACATCAAGTCACAATGACTAAGAAATATTTACCGTGAGATTGCATATGAAACGTACTGTGTTTTGTGACTTGTGACACTGTTTGGATCATAAGATGCGCACTCCGGAGCAGTTGACCCGGCTGGGGTACACGAATATATGGTGTGTAGGCACGAGGTAGATAGTAGCCTAGTAGCCCCATCTCTTTCCTAACTCAAGTAGCATCATTGGTGCACGTCGTGTATGGCGAGGATGAGGTACATTTACATCCATGGTGCTTGGATACGTCGTAGCCACCCATTACACACCCACCACGAGGAGCATCTTTCTTTAAGGTACCAGGAAGTAATAACTTCTAAATGCCCCGGGGGAGGTAATTGATTGTACTCTTTTTTTAGATAAGGGGTATCTATTTCATTAAGCAAATGAAAAGGTTCCGGCCTCGTTTGGGACGTACATAGCCTTAAAAAATCAAAAAACAGTTAGCCTCACACAACTCAAAATTGAGCAAACGATGTACATAGCCTTAAAAAGTTAAAAAAACACTTAGCCTCACACAACTCAAAGTTGAGCACGTAACTAAACAAAAACCAAAAGAAACTGAACTAAAAAGTGACTAAGCTTCAATCCTGTTCGAGAACTTCCATCCAAACTTTGTAAAAACTTTCATTATCACTGTTTTCAGAAGCCTACAACCTTCATTCAAGCTCACTCTCTTGCCTCTCTTCTCTATTTAACAATGACCACGTTCAAATCCAATAAGTTATTCTAAAGATTACCTGCATAAAAGTATTGGGGCTAGCACCATTGAATGTCATATCATTTCTATTCAACCAAATGGCCCAACATAAGGTCGTTGCACCCACTAAAATCTGTCTTTTTAAGCTTACAGCGAACACCATGAAGTCAGGAGCCAAACATGTTTGAAATGCAAGATGGAGGTTGAATTCCAAAAGAGATATGGATTGTATTCCAAATGAAACAAACAAAATGGCATTCAAAGAAGAGATGTATAGTCTCTATGAAACATCACAACTCGTCTTGGTCATCCATGGGATCGGAAATATGCACCTACTTTTTACTTCCATCCGACCATGTCGAACTCCCCCAAACAACATTGACACAATTGTTTCATGACTAGATTGTGCAAGCAAATAGACTGCTTACAATACTTATTATATATGTAATATGTTGATAGATTTTTTTCTAGTCGTAGATTACATAATCCAAAAAAACAAATCCTAGTACAATAGAAGAAACAATGCTGCCTGCAGCCTGCGTTGACTGAAACCCTAGATCGCTCTTGGGGCGAACAAAGGTAGGAAAAGTGTTCATCCATCAAAACCGGGTATCCGAATAAAAATATTAATTGTGCCATTGTGTTTGTTTTGATAAATACTTCAAAATTAGATCTCACTTGACTATATTTTGATGATTTATTCATACTCATGAATTGCTAAGTCAACAATGTTTATCATACACAGTCAATAAGAGAAATGTTGTTCCATTCTTTGTGATACAAATATGTTGAGTAAACCTTTTTTTCAAAAAAGTTAGTCACAATTTTTACAGAAAACAATATGTTGACACGTTAAGTTGAAATCTTGCTAAACTCGATCATTTGAAAACAAAAAAAAAGGTTATGGTGTTATATCTGCTCAAACCTTCATAATAACCAATGTTGTGTAACTGCAGAAACGATCAGTAAGTGATGAGAAAGAAAATATCTAACCCCTAGCGATAGGACCTTCATAAACTATTGTTGTTCAGATAATGATTATAATTTTAAAATGAAAAATGTTTTAATATAACAACAAATCGAGGGACTAAGTACAGACATTGATACAAGTACGCAGTACTACTAAACATATAGTAGCATGCATCTGGTGTAGGCACCAGCCGGTACCTCAATATGCTGGTACCTGATGTACCTTGCTGCATGTGCCGACGATTTCAGTGATGGAATAGACTAGACCGATTTTCTTTCTCCTCATGTCGAGCAATTAAAAAACAATCGAGTAGAGGAAAACAAGACCAAGAAGGACCTCGCAGAAAGAGGGGAAAGAATGGTGGCCAGAACGGAAGCAGGGGAGGCGTCAACTCCGTATTTGTCAAAACAAAACTTCAATCTCCTTTTTCTTGTCTCGGGCGCCGCTCCTCTTGCGGGGAATCCCTGCCCTGGATCTGCACCTTCTGCACTGCTTGCAGCAATGGCTGAGGAAGACGCGTGCTGGCAATCGCAAAGCGAGGACGACGATGCACCAGGCGAGCGGAGGAAGCAGGGCGGCTTGAAGACCATGCCGTTCATCATAGGTGTGACATGCTCTCAACTCATTGATAAGGATCGTGTTCCGACATTGTACTGTAGAGTTGAGCTAAGTTTTCGTGCGCCGCATGCAGCGAACGATTTCTGCGACCAATTCGCGACGATCGGGTTCAACGCGAACTTGATCACGTACCTGACGGGGGAGCTGCACCTGCCGCTGGTGGAGGCCTCCAACACGCTCACCAACTTCCACGGCACGGCCAACCTGACCCCGCTCGTCGGCGGCCTCGTCGCCGACTCCTTCGCCGGCCGCTTCTGGACGATCGTGGCGGGCTCGCTCGTCTACCTGCTCGGCATGGTCAGCCTGACAGCCTCCGCGCTGCTCCCGTCGCTGCGACCGCCGCCCTGCTCAGCGGCCGAGGTCGCCTCCTGCCCTCGAGCGCCCGCTTGGACGCTGCTCGTCCTCCACCTGTCGCTGCTGTGCACGTCCGTCGGCATCGGGGGCACGCGACCGTGCGTCATGGCGTTCGGCGCCGACCAGTTCGAGCTCGACGACAAGCCGCGGCACGGCGAGACGGTTGCAGCGAAGGAGAAGACGAGGTGGAGCTTCTTCAACCTCTACTTCTTCGGCGTCGAGCTGGCGAAGCTGACCGCGGTGACGGCGGTGGTTTACATTCAGGAGAACGTGGGGTGGGGATGGGGGCTCGGCGTGCCCACCGTCGCCATCCTCGTCGCGGTGGTCGCGTTCGTGTCGGGCTACCCGCTCTACGTGAAGATGGCTCCCGGTGGCAGCCCTTTCACGCGGCTGGCTCAGGTTGCCGTCGCTGCGTACCGGAAGAGGAATGTGGCCCTGCCGCACGACCCCAGCCTCTTGTACCAGGACAAGGAGCTCGACGCCGGCATCTCCACTGCCGGAAGGCTGCTCCACACGAATCATCTCACGTAAAGCTAGTCTCCCTCCCTAATTTTGTTTCTGCTGCACTAGAAAGCCGGCCAGTGATTTCAAAAAGTTCCGTACCCCTCATCGATTTCGATCCTGCCTTCTGTTTCAGCTTTTTTGATCGGGCGGCAACCGTGAGGGACGGTGACATGACAAGCAGCGGCGTCCCGCGGCCATGGCGGCTGTCAACGGTGCACCGCGTGGAGGAGCTCAAGACGCTCATCCGCATGCTCCCCATCTGGTGCGCCGGGATCCTCCTGGTCACCTCGGCGTCCCACAACCACAGCTTCGCCATCCAGCAGGCGCGCACCATGGACCGGCGCGTCCTGGCGACGCGCCTCGAGCTCCCGCCGGCCTCCATGCTCATCTTCTCGAATGTCGCCATGCTCACCACCCTCACGCTCTACGACCGGGTGCTGGTGCCCAGGCTGCGGCGCCTCACGGGGCGGCCCGCCGGGATTACACACCTCCAGCGCACGGGTGTCGGCCTCGCCATCAGCATGCTCAGCAACGTCGTCTCCGCGGTCGTGGAGCGGAAAAGGAAACGGGTGGCGGCGAGGCACGGTCTCCTGGATAGACCCGGTGCGACCGTGCCCATGAGCGTATTCTGGATGGCGCCGCAGTACGCCATCCATGGCGTGGCCGACGCGTTCATGGACGTCGGCCGCATGGAGTTCCTTTACGACCAGGCGCCCGAGAGCATGCGCAGCTCCGCAGCGGCGCTGTACTGGCTCACCATGTCTGCCGGCAGCTACATGGGCACGTTCCTCGTGACGGTGGTGCACGAGAGCACAAGAGGGGACGGCCAGTGGCTCCAGGACAACCTCAACAGAGGGAAGCTGGATTATTACTACTGGCTGGTGGTGACGCTGCAGACGCTAAACGTCGTATACTTCGTAATCTGCACAAAGCTTTACACCTACAAGAAGTTAGAGATAATAGTAGATCAAGAGAGCAGCACCGGTGAGAGAGAGGAGAAAGAACGAGATGAAAAAGATGTAGAGCTTCGACCACTGCTATCATAATGAATAGGCGCACAGGCGTCGGTAGAGAATTGAGACAGAGGGATTATCACATTGCTTTTATATAGCACAACATTCACCTATGACATCACTATACTTTCTTCCACATCAATTAGGCTACAGCTCCAGGTATTTTGTAAGTCACGTCTTAGAGCTATCCAATGCGACAAAAAAAAAAAACAATGTAATACGCTACTAAGGCAAAATTTTCCTTTATACCTCTCAAAATAATTTTCCTTTATGAGAATTGTTGCAAATAAGAAACCTAGCCGCCGAAATTCAATACTTTATGAAAGATGTTTGTTTTTGAGCTTTGCCGAGAAATGATTCTACATCACCCTGGAATAGAGAAAGCTGTTTGGCTAAAGCTAAACCACAATACATACCATCTACAGCAGCACTTAAAATGCCCCCAGCATAACCAGCACCTTCCCCTATTGGATATAATCCTCGCAAGGATGTGCTTTCGTATGTCTCTCCATCTCTTGAAATTTGCAAGGGGGAGCTTGTTCTAGTCTGAAAACAGTCATTAAAGCACAATAAATCAGGCGTGAGAAAATAGCAAGTCATCAACTAGAGGTATGGACTAATGATTGCATCAAACTAGCATATTTCTAGAGGTTGTTTTGTTTGAGAAATGAGAAGATACATGGCCAACTTATTATAACTAGTTTGGTGTGAAGAGCTTAATTGGTTAAACCACCATCATGTTAACCTCAAAAGCACATGATGGACCAACCCTTCTAAGATGGGCTAACCCCTCAAACCAAACACTACCCTAATGTTCAGCTACCTCACGTTTAGAAATTCAAGTGCTTCATATGATATCTTAGAAGTAAATAATCTATTGCATAATAATTTGAATACCTCCACACCATGAAGTAGTGCCTCCTTAGAAACAAACCCTGGCATCTGTAAATAATCCATTGAAAATGGGTCAAAGGAAGATAGCAAATAAAATCATGAAATTAAGTAAGACATTTCGAACCTCTTGTTCGATCATTATTATTGATTGCTGTAAAGCTTCAGTTATGTAGGGAGGGAATAGCTCGTGAAGTTTGGATGGTCGAACTCCTAACCTGTAGCTTGATGGTGGGAGAGATGTAACTGGAAAAAATGCCCAAGTTAGTAAAAGAGAAAATGTATCGCTGCTGCTTGAATAAACAGTATTAGAATACCGTTACCTGATAATTTGTTGCTGATAAAATCTGTGACACACTGTGCAGGTACAACAAAATTTCCACCACCCATCACAGCTGCTCTTCTTTCAAATTCTCTCTATTTATAAAGTGTCCAATATTTATTGTGAGCTTCATAAGTGAGAAAGCTGACACCGAGGCGCAGTTCAAATAAAGAGAACAAATTATTGAGAAAAAGATAAGACACTCCATGCCACACCCATGAGTACACCTAGATTATGTACCATACATAGTAAGGTTTAACATACATGACAGTAATTTAAGCTCAAATTATTTCATATTGATTACTGTCCTGAACTGAATGCCAACCAGCCTATAGCTGATAGGAAACATACTCAGTACACAGTTACATGGCAGTTCTCTAACAGTACACAGTTACATGGCAGTTCTCTAAAAAAAACATGGCACACTCTTTTCTTTCCACATAAATTCATCAAATGCTAACTGGGCCAAAACAAGCAAACAGGTTGCAGCCCGTTGAAATTAGTTCAATCTACTATTCTCATGGCAATCTACTTATCACATTATGTACCAAGATATCCTTTTTTCCTCAGCCCACTTGAGTATATATCCTTTTTTCCTCAGCCCACTTGAGTATATATTTGAACTATACAGAAATGGCAGACAACTGGTTGTACATATGTAGTTGGAGTCCTTCTTATTTTTATCTTTCAAGATAAATTTGTAGAGATATGCTCTCAGGTTCTAAAATGAAATAATAGATTGAAACATGTCAAAAAAAATTATAGATTATAAAAGCTCAACATATTATAAAGCTTCGAAGACTACAAAACAAAACATAAATATTCTGTTGTCACATACTAACACTTGCTGCATACCCTCAGACCTCTATGATCAATCTAATGTGCACCTTATTGCTGGTAACTTATATTTTAATAAACAGACATTGTGCAAGATACCGCAATAGGAGCACTTCTGTTGCTATTTTAGAAAATTTCTGTAACATATACCTGGAATTCAACACCTGCAAGAGGACCATGGGATTTAAATGATTCAAAATCTTGAGATGATACAGTGACAACAAGAGCCGAGTTTGCCCACTTTGATGCACGTCGTGAGAAAGACATGCCATTGATACACAATTCCAATGGATTTGTACTCGTTAGAACAACCTGCATGCATATCTTAACTTTTAAGGAAAAACACTGGAATAATTTCAAAGAGCTCAAATATATCACAGAGAGGAGATGGTGCGGGGTTCAAATAATAAAAGAGTGACTTACTTGTCCACCAGGACACATGCAAAACGAGTAACAGCTGCGACTCTGTTCAGTTATGTTTACATCATTCTCCACATGTCCGTCACCAACAGACTTCACTATCTTGTAATCTGCAACAGGTATGCGCCCACGTCCTTTCTGTACTTCAGCAGCCAGCTCGGAGTACTACAGTTTGCAACAAGCAGCAACAGCATGAAACACATCAGAGGTTATCAGCATCCTGAAAATACAATCAAATTGCATAACAGTGGTGCCTTTATAGTAAAGCAAGCTGGCAAATAACGATGGTGTGTTTATGGTGCTAGGGTCAGGTTTCTAGATCAGCGCCATCTATATAAATAGGGCTACTGTGTGCTCAAGGATTAAGCAAGAAAATAGACCATAAATACTACTCAGAGCAGCTTCCAAGGGCAAGTTAGTCAATCTATCTTGCTAACTACCCTTCCCCTAATCTCAGTCCATACCTACTATATTACTTGAAACAAATTCCATACATAAATAAAAGCTAAGCACACTTGATGAGCATAATCTGAAACGAAATTGATCAGAATAGAGAAGTCTGTCTTACTTGGATGCTGTTTATCAGCTCTTGGGGATGCTCAATTCTTAAGCCAACCTGTAACCATGTTTTTGAGTTAGATGAAACAAAAAAGAGGGTACTTTTTGGGCAGTAACATTTGAAAGTTATTTTCATGGTGTAAAGGAGTAAAATAGGGTCTCAATAATCCGCTTTTAGTAAAATAAGAAAACTTACAGCAAAACTTTTTGGGCTCAGATCCACGTTATGTTTGCAAAGCATACTATATGTGTCACGAGCTGAGTGACCAACTGCTAAAACCACAGCATCAAATGGTAGTTTCTGGATCACAGAACCAGGCTGCACTTTTGGATCAGACACCACAATTCCTTTCACCTGCCCATCTTCAACTATAAGGTCATCTACTCTAGCATTGAATCTTATGGTAACCTGAAAAAAAAAATACATGACCACATGGATTCAAGCAGCCTATGGAAAAAAAAATGATATGTATGCTTAAACTTACACCCAGTTCTGTTAAGTGGTGCCTGAAACTCCGAAGCAGGGGAACAAGTTTATCGGTACCCAAGTGAGGTTTCCCATCAACTAAAATGTTTGGAGGAGCTCCAAACTGAACAAGCGTTTTCATAACCTGCATTCCAAGATCCCGTAGTTGATACATCAAATACACAAAATAGTCCACTTTGAACTTGGATATCATTTCATGAAAATGCTTCTAACTCAGAAATAGTGTGATAAATCAGCTGTATAGACATAAAAAAAAATTCAAGTCTTTTGAGTTTTAGCACTAGAAACATTGATCATGGTACGTAACTCTCTGGTGCTAATTCCACCATTTACAGCATTAGAACATGCATCAATAACTTAAAATATCGGCAAGGAATATTTTGTTTTTGTTCGAAGCTATATAGTCCAGTAAATGCGTGCAATCTGGAACAAATGGAACATCTGGCAGTGAACTTCTAGATAATATTTGAAGTTCTTCGCAAAAATAAAAAAAAAAAGATAATATTTGAACTTGAGGTCGAACAGGAAGATTATCACACCTAACCCACAGAAACATAATTAATAATTTCAGTAAAAAAACACATTTAATAAAATAGATATGTGACCATGAACCTTTATACTACACAGAAGTTGAAGTATAGTGGGAGGATTCTCACAGCCTGAACACCATCAGTGTTTCTTCCTATCCTGGTCACAAGCTTCCCGTCACTCCATGTACCTGCACCACCCTGCTATGATTAAGAACAGAAAATCACGAATCCAAAGCCTTCAGTTTCACACAACACAGGGGAGGGAATGGATATACCAATTACTAAACTGCATATTCACAGTTGCATTATCTAGAACTGCAAAACTCTAATGCACTTCCATGAGATTATCAGGCCAAACAAATTCTAGCCCAATAATTGCCATGTGATGTGATTACTCCTATGTTTATGTTGTTAATAAGACTGATGAGAACTGAGGCAACTGTATATCGTTTGAATGGGAGAGGGGACTCGAATCCAGGTCCCGGTAGCCACATCCTTGTGCTCTACCACAAGAACATATTAAGTGTCCCCTCCCCTATATCACTACCTCTAAATATACTTTCATAACAAATACACCTCGCTGATAATTTAGTGATATCTTAGTTGCAAATAGGAAACAATTGGATACCTCGCCAAAGCAAAAGTTGCTTTCAGATTGGAGGATTCGTCTAACTGCTAGTGCACCAATGTCACGTCCTCTTTGTTCAACAGGCTGACCACGCTCCAATAAGGTAACTTCTGCACCAAGTTCACCTAGTACCAGGGAAGCAAACAACCCAGATGGTCCGCTTCCTATAACTGCCACTCTTGGCTTCTTTGGTGCACAATGGATCGAACCATTATTAATAGTATCCCTAATTTCTACCTGACTGTCAGAACCTTTCTTGTTCACACTTATTATGCTGATCAGATCAGTTGCTAAACTCTCATCAGGCATGTATTCTACAGCTCCAAGTTTGGGCTCCAACCGAGCAATAAAGTCCCATGTCCTCGGCTCCATATCCAAAAGCTTCTTAACATCCATATCAACAGTATAAACGAACTGAGGTTCTTTCAAAACCTGAAAAATGTAAAACTTGTTTCTTTAGTCACATTGAGATATGCAGGTAAAGAGATGAGCCAAGGCGTATCTGATGGTATGAACATTTTCCAACATCACTAGAAGTAAATGCAGGTGAACCCATTCCTGTAGACAGAAGTGTCTATCAGAAATCAATGCCATAAATTATAGTAGATATTAACAAATATATCTAGGATCGGATAATCACATTGATAAGTTAGTTGACTGGAATAGGTAGATTTCCAGTACAATTTCATTCCAAGTAAAATAAGCTGATGCAACAAAATAACCTCAATATAAAGCAACTTAATCGATCAAAAGTATAGTTCCATATTATCAGATAACAAAATATATTTAAAAATTGGCTGGACAAAAAAAAGCAACATGATAGATGAATCTGAAATATTTGAATGAAACAAGACCATCAAGAGAAAAGAATTATCATAACCATGTAACAGAACTCTGAGAATAGTGTCCTGCTCCTGCCTATTGCCAAGCCTCCTTTTTTTTCTTAATAAAACCAATGAAGGATGTCGACACTACACAAATTATCACTTAGTACTTAACACCAATAATGCATAGAAGCTTACTAAACGTTTCCTTTTATTTAATACAGAAACAGTGACAGAAAATGCTGACAACTTAACAACGCAAATGTGTAGAATCTTCATGAACGATTTATTCTTAACACTGTGATTATTTTGACCTACATAAGCCAAAGCATCTGCATTATTTCAGCATCCAATTTAGGCTCCATTCTATCCCATCCCAAGGTTTTATAACAGTTATTAAATAGGTAGAGAAGATAGCATTCCAAGAAGGACCTTTCGTGCATCAAATGACTTGCGGATAACAGAGAAGGCCTCTTCAGGGAGCATAGAAGCAACCTGCAGCATAGAAAAATAAATTAGGGGTGTAAAATCATAGAAAATCTCAACAGCAATATCAACACTCAGAACTCAGCAGGATGTGATGACAGGAACAGTCACACATTAAGCCAACAATGCTCAAAGTCTTATTAGTAAGGCTCGCAGCCCGATATCTGATATTGCTCTAGGCAAGTGTCTATTTGGATATCACGTTCCTTCAACAATTCAACTACAACACTCATCCTGCCAGACAATGCAGATTGCGATTAAAACACAACAACATTGCTGAAACATGAAAACAAGTGGATGATAATTACATCACGAACCTAAGTTAGTTTGAGATCTATTCCTAAAGCCAAACACAGCATACTGCAGTTGATCCTATTCAGAAAGAAGGTTAACTAAATGGCATTCGTTAAGTCGAGTTATATTTCTCTAGAAATAATCAAATTGATTTCAGAATTCAGACCGAAATTCCGAAGCTGTCGACAGTGATTCACACCATGGCCATCTATTATGACACTATAACTGTAAAATCTACTTCCAAGTCAACTGATAGCATACTGGGAACTTGATGGCTTTAGCGATGGCCTGAAGGAGCGGCGGCGACACGCCAGCGAAGTCCTTGCCGGGGTCGTCACTGGCAGGGACGGCTAGCTTGGAAAGCCGCCAGTACCCGGACTCTCGACCTTCGGTGCCCTCCTCGGGGGCGGCCTGGCGGAGCAGCTCCTTGTGGCGCCGCTCCAGCCTCTTCTTCTCGGACGGGTACCGCCGCTTCCCCGTGCGTTTGGCGCAGCGCACCACGGCGCCGCAACCGCAACGGCGCGGCCGCGGGAAGGAGGTCGTCGTGGCGAGGAGGCCATGGCTAGGGCTAGCGCGTAGTAGGTCAAGGGGCGGAATGGAGAGTGGTGTGAGCCTGAGGCTCGAGGCGGTGGCTGCGGCGGCCAGCGCCATGGCAGATGGGGCGGTGGTACTCGCGCGTGCAGATAAGACTGGGTTTTAGGCAGGCAGCGAGGGGTTTCATTCGGGTCGTCTTAGTACCAAACCCAGTTGAGTTTATCCTAATGTCTATATTTGTCAGATGTAGTGAAAACTTCATAATCGATCCTTCAAAGATGTAAAGGAAATATTTTAAAGAGATAATCAAACATGGTTAGCTCTGAATAAAATTGCCAAGAGCTTTATCCCAAATGAGACCCAGACCAAACCTTTTAAACAATTTTCCAAATGTGAGGATAACTTGCAAAGGTCTCACAGTGCGCGCGCAGTGGTAAAGGCCTCACTTGGATATTTAATAAAGTAATAGTAAGAATAACTTGTGCAGATAAAAACATCGAAACAACTTATTTGATCCACCCAGATTGGAAACTGGAAGCATGTCATATAGTATATAGGATTTATATAGAAACTGCATGTACTATATATTCGAGAATATGAGTTCTTGTCTTCCCTCATCGACAGTTACACTTTCCAGTTCAGGCGTTTAAACAGTATTATAGGATTACACCACAGTTTTTGAAAGAGGTACAGTAATAGAACACGGTTGCCAAAGCAGCACAAACTGCAGCTTAAAACTGAACTGGCAGAACCACATTTCACTAGACACCACTTCAAACCTTCGACAAACTCAAATTACCTCAGGCCGAGTGCATAGGAAGTCTGGGAATCTATTCACTTGTTAGAAGACATTTTCAGCACCTGATGAGTTTTATTCATCTAGCGTCCATCAGATTTGGCGACCTACCTAGTTGCTCAAGCACCAGAACTGTCCTCAACCATAGATTAGTTAACAAGATGCGGGCTGACCCCCTTGAAAGGAAGAGTGCAGGAGTAAGTCACATATCTGACTCCATCAAGGAGAACAACAACAAATATCCTGGAGAGGGGTTTCGGTGATACTCTCGGATCAACATCCCCATTACCAGCTTCCCTGGGATCAGCTAGCACAGACACAACAACTGATGATGTTGGCTTGCTATCAGTATTAGGTAACTTGCTGCTTTCAGAAGTCCTGTTAAACGACTGAGGCTCTGTGCCATTAACTGTTTTTCCGGTGAGCGGAATTGCCTCATTATGCATGATCCTCCTATTTTTCAACTTGCCACCAGCAGGAGCAGGCGTTGGAATTTTCTGAGTAGCATTGGCACTGGAGTTCACAATTGAAGAGGCAGGTATGATGCTACCAGAACTGGCAGAAGCTGTCGAAATGTCAAACTGGAATACCTCACTGCAGATACCTGAATTCAAAATTGATCCTGAAAATTTTTACACAAGAATTACAGAGTAAGATATCACAGGTAAACAGAACATTTAGAATACTTGTATGTTACTGAAATAAACCTCATACTCCAGAATACAGATTTGGCAATTCCTATTTCTACAATCTAGTGGGCCTTTCAAATGCAACTCTCATATTTTTCAGGAAAAGCAACTAACGATAATCATCTAGCCCAAAACAGAAACCTTGTGTTTGAAGACAAAATTCATATTCTAAAGTATGGTAAATATGCTCCGGAAAGAAATAAAAGCATGCCTAGAGCAATATGTCAGGCTCAGGAATATGCTGAAATATAGTTAACACTCATTGAGTACAGATCGCAACTTCCAAACAAGATAAAGAGAGCATAAGGAACAGCATATATAGGTCAAGTAATCTTAATCCAGTGGAATATTTCCATTAGAGAAATCAAGATACCCACAACATAGAAGTTAATGACAACCTTCAGCATAATATAGCAGCGTTGTAAGAATTCTAGGTCATTTCCTTCATCATAAGGACACAATATCACTACTACTAGTTGAATTATCTCCGTCACAAATATCTAAAGCAAACGATATTAATATATGGACTCAAGGATATGAATATAAGGACTACAGTCTATGGATATAGTTTCCATTTACTGAGAAGCATGTCATAACCAGCAGGCAACCTTAAATATAGGCAAGTTTTAATTTCGTAGTTAATTACTCTCTCCAGTCTGTCTCCAACGTATATCTTTTGGGCACAGTGACCAAGTGAGAAACGGCTTCTAATCAATTTCCACTGATAACGGTTGCCTGGCTTCCCATTTCCGCGAGCCCAATGCACATGCTATTGCCTTGCATGGAAACCGCATCCATGCAGCCAATGGTAGCGAGAACATGGCATGCAGATGGAAAGCGCTCGCCATACTACTTTATGAGCAGGCACAGGAAACAATGGAGAAAACAGTTGTGCCGGTAATACAATGGAGATTATTGGAAATCCCAATTTTTGTAATAAGCTGAAGATAGATGGAGGGAATACAATTGCATTAAATCACTCATCCTAACATCATTAGGGAGGGAGTAATATTTCTGGACTATTTACTATTACTATGAATAGGATCATATGGAGAATGGACAAATCTAAACGGAAGCAACTTCAAATGCTATAATGTGAACCGTTGCAATTTGATGGTGACTTTTTTATAACATGTTTTTCAAATAAGAAATGCAAAAAATCTTCACAATTAGAGTATCACGTACGAGAATTGTATGATGTATGCGTTGATAACTGCAATGTAACAATATTAAAGGACTTTTACTAGTAACCTTTGATCAGCTTACCTTCCATTCCTTCACGAAACCACTGTGGCAGTGGCGCATCTGCCGAGGACGTTTCCTGATTCATACCCTTTCCAGCTGGTGAAAGATAACGAGCTATGGCAACACTTGTCTCTTTACGATCTTTAACTGACTGGTCACCACTACCTTCTGAGGCCTTGTGAGCCACTGCTTTCTCACTTGCAATCACAGAGCGAATAATCAAATTTCCGTTGATCTTGACATGTTTTCCATTCCTCGGCACATACAACAAAGCAGCCAAGATCTCACTAGAGTTATGTCCAGGTGGATGCTTTTGTTTAGCTCCATTGGCTTCGCCTTTCATCATTCCAGGATCAGTACTTCTCACATCACTACTGTTTAAACCAGCTTTAGATCCTTTACCATGGTTAGAAACACTAAACACACTAGCCTCAGAACGGCCAACATCTCTGAACACGACATTGTCACTCACACCTCTCATGCCGAAACTATGATTGAACCCTGGAAGAAAAGCACCAAAGACAAGTGCAACAAACAGCAAACCAAGAAGGCTAACACCTGCGACCTTCTTGGTCTTAGTCTTACTTTTGCCATCTGCACCCTTCTTGATTTCCGGTCTCTTAGATACTTTCGGTGCAGTAGCCACCTGCTGTGGCTTCAACCGCGGGATTGGCACAAGCGGGACATGGGAACCGTGCGGCCGCATTGCATACCCAGGAACCCAAGGAAATGACATGCCAGGCAATGGCGCCGGTGGGTACACCACCCCAGGTGGCGGGCCACTTCCACCACCGCTGTCGAGCTGCTGCCTCAGCGTGGCGTTCTCGGCCATGACGAAGGAGATCCTAGAATTGAGGTCATTTATCACAGAGTGCATCGACTTCACCTTATCCTCCAGCTCCTCCACGTACCGCTTTTTCCTCTGCCGCGACAGCTGCGCGCTCTCGCGGTTCCGCATCAGCCGCGCGGCGCGGCGAGGGTCCTCTTCCTCGCAGGCCGCGCCTCTCTCGTCCGAGCCCTCCGCGGCGGCCCGTGAGGCCGAGGCAGAAGCTGACGGGGAAAGCTCGCCGTCGCCGGATCGGCGGCACTTGGCCCCATCGGAGCTCAGCTCGGGGCTCGCCTGCTTCCGCTTGAGGCTCCAACTGGGGACGTCACGGCCGCTCCTCCCCTCGTCAGAGTCCTCGTGTTTCACCTCCACCTCGCGCGCACCGTGGACCACAGCCGAGTTAGCGGCCGAGGTGGTCGGGGAGGCGGAGGAGGACGTCCCGGGGCCGGATCCGTCGGCTGAGGCCTCCCTGGAGTTGTCGTCATTGTCGCCGCGGTCGGGTGACCGGAGGAGGAAGTCGTCGACGCAGAAATCAGCGGGCAGGTCGAAGTCGAGGCCGTCGCCGGAGAATTCGCCCAGCGGGAGGTCGCCGCCGGCGATGGGGAGGTCCGGGTCGAAGAGGTGGGCCGGGTAGTTGCGGAGGTCGAACGCTGTGGGGTCGAGGAGGGCCGGCTCCGCCATGGCTGGCGCGTCACAGACGAGGACAAGGAGGGGTTCGCGCTAGGGTTTTGTTAGCATCACGGAGGTGTAGTAGAAAGCACGAGCCGAGCGGTAGGAAATGTTTCGGAATGGCAGCCGGGAACGGGGGCGGAAGTGCGGACGGAGTCGCGCGGGGGTTGACGAGCTTGTGCCGTCCGTCGTCCGGTCTTTCTTCCTGATAATCCTCAATGACCTGTGGGACCGACTTACTGGGACCCACTTGTCGTTGTGTTGAGTCAATGCTGCGATCCGCGTGCCTGCGCGGGCGGGTGGGCAGCCACAGATCTGGACAGTCTGATGGTACGACCCGTTGGTGGCGTGCTAAAAGCGTCGAGACGTGAGTCACGCACAAGTTAAGACGCCTGGGTCTGTGTGCGCTGGCGCGTGGGGTAATGGGCCCGCCAGTCCTAGGTTTAGCTGACGCGGGTATGGATTAAGACTGTTACAAAAAGTTACTTCCAAGGTTTCGGATCGGGAGGTTCGGGTGGGTGAGTGGGTGAGTGGTGCAGGGAATGTGACGATTTCGGATAAGTAATTTTAGTGTTCTTTGACAAAACTTCCCATGGACGTGCTCCAAGATTGACAAATTTCCATTTCCAGCTTCGGAGTGAGCATTTGCAGAAGGGAGTTTGTCTATTAAAACTAAGGGTGTGTTTAGCTTTTTGTCAAACTTTGTCACATTAAAAATATGATACGTTACAGCTTTTGTGGTAATTGTTTGTTTCTCTATTAAAACTTGAATCTGACATATTAGATCTCATCTGTTATTGATTCATAATTTTGTTAAACTTTACTAAAATATGATAAGTAATTTCTTCACCAAACTTTTAATAAATTGTGACATAGATGTATGACATAATAATAAACTAAACAAGTTCTAAGTTTTGGTTTGGGAAGTCTCCTAGTTGGTCCTGTGTCAGGACTCAGGACTCAGGTTTCCTCTTCAGATTGAGCCTTCCTTTTTTGATCAAACAGAGGTTTCCTTTGATCAGGACTCAGGTCTTCTTGCTATGTTTTGATCCTACAATTTGTTTCTTTTCTCAGCTTATTGTTGAATGGTGTTTTTGTCTCGTGTGCGGAGTATCGTACTCCCTGAGCCGCCCTGGGTGTATAGTAAATTCTCTCCGGCTGGCCGTCTAATTAAATATTTTTGCAACTCATTGGTACACTTGTGTGATTTCTCTTTATTTTACTTCTTCCTAATCTCCAGCATGTTGTCGTTACAACTGAAGAGTTTGAGTAGTAAAAGGCAATACAAATTACATGTCGGAACGACATCAATTTTCAAAGAGTAGTACAAGACCATCACATCTTGCTTTTGAGCATTTCATATAACAAGGTTTCGAAAATTCTTGGAGCCCACCGATCTTGTGGGTAATCAAGCGGAAGAAACACGTTCTTGGCGCTAAAAAAATCACTGACTCAAAGGGTCTTAACTGAAAAGTCTCCCACCCTTTCGCCCTGTTTTTCTTTAACCTTCAGGATGAAAGTCCAGGTTGGAACATGCACACAAGCTCACCAAGCTATCTTGCATGATCCAGGCAGTTTGCATGAGAAGTGCTTCCATCATTGTTGGCGTGAGCCTGTGAGCTTATCCTTGCGTAGAAGCAACAAAAAGCTCACATGATAGACTAGAAACAACTACAAGGGTGGATATGGAAATATATAAACAATAACTTTGCTACCATTATTCCTCTTCCACTTCTCCCACCTTAGTAATAATTTATAAAAAAAAAATTGATTGAGTACAAATAATATACAAAAATATTATTAATAGGACAAATTGTAGAACTAGTGTCGATGCTATATAATACTAACTTGTTTTGCACACGGGGTATTTCTTATAACTTGTCTTTTACGAGGGAATCACGCGTACATTTAGATACTCGATTCAAGGGACCGAATTTGAACAAACCTTAAGAACTCAAGATACGATTCAAATCAAAAGGCCTTGGCGTACCAACAAGGCCGGAGTCCAAAACTTCCGGCCCAAAACTCCTCCCACGGGCCAGCCGCGTCAACGCATTAGCGGCCGCGTCAGCAGCGTCAGTAAAAGGCACCATGGATGCGGCCTGGCAGATGCGTGGTGCACTGGTGCCCGTTGCGTACGTACTGTACACAACGAAGTAAAAAGTCCTCAAAAAAAAAAAGAAGTAAAAGGAGGGCAAGTCCTGTCAGAATCGCGTGCCTGGTGAAGTGCTGAGGAAAACCTCACGGGAACTGAGTCGTAATTTGGCCGGCATGGCGCGCATGTTCCTTTCGTCTTGCCCGTGGTTTAGCCAAAACCGGGAGATGCCACCTCTACTCGACAAGCGAATCGCAACGGGTTCGTGAGGTTTTCTTCGCGGTGCCCTGTATGCAAGCCAAGGATGCCCACCGCTTCCCTCTGCCGTGTAGGGTGGTTTGAAATTCGTATTCAGGAAGGAGAAAGGATCGGATGCTCCCCGTGCATAACAGAAAACGTGGACGACTAGTTCAATTCTCTCACGTAGCTATACCCTATACGGTTTCACGTATCCAATCCAAATCTGTCCCAACCTTTTTTTTTCTACGTCAGGTAAACTATCATCTCAAATGGTTCGGGGCATTTTTTTTCTACCTGCAGTTTAAATCGATGGATATTGTTAGAAAAAATAATTATAGTTGAAACCGAGGAAATAAAACAGAGAATAAGCTTTGTTAGATCAAAATGTCTACAATGAGATCGTTGCTGCTGCTAATAGTATCGACAGGGCACCTCGGTTGAAAGATCAGGATAGATTTCTCGGTCCTGCAATGTGAACCGACCCGCGCCGCGATACGGGGCAAGGCCTCGATCCCAATCTTGGGCCGCTGGATCCCGCACGAACGGCCACGGGCGTCCTCCTCGAGCCCGACCCGTCGCCTCATCCGCCCCTGCACCGCAGGCAGACCCGACGCGGCGCTAGAAAAAATCCGGAGGCGTGCGGGCGCAGGGAACCCCCCCGGTGTCCTCTTCTCGGGCAGACGGGCACGGCTTGGCCTCCTCCGCGCAAGCGCAGCAGCTGCAGCAAGCCAGCCCAGCCGCTTCGGGATCGGGAAGCGGAGAGGAGAAAGGCAAGTCGTCCGTCCACGGCAGGCTTTTCCTACCTCTCCGCCGCCCCCGCGCGCCCTCGGCTGCCGGCCCCGCCCTACCCCTCCTCGCGCGCGGCACGATGAGCTCCCCAGCCGCAGCGTCGCCGCCACCCGCCGCCGACGAGGCGCGGCCGACGGAGGTCGTTGCTCCAGCTGCTGCGGACGAGAGGGTCGCGTCGCACGTCGACCCCTTCCTCGTCGAGGCGCTCGACAACCCTCGCCACCGCCTCGTGGGTGAGTCTCAGTCTCAGGCTGCCGGCTGCCCCCAACTTATCCTATCTCGTCCCCGCGCGGGATGTGGTTGCAGCGTGGCGCGTGTGCGGATGTGATGCTAGCGGTCGATTCGCTTCGATGGGTGGTGGGATTCAGGCTGGGATTCGGCGCGTTCTGTATGTCTAGGGTTTGCTCCTCACGCGTTCAGTTGCAGGATTGGGGATTTTAAATTTTGTCGATTGATCTGAACCTTAGGTTGTAGCTCAATATGCTATACGAGGAATTAAGCATTGGAGTTATTTCATAATTGGTGGTTTTGTCAGATACCTGGACTGGACTGTAATGTCAGAGGCTCAGAGCATCGTTCGGGCTGCCGGTTCTCCAACTCATCATACATAAGTAGTACTATTTCGAGTTTCATATTTGACAGTTAATTGTTATTCCTTGCAAATTTTTCTTTGAGAAGTGGTACATGCTCATCTGCGTACCATGTTCCTATGGGCTCACGAGTAATGAGTACAGTTTTTTGTTCGATCTAGAAAAATGCATCAAGCATTGGTTCGAAAATATCTCTCTTGAACTAGAGAGAAAAGCCACTGATTGATGATGATGCTTGCTCACCTTCATTTCAATATTTCAGTGAAGCAACGAGGATTTCATCCATTCGGTTACTCGTCCTCTTCATTTGCTGCTTTCATAACCTGTTTTTATCCCAAGCTTGTGTGATTGATGCAATAGAACTGTCTCTATAGCATATTAACAATCTGTTTAGGATTGTTCTACTGTGTGGTCTTTTTTAAGACCCAGTTGTTATGCTGGAGGGAGGGAAGGGGGGGGGGGGGGGGGGGGTGGTTGACAATAAAGGATGGACGACACTCACTGCTAGACCGACCCTGGAAGTTAAGTACACCATTTTAGGAACTTTATCTCTAATGGTGTTATCTTTAATTGATTTGGGCTATTATCTTCAAGCAATTTGAATAACTTGTAAAGTCAGCAAGTCACCTCTACTTGGGTTTCTTATCTATGTTTAAATATATATCTTTGTGATCTGTGTTATGTTTAAGCTGGCTTTATGTAATGACATACTGGCAGTCTGTTTGGAAAACGGGCTCATATCCCCTTTTTTTCCTCCACCAGGTTGTTACATTATGGTATTGGTGCTTTCATGCTTTGAATCATTTTTCTTTTTCCCTGTAAGGTCCTTGCCTTACTTCACCTTATCGAACGTCCCTAGGCACATCCCCTGTTTATAACTGACGTTCTATGGTTTGATGATTTTTGCCATCTGATAACATTTTGATGTTTTTCATTATGAATTGTTTTTGTCAGGTAGTTCTTCACATTTTAGTCTCTTAGTAATCATTTCAGTTTTCTCCTATTTCAGTTTTGCGGATGGAACTGGATATACAGAAATTTATGCAGAACCCTCAGCTGCAAGAATTTGAGTTCCAGAACTTTCCCACTTCTTACCTGCGCTGTGCTGCTCATCGTGTCGCGCAACATTATGGTTTAGAGACTATAGTAGCAGATAGTTTAGCAGATGGTTCTGTTAGCAGGATAGTTGCAAGAAAAACTCCAGAAAGCAGGTACCCAGCAATTGCTCTATCGGAAGTTCCCACCACACAGGCAAGAAATGACCATCTGCCCGCAGAGAAACTCAAGTTTGTCATCTATCAGAGGCCCAAAGCATCCCAAAATGGTGCTGCTGATTCTGGAAACAAGAATGGTGCATCAAAAACTGTTGAAGAGAGGTTAGATGAATACAATAAAGCACGGGCACGCATCTTCAGTGGTTCTGCTGCAGACACTGATGCTGCAAGTGATCTGCTGACTCCTTCCACTGGCAGAGATGAGCCAGTGAATGTTGAGCCTTCTGTTGATGAGAGCAAAGTAAGCATAATAAACAACCGTTCCAGGGTTGCTGTCTTCAAGGACACCGAAAAGGATCGTAGTGATCCAGACTATGATCGGAATTACAAAAGGTTAGGATATCCGTTATTTTACATTTGTTGCAACCAATTGATGCTAATGGTGAGATGATGAGCAATAACGCACAAACTGTTGCAGGTATGTTAGGGGGCCTGTGCCTGACTTCAACGTAAGCCCAGGTGCCTTCAACTTTGCTGTGCCTCCATTCATGCAGTATGGTGTTGGTTATGCTGGCATGTCTACGAACCAACCTGCTATGTACTTTGGTCAACCCGATCTTTCTATGGGGTCGTCTTCTGGACCTGCTGTCTACCCGCATTGGCCAACTGCAGCAGTGATGTATCCCCATTGCTATGACAATGTGGGCCCTATGATTTCCCAGGTGAGCATACGTTGGGTTCTGGAATTTCCTATCCTTTCTAAGTCTCGGTGTTCTCTGTGTATTAGCTTAAGATGCTATCTTTGCAATTTCAGAACTATCCCAGTAGAGGGATGGTATGTTTATGTTTGAATCCTAGATCCACATTCGTTTTTCTGTTTTGGTTCTATTGGTGGTCATGGGAATTGGAAACTACCTACCTTTATATTTTTTGTCATGTAACCATGAGTTACCCTACTGTATGTAGGATGTTGGATGCTATTTTTTAAGAAGTTGTGACACTTATGTTTTGTTCTGTGTGCAGGTTCCTCTGTACCAGTCCTTCAACCATGGCTAGGAGATTCCCCTTGCTGGAAAGTTGGGAGCAACCGTTGAACTTACCTGCTATATATTGTATTGTCATCTGTTAAATGGAGTCATTTCAGAGTTCTATTACAAAATTCATGTAGTGTCAAACGTAGTTGTATAAGGAGTCCTGATTCGTTGAGACTATTATTGTGAACCGGTCTGAAACAGTAGTGCTTGTCTAATATCTAGTCTTCTTTGCTGACTGACTGGCCAATAAGTGTTACACGATAACCTTGTTTAAGAAAGCAGAAGACCTATTTCATCTTTGTCGTTAAGGCGTAATGTAATCCAAAGCTGCACTGTTAAGTAGGTGGATCCAGAGACACTAGTAGTTAATGTAGCGTGGAATGGGAATTGCTTGTCCAAGCAACAAAAAATGAATCTAGTAGTACTGACTGATACTATCTGTGTCCTACAACATAAGCATTTCAAGATTTGTTCAAAATTAAAAAATTTCAACTGCAGTGTAGTGCCCGGACTGGTCTTGGGATTCGTGTTTTTTTTTATTATTTTTTGATAATTGGTCTTGGGATCGTTTGGTCCCTCTCCCGAAGGCACAAAACTGCTTACTTTAATGTATCAAATGTGTAGTTTAGACATTCAAAGTGGCCGTGAGGATGTCGACATACGTAGGTGAGGCGTTTCATAGCTGACGAAAGGATTCAGCATTAGAACAGGGGTCCCGCAGTTAATGGCATTTCTCTACAGATTCATTACGGACTGCAAATGTGCGAACTGTTTTTTCTGAAAGTCTGGACCGATTTTTCTTCAGAAAATCGGAAAAATCCATCCGTTCCATAGGAGAAGACAAAGGGCCATTCAGGCCCACTCACCGTACAAACTTCAGAGCCCACGAAGAGAACTGAGCAAAGTCAAGAAAAAGGTGCTCACATCCTCTGCATTCCTTCACTCCATGCAGAGAATCAACGGCAGTCTGAATTCGATGGATTTTGGACCATTGCATTGCATATAGACCGGATGGTGCAGATGACTTAGTACAGTAGCAACAAACAATGCTTTGTCAACAGTAACTTGCGTACATCGCGTAACTTTTTATTTTCTCACAAATTACCGAGCCATTTGCTAAGCCTTGTGCATGGACTACACCACTACGAAGGATACGCATCTAAGAAAAAGGCCGCATGGGTAGTTGGGTACAACAACCAAAAGGAGATGATCTTAATCGTATAAATCTCAATTAAGTTTATTTTAGTTTGATATTCTCTACATAAGATGATTTATGATAAAAGCTCACTCATTCATAATATTTAGGAAAGAAATTTCTCCCACCATCTATCCCACGTGACATAAATTTTTATATTTTCTAATAAGCTTAATAGATTCAAAATTTTAACTAAAAAATATATTCAAAATATTTATTTGATTGCAAATCTACTGGAACATGAAGCCTCCGTTTCGGTCCCTCTCCTCTCTCTCTCTCTCCGTCGCACCAACCCATCTGAAACGAAGAAACGTGAAGCACGGCGCCCCGCCCATCTCTGTCAACCCAGAAGAAAAGAAAATCCCAAGCGGCACGACGTGACCGCGTCCCGATCCCGACCGAATGTGCCACGAGCCCACGCATGGTCTCAGGTCTCTCTGTCCTACTACTACAGCAGTAAGCGTGATCCCGTCCCGTGCATGGGCACGCCCCCAGCGCAAAGTAGTAGTAAATGGCGACAACTGTGGCGGCCACGGACGGCACCTGCACTGACTGCTCGCTTTCGTGCGCAACAGTGCAGCGCCTGCCGTCCGAATCGAATCAAACTCTGCCTGCTGCGGGGGCTCCCAGTAGTAGTAGCTATAGTAGGGTCCACAGCATCCACCGCATGTTTTGCACGAACTGATCTGATCAATAATACTAGTACTATAAGCCAGAGTCCCGGCCGCAGGTGGATTGTGACGGGCTTAGCTCATCACTGCCTCAGCGGTCGGAGCCCATCCAATCCAGATTCCAGGCGATCGCTGTTTAAAATGCTTCTTGCGAACGCAGAGGCCGCCCGGGCGCTGGTAGTAATAAGCGGAACTGAACGCTAGTGGCACTAATGGGTCCAGGCAATGGCAGCAAGGCGAGGCAGGAGCGAGCAGGCTTGGCGTGTTGGCGACAGACTGAGCGAGCGAGCGCGCGCGCGAGAGAGACGATCGATCGATTGATGATAATGAGGGAGCGCGGATCATCCAACACCCACGGCAGCAGCAGCAAGCAGTAGTAACAACAGGCGGGGGCGGGGCCCGCCCGTCCTCTCTCGCTTTGCCATGCCGTGGTGGAGAGCATCTCCCCTTGACAGCTAACGACTCGGAGCCAGGCGCCGAGGCGAGCAGATCAGATACGCAGCGCCGTAGGGGCGGGGTGGGGTGGGGTCCCCCCCCCCCCCCCCCCCGCCCGTGCGAAAAGGACAAGCCCGGATTCTGATCTCATCTGCTGCTTCTGCCCTCTCTCTGTGCGTGCCTGTCAGCCACCACACCACCGCAACTAGGGCCCCGTCCCGAACCCAATCACCAGCCCGGAGCGGGCCCACGCGAGTGGCTGGCGGGCCCCGCGGTCATTCTGCTCTTTTTTCTCGCAAACTACGGCGGGCCAGCCAGTTTGGGATGTGGGCAGTGGGCACCACCGGCGAGCGATGCTTATCATCTGAAGATGAAGGGGAGTAAGGGACTGAGAGGGAGCAGCTAGAGAGGAGAGGATCGATTGCTGGAGCACTGGTTTGCTGCATCACGAGCTAGTGTTGTTTGTTGCAGTCGATGATTGCAGATATCATCGGAGAAGGTTGTTAAGAATTATATAATGTGAGCGATTACACAGCACTGTACGTTCTCTGAAGCGATATCTCCAGTAACAAAGCGCCGTCAATTTGCAGGTTGTGTGTTGCTCTTTGTCGAGAGCACGTCAGGTTAAATTTCCCCGCCGGGTTTGTAGCCAAAGTCGCGGCATCCCAAGAGAAAAGGAAGGAGCCTGTGAATCCGCAACATGGTGGTGGTGGTGGTGGTGGTGGTAGTAGTAGTGCTTGGATTGAGTGATGCGTTACCGGAACTAGGCCTATCACGGTGCTGGTGCAAGTGGGTCGATCTAAACGCCACTTTGTTTGTCCCGTCCTCCAATGATCACCCTGATGCGGGAGATTTTTAGCCTCTTTTGACCGCACATGGATCCCTAATAGTAATGAAAAAAGGTTACGACCGCAGGCCGCCTCCTGCAGATAGTATGCTATACTACTATATGTTGTATCCAGTTGCTCTCTCTATCTCCAATCGACATTTCAGTGGCAATTTCTTACTAGTACTACTAGCAACCAACGTGAATTTGCAGAACAGCATGCAACTATGCCAGTGTAATATTCGTTGGGACATCCAATAAAAGAAGACAAGGAAGTGCATTTTTAACCGGTTAGGTAGATCTGAAATGGCATCAACCAAACCGGAAAAAAAAAGGCGGGCATGAATGAGATGCGCCCGTCCACCGCCGAGATGCCGGTGCTACTGGCTTTCGTCGTCAGCCGTCGGATAGAAATTCCTGGGTCCCGCCTGCCGTGTGACCTGACGCCGGAATGGAGAGAAAAGGCACCGGATCGGAGGGACTACTAGCTTTTTCTCTCTGCAGATGAGAGCAGCGAGAGCCGAGAGCGCGCGCGGATGAGAGCAGCAGCAGCAGCAGCGCTTAGGATAGATCCTAGCTTTTGTCCTGGCTGCCGTGCCGCCGCGGCCCTTTTTCTCGTCCTCCGGCGCCAGAAAAAGAACGCCACCACTGGTGAAGTAGTAAGCAGCAGCAAACTGGGGGTTTGGGCCGAGCAGAGCACATGAGACTAGTACTACTAGTATTGAGAGAGAGCGCAAAGGCGTGTGTGTGCAGGAAAAGCAGCAAAAGTAGATTGGGTGGATAAAAATACGCAAAGTACCAAGTGGCTTTTTTGGTGCCCCAGATCGACTCCCTCAGAGAGTGAGAGAGAGCGACCCAGTTGTTTGTCTGTTGTTGGTGGTGCTGCTAGCTGCTGCTGACGTTGCGCAGCAATGATGCAGTGTTCATTCATTCATTCATGCAGATGCGGCCAGGGCGTACAGGTGGCAGAAGCAACCGTCGCCTCTCGCATATCTTTTTCCTTCTTTTCTTTCTTCTATTTTTGGTGGGAATTGGGTTTGCTCATGGTCTTTTTAAGGAAGAAGTGTTCTCGACTACTGTCAGGAATCTGATGAAATTAATACTCAGGCTGCAAATACTCAGCGCGTGGATAACGGATGCTAATTAGAGGAGGAGGATAGATAAATGCTCCCTTTTCCCGGCAAACCACGCGATCGGCTTTTTTTTCCCCTGGAGAAGAAGGCACCGCTTGCTCCTGTGTCAAGCCTCCAACCACTTTGGACGCTCACGCGTTTCGTCGCGCCGAGCGGTCAATCTCGGGGAAATCCAGAGCGCGCGCGCGCAGCGCAGCAAGCCAGCAACGGAAGAGACCAAACCCGCCGATGACGACGACGGCCGCCGGACGGATCAAAGTTACTAGCGGAATTCCGCCGTGCGCTCTCGTGTAGTTAGTGCGGTGGTCCGTCCGCCCACAGCATCGCCATCATCATGTTGCCCGTGCCCTGCGTGCCTCCTCCCCCAATCCTGGAGACCCTCGAGACCATCCGAGAGAGAAAACCTGATTTTCACACAAGTATTTCACCGAAAAGAAAAAACGTTCGAGAGATCGTCAGGGACTACAGACAGACGCCAGGAAGAAACTCGCGAGCGAGCGAGCGAGCGAGAGCGGAAAACAAGAGCCACACAGGCGGTGGTGCTGGTGACTCCATGTCCATGCATGTGACAAGCAGCATGGGTAAGCAAGCAAGGACAAGCCGCTCACCTGAACAAATTCCACACGCCTCGCTGTCGCCCGCGCGGAGTTCGTCGTGTTCGGGTTCGGGCTCCTCCTCGTTTATGTAGTACGGAGTAGATTTTTTCTTCTCTGCTCTCATTAAAACCTGGTCGCTCTCTCTCGTGGTCACATCGCTTGAGTGCCTTGTCGTACTGTATATACCTAGCGCAAGCGCAACATGCTCCTGTCCAAGAAAATCAATGCCATCATTTCCCTCGCATTCTCTCTCTCTTCCCACGGCACGGGCACGGCAGCATCTTTGGACTCGTCAACGCCATCACCAACACTGCTAGTAGAGCCTACAGTAGTACACAGAGCAAATCTTCTCGGATCAGATCAGAGGAGCAACAGTGAAGTAAGCGCTGGGTAATTATAGTAGCAATACTACTAATGGATAAACTAATCTACTACTACTACTAGATTCAGAAGGAGGACAGGTGATCCTGTCAGCATGGGAACAATGGATTGAGCGCTCTCTTCCTTAACAGCGACGTTTCTTAACAGTGGCATGAAATGATGCAGCGCGTGAATCTCGACTTCAACAGAGCCGTCCAAGGTACAGGTAGTAGAAGAACACTGTACTGACGCAGTTCAAGAAAGCCTTTATTTATTTATTTATTTATTTTGTCTCTCAGGGCAACAGAAATGTTCCTCTTGTGATGATGATGACGACGACGACGAGGGAGGGACAGAGTGTGAAGCGAAGCGTGATGTGATGCAGAGCGGAAATCAGGTGAAAGTCATCTTCTGACAAACACAATCTAAATCATCATTCCTGGACCGGAGCAAACTTTTACTCATCCTCAGAGTGGTCTCCTATAGTATGTATGTATCATCAGTAATCACTTACGCAATCAGTCTCTAATGGACAATGGCCGAATCACTTCTGGAGTCAGCGGTCGTGAAAAACAGTATAGCATCAATGGAAGGAAAGAACAGAGCAATTCAACACTTGCGTAATCGGAGAGATTGATGAATTGTGCTTCAACGACGACGGGGCAAAGTACCAAATTGTAGTCACAGTTGTTTTTACCCTCTAATTATCATCTCTAGGACTAATTTTTTTATGTCATCAATAACAAGAACCGGGGAGAATAAGGGGAGCAATGACAGACATATAGAAGCAATACAAGAAACATGAACAGCAACAATGTCGGGGGCGGAGATATGTGGCTACTTGCTAAGTAGCAGCGGCAGCAGCAGTATGGGATGGGTGGACTGCTAATTCCCAAGAATTGTTGCACTCTAGTATGAGATACGGTTGTCGATTTCTTCTATGCCGATCTGTGGGAAGCAGCGGCGGTTGCGCTTGCGGCAGAAGGGGGGAGGACGAACGGGGAGCAAACGAATTCTATGTACCCGACGACGGAAGAGGAAGCCGCCCGTCGTCCGATGGTGCGCCCATCACCGTCAGCCGATGGCGGGGCCTCTCAGTGGTCGCCCGACGTCGGGAAAAGCGTCAGCTCGCGACGGCCGCCACCGCCACCGCCGCGGCCTCGGGATCCGAGGTCGAGGTCGTCCCCGAAGGAGCTGGGCGACACCATCCCCATCCCGGCGGCGCCGCCGACCATGCGGTGGTGCATCCCGGGCGGGCCGACCGGCGGCGCGCCGCCAGCGACGGCGCGGCTCAGGAACCCGTGGTCGAAGCCGGCGCCCGCGGAGCCGTAGTGGCCGAGCGGGCGGGCGGGGTGGTGAAAGTGCCCGATCTGCGGCGGGTGGTGGTGGTGGTGGTGGTGCGCGGCGGCGCCCATGGGGGCGAAGGGTGGGTACGGGTCGGCGGCGGCAGGCGCGCGGTGGCCGTGGCCGGGCGGGAGGAACGGGACGGGCCCCGTAGCGAAGAGGTGCTCCGTGGCGGCGTCGGTCCCGGAGCCGGAGGAGTGGCTGCCCCCCGCGCCGCCTCCGCCGCCGGCGCCCCCACCGCCGGCGCCGCCCATCCCCTGCATGCGCTTGAGGTAGAGGCGGTACTTCTGGAGGTGTGACGCGACGTTCTCACGCGTGAGGCCGTCCACGCTCATCAGCTGCATTATGGTCTTGGGCACGGCGTTCTTGATGCCGAGGTGCGCCACCGCGTCGACGAAACGCTTGTGCAGCTGCGGCGTCCACACCAGGCGCGGCCGTTTCAGCGTCCGGGCCGGCTCGTCCCCGGCGCCGCCCCCGCCGCCTCCTCCGCTCGACCCGGCGGCGGACGACGCGCCGCCGCCGCCGTTCATCTCCGGCCCGCCGACGCCTCCCGCGCCGCCGCTGCCGCCGGCTCCCCCCGCGCCGCCGGCCCCGCCGCCGCCGTGCGTCGGGATGTCGAAGGCGACGGCGAGATCGGGCGTGATGAGCGTCTGCGACAGCGGCATCAGCTCATCCGGCCGCGGCAGCTGCTCCTCGCAGCGCGCGAACCAGCTGGGCTCCTCCTCCTCCCTCATGGTCTCTCCACCGCCTCAGCTCAGCCCCCGGGTGCAGGCGGAGCAATTCTTCGACCTCGCTCACTCGAAGACGCCCGTGGGTCGGGAAGGCAGCAGTAGAGTCCACTCCAACACCAGGAGCACGGAGGGGGAGGGAAGAGGAAGGAGGGGTTACTTCGAGGTGGATCTCTCTTCTTCTAAGCTTTCCTTTCCCACCCTTCTCTCTCCTCGCATCTCTCTCTCTCTTCTCTGGTGTGTGTTTGTTTGGGCCTTTTCCTTCTGCTGCTGCTACTGCCGCAGCCGTGCCATGATATCATCCCCCTGCTACTACTCCGGTCTTTCTCTCTCTCTTTATCCATCTTTGTTTCTCTCTCTAGCCGCGATGAGTGAGAGAGAATCTGGCGAGCGAGTTTGGGGGGTGGTGAGCTGGACTTATTTAATTAGTGGGCTGCCCGCCTTAAAGCTATTTTTGTGCCATCTTTGTTACACCTTTGTTTGCTTGTTCGCTTGTTGCCTTGCTAATTGTGATTCCATCCACTTTCCATCTTCTCTTAGTTTTTTTTTTGCCTCCCCCTCTCTCTCTCTCATCCTCTCTATCTATCAGTGAGTATGAGTAAGTTATTTTTTTTTAAACCCTCACTACAAGATTTTGGAACTTTCCGACAGTTTGTCTCATGCGGTCGATAGTTCAACACTAGTATTTCATATTTTTTTCAAGTACTATCTTCATTTTTAATTAATAATATTTTTAATATAAATTTATATTAAAAACGTCTATAATAAAAAAAAGATAATAGTAACAATTTTTTTAGTGTAAATTATTTTTCCATGACATGTTTAGTATTTTTTATCAACAACATAATTGGCCACTTTGTATGGAAAGTCACGTTTTCTCTATGTTTGTCACGAGAGCGAAAATTACCCAATGCCTGTTTCAAACGTAAAATAAAATTATGATTGTCTGTGAAAAAAGTTACGGCTTCACCTGAAACAACTCTCCAGCAACAACCATCCTTTCAAGTGAAAGAAACGATCATGAGATCTTGCAAAGCGTCATTCCTAGATTGAGATGGGTCCTGTAAGTGTAACCGTGGCTGGAATTTATAACCAGGCGTGTGGTGTTATCCTGGGTTTGTGAGATCGGAATCAGACGAGGGGGGTGATGATGTTATCTTAGCTGGAGTTTGGTTTGTCTTCATGTGGGCATGTCGCCGGACGATTCGCACTCCTCTCTCTCTCTCTCTCTAGAACGGAAGGGAGGCAAGGAATCTTGGGTTTGGTTGGCCTGGCTTGGCATTCTTGTGCATCTCCGAGGTGGTGGATATCTCTTCACGTTGCTGGACTCGACCGCTTGCTGCCTGGGTGGTTGATGAGTGGATGGATCATGGATCTATGTGTGGCCGTGCCCACGCATTAACGCGCGTACGGATGTGGGGATTTGGTTAAGCTGAATCTGATGCCGCACTAAAATCCAAACGATATGACTTACCTAACTACTAGTACTACGACTACTCTTGTACACCCCCTATTATGGAGATACTAGTAATCATACAGCTGTCTGGAACAGAGGAATTATCTTCGTTGCACAACTCAAATTCCTTGACTAAAATTTAAGCACGATTAACTTGCACGGGCCGGTGATGACGACTGTGCTCCTGTGGATATTGAAGGATGGATGAATCTGCAAAAATGGAACTGAATAATTGAGTAACGCAGAGCATTCATTACTCTGGTATCTTTTTTTATTTGCATGGCATTTATACTCTGGGAACGGTTTCCTGATTCTTTGGGGCTCCTATTTTGGCATGTGACGGTTCTGTGTTCCGCTTCCACAGGATAGGATGCGTGTACCAAAAGGACTGCCCCCCTGCAACTATCCGTTGGGAGCGTCAGTGCAGAAATTAAGGTTCAGGGAATCGGTTTGGGTAAATGTAGAGTTAGCATTTGGAAACTGTTTATGGGGACTAAAGGAATGAGTGTAGCGTTGGTTGACCATCTAGCTACTCCGTCAAAATACATTTTGAAATTGGATAATAGTAAGTGTGATGCTAAATTTTGAATTTGAGTACAAATTAGCATGTGTTTTGTTTTGACGATTTCAGGTACTAGACCTCAACGTCAGTCGTCAGTCGTGCTAATAGTACATGACAATTCAAAGTTTTTTTTTTCTTTTTTGCGGGTGACAATATAAAGTTCTTTATTTTGTACTACCCAATAGAAGCAGGAGTACAATTGAGGCGTCACCAACCCGGCTATATCATCCTCCAAATACGTGTTGCACACTGATGTGTAACGAAAAAACCTTTCCTTCTCATGTGTACCTTTTGTGCCGCTGCATGATGATACCCGATAGAATATCTTGGCATCACGCACCTTTAGTCCCCCCATAGGCATGAGCTCCCCTTTTCCCAACCCTACGCCTCCTCCTTTTCACAAGAATGTTGGCCTCGGCTAAAAAAATCAGAGGGCAGAGCAGGGCAGGCAGGCAGGCATGGCAATGGCACGCTCTTGGGGAAAAAGAAAAGGGGGACGGCGGTGCGTGCAGCGCCCAAATCAGCTCCCAATCATTATTATCTGCTGGGGAAAAACGGAACAGGGTGTGGATTTGAAGGTTAAATCCTTGGATCCTTGGGGTGGCAGAGCAACGGCTTTGTGTTTGTGTCATTGTGTGTGGTGCGGTGCTGCCCACTTCATGCTCCACTCTTGTGCCCCTATCAATCCGTCACGGAAAGTGGAGCACGCGTTAAGTACGCGCTTGCACGGTCCAGTGCACTAAAATGCGGCGCCCAGTATCAAATGGGTTATGTCTTGTTTCAGATTCATGAATAGGATTCATTCCTGATTTTTTTTTTTTTGCAAGGATTCCTGATTTAATTTGTATCATGTTTCTTTTTATTTTTGCGAGATTGTATCATGATTTTCGTTCACTGTATTATTTCCATTCTGAACTTATTGTTGTAACCGTAATCATTTACTGTAAATAGAGGAAGTACATAAAAATGATTTTTTTTTTCTGAGACGAGTACACAAAACTGATTATCTTAACAAAAAAAAATTAGAGTTCTCCGTATGGTGAAGTAGTTTGCGCACGTGTCATTCCGCATCTGGATGCTAGTGCTTGGATCCATATGAAAATCAGGCAAATGTTATGGCGCCAATTATAGGTTCCGAACTGAAGCCTCTCCATCGGTCTGGTCTATCCTCTCACAAGCTTTCTTCATTGATTGCACACGTGGATAAGAATCTGTGAACAATGGACCGACGCCACCACCACCGTCGCCATCACCAGTGGAACAGCATGTGCGTGGTGTTCGAGAGAAAAACAACGCATCATGGACGAGGCACTTGTAGTACCTCATAGGCTGATGAATGGGACGTCGAGGACACGTGGACGGTTCACATGCACGGATGAGAGGATGGATGCCTATCTATGGAGGGCGGCAAAGGCATTGGCACGCCGCCACTTGTTCGCATGGGAACATTGCAGCGTAGTTCGTCGGACCACCAGTCCAGTCGGACGAGTTTTGAGCAAAAGCTGAGCTGATTAGTGTGATGAAACACCAGAGATACTATTACGTTCATTAAGGTTGCTTGCGCAAGTCGGACTCCTTCGCGCAGGAAAATTCAGCCAAAAAGGTCCGATGGAAGAATACCACTAAACTCCAATCAATTAGAGTCTAGCTAGAGTAGTTCCAAACCTAGAAAACAAATAGTAGTATTATGCTAAGAAGGTGGCCTTACAGCTTCATTGAATTCCAGTGCTGATTGGATCGAAGAATTAAATATCCTTCCGCCCCACATATGTAGCACATCATAACCTAAAAAACAATTTCGGTGGACCGCGAATCTCTATCGGCTCGACTAAACAATGATGAAGCCCGCGAAAAGATATTCAACAAGGTTAGAAAATAATAGTGTCTCTTGATCCGTTCTGAACTTTTTTTTATATAAGCACGCAGGAAAGTCGCTGATCATTATTATTTGTTCCTCCTTATCATCACCAGATTAATAAACAAATGACAATGTTCCTTCCTATTGATGAAGAGATCAGCCTGTGACTGTAATTATACCGTTTTTTTTAATAAGCCTGTAATAGTAGGTACGGCGACGCTCATGCATGTTCGGAAATGCCAAAGCAGATTTGTTGATTTGATGGAAGGATAGATAATGATGCCATGCGATTCGATGGCTTGTCTTGGCAGTAACTAACCAGTATACTAAAGCAATTAATTAATTCATCAAACCGGGGAGTTGGGGAGCGGGGGAGAGGTTCGGCGCTAGCTATAGTATCATCAGCAAAGCTTGGAGATTGCACGATGACAGCGAGTTTTGTCCGGGGGGTCAGACAGCGACCTTCAGATTCTCTCCCCCTCGCCAGTTCATTCGCCGAGAGGGACAGCAGACTTTGGTTTGGCTTCGGCATACACAGATTTTCTCGTTTAGCTGCTCGTACAAGGTACTATTGATGTGGCACAACTGGATCCTCTATTACCTGCCAAACGCCCCAAATCTTGATTTGGTCTGCTCTGTTCCACATGTTACTGCTACTAGCATTTAAAGATAGTTCTTTCTCTGCTTTGTTTTTCTGATACACGAAATGCTAATTCTAGCTCACTTCCTGTTCCCTAAAATTGACTGAAGGAACTACTTCAAGCTAGGGGATTACTACATGCTGACCTGATTTAAAACTGTGAAAAAAAAAACACAAAGCAGTCAGAACTACTAGTAGCAGTGGTAACCTTGTATTCTTGTTAGTATTTGAACGAGGGTGCCTAGCTAGCGAGCTCAGGTACAGACAACAACCAGCAACACCAGTAGGTTAGACATCCGCATAAAAATTCTGTCTGCTTCTCTGATTAGCGTGGTGGGCACACACACACAGCATCTGCAGATTCGTCTGGAGAATCCAACCGCGAAAAGCTCGCAAATTCCCTGGAGTTCGGCCGGCCCAATGCGCCATCCACACTTTCACGCACAATCGAGCTGCTACCTGCTAGTAAGTCCAGTCCAGTCAAAGTAAACTGCGGCCACCAGCTTTAGTTATCTTTCACTCGTTATCGGGACGGAATAAACAAGAACAGACATGCTTTGCTTGCTTTTCGATGCCCACGAAAAAAAAAAAAGGTGTGAAATTCCCTTGCTGTGCTGATCGCTTCACTTGCAGTTTATATAATACTAATAGTTTCATACGAGCAGAAAAGGCTGCGGCACGTCTCTCTGGAGCCTGTTTGGACTCAGGATGAGAGGAGGGAGAATAGAAAAGTCTGGGTTGGCATTTGTTAACTACTGCTAGTCGCCATCATCGCAAGCACTTTCAGGCCTTTGGGTGCTTGCTGCTCGTGTCTCACACTTTTTAAAATCTAAAATGGCGGTAGTGGTTGTGGGTGGTTCAGTGAACGTCGAACAGTGACAGGAGTTACTGGCTGTATATGTCTCATCCATCCCATTGCACTACCATACACGCATGGTCAACGTGAACAGTAAAACTCAGGAAGGAGGATACTGAATCTTTTTCTTCTGAAGCGATCGAATAGGAAATCGAATCCATGGTATCTGGGCAACAAAGCCAACAGATTTTCCTAGGTTCTTTTCCTTACTGATCTAAAGGGGAGACTGGTAGACAAGCGGATGTTCATTAGTCAATGATCTACTACTGCTGTACTAGTATAGTTGGCAACTGACAAGATCGGAGATGTCTTTTCTCACAACTGTCTTCTTCTAGAATGAAACGAAGAAACTGGGGAGAAATGAGTGAGAAAAATTACCTGTTCAGTCTTTATCGTGTGACAAGATCAGCTTTGTATGCTTGTTGTTGACCCAGGGTCCCTAATCAGATGTACTGATTACTAATTAGCATTCTAGATAGAGAAAAAAAAAGGTTCCCAACTGGATAACATTTCCGTCTCTTTTTTACTATGTACACAGTGAGCAGCAGCCCTTTTCATGCAATTTGGGGGTAAGGAAACGCCAGAATATTTGATTGACACAAGCCTCTCAGAATCTCCTTTCGCCAACTCAACATAAGAATTGTTTATGGGTACTAGTAACAGAGAGCTGTTGGAGCCGAGATGAACTTGCAGAGCTCCCAGTCGCAGAGTTCCAGATGAACTGATTCCTCGTTATGTTGTGAACAATATTCTACTCGCTGATCCTCTGTGTGTATATATAGTACTAGTACGATTATTGGTGGTGTCAGGTAAACTTTCCCAGTGCGTGTGTGTCCGACTGCTTAGTGGCGTACCGCTGTACTGTTTGCTGTGAGGTCACGCTCCTGACAGTCGGTTCGCGATATAAATTATCCTTTTTATTAATTAGGTGTCAATAAGACACCACGTGATGTAAGAACTAAACCATTGAAACCATGCGTCGCTTGTGTCCTCCATCAGCAGGCAAGGGACCTACACCGATTAGATAGACGGCGATGACACATGAATAATAATTAAGTGATGAACTGATTCGATCTCTAATTAACACAGACCAGTACTTTTCATGACATGGAATTTATGGAGCAGTAGTATGTGTTATTCCTGTGTCCCTGTCAAGCAGGAAGGAAGGTTCACAGGGATCTGATCGCCACGCTCGCTGCTGACCCACCCAGCCACCCACCGCTCCAAAAATCCTACAGCAAGCAGATCACATGGCGGTACGAGTAGTAGTATATCTGCACACAGAGACAAATAGATGCTTCTTGCTGGGGGGAGGGGGTGGTACAGTACAGCTACCAGAAGATGCCGGCATCTCATATCTTACTAGTCCCATCCATGGAGACGGAACAACAATAACAATAATAACAAACCGTCATAGATCGAGATCTCGCGCGCGTAAATTAACCACTTAGTTAAGGAGCGCCCGTAAACATAAATTCAGATATATCATCCTCTTCACTAGGTTCTTCTGTATCTTTTACAGGATTGCTGTTTTCATCATTCACACAAGAGGAACTAGCTTCTCCATGTAAGGTCCAGGTTCTATACCCTTTTAAGAATCCATCATATATCAAGTGCTCTCGCGCTTCATTGGCCTCCATCCAAAAAGAGTTAACACACTTTCTACAAGGGCATAACATCTGCCTCCCTACAGCTGAATTTCTAAATGCGAAAGCTATAAAACTGTTCACCCCTTGCCGGTAGGTCTTTATCTCCCGACATGCAATTTTAATGTTAAATCTCATAATATTTATAGGCAAGATTTGTAGTTATTGAGAAAACTTTGTGTGTGTGACACCCCGGTGTCACTGCAGAGTCCAGCAATAAATCTTTAAACGCTAACAGTTAAATCACGCACTTTGAAGCAAAATCGACACTTAAAGTAATAAGAAATATTGTTTAAAACACTCCAAAGAACCACTACGAAAGTTTTGGTAAATAACAGAACACTTTTAGTAGAGTCGGAAGATTTTAACTACCAGTATCAAAATCCTCCTTTAGCAGGAAGGAATTCAAACCCCAACTTGGAATGCATCAAAAATTCTATGTAACTCTAGCAATCTTTTTACATGACAAATAAGTGCACTTCAAAATGGAATTTTGGAGATTTATTCAGAATTTTTGGAAAAGATTTAAGCCCCTCAAAAATTCAAACAAACTTGAAGTTAAGTGAAAATTCATGACTTTTTAGAAGCCGATTCAGGACTTCATCCTTTAATGAAAGTTGTTCCAAATAATTAACAAAGCAACCACAAAAATTGTCAAAATTTTTCAAGCTCGGGAGGTATGACGTGAATTTAGTTTGAGATTTTGTACTAATTCAAAAAAAAAACATCCCGCCGCCACGGTGGCCAATCCGGCAACCGCAGCGGCGCAGCAAGGAGGGCACCGGCCGGCGCACCTTTTGGCGTTGAGCCTTCAAATCGACGAGCAAATCCTGGCCGAATCCCTTTTCCTCTCTCTCTCCCTTCCTCTGCTTCTCTCTCACTCGCCGCGCTTTAGCTCCTGGCGCACGCCACCGACCCCCTCCTTTCTCTCTCTCTGCGACACTTTAAGGCACGCCCGGCCCTCCTCCACTCCTCCCCACACCTCTTTTCTCCTCCACGGCGCACCATTTTAATCCTTCTTCTTCCTCCTTCGCTCGGACGCTGCCTGCCATTGCCGCCCGTGAGCTTCGCTCGGTGAGCCCACACGTCCGGCCACTTCTAGTTCCCAAAACCTTGCCAAGCGAGATCGCCATGTTCCGGCACAGCTCACCAAGCTCACCCTTGTCTATTTCGCAGCTCGGGTCGTCAGGGACTCGTGCTTGCCAAGGCTCGCTGTCGACCTCCACGACGAGAGCAACCTTTCGGTGAGAAATCGACACCATTGTGTTAATGCCAAGCGTTCACGGGGCACGTAGAGGGTGTAGGCGAGGTCTCGGGCGCCGCCTTGCACCACTGCACCGCCACGGGCTCGCCGGAGCCCCGCCGGATGCCGCCTCCCCTGTCCCCCCCCCTTTTTTTATGTAACGTCCCGCGTCCTCGAGGCCGGGTCCGCTTACATCCGATAGTTTTTTATAGGACGTAGGCTGGCCTCATAAACCAACACAAGTCTTTTCTGCGCAAATTTATCGTCACTCGTGCGCACCCGGGAATAACTTCCAGATCGGTCACCCATCATGAAATTGCTCCAGGCCAAGCACGCTTAACCTCGGAGTTTTTCGGAACTAGGCTACCGGAAAAGAAGTTACAACTTATTGATAAGAGTATCCTATTAATTCTATTAAGCCTCTAGATCGGGGTGTCACAGTGTGCTACCTAGCCTCATTGTCAATCCACGATTTATCCATGCAACTCTCAAAACAGAATCTAAGCAACATATAGCAACCATCAAAACAAATGTCTACAATTTGACTCAATCATCTCCACACATAAAGGCTTGTAATTTACAGACAAGTACGTAACAACATGAAATGAATAGACATGAGGAGTTATTGAAAATTTGGTAACATTACCTTCTGCTTAAGCTTGTGCACCATACCCTTGAATCCCTTCTTGCAAACCCCCTTGCTACCAGCACCTCAACCTTAATATAATGTAGAATCTTGCAAAAAGTAGATTATATTTAAATGGTTAATACAGGTGACGAACATCTAATCTCAGCATGTAAGCTATGCAGACTGATGGAAACATATGCATTCATTTATTCATCTGTAAAAAGTATTTTGTTTAGTGAAACAAAGAGAAGGAAACTTACGGATTGAGATGAGCGCAAAGATCCAAGTTAATGGGGATGTCTTGGCGTCTGAAACTCGGTTGGGTTCTGCGGTAGACACATGCGAGTTCAAGCACAGAGGAATTGGCAAGAAGATCGATGGAGGCGGTGGGATTACACCGTAGAATACATGGATGCGTCCTGGTGGAGTTGGACAACGTGCGGCCCAAATAGCAGCAGCAGCACCACGATGCGTAGCCCCGGTCCCGACGGCAGCGCTCCGACGTGTGGCTCAGTCCCGACGACACGTAGCCCCGGTCTCGACGGCGGCGCTCCGACATGTGGCTCAGTCCCAGCGACGCGTAGCCCCGGTCCCGACAGCGGCACCCCGACGCGCAGCCTGGCCCCGACGGCGACGCCCCGACTTGTGGCCTGGTCTCGATGGCGACGCCCCGACTTGTGGCCTGGTCTCGACGGCGGCGCCGAGATCCAAGTGGAGCCGGCGACGGCGACGCCTAGCAACAAGCAAGTCCTGACGTGGCTCCACGACGATGAGCGGCCGGTGCCGACGGTGGCACCCCGACTTGCGGCCTGATCTCGACGGCGGCGCCCAGATCCAAGTGGCGGCGGCGACGGCGGCTAGCTGATGCGTGGCTTGGTCCCGCGACGGTGGTGCCTGGCGACAAGCGAGTCCCGTTCCACTACCACAGCTTCGGCGGAGGCAATGGCCGGCAACGGCTATCCTGCGGTGGACTTTGGAGAAGGTGTGCTGCAGGCTGTGTGAGAGGAATGCTCGCGCGAAAGGAAAAGTAGCGGGCCGGGACGAGGAAAAATGTAGGAATTTTTTGTTTTGCCGCTTAATTGTGCCGCGCTTGCCCTTTTTTGGTTCCAATAGCATTCGAGGCTTTTAGCGATTATCCCTGCGATGCTATTGATAATTTTAGCCACCGATCGTAGGACGCAACTATTACAACTTTTAGCGATGGCAGTCCATCGTTACGAATGGATTTAACAACTATCTATTCATCGCAGAGTTTTAGCAACCCACGCTCGGTTGCTACGGTTGGTTGCTAATAATGTACTGTGGTATAGTGATGCGACATGGCTGCGGCCGAGAGATCTGATCACGTTTCGTACCTAAACTATACTTATGATGAATGATGATAGAGTAGCCCCGCAGCGAGCTCATTCATTAGTCGATCCTGATGATGGGAGAAGCGATTAGTCTTTTGAGATATGGGCTAAACCCGTATCTACATATGTATTGAGCTTGTGACGACGAGACGACGATGATTGGTGTAAAGAATGTGGCGCGGCATGGTTTTTTTGATGGAGGGACCACCGCACACGTAGGTGCAGTGGATTTGGAGGGACACAGGAATCTGGCTGTCGCTAGCTAGTTATTTTATGTTGTGCAGGACTGCTCGGCTGTTGCTGTTGAAGCTTGAAAAATGGGCTTGCAGCTGATCGGACGGGCGGGCCAGGAGCATCGAAACCGGGACATAAGGCCTACTCAGAAAACATGTTGGCCGCAAGGAGGAGCATAACGCTCTTTAGGCCTGATGGGCTGTTATTGAAGCTTGGTAACAACATGGGCTGGATGCTGTTTTGGTGGGACGACGCGCGCACGGGCCGCGGGGTGCCTCTGCGTCGTTCCAACTGGAAGGAAAGTAGTACAGCAACAACAAGGCGTGCTCCGAAAATGAGTTCGGATAGGCCTGAGCAGAGAAGTTACGTCTGAGTGGGCGGGGCCTTGTACATGCGGACCGGCACGCGAGGTTGGTCGGTTGCGGGTTGCCTGCCATCCCATGTAGAAGTACTGAACTTGTGCTAAAAAAAAAATGTAGGAGTACTGAACTTACTGATCCCCAAAATCATGAACGGCCGAATCGACCACTGCTCAAACCCTGACATTTGAAAAGGACAATGAACGAAGTAGGTGACCGATTGATGGTGTACGCGACATGCTTTCCCGCCTCGGATTCAATCTCTCTCTCTCTCTCTCTCTGGGCCGGTCCGGCGGCCTTTTACTAGACCACCGATCATTTTGACGCATGTGCACCACGGGCACGCCACAGTGGCCGCGGCCGGCGATAGGCGCGGCCGCCCTACGCCGTAGCAGCCGTGCAGGGTGGCTCGCGCGCTCTAGCTAGGCTGAGGCGTTTACTCCATCTCCTTCACTCAGATGCGGTGATGATGCCCCGGAGCTGTGTGGTGTGGGTGTGGCGTTGCGCGTGAGTCGACCACGACGTCACCTCAAACATTGGCCGCTTCCGAACTTTTCAGTACTAGGAGTACTACGAACGTACGTACGTGATCGTCTGCCACGTTCCTGTTGGCGTCCCAGTATTTGCTCATACTATCATCGACGACGTGACGTGTAAAAACAGACATGTGTTCCTGCATGCATGTGCGGGCTCTCTGATCGTTCTGATCCGCCGAGAGATTGGTTCATCAGGATTCAGGACCGTGAAGGACCTCCTAGTAGTACTAGTATATAATTGGTCAGTTCGTTTGGTGAACATCAAAGCGATGCTAAACTGAAAGGCTAGCTAGATGCTCGTCGTCTTAATTAGTAGAGCATTATTTGTGCAGCACATGAAACTTCTGTCATGATTATTAGTGAACACTAAAATAAGCTTGTGGTCGATCGATCTGCTCTTGCATTGAGCCCCGCGCGCGACGTAGCTCACCACCAGCGGCCCACGTTATTATGCGCGTGGGGAATGCGCATTGTCAATGTTGCATGCCCGGCCGGCCGGTTGCGGTTGGTTGTGACTGAACTGAAAGTTGCGAGTGATTGAGCGTACGTACGTACCAAGTGATTGTGTGCGCACTTTTTTTCCTGTATGCTAGCTCCATCATCATCATCATCATCATCATCCATCTATACAGCCTAGTAGCTAGCTTAATCAAAGGTTGCACTAGTACTCTGTTACACAGTACTTTCACATGCTCGGGTGGTCGGGCTAGCGCACACACGCATAAGGGGCAATGCAATCAGTATATAGTCGTGTTAATATCGGTCAAAACAACGGTTAGTCAATGTGCTAGTGCTCACGAGGCGCGCTATAGGGCTGCCCGTCGTCGCTGGCCCCGGCCCCCGGCCCAAATATCGATCCCTTGTTCAGAATTGCTCAGAATTCAGATCGACCGACACGCACCTGCCAAAAGGGCACGGACGTGTGTACGTGTGCTCCGCCGTGCCGTCCTGACCCGGCCGGCCGTGCGCGGGTGCGAACGGTGCGGAGCCCTGAGCAATGATCTCCGTCAATGTTGTATTGTCGTAGTACGTCGTTAGTATAGAATGTAGAGAGGAGAGGACAGAGGAGGGAGGAGATGGAAACCTCTGCCGGTCGACGACGAGGGAGGAGGAGAGTCACGGACGTGCCCTGCGTGTGTGCGTGCGTGCGCGCTTGGCCGGGACACCGGACACGTCTCGTCGATGGGTCACTTGTACAGTTTGTACTGGCATATACGCACGGGGGAGGCCTATGTGCTTGTTCTTTGGTTCTATTTTTCGTGCCTGCGCATGCGGGGAAGGAACGCGACAGACCGACAGACGGCGACGTGTGTACGTGACGACGCCGCGTCCATCCATCCTTGTCCACCAGTCGATCCACCACCACCGAGTCTCTGCCTGCAATCCAGCCGTCTTTTCGTTCCGTCGTCGCTGTCCGCATGTGCATATGCGCGCGTAGCAGATCGAACCGCCGAGGTCATGTCGAGTTGTGTGCAGGAGAGTCGGGGCTGAGCAGTGAGACACGTAAAGCTAGGCTACTCCCTTTGTGTGTGTGGTGCGCAAACGCGAGGGTACCCAACACAAAATGCAATTTGCACGCGAGTCCTGTACAGTCCAGCCACGGTACGGTACGTGGGACCGGAGTACCGTATATGGGAGGCATCGTCAGCAACAGCAAACTGGAGCCTGATCGACACACTTGGCAAGGCCATCCAGTCCAGTCGGTTCCTTCATCTCTCCACCCCGGTGCCCTCTCACCTCTTTCCATCGTCAATCTTTGCTCCAACGGCTCAAGCTCTTGGGAAAAGGCCCGTCTTTTCTACGAGTAGCACTTGTGTCATCTCTAGTCTCCGCTTTTAGCCCTCCCTCGCCACGACGCACACAGCAGGTCAGCAGCACAAGCCATCTGCCATCGATCTGCTGCTACTACAAAATGCACTGAGCGATGAGCCCGGGCACCAGCCCAGGGTGTGGCCGGGCCTTGGGTCCGCCCCTGACTCCATCCACAACGATGCCTGCTTACTAGTATGATCTTGTTCAGTGCCCCCCTCTGTCTGCGCATTGCGATTGTCTGCTGCTCCTCCGTCCACACTGATCACGAACAAAATGTCGTGCCGACCTGCGACACGCTGAATAGCGCGAGAATTCACAATCTAGTAATCCAACAACGTCTGAACAAAAACCGAAACTTTCGAGCCTCCCCATCCCATTCATCTGCAGAGTACAGTACAGTATTGGACAGATACGTTTGGGTGATTACGCGCGACGCGGCAGAGCCTGTGCGCGCACGTGATCTCCTCAGGCCCCCGTTGTGGTCGTGATCCACCATCATGACGCAGGCCGGTTCTGTCGCAGCTCGCGGCTGGTGCTGTTACATGGTCAACTAATCCAGTTTTACTTTTTCAGTTTAGGTTAGTCTAATTTCGTCGACGTTTTTTTTAATGTTATGTCATATAAAATTAGAATGAAACTATATTCTCTTAATGTAATGTTTTATTTAATAAGTTGTATAGGATTTCACATTACTTTAATATAGTATCTAATTAATCAATACAAGTTCATAAAATATATGGAGGATGAAATAAATTGCTCTCAATAGGAATTTCATCTAGTTTTATAGTCTAGAAAGTAGCGTAAATCAAGTTTCATTCTCATAAAAACCAGCTCTCTTGTTTCATAATAAATAGTATGTCATATCATCGCTTTTAATTTTAATTATATATATGATATCACCGCCACTGGACGACCAGCGTACGTACGTCCTCGGAGCGTTTGGATACTGAAGTGTCGTGTTGCGAGAGATGAGAAGACCGCCAGCCAAACAGCCATGCAAGCATGCAGTACTAGCCTGTGGTTTATGAAACTGACTGGTGGCTCGAACCCGATGCGCGGACACCACGTCCACCCGGTAAAATCGTAGTACGCGGCCGTCAGTAAATGGCACCGGCGATCGCTCCGGCGGAGCGGCCAGCTGCGGGTGTGCCGTGTGCGGCAGGAGGAGACATCATGAGTCCGTCCTCCTCCCTCCTCGGTCCCGAGCGTGCACGGCGCAGCGCAGCAGAGCGCAGTAGTCGCCGTGCGGGCAAGGGCTGGCTAGCAGATGATCGGGCGCCGTTTCACGTGCACGGCGCCGTGCACGCGCGCGTTGTCTGTGCCACCATTTTTAAACCAGGCAGCAGAAGCCACCTATACCGTAGTACGCGCCAGTGACGGGGTGCTCTGCTCGTTGCTTTGGATTCTCTGCACCCCTCCTTCCCTTCCCCTGCGGCGCCGGCGCGTATTTCTCGCTGCTTGCCACGCTCGGCGCGCGTCGCAGCTCAGCTCGCCCGGTGTTTTACAGGCAGCTTCGTGTGGTTCGGACCTCGGAGATTGTTTGTCTATCTCGGCGCCTGCCGCCTGGTGTGTATGTGCGTGACATTGACTATTAATCAAATCTTTTCTCGCGGGCGTAGTCGGTGGGGCGGTTGCTGTTGACGCCTGTAGAGGCATGGAGTTCAACCACGCCTGTTACCTGCGACCGAAACGGCTCCCCCCCCCCCCCCCCTTTTTTTTTTTTTTTGAGTAATCTAGTGGCGAGAGTGGCGGCGATCTCTTTCGGCCTTTCCTTTGTCTGCCATAGACTTCGAGTGCGATCGGGCGAGGGCGTTTGATGAGGGCAGGCAAACTGGGCAAGCAATCAATGGCCACACCCTGCTCTGCCCGGCCTTTCCTGGAACAGCACAGGAGCAGCAGTTACTGTAATCAGGGCAAACACGCGCGCCCCATCAATTGTCGCAGCAGGGGAGAAAATCGGGGAGTATCCAATTGATCACCGCCCTCTGCCCCTTTAAATGCTTTGCTACGCCCGTATCGGTGTGTGTCCTGACACGCGGGTTAATCGCTTCGCCGCAGTTAACTCTGGATCGAGCCCTCATCAAGGGCGAGTAATAAAACTTGAAGTACTGTACTGTTAGTACTAGTAGTAGTACAATGCTGCGACGAGTGGACAGTGGAGGCTACTGTAAAAGTTGGTACGTACGGGTAGATAGCTTCGATCTGAGAAGGGGCCGTCGATGAAGCCTTTTTGGCAAAGGTTAAAACAAATTACAAGTTGCACATCACACAAAATCTACACTGACTGATAGTGGAGCAGACATCATAGATTCACATCGACGAGAACACAGGCCACACAGCAAATCAACGAAAGAGCAAAACAAACTGACACCTAGACAGGCTGTGGTGCTAGTAGAAGCGCTCGCCGCGCTTCATGACCACATGCACACGACCGCACGACACGGCACACACTCCTATGCTACTGATCCGTGGCACTGCAACTGTCGAGCGCGATCATATGTCGACGGCGATGTCAGCCGCGGCGGCGGCGGACGGGGCAGCGGCCGGCGGCGCGGCGTTGGTGGGTTCCTCGGCCGCATTATTGGCGCCGGCGGTGAGGCCGAGCAGCATGTGGCGGACGCCGCGCGCGTACTCGAGGAGGCGGTCGACGGCGGGGATGGTCTCCCGGACCTCGTCCAGGGCCTCGAAGTCGCGGAGCCAGGCGTGGAAGCAAGGGAACGCGTCGGCGTCCACGAGGCGCACGCCGGTGACCTCCTCGAACACGGCGAGCCAGTAGGACCCGCAGCCCAGCACCACGTCCAGGAGGCCCACCCCGTCGCCGCCGAAGAACCGGCGGCCCTTGAACGCGCCGTCGCGGAGCTCGGACTCCAGCAGGGCCAGGTTCTCGTGCACCTGACGCACCGCCGCCTCCTGCTCCTCCCCCGTCGACGCGAACACCGCGCCCACAGCAGGACCGAGCTGCACACACACACATTATTGTGGCAAATGGAGGTGCAGCGTGTCAGAACGCAGAATGCATTGACAGATACTAGTACTAGTACTAGATAATGCAGAATAATGGCAAGAGAAAACGCACCTTGTCGTCGGCGAAGTGGCACCAGAACCGCGCGAGCGCGCGGTCGAAGGCGTCAGCGGGGAGCAGCGGTCGTGTCTCCGGCCACGCGTCGTCGAGGTACTGCAGAATGACGACGGACTCCGGCAGCGCGCGGCCGCCGTGGACGAGCACGGGCACCTTCTTGTACACGGGGTTCAGGCGCAGCAGCTCCGCGCTCTTGCTGCCCAGGTCCTCCTCCGCGTACTCGAACTCCAGGCCCTTGAGCCGCAGCGCCAGCTGCACGCGGTGCGTGTACGAGCTCGCCCACGACCCGAACAGCTTCAGCGGCGCGGTCGCGTTCTCGGACGTCTTCTCCATGGCAGAAGCAGAGCAAAAGGGTCGGAACTACCTGGGCTGGCGAGTGCGCGAGATGCTGCTCTCTTTCCTCTTCGAGTGTATTACTGGTGAATCGTGGTGATCGACTGAAGCTTCAGATAGAGCGCGGTTTATATAGAGTGGGAAGCGGCTGTGTGGGGCCCTGTTGCAAGTGGCCCAGGGTGTGGTGTGAGGTCCAGGCGGTGGTGTTGGGCCATGGGACGGGAACCCTATGCGTGAGGGATGGGCCTGGCAGGCTTCGAGGGCAAGGGACACCGACTCGTCGTGGACTTTCTGCTCGTTCCGTTCACTAGGGAAGTGTGAAACTGTGGACCTGGCACCAGGTGACGACTGATCGATCAAGTGTTATTTTTAATAATAATAATCGCCAGGTAAAAAGTGGAGTTCTCACCGGTGTTCGCCGACCGGAGGATGCATTTTCGTCGCGGCTGCGACTGATTTGCGTCACGATTACCGAGCGGTAAGAAAAGCGCAGGGACGCCGATCGAGGTGAGGAGGAGGACGGTCTCTCGACGATTTGTTCCCCAAGACCGCCAATGCTTTGGCTTGCGGAACAATCAGGCCGGGCATCTTCCTGTTACTTCCACAAGAGCGTCACTAGACATAGTACTATAATTTTCACAGTAAGGTAACCGGTAACCGCGACAGAGCCATGAAAGACGTTGATAGTAATGGGAAACAGGTAATCCAAAGTCGTGGATGTGAAAGGCTGGTCAAAGCAAGTATTAAGTACATATTAAAGTCCTCCCGTCCCGAGCCTTGATCAACGAGCTTGACTAATCTGTGCACGTTCGCGCAACCAAACCCCGAATGGGAATCTCGCGGCCGGCTTCTGTTTGACCGCAGGCAGCCACCGCACCTAGGAGTACAGTACCACTGTAGTAAAATGTACTTTGGATGAAGCTAAATACAGTAAAGATTAATAATAAAAAGTCCAGTGTGTCACACATTGTGGTAATACTAATATAAAGCCATGTTTTCCTCCGTTCCAGCAAGTCGCACAGGGACGTGTAGTATGTGTTGTTTGATCGGATGGGACGTTGAACAGTTTGGAAAGGATGCGTCGACGGAGGTAGGAAAGGAAAGGAAGGCAACAGTGGGGCCTGGCGGCGAGTTCGTGGCCGGCCAGGATAGACGGCACAGCGGCAAAAGCTCCGCCGAACTGTTCCCATCCCATCCCTGGCTCCGGCCGGGGACTGGGAGTCTGTAGTAGCAACACGCCACGCTTCCGGCCCCCACTTTTCCTTTCCTCGCGTGGCACGGCACGCATCTGTCCCGTGCGCCACGCCTGCTTCGCTCGATCCCCAGGACCATCAGGAAGGAACGACCAACTCACGCAGCGCCAAACAATGCAAACAGGTAGTAGAAGCCAGTATGCTGCTCGCGTGTACTTGGGTTGCCATGCCAATGCCATGCGCGGGACATTGACGTGAAAAAGATGAAAGAGCGGGGCGCACAATCTGCCCCGGCGTGGCTCCATCCATCCCTATGCCTTTGTTGGGCGCATCGCGTTGAAATCCGGCACTTGTTCATTCCTTTCCCAATCCTGTCGGTATATCCATCACAGGCAGAGGGAGGGAGCAAGGCGATTCGTGAAACGTCGTTGTCCATCTGTTGGTGTTGGTGCGTGTAGTGCTGTGTTACCTGTGTAATACTGTATGTAGGGGCATGGACTCGCCAAGCTTTTCTGGCTCGTGCTCGTGGCAGGCGCTTGATTGCCGCGTACGTCACGCTGCCGAAGGCGGTGCTGCTACTCACGTCACACGCGAATACAGTATGCGCGGTGCCGGCCGGTGTGACGGTACCGTGCGTGCGTACAGCCCCCCGGCCGGCTTCGACCAGGGAAACACGAAAACATCCGACGGGACGGGCCGGGACGGTGATGCGGCATGCTCGGCCCGTGGTTGGGGACTTCTGCTCGGAGGGGCTCCGCCCAATTGCATTACGGCCCGTTGGGATTGGACAACATACCAGTGGGCCGAACAAACCAGTGTGTCCACCTCTCTCTTTTCGGCTGCAAGCAAGCCTGCCAACCTCCGCCGCAGTGCGCCCGCAGCAGACCGCCGCCATTTTGCTGCTTTCCTCGTTGCCGCCGACTTGCTAGCCGTCCGCCCACCCCACCACGACGACGACTTGCCCCAAATGCTGGCCACCACCATCCGCCGCCGCCGCCGTCTCTTCCCGGCGTGGCCCTGCGCTCTCAAGGCCGCCTTCTCCACCGCCCCGTCCGCCGACTCAACGGTCTCCTACCTCGTCTCCAGATGCGGGCTCTCCGCGACCGCCGCCGCCCGCACCGCTTCATCTCTCCAGCTGAGGCTAGCCTCACCGCGCGGCACCGCTCAGGCGGACGCCGTCCTCGCGCTCCTCCGCCGGTACGGATTCTCCGAAACCGACATCTCCGCCGCCGTCAGCCGGTTACCCGCGCTGCTTTCCGTCAAGACGCTCCAGCCCAAGCTTGACTTCTTCGCTTCCGTCGGCGTCGAGGCGCCCCTACTGCCGCGGCTCGTCGCGGTCTACCCGGCCATCCTCCGCCGCAGCGTCAGGAACCACCTGCAACCGCTCTTCGCCTCCCTGCGCGAGGTCCTCGGCTCCGACGCCCGCGTCGTCGCCGCCTTCAACAAGGCACCGTTCGCCATTCGATGCCAGCCCAAGTCCTCCTTCTTCCTCACTCTCCCGCTGCTCCGCGACGTCCACGGCCTCTCCGCCGACGACGTGTCCAAGCTCGTAGCCCTGGAGCCTGCCGTCATCTCGCTGGCTCCCAACCGCATCAACGAGATCGTGGAGGCTGCCAGGAACGTCGGGGTCCGACCCGGCGACTCCATGTTCGTGTGCCTGTTCGGCACCCTCATCAATTTGAAGGCCTCCACTCTGGAGAGCAAGGTCGCGCTCTACCGGCGCCTCGGCTTCCACAAGGACGCAGTCACCCAGCTGATCCGGCGGTTCCCGTCATCAGTGTTGATCTCAGAGAAGAAGATTACGGAGAATGTTGCGTTCTTGACTGACAAGCTCGGGCTGACCTGCGACGACATCCTCTCCTACCCTGCCATGCTCTCGCGCAGCCTGGAGGCCCATTCTCGGAGGTGCGCCGTGCTTGCAGTGCTGAGGAGAGCAGGAAAGCAGCCGGAGCATCGGTTACCCAAGCTGCTTGTCTGGACCGAGAAGCGGTTCCGGGAGGAGTATGTGAAGCGACACGTGAAGGAGGTCCCCGACGTTCTGCGGGCCATGAATGGCGAGATCCCGTTCCAGGGTTTCGATTCGTTGGAGGATAAACCAAAGCTTCCAAGGAAGAAGATGAGCGTATGAGTTAACATTATTTATGGGTAGTTGACATGATTTACTGAAGCAATCTTGCCATTTCGATGAATTGTCTTGCAACATGATTTTGCAAATACTGTTGTGTTGCCATCAGGCCATTCTGAGAGTAGGTAGTTGTTAGTTCTCCTTTCGCTGATCAACCAAGAATGTTCGTAGTACTACTATAATGTAGTTGCTGTTCAAGTAGGCTATGTGGAGTTTCCTCCCTGGAATGCAATGGAATTTACTGCTGCTCGAGTGGAAAGGATGCAGTCCTGCAACTGTGTGTATTACCAAATTATGATTCTTGTGCTTAGGATTTGGCATGGAACTTTTGTGATTCGTGATGAATTGTATGGCATTAAGATTCCTGTAAAAGAATATGCAATTTTATGCATTAGCTATTCTAGAGTTAACGCTGTTGTTACTTTGTTTTGATTTTTTGTTTTGAGATTGAGAAAGAAACAATAATACTGTAAGTCATTCTGAAATTATGATTTGCACTCTTAGCTATTGGTAAATTTGCAAAAAGGAGATGAAAGATTGGTCAATTCAGGGGATGCCTTCGATGCATTAGCTAATATCTCGGTACCTCTGTCAGATTAGCATCTACAGCTTCAAGATCCCAGTACCTCTGGTCATGATTGGTCAGTTCATTGACAGTAATAGAAGTTGTCTCTTTTGCATAGTTCGCAATGAAGTGTGTTGTTATATTCAGTTGAATGGATAATTGATATAAGATGAGCAGTAATACCACACCCACAGATTGCTTTCATATAGAACGGGTATGATGTAAATTCCACTGTACATAGAACTTTAAGCTTCACAGGAACTCATACTATGAATCCATATTTGAAATACTCAATTACTGAAATTTATTTTCCGTCTCCGTCTGAATCGTATTGCAGCTTATCTGTGATGGCCATTTAACTTTCTTTAGTTTACACATCCATTTTTTTTTTCATTTGTTATCACTAATATATGCATTCTTCATTGGCCTGTGAAGAAATCTAGTGCTGCTGCAGCATAGTTTTATTTTACCATATCCTTGATATCGAAATGTTAATACGGCAGAGTCATTAGACAATTTCAATGCAAAGAAACATAAATTTTAATTTGAATAGAGCTAAATAAGTGGCTATTTTTTTGGTTGTTAACCAAGGATTTCAGTTGATACCATCAGTTCAGAAAATGACTGACCTCGCATGACATGACTGAGCTTGTGATATGATCACTAATGTTGAAATCTGGTGTCGATTGATGGCCCGCATGCTTGCTCATGACAACGGTCCATCTGCCTCCGGAGCAGTGGCGATTATGTTCAGACATATTGTCGAACACTTCGTGGGCAGCGGGGTGTCGATGGAAATGACAACGTTGAAAAAAAAAAAAAATGAAAAGCACATGTACAGTACCAGCGCTGTCATGTCCTGTAGGGGTATGATCTCATTGAGCTGGCTCGTGGTCGTGGCAGGTTAATTACAGCATGTACAGAGAGGAGCTTGATTGCGGCGTACGTACGTTACGCCGCCGATGGCGATGGCTGCTGCAACGCGCATCGCATTGTAGACTTGTAGTCGCGGTGCCGCAGTGACCGTACCTGCAGCGTCCGCCGGCTTCGACCTGGGAAACACGAACACAACAGACTCGATCTGAGCCGAGTTGTTGAAGGATTGCGATACTGACTCAGTTTGCTCAATTGTTTGCTTCATCATATACTGAGTGCGATGCGAGCGCGGCCGCGGTTCTGCTCCGAGTAGCTCAGCCCGATTGGACCGTTGGAAAAGACCAAGCCGTAGGCCTAATTTTATTTGGGCACGACGATTATAGCCCGTCTGTTTTGGGCCGAGGCAGTCCAGTGTACGTGTACCGAACCAACTCACTGGGATCCCTCTCTCTGCTGCAACCTCCGCCACGACTTGCCCCAATGCTGGCCGCCGTCCGCCGCCGCCTCTTCCCCCTGCGGCCCGGCGCTCTCACAGCAGCCTTCTCCACCGCCACCTCCACACCTACCCTATCCACCGACTCAACGGTCTCCTACCTCATCTCCAGATGCGGGCTCTCCCCGACCGCCGCTGCCCGCGCCGCTCCATCTCTCCGACTCGCCACCCCGCACGCCACCGCTCAGGCGGACGCCGTCCTCACGCTCCTCCGCCGTTACGGATTCTCCGAAGCCGACATCTCCTCCGCCGTCCGCCAGGTACCCGCCCTGCTCGCCATCAACCCGGCCAGGACGCTCCAGACCAAGCTCGACTTCTTCGCTTCCGTTGGCATCGACGCGCCCCTACTGCGGCAGCTCATCTTGATTAACCCAATCATCCTCCGCCGCAGCATCAAGGACCACCTGGAACCGCTCTTCGCCTCCCTGCGCGAGGTCCTTGGCTCCGACGCCCGCGTCGTCGCTGCCTTCAAAAAGGAACCGTACGCCATTCGATGCATGCCCAAGTCCTCCTTCTTCCTCACTCTCCCGCTGCTCCGCGACGTCCACGGCCTCTCCGCCGTCGACGTATCCAAGCTTGTAGCCCTCAAGCCTGGCGTCATCATGCTGAGTCCCGACCGCATCAACGAAATAGTGGAGGCTGCCAGGAGACTCGGGGTCCGACCCGACAGTTCCATGTTCGTGTGCATATTCGCCATCCTCTCCATTTTGAAGGCCTCGACGCTGGAGAGCAAGGTTGCGCTCTACCGGCGCCTCGGCTTCCACATGGACGCCGTCGCCCAAATGATCCGGCGGTACCCATCATCAGTGGCGATCTCAGAGAAGAAGATCACGCAAAATGTTGCTTTCTTGACCGACAAAGTTGGGCTGACCCATGATGACATCGTCACCTACCCAACCATGCTCTCGCGCAGCCTGGAGAGCCTCTCTCGGAGGTGTGCCGTGGTTGCAGCGCTGAGGAGAGCTGGAAAGCAGCCGGAGCATCGGTTACCCATGCTGCTCGTCTGGGCCGAGAAGCGGTTCCATGAAAAGTATGTGAAGCGACACATGAAGGAGATCCGCGACGTTCTCCGGGCCATGAATGGCGAGATCCCGTTCCAAGGTTTCGATTTGTTGGAGGAGAAACCAAAGCTTCCGAGGAAGAAGGTTCTGAGGAAGAAGATGAGTGTATGATTTATTATTTATCGGTATTTGACATGATTTACTCAAGCAGTTTTGCCATTTCAGATGAATTGTCTTGCAACATGATTTTGCAAGTAGTGTAATATCATCTGGCCATTCTGAGAGCAGATTGTTAATTTTCCTTTCGCTGATCAACCAAGAATATTCATTGTAAGCTTGTAGTTTGAATACCTCAGGCGTGCAATGTGTCACCAATCAGAATGGAGTTTCCTCCCTAGAGTGCAAGGGAATTATTCCTGCTCTTGAGTGAATTGGTGCAATCATCCAACTAGTATGTCTTGCCAAACTGTGATTCTGGTGCTTAGGATTTGGCGTGCCAGTTTTTTAATTCGTGACGAATTGTATTGCGTTGAGTTTCCTATAAAAGAATATACAATTTTATGGACATTACGAGAGGAGGAGCTGATGTTGTATTGCATTGTTGTAGGGGCCAGGGGAAAATCTGCTTACGTAGCTTCCTCATTGAACTTCTGAGCTCTGTTTGATTATCCAATGCAAATTTGGTCTGTAACTAGTGTTTAGGTAACTGATAGCTACCTCATTTGTCTGGTATTAATATTACAATTACTTGATGAAGTATCATTTTGCATTAACTTGTTGGTTTGTTATTCTCCGTACTAACTCAAGTCCCCTAGAAATTGATTGTAATTTTGTGTCGACATTAGGGTTTTTTTTTTCTTTTTTTGAAGGTTCATCTGTTTGGACAACAAGTGTGGAAGTCAACTCAAAGTTTTAGTTTGAATCTGCATAATGGTTACTAGATGTTCAGTTTCTTTTTGAATTGTGCAACTATTTTTCTTTTCTTTTTCCCGGGGGGCTGCGCAATATGCCTCAGGGCTGCAGTGCTTGCATGGCGCTGGCGTCCTCCCACTGCTGTGTGCTTACGGCTTACCCTGGTACGTGCCTGACCCAATATTCTCTCTTGTGGATCTAGTTGTTCCCATCGATCCCATAGGTTCTGGAAGTAATTTTCTTGATTTCTTGGATTGATCTTCTCGACTTCTCCAAGGTGACTCTCCTATGGATGTAGTAGTGACTACAGAACTTAAGCACTCCTCAATGTTTCAATTCTCATTGTTAAGGCGATAAATCAAGTACTGGCCACTCTGTTCTGGTGTATCATCTCCAGTGCTTGATTGAATGCTCATGGATAATTTCTTTATGTGGCATTTCTTGATATATTCAATTGATGTATAGATCTTTGCTTGGTTTTTCAAAAACTAAATTGCTTAGTTTCCGTAGCGGAACACTAAATACCTGCTTGGTTTTCTTCAAGACTAAATTGTTTTGATGGATGTGCTAGACTGCTAGTTTCTGACCGGCTAGTAGCCTATGTAGGACATCCATAGGGCAGATTAGGAAATGTTATGGAGTATTTTTTTCCTTTTATACAAACCTGAATGGATCATTGTCTTCAACCTGCAGTGCTTTTTTCTCGGAGCATCAGATGTTTGGTTATGTTAGCTTTGTATTTTGTGCGGCCTTGCCATGCTGGTGGTGGTTCCTCTTTCCAGTTCATTAGGCAGTTAAATTAGTTTCATGTGAATACAATAGAACCAATAGCAAAATGCCAGACTTTTGACAAATTGTATTTGGAATGATGACCAGCCTGGATTTTTGTTAGGTTCTACTCGTTTATGACTTCTTTATTTAGCTTCCGCCACTTCCACAATAATGTTTTATGCATGTTTTTTAATATATGTAACTATTGTTTACATTTGTCCATTGTGTCTACTTTGAGTTTATCCCAGTTCTTATTAACATGTTCCATCTAATTTGACCTTTCCTTCTGATGATATCTGACATCTTGATGAAATCATTTGATGAAATTTAGAATGTACTGAGCCTTGATGATAGTGATCCATTGAGCTAAAAACTCATTGGTTCTGTTTCGTTGCTATAGGGAGAGGTATTTGTAATGCTTATTAGTGAGTTAACATTTAGTTATGAACGTATTTTATATTTTCTACTTTACCCAAGTCTAGCTTTAAATGTTTCTCTGAATTTTAGTTAATGAAAACAGTGAAATTATTATTTTTTCTATACTTCAATATGATTTTTTTCAGTGGATACTTTCCTGGTACATCATTACCATGGCTCTGCCCATTATCAGTTGGACATTTTGATCAGACATGAATGACCAGTAATCTGTTGTAGTTGCTGCTGAAACCTGACTCACAATGTGTTGCATGAGGAACTGTTTCAAAATTTTCTGATAGGTAAGTTAAAATATTGTCATTGTTCTAGCTGTTCATTTGTTATATAATTCCGCTCAGAAAATGTAGCTGCTGAGTTGTGGACACACATGTAAAAAAACAAGTTTGTTTTCGGGTTAGTTGGATTTGTTTTGTTGTTAGAGCTCACTGGTTCACAAGCGATGTATCTCTTGCAAGTGCTGTGTAGCAACACGTGTGATCGAGTCATTGATTAAATCATGAGGAGTAGTAATCGGCTTGACCAGCTGCCGCGTTTTATACGGTTCAATGAGCTTCCCTGCACACACGCACTTGGGCCTTCATGTCTATCACAATGGAATGCAACTCACGACTGTTTTTTTTTTTTTTTTTTTTTTTTTTTTTTTTTTTTTTTTTTGCCTTTCATATAAATGGTCTCAGGTTTTATGAAACTCAATAGTAGCTCAAAATCCCCAATCCAACCATTACCTCGTTCAACCGCCATTGGCCACCATTCCCTTTTTCAAATTTCAAAATTTCGAAAGCGCAACAAACCAACTAACAACAGCTTGCTTCGGAGCACGACGCACGCGGCCGCCTGATCCGCGGCATCGAACGGCTGCCCCCGATCCGCGCGTCTGATTACGGTGACCTACCGCCGCCGTCCGCCGCTATAACATACCACGTCCCATTTCGCATCTCCACTTCTCCACTTCTCCGCACAGGCTCGCGTCTTCCCCCCAAGGTAACACCACGATCGAATTCCTCTCCGCTTACCGAAAGATTCCTCAGGGTTCTTCACTTTTGTTTGGATTTCCTCGTTTTTTTTGCGGTTCGGGTCGTTCATTTTTGGGTGATTCGTTGATGGGTGCGTGTTCATGGTCCCGTCCTTGGTCGTTCGACTTATACCCTAGAGTTTCTTCCGCTCGAATATATGCAGGCGAGGAAGATGAGGGAGATCCTGCACATCCAGGGCGGCCAGTGCGGGAACCAGATCGGTTCCAAGTTCTGGGAGGTGGTCTGCAACGAGCACGGCATCGACCCGACGGGGCGGTACGTGGGCACGTCGGACCTGCAGCTGGAGCGCGTGAACGTCTACTACAACGAGGCGTCTGGCGGCCGTCTGGTGCCGCGCGCCGTGCTCATGGACCTGGAGCCCGGCACCATGACGCCGTGCGCACGGGGCCCTACGGCCAGATCTTCCGCCCTGACAACTTCGTGTTCGGCCAGTCTGGCGCCGGCAACAACTGGGCCAAGGGACACTACACCGAGGGAGCGGAGCTCATTGACTCTGTGCTCGACGTCGTCCGCAAGGAGGCCGAGAACTGCGACTGTCTCCAAGGTCTCTCTCTCCCTCTTCCGTCCTCTACAAGGCTCTCATAGATTCCCAATGCGATGTCCGTTTGTCTCACCTCAAGCGGCGCGCTGTGTCAGGTTTCCAGGTGTGCCACTCGCTGGGCGGCGGCACGGGTTCCGGCATGGGCACACTGCTCATCTCCAAGATCAGGGAGGAGTTCCCCGACAGGATGATGCTGACCTTCTCCGTCTTCCCCTCGCCCAAGGTGTCGGACACGGTGGTTGAGCCCTACAACGCCACACTCTCCGTCCACCAGCTCCTGGAGAACGCCGACGAGTGCATGGTGCTGGACAATGAGGCGCTCTACGACATCTGCTTCCGCACCCTCAAGCTCACGACACCTAGCTGTAAGCTGATACGGGTCCCTTTATGTTTGATTGCCTCATATGCTTTTTGATTGCAATGTTCAGATAATACACTGTACATAATTAAGTTTAGTTCTGTAATCCTGGTGTGTAGTGATCTACTATATTCCTGCTTTCTCAGTGGCGAAGGACGAAAAGAATTTAAGGTGTGGCGAAATTAGGATATTGTAGTAACTAAAATTATATAATAGTAGTAGAACATTTTTTGTGACCAAAATATGGAGCAACAGTTTTTAAACGTACGATTCGATGGTGTCAATCTGTTACTTTTCACCCACTAAAAATAGCTAATATTGTTTAGGTCGAGGATCCATCAGAAATAAAAGAATTTAAACATGAGTTACAATTACTCTTCTAAGTTTTGTATGCAGGTAACAGCTAGAAATGCTACTAGTATGATTTAATTTTCTTAATATTAGACCGTACTAACTTACAACTAACGAAATAACAAATCTACATCTAAAATATAAATTAATACTTCAATTGTCAAACTACCCCTAAAATACTGGGTAATAATTTTGAGAAACTGTTAACCAATATTTTTAGACATTAGAAGCCTTATGGACTACACTACCGCCGTCTAAACAATCATAAATCAACAATTGTATAAGACAATCTGGAGAAAATTAAACTCGAGCAACGAAATAGATCAATCTTCCATTCTTCTTCTAAATGTACGATTATTTCATGACCCAAACTATCAACATGGAAAAGTACAATTAAGAGATTTTTACAACCAAATTAAGGTATGGCCATGGCCACACCTTGCCATAAAGCTCCTCCGCCACTGTGCTTTCTGGAATTCATTCTGTATTCTTCATTAGTTTGATTACGCTACCTGCTTACGGTAGTAGTAGATTGGTCATGGTATTTTATGCTGTTAATGATAAGCTTGTGACTTCATAATCATCTTTGTGTATAAGCTCAACTTCTTTTGATCATTAATTAGCTTTATTATTGAATCTTGTTGTTCTGTTACTGTTCTTGATTGTGACGTGAATCTCGTTTTATTTTGGCCGTTGGTGATCTGAACCATCTGATCAGTGCTACCATGAGTGGTGTCACGTGCTGCCTTCGCTTCCCGGGGCAGCTGAACTCCGACCTCCGAAAGCTTGCGGTCAACCTGATCCCCATTCCGCGCCTGCACTTCTTCATGGTGGGATTCGCGCCACTCACCTCGCGTGGCTCGCAGCAGTACCGCTCGCTCACCGTCCCCGAGCTGACCCAGCAGATGTGGGACTCAAAGAACATGATGTGCGCTGCGGATCCTCGCCACGGCCGCTACCTGACCGCGTCTGCCATGTTCCGAGGCAAGATGAGCACCAAAGAGGTGGAGGAGCAGATGATCAACGTGCAGAACAAGAGCTCGTCCTACTTCGTGAGTGGATCCCCAACAACGTGAAGTCCAGCGTGTGCGACATCCCCGCGCGCGGCCTCGCCATGTCGTCCACGTTCGTGGGCAACTCCACCGCCATCCAGGAGATGTTCCGGCGCGTGAGCGTGCAGTTCACGGCCATGTACAGGCGCAAGGCTTTCCTGCACTGGTACACGAACGAGGGCATGGACGAGATGGAGTTCACCGAGGCGGAGAGCAACATGAACGATCTCGTCTCCGAGTACCAGCAGTACCAGGATGCGACCGTCGAGGACGCGGATGACTACGAGGATGAGAGGAGCCGCAGGAGTGAGTCCGGCATGGCGTCGCCTCTCGTTCTTCGTGTTATCTGTGCTTAGAGCTGGAGCATGCTTATGCACCAACCAGACTTTCTGCGTTAGTTTATCTTAAGTTGCAGCTCCTTATTAAGTAGCCGTCTTGCTGCTATTTGTAATCTATTAGTACATAAATTTTTGTTCTATTGGTTTGGATATGGATGAGTTTTCACGTGCCAATTCACATGCACTTCATATTAGTCAACTAGTCTGAATGTTCTTTTTTTTTTTAGGAACTAGTCCGCATGTTTGTTTCCTCTGTCGCCATGCATTCGAGACGAGCAAACAAACAAAAAAAAAAAGGGGGGGGGGGGGGGGGGGGGGGGGGGGAAAGAAAGTTCAACACGCGCCCTTGACTTGCTGTTCACAAAGGTCAGGCACCCGTTCCCGTCGCTAGTACTGTAATACGAGCCGTCGTGTTTAAGCGCCGCCGGTACGTACGTGGCCCGCTCCGGCTGGCCTGAACCGGGTGCGCATCATCCCGTCTCAGATACCCGGGCGGCGTATGGTTGCGCCGCACCGCCTCCGCAGTACTACGCACTCGCAACTCGCAACGACTACGCGCCAGCAGCAAGTCAGCCCGCACCAATCCAGTCCAGCCGCCCGCGCATCTAGCTCCCCTCCGGTCACTCTGCCCCCTCGTCATGGCCGCGGCGGCGCGCCCCCTCACGTTCCTCGCGTCCGCCTCCGCGGCGCTTGGCGCGTCGTCCCGGCTGCCTGTCCCGTCCACGCGGTTCCCCAGAGCGGCAGCGCTTGCCCTCCGCGGGCGCCGCACGTTGGCCGCCGCGGCCGGAGGCGCCGTGATCGGGAAGGCCGGTGCGGTCGACGCCGACGCCGCGATGGACGCCCACCAGCGGCGGCTTCTGTTCGAGGACGAGTTAGTTACTCTTCGCTCCCGTTTCTCTTTTGTTTTCCCCTGCTTTTTGGGGTCGTTAAGGTGGCGGTGACGTCGATTTCCGCGACGGTACTTGTTACCGTTCAGGATCAGGAAATTTGTTGGACGTGCAACTACGATTTCTGTTTTGTCTCATGAGTTTCCATCTCGACACTGTCAGATTTTTAAGTACTAGTGGGCTAGCGGATTCAGTTTGTTTAATTGCGCTACTGTAATGGTTGTTGACTTGTTGTAGCTAATTACTTCCATCACATCGCTTGCCACTGTTACCTTCATTCCTCGATTTACCTTGCAGGTGTATTTTAGTGGATGAACAGGACAATGTCATCGGTCATGATTCCAAGTACAACTGTAAGTCTCAATACTTTCAGTTGTGTGCCGTACTGTTTCCTTACATGCTTCTCTATCATCATTCAGGCTGCTGTTTTCTGTCTATACTTGTTGGGCAATTGCATAGTTGACCACATTGTGTCTGTGGTATTGGCCGGAAAATCGAGTTAAAAGTATATGATTTCCGTCCCTAACATATCCACTGCTTTGGCCCAACCAATTATATAGAATTCCTTCAATTTTCTTAAATTTAGTGAAGGGGACACCAGGACCGCTCCTACTGTTCACAACCATGAGATTGTACGCGGCCTACTTACTATTTACATCCATGCTGATTGCACGCGACCTACTATTCACATCTGTGCAGGTTGCATACAGCCTACTATTCAGTATTCACATCCAGATACATTGCGCTAAATAATGTCCCGATATTGGGCCTGATCGTTTCAGCCATTAGAGGCTGTTTCTGGCTGCAGCTGTAAGAAACAAAAAAGGATGATAAAGGAAATCAGCAAAACAGCCGCAGCAGCAGCCCATATTGACTTATTCGATCACTCCCATTTTGCCACAGTTATGAGCTGTAAGACAATGGCTACATGATATTTATCCATTTATCTGCTAAGAGCGTGTAGACCATATGTACAGTTGGATCTTGATACATGCTTAATTGGTACCTTGTTGCACATGCGATAGGCAACAGTTCAGCAATGCAGGCAGATTGTGCATGTGAAAATAGATGTGGGAAAGTGGGTGTTCTATTTATAGTTTGCTTGTCACTTTTAACTCCAAGAAATCTTATCACTCAAAAAGGAGTTTTAGCTGCAGTTTGACCAGTTTATTAATCATACCCTCTCAACAATTATAGGCCATCTCATGGAAAAGATTGAATCTGGGAATGTCTTGCACAGAGCGTTCAGTGTTTTCCTTTTCAACTCCAAATATGAATTGCTACTCCAGGTATATGCACAACGCAACATGTCTGTTATATCTGGTACTTTCAATGTTTGCCATATATTTATGATCCTAAGATCAAATCTGTTATATTTTCCAATTGAATGGACTATAGTTGGAACTTTGAATAGCATGTGCTTGATTTATAAAGAAGAATACTGGATTGTTCATACCTATCAGTCCCACTGGACTGGAAAGCAAGAACTCAGTTTATACAAATGAATCATTTGTTACCGTTGTTCTGCTACCTTACTGTTTGCTTACATTTCTTATCTCTTTAAACAAGCTTAGCAATAAGTAAGTACTCCTCCATTCTTTTTTTCTTGACACTAGGACAACAAAATTAGTGGAAACTTTGAACTGCATAGGTTATTTTAAGGTCAAGAAAAAAAAATGGAGGGAGTATTTCTTAAGTTCGTTCACCTTATGTGACACTGTAATATTAATACCCTTTTCAGCAAAGATCTGCGACAAAGGTGACATTTCCACTTGTCTGGACAAACACCTGCTGTAGCCATCCCCTGTACCGTGAATCGGAATTAATTGAGGAGAATTACCTAGGTACATACATATGCCCTTATAAGACTGAAAAAACAAACCTCTACCATCCTATGCACCATTCTTACTGTACTTTTACCTTACTGAATACCAGTAACAATCTTGTATTAGGGGTGAGAAATGCGGCACAGCGAAAGCTGTTTGATGAACTAGGAATAACAGCTGAAGATTTACCTGTTGATCAGTTCATTCCACTCGGGAGGTTGCTCTACAAGGCTCCTTCAGATGGAAAATGGGGCGAACATGAGTGTAACACATTTTGCCTTTCTTCTATGCATTATCTGCTGGAACTCCGGCTTTGACGCTCTTTGGTTCCGTCAGGCTTCTGAAGATTTTCAAGGATCTTAGTTTATATTGAACTGTTGTTGTTTCAGTGGATTACCTCCTTTTCATGGTGCGTGACGTGAAGATGGATCCGAACGCTGAGGAGGTAGCCGATGTGAAGTATGTGAACCGTGACGAAGTGAGGGAGCTGGTGAGGAAAGCAGACGCTGGGGAGGCCGGTGTTAAGCTGTCCCCTTGGTTCAGGCTGGTGGTGGACAACTTCCTGATGAGCTGGTGGGATCATGTGGAGCAAGGGACATTGCAGGAGGCAGCTGACATGAAAACCATCCATAAATTGTAGTTTTCCAATCACTGTTGTGTTTGGCTGCGTTGGGGAATAAGCGTCGCTGGTGCTGCGGGTGCGTGTTTTTGTAACAGCAGGCTTTTTATGAGAAGAATCTTATAGATATACAAGAATGTTGTGATATGCTCGAGACGATAACAATTACTCCTTTATGCTTTTTTAGTTGACATTTAGAACAACTAAATTACACTAACTAGAGTATACCTGACAAACGGGCAATGCCGGACCGGCCCGACATGATTCTAAACCGGGTCGGCACGGCCCTATTCATAAACGGGCCGTGTCGTGCCAACCCGGTTGTGAAACGTTTAGGCCTGAAGCACGACACAACCTGGTTTTGATGGACTGGTCCGGCTCGGTTTATAAACAAGTCATGCCGTGTCGGGTTGGCGTGGAGCCCAAATAAATTTTGTGTACTTATTTTCTACTTAAAATTTGTGATTTTTAATTAAAAAATACATTAAAATAAATAAAATAAAAACAGGCCGTGTTGTGTCGGGCTGGCCCAGCACGGCCCTAATGGGTTACACGGGTCGCCAACTGGATCGCACTTATACGGGTCATGCCATGCCGGCCCGCGGACTTGACGTTGAGGCCCGAGCATGACCCTTAACATTCCATGAGCCAGCACGGCCCGGTTCAAAGCATGCCGAGCCGTGCTCGAGCCGGGCCAAAAAAACTGTGCTCTATGCTGGCCCTTTTAGCCTGCCCTTTTGGTCAGCTATAAACTAGAGTACAAATTTTGTGGTCCAAATGTCGGATAAAAAAGGAAGGAGCGAGTATTATGAAGTGCTCCCTAGATCTAATAAATTTCACCGTATTGCTGCGAGGGTAGCACTGCATTTCAGAAATTAGTATCGTCTGGTCTGGTTGAAGAAAATTTGAAAGCAGCTCCAATCAATCTCATCACCTTTTATTCGATATATATTATCAGAGTGTTGGATACATACATCCTCCGGGGTGTTAAAAACCAAACAAGCCTTCCCTCCTAGCGGTAGATAGAACTCCTGTCTGGTATATGCGCATACACATTGAAGCAACGCTTCTCGTGGACAATTTCCACCGAAACAAAAATTCTTCGAGTAACATTGATCTCCCGTACAGTTTACCAATAGCAATCCATGCTTCCTTCGTTGATGTTTTTAACGGCATTTGCATGATCACTGGGCAGGCTGAAGTTTCGTTGGGTCGCGTCCACAGCAATGGGCCGTAAGATGCGCACAAATATTTTTTGGTCCACTTTGGTTCCAATCGCGATGCTGCTTGTGAAACGGGCGACTGGGTTAGAGCATGAGAGCGTCGCCATCACGCCTTGGCACCCAATTTTTCATGTGCGAGTAGATAAAAACAAAGATGTGGAGCGACACATTCAACGTCCACTAGCTCCATAGCCTCAGCTCAGTGCACAGTTTCATCTGTTTCCAAGAATGCCACGTCAGCTTTGTGATTTTGATTTGGAGAATGAAACCTCATCTCAATGCACAATTTTATATCACAGTTTCACATGCACCGTATAACATTAAATTGCTGCATATTATTTTGATCAAATGTGCCATATAAATTGTGTAGCCACTTAGAATATACTATAAGCCTACCGAACAGATCCAACTGCTAAGCAACTACCGAACAGAAGAAATATTGAACAAATTAACATCATCATCACTATCAAACAGTTTTAGTTCCGTCTTTGTCAAAGTCTTCACATGGCTAGCCTTTGCTTTTGTTCAATCCTCCTTGTTCGAGTGGTGTGGATATTGTCAAAATAAAACCAGAACATTATATTTACTAGTAACACGCTTCTGACATGTATCTGATTCAACTTCAATCCAGTGCTTCAACAGCGATGTCGAATTGCAAATGGTTTACTAGTTAGCACCGAAGCAATGCTATCATGTCGAATCTGACTAAGTACCATTGTGAATAAGAAGTAGCATTGAAATCAATTGCATACAACTAAGTATCAAAATCTTGCCAAGAAAACAAAAAAACATGGAAATATACCATGGATTTTAGGGCTGTTTTCTTGGCCGGGTGGAAAATCAGTGCCGCTACTGGCTCCATAGCAGTGCACTGCTCGGTGGAGATGGCTGAAGGATTTCCCGTTGACTCGTGGATGCAAAGTTCCGTCGGCTCAATCCACATGCAGCGGACCCTCCCCTCTACCACCGGAGGGATCCCCACCGAAGACGCGCAGCATGGAACTCACATCCTTCGACGGATTTGTGCCTGCCTGCCTGACGAGAGCTGTTCGCCGGCCGGATTCACCGATTCTTACATGAGGAAGATGGGAGCAGGAGAGGCAACGGGAGAGCGAATGGTGGACGTTAGCGTTTCGTGGTGATGAAACGCATTCGTTCTCTCTCTCATTAAATTGCTTGCCACATCATTTTTTTTTGGCTGACATGGCATCAGATTTAGGCCCTGTTTGGCTTGAGGGAAAATCAAATGAATTTTGAAGGAATTAGTTCCTCTGGAAAGGAAAGTCGTATGTGCGTTTGGAACACAGGAAATCTCCGTTCCCTTCCGGCGGAAAGGAAGCTGAACGCGCCCATTTCACGGGAAACAAATAATCCAGTCCGACCAAAGGAAAGCTCGCTTCGCTCGCGCTCAGTCCTACCTCTTCCGTTCCCCTCTCTCCTGCCTCCCGCCATGGCTGAAACCTAGAAGAAAATTTGGCTCCAATCCACAAAAGATCGATGTCGAACCTGCAGAAACGGAGGTCCTCTGCTCCACGGAATCCCAATCCGCTTCGCCCTCCTCCCCTTCCCCCTTTTCCTCTTCCAGCAGCGCTGGATCTTGGTGATGAACCGGGGGGAGATGAAGAGATTACACATGGCTCAGGTATGAGAATGAGAATCTTCCATTATAGATGTAAAATTTGTATCGCGTGTGATGCTTTGTACCTTGGATTATTGAAGCCAGATGTACATATTGATGTGTTTGTATTTGCTAGTCAAGATTTTAGTTAAAAATGAGTCTAGATTATAGTAGGTCTGTTGATTTACATTGTATTAGAGCCATTTATTTTATTAGTGTGCATCACGTTTCCATCTGTTAATTAGGAGATATAGCTACTGTATTACACTCACTATGAATATGCTCGTGTTTTTCATCTGTTTCACTGAAATCGTATTTGTGAAACCTTGTTAATTAGGCACCTCAAAGAATGCTAGTAGAGCTAACTGGAATCACCAAAGAATAGTTTATCTTATTGGACTATTGAAAGAGTATGATGTCCCCAGATATCGGACGAACAATGCATGGACCAAAGAAGCCTGGAAAAGTATTATAGATCAATTTAATCTAAAATTTGGAACCACATACAATGTTGCTCAAGCAAAACAAAAGGAGCAAGATATGAAAAAGGAGTATCGTATTGTAAAAGATTTGTGTGGAGAAAGCGGCTTTGGTTGGGATTCTGATAGGAAAATGGTGACAGCACCAGACACAGTTTGGGAATCATTGGGCGAGCGCAGAAACAAAGCATCCCTTGTCCGATGGCGAGATAAGTCATTTCCATACTATGACGACCTGTTTGCTCTATATGACGGTGAGTTGTAATTTACAGACTTTAGTTTTTGTGTTTTTATCTAGCTGCACATGAATACTTATATATGTAATTCTCCAACATATATTCAGGGCGTTATGCTGAAGGAAGAAGTTGTCATGGAATGGATCATTTGCGAATAAGGCACACCAACCTGAAGAAAATGGCAATAGGGATGATGAGACTGATTGGTTTGGTACTGATGAGTTTGATGATATCTGTACTCAAGAAAATGACCCTTCATTTCCTGATTCAGTAGAAGTTTCATCAGGAGTACATTTGACCAGTCAAGAGGCACCAATCCCTGAACAGGCAACTGAAACTCGAATTATGAATTCTCGGCCATCTAGTACAGCTCCACATGTTCCTGATAAAAAACGTCCCAAAAGACAGAGAACCAGCAGCACTACTTCCACAGAAGATTTTCAAGAAAGGTACCTGCGGCTCAAAAAAGAAGAAATTGATCGATTTGCAGCTATTGAGGAGAAAAAGATGGATGATCCTTACAGCATCAAGAATTGTGTTACAGCACTTGAGGGGATGGGTAATCTACTACAGATAGAAGACATGATCAAAGCAGCAGATATCTTCAAAGATAATCCAGCAAACAGGGAAGTTTTTCTCTCATTCACTAGTGATGCAGTACGGCTGGGATGGTTGCGTAGACAAATTTAACATAAGAAAAGTTGGACTGTTGTAGCTTTTATGACGTGTGCAGACACATGTTTATTTTGAGTAGCTTACGTAAGAACTAGCATGCCTTTTGGATGGAGTACTGCACTGACTCATAGTAGTCTTTTGTATAGGGTAGTAGTAATGATAAAAGTTGTTGGATAGTAGTAGTAGTAGTAGTAATGATAATTAGCATGGTACAAACAAACTCATTACAATGGGTCTAGTTCCACTTATCAGAACTATATATCTACTGTTGGCTTGTTCGTCTTGCTATGTAATCTTCCCACATCCTCATAGCTATGTCATCTCGCATTTCATTTATTGCCTGACGCAAGTTGTTAAGTATTGGTACATCATTATTGTATTGCATATCTCCTTCTGGTACATCTATCATGTTATCTTCATTAATATCTTCGAGAGCTTCCTGGACTATTTCAAGGTCTCCATTATGTAGCCGTATAAAATTGTGAGTCACGCAACAAGCTACTGAAATATCGACTTGTCTGTTGATGTCATAAAATGAAGTAGCTCTCAGTATTGGATACCTCATTTTAAGTATTCCAATAATTCTTTCTACATGATTCCGTAGTTGAGCATGTCGGAGGTTGAATAATTCCTTGTGATTCTGTGGCTTTTGTCTAGCCCTTCCTTGTTCTTGTAAATGGTACCTTGTTCCACGGTACGGAGCAAGAAATTCTGGTGTGTTAGCATAGCCTGCATCTACAAGGTAAAATTTACCAGGAGGCACACTAAACCCATGGTTAAGTGCATCATGCAGAACTCTTGAATCAGATGCTGAGCCCTCCCAACCAGCATGCACGTGCACAAACTTGAGATCAAAATCACATGCCACCATCACATTTTGTGATAGACCTTGCTTTCTATTTCTATATGGTTCTTGTAATCCAAGAGGAATAGCCACAGGAATATGAGTTCCGTCAATAGCACCAATGCAATTCTGCATGTATAATTCTCATAAGTAGCATAAAAAAATCAATAGAATTCTTATGCCATGACATAGATAAAAACTTTGATTACCTGAAAGTACGGAGAAAATTTTCGTTGCCTTAAAATGCGATGCGGGTGTAAAGAAGGCGGTCGTATATAGTTGCATGTGAGTTTCGTAATTGCATTTAGCACTGCTCCAAAGTGACGGCTAATTGTTTCTCCGCTGTGTTGAAATATATCTTACAATGTTCTATTGCTTGCATTCTTTGACACTGCATAAAGAAATATACCCAGTTGCTCTTCCACGGAGACGTACCTCGAATCAACAAGACCACTCTCGCGTAATCTTTGAGCTAGAGCTTGAAAAATCTCTCTTTCCATATGAAACCTTGTTTTGCATACGACCTCATGACCTGTTAGAGTTTCATGGATAAATGTGGCCCCATTTCTCTCAGATGTGTGTATTGGCTGTTTTTGGGAAACATGGGAAGAGCTACTTTCTTGCAATGATGGGAGAATGAGAAAAACAAATTCATCATCATTTTTTGGCCTGCGGTGATGAATATTTGGATCCATAGAAAAGAGAAGGCAAAGGAAGAAATGGATGCTGCTGTTGTTGTGCTCGTGTAGCTTATATAATGAGAAGGCAAAGCTTCCAACGGTCAAGTACAAGTGTGCAAGCAACGGACAAGTGCAGGTGTGCAACTGTCCAACGGTACTAGAGTACAACGGTCACTTACATATTCAAAAATTTCCTACAATCCAAACATCAAAAGTTTACCATTCCTATGTTTTTCATTCCTGCGGTTTTCTCACTTTTCTCATTCCTGTGTTTTTCTTGTTCCTACGTTTTTTTCTATTCCTGTGTTTTGTATTCCTTTGTCCCAAACAGAGCCTTAATGTTTATCAAACGCCCACTGACACCCTCGTGATTGACGACGACGGCCACGACGGAAAACCATCAGCATTTATGTTTTTTCAAAAAAAAAAAGAACCCATCCCGATCCGGACCAGCGTGCCACGCGAAAATCGCAGGATTGCGACGGGCTCGGGGGGCGACACCTGTCGTCGTCGTCCTTTTCTCGTCAGAAATGCAATGCGGCAGGTTCGAAACACAACAGTCCCAGCATTATCTCACGCGATAGACAATGGTGGCTGATGAATTGATGATAGCGGAGGACGACGGAACATATAGAAAATAAATAAAAAGAAAGTAATAACCGGCCACGCCACGCCTAGCCGAACGAGCGAGCGAGCGAGCGAGCGGGCGGGCGACAGTCTTTTGAGGTCGGCAAAAGCGGTGGGACCCGCCAGTCAGCCCGTGGACCCACCACGGTTCCTTACTGTAACAGCGAGCGGATCGGCGAGACAAGGAGACCGATCGAGCTGTGCGATTGATTTGTTGGCTGTCACGGTCCGGCACCGAACACCTGCCACCCAACGGCGATCGGTACGTGAGGCAGGCGACCGATGATGACCATGCAAGCAACGGCCAGCAGCACAAGGAGGAGCAGGCAGGAAGAGAAGCCCAGTGTTAAAAAGGCGGGGTGGGTAAAAAAAAAACGGGGTTTGGTGAAGGCCCCGGCCAACAATCCCCTCCTCCTCCTCTGTCCGAACCCATCACCGCCACGAATCATTTGCTGCCGCCCTGTCTAGCTCGAATAACTAATAAAACGAATAAATAAACAGCATCGGTTTTTTTTTATTTTTTTTGTTTTTGTGGTTGCGGAATGAGGATCAGCGGCAGCCACATCGTCAAGGTTCGTCCTCCATCTGCATTTCGGTTATTCCGGCTCCATTCGCCTCCGGATCGTGTCGTGAGGTAACTATAGCTGTTCCGGTTTCTTCCCGGCGGTAGTAGAAGACTAGTAGTAACTGGATTCCGCGCGCAGAAGGACAGTCTTCCCCGACCAGGCCACAGTATAAATTCTTTTTCAGAGCCATGCTAGCTCTGACTTGTTGTGTGAGACCGAGAGCTCGTTCTAAGAATTACTACTAGTACTAGCGTGGTGTAGAAAAACTTTGCTGTCGGCCAGCAGGCACGTTGTTGTGAAACGTCAACGTCGTCGCCAGTCTCGTCTTAATTAGCAAGCAAGCAAATAGTATATGCACTGGACCGTTTCGTTATTGCAAATTAACGATCTTCCTAAAGACTTGTACTAGTTTCACGAGTTTTGGGAGGGACAGGTGGCGCCAGTCGCCACGTCAGTAGACTCTTGGTTCTAAGCTTTTTTTTTTTTTTAATATTTTTAACGTCCGGGCCGGATCATCATCAGTAGTAAAGGTTCACAGCTCCGATCGAGTGCGTCCAGATTTCCCTTTCCAGCAGCGCCTGGAACTTGCACGCAACAGCAATACAGCAGTAGTAGTAGTAGTACTCCTAGTAATAAACAGCTTTGCCAGTAGTACGTACGTTCAGAGCCGTGCGGTGTGGTGGGCCGTTCCGTTCCGTTCCGTCTCGAGCACCGCAAAGCAAAGCGGGCGGTCGCTTTCGGAGCCAAAAACTCGAGATCACGACGCCGTTGCGTGGGGTGGAAAAACTTGAGATCGTTTAGATAAGAGTGGCTGGCGGGTGGAGAAGAGAGACAGAGAGAAAAAAGGAGATGACTTTTGCTGTCAGTGCTCCGGTCACCGGCCGTCCGGGTTGTGCTCGCTCGCTTTGTCTGTCAGGTCACAGTGTCGCTGTCACTGAACAGAATTTCCGCTGGTACTGTACTTAGCTTAGCGGCAGCGATTATAGATGCTAGATAGCGGCGGCACGAGGGCGTCGGCGGGCGATGTGCATTCGTAAAGGTTCATGCATCGGTAATAAAAACTATTATATAAAAAATTTATTTATATAACTAATAAGAATGAGAATTTAGTTTTATGTATCCTTGTGTCTCTTATGTGCCTATATGTTATTAGAAGGGATGAAAATCGGATAGAAAATTAGGAACGAACGCGTATCATTTCTGACAAGATCAAGACGGGGAGAAAGGAAGGAGAAGTGCCCGTACGTACGTGGCGTTGCTTTGGTTGGTATGGCCGCTGTTCCCTGGCCGCGTTCCCATTCCGTTTCCCTTCCCCCCTCCTCGCTCATCGCAGAAGAGGGGAGGAACTTCCGTCACCGCTGAAGTAAGCGCGCGTGGCGGCGCTTGGTTGCGCCTGCGACGCCCATCGTGTGTCTCCATCCATGGCAGCTGGGTCCGTCCACCAGAAACTCGATCTGCCGTGACTCCGGTGCTCGTATAGTAATTCATATGGAAAAACAACGCAGAAACTCCTCCTCCTCCTCCTCCTCCTCCTCCTCCTAGTCCTAGATAGAGTTACCGCTCCATGCGGTGTTTAAAATCTACTAGTAGTTGATTTCGCATATGTAATAAGGTTGACTTTCCGTTCCTGTGTTGTACTACTCCTACTCCTAGTAGGGTTACGTAGTTGTACTCCCATTGAAGAAAGAACACCATCAATGCCGTCGTTCTGGAAGCCGCTCTATTCAAGGCCAGGCAGCATCAGGACGACAAACATATCATTCGGCACGCTGCAAAGTAAACGGTGGAGGCCCTACCAGCTAGTAGTACCTCGCGAGACCGGTACCATTCTTTTTCGGTGCCGTGTCGTGTGTGTTTCACCAACAATCGTCCAGCTTGCCGAGTGAGAGGCGAGCTCAATCAGATTCACACGAACAGGCAGGTCGCGTGCATCGTCCTCTCAGAGTCAGACCCACGCAATTACTAGTAGGAGAGGGAGCATCGGTTGGCAGGTGCTGCCAAACCGTGAGATCTCTTTCCACGCAGACGCCTTTCGTTATGGAATGTAACTTTGATGCCGCCCCCAACTTTTAATTCCTCATCCGTGGCGGCGGCATACTCTCGTAGGCCTGCCTCGATCGCGGAGAAAGAACATCAGAACTAATGTGCTGATGCTGCCTCTGAAGGGTGGTACTTTCCATATCAGTAGTATTAGGGGTCTCTCTAGTTCCTGGATGACGCGATGCGTTTGCTGTCGTGCCTGCGCGCGTTGCATTTGCTTGGGACCGTTTAACAATGAATTAATAACGGTTACCAATAAAATAAGAGAAGCACCTACCGGTACTGGTAGTAGTAGTAGTGATCAAACAAATCCTGGGTTGGGGCCTCCTAATCCGGGGGGAGGTGGAAGGTGAGGTGAGGACCGTGTGTTTTGTTTCTCGTAGGACCGCAGCACAGCAGCGTAGTAGGAGCAAAGGCGGGGGAACCGGTCAAAGAAAGGGGCTAGCTGCTGCCTGACTGACCTGACCTGGCTCCCAACCGAAGAAGAAGAAGAAGAAGAGCACATGCCAGTGGGGAATCCGAAGGCAGAAAAATGGATAGGGATATGTGTACTATCCTCTGTTCCCCCGCCCTTACTACCTATCACAGATCCATGTCACGGACAGATGTCCCAGTGCTCTCGACACACGTGGTGCGCAATTTACACGTCGGTCTCACTCACCCACGTGGCACAAATCCATCCCGCCCGCCTCTTTTTTTTTTTCTTCTCTAATTACTAATACTCCGACCAATGCTTTTTTTTTTCTCTCCTCCTTTTGTTTTTCTTTTGTGTGTGTGGTACTGTGGTGGACTTCAGGCTAAAAACATAGCTGGACAGACAGATTTTAAAGAGTTCCGATTGATTTTTTGACGATCCAAACCAAGCCGGATACCAGTCGTGATCAGTTGCCTTGTTAGCATCACTTCTCCAAATTAATAGATATAATCTGGATAAAAAACACACACAAACAGACTGGCTTCATCAAAGCCTGCTCTGCTTGGAAGCAAAAGGAAGAACAAGAATTTGGTATGGATAAGGAGGCGGGTATGAATAATTGTGGGGGTGGGGCCGTCTCCGGTTGTGCCGATGCATTCAGTTACGCTAATGGCCTTGCAACTACTCCGCTGGTGGAATCCACGCTGCTCCCAATCCACCACTAGTACTACTACTAGTAGATTGGCTATGCATAGCACACGTATCTTTCTCTCGTCACTTTGCTTTCCTTCCGTCCCCGTGCCCTATTTCTTCCAGGATTTTTTTTTTTTGATCGAATAAAAAAAATCTGATCGGAGCGTTACCACTACAAAGTCACGCACGTACTACTTTGATAGTCAAGAGTTTACAGCTGAACTGAACAGATGCAAAGCTGGCTGATATCGACGTGTTTTTTTTTTTTTTTTTGGAGAACCGCTGAACGTTGAACAGCAGCAGCTTGAATGCCTGCTCAAATCCGGGGGTCTGACCATGACCGCCGATGAATTTGGCAGTTGCAAAGGACGACCCTATGCTACTACCATGTCCACAGCAAGTAGGTGGGTCAAAACGTAAGGAACATGGCATATGGCCATACAGTTGCAAGAGAACAAGAGAGATGTACCAAGAATGTTCGTTCCACTAAATAAAATTTTCTGTCAAAGTTTATGAGAGGAATGTACCAAATCCTGATGATTATTCTACTATCTTGTATCTACAGCTTCCTTTGAAGAAGAAGAAAGAAGAAAATAACCAGCCGGTACAGATGGAGCTAAAATGTGCCACTCTACAATTGTCCAGAAAAAAAAAAGAGGCCAAACTCTCACCAAGCGCAAAGAGCTTCACTTTATTGTGCCGGCTCTTGCAACTTCGGGGAAAACAGGTGAGAGAAAATCCACAGAAAAAGAGAGTCATCGCCGCCCGTTTGCCCAGTTCCTAAGGTTATTCCTTGACTTCACCATAGGCTGTCTGTTTTGATGCTTAGGCTTTGGAATGTCGCCCAGCTCCATTACTTGTATGGTGCGCTGCCTTTTGGCTGCACAGATGAAAGTACGGAACAATAAGGCAACAGAGTAATGAAATCCCAAGAACAGAGATGTCTACGCAGCAAATGACAGTAATATCAAGTGTTTAGAATGAAGGCACGGACCATTCTCAGCTTCCTGATAACGCTCTTGGAGCCTTCTCTTTGCCGCTTCTAGTTTCCTGTTATTATCCAAACCATCATCATTTGTTTTTGGTTTTGCCAAGTCTAGTCTGCCTCCTGTGGAAGGTTGCGCAGCGAACCTTGATTTCTAGAGACAAACACAGAGGTCAGTGCTAAGGTCCTAACATCTAATAAAGCTTAGGCATGCATAATAACATGAATACTTACATCCATCTGGTTTGCAATAGGCTTCCTTTCAACAGCACTTTGCTCTCGAGCCTGTTTAAGTTTCATGCCACCAAAGGGTTTCGGCTGAGGAGAAGCTTTGATTGGTCTACCAGGCCCCGATTCAAGACTTGAGGGCCTAGATTGCTTGTTGAGCATTCCCTGTGGTTTCATTTGGGAATTTGAACTCGGAGGTCTTTGCAAATTTGCTTGTCTCATTGGTGGCTCTAGCCTTGCCATTTCTGGCCTCCTAAATTGAGATTTTTCAACAACTCCCGGAGAATGACGAGGAGGTTCTTGTCTTGCAACTGCTGAAGGGTTTGCAGGTCGCCCACCAGCATTTCCCCTCTTGTTTCCAAGGTTGACAGCATTATCGTGTCTCAAATCTGTCATAATAAGTGTAATGTTAATATAATCATAATGCTACATAATAAAGAGGGAAAACAATGAAGGCACAGAGCTATTGTACTCACTTCCATCTTCATCCATCTCATCAAAGAACTTCAGGTTGCGAATGCAACAGCAGAAACAGAATAATGCAAAGTTAGGTTGTTGATCAACACCAAACCCAATCAGAAATACATGAACTAACTAAATCAGTACCTCAGAAAGTTGAATCGAAGTAGGCTGGGTTGCAAAGAAGGCGCCTTCATCTAAAGGCGGAGAGGGAAGCCCTTCCTCTTCTTCTTCATCAACAACTGAAGGATTTGAAGAGTCTGGGGAGTTATCTACAGATCGAAGAATAAATATCCATATTAAGCTAAGATTAGAGACTGCTGGATCAACTAAGACAACATAAACGTATTCACTTGGATCACCTGCCATGGCAGCATTTGTTGTATTTACCCACTCATCAACCAAAACTTTCCAATCTCTGATAAAAAAAGAAGAATGTCAGTCGTCAATAGTTGCTTCCAAGCACATACTAATAAGACACTTTAAGTATAGAAGCTAATGCATTTTATGATCAGATAGCTGGAACAGTCATTGGTTTATTTGGTCAGTAATTTGCTTTGCTAAGCTCTTCCAAAGCTAATTTAAGTACAAGAACATGGAACTTACTCAATCAGAGTGCGAACGAGGTGACGAATCTGCTGTGAGTTGTGCTTCCGCAGCCGGTTAACAGCCCTCCCAATCTCAGTAGCCTGAGATGAACAAATCGTATGATTTCACAAACCAAAGAGCAGAGTGAAACCCCCCCTTAGAGACAACAAGTTGTTCATATATACTGTCAGTACCTTCAGTGTGGAGACGGTCAATTGCATCAACTGCAGCCTCCTCAGTGATTCGAACAGCGTAGCATCAGACTGCAGTAGCATCATTTTTCAGTTCAGAAGATCATTCCAAGCAAGTGAGAAACTTTTGACAGGTGAACAAGTATTGATAGACACTAGGACATACATGATCTTCCTTGTGCATGAGTAGGTCTTTGATGCGGAGGACCTCGCTCACAATCTGCGACTCCTCATCGATCTCATTGGTGAGTGCCTCGAGCTTCTGAGCCTCGTGGTCCTCCTCTTGCTCCTCCTCCTCCTCCTCATCGGCGACCTGGTCACCCTCCTCGTCCTCATCGTCGTAACTGTGGCCGTAGTTGCTCGCCGCGGCGCGCCGGAGACGCTCATCGTCGGAGTCGGAGTCGTCATCCTCGTGGACGCCGTGGCCCCCGCCTAGGGGTAGGGGCCCGTTGCTGCTGCTATCGACCTTGCACTCCTTCTCCGCGACGCGGCGCACGCTGCCCTTGTCCTCCTCGACGGGCGTGGCCGGGGTGGCGGAGGCCGCGACGCTGCCGAGGGACGGCGGCGGGGCGGCGGCGCCGCCGGCGTCGCGGCGGTGCGCGGTGAAGAGCCTCTCGGCGATGCGGTCGCGGCGGTGCAGCAGCTCCCGCGGCGCGTCGGCCGCCGCCACGAGGATGGCGTTCTCGATCACGTCGCAGATGGCGGCGCCGGCGCCCCGGAAGAAGTCGCGCCACCGATCCAGCCCGTCGGCCATCGCCGCCGCCGGTTCCTCAGGACCTCCCAGTCCGTTCGCCCCCCGAGATCGGTGGACTCCGCCGATTCCCAGCAGCACCGAAGACCGATGCGATGCTTGCTGGACAGTGCCCTCTCGATATGATACTCTCCTCCAAATTTTCGTCGTTATCAAACCGCGGCGGCGCACACGCACCGAGGCCTAGAAGAGAATCCAATCCCGGGCCAATCGGGAATCAGATGCCGCCCCTCGAATCCGCGCCCGGGGAAAGCGATGCCCCTCCGCCTCCCGCCGGAGCAAGAATCGATCAAGGAAATGAAGGAGCAAGAACAGAATAGAACGAATCGGGAAGGAAACGATTCGATCGATCGATTGATGGAAACCAGCGTCACCTTCCCTCCGTTTCCCTTCCTTTGTCCCCACGTCCCCGTTCCTTGACGGTTTCAACAACCCCCCCCGCGCCCGCACCACCGCCCGCTCGCCTCCAGCAAATCTTATCTGGCCCTTGCGGGAAGAAACGGGGAGGAAGGTGAATGCGAGCCGAGCCAAGGGGCCAAGGCAGCAGCAGGGGGAGAAGAGAGAGAGAGAGAGAGAGAGAGAGAGGTGAGGAAACAGGAGGACGGATAGGGACGCGGATGGCAGGGTACGCAAACCCACGAGTCCTACGCGCGGCTACCAAACAGCAGCAACAACTACTCCCATGCCCCTCGCCACCACTAGCAAGCAGCACGCAGCAGTAACAACACCAGATTTGCTGATTGCCTGCGTCACCGCTCGTCCCACGAACGACCGGAGAGGCTCGCTGCCGTCCACTCTCGTTTCGTGCAGCTTCTAGTGGGAGTGGTATTTACCGGGTACTGTTACTACTTGGGCAGCGAAGGGCAAGGCTGTGGATGGAATTGTACTGAGGTGGGAAAGGGGAACGGAGGAGAGAACCAAGGTGGAAGATGGATGGGACGCGGCGGGCTCGTGGCTGCTTCTTACTTTGACCCTGTCGACTGTAGCCGCCCTTTTTTATTCGTCTTTGCAATTTTATTTTATGTCCTTGTAAAGCGTATTGTTCACTAGAACTGTTCTTGATTTGTGTTTGGTTCATGCTAGTTGTGTTTGGTTCATGCTAGTTGTATTTGGTTTTTGCAGGGTTTATTCACCGTCCAGTCTGGCAAATTCTTAACATTTGGTTGTTCAAAGAACATTGTTGACCACAATAGCAACAACGTCACTTTGTCAAAACGAATACTCCCTCCGTTTCTTTGCTCTCTCTATTTTTTAAATATAATCTTTGATTACTACTATAGATTTATAGTAATAAATATTATATTAAAAAAGCAAAGATAATAGTTGTTCTTTACCGTTCATCTTATTTAAAAAATAATAAATATTATATATTTTATTTATTTTTAAAAATGTTTAAATCATGACCTACAATTTATAGTATATTTTAATACTTTTTAAATAAAATAAATAATCAAAATTAATATAGAAAATCAATAGCAACAACTTAAAATAAAATGGAGGGAGTAACGAGTAACGCTGATTTTACGGCACAGCTGTACCCGAAGTGACCTTTTTGTGTCGTATAGAGCACAAAACTCTTACTACACCATAATAATGCCACAGTAGTGTTGATTAATGTGCTAAGCGACAAAGGGTTTACCTAGGAGCTATTAGCATTTTTAGTTTCATCTTTTATCATTCATCTTATTCAAAAAATAAGATAAACTTTACATATTTTAATAAATATATTATTATTAATAAAACTTTATAAACATAACTTATAATTTTATAGGTTTAGACTGATCTTTGAATAAGACATTGCTCTTGCTAAGAGTCAACACTATCAAATACTATTTCAGAACCAGTAGTATTATTAAACTAGGAGCCTGCACTACAATCGTTTGAGTATAATTATAGAGATTTGTTATGATGTTTGAAATTAACAGCAATCGTTTATTTAATTAAATCTAACGGTTAAGAATATGAAGATACCTACTAAAACGTACTTAAAGTGGACCGGTACCAAAATAGGTAAGCCCGGTACCAATTTTTTAATATCAACGGTTAGGATTAATTTAAAAACAGAGGTACCGAAGATACTTTTCAAGCATCATAACAAAACTTATAATTATATTACATTTGTCAAATAAGACAACTTTAAAAAGTGACAATGCTATAAAAATAAGAGATTTGTAAAAAGCGGGTTTTTGAGAACCAGGTTAAAAAAAATCAACTCAAGTAATTTAAAATGTTCCACTATATCAAACAAATCTACAACGATCCGGTTAGTTGTTAATTTAACATCTAGTTTTCGTTGTGGTTATATGGGGATCTTGACTATTATTAAGTGACATATGTTTTTTTCTTTCGATGAAAGGGAATATGCCTGTGTTGTATATCACCCTAGTGAGTGCGTCAAGATCTTCCACCAATAGTGGCTAGCGTTGGATTGAGGCTTCATTTTCTGAGTGGCTGCCCACGCAGCTCAAGGGCCAACTAGCTAGAACTAGTGGACACTTGCAGTACAGCTACAGTAATCTGATCATGGTAAAGAACTGATATTTTTTTTTTTTGGGGGGGGGGGGGGCAAAAATTATCCACTTTCTTGAAGGTTATAAAATATTATGTCGTTTTTTTATTATTATTATTTCACACGTCCATTGAAATATACATACTTGTAAATAAAAAAAGACGAGAACATATATATTGACAATCGATTTAAGAAAAGAAAAGGTGTACATCCACGACGCTCAAAACGACCGTGCGCAGACTTTTGTGATGACAATCATCTTTTCTGGGCCACTCATAAAGCCAAAATATGACGAACTTAGAGCTGCAGGTCTGCACGCACGTCTGAAAGGAAAAAGGAGATACTACGAGTACAACGTACACGTACGTGTCTCCAGGTAAATACTAAGAGAGTAGTAGTAGTACTAGTACAGTATTATCTCTGCAGCTGTAGGGAACATGTGTTTTCCATGCCAAAAGTGCGGAAGCAGGCAGGCAGGCCGCGGCGCGGCGGAACCAATCGTGCGGGAGAGCCCCACACGCGACTACGCGGCGGCGGCCACGTGTGCGCGCCCAGCGCCGGCCAGCCAACCGAACTCACGGCAAGTGCCGAGCGGGGCTGGGGTGGATGAGGCGAAAGCACGCGGAATCTGGTGGGCCGCAGCTGGTTTTCTCGATCCCGCGGACGGCAGCGGCAGCCGCGTGACCGGACCTGAGTCCTGAGCTTAGCTGAGCAGTGACCTCAACGCAAGAGCAGGAGCAGGGGGCAGGGCCGTTGCTGCTTTGAAGGGGGAAGCGTCCGAGGATGCTGCGTTCTTCCGCGGAGGATAATACTGCAGTACGACTTGGCAGTTTTGGCATGTGCAACAGCACTGACCGTGGAAACTCTCTCTCTCCCTCTCTTTCTTCCGCTCGGGAAGTCTGATTATTCATTTGACAAAATGATGATCTGCAGAAGACGTCGCTTTTGTTTCTGCAGTCTCACTCATGCGCCCGGTCGACCTCGGTTCAAACCACAGGAAATTAATTTAAATTAATCTCCCAACGAGATGAATGAGTACGTTTCAACTCTGTTGTTTGTTATTAGGTTCTCATCAGAACACTATAGTATGTACTACAGCACTTGAACAGCTGTAGTGACAGCCATATTTATTTACATCAGAATTATTCTGTACCGACGGGACGGGGATTGGAGCTTTTTACTAACTCGGCAAGCCGGCCGTGTCCACACGGCGACCGTCATGACGTTCCATTCATGCATGCACCTGTGACTGGACTTGTGTCTTCGGATTAAGTAACGTCACCGCCGCGGCCTAGCCTATTCTAATTAATAATGGATTTGTCACGACGGCGCTCCAGCTAATCGCAACTAATCCCCCGCCTCTATACTACTACTACCTCTACTGCTGCCTCTGTTTTTTCATTATTGACACATTTAATTTTTTACATCATTTTTGATTATTTATCTTATTCAAAAAATTATTTCAAACGTATAAAATTTTTAATTGTGGTTCAAATATATTAAGTTATAAATTAAATCATAACAAAAAATTTAATATTTACTAAAATTTTTGAATAAAATAAGAGACTAAAGATAATATCTAATGTCTGAAGTGTCAATAATAAAAAACGATGGTGGTACTTCCTTCCTTAATTTGCCGCTCAAATTCTAATCCCACGAGGCGTAAGCGCTTACTACTTGCCAACATGAAATGAGTACTTTGGTCAACTTGAAGATACAAACTTGGCAGCGATTTTTCTTTTATGATTTTCAGTCAACTGTACAAAGAAACACGCAATCGATGGAGAGAAAGAAAATCATAGTTGGACATAATTACAATAAGAAGCAATAGTACGGATAATTTCTGCACGCATATAGTACAAATTTTGCTGGACATATATAATTACAGCTAATCCATCAAGATCAAGGGGTGAACGAGAGGCAGAGTCGTTCAGATTACTCTGACGGGAACGAGTTGGTTGAGCGGGCTCTTAAAGTCTCGTCTTCTTCCGTCCGTCAGAGACTGGACCTGATCTTACTTACCCTCAACCTCGAGAGAATAGTTGGAAAGCAAGTATTTATGACAGCAAAGTTGACCCGACCCAAGCGACAAGCTGACTTCAGTGTTCACAACCAAATTATTTGCGTACTATGCACCATAAAGTATTGTGTAAATAAATTGAGTCAACTCATTCAGCTTGTTGAATCACACGGAGAAAAGCTGGGTCAAGCGACAAGCTGCACCGAACCCTTTTTTTCAACTGAAGTGTGCACACATGCCCTAAAAAAAAAAATTACTGACCCGTGCTGAAATATAAAGTGAACGTGATTTTTGTAAGGTTAGGTAAAGAAGAATTTCCTATGAAAAAAATGAGTTAATTAGACTTTCAAGTTAGAAATGGTGGTCCAACAAGCCTCATTATTCAAAGTCAGTTAAGCAAACCTCATGTTGACCGCCGCGGTGAGAATGAATTTCAAATACGACCATGACCCAAGTTAGTCGTAAATGAATTTATGTTTCAGGTGCACCGTAAAGCTTTGGTAGCTGGAAAAGGTACCCCTAAAGAAAAACACAACATAGTATTTTTTTTTTTTGGTTTAACAGAACAAACCCATAAAACGTACAGTTACGTGTTCGCCAGAGAAGAACAAAGCACGTCTTCTAGGGGGGACCACAAAGGATAGCCCTCAGATAAACACAATTTCTGCATCCCTTGATGCTCTTCTCATCTTCAGGAGATGCTTGAGGGCATGTCTGTCCAGTTCTCCATATTCTTGTATCTCAACTTTTCGAAGGATAGGTGCCTCTTCAAGTAAAACTTTCAAGAAACCTAGCTCTTGCTCTGTCCCAGTAGAAGCCAGAATAGTTGATCAGAACAACCACCATCAGGTTACCAAAGAGACTGACTTGACGATCAGTTGAGTCCCACAAATGTGACGTGGGTGTGACATAATCACTGCGGGCAAGCTGCAAAGTACAAAGTGTTAAAAAGGAGGAATGGAGATCTACGAGATTAAGCATGCCTAGGATTTCCATTGCCCACATACCTCTAGCTTAATACGTTGTAAGTTGCGAGCATTTTGAAATAAATAGTCAGCAGCTTGGGCCTCCTTGAGATTACCAAGGTCGATAACAAGGTTTATCTCTATCAGCCGATTGAACAATTTTCGCGGATTGCTATGAAAATTCTCATGTTCTGCAAACTGGAATAGCCAAAGGTTACTCAACACATGACCAAATTGTGAAATAGTACCTCCAATTTTAAATGTTGATGCTTTCTACTAGAAAATGTGAACAATAAGAAAACTGAGGTAGTATTAAGCATCGAACAGAAAAATTGTCTACTATAATTTCTTACGCAAAAGCATGCCCCAGTAATGAAATATTCTCAATGTCTAAAAGAGAACCAGTGAATTTAGAAAGGTTAATGTTGCATCCAGCATCTGAATTCCATCCTCGCTGATCGATTAGTGCCGAAGTCACATTGGGAACATGCAGACTGAGGTGGTCAAATGTGCCATCAATAGTTAGTGTCTTGAGCTTTGTTGATTGGATACTGATATTTGCATAGCTGAATCTAGAAAGAGTTAGGTTCTCTAAATTTGTACAATTTCCTACTAAATCCTCAACAATATTTTCTGCCATGAAGAAATCGTATACTTGAAGGGTATGTAGTCGCTGAAAGCCTTTGAACAGAGGTGGCAACTTTAAAATGCAACCTTGCAGGTAAGCATATTCCAAATTATCACAGGAGAAAAAACAAGAAGGGATCTTGTGCTCATTCACTTCCGTTGTCCTAACTTGTATTTCCTTAACTGCATTTCTTGACAGCATAAGCATCCACCGGTGGAAGAATCCTCGGGAGACAGCAAATGAACCCGTTGAGCATTTAGTTCAAACTTGAGAATTGGGCCATTGTGCAGGGAGAGAAATCAATGAAATATAGAAATATCTTGGCCACACCCTGTTCATTACCATTCTCTAAAGCAAAATCATCTTACAATAAGATTCTTGCACCAAAAGATAGCCACAGAGCGTGCCACGTCGACCGCTTTTCTCGTCCGTCGGATCGGTCAAACGGAAGGCTCAGATCGCGCGACGACATTCATTCTCAAAAAACCCCTCGCATTTTATAAACATCAACCCGCAGTTCAAACAGCTCTCTCAGGGTTTTTTTACAAAACAGACAAACAACTTTACAGATATTAACCCGCAGGCCACATCATGCGAGTCCAAGAAGTTTTCAGAAAAGCCCTCCAACTTTAGCCAAATAAACCCACACTCCAACCTGTTCTCTCAGATTGTTTTATACAAGCACCCTCGCACTTTACAAAAATTCAACCAATCGATCCAAATCTTATATACTCTTTTATTTTCACGAATAAAATTTACTAAGACTTTAAAATTGCGTAGTAAATCATAAAAAATTGTAAAATAAAAAAATCAATTCTTTTGAAACCCTCATTAATAGATATATACAATGTATCAAAAATAAAACATGTTTAAATAGAAAAAACGTAACTTATTACCTACATTTTAAAAGAGCAATATGAATATCAAATAAAAAATTAAAAAACTCTTGTAAAATTTGTTTTTTTGGATTTTTACTAATATTTGAACATAAATAATTGCATATATTCATATACATAATGTAATAATTTATCATTAATTTCCCTTATATATTAATTTTTTTTCACAAATAAATTTGCTAAAACTTTAAAATTACATAGTAAAACATATAAAAATCATAAAATAAAAAAATTCAATTGTTTCGAAACCATCATAAATAGATCTATTCAACGGATCAAACATAAAACATGTTTAGTAGAAAGTTTTAACCATACATTATTACTAATTTTTAGAAAATATGGAAATAAAATAAAAAATAAAGAAAACTTGTAAACTTTGTTTTTAGATTTTTTTACTAATATTTGAGCATAAATAATCGCATATATGCATATAGGAGTACATAGTACAATACTTCATCATTAATTTTTCATATCTATTAACCTTTTCTTTAATAAAATAAAAATTTGCTAAACCTTTGAATTGTATAGTAAATCACATTAAAATCGTAAAATATAAAATATTTCCATTTAGGGCATACAAAATATAACAAATTTATTAAAAAGTATTAAGTGTACATTACTACCCTATAAATTCATATTTTTTTTTGATAAACTTTGTATTAGCTCTTTAGATAGGTATTGGAGCATCATTGCTCATTGTTAAATCCTTAACTTTAGAGCTATTTTTTTTAAAAAAAATCAAACGTCATCGAAATCAACTTGTAATTCTGATTTATCATATTTTACAAATAAATTTACATAGAAAACATAATATACTTGCAATATAAGCCATACATACAAGTATAGAAATATGCATAAATACACATAAGCCATAATTACACTAACACGTAACTAACCTCCATATATATTCATCTATTTACTGTAACCTTAAAATCATCTACATTAAAAACAAATCACACAGTGGCCACCCGCGGCAACGCCGTAGACATTTCTAGTATTAACTAAACACCAATTCAGTCATAAAAACCCATGTGTATCTCCACTTACTTGACAAGAGGCACGTTCTGGCAGCTTCTCTTATTGGTAAACAGCAAAGCATTTTGTCTTTGATAACATCTGGTAGATTACTGATAAGATCTGCATTTGCAACAGATTTATGTCTTCTCTTCATGGCACCTCTGTCTCCGTGATCTATTATTAGGCGTATAATGTAGTGGTGATTACAGATAAAGGAAAAACTAGGGCAATACTAATACATTTGAGTCCTCTTCATTATTAATATTATATAGCAATCAAATGATTGCTAATGTTCATATGGAAATAATGCCTAATTCTTTAATCAATATGAGTTCTTTTCAAGGTTCTAAACTATACTTTCTTAGAGCATCTCCAACCGATCTTTTAAACGGTACTCTATCCCTCTTTTTACAGTACAAAGGCTAAAAACGCCCTCCAACCGGTCCTCTATCCAACTCTTCATCACTGTGCCGTCCTTCATCTCCTCCCCTCCACTCGCTACTAGTAGCGATTCTATCTCGCTCGCTATCGAGCAACTGCCGCTTTGGATTCGACCGTCCGCGCCACCTTCAAGCAGGTGAAACTTCCTCCTTTCCCTCTTCCTCTCATTCACGAAGAATATTTGTGAGTTCGTGGTCCTCGATTTGGCCGGATTTGTGAGGGACGGAGGATACAAGGGAGGAAGTTTTTTAGATCCAGATGAAAAGTTGGGGCTGTTGGTTGTTGCGGCCGCGAGATGCAAGATCCCACGACAGCAACGTCGTCGGGCCGCCCGGCGCGCAGACCCCAGCGTGCCCACCGCTGGAGCAAGCTGCTGCTGCAGCTGCAAGCCGTGCTCTGCTGGCTGCAAGCTTGCTGCTATGCTGCCCGTGCTGCTCGCGGCTGCTGCTCTGCTTCGCGTGCTCTGTGTCCGCAAGCTGCTGCGACGGTGCCGCAAGCTGCTGCCACCGCTTGGCCTGCTACTACTGCTTCTTGTGCTGCTATTGTTCCATTATTTCTATCTTGCCTCCAATCTCTGTACTACTACTAAGTGCTCTTTTTTATAGGTAATTGATTGCAATGGATCCAATTTTACAATTTTTGAGTTCTAGTGCCGGCAATGTGGACAGTACCAATCCATCATTGTGGGATGATAGCCAGCTTGTAAGTCCTTTTGAGGAACAAGAGATTGAAGAAGTGCATGTTGTCCAAGATACACCGGTTGTGCAAGCAAAAGGGCGAAAGAGTAGAACAAAAAAAAATTTCTGAAAAGGAGGACAAGCATCTGTGTGACTCATGGTTAGAAATTAGCTTGGACGGTGCACAGTCTATTGAACAACATCGATCCACGTATTGGGAGAGAATCTATGAGTACTACCACAAGCATAAGACTTTTGAAAGTGATCGCTCTCGGAAATCTTTGATGAGCCATTGGGGCACCATACTAGAGTGTACTAATAGGTTTTGTGGATGCTACACTCAGATTGAAAATAGGATGGAAAGTGGAAAGAACGAGCAAGATAGGGTATGTTTCGTGGATGCATGTTTCCTAATTTTGTTATACCAATAAAAATTACATGGATGTTAACTCACATATATTCTGATATGTAGGTATTGGACGCATGTGAAATGTACAAGGTTGTAGACCCCCAAAGAAGGTCCTTCAGTATGCTGCATTGTTGGCATACATTGCGGCATGAGCAGAAGTGGAAAGATTTTTGTTCTCAGAAGAATCAGAAGGCATCAAGTAGTGCAAGCTTGGGAAATACTCCTGGAAGCAATGAAAGCCATCATGACACAGAAGGCGAGTGCCATACTTCACCGCAGAAGGATGCAAGGCCACCTGGTAAGAAGAAGGCCAAAGAGCAACAGCGTAAAGGTAAAAATGCTACTCCAGCAGGAGAACTTTACATGGATGCATTGGAAGCTATGTGGAGTAAGAAAAAAGAGTCTGAAGACTTGAAAGAGAAAAAAAGAAAAGAGCGTGATGATATATTTTTCACACTAGAACAACAAAGAATTGATGACAAAAAGGCTTTCGAGCTGAAAAGGATTGATGACAAAATGGCTTTAGAGCAGAAAAGGATTGACGAGGACATGGCTTTAGAGAGACAAAAACATGAAGAGAAAATGGCTTTGGAGGAAAAAAAACTAGACTTACAGGAAAGAGAACTGGATGAGAAAGTGATGACTATGGACTTGAGTGGCATGAATGAGGTACAACAACAATACTACAAGAGAATGCAACAGGAGATACTTGCTCGACGCTTTGGTGGAGGCGCAGATTGAGTAAGCATATTCGAATCGCTGCAATAATGTTTGTGGCATGTACTTATTTGCAATGGCTATATGCTAGACGATAGTTGTATTAATTAATGCCTGGTTCAAACATGAATAGTACTTTTGGATCAATCATTATTAGGACAAAATATCTTCAAAATACATGATAATTAACTAGTGATGGTACCCTTAATAAAAAAAAAGACTACTTATGGCCATGACTTTGCCAAAGGTGCTCCATTAAATCCACTTGTAGTTGAGAATGCACAGCACTATCTTTGATATCACGATGAGCTTGTAGGAATTCATGTAGTTCACGTGTAGGAGCTCTAGAAGGTCTCACCTCCTCTCCAACATCGTCATAGCATGATGATGTTATGCGTCGTGGTCCATTATCATTATCTTCATCCCGTTCATCTTCAACGATCATGTTATGCATAATGATGCAAGCAGTCATAACTTCTCTTATTGTTTCTTTATCCCACAAATGAGCTGGGCCACGCACAATAGCAAAACGTGCTTGTAAAACTCCAAAGGCCCGTTCCACATCCTTTCTACCTGCTGCTTGTACTGTGGTAAAATGTTTTGCTTTATTGTCTCGAGGCCTTCGTATGGGTTTTACAAATGTAGCCCATTGAGGATAGATTCCATTTGAAAGATAATACCCCATTGTAATAATTATGACCATTATGGTGTAATTAACTTCTGGCGCCTCTCCTTCAGCTAGCTTTGCAAAAAGATGTGAGCGGTGGAGAACATTTATATCATTAAGAGATCTCGATAACCCAAAGAAAGCATGCCAAATCTAAAGATCTTTTGAAGCAACAGCTTCAAGTATTATTGTAGGCTCACGTGCATGACCTGTATACTGACCTTGCCAAGCGGAAGGACAATTTTTCCACGCCCAATGCATACAATCTATACTTCCAAGCATTTCAAGAAAACCTCTTCTCTCATTAATTGCAAGCAATCTAGCAGTGTCATGGTTGTTTGGAGACCTGAGGTACTCATCTCCAAACACCTTCACAACAGCTCTGACAAATCTTCTAAGACTCTCCACTATAATACTTTCACCAATCTTAAAATAATGGTCCATAAAATCTGCAGCTATTCCTTGGCTAAGCATCATGAATGCAGCAGTAACCTTTTGCACACATGATAACCTAAGGCGTCCATTTCGATCTCTTTTGCACAAAATAATCGTCATATCCCTCTACGGCTTGCATTATACAAAGATACAGAGAACGAGACATCCGAAACCTAAGGAAATAAACACTGATAAGAAAAATATGGGCTACAAGATCAACAAATACAAGAAAAAAATTATTGCAAACCTGCGTCGAAAGAAATTTGGTCCGTATGTTGGATTTTTAGAAAAATAATCCTTGAACAAATTTTGATGCGCAACTTCTCTCTTGCGATGAACGTACAAACGCCCAGGCACAGAACCACCCCATCGTGGAGTATTCATATCCACTTCTTAAGTGTGTGCCGCATGTAATATGGCAAGGATGAGTTCACCATCGTCATCATCCGACGATGATGAATCTTGAACGTAGCGGAGATAGCGGAGGTATCAACGACTCATTTCGATTAGAGGGAAGAGAAATGAAAATGACTTATGCTGGAGGCATCGGTGACCAGCTGCATATATAGAGAAGAAGCAAAGAGCCGTTAAAGTGCTAGCCGTTGGAGCCTTGAGTTAGTTATAATATACTAATAAAAAATCAGTGAGTGGGATATAGAGATGCAGTTTAGAGTATCAGTTGGACAGCTCAGTAAAATGAAGAACAAAAATAGGATAAAGGATCCTTTATCCAAGGATATAGAGAGTCAAATATGAAGGACCGGTTGGAGATGCTTTTAGCCTCTACGTGAGGTGCAAGAAAGCTAGCAGGTATGGTGCAGAGCAGAGGATGTTCATAGGATCAATAGGCCTAGCCTGACCATTCTAGCTGGGCAGGGCCCAACATGGAGATGAGATCGTTTCTCGAGGGCCTATTCTGAGACGAGCCTGACGGAAGGGACAAACTTTATTTCATATATGTGCAAGTATATGTTCATCTCCAAAAGAATGGCTCAAAATAGGTGCTGACTAGTTAAGACTATCACAACCCTTCCTCTTTTATCTAGGTTTGGGATCAGCTATGTGTCATAGGCGGAGTTTGCATGCATATGTTCCATTAGAAAAGAAAAATATTTAGAAAGAAGAAAATTATTAGTTTCAAGATTTGAAACGTCCAAACAGTCAATCAAGTTGATCCAACCAGGCCTGGGATTTTTCAGTCCAGCCTGAGGTCACCTTTTAATATGGGAAAATTGCCATATGACATTGCAAAGTCATGGAAATATAGTATATGCCATTATCAGTAACACAGATGAGTACCATCTATCACGGAGACACCGATGGCATATGTCATATTACTCTTTACATATGGAAAAAGCTAACTTTAGACTAATACAATAGTGTGCAAAAACTAGAAAATCTCTAATGAGAAAAAAGTAATATGGTCATCTTGAGCTACTAATTTTCTAGTCAAACTTACTATGAACTTGTAACAAATTAATCATCAAACATAATGAAAATATAGGCTTTGTACTCCGACATTGAATACGAGGCTTACGACATCCTTATTTTAATTATCTACATATTCCGTATCCCGAACTTGTTATAAGAATCATGCTTTAAACATGGATTTTTGCATCACTACATGAGAAAAAAAAGAGAGAAATTAAATAATAGAGACGTGGCATGGAATCATATCTTAAGGTAAAAGCTATTATCATACATAAAACAAAAAACGGTCTAACTTCATGGCCACTACTATGCATATTTGGGTGCTTTTGGTTGAGGAACAGGGTTGGATGGGATCATCATCGTCCCTTAGCATGGAGTGATCCAAGATTTCAAATGCTATGTTGAAGCTACATGGAACACTGGTCAGGGAGACTGATTACCGAACAATAATATTTCCAAACATCCCTGGGATCTCTCCCTTTGGCACTGGTGTAACGGCAAGGAGGGTGGTTGTCTCGCCAAATTCAAAGTACTTTCTTGTACGGCGCGTTTCGAAAGATAACTAGTGCGTCTTTCATATAGAATGAATAAGATGAATGTACCTATTCCATATGAAAATCTGACAAGCTACGAATGCCCCATTTTTAATGGTTTTCGTCGAAGACTGATCGACAAGAATCATGAATCCTCCATTCACTTATACATATGCGATAGACAGGATATATGCAACTGCGTAGTGACGTTCGAAACTTGACGCAGCGACTCGGGGTAATCTTACTGTAATCGTACCAAGCGGGGGTTGCCACGAACTGCAGAGGGTGGGGTGAGCGGCGAGGGCAGGAGCCGAGCTGCGTGGTGCAGCCGCCGGCCCCCCTCACCTAGGGTTCGGTCGGGGCTTCGGCCGTTCGGCCAACTCCTGGGTCGGCCAGTGCGAACCAGAGTTGGCCCGAGAGCGGAGTCGCGGCAGGGACGAGGACGACGTGCCGAGCAGCCGAATTCGTTTTTTTCGGTAGAATAGCGCGGCGCTCGGTCGGGCTCGGTGGAGATGGAGACGGCAGAGGAGCCAACTAGAGAAGAGGTGGCTGGGCTGCTTGGGTGTCTGTTTTTTCTCACTCGGTAGGGATCCTAGGAAATGAATGCATTGCTGAAATTATTCATCTCTTCCTTAAAAAATGGGTGTCTCTCTTTATCGGATATTGAGATTTTGTATATCTCTTAGTCATATTTTTAGAACAATTAATATTAATATGTGAAACATCATATTTATGAAGCTGAAACAATTTATGATTGAAGTCGGAACATTTAATTCTTTAGCTGATATAACAAAATATTTTTAATTAAAGAGATCTAAAAATTTTTCCACGTAAAGAACTAAATATTCTAGCTTAAGTATTTTCAACAATACAAATAAAATGTCCACACATTGATATGTATGGTTTCGAAAATTGTGACCGAGAAATATACAAAATCTCAGGCACCCGACAAGGAGCAAATCTTATAAAAAATCATAATCTTTTTCCCAAGTTAATTCGGTTCATTCTGCAAAATAACCTTCAACCGGTTTGGTTGGGGCAAAATAAGTCCATATAAATTTGAGTAGACAATGATCCCAGAGTTTGGATAAGACCCCAAAGCCAGAACATTGGTGTATCGATCAGCAGAGAAGCAGAAGCGGTTTCAGCTTCTCCGCAAACAAGTGAACATAATTGTCAAGCACTCATTACGGAAAAATTGGCGCAAGCAACCGCGTCTCTACTTCACTGTACTATGTGCTTCCAATCGAGCTCGTCCGTATCGCCGAGTCGGTCAATGCGGAGCTTCTCCGCAGCCGGAACAGCACTCCAATGTCCAAAGCAGCAAAAATCTCGCACCATGTTTCCTCCTCACCAACGAGGACCACACGAACAGCCCTCCACTCCAGCCAGTCGCTGAGCGCGCCACTCCGACTTGTCCGTTGACTCCCGAGTCAGTCTCTGTGGCCGGCGAGGCGGGATGGCGGAGGCGCTGGCGGGCTGGCTGGTGTGCCCGGTAATCAAGATCGTCGTCGACAAGGCCAGGTGGTGCGCCTCCGACAGGATCAGGTGGCTGGGCGGCGGCGTCCCCGACGCGCTGGACCGGCTGGGGAGTGCGCTGGTCCAGCTACGCGCCGTGGCAGGCGCCGTCGAGCGGCGGAGCTCCCCGGCCACCAGCACGGACCTCCGCGCCTGGATGCAGCAGCTCAAGGACGCCGTGTACGAGGCCGACGACGTGCTCGATGAATTCGCTGCACCGCAGCCGGAGTCGTCGTCCCTCGCCAGGTTCGGAAGGCGGATCCTTGGCGCCGACGACGCCCTCAACAGGCTCAAGGAGGTCGTCAGGAAGCTGGAGGCCATCCACGTTAGCTCCGAGAGGCTCGTGCAGGTGGTCCAGCTCGAGGCATCTGGATCGGGGGAGCTCTGCGGCGGCCACCACAGCTCCCACGGCCGCGCCACGGGCGCTCTGCGCGATCAAGAGCAGGTGGTGCTCGGGCGCGACAAGGAGCTGCGAGACATGGTGGCCTGGCTCGTCGGCCCGTCCGACGTTGCAGAAGCAGCACGGTCCGTGTCCGTCGTCCCCATCGCCGTGATCATGGGCCTCGGCGGGATGGGGAAGACTACGCTGGCGCAGCTCCTGTCCCAGGACCAGACGGTGCTCTCCACCTTCGACCTCAAAATGTGGGTCCAGCCCAAACCCACGGACGACGAGCTCGAGCTCACGAAACAGATTCTTCAGTCCGCAGACGACGCCGTGACGGTGGCCGACGGCACCAAGAGCTTCGATTGGCTGCAGAAGAGGCTCCAGAAGGCCGTCTCGTCACGCCGGTTCCTGCTGGTGATCGACAACGTCTGGAACAGGGAGGACATGACGGAGCATCTCTACCGCGACATGTGGACCAAGGTGCTCGCACCTCTCAGGGACGGGAAGTCGACGGGGAGCAGGATTGTGGTCACCACCCAGCAAAGGATCGTTATGAAATTGCTTGATGCAAGCAAGCAAGTGCAGTTGAACGGCTTGCGGGACGATGACATCTGGTCGCTGTTGAAGAGGAGCGCTTTTGGGGTGGAGGGTATCGACAAGCAGCCTCCAGCACTCCAGAGTATAGGGAGGCAGATTGCTGAGAAGCTCAGGGGGTCGCCAATGTTGGCGATGGCCATCGGACAGATGCTGGAAGGTAACCGCAGCATCACCCAGTGGAGAAAGGTGCTTCACATGAACGTGTTTGACAATGTCTCCTCAACGCTAGAACTATGTTACCAGAGATTACCGGAGCACCTACGGCCCTGCTTCGCGATCTGCAGCATATTCCCCAAGAACTGGAGGTTCAAGCGAGATAAGCTGGTGAAGATTTGGATGGCTCTTGATTTCATCCAGACAGATGGTGGGGAGCTACAATTGGAGGAAGTGGGAAGCAGGTACTTTGATCAGCTTGTGGCCAGGTCATTTTTCCATAAGCAGAAGGTGGGGCGTCGGAGGTACTGTTATTACCTCCACGACCTGATGCATGATTTGGCTGAGAAGGTTTCTTGGTTTGATTGCATGAGAGTTGAAGGCGTCAATAAAGAGATTCCAGAGATGGTTCGGCACTTATCTGTGTCCAGTGATGCCATGGAAACGCTCGAGAGCCGATGTGACCTCAAAAGGTTGCGCACGTTGGTAATTTTCGATAATAACCCTTCATCCGCCTTGACTCAACTGCCAGATCGTCTTTTATCAGAGCTGAAAGGTCTTCGAGTTCTGTGTTTGGAAGGATGCAATATTGTCGATCTATCAGACAACATTGGTCATCTGAAACATCTCAGGTACCTTGCCCTTTGCAAATCAGTTACTAGGCTTCCACGAACAGTGATAAAGCTCTATCATCTTCAGACCTTAAGAAGTCCAAAAGGATCCTGCCTCGAGGAGATCCCAAAAGATATCACAAACCTGAAGTACCTGCGACATTTGGATGTGGATACATCAAAAATCACCGGTATCGGAAAACTGGTTCACATTCAGGGATCAGTGGAGTTCAATGTTAAGAATGAAAGGGGACATACATTAGAAGATCTGGATGGTATGAGTGGTCTTCGCAAAGAACTCCATATCAAGAACCTTGAGGTAGTAACAAGTCGACAAGAAGCCTGCCAAGCCGGACTGAAAAAAAAGGTGAATCTTAAGATGCTGGAATTGGAATGGAACTCGACTGATCGGAGTGTGAGTTCTGCTGCCGCTGATGTCTTGGATGGTTTTGAGCCACACCAACTCATTAAAAAGCTTCACATTCGAAGATATCCTGGTAACAGATCACCAAACTGGTTGAATAGAAGCTTGGAAAACCTCTCGTACCTGTATGTGATTAACTGTAGAAAGTGGGAGGCCCTGCCTCCTCTCGGTCAGCTTCCGTGGCTTAAAGTATTGCACATGAAGGAGATGTGCTCGGTGAAACAAATCAACCAAGAATTTTATGGAAATAATTCAACTGCATTTCCGTATTTGGAGGAACTTCAATTCGACGATATTCCAAACTGGGTTGAGTGGAGCCAGGAAGATAGAAGCGTTAAGGTGTTACCTGAGCTTCGTAAGCTGAGGCTTTTGGACTGCCCTGAGTTGCATAAAGTGCCACCTCTCCCTCTAGCCATACAGTCAGTCTCGATAAAGAATACAAGGTTTGCTTCAAAAATGAAGCTGTCCCTCACATCATCAGCAAAACCCCAGAGGTTTACGTTAGATACGTCTTCTACCACTATTCTCACCAATGACTTCCTGCATCAGCAACAATTAGAGGCAATTGTTAGTTTGACCTTGAGGAATTGCCAAGATGCAAAGTTTGAAAAGATTCAGACACTGACTTCCCTGATGAAGCTGCAAATATGTTATTCAGACATTAGTGATGAGCATTTGGGTATCTGTTTGCGAGGTTTACGATCACTTACCTCACTGGAGATAGTAAACTGTACCAACGTCACATCTCTTCCACAGATCAAGAGTCCAGATTGCTTCAAAAAAATTTATGATCTTCACATTCAGCGCTGTTCTAAATTTTCCTCTCTTCATGTGCTGCCACATTTTGTGAAATTGGAAACTCTGATGATTGATGAATGTCCCAGTGTCACTGCCGAATCTTTTCCTGTTATCTTCAGCAGCAACAACTCTTTGAGAAAACTGAAAATAATGAACTGCCATCAGTTGGAGTCACTGCCAGGTGGTATTCTATCTTCAGTGCAAGTTCTTCATGTGATTGGATGCAAACCAACTTTGATGAATCAGCTGCAACTCAAAGTTGGAGCAGAATGGAACAAAGTGGCTTTTATCCCGGAAAAACAGATCCACTGATCAGAGGCTTTTCTGCAGGTCAGCAGGTATGATATGCTATCATTAGGAAGTGAAAAATAATAGTTACATCTTCCAGTGAAAAATTTTCCCTTCACGTTATGCTTACAATTTTCTTTGGAAATTTTGTTTTACAGGACAATGGATGCTAAACAAAATATGGTGATCAACAGCTTGTTCTTTGGCTGCAACATTTGTTTAGGGTGCAAGTTGGTACTGCAATGTATTTATTGTGTCAGTAGTGCCCTGCTAGCTTAAATTTTAACTTCCTTCTGTCATAGCTGACACAATTCACCATCAGATATGTAAACAGCCATTTGGTGAAATTTGTTGGATTGTGAACAATACTTTCAAAGGACAAAATGCAGGGCTCATCCAGACATTCACTCCCTCGGCTCTGCATTTCGTCATGCGTCGTCGGTTCCGCTTGTCAGAACCTTTATTGTTTCCTGAGCGTCCTAAATAGCAGTCTCATTTCTACTCCCAGTGACAGTTTTATTTCATAGTGCGTAATATTTCAGGAACTTTGTCCGAAGGAACTGAAACAAAATAGTTTCAACAAATTTTAAAACAGACTCAGGACGTCACAGTATTTTTTTTTAAAAAAAAAGATGTCATAACTGGCAATTAATCATAGAGTGAGAAAAAGGCTTAGTCCATTATTATCTATTTAGGGACCATGGACGTATATATGATAGGAGACAATTAAGAGCTGATCGCTACGTGCTTTCTAAAATAGGAAATGGTTTATCATAAAAAAGAATGAAATAGTTTCATCGAGGAGTATCATCAACTTCCACCATCTTTCCAACTTCTTATAACCCTTAGGATTTAGGTGCGGTTGCAAATTTACACAATCGGGTATGTGACACTATTTAGATGACCCATAGGAGTTACTTGCGTCACTAATGGTGCATATACAGGATTATAAAAATTTACAATGGCACTTTAAAAATTGTCCTGGAAGATGCGACAGAAATGTGAATCATCATCATACCCTTTTATCATAGTATAATAAAGTTTTGCAACTAATAGAATGCACTGCTTTAATGTGACTTGGTTTTGAAAGTCAAAAGTTGTTCTCTAAATGCTAAATCATAGTAGTTCCTCTGAAAGACGTGTAACAAAAATAAAGATTACAAGTGTCCCTTTTCGCATTTTATTTATGACTGACTTCTATCATTATACACTTGATCACTGGTGAGCAAAATGTTGCGCCTGCCTCACGTTGACGTTGCATTTGTGAATATCCAATCAGACCTACAACGGGCCCGGTTTGGTTATCAAACGCAATGACATATTAGTATTTTACCGTGTCAATTTCTATTAAACAAGCCCAGCACCATCCCTTTCATCTTTTTAAAAAACACATGCACAACTCATCGCCAAAAAAGAAAAAAAAGAACCCACATACGCAACAGTGAATGTATAGTCCAAGAGCAGTCTCAAATTGTGTCATTTTCTTGGACTAGTCACCATGCTTCATGAATGTCAATTGTCAATCAAAATGTTTGACTGCCCTGAACAGCGGAAGGCTTTTTAGACCATAGAATAGTTTCGATGACAAAAGTTGTGCATGCCCCGGAAAGCACTCCTGACCTCTGCTTTGGAAGAGGCGGCGGAAAGCAAATGAAACAGATAGGCCATTTCAAAGAAGGACAATGTGAAATGACCTGGTGCGCGTGCAAACAAGGATAATGTTGAATGGCCTATCAAAGAGGCACTGCATTATGGCAAAGCCCCCATATCATAACGGAAGCAAACTTACAGGCAACAACAACCTCATCATCAGATCCGTTGTATGAAAATCATCCTTGCTTCCACACTACAGTAGAACCTACCAAGGGTAACCAACTATAACTATACACAGGATGCAGTATACTGCTACTAATTAGTAGAGAATACTGCTATTAATGCGGTACACCTTAAGCTATTAAACTCACTTACCCATGGCGAAACAGAAACGCCTGTATCACCTTGGGTATCCCTTCTGCAGCACATGCATTAGCAATCACTGGGCAACAATGAGTTCGTCGAGTGTTTCACCATCTGTGCTCATAGGCGGCAGCACCAAGTCATCATCAGCAGTGAAATGGTACCTTTCCCCAATGGCTCTAAGGAGCTGGTAAACCTCGAACATGGTTGGTCTTTCCTTTGGAGTGGAGAGGGTGCACGAACACGCCACTTTCAGGAACTGCATGAGCTCACCATCATTGTCCTTCCCTATCAGCGACTTATCAACAGCATCTTGGAGAAGCGCGTTGTTTGACAGATAATTGATCCATTCTACCAGACTACCCCTAAAATTATCTGGAGCAGTGGAAACTTGAGTGGGCTTCTCGCCAGTGATGAGCTCAAGCAGAACCACGCCGAAGCTGTAGATATCGCCCTTTGGCGTTGCCATCAGAGTGCGTGCATACTCTGGTGCCACATAACCAAGATCTCCAAATTCCCCATTGACAAAGGTGCTGAGATGCGTGTCTATTGGATTCATAAGCCTAGCAAGTCCAAAGTCCGATATCTTTGGTTCGTAGTCCTCATCCAAAAGGATGCATTTGGAGCTAATGTTGCGGTGAAGGATTCGAGGATTACAGGTATGGTGAAGATACGCGAGACCTTTTGCTGCACCAATACCGATTCTTAACCTCAGAGGCCAATCCATCTTATTATCTCTGCCTTCTTGATTTAACTGATCATAGAGTGATCCTTTGGGCATGTGCTTGTACACCAGCAACTTTTCTTTCTTGGCGATACAAAAACCCAGGAGAGGGACCAGGTTGCGATGCCTTACTTGGCCAAGTGTCTTCATCTCCGACGTGAACTGTGACTCAGACTGCTGTGAATCTTGTAGCCTTTTCACTGCTAGGAAAGAACCATCAGGTAACACAGCCTTGTACATTGTTCCTGTCCTCCCAATACCTATGATATTTTCTTTGCTGAATTGATTGGTAGCCTTCATAAGATCACTCAATTTCATCTTTGAAACTGGATTCTCGAACATGGAGACCTGGTGAATTGAATGAGATATATCAGTGAGACTTGTCGTTAATTTTTTGTGAACAAAGAAACACTAAATTTCCTTGCACACTGATATAAAAGATTAAAAAATAATGACAATACAGTTTCTTACCTTGATGCTTTTTGTTCCTTTCATACTCTTTGCCCACTTATTCTCATCGTCATCTTTTGCCTTCTTCTTGGCTGGCATTTTCCGCAGACATAAGAACACAAATATTGCACCAACTATGACCACAATTACCACACCAATAACGGCTCCAACTATTGCAGCGTTGCTTTTGGTCTTTGATGAAGCCTGGCAACCATCTAATGGACCACCACATAGTCCTTGATTATCAGAGAAGCTCGATGCCGGGAATTTCTTACCTAGATCATATGGAATAGGCCCTGATAGTCGGTTGCCTGCGACATTGAATGCTGTTAACCGTTGCAAATTGAACTGCCCCGGAATCGAGCCAGTCAATTGGTTATGTTGGAGGTTGAGGCTGTTTAGGAATGTCATATTTGTGATATTTAATGGGATTGGACCTGAAAACCCATTATAGGAGAGGTCCAGAGATGTCAAAAACGACATTTGCCGGGAGATATCTTGAGGGATGGACCCTGAAAAGTTGTTACTCGACAGATCCAGCCCAGTCATACTGTTACAATTGTTAAGACCTTGAGGAAATGGACCCTGAAGACCAAGGTTGCTGAGGCGCAAAGCAAGAACTCGGTTCTCATCCGGGTGCCAGCACTCCACACCGGTAAATTGGCAAATGAAACCGTTACTGCTATTCTTGAAAATCCATGAGGATTTGAGTATACCATTAGGATCAATCACCGAACTCTGTACATCTCTCAAGCACTGGATATCTTGTTCAGAACCCAGACAAGTGGCAGCTAGCAACAAAAGAATAAGAGCCCCCAGAGAAGGAAAACGATCTGTCATCGAGCACTTCCGTGATGAACTAAATAATCCGGCCTCTCCTTGATGGGTAAACCCCACTTCACAATTGAAGCTTCACCTACACAGAACCGTAAGCCACGTTTGATAAGCAGTTGAGTCCAAGTTTTAAAAAAAATGGAGGTGCACATAGAACTCGCTGGTAACGACCATAAAAGGAATTTTAGACTTGATATGTCAATTCTATCTTCCACTACTTCCAATCCAAAAATTCGATTCAATCGTGACACGGACATCGTCAAAGAATATGAATTGCAGGCAGACAACATCAGTAGGGAACTGATCCCTAGTTGCCCACTACAGCAAGCAAATTAAATATAACACAAGTTGGCACATACACTAGGCGATGCATGGCAAGCAACAGAACCCAAGCGGGAACCAGTCATCTGCGACTAAGCAAATCATGCATGAATCAGTCCTCAATTCGTTTATAAAACAGTCAGAAGGCTTTCTAGTCTAGTTTAATAAGTATCTCGATTTCCCTCCCGTATCCAACACAAACGGCTCCAACCACCAAAAAAGGCGCCCCACTTTTTTCAGAAAGAGAAATCTAAGAAGAAGAAGGAAAAAAAATCTGGCAAAAGAGGGCACCACTCCGTTCCCATCAGATTTCACTCACAGAGCAGGGAAAAGGGTTTCACATCTGTCTCACCCCTGTTCCTCAGCAAAGGACAACGAACAGACCCACATCGGCAGCAGCAAACGACATGCACAGAGCTCGTCTCCCCCAAATTTGACTACAGTAGTTTGCCTAAAACACACAAAAAAATGACCTTTGTTTTCCATGCATGGCTCAAATCCACGGATGACTCCTCCCTACTCTACGTCAAGAACCCTCGCGGCCTCAACGTAATTAATCAGAGGATATGCAAAGATCGTACGGCATCACAACAAGCGAACAAGCAGGAACGTGAATGAATAAGAATAAGCACGAGAGGAGGGATACGCAGAAGCAAGAGCAGCAGAGAACATGAGAAGGAAGTCCACAAATCACCGTGATACCTGTCGCTTCTTTATCGAGCAGGAACCGGACGCCAACCCGCGGCCCGGACGAAGAAGCAGAGTCGGGGCGGAGATGAAGCTGCGGAGAAGGAAGAAGGGGAGAGAGGAGGAAGAGGGAAGGGAAGGGAAGGGGAGGAGACTGGACTGGAGCAGAGGAGGGGGGGGCGGGGCCGGTCGGTCAGTAGCGGAGGCGAGGCGAGAGAGAGAGAGAGAGAGAGAGAGAGAGAGAGAGAGAGAGAGTTTTTCAAGCGTGGTGGGGCTCGCGAGGCTGAGTGTGATGCAGGGACGCGGAAATCCACGACTTTCCGGTCAACTCTCCCAGTCCACCCACACCCACCGTGCTTTTCTCTGGTCGGATGGACGGACGGACGGGGACGCCGGCGCCGCGGCGGCGTGCACGGCGCACGGTGGTGACTGTGAGACGGTTTTACGAGAGTTTTCTTACAGAATAGTACTACTTCTTTTTTATTTTGTCATCGCTAAAACAAATAAACTTATTTGATATTTATAGTGTTAAATATTTGTTTTAAACGACAGCAAAGAGAGAAAATGAGGTAAACTAGTTTTTTCACCTGTCAAAAAAAAAGAGAGAGAAAAGATCAATGCGAGGACGGGAAAGGGGAGATGCTCTCACCGGTACCACAGCTCAGCAGTTTCTCGTCACGTCACACCAGCAGAGAGGTGCAGCCGGCGGGACGTGAGCTTGAACCGGTCAAGTCTTTGCGGGCCCGTCGTTTGGTGTCCCTGCTCATCTTTGGAAGACAGTATGTGTTACACTGGCTGCTGCAGTGCTGCTTGGAAAAGCTTCGGCTCGCGTCGTTGTGTCGATCTGTTAGCAACGGAATGAAAACTGAGAAAAAAGATAGACGAATTATTGTGAACAAGCAGCTGGACCGACGGACGGGTAGTTTACTATACTGCCGATGATTACGGGTCCTTATATGTTTTCAAAAGTCACAATCGGCCTTAACATAGTGGAGTATGAATTCTTCTGCTCTACCGGTTCTCATTTACTACCCAAATCCATAGCTGACGCTGGCCCCACGAACAAACTGAAGAAACCCTTGTACGTAGTACAATGTCTACAGCAAATCTGAAAAGCTCGAATTCAACAAGTCGTGTGATATTATTATTATTATTATTATTATTATTATTATTATTTAAAGAGAGTAGTAGTATCTTGATTCTTGGTTTGCATCGCTGTTATTCTTTTCGAGTAAATCTGGAAGCACTAACCCGTGTCTGCTGGCGTTTTACCGATCGCTCGCTGCTGGGTCGGTCGGTCGGTCGCCCGGGTCAGGTAAGGTAAGGCTAGACTAGACTTGGCGTAGTGGGGGGGCCCCACCTCGCCACTTGGAAAAGAGATTGGGCAGCCAGCCGGGTCAAACAGTGATGTGGACCGACGTGCGGTGCGGAACTTGGGTTTTCAGCGTTCCAGTGCTAGTGCTAGTGCTAGTACAAGTTCACACCTTGCGGACAGGGACAGTACACTGAACGGAGGAGCACACGAGATACCTTGTCGTCTTGAACATGATGAAGAGCGGCTGCATACGGCCTGGACGCTCCATGAGGAGCTAATTCTGGCCGGGCTTCCTGTATACGCCCACTTGGATAGTCGTAGAGCAAGAGAGCAAGCACGTAAACATGACGAGGGCGAACAAATCGTTTCGGACCCCCATTTTAAGGCTGTGGCCCAAACACGCTTTGGAAGATTCTACCAACCAACCGGCCTGGGCTAAAGGCCCAAATCCGCATTTTGTTTGCCGCGAAGGACATAATAGTTTCTTTTGTCATAGTATAGAGTTATAGAGCCCATTCAATCTTGTCTTTATTATTCGTGGACAAAAATCCCACAGGAATGTACAGTAATAAGATCTGACAACCGTGAACTGACATCGCCCGCGGCAATGGCCGATGCGGAAGCACATGGCTCACGCTCACGCACGTTCTGATCCATGAACCAGTGAGGCAGCGACATCCTGATACAGTCACGCATCACGAGCATGGAACAACGAAAAGATAGGTCAACTACTGCACTCAACAAAAAATAGGGGGCCATGCGCAACGAAACGATGTACGCTCTGTCCACGAATATGGGTGTCAGAACCAGCACAACATAAAAGTCCAAGGAGAGCCTCACGAGGCTCAGGACGGACCGTCATACTACAGTACGCCGTTGTAGTCGGCCGTGCCACAGCGATACACGTGAGCTACCGCTGCCGGACCAATTTACTCCCACAAGAATATTAGGAGTACGGATTCGTAGTAGTAGTACTAATGCTTAGTACTACTAGTACTATGTAACAGTAGCACCCTCCTCGTCCTTCAGCTACGTACGGTTCACAGCTGCAGGAGCAGGACGCGATTTCCCCTCTCCCGCCAAAACGGCGCAGGGAAATCCTCCTCCTTCCTGTGCCAATCAAATGAATTACTTATAGCGACTTCATTCAACACTATACCCTGACGCTTCGGCATCCAGTAAGCGACTAACCATCTCATTTTGAATGCATTCCAAATTTGTGTTCGGTTCCTAATTGTTTGGCACTGCCACTTCACTTACCTAACCTGGCCTAGCCACTCTGATCTCTTTTCTCAACTCATCCTCCCTCCCTGTTCTGTTTCCGTCCAATCCTGCTCTCTCTCTCTCTCTCTCTCTCTCTCTCTCTCTCTCTCTCTCTCTCTCTCTCTCTCTCTCTCTCTCTCTCTCTCTCTCTCTCTCTCTCTCTCTCCCCTTCCTTTCGGAGGAACTATCATCATCCTATTGATTCCTCGCTCAACTGCTGCCATCATTCTATCCTTTCTCCTAAAAAAAAAAAAAACAAACGTATACCTCCCCACCCCACATGCCATTTCTCCTCTACCATCCCAACCCTCTTCTTTAGCCTGGACACGGGCACACCACCAGCGACCAAACCCAGATCTCGGTCACCACACACAAACTCGCGTGTCTGTGCGTCAGTGGGGCTGGTGAATTGTCATCTACTACTAGTACTTACTACTACGTACCACCCATGGCGCCACCCTATCGTGTCAGAAGAGGCCATAAAGGCACAGCTGCTGATGCAAAACAGCAGAAACGCTCCTTCCTTCCTCCATCTCCTTGTTTTGGGTTGTTTTTCATCCGGATAAAGTGGCCGGTAGCAGCACCGGCAAAAGGTTCCGCCGCAGCCAAAGCGGCCTCTTTTTTTCCTTATTACCTTGTTGGTTGGCGGTCGCTGGCGCACTATCGTGCGGCTAGCCGGCTACTCCCTCCGGCGGTCCCCCATCGCAGCACGGACAGCGCGGAAGGCAGCCGCGCTCCACCTCCGACGTGGCCGGCGCTTCGGATTTTGCAGCAGCCGGTTGTGATCTGTGATCAGTAGGTGTGTGATCTTTCTGAGTCTCAATCAGTCTCCTTGTCTTGTCTCTCTCCACACACATTCCTTGGCTGTGATCAGTAGTCAGTATATACTGTACTACAGCTGCCACTGACAGTGTGAGCTCTGCAGACCAGCCGGGTCATCGGAGATGGCGCGGGCTCCGAGGCTGCTGCCAGTTGTGGCGGTGCTGCTGCTCATGGTGGTGGCCGGGCCATGCGCCGCCGGCGCTGCTGGCCGCGGCGGGCGCGTCGACCTGTGGCCAATGCCCGCCTCGGTGACCAGCGGGGCGCAGACGCTGCACGTCAGCAGGGACCTCAAGCTGTCGACTGCCGGGAGCAACTACTCCGACGGGCGGGGAATCCTCAGGGACGCCTTCGCCAGGATGGTGGCGCTCGTGGAGATGGACCACGTCATCAACGGGAGCTACAACGGCGCGCCCGTGCTCACCGGAGTTAATGTGGTGGTCCGCTCGCCGGACGACAAGGTGCGTTCGCGCCCTTTGATGTCGCCGCAGAACGTGCCCTCTTATTCCAAATTCCATTATTACTACTCCATTGCCTTTTGGTCGATTCATTGATCTCTGCTTCTGCAGCTCAACTTCGGGGTGGATGAATCGTACAAGCTGTCCGTGCCTGCAACAGGAAATCCACTGCATGCTAAAATCGAGGTTAATGAAAAGGCTATGCTAATTCCTATTTTGTAAATATATAGTATGTTTTTAAAAACACACCCGCATACCATGATGTATTTTTAAGGGTGGGAGTAACTACATTTATCATTTTAGATATGTGTAATATTCAATTCAAGATTTTTAGAATGATAACCATGAACAAACAATTCAAGAACCCGTATTTTTTAATATATAGAAATATTGAATTATTTGTTTGATTTATACAACCATCAGTATATAATAAAAAATATAAGTTCCATTGAAATTTATTCATGTTTATCACTTTAAAAAATCTTAAATTGAGTATGTCAAAATGATAAATGGGTATGCACGTATACCCACGATGTGTTTTTAAATGTGGGAGCAGCTACACTTGGGAGTAGAGAGGTTTTTCTACATATATTTATATATATGGCATCAATGCTGAAATATGGTGCAATGGATAGATGACATCAATGCTGAAATATCGTGCATGAGAATCACAAATTTCTTTCCTTTTGTGAATGTATGAACCAAGGAATTCCTTTTTTTTTTCCTGGTAGGAAGAACAATGGATAGATGACAGTGGAATAAAAAATATCTTACCTTTATTTTTGAGTGTACCAGAATCAAGGAATTCCTCTTTTTCTGGAAAGCTCCTAAATACTACTTAGTATGAAAACGCTCATGTCAAGACAATTGTTTTGATCGAGACTGATTCCAGATATTCAGATGATGACATGCATCACAAAATGTAGTACACATTCTTTTGGGTCATTATCCACATTCAGGAGAACTCATATCAGATATAACTGCATATTAAGCGTGATTAAATAATACGTACCCGTTTCCATCTCCTCACGAGCAGCTGCATTGAACCACCTCCCACAGCCACAATGTCATGTACTGTACGTGGATTGAAAAAACAAAAGCTTGCAGTTTTTTGTATGATGTTTCTGAGCATTGAAGTTTGGCACCAAGAGAGAAATAACTCTTAACACATAGTGCAACTTGCTACGAGCCTGCAGTAGCTTATTCGTACTGAATAAACTGTTTTTGCAGGCTCAAACAGTTTATGGGGCACTTCATGCGTTGGAGGTAACTCGAAGTGATACCTGTCATGAGTCATGAATAGAGCTTAACTTCAGATAACATTACAATTTCGGATCATCTAATATTATGTTTTCTGTTACTACAGACCTTTAGCCAACTGTGCAACTTCGATTTCAATGTGAGGCTAATTGAGCTTCATTCGGCTCCTTGGACTATCCTGGACATGCCCAGATTTCCTTACAGGGGGCTTCTAATTGGTACGCTATAGTCTAGATTTTTGCCATCTATTTTGTCAACATAATATTTTCATGGTAAAAGGCTTCCTGAAATGGAATCCTCACGGCTCATTTCAGATCTCAAATCCACTCATAAGTACTGCCGCCTAAAATACAAATGGCTTGAGTATGTCTAGCAATGCATGAAAGTTTTCTTAGATATATTCATGACCAAATAGGTATGAACACAGGTATCATAATAAATTACATGGTTTTCTAATAAAATAAAGTAGAATCATACAAAAATTCCAATTAATCATTTCACAACTCCAAACCTATCATTAGTCAGCTGAAGATTAGCAGAGCCCTTGGTTTGACGGGAAAGATCCAGTTTCGACATTGGTGAGCCAATGGTTGGATTTGATCTGAACAACAGCCCATTGAAGCAGTCAATGCAAATTTTCTGGAACGGTAGCATTGACTATAATTCAAACGAGGCACTAATTTTTCCCATGAAAAATGATCCTATACTAGCTTTCTTCGTGAACAGATGCTAGAATAGCTCATTGTCCACAAACGGCTAGAAGAGAAATATCAGTATTAATAACTTATGGTGTCAAATGCTGCAGATACTTCACGACATTACCTTCCTGTCCCAGTAATCAAAAGTGTAATCGATTCAATGACCTACAGTAAACTGGTATGTTTGAATTTTCATATTTTAATTGAATCTATTAATCTTAGGTTCCCAAGTGCTACTCCCTCGTTTTTCGTTTTCCTGTCGTTAGGACAGAGATCCTAGTTCAAAAATGAACTAGTTCTCTTGTCTGAACAAGGAAAAAAAAAAGCAGAGCACTTTTGTTGAATGCAGTGCTCATGTACATAAGATCACTAGTTAGATTCAGCAAATTTATGTAATCTGTGTAATGCATTGTCATGCAGAATGTTCTTCATTGGCATATCGTGGATGAGCAGTCATTTCCTCTTGAAATACCTTCATACCCAAAACTATGGAATGGTGCATACTCTTATTCAGAGCGTTATACAGTGGATGATGCTATCGACATTGTACAGTGAGTTTTTATTTTTGGAATAATTTATAGAATCCCTTATTTACCATTGATATCTCAACAATCATTTGACATATAGCAATACTAGAATCGATGTCAAAATATAATATACAAGCACATACTTTTCTTTTTTTTAGAAAAAAACTCTACTAAAATTCTTCAAATGAAACTCAAGATAACCAAGTAACTTCAAATATATCAACGTTTGCTAAAACGGACGTGAACAACTGTATATGCGATTATACTATGCTGTCATATTTACCTGAGTTGAAACCTCACAGGTATGCTGAAAAACGAGGTGTCAATGTCTTGCCCGAGATTGATGTACCTGGGCATGCTCTATCATGGTAAGACATTTAATTCTGGGTAATTGTATTCTTCTCTAGAAAATGTTTCACAGATTTCAAGTTATATACCTGTATTGATGCAACATTTCACCCCTTTGCTTTTTTATGTACTGCACACTCACAGTGCTCCTTTGAACGTAAAAAGAACATTTTTAATGACAGACGAAGTAGTACTGATGATTTTATGAATAAGAATACCTAAAACTCACTAATACCATGTGCACTTCTTTCTTCAGGGGTGCTGGATACCCATCATTGTGGCCATCAGCTACATGCAAGGAACCACTTGACGTCAGCAACGATTTCACATTCAAAGTGATTGATGGAATTCTTTCAGGTTATACACTATAAAAAAAATATCATTGTAGATTTAGACAAATTCTACAGTCAACTTTCTGAATTGTCAACTAGAACTCAACATCACCAGTAAAAAGAAAACATAAAACTGACATTGACAAATAACTGTGGTTGTGTTATCAGATTTCAGCAAGGTTTTTAAGTTCAAGTTTGTCCATTTGGGTGGTGACGAAGTCAACACAAGTAAGTTTGCAGGAATTTTCTACTTTGTATGGCTAACTTCTGTTGTGTATATCTATTAACTCTTTTTCGTTGTTTTAGGTTGCTGGACCACAACACCCCGCATAAAATCATGGTTTGTACTTTTTTTCTTTTGAATGGGCATGGTATGTATATGTACTTATCTAGGACAGAGAATAAATAAGTAAAATGTGATGATGCCAAAATCTTGTAAGAATATCCGCGACCAACAAAAAGTGCAGGTTCCATGTACATTTATCGACCATCTTCTTCATAATAAATAGATACACAGCTCTCATGCGTATTCTATAAAATAAATGATGATTTCAAAATGAAAACATGTGATACCTTCGTGTTTGTTGTCATCAGTACAAATTGCAACGTATACCAGTTATTTCATTTGATGAAAACTCCATTTCATGGTTTGCAGGCTCATTCAGCATGGTATGAATGAATCTGATGCCTACAGATATTTTGTACTGAAAGCTCAAAAGATAGCTATATCACACGGTTACGACATCATTAACTGGTACGGTGGTTAGAATTACTACTTCCTGCAGATTAAAATCATGCAGCTGTTAACAGTCTATCTTCCTTGTAGGGAAGAAACATTCAACAATTTTGGAGACAAATTAGATCGCAAAACCGTGGTACATAACTGGTATATCCACAAAGCCTTTGGGTGGCACCATCTGACATAATTATTTACTGATCCTTTGTTTCATAGAATAGAACAGATTCAGTGTAACCAAGTTTTTCCTTGTGGTTATAGGCTCGGAAGTGGAGTTGCAGAGAAAGTGGTTGCTGCAGGCTTGAGATGCATCGTAAGCAACCAAGATAAGTGGTACCTGGATCATTTGGATGCTACATGGGAGGGATTTTACATGAATGAACCACTGACGAATATCTACAACCCAGAACACCAGAAATTGGTTCTTGGTGGTGAAGTATGTGCGTGGGCTGAACACATAGATGCATCTGACATTCAGCAAACCATTTGGCCACGTGCTGCTGCAGCTGCAGGTAGTCTTCTAAACATATTTTGACCATCATAGTTAGCATTAAGATTTTAGAAGATCCAATCTCGTGCTAAATGCGGAGCACTGTAAAACTGGTGCGTGATGGATTATAGTTTTATGTCTCTGCATTAAGATGCTTATGCTCACAAATTCACCTTTCTATGTGAAGAACGGTTGTGGACGCCGATTGCAAAGGTTGCGAAGGACACAAGGTCAGTCACGCCAAGATTGGCACGCTTCAGGTGCTTGCTCAATCAAAGAGGGGTTGCTGCCGCACCGCTACAAGGTTATGGCCGATCAGCGCCATCAGAACCAGATTCCTGTTTAAGGCAGTAAGACAGCCATGGCAGATACATAAAATTCATATTGAATTTTTTCAAAAAAAAAATCCAGACATCCCTTTAACCGCTTCGAGCAATTAAGAAAAGCTGAGGGTCAATGTAAGGCACAAAGTCGTGCGGACCACCAGAATATTTCGACAATATTCTACTTTGACGCGGTAATTGTGTTCATTGTGATACTTTCTGACCCTGTTTTACTTGCGGTGTGCTATTATAAATCGCAGTCAGATCTTTTTTAAAAAAATAAACTCAACAGAGAGCACTTATAAAGTTTTAAATCTCGAATCAAATCTACTAAATGGCTGAATGTCTGGGGAATACCTCAATCGATAGAGAAGCTCACTTGGTAAATTATGTGCCTAATTGCCAGCATCATCGAAATGCCACCACAACTCCGATTACAACCACCAGCTGCGATCACGAACCCAGCATTCCTAATAACACCCGAAAAAATTAACAGCGACAAATTGCGCGGAGCGAAATCAAAGTACGGACGCCGCAGCGCGTGTGGGTGAAAGCGCGGTACCGCGTCGCGAGGGAAGCGGCAGCGGCGGCAGGGCAGCCCACCCGGTTACGCTCGAGGATGTGCGTCAGGTCGGGGAGGCGCCCCGCGTCCCCGCCGCCGAGAGTCGCAGAGGCGCCGGCCGGTAGGGACCTCGCCACTAGCAGCGCGCGGCGGCACTCGTCCGTCGCGTACTCGCGTGGCGAATGGATTCGAACCGGGCCGGGCCTAAGAGCGATTTGGTTCCTTTGGTTTATGTAGAGTTCACAAATCTCCACTGTGCAAGTACAACATTTTTTTCAAATGTATTTGCAAACTAAAATAAGAAAGTGTCAAACAGGAAAAAAAATCATTGACAATAATTTACAACGGGACAAAAATAAAAAAAGGATGTCTGAGCCCAGGTTCGAACTGGGGACCTTTAGTGTGTGAGACTAACGTGATAACCAACTACACCACCCAGACACTTTGCTACAATTAACTGATGCAAACATTTACCGTAATAAGCTTCCTGTCACATGGCTGCAACAGTATACTACGCCCTTGGCAGAGAATGTGGGGGCGCGGATCCGCTGACCATGCTCGTGACGCGTGGGGCCGGACTATGTGGGCCCATGTGTTAATGACCAGTAAAGTGAGCGGATCCTAGTCCGAGAATGTGGACTATATGCCAACATTGAATACTGCCTGCACAGCAGTATTCTTTGAAGACCCTCCGGCCTGCTCTCTCCTCACCTGTTTTTCATCTCCATGGATGGATGGCCCCCATTCAAGAATTATGTCGTCAACCCAGCCAGACCCTCCCCCTCACTGCAAAATGCCTTTCTCCCGCGGCCTCCGGCCGGTCCTAAGGCGTGCATGCATGCACACTTTGTCATAGCTTAACATTTCAAACGATGGCAGTGAATAGCTCTTGCCCCTTTGATCGCTATTGATTTTAGCTTTGTCTTGCAGCAGCGGCACCGCTGCCGATAGATATGTTGCACACACACACACCAATCATTGTACCGACACCAGCATATATGTTTCGTGACCGTGCAACGAGTTGTATATGCGTTGCAATATGCATTGCATACGAGCTCACATGCCAATACATGCAAAAACTTGTTTATTCTAATCTGGTTGCACCAAAGTGGTGCATGAATTGAACATGTGCTTGCTTTTCAGGTCAATTTTTCTTGGACATATAGATAACTACTCATGCATAACCCATTCTCATGTATTAATAATATCTAGTAAGTCAAATATGTATTTCAAGAGGAATTTATTAATAGATCAATAAGGAAGTGATAGATCATTTCATACAAATTTTAATGTAACTGTGAATTATGATTTATTTCATTTATTTGCCAAAGCTATATATGAAAAAACAAACCACATACATCTCAATTCCACAAACAATTAGGGATACATCTGATTTGAGTCAACTTACACATAATAGACATGTGGAGTACATATTGTTTCAAATCAACAGAAAGGAGTTACAAAATTAAAGTAGATCAATAATGCTATGTAAAGAACAATTTCTTTTGCATATGGATTTAGTAAGCATAAATTTCTCTTAGTAGGTATTTCTATAGTCTCTCTCATGCTCCTGAACTCATGGACCTGTATTTAAAAAATAAAACATTTAAATGAAATACTATATTAATAAATGTCAAATTAATAATTAGTTAGAACCTAAAAAAGAGATAGTATAACAATTTTCTCTACAACTACTGTTAATTTTCACAACAACATATACAAAGTAATGTACTTTTTCTATTAGAAATATACTATTAGTTTTCCGATTAGTGCAAAAAAATCATCAAAGTATATATAGTTTATTTTATTCACGAACATTTCTCAATCCAAATACAATAATTCTTTGATGCATGGGTAATAAAAATCTCCATGACCAAATATAATCAGACTTCAAATGCAAAGCTAGTATTTTATTAGTATGATAATTGATAATTTAGGGTACGTGGTGTAAATATTAAAATTGTCCTCATAGAGACGGATATGATTTGTAATTTTTTTTATTTGATCTATAAGTTTTCTAACTAGCCATTTTCGTATTTATAAGTATATATGTGAAGATTCAACTATTAAATTGGTATCAAAGAACAATCATTCAAACTTCACGCAATCAAATAATATCTCTATTAGCATGTATTCAATTTTCATCAAAATTTATATAAAATGAAAAATCATTTGGTCCATAGAAATTTATATGTGTCATAATGCTGGATTTGAACATTACTGAAATCTATTTAAACTACTCAACCTATATCATACGAACTTGCTCGTACTGCACAAAACAATAATAGGAGTTATTTGAGCAATGTGGTCTATATGACATTATAGAAATCACAATTATTTGTGAAGTACTAGATATAAAATCTTCAACTTGTAGGACACTGGAGTTGAACTACGACAAGTGTCCTACAAACAAAGATTTTAAATTTAGCATCATACAAGCGTTTTGTATTTTTTTTTTGTAGTGTTTGATAGACAAATTTACCCAAGCTATAGACTAGTGCATGGACGGTTCTAACTTACATAGTATTTTTTAACAATTATATGAAGTGTTAGCGCAATAACACTCAACATTTGTTTGCTATAATATTTTGAAGCAGCATGCATCTCTCACTAGTAAAAAAATGCCTCTCTCATACCCATATTTCAAACATGCAGGGAATACCACGTACAAAAAAAACTTGATCGGATCCTGCGTGAACCGGCCGGAAATTTACTACTAGCAGAGAACAAGAACAGTTCATATCTATATCTCGGAAGCATAGATGAAAACAAACCTATATGTTCAAGAAGAGAAGTGCCGAACCTGCCAAAGATCACATCTTCGTCCAAACTACTGCGCGGAGGTGGACTGCCCGTCCCGGCGGGCGGTGCCAGGCTTCAAGAACGGCGCGCCACTGGTCTGCCCGAGGCGGCCACTGTGCTCACCGCCCAAGGCCGACGAGGACCCGAATTCGTAGCTTCCTCCTCCGTTCACGCCGACAACTCTCGCCGTTGCGGCCTCCCCGTCGTAGCTTCTTGCCAGCATCTGAACAGTGGCGAAGTTGTCGTGCTGCATGAACCCGGCGCTGCCACCAATCGCCGCCGCCATGGACTGGTGGCCCGTGTTCATGATGTTCTGCGTGGAATCGGGCAACATGTTTCCGGCGAAACCCGTCAATGGTGCCGGCCCACCGCTGGATACCACGGCGGCGGCCGCCGCCGCCTGCAGGAGAAATGATCAGATGCATACTCATCAGAAAACATACATTGACTGTATTTTGTTTGTCTACGTACATTGGTTTGTGTACGTAGTATCGATCTCTGAAACCAACACACGTGTGTATAATATATACCACCTGCTGGTATTTCGACAGCTCGAAGCTGGCGTGGTCGAGCTCCTGCTGAAGCTGGCGGAGGCGGTGCTGGAGAATGGATATGACGCCGACGCATCCGTAGACGGGGTCCCGCAGGCGCATGTCGGCCTCGTATGCTAGCGAGTTGACGGCGTCCTCGCGCTGGCAGGGCTGGAGCTCGTTGAGGATCTTGGTCACGTTGCTGGCGCCGAAGACGCGGTGCACCTGCACGAACTTGTGCGGGTTGTCTGGCGGGAAGTAGGGCGCGAACACGCAGTCCGGCTGGCACTTGCGCCGCAGGAACTTGCACGCCGCGCACGGCGACCCCGCGCCGCCGCCGCCGCCAGAGGTCGGTGAGGTCACGGTAATCATGGAGCCCGTGGAGACCGACCGCAACAAATAAGACGCCGCCGACGACGAGGAGGAGGCCATCTCGATCTCGATCTCTCTGACTTGATCTGCTGCAAGAACAAGAAGATCTTAGGCTGGCGTGAGAGGGTTTCCCTTGTCTAACTAATTGTCTATGGCAAGTGAAATTAGTTAAGGAAACTTTTAGAGGAAATGAGATCGTATAATTGATCGGCCGTGCTAAATCAGAGCCGGACTGCCGAAATGGCTTTGGAATCAGAAGCCACTCTCGAATCAAGCGCTATCTGAAGCAGCAGCAACAGTGGGGAAATTTTTCTATGGCACCGGCCGGAGCCACAAATCGAACGCGTCGCTTCTCGCCGCTCACCAGTCACCAGACCAGATGCCGATCGCTTTTGGCGTCGAGTGCCGCTTGGGAGCCACCGAATGGCGTTATCATAGAGTAAGAAAGACCACCATGGCGGCTGTTCTCGCGTGTTGCTCGGCCATAGCGGTGGGCGATCAGGAGAGAGCTCTCTACCTTGAAGCCTCTCCACAGGGGATTGGAGAAGGCACGGACAGAAGAGAGAACAGGAAAGGAAGGCAACTGGATCCGGCGTGCGGCGTCCGGCCGGCGAGGGGGAAAATAAAAAGCGGCACCTTTACCGTTCGTTACCGTTGGGCTACTGATTGAATGGCCCAAGTTTTCTTCCGCGTCGCTGCTCCGCTTGAACCTCCTCCTCTCGCAGAGACTGAGTATGCTCTATCCCCTCCTCCTTCTCACTTCCACTCCAGTTCTAAACAGCCTCCTCCGATATTTTAGCTACAGACTTTTTTCAAAAACAACAATCCTCATCTCCTCCTCTCACCTGACGGATGAATCGGGTGTTTGTTTTGAGACAAGAATGGGTACGAAAACGACGGTCGTGCGGTGTGAGTTAAATGTTCAGGGGGATGTGTGTGTAACATTATGGATAAATGACAGTATTTTTTTAAGAAAAATGACATAAAGAATTAATTATGAAGTATCGTGAGAAGAGTGACCTAAATGAGTAGATATAATCATTGTTATTATGATAAATTAAGATGTGATGTTGTTATACCAAAATCGTCAATCTCTGTGTTGGTGAGTCCAAATTTTTAGTTTTTATTTTGTTTTATTAATTCATTTGATTTTTATTTTATTTTGTATTAGTGTTGATGCATGATAATTAATGTAGCTAGCTAGCAAAAGACATATCACTATATCTCAGCACCCTCCACACTGAATAATAACCAATGTAAAACATGATTATGCGATTTATTTCAACTCACAAAACTCAGTGGATTAGATGTGGATTTGCATGGTTCTTACACTTTCCATCCAAATTAATTGATTTCTTAAATGAATACTAGCTAGTAACAACAAAATGGTCATGGAGTCCACTTCTACTTTAAAGAAAATACTATATGTTTTGTGTGGTCTGTTTTCTGGATATGCAAAGTTTGGCTAATACAAAGTGTTATTGACCTTTATTTTTGTCTCTTTCTTTTTTAGCGCTCTCACACGTTCATCTCATCAACACTTTAAACACACTGAGCTAGAGAGAAGCTGAATATAGTAAGCCGCAACTAATCATTGGATGTCCAATATACTTGAATGAATTTCCTGTCCCCAACTGAATCGGTGCCTCGCCCGGCCCGCAGCTCGATCTGACGCGCGTGACGAGCTAGTCATCGTCGATCGCGTCCGTGCAGCCCGGCCGGTACGTGCTGGTGCTGCGGCTGCTGCTGTGTGTGTGTGTGTACGTACGTCACGCTTCTCTCCTCGGCAATTTTCACTTGGTGATTGATGGAGAGACCATTTTCAGAAATCAGTTTGATACCACACCAGCGCCGGTCTTTGACGCCCACACAAAATTTCCAATTTGCTGATGATTTGCATTTGCATCTTGCGCGGCTAGTTCGATTCTCTGCAGGCATCTTAATTTGTACGCCGGGGATCGAGCATATATATATATATATATATATATATATATATATATATATATTGAATTTGTTGGTCGGTTGGGCACACAGGCCAAGATGCAAGCGGGGCGGGTAGCGGACGGTCCGCAAGCCGCAAAGCACTATGACGGGTTTTGCGGGAACCCGCGATCCACAAACTTTAAAAGTTATAAGATTTGCGGACGTTCGCAGATAAATTCACGAAAAATATTAGACCTGTATATATATAAAATTATAATTCGACATATGAATATTATAGCTAGATATGCAAATACATACATGCTAATAATAATAAATATCCGTAAATTATTATGACTATGGTAATATACAAGACACATATCAAGTTAACGTATATTAGTCCATTCATAATAAATAGTATGTGACTAGATGCGGGTTATTACGGGCTTATGTGGTTTGTCCGTTCGGTCCGTGAGATTTAGCGGATTTATCCGTTTGATCCACGAGCTTAAAAACGGATTGATTATAGCGGATTTTGCGGGTTTCTTTGCGGGACGGTCTTGCGGATCGCGGAAAAAACCCGCCCCACTTGCATCCATACACACGGGATCCGTCACAGTTCTTTGGACGATGAGGATTTCGTTCACGCGTGAGTGAGAGGGAGCGGTAATGCGGAGAGAGGATCTGAACTCAGCTAGCTGATAAGTTGGTCCTCCAGCGTGTCGGACCCTCTCGTACGTACGTTGTCGTCGTCATCTCGTCGTGCACGCATGATGGTTTGTCAAGCACAAGCAGAGCATGTGTGGCCCCTGCGGTTCCATGTGTTGCTAATTTCGCTTTTTTCCTTTTTGATAAGTTAGTGAACCTTAACGTTCAGTTTGCTGTGAACCTTACCGTTCAGTTTGTTGGTCAGTTTTACATGCCTATATTTCAACATTACAATTACGCTGCATATGTAGCTGATACACGCACAGCTACCCAATGGCGTGGCCCGGGCGCTCTCAAGCCAACCATTAATGTGGTCCCTCTCCTCCCGAGCGGGACACCGGGCGGCCGGCCTGCCAGCCGAGAGATTAGATCAAAACCCACCCCGTCTCGGAAGCGTTTTTTCAGCGCAAGGCGTACGTGCAGTTGGTCGCGCGGCCGGCCGGCCGGCCGGCCGGCGTACGTACTAGCAGCGGAAGAACGGCGCTAGGGCAATAAATCGCCGCCGACCAATAGTCGTCCATACGCCGGCTCGGGCTTCCCCAAGAGTAGTAGTACCGGCACATGAAGCTTGTTGGTACAGCACCCATCCATGTCCATGCATACATTTTCCACGAAGACATAAATGTAGTTGTTGCAGGGTAGTATATGCACACGGCTAGTCACATGGCAGGGTCGTCGACAACGATCACCATCACTGATCGAGTTCTCCTTTAATTTTCAACCTCCAAGAAAGACCTTTGCTACCTCTACGAGACGAAATGCCCTCCATGTGTTCTCCTCAGGCAGGCAGCTTTAATTTTGTAGACTTGATATTTGTCAGACGACTGAGATATCAATGTGCGAAACATGTTGTTTGTCAACTATTAGAATAATTTGTAATTAAAGCTAGAATATTAAATGCTTAAATGAAATAATTTTTACTAGTTAAAGAAATAATTGTTCTATTCATTTATAGATTGTTCTAACTTCACAAACATAATATTTTATAATTAATATTAATTATTTTAAAAATATAATTGAGGGAATACAAAATCTCAGTCATCTGAAGAAGACACTCTTAATTTTAAGACATATAAGGTCATTATATATTGCGTTGTCCTTGAGACAACAAACTATTTTTTTGGAGGGAATTGAGACAACCAACTTGTCAGGCACCGGTGCTAATTAAAGATTCTCTTCCAGACTTTTTCTGTGTTTTCAACTCTCAAGTAAGGAAGGGGATTTCTTTTCCGTTTTTTTTTTTTCTGTATCCTGCGGTCAGAGCCTCAGAGGCCGCTGGGGGTGCCGCCGGAGGCAACAGAACCAACGCGCGGCGAGCGAGTTGAGTCACACGGAGAGATTCATTTCGTGCTCCGAAGCCGAACCGCGCAAATGATCCAATTAAGGCCCCGTTTTGGAGTCACAATCCAAATTCTAAAATCTTTGGATTTTTCTAGTTTCCAATAACCCATATTCTAGGATAGTAAAATCTCACCTGTTTGGAGGTAGGGATTCTGCTAATAGATATTTTCTTAAAATATCCTTGATTATCGCACATGTTAAACAAAATGGATGGTCATAACGTATGTCATACATATCCATCAAGAGAGTGCAGTACTAATATTTTTATAATCACCTAATATCTTTAAGAGTCATGATTTCAGTACAAATAAAGCACGGGTAAGATTATCCCGAAACTTATTCACGTCTTCATCTTCATTTCCAAAATGAGCATTATACCCACTTCCTTGAGCCGAGCAATTTGTTACCAATGATACATAGTTCTCATCACAGTCACACATATCAAAGTCCATATCAAGTATTGCACTTTCTCGAATGAAGTTGTGGAGGGCCATGCATGAAAGTATTATTTTGTTTTATTTTTGGATTGGATAACCAGGTAAGTCTAATAAAATCCGCCACTTCATTTTCAAAACACCAAATGACCTTTCAATAACATTACGAAGCGATGCGTGTACGAAATTGAATACCTCTTTTTTTCCACTCTGTTTCGGACCTTGTCAAAATTCTATTAAATGATACTTTGTCTCCTTATATGGTGCAAGATATCCTGGTCGGTTTGGATAGCCCGAGTCCACGAGATAAAACTTTCCTACATACAAACCATAAATACATGTTACTGAATTAACTTCAAACAAATTTGTGAACCTAAAATAAAGATGCATTGTACAGTCTCTACCTGGTGGAGGATGTGGGAACTTGTCACCATATTTACCGATAGCATAATTAAACACTCTCATATCGTGTACCGATCCCGGCCAACCCGCAACGACAAATGTGAATCTCATGTCGAAGTCGCATATAGCTAACACATTTTGAGTCAAATATCCATGACGGCCAATGTGTTGAAGCAGTTTTGACGATGGAACTACAACTGGTATATGTGTTCCATCGATAGCCCCAATGCAATTATCAAAATGTGGAGCAAAACAAGGATTCTGTAATTTAGGATGAACAATCTTAAATTTTAGATCCTTTGGTTTTATAATGTCCGCTGACATCTTGTACACACAATCTAGCACATGCTCAAACTTGTGACTAACGGTCTCCATTGATCGCTAAAAACGATTCTCTATTTGTCTAATGCACTGCGGTGCACCAATGATCCATAAAAACATGGCAAGTGTCTCTATGGAGCTCATCTGTTTTGTTGACTTCAATCTGTATGATGACACTAGAATAGTATGTAATCTATTAAAAAGTTATGGCCTCATCCTAAACATATTGAAGCAGGATGTTGGATTGCTTAACGTTCTCATGATCCAATCATAACTAGATATATCAGGTTTTCTTCTCTTTGATTTGTTCATAAAAGTAGCATCGTAACACATACCAAGTGTGGTTGTATAGTCCCAAATTCTTGCATGACATGCAGCTGATTCCGTTCAACCTCAAATGATTCATCCTCAGCATCACTCGATGAAGACTTTGTCTACAAAATGAAACACATGCGCATCATAAATCAAAATGTCCAAATATTCAGCAACAAGGCAACAAGTTCATTGCATTACATTATCTTAATAGAGTAACAAGTACATAAGTCGGCATTATATTAACCCAAAATAGTCAACTAGTGTAGCATTACTTTGACCTAAAAGTGCAGCATTACATTCACCTAAAAGACACAACTAGTGCAACATTACATTCACCCAAAAGTCAGTCACCTTACGCAGCAAAAGTTAATATGTACAAGGCCCTAACCCTGCTACTCTTGCCCTAGTTAGGTAGTTTTTATAACAACTTCATCGTTTTTTCCTACATCATGCAGGCTTTATAAACAAGTTCATAACTATTACTACAGTTCATGAACTTGCGCCACATTTGTAACCAAGCCCTTCTTCCCTCTTTAGTTTCTATGGTGAAAAAGATATCACGATTTTCAGCTTTCACAAACAGTTTACTAGCCACAAAATGCTCCACACTTCCTTCAGCAGCCCCACTCTCAACAGCCAACCACATGGCCTTATTGATGGACTCTGTCCTAAGTTCCCCCTGCATCATCACCTTCTGGGCTATGGTATAATTTGTTTGCATAGTTTCCAACAGTCCCTTCATAATCTTAACAATAGGGCTCTTTGATTTCTTCACAGGACTAGTTGTAGTGGTATAATAACTAGTCCCCCTCTTTAAGGGATTTTTCTCACGAGATGTCCCAACATCACTCATGGCTGCTTCATTCTCCTCCCTATCATCATATCCGCCACATTCATTACCCATGTTTTCTCCTGGGATACAAGAGGTTGATCCGTCAACTACAACTTGATGAAACATCATTTCTAGTTGTTCCAAGCACTCGGGTGGGCCATTTTTTAGCTTCTTTAATTCAGAATTGCCCTGCCAAAAATAACATAAGAAGTTAATTAATGCATACAAAAAAGGAAAAAACATGGAAGTGACACCGGTTGCAGGCAAATTAAATTCGTACCTTAGTATGTTGCTCCCACCACTCATCATCTGCATCCACTGCACCATTTGCCCAGCCAAGACCCATGTGTGTTTTCAAAGAACACCAAAAGTAATAAAGCCTTCTAAGTGCTTGCAGTCTGTTTTTTATCTGTACTCGAGAGTGCCTCAACCCGGTTCGATTGTAGTACTTCTCAGCAATGTTCTTATACGCTCGGAATGTGAATGACCATTATTCCTATTTCCAGCATTGATTTCCTCGACACATATGTCACATAAAACACTTGTATTTGCTGATATGTCACATAAAACACTTGTATTTGCTGGATTCCAGTTAGCCTTGTCATCTTGGCCCGCCTTCTATTGTAGTATTCATGACAAAACATATCGAATCTTGTACATTTACCATTAACAGTTATAAAAGTGGAGCATTATGCCAAGAATTCACAGAAACAAAAGGCACAACACCTGCCTTTGGTCTTCAAGCAATAGTGCAACGTGTACAAGAAGAAAAATATGACATGACATTTTAAAAAGTAGGGCAAACACAAAAGTTCAGGTTTCCATATCAATAAATTCTGATTTAATAATAACTAGAGCATTATGCAAATGATTAAGTAAAACAAAAGAAGCAAATGATTGCTCACCGATGCATCATCTAGAAAACCTTCTTCTTCTTCTTCTTCATGCCCAAGTGCATCATTGTTAAGCCAATTGTCCACACTTGGTCCTGTGCCGACACTGCCAAGAGGAGAGCCTTCGGCCAAACCAGAAGGGCCAGCATGGAGTGCTCGGGAAACACGAGCATTAGTCGCACATCCCCTAGTATTGGTGTTAGGCGGATGAAGGGTTGCAGAACCTCCTCACGCAACAGCTGCAGACGTCCGTGGCACATGCCAAGGTGATGCAGCCGTGCCAGGAGGCTGGCCCCTCGACCCAGTCTGAGCAGCCGCGCTGGCCCGACCAACCTTGGTGGTCGACTCCGTCCCTCCGCGCGCCGACCGGCACGGCCCTCCGGCTCGGCGATTGTTGGGGCGGATGAAGAACGAAGGATGTCGGTGTAGGACTCCAAGTTGGGAAAGCTGGACTCCTACGTGTTCAGGTCAAGGCCTTTCAATCCATGGTGGGGTGTATGGCTAATCGCGCGGAAAGAAGGAGTTTCATCGGCGAAGAAGTTCCAACCGACAATGTTGTCCTTAGGCGCATCGATTTCTCCATGAGTGTCAAAATCCATCCGGGATTCGGATGAGAGGATCGGTGCAGGGAGGAGCGGCATGGAGGATCGGCAGCATGGGGTGGCGATGGAGCTAGTTTTGTCCGCAGGTGAGCTTCTGGCCTAGCTTTTGATGTCGACGAGTGTGAAGAGATAAGGAGTGTACATTTAGTATCCTCAAATATTTGGATATATGTAGGTTACGGGATTACACGATCTGTAGCTCAGAGTTTCTTCTACAGGATTCTAGAAACTCACCCGTTTGGCTGCCTGTTGGAATTTTTTTTATCCTCGTCCAAGGTCCAGACGTGATTCAAACGGGGCCTAAAGTTGATCTCCATCTCCCCTGAAAAAAAAAAAGTTGATCTCGATCTAACTAGTACTCTACCTACTTGCTCTTCCTGTAGAACGTACGTACAGAGAGGGAGAATCTGTGCCCTCCGTAGGGTGCACCGCCACATTATTATTAGCACGGACTACTCTACTGGGTGTCTACTGTATATATACGGCACAATTCCAGTTCTCGGAAGAAGGCTGCGTCTTCGTGTGCTTTTATGCTGCTCGTGCATATGCGCCTCGTCTCTCGTCCAAGGTTTATCTTACTGTTTTATGCGCGGAAATCGCCCGATGGCGCTCGGCACACGAGCGGTTACCGTGGTAACCGCAGTAATCGCTCAAAAAATCATTTAAACTACAAATTTTAAATTTTTAAATCCGTTTTGAATCAAAATCGTGGTTTTCGAACGAAAATCACTCGGTTTTCAGCAAAAACCGTTCGGTTTGAATGAGAACCGCGGTAATCGTTTCCGAAGTTTTAAATTTTAATAACTAAATTTTGAATCAGAAACCGTAGTTTTCGGTGGTAACCGCTCGGTTTACGCGATAAACCTTCCGGTTTAACAGAAAATCGTGATTTTAACTAAAAACCACACTAAATTAGTTTTTTTAAACTTCTTCCTCCATCATAATTTCTCATTTTTCATCTATTTTTTACATAATTTTTTATAATTTTTTCAAATTTTTTAAAATTTATTAAATTTAAATTCGAAAAACTGCTAACCATAAAAACCGAATCAGAGCGTTTGAACGAAACCGAGCGGTTTGGAGCGGTTTTGTGAACCCTGCTCTCGTCCCGATCCGGTCGCCGTCTCTCTGGTCAGTTCGAGAGAGTCAAGTCAATGCCGCAATGATAAGAGAGCGGAGATCGTGTCGTGCACACGTTCTACCGTAGGATCGATTATACTACCAAGTCTACAGTGAGAGGGATAGAGAGAGTGCGCGGGCGCTCTGCGACTGCGATGCTACCGCCCATACTCCTCCCGGCCCATGTGTTCTTGGGAACGCTGAATATTCATAACACTGCAGCAAACCAACCCAAGTCCTGTTTTTCTGCCGAGAGACCACAGAATGAACAAGAGAATGAATGCCCACATCGATCACTGTTCATCTCAGTGCATGTCAGCATGGTCAGGGGAGAGGACATCGTGCCGTCTCATCACACACACACATATACTAGGCGCCACACAGTACTACTAACATGTACTACCCGCTGTGTCCTCTTCCGGCCATGGAGAATCTGTGTCGATCCACTGCTGCTCTGTCATTCAGTTCTGCTACTAAAAGCTTTTCCCCGGTTAAATTTCCAAAGGACCGGCGATCGACGGTTTTTTCTGAACACACATTGACCACCTCCCTCTTGTTTCATACTGTGCCGTAAGATGCTACTATGAGTGAACCCACATCACGCGAGTAACGAAAACTGATTACACGTATTAGTGCCACCATATGAATCACACATGTAGTATATAAAATCAGAACGTAATAATAAGTTTGTTCAACTCGTGCACTTGATGAGCCGCGACTGTGTAAAACTTTCTCGTTATAATAATAATGATCATTTCGCAAAAAAAAATAAAATAATAATGATCAACGACGAACACGTCGATTGATGCTACTTACGGGCCAGCAGCGCACGGCACCCACCTCGCACTACTGCACACATCTCCGGTCCAACAAGTGTACTTCCCGTGCCATCGCCATCCGAGGGCGGGCCTCGGCCCGCGGCGCGGCCCACACGTTGCTCAGTGCCCTCGACCGTGCAACACGACGCCATTGATGTCGATACGTGATGTCGCGTCATGTTCATTTCTTCCCCTTTTCCTCCTGATGATAAATAACAACAGGCGGATTACCCTGGAGCTGTTTTTTTTTTTTGGAACCTAGATCACCCTGAAGCTGAGTTAGTATGATGCTATCTATAGTGTCCGTGAACCGCTGGTAAGTTTGGTTACTAGGACCATCGAAGCTACACGCTGACTACCAGTTTCATCCAATCATCCTGCATGGGAACGGAACGGGCGTCAAGGCGAGCGGGCGGTCGGCTGGACGGGTCCGAGAGCGAGGGACCGTCGATCCCTGCGGCCTGCGGGCACCGTCAGCGCGTGATGGTGAGAGTCCCAGACTGTGGATTCGCCATTTCGGGTGCACTACGGCCCATGCGAATGTTGTTGCCTGCACGACATTAACTATGACCAACAATCATTTTTTCGCTAAAAAACAATCATTTTTTCGCTCAAAAAAGGGAATTGTATTAATGTTGTGTCGTCTCATAACATATCGGCCACAGTACTTTTAGCTGGTACGGATACTACTCCTTGTTGCTTTTATTGGACATGTACCCGTTGTCCTTTTTGGCCATGGATCCTACCTTCAAAATCGTGATTCAAGTCACGACTGACGACTGCAGTGTGCAGTGAGATCTGAGATGATCACTCAAGCCACCCACGGCAGACGACAGGGCCGTGTGCTCCTGTAGTACTGTTTATGACACGTACAGTACGTACCACCGGAACGGACGAAAAATAATGCAATGATAGCCTCGGTGAATCGGGGTTGTTTGGATCCGGAGCAAAATATTGAAATGCTAAATAGAAGTACTAAATATTAATTATTTATAAAACTAATTACATAAAAATATAGTAATTAATAAGATAAATTTTTTAAATCTAATTAATTCATAATTAGCATATAGTTACTGTAGCACAACATTATCAAATCATAAATTACTTAGGTTTAAAAAATTTGTCTCGTCCATTAGCCTCGATTTATTAAATTAGTTTCATAAATAATCAATATTTAATATTTTTAATTAATTTAATGTGACAGGGTTAAAAATTTAGCCCTGGAACCAAACAGGACCGAAGAAGCAAGCACGAATGCTCAATCGAGATTGATCAAGGTTGCGGGCCAGCACGGTGCTCAGCACACCGCGCTTCGCAGATCGCAACATCGCATCACCATCGGAGGCGTCGTTGGCCCATGGCCAGCATGCCTGCCTACTAGGCACGCTCGTCAGACTGGCGAGAGCCGAGAGCATAGATGGCAACGGCTAAAATACCCATGGATCCTGCAAGCTAAAATCAATACCCAGATTCATACTCAATACCCGCCACGGGCACACAGTCCTATCCGTACCCGATACCCGCGGATATTTGATGCCCGTAGGCATAACCGCCTGGCCGTCGCCGACGGTCAGATCTACGCGGGTAAGGTGCACGCGAAGTCAGCGCCGCCGAGCGGGGGAGGAAGAGGCTGAGGCGGCACCGGCACTCGTGGAGGACTACGCCAGCGCGCGGGCGAGGATGAGGTAGAGGTTGTGCCACCATGTGAGGAGGAGGTCGCGGCTCGGTAGCAAGCACGTAGAGGAGGAGGCGGCGCGGCATCGACACTTGGGAAGGAGGCGACGGCTCGACGTAGGAGGAGGTGGCGGCGCGCCGTCCTGCCAGCTGCGGCGCAGCATCAACGTGTAGTGGAGGCGGCGGCTGGCTTTTGGTGGCTGGATGAAGGAGATGAATTGAGAAAGTAAACTCTAGTAAATGGAGACTAAGAATATATATATTTACAGTGTTAAAGGCCCACTTATCAGAGTTTCTAACGGGTATTTGATATTCCGAATAACTGATATGGATCTCACTTTTTGACGTCCGTTATTCATAAACTCATTAAATATTAAATGAGATTCGTACCTGTACCCATAGGTACTAAGTGGTGTCCGAATTCATGCCCAACGGGTCTTTTGGCCGCGGAAACGCGGATAAAACGTGCCCATTGCCATAGCCGAGAGGCTACGTATGCATCAGGAGCAGCCGCTTTTTTTTCTTTTTTTACACAAAAGCAGTAGCCGCATTAGTACCGTATCGAAAGTATAGACAAAAGTGGACGAGCTTATAGGGCAGCGCAGAAGGTCATCAGCTACTTGCCACAGGATGAAGTGAGCGGGCCTTAACAAGCCCTGGAAAGTCCCCGGGCTCTTTGCGCAGTGATGCGTCCACGGAAACGTGGTCCGGCCCACGAGCTGGCTCTCCCTGCTTCGGTAGGGGGCTGAGACTAGTTGTGGAGCCCAATTTCAGGGAGCCGGCTCTGGGCCTTATTAGCCGAATGGTCACAGTCATTCACTTGGGTCATTATTCTGACTTAACAGAACGGGGCTTACACTCCTGTGGCTAAACTTTTTTTTTGGTTTTCCTGCAAATTACTCCCTCAGTTTTTTTTATCTTTGTTGACTTTAATTAATAATTTTAATTATTCATCTTATTAAAAAAATAAAAATATCAAATATTTTGTAAAAATTTAATTTAATAATAAATATCTTTTAATCTGAATTTTTAATTTTACATATTTAAACGAATTTTTTGAATAAGATAAACGGTCAAAGTCAACAACGAGAATTAAAAAAGAACGGAGGAAGTAGTTATTTTCTTCCCTCTTATGCGTATAAATTAGTCAATCTAGATTAGAAGCAATGTGTTTCCTCCCATAAATGTGTAATTGCTTGCTCAGATGATTGGAAATTTATTCATCTCTAATTGCTCATCAACTTAACAAATTGTAGCAACATGAAAAAGTGGAATTAGGAGTCACTGTTTGAGAAGTTAATTTACGGAACTGTTTAAGACATATTTTGTTAAAGTATATTTTAAATATTGGGATTGAACATTAGTTTAAGTACCTCTTTGAGATGCTTTTATCAAGCCGAAGATCCAAATCTGCTTACTACTCTCTTCATTTTTAAACTGTTCTTATCCTTGATTTTAACCATCAAATTTGACAATTCATCTTATTTCAAAAATATGAGAAATATCATATGTTCTGATATAATTTGATTTATCGTGAAAGGTTCTTCAAATATTTTAAATTATTAAATTAATTTTTTTAAATATGATAATTAATTAAAATTATTAGTCAAAGTAAAACACGATAATAATTTAAAACAGAGAGAGCAGTTATAACCTTCTTATTTCATGAATTTATTAATTTTTTGAGATGTTACAGCAAATTTATGGAATTTTATTAGTAGTCTAGCCAGGCCAAGCCCAAGCCGTAAAAATCTCTGAAAATTAAAAGTTAGTAAAACCCACAACTGAAAATTCCCAAACCCTGGCTTCCTGGTTGTGTGTACGTGTGATTGTATACCCCATCAATTCCGGCGAGGCCGCCATGCTCGCCGCCGCCCGCTCCCTGCGCCGCCTCTCCTCCTCCAGCTCTTCTATCCGGTCCTTCCGTCGCGCCCTCCCCCGCCCTCCCCCGTCCCCGCCTTCAGCTCCGCATCCCCTCCAGCCGCTCCGGACCCTGACCCGCGTCGTCCTTCCTCACCACGCTGCCGGGCCCGGCGTATTCAGCGCGCCTTTCTCCACCTCCGCCCGGTCCCGGCTCAGAGAATGCCGCGTGAAGGGGACCCCGGAGATACCTGATGCGTCGGAGGGGGAGGAGGACGTGGTGGAAGCGCTGGTGCAGCATGACACGGACGCGTACGCGGCCGTGGAGCTGGCGCTCGACTCCGTGGTAAAGGTGTTCACCGTGTCCAGCAGCCCCAATTACTTCCTTCCATGGCAGAACAAGGCGCAACGGGAGAGCATGGGTTCCGGTAAGCCAGCGATCTTAAACATTCCAACCGTAGCAGTGTGTTGCTGTCGGTCGGTCGCTTGGAGATCTGCTTCTGTCCAAAGTATCAAGGTGCAGTAGGCAATGCGCATGAATTTGTTGGAGTGGTTGAATATGATTAAATTGGCGCAACGTCGCCTATCTCTCTCTGTTTTTTTTTTTTTTTGAAGTTTACATAATTTTTAGGCCCTCCTTGGAATGCCGGATTCTCAAAATGCAAGAGCAAGAAAAACACAGTATTAGAGTGTACTATTATTTTTAATCCTGTAAGGATTCAAATACAGGATTTGTATAAGGATGTTGTTCGGATATGGCACAGGAGAAACGTAGGAAAAATTTGGTGGGAAGACTTATATTAGAAGTGAAAATGATAGGGAGATAGACACATTGTGCATTGGAGTTTTGAAGGAAGTTTAAACATGATGTTGGACCTCATGTTTAGAATCCTCCGCAAAGTGGAGTGTGAATACTATGGAATTTATCCCATGCAATCCTATGTTCCAAAGGGCTTGGTAGGAATAAATCCTACAGAACCAAATCCTCAAAAATTTCTCCAAAAATTTGGTCCATTCCATGTAAATATTTTGAATCTATGTTACAAAAAGATACAGTGTAAGTTGCTGGTTTCCACCTGGCAGGGAAATAACTTGCACAAAAAATTGGTTCTTGGTTCTAGAATAATTCCTGTTGCGGTATTTAGTATGCCATACTAGAGGTATATTGTCCTAGTTATATGACTTTGATGTTCAGATGATGAAAAGGCCAGATTGGCCGGTCACTATGGCCTCCATGATGACAATGATTCAAAATGCACTGAAAGTGTTATTCTTTATTGTTTCACCTCCTAATGATGGGTCTCTGGTGTAGGATTTGTAATTTCCGGAAGGAGAATCGTGACAAATGCTCATGTGGTAGCTGATCACACGTTTGTCCTTGTAAGAAAGCATGGGTCACCTACTAAGTATAAAGCAGAAGTCCAGGCTGTTGGTCACGAATGTGACTTGGCTCTCTTGACTGTTGACAGTGAGGAGTTTTGGGATGGAATGAACAGTTTGGAGCTTGGAGACATTCCTTTTTTGCAAGAAGGCGTTGCGGTGGTTGGCTACCCTCAAGGTATGGGTCTGAACATCGAATTGAAGTGCTTGAAGGTCTATATATTCTTTGCACTGTTTTATATCTGAACATTGAACTACATTTCATGCACCAACTGTGGTAAAGGTAAGTTGTGCACACAACATAACATGCATCTGTTTTGAATGCACAGTCCAAACATGGTAATACTGTTTCAATGAGTGAACATGATCGAGTTGATTCCATCTGCTGATAAATTGTAGTCAATACATGATGTTGGAAAAGGGTGTGCAAAGCTATATATGGTAACACCGACACCACATTAAAATACACATATAAAATTGTTACACTATTAGCTGTTATTAATCATAAGAATATGTTGGCTGCTGTTAATCATTAGAACATTAGCAATAAGTGGCCTCAGATGTTTTTTCCTTAGTAAAGCGTACTTTGTAGCCTCTTGTGACATCTTGCATGTAAAAACATATGACAACAGAATCTGTCCTCTGTCACAAAAATTTCCTCCTATTCTGTACAGCTCATCTGACTTCAGTGCTATTTTGCTAGTATGAATCGCTAGACAAGGGATTTTTGCTATAGCATTTCAGAAAGAAAAGAATGTGAAACAATATATGATTCTGAACTTCTTATGGCCTCAGGTGGAGACAACATCTCCGTTACCAAGGGGGTTGTCTCTAGAGTTGAACCGACACAATATGCCCATGGTGCTAGTCAGCTCATGGCGATACAGATAGATGCAGCAATCAATCCAGGCAACAGCGGCGGGCCTGCCATTATGGGTGATAAAGTAGCTGGAGTGGCTTTCCAGAATTTATCCGGGGCGGAAAATATTGGGTGAGTCATTTGCTACTTTTCTCTATATACTCTTGCACCAATTGAATCCCTTGTCTGACCCTTTCCTTTCTTGCAGTTATATCATACCAGTGCCCATAATTAAGCGTTTCATTTCTGGAGTAGAAGAGAGTGGTAAATATTCCGGGTTTTGCACTCTTGGAATATCTTGCCAGGCCACAGAAAACATTCAATTGAGAGAATGCTTTGGCATGCGGCCTGAAATGACTGGAGTGTTAGTTAGTAGAATAAATCCTTTATCTGATGCTTACGGAATTTTGAAGAAAGATGACATCCTTCTTGAATTTGATGGTGTGCCTATAGCAAATGATGGAACAGGTGTGCTTAAAAGTTTCCATATGTGCAGTTCTTTAATATAAATTAACAATTAGGTTGTGTTGCATATTTTTTTTTTTTGACCTTCATTCTTTTCTTGCACTGCCTCAGTATTTGTTATACTGTCTGCATTCTGTAGTACCATCGCTAGCCTACCCCAACTTGTTTGGGACTAAAAGGCTTGTTTGTTGTCTGCATCCTGTAGTACAAAATTATTACATTTTCACACCCTGATGCATGTTTCTGCTTCAGTATCCACAACTGAATATTGTAAATTTTTCTTACAGTTCCATTTCGGAATAGAGAGAGGATCACCTTTGACCATCTGGTATCTATGAAGAAGCCTGAAGAAACAGCTGTCCTCAAAGTGCTTAGAGATGGTAAAGAGCAAGAATTAAGTGTCACACTTAGACCTGTGAGTCCTCACAATATAATTACATCTGAATTATTGATCTGTACCTTTGGTAACCTGGCGGCAATTGTTTGGTTGCATGATTACGAAACATAATAGTTATGTTCTTGCTGCTTCTATTTTGCACCTTGACCAAGTTGATCCTGTACTATCCTACATAAGCAACGTCCCTGCCCAACACCTATTATAAGTTCCAGAATTTACTCATAAAACACCGTAAATTTGCAACTCATTGAATTACCTACCCATCATATTACCCAACAAGCCTATCTTGGACTATTGTTCAACTATTTCAGTGTTTAGAAAGTTTGATCTGAAGTCTGAACAGACATGAAACCATTACTTTTACACAACTCTCCAATTCTATTTGTTGCACCCATCTTTCTATTCTTCTCTACTTATGCTAGATTCTAGAGCTTTTTGTATGTACCTTTAAAGTTTGAATTGATCTTATGTGTAACCGCATTTTTTCTTATGCAGTTGCAACCCTTAGTCCCAGTTCATCAATTTGATAAACTACCCAGCTATTACATATTTGCTGGATTTGTGTTTATCCCACTGACCCAGCCTTATCTCCATGAATTTGGAGAAGACTGGTATAACAGCTCGCCACGCCGACTGTGTGAACGGGCACTAAGAGAGCTTCCAAAGAAGCCTGGGGAACAACTAGTTATTCTATCTCAGGTACTATTCCATTAATTCACTACCCACTAGCACCTTAGTCCTTATGTTTCTGTTGACCATTTCAATGTTGTTTGTTAAACAAATATTTTGCATCATACCTTTCCCAATAACTTGAAAACAATTGTACTGACTATTTGTGTTTCAGATTCTCATGGATGATATCAATGTTGGGTATGAAAGGCTAGCTGAACTGCAGGTATGTTGATATCCCCTGGTACCTAGTTTTCAACAACACACGCAGCAGACATGAATTTCTGCAGCATAGTACTCCAAATATGAACATGTAGTACCCTGAGCTGATCAAGCTGGGTAACTGTCACATGATCAGGTAAGGAAGGTGAATGGTGTAGAGGTTGAAAACTTGAAGCACCTGTGCAGCCTCGTGGAAAGCTGCACAGAAGAAAGTTTGAGATTCGATTTGGACGATGAGAGGGTCATTGTCCTCAAGTACCAGAACGCAAGGCTTGCCACGTCTCGTGTCCTCAAGCGACACAGGATACCATCAGCCATGTCGAGTGACCTTGTTGAAGAGCAAGCGGCTAATGGTGAGATGGAGGCATCGGTTTGCACAAGCTAACACTGGCTTCTTTTGCAGACCTAGTTTTTCCAGTTACCAGTGGAAGCACAGATCTGAGCACTTTCCATTTTTGTGGGGCAGATGCTGATGCGTCTGCATAGGACATACCAGGCGTTGTATAATGTATGCGGTCACTCCTTTCTCGGCCGATTCATGTTGGCGCTGGGTCGTCAGCAAATAAGATGAACGGGAGCCCGACGTTTTCAAGCCTGTGTAACATTATTTATGATTCTTTCTCCCAGTGTTAGATCTAGGCAAAAAGTGCTGAATCACATAGCATAGCATATGGAAAATGTGTTGCAGCTCGATGTTTCTTTTACATGTACACATTACACATAATCTTGAATCTTAATAAGTTTCAATGTTGAACAAAAAAAGAATACTCGTTGCATGAGAGCCTATCTGGTGAAAGCTGTCTGAAAGTTAAAAACTTGATAACTCTATAAAAAAAACATAACTGGTTTCAAGAAATTATCAAAATTCACCATTTTAAATTTGCACATACAACATGGAGGTATACAAAATTTCAACCTCAAACCCCATACCATTTGCAAGATAAAAAGTAACAAAGATGCATTAAGGACAAAAGATTGTCTATATTATATCCTGCAATATAATTTTGTATAATATTTATCATTTTTTATCTGACAACGGTATAGATTTTAAGGTTGAAACTTTGTACCTTGGTGCAGCTTTGAATTCTGGATTGTCAATCTTTTAGATTTTTTTAAAAAAACTTCGAAGTGCACTCCTAGTCGTGGTTGGGAAATCTAAGCTTCTGAGACACTGGCCAATATTCGGCCTTGACGAACATCACTCGTCTGTGTGGGCTTCAATAGTTAGGACCAGCCCGCTCGTTTGTCCCGTACTTCCGTTCCCGTCCCCGCTGACGATGAACAGCTATCTCCTGCTTATTTTCCCCCTAGCTTCAGCTGTGCGTGCGCGGCGGGAACAAATATCTCTCCCCAACCTCGAACTGGAGGCAGGAGTGGATTAGGCGCGCAAAGCTCAGCAAGAATCGCTCAAGCATTCCACTCCGATTCCACGCCCTAATTATTGCGGCGGCATCACCCTCCCTCGCACGAGCACATAGAGTATCCAGGCATACGCACTGTTCGCTGTGGTTCGATGGCGCTGCGCGGCTACCTGGTTGCGACCTGTTCGGCTTTTTGCCTCCGAGGAGAGGAGCACCATGACCCGCGCTGTGCGAGCACCATCACGCGTGGCGCGAGCCTCAACGGTTTGCGTTCTTGCCCGCCCTTCTCACGGGTGCCGCGCCGGAGGCTCGTGCTCGCCGGGCTGGCGCGCGCGCAGCCGAACGAGTCCAAGGCCGTACAGCTTGTGCTGGGCGGCCGGGCGCCCGGGGACTACGACTCGGATTCCGAGTCCAGCGACGACGAGGAGGAAGAGGCGTGCATGACGGACGCGGAGCGGCGGACGCTGCGGCGGAAGATACGGGAGATGATGGACCGGGTCCCGGAGACGGCGGAGCTGACGGACCCTGAGGAGCGGAAGGCCAAGATGCGGGAACTGATGACCAAGTACGAGCTGGTGGTCGAGGAAGAGGACCCCAACTGGCCCGAGGACAACGAGGACGGGATGGGGTTCAGCCTCGGCCAGTTCTTCGACAACATTACCATTAAGGCTGAGAAGAAGGATGACGATGAGGACGACGAGGTGGACGAACACAAGGAGATCGTTTGGGAGGATGACAACTACATCAAGCCGATCAGGGATGTCAAGACCAAGGATTGGGATGCATCCGTGTTCACGGACTTTGGCCCGATGATTGTGCTTGTTCATAACAGATATAAGAGGTCTACGGAATTCCTCAATTCCTACCACATTTCAGCTTAATTTTTTTTGATATATGCTGAGCCTTTATGATTCCGGTAATTTTTGCATGGTATATATTCGTAGTAGCTATTCTTGGTCCAAGTATAGTTCTGGCTGGAGAATTGAGCAATAACTCATGAACCCTATACCATCCAATTTTTGTGTTGATAAATTTTGAATGCTTGTTATTGCAGGCCTATGGAGAATGAGATGGCAAGGGATGAGCTAGTAAAGGCGATCGAGATGTTCTGGGAACACAATTTGCCGTCACCAAGGGTACAGAGTCTGTTGTTACTACATTCTTTTAGTGATTCCTAGTAGCTGATCCTTCAGAGGAGATCCCATGTTCTTACTCTTTAGTCTTTAATGAAACATCTGCAGTGTGTGGCAGTAGATGCCTGTGCAGAACCCGATCTTGCGGAAGCACTGAAGGTTTCTGGGTTCCCAGAGATACTCTTCACCAATGCTGGGAGGGTAATACACCGTGACAGAGGTTAGAATGAATTACTATAAAGATGTGACCTACCAATTTAGCTTGAGTTCAGTCTGTTTCGTTGTGAACTTTCCTCATTTCCAGACCTTAAATCCCCCTTGCCAGTTGTTCGGTCAGCGGAGGAATGGTCGAGGATGATGGCGTTCTTCTACTACAAAGCAGCAAGGCCGCCATTCTTGAGTGAGACAGATGGGCAGGGTCAAGAAAAGGTCCCTTTGATGTCATGAGGACAACGTGGAGGCTTAGCCTTGTAGTAGCAGTAGTCTAGTATTTTGCATCAATGTACATTGTTGGAACCTGACAAATGCATCAGATTATGCTGTTAAAGTATAGAATTAATTTTTAGCTGTTACTAAAGATCCGCACTATGCAGCTTATCTGTTACTGATTCTGGTAGTATTTGTAATGCGATCTTCTGAACTTTTGTCACTATGACAAACTTAATACAGTAATAGGGAGGTGTAAGCCATAGTTGTGGAAATTTATATGGATAATTTGAAGTATTCCACATAAATATTCAAATGGTGGATGCCAAATATAATTCCATCTGAATAGTAGTTTCTAGTGTGCATCATCTGTAACAATATATGCAACTAGGGATGCAAGTTTAAATTTTGTGGCCAACAGGTCGGCCCAAAACTCTTCACCACTTGGTGCTGTCCTCAGACGCCCTCCAAGATAAGGTGTGAGAGGTGAGGACTGAGGATGCTTGTAGAGGGAGGAACAGCTAAACGGAATAACCATGCTAACTCAACTTCAAAACAGTGAATTTGCCTGTGCGTGGTTGGGGTGTCACTCGCCTGGCCTGGACTCGCCTCTGTAGGAGATAATCTGTATATTGTAATTAATTTACTATTATTTTCTTTCCAAAAAAAGAATTTATACTGTTATTTTGCAATATGCGATCTGCGCGGATAATCATCGGTAAAGAACCTTTTATCTGAAATTGAAATCCGAATCTTATAGAACATTAAAATTAGAACCGTACTGATCGGCAACATAATTGTCAATGTGATATTACCTTAGTGTTTTAATTGTCAACATTTGCTAGCTCAAATTTCAACTTCAACAGTTAAAATCGGAAGGTACTACAATTTAAATCCATTTTTATACAACCGTCGTCAATATTTGGTTCCTCGCTCGAACTGGCCTTTCATTCGCTTATCTTTTTTTCGCCCGTGCAAGGCAGGCGGCGACAATCTTTCTTCGGACCCGGCTCTTGCGCCGTAACTGCTTCGTCGTGTGCTCCCGCCGGTTTAGACGCTCGGCAACGCTTCCTAGGTCTCGTCAATCCGGGGGCGTGAGCGAGCGACCTGCCATGGATTCGGCTCGGACGAGAAGGCTCCCCCTCAAAATCCGCCGTCCGGATTGGAAAACGGAGGTGAGTTGACACCCTCCCAGCTCATATCACCGGTGGATCTTGCCTGCCGAGCGCTGGGTATTTTGAGGCATGATGCTACTGTTGGATTGTAAGGGTAAGGCGGCGGTTGGGGCAACGCCGCCCCGCACGGCGCACCAGGTGTTCGTTTGATTGCTGGAGCGCAGCGGCGCGCTAAAAAATTGCTGGCTCGACTGCTACATGTTTCTTGATGTAGTTGAGTTGTGCTATCTCTATCTTAGGGATCATGACCTTCTGAACAGAAGATTTATTTTTGAGGATATAGCAGCGCTGATTGAATGCATTGATATCGATTATTTATCTTGCAAAAATACTCATTTATAACTGCAATGGTTGGATAACACCTGTTGTGCCATCGACAGCTCAGGACGAATTGCCTGAAAAGAGTTAGAAATGACAGAATCAACTTGCTTTGGAAGTTCAGGGCGCATGAACCACTGCCTACCAATGACATGGTAATAAAAATGCTCCAGGATTCATTTTATAAGATTTGGTGTGAGGCAGTTTTTTTGCATCATACAAATTTTGGCTACAATATATGCTTCTATACACATTGTGTATACTTTTCTAGGCTGCGACTAATAAGAGACTGAGGATGAATTAATTCCCATAGATCATATTGTTCGTGAATGCTAATGATGTGCTCCATCCTGCGTGCCGCAACTTATTAAATAGCTGAAATTAGCATTCACAAATTGTAGTAATTTTCTTACTATCTAGTCTCCATTCTTATATGAAGAGGTGTATGGATTCTAGGTCTACTAGTTCAAAACATTTTAGTTTGCAAAAGACAATATGATGGACACCGGAGTTATGCTGTTCTGAATGTTAGCAATAAACTTGAACATGGCGTGTTCCTGGTCGGTATGTGTGTGTGCTAGAGTTCAAGTTGTTGAATTGGTGTTGTGCCCGTGTGCAGAATATCTGCCACAAGTTCAGTGTCCACCATGGTGTGCGCATCGAGTTCAAACATCAACCAGGTCTCACAGAGGAGTGATTTTAGCTCTCGTTGAGTTGGGCTGAATTATTCAGTGACTGCATGGTATATCTGTCAGTTAGTTGTTAGTTAGGCAATAGTGGAGAAGTGGAGCGACAAGGACTCTGCCTGCTTGAAATGGACCTCTTTGTGCTGGCCATGAATAGCAAAGAGTAGCTTCTTACTGTCCAACTGATGAATACTTATATATTTACATGCTTCATATCATATATATCTTGGTTCAATCTGTTTCCATTTTTGTATGCCTGATATGTTGCATGTTTCAATTTTCAGAAAAATGTTGAATCTGAAGTCAGGAATATTATCTCTGATGAGCTACAAAAACTTAAACATTCTGTGGAAGGAAAAGAGGATCAAGAAATGGATTTGATATGGGAATATCAAGAACCGCAGGTTGTTTGGCCTGCAGAAACTGATAGTGAAGACATATCAGTATTGCTTGAAATGGAAAGGCTTCTTTATGAAGATCTTAGAGAAGAATCGATCAGAAAAGGTACAATACCAAGAGCTTTTGCTAATTCTTCAACCACTTTCATATGAAACAGCAATTTACTTTTATCCATCTGATCTCTGTAGTTCAAATTGAAAAACAAATATCTTGTATGGCCTATGTCAACGGAAATCCTATTAGTTTTTTTCTAATGTCCTGATCACATTTTTATTTAATGGGCTATTATGCATTGCAGAGCTAGAGGCACTTGATGAGGAAGATGCATACTTAGCTCAAGCTGTTTTTGAGCATATGCAACTAAATGATACAGAGGTATATTTTTACGAAGCACTAATTTCAGAAATGTTCTTGGTTGGGCGTTTTAAGCGTCTGTATGTTTTTGTCACAAGACTTCATTTTCCTATGCTTAGAATATCTTGGATGATGCCTACCTGTACCTGATCATTGAATAGCTTATTATACTCAAAAACAGTTTCCTCTTTCTAATAAAAATCAAATATCTTCCATGGACATATGTTTGCATGTATAACTATAGAATCACCTTCCTTTTGGTTTATTTTGTGGTAGGAGGCTAGGAGCTAGTATTAGATAACTTTCAGATTTTCAACATTATTACTTTTTCAGCGAACTTCTAGGAAGATTTTCTGGAAACTTTTCAGCTATGAGCCAGAATTTTAGATTGAGCGTGCGCGGCGCGCGGGGGGTGGGGGCAAGTAGTAGCAGATTAGTAGTGGGGGCAAATAAAACATATGAATGGAATTACATGGTGTAATCTTGTGTTCGCCATTAGTGTGTACCTAGTATAGGGATGGTGTGGTGGAGCCTTGGCTCTGCCCCTGATGTCAGCATGGCATTCCCAAAATAGCAAGTTGCATCTTGCATATATTCATTGTTTTTGTTCCTGTAGATCTGGATGAATGCAGTTTACATACTTATGGACATAATAATGGATTAAAGCAATACTTACAGGTTGCTATGCTTATCCTTATACTAGACTGTAAAAATTACAAACAGGCTTTTCTGCACAAGTTGCATCTTTATATTACATCTGACAAACATAAGCATTGTGGTAGACCATGACCAATAGATGGACCTATGCATGTGGTATTTGTGCTGAACTTAGTGTTCTGTGCAGTTTAATGCATTCTCGATGTACTAGGGGTCAATTTTTATTATTTTTTCCCACCTCTTTGTTTCCACAGAGATCTAATGGATGGTATAATCGATGTCAGGCTTCTGCAAATGCTAAGGTCTGGTGCCCAGTATGCAGACAAGGAGAGCTACGAGATACACATAACCTCATATACTGTACTTCCTGTACGCTACGCCTTGACATTGGAGAAGATAAAGTAGTTTATATTTGCATCTTTCATGGTCTTTCTTTATAAACTGTCGCAGAGACAACTGTAGAGAACCTAATGGTTTCCATCTGATCCACCAGATCACCCTGGAGTTCGTACGTGAACAATTGGCTAATGCGCATGTGGAGCATTTCAACAGAGGCTGCAAAGCGGGTCCCAAATTTTGTTTACAGAATAGATTTGGCATGACTGCACTCTACATACAATGTGAAGAATGCAACACCTTGGATATTGTGATATAAGCACCTGAATGGCAATGATGGCAGGCCATTGGACCAGGTATATTGCAGAGCACAGGAAGGTTGCCAAAGCACTCAGCTAAAGTTATCTTCTTGTTTCCTGTTCCTGTTAGATTAGCTGTTAACTTCAGCAGTTTTTTCTTGGCACAACATCAGGTGTGCACTCATGTTGGCTTATATATGTGATCTCATGGATGTCCCATGTTTAAATTTAGATTGCAGTGTAAATAGCGAGTTGAGTGTGGTCAACTTTGTGTTGGCACCTTATATGGAACATAGCACTGGTACATTGAACATAGTTCTAGCACATCTGATGCTGCTGTTAACATACAGGGTTGTTAAATTTGTTGTTTTTGTTTGACTGTTGTAAACTGACTTGACATTTTTTTTCCATCTGCATTTGGTAACCAAATGCGCTGTTTGATATAGATTTCTTTATGTCAATGATGGCCATCTCTCATGATGCAACACCACAGCATTTTCTATACCATGACATAGAATGGAGACTGATCGGCCAAAAGTCAGTGGTTAGTTATCACCAGTGCCGTTTCAAACTTTATTGTTGTCAAGCATTTGAGAGTAGAAACAAGCCGCTAAAGGAAATTCAACAAGATGGTTTATCTTTACCCTTTCTGAAAAAAAAAATGAAAAGGAACAATAGGTCTAACTACCAGCACTTAGGCTCCTCTTTTCAGTCTTCTTCATTTTCACCCCCTCTTCATTTAGAACCTACACCAAGCATGGCCTTAGTTTGTAACATGAGAATCTTTACCCCTATGGCTCTGAAAATGATGTCACTGTTTTTCAATTTTCACATACCTTTAGTAATTACAGTTTCCAGTCTTAAGGTGAAATAGCTAAGCTATAGGATTAAAAAAGAAACAAAAAAAAAACAGCTCCATGAATTGATGATACAACACTTGTGTCTCTGTACCACTTGCAGCCACGAGCGTCCTTTTCTCCCACTGTTCTTTCAGAAGAAGATACATAACCTCTCATATTTTATTTGGCAGAGCAATTAGACCAAATCACAAGAGACAGACGAAGAAATCAGTTCATTTAACTACGGAAAGCCAAAGGAGTTGACTAAGGCTAGTTCTGATGAGGGCACCTAATTAATTAAACAAGCTTAATTATGTTGTCACCCAAGGTGCCAGCCGCCAGGATGTCACCCATATCGTCTCAAGATAAACAACGGCTTCCTTTGATGCCATCTACTCCAGTTCTCCATCTAGCTAGGGTGCATTACTTTCTACAAACCAAAATTGAAAACTTGGTTAGTGTAGCATCACCTCCATTATTCTATCCACTCTCTGATTCTTTCCTTCCAAGAGATTAAATCACACGGACATATATAAGAACATAAAATCGGCGTACGTATTTATCTTGCCAAGTCGCCCCAAATGAATTCCAGATCAGTTAAAGTACAATAAAATGGTGATGCTGGCAGTGATAAGAAAAGTTAAGAGGAAAGTAGGGAAGAAAGCAATTGGTGTAGCTACTAGACTAGCACACGCCAAGCAATGGAGACGCCGCATCTGGCATGAACAACGAGGTTATTTTTTTTAATTGAGTTTTCTAGAAATATCTTGCAGAGAAAAAGTCATGCCACCAATTGGCTTCGATGTAATCCAGACCAGAGGCTCTCATTGGCAACCAACCTAACTAGAAAACCGCTACAACTACAATCAAATCAAATCATTGGCTATTTGGCTTCCAAGTACGAATCCGACAAATGGCAGCATCAGCAAAACGAGCGAGGGAGGTGTCATCACTCCCTGTGAAGCCAAGTCAAATTAAACAACGGTGATGGCACAACATAACATGGCCACAACTGTAATAAATGGAATACGATGGGCTGAATTTTGTTATGCATTATCTGCACTGTCCGTGGGAGCCAACTGCTATCCAGAAGCTAAAAAAAAACTATGGCATGAAAAATGCTTACACTTTGAAAGAATTTAATCAGGAATAATAGAGAAAATCTGCCGAAATGTTAAGAATTGAAGCGTGAGGTTTGATCTCCTTTCCTAATTGGTTTACTCTGTTCCCGTAAAAAAAATACTATTGTTTTGTACTTTTGTCAAATACTCCCTCTATAAAAAAAAGCACTTATGGATATTATCAAAATTATTACTATGACTACTAATGGTTAGTTTTCTTTTGTTATTGATCATTTATATAGATTTTTTGTGATAAATCATTTATATAGATTAGAATCATCATGAAACAAACAATCATAATATACGAATTTATAAACAATTCCGTTAGGCCACACAAAGGGAGCATGGCATAAAAAGGACCGACCGAGACCAAACTCCTCCGACCAAAGCAAGCCAACCATTCCGGCATTCCGCACCAACCCCACCTCCGCCTCACGGGCTCGGTCCGCGGATGGAAGGCCTCATCCCGCTCATCTACAAGGCCATCAAGGATCGCCGCAGCGCCGCCTCCACCGGAAGCGCCCTCCCCGTCGCCGCGCCCCTCGTGGACCTCGAGGACGCTGAGCAGAGGCGGCGGTGGCTGCAGGAGGAGCTGCGGTCCCCCGTCCACGCGGCGTCGGCGTCGGTGTCGGCTGGAGGCCAGCAGCAGCAGCAGCCGCCGCACCGGCGGAACCGGTCGCTGGACGAGCTTGCGGGAGAGGTCGGGCTCTCGCCGGACCGGCGGTTGCGGATGCCGTTGCCCAAGGCCAGGAGCATCCGCGCCTTCGCCTGCATCGCCGGCGCCATGTGATGTGATCGTCGATGTAGGCCGGCGTAAGTTAGGAATCCTTCGCGCGTACACGTAAATTGTATAAATCTAGTTGTATATACGGTATATAATACTACGTGACTGTCTGTTCGGAACTTCCGATTTGAGATGGTATACACAAACTATTCTTGTGATGACTCTTACAAATTCTTGATCATGCTGTCTCGTTTAACTTCAACTCTAAGTAACCATAGCAATGATAAAAAGGGAAATTGCTTGATCTTGCAGCCTGCTTCCGTTTGGACACACATGGATCATCTACGAACCAATTAACCAGAGATATTTTCTTCTGAACACAGATGTGGTAAAACCTTCTCGAAGGAAACGCTGCCGTTTTACTCTTCTTCTTCTTCCCTGTTGATGCCTAGCCTTTTCTCTTTGAAGTCAAAGAGTTACCTGGCTGAACAGTTCCAACTTACTCCGGTCATTTTTGGAAGGGAAAAGTTTTTGACCTCCCAATTTTCTTTCTTAATTATAAAATCGGGTAGGATAACATTTTAAACTTTAAAGATCATTTTTCTGTCAGCGGTTTTGAATAGCAGTTTTGTTGCTATGAGAAACAATCCATGTTAGCACGAGGCACATACATTATTTTAAAAACCTGTTTGAGGCATTTATCTTGTTGTGAAAGTTACTAAACTTTGTGATATCTCAGTAGAGAAACTTTATTTTTTGGTTGAGGTTTCAAAAACTTATAAAAGATATCTGGACAGGACCGTTTTATGAGTTAAAACAATCAATTGTGTCACTTTTAAGATGTGTAAAATTTTAAAAATCTCAAAATAATTATGTTTTGATGATCTTTACAACCATTTACTCCCTCCGATATAAAAAAAAATAATTTAGGAAAACGACACGGTCTCCAAACAACAACTTTAACTTCAATTTTAGATAAAAATATTTATTAAAAAATAACATATAAATACTTTTATAAAATTATTTTTTAAAATAAATCTACAAATATAACTTTTATATTTTCAAACATAATAATTTAAAACTTATTTATAATTTATATTCTTAATATTTAATCAAAATCTGATCCTAAACTGTATATCTTTTTTTTATACCGGAGTAAGTAGCACCTACGTGCACTTATGTTGAAATGTTCGTGAGAAGCAAGAAGTGCCGATGGCCAGCCCAACTAGCCCACCGCCCATCGAATGCTAACGGTACCCATGGCCCATGGGGTGGATGGTCATCATGAATTGTTTTTTTTTCTTTTTCTTTTCTACTTTTCTTTTCGATGAGCGAGGTGAGCAGAAACAACCGGTAGCATGCACCGGTGAGGCAAAATTGATTAGAAGACACAGCAAAAACATGCCGTTAGCTCAAGAACAAGGGAAAATGGGAATTAGCTCAAAGTACATTATAAATTTCTTAAAATTTGCTATAGTACATTAGAAAAGGGGGAATGATATTTTAATTTTTTTTAATCTCCTAACTCACAATTTATTAAAATTTGAATCTTTGTCCAATCATATGTTTTCCTTAACTATATATGTACTTTTTTTAGTTTTTAAAAAACTACTCATTGAGAAAAGTATTTATTTAACAGTTTAAACTATAAAAACAGTTGAAAGAAAATCTACCAAAATATATATACACGGTCAATTCAATAATGAATCTTACTCATGAATCTTTACAAAGTTTCAAATTCTAATCAATTGCGAGCAAGAAGGTAAAATTACCAAAATATCTTTCCCACACTCTATAATGTGTTGTAGCATAATTTTAAAATTTTACAATGTGTTGTAGGTAACTTCTAAATTTTACAATTTTTACAGTGTCATCCAGCCAATTTTATCAATTAGTAACTAGTGTGCCAATGAAATGAGTAACTTCCTGCAAAATACAAGACTACTGGTAAAGGAGTAGGTTATTTTGGCAGCAGTCCTTTGCTTGCCTAGGTAATACTACCTCCGTTCTTTCTTACGTATCGTTAAAAACTTGGACAATTTTTTAAAAAAAAATATAAAAAATATTACATATTTTTTTATAATTTAATTTATTATTAATAATTTTTAAAACATAATTTGATATATTTAAATAATTTTTTTAATAAAATAAATAATCAAAGTTTACGATCAAAATCAATAACGACAAATAACGTTTAGAGTAGAGAAACCCCATAGAAACAGCCTATACTATATAAGCAACTACTAGTAAATTATACAAGGTTATAGCTCCCCACATTTTTACATGCGCACGAGGTTAGTACTATGAATTGTCGAATAATGAAAAAAAAAACAACACCAAAAGATTATCATCTCTGTCTATGCTTATGACTAATCCTCACTCCGTAGAGGCACGACGAAGCAACGGCGCCCGCGCCCCGGCCGTCGAGCGCCAGAGCCAACAGGACGGCCATGAGGCCCACGGGCAGCAGCAGCAGCAGCAACGGTGGCGGCGGCAGCGGCGGGAGGACGAGCGGCAGGAACACCAGCAGCGCGGTGAGGCAGACGAACAGTAGCACCAGCCCCGCCGTGAAGTACCCCTGGCTCGGCGGCGCCGCCGGCCTCCCCCGACGACGACCACCCTGCCGCCGCATCTTCCCCTCGGGGCCGCCACCCCTTGTCCCGCCTCCGCCGCCAGCCGGGGACGAACCCCTCTTCCTCCTGTCGTCCTCCACGGCCGTCATGTACTAGTTGGAACGATCTCACTCACACTGCTCACAGCTTGGACTGTTGGACTGCGCAGTTCCAAAGAGAACTGGAGCGCCGTCGGATAAGTATATATAGAAAGCGATCGGGCTTCTTGTCGCGATTACGGCAAGTTGATCCTGATTTTGATTTGAGCGGCGCAGTGACCAAGGGCAGATACTCTGGTCCACGGTCGCAAAGACTGATTGACCTTGCAATTTGGGAGGACAGAATGGGGAAGATTTGGAGGTCCAAGTGCAGTGTATGCGTATCCGATCCGTGTCTGGCTCTTGTGTTTGTTCCTTGGGAAGCGGTGCACCTGGCTGTCCATGGATACGCTGTCTACACACACCGGATCAAATGAATGCTTGGATCGGGTCTGCATTAAGCATTATGGTTCTGTTTTTTTTAAAAAAACTAGTTAGTAGGATACAATCACAGAGACGAATTCACAAATGGAATTATAAAAAATACGGGTAAGATGAACGCAGTTACATCATCAAGCCTTTTTTTAATTAAAAAAAAAGTCTTAAACCGTGCGCATGTTGGGGGGATAAGCGTATATGCGTACTTTCTTCGTCGCATGTTTGGCGCGTTTCTCTTGGGGGAAGCAGAAGCTAGCGCAAGTTGGTCGTCTTGGACGGGACCGCGCGCGCTGGTCCGATCCGCCGGAGTGTGACCGAAGACGACGAGACGAGCTCTTAGGCTCAGGTGCGTGCACCGTCGCTTGTGTCTTCTCGACGTTCAAGACCTTTGCTCCGAAGTGGATACAATACAATGAAAAGTTGAGTTTAAAGTGAGACATGAAGGGACCGAACCGAAGTGGATACAGTGAAACAAGGAAACTATAATTGCAATTATAATGATTTATAATGCCACGATATCCCTACAATCAGTTCTACCAAAAGAATCTCACTTGGTTACAATTTAACAACACATAAAATACATGTTTTTTTTTTGAGATAGATACATGGCTGAAATCAAGATGACCTTTGCTTGCTCTTATCCTACTTTGACAACAGTCAGATAGTAAGAAAATGGTGGCCCAGTATTTGGCCCAGCGAACAGACTATGAGCCTTTCAACCTAGAGCCCAGGTCGTGTTAAGCAAACTTTTTGAGCCCAGAAACAACGAAACTTGTCTCTCTTGTCCGGCGCAGCCGACGAAATCGCACGCCGGTGGCCGGTCCATGTGCTCGAGGCCCAGTGCGCATGCTGGCCGGCGTGGCCGAAAGCGGAAAAGGACGCGACCCGACATCATCAGTCTCTCATCAGAGCAAAGCAACTCCGGTCCGCCCAGTTATACCACACAACCTCGAGGACCGGCACGCAAATCCGCCTCGCCGTGTTCTTCCTGGCGATCGCCACCGCACCACCACCGCTCCGCCCGCTCCGGATTCACATACCCCGCCAGCAGCGGTGCTCCCCCACCTCCCATTCTCATCCGCCGCGCCTGCTCCACCGTAAGAGACCCGGACCCGCCAACCATGGATGAAGAGTACGACGTGATCGTGCTCGGAACGGGGCTCAAGGAATGCATCCTCAGCGGCCTCCTCTCCGTCGACGGCCTCAAGGTGAGCGGACCTCGCGCCCGCCTCTGATCCGCCGCTCCCAGGGCTCTGGTTGGTGCGTCGTGGTAATAGATCAGGCCATTCAGGCGGTGTTACTGTTCCGGACCCTGTTTGATCCGAGCTTGGCGCGCGGCGCCTGGATGGCTGCCTGCCAAGCTATCATTGCATCTCTGCATCTGGCTTCTGCGTATGCGTGCATCGGCTGGTCAGTAGATTTGGTCAGTTGCTTCCGTGGTCATGAGATCCTGAGAATCTTCCTAGAATTCAAGGGTGGTTAATTGCTTCGATCTAGCTTGTGCTCTGTGGCTGTGGTTGAACTCCCATTTCTGATCTAGGGACAGGCATGAATTGTGTTAAAGCGTACTGTAATAAACAGAGTGCCCCTTCAACTCGACCATTTTGTCATAAGGCCATTTCAGTATTGTAGCCGTACTTGTCCCTTTCAGTCCATGGATCTTCTAATTTGGGTTGATCCAAACGTCGTAGAGCTCAGATTTAGCCATATTCACTGTCCAAAATATACTGAATGATGAATTTGCTTAATGAATTCTGAATAATTCTCTTTTAATGCCTTTGCAGGTTCTACACATGGATAGAAATGACTACTACGGAGGAGACTCGACCTCCCTAAACCTGAACCAGGCAAGCAGCTAATTTGTAACATGGTTTCATTTTTAAACTGCAACATGCATTGATGTAGATTTTGTCCATATCTTTTTGTGTTGGCAAGTTATTAAGTTGATTTTGACAGTATGAAAGATGAAGCACTATAGTATTTTGTTGTGTGTCCTCTAATTCCTTTTATTTCGGGTGAACAGCTTTGGAAGAGGTTTAGGGGAGAAGACAAGCCACCAGCACATCTCGGCGCTAGCAGAGATTACAATGTGGACATGGTTCCAAAGGTAACAACCAACCCCCATTGATCAGATACATCGATGTTCTTTTTTAACTGACCCCTATATTGTCCATCCCCATTTCATTTGTGCAGCGAGTATTAACTGAGCATATCACTATCCCATCTCTGTTTTGGGGGGCAGTATAGACCTACAAGCAAAATATTCCTTTTCTTTTGCGAAGAATATGTTCTTTTGTTGCATTAGTTGATAAAAAGATATATACCTAACGCTCCTCTCACCCTTTCCAGTTTATGATGGCAAATGGGACTTTGGTCCGTACCCTCATTCACACTGATGTAACAAAGTATTTGTCATTTAAAGCTGTTGATGGAAGCTTTGTCTTCAGCAAAGGGAAGGTAATGTCTTCACCTTAAACTCAATTGTACTAGTCTTGCGTTGTGGATATGCTATCTTTTGTGCATTTCACATAAATGGTTCTTTTATTCTAATCGTGTTGCTTTGTTGCATTTTCATCAGGTTCACAAAGTTCCAGCGACTGACATGGAGGCTCTAAAGTCACCTTTGATGGGTCTATTTGAGAAACGTAGAGCAAGGAACTTTTTCATTTATGTTCAGGACTACAACGAAGCTGATCCGAAAACACATCAGGGTTTAGACCTCTCAAGGATCACAACTAGAGAATTGATTTCGTGAGTATTCACTCCATTCTTTGTCAGTTCTATCTATAGTGATAAACTGCTATAGTCCTTACTGCCGTTTTTGTTCTTTTGCTCGACATATTTACTTGCCATTTCATGCCTTTTATGATGCTTGCATCATTCATTACATGTGTTGTATGGTGATATTTTGTAGTGTTGTATTTTGTGAAGAATTAAATGTAACTGCTATATTTGTCCAGCTGCCAAAATGCACAAGACCTGATCTTCAGCCTTTGATAATATACATTATACTTTCCATTTGCTCCTGAATCATAAGTAACCTTGTTTATCGTTTCCTTTTCAGGAAATACGGGTTGAGCGATGATACTGTTGATTTTATTGGCCATGCACTCGCTCTTCACAGGGATGATCGCTACCTAAACGAACCGGCCCTTGATACTGTAAAAAGGATGAAGGTACGTCTAGAATGAAGATTTAGTACTAATATTACTATAACAATAGTCAGTTTTATACTCTTTGTGTTCGAGCATTCTTGATGAACATAATATAACTTCACTGGTTTACCTTCTTTTAGCTTTATGCTGAGTCTCTTGCACGCTTCCAAGGAGGCTCGCCTTATATTTACCCATTATATGGATTGGGTGAGCTACCACAGGTCAATTGTCTTCCTTGCGCTACCATTAACCAAGGCTCTTGTACGCTTCCAAGGAGGCTCTCTTTTTTACTTGACTTATTGCTTTTATGAAGCTTCCATGCTGAGGTGTTGTCTTATGGTTCAGGCTTTTGCACGTCTAAGTGCTGTTTATGGTGGTACTTATATGCTAAATAAGCCTGAGTGCAAGGTAGCATATTAAACCTTTCCTGGTAATTATCATGTCACTTGAACAAGAACGTACTATGGAGAATGCTCATTTTTCTGCTTTCACTTGTACATTTGCAGGTTGAATTCGATGTGGAAGGAAAAGTGTGCGGTGTTACCTCAGAAGGTGAAACTGCTAAGTGCAAGAAGGTTGTCTGTGATCCTTCTTACTTACCCAACAAGGTAAATGTCACTGCCGTACCTTTGGTTTTACACATATTCAAAGAGAATTCACTGAAATGTTGATATGTTCTGACCAAATATACTGGAACTTAGAATCTTCCTGCTCTGTTCCCCTCCCTCGGCTGCTTTCCTGTATGGGGCACTGCTATGCATTGTGTTCTTACTTTGAGGATTACATTGTGTTTTGAACAGGTAAGGAAGATTGGAAAAGTTGCACGTGCAATTGCTATCATGAGCCACCCAATTCCAAACACAAATGAGTCCCACTCGATTCAGATTATTTTGCCACAAAAGCAACTTGGACGCAAGTCAGACATGTGGGGCTCTTTACCTCTATTTTGAAAATTTTCATTGAGTATCTAAGTATCTGCATTGCTTGATTGTGTACATGCTGGTAAATGTTTATTAGGTACGTTTTCTGCTGTTCATACACACACAATGTTGCACCGAAAGGGAAGTTCATTGCATTTGTGTCTGCGGAAGCCGAGACTGAGAATCCACAAGCTGAACTGAAGCCTGGAATCGATCTACTTGGTCAAGTAGATGAGCTGTTTTTTGATATGTATGACAGATATGAACCTGTCAATGAACCAGCTCTTGATAATTGCTTTGTCTCAACAGTAAGTTTGACATTCTGATTCTGAATGATATTTTTTAAAAAATATTTTTTTGCGCTTATGGCATTTTATTATCTTGTTGCAGAGTTATGATGCTACAACGCACTTTGAGACAACTGTAGCAGATGTTCTTAACATGTACACAGCTATCACCGGAAAGGTAAGCTTCGTTTAGCTTACATTTGAAACGTTTATGCATGCATAAACTAATACAGCATACAGATGTTTTAGAGTTTCATTCCACTAATGTGGCACAAGGTTGTGAGTTCACAAACCTATTCCTAAGTTATTTACAAGATCCGTTTCATTTAATCTGAATAGAAATTCCCTCTTGGTTAAAGATTTTTTTTTTTATGAGCAAAATTCCCTGTTTTATATTGTCAGTCTGCCTTTATTCAGTGTGTAGTTAAAAGATGGATTGCACATCTTAACTCTCCCCTCGTTTTGCAGACTGTTGATCTCAGCGTCGACTTGAGTGCAGCCAGTGCTGCTGAAGAATACTAGAGATTTTCATATGAAACGCTGGATTACCTCAAGATACTGTAGTGCTGAGAGGAACAGCACAGGAGAGAGACCCTTCCAAATGGTTTCTGAGTTGTTGTAGCACCATATTAAGATGGTCTGTTCCAGCACCAGTGATTTACAGAGACCTTCAGCATTGTGCTATGTTGTTTGAGCCAAATGATGTAATGATGGCTAACGTTCCCTTTGCTACTCGCATAATCAGATGTTGTGAACTTCATACCATAGTCATGTTCTATTAGAACTTGCTTGTTACCGTTGTATGCTGTATCATAATGCTTTTCTGATATGCACATTGGTTTCTTGTTCACGACCTACTTGGATGCCATCATTGTGAATTTATGCGTTACTACATGAAAATATTCATACAGTATTCCACTAGATTTGGATTGTTTACTGCCTGTCTTAGAATAATAATGTTTCATTTTTGAATTAGAATTATTGTTCCAATGACTACGGTTGAAAAACGGAGGTAGTAGACTAGTAGCCATTGTATTAGCATATCCTGTCCTTGGCTCCACCACTGAACACATGTATTGCTATTGCTAGGTAAAGGGGCGAAATTAGATCTCTGAGCAAAAGAACTCGGTGTTATTATTAACACTGTCAGGTTGCGCTCCTCAGTTCTTACAGCAAGTATGCCTGGCTTGAATCTTATTAATCGCCTAAATGTCATCGAGCTTTCACAAATGAAAATCATTACTTTCTCCGTTCTTTTTACTCGTAGTTATTGATTTTGACTAAAAATTTTGATCATAAAATTAATTTAATATATAAAATTAAAAATTACATTTTAAAACTTTTAATAATAAATTAAATCTCAATAAAACATTTGATATTTCTAATATATTACCGACTATTATCCACCATGGAGCGTAACAATCGAAAGACAGCAAATCGAAGCGCGTGTGCGCAAGCGTAAATAATTTGCAAGCCGAGGGCCTGCGCGCGAAAGCGACCGGCATCCCATCCGCATCCGGCACCTCTCCTCGACTCTGGAAACGCCAAATCCCACCCCGCACGCACCGCTTGCTTCCTTTCGTCAACTCCACTTCTCCCCCGTTCGCAGCAGCAAGCCGCCGCCTCACGTCGTCGCCAGCCGCCAGCCATGGATGAGGAGTACGACGTGATCGTGCTGGGAACGGGACTCAAGGAGTGCATCCTCAGCGGTCTCCTATCCGTTGATGGCCTCAAGGTGAGCATCCCTCCCTGCTGCTACTCCCGCTCTTTCTGCTCATTTCCTCTCGGCGAAGCAGGTGCGGTCCGTTGGTATCGAGCCCTGGTTCCGGTCCCAGGTGCTTCCTGATCGGAGCTAAGAGTTTTATCTTGGACTGGGTCGCTGGAGCACGCGAGCTCGTAGATCGGCCTGCTCTGCCCGTTTGATCTGGACTTGGATGAGTGCTTTGCTGTGCGGTTGGCCTGCTGTGTTTGAAGAATATATCCCCTTAATACTTGATCCTAAGATCCTGGTGAATCCACCACGATTGGCAATTGATTCGCCAAGTGAGCGACGTCGTCGGGTGCAATTCTCTGGGGATCCGGGGCGCTGGGCCCGTGCTGGATATCGAGGTGCGAAGTAATTTCGGTTCTTCCTAGTGTTGCGGTAGAAATGAAGCGCCACGGTGAAGGAGAACGTACGGCGTGTGTTTCGACGGAGTAGTGGGTACTTTTGTCACAAAAAACAAAAAGAAAAAGAAAAACCTACTTGGTAGTACTACTTATATTGTCAGCGCAAACTTCTATTTTTCACTCTAGGCTTACAAGTGTCTGCCCTATTTATCCTACGCACAACCTCCGGCAATTCAAAAGCAATGGTGATATCAAATAGATAGGTTTTCGGGATGGCCTTGAGCCCTTGCTTCAATTGGTATGCCTGAGCCTTTGCTGAGGAGCGTCAAACGGTTTGGCTGCAATGACACTGCCAGCTGTGGGTTTGCTCTCAGTCCATTGAGACTGTGTATGGCAGCCATGGATGGTGGCATTGGTGCTGCTAAAAGTGCAGCTGCAAGCAGAGGTGGAAGATGTTGACGATTGGGGATTGGCTCCTTGCATCTGGAGCTGCTAGTCAGTTTGGGTAGCTGTGTTGTACTTTGTGACAGATAGATTGTCCCTACTAAGTGAACTAGTACGTTCCAAACTGGGATGCTGAACCTAAGAATGCCATTTTTGGAATCAAACAGCAAACACTTACGTAAACTTCCACATTTTATGTCACATTTTTGGACTACTTCTAAATGTGATGCAGCATAATCAGGGTGCTGCATTAGGAGTTAATGTTAGTATTAGGGCATGGGATGGGGAAGATATCCACTAGCTGTCACGATCCCTCACATAACCAACATCTTTTTGCTTTCTGTACATTTGCACATATATATGAGTTAACGTAGTTTGGGCGACATGATTATGAATGTTTCTGAACTCTTTTGCCATTTTGGTACTTTATTTAAAGTTTAAATAGTGTTGGAAATTAATTTTGAGGATACCGTTATGGATGCACCTGTGCTGATAACTTGACAGGTATTGCACATGGACAGGAATGACTACTATGGTGGAGATTCCACCTCGCTCAACCTTAACCAGGTAAGCCACTCTGCGCTATAAGAAGTACATATGTATTTCTTTATTTGATTTCATTGCTATGTCAATTAACCATGATTTTCACTTCACCTTTTTTTATAGCTCTGGAAAAGGTTTAGAGGGGAGGACAAGCCCCCGGCACATCTAGGCGCAAGCAGAGATTACAATGTTGACATGGTTCCGAAGGTGCATGCATTTCCCTACTTCAAATTTTCAATATCTTGTTGCCACCTTTATCAGCACGGACAATATATGCTGATGTACGAGACATGGCATAAATATGACCCATTATGCATTGTTTTATCTTGACACAAACTCCTTTAGTAATACTCCCTCAGGTTGAGAATTATTGATGTTAGGACAAAATAATTAGTTCGAATTGAACTTGTCCTAACGTCAACAATAATTCACAAATGGATGGAGTACTTTGTGTGTGTTCTATTTAGTAATTCAATGATTAAACATTCATAAAATTATGTGCATCCAATGTATAACGAATTGATTATAGAACCTCCAAAGAATCATGTCCAGGTCTCTATTGACTGTCAGTTTTGAGTTTTATGTGTTTTTGCCACTTGATTGTTTAAAAAGGATGTTGCTGTTTTCAGTTTATGATGGCAAATGGGACATTGGTCCGGACCCTCATTCATACTGATGTGACAAAGTACTTGTCTTTCAAAGCTGTTGATGGAAGCTATGTTTTCAGCAAAGGAAAGGTAGACTCTTCAATGTATGCTGTCTTCTTTTTTTTTTATCAATGTCATATTTTTCCTCAGTGGTTCATTAACGTAAGATTACCCTTTATTCTGGTTGCATGTTAGTAGCGTAGACCTAAGTTTCCTCTTTTATTATGTCCAATCAGATTTACAAGGTTCCTGCCACCGATATGGAGGCTCTGAAGTCCCCATTGATGGGTCTCTTTGAGAAACGCAGAGCAAGGAACTTCTTCATTTATGTCCAAGATTTCAATGAAGCTGATCCAAAAACGCATCAAGGATTAGACCTTACCAGGGTGACGACTAGGGAACTTATAGCGTGAGTATATCAGCACTTCTTTCACTACATTTTATTCATATTTCATTAGTGCCAATGGGCTAACTGTAACAACCCAGACCAGGTTGGCCTAGCACGTCACGCAAGTGTCAGGAACAGAGGAATAACCACATGGCTAGTTATTGTGAGTATACTAGAGTGGCATTCTGCAGAACCTGGGTAGCCAATTCAGGCAAATCAAAGAAGAAAACAGCACATGGTGTGATTTAACACTTACCTAAAGTGTTAGGGTGTGACACAGTCACACATATATGATTGTCCCCATATGGATTGTACCTCAGTTTCATCGCTTAGCTTGGGCTTATTTGCTACACCTAACGTTAGGCGTTAGTCATACTTGTGGCTTACCTGCCAGTGGCAAAATCGAGTTGCTTAGTTAGCAGCCACGCCTAAGTTCAGCATGTCAAATGTTATATGCCCGATGTTTCTTATTTTAAAAAGGAGCATGAGGTGATGTTTTGAAAGAACAAAAAAGTGCACAAGCAAACTAAAATTTGGCAGCATTAAGCTATTAAGAAACCAAACACCTATCTAAGGAGTTGTGGCATGACTAAGCTTTAGGTGTGGCAACCTTAGATCGAGAACCAAGCAGGTCATTATTCTTTTATCTTGCTGTAGACCTACTTATTGAGTTATAATTTGATTTGTTTTTGTAGTTTGCAACAAGATTATTTCCCTAATGTCTTTTAATTTCTTCTAAAGTTATGATGCTATTTTAAAATGGCTCAAGAAAATAGCTGTGCTGACCTTGGATTGCCTTTAACCTTAGATATGTTGTTAAAGGGTATTTCTTATCTGGAAAATAAGTATCTGTTCGTACTTATGTTTCTTCAGAAAGTATGGTTTAAGTGAGGATACAGTGGATTTCATTGGACATGCGGTTGCGCTCCATAGAGATGATCGTTACCTCGATGAACCAGCTCTTGATACTGTGAAAAGGATGAAAGTAAGTCTTCACCAGAGTATTTCGTAATCTTTGATACATAATCTTAATCCCTGCAGCTGATGTTTCTTTTCTCTCTGGTGTCACTATTATGTGATAATGCTTTGTTTATAGATTACAGTTAAACTTACCTACTGTGGGCATTTAGCTATATGCAGAGTCTCTTGCGCGCTTTCAAGGAGGTTCGCCATATATTTATCCACTCTATGGGCTAGGTGAGCTACCACAGGTCAGTCTACTTTAATCTGTGAATCCAATCTTCTCATGTGGCATGCACATGTTTTATTACACTTATATGTTACAATGCTTTCTTATGCTGCAGGGTTTTGCACGTCTGAGTGCTGTTTATGGTGGTACATACATGTTAAATAAGCCCGAGTGCAAGGTTTGTTTTGTCAGCTTCCTTGTCATTACACAACTTAATACAGAGACAAGTTTTCACATCTGTCACCTAACTTGCACAGGTTGAATTCGATATGGAAGGGAAAGTGTGTGGTGTTACATCAGAAGGTGAAACTGCCAAGTGCAAGAAGGTGGTCTGTGATCCTTCATATTTGCCCAACAAGGTCAATAAAATGTGTTCTGCAGCTTTGGATTTTTCCCCTTTTGCTATATCTTTTTCTTCTCTGTTCTGATGTCATTGTTTCTCAACAGGTTAGGAAGATAGGGCGAGTTGTACGTGCCATTGCAATTATGAGCCACCCAATTCCAAATACAAATGAGTCCCACTCGGTTCAGATTATTTTGCCACAGAAACAACTTGGGCGCAAGTCAGACATGTGAGGCTTTTTATCTTGCAGTTTTTGTCGAATAAACAGTTCAATTATTTTCATGTTACTTTGATTGATTATTGTGTTGCCCACCCTTAGTTATGATTTGCCTCTTGGAATTCTTTTGTTAGGTATGTATTTTGTTGCTCATACACACACAACGTTGCACCGAGAGGGAAATTCATTGCCTTTGTCTCCGCAGAAGCGGAGACTGACAATCCGCAAGCTGAGCTAAAGCCTGGAGTTGATCTACTTGGTCCTGTAGATGAGATATTTTATGATATATATGATAGATATGAGCCAGTAAATGAACCATCTCTTGATAACTGCTTTGTCTCAACGGTAAGTTTTTTGAAATATATGATAATAAAATATTGCATGCCCCGATTCTTTTTCCTTTTCTTGCCCCCTTCCATCGTCCCTTTTGTTCGTCATTTGTGTTTTGTGTCCCACACTTGTTTTTGTTGTCTTTCATCATTTTTCTTCTCTATTTCCTTCGTCTCTTGTTTGCGTTCTATCTCACGGGTTTCATCTCTAGCCTACCCCAGCTTGTGTGGGACTAAAAGGCTTGGTGGTGGTTGTGTTGTATGACAAGAAATAAGTATTACTAGATCTCAATGCTGCAGATTTGCAACTAAATCTTTATGGTGGTTTCTACTTGCAGAGCTATGACGCAACCACACATTTTGAGACAACTGTAACAGACGTCCTTAACATGTATACAATGATTACTGGAAAGGTAATATATGACCCATTCTTATCTATTAGATTGACCGAATGTAACCATCAGTAATATTAGGTTTGTATAATATGCTAATACATTAGTCACGTTTATATGTACTTTAAAAAAAATCTAGTGTAAATTTCAGAAAGCTTGCACCATTCTATCACAAAACTACAACTTTGTTTTAGCTTATTTCACAAAACTACAACTTTTTAGCACATATATTGATGACAGATGGGAGCAGACCATGTAGCACTTGTGCAATTGACATTTGGGACCATATCGCAAAAGTTGTAGGTTCTTGATACTTAGGGCTGAAAGAGTTGTAGGTTTTTGAAATGGACGAAAAGATATAGTAGTTTTATGTTATGAGAGCACAAATAGTTGTAGGAGGTTTGTGAAATTTACTCAAAAATCTATATGCTTTTATTATGCACTTGTTTTGTTGAACTGTGCAAGTATTTTAGTTAAAAAAAAACTGGACGCTATTAATATAAGGACTCAAAATTACTGATAGAATTGGAACTGCATATGCCCACATACTCTGCCGATATGTTATGCTTTTGATGGTTGGCTGAACCTGCTAGCTTATATGTTGTAATCATGGATTTGACCTTTTTATCCTAACTATACTCATTGCAGATGGTTGATCTTAGTGTGGATTTGAGTGCTGCTAGTGCTGCAGAAGAATACTAGATTTTGTGATCGTAATCCCATGTTCAAAGCAAATCCTCAACACAGGCCAAACCTTAGTGGATCACTGATGGGAGTTTATTCCAGTTCAGATGATATCATGTGTTCTACTGTTCTGCCCACTGTGTACCTGCTTGTTTGTTGCTAGCAGAAAATATGCGTTTGTTGACTCTTTTGGCCGGATTATGGTGGTTTATTTACTGAAGGTATGATGGAATGGTGTAAAGCCGTATACAGTGAACATTGACAGTGACTATTGTGGCTTTATATGATGTATCATAACAGTTGCGTCCATTTGCATGTCTGACTCTTCAGTGTCGTGTTCTTCTCCTTATACCCGTGTGTTACCGGAGCCACATGTTTCAGGGCACTGCACGGTACCACAATTTTTTTTTTATTTATATTTATATTCGAGTGTGGCAAACAATACCTTAAAGCTTTGGCAAAGTCGCCACTGGTTTTGTGGTTTTCGGCATGTGCGGTATAGGGACAATTTTTGTAGGCACATGGTATGACATTGAAAGATTTGGCATTAGCTGTTGCTGGAAATCATCGTAGCTAGCTCAGGCTCTGTTGTTGGCCGCATACGTAGTTTTCATGTTACCAGTGGTGAGTATCTTACAAGATTGCAATAACGGAGGGAGTATCTTACAGGCACTGTTTTGCGACAGCTGTGAGTGGAGCTGTCCGCAAAAATGATGGCACAGCAATTAGCTCTACAGCAATTAATACAAGCCATTGCTCTGACCTACGGCCTCCTGCCTCCTGTCCGTTGAGCCATTTCAACTAGCCGAACTGGAGCCGTTCATGGATTCTCTTATAAGCTGTTGCACTCCCGCAGGCATTTCTTTCCCTTAACCTTCTGCGCCCAGCCCAGGACGCCCTGCTGCACATGCTCGTTGAAGATCTCTTTCTTGTAGTAACTCCCCATCTTTGAGCACAAAATAGAACAGAGTATCCATTGATCAGCGATGTGAATTTCAACTGTCTGATAAACAATGCCAAGAAACTGACGTACCTGGGTTACAATCGCATACAGAGGCAGGGTGCTGTAGCTGCACATAAGCTGAATAATGAACCTGCACGTAGAAAGAAGGTAGGAATCAAGACAACGTATTCATATTGTGCCACCATTTCAGCCCGTGTTTGTTTAAAAACAATGGTAGAGGGCAAACAGTTACCCGACAACAAGCCTCGGCACCAGAAAAACCACATGGTCCATGAAGCAGGATTCGAATCCGTAAGCGAGCTTGAATGAAAAGGAAGAAGCCAGAGGATTCTCAGATGTTGTGATCAGTCACTAAATAAAAAAGAGGTCTTTTCCGGTGCTTGCAACTAATATGAGTCATTCATCCTCCTTAATCTAATAGTCCACAGTCAAAGGTACTCATCAAAAGGTATGTGAGTATTTGGGGAGAGATGAAAGTATTGAGAATAATAAAGTAATGTCATCTAAGAGGCTAGGGGTAGCCGGGAAAACATATTTGTTGCACCATTTGTTTGATTTACATTTATTTTCATGATTTACTTGTATTCACCTCCTCCTCTCAGCAGAGGGCGGCCCTTTCCATTTGCATAATTTTCAACTTTTCTTATTCACATGATGAAGGATACAGTGGCATCAGATGTAGAAATCTTTTATCCACGATTATTTGGTTCTTTTTTTTTTTTGTGATCCTCCTCTATTTGCAATTTGCTTCAAGATTTACTTGGTTCTTCGAGATTTACCAGGTTTTTTTAGAGGTACGCTAGGTCTTTGAGTTCATATTTTGTTTTGCATCTTCTTCTGCCATGTTCTTAGATCCAAAAAATGGCAGATGTTCATGGTGATACTAATTCAATCTCTATTTTTACTTTTTGTCTTTACATTTACTTGATCAATTCTTAATATACATTCAATGCAATGCCCGTGTAAATTGCTATGTCAAAAGCTTTCCGAAATCATGTAACGGAAGGTGTAACAGAGGAGCGATCAAGAAAATTAAATCAAGTAATTATTTTCCTTAATTTCTGTCCTCAATTATTCAGATCTCCTATTTTGGAAACTAAATTCACGATCTAGAGAATATTTTGAAGTATTTCCAAAACCATGTAACGGGTGGTATAATAAGGACCAATCAAGTAAATGTTCTTGAATTAAGTAATAATTCTTTAATTTTTGGCCTTACTTATTCAAATCAACTATTTGGAAATCAAATTGACGATCTGGAGAATATCTTGAAATATGTCCAATGTATCTCATAAACCGTACGTTTTATTGTATCATCTTGTTACCCTTTTTTGTAAATCTGGTGGAGGACCCTTGTTTTTTTCTGTTAATTATGAAACCTATACTTCTCTTATAAGGTTTTCTGTTTAGGTGAAAAACTGCAATCCCAAGCATGTGAGAACAATTGATTGAGAGCACAACTGCATGATTACTGAGAGGATGAGGTATTTACATGGTTTTATTGGATGTGTGTCGGAAATCAAACTTATATAGCAAGAAATATCTAATAAAACAAAATTGAAAGGGAATTGTTTGACTACTATAATTAGTGTTAAGTTACCTGATAATTACCCACCTACCATTGGTTATGTAAATTTTTATTCCATACCTTACCTCTCCACTAATCAACGGCCCATATTAAAAATACCTTCATACCTCTAAATACCTCGCAAGCATTGGAAAAGATCTCGATAAAAAAATTTGCAAAATGCCATGTCGCCTTACCAGTACATAGAAGAAGTATGCAAGCTCAAATGCATTCTGGAAGAGAATGAAGTGGATCAGGTGCAGGACGATCCTCGGCTGCCCAAACCAGAAGTGCTCGTCTGATGGTTTTACAATCAAATCGCCCTCGATCGCTATGTGCTTCTCGGCTACATCGTAGGCTAACTCAGCTATGACGTGTTCCAGCTTCGTGCCGACGGCTAACAGAAGCTGCAAAAAGTAACCAAGTGCCCTGTAAGCTACAGCAATTCAATTTGCTGACTACTTCCTCTCCATACTTTTTGTTGAGTTAGGGCATTAGTTACTGCAAATTTGCACTGATTGGAATATCCTAACAGAACAAATTAAAGAAACTAGAGGTAGTCATATACAAGGATTTCAAAACTAACACATTCGCTATATACTGCACTTACAACAAGGGGAAGGAATGAAATCCAAAAGTATGTGTGCCAACCTGCAAATTAACAAAGAAGTTGTTTGTGAAGCTTGGATACCGAAAATAGTATTACTACTACATTACCTATAAAAATTGTGCAGGTGGAATAGAAACAATAAGGATGGAAAGGGCCTTATTACCATCAACATTCAGCAACAGAAATATGACCACAAATATCCACAATGCCCAGCTAAAAGCAAACAGAAACAGTACGCATGGTTAAGATTATGCATGAAGAAAATTTGCTCAAATTTTTAAAATAATATATATAACTCTCTTTGGCATACCTTGTACCGACTATTTTCTTAAAATCAGACTCTAAAGCCCTCAGCATGTATTTATGGAAGTCAAATTTTGGGTTCGCACGGCAATGAGTCTGCAACATAAAAGAGTCGCGTTTACATACAAGGAAGAACACAACATTTGCTTGGCTTGTTAACACCTGATACTTACCATGATAAAACCAGCACGCAACGTGGTGTAGTCGGATTTAGTTACTGAACCACGAAACTGCTTAAGAAAAGAATACTGAAGGGGAAGAAGGGAAGAAAGGCTAATTAGTTCACCAATAGACTCTTCTATAATATCCAAGAAACACAATATTGTAATTATCAACATGTTAAAAAAAATACAAGTATCTGCTATATATATTGCCTACTTGGGTCATACAATTGTACTTGAAAATAAGGCACAGGAGTGCCGCCATTCATGATAGAACTTCGCTCATACTCGCTCTACCCTTTTACTCCCTCAACATCTATATTGTGACGTCGTTAGGACACAACTAAACTTTATGACCTAACGTCATCAACATAAATCTAGAGATAGTGTATAAAAAGGTATCTATTCCACCCCAAAGCTTACATAAATTTAATGATGTTCGTTACTAAAAATGCAAGTAAAGAATCATATATTTTCTAACAAAGGGCTATATGCAATTTTTCAGTGCATAAAAAGAAAATAGATATGATTGTAGCGAACACGAAGTCCATTCCCTACCAGCCAACACAGTAGCATGGAATCCTTGCCAATACTGTAACGTTCCTTGATAAAATCCAGTTCATGCACATGGGTCACCTTATTTCGTCCTGCAATTTCATTTAATTTTACTATCATCATATATATATATATAACGACTTAATAAGTCCTCTTTCTTGAAAAATAAGGGTCATAAATAGCAGTATTTTTAATTCCATAAGGAGTTGTCCATATCCATTTCTGACAGGACACAAAAATATTGTCTGAATCTGCAAATGTATCATTCACCAAAATGAGAAACAAGCAATAAGGTCCTTGTACCGTTTTCTTCAGCATTTTGTTTAATTTCATCTTCCCACTGTTTCCATTTGCGTATCTGAGTAAAAAAAAAAAAAGATGTAAAAAACACCAAGAGTGCGGCTTAACTCAATGGAAGAAATGTCATAGACACTTTACCTTTGCGCCTCCCAAAAGCATAGTTGCAGCACTGAAAAAAACATGCGAGACAGCCAGAACGAATATGAAAATGTGCAGCTGATGTAAGGCCTCAAGAGATAGCAATGGAGCTTTTCCCTGTCAAAAACAAACACTATTAGCAACACCATTTGGGCCTCATACTCATTACTGACGCGTTTACTAGTGACATGTTTTTATTTGTTGTCACTACTAACTCAATAGTGACTCGTTTTAATATGACGTCACTAATGTTGATGCCACTGAACTTGTTTCTATTGTAGTAACAATTCGTACACACACCACTGAATAATTTAAAAATATAAACACTTAATTAATGCTTAGTAGGTTAAAAGACATCAAATAGCTATTGGGAAGGTTGCTTTCATTACTATAGGACTGTCGAGAGATAGTTACAGATTAAGATAAGGTATTTGGATATTGTAACCAAATTATATGTACTTCAGAGTTTCTTGAGTCAGACATGCATGTTACCTTTGAGCACTTTTGATGTCCAAAAGACCAACTAATCCATTAGTTATAAATTATAATTACTCCATTAGATAATAATGAATAGTAATTAGATTACTAATATGACTTTATGGAAAAAAAAAACTTAGATCACCACTCTTTGTATCTACATATTGGTCAGTACCAGTGGGCAGAAGAAAACAGATCTCAACCGTCTGGACTGAAATACTGACTTTGAGAAAATATTGATACTGTATAAGTGCTCTCTCTCTCTCTCTCTCTGCTTTTATTGGTAAAACATAGACAAAAAATAGTTTACAGAATGTCTGAATTATGATGAGCTTGCTATCAAAATTGCATGATCCAGTCAGCTATTCACCTGCTTCCTGCAGATCTCTGCCTCGGTCGCAGCTGCACCCTCACTGAGAAGCCGCCCGTGCCTGATACTGCCAAGGATTTCGGCGGCGATTGAATTCGCCTGGGTGATCCTTAGTCCAGCAGCCTGGTCATCTACCGGCCTCTGGCATGGCAGCATGTACTTGGTCCAGCCTCGAGGAATACATATCCTTAGGATCGTCCCCTGGAGCACCGTCAGCAGCAGGGAGATGAATCCCAGAAGCATCAGCTCTGCATTGTTACACCAACAATTTTAAGAGAAAAAACATCAAACGTCATTTACCGGATTAGTAAGCTCCTCCTGCTCTCACAAATGCTGTAGAAAGTATAGAACACTTCTTTTTTTGTAACATCTGATATGGTCAATTTTATCCCGTGCCAGGTTCCAGTCCTAGATCATTACTCTTTTTCTCAGTATTTGTATTTTAAATGACGACGTTTCCTCAAGCACGCCTCATGAGATGACCTTCTAGTATATGTGAAGATAATTACGATGATCGTGCTGGGATATCTTTTGTTTCTTTGTGATGGATGTTTATTTGACTTAGTATTGTAGTTCCCGGTCCTGTAAGTCTACAAGGTTTGCATGCATGGTGCAAACCTCGGAACCGTGTGCATGGTCAGATTCATATGTAATTCAGTTGCTTTTCTGGTTTTTTGAGTTCAGGGACGATGCCTGTGTGGAAAAAAACCGAAAGGAAAAAAAAAAACGATTTTCTGCAGGTTTTACCTTCTTTCACCTTGAGGAGCGCCTCGTAGAGCGGCCTTTGGTTATTCTGCTTGAACGTCTGCAAGCCGAACGCGCACCACAGACAAAGCTCACCAGCGTCAGAGTTGGCAGAGAAAACTACGTAGAGCAGCTGGGAAAAGAACAGCACAACACCAGAGTACTACGTTACCTTGCCGAGGTGATGGAGGCCACGCTCGGCGGCGAGGGAGATGAGCACGATGATGGAGCACACCGCCGCCACGATCCACGTCGGCGTGAACTGCAGCGCCGCCTCCTCAACGGCTTCCGCCATTATTGCCCGCCCGCTTCCTTCCCAGAGCTTCCTCCTGGAGCTTCCTCTGTGCCGTTTTGTGTTGCGAGGCTTGTGACCATTATTTATCAATCTTAGTCTGGCGGCCCAAGGAGGCCCAACGAGCCTACTTCAGCAGTACGATAGCGGATGGATGGTGACGCGCCCATCAGTGTTGTCGAATGTGGAATCAGTGGAGGGCAGTGCGCACGAGGAAGAGGAAGGCATCTCATTCATTTTCGCTTCTTTTTCTTTGTAATTTTGCAAAGGAAAAAATTTAAGGAACCAACAGGTGCCACACGTCGAATGGATGAATGGATTCAGTGAAGATATTGATATATAAGTGGATGTTACAGCCAAGCTTTCGTAAGAAAAATCAGGAAATATACAGTGAGAACAACTATTATTTGTCCAGTGTAAGTAGATTTCTTAGTACCGGGGGGTAGGAAGAAGAACAAAGCACCGAGATTTTATTTGTTTGGGACAAATAAAATCAATGACGGAATGAGTGTTTTTCAAATCGAAGTGAGTGTTTTTTCAATCAATAACGAATGATTTGGATGGGCTTTGAGGATTCTGCAGAAGCTATATTTGCGTATGTTCAAAAAGAGCTAAATATCTTAGATATGTGTAGCCTTGAACAAGCACATGTTTCTTTTCTAGTTTTGGAAATTTTTTCGGAGCCGCTCTTTCAGAAAAATCAAATATATCTTGGAATATGGAAACTATCGAAAAGCAAAGAAATATAAATCTGTTATATATGGAGTTAAACGATTCCACGTATGGGGAGAGGTTTCCATCAGATAACAAACCTGAATATATATCAGCCTAGCCAAAACTGATGTGTGGACAAACAGGTAGCAATGTCTTCGAGATAATGTTAGATCCCCAAGGACAGATGTTAGCTCCAGTACGATGTTGGACGTTTTGTCATGGACCCATCACCCATGGTGATTCATTGGGTTCAATATATTGCAATGTTTTTTTCTTTCCTAATGCCATGCATACTAAGTACCATGGAAATATGCAGTTACTTGAGGGAAGACTCCAATGCGAATGCAACGATATATGTACAGAGCTGATTCCTAATCCTTTACATAATCCTCCATAGCCAAATCTATGATTCTGTGTTCCCAACGGCCTCATGGTCTCCTGCTGGTGCCGTTGTCGTCATTTCAATTTTGGCAGAAGGTCCAGCCGAATCAGGGTTGCTTGTTGATCCGCCAGGCCTGCTGAGGGTGCTCTTCAACCCCTTCTTCATCTTAACTTTCTGCGCCCAGCCCAAGACGCCCTGCTGCACATGTTCGTTGAAGATCTCTTTCTTGTAGCAACTCCCCATCTTTGAGCACAAAAGCAGCAAAACATCCGTTGGTCATTGTGCTGACTGTTGAGGGCACAAAGAGTAAAAGAATGACAAAATATTTACGCACCTGGGTCACAATTGCATATAGGGGTAGGGTGCTGTAGCTGCACAGAAGCTGAATAAGGACCCTGCAAAAATAAGTGTTGATGCAGGAATCAAACAACAAATCCATGGTTGCTTTTTTGTGGAATACATAGACGTATGTAAAGTACCCAATAACAAGCCTTGGCACGATAAAGCGAACTTGCCCCATGATGCAGGAGTTAAATCCATACGTAGCCTGGGAAAAGAAAGAAGGTACATATTTTTCTAGTCAGTCATTACTCATGACATTTAACTACAATTTGCAATTGCAAGATGTCTCCTCTAAATGACTGTGTAAGTGTTGCCGCATGCTGTGGTGCTTAGTGCTTACCAATATCCAGAAGAAGAATGCAATTTCAAATGCATTCTGAAAGAGAATGAAGTGGATTAAGTACAGGACAATCCTTGGCCTCCCGAACCAGAAGTGCTCATCTGATGGTTTCACAACCAAATCACCTTCAATTGCTGTATGCTTCTCAGCTACATCATGGGCTAACTGAGCTATGATGTGCTCCAGCTTCGTGCCAACTGCTAACAGAAGCTGCAAGAAGTAACTGTCCAGTAAGCAGATAGTCCTGAATATGGCTTGGCCATACCAAGTTCATGATTTTGAATTTTCAAATAAAACCATATAATGTTGGTACCGTGAAAAGTACCAGGGTTGGTTCCCAAAATCAAAGCTAACAAAGGTCAAAAATTGAAAAGAGAGGTCTGCATGTGACATTTGTAACATCCCAATACAAGTGTTATTTAGTCCTTTCCAGTTATCTTCAGACTTTAGGAAAGAAAACTGAAGCAGTACACATAAATAACATAAATGCACTTACAATCAGAGGAAGGAAGGCAATCCAAAAGTATGTGTGCCAGCCTGCATATTAATAAAACAAGGAGTCAGTTGTGTTCAGAAGCTTACATACGAAAATATCACCGCAGTATTTAGCTGCGTATTCAGTAAGGGGCAAAGGAATCCCAAAAAAAGATAGTACAGTGAAATAGAAACTGTCATGTGTTTTACCATTAACATTCAGCAACAGGAATATCACCACGAAGACCCACAAGTACCAGCTACAAGGGGATAAAGGTAGCAGGTCATTCACAAAGCAAGCTGTTTTTTAATTTAGAAAGACATATATAGACATGTATATAAAACTCTTTGATTTACCTTATTCCGACTACTTTCTTGAAATCAGCCTCTAAAACCCTAACCATGTATTTATGGAAATCAAATTTTGGGTTTCCACGGCAATGAGTCTGCAATTGAAAAGGAACTCTTGTTATAGACATCGGAAGAAATAACATTAGCTCGTTGTCTTCTGATGCTTACCATGATGAAACCAAGACGCATAGTGGAATAGTCTGATTTAGATACTGATCCATAAAACTGCTTACCAAAAGAATGCTGAATAAAAAAAATGAATTAGTTCAGACATTGTATAATCTTTTCCGATATCCTTGAAACACATTCCATACCAGCCATGTCAATATTGTAGAATCTTTGCCAATACCCTTGAAACGTTTCCTGATAAATTCGAACTGACTTAGATGGGTCACCTTCTTAGGCCCTGCAATTTCATAAGATCTCATCATCTTATCACAAATAAACAGGTATTGTTTGCGAGGAAAATAAATAAAAAGCATCTTTTTTGCACTGCATACTTCAAACTATAGGTGTGTTCTTGCATTAAATATGAACAACAAGCAAAGGTTCTAATACCAGTTACTGGAGCATCTTTCTGAATTCTATCCTCCCATTGTTTCCATTGGTGTATCTGAGTAATAAAATACAATAAGAATTGATGACAAAAACAAGTGTGTCTGTAATTTAACTGCAATTACACTTACCTTAGCACCTCCTAAAAGCATGGTTGTAACACTGAAAATCACATGTGTGATAGCCAGAACAAATATGAAAATGTGCAGGTGATGTATGGCTTCAAGAGACAGTAGCGGAACTTTTCCCTGTAAGAAGAAAGATCATGTATAAATCATAAAATAAGGGAACACCAAGAGTGAAATTGTAGTAACAACAAAGCTTGAGGTGAGTTATTTTGAGTACAAGACTCTGCAAGAGAGTAATATGTTGTTTGTTTTACCCTTTTATTAGCTTTCGACTTTCTTATCTAAAATTAAATTAAACATATTCTTCATAAAACAGGGTGTACTTCATCTAAAAAAAAAAGAAATTTCTGCATTAAACAATTTGACTTGATGAAATTCCCCATCAAACATAGTCAACCTAACCAACTTTAAAGAAAGGGCATAATGCAAGCTATCCATGTATAACCAGTGGGGCTGCCTAGTTGCTAAGTATACAAAAATGGTTCTTTCAACACGAGAGGCTGGAATATTTGTTTTTTAATTAAGGACAAAAGTACAAAAGAACAAAAGAACATGGCTTGATCGTGTCCTAAGGTTGAAATTTGTTTTTCAAGCAATAAACAAAGTTCCTGGACGCTCGATCAAACTAACATGTGGCTCAATATACATCAAAGTCCTACAAAATATCAAGCTGCTGCAAGCCTGCAATTTAACAAATCATATCTAACTAGTAATTTTTATTTAAAATACAGATCGCCATAGCTTGCACAAAGCAAAAGACATATACTAAGAAAAGCGCTATTCCAATTGCACGATGGAGTCACCTTTTTATGGCAGTGCTCAATGGCAGTACTGCCGCCCTCACTGAGCAGCCGCCTCCCAATTCCGCCAAGGACCCCACCAGAGGCAGCGAAGTGCTCCTTTGTTGCGTTAACCTCACCAGCATTCTCTTCTGGACGCTGGCACGGCAGCATGTGGCCGGTCCAGCCGGCAGGAATGCACGTCCTCTGGATCATCCCCTGGAACACCGTCAGCAGTAGGGAGATGAACCCAAGAAGCATCAGCTCTGCATCACACGACAAATAGTACAAAATTAAGAACTAAAGTTATGCCACGAAACCTCCTTTTCTTTCTCTCGAAGACCGAGAGAGGTAGAAAGGAAGGAGAATAATCTGCATCAAGCCTGTGACGTCATCACAGAACTAAAAAAACAAAAAAGTGTTCTTCATTGGGAATGGTTAATCAAACGATTGAAGTTGCATTTTTTTTACTAGCGACCAAGTCGTCACGTCCAGGATCAATAATTTAAGACGCACGGCTACTAGCGACGAAGCCATCACGTCCAGATATTTCACTGTCCAGTCCAACCACCAACAAAACCATTTGCCTCGCTTCAAGGTAATCTGTGAAAGGAAGGGTAGGACTTTTTGTGCGGCGTTGTGACCATACATTTAGATTTTTAGATCAAATCAGAGCTATCTCTGAACGAAATTTTTTTAATAAAAGAATGGAAGCAAAAGGAGCGAAATTCTCTGGTTCCGGGTTAACGGAAAACACATTGAAATGGCGGATTTTTTTTTCTTCTTCCCTGCAGATGGCGGAGATGGGGGAGAAAGAAGAAGAGAACAAGAACGGAAAACAATCAAGCAGTACCTTCTTTGACCTTGAGGAGCGCCTCGAAGAGCGGCTTCTGGTTCTTCTTCTTCAGCGTCTGCCCTCGCAAGAAGAAGAAGAAAGAAGAAAGAACGACAGTGCTCTCTCAGTCAGATAACTAGTAGTAGTAACTAGATCAGCGTCGGACGGAAACGGCGGAACGCGCGCGGCACGAAGCAAGCAGGGATTCTTTGGCGTACCTTGCCGAGGTAATGAAGGAACCGTTCGGCGACGAGCGACAGGAGCACGATGACGGAGCAGACCGCCGCCACGATCCACGTCGGCGTGAACTCCAGCGCCGCCGGCTCCGCCGCCTCGCCTTCCCCGCCCGCCATCCCCGGCTCCTCTTTTTTTTTTCCTTCCCTTCCCACGGACACCCTCCAGGCCTCCACGGAACGGAAGCCCTTCCGACGCTCGAGCGCGGTGGGATGGGATGGGATGGGATGGGAGGCGGCGGAGCGAGAGCGGAAGCGAAAGGAAGAGGAACTGTTGCTGTGGGAACGAGGTCCGAGGGAGGGAGGGCGCTCCAAAAAAAGAGACTCTTGAGTCTGAGGAATGGTGCGAACCGTCGACGGCGCGTGGGGCAGTTTTTCTTTTCTTTTTTTTTCTTTTTTTTTTTTTTTTTTTTTTACTTTTGACGGCTCGCGGTCGCGGGCCGGCGACAGCGGTCGCGGCGGGGCGCTCCGCGTGTCTAAAAAACAGGACACCCCCTTGCTACCGAGCACTCAGCCACTCACCCAGTCCAGAAGAGTAGAACACGTCCTTCCAGATTGGCACCCGTAGTGCCATACAGCGTGCCCGTTTCTGTGCACGGCTGTCAGCAACATAATGAGCACCAGACGTTATCTCCGTGTTGTAGAAAATTAGTACGTACTATAATAAACACTACCTCCTCTGTGACTATTTACTACTCCTAGTACAGTATAAGTATACCATTGTTGGACGACAATACTAGATACTTGGTATATTTTGCTGGTTTCACGAAGTAAAAGGAAAGTACTAGATATTTGTAAAATCTAACAAGATACTATCACGGTGTACCGTTACAGTAGTAGTATCCATTTGTAAAATCTAAAATGCGTAGTTTTATCAAGATTTCATTCTCATTAATTAATATATCATATAAGTAAAAATATTAATATAGCATAACATTTATTATGGAATAAGAAAGTTGAGTTTCATCCCATGAAATCTGATGTATACTGTTTTCTAGAGATGATACTATAATAAAACCTTCATTGAGAGCAATTTATGTCATCTCTACATATTTCTTGAATTACTATTAGTTATTTTGATGCAATATTTAGGTGATATGATAACCTATAAATCTGTGAGATAAATTTTGTATTCAGAAAATTTAGTTTTATCTGTATTTTTTTGTATGACTTGGTATTATAGGAAACCGTTGGGTGAGGCTATCACAGCGTGGAAGGTGGTGGATGTTGTCCAAGGCCTAACTGGAAGCCCGGCCGCTCCGGCGGGCGTCTGCTGTCTGTCTGTCTGTCGGCCGCTTCAGCCTGCGTGCCATGTGGAGACAGCCCAGGCGAGGTGGAAGGTCAGGCGAAATGGGAAACTACATACTGACCGGTGGGCCAGCCGGCCAGGTGGGGCTGCACTGTACTAAGCATCTACTCATACCTCACAGATGGATTTGAAGATTGGTCGGCGGTTTCTTAAAAAAAATAAAAAAAGATTGGTCGGCGGTGGGCAAATGCTTCCTTCCCCACATACGCATACGCGTCGCTCCCAAAGTCCTAAGCTTCTGGATAGCAGACCGTCCTCCGTGGACGCCGACGCTTTACATGTGACATGTGGTATTCCCATTATACTATTGAAAACTTTTCTTTTTTTATAGTACGGTGCAAGACAACGGACCCTCCATTCCATTGTCAGCGTGATTCACCTGTAAATTAAAAATTACGAACAATCGGCGATGGTAATCTGAATGACAAATGGCAAGACGCTCAGAGCGACGTCGTCGGATATGCCGCGCCCAGTTGCATGCAAATCCTGGCAACTTGGATACTACTGTACGTACTTAGCTAAACTTGCACCAGATTGATTATTCAACTTTGCACTGACGAAGACTGAAGTTTTTAGGCCAGTTATAAAAATTATCATTCTGTTATCCTACTTTTTATGAAAAGAAAATATATTTATATTCCGATCTCTATCAAAAAGGTGAACATATAGTGAAAATTATTACCGTCTCTTTTTTTTTATTGTTAACACATTAGACGTTTAATATTATCTTTGATCATCATCTTACAATTTAATTTATCACTTAAAATATTTAAACTAAAACTATTTAAACCATGATTAATTTTTTTAGATAATAGAAACTGTGATTAATAACTTTACACGTTTCAAATAATTTTTTGAATAAATTGAACAGTTAAAGATGATATTAGGTCTTGATCCTTGACGCATTCGATCCACTCATTAAGTCAAAAATTGTGGCATCATAAGCATACAAAAAAAGAACACCAAAAAGAGCGCGTTAAGTCATCATACTAGTAAGTGTTACGTCTATCTCAAAATGCATAATCACATTCAAATAGTTGTAGTAATTGTATGTTTTCCTTCGTCACCTTGTCATGCACCATCTTTCACAATTTCACCAACACAGAGAAAAGAAAGCGTGAAAAACTGAACTTGTAAACAGATCACACGTAGGTTCCTACGACAGGTAACACATACTTGAAAATTTCTTTGCCTTATATTTGCTTTATCTTCAATTCACTCTTTTTAGTCACCACAACCACAACCGAGATAGGTTATTATGTTAAGTGCACACCCCGCCACACAACCACCCCCCACCCCCCTGCCAGAATCATGTCGGCACCATTTTATCTTCCTTATCATAGGCAATTAAGTTCCAATAAATTGTGAAATTAACATTCTCATAATCCCCAATACGGCCTTACCCACGATATCAATACGTTGTGCCATAAAACCACAAGTCATCAAGCATCACTGAGCCATGTGACCTTTAGGTACGTCTAAAACCAGTGATTCTGACTTCTGAGCTGCTACCATCAGGAATCGACATCCCATCCAAATCCAATCCGCGGGCATTGATTTCCACCATCATACAACCTCAGAGAGCCCCATTGAAGGACACCACCGAGAAGGGTTTATCCCCTACTACTACCAGCGCTGTCGATGGATATTATATACATCAATCAGGAATGAATCGGCCACACCCTCCCTGTGGTTTTCTCTTCATGAATCAAGCGGATTTATCCCATTTGCAGCACCGCGACACCACACCAAAAAGTGGCAGAGACTGACAATGATCGATACACTTGCATACACGATATTAAGAGCTGAAAGCAGCTGGTACTTAATAGTAGTACTAAACACGCAAGTCGACAAGCACACGACATGCTCTGCTTCCAAATTCATCAACGACAGACGACATTCCGCGCCCTCGAAATGCCGTGCCATAAATCCGAATCGGTGGATTCATACTAGTACCGTTTTAGACCCGGCAGTCCAATCAATGAGGTTAATTCAAACTGGATCTCTGCACAGATCGATGTACCAAAAACAAACTCAGACTCTGACACCATGTTATAAATTCCAGAATAATGAATTCAATCATCCTAATCCTGCGCCCAACATATGAAGTGATCACAACGTGTACGATAATGAGGTTGTGGGTCCTGTACAAGTCTGAGACACTCCACATATTAAGCTACTTTAATGTTAATTATCATAGCAAACCAGATGCACAACATGAAAATACCTTTCTGTGATTCACTATAACAATAGTCAATAAGAAAGACTGCAATCCTAGCATCAGTACGTGTTACTGAGACACAGATATACAATACCTGAAGTGCATTCAACACTTCCTATCTTTGAACATGGTTAACTGACCATCCTAGTTCAACGATGGTACCAGCAGTACTGTTGTACTCGGTTCACTCTTTCCACACGGCAATCTTCATGACTTTCTGTTATCCTTTACTTGCTTGGTACCTAACAAGAAAAAATGACGCATGAGCATGGTTTCCACCCCAAGACTTTAGGCAGCAACCTTTACATTAGTGCTTAACACAATTTTTTTAAAAAACAAAAACTACTGCTTCGAAGTACATGCTCTTCAACCCTTTTATATTCAGAATGAGCTAACAGCTAAACAGCTCATCTCCGTTTGCTAATGGTGTGCCATTACTGAAACATCCACTCTGTTACCACATGAGTGCCTGCTGTTATTCTGACTTGCTAGAAAGTGCATTTGAATAAAAACAGAGGAAGAGAAACAAAAGATGGTTCATTTGGGTAACCATCATTATTTGGTTATTATGGAGGTCATATGAAGTATTTGTAAACTCAATTAATATTTGGTGTAAAAATGGCTAGATCGAACATATTATGCAGTGGTTATTTCATAAAGATGAAAGACAATTTCAGCCTAGAGTTCTAACAAATCAGTTCTTTGTGAAGCCAACAAATAGAATGCATTGTGAAGTCAGTTTCTCACATTGCAGGAAGAGCTTGTTCAAGAAGAGTGGAAATTCTTCGGTTCTGTACTTTTACTTTTTCCTTACAAGCATACCATAGAGTTACGTAATGACAGGGACAACTGAACATCAGCAGGTCAGCTACCAGAATTCACTACAAGAGCATTTCCCACCCTCAAAATGGTGAAAACGACTAGAATCCCTCACAACGATCTTCCTTTGTGTAATTTCACTGATGAACTTCATTACTGTATGGCAGTCGCCACAGACCCGAAGATTTTTTACAACCCGGATAACTGACCCTGGAGGAGACTTGAGTATTCCAAAAGCCACAGCCAGCCTCTCACTGTGCAAGAACAGGTGCTGTTCCTTTTCATGCTCTTCTAAGTCGTGCATCACAGAGCTAGTATCAGGGACATAACCCCTCCTGCGCATCTCTGAGACCAATTCTGCAAGAAAATCAGTAATTTCTTCTCGAAGATCATGTGGAACTACTCCGGCATGAAACAGGCGGAATTCTTTTCCGGCTTCAGTCCAGCTGTACCCAGGCTCTTTTCTTATCTCCATCTCAGCCATCAGTTTTCTTACTTTGGACACAGAATCCCATTTGCAATTCACTGCATAGACGTTGGATAGCAGGATGTACGTTGAAGGATACTTTGGTCTCAGCTCTAGTAATTTATCAGCAATTCTCAGGCACACTTGAGAATCATTGTGCTTCTTACAGGCGCTCAACAGAGCCGCCCAAGTAGCTTCATCAGGCTCGTAAGGCATAGTTGTGATCAATTCTTCAGCTTCTGATAAGTATCCTGAGCGACTAAGAAGGTCCAGATAACAAGTATAGTGCTGCAATCCAGGGTGGATGCCATATTCCCGCTTCATCGAGTCAAACAGTTGCCTCCCTTTCTGAACAAGACCGGCATGACTACAAGCATAGATCAACCCAACAAATGTCACCTCATTGGGCTTCACTCCTGCAAGAAGCATCCTGTCATACAGAGCAAATACCTCTTCAGCTCGACCATGTTGTGCCTCCCCAACAACAATTGTCGTCCACGAGATAACGTCCCGGACTACAATCCCCTCAAAAACTTCCCTAGCAGAGTGTATGTCACTGCATTTTGAGTACATGTCAACTAGTGCGTTCCCAACGATCATACTGGACAGGAACCCAAGCCTCAAGGCGAAACCATGCAGCTGCCCGCCAATCAGAAGCGCAGCCAGGTCTGCCGCCCCACCGATGGCAGCCGACAATACAAATGCATCATCGATCCTAATATCATCTCGCCTCATCTCAGCAAATAGCTCCACTGCGCTAGCATTGTCTCCAGCCTTCACAAACCCAGAGATAAGCGCAGTCCAGGTGAAGAGGCCGCGTCCAGGCATGCTCCGGAAGAGCTCAAGTGCCTCGTCGGTATAACCATTCGACGCAAAGCCAGAAACCATAGCAGTCCACACCACGTTGTTCTTGGCATCCATACTGTCGAACACCTTCCGGGCATCCTTGGGCACGCCACACTTGCAATACATGTCGATCAGAGAAGACTTGACCACATCGTCTCTGCTGTAAGGGGAGGCGACGAAGTGCGCGTGGAGCTGCCTGCCGAGGCGAAGGCTGCGCAGTTTGGCGGCTGTGGTGGCGAGGGAGGCGAAGACAAAGTGGTCGGGGCGGAGTGAGTCGTCCGTGAGCATGCGGCGGAGGATCGGGAGCGCGAGCGCAGGTGTGGACGAGTGGGAGACGGCGGCGAGGAGGGCAGAGTAGAGGCGCAGGCCCCGGCACGACGTTTCTTCGAACAGGCGGCGGGCGTCGGGGAGGAGGCCGCACTTAGCGTAGGCTGAGACGAGATGGGTCGGGGAGGGAGGATGCAAGGCGAGCCCATCCTTGAGGAGACGCGCGTGCGCGTAGCGGACCGCCGGCGTCGAGTCCGCCGCGGCGCGGACGGCGGCTGCGGTGGCCAGAGAGAGCATGCATAAGGGTGCTACGGGCCGCCGCACGGTCGACTACTTCGCTTTGCCCACGAGGCCATCTGAACCATTGGTTTCTTGTGGAGGCCAGGATTCCGTCCCCTTGTGACTGACCGCGCCTGTTTTGTTTGTCAGGTACTCAGGTAAGCCGTGACCGTGATCACCCCGCCGCCGCTCGACGTCTCCGGCACCGGCGGATCTACTCACCGCCGATCGTGCCCGCTCGCCGGAACCTCTATCTCACCACCTCCTCTTTCGTGCCTTCATGGTCATGGACATGCAGATGCAGCAGTCCATGGCTTAATGTGCAATAGCCAATAGCCCAACGCCAACGGGGTAGTGCAGTTTTCTTACAGGAATACAGGACATATGCAGATTTGCAGTCTTCTTACAAGAATACAGGTAATAGGCAGATTTATAGTTTATAAATCGTACGGCAAAACGAATGGACAGCTCTACGATCTGTCTGAAAGTCGATTGCAATTCAGAACTTTTTGGGTGCACTGTTGCACTGGGAGAAACCTTCAGGCGTGCCCTCCTGTGCAGATCCTTTATGGGAAGTACAGTGTCGTGAATGAACAAAGACAAAAGCAGGGATCGAACCCTGATTCCCTGAATTGCTGCAGGATTCTTCGGATTTAGTGTACTTGCCTGCTGCCGCGCATAAACTTTGCTGGTGTCATGCTTATGCTTCTGAAACTCTGACACTGATAAGGATCATATCAGTGTCAATAATCAAATGCCAACCGGAGTTCAGTCAGGTGTAAGACACTAGAGAGAAATCGACACCACTTGCTGTAGCAAGTAGGCAACTTAGCCTTGGCGTTTCCCAACAAGTGTCCGTGAGCCAGCTATCATGGCCTAGTAGATAACACAAACGACGCAACGACTGTTCTAACATTGTTGAGAAGCTTATTTTACTGAAGCAGGGTTTTAATTTGTCCTCAAGACTCCACATAATCATCTTGGCGTGGAAAACTGCATCTCCTGATTTCACGCGTCTGATGGGGATCGCATCGTCATCAAATTCATCATCTGTGCCTTAATATGCAGTGGCGTGGTGCGGCGCATGTGTTTGTGTGATCATGATCAGTGGGCCTGGACCGGAGGGTAACCGAGAATTGTGGAAGTTTGGAGGAGGAGGGTCGTTTGGTGGTGCTTTCTCATCATCATTACCGTGATTTGCCAAACGCAATGTGTGCATTTTTGGGTCGTCGAAGCTGGACCAGCTGCTAGCTAGCACGAGATGTCGTAGCTCATGTCATGAATCATGACAGAGACAGTGTTGTCTTAGCTTTTTGATCGGCAATGAGAGGGTTTATGATATGTCAATTCTCAGAAAAGAAGCCATATGGGATTTTTTTATTTTTATTTTATTTTTTTGCTTGGAAGGTATATGCAGTTTCCCTGTATGGTGTGCATGAGAACAAGTAGTACAAGTTGATTAACAGCATGCTAAAAGACAGTGGACAACAAACTAAACTCCACAGAAAACCATCTTGTAAATATTAACATACATGTAAGACAGATAGTACTCCCCCGTTCTTATTTAGATTATACTCCTGATTGGCTAAAGCTTTTGAGCGCCTAAATCCACTGCACCACGCGTATGTACACTCATTTGATTCATTCGCAAAAGAAAAAAGGACCATCACTTCTTATTGGGGAACATAAAACAACATCTAACATAACAAGGTTACCAACGGCCAAATCATACGAAACTGGAATATAATTAGAAAAAAGAAAGCCACAGGCATAAAACTTAATATTAACCTTACAATGTGTGGCATGTGTGTTATTCTCACTTTATAATATATTGAGACAAATTTTGTTAATTACACACTTATTAATATATGGTTTGCTGTCTTTACCTGTTTCCTATTGTGCCATGAAATGCTTTGTCCATACAAAAACTTGCTTCTCTCATGCTCCTACGAATATTTGATAATACATCCATGAATGTTTAGGTATGGTATATCCAATACAGTGCAAAAAATTGACAAAATTATTATTCTCTTTGGTTTTGATTATGTGACACTGTTATTTGATGTGCAACTTTGGGCACTATTATCTTTTAAAATAGAGTATAACATGTATTAAAGTATAATTTTTAGAAAGTGCTTCCCATATGAATCTACACATATGAATATATTATTCGATTTCATATACCAAATGTTGTCTAAAATTTTTATTAGCCAAAGTTAAAGGTTCCACCAAATATTAATCGAAAGTCATATGTTTAAAAACTGCAAAAATAGTCATACGTTTAAACATGCATTGGTGGGAGTAATTGTGAAGAAATGTGTATCATATATGTAGTTTCCTATTCTCATCAGGTGTGTACATGCGTATGATGTAGCACCTAAGCGCATATCCCTCTGATTTTATAAAAAATAAAATCAGTGGGGTAAGAGTTAATGCAAAGTGATTCACGTGCTGAATTTATAACTTTTCTATTTTGTCATTTTTAATTTGTTTCCAGAATTTAATAATATAGATTTGTGAGAGGTGGTCCAGGTAGCTCATTTATTAATTCATTATTTGGATCTAACATACGTCGGAAGTATTTTCTGGATCTATAGGTTTGTTTTATATTGCTGCAGATGTGATGTTTAATTACTACAAGAAGCTCTCTCTCTGTTTTTTGTTGTTGCTACTCTACTATATACATTAGTGGGGAATAATGCTAATATTATAAATAGAAATGATGTACGTTCTTGAAGAAGGTTACATACTGAAACGGTGTTAAATTTCTTGTCCTATATATTTGGTGAAAAATAAAATGATGAAAACTATATGCTTTTCTGAAGACCATTTTCATTTAAAAAATGATTTGATAAATCATTCACAATTGGTAGCTAAATATACACAAGAGGATAAATATGGCATACTAACACCAAAATTAAAGGTATTTTGCGTTTGGATCGCTCGAATACCCGTTTTTCCTGGCCTAAACCAACGGAAACCCAAAACTTTTTTGGTGAGGAAACTGACAAACTTTTTAAGAGTCACTATCATGAACTATTATTAAAAAGACATATAAAAAAGGGTTATTGCTTACCTTGTTGATCTGAGAAGAAGGTTATGTGCGACCAATGCAAGCTATTAGCATGCATTAATCATCTATTTGTACCTATCTTGTAGCTAGAGAGTTAGCTGGACGCTCAGTCCAGATTCTACAGCTAGCCCATTTGTTCTTGCTCTCTTGCCATACGTGCCAGCATTGCAGCCTAATGTAATTAACAAGAATGATAGACTGCAAAGAACACAAAAATCTAGAGCATGTCCTGACATGATGACTCATCTCCTCTGAGTTCATCGATAAAACAAAGTCAGTAGCTTAACCTTTTGATCATCTGCCACATAGATTGTCTTTTCCATCAGTCAGATAGAACATATATCCAACAGAAAGAGCATCTCTCATTCTTACTCATGAGTGCATCTTCAGTTTGCCTTCTATTCCTTTCTCCAGCATATAGCTACAGACAAAACAGCAATATATACACACATTTTTCTCACTCCCGTCAGTAGCCAGCTGTATAACTTGGTCATGATCGAGTAAACACTGCTGAACAAGGTCAGAAGCAGCTGCAAACAACCTCATGGATTATTCGAATCCTCAACTCTGGAAGAATACAATTCCTGCGTGGTCACATGCTTGCTTTTATCTGACGCCCACCCCTGCAAAGTCTTCATACCCATCATGCAGAAAGAAACAATCCTGCTGCGACGGTCTCTTTCAATCATGTGATACATTATTTCATGTGTCCTATGCAGTTTTTATTAACTATAGAATGAAATGTTACCAAAATATTTTGCAGAATTCACAGAAAGAATAAATGGAATCGAGTTAGTGAGACATGCATGCTGCTAAGAACTTTTAAAGTGGTCTCATTATGCTTACAATCACCTATATCTTTTTCAATTCTGAATCATGATCATATATTCAGTATTCTCGATCATATATATATATACTTAACATGATGCTTGTGGACTGATTAATAAAGGGTATAAACGTTAGCCTACAACAATGGCAGGTTTTCGGAGAATTTACTGATGAGCTCACTTAAAACTGGAAGTGTTGTAACCCCTGACAGCCGTTTCAGGGACAGGATTCCAGTCCCAGCTGAGCCTGTCAGGGACCGAAGACAGCGGCGGTGCCATCTGTGGCATAGGCTGCGGCGACGGCAATGGAAGGAAGTGGCTGTCAGTCGCGGCCGAGAGGTGGCTAGCGTAGGCTTGGCTGTGGCCAACCAGAGTGCTCAGCTCGTCAACTGATGGTCTGGAGCTGCCCATGCCCAGGTCGAGCAGCGAATACGTGGAGGCAAGAGCGGTGGCGCCTTCTGTGGGCGCAAGCGCCGCCACTAGCGAGTTTCCCGACGACGGCGGCGGCGCTAAAGTTTGTGGTTGTAGAAGCTGGGGAACATTGTGCGCGGCGGTGATCACTTGGTCCATGATGGCCGGCGGTGACGCCGACGACGAGCAATCGCCTTGCAGTAGATGGAAGCGGCTGCTGGGATGCTGAATTGGTGGCAGCAGTGGCGGCGTGGACGACGATGGCGATGACACGTGGCGACCAACGCGAGTCCGCCGGCCTGATGAGGAGGCTTGGTTGCTGGAGGATGATTGGCCATGGCGATGGCCATCGTCAATGCCGGAGCGCTTGTAGACACGGCAGAGCGAGATTTCAGACTGCGTGATCACCGCCAAGAAAAATGAATGCTGGTTAGCTTTTTCTGAAAAAACAAAATTTAAGGAATTAACTAGAGAAAGAGAATCAGTACTAGAATTGGGGATGTGGTGTTCACAGACGGCAAATAGACAGAGATCAAGTTGTCAAAAGGAAAAACTTGGAAGAGGGATTAAGTGTTCTCTTCAACTAATTAAGATCTTATAATAATTAACTTGTCTCTATAAAATAAACTAAGCACTTGAGGATGCAAAGATCGTGCAGAATCTGCAGTACATGCGACTTTGCAAGTTGTACCTAGCGAGGAGGAGGGGGAATTTCCAAAGTGTAGCTTTTGTACATGTGTGGTGGCTTGGCTAAGCATGTATAGGTGCCAAAAAGAACAAATGAGCAAAAAGCAAACCCTAAACTCGTAGATCTGGGGAAAAACAAAAAGGAAAAGGCATCTTTGTGCATGTTCATACAAATCATGCGTCCAAAGCAAAAAGCACCGAGCTAAGAAAAGTGGATCAAATGATTAATAATTAACCACAGCAGTTGACAGCTTACTGCTCCAGAAATGGCTTGATCTCAATTTAAAAACTTTTGAAAATCTTGGGAAATGGAAGAAAGGGAAATGATCAACAAGAACACACTGAAAACATAATTGTGCTCAGAGCTGAGAGAGAACCCTAATCTCTTTGGGATCCGGGCCAGTAAAATTCACCTTCGCAGCCAGGGGGTCGGCCTCGGCGGGCGGTGGTGGGAGGCGATACTCGTTCATGATCCAGCTACTACGGACGCCCTTGGGTGCCTTGCCGGAGTAGAAGACAAGCGTCTTTTTGAGCCCGATGGGGCGGCTGTTCTCGCCGCGGATCATCCGATCGGCTCCCGTCGCCTTCCAGTACCCCGACGCCGTCACCCTGTTCGGCCGGTCGCCGTTCCGGTACTTGCGGTCCCTGGGCACGTAAAAGAACCACTCCTTCCCGCCCATCACCGCCATTGCTGCATGCGCCGCCGGGGATCGAGCAAGTAGACAAATCAATTAGATCAGCAGGCTGATCAATGAAGAGAAGCAGGGACATGTTGATGCTTTGTTGTGTTAGTAGTTACCGGGCAGCTCCCATGGATCGAAGCGGTAGAGGTCAAGGTCGGCGATGAGGTCGACGTTGAAGCGCTTGCCTTCCACCTTGCGCCGGAGGTAGAACTCGATCAGCTCCTCCTCCGTTGGGTGGAACCGGAACCCGGGCATCACCAGGTCGTTGTCGTGCGAGTCCCCGGGGGCCTCACCTCCGCCCACTGACGCCTCGCCACTGCCAGCAGTTCCTCCTGCCGCCGCCACGCTGCCGGCCGTGCCGTGTCCATCCTCAAGGTCCGTGCTCATGGCATAGCTCGCCCGGCAGCGCCAGAGAGAGCCGGTTCGCAGCTAGCTAGGGCAGCCCCGAGAGGGAGCAGCGCGCAGTAGAAGTAGGAGGGAGAAGGCGGGGAATTTTGGGGGTGCGCCCGTGAGGAGAAGATAAGAGGCTAGTGCTTGCACGATTGATGAATCAATGAATGAGGCGATGGTATACATACGTACTGGAGTAGATGTTTTGGTTATTACTGACCGGTCCTTGTTACTGTACTATACTATACTGCTCAGTTTATTAGTACCCACTTGGTGGTGATGGCTACCGCCCTTCTACCGCTAGATATATATAACAGAGTTTTTTCTTTATTTTTTGTCCTTTGAAAAAATACAGTACAAACGTGACACTCATTAAACTTACCGTATAGCACACTCCACGTACGCACGCCCTAACCCTACCATATGAGCATATCTGAAGAAACACAGTGGTGAGTCCAAGATTCAAACCCGGTTGAGTAGGTTATAAATGTCATGCGTACTATATATGTGTTAAATACTGTAAATTTGCACATAACAGCAACAATCATAGGCTGTAGATAGTGTTGACACGCCTTGTTTAACTACTGTTTTATGTATTGATGATGACTTCGTTTTTGCGCAAATAAGATGTCCTAGTCAAGATTTATTTGTACTTTGTTGATTGTTGCCTTTTTTTTTCCCTTAATATCGCTATTTTTCTTCTGTATAATATAATTACAGCATATAACAAATTAAAATATAGTATGATATTATGAAAAATATTTCTCAAAACTTTCCATTACATATGGTTTTAATGTTTCCAAACTAAATATTTTGAATATTGTGATAGGTCAAAATTTCAAAAGTTTGGCCAAGGTATAGATCGAAGGGTCAAAACATTTGAACAAACAAGGCGAGTTTTTATGGTTTTTGATTTTAAAAAGAGTGAGATGTCATGATGAATTGCCCACCTATCTTAGAGGGGTTTTTTTTTTTTTTTGCCACGGCCAGAGAATCATGGCCTCTGAAAACTTGTAGTGGCGGGAGCAGTTTAGCACTCAAATTAATATGGTTTAGAATGAACTATACATAGTGGAGAAACAACCATAGAGTAGGCCTTTCCACCTGGTCCACAGCTCCAATGTCTACTATGGAATCGTACGAAGCCAACTAGTATATCATAATAAAACTAACTTAACATATTATTAATTATTAGCTAGGCTTGTAGCTTCTCTCTGGAAACTATATATACCTTCTTCAGAACTGTCCCAACAAATTGCAAGAACAATAATTGCTCCAATACAAACCGCAAAAATGATAAAATAAGCGGTGAGGAAAAATAATAATAATAATAATCATGATCTCTAGGCTCAAATATCCTAGGAATATGATCCGGCATGCTACTTATTCCGATTAAGACAAGACCAAAAAATAAATTGACGATCTCTCTCTGGTCGCTCTCTGTGACTCTACAGTTTTCCTTTGAGATTTAAATAAATTCAAACTGAGGGTCTCCTTGTTGTGTTCTAAAAAAATATTTTTTAATTCACTCCTATCTAATCCACATCTTATTATATTGTCCAGCAAATTAATTAATCTTGATTTGATGGTGTGATGGAAATCGATTGGTAGCTGTCAATTTGTTCGAGGACATGCGCAGTGATCTTCTAGCTTGGAATTTGGAACAAGTGGTCACAAGATCGAGTAGGAGGAGGTATTTAGAGAGGTGGAGCAGCCACAACTACAACGTACGTATACACTGTTCAGCTCGGCTGTGCATTGTTGTGCACGGATACAGGGCCTGTTCATACCAGCTGGGCCCTCTCTCTCTTTATATATGTGGACAGAAGGAAGGGGTGGTGGTGGAGTATAAAGAGGAGAAAGAGACCGGACAGGATGAATACAGCTTTGGGCGGCTGCCTCTTCCTGATGTGGATTGATAAGCATGCCTCTCTGTAATTTAATTTTTCAGCTGAACATTATTCCAGTCCTCTCTCTCTCTCTCTCTCTCTCTCCAATCTCCATACGGTCTTCTCTTGTCCACTGCATCTCACTGCCGTACGTAGAGGTCGTTTCTCCAATCTGCCAACAGAAATGACGAGATCCAAGATAGTGTAGCAGTATGTATAATGACCATTCGGTTAATTATGCATTGACTGCCACACATGTACGCACAATATTGTCAGGAGAAGTCAGATCTAGATTTGTTGACCTCACAAATTGTCAGAGACTTCACCAAAAAACAAGTCAGATCTAGGAAGAAGATTGCAGAGGTCAGCTTTGATTTGTCGGGGAGCGGGTGAAAGTCTGACAATTTGTTGGCATTATTAGTAGTATAGCACATACGCACGCAAATGGGTGGTCCTCCATTGCATGAAAGCAACTGTATCTAGCTAGGGCGGTGGGTTTGATGGTGTCAACGGTGTGGAGTAATACTAGACCACATACTCTACTACTACTATTGGGTTGTCAATTGTCATATACTAGTATATTGCTACTATAGCATACTCTCCTCGTCTCTAGTCTGTAATGAATTAATTTTGGATGCGCTTCTACTAGAGACACAAAGAATGTGTCTGTAATGTCAGCACTATTCATGTGTCTGATATGTAATGATCGTAGTCGTCTGAGATCTCTGGCCTTGCTAGCTAGGGTTAATTAAGTGCTCTCTGGTACTCATCGCTCTCGTCTTCTTCACAGCCGAAAGAGAATACAGAATACTGACGACGCTGTGAGGACCATGGCATGTTTTCGTGGTCACTGCATGCTCTGCTCCATGTAGACGCTGACAGAACAGCACAGCAGTACGTGTAATTTTCCTTAGCTCCTGCTAGTAGGCACATGCACACGCGTTTCCGGTCACCGGAAGGAGATCGCATACGTAAGTGTGTGTCTCTGGCAGGTCAACCCAGCAACCAGCATGGATCATATCTCGTCGGATTGCATTGCAGCATGCATGGGCGGGACTGCATGGGAAGGGGTCAATCTACTGCATGCGCAGTATCATGTGACTCATGAAGTCATGAGAGTGATTAACGAGGAAGGAAACGAACTGTGCCACCCAGGCCCAGGCCGCGCATGGATCGGAGACGACGACGCTAGAATTAGCTGGACAAAGTGTTTGACTTCTGCTTGCCCGCGGCTGTAGTTTCTACTGTCGTTTTATTGTTTACTACTCATCACAGATCTCGCCAGAAACACAACTGTGTGTGTACTCACATCCTGATTCCTATGTCTAATTTGCTCTCTGTTGTTGCTTGGAAATAAATAGAACAAACTAGTGGACATACATAATACAGCAAACAAAGTCGATTCTCGGATTCATATGACTTCAAAGAAAGTGGAATAAACTTCACAAAAATACAACTATTTGCGATCAGAAATTACAAGGTTTCAGTGACAATTTTAGAAAACTACAAGATGTGTATCCGGTACCACCTACCATCCTCAGAAAAAAAACCCATTCTTCTATAAAATGTGAGGCCGGCCTGTGGGATCGTTTTCTTTTTCTTTGAACTGCATATGTGCATGGGATCGTTGATTAAACAGAAAAGAAGTAGTTTATTTCTAGTACCATATGTCACAAAGTTTTTTTTGTTCTATTAAATTGGTGTCGAAGTTGTAGTTTTTAAATATGAAGTCGGAAATAGCTCTACTTAGTTTTCTGAAATTTATATGCACGTTGGCAAATAATTTAGCAATTATGTATATCTTTACCTTAGTGGTACAAGACACCTTCACATGGACGCCAGCATGCGCACAAATTTTTTAATACCTTTTGAAATATATGGAAAGCGAAAAATATTGTTGACACCTATCCAAGATTACAAGAGTTAAACAGACTGTGAATGTGAATCGACACAATTTGGATCTTATGACCTTTAATAGGAAATATGGTAGTTAAATTTGTGGAGTTTAACTTTTTATTATATCATAATATTGTAGTTAAAATTATTGTATATGCATGATATTTTTTTGTATAATTTTGAACAAATTGTGTTGTCATCATCAATTTGGTTTACCATAACATTCAATTAATTCTCGCCAATGGATGATGATATATATTCCGCTGTCATATGACTAAGAGATAAATTTGTAACAAAAAAAAATCCATATTGTAGTTTGGTTTTGACATTAGCCGCCCCTCCAGCTCCTTTTGTAAGGTGTTTCTCTTGATCTGCTATATGGACAATCTCTCAATACCCCCTCCATCACGAAATATAACACAACTAGTTTTAAATTGACACCATACATATTCAAAAATGCTATGAGTCATGGAATGTGCTGAGAGGAACTTCACAGAAAATAGTTGGAAATTTCAAACTGAGCCGCCTTTTAACGGATAGAGTTAAATTCTGATTTGCAGAACAAAAACTCCTAATTCAGCATTGGGAAATGTAAAATGAAACATTCAATTGCTTCGGTGAGGTGGATGCTAACACATGATCATGTAAAATATGCAGGATATATGGCCTCTAGTTCGTGTGAATAAATGGGTAGCCTTCCCTCACTATTTCAGTTACTCACCCAGCTGTTCTAAGATCGCTATGGGCCGGCCGTGTCGACCCCATAACTGGCACTAAAGTCCGGCGGTGAGGCCGCTCTCGGCCGCCGCCCGCCTCCGGCACCACGCTTTAATGCGAAGGAATCCCATGCGAGAACGGTGGCCGGTCCATGGACCTGTTAGTGCGGGCCCGGCAGCCGGCGACAGCCCACAGTCCTTGTTGATCCGATCGACGCGATATCACATGAGCTGATGGACGCGCGATATGTCAGCCCAACTGGACGTCTTCAGTCCATCAATGAAGAATGTGGTTCAGGTCCAGTTCAACAGAAGTGGATTGGAGATCTAACAATAAGCCCATGCAACATTAGGCCTCATTATGGATTAAAGCCCAGTGTTCTGGATTAGGCCCCGTTCCTAGTTTCTCATACCTATGATTTTTTTTTTTTGAGAAACACTCCTATGAAGTTCAGCACATTTGCAAAGGCAAACAAAACAAACCGAAACGAAAAATGTTAAATTCACTATATACGTTAAATAAATCGAAGCACATATCCTCGCACATATGATTTCATTATTTACACCACGCCGCCGGCCGTCTCGGCCGGCAAGCCCTGCAGCCACGGGAGCAGCTTGTCGTGGACGAGGTCCGGGCGGTCGTCGTGCGGGCAGTGGCCGACGCCCTCCAGCATGTGGAGCGTCACGTTGGGGAGCTCGGACGGCAGCTTGGTGAAGAACTTCCCCACGGGCCCGTCGATGGGTGTGAATGGGTCCTGGTCCCCCCACAGCACCAGCACGGGGACATCGGCCAGCTTCGGCATCAGTGCTATCGGGCTCGGCCCTGGCGGGCCGGTCACCGTCGACACGAACGCGTCCAGAGCGCCCTCGGTGTCGGCCGGCCCTCTTATAATCTGCGTGCGCGTGTATACATAACATTTAAAAACCAAACATTCGTTCAGCAGTCAATTGTCCATTCAGTTTCTTAACTGAACTGCACGAACGTCGACAAATTGACAATGCAGCAACAGAGGGGCAAATTCTTAAACTGCAAAGAAGATCATAGTACCTCGATTAATTCGTCGTCCACAGCGTCTTTGTTCGCATAAACCGAGAGCAAGATGTCCTTCAAATTATTTCTGTTCAGTGTCCAGTTCACAGTTCAGAAGTTGTCAGTTGTCACATACTCTACGGTGTTAACAGATGAGAGAGCTGAGCCAAGATTAATAATAATAGTAATGTTCGTTTTAGCATGCCTGTCTTTCACGCGCTCGAAGAGTCCTGATGCGATGCGCCGCTGTTTAAGCAAGAAGTCAATCAGCAGCAGCAGAGGCAGGACCAACTTGATCCGCCAGTCATCGACGATCGCCTTGTTGTTCATGCCACCGGCGCAGTTCAGCAGAACGAGTCCCCGGACGGCGTCTCTGGTGTCCTCTGGTTATATATGTTTGATTGTTAGCTCGCAAGATGTAACTGGATTCGTTCTTCTTTCTTTTCTTTTTTTGCGAAGAGATGTGATTGGATTCTGATGAGCTGAAAGGGAGGTCAATGCAGAGACATCGGAAAAGGTTGAGACCTGAGGCAGCAACGACGCACGCAAGGCTTCCGACAGAGTTGCCGACGAGCACCGTGGGCCTCTGGACGACCTCGTCCAAGAAATCCAGTATCAACTGCGTGGCACAGCAACAAAGTACACCGTTGTTTTGGTTATAGCAAAATAATTTCACTTTAAAATACTAAGATTTCTTTTACAGGTTTCAGACACGCCATCATCCTGATCTGTCCATGTAATACTGGAGACTGAAGCAGGCTTACCTGCGCCCATGTCTCCATCGTGTAAGCGAATCCAGCAGGCTTGTCCGAGGCGCCGAACCCGATCAAATCGATGGCGTAAACGGTGTAGGATTCAGATAGCACCCCGATATTCCTATGTATGGACAGTACAACAGCATATCATGGGACCGAGCACCACCGATCACCGTTCCGCGGAGCCGGCTGATCGACTTCGGTGACGCAGTCACTCACCTGCGCCAGTGCGCGATGGAGGCGCCGAAGCCGTGGACGAGCAGCACGGGCGGGCCCTGCCCCCTGACGAGGTAGTTCACGCGCATCCCTCGCCACGTCCAGTCGGTGCAGCCTCCGCGCACCTCCTCCAAGGACAACGCCGAAGCAGCCGTTGTCGTCGTCGCCGCGGCGGCCGCGGCCGCGCTGCTGGTGCCGCCACCCGAGGCGCGCGTGAGGACGCGGAAGGCGGCCCTCGAACCGGAACGGCCATGGGGAGGTAGGTAAGAGAAGCGGGGCGTCGGTGAGCGGCGGCGGCGGGTTGTTGGAGCGGCGGGGGAGGAGGAGGAGCACAGGAGCCGGTGGTGGGCAGCAACTGCTGCCATATCCACCGCCGGCGGCTCACCAGTGGTCGTCGCGCGTTTTCTGTTTTTTCCGGTTGCCTTCCTGGCACGACCGCGTGCGAGTGTTTCGAGATTCGTGCTATTTTTCCACGGCTTTACATTTTCCCTCGTTCAGTTTTCCAAATTTGTGAACCAAGTACAGCACCTTGAACTATTTTCCTTATAAATACCGTAGATACATAGAAATTCTGATTTTCCTTTTTTTTTACTGAGAATAGAAATTCTTAACTGCTGAAGTAGAACATGCATAACCGTAAAACTAGAGTCCGTCTACTCTAAAATTAATTTATTTTTCATATCCATTAAATCATAATTTTTGTGTGTGCATATTTAGTACTATGATGGTTCTTGTAGCATTTGACTATTTTTTTTATCAGAAATGAATGATCAACCGTACTTCTTCTTTCTTAAGTCCTTCAAACTATGAAGAAAGCTTAGGAAATAAGATATATCTTACTTAGGTCTTGAAAAATGACAAGGGAAAACATGGGACAAAGCTTTAAGGGAAAAGGAGACTGTCCACCTCTAGATAAAAGTAATAAACCGAGCGAGAAAATTCCTTATTTGTTCCATTTTGTATCATAATCATGAAAAAGTTTGAGCAAGAATATTAACTCATTATTATGAATATAACAGCTAGTTAATGTGTCACTAGTTTTATTTAAAAATATTTCAAATATTTAATGCTATAAGTTATGTTTTAAATACTTTAATAGTAAAATATATTATATTTATCATATTTATTTACATAATACGAATGAACAATTTACCATTAACATTTAATCAATCAATATTTTTAAAAAATGAAAACGTAGTATAGACAAAAAAAAGAACCAAACAAAATAGTATGAGAACGCATAAAAATCTATTAACAGAGACGCATATAATGAGTGTGAATGAAAACATTATAATTTTTTAAAAGAACATTTGAAACACACAATGATTTCAGACTAAACAAATTAAAATAAAGCACGAAAATGTGACAAAAGAAGCAAAAGAGTAAAGGGAAAGATTCACTTAAAAGAAAAGACTCAATCCTCCCTCAAATGGCCACGGCTTTCTCCGGAAATAAAACCTCACCCCTCTTGCGCGTCCTCCTCCCACTCCCAGTCTCCCACCTCACCTCGTCTTCTCTTCACCCCCTGCGCCCCTCGGCTCCGCCGCCGCACTCCTCGCCGGAACCCTAAATGGACGCCGGCGCCGGCGCGCACAACCCCGCCCGCACTGCTGAGGAGGTCTTCCGCGACTTCCGCGGCCGACGAGCGGGCATGATCAAGGCCCTCACCAACGGTATCCACCTCTTCCTTTGCTCCTCCGGATTTCACCTCACTCGCAGCGTCGCGGGTACTGACGCGCTCCACTCTGTTGCTTTTTTGCGCAGATGTCGAGAAGTTCTACCAGCTTTGCGACCCCGGTGAGTCCGCTCGATCTTTTCGGTTGTAGGGTTTGGGGGCACCGACACATTTGTAACTGCTAGGGTTCGGCGTTCCGTGCACCCTCTGGGCATTCGAAGCTAAGGATTTGGTGAATTCCCTGGTGTAAATATCAAGCCCTGTTCCGAACATCGTATCGTGGCTTTAGTCGGTGGCATAATGATAGTTTCGAGCATATTGAGCGATTTGAAGTGGGATTGAGCTCAAAGTTAGATCGAATTTTCTAATCCAGGATTCTGTAGTTCTTGTGCGTTGATTAGCTTTTGACTGATCATGTCCGTCACTTGAAAATTTAGGAGGTCGTTGATAGTTCCAATATTTAGTGTCTACCATAAATGTGAACTATATCTGCAACCTTTTTACACCACAGGATTAGTTTCGCACCACGAGGTTACCTCATCTATCTTTTCTACTATTAGTCTATCCAATGCAGCTACTTTGCTACCCTAGCATTTTCTGGTGGTTCCTTATTTGTGCTGGGTAGATTATCAAGTACTCTACTTACATTAAAAGACTCTATTGTACCTACTAATTCTTTTTTGTTTAAGCAGAAAAGGAGAACTTGTGCCTTTATGGCTACCCCAATGAAACATGGGAAGTAACTTTGCCAGCCGAGGAAGTTCCTCCAGAGATCCCTGAACCAGCTTTGGGAATAAACTTTGCTAGGGACGGCATGAACGAGAAGGATTGGTTAGCCCTAGTTGCCGTTCACAGCGATTCCTGGTTACTGGCTGTCGCATTCTACTTTGCGGCACGGTTCGGATTTGACAAAGAGGCCAGGTAATGGTTCCAAATGTTAAACTTTGTAGTTAGAATTTATCTTTCTATGGTTTTGTTTTCTTCATTTGCTAAAGGCGCAAAAGTTTTATCTTGGCTGTTGTTTTGGTCAACATATACGCAAGAACCACCAAATTACTTCCTCACAGCTACATACTGATTTCCATCTGACTGTATGATTAACAACTCTGAATTCATTATGTAGTAAGAGCAGAGTGTCTTTCCGATAGACGCTACAATTTATCCTTTATCTATGTGTCTGTTCTGTTCTTATGGTGTTCTTGAAAGGATTCTATATTCTATGAGAAACATTTCAGATTCGATTTTTCTCAGGAAACACTCCCTTAGTGAAAGAGAGTCACCTGTAAATTTCTTTGGCTTGCTTATTCTGTTCTCTTAAAAGGTCTGTACTCAATTTCATGCAATAAGTATAAGTCAAGCTTAAAACTAGTAACATTTACTCATGCATGTTCATTCTGAGATTATTCCCTTATGTACAGTCTGCTGTATGCGGGTATGTACGAGTGCATGGCGTGAGCCAGGCATTACAGGTTGCATGTTTATTCTGAGATTGTTTGCTTATGTACAGTCTGCTGTGTGCGGGTATGTACGATGTAGATGTAATAAGTACCATAGGGCAAGGAAGGAGTGATTTGTTTCTTGTGAAACTGATTCTTGTCTGTTTTTTTGCTTGTGGTCAAAAGGAGTTCAATCATTTCTGGAGCTTCAGTTGCAAAAACGACCGCTGGTTTAGTTCTTTTTTGTGGAAAAACAGTTTGGAGGATCCCTGCCAAACAACCTCATAGAATACTGTTTGCTTTTGTTCTATCGATTCAGATTCCTGAGCTGTTTGAAATTGATCTACATTTCCATTTATACCATATGGAGTACAAAAGAATTGCAAACAGTAGTTTGGACCGAAATCAATGCCAGGACAGTTATGGTTTTTATTGTACAGAACGACCTTTGGTTGCCACTATTTCCTGGTAATCTTTCTGTTTAATTCTTTCATTATATTTCATATAATGAATTTTACCTTCTTTACCCTTAGGCTTAGGTGCCTATTGTGCACCTTATCCTGCCCATGGCAACTCAGGCCTGCTTGTTTGCTAATTACACACAAAGGTTGTCTATCTATTATTAGTTTAGTTTTTTTAATAATTTTTTTGTACCAAATTTATCTCTTTACCCTTAGCTATTATCTTAGCTACTTTAGCCCACTAAGGATGCAATCTAGCCCTATGCCTAGGTCCATCTGACTGCTGATTTGGTGCCTGGCACTGATCTGTACAGTAAATACTGTTTAGGAGGGCACTGCTATTATTACATACTTCCCAAGTTCCAATACATGGATCATTACACATTGTATTATGGCATTACATTTCTTATTAATGTGATAAAAGAATGTTTGATTATAAATATTTCAGTACAATTTCCACTTGAGAAACCTTAAGATCAGCATTAATATCAGGAAACTGCCAAATTTGGTACCGAAATTTGGCAATGGAGAGGCATGGTATTGACTTTGTGGCAGTCTAGGGAAACACGTATCTGCCAGATAAATATTAATCTGTTGGTGCCATCTGTAAGGCTTCGATAGACGACAACAATAACAACAAGGGGACCACCAAGCCTTTTTGGTCCCAAGCAAGTTGGGGTAGGCTAGAGATGAAACTATAGGGCCCAACACAAACAAGAGACAAAGACAGTGAAGAAAAAAGGATGAAACAAAAGCGTTGCTAGTGGATTTTCCCCAGAATAATTAGCCGCTGAAGTCAAGCCCATTTATGAAATGTAAAACCTTACTTCGTCGGACTGGAACTGCAACTTGTTGCTTTACGTTACTATTTGTCTTCTTAGTATCTCCTTTAAGACATCTTGGAAGATGAATCTATAACTGACATCACGTTAGTTGGCAAATGTGCATGAATGTCGAGTGTTAAACAGTTTTACAAATCTTCGATGTTCTTTTGACTGAAAACACAGATTTTAGGCTTGCCAGCATCTTGACCAAGAATCACTATTAAAGCGATTGAAACTGGATTTGAGTTTGAAACCTCCTCTGATGATATGCCACCCTAAATCTGAGGTCTAAAATGTTTTAAAATATACAAAATAGACTGAATAAATGTGATGTACTGATCTGTGGTTAGATGTAGTTTTCTTGTGCCTTGTTTTGAACGATCATTGCTGTTTTTGAAAGTTTGTGATCGATTCCAAGTATAGTTGTAGATCATAGCCTACAAGGTTCTGCTCTTGTTATCTTTCCCATTTTATGCATGGTTTGCTTTGGTGGTATGATGGTTTGGGCATATCCAACGGAGATCGTCATAGGCACTAGTACGTAACAGGATAAAAAGACACCCCAATAATGTGAAGGGAGGCACAGGAAGACCAAACTTGACATGAGAGGAGTCCGTGAAAAGCAATATAATGGATTGGAATATCGCTAAGGAGTTAGCCATAGATAGAAAAATGTGGAAACCAAAGATACACGTGTTGGAACCTCGGGTTTGGTTTGCTTCTATTTTTACTTTTTTCACCCTTATTTATTTTGGTTTACTGCCTTTTTCTTCACCCTTATTTTCTTTTCCTATCCATCTCTTTTTTTGACTGTCGTCTATGTCGGGTATTTCACACTTTTACCTTTAGATATTTTAGTTTTTGTTCTTTTGGTCTCCTCTTTTTCTTGACTAAAATGCTTGGTCGTTTTTTGTTTGTTTGTACGAGTATATTGAACGTAGAACGTCCATTCCACAAGTATATTTTTGGAAGCGAAGTTAATAATTGACCACTTGAATAATTGTAGCTATCTGTTATGACTATCTACATTGGTATACATGTTTGGATGGCTGTTTTCTTTTTCACAGTATTATTATGTAGTAATATTTGTAGGTGTTTATCCAATTTTAGAAAGGGAAAATTGGAAGATTGCCCCTGTTTTACATTCCAATTGTGACTTTCCTCCTGCTTTTTCAACTTTGCATGGTTGCCCCTGTTTTTTTTAATTGAACGATCTGCGTTCCCCTATTTGTTGCATGCTTGCCCCTATTTTAACAAGTAAGCAGATCGTTCGATTACATAAAACAGGGGCACCTTGCAAAGTTGAAAAAACAGGGGGAAAGTCATAATTAAAATGCAAAACAGGGCAACCATGCAAATCACTCTTTTAGAAAATATCTGGACATGTTTGGTCAGATTGGTAAAGAAACATTTGAACAAGAAACTGTCATGTTTTTGCTTTCCAGTGTCTTAGCACTACTTGGTCAGCTGAAGGATAGATTCTGTTAGTGAGTTCCATTACTGCTATCTTGGTTTGCTGGTTTGAAGCATTCATATTGCTATCTAATGATCGATTGAATGATTCTCTGCTGATTTATTTTTCGTTTACACAGGAAGAGACTCTTTAACATGATAAATAACTTGCCCACAATATTTGAGGTGGTGACTGGGGCTGCCAAGAAGCAAACCAAGGAGAAGGCCCCAAACAGTGCTAGCAAAAACAATAAGCCAAGCTCAAAAATGGTATTTTTTTTATAAACCTATTATGCAGCCCTGTAGTGTAAGTCAACTCTGACAATTCTATCTGTTGCAGCCATCAAGACCTGAATCACATTTGAAAGCAACAAAAGCGGCAGCACCGCCCAAGGATGATGATGATGAGAGTGAAGACTATGGTGAAGAAGAGGAAGAGCGCGACAACACGTTATGTGGGTCGTGTGGAACAAATGATGGCAAGGATGAATTCTGGATTTGCTGCGATAGCTGTGAGCGGTGGTACCATGGGAAATGTGTGAAGATAACACCCGCACGAGCTGAGCATATCAAGCACTACAAATGCCCAGATTGCAGCAACAAAAGGGCAAGAGCATAGTATGGAGCGTTGTTGAGACCAGGGTGCGAAGCAAGTGCCAGACGGTTGATTTCTGCAAATATGGCCTACCTTTCTAGCTTGTAGACTTGCTTATCATTTCGAATGAACAGTGTTAATTTACTCCGTGCCACAGCAGCTGATGTTGCTAGGCCTAATTGTGTTCAGAGTCTTAAATCGTTGTTGTAGTAATACCAGATTATCTGGTGAGGCTGTCTTGCAGACATGGGATAGATGCTCCTGATCAACATGGACATGAAAACTGACCGTTTCCCCCATTGCAGGCGTCAATGCAGCTTGCTTTTCTCTGAACTGTCGTAGATATGCAAATAGGTTAATCACGGGTTGTGTTTAGTCGGAACGTGGAGGGGCTCTGAACGAACGAATTTTCCCCGTAAGTATACTTGAGTTATTTAAAAGGCAACCTGGTGCAGTAGCTCCCGCTTGCACTAGGCCTAGGGAAAGGGGGAAGGTCAGACACATTTGTGATGCAACCTTTCCTTATTTCTACAAGCAAGATGCTGTACCTAGGACTTGAACCATGACCTTATGGTAAAAAGGCAACAGCTTTATTGCTGCGCTAGGAATTACCTTCAGTATACCAAGCTATTTCTAAGAAAAAAATTCGTTGTGCGTGATTTTTACACTGTTCTAAAGTAGGCCCAAATCATGCCTATCTAGGTGATGTGAGGATCCACGAGGGGTGATCTCGTGATGTGAGGATCCACGAGGGGTGATCTCCCATGCTGTTTTTTCGTTTCCCAAAAACAAAACTAATATAAACCACAGATCTGCGTAAGTCCGAATTCTGAATACGCGTGAAATATGCTAGAGGAAAACAGATCCTCCATATTGTCACACCAGAATAACACAATGACATGGGTATACATCACAATAAAAATCAAAGAGACACCAAGCCGAAGCTCATTCCCGCATTGAAGCGAGGACGAATCACAAGTTAACTTGGACATCAAAAATAACTCCTTCTCGTAGAAATCTGGAATTTTCATAGAACATAACTCCTTTTCATAGAAATCTGACATTTACATTATCAGAAAGCAAGGAAAATGTACCACAAACATTAAAAACAATTAAAGGCAAGGACCGGTTAGCCCAGATACATTAGAAAATAACTGCTTCTATTATACAGTACCAAACGCATATACAAAATTTTGTTAGCCTTTCGCAGTTAATTTGGAGTTAACTTCAATGGTCCTTCATCATAAGTCAGCATGCCTCTCCCAGAACGTTTTTATCATGCTAACTTCTGCACTCGAAGTTAGCTGCTGCATGTTGAGTAAAACCATAGCAAACTCCAAGCTCCAGAGAGGGACAACTGACCAAGTTCAAGTACTGTTCCTCTTGGAATGGTCCAAATTTGTTGCAAGTACTTGAGCTGGTTGTTTAACAGGTTGGAGGTTCGCTGACTGCATAGGGCTGGACTCTGGGGTAAGAAAAGAACTCTCCATAATGATAATAATAAAAATAAAGCCTAGGATTATTGTGGTTGTACTCCACATAATCGAGCTCGCCCCGGGTTAAGCAGTGATTCTGACATTATCCATCCCTGTGGAAACAAAAAATGGTTGTTAAATACAACATGACACAAATATCATTTTTTTGGACCAGTGCAGGACTGACTTGTGACTTGTAACGATAAAATGAGGTTTTACCTGGTCTTTTGCTTTCTTCTTGAAAACACCATATGAGGACATAACAATCTTGCAGGACTCTTCAATGTGTGGTAGAAAGTCCATGTTAAGTGGGTTATACTGGTAAGACCGGTTGGACTTCGTGCGCTTCCGTGCATGCGAAGCATTGATAAAATGGAGTAGCACATGTGCCTGTGCATCAAAGCAATTGAAGAGGATAAGATAAGCATCTGCTAATAACCTTAAGCAGAGTTATGTCAGAAGTACAATAAAGTCTTACATGGAAAGCAGCTTTGAGAATGTCATCTGGTTTTGCCTGGTCCTTGAGCAGAGCATATACCTTGTCCTTTGTCGGGTTATATGTAACAATGTACCTCTCATCCTATGATTGAAACACAATGTTACTCTATTGATTCCACTAAGAAATGTAATTGAAACCCACAGGTGCTGGAAATAAACTCCTTAGAACACTTAATGGCGCATACAATCACCTCAAACAAAGGCCTTATAGCAACAAACGAAGCAGGTTCCTGAAATGCCTCACCAAATCTTGATCCTGCAAGGAAACAAACCAATTAACAAGGTCTCACATGACACATTGACACTAAATAAATATATGATCCAAGTGCAGACCTATGGCAACTGGTTCATGTCGCCAAGGCGGATTAAATATTGTCTCCTCTGAGTTTCCTTCCTTCAATGAAGGTACATGTCCTGCATTGGAGTTCAAAGTATCAGACCTGAGTGACATAATGTGCAACCAAGCCTGAAAGCTTTCGTGGATAAAAATAAGATCTAGAACTTTAAAAAGATTGGCACCAAAAAAATCATTTCAAGACTGCTAAGGACACAGCAGGAGGCACTAAATCTTCTTTCCCTATAAAAAGAAACTACAAAAAAATCATGAGTTTTTAGAAAAAATGTTTGACGTACCAGTTTTGATGAAAGAATCCACAGCCACAGTGAATCTTGCTCTATTTAGAGTGTTTAGTACAACCGATCGCACCTAAAAGTAAAAATAATATTTAAGTGATTAGATGGATGTTTATCAGAAAGATTAGATCGCCCATTAGTGACTAGTGAGTTGAAGGCTAACCTCATGATATGAACTCAATAGATATCCGCATGACAAGAAGGCAAATGAAGTGACCAGCGAAGGATTGCTTTTAGAGATTAGAATGCTCAGACCAGTTCCCAGCTTCACAAACAGAAGACATGTTAGAAAACTAGTTTGGGAAAGGGGGAACAAGGGGCAAAAACCACAATAGTACTGGCAGGTTTAAACTGCATGTACAGTAAATGAAAGAGCAAACATAAATGGTTACCAGATCGGCTATGTTCCCAACACATTCTCCTTTAGCAGTGACGTCGCCAATATTTTCTCCCTTGGCATATGCCTTGTAGATTGGTGTGCGAGTTGAGGTTGAAGTGACAGCAGCTACATTCTGAATATAGCAATGAATTTAAAAGTGGAATCATTTCATCACTTCTTTTGAATGCAAAGGCAAAAGAAAATAATAGCATGCACGAACTTGTTGCAAAGGAGTCAATAGGACCAACCTTAACAACATTTGCAATGCAAGCCATTGGTAGGAAAAGTTGTGGGAAAGCTGCAGTCGCTAGTTCAATCCCAGCTCCCAGCTCCATCAAGAGATCACCAGAAAAGCGAAGCTATAGTAAATTTTTATTACAATTAGTCGTCAGCATGGAAGAAAATTTAGAAGACTACAGAAAGCATATTGAATCTAAATATACACCTGCTTTAGGTCATAGTCGAATTTCTTCCCTTGGCGAGCAAAAAGCATCTTTCCAACACGCCCAGCACCATCCTGTAGTAGCAAAACGATTATGAGTACCAGCACAAATACATCAAATACAGAAATAAATTGCTGAAGTATTGGCAATATTGGCATACGACTGAACAGATATACAACATTTATTTCTTACAACACAAACTTGCAAACATCTATATCTGGCAAGGCTTGTCTGGTTAGCCACTCCTAGAAGGATAAAAATACCTTGAGTATCCAATTGATAGCCACAGCACCGGAGGTAGCCCTGCTCTGTGCGACTCCAACAGAGTTTAGCAAGGTACGTGTGGTAAACACACCCATTGCTCCGCCAAAGAAATGCTGAAGTGAAGGATCAAAAGGGAGAATTAAATAACAAATAAATTAAATCAAGTACATTATGAAACCCCAGTATAATGCATACCTTCATTGCTCTCCATGACATGTATGGGACATATGAAGGAGTGACACTGTTCGGAAAGCCTTCAGGCACAACATATGACCTTATAAAGGACATAATTTCCTACAATAGTGAAATTATGCAGAATTATTATTGCTGTCCACAATCCTCAGTCGATGTACCTAATATTTGTATTCTCAAAACCAGGCAAGGCATTGGCATCAATTTTAGTAGAATGTAGAATGACTGCAACTTTCATGCAAGTCCCGAATTTACAAAATTAGAGGCCGGGATATATTTCACTCAGAACAAACATACTAACCCACAACGTAACCTAAAAAATCGAATTCAAAGACAATCTAATTGATCACTGTCGACAAAACTCAAAAGAAAACGACTAAAGTGCAGGTGTACAATTATTTACTTCGAGGTGAAGCCCAGATAACGAGAAGGGGGAAAACATCGAAGCCTACAATTACCGATCCAATCTGACCAACATGCATTTTCCCCTAACAATTTCACGATTGTCTCAAGAGCCACAAGGAGCTGCATTAAGACACGCCAAATTCGATTTAACCAGAGATTTCTATATCGTAATCCCTGCCTCATCAGGTCCGATGGCGAATCCACAGATGCTATAAGCCCACCAACAACGAATCCGGCACGGCAATCGGCACCATAAGCAAATCCAAGGAAGATCACAACAGAGTGTGACGGAAGCCGCAGGCAACAACCCTCACCTCGACGGGGGGCAGGGGGGACTGCAGCGGCACGGCCTTGAAGGAGGCGCCGAAGGACGCGGTCCCGTTGCCCTTGACGGAGGCCCCCGCCGAGCCATCGATCACGTAGCTCCACCGCCTCCCTTCGACCTCCTCCATGCACAGCACCCCGTCCCTGGCGATCGCCGGCGCGGGGACCCTGGCAGGAGCGGCGGACGCCGAGGACGCCTCGGCGGCCTCGCGCACGGCGACGCGCACCGCGTCCCGCACGGCCGGCGCGGGCAGCGTGACGGTCTGCGCCGCCGCCGCCACCGCCGACGACCGCTTCAGCCCCATCGCCGGCGCCATGCGGTGCGTAGGGGTGGGCAGGCGTGGGGGGTAGGGTGGGTGAGATTCAGATGTGGTGGGCGTGCGTTGCCGAAGAGACAGCGAGGCAGCAGCCGGCGAGCGAGAGAGGACAAGGGTTCTTTTATACGCGGCTCGCCTGTTTCGGCGAGAGATGGATCTCTCGCGACTCAGCTACGCGTACTCGGCTTCGCTCTCCCGACGATATTTCTGACGGGTGACTGGCAGAATGGGACCGAGATACAGTGGGGGTCACGTGTCGGCGGGAGGAGCGGACCACGGACGGCTGCTGGCGCCAGCTGCTGCACTCCATGTACAGTGAACTATCCCCATTGACCCGGTGCTGGGCCCTCCATTTACTACAGGTCCACATGTCGTACAGATAAAGAGGTTGTGAGGCGGGCGGGTGGCAGCTGAGCGAGCCGTTTGAATTGACGGGAGAAATATGTCGGACGGGGCTCACTGGCTGTGGCTGTCACAGTTTTTGCGGTGCCATCTCCGTGGCGGGCTTGATATTTCTCTGTTTTCCGGTCGACGTCGGCGACGGTAGCGACCGGCAATCAGGCTTTGTGTGGCTTCAGTGTTCCAGAAAACACAAGGCAGCGGGGCGCGTTCGTGTCGGTTTAGAAAAAGGCAGAGCATCTGTATTGGCTTATAATAAAAGAAAAGTAGGGCATTTTTCCAAGTTGTTCATGTTTGCAATCTTTCTGTTCAGCTCTATGCTTGATTCAGAAATTCGTCTTTTTTTTCTTCTTGTTCTTTATGAGTGTTGTTTTAAGTGCACATGGAATTTTTTTTCTGTAGAAACATTTACAAATAAAAGCACAAGTGCAACCTTTTCATTTTTTAAAACATAAAGTGCCCAGAATAAAACAAGCACAAGAAAAGATGAGTCACACATCTGACCCATACTGCGTTGCGGCCATGCATTTGTGGCGTCTGTTTATTAATAAATAAATCGCTATCGATGTCATCTTGTAGACCTTTTTCTGGGGGCAACAGAGATGCACAAAATGGGTCAACACATATAATGCAAGTTGAGGACGTGTCGATAGGTAATTATAAAATACAGACCCCTTGTGAGACAAACAATTTTTTTATAAAACATGAAATTACTAGAAATTAGTTTATACTATTAAATTAACTAGAAAAAATTTGTCTGGTATAGATTACAAGTACACGGCAAACGATGGAACCAAATGTGTTCATTAATTTGATACACGGATTTTTTCGTTTCTTCACTGGCCAGTACTTTTATTAAAAAAAAAGTAAAAAGTAATGTTTAATATTACGTCCAAAATGATTGTATTATCTAAAGAAAAAAATGAAGTGTGATACGTACAACTAAAACGCGCTTATTGCCGTTGATCCAGTAAAGTCGGGACACAGTAGGACGTACTACTGTACAACATTTCGAAACAAAAAATACGTATGTATGATCCATTCTACTTCATTTTACTTTGAGAACGGTTCGGGAGGAAATTTTGCGGTGTGTAGTATGTAGTACAAAGCACCGGTGGCGGCGTAGGTGATACGGAGATCGCGCTCGCTCCACCACGAGAAATAGGGAAAATCTCTTCGTTTCGGCCTTTTCCTGCAGAAGAATGGCACGGCCACGACACGAACACGAGAGGGTCGAGAGGGCGACTGGGCGAGGGACAGTGGCGGTAGCCATCCGATAAGCGATCACGGACCAGGTGGGCGCAGCACAGACCGGACCACCACCGTCCACCGTCCACTACCCGGGGGCCGAATGCATGACATGTGCGGGTGCCCGGCGCCCCAACCGGGCCAGACAGCAGCGTGTGACCCCCCTCGGGGCGTCGGCCTCCCCACGACGCTCCGATTTTTCTCCTTTTACTGCCGGTGCGGGTGGCTCCTCCGGGGATCCAACGGAATCCCGCCTTTGTTTTCGTGTGGAACTGTGGACGCAGATTTTTTTTTTTTTTTTTTTTTTTTTTTTGCCGCCGCTGCCCCGGCCCCGTCGTCGGCTCGCCGTCCAGTCCACCAGTGCATCGCCAACCCGGGAGAAGAGAACGTGGGCAGGCAGAGCATGCAACAACAAAACGGGTCCCCGTGCAGGTTGCTGCCGCGCGCACGTTCCGGTCACGTTCGGTGTTTCAGTAGTAGGCCAAACGTGGACAGGCAATCGGTTTAATTACCGGGCGATTCTACTGGCGACTGCATGACATGGCCCGTCATAAAACTTTAGTTACTGATAGACGGCGAGACGCGACACCGTCTGTCGTCCGTCGTACCGACCCACGTTTCTTTCCTGGATGCCGGATGCTGCGCGCGCGGTCGGCGTGACATGAAGCAGAGAGCAAAGCATGTGTTTGTTGTTTTCTCTCTCCTCCACGCCAAGTCGTCACGCGCCGATCGGTTACTTGATTGGGATGATCGTCACACTACTACTACTACTGTGGCTCATTTCTGCGTGTGATCGTGACCACGACAGTTTGACTAGTACTACTCTAATCCGGCCCAATCCGATTCGGCCACTTACGAACGGTTCTCGACGTCTTCTTCACCCGCACCAAACAAACCAGCCCAATCTGATTCGTCGGCGCCTTCGTTACAAATTTTGCCCCACTGACACGCGGGCTCATCAGCTAAAGGTCGCCATCTTTCTTTGATCTTCCTACCTAATGTTATTTTATTATTTGATTATACTGAACTCTGGCATATCTTGTAGTAGCATCTTGATGGCGAAATATATGGCGCACGCACTTTGTCCTCGTTCATCATGACAGCGTGGTCAAAATACAAATCAACATATTTCACGATTGTAAGTACGTACTACAGTATCAATCCACCCAGGACCCTTTTTGTCGTGCCATCGACGAGCAAGTACCTAAGGCCTCGTTTGGCTGTTGGTGACTTGGAACCACGGGTAGCATCAGCCACGCGGAAGTCTGGTTGATACACGCTGGCCACCCAATTCAAAATGAATTTTTATCTACTTGGGAACTACGGTTGTTCAGTGACTAGATACCAGTGATAGTTGGGTGAAAGGCCTTGGAGCTGCAGTACTAATTACACGTTTGCTAATGTGACCTTTAATATGCACTTTTGAGTATATAGACTTTTGAAGCTCCTCGGAACAATTCAGAAAAATAATTTTCAACATCTATTTATATGTATGTATCATTTAAACAAATAGAGAGATGTAAAATAATATAGAGGAATAACAGGTAACGAAATACACAAGCAATAGTAACAAGTTCACCGTATAGAAGAAAAAAAGTCACAATCTAAACAAATTGAAACAAGACTCAAAACACAAAATTAAAAAGTCTGGATATAAAATCAAACCCACAACATCATGACCTATCATCATGACCTCTCATGAATACTCAGCATATAGGTACTGAGCATAGGTTCATCTATCCAACAAAGGGCAGAAATATCAAAAACGAGTACAATATTATTACATTTGTAGGTACTGAGCATAGGTTCAGCTGACCATACTGTTTGATACTCAAGTGGCAAATACTTGAAAGAAAATTAGTATGCCTCAATACACTTAACTCTTGGATCACTACTAACAACCATGCAGTATTACAGTTCCACTGCGGGCGAGAAAGTCTGCTACAATATTCCAAAGCACAAAGATCTTTAAAGAATGTCATACAATGGTGGTGTTCCACTATTTTGTAGGCACACTTATGATACCTGAAACTAAAAAAAAGTAACAAGCATTACTTCATAGCCGCAGACAACAAGGACTAATTGTAATTTACGAGAATGGAAAAGGAACCGATACCTTCAAGTACTTTTAATTTTTTTTCTTAACCACTTGAGACGCGTAGAGGCTTTTGCGGTGATGAAAATTGATCTATTCTGAGCATCTTTGAACACATCATAAGCTTCAACTTTTTCATCGTCAGAAAGTTCATCCATGCTGTCAACAACACTAATGCATATTGGGATGAAAAATTCATCATTTACAGTTCTTATCCTTTCCTGTTAGGCTGCCTCAACTTCAGCTTGCTTTTCTTTTATTTCCAGAAACCTCCGCATCATCTCAACCACCTTTCCATCTTGCCAACGTCTTTGTCCTGCCTTTTCTGATTTGTCACTTGCAGTAATGTCCTTGTTTTTGGAACTTACAACCCTTGTATCCATTCTTATACTTGTTGTAGTAGGCCTTGAAGCTTGCTGTTCTAGTATCATAACTTCCTCATCATCTTCCTCATCATTATGTATATCATGTAGTTGAGAAGGCTGTGTGATAGAAACTTGGGAAGGCTGTGAGATAGGAGCTTGAGATGGTTGTATGATAGGAGCTTGGGAAGGTTGTGTAATAGAAGCTTGAGGAGGCAATGTGATAGGAACTTGGGAATGTGTGTGTCATAGAAGCTTGAGAAGGCAATGTGATAGAAGCAATAGAGGTAAAGTTCAATGTTCCCTCAGCAATTTATCCTACACCATAAAGATAATAGTTTAACTGTTGTTAGAATATTCTAAGCTCATGCATCCTGCTACAGCAATAGTTTTAAAGTTAAAATAATTTTCAGACATTGCAACCACTAGAAAGATGGAACTAAGTGAGGTAGAAAGACAAAAGTTTGACTCCTGCGGCAACATTTATAGCATTGATGACATACCGTCATATAGCTCTCCTAAAGACTCAAACAAAGGAAAACATTTATTCTTGAACTTCTTGGCCCTCTTATCAGACTATTCAATATAAGAATAAAATATAATTAGCAAAGAGGTAAAAAACTGACATTTCACTTAAGAATTCAAATAAGAATTAACATATGCAACAGATAAGAAATCTTACAGTAATGATATTATTCCAAGCTGCTTCATCGGCCTCAATCCTGCAAAACTTTTCATACCAATGCACACCACTTTGCTTTCTTGCTTCTTTCAGAATTTTACAATCCCTTTTCAGCTCTTTTTCCTTGGTCTAGATCTAATCCTTATTTAGTTTGACATAAGGAAATTTCTGATAGAAAAGTTCGACAATTGTGTTCCATGCTTCTGTTGACCATCCATTCTGACCCTTGTAGCACTCATTGTTGTGGTCGAGAAGAATGTCAATCAGACCCCTTTCACGCCCTGCATTCCAACTTGCTCTGCTAGCACCAACTGTAATATGTAGCAATTAGCATGTTACAACAGCCATACAACTAAGTGAGGATCAGCAGGACATAAATGACGATTAGTAGTACATACCTTTTGGTGATGCCTTTCTCTTATATGTGCCTGAAAACTTTGGAGACCCCTTTCTCATAGCTGCAGCATGGACCAAACTAATCCTTGGGGACCCTCTCCCAAACATTGTTGTTGTAAATATGAGAATATGATATCAAATTTAAATCATTGAAAACAAAAAATATAAGTAAAAAAATTAATTCAAAACCAATTAACACTCACATTTATTGGGGCGTGTTATGGATATAGTCATTCCACATATCATGTGCTATCTCCCTAATCGTGTTCCCATCTTCTATTTGAGTGCTAAGGGATGCCACATCATTATTGTAGTGGTTGTCACCTCCAGGGAGATCAACAAAATCATCTTCAGAGATGTTATTGCTTATTTGTCTATCCAACCATTCCTCATCTCCTGAAGTATCCGTATAAGATTGTGTAACACTACCGCTGCAACTGGTATCTATTCTTGGTTTTTAATTGATGATGTGTTCCAACTTTTAAGATAGGGAATCGTTTCTTCAAAACACCAATAGCTCTCTCAATGTAATTCCGTAATATGGCATGACGATGATTGAACAATTCCTTATAATTCCTTGGCCTTTGGTGACTGTGCCCAAATTCTTTCAAATAGTATCGAACACCATAGTATGGTGCAATGAATGACGGGGTGTTAGCATATCCACCATCAACGAGATAAAACTTGCCCTCAGGCACATGGAATCCTCCAAGCGAGGCTGATCTAAGAACCCTAGCATCTGTCACAGATCCCTCCCAGCCAGATGATATAAAGGAGAAATTCAAATCAAAATCGTAAGCCAACATTACATTTTGGCTTAATGAACCCTTTCTATTCCGATATGGGCTTGCTTATCTGCAGAAATGGTGATAGGAACATGTGTCCATCAATAGCACCCAAGCAATTCTGAAATTATGAGAAGAACCGTTGCTCTGTGTTGATCTTCCAATGAGTTTCAATTCCAACGCTAGACCGTACAAAACTATAGGCTAGAGATGGGATAACCTTAAAAACCGACGTAACATGCCGATGAAGTGTTTCCCCACTATGTTTGAACTCATGTTGTAGATCTTCATAGCTGGCATTATGGGACATCATGAAAAGGAAAAATCCAAGTTTCTCCTCGAGGCTAACACCCTTCGAATCGCGTAGAAGATGCTTTCTACGGAGGTATGTTGCTATTGCTCTAAATATGTTAGTCTCCATGCGAAACGGAACAAGTGAGTTATTTTCATGTCCTCCTAGAATCTCTCTAAGCTTCTCCTCACCGGATTGTGTTGAAGTATGCCTAGCCCTTTTCTCCCTCCCTCCATCACTAGTTATAAGAAAAATTACAGGGCACGCAAAAAGAACATCATCATTTCGTCATCCTCCTCTGCTTTTCGTTTCCTAGTTACCAGATCCATTATCTTCTAACTAAATAAAACTGAATTTAAAATGGTTGCAGGTAACCAAGAAAAAAGGAAACTGCATTACTAAATCAAATTTTATTAGCAGCAATAAACTAATCAACAAGCTAGTTAATTGAAATGTCATTTATTTTCATATGGCAGACCTATTGAGTCAAAGAATTAAGAGAAACTTATTAATAAATATACAATAGATTTTGACATGTCTAAAATCAAACATTTTTTCTTCTACAAAGAATCTAAACAAAGCGTGAGAAGTCCAACACTATTGGTTACTAGAGATCATGCGCTGCAGTATCTTAACAACATATTGATTGGTGCAGTTCACAACTTGCTGCGATATTAGAAGTTAAGTTGTAGATCTGGAAATTGTTTAAACCATGGCATGTTGAGAATACATTGATTGCTAGCTACAAGATCACAATCAAAAGACTCCTACGTGCACCACAAAGGGAGAGGAGGGCGAGATGCAAGAGGAGGAAAGAGAAAAATACATGTCAGATGGGGAGACCGTGCTGGAATCGCAGCGATGGGGACGTATGCCAATCTGGAACAGAGTCTTTGCCGTCGTCAGATCTTATTTAACTGAAAATAGATGAACAAGTCATATCATATTTAACTGAAATAGGCATCAGTCTGCACCAATTTGCATTTAGAGAGTGTAATGCTGGAAAGTAAGAACAGAACAAAAAGGTATGGCCTAAGAACAATGTCGTGATTATATATTCATTCCCTTAAACTACAGCTTCGTAAGCCTAGTATCAGTTCGTTGGTTTTATGCAGATATAATGTGGTACACATTCTAATCAAGAGTTAGTAAAATTCAAGAGAACCTAAACGTAGCATCAATATGAAATTCCACACTTCCATCCTCTCAATACATATACCAGTCACTCAAAAATAATGAAAAACTAGTTAATGCAAGAGGGAGAGAGGAAAAGTACCTGCTGAATGCGGAAGACGACGTTAGAGCCACGACGATGGTGTGGAGCGCCAATCTTGGACAGGGAGCAGTCGTAAGCTCGTCGTTCTTCTCGAATCTGCGATGCACAGAAACATGATTCAGCTCGTGGAACCCTAGATGAAGTTGGGAAGAAGGAGGAGGAGGTGGTGGTGGAGAAGGAGGAGAAAGAGGAGCACCTGTTGCCGGCGCTCGTCTGAAACCGTTGCGGCCGTCCGTCGGAGGAGGGAGTTGCTAGCTGTCTTCTTTGCGCTGGGGTTGTCAAGTCAATGGAGAGGACAAGAACGAGGTGAGGGCGTCTGTACATGGTGGGGAAGGAGGAGTAGGAGGAGGAGCACCCGTCGCCGGCGTTCGTCTGGAGTCGTGCAGCGTCCGTTGGAGGACGGTGCCGCCGTCTTCTTGCGCGCTAGGTCGTCAGTCTGATAGACAGCGCAAGAATGAAGCGAGGAAAGAAATCTCTGTGTGGAGAGGAGTAGCTGAATACCTCCGTGGATCGGAGTGGGTCAGAAGGAGGTCCGAAGTAGTCCACGCGCAGCCAAATACAGTTTTGAGCCAAGCGGAGAAGTTCACCCCGGCGTGGGCCATTTTCAACCCATGGCGTGGTTTTGGGCCGAAACCACCTCAATACCCGTGTGATCCATTTGCAGCCAAACGAGGCCTAAAGGGGTGATTGGTTCGCTTCCCAGCAAGGACGTGGCTCGTGTCTCAACATGACAAGCGCATGGGCCATGGTCTAGAGAAATGCCATCCATTGTCATATCCTACGAGTCATATTGAGGGGTTGTTTTACGGATAAGCGTAGGATTGGACCAAGAATAGGGCCATTATATTGAACATTAATGTTAATTATGTATGATTATTGAAAAAAAATGAATAAAAGATGATTTGTTCATTGTAGTTTACAGCAAAGACTAAGAGTCATGGCCCTAGTGGGGATATAGGTTGATTTTTTTTGCATCTCGTAAGCCAGTGTCAGTCATTAGTGTAGCCAACCAACCAATCATTCATTCCTTGCTCAGATTAATCTGGCCAGTCTAGATAGAAACAACCAGTTAATTGTTTATTGCATCCCGTGAGCCTTTAGTCCATATACAACCATCAAACATTCCTTAACTAGTTCTCTCAGTCTCAGAGATTATCCAAGTTGCGGTATTTTGATGTTTTTGTTCATTTGGACATGGGACAAGATAACAAGTTTCTTGCAAGAGAAGAAAAAGTTGGACAAATAATGCCCAACCACTAACGGTGTATACTCTATGTGCTGTCACAATTGCCACTAGCACACACACTATGGAAAAAGATGATTTGTTTCAGTTGATTGTTTTCTTCTATCCGACTTGGATCTCACGATCGACTTTATTGTCTTTTTCTTCCTCTACCAGTATCTTCATCAAGCGCACGAAACGAACCTTCGTCGAGCTCGCTAGCTCCTACATACCGCTGCACTTCGTAAGAAAATCAATATAACAAATCCAGTATAACCCAAAATATTGAAAAGATATAATAATTTCATATCATCCTTTTCAAATTATAATAGGGATCAACACTAGTGTGTGAATCAAAAACAAAACTATCAAACTCATTCAATTAGTGTGACATGGGTATAAGTGAAGAATCATTAAATGACTCATTTGTATCAAAATAATGTTTTTATTTTCGGAAGTATAGCGGTTGTGTTATCTAATTTGTTGGTTGATACATGTGCATTATTATTACTATTATGAATTATATATGCAACATTAATAATTAACTCTTCTTTCTCCAAGCATTTTTTATTTTTTTCCCTTTCTTTTCACATGACCTAGTAATATTTATGTTTTCTTTGATTCTGTATTTTTCTCCAAAGAGTCCTACTTTTATTGTAGTTATTCTCAATGTTAGCGAGAGGTTTGTTAACAAGCTATATATAACCATGAAAGAATATAATACCACATAAAAGACAAAATATAGGGAAAAAATACAGAATGCTATTTTGTTTCAATCCAAGAAGATAGTACTATAAAATTAAAAAATGACATGTGCTTTTTTTATATATATATAACAGGTCCTTTTGTAGGAGAAATAGTAGAGGCAACACAGTCACCACACAGTCGCATTGCAACTTCAGAAAGAAAAACGGTAGTTTGCGGTGATAAAGATTCCTAGGTGTAGACGACTATGGCCTCATGAGATGGAAACCTCTATGATTGCCATTCACTTAATTATTGCCAATTTCTCTCATGCAGCAATCTCTAATTATAGCAGTGGAACTAAATGGCCGACTTTTCTAGAACCATCCGATATTCATACCGGTCGTTGTCGTTGTTGTAAAAATTTGGTGAAAATGAAGACGAGAAGCAAAATCTTGTCACTCTCTTTTTGGTGTTCCTTTCTGCCGTTTCTTTTTTTCTTTTGTTTGAAGGGTAGCTTTATGCTGAATTATTGTGTTGTGTGCTTGATGGTACTTGACAGCCGGCATTGTTGGTTGAGCTGCCCGCGCTCCCTGTACCCCAACAGGGTCGGCTAGGGATGGTGCTGACCTGGCAGAAGATGAGATGGGGCCCATGCCACTGACCAATGGTGTGCCAGCCTGCAATTCTCTGCGCTCAAGTTTCGGATCTCTCGAGATATACACTCATAAGTTCAGAGAACACATTTGCATATATGGGGAGACTATTTTTCGTTGGGATGACGATTGAGTGCAATGGATGTTACAGCTTCGTGAAATCCATTTTCTTAACGGCAGAACAAAGATCCCAACCTGTACATCTATAAATTTGGTACCTACTGATGGAGAAGCGAGTACGGTATTGTAAATTTCAAGTATAATGTGAGTTTCAGTACCACATGATGTCCTGGGTTTGACTCACCTGTGACAACGAATATTTCAATATTTAATAACTTTTGTGATTTTAATGATAGACAACGTCCCCGTTAAGAGCGAGACGATTGTGATGAATTTGTTAATATCGAGACTCCTCAATGGTGTTTGAGGTAGGGTTTGTGTGCGTGCGATGTGTGTTGTCGTAGAATTTAAAAAAGAAATAAAAACGTGAGTATGTTGCGGGTTACTGGGTAACGCCTAGCGGCCTGGCCTAGCCTGCCAGCTTTCTTGCTGGACCCTAGCCCCATTCTATGTGGAGTCCAGGCCACGCCAAACTGATTTGAGTCCTTTGGTTTCGCTTCTGATCTGAATATTGATCCAGAATACAGAATACGAGAGTTATTGTATTACCCCTTGCATTATGTGCATGAATTACTAGTGAAACACTTGATGTAACAACAGTGCTTTTGTTGCATAAACTGCACGAGTAATGACTAAGACCATGATTACCTCGCAAAGACACATGTTTGTTGCACAGCAAGGAAGTGATCTCCATTGGTAGTGGCGCAGTACTTTGATGGATTGGTCTAATCTAATCTCAGAAAACATGTTCTCCGTTTCCTTTGCAAACTAGCTGTAGTATACCAATTTGCTCATACTCATTTCTGGGGTCGTAAATGTGATTTGGAGATTGGAGGTGAATTTGGTTGGCGACAGATTTTTTGCTGCACCAATTCAGGCGAAATTTGATGATACGTAAAACCGGAACTAGAGGCTCTGACAAAATTGATACAAGAAAATTAACTAGGGAAAAATTAATAAGATACATGCTAGCTGACCATGTAATTAGAACATTAAATTTTGGCAAAATATGAAGAATTAAGAGCTAATTAACGACAGTACATTTTTATAGTAATTCGGTTGAAATTTTGTATGAAACAATTGAAATCCTGCGTGAATAGGGAAATATTTCCATGTTCCTAATAGGATCAACCAAATCGTTTCATCGATAATGCAACTAGCTAGGTGCAAGAAATATGGTGTATATCCAGCAAATAAAATAGCTAGACTGAAATCTGGAGCAATGGGGCGAATGAGTAGACCGGTATAATAGTCTTTTTTGGAGAGTTGCACCAATCACTATTGTTCACAAGAGCAGCAACCCTTTTAAAACATTTGAATTATTCCTCGTACATCCAAACCTTATTATTGCAAACATTCAAAATCTAGAACCATCCAACAAATGATGTTAAATTCAGAAGTCAACTACGCAAACAATAATTAAGAGTAAGCAGAAAGCCCATAAGCAGAGCCATATATCTGCGTAGAGCGCACATCATGAAAGGCCTGGAACCAGTTTAGCTCATCTTCATATGCACTAGCAGTCATCTCCAACTCCAGCAACATAGCAAGATTCATAATATGATGATATCCGAATCATGCATGATCACCTCAAACAATACATTCTCAAAAAAATAAGATCACCGCCATGTTTTTGCACGCTTCATGCCAACGGATTTAAGGGGGGATACACTGGGACTAAGGTGGGGGCTTGGGCTTTCCTGCCTTAGAGTGCCATTCAGAATTGCCAGTTCTTTCAGCTGCTGCTTCTTGTAGTAGTCCATGGACTTATCCTGAGAAAAAGTGTAGTAGTCACCAGTCAGTGAAGCACAACAAATATTCAAGACAAGCAGAAATAAATTGAAATTAGGGTACATACAACTGGTTTGAGGAGATCCTCTAATATGGCAACAGCTTGGTTCAATCGGACATCAACAATGTCTGCCGGAAACTCATCTTCCACAAGCACATGCAGTGGATCGTTTAGGTGCTCATAGCCAGCCTTATCTCTGAGCTTGTTTTCCTATTTTAAAGCAGGATTTATATTTTTAGAACCTCTTGACTATTTTTTTATCAGGACTTGGAACAGTTGTAAACATAATAATAATAATAATAATAATAATAATAATAATGGCAAGAATGATCATAGAAAATAATTAAATTTTCGTAGCTAAACTTAATCTAGAAAAAAGATGAGTAAAGCATGGTGTGCCGGATGCAAAGCTTACAATTTTCAGACTAAAACCAGAATGAGAGATAAGTAGGAAGCTTAGTTACAGTAAATGTAAACGTAGTTATAACCGCTACTACATAAATCTCATTTGAAAGCAGTGAGATCATATTACCGCTAAGTTAGTAATATCAATCGATGTAAATATTTTGAAAACATTACTATAAAAAATCAAAAAGAATGACCCTCGAAGGTTTCGTGTTATGGAGTGTGGACGTTGTCTCCTGACTAATGTACTATATTGTTCGATATTATAGATCTTGATTAGTTCTAGATTACACCTCAGAACAGTAGAATACATAAAAAAAATCATTGATATAAAAACTGGACATAATAAAAATAGTACCCATCATGCGCTGCCTTGTGTGTTTGAAGGTGGTAGCCCCGACATCAGTGCCTTGATGCGTGCCTTTGCTGATGAGCGACATGTGGTGTCTTGCAGGAGCACGCAAGCTGGAAGCACTGGGTCCAGGGGTAATGGATTTGTAGGAGTTTTCGGTTTTTCTTTTGGGTCAGGCCTCACTTCTCAGTGTTTTCTTCTAAGTCCAACTTTATTTTCTTTTTTAACATCCTCTCACAGACCAGCCCGGAGTGGGAGGGGTTTACATTTGTATGGGGCTTTTTTCTCTCTTAATACAATGATATGCAGCTCAAAATAGGTTCTCACTGTCAATCCAAATCATCCTTAGTTCATAGTATGAGATATTACAAATATGGTTTATTAGTAGATATTTAAATACCATTAGCAGCCAGGTGCTCTGATGCAGATGGGAAGTACTGTGGAGCAGAGAAAATACTTCTATAACCCAATCCTTTCAACAGATATTAGGCATCTACAACATGGCAATACTAATATATTTTAATTACCCCGGGGCGGGGGGGGGGGGGGGAGCCTCGCCCACCTCCCAGGCCGGAGGACCTGTCGTCGACGAGTCCGGTGAAAGAATGCTCACCGGAACGACGGCAAAAGGGTTCACGCTCCTCTGCCTGAGAGGCGCACACAAGCGCACGGGAGTTCAGTTTGAAAGGAGGACAACGCGGCACAACACGGAGAACCCACGTGGTGGCTCCAGTTCCACACACCCGGAAGATTCCGCACCCATGACGAGAGCAGGTAGCCGACACTGAAGGGGCAATTGAGGAATTCTTCGGCCAACTCTGGCTTATCCCCTCCGCGCCCGAACCTAGGGTTCCGGAGCCGCCGAAGTCTTTCAAGATCCGCAGAGACCTGTGGTGCTTGCGTAGCTTCCAGGCATCAGATTGCCATGCAGTGACAAGTAGAGATACTCTCTCTGACTCCGTCGAAACCTTCGATTTCGTGTGGGATTGCTAGGGCCAAGGCGTGAAGGAGAGCTTTGCGGAAGTGGTGAAAGCATCCATGGTAGGAAGCGGGCATGGTCGAGCTCTGCGTGGTGGACAAGAAGAGGACTGGAGTTGGGGCTGCAACCAGTATGGACCTCCACCGCCCTTCTTTCAGCCACCGCCACCACCGTATGGGTACAACCCGAATCACCCCCATCCACCCCCACAGTTCTTCCCGGGTCAGCAACAGCAGAGCTTCGGACCGAGGCACCAGGGGCCGCGCCCAGGAGGTAACCAGGGACAGCGACCTTGCCAGCAACCAACAAGGCAACGCAAGAACATCAAAAAAGCCCGAGACATCTATCGGAGCCATATCGGTAATGAACAAGGAGAAGACAGCTGGTAAGCAACCTTAGGTGGATTGTTTCAATTGCTCTGAACCTAGTCATTTCAGTTCTGATTGTCTTATAGCAAGGCTGTGTCACATCTGCAAGAAGGGAGATCACTCAGCAGCTAAGTGCCCTGCATGGAAGAAGCCACAACGGCTGGTAGAATTCTATGGAAGCGCAAACAAGGGTTTGGGTTTCTTTCATGTGGATGTAGAAGATGGATCGGATGGCATTGGTCAGTGGGCTCATTTCGAGAATTGTGCTGTGATTGGTGTGGAGGAAGGTGAGATGACCATGGAAAGAATGGTAGGCAGCCTCAGGGAGATTTTTGATAGAAACTGGGATTGGCAGTTAAGGAAATTGGATGAATACAGCTATATCACCAAGTTCCCACCTCATAAAAGGCTGAGTGAGATTGTCTACTCCGACATCATCTACTTCCCTCTAAGTAAGGATGGTGTCTTAGGGTTTCTCAAACTTTGGAGTGGCGAAATTGAGGCAAGCAGTGAGTTGCAGGAAGTCTGGGTGCAGGTTAGAGGGATTTCCCCTAGATGGAGTGACTGGAGTACTTATCAGCAAGTGGCTTCAACTCTGGGGATTCTGGTGGATATAGATTGGGGTTCTCAGGTGACCAGTTTTTTTGGTATGATCAGGATGAAGGTGGCTGTCAGAGATGTGTCCAAGATACCAGCAGAAAGGCTGATGGAGATGAGGAAAAAACTGTACTAGATAAGTTTCAGAGTGGAAGGTCACAAGAGTGTGGATGGAGGGGTAGGACCTGGTAAGGGGGATGATGATGATCAAGGGAACAATTCTGATCATGAAGCTCAAGACAAACAAGGTGACATGGAAACTGAAATGGATGAAACTTCTAAAGAAAAGGGCCGGGACAAAAAGGATGATGATAGCAAAAAGGCCTCACAGTCACAAGGTACAACAGGAGGAGGAGCTAAAATAGTTCCTCTCTAGACAAGCTTGTTTAGAGCCAGCTACATGGAGAGTTACATGCCTGGTGAACTGTGCTCCTCTCTAGGGGGAATCTACTAGCTGAAATGGAATTCGTAGCCTCTGATACAGAAGAGACAGAGAACGAAATAATGCACAATAAGGAGCAATATGAGGTCCTACCACCAGAACTAGTTGATGCTATCACCAGATCAGATAAGCAACTTACAGTGAAGTAGTTGGGAGCAGAAGAAGTGAAGCTGAAGGCTGGGAATAGCTTACCAATTGACTGGAGCTATAGTGTCACTAACCCTATGGTTATTACACAAAACAAGATCTCTGATGCTGTACCAGTGGACAAGAAGAAAAGATTGCCACAGGAGAAGTGGGGTCCGACAGTTGTGGAAAAGAGAAGCACAAGACCAAGGACCTCTGGAGAGACAATGCTGGAGAAAGCTCAGAACCTGAAAAAGAAGAACTACCTGGAAGAACCAAAAGGTAAATCTTCATTTAATGTTAATAGAGTGGATGTTGTGCATGTAGCTAATAGTGTAGGGATAGACTTACCCAGAATGCAGATGGCATATCTGAGGTAGTAGAAGATATTCTAGAGACTGAAATGAAAAAAAACCCTTAATAGTTACAATGCCACTCAGGGAGATGCCCTAATTCCCTCTTCGAGTATAGACCACACCCATCAGATGGATGGTAACGATACTTTGGATTCAGCAGAGGGCTGGACTAAAGTTTTCAATAGAAAGAAAACACAATCCAAGTTTTCCAAATGAGAGGAGCCTTTTGGAACATTAGAGGTTTGAACAAAACTGGTAAAAAATTAGTGCTCAGTATTTCATTCAGTCAAATAATTTAGATTTTGTTGGCATAATAGAAACTAAGAAACAGGAATATCCTGGCAATTATCTTAGATCTTTAGCTAATAAAGCTTATGTGTGGCATTTTAAACCCTCAGTAGACTCTGCTGGGGGTATCCTAGTAGGTGTAGATTCTGATAAGTTTCATGTTACAAATGTTTGTATTCGGGATTTTTCCTTAAATATGATGCTTACTGAAAAAGGCTCTGGCTTCAATTGGAAATTAGTGGTAGTGTATGGATCTCCCTATGAGGATGGGAAACAAGATTTCTTAGATGAACTTAATTCTGTCATGTCTGCCTGGCAAGGTCCCATCCTAATAGGGGTGATTTTAATTTATCTAGGTATATGACTGACAAGAGTAATAGGGTTATAAATCAACACTGGGCTGATGGTTTTAATGAATGGGTAGACAAATGGGCAAAGCTAGAGTTGGAACCTAGTAATAGGGCCTTCACATGGGCCAACAATCAACAAAATTTGATACATGCCAAGCTGGATAGAATATTTGCTAGCACTGATTGGGAGGCTCCATACCCTTCATCAAGGGTATCAGCTCTTGGGAAAGGGATTAGTGATCATACTCCTCTATTATTAAACATTGGGGACAACATGTTCTTTGGCAAGAAAAAATTTAGGTTTGAAAAATAATGGCTGGAAAGAAAAGATTTTAAAGAGGTAGTTAGCAAAGCTTGGAGTTGCCCTTGTAATGACACTAACCCAATAGATGTTTGGCAATTTCGAATTAGAACGAAACTTGCTAGAGGATGGGCTGCCAATGTAGTAGCATCTTTAAATAAAAGGAAAAGGAGATTGCTGTAGAATATAACATGTTCGATATAATGTCTAAAACAGTAGACTTAGATGATGGAGAAAAAAGTAGGATGAGAGAGTTAGCTTTGGAGTTGGAACAAATTTGGGCTTTGGAGGAGATAAAGTGTGACACCCCAGGTGTCACCAGCGCAAGAATCGACAACTATAAACCCTAATCCATAATTTCACTCATTTTAAAGCAGATTCAATCTTGAAAATAAAAAGAAATATTACTTCAAATGCTTTAAAGGAACACTATAAAAAGTTTGACAAACAACAGAACACTATAGCAAAGTCCGGGAAAAATCCCAATTAGCAGTGTCGAAATCTCATTAACAGAAAGAAATCCAAACCCTAACTCTTGACCATCAAAATTTCCATAGAACCCTAGCTATATTTTTACATAACAATTAAGTACACTTCAAAATAGAATTTTGAGAAATTATTCAAGATTTTTGGAAAGGATTTAGCCCTCTTAAAAATTTACACAAGCTATAATCAACTTAGAAATTCAAGAATTTTTAGAGATCAAATCATGACTTGAACCTTAAATGAAAAGTGCTCCAAATAAATTCCTGAGCTTGTACAAAAATTCTCAAAAATGTTTGAGCTCGGGAAGTGTGTCTTTTAATCAAGTTGCATTCCAGCTTAACTATTAAAAAAAATGAAAATCGCTATTGCCGGGCGGGCTACAGTGCCCGCCGCCCGCCCTACAGAGCGACGGGCGGCAGGGCACCGCGCCGCCCGACACAGCCTCCACCCCGCACATCGCTTTAAGTCCCCCGCTCACTCCCTCCTCTCTCTTTCCTCTCTCTGGCTCGCCCTCGCCCTCACTCCCTCCCTCGCTATTTCCCCACGCCGCGCGTCGCCCGGGGCGCCGTGCGCCGCCCGCCGAGCCGCCCGGGGCGCCATGCGCCGCCGCCGAGCCGCCCGACCACCCCCCTGCTGCCTCCCCTACTTCCCTCCCACGGCTCTCTTTCAAAATGGGCGCGCCTCCATCTTCTCCCCCCCCTCCATTCGTCTTCCCCCCCCCCCCCCCCGCGCAAGCTCTTTCCCCTGCCCCAGCCGCCGCCTCCACGGTGAAGACCCCCTCCCGGCCGTTCCCCAATCCAATTCCCTCGCCAAATCAATTCCTCCCCGCCCCGTGAAGCTCACAGCACCTTCCCCTCCTCCGAAATCGAGCCCCATCGTCAGAATTTTGCTCACCGCCGCCGCCCCGAGACACCCCCACGGTGAGCACCCCTTTCCCGGCCAAAACCTTGATAAGTAGCATGTTTCTGAGCTTCGTCGTGTCAAGTGGATTGTGAAAAGTCAAGGTTCGACCGCCGGCAATGGCTCGCCGGAGCTCGCCGGCGCAATCCCCTGTTTTTCTTTTTTCTAATTTATTTTCCAGATTATTACTCTATTTTGTAAAATCCGTAGAAATTCATAGGAAACTCCAAAAATAGAAAACCTAAATTTTTTGAAAACATCATGAAAAGTATTAATTTTCTGCTAAAGCACTTTTTAACAAATGACCAAAAATTTGCAGAATTAATTAGAACACTCCTTTCTGTTGTTGAATTTTAATTTGCATTCTAGAGAAATTCTAGGGCTAACATTTGATCCACAAATACACCATGGCCATACACATCTCCTGGAATTTTATGAAGATTTTAGGACCACGAAATTGTATGTAACCCTATTGAATTACTTCAATCTTCCTAGCTAAGATACTATTTTCTAAAATGCATTGTAAAAGTCATTTATAAGGTTAGACCCAAAAGAAAAGTTTTATATCTAGTGCTCAGGATTGCCCACTTAAAATTTCATGATTTTATTCTGAGGTTTACTAGTGCTTTCTGATTTTATAAGAGTTAAAAACAGAAACTTTGATGCATTTTTATTAAATATAGAAAATTCATCTAGGCCCCACCCAAAGCCCAAAATTCTTATTCTAGGGAGTGCTACCAACTAAAAATAATCTTGAGGAAGGATTAAGATTTTCATTTTAACCCAAGTTTAATAGCCGAAGGAATGAAATAATGTTTAACCGATGAAAAGTGTCGAATTGACTTAACTGAAGTTGAAGTTGTTGAACATGCCAACTAAAAGTCACCTCATGAGAGTTGAATAGATTTCTTTAAACATCATTCACAGATTAAGAATTTAATTTAATCGACGGCGTCAAGTAATTAGGATTAACCCTAATTCTGGGCGTCGCCAATCTAAACCCTAGATTACTATTGATAATAACAATAAGTTTCTTTTTCATTGAATTTATCATAATCCTACTGCATCATGTAGATTCTGACGCTCACGAAGTAGCTGCGGATCCAGTTGCCTCGACCTCTGTCGAAGAAGTCAACAACGCTGAAGAACCAGGCAAGCCCCAGTGTACAACCGATGTTTAAAATTTTCCTTTTATGACTAAGTGTGTCTTATTTGTGCATTAAGTACTAGGAGTTGATTGAAACCATAGTTGCATTTCTTTCATAGGAAAACCCTAACGGTAGTTGGTATAGACACCCCCTTAGTATGTTATGCTTAGCAGGTATTGCCGGTAGAAGTCGAGCAGAGTGGATGCTGCTCGCGAAAGGATAGGTTGTTGGATGAAACTATCAGTTGATACATTATGACACATGATGACGAGTTAATTAAGAAAAGATAAAAGTTTGAGGGTCAGACAGGATACCAATTAGGTCGGCGACTGGACTGGATCCAGGGTGATCGTAGACTTGTCTGATCCGTGTGGTCCGAGACTGATCGAGTGTTGAATGTACTGGTCGTATGCTGGGTGTTACGGGCCCCAGTAAACCTACGTAGCCTAGTGATTGCAACGTCGAACCTGCCCTACGGTGTCTGACTAGGAGGAGATCTGGGGTGGGCAGCGTGGTAACTCCACAGAAAACCGTCTGGGACGTGTTGTCTGGTGGGATGCGGCGCTGCTAAGACAGGCGTAGGCTGGAATTGACATTGCAGGAGCTGGTGTGAACGGTTGCCACGTGCGAGTCTGGGACACGCACGTGTCGTACGATCAGGTTTCCCCCTGCAGGGTATAAAATCGTTTCGAACCGCTGTCGCTCCCAGTTAGTGAGTATGCTCGTGAAACGCACCACATTCTAGTAAATAGGTTGAGACACAATAAGAATGAATACTATTGCTATTATTACTTCTGTTATGTTTGCTTAGCTCAGTGCTAACTAAATTTATTTTTCTAATCGCTTAACCTGGCGCTAAAATTTGACAAGAGTAGTATAGGCTTGCGAGTCCTTTTGCAAGTAAACCACCTGAGTCAGCCAGCATGTCTAGGAGTCGGCTGTAGTCAGCCACGTTGACGGATAAGTCTTGCTGAGCTTCTTAGAAGCTCACGCGTTAGAAATTTGTGGTTTTTCAGGCGTCGTCATGCAGGACCAAGCCGGTAGCTTCTATTGGGAGGAGCCTCTCCCCGAGATCGGGAACCTCCAGTGGAAGTTGTGCGAGTCGCCACAGTGAACGTTGAAGTGGCTAGTAGCATGACGCCCGTGGGCACGGCGCGTGCTTTTGCTTAAGTCCGAGTGTCGGAGTTTGTAAGCGTTCAAGTCTTCCGCTGTTTTTGTTTCAAACCTTTGCGTACTCTGAATCATTGTAAGACCTGACTTTAAATTTATAGAGTAATGTTGTATTAAAAATTTCCTCTCCTTGTAAATTATTGCTGTTTATCCCTGCCTGTGTTGTATCGTGTGTACGCTCGCTTCGCCGAGCGTTGCCCAACAGGATCCTGGCTCAACGACTGAACGGATCCGTCCCGAGACGAGGTTTTCTGGGCGGGTCGTGTCATAAAGGTGAGACAAAGATCTAGAGAAAGAGACATTAAAGAAGGGGATCGCAACACAGCTTATTTTCAGGCTGTGGCCAACCAGAGAAGTAGGAAGAAACATATAGATATTCTTTCTTTCTTTTGTTTTCTATAGATGTTTTAACCCCTTTCTATGTACTATGCCAACATAATTATTTTTAATATTTTGTTATGTTTAGTTCAACTTTGTTGGTCGCTTATTGGGGCCACGAGGGAACTCCCTGAAAAGAGTTGAAGCTACAACGCAATGTAGAGTCTTTATTCGTGGACGGGGTTCAGTGAAAGATTGGGTTAAGGTAATTAATATATATATATATATATATATATATATATATATATATATATATATATTAGAGTTCAAGAATAGGGGTGAACCCCCATTCCTGTCCATCGTTCTTAACTTAGGACAAGGATACAAAGTTTAAGTTTAGTTTGGTCCATAGGACCAGCGACACAACTCCCCTTGATCGTAAGCGAAATACGAGCAACACATGCTCTAGAGAGACACCGAAACAGGCTACAGAACTGAAGAAATATAGAAAAGCTAAAGGCAAGTTTTCTTGGGCAGCGAGGCTCTGCAGTTGCCTTGAGCATCTTCCCAGACCTGAATTTCCACCTCCATAGGCCCCATTTCAACTGTTGTCTAGGCTTGCACCCTTTTGGTCTTTAGTTCCCACTTGGAGTGATCATTATCTTTGATCATGAGTCCTGAATCCCAATGCCCAATCAGCTCAGCTTCTCTGGTAGATTGGTTGCACTCTCCAGAGATGTCACCCAAGAATTGAACATGTCCATGTCCTTCACTGGGCAAAGCAGTATCCAGTTGCTTAGCATAGGAATGATCCTGTGCCAAACTTGTTGCACACTTCTCCATGCTAGCTGCTGAAAACACATACAGTTTCTTAATTTCCACAGAACCACATGATAGCAGAGCTGAAAATGTTGAGCACTCTATGTTTTTTGTTAGCAATCTAGTATCTAGCTGTTGATTCAAAGCTATTTCCTATCTCAAGCATGGATATATCAGCAAGATCACTCCAAAGTCTTTTAGCAACTACACATTTAAAGAACAAGTGCTCAATGGACTCAGATTCAGAGCAGAAAAGGCAGCTTGTATCATCCAGTTTTTTCCTTTTAGCTAAGTTATCTCTAGTTAATAGCTTATTTTTGGACAACAACCAAAGAAAAATATGAACTCTAGGTGGTATGTTAAGTTGCCATACAACGGGGGTGAAGATCTGTTTCACTCCCCTAAAGTTAACAATTTGATAAAGAGTTTGGGAGGAGTAGACCCCTGAAGAACTATATTGCCAAATCAAAGGATCTTCTTCCTGTCTAAAAGTGATGGTAGAAACTATTTGAGTTACTTCTTCCCACATTCTGAAAAGTCTATTATCCACGGTTCTCCTAAAAGTGCATTTGAAATGTTCCCCATCCCGTAGCTCCCATATAGTTGCATTCTGTTCATTGATAATTGTATATATCTCCCAGTATTGTATAGCTAAACTTGTGTACCCCAGCCAATTGTCCTCCCAGAATTTAACTCTTTTCCCATCACCTACTATCCATCTATATCCCACCTTGGCAGCCGTAGCTACGGATGGCAACGGGGCCCCGAAACCCGAAACCCGACGGGTAATTACTCCATTAGGGGTCGGGTTTGGGCAGTTTTGTGCGCCCGTGGGTATGCTAACGGCAAAAAACTGTACCCAGTGGGTATAGCGGGTCCGGGTACGTTCTGGTCGAACCCGAACCCGTTTACCCGTGGGTATTATACACCCGTAATATTTGGCCCATCGGACATTTAAGCCCATATACAGCCCATAAAATGTGTAGTCCACGATCCACTCCACGCTATAAAAACTGAACTGAAAATGCAACCCTAACCACACCCGGGCCCCGCCACCCCATTCCTTCCCTCCTCCTGGCGGCGGCTAGCCGCAAGGTGCACGAGCAGCAGCCAGCAACAAGCTTGCTGCTTGCACGAGCAGCACTGCAGCAGCCAGCACCCAGCAGCTAGCGCGCATAACAGCTAGCATCGTAGCAGTAGGAGGCATCCAGGGAGCCAGGCAGGTCCAAAGCACTCGTCCATGGCGTCGTCAACGCTCGGGACCGGCTCCAACGACGACAGCGGCCAGTGATTTTTTTATTCCTCTTGACAAATTTTTTTTATTGCAGTTGCAGCTTGTCGGCTTGCCCTTCCGTTCGTGTCGTGTTCTTCTACTGACCCCAGCCGCAACCTCAACCGTCCCATTCCAAAGGGACGCCGACGACTCCGGAGGACATGGACGCTTGCCGGATCTGAAGGAGACGGACACGGATGGACTGACAGGTGCTGGATCTGTTGAAGACGTCACTGTCCTCAACGAGGGTGGTTCGAAAAAAGCCGCCAAGCCTGTCCCAGATCAAGGCAAGAAACGTCGCATCGTCAAGCCTGGAGCTGTGAACAGGAACAAGAATCGTCCTCCTGTTTCCTCCGGTCGCAACATCCTGCAATCTCTGGGGTAAGCAAAAAAATATTTTCTTTGTATTCAATTGAAATGTCTACTGAATTGTGCCAATAAAATGTATACTTGTAAATGTTTATTGTTTGTATCAGTAAAATGTATAGTTCATAAATATTTATTGTATGTGTCAATAAAATGTATAGTTGTTTGTGTCAGTAAAATGTATACTTCATGTGTATCTATTGTATGTGTCAATAAAATGTATACTTTCTCTAAATGTGTATTGTTTGTGTCAGTAAAATGTATTTCATGAGTGTCCATTGTATGTGTCAATAAAATGTATACTTCCTGTAAATGTGTATTTTGTGACAATAAAATGCTGTATTGAATAATTTTTATATTTCTGTATTGAATAATTCTTATATTTCTTTACAGATTCAATAAAATGTCTAGTGATAGTGTCAATAGCAGTCAAGCACCAGTTGGCCACTCTGAATCTGGCAATGATTCAGAACCAATTGAATTAGATGGTGAGGAGGAACAAATGGAAGAAGACAATGATGGCAAGGACCCTGGTTCTAAGAGAAAGCTGACTTCTACTGTTTGGAATGAGTTTACCAGAGTCACAGTAAGGGGGGTAGTCAAAGCAAAATGCATGTACTGTTCTAAGTATCTTTCTGGAATAACAAAGAATGGTACTAAACATCTTCATGCACATTTGAGGATTTGTACACTGAAAAAGTTTAAGATGGGTGGAAACAAGACACTTGCACAAACTTCTTTAAGGTTTGGCTCCACAAAAACAGAAACAATTTCAGTGGAGAACTATACATTTGATCAGAATACAGCTAGAAATGAACTTTGTGCAATGATAGTTCTACATGAATATCCCTTGAGCATTGTTGATCATACTGGATTCCGAAGGTTTGTTAGTGCTCTTCAGCCACTATTCAAGATTGGGACCAGAAACACTATAAGGTATAGTATAGAATCTGCTTTTATGCATATTTTTCTTCTGTGATGTAACATCGCTGCTAAAGTATTGTGTTTCTATTTCAGAAAGGATATTTTGATGAAATATCAAGAGGAGAAGAAGAAAGCCATTGAATACATGGCTGGAATTGATTCTAGGGTGGCTGTTACAACTGATATGTGGACCTCTGAGAATCAAAAGAGAGGTTATATGGCCATCACAGTCCACTTCATTGATGAATCTTGGACACTAAGAAGCATTATCATGAGGTAATTATTGTAACTTGTGACATATCTGTTTGCTCTCGTTAGTACAAATTCTAACATATACTTTGCTATATTCAAATATAGGTTCATTTATGTTCCTGCCCCTCATACTGCTGAAGTAATTTGTGATGAACTTTATGAATCTTTGGTTGATTGGAATCTTGATGAGAAGATATCTACTGTGACTCTTGACAACTGCACTACAAATGATGCGGTAATTCCCTCTCTTGTGAGAAAGATTGGCAAAACTAAGCTTCTAAATGATGGAAAGGTGCTACACATGCGTTGTTGTGCCCATATCTTGAATCTGATTGTCAAAGATGGGCTAGAGCCTTTGAAAGATGCAATTAATAATATTCGTGAAAGTGTAGCTTTTTGGACAGCCACACCAAAAAGAATTGAGAAGTTTGAAGAGATAGCTAAGTTTGTTAAAGTCACCATGAAAAATAAGATACATCTGGATTGTAAGACTAGATGGAATTCCACCTTTAACATGCTTAGCATTGCTTTGCCGTACAAGGCTGTTTTCATTAGAGCTGCTAGGGTGGATAAGCAGTACACTTGTTTTCCTAGTGAGGATGAATGGAATTTTGCTGCAGATGTTGTTGAAAGGCTTCGCTTGTTTAATGAGATAACTGAATTATTCTCTGGAACTAAGTATGTCACTGCAAACATTTACTTCATGAAGATCTGTGAGATTAGAATGAAAATTAGGCAGTGGACAACTTGTGGCAATCCATTAGTAGAAGCCATGTCAACTAATATGGTTGCTAAGTTTGATAAGTATTGGTCTGATATTCAAGGACTAATGGGCATTGCAACTGTTCTTGATCCTAGGCTCAAAACATTGAGCTTGCTGATGTGTTTTGAGTGGTTACTTGGTATGACTGGAGAAGTTTGTGAGCGTAGGGTTGAAGAAGTTATGGATTTGCTGCGTACTCTAATGAATGAGTATCACATTGATGAAGATGAAGATACAAATGTTGGATTACCCACACCTTCTATGGGTAATATGGAGTTCTTATCTTCCTTCAGTGCACGTGTGGCAAGCACAAGACCTGAATCCATGTCACTTAAATCTGAATTAGACCGCTACTTGGAGGATGGATTAGTTCCACTAGATACTAAGGGCTTTAATGTTTTAGATTGGTGGAAGGTGGCTGGAACTTGTTATCCGACTTTGAGGTGTATTGCTAGGGATATTTATGCAATCCCTGTGACTACAGTTGCATCAGAGTCTGCTTTCAGCACTAGTGGAAGGGTTCTAAATGACCATCGTAGCAGACTTACTCCTCAGATGGTAGAGGCTTTAATGTGCTCATAGGATTGGTTTCGTAAGAAGTACAAAGGTATATGCATAAAGTATATACATGAAGTAGTAAATTATAATAGCTTCCTCTTACAACAAGTAATCATACGCTTTGACACTAATACTTTATTTTCAATTGTAGGTGATGCAGCGGAGGAAAGGAGTGCATCCTTCTGGTCTTGTCTCCAGGACATTCAAGAAGGCCTTCAGGAACTTTCAATCTGACCAAGTGGAGCTATGCAATTATTGATATATCTGCTACCATCTATTTGTTGAACTTGTATTAAGTAATTGCAGTTGTAGTCTGCATCTTTTGAGTACTTTTAAGACCTGAGATTTGGGATGTTTTATGCTTTATTCTTATGAAGTGTTAAACTTGAATCATATCTATCATGTTTAAGTATTGTGCTCTATCTACTTGACTTGTATCAATATGTATTCCTTCCTCCTGTTGTATAAATATTGCTTTTCTAGAGTATTGCTAATCGGGTATGGGTACCCGGTGGGTTTGTATTACCCACGCGGGTCCGGGTATGGGCAGGAAATTGTACCTGCCGCTGAGTATGGGTTTTTTAACGGGCATTGTTTTCCTTCGCGGGGCCGGGTATGGGCAGCCAAAACCCAGCGGGTTCGTGCCCGTTGCCATCCGTAGCCGTAGCTGCCCACATAAAGCCTTTCCAAAAATGTGAGCACCTAATATCTTTACAAGCCAAAATTTTTGGTTCCTTGGTTCTGTATTTATAGTCTGCCAACTCTCTCCACAATTCACTATCTCCTTCATTGTATCTTTTGACCCAAGAACCTAGTAAACAAATATTCAAATCTCTCAAATCTGGAACCCCAAGCCCTCCAAACTCCTTCTTCATGCACACACTTTGCTAGTTAGCTAAGTGGTAGTTTTTGTTCCCATCGAGGTTGTCCCAAGGCAATGTGCCATATGGGAGTTTAGAAGGTTTATGGCCCATTTAGGGAATTTAATAAAGGAAAGAAGATAGACTGGTATACTTGCTAGGCAAGACTTAATCAGAGTTAACCGCCCACCATACGAAAGAAGTTTCCCTCGCCATCCAGCAATCCTTTTGATTATCTTATCTACTAATGGCTGGATATCTTCTCTTCGAAGTTTCTTATGGTGTAGGGGGACACCAGATATTTCATAGGGAGGGTACCAACAGGGCAGCCAAAGATTAGGGATAAAGCCTTAGAGTCTTCTACTTCTAGGTTCAGAGGAACTAGTTCACTTTTGTGAAAATTTATTCTCATACCAGAGATTCGCTCGAACAAAGCAAGCACCCATTTCAAATTACGTAATTTAGAACTATCAGCAGAAGAGAAGATAATTGTGTCATCGGCATATTGCAATGACACTATGCCGTTTAGTCTAAAATTTGTGAGAAGCCCTTCAATCAAACCTTTCTCGCTAGCTCGACACAACATTCTAGTTAGCGCATCCCCAATAATGTTAAATAGAGAAGGGGATATAGGGTCCCCTGCCTCAGCCCTTTCCCAGTTTTAAAGAAATTACTCTCTACACCATTGATATTAACTCCTACAGATCCTCCTAGTACTATGTTTTTGATCCAGCTAATCCATTTACTACTAAAACCCCTTGATTCCAACACTTCAAATAGGAAACCCAGGTCCACTTTGTCATAAACTTTTTCGTAGTCTAATTTCAGAATCACCCCTGGCTTTCCATCTTTATGAATGCTGTGAACTATCTCATGTACAACTACCACACTCTCAAGGATATATCTGTCTTTAATAACGGCACTTTGATGGTCAGAAACTAGTCTTTGACACACTACCCCCAGTCGTGTTGTGATTAATTTAGAGAAAATTTTAAAGCTACAATTGAGGAGACTAATGGGTCTAAAATTTTTCATCTCCCTAGCATTTTCTTGTTTGGGAATCAAGGTTAGCATTGCAAAGTTTAACCTATACAAGTCTAATTTACCTTCATATAGAGCTTCAAACATGTTAGTCAGATCTTTACTAACTACAACCCAGAATTTTTGATAAAACAGGAAGGGTATTCCATCTTCCTGGTGCTCCCTTAGCATAGCTAGAGAACACAGCTTCCTTTATTTCCTCTATGCTAAAACGTTTTTCTAAAAGCTCATTCTTCTCCTCTGTGACTAACTTAGAAGTATCCCAAAAGTCATCCTCTAGACTTATTAGACCTCTATTCTCTTTTTTGAATAAGTGTTTATAAAAATCAACTGCTATTTTAATCATCCCCTCATCTGTTGCCACTCCTTTAGGGCCTTGGAGTTGCTCTTATATTGACAACCCTTTTTATAACAGGAACACTCAAAACCCAAGGTACACCATGCCAACCCATGGATGATGATTTGAGTACCCTCAAATGCTAAAAAAAAAAGCATTTCAATTAAGAAATTCAGATAAATAATATTAAGGTTGGTAATCATCATGTTATATAACATATGGAAATCAAAACATGTACAAAATAAAAACCTCTGTTTGCATTTCTGGCCATCCCTCCAGATCCATCGGTTGACCATTCGCTGGGTGGCCAGCTATTCTTAATGGACTTGGGCTACCATGTCCTTGGTCCATTCTCTCAAGTTCAACAAAAATTGGGTTAGTTGGCAAAGAAGATGCCCGCAAAATTTCTACATTAAAAAACAAAATGTTATTGAAGTCGAAGGAAATTGATCTTTTTCTACAATATTGCTATATATGTTAGGCGATGTTAGTTTGATTCATTTAACTTAAGATCAAATGTCCATAGCAGCAAACTACAATTATGGTAATAAGCTAAAATATAAAAGTTTTTACGCTCGACATACTATGTCTTACAAAAAAAAATAGTTAAGTAACACAACAGGATCTGTTTCACGGACAATGCATAGCACTAAACTGTTACAACTAAATGATATAATCAAAATATTTACTATTACCATTTTATAATCTTTTACTAGAGTAGGCTTTGAAATTTTAAGAAACCATCTCTGGGAACATTTTTACTTAAATGGTATCACAGTGAGTAATCTACATTCTTGTTGAGTAAACAAGCAACGAGAGAGAGCACAAATGAGTCAGACATACAAACTTATGTAAACAAACTCACAACAACTTTTTCTTACACTGAAAACGGAATGGCAAGAAGTACAAATTATCTGACAGCAAGGATAGCTAAATGTAGTAACTAGCTCTGACTGAAACACACCTAGAGAAGGTAGTAATAAATATTTATGATTCATAAATAAATGACAATTGAGCACAGACTTAGAAGTTAACCTTGGTTTAAAAGTCCATTACAGAAGGGAAGAACTTGCATGAACGGGGCTAATTTTTGCCTTTCGGCAAGTAATTCAGCAAGATATCTGCCAAACAAAAAATTCATTAGTCGGTTAAAAAATCACGGACACTAGCAGGATAACAGAAGCACAAACAGAAGAAAAGGAAATCATTCCATGAAAGTGATCACAAAAATCGCAAGAGAAGAGTACTAAATCTATACAGGAAGCTGCAGAACAGCATCAATTAACTATTAAACTTGAACAAATGATCATTTTGTGTAGAAAATCAGATATCTAGCAAAGTTCCATACGGAGATAAAATGCTGACTTATTTCTACTAGCGCCCTCAACAGTCAACAAGAGGCATAAATACATCAATAGCACGCAATGCCCAAAAATTCCCTAATTAACATATAGATATGATAGCAGAGAAACTTTTTGATCGGTACCAAAATCAAGCCACAAAGGCAACGATCACGCACACGCAAATCTCAAACAGCAATAACCTAGGATCTCGAGAGCATAAAAAGAACACGCCTTCAGAGACACATCATCATGCTGTCAAGAGGCGACACATACCTCTCCCTGTCAGAGGCTGACGACCTCAGGGAACTTTGGTGATGAGGGGACAAATGGACACCATATGGTGAATACTGGAAGCACGATGGCAGCGGGATCCTCTCGTCCATCGCAGATGGCGCCCAAACAACCAGAGAAACAAGAATTTGAAGAGAAATTCAACAAGATTGAATCTTTAGGCAAAGAAAAACTCTAAACAGGGTTGAGCAAGAGTCAAGAGTCCCAACAAATCAAGAAACCAAGAAATAAGGATGCAAGTAGGTAGCTATGAATGGAGTGGATGACTGCCTAAATGGAATCCAAGGAATCTAAATGGACTGAAAGGTGCTAGGAACCACGGAGCAAGTATAGGGATGGGCGGATGGGTGGGCTTGTATTTGTATCTCAGCATAAAAATTTGAAAAGAGAAGGTAACAACTGGGTTTTTGTCGATCAATGATCAGAGCCCAGGCTGGGAAGCGGTTGGCAGCACCTTCCTGCTGCTATTGCTGTTGTTGTTCTTGCTTGCCTGCTCTTCCTTCGCTGTACAAGTACAAACAACAGCAATACACCAGCCTGAGTGAGGGCCGAGGAGGAGGGGTGGGTGGGTGGGTGGAAGTGAAACAGGGGACGGGCGGCCGGAGAGGTAGGAAGAGAAAAACCCAAGAAAGCCTTGGATGACCTCTCACCAGGGTTCACAAAACCATTCAAAACCACTCAGTTTTCACGGTTTCCGTCCAAACCGATCCGGCTCGGTTTTTACGATTAGCGGTTTTCTAAATTTGAATTTAATGGATTTTGAAAAATTTGAAAAAATTTATAAAAAAATATGTAAAAAAAACTAGATGAAAGATGAGGAATTATGATGGAGAAAGAAGTTAAAAAAACTTATTTAGTGTGATTTTTAGTTAAAATCACGGTTTTCAGTCAAACCGGACGGTTTACCGCGTAAACCGAGCGGTTACCGCCGAAAACCACGGTTTCTGATTCAAAATTTGGTTTTCAAAATTTAAAACTTCGGGAGCGGTTACCGCGGTTTTCAGTCAAACCGAGCGGTTTTCGCTGCAAATCGAGCGGTTTCGACTGCAAACCGAGCGGTTTTCGCTCGGAAACCACGGTTTCGATTCAAAAAATTGAAATTTGTAATTTGAACGATTTTTCGAGCGGTTATCGGCTCGTGCGCCGTCGGGCGGTTTCCGCGCATAAAACGGTAACTCGTAGCCTGCCTCTCACTCATGTGTGCATGTATCTCACTGGTTGGTCCATCTAGCAGGATTTTTTTTTGATATAATTTTTCTAAGAATTTAGAAAAGAAATATAGTTGGAGCATGATTTAGATGGAAAAAGTGCCGCTGCCAGGAATCCAAAGAACAAAAGTGTCAAAACTTTTAACCCCCGTAATATACTGAGAAATGTTAATACAACGATATAACTATCCATTCCCGACCAATTTGGTTTGAGAATTTATATTTATACAAAAAAGGTATAAAATAAAAATTTTGCCATAAAAATAGAAAAAGGAAACAACTTAAGGTGGTAACAGGCACGGTTTCATCTATACCGTGAGTAAGAAGAAACGGATATCATTGATGTGAGCAAATTCCTTTCACGGCTTTGAATCAGTGGGCTAAATGAAACAGACATCAAAAAAGAAATAAATGGAGTAAGAATTTATATTATAAATTCGAGTATAAAAATTAAACTTTGCCTAAAGAAAGAAAAACATTCGCAACTTAAGGTGGTAACGGGCAACCTTTCCTGTGTATCCGGGAGTAAGAACAAACGGATATCATTGATGTAAGGACACTCCTTCACGGCTCTGAAACCAATGGGCTAAGTGAAACAGATATAGAAAAGGAGATACCCACACACTACTAATCTACAAGAAATGTGGGTCTAAATGTAAATAGAACATAAGTAGGCCCAAAAAAAGTTCTTATCCCTTAGATCAACTACCTTTGACATATTTCAATTGAAGTCATATTATCACTATACATCCCTCTCCTTGATGCACATTACAACGTGTCATCATGCGTTTGTGCCTCGTGCCTCTCATGGTGCATTGATTTGCACTTTCGCGTCCTATACTCCTATCTAACTCTTCCCTCCGTTCTCAATGAGCTAGATCCACATTTGTGTTGCCAACTCAACTTGCCATTGTCTTCATGGACCTCCACACGTCTCACCATGCCTCTATGTGTCCAACGCCCAAGGTCAGATTCAGGTTGCACCACTGAGTATACACGTTCACTGATAGATTGCAAGGGAGGCATCATGTTGTATACTCATGGTGAACTAAGGGCAGGGGATAGGTACAATTTTTTATAAAAATAGCATAGACACTAACACTCATATTACATATGGGAGCACTTACCCACACCTTTGGACGAACTGATCTTAGAAATTCAAAAATCACCACAAGCATCTCACTATGCACGCCTACCACATAAAGTACAAATACAATTGACCATAAATACAAGAGACTTACTCTACCTCAGTTAACTGAGATCCTGTAAATCGATCAATCACCGAGATTTGTTAGGGATTAGGGTGGTAGAGCTCGCCGGAGTCGCCTCCGACCTTAAAGGAGGGCTTCCGGGAGGCAGGTCGGCCCGACGGTGGTGGCGGCAGAGGCGGAGGCGGCATGGGCCCCGCCTCGCGGGCGGCGGGAGATGCCAGTTGGGCCAAGTCGGGCGGGGGAGCGTGTCGCCGACAAGTTAGCATGGCGGAGGACAATGGAGGCGGACCCGGCGGCGGGCCGCTGGGAAAGGCGGAAGGAGGGCGAGAGGCGGGGGAGCAAATGGCGTGACGTTGAAGAAGCTACCGTGATAGTTGGATCTTAATCTGACGGTTTATATAGTTGACTGAGATGAAAACCATATCTTAGTTACCTGGAAGGGCGACAGATCCTAAATACAAAAGCTGCCGATAAACACAAAATTTCAAAGCGCCCACTGTGGACCTCACGTTTGGCAGGCGCCAAGTGGATCGGCGGAGCAACATGTCACCTGTCACGCTAGACTCGAGGGGGCTCGCTGAGCTCAGCCCGGCCGGCTGGCTGGTCGACCGTGCATGGACTATGCCACTATGGGCATTCAATGACGTGTGGGCTTACGTACGTGGCCACCGTATTTGTGATCGTGCATCTAGCATCCTTCGACGGTTTTGTGATTGTGGTCTCTGGCATCACGATGCGTGCGATGGCCAACACGTGCATGAGTAATGCAAAGCCTTAATGTAAATTTTATACTACATTAAAGATACTTCTAAAGTTCTTGCAAGCATAAAAATGGGCTAAATCTTTGCAGATGAAGCCCAAATCACTTTAGCGGCACATTATTCGATTCAAACAAGTGGGCCGGCCAGCAGGTCAGGGATTGATAGACGAAAAACAGAGCTGAGCACAACTCATAAGCCCCTAAAGTTACAATTATTGTACTCGTAATATCAGGTACCAGGATCTTGGGACCGTACATCCACTTGAACACAAGTGCATAAAGTTATTGGGAAAACGATGAACTTGTGCAATACAGAGGAGGCCATCAGAGAAAGGATCAACATACCATGAGCATCGGCCTATATATATTCAGAAAGCTTTGAGATAAAACAATATTTTCCAAACCCTGACAGTTTGCCCCCCTCGAAGCTGGTGTCATGCATCCTGCATGGCACGATGTTCACCATATACAAAATTAAAGTACATGAGACCTTTCCTCAGGACGTCTATCGAGTTAAAATACAACAAATTCTTTACATTTAACATGAAAATGCTATGAGGTCCATCCAGCAAAAACCTATAGACAAAACCCAAAAAAATCCGATTAGGACACAAGGACGAAAATCAGTGAATCAAAAATTGATGCTTACTAGTCTAATAAGCATCTTTAAGAGAATATCTGATTATTTAATAAAGTTCACGTTCCTTGGTTCAAGATTACTAACGATCCATCATAAGAGCACCCGTGTTATTCAAAAATTTATAAAATTCGCCAATTGAATTCCCTGAAATTCTCTTGCATTTAAGCAAAATATTTGATGAATAATTTGGACGCTAATACCCATGTTATTTACTCCCTCTGTCCCAGTTTACCTGTTCATTTGGCTCCAGGCACGAAGATTAAGAAAAAAGGAATAAGGTAGGTCGCAGAAAACGAGAAGGTGAGAGATAGAGATAGGGATGTATTGGAAAGAGAAAAAGGTGTGTTGGGAAGCGAGATGAACAAGTAAATTGGGACAAATGAAGGATCCTAGATGAATAAGTAAATTGAGACGGAGGGAGTAGCAAATTCTAAAAGTTCAGATACCTAGGAGCACCAATCGAATTCCACAAGAGTTTCTCTTGCATTCGATGAAACTGTTTAAAGAAAAATTGTAATGCTACAGATGATGTGAAATATATGACCGCTAAACTTAAAGTAATACTAACTCCTTGACTAGATATATTGGCAGGATATTACATGATTCAAATTTTTTAACACAGTAAACATATAAGGAAAATAAAATGAGGAAGGCAGGAAAGGGGGAGGGGAACCATGTTAACGACCACCTTATACAAAAAGAAAACAGAGGGGATGAGCTGTCTCAAAAATTACCTTGTCAGCCAAGACACTATTGCTGTGCAAGGAAATTATCAGTCTCTCAGACCAAGCTCAACCTCAATGTCATCATCCTCTTCGAATAGCTTTAGCAGACGTGCATGCTGCTCCTCCCTTTTCTTCTTCTGCCAGTACTTGAAAAGAAAAAATGATAATAGAATGGCAGCCCCAACTCCTAGGAGTACGAACAAAACTGTTTGGCCAGTATGGCCTTTTGACTGAGTTTCAGATTTCTTATCATCCTTGGATGCTTGAGAGTCACCACATAGCACTGTACACATTGTAAGGAAAGTCAATTATCTGGAATTCGCAATCCAATAACATATAAAGAATGCAGACAAAGCAGATTTATCGTCACAGAGAGTTCAAAAATGATAAAACATACCAGAAGCATAAATGATTGCATTAATCAATAACCAAACGAAAATGTATTGTTTTCAATAACCAAACGAAAATGCTTCAAATTTAATGCACATATTATTATTGCTTCTAGTTGCAACCCTGAAATTCATACAAAGCAAGCTATGACTAGACCTTGCTGAACAGCAAGAACAAATTCAAGCCATCGGGATGGGCTCCAGAGCCTAGAGACAATATCCTAGCTGGCAAGCTACAAATCCAAACATCACATGGATGGCTATGGCCTGCCACCATACCAATTCAGAAAATTGACAAAATCACAATTATAATAAAATATTGTGAAATATTTTGTGTATTTCAAAGAAAAAACTGGAAACACTTAGAATGTATCATGCAAAATAGCAATACTTTCACACCAAACACATTCATAATCTCTTTATTAGCCTGAATGGTAAATAACTGCAGCCAGTTTTCTTGATTTTCAGCAGCTGGTCAGCCTGCACTGGTCTATTTGATCTTGATAACTATTTGAAATTTAGTCGACGGCTTTCTATTATTCTGTCTATTTTTATATTTGTTTGTCTCTTTTGTTGGTCCTTGTGGATTTTATCTCTAGTCTGCACCAACTTGCTTGGCATTGAAGGATCTGTTGTATTATTTGAAATATAGATGAAGAACCGAGAAAATCTTTGGTACTTCGGTTAGGTGAAGAAACAAAAGGGCGATGGATAGAGCTGTAAAACTCTGCTGAGTAGTAAAGTATCCATCACACTAATAAAAAGAAACATATGGTTTCTGTTCTCTTACAGATCCAAGGTTTCCATATGTAAACATCAACAACTGTTTGTTTGAAATTGCAACTTCAGACAGTAAAGAATCTCCACTAACATTTTTACCTTTTCTTTACCTTTTAAAATTGCCTTTCTCATTTATCTTTCACAGCTTTGTACCGCAAGTGGACGGACTACAAAGATCTAGTACATATACCAGAAAATCTATGAAATACATAAGTGATGTATACCATGGATGATAGATGATATGTGTGTGTTAACAAATTACCCGTGATGCAGATGCCTAAGTTCACAATTTACCTTTACGAAACAAAGAAAACAGTCTGCAGGTTTATGCACAATTGTTCCAAGTGATGATGGTGTGATCCTTCACAAGTACTATCAGGCTGTGAAGGACTAAAGCAGTTACTAAATTCATTGTACCAATAAAACCAGGCTACCACGCCATACTACCTATTTGATACAGTTCCTAACATCATCTAAATTCTAAACTAGTACTGAGAGCTTCAAAAACTTCAGGGCACGAACATTGATGTGTTGAAATTAGTTCTGTTCAGAGTCAGACACGTGGTACATCAAATTATGTTCTAACAATACGTCGTAATTTCTTAGCATACCGCACAATCAATTAGCACTAGATGGGCCGTCTCTTCTAATTTTACCGGGCTCATGGTAACGCTTTTTCATTCCAAGCACCCCCCCCCCCCCCCCCACACACACACACAGCTGACAGATCTCTCAATAACCTCGACGAAATCACACCACGAACCCGCAGCGTACCCGGGAGCAGATCGAGAGAGCGAACCTGTGGAGAACTGGGCGCAGATCCCGGCGGCGGCGAGGAGGAACACGGCGGCCGGGGCAGGCCTGGATCCGCAACTCATCTCCGCCCTTCAACGACAGGCCGAGGCGCGCCGCTCTGCTGACCGCTCCGGTGCTCCCTCTATCGGATCCCCGCGGCGCGGTGGTGGCTTGGGCCTTGGCGCCGCCGCTGGTCGGGATGGTGGTGGTGGCTCGTTCGGTTCGGCGGTAGCTGCGGTTGCCTTGCAGGTCTGGCCTGGCGTTTGTATTGGTAGACCCAGTCTGCCTGGGCCGGACACGGTCGGGACTTGGCCTCGAAGGCTCCGTTTCTGCGACGGGTGGCTGGTCCTTTTCGGCGGCGTTGTAACGCGGTGCACCAGTCTGATTAGGAAGTAAAGATTCGTAAACGGAGCTGGCAGCGTGAATGACAACCTAACCCACTACGCACATAGCATAAACCGTCAGTTTAAAGAGCACCTACGATACCGTATCTTCTTCTTTTTAGATTACCAAAAAAGGAGCAAGAGTGCGGTCCTTTTGTTGTCCAATATGCATCCTGTAATTTTGATAAAATCATCAAAATTCTTTGTAAAAATATATTAACAACAAATTCAAAATTTCTAAAAACATCATATGAGACTAAATACATACTAATATGCATGTTTACAACAAATTCAAAAGTTCTACAAAAAATCATATGAGACTAAATTACTAATATGCACATGATCTAAACGTCTAACCGCACAAATCAAACAAGAGTTAAGCAAAATGAAAACGTGTACTAATAGACAGATTGAGTCTATACAAGAAAAGTCATAGTTTTTTATCTGAGATAAAAGTATATTATGTCATTTACATGGACAATCCGAATATAACATAGCCCACAATTCCAAGACGCAAAGACGCTAAGGCAAAATTTGCCTAGGTCTTCGCAAAAAAGAAAAAAAAATGCCTAGGTCATTATTTAATGCGGGTATTTACTTTAGGACGCAACATTTTTCTTTTAACTCCAAAACACTATGCAACTGTACTAATTTGCTAAATTAGATCATTTAAATAACAATTAATTTTTTGTAGCGGAGATATAGAAAGTTAAAAGCCATACTTCCTTTGTAATTAATTTTGCAGGATAAATGTCAGCACGTGATAATATACTTAGTATGTAATAAGTGTTGTTGAGTGTTTTACAAAAATTATTAATATAAGTATTAATTATTTTTCACAACACTTAGACAAGTTTTTTCTTCTTTTAGCACACTGCACATCACAAACATACAAGTTAAACGCAAAAGAATACCACAGACAAAAGCGTACTTGCGATATTTCCGTGGACAGAACGAGTACGCACCGGCCCAGGTCTGGAAAACGCAAAAGATACAGTATGATACTTCAGTTACTCTAGAGTTCCCTTCGGAAAAAAAAAAAGTTACTCTAGACTTCACTGTGCCGCCGCATGGCCGGTGCAGTCGCGTGCACGCATCCCGGGAGAGCTCTGAGCTCCATTTACTCCACTACGACAGCAATGGCAGCGAGAGCCCCGCGCCGCATTTACTCTTACCCCCATCGACCCACCAACCTACCCCAAAACCTTCCTCCCCTCCCCTCTCCTCTCTCTCCTCTATATACGCACAAGGCGGCCCCGGCACTGCAACCTGCACTCGCAGCAGTCACTGACCATCACTGCTCAGTGCTCAGCGTCTACTCCACGCCGGTCATCAGTCGCCACCGCCCCGCACCTACAATAATGGCGGCAGCCTCGGCGGTCGTCGTCCTGCTGCTCTTCTCGCTGTCCGCCCTCGGCGGCGCGGCGGCGCAGGCGTTCCCGCCGTGGAACGGCACGTTCCCGATAGGCCCCGGCTTCGGCGGCAGCGGCGGCGGCGCGGGGGCGGGGGAGGCGGCGGGGACGGGCGTCCCGGCGATGTTCGTGTTCGGGGACTCGCTGACGGACAACGGCAACAACAACGACCTCACGTCGCTGGCCAAGGCCAACTACCTGCCCTACGGCATCGACTTCGCCGGCGGCCCGACCGGCCGCTTCTCCAACGGATTCACCATGGTCGACGAGATAGGTAACGCGGCCCCCTCCCGCTGCTGCATGCCCCGGTCCACCGGTGCATTCTTCGTGCATGCATGCGGCTTCTCTTCTCCTGTGTGTCCATGCTCTCTCAGACCGAGCAAGTTACTGGCCGCTGTAGATAATAGAGGCCTGTTCATGTTCATCGTCACGGCGACTAGCTAGTTCGGAAGAAACACAGTTCAACAAAAAGCACAACCAAACTAAGGTTAGAAATGGGACTAGCTAGTGCGCATGGAAAGATTGAATTCAACATTTTTACAGTTCTGCTGAGGTACTTAAAAGACTTGCTGCAATCCTACTTTTTGTTAGCTAGTCCTGCAATCCTAGTCTTTCAAAAAAAAAAAAAGATACTACAATGCTTACATAATGTGTTGTTTGAGCTATTGCTGCATCTCTTTGCTTTTAGAAGTAGGATATCTAGTGCACAATCTGTTTTTGGTGTGTTCAGATTCCAGAACACCCTTTAAAACAATTCCTGTTACGACAACTTGTGCATCTAGGGAGTGTCTGAAGTCTGAAGTAGTAATATCCTGAAATACAGGTATCCCAAGATTAGATAGGTCCTCAAAAGGTTGTAGTACACTCGTAGATATGTTTTGGAATAGACACGGTTTTTCAGGGAACTAGCTGTAGGCACATTAATTCAGAAAATTTCCAACTACCGGCACCTGTACATTCCATATGCTAGAAATGTTGGTTGCCTCAAAATGTTGGCATTACTCCAAGAAGCAAAATCCAACAGAATTCCACGCACTGAAAGCCTACGTGTGTTTAGACCCGTTGTTGTTCATTTCTTCGAGCTTAGTAGTAGTAGAATTAAGCATGGAACGAGCAGCAATGCGTCGTGTGGTCCACGCTAATCTAGTACAGTAGTAAACTGAATTTTACATCATCAACGATGTGATGAGATGAGACCGGAATGGATCTGAATTTACAACGTCAACTCTAGAGTCCTCTCGCCGCAGTAAATTGGCCGTCCTCTGTGCCCTGCCTTGCACATGAGTGAGACAGTCACTGCTTTTCTCTCCCGCCGGGCGCCGGGGTGAAATAATGGTGCTGCTCCCTCGCCATTGACTCTAGGTGCGGTACACACACAGTACTAGACACGACGTGTTGAATCAATGTGCGTGGACCGCAACCGTGTTTTGCATCAATGTTTCCATGTGACTCTAGGCTATACGATGGAGCAGAGTAAATGCTTGTGAGCTGCGGAATGCGGTCCTGATCCGCTGAGCGTACGAGATCGATGCAGATTAAAGAGTCAAATCTCCTTAATCCGTAGTGTATGCACGTACTAGCTGATGAGATAAGAATCGATTAGTATACTCGAAATCCTAATTGGGTACTAGTACTAAAATTCTTAGAATCAAGGGAAAGTTGTGCTTATGCTGACTGCTCAAATTTGCGTCTGTTTCGTATCAGCTCAACTCCTGGGCCTACCGCTGCTACCGTCGAACCCAGAGGCGGCGACGGCGGACGCGGCGCTCCACGGAGTGAACTACGCGTCTGCGGCGGCGGGCATCCTGGACAACACGGGGCAGAACTTCGTGGGGCGCATCCCGTTCAACCAGCAGATCAAGAACTTCCAGAGGACGCTGGACATGCTGAGGCCGAAGCTGGGCGCCGGGAAGCTGGCCGGCTCGCTGGCGCGCAGCATCGTCTACGTGGGCATGGGCAGCAACGACTACCTCAACAACTACCTTATGCCCAACTACAACACCCGCAACGAGTACAACGGCGACCAGTACTCCACGCTGCTCGTGCAGCAGTACGCCAAGCAGCTCAACGTACGTACGATGATCTTGCATGCTGCTTGATCTGATCTCGATATATCTGGCTTGCTTGAATTATTTAATCACTCTTCTATTGCAATTGCAGAGCCTGTACAACTTGGGCGCCCGGAAGTTCGTCATCGCCGGCGTGGGATCGATGGCGTGCATCCCCAACATGCGCGCGCGGAGCCCGCGCAACCTGTGCTCGCCGGACGTCGACGACCTCATCATCCCCTTCAACAACAAGGTCAAGGCCATGGTCAACAACCTCAACGCCAACCGCCCGCGCGCAAAGTTCATCTACGTCGACAACTACGCCATGATCGCCGAGGTCCTTCGCAACCCGTTCTCCTACGGTGCGTATACGACGACGTGTCATCCATCTCGATTTGCTGCTGCGGTTGCACGTGTGGAACCATATGGTTTCTGAGGTTTCACTGCTCGTGTGGAACCATATGGTTTCTGAGGTTTCACTACTGATCATCGATCCATGGTGGATGCAGGATTCAACGTGGTGGACCGTGGCTGCTGCGGCATCGGGAGGAACAGGGGCATGATCACCTGCCTGCCGTTCCTGCGCCCCTGCCTCAACCGGAACGGCTACATCTTCTGGGACGCGTTCCACCCGACGGAGCGGGTGAACGTGCTGCTCGGCAGGGCCGCGTTCGACGGCGGCAGCGACGTCGTCTACCCCATGAACATCCAACAGCTCGCCGCATGGCAGCCATAGATCAATGGTCGAGGCGAGGACACGATCGAGATGCTTAGTTTTGCAGTAGTACTATATAGTGTGTGTCAGTGTGTGGTGGGTTTGCAGCAGTAGGTGGGAGCTTGAACCGAGTTTATGGTGTGTGTCCTGTTTGGAGTAGAATCGTACCGGTTGTTTTTTGTTCGTCAGTGTTTCAGTAGTACCTGTACTGGATCAGAGTGAGATCAGCCAGTGGTTTGGTTTTGCTGTAGACGTGTGGTTGCCTTCAGTGTCTGCGTGATTAAAATTAATGATGAAGTTGTAGCTTTTGATAGCTTGTTGTGTTCTGATACTTGTGTCTCGTACGTGTGATGATATCACATTCCACTTCAACATGGAGCAATAGAAAACCAAAGGTGCCTTTCGAGGGGAGGCACGTTATGTTCACCATTGGATTCGTTTTTGTGATTTGTACAATTTGGGTCTATATGAGAGGATGCAAAAGATAAGCCACATATCTAAAAGATGAACAGTGAAGTTATGGCACATATGGAAATTTAACACTTCTTCAACATGTCTTCTGACCAGCTACCATATCATGATATTTACATTATCTAGCACCTTCGTTCATTTCCTTTCCTTTTACAGTCTGGAGATCAAGAGAGAATTTCGCATTTTACTATCGCAAAAGAAAAAGAATTTCGCATTTTACAGCGCGTAAAGTTGTTTTGGGAGTAAACATATTATTATAGTTATATAGAAAGTTACGTGGACAAAACCAAAGAGGTCCCGTAGCTCAGTTGGTTAGAGCGTTGGTCTTATGAGCCGAAGGTCGCGGGTTCGAGCCCCGCCGGGACCATTATTTTTTATTTTTTTGAGTTCACACCTTTATTGTTTATTCAAGTGGAGGGATACGTTCCTAGGCAATCGTTAGCTCATTGTATGTTCTAAACTCATGATCCCACAGAAGATGGTTCAGATCCCCAACTTCACAATCTTATCCTATGTAATTAATTGATCTGATAGAATTTTTGTATTTTTTTTAACGCTTAATTGTAAAAATGTACACATAAGCACCGTCTAGTTTGCTATTCCCTCCCATAAGATGATTTGTGTCAAAATCTTTTTCAACCACTCATCTCAAATGTATTTTCTAATAATTTATTAAGAAAGATTTAAATTTTTATAAACAATTCAAAAAATATTCAAAATATTATTTGATTTCAAATATACGGGAATATGATTTTTGTAGTACAATTTAAAATATTCAAAATTTTAGATTTGGAAAGGTTCCATGAAAGTTAAATGTTTCAAATTTGAATATTTATTGGAAACTTTTGAAATATTTTTTAATTTTAGAAATTCTCAAATTTGAATTTAAATAGTTTTGAATTGCCTCCTAAAAATCAAATATTCTTGAAAAATTTATATCTAATAAATATTTTGAATATTTTTTAAATAAATATTTTGGATTGTCTATAAAATTTTAAATCTTTTAATAAATTATTAGAAAATATATGTGAGATGAGAGCGTGAGGAAAGATTTTGTCTAAAACTTATGGTTAGGTAAGTTTTTACCACAAATCATCTTATGGGGGGAATATCAAACTAGAGAGAATTTATGAGTGAGTTTTGTAATTAAGCATTCTTTTAGTCTGGCGATTGTTTGTGGCCAAGCGACGACACAAAAAATTAAAAATGGCATAACTCACATCCGTAAATTTATGACTTAATTTGTCATTAGTTATGTAAAATGCTTTTTAGGTCCGACTCATTTGTGCGACTGTAATCCAACTAAACAGCACCTTTCTTAAGTAGCAGACGACAGCGTGATTACACGGACGTAATGTTAGTAGTACCAAATTTCGGCCGGTTGGTTTATCGCATACGTGACGTCAATCCAGACAAAGACTGTAAAAAAAAACTCTTGATCTTACTTACAGTCTCGAGAAGATCTTTTTGGAATGGCGCTTTCTGTGCTAACGGAATTCCGCCTCCACAGTTCACAGGTCGCAATCGAAACACACATCCATGCGTCACTCCACTTGATAGCCTCGTGCTCCTCCCTGCGGTTCCACGGCGCCTCTCCCTCCACCGGCTCCCCTCTCGTCCCAGGCTATCGGGAACGAGAAGCACCTCCGACATGTGGACCCTCAACAACCTCAAGGCCGGAGGGCCGTGCCTCACGCCGACCCGTCCCGCGCCGCCCTCCCTCGCGTCGATGGCGGTGGGGTGGAGGATCTGGAGGCGCGGCCCAGCGCGGGCGCCTCTGATAGCGGTGCGCGCGTCGTCGGGAGGCAGGGAGAAGGATGGGCCCGACGGCGATGAAGCCGAGATCAAGGCGTCCTCGTCCGGTAAGACTCGTTCCCGTCGGTACTGCTTGTTGCGAATCGATACAAGCCTTCAATGGATGGTGCGTGGAAGGCGGGGCGGGGCGGCGATCGGCGGACAGGGACGAGACTGTATAGCTTTTGTCTATTCGGTAGCAATTGATGTGATTGAGTGTGGGCCGTGCATTCGATTCGTCTTATTTCAGGAGTTGTAATGATTGGATTGGGATTAGATGATTGTGTGATAATATTGTGTAGAGCACCTTTAGAGGGTTCATTATTCGCAAGAATAAGTATGATTATCTTAGATGCTTCTTCACTGTAAGATTTACATTTGGAGGAAGAGTAATGCTGTGCATATGACTTCATATATCAGTCAATAGGGTCGAAACACGTAGTTGGAATAATGTCGAACATGATCATGATGTTAATTACATTTCTTCTTGATGTGGCTACATCGTTCCAATTGTTACAGAAGAATTCTAGGCTTCGGCTAGAATCATTCTCTGACTGACTCGTGCAAAATTGATGGTTTGTTCATGTACAGGGAGTGATGATGCATCTACCCCAACAGGTGATAGCTCTGATGATCTGAATCAGCCACTTGATGGAGATAAATCAACTGGGCTAGCTAGCATTTCTAATAGCAATTACTGGCGGGATGTCAGGGCAAGCCTTGTGCGTAGGGAGCAGGTGAGGTGCATCTATTCTTAATTACACTATGAGCAGTGTTCATAGCTTCGCTTTAGGATCGAAGGGTTGCCAACCAATGTACATGCATTTGCGTTATCCAGGCATTTATATTTCCTCACTTTGATATGGGTTGGTGTGAGTTGTTTGTTTGTTTTGAAAGCTGCTAGCAACATATTGGACTTCACTTGTTTCACTAATGTCAGAATGGTTTATGTATATATCTACTATCCTCCAGACTCAAGGAACGTTGGAACTGCTTGATTAGAGTATGCCACAAGAATGACTTTGAATTTACTTGGTGTGTTTCCTGTTGTCTGATGTTCAAATGGAAGGTTACAAAGTCCAAACAGTTTTATGCACAAAAAGAAAAGGCACTGCCTAACGTTGATCTTCTTGTGAAATTTGCTACTAGATCAATATTTCCATCGCAATACTTATGTACTGTTGTAGGTGAGCTACATGTCATTATCGACAGAATAACCTCTTGAGCAAAGTTTGAAAATTATGGGTGTGTTTGGTAGGCTGGGCTAATATATAACTGCAGTTTAACCAGCACAATGCCATATGCCTTTTGATTTAATCATATCTGTATTTTTATTTCTTCCCTGCTAATTGAATTGTTTCTTTGAACCAGGAACTATTTGTTGATCCAAATGTTCCCACAGAGTCAAAAACATCAACAGGAGATCCAGCACACCAGCTTCCTCAAAAGTGGGCTCATGCTATTACAATGCCAGAGGCAGGGTGTGTCTTGGTTGCTACCGAGGCACTTGATGATGATAGTATATTTGAAAGAACTGTGATCTTTCTCCTCGGGCTTGGATCAAAGGGTACTTTTGATGGCCCATTCGGTGTTATTCTGAATCGCCCATTGTACACAAAAATCAAGCATGTGAATCCAGCCTTCCAAGACCAAGCAACCCCATTCGGTGATTCTGCCCTCTTCTTCGGAGGCCCTGTTGACATGAGCATGTTCTTGGTCAAGACTAATGAGCAAAACAGATCACGTCTCAAGGGGTTTGAGGAGGTGATACCAGGTGTCTGCTACGGCTTCCGGACTGACCTGGAAAAGGCTGCTGTTCTAATGAAGAGTGGTGCTATCAGGACCCCAGACCTGAGATTTTATGTCGGACATGCAGCATGGGACTATGAACAGCTGTTGGGAGAGATCAAGGCAGGATTTTGGGCTGTCGCTTCCTGCAGCACGGAGCTGATCAGTGATGCGTTGATGGGCGATCCTTCTTGCCTCTGGACCGAGATATTGCAGCTGATGGGAGGGCAGTATTCGGACCTCAGCCAGAAACCAAAGCAAGAGGATTCATAGATCTTGCTCATTTGCAGCATACCATAATTCACAACACCTTAGGTTGTGATCAAGTCTGTACATAATTGAGATAGTGGAGTTTATATGTTATTATTCTAGCATTTATGTTTAGAAACTTTCTTGCTCTGTCTCTACTGAAATAAGATTTACTAGTATGATTTATATAGCAGCTTCTTATCTTATATACTTGATGTTTGACTATGGACGACTTTGAGCAGTGGTGCTTTTCCCTGGGTTCCTTGTATGAAATACAAGGTTGTTGCTAAAGCTATTGCAGCCTTCTGTATACTAAAATCTAGGGCCTTGCATCCAAACTGTATTTGTACTGTATATATGTATGTCTCCCAAATCATGAGTTGATAGGCTCGTCCAGTGTTAGTATACATTATCCACTGTACCATGAAGCTGTAGCAGCAGAATATTTACGATTAAGATAGTGCGTAAGGTGAGAGAATCTGCTCTTTCTGAACTGTACCGACGGCTCCACGCAATATTGGAAACTGTTTAATAAGGTACTACTCCACTACTACAAACAAGAAGGTTCGGATTCGAAAGTGAAAACCTGCGTGATTTGACCAGACCAGAACTGCTTTTGCGATTGAAACCGGTCAAGGCTTTTGTCAGTTATTTTTGCTCTTATACCACCGAGTCCGAATCCATGGGTTCTAGAACATTCTGCTCCGTCAAACCGAAGCAGCGGCATCTTCGTTTCTGGCGGCAGGAGCCCGACCAGATTCAATGGGGCCTTCAACTGACGACGGCGCAAATGCCCCGTTGAATCCTTCATCATCCGCATCCACCGGTTTCTGTGGCAAGCGTGCGTGCGCAGTGCGCTCCCGCAACGAATCTCTGAGTGCGCTTGCGTCCGGTTCATCAACTAAAAAGCATCAACCATAGAAAAACGGAGATAGTAGGTAGTTCTCGCCTTCTCGGCCTGACGACGAGCGGACTGCCGTGCTCTGAACCTGAACTACATTTATTGTGTTAACTAATATACTTCAGCTTCAGCTTCAGAATATAGTACGAATAATAACGTAGCAAGAGTTATTTCAGAAAAACAGAGTGAATTGCTGTTGCAAGTACTGTAGCTTAATTTATTTTTTTTATTGTTACTGACTCTTTTCAAACTATCCCCTTTGTTCTTTTCGATCGTCCTTGTTCGGATAATAATTTCATTTCCACTTTAAAGTATATTTGTTGTCTTGATGACATCATTATCGACCAAGTAGATCAATGTCCGTCTCTTGATGGTTCGTTCAACTGACGACGGTCCAAACGCATTGCTCGGGAGTTTGAGACTTTGAGTCCAACGGCAGGCCACATGCATGCATGCGCATCTTTGAGTTCGTTCACCTCCGGTCAGTTCGTCCTCCTCGGCCGGCAGGCGCCGACCAAACTGCTGAGCTGGCCCGGCGGTGGCCGTGCCAGTGAACGAACAAACGGTACTCTCTCTGTTCGGATTTGATGGACATTAGAACAGCAAATACAGTTCAATTTTGAACTAAACATGCTGTCGTCAATTGAATCAGGGCATACGAGTATGTGTAATAGGAATTTTTTTAATAGAAATTCATCCAAATAAAATTTCTCTCAATATTGAACCTATATTCATATGAATTTAGGTAATTTTAACACACAAAAAAAATCAAATTCAATTTCAAACAGCATAAAGAATTCGAAAAAAAAAATATTAGTTCAAATTCTATCAACATCTAACTGTTCCGATATCTCCTTTTTTTTGTGAAAAAAATCTGTTCCGAAACCACCACATCACATCGGTCCTGTAAAACACTTGTTTAATTTAGTGTCACCGAGTCAGCAACTGCTTACATATTACCACTACTACATCAGTATCTCCATATCATCTACGCTAATATCTCCATACGTAAGCTGATGCTGATGCTCGCTAGCAGTCCCGTCGCTAGAACTCTTGCTCCCGTTCCCGCCGTCCGCAGGCGTTGCCGCCGTGCACCAGTTCGTGCACGCGGCGCCGGACGCATGAACATACGTCGGTCGCGCGTACGGCCACCACCGTTTCCCCGCGCCACCTCGCTCCGGCGCCGAAGAGGAGCTGCGGCTGCGCTCCCGCGCCTCCAGCATCTGCGCGTCGGCGGCCATTCCGGCGTCGGACGCCACGCGCTGCACGGAGCGCGGCGACAGGGGCGGCTGCTGGTGCCGCGCGTAGGCGTATCCGGCGGCGCGGTCCGGGAAGTTGAGGACGAGGCGCTCGCCGCGGAGGAGGCACGCGGCGGCGTCGTGCGCGACGGCGGCGGCCTCCGGTGCGGCGTAGGAGCCGAGCCACAGGCGCTCCCGCGTGCCCGGCACCCGGATCTCCGACACCCACTTGCCCCACCGCCGCCGCCGCACGCCCCTGTACCTGATGCTGCACCGCCGCTGCTCCCCTCCTCCTCCTCCTCCTCCGCTGGCCGCCCGGCTCATCGTCGCCTCCTTTCCTGGCTTGGACTACTGGTCTAGCTCAGGTCTCAGCTGGTGCGCGCACACAGGACACGAACGCGAGCACGAGCGCCCACATTTATACGTGTGGGAGAAAGGGGAGGTCAGCGCAGCTGAGGGGTTGACCTTGCAAGTGGATCAAATATAATCGAATCAGAGGATAAAAATAATCGAATCAAAGGGTGAAAGCAAACGAGTATTCCAAATGGTCAATCACCGGCGGCCTGGGTTGAAATGTTCTTCTAGCCAATGGACCAATGGTCACGCCATTAAAAAAAAATTACTACCTGGGACTGGGAGAGTGGAAGTGGCAGTGCACACCAGGGTTAAAAAAATCGGTGAAAACCGCTCGGTTTCGGCGGTTTTCGCTCAAACCGCTCTGGCCGGTTTTTATGGTTAACGGTTTTCCAAATTTGAATTTGATAGATTTTAAAATTTTAAAAAAATATATATAAAAAACTAGATGAAAAATGAGGAATTATGATGCAGAAAGAAGTTAAAAAACTTGTTTAGCATGTTTTTAGTTAAAATCGTGGTTTTTAATCAAACCGGATGGTTTACCCCGTAAATCGAGCGGTTACCGTCGAAAACCACGGTTTCTGATTCAAAATTTGGTTTTTAAAATTTAAAACTTAGGAGCGGTTATCGCGGTTTTCAGTCAAACCGAGCGGGGTTTGCTGCAAACCGAGCGGTTTTCGTTCTGAAACCGCGGTTTTGATTCAAATCCGGTTCAAAAATTTAAAATTTATAATTTGGATGGTTTTTTAAACGGTTATCGTGGTTACCGCAGTAATCACAATTACTGCAGTAACCGCTCGTGCGAGGCCGACCGGTAACCGCGCGCGAAACAATTCCTTCAACCCCTGGTGCACACACGGTTTGTGTGGCTGCACTGTAGCTGTAGTCATGGCGGAGAACAAAAGTCACGTTGGCTTGACGGTGACGACGCTGGTCGTCGTGCTTGCGCAAGCGCTTACGCATATACGCGCGCGCGAGATTTGAGCTTGAAGAAGGGAGGGAGTCCAGGGTCAAAAGCGTCGCACAAACTCGCAAGTAAACGCCAGAAGAACGAACTAATACTATTTGGTCACGTGCCAAAAACGCCTGAGTGAGTGGACTGCACTGTGTGTGTAGAGACCACACGTTGATTTATTGAATATAATTGTTCGTATGAGTGATTCTGATTACGTGATCCGGTGCTGACTTTGTAACAAGTCAATGTTCCATGTCCGTGGCCGCAGGGTCCTCTTGCTAATAGTACGGCGAACTGCGTGATTAACCACCTGCAGGCTTAGCCCGGATTATTACTGCTACCGTTGTTGACGTGGTACAAGTGTAATACATACTAGTGGAGTATGTACCTACCTTTATTTTGTTATTGTTGACATATTTAATTGTTAATATTGATTTTGACTGTTTGTCTTTTTAAATACTTCAATAATAGATCAAATTATAACAACATATAATATTTAAATGAAACAAATGGTTAAAGATAATATTAAATATCTATAATTTAAACGATAAACAACAGAGTCAGTACTACGTAGCATAATTATTTGATCAGTCCATGCCTCATGCATAAACGCACATTGGAGATGTGTCAAAGGTCTCTCTCTCTTGTTGTGTGTCAGTGGAGAACGTTGAAACAGTTGGATGTTAATTGCCTCGGGCATGAAAAACGTAGTACGTGGGAGATGTCAAAGGTCTCTAGTTGTGTGGCTGAGGAGCGCACACGTCCAGGTCGTTGAAACAGTTCGATATCAACGTGCCGTGTTTTCATTACAAACGCGACTGTCTATGGTCAAACAGAGGTGTAGCTGCAACCGCAAGATAGTACGACGTACGTAGTATTCCCTCTTTCTTTTAAATTATTGTTATTATTAAATTTTTAGTTTGTTGAAACTTAGAATTGTTGTCCTTAGTGTTATTGCTAGTACTAAAGCTAACTAAGCACATACGAGTACTTTAGGGCTTGTTCACTCTCCACTTAATTCCGAGTTCTGATTTTAGAAGGGCACTCGGGTATCGAACACTCATTTTCTGGCCTTTGGATGGAGAGTTGGAGACCGACAATCACCGTTCATCTTCTACCTTTGACTTTTCCCCTAAGTATTGTTATAACTTTTCGTGCTGCTCTAAATCTCAATTTTTCCTAAAATATTTGATATTCTCATTTTTATTGTATTTTTTATTTTAATACATGTTTATCTTTGATAAAAGATACGACTACGGTGTTTAGAATTTGGTCCAATTTTTCACGGTATAACAAGTAACAACAAGTATCTTAAGGCTATCTCAGCAACTCAATAGACAAAGCAATGATCTCAATCTGAATTATAAAGCAGTAGCAACAAAACAAATACCAGAGATTGGTTTTTCACTAGCAATCACAATTCAGCAGCAGGATAGAACACGATAGATAGTATCTGGCTTACAAGAACTCGACGTAGATACAAACTAGCGGTAGATAAATCTCATAACCCGCGCCCCAAGGGAGACACGATCCGAAGAGGGGATTCCAGTAGGAATCAAGATACAAGCTTAGGTGAAACCCTGATCTCGCACTTCAGTAGTAAGATCAAGAATCAGCAGCAGTAATCTTCAATCCAAAGCGGAAGACGACGCCTCATGAACTCTTTAGAGGAAACCACGACCAAACACAATGAGAAAACCTAATACCTTACAGGGACGCCGACCCTAGGCTATATGGCACACATGCCAGCCACCAAACCTAGTCCGACTCGAACACGACTCAAAACTGACCCAGACTGATCACAACCCAATATTGTTTTTAAGATTCCCGTTGACTCTGGATGAATTTTGGCATGGGACCGGTGGCGTTGGAAAGATAATCTTCTTAGAATTCCATGCGTACGTAGGACGTTTAAAACGGAGCCCGTTTGCGAGTTGGACATCCGTTTTAATACAGACTGATCCTGAACTCCGAGTTGGACTCGAAGTCGACATTGGTTGGGCCTCTAACTTCCTGTGCACGCCTATACTGGTCTCTAAGAGATGGCCTAGGTGAGGACGTTTTTGGACATACTGTGAAAGGCCCGGTTGCAGTAGAAATCATTTGTAGAGCCATAGACGCACCGATCTTTATCTTTTTTATCTTCATTTCTAGTGTACTGCCTATTTCTGAACAAAAAGAGTAGTAGTAAATACTAGCTTGACCAAAAGGCACACAATGCCACATTCACCTTGAGCAACGCAGCAAAACACGGGGCACAATTGTGCCGGCTGCTGGCCAGGGAATATACGTACAGTTGTACGTGTGTACCATATGTGAGTTCGCCGGCACTGGAACACTGCTAGAGATCGGGTCTACGGGGTGCATGTGGACGAACGACATGTTAACGTGCATCCTGCCTTCGCTGCTTCTCTCTCCCTGTCCTTCTACCCGATCCAGCGCATCCGTGGCCCGTGGCCCGCGCATCGGCTCGCAGATCGCAGTCGCTATCACAGCGCCGTATTATCCCGTAGTATACGCACTGGCGCGCATGTCGGCATGTGGGCGTATTTACCGCGTTCCAATCCACGGACCATTGGTTAACCCGGACTCGATTGACGCGGCGGCACGCAAACAGTAGTTTTTTCTTTTCAGGGAAATTGAGACAAATGCCAATAAAATAGTACTAGGGTGATACGGTCTCTCGAAGACTTCTCCGATCGAGGACCTAGGTTTGAAAAATTATAAAACTTAAGATACATACATAGATGATATAGCGGGAAACATCCACACAAAATGCTAGCTTCAAACCCAACTTCTTTAAAAAGATACAAAATAATAAAATCATCAAGAAAGACTAGAGAAAAGGACAAACATGTATTGTATTTTTGCCCTCCTCCAAACAGAATTTTATAACTTTAATGAAGTTGAGTTTAGAGCTGAAATTTTGAATTCATGTGTTTACCATATCATTTACACGTATTTTTTTCATATTTTTTTAAAAAATTTTATAACTATGTTTTTAAGAGAGTTTTCTCGATTGTTCTGAGTAGATGATTTTCACTTAATATTCTCTCACATCTCCACACTTGCACTTAATATAGCCTGTGCAAACACACCAAGATTGTATGAAGAGAAATACTAAGTGCTATCATATTTTTTTTTAGAGAGTCTAATTTCAAACTACTGAAAATAAGGATTCCTTCACTTAAATTTTGTAATCTTTATATCTCATCAATCTAACAGGTATAATTTAGATATTTTTAAGTACATACATTAATAAATCCTTTATAGTAAATATATAATTCTTAAACAACAAAAAATAAATATTTTCGAAATACAGAATGCTATGAGATCAGATCTCTTGCAAACCTATCAAAGTGCCAGTTCAATTGGGAGTATTGGTGTTTCAAAACGATGGTTCTACATTTTCGAAATGTACCTATTATTACTACTCAAGACAAAGACGATGATCTAGAGAATAACAATGAGCCTAGAAATTTTTAGTACTTTAAAAGTGTTGGCAGTTAGCGGCCAATTTTAAAGCTGAGGCCCATGAAAAGGTGAAAACGGCTTTTTCCAAGCCCGATTATGATATGGTCGCCTGCTCCCACACTAATCATCATTAGCCCGCAATTCAAATTTGAATAGACACTGCAACTAACGGCGAAAGGAAAAAATTTCCGCGGCCCACGCCTTTTCGTCTGCAAATCATTATTAAACCATTAACCCAATTTCGAAACCTTCTTTCCATGTAATCCAAACCCGTGCGAGTCTCTCTTCGTTGTTTCTTTCTTTCCTCCCCGCTGCACTCCCTACCCGTACGGCCGGTTTCGGCGCGTCGCCACTCGCCACTCGCCACCCAATCAAAGCGCACACGTTCCGCTGCTCGCTGCTGTGCTCTACTGCTAGTAACTTCGTTCACACTCACACACAGCCTCGCCAACCCGCGCGCACCTAATCCGGCGTGCTGGTCGCGAGGAGCAAGGAAGGAATCCCCTGTCGCGCTGCTTCCACCGTGCACGCCGTCACCGGGACGGAGCGCTCAGCGGTGAGGGCATTTTTCGAGGGAGGTGACTCACCTCACGGGTGCAAGAAGCCGCAGTGCTCTGTCTGTGTCCGTGAGCCAGGCCGTTCCTTCTCTTGCTTCGCGTCGCTTACTCCCGGCCGGATCTGGGGGAGAGGGCTGCGCCGCGCCGGGCGTCGCCGGATCGGACTCTCGGGCGTCAGGTACGGAGGTTCTGTCCTATTGTTGTGGGTATATTGGGGGACGGTTTGGGTGGCAGGCAGATTTCGATTTCTTGGTGGGGGATGGAGGACTGAGAGGAGAGATTTGTGCGGGGGGAAGTGGCTGCGTGAGGTTTTCGCGAGTGGTGGATGCCTGGGTGGAATTCCGTTCCGTGCAATGCCGCTGGATTCGCGTGTAATTTCATGAGCCGTTCTTGAATACTTTTGTTTGCTGCGGTTACTTTCCGTTTCCATGCTGTTACTCATATATGTTTGTTTTCTGAAAGATTTACTTTTCGTATTATATGTCGCTAGTGGCCCTCATCTTCTTTCCCAAGTTTTTTTCGAGAGTACCGTTGGCAAGGACATTATATGAGTAATAATGAGTTTGGCGTAAATTCCGCCTTTCCAAAATAAGATTTTCTTGTTTTGAAGACTTATTACCAGCTCTTGTGATACCGTGCTGATTTTTTTTCTCTCCTTTCCTCATTTCACCATGGGAAATTCCGCAAAATTCATAAGACTTGGACCTTGTGCTGCCAATTCTTAAGTACTTCATGGTGGAACATTTTCATATTTCTTAAGAATTCTGGTAATAGTTCTCCACTAATGCAGAATCCCTTGGATCTATCTGATGTTTCTATTTCTGAGATTTAGCTTGCTTATACAGTAACATATTGCGATCTTGAATTTGTCCCTTTCTTTTGGTGCTACTCTTCCTATTCGTCCTCGTTTCTCCCACTTTGTGGGCCTAGTTAGTAGTACTATCAATTTTTACGTGATTGACTGCTGGCGTATATAGAACTACTAGAATATCGTGTAGTTGAAGTGTTACCTTCTGAAGGTAGGTGTTGTTAGACTGATGCTATTGGTACCACATATTGAATAATTGATAAGATCATGATTTCATGACTCTGTCCTGTGTTAGCTCGCTGCTAGCACGAAGGAAAATTATTATTGGTTTCTGAACAGTGTACTTGCAGAAATTATGTCACTGTCAGCATGTCATGACATTGCTTATTACCTTTATCAGTCTCGTTGAAATAGCCATGCAACACTTGTTGTTGCGATATATGACCTGATCTTGCTTGTGTTGACTGATGTAAAAGGTTAGAGCGTTAGGCACATATTAAGTTTTTAGGTTTTGTATTAAGAGATTTCCCGTGGAGGCGTGGACTTATTTCCAGGTTTTTATCAAACACTACCTGAAAATGCTCATCAATTTTGTCAATAGGAACTGAACGATCCTATTTGGTTAAATACCTATTTATTTTTGGGCTGGTTTGTCAAAAAGAAACTTCAATTACCGCTCTATATATGAACTTGTTTTGTTTTCTTTTGCAGGGATTGCAAGCAAAAGTGTACTCCAATAATAATGAATTAGGTACACAATATAAGATGGCAACTGAAGTCAATCAGAACTATTTTGCATGGTCACAGTCACAGGAGGAATCATCTGTGCAGGATATTTCTCAGGTAATCTTTCTTTCATCATTCATTCTATTAGCATGTAGTCCAGCTAAGACTTTACCTGATGTGATGGAATTTTAGCAACTACTGTTAATCCAGTAGACAGCCTACCACTGTACCCCAACTTGTTTGGGACTAAAAGGCTTTGCTTGGTTGGTTGGTTGGTATGATATCCAGCAGAGGTAAAGATTATTACCTTAAGAATATGTCAACTTCTATGTGCCACGTAATAAAAGATGTCAGAACTTCTACAATCCGTAGTAATTAGGCAAATATCTGTGCTGATTAATTAGCATTGCTTACCCAGAAGCTTCTTGTATAAATAATAAAAAAGTTACTTATTGCTGGTTACTCCCTCCATTCTTAAATTGTTGTCCTTAGGACAGTAATTCTACCTAAAAAATGAACTAAAATGAGGGAGTACAAGCTAATAACCTTTCTGTAAGTGAAGACTCAATGCATTTGTTGTATAATAGTTGACAGTCTTGTTGATATTCTCACACTTGCATTATCGATGCAATTTCTTTGTCAGGAAACAACGCAATTGTTTGGTCATGGTTCCATATCTTTTGGAAGATTTGACTTGGAATCACTAGAGTGGGAGAAGTGGTCTGTGTTTACCAATGACAAGCGTCATGAAGAATTTGGAAAGTTTAATGGATTGGTTGCTAAGAAGAAGGCATACTTTGAAGAATACTTTAAGAGGGTCAGGGAGCTCAAGGCTTTACAGCAACAAAACCAACAAACTGAACTGAATCTGGATTACAGTGGTGATGGTAGTGATTCTAGTCAGGCAGGAGAGGATGAACCAGCAGCAGACCGTGAAGGTCGTACTGCATCTGGAATACTTGTTGATGATTCCACTGAAAAGAAAATACCTACAATTTCATTTGATCATGAAGTGATATGTCACAGTGATCATGAGAATGGAAACTTAGTTAATGAAATTTCTTCATCAACTCATTCCTCTTCAGTTGCTGGGTTGCAGCAAGTTGGCAAACAAGCGAGAGGAAATGTTAGTGATAGCACTTGTATTTCTATGCAAAATTCTTATTTGAGTCAAGATGATCCTGGGATTGCTCAAGAGACCACGTTGACTTCTAATAGAAAAATTGCAAAAGAATCTTTGATAGGTCAAGCTTCAAAAATCATTCCAAAGACTGTCAAGATGGTTTCTGTTAACAGTCCTGCTCAATCAGTTGCCCCTGAGGTATTTGCACACTACATGTATTCTATGTATGTATGATTTGTTTTTGCCTACCCCAACTTGTTTGGGACTAAAAGGCTTGGTTGTTGTTATGATTTGTTTTTGGATAATTAGAGTGTTGTGCCCTGTTTCATGAATTCAATGAGAATATTTATTTCATTAGGGCCTAGAAAGAGGGAAAATATAGACGGGATAAGAAATATGATATGTTGCCATTTCACTGTCCATGTGTCCTGCCATGTAGGAGAAAACACCTCTAAAACTGCTCTAGGGGGTTATTTAGACGGTGTACATAGTTGAGGGGGTTAAGTAGCTGAACCTTAATAGCTGATGGGGTGATGTAGACTTATTTGTTTTTTGGACTTTTGACTGTATAGTGTAATACATAAATAAAATACCACAGCAGGGGAATTCCTTGCTGTATTCCCTAAAACAAAGGTACTGGCCTTGACCTCAGAATGACCTCTAGCTTCGTAATGTGCAAGACACGAAATAAATACTCGTTTTTTTTAGAAAATATGGCTAGAACACATAAGCTAGACCCAACCTTTATGAATTACTTTGTGTGCCTGGAGTCCTAGACTGTTTTTATTAATCATTACTTCATTAAAATATAATCTATTTTTTAATGAATAATTTCAGGGACCATGTTCAGGCAAGCCTGGTGTTAAATATCAGATAGGAGGAAGTGGTATTACTAGTTTAAGAAGACCTTCTTCAGCAGCATCACAACGGCCCTCTACCAGAGAACGACGTCCTGTCAGTAGAGATGCTTCAAAGAAGCCTGCTGAAGTTACCATCTCATACCAGTCTTCTACTTCCAAACGACGCCCTGCCACTCGAGAGTTGGCACTGAAGCATGCTAACAATACTACCCCACGTCGACCTTCTACTCCTGACAGACGTCCTATCACCAAAGATTCAGCATCAAAGCAATCCAACGTTGCTACTCCAGTTCGCCCTTCTACCGCCAACAGGCGCGTTAGTACCAAGGAGTCAGCACCAAAACAATCCAACATTGCTACCCCATGCCGACCATCTACAGCTGACAGGCGCCCGGCTACCAAAGAGTTAACACAAAAGCAATTCAATTTTGGTAGTCCACATAGACCTTTGACTGGCGAAAGGCGCATCAACACCAGGGATATGACTACAAGGTATGCTGGTACTGCCACCTTGTGTCGGCCATCTACTGGCAAACAGCGTCCTGTGACCAGGGAGGGTGCACGTAAGCATGCTGATGCTGTCACCCTGTGCCGGCCTTCCACTGCCGAGAGACGACCTGTTACTAGAGATGTCGTTGCAAAGCATGCTGTTGTGCCTCCATGCAGGCCCTCTACCGCTGAAAGGCGCCCCACTGCTAGAAATGTTGCACCAAAACTTGTTTTATCCTGCAGGCCTTCTACTGCTGAGAGACGCCCTGTTACCAAAGAGTCTGCTCCGAAGAATCAATGTCTTGCCAGCTTGCGTTGCCCATTGACTCCAGATACCTCTCTCTCTAAAAAATGTGAGACTTCTACCCCACAGCGCCCTTCTACTGGTGAAAGACGTCCAATTTCCAATGACAGTACCCTTAAGTGGGATCAGAAAACACCTGTCAGGTTGAGGGCAGTGCCAAACTGTTCGAAGGGTGCAATGTTGTCAGCAGTATGTTCCCATCCTCTCTCTTACCACATCATATAAAGATCATAATTATTTTCTAAAATGTAGAAAGCAATTAATTTACTTTTTTTTTTCCAGCATACCATGGAAATATAAAAGTAAGTGTAGTTGCTCACTGTGAAACTATATATCTTTTCTGCTCTCGTGCAGGTTACTCCCAGAAAGGCAGTAACACCTTATCTTGTGAAAAGCAGTAAGCCAGAAAACATAAGGTGCTTGTTGCAAACTTCTTCAGTGATGCTTGACTAAATAACTTGCAATGTTTGTTTAAATATCTTGCATTGAGATTTGACTGCTGTTTTTTTTTTTGGGGGGGGTATTGCAGCTATGCTAAAGTAAAGGTGGAGCATCACGTGGATGCGGAGCCAAAAAGAAGGTGCTTTTCTGGATTAACTTGTAGTATTTCTGGATTAACTTGTAGTATTAAGATGATTTTCTTGAACAACTACAAGGGATCTGGAGTGTTTTGGATTGTCAAAATTTGATTGCTCCCATTGTTTTAACCATTGTGTCTTCTTTTTCAGCCTTTCTGACTTTCCTTCGAGGAAAATGTTGACTTCCAATGTTAGAGATGGCCGAGTTCTAGATACTTTCAGAAAACCGAAAAAGGAGGTAATATACTTTCTTGTGTGCTATCAGTCCAATGCACATACATGTGGGACCATATGTGGCCATATGGTGTTTTGTCTGTCCTAAATGCTTCTATTGACATACATCACTTATAAACCTCATGCTGATGTAAATGCATATGATGATCAAACACAGCCTATACTAGACCTAGGCCTGTATATTCACATATATCAGATGATCAAACACAATGAATGATGCAAACAAGAAATTTGACTTAGACCAATAACAGCACAATATTTGACCATCTAGGCACAAAGGTGGCCACGGGTTTAGCCTTAAGTGAGCGAAACCCCCTAGAGTTCAATTCTGGTAAATCATGTTTCTTTAAGGCTAGGTAAACTGGAACTGAAACGGGAGAAATACTACAAGAACACACAATTGGTGTGCTGATTTCTTATGATTTTTTTTGTAGGGCCTTCAGGAGAGAGTGCAGGCACAAGCACTTGCACTAAACAGAGCAGCTTCTCTGCAGACTGCTAGTGTAAAAACGAAGGCTCCTATTGTATGGCCTTTTATCTTTTTTACTGCTCAACAATCATTGCAATTTACAAAACCATGAATTATTCATTATTGGATGCACAGTTTTGAAGTCTGTAACTCACAACACATTAATCTATCGCTTAATTCTGCAGCCTCCGCCGCCACCTCCCCCACCGCACCGACCATCTAGCATTGAGCGCAAACCAAATGCCAATAATTTGACTGCAAGTGGAAGAAAGGCAAAGTAAGCAATTGATAATGAGCACCTCATGTATCATGTTGTTGTGTGCTAGATGAATTTCACTTACGGCCTCTTTGATGCAATGCAGGGCCTCAACTCCACTCTGGCACTAACCCCAACGGCAAGCCTTCAAGTCGAGTAGGATCCAGGAAAAAGAGAGTAGCTTCGAAGTTGTGGAGGAAAATAATCTGTTCCACGTCATCTAGTAGCAGGACCTTGCTATCTGTCCGGTCCACCATTGATGTCGTTAGAGCCCCTTTTGTCACCTGTATTAGGGTAACCGTACTAACGACGTGTATCAGATCAACTAATGTCGTAGTTATGCCTTTCCAGATTTAACTAGAACGTTGTACATACCTGAATAATTGGAGTTTTAACTGGAGTATTGACCTCGGAATTTGCAGGTCAGTAGCAAGTTCTTAACTGTTGAAATAGTGATTATCTGGAGCTTTAGTTATCTGCATGAGTTTATCCTGATCTCGTGGAGCTTTGGTACTTTTTTCATAAATTTGAAAGTTGAAATCCTGTTAGGATGTGTTTGGTATGAAGACAAGGTTGGATGGGATAGGGGCATCCAAGTTTGTCTGTATTGGATCATCCAAACTAAATGTTTGGTTGAGTGACTTGGATGATCCACTTTTTTGTTTGGTAGACTGGATGAAAAATGGATTGGATGATCCAAGTTGATGTTTGTTTGTATGGATATGAATGAGATACCAAATCTGGTGACCACCTCTTACACTTTTGGTGATGTTACCACCTTATTCAGCTGAAACACTACTATACCTCATATCAAAAGAAAAATATTGCTGCACATTATCATATTCAAACATAATTAAGTTCTTATATATCTATATATATAATAACTTTACAGGAGGCAGGTGTAGGCTTTACATCCTAGTTAGCACCCACAAATCATTGTTTAGGGTACAACAAAAGTAGGCAGCCATTCGTATGCCATTTCATACACACACACATAGCAGTAGTTAACCCACAATTTAATGTTTTGATGGGTACAAACAAAATAATAGCAAATATTAATGGCAATGGCTGTTAATTACTAGTAGTTAGAAGGCAGCATCAGACATAGCTTATAATCCAGGATAGTGCTCACTGACATATTTAGCTATTAGTATCACCTTGTAGTCAAATGGGACGTCGTTGAAGGCTCTAGCGTCTCTTGCATTTCCAACCAAATAAGAGTAGAAATAAGCCTTGTGTGTGTCCTGAAAACCTGGAAGGCTAGAAACATTATGAAACAAATCAGGAGGTAATTCATTATCTGTCTTAGCAGCAGCAAGCTTGTCACTAGCACGGTCAAAAGCTCCAACCAATTTGTCCTCTTCATTTCCAGCAATCTTGGCTTTCTTACTAGGTCTGGTGTTGGTTGAAGATGATGCCCTATTCTCAGCAGCAGTGGCAATACTGCCATCACCATCCCTTGTTCTGCATCAGTGTCATCCACTTCAGTAGCTAAAGGCTCACCTGATCCTTTTGCATATTGTCCAGTAGCCACACTGTTGGGGGGCCAAGGCCCACCCACGGCCCCTTTTTGAAAGATGGCGCAAAGCCCACGAAGGCCTGCGATAAGCCCGCGAGCGATAATCCCGTGAAGGCTCGTGATCAAGAGACCCTTCGGGCCTGGAGGATCCTACTGATCCGAAGGATCCTTCGGTCGTGACACCCGTCCGTACTAAAGGAGTAGCCCACGACGGAAAGATAAGGCCCGTGATGTATAAAGCACGAAGGTACAGCTGTGCCTGTACTGGAAAGAATAAAATTACGGAATGCCCTACGTAAAAGTAGAAAGAGGAGTGTATTACCGTAATAGGATTGATAAAGGTGTAATGGCCTGGGGCTATAAATAGCCCCTCCAGGGCACTGTAATGGACACTCAATTCCGACTATTACAAAAAACTTCCGCTACTCAATTTCCCTTGCCCCTAAGCTCCGAGAAAACCTAAATCCAACAGCTGGCGCCGTCCGTGTTGTTCGGACGAAAAGTCTGTTAGGATGGCCGGAGCTAAAGGGAAGGCGAAGAAACCATCTCGCGACGGTGAAAGTTCTCATCTGGAGGACGAAACCGAAGCTTCTATTCAAGCACCGGCGGTCACTGTGGCTGCAGAGGCAACAACGAGGACTTCCGCTCCGACGCCCTTAGCAGAAAGGTTGATCACCGAAGGCCCTTCCGAAGCCGACGGTCAAGAGCTTCCACCTTCACAAATCGAGGCCATGGCGCGCCTTCAGCAGGAAAGAGATACAGCCGTGGTGGAAGAGCGAAGAGCTGCGGAGCTCATGGTGGAGCTCGAAAGAGCTAAGGCGGCGGCAGAGGAGGAGCAGCTTCGGAGGCAGGCTCTGGAGAGCATGTCCAAGGAGGAGTCCGGGTACAAGCTCTGAGCCGAAGCCGCTCGCCGACAGCAGGAATCGCTTCGGAAGCAAATAGAGGCTCTGAAGAGGGTGGGCATTCCGGAAGCTGAAGCCCCAGGCTATGCCTCCTTCGACGAAGCTTCCCCATCATCTCTGTCGCCGGCAGCACCTTACGACAAGACCTCGCCGTTGGCTCCAAAGCTTCAGCAGGCACCCTGACCGTCGCGCTTTGCCGCGGTCAAGCTTCCAACGTACGCAGGCGTCTCTGATCCCAGGGAGTTCTTCATGAGCTACGAAGCAGCTATCGAGTCTATTGGCAGAGGAGAAGCCGTCAAAGCAAAGGCCTTCGTGTTGGCCGTTGAGGGAATTGCCCGAACGTGGTATACCAGATTTCACCCGCTGAGTATCTTCTCCTGTTGGCAACTGAGGCATGAGGTATCTGTGCACTTCCGGGGAAATCACGCACGTCCTGTCAGCTCAAGAGATCTTCACGCCTGTATTCAGCACGATGGCGAAAGCCTAGCTGCATATGTTCGGCGGTTCATCCACCTCAAGTGCCAGGCCGAAGACATCAACAACGCAACTATTATTGACTCCGTCACGAAGGGGCTTCGGCTTGGGCCAGCCAGGTCTGAACTGCGCAAGGTACAACCAAGGACTCTGGATCACATGCTGAGCATCCTGGAAGCTCAGGTCCGAGTCGAGGATGACATCAGGCGGGAAAAAGAGCATCATGTGTCGCAAAGGGGGGCTCACCCCGAAAGGCGCCGACCTTCCCTACATCGCCACCACAGCAAGCCATATGAGCCACCTCGTCGCGAAGTGCTGCCTATTCAGAAAGATCCTGAACCATCCCGAGCCCGATCCCCGCCGCGCAATCATCAACCGGAGTCGCGGCGGCAGGACAGGCATCGGACAAGTAAAGACCAGGGGGGGCGTTTCTCTGGCCCTCAGCATCGCCCACCAAGAGACCCCAGTAAACTCTATTGTCTCTACCATGGGGTTGGACAGGGGCATACTTCGAACTACTGCCCTGACCTCCTAGCCCTTCGAGAGGCCAAGCTTCGTGCGGAAGCTCTGGAAGCGGCCAAGCAAGTTTCGCACACCTTCAGGCGACACGAAGGGGCTTCGTCGTCATATCAACCAACTCAGCAGCTTACGTTGCCTTCACCACCACCATGTCTTGCTCTTGCCTGGGCCTCTCCTACGCATAACACGCATCAAGAATACTTGCCACCGCCGCCGCCTCTACCGCAGCAGACGTTTGAGCAGGCCACTCCTTCTGCCCAGCAAACCCAAGCGCGCAAGGTCATCTTTGCTATTACTGGGGGCTCCAGTCAAGATTTTCCTTCCAAATGTCAATGCCGAGAATATATCAGGCGAGTCAATCATTTGGCAGCTCACCCACCTCTTGTTCAATGCCGTTGGTCTCATGTGCCTATAAGCTTCACTCAGGAAGACCTCAAGCCGATGGACTACTCACACAAAGATGCCTTCGTTGCAGCTGTGGACATCAACGGGGATGAGGTTCGTAGGGTCCTTATCGATGGAGGCAGTGCTGCCGATGTCATCTTCCTTAGCGCTCTCCGGCAGATGGGTATTTCACGGGAAGACCTTCGAGCCTCCCCAGTACCTTTGCAGGGGTTCGGAGGTCAGCCGGTGTATGCAATCGGCAGCATTAAGCTCAAAGTGTCATTCTCTAGCACAGGAGGCCATCGTACTGAAGAGATAGTCTTTGATGTCATGGACTTCCCCTACCCTTACAATGCCATCTTCGGCAGGGGGGCAATCAATGCGTTCAGTGCTGCAGTACACCACAGCTAATTATGCATGAAAATGCCAGCACCGAACGGAGTTATCGCGGTGTATGGTGATCAGGCAGAAGCACGCCGTCTTGAATTAGGCATTGCTCCGGGTCAGAAGCAGGTTCATGCGCTCGCCTCGGGGCCGAAAAGTCAGGCACTTGACGAAACTTATGTAGCCATTAAACCATAGTTCTCAAGAGGTTTGTTTAAATATTCATCATCACCCTTGTGATCCTAACAACACATCAACCAACCATTAAAGCTAATATATTTTTTTGTAAATATGCAACATGAAACTATATTCTGTTATAATAGCTGCAGTCATTTTACCTTAATATAGTCTGTATAGTGCTCATGATCAAGTGAAATGATGAAGTTTTCTTCATCCCAGAGTGCAGCACTCAACTTTCTAAGCTTGTTCATCTTTATTTACTTTCTTTTCCAGGTTCTAAGATGGTTAGTAATTTGGTCTCCAGTCCTGTTCAACTTAAAATGTTCATTCAAAGATCTAGCACAAGCATTCAGATGAACTTCTTGAATCCAGATGATGTTTTAGTGCCACTAGCAGCCACATCGGCTAGAAAAGTGAGCATGAAAGTGGACATTGTTGATGTACACTCACACTTGCCACTGCCCTCAACCTTTGTCACACTTGCTTCAAACTCCATTTCCTATCTTATGTCAAAACATATATCAATACATGAATATTACAGCAAGCAGCATATGTCAATACATAATATTATAGCAAGCAACACATGTCAATACTTAAATATTATAGCAAGCAGCATATGTCAATGTAAAAATATTACAGCAAGCAACAAATGTCAGTACTTAAATATTACAGCAAGCAATACATGTCAATGCTTAAAATATTACAGTAAGCAATACAATACATATTGAATACAAAGTGGCATTACAAATACTTTTTAATTTGCATTATGGTTTTGACGGTCTTCCCACATCTGGTTTGCTATTGCTTGCCTGAAATTAACCATAAATGCATGTTCACTTGCTTGCCCAGCAGATGATGTGGCATGGTTATAAGAAGGAATCCAATCATTCTCTGGTATGATTAGTTCATCGCCTCCATCTTGTATAACCCAGTTGTGAATTATGCAACAGGCAACCACAATGTCTACTTGAGTTGTAAATGGAAAAAATGGTGTTGCCTCATCAAGAATTTTGAATCTCCTTTTGAGTGATCCAAATGCACGCTCTACCGAAACACGAAGTATGAGTGCCTAAGGTTAAACAGCTCCTTATCATTTTGCACAGGATTGTTTCCCCACTCATTCAAGTGGTACCTCACTCCACGAAAGGGGGGCAAAATCCTGGTTTGGCTCCATATCCAGCATCGACTAGGTAGAATTTACCTAAAACATGACAGATATGTGGGTGACAATGCTACATAACGATATCGACAAATTGTGCTGTAAAATTTATTTAGTACCTTGTGGGACACGAAGGCCATTTACACGCTCTAAAGCATCTCGTAAAACCACAGCATCATGTGTTGTTCCCTCCCATCCAGCCAAGACATAAGTGAACCGAAGATCAAAATCTACGGCCGCCATTACATTTTGAGTTGCATAACACTTTCTACCACGAAATAAAGGCTCCATATCCTTAGAAACAGAGGCTCGTACATGTGTATCATCAATAGCCCCAATACAATCCTATTTTGGACCATTAGAGACCATAAAAAAATTAGGACCAGTACGTTTTTATGTCTAAAAGCTGAAAAGGAGTTAGGACTGAAAATCACACCTTAAAGTAAGGATCCCACCTTAGGTTTCCTGCAATTTTAGTTGGGGTAGTTGTTGAAGGTGGTCTAATAAGCTCATTCCGAAGCTCACCAATGGCATGGAGGACCTCGTTAAAATAACGGCTTACGGTTTCACCAGATCTATCATAATTGGTGCCAACTAATCTATTTCTAAGATTGTGGCCAACCGTATTCAAGAACATAGCAACTTGCTGCTCAATGCACATATGTATTGTGTCTTGAAGTAAGACACGATCCCTAAAAAGCTTACAAAAACGGAAGAAAGAGGCTCTGTTAAGCCTAAGCATGTTTATACAGGTTACATCACTCCTCCATATTTTACTATTAAGATACTCAAATCTCATTCCGTCCCTCTCATCCATCGGATCGTAGCTAATTGTTTCTCTCTGTACCTCCCTTTTTCTTTTCCTAGACTGAATAAGCATGACCATCATCGAAAGCAACAAGTTTGCAGCAGCCCCATAAACTAAAATCTTTGCCTTGCTGTCCATCTACAATAATACACATGCAAAACTCACACATCTCAGAGCACAGAGCAATTTCTATTGGAACTCCAAATCCAAACAATGACAAAAATGAATCTAGGCAGTGGTCGAACTTGATTTGTCTGAAGCACCTTTTGTGTACTTGAATGATATCAGCAATTTTTTAGACATATAAAATTAGATGAAATTTATCAACAGTTCAATGGTACTAGCTCCTTCTCTTTCTCATACTACATGCGCATATTGGACTCTGGACTAGTAGACAATCAGACAAACAGAACCGAACAAGATCGTGGGGCATGTCCGTCATGAGTGATTCGTGACAGAGAGAGCATGGATTTAATAATCTATTTTGCTGTAGATGCACATTTCAGTTGGAAAAGCAGGTTACCTTCGTATCTGCTAGCTGTGTGCCTCGGTCCTGATGTGAGGAGGGCCGCCGGTGTGAGCACTGAGAAGGAGTGGCTGCCGGACTGCTGGATACGAGAAGGGCTGCCGGCCTGCCGCCGCCGGCCCTCTTTTTCATGAGGGAACAGGAGCACCGCTGAGATCTGTCGCCGCCCTCTCCTAGAGTGGACTGGAGTGGGGAATGGGGATGAGAGAGCGGTGATTTTTTTTTTGGAGCACTGGGGTTGCATATATGGCGTGCGGGTGAGAAGCGGTGACCCAATTTTCCCCGCGCGGTGACCCAATCTTGGCGCGCGCTCTCGCTGTTTTCGCGGCCTGTCGTGGGCAGCGCCATCCGACCGATTCGGGAGGACTCCATCGTCCAGCATCTGGCCCGAATATTCGCTCTCCTGGATGGCTGTATCCATCACGATGGTGAAACAAACGCTGGCCTGGATGGGCCGATCCGAGCCGATTCAAGCCAGCCCAGCGAACAAACACATCCTTAACTGCTCCTGATCACTTTGTCCTTTTGGTCAGAAAGAGATTTATGCAAGCGGATACTCGTACTCCCAGCGGGACAAATTATGCTTTCCATAAAAGTAGGGCCAAAACTAAAAGTCTTTGGTTGAACCAAGGCCCGTAAAGCCTTTTTGAATCATTTCCTGAAACCACATCCAGCTCGAATTTTCCTTTTCTGAGTTTATTTTACATTAACTTTGAAAGGATAGTCCAAAAATCTGATGTTCACGGAATTTCTTTGACTTACTTTTGCAATCCCGTAAAGTGACTGGAGTGCTAATTTACTCTCCGTTTGGAATTTGCTAGTTCAAATTTGAATTAACATGCGTGGATAATTAAAAAATTAGAGGTAGCAACTAGGAATTTGTCAGTGTATTGCAACGGGAATCTATAGATTGACATATTATATTATTTTAATAAGATATATGAACATTTTATTTATTTTAAATTTTAGTAAGATATATGAAATAATGAAACAAACCATTGTATTGTACAATATATATAAACTCAAATCTCTTTTTAGATGTTGGATTTACATGCACATGGTTGCAATGTTTGTTTTGAAAAACGAATAAAACTATATTGATCGTGTTACCCTTTTATCCTCGTTTTCCAAAAAATGTCAGGCGGCAGATCCAGTCTTTTTATTAGATTTATCTGACATACTTTCTTTATAAGGGACTATAAATTTAGTTATTATGTTAGTGATTGGGTCCGGCGCGATTTTGTCTCTATTATGTTAGAGTGGATGGCTTTGTGACACGGACACGATTTTGTTCTTAGAGTCCGACATTTGATGGATGGCTGACGCAACAAGGTCCGGCCTTCAAGGGGTGATTTGATGGATCAAGTGGTTAATTGTTAGTTCCTAACTTATTTTTAGGTGTTAATTTTTAACTAGTTAATAATTAGTTTTATATCTGTTTAGAGTCCTGACTAATTATTGATATATAGAACTAATTTTGCTCTGTCTATAATTAGTCCCTATTAACCAGAAGATTGGCTAATTATTAGTATTTAAATTAGCTAGTCTATTTAAAGATCCAGAGACTAATTTTTAACGGGTTAACAATTAGCCGTGTGGATCCAAATAGGTAGATAATATAATATGTAAAAAAGGTGTGTCCGTTGAGGCTAAAAGCAAGTAGATTAAAAACAATTTATGCAGATTATACAATAAAATTGCAATATCTCTTGAATAAATAAAAGTAACACACAAATTTTAATGTTTTTAAAAAATAAAAAAATTGAAACGTACATTTTTTAGCACTATGTAGTATGTGCATACAAAGAGGTTGTTAGGTAAGTTTGTATTCAGCTCGCATGCAGGCTAGCCCGTTTGTTTTTTTTTTTGTTTTTTTTTTCTTTAGCATCACACGCAGCGTAGCAAAGGACATGGATGAATGCGCTGGGTCCTTCTAACTTGCACACCCGGATCACTTTGGGCCCGCTGCTTGATGTTGCATCAATGCTTATAGCCCAAGCCCACGCTGTGTTATTCTTGGAGCATCGGGAACCGTTGGATGGACGTTGACACGGGCAGGATTTCATGACAATCCCCACAAAGAGCGTGTTTGGCAGCCCTGCATGAGTGCACCTAAGCACGACCTGAGCCTGGCTCACGGAAAACGACCGCCTCCTGCGTTCCTCCGCAGCCTGGTTCCGAGACTTCCTTTGCACGTGGGGACCCAGGCTGAGGCCGCGGTGCAGACCGCCAAACACAATCTCCTTGCATGAACTGGGCCAGAACAGGTCTTATGCAGGCTACCAAACACACCCAAAGAGGATGCAGTGCTGCTGAGAAACCCTACGCTCACTTCCATCCCTTTCTCTCCCCACTCCAAGCAGCGGCGCCAGTCGAGCCTTCTGTTATCAGTCCTCAACCTAGTATATACATATATACAATAGTTGAAATATAAAAGAAATGGAGCCACCATAAAGTTTTGAGAGATGTGATTATTTTGGTGATGACATATGTCCCGCAACATGTCACTGTCCTATTTATCAAAGTAATTTTGTTTGATATCCAATTTTTAATTTGATTTTCCTACTAAACCGTAACTTCGTTTTTGAATTTTTTTTGAACCATTATGTTCCTACTCCAAGTTCCAGTATAACGTTTCGAATGTTTCAGTCATGAACATTCATTTTTTCAAAGATAAAAATGTAAATATTTATAATATTGATGTATACGTAATATTAAAAAGTTGAATAGCAAAGGAATTAGAGTAACTGTGACGGCAAACGGAAGTGCGATATATGGCAGCGGCAAGCATTTTGGTCATGAAAATTAATTGTTCTATTTTATAATTAAGCATTTTCTTCTCTTGGTCCTTATAGTTTTTTAAAAGAAAAGATTAGACATACATATTTGTATTTAGGTCCCTTTATTTTTTTTGCAGTTTAATTTTTTAACACTATACACTTTTTTATTTTAAAAAATTATTTATAGTTTTATGGGCGTAGCGGAGCGCGCCACTTAGGGTAGTTTCTGTTATCTGTTGAGAAATTAGGGAGAGCAAGTGTCTAAACTCACGGAGGACGAGTGTGCTCGTCAGCTCATGGTGCGCACCCTTTCATTGATGGCGACAACATTAGAGACATGTCTTTGTTGCACCTTTTAGCTTGGCTTGTGATGCTTGAGTTTCTGAAGATGGGTTTCGTATTTGCATTGTTTGATTTGATCAGTGTTGATTGGTTTATATGCATGTCGAAAGCTCAGTTTGGGTTCGAATCGGATCGAGAGACTTTCTTTTTTAATCTCCTGGTACTTTGTGGACGATAAGAGGGGCGAAACAATCGAGAGGGGCGGACGAAGGAGAGGTGAATGGAAACTGTGAGCGGACGACATAAGATATTTAATAAGTAGTATATATATATATATACATATATATATATATATATATATATATATATTTGAATGTTCGTGCGTTGCTACGATTTCATAACAAAGTAACATTTTTAGCTCAAAGCATATATTGAAATAAATAATTCTATTGTATTAGATGATTTAAACAAAATTGTCCGCCATATTACCACATCTCAACATAGAGCACATTCAGACGGTAATGATGTGCTAAACATATATATGCTAGCTATCTATCTATCTATTTATCATTATTTTCTTTGATTCGGTTAAGATAATCTCGTATGTCGACATGTATTATCGATTTACTTAAATTTATATCATATGTTAGTAGGTCGATCAAAAACCTTCTTCATAGTGTCCTCCCATCCTGCATAAGTGTTTCATTGTATTATATATGCTGAGCTTATGCAACAACTTTTATACGCATGTATATGTGATTAGTTGTACTTACCGTACAAATTCGTTTGGCTCCATAGCACTACCATTAAGACAAAAAGAAGTCAATCTACAGCGTATATGCAATAGGGGAAAAGGAATGTCGTTTGGCTCCGTAGCACTACCATTAAAACAAAAAAGTCAATCTATATTGTATATATAATAGAGGAAAAGAAGGACTCATGATTGATGTTCATTTGTTTCAAGATTTTTAGCAAGCAAACCAGAATTTTGAGGACACATGGATAAGTGCTCGTTTTGATTCCACATTGTTTCAAGATTATTATTGGCAAGCCGTCTGTAAACTTGGCGGCCACGCGGAACCTCTTATTCTGCTTTTGCTTTACTTCTAAAGTTCCAGAACTCTTCTAGAGCCGGAACTATGCCAGAAGTATGTCATGACAAGTAGAACCCCTGTTCTGCTTTTGCCTTTACTTCTGAACTTTCAGAACTCTTTTAGAGTTGAAACTGTGGCAGAAGTATGTTATGGCAAATAGAACCTCTTGTTCTGCTTTTGCTTTACTTCTGGAGTTCCAGAATTCTTCTAGAGTTGTGGAGTTTCATAACTCTTTTAGAGCTGAAACTGTGCCAGAAGTATATCATGACAAGTAGAATTAGAAGTAAAGCAAAAGCAGAACAAGGGGTTCTGCTTGTCATTGTCGCAACCCTGTCCGATAAAATGGTACGGTTGCTCATCTAGGATCATTTGGGGTGTCACTTGGCGATAATTAACGAGACCATACAAAACATGATTAAAGGGTACATTAATTTTTAATATTACATATTGGTTCAGACATTTAAAGTGCGGAAGCGTAGTTTTGAAAATAGAGCGCGGGATAGTGGAGACTAAATATTTACAACTCGACGATACAATTAAGCACCTCAGCCTTATGGTGCTTAATCTTAATGGGCCGGAGAAGCGGGAACCCACTTGAAGGTCCATTCAGAGGCTGCTTCCCCTTCCCAACCACCAAAACCATAAGAGCCAAAGTTAGAGGAATCACCTGTAAAAACAATTAATCCACAAACCCTGAGCAACTAATATATTTAACAAGACTTACCCGTCAATACGGCCATCTAATGGCCGACTCCTAAAATGCAGAAAAATATTTGTGGAAGTTGACCTTGGATTGCAAAAACAGCCGACTAGTTGTCTTTCAACTTTTTAGCCAACTTAACAGGGTTCATCATAAATAAGCTAAGTGTGCCACTATACTAAATAAGCAAGATTTCAGCACAATAAAAGTTAGGGTTTAAACCAGCAATTTTCATCACACATTTGCTTATTATATCGTTGCGGCAGAAAAGAGCAAGTGTTACCTTAACCTTAAGAGACGATAATTATAATTGATTTACATCCTGCAGGAGAAACCCAAATGACAAAACACTTGCACACTCGCTTGAGTCACACGTGACTACCTTTCGTAACATCATGACAGAGTTGGCCCAACATCCATCTCTCCAAGGACATGATCCTCCAGTCGATGCCTTACATCCCTATACGGCCCCAAGTCTTTCCCACTAGCACAAGTCCAAGAAACAAAAATACGAATTCATCCACCATAACGGTCCATTCACCCGAAAAAAGAGATGCCCAATCGTCCAACAAAGCACAATGAGCTACGTCGGTTTCCTAGGTCCCATTTGCCAGTATGCATGCGGTACACAACTCAAACTTGACCAATGCAACCGCACCCGATAAAGTTCTCATGTTTTAATCCCATGTTAATTCACATTCCTCAAATTTCCTTCTTTATTTAACAAACATGAGTAGTCTCCATCCTACTCACATTCTACCGTTTCCTATCCTTAATGCATGGCATTCTATCGCGATGGCTCTATCAAAACAACCCATAGAAAATCCTATCAAGTCATGGAACTAGGTTTCACAGCAATTTCCTCGAAACTTAATGTACAAGCAAATCTTACACACATAGTGATAAAAATAAATCTTGTAAAACATAGGTGTGCACCGGGGCTTGCCTTGGTCGGTGGAGTGGTCAGCACACTCAAGAGAAAAGTTAGTTCTACGGGTGCCTCCTCCGTCGTCATGTTCTCTGCCGGAATTTCGGGATCGATCCCTATATGAGGAAAATGCAATGTAAATTGGTGATTGTCAAGACTTAGTAAAATAAATGATCATTCTTACATTAGCATGATGTGGGTGAAAAAGAAGAATGCTCAGGACATTTGTTTTTACTCCTGTTAATGTTTACTAGTTTAGTCTGAATTATTCCCTTCATAACAATTAGTGGGTGATTTAATCATTGATTAAAGTGGGTGCAAGCAAGAACATAAATTCCTCGATTTCAGAAGGTTTTTGTGCAATGGAATTTTTCTGCAAAGCGAACATGGGCTCTGGAACATTGGTGCCAAGTTTGGTGATTTTACCTTTAAGGGTTAAAAAGATATTAATAACGGAATTTATATGTAGACTTTAAGCACAATCTAATAAATCACAGAGTTACACATGTGAAAATAATTTGTAAATTTTTGTGGTGTTAAATCATGCTAAAAGAGGCGCACTGACCAAAAATCAAGATTTTTAGGTGATTAGATTAGCCATAAAAATTCTATGACAATTTTACTTATAAGAATTATTGTGCCCAAACATTTTGTTAACATAAAGAGGTGAGTGCTGCAGGTGATAATTCTGACCAAAGGGAATCCAACAATTTTTAGTTTGAATTTTTTTGGGCAATATTCGATTTTTGGTGGATTTTGCAAGTTCTAGGGAATTTCTGGTAAAGGAATAATATTGAAAACCGAGCGGGGTCCACATGGCAGTGGTACGAAACAGGGGAGGCGGCGCACAGGCAGTGCTCAATGGCGATTCTCATCGGAGACACGTCGGCGGCGACAACCGCATCGCACTCAGCGAGACTCGGGGAGCAAGATTGGTCAAGGTGGAGGCGCCAGAGCTCACCGGAGCTTGGCCGGCGGCGGTCCGCGGTGAAGACAACGGCGGCGGATGGCGTTCGGCTCGTCCAGCGGGCAGGGAGGTTGACGGAGAGCGGCGCGAGCTTCGGTGGAGGCCAAGGAAGCTGCTTGGCAAGGTCCGGGGTCGGGAGGATGGCCGGAGATGGGTCGGCGTTGGCGAGGTGGTGGCGCGGGAGAGCTCCGGCGGCGGCGTGCCCGTTCCAGCGTCCCTGCTCCACGGCGCACGACGAGGTAAAGGAAAATTGAGAAGTCATGACGAGGGGGTTTCGCCGGCACGAGGAATCGAACCGAAACTCACCGACGGCGAGCTTTCGGTCGTCGACGGCGATGGAGACCACGGCGGCGCTCCGAGGAGAAATTCGCCGGTGTTTTCTAGTGGTGCGAGCTTGGAAAAAGGAAAAATTGGCTCGAAAGGGAGCGGTGAGGTGTGGCGCACTTGCTAGAGGGGCCGGTTAGGGCGGAGTGCGGCGGAACGACCGGTCGTCTCGCGAGCTTGAACGGCGGCCATGGTGGGCGGTGCAGGGAGGAAGAAGAAGAGAAATTGAGCGGGGAAAAGAGGAAGGGAGCCAGCGGGGGAAAAGATAAGGTGCACGGGAGTTGACTTGCGTGCACGTGCGCTCGGTGGTGATGGTCGGCAGGTGGCGCAAGGACGGCGGCAGCAAGTCAGATGAGCGGCAGCAGCGACGCGCGCGGAGCGAATTCACGGCGCGCGTCGTTTTGCTGCTGTCTCGCGTGGCAAGGGAGCGTAGAGAGCTGCAACGGTAGGCAGCAGCGGCAGCAGCGAAGCGTCGGTCGAGCAAAGCAGTCGGGGCGGGAGCAGCACTGCGTCGGCTGACGCCAGCAGAGAGAAAAGAAAAAGAAAGGAAGAATTGGAAGGAGAGAGAGAGAGAGAGAAAAGGAATTTGGTATTTTTGAAAATATCCTTCCCAAGAAACAAAAATAAGAATTGATGATTGCATTCGATGGGGGACTCTACTAGACAAGAGGAAAATTTTGAGTGCAAGGAAGGATCGAGATTCGAATTGGGATCTTATTTGCAACTTCGAACTCTTTATCATTCACTCGGTCTCATTATCCATTTATTTATTTATTTCCCCCTATTCAATTAGGTTCCCGTTTCGAACAAACTTAGGATTATCGGATTTTTATACCAACCATTAATCTTTTTATCATTGAAGTACATGAAAGATTATGTGCACCTCTTCAATTAAATTTCCAAATTTTAATCAATTTTGCATTGGAATAGGAAATTTTTCCAATTCATCTTAAATTGTGAATTGGATGGCATTTATTTAATTTCTAATAATTCAATTAGGTATTTTAGAATTTTTAACTCTTTATTTAAGCATCACGAGACATGCTAAATTACTTGAATAACAAGGATTGATCTTGGGATGTCACAGTCATAACAAACTTCTGCCACAGTGGCTCCAGAAGAGTTCTGGAACTCCAGAAGTAAAATAAAAGTATAACATGAACTTTTCTAGAGTTCAGAACCCCTTGTTCTGCTTTTACTTTTTTTTCTGGAGTTATGGAACTCTTCTGGAGCCATTGTGTCAGAAGTATGTCATGGCAAGTAGAACCCCTTGTTCTGTTTTTGTTTTACTTCTAGAGTTTCAGAACTATTTTAGAGTTGGAACTATGCTAGACGTATGTGATGACAAGCAGAACCCTTTGTTCTGCTTTTACTTTACTTCTGTAGTCTCATAACTCTTCTGGAACCGGAACTGTGACAGAAGTATGTCATGGCTAGCAGAACTCCTTGTTCTGCTTTTACTTTACTTCTAGAGTTGTAGAACTCTTCTGAAGGCGGAACTGTGACAGAAGTATATCATGGCTAGTAGAATCCTTTGTTTTTTTTATTTTTTTTATGAAATTCAGAACTCTTTGGAGGCTAGAATCACTTGTTCTGCTTTTGCTTTACTTCTGGAGTTTTAGAACTTTTCTGGAGCGCAATGAGTCCTGGACGAAGACGATGACGAGTTCGACCCGGTGTCGACAGCGGATGATAGGGTAGATGCGCGACGGCTTATTTCGCTCGTCAGAGGTGCACGGACGCGAGTTACGAAATTAATAGTAGTAAAGAATATAGAGATATGCAAAACAATTATTTTGGGCGTCTTGTGGCTCGTCCGCTTCCCACCGACGAACGCGATCAAACCTGAGCCACCCACGCGACGCTTCACTAGTCGGTCCCTCACGAGTCACGAACTCACGAGCGCTCCGCCGCTCCCCCCCCGCGTGAAACCGCAGACGCGGCCCTGGCACGTAGCATCTGACGCAGTGACCCTCCACACATAACGGGGCGTCTGCGCCCACGCTTCGATTCCACGCGCCGCCAACGCTTTCCTTTTTCTCCAAGCCACGGAAACCTTCTCGAACCGTCGTCGATTCCGAAACTACCCCTCCCTCTACTCGAAGCACAACACGGTCCTAGGGACAATTCTGTACTTCCGCATCGTCTCCGGCTCCAAGCTGGTCCATAGAGCAACACGGCCTACCAGATTTCGGCGGCGACCCAACCAGAAAGGCGCGTTCAGAAAGTTGCAGTTCGCTTCCTCCTCCCCCTCTCTCCTTCGGCGTCTCAGATCTCTGCTCGCGGCGGCGATGGCGTCCTTCTCGGAAGCGCCCCCCGGGAACCCCAAGGCCGGAGAGAAGATCTTCAAGACCAAGTGCGCGCAGTGCCACACCGTCGACAAGGGCGCCGGCCACAAGCAAGGTGAGCGCCCCGCACTTTCGCAACTCGTGGTGCCGATTGGGTTGGTTGATCTGGTTGGGTGGTCTCGATCGGTCCACCCCTCGCGTCGCGGGTGGGCTGTGGAATGAGGTCGTGCCCGTAGATATAGATCTCCGCGCCCGTGCTCTGCTGCGTGCGGATTGGTTCTCGTGTCGATTAGATCTGATCAATGGACCTCGAGATTATTTGATGGAGACATGCTTTAGTAGAGTTGCACGTGATTGGTTGCTCCTTGTAGAGCTGCGCATGCTTTGTTCAGGTTTTTCGCTGTCCTGCAGTTTTCAGGATCCGGCGGCAAGGCCGTTGTGGTTGCTACAATTTCCAATAGCTGCTACTAGGATATTTAGGACCCTTTCCTTTTTTAAGGGACTTGATTGATTTGATACCTGCCGCTGCTGCTGCTGCCACTTGATGTCACGCAACTAGTACTAGAAACACCGATGAGTTATATTATTATTAAAAGCTGCTGCTTCTGCTATATTATGGGAATAAATGTTTTTGTTCTACTTGGTAATAGGATCCCTGTTTGTAACTTGCAGGTCCCAACTTGAATGGTCTTTTCGGCAGGCAGTCGGGTACCACAGCAGGTTACTCCTACTCCGCAGCAAACAAGAACAGGGCTGTGATCTGGGAGGAGAACACTTTGTATGATTACCTGCTTAATCCTAAGAAGGTATACTTAGTGCTTTCTTCTGTTACCTCAGATGCTAAATTAATCATCAGTGCTTTTATTCAGCATGTTGCTAGGAAATAATGTGCTATATTGTTTGTAATTACTCCAAAGATTGTTTATTTAGAAATAAACAGGTGCTATGGACTCATGGTAGTTCATCCATACGAACACGTTGATAGTTCATTATTTACTTATTATGAACTGTGATTTTGGTTGCATGCTTTTTGATTGACTAGTTTAACTGATAATCTGCTCAGAAACTAGTGCTTGGTATTAGATTACCATTCCACAGTTTCCAGCCACTAGCATTGTAAAATCTTGAAAACAGATAGGTGATGACATTCTTTAGTATTAGTAGGTGATGCCTACTTGGCATGCTTTCTTTAGGGGTGGTTTGTAATATCTCTAGTCCTTACTGCTTTAGTCAATAATCTGACTTGTTTTTACTTCTGTATGCAGTACATTCCTGGGACCAAGATGGTCTTCCCTGGGCTCAAAAAACCACAGGAGCGTGCTGATCTAATTGCCTACCTGAAGGAAGCCACCTCGTCTTAAAATGTTATGCTGCCAGTTTTTATCCTGAGGAGATGATTCGTTTTACGTTAATAAAGAGGTTTAGACAATCTGGGAAAAAATCTGGTTGAACAGGGTTCAATCCACGAGACAATTTATCCTTACTTTCTTATGATGTCTTTTGAATGTCTAGGTGTTTTAGTGGATCAAAACAGTGAATAACTTTGATCGATCTTGTTCCAACTGCTGGAAAATCCCAGCGAGCATATTTTTGACCACCGGGTGGTGGAACTGGAATGCATCCATTTTGAGTTCAGATTTTCAATGTTGATCTGTGTGGATGTTTCCGAGTGCTTTTGATAGCTTCTTACTGCTTGTACTTTCCTCGTCATTGCAGACGTTGTATCTAATATTTGTTCAGTGTAGGGCACTGGCAAGTGTTTTTTTTAGGTGTCTCATGAGCAAGTAAATGAACGGAGGTGATGAAATCAAAATGGTATAATAATATTATTTGAGAGTGGATCCAGTCTCGTTTTCTTTCCTTCTATAGATCGGAGGAAACAAGTTTGGTTGCCCTTCAAATTTGGATTCATGGAGCCAGGACCGTTCACTGGTTTTCTAGAACCGCTAGTGAACAGGCCTACATGGAGATAAGGAAACACTGATTAAGGCCTCGTTCGTTTGGGCCTCAAATGGCCCCGAATGAGGTCCGTTTCAGATGGAATAATTCGATACGGTTTTAAATTTGGTCTAATCTGAAATTACTATTTGATTATTAAAAAAAAAATCAGTCCAATCCGATCCTTTCCCACCCATCATTGCCCCGGAACAAAACCTAGCCTCCACACCCCTGAAACCACACCAGGGACGCGAGCGGTGCGGCTAGACCTTGTGGCGGCGGCGCTCGGCTGGGAGCGGCGGCGCTCGGCCGGTGGCGGTTGGAGGGTTCGTGACTGTGGCATGTGGCTAGGGAGCTCGTGAAGCCAGTGCGCGATTGGGAGGCGGCGTGACAGTGGGAGGCGCGTGGCGACGGCGAGTCAGACCTCCACATGACGATGACCACTTGACCTCAACTCGTCCTCCGCACGGCGATGGGGACTCAGCGACGGCGACTCGATCTCGTTGCAGCGACGGCGACTCGGCCTCTGATGCCGTGACGGTGACCCAGCCTCGCCTCCCCCTGGGCATCACGACGGTGACGCAGCGCGGCGCAGCGACGGCGAGTTTCTTCCCCGTACGGCGACCCATCCTCTCCCTCCCTATCTTCTCTTGTTGGTTCCTGATTTCTAGTATGCGACCATCACACTGCATTTTGTGATAGGTTGAAGAACGATTAGTGCAATGATGCTTTCTGTGATTTAATTAGATCTTCGTCTATGTTAGGAGGAAGTAACTAGTTGCCAAAACTGAGCAGTACCATACGTAGGAAATGATGAGGTTTCTTTGATTATTATTGTGGCTTCATGTGGCTCGTGCAAAAATGAGGTTTTTCATTGCTATGATTTGCACTGTATGCAATTTTCTGCATCCATCTTTGCATTCGTAATCCTCAACTAAGACTTTTCATGTTCCATGTCCCAGCTATAATCACTCAATATACAATACAAATACATCTGTGAGATGGATACAGTACAAATGACTTATGTCATATACAATACAAATGGCTTATTTATATAATACAATTTGTATTCATTTGTCAATATTGCAATATTAGTTTTCAGTTCTCATTTGCTGATATATTATGCTGCTGTTTGCAATTATAGATACTCCTGCCACTAAGTAGAATCGGAGAAGACGAACCTCTACCTTCTTGGGACCGAGTATTAACTCCAAGAGGTATTTTCCCCCCTTTTTGCGTTGTTAATACATTTCTGAACATGTCAATTGTTAGTAATACAGTTTAAAACTGTTGTTTTGGTTTAGTGCTCTTTTGTTCATTACTCGCCTTGCTGCCTATTTTTCTGCATATGATGATTAGTATTAGCTACATCTTGCTTCCTGTTTTTTTGGTTTAATGCACTTTTATTCGAGTGAGAAGTCATTGTATTAACCATAGTTTGGTATTGTAGACTAATTTAAGTGTATTTGTGTATGACTTTCTTTCTTTTTCTCTAGTTTTGCAATGAGTATCTCATTAAGAGATTGTGTAAGAAAAAGGAGGGAGGAAGAAGATGACGATGATATGATGTTGTTTATTTTTCCCGCCCTATGTATGATGGATACTAATAAAGGTGGGGAGAAGATACAACGTCATACATCGGAAGTAACAGGAGAGATGAAAGTTCAACGACTACTCATTGGACACATAAAAAATTGTTGAACAACATTTAGGATGGAACCCCGAATCTTCAAGTGTTTGTCCAAACTATCTTAGAAGGACAAGGCTCGTACCTGATACTAGGATCAAGGTGGAAGAGAAGTTAGGGTTTTTCTTATATATGCTGAGTCATAATTGTTCATATGAGGATCTCCAAGTACAATTTGGGCATAGCAATGACGCATTCCACCATCACATCAACCACTTCTTTAAGAAAGTCATACCCATTCTCTCTCGTCGTTTTCTTCGGCCTCCTAATCCTAATCTAGTGCACCCGACAATCCTAGATTTTATCCATTTTTTAAGAACCGCCTTGGTGCCATTGATGGGGCCCATATCCCAATAAACCATCTCTTCTGCAAGACCTTCTCCTTTTAGGAATAGGAAAGGTACACTTAGCATCAATGTTGTGGTTGCTTGTGATTTTGACTTGAACATTACATTCATCTCCACTGGATGGGAGGGCTCTGCCACTGATTCTAGAGTGTTGAGATCAGCTATGAGTAAGGGTTTCGAGGTGCCTGCCGACACGTTCTATCTTGTTGACGGTGGGTATGCAAATACCCCGTCTTTCCTTGCACCCTATAGAGGAGTTCGATATCATTTGAAGGAATTTGGGGCTGGACATCGAAGACCTCAAAATGCAAAAGAATTATTCAACCATCGTCATGCAATTCTTAGAAATCACGTGGAAAGGGTTTTGGGGGTGATCGAGATGGGTTTTAGGGGTGATCGAGAAGCGCTTCCCAATTCTCAAAGTCGCGACATTTCATACTTTGGAAAATTAAGTTAAAAACCGGTTGTGGCTGCAATATTTCATAATTTGATCCGGTCACTAAATGGAGAGGAAGGTTGGTTAGAAAACCAACAACATATCATTAATCCAGGAACTTTTGTGGATTTACCTAGTGGTCATCAACACAATGATCAAAGCACTATTCAAAGAAACACATTGAGGAACATTATTTCTAAAGAAATGTGGGCGCACTACCAGTAGTCAAATAATAATGTTGTAACAAGTGAATATTTTGACAGTGATGAGAGTTCACCAAAAGTCAATATGATTGCAAGGGGGTCGCCTTCAATACATTCTTAGCTACATCAAGTGCTATAAAAAAAAAGCCTTCTCCTAAATGTAGTCAAGCAAGGAAAAAGGTTGTATCTTCTCCAAAATGTATGATCCTTGTTTATTGCTCCTTGTTTACTATATATTTTTAGTTTCATTACATATTTGATTGCATATACTAACTGTTGCTCTATTTTGTGTAGTTAAGCAAAGAGCGTGTTGGTACCCAGCCCTAGAGAAGTCTTTGGTTGATATTCTGCATGAACATAAGGACAATGGTTGTAGAGGGGATAATGGTTGGACTATAGAAGGGTGGAACAAGATTGTGAAGGTGTTCCATGAAAGGAACAAATATGTCTCTTTCACTAGCATTCAAATCCAGCAAAAAGAAACTAAGCTCAAGAGAGACTATAAAATGCTCAAAGAGGCTAGGAAGCAAAGTGGAGTTGGCTGGAATGAGGAAAGATGTATGATCCTGGGAGATTCTGCTATGTGGGATAGACTAATAGTCGTAAGTTCACTTCTTAGACAAGAAAGTCTTGCATGTTGAATATGTTGAATTCTTACATGTTTCTAAACATTTACAAGATTTTCTCCTTTTGAACGTGCAGAAATTCCCTAAAATCAAGAAATTTCGCAGTACCAAGGCTTTTTCATTGTTTGATGCTTTGGGGAGCTCCATGATGGTAAGTTGAATAATTTATAGTTTTTAGCTGTAGTATATTAGCTGTACCTTGATTTGTGGATTGTCAATAAGTAAATGTTTTGCCTATATTATTAATTGTGTGTAGGTCATTTAGCTGAAGGAACTTATAACTTTACTTCTATTGAGTTGCCACAAGAAGAGTCACTTAGGCAAATTCATGACTTAGAAGAGAATTTGGCTTATGGTGACCAGCAAATGGAAGAGCAAGATGGCTTAGATGAAGATACACAGTTGCTGCAAGAACAAATGGAAGGGGAAGATGATGAACAACAAGGAAGACATGCTAGAAGGGGACATGAGTGGACAGCTGAAAGAGGTGAACAAGATAAAGCTTCAAATGATCAAAGAAATGCAAACCAACGGAGAGGTTACTGCTGCACCAAGTACTAGGGAACCAAAGGAACCAAAAAAATTGAAGAAGAGTACCAATGTAGAAGTGATTATGGAGAGGTATCTTGATATGAGGACCAAATAAGTAGAAGAAGAATTTGCAATGTTGGTAAAAGAGGCTCAACAATCAGATTTCTAAATCAAAAGGTGCATTCTAGTTCTGAGATCAATGGATATGACCAAGGAGGAAAAGTTCAAAGCATATATTGTGTTCAAAAGTCAAGATAATAGAGAGATTTTTTTTGACTGCTGCTGAAGAAGATCAAGAATTATCTCTCATTTGGCTCAGAAATGAAATAACATAGAAGGTGAGTTGTTACTTGAGTGCTACTCTAGTGCCACTTGGGTGTCAAATGACATAGTGACCTAGATCCTAGGTTACTAGTCTCCTCACATTGGTCCTCACAATGGTACACATCAGTAATTTGTTGTGCTGCAACCAACATTGCAGTAGTGAGCTCTATGCATTCTAGTAGTATTAGTACGCGTCATGCTCCTTTGATTTCAGCTTTCTAGTTTGCATGTGTTAATTTTTATGTGCAAGTAAGAAGCATGAAGCCAATCTCTGTATGTATGCTTTGTTGTTTACTAATTTGCGTAAAAAGAATGAAACCTTTGTTCAAAGTTGCAAATATGACCCTTGACACTATCCAATGGAAATGATTTAGGATAGGCCATCAGGCAAGGTGGGTACCAGCATATTTTCTGCCTTTGTCTGCAGTCATTTGATGTCATATTCTCTGAGATTAGTCAAAGAATTCTCATTTTCTTGTGCTATATTTTTTTTCTGCTAACTGTTTGACAGCAAATAATATTATTTTTTTACAAATATTTTTACATCTCAACTCTTGACGATTAATATGTATTATTCCAGTGCTTGTGCTTTAGGTTCAACTGCAAGTGTACATTTTCATATGTATCAGTTCATCATACATGTCATATATGAAGGATGAGCAGTTATATTAATTATGTTATGAGACAGTTTCCTCTATCTTTAATTTCTCTATCTGGAATCAGCCCAATGTACAAGTGAGTAAAATGTGGATTTTTGTTCAATAGTTTCTATTACATTCATTCAGATTTGTGCCTTGACTGTACTTTAATTTCTCTAGTGTGTAGTGTCAAAGTTCGTTACTGTCGACTAGTGAATTTATCGTGGGTGTGTGTTTTAATGTCTTGATGGTTCGCAAGAGGACACAAGGGTTATACTGGTTCAGGCAAGATGTCCTACGTCCAGTTTTCGAGCTGCTCGTGTTACTCGCGACAAAGCTTGCAATGGGGGTTACAAGAGGGTGAGAAAAGGGAAAGTTTCCCAAGTCTCTAAGTGCGTTCGTGCGTGTGTTGTCTAACTTAGACTAGAGTGGGCTAGTGAGTCTTGTAAGCGTGTCCGCCCCCCTTTTCTCTCCGGCTTCCTCCTCCTTTTATACTGCAAAGAGGGGAGGTCCGGTTCCGCGGGGTCGGTCGTGGCCGTACGCCCAAGTTGGGCTGTGCCACGACGGATGACGTCTTTGGTGTGGCGGTGTCGTCCCAGCTCGACGGAGTGGCCAGTGTTGTCAATCGACGGTGTTCCGTCCGTATGGAGTAAAGCCGCCGTTGGCGTTGGCGGAGTGACGCCGTAGTCGTGGCCGTCGCTCAGGGACGTCCCGTCGCAAAGGGGCGATGAGTCTCTGACAAATGTTGTAGAAGCGACGCCCATCCTTTGGGCGGTGCAAATCATGTGCATTTAACGCCCACTTGCCTGAGCGATGGACGGCTCTACCTGTCAGCGAGCGTGGTTGTGTCAGGCATTTATTTTCCAACCGTCACTGTCCAACCTACTCGTGGCGTAGTGGGCGATTCGCCCGACCCTGAGGTCGGGCGAGGCGGAGACGCGTTCGCTCGACCCCCACGGAGACGGGGTCGAGCGCGTCGCCCGCGCGTGGAGGATCCGACCCCTCCATGAAGGGGTCAGGCGAGGCGGAGGTCGCCTGTTGGCACGGTCTGTTGTGTGTCCGTATGATGTGGAGGTTGGCTAAGGCGGGGATTGCTTATGCCTTGATCACGTTGTAAGGTCGAGGGTCATTAAGATTAACCACCTCTGCTATTGACCCTCAACAGTAGCCCTCGAGTGAGGCCTGATCTCTTTGTAAAAGGGAGTCTGGGGTCACTCACATCGGGAGTGGAAAACTCGTGACGGCAGGCTCGCGTTGGACCTTGTTGAGTTTACGTGTTCTACGATCCCGTAATGGATCTCTTTTTGCGATTCCGTTCTCGAGACTCCCGCTCGTTGCGGTGGCCCGATCGCGGACACGGTTCGACTTGCATCGTTCCTCCAGCGCGTCCGTTCGCCAGACGAGGAGGTTGAGCCGGACCACGCTTTACCACGGAGGCTGAAGCGTGACGCTCATCGAGTTGCAAACGGGAGAGTCCGAGTTAAGCCTGGGGTCCCTTTGGGGGGAGCTCCTATGGACCAGCTAGTGGTCGACCTCAATATTTCTGGTTGCCGTCTCAATCTGGTGTCCGGATGCCGTTCGCTAGGCTCCGAGGGCTCGTTGCCTTTCTGCGGTGAAATACCCATGGGTCAGCGAGAACAGGGACTCGAACGCGGACCGAGATGCCCTCGACGCTCGTGCGCCAGGGTATTGGCCGCTAGCGGGCCCATCTCTATCCACCCCTTGCTCTGTTTTTGCCCTGAGCGGCCGTCGAACCCGTTCGCTGGGCCAGTCTTCAAACTCTTTGGGCCCTCGGGGCATATTTCAGCCCAAGCCCCGGCCTGCCAAAATTTATTTTGTGGCAGCGGTGTAGCAGAGGCACCTGCCGCGACGGGACGTGTGGCTAGGATTTTAGTCTTCGGGGCTCATGAGCACACGCGCGCGTGCGCTCGACCCCATCGTGCGGGCGGCCACATGGGTCCCACCTGCAGCGACTGGTGGTAGGAGCCACGCGGGCGTGAGTAAATGCTGCTCTGCGCGAGGTGGTAGTGCAGGCCCCGCTTGCAGTGACGGAAGGGAAACGCCAAGCAGGCGGAAAGCTTCCCACGCTATGCGAGGCAGTTGAGCGGGCCCGTTAGCAGCGAGCGGGGTGAGAGAAAGTCGGGAGGACGGAGTCGCGTCCGACCACCGGAGGAAGGCTGGTGTCGCGGGCTCGGCCGCGAATACCTCACGACGCTCAAGCTTCGCACGGCGCTTTCCTCCGTGCGCCTCCGGACCTGCGAAGATCATAAGACAGCCGTCGGTCTCGGGGCAGTCGTCGTTGCCATCGCTGACGTCGCCCTCGCCGTCTGCACCCTCAGGGGCTTGTCGGGGCTTGCCTTTCGGCTTACCCTTTGGAGGCCCCTGGTTTAAGAACCGCTTCATGAGTGAGCAGTCCTTGTAGAGGTGCTTCACGGAGTATTCGTGGTTGGAGCACGGACCATTCCACTTCTTCTCGAAGTGGTCCGAGGTGTCCGTGGCTGGCGCCTTGGCACCCTTGCGCTCGGCGGCCGCAACCATCTGTCCTCCAAACGATTGTGGCCGATTCTTCTTCTTCTTACGGGAGCGGTTGGAGGGGCCTTCGCCGGCATCCTCGTCCTGCTTTCCCTTCGTCTCGGGACGGTTGAAGATCGCGCCAACGGCTTCCTCGCCGGAAGCGTGGCTAATTGCGATGTCCAAAAGCTCCTTGGCCGTTCCTGGACTTTTGCGTCCTAGCTTGTGGACTAGGGTGCGGCAAGTAGTCCCGGACAAGAAGGCCCCGATGACATCGGCATCGCCGACGTCCGGCAGCTCGTTGCACTGTCAGGAAAAACATCGGACATACTCCCGGAGGGTCTCCCCTGGTTTCTGTCGACGGTTCTTGAGGTCCCAGGGATTACCTGGACGTGCGTAGGTTCCTTAGAAGTTACCTACGAAGACCTCTCTCAAATCGGACCAGCTTGTGATCCGATTGGCGGGGAGGTGCTCGAGCCACGTCCTGGCCGAGTCGGCCAGGTAAAGTTTGCAGGTTACGGATGATGAAACGATCATCATCCGCTCCTCCAGCTCGGCAGGCGAGCCGATAGTCTTCGAGCCAGAGGCTGGGGTTTGTTTCCCCCACGTATTTTGGCACGTTGGTCGGCGGTCGGAAACGCTGGGGAAACGGAGCGTTCCGAATGTGGGAACTGAAAGCCGAGGCACCGTAGTGTCTGGGCTCGGACTCCTGTCTTCGTTCTCGTCGTAGCGTCCACCTCGGCGTGGGTGGCGACCTCGACCCGTCTCGGGGGCGCGCTCCATTTGCCGTCGTCGCGCCTCCAAGGTGGCGCGGGCGTCACGGTTTGCGCCGAGACGTCTGCGGACGCAGGCTTTCGAGGCCTCCTCTGTCCCCGGACGCGTCTGTTGTACAGATGCGTTTGGGGTGTGCGGTCTACGTGCTCGTGACCGCGAGCTCTCTGCTTGCTGTGCTGCCACACATTGCAGCAACACCTCAACTTCATGTTGAGTGCGTCGAGCTTCGGGCGTGATGGGTTCGGGGAGCTCTCGGAGCAATGCTGCTGTAGCAGCGAGGTTCTGGATGACCCGCGCAAAGTGCGGGCGTCCATCGCCCTCTTCTACGATCCGCCGGCGTACATCACGCGCCATGGAGCGGGCACGTCCACCGGGCTCGCAGCGAGCGAGCTCACGGTCGATTTCGGCTTCCTCCTGTTCCAACTGACGTTTAGCCTCGCGGAGCTCCTCCCTCCGCGCTTGTAACTGCTCGGGCAGTACATCACGGGAGGGGGTCTCGGAGGCCGGTGGCAGCTGGGTGAGAGGGAGATCACTCCCCGGGTCGAGAGGATCTTCAGAATGTATCATGAGGCACTCGAGCGAGGGATTGTTGCTTCCCTCGCTACGTTCTGCGCCGAAATCTCCGTTCGTCTCGTCGAGGAGGTCGAAGAAGGATTCCGACGTGTAGCCCGTCATTCCCATAAACTCGGTGTCTGTGGAGCACGGGCTTTCGCATGATGACGTATGAGTCATCGTAGCTTTGCCGGTGCTTACCCGGCCGGGCGGAGGGGTCGCGTGCGGGCCCTGGTGTGAGGTCTTTCGGGAGCGCGAGCCCTTGCCAGGGCGTCGCTTTTTCCCGTTGGCCGACATGGTTGGTGCGCAACGGGAATCGGGGGCGCTGATTGGCGACGCCGAGGCGCTGTCCAGCGCCAGGTTGCCCCCGGCAGTGGCAACGAAGTCGAGACTTTCGAAGGACATGACCATGCCGGGGGTCCATCCGTTGACGTGGTTTGCCATCGAAACCTGAGAAATGATCGACGAAAACACACAATACCCCTTCCTGGCGCGCCAACTGTCGAAGTTCGTTACTGTCGACTAGTGAATTTATCGTGGAGTGTGTGTTTTAAGGTCTTGATGGTTCGCAAGAGGACACAAGGGTTATACTGGTTCAGGCAATGATGCCCTACGTCCAGTTTCCGAGCTACTCGTGTTACTCGCTACAAAGCTTGCAATGGGGGTTACAAGAGGGCGAGAAAGGAAAAGTTTTCCAAGTCTCGAAGTGTGTTCGTGCGTGTGTTCTCTAACTTAGACTAGAGTGGCTTAGTGAGTCTTGTAAGCGTGTCCGCCCCTTTTCTCTCCGGCTTCCTCCTCCTTTTATACTGCAAAGAGGGGAGATCCGGTTCCGCGGGGTCGGTCGTGGCCATACGTCCAACTTGGGCTGTGCCACGACGGATGACGTCTTCGGTGTGGCGGTGTCATCCCTGCTCGACGGAGTGGCCAGTGTCGTCAATTGACGGTGTTCCGTCCGTATGGAGTAAAGCCGCCGTTGGCGCTGGCGGAGTGACGCCGTAGTCGTGGCCGTCGCTCGGGAACGTTCCGTCGCAACGGGGCGATGAGTCTCTAACAAATACTGTAGAAACGGCGTCCATCCTTTGGACGGTGCACGTCATGTGCATTTAACGCCCACTTGCCTGAACGATGGATGGCTCTACCTGTCAGCGAGCGTGGGTGTGTCAGGCATTTATTTTCCAACCGTCACCGTCCAACCTACTCGTGGCGTAGTGGGCGATTCGCTCGACCCTGAGGTCGGGCGAGGCGGAGGCGCGTTCGGTCGACCCCCACGGAGACGGGGTCGAGCGCGTCGCCCGCGCGTGGAGGATCCGACCCCTCCGTGAAGGGGTCGGGCGAGGCGGAGGTCGCCTGTTTGTACGGTCTGTTGTGTGTCTGTATGATGTGAAGGTTGGCTAAGGCGGAAATTGCTTATGCCTTGATCACGTTGTTAAGGTGGAGGGTCGTTAAGATTAACCACCTCTGCTATTGACCCTCACCATTGAGGAAGACTAGAATCTCAATACATTTTTGCTGAAAATAATAATGAAGAAACTCAATGTTTTTGTTCAGTAGTTGTGAATCTGGCAAACTTTTTTTTTTATGTTTCAGCAATATTTGTGACCACCTATATTTATTTGTTGTCTGTGGCTTGTTGCTAAAATTATTAGGTTTGCTATGTGGCATGTGTTCATCTAATAGTAAATATATGCATTTGTTTGAGTGGAGCAACAATTTTTATAGAGCTCATGTGGAATCCTTATATACGGATTACAAACAGCCATATATTTGTTGGATGGCTTAATCGAACACACAAGTTCAGCAGTTGGATTAGAAGTAGTCATGTATTCAGTCTTTGACATAGTTTGAGTGATAAACATGAAACCTTGATCCTGGTGTGGAATGAATTAACGTGTGGAATGAATCCTCCACAAACGAACGAGGCCTAAAGGTTTTCTGTTGTCCCTAGTGGTTGTAATTGCAAATACAAAATGGTAATAGTATGTCGTAGGTTGAACTGTTTGTTTGGTAATGTTGGTGCTTGGTGGTTCACTGGTCCGCGTGTCGTGTCATCTCTGAGTCCTTCCTAGCGTGAAATTATTGTTTCGTGATGCTCAAATGCCAGGTATCCAGCATTCAGGTGCAATTACAGTGATCGTGTAGAATTAATATAATTCTTCACAACAAACTTTTGACATTCCAGTGGTCGTGCCGGAGTGGTTATCGGGCATGACTAGAAATCATGTGGGCTCTGCCCGCGCAGGTTCGAATCCTGCCGACCACGGTTTTTATTTCGTTTTAATTGCTAATTTTCATCACGCTTGTCATCTAAAAAACAAATCTGTGCTGTTATGTTTTTCAATTTTTTTTTAAGCTAGATCAATTCGGAAATAGATGAGTTCAATGTTAATACTTCCTTCATTTTAAATTATTTATTTTTCTAACATTCAACATTTATTCTAAATTATTTATTTTTTTATTTTTTAATATATATTTTTAATATGTCTTTATTTCTATCTTTCTACTTCTTTGGTATCAGTACATTTGGAACACTGCTTCGCAACTCGAGGAAGCAGCGGTGTTTTTTTTTTCACCTTTGGGCCAACGGACCGGACGAACGCCCACACAGACCACAACGAACCGCACACACCGCTGGTCCCGCGAGTACGAGCCAACCCAGGCTTTCGCTTTGTTCGAGGCCACAGTACGATGGGCTTCGCGCAGCATCGCCTCACCAGTCACCACCGGCAAGACGACGGGGCCTAGCCCCGGACGGCCGGATCCTATTTTCCACGCGTACCGTCGCTGACATAGGGGGTCTACTATACACGTCGTGCAATACTATCACGGGTCCCGCTTTCAGGCCATGCCACAGGGCTGACCCAAGCACACACACACACACAGTTGAGTCATGACTCATGAATGTCACACAGACACGACCCCCCTCGGAGACGACTCCGCAGAAGACCAATCGCCCCCAAACCCCAAGCGAATCCCCGTCTCCTCACCGCACTGCATTGCCTCCGTCTCCGAGTCCCAGGTCCTGGCCTCTCCTTCGCCGCTGCCGGCGCCGGTCCGCGCTTGAGCGGCTCGCGTAGATGGGGAGGGGGAGGCGCCGCCGTGGGGGCGGTGGGAGCTCGAGCGGGAGCGGGAGGAAGCGCCCGCTGCGGGACGTTACGGAGGATGAAGAGGACGAGGAGGTGGATGCGGATACGGGGGAGGACCAGAACGGCGAGGACTACTGCTTCGTTTGCAAGGACGGCGGCGCGCTCCGCGTCTGTGACTTCAGGTTCGATCGCTGCCTGCCGGTCCCAACCAATCCCCCTCTTCTCTCGGTCCATCTCGCCCTCTCGAGCTGCGGAGAGGAGTACACGTTCGATGGGGCTTAGGGCTTACAGAGTAAGCGTGCTCTGTCAGTTTCGTTTGGTTGGTTGCATGACCCAAAACACTCTCACCCTCTCATGGCCTCTATCGAGCTGCTGAGAGGAAGAGGTGGCTGGTCGGTGCCTTAAGGGTCAAGCTATGCTTGTTAGAGTTTTGATTTTGTATAGGGCGATCAGAACAGTAGGCCTTGTGCGGTGAGAACCCTGGAAGCACATGTTTTTGAACACGAGTGGTGCTGGGCAGTATTTTTCCCTTTTCACGATAGAAAGGGTGCCCTATTGGTACTCCTGCTGCTTGCTAGGCGTGCCAACTTCCTTATTAGTATTTCATTGCTATAGTACATTTAGGCAATTTTAACCAGCCATTTAAGAGACACTTCTATTCTATTTATTTCCAGGAGCTGCAACAAAGCCTACCATCCTGGTTGTGTGGGAAAAGATAGTGACTTCCTCATTTCGGATGAAGAGTTCATTTGTGGTGAGCATTTAGCTGTTTTTTCATTGATTGTTACTATGACACTTTTTTTGCGAAAATGCACACTATTGTGTGTGGGAACAAACTTGTTTACTGTTATTTTAAAACGTGCTTACCTCTTTTTGAAGATAAATGCTACAGGCATCATATAGATCAGTTGTTCTTTGTTCTGTTTAGCTACTTCGCCTAACTCTAGAGATGCTATGATTAAGGATCAACAATATACTGATTCATAATATGGAAAACATTGTTTTGGGAAGGGAAGAGGTATGGTTTTTCAGGCAGCCAATTAAGTGATTGAACGGATAAATTAACAAAATGCTTGCATAGGCACACTATAATACTCCTAACTGTTGGGAAAGTTACCTGCGTTGTGATTGTAACTTGACACTACTAAGCTATCTACTTTTCATTTTGTCCCCTGTTTGCCACAAATAATAAACTATCCTGAATACTGACGAAGAACTAAACATGACAGAATGGCATACTTGCTTTGTTTGCAAACGGCGTTCACGCTATTACTGCTTCTGCTGTCCTTTGCACGCCTTTTGCAAACGTTGTGTGGCACAAGCTGAATTTGTCCCCGTCTTGAGGAAAACAAAAGGATTCTGCATCAACTGTTTAAGGCTGGTAATCATGATTGAGAAGAATGTTGATGTTGACTCAGATGGGGTAACTTTCTTAATTTCTGTGAAATTCCAAGTCACCCTGCTTTTACTATATTTGTTTAGGCTTCCCTCTTCCATGATCTGAAATTATCAGACAATCTTCTATGCTTGGAAAGAGTAATTGAGTGCAGTTTTATTAAGTTCTACACATCTTTTTTTTAACAGGTTATTTTGGACATGATAGTTGACTGCTTTTTAATTCAATCAAGTGTTATTTTTATCAATTACTGGTCATTTTGGGATCCTTTTTGTCAATGCAACTAGTGCCAATCATATGGTACCTTACCATCATGTAACTATGGTTTTAATGTTGCATGTGTCTTGCAATAAAATTGTCCGTTTGTAGCTGTTGCTGGTTACTGCAAATGTTGATTAACAGCCTTTTTCTTGCAATGTGCTTGGGTGGTATTCAGCTATATGTTATTTCCTGCATAGTAGCAATATATTTCTTTGTAATTAATTTTCGGTAGCTATATTTTGGTCATGTTTTCAAGTCAGGCAACCTGTGACCAGTATCATTTTGACCTCTCGCCTCATTTCTCTCGTTACCCTGTTATGCATGTATAATAACAGTAGTAATTCTGCGCTTTCTAGGAGAGGGCTGATTTTAGTGACAGGGAGACATATGAATTTCTGTTCAAGGACTACTGGGAGATAGTGAAAGATAAGGAAGGTTTAACATTGGATAAGCTTGAAGAAGCTTATGCATTTATTAAAAAAGGCCTAAACTGCAAACAAGCTGATATGGAAAAAATTCCTGATGAAGAGCGCAAGTCAGATAGTGATTTCTTGGGCAGTAGTGATGATGGTGATGATGAGCCATGTTACCCATCATATTCAAATGGAGCATCAAAGAAAATAAAGTCATCTTTGAAGGAAAGCAAGTCAAAGAAGAATGGCCATATGGCTTGGGGTTCAGAAGCGCTCATGGAGTTTATTTCATCAGCAGGCAGAGATCCTTCAAACTCTCTAGATCAATTTGGTGCTGCACAAATTGTAAAGGAATACATTCAACAAAACAATCTTATGCTAGGAGATAAGAAAAAGCTTGTCATATGCGATGACAAGCTCAAGTCCCTGTTTAGGAAATCTAAACTGAAGTACAACAGAATATGTAGCCTGCTAAAGAAGCATATTACTGAAAATTTGGCATCTGAGGATGAAGCCTTTACTAGTTCTGAGGACAACAATGACTCAGCTATGACAAAGAAATCTCGTACTGCAAACTACGTGTCCAGCACTCCAAAGCGCACTTCAGAAATAGACAAGAGATGTTTGGCTTCTCTTGAGAGTGATAACATTAAGTTAATCTACTTGAAGAGATCTTTAATTGTGAATCTGCTAAAGGAGCCAGATACATTTGAAGCTAAAGTTACTGGTTCTTTTGTTAGAATAAAGAACGATCCCAAAGAGTATAATTTCTACATGCTTAAAAAGCCGTACCAGCTTGGGCTGGTAACAGGTAACCCAACTTCTTGCATTCCTTGAAAGAGCTTTCAGTATTTCTGTACTTAATTTGCCAGCTTTGGTCATTAATATGTCCACCAGATGACTAAATCAGCGTGTTATTAATGTGATTCTTTGTATTTCTTTCTGAAATCTGTATTGTCTTTCTTTGAGTGAAAAAAAGGAAACACATGTTCCATGTAGTAGTCATTGATACTCTCTAGCTTTCAACAACCCATATGTTTATTTGTTATCTGCTCATGAAAAAGATATCTTTCAGGCATTAGGAAATCCTCGGAAGAATACAAGATAAGGGACATATCTACAGATGTTCTTTTATGTATTTCGAATGTATATGATGTTCGAATTTCGATGTTGTCAGATGAAGACTTTGAGAAGGTATTACTTATTACGCCTTGTGTGTTCTGGTAGCTTTTCATGTCAGGTTTTGCTGAATAAGGATGCACGATGTCGACACAACAATTATATGCACCATTTATTCAAAAGAATAGTTATTATGTGCATCATTTGGAGTAGTTTATATTTTGCAGTATAGTATTATTTCGTTTCTTTATAGCTTCAAAGTTTTTTTCATGGATGTATGATGCTCTGTAAAGCGTTTTGATTGTTTGAGAACAGGACGAATGTGAGGACCTTCATCTAATGGCCCAGAAAGGTTTTTTTAAAAGGCTTACTGTTGTAAGTTACTCTTGATACATGCTGTCTAACAATCATGCCAGTGTTCCAGTATTAGATTATCCCTCCCTCCAATTCAATTTTTTGTCATTCTAGCACATATTTTGTGAACTAGCATTTAAAATCTATTGCAATTTATATGTCATTCTCACCTCCAGTGCACCTTTCTCACTTTGCAATCTCTCTCTCTCTCTCCCTCTCTCTCTCTCTCTTTTACCTCTCCTTAATTCCGATGCCCTGAGTTAGAATGACATTCAAATTGCGATGGAGGGAGTGTTTTTTTGGGTGATTAGGGAGTGTTTATTTTGGGAGTATATGTTCCAGTATTATATGATAATGCAACATGCTAAGTTCTAGTTTTGATGGGCATACTTTGATGATAGCAGTAAAACGAATATGAAAAAAGATATTTCCTAATACATCACAGTATGTGATATCAAAGAAAACTGCAGTTGATGTAGCTTGTTGTAACACAAAATATATAAAAGTATTGGATATAAATACATCAGGAGAAACCTGCATTGGAATAACTGTTGCATTTTTTTGCTATATCACCAAAATTGATATTGTTGCCACACATTTTTTAATGCAGTCAAGAGTCAACGAGAACTTTAACCAATTTTTGGATAATGTTTCAAAAGGATTTTGTGATTTATGCAAGTGGAAGATATTGCGATGTTAGCTTTCATGTAGTCTATTTTCACAATTCTTCTGGTGTGACAGAAGTCATTCATTGCTGTTTGTAACACCAGCAAGGGTCTAAACTGTGGAGAAATATTCTACTGCTGCATCTGCTAGCATGACTTGTAGTTAGATCTTGTCATAAATATCTATTTTTTCCTTGGAGTCTCAATTTTCCACTCGAACCCTGTACATTAAGTTTTCTTAAACAGGTTCTTTTCAGTTAGGCCTTGGCAAAGTAAAGTACTTAAACTGAAAGTCATAACTTGTATAATGTTACTCGTTAGTTGTTACATAAAAAGAATGGAGTATGTGAGTTTATTTGGCGTTATAAAACTGAAATGATACTGGGGTTTGTTTCACTAAAAATAATTGAATGAGCAATTCCAGAGTGCAAAAATTGAAATGGTGAATATCTATAACAATTTAGTACCACAATGTGATACAATAACTGATGAATTGACACAAATATAATCAAATCCATATGTTTGCAAAGTAGAAGTCAAGAATATTTTTGTTAGTGCCACCTTTATAGCAACATTAGGAAGACAAATATGATATTTCATTGGGAATTCACATTTCTTTTTTTGCGGCCAAAATATTAGTTATTTTCCCTCTCTTGTTATTTACTTGAGTAATCTAACTTATTCGTAATGTTTCTTTTAGTTGATCTTAACTTGCTGCCTTTTACAGGGTGAATTTGAGGAGAAAGCTAGAAGTATGCATAGGGACATAGTGAGTCATGTAAGTATATTGGCAAGCTCTCCCTTCCTAATAATAGCCACTTTGTATCTCAATTCTCATAATTTGGCAAATCTTTGCCTTCTGACATATTGTTGCGTTCATCTATTATTTTTGTTTTCTAAAAACTGTAACCAAGCTTTCATTTCCTTTCAGGGCATTGACAAAGAAATACAGATACTGGAAAAGTTAATTGCCCTGGCGCATGAGAAAGGTTGGCGTAGGGAATATCCTTGTCAGAGCGAACTTTTCTGACCATATAATTATTTTTCATGATGTGAATGCTTGCCTTGCTTCCGTGCTTGTGACTATTGATCTATTTCGTTTTAGTCAAATGAACTTTGTATGATACCGTTATATCCTTGACTAGTTCTGTTTTACCATGTATGAATACATGGATAAGAAAAAGCTGTTACGTGAACCATCTGAAAGACAACGTCGCCTTGAAGAGGTCCCACAAGTTATTCCAGATAAGAATAGTAAAGATACTGGATCACAAGTTCCAGCAGAAGACAAGTCTATTCAGAATAATGTAGCTGATTTTCAAGGTGACACTGCAGAGAGTTTTCTTCAAAAACATGCTCAGAAGATAAACTCTCAAGGTGTGCTTATATATATTTTTCAATTGTTTTCAGTGGTGTGCACCAACGAGGGGATAGCTACCTTGAAGAAATGTGCAGAAGAAAAACCGAAAGGTCTGGCTTTTATGATAAGGGCTTTACTTCTTGAAGGTTAAAGCTATAATTTTTGTGCACTTTGACTTTTCTTGCATGCTCTTGCCAGTTCCTGTGGTTTTCGTCTCTAGCCTACCACAACTTAATTAGAACTAACAGGCTTTGTTGTTGTACCAATTCGGGAAGAATTATTTTCATGAGAAATCTCTCGTAAGAGGAAGTTGAATGGTTGCCAATATAAAGTGCACTCTACTCTTTTGAATGGGATAAATAATCAACCATTCTTATTAGTTTGTACTGTTTATACGTTTCATTATATTTCTGTCCATAAAGGTTTACTTATATAAAGTACACTCAACTGTTTTGAATGGTTAATCAAGCATGTAATTAGTTGGTACTGGTTTATATATTTCCTTTTGTATCTCTGTCCATAAATTGGAATAGGATGACCACTTCTCTATCAAAGAAAGCCTTGGGGACAATCTTACTCCCACCGGTCGAGGTTTGTTTTTTTTTAACAAAAAGATTTGCTACTGATTTATACATTTCATTATCTGTCTGTATGTGGCAAGGACAGTGGAACTTGAAAGCTTTAGGATTTTCTTCTGGCATGTGACAAGGGATTTTGTCGAGGAAAAGTGCCACTGTTAAAGCATCTCAAAAATTTGCTTAAAGTGATTTGTTATGGTGTTTGGGGGAACTAGAGGTTCCTCTCCTCTAGATTAATCTTCACCCTTGATATTAATGAGTTATTACTTTTGATAATCCCCTACATGCCATTGTTAAACTTTAATGATTCCTAATACGCCACTATGTATGTATGACGTGGGGACAATGCCATATGAGGGATTTTGAAGTTTAACAATGGCATGCAACGATTTATTCCTTAATTTGATTGGCAATAAGTACCTAAGCCAGTATGTTGCTACCAGCCCACAATTTAAAGTACCTTTTACTAGGTACCTCCCCGTTATTGACCGTTAGATCTAAGCTAATGAATCGTTAGTATTAACTCAAACTCCGTAACATTTCACTTATTTAAATACATGTTTAGTTTAGTATACATAACGAAATATCGAAAATTCTCTTAACTGTGAGAGGTAATGGAACTGTGTACCCGAACTACTAAATTTAGTTGATAAAAAAGTCTAGCATGACTACGAAAGTAATTACAAAATGAATTTCGAATTGGGTGGATAGTTGATAAAAAAATGTCCAGCATGACTACAATAAAAAGGGCAGCACTCTGCATGCAGGTTCCGTTTACGCAGGTCCAGGGAAGGGTCTGACCACTTTGTGTCTTTTGTACGCAGTCTTTCCCTGCATTTTTGTATGTGGCTATTTCCAGGACTTGATCCCATGATTACATTAGTAATTGTATAATGAATTTCGAATTAGGTAGATAGTAAATTGGCTCATTGATTAATGCAAAAGAATACCTTATTTGCGGTTTTGATTTCATAGGATTTGGTATTGGATGGAAAGCTGAGCTACCTGGCTGGTTCTCATTATTCATGTTGTATAATGCAGGTATTAAAGAGAATGCTGATGGTGGTGGTGGTACCGCTGTAATGGTTCAGAAACAGGACACTGAAGGTCCGCACATACATCCTATCTTTGCACTAAGCTAAGAAAGATTGATCTTCTAGCAGGCTTCCCTCTTCTTGCCTACCTAACATTTCATTGTGACCCTGAACCACCAATTTGTTTACATTGTTTGTTCCTGCTGTAGACACAGAAGTCGATGCTGCTTGTGAAATTCCATGTCCTCCAATGCAGAACTCTGAAGGTTCGTGTTTGTGGGACTTGATAAAAGGCACCTTGTTTTGCATTTTGAAATACTTTTTCTTTTTGGAAAATATGACATTTTGAGTTACCCATTTTTCGTCGAGGCCCTATAGGGTTACCAACCTCCCTCCTGCTCTGAAGAAAAAAGTAACTATTCTCTTGCATAATGCAGCTACCAAAGTCTACGCCAATGGTGACACATCTGCGATGCATGTTAGGCAGAGCACTGATGTTTTGCTTGCTATACTTTATGAGGACTGTTTTCTTACTAGACCTTCCTCTAGCTGCTGTTTAATCTCCATCCTATTGACATACACATCATTTAAGCTAACTTCTTTTTGTTCTTCACACAGCTAATAATTCCAATGCTTCTGGTGATATGCTACGAAAATGTGTTCAAAAGAAGGGTGTTGAAGGTTCGTTTTTGTTGTTCAGGTGTTTGCGTTATTGTGGAGTGTCTTACCACCAAACTTAATGTGATTCTCCTTCTGCAAGTGAGCCATTTTAGTTCTGCTTCATTTCCTTTCTCAGACGCATGCACATGTATATAGTAACCCTGGATGTTAATAACCATGAGGTGCTAATACATGATAACAGTTGTTGCCAGTGTTTTGTTGCTCTGTTTTGTGAATTTGCTAATCTCCATTTTTTGTGAAGCATTAATCCTTTCCCTCCATTATTCTTATACGTGACCTAATATGACTTCCTGTAGCTGCTGATACTGGCATGAAACCCAAAGATATTATTGATCTTGAAGCTGATGAGAATCTGGGCAAGAGAGGTGGGCAAACAGAAATTATTGATCTAGAAGCTGATGATGCCAGAGACGCTCGTCCTGTGCAGCTGAATAGCACCTTACACACAAGGGGAGTCTCACTGCGCAAATGCTTGTGGTACTACATGGATCCTCAGGGTGATGAGCAAGGGCCATTTTCAATAGAGCAATTGCGCCAATGGTGGGATAGGGCATACTTCCCTGAGGATTTCAAAGTCTGGACGAAAGGCCAAACTAGTGAGTCTGCCGTTTTCCTTCGAGATATTCTGTAGGTGACTGAGGTAGGGTTAGGGTTACTGGAGGGAGTTTCTGGGTGGGGCTGGGGTGGCTTCCTGCTGTAATATAACAACCCCAACCGGGCCAAACCCCACTCCAGACAATTAGGAGAAGGAACAACAAATTATTAAACCTGCAACCGAAAGTGTATGGGTTGCCTGAACATGGCTAGGCGTGGCCTGTTGTGGATTATATGGTGCATTACTATCTGCACTTGATGCACAGTATTGTCAATTGTGTGTCCTATGAATAGCTTCATATGGCAATGGCAACTGCAGCTGCAACTAGATGGCATGTGTGTCGCTACTTTGATATTCAGATTTTGAAAGGCTTCAGGGCACCTGATTGCCGTCGCTGCTTCCTTGCCTGTTCGCTGACAGCCGTCCATGGTTTATACACCTTAAAGGCCCCTTTGAAATGCAGGGATTTTTCTTGTAGTTTTTCATATGAAATTGAACTGTTTGTTATCAAATTTCTATAAAATTTCTACGATCGACTGAACCTTGTAAAACGAACTTGTACTCAGACGCAACCATATGGCTTGGAGTAAGACGTAGTTGTCCATGTCCAACGTACAATCCAAGTCAGATGAAAGACCATACCCATACCCTCACGGCAAACCAAACCGACGTTGGCTCACCTGACAGTTCCTCCTCCTCCCAATGCCCCAAACTTAAATCCAAATTAACCCTCCTCGCTCACGACTCCGATCCCATTACTCACCAACAATCCCTTATAACTCTCGTCGTCAACAACTGCAAGGAACAGCACCAACATCCAAGACTAGTACTGTACTACCAATTAAGATCGCACACAGCTACCATACCACGCGCGCCATGACGATGGCCACCACCACGCGCATCACGTGCATCATCGCCTCGCTCCTCCTGCTCCTCTTCCTCACCGCCTTCGCCTCGGCATCACCTCCCACGCTGCTCCACGACGACGCCGGCGCCGACGAGCCGAGCGCGTACGAGATGCTGGAGGGTTTCGGGTTCCCGCGGGGCATCCTGCCGGTGGGCGTGACGGGGTACAGGTACCGCCCGTCGGACGGCGCGTTCGAGGTGTACCTGCGCGGCGGCGGCGCGGGGGACTGCGAGTTCGAGGTCGACGGCGGCTACCGCCTCACGTACCGCCGGACCATCTCCGGCAACGTCGAGGGTGGGAGCATCCGGAACCTCGCCGGCGTCTCCGTCAGGATGTTCCTGTTCAACTGGGCCATCGACCGCGTCGTCGTGGAGGACCCCGCCCACCTCATGTTCTACGTGGGCCCGCTCTCGCAGGCGTTCCCGGCCGACGGCTTCCAGGAGTCCCCCGAGTGCCGAAGGCGCGGTGGCGCCGCCGCCGCCGTAGGTGACGGCGGATTATTCGACGTGGCGGCGATGTAGTCGGATCCCGCCGTTGGGTAGTTGATGATCGAGGGTGTAAGCGTGAGCGTGTCGTTGGGGCTGGGCTGCACACGGTTCTTCGGTTCAATAATGTTGGACCGCCTGCGTGCATGCATTATTATTCACCCTAAACAGGGTGTCATCGGAGAGCTGGAGATGTATTGTTTTATCTAATGAAGATTTTTCTTTTTCGCGAATGCACATAATGCAGAATTTTAGGTCTGTATAGAGCTCTCTGCACTATATGAGGTGGTGTGCTTTTTATAGTTTGATATCTACTAAGTCTGGTAGAATACTCTCTCTCTCTCTCTCTCTTGCATTGCTTTTGATTGCTTGCATATACTATCAATTATAGAATCTCCAATTTCTCAATAAAGAAGTTGTAGGTAGGTAGGGACTAATTTTCAGTCGCCTGTATTGAGGGCATATGTCAGGACGTGATTGGTTGTCTTCTAAGGCGCTCGTCTGGCTGGGCTGCGGAACCAGGCTTTGCATGTGTACTGCAGTGTTAGCAAGTGATTGGTTGCGTGAATCTGCATGATGGAAGAGTCATTTTTTTGCCAGGCCACGTAGAAACAGACTTTGCCTATGTTTCCGCATAGCCAGGTTGGACAAACAATCCTGCATGCGGAGAGCCGGGTCCACACTAATGCAGGGAACTATAAGTGCCCCCTCAACAACCTCAATCACAAGATCTTCATTGTAAACTTATTACCTTTCTTTCTTTCTCCTTCATCCATATCCTCTCATTTCTCTTCTCGATGACGCCAACGTCGGCTCTAACACCCGGCCCCCACCTCTCAACCTCCTTTAGTTCTTATTTGGCTGCACCTTAATTCATATGGATTAGAGGATTAAAGTAGATCGAGGAAGATATTAGTTCATTTTTCGTCATAAACCACTCTAATCTCCCTCAATCCATATAGAATGAGGAGCAGTCAAACAAAACATTAGTCATACACGATGGTGCCCAGTCGTCAGGTCTACAACCACTCTACACGCTGTGCTCCCCTACTAATTAGTCGTTATCATATTTTGCCGCATTTAACCTAGCCCAACTGCTATCCCCGATCATCCATCATCGCTAGTTCCTTGATAGTCTCTCCCACCACGACGCTAACTTATAGGTCGGTTTTCCACCCTCATGTCTTATGCATGCGACCTCTTCTTCTAATAAGCCTGCCAAATGAACTGAACCCAATCCCCTCTCACATCCCTAAAGTCTTTTTTTTTTTAATCGCGATTGTGGCGACCTCAAAACCTCACATCCTTAAACTGGAGTAAAACCAAAAAAAAAAAAAGGAAAACAATAATGATCTTTCCACAATTTATTCAGCCTTATGGTTTCTTTATCCAATATATAAAAAGATAAACAATCAATTAACACTTCAATGTTTGAAATATAAATAAAGGCACCATTACATAAAAAAGGGTTTAACATTGTAGTATGTTTGAAGTATAAATATAAATTAAGTTTTAGGTTTTTGTAGGTACCAATAACGGAATTATGGAATCTTCAAGAAGGCAAGTAAGGTCTCGCAATAATACTTGCTCTAATAATTAAACAAGTTTCTCTGATTATGTCAGCACGCGTGCAGCTGTAACTTTATGGAACACTCGTAATATTCTGCAGGTATATACAATTACGTAGTGTCCACGAACTAAAACAGCTAGCGTGGCGCGTCATGCTTGTGGTGCCGCGCGATCACGGGACAGCGCAAGACTGTGATATGCATGGTCGTCCAACTTAATTAATTCAGATTAGATTAGATACCGTACGTGGCACACTAAAATACACTGGCGCACATCATCAGCTGTATCATGGAATATATGAGTATAATGTTAATTTTATCTTGATTAGACTAGGAATTAATAATTGGAAGAACAGGTCGATAAATAATAATGCAAATTAATACACTTTCATGGTACCAATACACCGAGATGTGTTATTATTTTAAAAAAAAAATTCGTGGTGGAGTTTGTTTTTTGTGAGAGTTTAAGGCACACGTTAGTGAAACATTTTTTTGTGTGTAGTACTCCATCAGTAAGAGTCACAAGTGGTTTCCGAACGGTATAGATATATACACATTCATGCTATTCTTCACCAACTCGATTTTCATTGAGTAAAAATAAAAAATTGTTGAATGAAAACCTTATGAATTACTTATGTTTTTTATAATTATGATTGTAGGTATTATATTGTCTAAGTAATCATCATCGATGTTTTTTACTGAGGAATTTATTCAGTAAATAGAATTGATGAAGAATAAGAATTCATCACCTTGATGAAAATAGCAGATTGATCTTTAATTCGTTTGGTTGAGTTCTTCCCCTTAATTTGTCCGTTCCCCTCTCTCTCTCGTGTTGCTTTCTCGCCCACCTTTTTCTTGGGGCTGAAACATCACCCGCCACGCGCTACCAGCAACTAACTCGGCAAAAGGAACCATTAATCTTGCACGCTTTGCCCCTTATTTGCAACAGTGGCCATCCCCCGGCCCGCCATTACCGTATTATTCTTCCTCCCTCATTCAATGCTCCAGCTCCTGCACTGTGTGGTGTACCCGTACCACTGTTACGTGGAGATACACTACCAGTACCACACGTATGATACTGTATAAGGTATTTTTTATTAATTTAATTAGAAACTAGTACTACATGAGAGAAGATAATCTATACTACACCTGGAGCTACTATAATTAAAGGCACGCAACGACGTCTCCATCAGAAGTGTACCTGCCTTTTGGTAGCCCACGTTCCCATGTTTAATATTAGCCCCTCAAGTTGCAAGCGCGTGTGTAGTCTACGTGTCACGTCGCTAACTTATTAGGCACAGCAATAATTAAACAGGGCTTTCTTCATGGAGAGTGCCCGATCAAACAGACCATTGAATATTCGAAACAACAATACGATTATTCTGTTTAGCTAGCTAGTGACACCATACCAGCTGCCACGTAGATGCATTACTTAAGCAATACTCAACTCCGTCTATCGAAAATAAAAAATATGCTCTGTTTTCAGAAACTACAATGACAGAATGCGAAGATTGTGTTGGCAAAAATGATAGAAATGCTGTTGAATTGTAAGTTACTTTGTTCGCCCAAACACTACAGGAGCCGGATGATGCCTAGAGAAATTTAGGAGAGCTGTTCTCAAGGCCGCTGAGACTAAAGAATTGATATGTGACACGAACCTAAGGATGACACATGAGTCTGGGATGGTTTTCAGTGAGTGAAGAAGCTTTTCTTCTGACTTACGCCATGCTGACAGATAAAAAGCTCCTAGTATATTTCTATTCTATCGGTGGAGATTATGTACCTATGTTTGACTATCTATTATGAACTTATGAGAATGTTTTATAGCTAGAGGAGTAGTATTATTCTCAAACTCTGTTTGTAATCTGAAATTCTGGTTCTAATTTATTGATGATTGGAGGGGTCTTTCTGTCCCTTCTCAAACTTAAAAAAAAAAACTCAACTCCATTTTGTAAATTATTATTGTTGTTAAAATAATATAGTTTGGATTCAAATAAAATAATGTATCTTTTTGCGGAAAAATGAAAATATATAATGTATTCTTTCATAATAACAAAACAATATTTTTAAAAAAAACTTTTTAAAAAGGAGCGCGTATCATATCGGTGTCCGCTGGTTTCTTTCACCGGCGGGGAAAAAGGCAGCCAGGACGGGAATAAGGAGAAGAAGATACTACGCGCCCGTCTCGCGTACGTGATGGTGATGTGTGTACGTGACACGCGGTCCCTGACGCGGCGCCAAATAAGCCAAAGCCGGTGCGCGCGTCCTGTCGACGACGACGATCCCGTACTTTCGTCTCTGCTCTGCTGCGATCGTCGGTTACACGTACGCCTCGGACAGCTAACCATCCAACGGCACGTTGCTGTCTGCCCGATGCACACGTCGGTCTCCAACCAAGAACCTACCACTCCTACTTGTACCATTGCTATAGCTAATAGTACTAGCTAGCAGCCGATCGCTAACGGGCTTAAGCTTTAGCTGGTGCGGTGGTGGACGTGGTACTGTACATCGATCGAGCTTAAGCTTTAGCTGGTGCGGTGGTGGCCGTGGTACTGTACATCGATCTGTGCAAACCCGGCTACCTGCACCATGCATGAAATCTTGCGGCAATTAATTAAGCGGACTTTGCAGTTACATATCTACACGCAAATTTTGGTGACTATTTTGCTCTTCTTATCTTGTTTGCCAAAAAGGAAAAAAAAAGTTGCTAAAACAGGTACATAATATAAGATTAAAAAGCACTCTCCTATCACATATTATTAATAAGTTATTTTGAAATAGGCTAAAATTAAGATTAGCTCATATGGTTATGTTTCTCTAAGACATCTAGGTTTGAATCTTAGATTTTTGATATCCATATTATATTTACAACTGTTATTCTTTTAGTGATAGGTAACGTTTCGTAGACAGCGAGACATATGTAATAATTTGGTATATATGAACAACAGATTTAGTCGTTCGTTGACCTTCATAAGGATAGTGCGTATGTTCGTGTATTCGTAGGGGTTATCGTATTTATATATGAGTGTCTACAGTTTTACTTATTTTATATTAAAAAAGTTATTTTGAAATAGAATTTTCCTTAAAAAAAAGAATTATACGAAAATTGTGTATAAGATTCTACGAACAGCACCAGATAGAGATAAGCACGTACGTGTCGACCCGGAAGCACTCTCCAACGACACGGCAAAAAGTGCCGCTTTGACCGGTTATTAACTGCCTCGTAATGGGAACCTAATCTCCTGTCGTGCGGTTCCGTCCGATTGATGATGGACCTTGGACATCGGAGCTTCAGCTGGCTACTAGTGGAGGCATATCTACGACATGCACTGCACGGACGTACCGTACCGGACCTGCAGCTGCGGGCTGCTGGTCCGCGCCAAGTTTGGATGCCTCCCGTCCCGTGAAAAAGCTGCCCGAGCCACGCACATCGGTCAAGTACCTTCATCAATCTTAAAAGGACTATCAGTTGTACTGGTATCTTGTGTGGGTCAGTTGTACTAGTAGTCGACTAGTAGTATGTGCTCGACCATGCTCTGGAAAGGATTATTAGTTAACAAATTAAAGCTTTGTTTTATTTAATTTTGCATCATCATCAGTAGAGTTGCCTCAAAAAAAAATCATCATCAGTAGAGTGCTCGTGAGATTTACGGAAATTTACCCCCATTCTTTTGGTGAATGGGAAAACTGCCCAGCTACACTGTCGCGGGCCCGCGAGGCCTTCATGGACCCTCACTTTCTTCTTCGGCCTGTACTACCACGTGTCGTCCAATGGACGGACGCACGTTTGCCGCGGGGCCCCGGTTCCCCAGCCCAAAACGGAAGCCGAACGCCTTTCCCCTCCCTCCGTCCCTTCCTCGCTCCCGTCCCGTTGAGCCGCAACGTAACTCGGCGGGCCCCACCGACCGGTGCCGCCTCACCGCTCGCTCTTCTTGGCCGCGCTGCGCCCCCGTCCAAGCGCGGTGGCGTCAGCAGTGACTGAAGCCGGCTCCGTCCGATGCCTCCCACGTGTCTCCGCCGACGGCCCCAACAGCTCGCGCCGCAGGCGTCGAGATCCCCGGGGCGCTATATATGGCACGCGGGCCGCGCGGCGCATGGTTTCAAGCCTCCGCGCCTCTTGCAGGACTGCTAGGGAGGAAGACGCCTGACCCAGACCGCCGCCGCCGCCGCCGCCGCCGGCCGATTCGCGATTCCGAGTGCCCTCGAAGTGATCGACGCATCGTTTGCTTGATCTGATTTGACCCGGTAAGTTTTGGAAGCACCGACTCATCGGCCCGGATCGAAGAGATAAGGAGATGAGCGGCGGCACCAGAGGACCGGCTGCTGCAGCGGCGGCGGCGCAGGGCCAGACACATGAGGAACTGCAGCTGCCGCCGGGGTTCCGGTTCCACCCGACGGACGAGGAGCTGGTGATGCACTACCTCTGCCGGAGGTGCGCCGGGCTTCCCATCTCCGTGCCCATCATCGCCGAGATCGACCTCTACAAGTACGACCCCTGGGACCTCCCGAGTAAGCACCATCATCACTCCCAGCTCGTGTGTCGATCGTGTACAACATGGTACTACGCGCTAAATATAACTGACTGCATATCTACTACGTGCAACAATTAATAATGATCCTATCGTATATAGGAATGGCGCTGTACGGCGAGAAGGAATGGTACTTCTTCTCCCCGCGCGACCGTAAGTACCCGAACGGGTCGCGGCCGAACCGCGCGGCCGGCACGGGGTACTGGAAGGCCACCGGCGCCGACAAGCCGGTGGGCACGCCCAAGCCCGTGGCCATCAAGAAGGCGCTCGTCTTCTACGCCGGCAAGGCGCCCAAGGGCGACAAGACCAACTGGATCATGCACGAGTACCGCCTCGCCGACGTCGACCGCTCCGCCGCCCGGAAGAAGAACAACAGCCTCAGGGTACGTAGTGTTTTGCTACTCTACTACCACCTCCATCCGTCGTCGCCCCCCCCCCCCCCCCCCCCCCAAAAAAAAAAAATTCTCTGCTCTGCGTAAACATTCTCTCTCTGCTATCTTCTCTTTGATATGCCATGTGCGCTGTCGCTAGCTAATAATCCTCGTATGGGAAGGTGGTAGAGAATTATTACGATTGATTTCGCGCGGGCGGGTGTTAACGGGGGGGAGATGCCATCGCCGCGTGCGTCTATCTTCCCCGCGCACCAATAATTTCTCGAGCTTTTGCGAGCTGTGACAACAGTCGGAGGATACGGTGGAAAAACGACGCGTCCTCAATAATACCTTCCTTTCAGATTTTGTTATTTATGAAATCTTGCTGTATAATTATAGCACGTAATTGTTCGTCCTTTCTGGAGCAACAGATACGGTGGTAGTATGGTGGAGATACGGAACGATTATTTTTTTATTATTATTTTACTAAACAATTTGCTTGGTTCCCATAATTATTTTGCAGCTGGACGATTGGGTCCTTTGCCGGATTTACAACAAGAAGAGCGCGTCGGAGAGGCCGGCGCCGGCGGGCTGGGACCACGCCGCCAGCGAGCAGCAGCATCCGGCGGCGGCGAAGGCCCACTCGCCGCCGGAGCAGAAACCGTCCCTGCTGCTCCCTCCGGGTCCTGGAAGGACGACGGCGTGCTACGCGCCGCCGCCGTTCCCGGAGCTGGCGGCGTACCACGAGGTCCGGCCGACGTCGGACTCGGTGCCACGGGCGCACGGCACGGACTCGAGCTGCTCGGGGCACGCGACGTCGGCGGAGCGGCCGGAGGTGCAGAGCCAGCCCAAGATCGACGAGTGGGAGCGCACGTTCGCGTCGTCCGCGGCGGCCCCAGGCGTGAACCCGGCCGGGTCGATGCTCGGCGGGCCGCTCGGCCCCGCCGCGGGGCTGTCCGCCGGCGACCCGCTGTTCCACGACATCCTCACGTACTGGGGCAACAAACCGTTCTGAATGCCTGCCTCATGTGAGGAATGAAGGAAGGAAGGAGGAGGTGCTTCGCCCGCCGCGCCACCACGCGTGTGCGCGATGGAGACTACTTGGGTTGGGTGGGTCGACGCGCGCGTTCTCTCTGCTGAGCCGCTGGAAATCAGTCAGGCCGAGGTGATTGGCCATTGGATGCTTGGATGCTTCGATCAAAGTACTAGTAGTAGACTGTTAACGGCGGCGATGAGGCCGTCGAGCGCTGCGGGTCCAGGCGCCGGAGCGCTAGCCTAGCCTAGTTGCAGTGAGAACTGAGAGTCGAACAAAAGAAAGCTGTGTATATGCGATTGATTATTTTGGTGCTGGGGTTTATTTGGGTACTTATTTGCTTGATTATTACTAAATTTCTTGTGTCTGCTTCTTGATCCCGTTGTTGGTTTGGTTCAATCAATCATATAGAACCAGTGGGATCGATCTGATATGAACTTGGTTTCATATCCATCGGTAAGTAGCAAGGAGATGTCAGACAACGAACACCGCTGTTTTGCCTGCTGCCACCAGCTGCAAGGTTACGGCCTCTATCCGCTTGTGGTCACCACCGGCAACGCGCGCGAGCGCATGACTCGTCCGGGAGGAACACCTGCCCGCGCGCAGCGGCGCAGGCAAAAGGTGGAGGTTGGCGCGGGCGGATGACTCCAGCCAGCTCCTGGATCTCTATCCGTTTCCGTTGCACGTATACACGTGGACATGGCAGGACCGGCACGCGTGGCGCGGGCGAATTCCGTTCCGTTCCGCGTGCCGTCACGCCGTCGCCTTGCCCGACACGCAACACGCGACGCGCATATTCTGAGGGCACGGTCAATTGGCACGTGCACAGCGGGTATAGCAAGAGCCGCTAAAGCGCGGAGCGGAGGGAGACACGCGACGAGGCGTGTCGTGGCGCGCCTTGCTGCGCCGCACGGACGCGGGCTCTGATCTTCCAGCCCCGCGCGCCCGGTGCATTCGAGTCTACGGCGCACGCGTGGCCTAAACAAAGACCAGTGGTGAGACGGAGGATATGCGTCTCGAACTTTCTTCATCAGGAATGCAGTGGTGAGACGGCAGGGACAACTAGGCGATCGAGTTGCCACGGAAAAAATGACTTCCCTTTTCACTCGCAAAAGGAGAAAATGACTGCCTCTTCGAAGCTGCGAGAGGTTTGGGGCTTCAATTTGGGCCGGATCAAGAGAACCACATTCAATCTTTTTTTTTCCTCCTCCCTTATACTGTGGCCACATGGCCCATGTAAACATGGGTCGAGGCTTAAACCGTGCTTTGACCACAATCTAAAATTCCATCAAAGAGTGCTACTAGAGCTCCCTAATCACTAGGCTAGTAGTTTGTGGTAAATGTGGTATAGCAAATAGAGATTTTGTGCATTCTATTCCAAAAGATTTGGAGCAAACATACAATTCTATCGATACTATATACGAAATCTAGCTCTTGTTACAAAAAAGCTATACTAACTGTTCAAGTTGTGCACATGCAGTATCATCGGACTGAGGATCTCTTCTAGTCTTCGGTTTCCACAAACTTTAGTACTATTTAACAATGTCTGTACATCCAGCTATTCACAGCATACACAGGGGGGGTTGTCGGCATAGCAAATCAAGACTCCTTGCAGTAAACCTGGTAAAAATTAGAAAGTACACTATTTAGTGGTGTAAAACATAATGACATTTTTCTAAGAAAATTAATGTTCGTTTGGTCAATTCATCCTTTCATCACGAAAATAAAAATGATAAAAACATAAAAATCAAAAGGCATTAGATTATCAGCAGGTGAAAACATGAATTTTGAGGTTGCAGGAATGCTAAGACCAGGAATGTACATTTCTAGATTTCTTAGAACCAAACTTCATGGACCAGGATAAATAAGGTTATTATTTCCCTTTATAAGGCCAAAAGCATATAACAAAGTTACTAGCATGATACAAAATATAGTTGTGGTAATTGCTTATTCTACTAAATGGACCTGAGTACAAAAAGAAGAAAAAAAAAAGAGCAATATGAAATATGTAGAGCCACCTACAGCCTTTGGTAGTGGAAAATGCTGAATCAGATAATTGATTAAAAAAAAGAAGTGCTAATTGCTTATTCTACTAAATGGAACTGAGTATAAAAAGAAGAAAAACAAAGAGCAATATGAAATATGTAGAGCCACCTACAGCCTTTGGTACTGGAAAATGCTGAATCAGATAATTGATTAAAAAAAAAGAAGTGCTATTTACTTTGATTTCTCTATTGGATAACCCAACTATCAGCCTTTCGTCCCAGGACAGTAATGAAGTTATAATTGAGTCACAAGTAATTGAAGCAACATCTCGGAGTTCTACCTCTGACTCATCTTCCAGTAACTCCTATCAAAAGGAAAATACACAGCACATTACATGTCAGTAAGTCTTTTCTTTGGAAGAGCTTGTATGACCCCTCTTACCTTGGTCCTTTTCCCTATAATACAAAGATTGTATGTCAAAAGAACAAGTAAATATACCTGAATGTTAATGACTTTATCCCAACCACCAGTATATAGCCATTTACCACTCAATTTAACTGCATAGACAGCACCATTTTGAATTTTCTCTGATTTGACAAGGACATCATTCTTCCAAACCTGATTTAAAAAAGAAGAAAGAAATCAATATTTGGAATTGAAAAGCGACAGGATTTCAAGGCAAAAAAGTGTCGCAGATGTGGAGTTTTAGGACAGTATGTTACTGGAAAGTCTATTCATGATTTAGATTTAGGTCAACCTTAAGGTAGCCATTCTCATACGATGAAACAACAAAGTCGGATTCTGTTGAAATTGACAACACAGGTGCCATGTTTCCTGGTACATCATCTTCAAGTACAGACAATGGTGTATGATCAGTGAGCCACCATGACCGAATAGTACCATCCCAACTTCCACTATAAAGAATACCACTATCAATCGCAAGGCAAGAGACAGTTGATTTATGGCCTGTCATAGTGCAACGAAGGGTATAATCCTGCCAAAGAAGGATACTGAATCAATTTCATAATATGCTTGAATTACAATGAATTGACAACAGATTCATAAGAAATATACAAAAGTCAGAATGTGAAGAACTGTTATTTTCAGATATAAAAGTTAATGATTCAAAAAATGGGAAAGCAGTGAAGCAAAGCTTAAAATCTTTACCTCCAGTGACCAAACCTTGATAGATTTGTCTCTACTACCGGTGTAAAGATAACCAGTTCTGGAGACAGCCAAACAGTGAACGCCTCGATAGAGCCAATCATTATGTTCATACCATTTCTTCAAGGGCTCTTCCTTGAGAGACGAGCCAACACACCAAACAAAAATCCCACTACCACTATCTCCACTTATACAAAGAGACCGATAATCATCACTAACGGCAACCATTGCTGTAATTTTGTGTTCGTGCCCCTTCAAACAACATACATGAGAGAAGTCCTATGGAACAAAAGTAAGAAACAGTGAAAACAAGAATAAATGAGCCATACTACGGAAATTTGTTGCAAAGGATAATTATATAATTACCATGTGTTTTCTCACTAGAGAACACATGCCTTATTCCAATTATACACAGTTAGCAGTTCACATATTATCAAGAGAAAAACAACAGGCCCATACCTTCAGTGACCATACATTGATAGTTTTATCATAAGAGCAGCTAAACAAAAACCCACCTAACAATGCAATAAAGTATTAATAATAGGAAATTCTTGAGCCAGTATTAGAAAATTCTAGTAACAATGGAAACCAAATAACGACATTACAAATGATGTACTCGGTACTCGCTACATTTTCATTTAATTGATGCTGGTTGTTTTGAACCAACCAGTGTCGCATAAAAGCAAACGGGGGAGTACATGGTTCAAAAGCAGTGCTGAATTTTACCTCCAATTGCTAATCCTGTGACACAATCACGGTGGGCAAGCAGAGTTGAAGACTTAAACTCTCCACTAGACTGTGGGTCATCAATTCCTGCACAATCAAGAGACCCATCGTTTGGAAAATCACCATGATACGCATCATCCTTATTTGGATGGCTTTCATCAGAACCTTGAGAACATTGCATTTTACTATCTGACTTGACAGCACAAGATTGAACAAACATGGATGATAACTTCCCAAGGAGCAAACACTGAAAAGTCTTCTCAACTGCAAGGAGATCATCAGGATATAAAGCATTATTACTGGTTTTCATCAATGAACTTCTAATACATTTCCAGACACCAGCAATCTCTGGACGGCCTCTTGGGTCATAGCCCAAGCATGAGGCCATAATTACAGAGAGTGGCTCCAGTTCTGTACCAACCAATGTTGCATCAAGCCTTGTAGCCACTTTCTTCTCCCAGTCTCCATATGATTCATCAGTACTCCATCCTAGTGCGAGCTGCTCATCACCAGTAAGAAGCGTCACCAACACACATCCCAATGACCAAACATCTGAACCATACCCTACTAGCCCATCAAAGTCACAATCCTTCATTCGTGACGTGTCACCTAGCACCGCGACCACCTCAGGAGCAACAAAAGCTCCAATGTCAGATGAACTGCCCCCAGCACGAATTTCCCGGCATAGCGCCAGCGCTTGATTCAGATCGAGGAGGCAATGCTCAAAGCGATCGAGGCTGAAGCAGTTCAGTCCGAGGCACCCTAGCACCAGCCCTTCTCCATGCAATCCCATGATCGCCTCACACATTTCCGTTGCAACAGTTAAGATCCGAGCCACCGTGTTCTCTCCATTGATCCTCTCCTCCAATAACCGGGACACGCACTGCGGGTGTCTTTCAGAGACCATCCATAGCGGCGCTGCGTCAGGGCTCATCCAGACCCCGTAGACCCTGCAAACCCGCCGCGTCAACCGTGAGGAGGCAGTGATCAGACCGGCCAATTCCTCCCTCGCTGCGTCGCTCAGTGTGCTGACCGCCGAGAGGACCCGCGCCGCATAGCTGGGCCGGTAGAAGGCAGTCTTGTGCTCCAGCGCGCGAGCCCCATCTTTGGCATCGATCGGGAGGAGGCTAATGGGGCAGCCTCGCGTACAGAACCAGGGCGCGCCGAGGTCGGAGTCGAGGGACCCGAGAGCGAGGCGGTTTGGGGCGGGCGTAGATCGGAGCGAGGAGGCGGACTCAGGGAGTACGGCGTGGCGGAACGAGGAGAGTAGGCGGGAATGAGCCACGTGGAGCGGGAGCGGAAGCGGAGGCGGGGCAGAAGCCGCGGCGGCGAAACCGTCGGTTGGGGAGGAGGAGGAGGGGAGAAGCGCGAGGAGGGCGAGGTTTTTGGGGAGGCAGGAGGGGCCTAGAGCGCGGGAGAAGGGGACGCACCGGGAGCAGAGCGGGCAGCGTAGGGAATCGGCGGCAGCCGCGGACGCCGGCGGGAGGGCGGCTATGCAGGGGCCGCAGAGGGAGTGCCCGCACGGAAGCACGCGCGGCACCGTGGATGCGGCGTCGAAGGGGCAGAGACACACCGGGCACTCGGGAGGGTCCGTTTCCGGCGGCAGCGCGGTGCTCGTCATGGTCGTCGCTTCGGCCTGGCCAGCGCAGAGGAAGGTCGTCGCCGGCGCCGCGGCGGCGGGTAGAACTATGAGGACTCTGGGCCCGCAATCGTGTTCGTTGTGACCGATGACCGGGGATGAGGATGACTAGGCGAGGAAGTGGTCCTCTGTGGTCGGACCCCACTTGCAGGCTCCTGATATTTCCATTCCAGCCGTCCCTATCCCCCCGATCCTCTCACTGACGATCCTCCCTACAGCCGCGACGGGGCGAGGCTCTCGACCCTTCCTCCTTCCCGCATCCCTCTGGCCCACGTCCAATGCTCCGGTGAGGTACGGAGTCCTTACCATTGCTTCTCTTCCTTTGCTCCATTATTGTTTTATCTGTCTTCAATTTTCCCTTTCCCAAACGGATAAAGAAGGGGGCGTGGCTACAATGAAGCGAAGATCGCAGGGAATAAGAGATTTTCCCTGAAATGCGTTCTCTATTCGACTGTGCCTAATCTGATCATGATGAGATTTGCACTATTCACACCTTGCGGCTATTACTTTGTAACTGCAATTTTTTCTGAGATCTGAATATGCATTGCGGAGTACATGGTTTCGTGCTTGGAACAGTCGACACTAGAGCATCTTTGATGTCGTAGTAATTTTTTTGTTTTTGCCGTAGTAATTGAATAAACCTACTATACTATTATGGATGATCAGATTTTTTTTTTTAGTAGAACTGGATTGTTAGTTAGATTATCTGCCGCTGCAAGAAAGCAGTATGATGTTACCGTTAGTTTGCATGCAGGGATTGCGTGAGCTTTTTTTTTTTTAGGAATGATTGCCTGGTTATTGTTCTCTGAGTTTGTAATTTTTCTGGTAGTTACTACCGATGACTGATTGGTAACTGTGATCCCTTCTTATTTCTTTTCAAAAGACAACTTTAATTATATTTTTGTGGAAACCTGGCAGATGAAGACCCAGAAAACTGTGAACGGAAAACCGTGCAAGAAGAAGAAATTGTTTGACAGTGTACTTAGCAAAGATGATTCTGAGATAGACCCAAGTTACAAACTTTTCCTTGAAAATTTAAGAATGGATGGGGACACATATGTCCTGGATGTGCCAAATGGGGATCATGGCATGCCTGCTTCTGTGAGGTATGAGGAGGATGTAATGGATAAGAACGGCACAGATTTTCCCAACAGTTCACTGGGCAGAAGTTGGGGTGCTCCGAAGATTGGTAAAGCATCATCAGGCAAGGCTGCCAGTGGAAATGTGGGTCACTCCTTTTCACCACGGACATCATCTGTGAAGAAGAAGAGGAAGAACTCAGCAATGGATGAATCTTACAAGCTATTTCTGAGCCTTGTAAAGTTCAAAGATGGTTTCATGGTTATCGAGCCAGAACCAGGTGTTACCATTGTTTATGAGAAAGAAGAGGACATGCCTGCTCGATCTGAAGATTTGAGAGTTGGCGGTTCTGCAAATGGATCGGAACCTTTGATATCTCCACCTGAAAACTTGGAAGAGAATGTTATGCATGCACATGTTGACAAAATTGCTTCTGAAGATGAAATTGCTGGACCTTCGGAGGACCTGGTTGATCAGGATATAATCTGCACAGATGAGCGTGGACATGTACTCCATACTGAATCTTCTTGCATAAATGTGGGTATCTTCTGCACAATTTGCAATTTTTTCATCATATGATGTTTGTGTCATTGCTTTTTGGGCCTAGGCATGTGAAGATGATCAAGGAGCGCAGCTTGCTCCTATATGTAGTGGTTCCTCGACATTTGATGAAAAACTCAATGCTATCGTCAATCAGCCATATGATCAAAATGAGTATGAAGAACTTTGGAGGAAAGCGACGGACCGGAAGCCTGTCAGTAGACAGAGACACTTGAGAAGCACATCGAAGCGCTATGTCACAGAGGCAATTGGGCTATCGTATCTTGATCACTACCCTGGTAACTGCTAAATTATTGGTGGATAATGTTTTAAATTGCAAGATTTTCCAGTTATGCCCTCATCGTCATGACTCTAGCCCAACAAACTCGACATTCTTTAAGGTGGCAGGGGCCTTGTCCTTTTACCAATCTTTGATGTTTAGTATGTATGTTTGACTACTGGTTAGCTTTAGCTTGCCTACCAGCTTTACCATAGACATTTGCCCTTGCTCTGCGCATATTTCTCTTGCATAGTGGGTACTACCATTAGCACTTTAGCAGCCAAGGCCATACAGCTTGGGTCATGAAGTGCATGCTGCTCTCAGAAGCTACCACGCTGCCTAATCCCCCCTCATCCGTAACTCCACTTGCACGTCAACCGGGCACATGAAATCCTTACCACTTGATCTCTGTGATCGCATCATCACGTTAGCTTGCTTGTGTGTCATAATGGCTTTTAATTCCATCTGTGTTGTTTGAGCTCCTTCCCAATGAAATTACAGACAATTTTTTTTCCAATTCCATTCAAATCAAACCTCATATGTTATAGTATTGTTCCCCCTCACCGCATGTATAGCGGACCGTGAATATCCTGGTTGTGACGAGCTAGTCCTCATGAGATGTTCAGGGAGCCTACCACACTAGCCACCATCTTCCGCCAAGCCGGATCTAGCGTCATCACACATTGGGCACCGTGACCACGACCTGTGCTCTGTGTTAATACCCTGATCAAATAGAGGAGCCACACTTATTCCCCTCAGTGATCATCTCTTCAACCAATTTTGAATGGCATGATAAGTTATATTGAAAGGCTTGAGATGAAGACTAATGTTTGGTTAATCATGCAGATCTAGCCGTACAGATAGACTCAGCTGACCGTGATGGGAGACTCAGCCTACTGCGAAAATTTTTCTTCTGGTTAGAGGTGACTATATTTTTGTTTGCCTGTGCTAATAATCTCTGATTGTAGATGAAAATCAGCAACATACTGTTATGCCTACCTTCCCGTTGAAGAGAAATTGAAATATCCCACATACTGTTCTAATTTACACTTGAAATTTGGTGGGGTTATCATGACTGACGGTAGGCAGGATTGGTTAGTCTCCCCATGCATTAGGACTAAATCCGAGTTTATTTGCATCTTCTTTGCAGAACTTGTGCCATGAGGGAGCTTATATACCATGGATCTCCAGGCCTCTAGCCTGTGATCCCATCTCACCTGATGAGTATGAGCCGGCGCCCAGGGGCGAGCAGTGACAGTGAGCTGATCTGCTCTTGCATTGCTTGCAATCTGCCGCTACTGTACTCATTATGCTGCAACAAGGCTCCTCATTAGTGGTGTTGCTCATGTGTCGTGTTTGTTGCGGCTTAAAGTGATGCCACAAAGCAGTATGTGGAGTTGGAACTGCCTGCCGTTATTCTTGTGATACATAAGCTTGCTGCAATGCTAAGTCTGGGATTTGAATTTCTGATTTGGTTTAGGAGTTCCCAATTTTCATTATCTCTTGGAACATGTTTCATAACCATGAAGGATGTACAGTTCTGGACCTACGACTGGTTAATTATCTGTTTTGCACATTATTATATTCGCTTGTGATTTTGTGATCCTTTCTTTGGAGTTTCCCGGAATTCAGTAGGCCAAAAATGCTGATGCGATGTGCAGCTCGTGCTAAGGTCCGATGGTTATTTTCTGCACGGGGCACCTGCGAGTCCCATTTGGACAATCCTGTGAAGCTACTGATGACGTGTTTTATCTGCTGGATGGTGGATTGATTGAACAGTGCCTTTGCTTTGGTTCATGGCAGTGGCTGCCCATGCGAGAAACGAGCAGGCTCAGGATCGTTGTAACTTAAGAATTCAAACAGTAAGTGTGGCGTTAGAGGCACGTGTTTTCTTTCAGAAAATGGGTACTACCAGTATGGCTCGTGGGTTCACCGTTCGCAGGCAAAAGTGAAAAATCGGAAGGAACACGGGTGAGCTCTACTCTGCTAAGGTCACATGCAATGCACGACACGACACGGCACGGCACGCGAGCAGTTTCCATTTCCGGCCCTGCAACCCTGCACCAACGCGAAAGCCCCATCACCTCCGCTCCATCCATGATCCATGGCGGGCCCTCCTTTACTCCTCACACTCCGTCCACCATGACATCGACACCCATCCTACAGGCTACACAGCCACAGTAAGGATCCCCACCCACCAGGCTACCACTTCGGCACCTAGAGCTCCAGAGGTGGTTCTTCCGATCGAGCGAGCTAAGGAGGTGAAAGGGGGAAGAGGATGGGGCGCGGCAAGATCGAGATCAAGAGGATCGAGAACACCACCAACCGGCAGGTCACCTTCACCAAGCGCCGGGCCGGGATTGTCAAGAAGGCCCGCGAGATCGGCGTGCTCTGCGACGCCGAGGTCGGCGTCGTCATCTTCTCCAGCGCCGGCAAGCTCTACGAGTACTGCACTCCCAGGACCACGTACGTTCTTGCTCCTCTCACCTAGACACCTAGCAGAAGTTCGTTGGAACCTCTCTTACGAAAAAGAAAAAGGATGAAAAACTGCAACCCTTGGTTGGATTGCAGACTGTCCAGGATCTTGGAGAAGTACCAGACCAACTCCGGGAAGATACTGTGGGGTGACAAGCACAAGGTAAGCTCTTTTTTTTATTCTTTTTTCTTTTTTGTTGTTGTTGTTGCTGAGTACCTACCACAAGCAGAGTAGTTTGAAATTAGTCACGGAAATGTTTCAGAGCCTGGGTGCAGAGATCGACATGGTCAAGAAGGAAAACGACAGCATGCAGGCTGAGCTCAGGTAAGTATTGTGTTCCTACTATGCAGCTCAGTTCCCATTCCCCTTCACATTTTTGTTTCTGAATCCAACTGCATTCCTATTGTGCAGGTATCTGAATGGGGAGGACCTGAACTCGTTGCATCCCAGGGAGCTGATCGCCATCGAGGGCGCGCTCCAGAACGGGCAGACCAACCTTCGCGAGAAGCAGGCAATCATTCGTTGGCTCCAGAGCTTCGTCTTATTTTTTTGGAACTAGTTTTTCTTTTCTGATGCTAGATTCGTTTCGTCGTTGTTGCAGATGGACCACTGGAGGCTGCGCAAGAAGACTGTATGAGCTCTGAACTTGGCTCATGTCCTTTGTTCTTGCTCCGTAGTTCATAGAGTATTTCTTATCTCTTTTTCTTGTACAGCTGAGTGGGAACATCCTTAACAGCTTCTGACCAGTTATTACCTTTCGTGATTCTGATTGCAGGGGAAGATACTAGAGGATGAGCACAGGCTGCTGACTATTAGGGCGGTAATATTCTTTTCTGAATAGCCATTTGAATAATAATTGCCTGTCCGTTCCTTGTTTTCTTCTTTTATCATTTCTTAGAAAACTTTCTTCTTTTATCTTGGAATTCAATGTCCCAAATAAGTCAACGTGCTGAGCTAACTAAAGAAAACATCTACTTATAAGCTCAGCAATTTTTCAAGGACATGGAAAATTCTGTTTCATATTCCTGTACTAGCACGATTAGCTCAAGGATTGGTATCTAGGGACCACCCAACTAAGTACTAGGTTCCTGCATGCATTTTCCATCTCACTACCATTTTTTCTTAAGCATCTAATGACTTGCATATCGATTTTTGAAAAGCCTAAATTCGATCAAAAGTTCGGACTTCAGTGAAGGTTTATTACATTCTTTCTTCATTTGATGTTAGAACCTGAAACCTGAGAACATACTGAAGGGTTTTTTTTTTTTCCCTACTCTTCCCAGCACGAGCAGGACGTGGAGCTGAGTGGCGGCATGAGGGATCTGAAGATCGGGTACCAGTACCACCAAATCCATCACGACAGGGGTTTCACTTCTCAGATGCCATTCACCTTCCGGGTGCAGCCCAGCCACCCCAACCTGCAGGAAGACGAAGAAGAGTACTCCCACTAGCCAGGCTGCAGAAAGCTAATGCAGCTCCAAACTGAATCCTTTGCACCTCTAGCATGCATTTCGTCCTGCAGTGTGTTATATCCTTTTCATTTTCATCTGGATGAACATTGTTATCTGCCAGTTATTTTCAGGCCACGTAGTCTGTTTAATTTAGTAGCCGTTCATGTCAAACTACGGCAGCATTTGAACTGAAATAAGGAGTAAAACAATCTTGTAGCTGCTTTCAGTCTCTGTTGTCTTCCCAGATTGTGGGCATTCCCTTGTTATGACCAGTAGAAAACGGAACCCAGAAAAATTAGATGCAAAATTGCTGTTTCCTTTGTCAATTGAAGACATCGTACAAATGATTTTCAATCAAGAAACACCTTCACTCAGGATCTACACAGGTACCGCTTGTATCCGTCTTGTTCTAAGCTACTACCAGTAGTTTTTTTTTCTCTCTGTTCTATCAATCCACAAAAGAAAAAAGAAATGTCTTGTTCATCACCTGAGCATGTCCCCATTGTCCATGATGAAGGGGCCACTGAACGCCGGTGAAGCACTGAAGTTGCTTCCGGCTTCGTTGAACATGAGGCTATGCCCGTACGGCAGAGGCCGGTCTGGCAGTTCCGGTATGTCCATGTCCCCCTCCAGCATCCTCACCGCCTCGTTGATGGTCGGCCGGAGCGCCACCATCACGTGCGCGCACAGGATGCCGACGAGCACGAACCTCTCCATGGTCCCGCCTCGCGGGCTCTCCGCCGTCGACAGCGCCTCGTCGAGCACCTCCCTCGCCTGGCCGGCCTTGACAAGCGTCCAGGCCCAGTCCGTAATCAGCACTGGCCCCGTCGGGGCAGTCATGTCCAGCACGCGCCGGGCGCTCATGATCTCCAGCACCAGCACGCCGAAGCTGTACACGTCGCTCTTCTCCGTGAGCTGGCCGTAGAGCGCGTACTCCGGCGCCAGGTAGCCGTGCGTGCCGGCGACGCGCGTGGTGAGGTGCGACTGCCCCTCCCGGCTCCTCCGGGCCAGGCCGAAGTCAGCCACGCGCGCGCGCATCTCGTTGTCGAGGAGAATGTTGGTGGCCTTGATGTCCCGGTGGTAGATCGCCGGCTTGACGCCGTAATGCAGGTACTCGAGCCCCCTCGCGACGTCCAGTATGATGGTCCGGCGCTGAGCCCAGGTCAGTGGCGGCCGGTTGGCGGCTGCCTCACTGTCCCGGAAGATGAAACTCTCGAGCGCGCCGTTGGGCATGAAGTCGTAGACGAGGAACCTCTGCTTCCCTTCCTCCACGTCGTCGTCGAAGATGCAGCAGCCGCGGAGGGGCACCAGGTTCCGGTGCCGGAGGTGGCTGATGATCTCCACCTCGTTGGTGAATTCCTCGTCCCCGCCCTCCACCTCCGGGTCGAGCATCTTCTTGACGGCGACCACGGACCCGTCGGCGAGCACGCCGCGGTAGACTGCTCCGAACCCGCCGCGGCCGATGATGTTGCGGTCGGCGAAGCCGTCGGTCGCCTTCGCGAGCTCGGCAATGTCGAACAGGATCGACCCGGTGTTGGGCCGCGGGTGCGACCGCCGCTCCGTGGACCCCTCCTCGGAGATCTTGTGATTCATCGTTTTCTTGCTATTACTACCAAGCCTTCTCTTCCTTCTCCAAAGAAAGAATGCGAGGACTGATGCGAGGAGGATGAAGGCGATTGGGATTGTGGTGGCGTAGACGACCGCTTTCTTGGATTTGGACGGCCGAGGGGAGAGGCCCAGGCCGAGGGCGCAGGCGGCAGTGGGCGGGTAGGTAGGACCGGCTTTGTTGGAGACGCCGGCGGCATACAGGACGGTGAGATAGAAACAGGGGGCGGACTTGGTCGCGTTGGCCGCGGCGGCGGTGAGTCGCCCGGCGGCGCTGATGCCGGCGTTGAGGCAGTGCAGGCATACCTGCGTCTCGGCGAGATCGGGACCGCAGGCCGAATCCAGCGCCTCCACGGATTCGTTCCCGGCCGCGGCCTGGAAGTCCGCGACGGTGGCGACGCCGGCGCAGTAGGACGGCGTGATGGCGAACTGGTCCGGTGAGAAGCAGGCGGTGACAAGGGCCGACCCGGGCAGGCTCAGCGGCGCGCCAGAGAGCTCCCCCGCGAACCTATCGATGCACGCGGCGGACGCGGCCGCGGACGGGAGGCGGAAGCGGCCCGTGGCGCGGAGGCGGTCGGCGAGCCCGATGCCGAGCACGGAGAGCAGCGTCTGGCAGCAGGCCGTGATGTTGGTCGCGCCGCCCGCGCACGGCGCCTCGTCCCACGGGAACGTCCGCACGTACCCCAGGTCCATCGGGCACTGCTCCGCCGTCGCGTTCCCGCCGCCGCCGCCGCCGCCGTCCGCCCCAGCGGCACCGCCCAGCGACGGGGCCAGCAGGACGAGTTCGAGGAGGACGAGGCTGAGCGCCGCCGGAGCTGGCATTTCACCGAACGTTTGGTATGCGCGGCCGGCGGCGTAGTGGGGTGGGGTGGGGTGGGGTGGGGCGGCTCGGCGCAGCTGCCGTCGGGGCCGGATAGTGAGACAAGGAGTGGTCGGTAAAACTGGGGCGGCTACGCACCTTCGCTACGGGCCGAAGCTTATTGCGTGCACGGGTTATTTGTCCGTCTTGAATATTCGCGCGCGGATTAGCGTGTACTAGTACTACTACTAATCCGGAGAGTATGGCAAGTGGGGCCCGAGCTGGGGAAGGTGGTCGTGTGTGTCGGAATGATGTCGATGGGGAGCATGTGCCGGCTCGGCCGTATAGGCTATGAGAAATGAGTGGCGGGGCAGGTGGATATCAGGTGACGTAGCACGATCAACGGATCAGTTTTGATGCCACATCTAATTGGATGTTTATTTTCGTTTTTTTTAAAGAAAATTTTGGTAAGTTTGCAAGTTGCATCTATTTTAACTTGTTAATGACTAGCTGAATGAATCGACACAAGCATGCGGTGTCTTTGGACCGCATGGAGACAAAGAGGGCTGACACAGAATCTGGTAGTACTAGTACTTGTGAATTCCTGCCTGCTGTGTCTTGTGAGGCTGCTCGTAGCTTCCCAGAAGCAGAAAGGAAAGAGCTGGTAGCTGAAACCGGAAACCGGAGAGGCAGAGGCATGCAAGCTGTCGAATTAGTAGCTGCTGTTTCAGAGATTGTTTGGTTGGGTCTGGAGGAAAACGGCGAGCCAGTGGAGAGAGGTCCTCATCGGATCGGGGCTTCCTACGAGGCACCCGAGTGTCCGTTAGGAAAAACGCGGCTGTCGCCCCGCTGCTGCCGCTGCTGCCGCCACTGCCCACAGCCTCGCCGTCACCGCACGCGGCACCGGTCGCGGCCCCACCAGTCAACCCACCTCCCTCTGCCGCCATCGGTGTGACGTCCCAGTCTTCGGTTACCTCCCTCGTCTTCGGTGGCTATCGTCGTCCTCGGCCGCTGCCACGCTAACCTCTCCAACTCGCCGTCACAATAGCCTCTCCAACCTCTATGTTCCGTCGTCTACCCGCCCACAGCTCACCGGTCATCCCGCGGCCGACGGCGCCATCGCCGCCTTCCACCGTCGGCTCGCAGCCACCGCCCTCGGAACCACTCCCTTCTATAGCCGAGGTGGTTGAGGTCGTGGGAACCCGGTCCTGTAACCGATCGCCATTGTGTTGCATCGTGTCGCGCCGCCGCCTCTCTCTCTATCTCGCCGAAGGTGAAAGAAATCCTGACCCTTCACCCTTTCCGTACGAATCTCAAACACTGAATGCCGGATAGTAATCCGGCACTCAAGTGCCGTATAGGATTCGTGCATCCGATCCTCAATTTCTGGTCCTCACCCACAACATAGTATCTTTGTTCTCACCTATCGCACTGGTTACCAAAAGTGTGTTGATTTTTTGGTTGGACAAGCACAGGCTGCCTACTGGAGTAGTATAGTATACTAGTAGTAGATCCGATCTCAAAAGTCGCAACCGCACATCGGTTTCGCCTCGCGTCGTTTTACTACTTGGTAAGTACTAGAGAATTAGTAGTAGTATTAGAGTTCAAATCGCTGTCAGACGTGTGGTGAGATGAGACGGAACGAGAGTCCGAGAGGAGAGGCCTTTATTAATTTGGTTGGAACCAGCGCGACGAGCAAGCAAATCGCGACCTGCGGCATGTCCTCCTTGTCGGCGGGGACTGTTGTTGTTCTCCGCGCCGGCAGAGAACGACTTGTTGGCACGCCTTGAACTTGAAGCTTCGTTGTTCGTTTTATTCGCGGACGGATTGTGCCGATTCCAGCCCAGCTCCGTCGTCGTTCTTTTCTTTCACGTGGCGCTGCCATCGCTGAAGCAAGGGTACTACTAGGAAACCGAGGCTGGGCGTGCCAACACAAACACCAACTGACGACGACAACGAACTTGTGGGTTTCGGTCCACACAGTGACAGTGAGTAACCGAGCAGTATGTGCGTGCGTGCGACCAGTATGGACAGTGGGGCTGGGCTGTTAACGAGAGAGAGAGGTTTGTCTGCGTGGGCTTATTTCCATGAGCCTCCTCTTTTCTTCCCAATGCGAGAGACTCCCTGAGATTGGACCACAACCCAACCCAACCCAACAACGGTGACCGATCGACAGCAGGCATGTACTACCAGTTCCGATGAGATGGATGGGATGTTCTCCCATGCATCCGCGCACAGCAACAGCAATGTCAGACAGTGGGCGGGTCTCCCGGTACAGTGACAATGACATGCATGTGGTACGAAGCAAAAGCGAGCGAGAGTGAAACAAAGGTCGCGTTGCCCCCGCACGGCCGCGCTCGCTCCACCCCGATGCACTATCTATCCATCGATCGTCTTCTCCGGCGTGTGCACATGCGTCCGTCGGCGAGGACAAAAAGGCCGCGCCTCACAAGAAGGGGCCACCATGAACAAAGGTCGCGGCGCAGAGCCCTGCAAATCCAGTGGCGAGCGGCTGCAGCAGATCTACAGGATCCGTGTGCAGATCCCTGCGGTCGATCACTTGCCAGATCGAGCACGCTGACTGACGCTCTGTGGAAACCAGGTCTGCGGACGTGGCGCTCTGCTGCCTGGATCGGACGCGCACGTAACAGTTTCCCTCCAGTCGATCTGGAACAAACGAACGAAACGAAATGAAATGAAACTGTCACGTGCTCGATCTCGATCGGACGACTGTGCATTATCTCCACGAGAGAGTCCCCTGGAATAATAATAAGTACAGTAGTATAGTATAGTATGCCGTTGAAAATTTCACTTGCTTCCTTTGTCACAGGAAAAACTGTACTTCCTTCGTTCATTTGTCATAGAAAAAAAATTTTGCTGGTTATACCGTCTATGCTGTTGCAGGCTAATAAATCACTGAGACCGACGACCCTCTTGAATTTTACACTCACAAATGCAAGACAGGTGTTCCTCACATGCGCATGAAACCCGTTTGACAATCACACTAAGCTTTACTGTACTGGACCACACACTTGTTATTATTGCTTCTCGTCTCTTTGTACAACTACTAATGGGGAATTTAGGTCACAAACACAACGCAGAGTGCTACTAGCTTGTTAATAGTGGTGGCATATGAATTGATGCCCTATCATGGTGATGGTGTGCAAGCACCTGTTAATTACATGCACACAGCCCTTCACGTGCTTTCCCAGATAGTATATGAAACCACGAATCAGCCAAACGGCGGCAGCTTTTATATAGTAATAATATATTATTACTGGTAGCAGCAACGATAACTTTTTCTTTCTTCTTTTCATTTTTTTCAATTTCATTTCAGGAAGCACCGGTGGCAGTCATAGGATGCTGGGGCCTGGGCCCTGGGGAGAGGTAAGCCGACAACGTCGACCGCTCCTTGTTCGTCCACACACATATACTATTAGGCACTGTTGCTACTCTCTAAGTAGTACTACTCTGATAGAATCCGGTACTGAACACTACTAATAACAGACTCTAGACGCTGCGTGCGTAGTTGTTAATTGTACCTAGGCTAGGCAATCCCTCCACTCGTGTATTGTAGGAGCACTACAAAATCTATAGATTTCCAGAGGCTAGGATTTGAAAAGGTAGCATGATCCTCTGGTCTGGAAGGAATGTCATCTTCCTACCACTCCTTTTCCCCTCTCTCTCTCGCGCGCGCATATTTTGGGCGGTCAAAGGGAGGGATTATTATAGTTCATTGCTTCGATTAATCTAACACAAAAGTAATAAAGCACAGTATCGTTCACAATAACTTTAAAATATGTTGAATATATAAAGCAGGAATTCTATGAAGTATTTCGCAATACCATGGGCTCTACGTATTGATTATGTGTGCAGGCTATTGCTGATGATGTAAGGCACACTACTGCACAAATTGCCAGAAAACTTGAGGAAAACGTTGCCTTCAATTTTGTACAAGTATTGTTTTACTAAGTACCATTTTTCGACAATAATGTGAAAAAAGATAATAAAAATGTTAGGTAACGCTCTCGTCAGGGGTAGGGGGTCCGAACTAAACTTGTCCTAATTAGCGGGGACGACAACAAATTAAATTGCGCTTCAACCCTACACCTTTTGCTGTGGATGAAAGGTATTTAATTTAAGTGCATAAAAGTATGAGAAAAGTTTGGTGGGGGTAATAGGCCTTGATGGTCTGATCATTTTAGCCCTAGACCCACAACACTCCATGTCGGATAGTACATTTCTTTTACTTTCCCTTAGGAGTTAGGAGTTGTCTGTTTTTGGGCTCTCGCGCGCGCTTATGACATATGAGGCCTGCCTGCCCTTAGGAGTAAGCGGGTGGCCAAATTTCGACGCGCGCGCCTGCATGAAGAAATTAAAAAGTGCAAAACCAACCCGACAAAGCCTTTTCCTTTTCCTGCGATACAAAGGGAATGATGCAATCCCCTAGTGGAAGTGTGGAGCTCAACTCATCAATAAACCTCAGCTAGCTAGCGGCCGAGATTAGCACCGAATTTATTCCGCAGGCGAGCAAAAGGGATGGTCGAGAGGAACCCGTGGGGCACAAACGCTCCAGGACCCTCCCTTCGCCGATCTCCACCCCTCCCCCGCCCCCACCCCCCGCCCCCCCCCCCCCCCCCGGCCTCTGGCCTCTGCGCGCGGCCATGTTCAATTCAAACCCCCCGGACCTGCTGCTGGCATCAATTAATTAGCCCTATACTAGATTATTATTAACAAGCAGTAGGTCACCACACGACCTCTATAAAAGCCCTGCTAGTCTTTGCATACACGACTCAACCACAGCAAACACACTGCTTTGGTTCACCCCCATCTATAGCTTGCCGCGCGATCTTCGGCATTTCTCTCTTCTAAATCTTCTTCTTCTTCTTCTTCTTCTTGCTCGATCAGGCAAGAGGTAGGGGAGGAGCAAGAAGAGGAGACTTCTGTGCAGGTAATTAGTTAAACATATATTGTCTCTAGACGCCATGAAAAGGTTTCCTGTCGTCTGCTTGGCATCGCATGTGCTAGCAGTACACTGTTGCAATCTTATCCGATATATGATTGACGCGTCTTTCTTACAATGTTTTGATGGCCTTTTAGCTCGTGTTAGTCAGTGAGTGGACACTGTATCGTAGTCAGTGGAGGAACACAGGAGCAGTCGTAGGGTCCTGTTAGTTAGGTTACTCGATCGCGCTGTTTTCGTTGACCGATGGAAATCCAAACGTTTAGTAGTAGTATATGTGAGCGGTGCAGCTTTAGTGGTGACTGATGAGGCAGAGAGTGAGATTCTGATCTGCAAGTTGGCATATCATCATGTGCGTGCAGCGTGCTTGTATAGGACGGCCATGGGTCCGGCCATTATATGTTTGTGTTTGAACCCACGTTTCGTTTTGCGCCGTTGATCCTAGTCCTTGTGTGAGGTCCACTGCCGGCGCTTTTGAAGTAAAGCAGCAGCCGTGATCTCAAAATATCGTTGAACTAAGATTGTTGTTCTAATTAGTCTATTTATAAAAAAATGGAGGGAGTAATTTCTTGGTCTGATCAAAATTTTCAAGTAAAAATTGACCCAACGGCCTAGATTATTGATTCGATCGTCCTTTTTTACCACATTCGTTTTTCAAGGTAGTAATTAGTTTAGTCTAGAAAGTAAGCTGCGCGTATTAATCCCTTAAGATAGCCTAACGTAGTAATTGAATAATGAAGGTAGTAGTATCATAAGTACAACTTGCAAGAAGGCAGCACCAAAGCGAAGCACCCACCTTCGTGGCAAGCGCCTATAAATTGCCGCCTCCACCATCTCTTTTCGCTCACACATACTCAGTGCTCACACTTGAAGTAGCCAACCGGGAGCTCTTGGAGTGGTAGGCTAGCTCAGTGAGTGCCTGAGTCATAGCACGCCTTTGAATTCCTCCATCTCCCGCCCGATTCCGTGTCCCGCGCACCACCTTACTACTAGTTTCTTTTCAATCGATCGTCGCGGTGGCTATTTAAATTCTCAAGTACTAGAACATCACGTACTAGCTAGAACAGGTCTCGCGTTGCTGAACTGCTGCTAAAGATACGAGCGAATATACTGCACTGCTGTGGCTTCAGTGACTCACACCTCGAGCGCGTGTTTGCTGTGGGTGGCTGGTGCAGAGAGATGGTGGCGAGCGGTGTGACTAATAAGTACCTGGGAGCGGCCATGGAGATCTCCTCGGTGGAGCTCGGCCACACGGCGGCCTCCAAGTGCTTCGACGACGACGGCCGCCCCAAGCGCACAGGGACGATGTGGACGGCGAGCTCGCACATTATCACCGCCGTGATCGGGTCCGGGGTGCTGTCGCTGGCGTGGGCCATTGCGCAGCTCGGATGGGTGGCCGGCCCCGCCGTCATGCTGCTCTTCTCCTTCGTCACCTACTACACCTCGTCGCTGCTCGCCGACTGCTACCGCTCCGGCGACGAGATCACCGGCAAGCGCAACTACACCTACATGGACGCCGTGAACACGAATCTAAGTACGAATTCTTGCCTATGCACCGTTCATTTACACACTACGTACTAGTGAAAAAACTACTGTTTGAGCCGGATGCAGAGCTGACTCTGTTTTTCTTTCTATGCGCGTGTCGTCGTTTCGTCGAACAGGTGGCATCAAAGTCCAGATATGTGGGTTCCTCCAGTACGCCAACATCATCGGTGTCGCCATAGGCTACACCATCGCCGCCTCCATCAGCATGCTGTGAGTAGCCTACCGCCAGCGCGTGCAAATTGCGCTTCATTTTTTCGCTTCCCTGTTGAGCCAAACTAACCAGCCTGGTCGTGGTTGTGCATCGTCAGGGCGATCAAGAGGTCGAACTGCTTCCACAAGGAAGGGCACGGCGACCCCTGCAGTATCTCGAGCACGCCGTACATGATCATCTTCGGCGTGGCGGAGATCCTGTTCTCGCAGATCCCGGACTTCGACCAGATCTCTTGGCTGTCCGTCCTGGCCGCGGTCATGTCCTTCACCTACTCGACCATCGGCCTCGGCCTGGGCGTGGTCCAGGTGGTGGCCAACGGGGGCATCAAGGGCAGCCTGACCGGCGTCAGCATCGGCGTCGGTGTCGGTGGGGTGACCCCGACCGACAAGGTGTGGCGCAGCCTGCAGGCGTTCGGCGACATCGCGTTCGCCTACTCGTACTCGCTCATCCTCATCGAGATCCAGGACACGATCCGCGCGCCGCCGCCGTCCGAGTCGAAGGTCATGCGCCGCGCCACCGTCGTCAGCGTCGCCGTCACCACCTTCTTCTACATGCTCTGCGGCTGCATGGGCTACGCCGCCTTCGGCGACGCCGCCCCCGGCAACCTCCTCACGGGCTTCGGGTTCTACGAGCCCTTCTGGCTGCTCGACGTCGCCAACGCCGCCATCGTTGTGCACCTCGTCGGCGCGTACCAGGTCTACTGCCAGCCCCTTTTCGCCTTCGTCGAGAAGTGGGCGCAGCAGAGGTGGCCCGAGTCGCGGTACGTCACGGGCGAGGTCGACGTCCCGCTGATCGGCTCCAGCGGCAGGCGGTGCTACTACAAGCTCAGCCTGTTCCGGCTGACGTGGCGGTCGGCGTTCGTGGTCGCGACCACCGTGGTGTCCATGCTGCTGCCCTTCTTCAACGACGTGGTCGGGCTGCTCGGCGCGCTCGGATTCTGGCCGCTCACCGTGTACTTCCCCGTCGAGATGTACATCGTGCAGAAGAAGGTGCCCAGGTGGAGCATGCTCTGGGTCTGCCTCCAGCTGCTCAGCCTCGGCTGCCTCATCATCACCATCGCCTCCGCCGCCGGCTCCGTCGCCGGAATCATCGCCGACCTCAAGGTGTACAAACCCTTCGCCCCGACCTCCTGATGATGACGGATGGTTGCATCGGAACACATATGCACAGATTGTTGATGTTCATGGACAGACAGACGGCCAAGAAGTTGGCGCCTAGTAGTATGTACGTATGCGCAGTCATGAAATTAGTCATTTAATTACTACACGGTAGTAAAAAAAAAAACAAACAAACAAAAAAAAAAACAACAACGCGATGTCCAACGGAAGCTAGCGTCGCGGATGTACCGTGTTCTAATTTCTAGTATTGTTTATGATATGACTAACTGAAAAGGTTAGTAAAAAAAATGAAAGAATTTGTGTACATGTTGTTAATTATGAATCCAAATTTCTTATGTTCTCGTTCATCAGAAGCCCCTGAGTCCCTTGTTAAAAAATGAATGGTTCACACACCCTGACACTACTACTGGTATCACCGACGCCGACAGTCATACTACAAAGTTTAAATGTAAAGAAAATGGTGCAAGGAGAGAATTTTGATAGATGTGGCTCATTGTAGTTGTGACACATGTATTTAATAGATGTGACTTATTTTGGTTATGACACATGTCACAACAAAGTAAATTTCTTTTATATTAATTTTGAAATTCATTTTCCTACTAAACCGTAACTTTGTTTTTAAATCCGTTTAAACAGTTGTTTTTCTTATAATTAATCCAACAAAATGATATCTCATAAGCCATAAAAGATTTAATTTTTTTTAAAAAAATTATTTTTATAAAAATAATTTTCAAATTCTTAATGTTCCATTGTAATGACTTGAATAGTTTTGAATTTTTTTACTTCTTTAAAATTATTGCAATTTCTATTTGGCCTCTATACTTTATTCAAATTTGTTCAAAATTTATTTTTTAAATAACACTATTAATTTATTCTGATCTATTTCATTTAAAAAAACAAATATTAGACATATAGATTCATATTTGGGTTCCTATATTTTTGACAATGCAATTCATATTTTTAAATATCTATATGATATTTTTTAAAAAAACTTATTTATGATTCTACGGGCGCGGCGGAGCGCGCCACTTCGGCTAGTGATATAGAACAAGAAACGAAATGGCGAAAGGCATCCTGTTCCTTCCTACACCCCCTTTCTTTCTGTGGACAGAAAAATAAGGCTCGGTATAACGCTAACTCTAGGATTCTGTTTTCATAATACACCACCTCCGGAAGCGAAACCGACACTGTATTCGTTGTATTCGTAACGCTAGTAGTAGCTCTGTGGGATGTGACTTGTGACTGAACCGCACCAGTAGAACTCCGAATCCTTCCCTTGAACTTTCACACCTGCATTCTCGGGGAAAAAAACTTTCACGCTTGTACTCCTCTGTGCAGACTGCAGAAATCTTAGCCAGGATCAGAGGAAAGCTCCACGACTTCGCATGGTCCGGTGGATGATCAGTGGGGCACAGAATCTGCATCTCACTTTGGATCTTGGAGCTAGCGACCCCGACCCATGAATTTGACCCAAAGGTAGACCGCGTGGCGCAGTGGCGCTGAGCTGTTAGAGATGATGGCTTTGCGTTGCGTAGGTAGACGCACGCACGATCGACGGCGACACGACGGAGGCACCCGTTTTCGCGGCGTCTTCCGACCACAGGCCCGCCCGCTCGCCCAGATCGAGCTCGGAATCCACGTGGACGCATCGTCAACCCGGACGCCCTGACGCTCGCGCGCGCGTCCGGTCGTGCCCGGCCGCTGGCTTTTGATGAGCTCACCCAACAAACAGGGGAACCGTCGGCAATCCGGATCACGCGAGCTTTGGTTTGGCGGCCGGGCCGGCCGGCAGGAGCGTTCCTCGCGACTGGGAGAAAGCCGGGGAGAAAAGAAAGGCGAGCGAAAGCTAAAAAGGGCCGTAAGATTTTCGTTGCGCTGTGTTGTCAGCGTCAAAGGATATCCTGGCCCTCCACCTGGGACGCGACGTGGCATGAACGACCCACGTCTCGGCTTCGTGGAATTTAAAGGCAACTTTTGCTGCACGCCAACCCTAGGCACTGCCGCACTAGCTAGCGGTAAGTGATCGATCGAATGACCTCGGCCTCTCCTTTTGGGTGCGATCGATCATCATCATCAGACAGAGGGAAAGTAAAGTTTGCACACCAAAGTTTGTTATTAGTACTGTAGCAATGACGACGTGACCAAATATGAAAGTAGAAAAAGGACGAAGGGTCCGAGAAGAATCTCCGAACATAGATAATTCTTGTAGCCAGACAAGGTCCCATGGATGATCCATCCAATCCAACTTCACCTCCGCGATTGGTTTCTCCATGAGGTTATGACTTGCTTTGCGCTGATCTGCTTTTCATATTTTCCAATCAGAGAGATCCAGTGCCCACCGCGCCAATATTGTCTGCTCAGCTGCCGTCGCCGACAGAAAAAGGACTGTCATGGAGCGGCCTGGGCCGTACTGCACCTACATACATCCTTCATTCCTATTTAGTACGCACAGCAAGTGTGGTGTTGAGGGCCAATACCGGTGATGACCGGTATTAGCGGTTCTCCGACTGCTTCACGTATAAAGCAGTGAGCGACCTCCGTCTCGCCCGACCTCTATGCCGCGACGCGCGTACAGTGGCTCGGGCCCACAGACAGGTCCACCTCGCCCGACCCCCTCGACCGGGGTCGGATCACCCGCCGCTCGACTCAGGCGCCCGACCTCACCATGACGGGGTCGGGAGCTCGTGCCAGAGTCCGCCTCGCCCGACCCCAGGGGTCGGGCGAATCGCTCCCTCCCGACCCTCAGGGGTCGGGAGCGCCACCTACCGCGACGAAGGCGGTTGGTACTGAGTAGTTGAGTAATAAAAGCTCAACTACTCACGTGGCTACCGAAGCCCCCCCGCGCAAGTGGACGCTAACCGCCACGTCGCACAGTGACGGCGAGGCCGTCACTATGCGAACGACCCCCATCAAAGCCCATCCTTTCTGACAAGACGGGACGGCTACGATCGACATTTCGACCGGGTACGGAGCTAACGGTGACCAGTCCTCCTCTCCTCCGACCCCTCGTCGGAGGACGAACGACCATGCCGAGGGGACGTCCCTCGTTGACAGCCATCCCTGTGGCGCCACCGACCGAAGAAGCACCGCCATGCCTGCGACGTCATCCACAGCGACCGGCACCGAGTTTGAAGCATCAACAGCGCGGCCTACAGGACACCCGGCCATGCCGCCGCCCACACCTTTGCGCCAACTCTTTGTACGCCCACCTCCCTCCTTGCAGTATAAAAGGGGGAGGCGGGAGATACGAGTCCAAGACACACGACATCTCATCCCATGTAGAACACCTCACAGAGACTTGGGAGTTCGTCCCTCTCTCGCCCGTTTGTAACCCCCTACTACAAACTGTCGCGAGTAACACGAGCAGCCTCATCGAACTGGACGTAGGGCACGTTGCCCGAACCAGTATAAATCCTTGTGTCCTCTCGCGAACCATCCGAACCAAAACACGCACTCCACGATACTAATTACTCGTCGGCCATAACGAACGCCGACAGTTGGCGCGCCAGGTAGGGGGGTTCTTTGTGCGAGTTTTCGTCAAACCCCTCTCTTTGTTCGGATGGCTAGCCGCGCAAACACCTGGGTTCCCGGTGCACACGTGCGTTTCGGGAGCCTCGACTTCGTCGCCATCTCAGATGGCGCTCTGGCACTGGCCGGTGCAGCGGCACCGCCGGTTGCCCCGCTTGACCCCGGGCGTGTATCGCCTCTCGCTGGCACATTGTCCCGGGCGTCGACGCTCCCAGCTCCGCGCGCCATGAACAACGAGTTCGTGGCCATGGTGGGCTGCGCATCCGAGTCTCTCTTCGACCTCCTAGATGGAGCGTCAAACGAAGATTCCGATGCAGAGTGCAGTGAGGGAAGTCATCATCCCTCACGCGAGTGCCTTATGATACGTGCGGAGCATCTTCCCGCTGCGGAGGGCGAACGCCCTGCGGAATCGTCTGGCCCGCAGGACGGGACCCCACCCCGTGACGCGCAGTCAGAACGACTGCGCGCACGAAGGGAGGAACTCCTGGAGGTCCAGCGTCAGCTGGATCAGCAGCGTGCGGCGATTGATCACGAGCTCGCTCAGAGCGAGTCCAGTGAACACACCCGCACTGACGTTCGCGACTTACGAGTCGCAAGTCGTGACGATGGCTGCCCGCGCTTCCCACGGGCGAGCCAGAACTTGGCCGCGGCGGCGGCATTGCTCAGGGGCCTCCCTGAGCCTGTCACGCCGGAGGCCCGACGCGCCCAGCGCGAGGTTGAGGCGCTACTTGAGCACGCGGCAGTGCAGCAAGCTGAGAGCTCGCTGTCGCGTCTGCGTGGACAACGTGCCCAGAACACGTCTGTCCACCAGACTCCCCCAGCAGCGGATGGCACGGCGAAAGCCTCCGTCCGCGGTCATCTGGGGACGAACAGGGACGCCCGCGCCACCCTGGATGCGCGGCGGCGCCGCCTGGAGTTCGACGATGGCACCTCCCGATCGCGTCATCCGCGTCGAGGAGGACGCTACGACGACGACGAGGATAGAAGCCCTAGCCCGGACGCCCCGGGACCGAGGGTCTTCAGTCCTCACATTCGGAACGCAGCATTCCCGCGGCGTTTCCGACCCCCGACCAACGTACCGAAGTACGCGGGGGAAACCAACCCCGGCCTGTGGCTCGAGGACTATCGCCTCGCGTGCCGGGCTGGGGGCGCGGAGGATGACGACTTCATCATCCGCAACCTGCCATTGTATCTGGCCGACTCGGCCAGAACGTGGCTCGAGCATCTCCCCGCCAACCAGATCACTTGCTGGTCTGACCTCAAGGAGGTTTTCGTTGGAAACTTCCAGGGGACTTACAACCGCCCAGGAAACCCCTGGGACCTCAAGAACTGCCGGCAGAAACCGGGAGAGTCGCTCCGAGATTACATCCGGCGCTTCTCCCGGCAATGCAATGAGCTGCCGGACGTCGGTGACGCCGATGTCATTGGCGCGTTCTTGTCCGGGACGACTTGTCGCTCCCTAGTCCACGAACTAGGGCGCAAGAGTCCCCGGACCGCCAGAGAGTTGCTGGACATCGCAACCAGCTACGCCTCTGGCGAAGAGGCGGTGGGAGCGATCTTCAATCGCACCCAAGACGCCAAAGGTAAGCGGGTCGAGACAGCCGGCGGAGGCTCCTCCGACCCTCCGAGCAAGAAAAAGAAGAAGAACCGGCCGCGTCCGTCCGGAGAACGGATGGTCGCTGCCGCGGATCGCAAGGGTGCCAAGGCACCCACGGAGGACACCCCGGACCACTTCGAGAAGAAGTGGAACGGTCCATGTCCCAACCACGAGCACCCCGTCAAGCACCTCTACAAGGACTGCTCACTCCTGAAGCGGCTCGTAAACCAGGGGGCTCTGAGCGCGCCAATGGCCTGATCCTTCGAGGCCTCAAGCCACGTATCTACCGCCGACTGAAACAGTTCAGCGAGCAATGGGCAGCCGAGCTCCCCGCCGTACTCTGGAGCCTGCGGACGACCCCTAGTCGGGCCACGGGGTCTACCCCCTTCTTCATGGTATACGGCTCCGAAGCTATCCTACCAACCGACCTCGACTACGGTGCTCCGAGGGTGAAGGCGTACGATGATCAAGGGAACCAGACGTCCCTCGAAGACGCGATGGATCAGCTCGACGAGGCTCGAGACGTGGCGCTCCTCCGATCCGCCAAGTACCAGCAAGCACTACGCCGGTACCATGGAAGGAACGTACGCGAGCGAGCGTTCGACGTCGGCGACCTCGTTCTCCGTCGCGTCACCAGCAGCCAAGGTCGACACAAGTTATCGCCGCCATGGGAAGGACCTTACGTCGTCGCCAAGGTTCTCCGACCCGGCACCTACAAGCTGCAGACTGCGGACGGACAAGAGTTCACCAACGCCTGGAACATCGAACAGCTACGTCGTTTCTACCCCTAAAACTCGTAGCTTGTCTGTTTTCCGCACCCCCCGAGCAGCGTCCGACCCCTGCCGTGCAAGGGTCCAACCACGCTCGGGGGCTCAACACCTGTAAGGTGCGCGCATGTATTCCATGTGCAATACGTGCGCGGCCCGACCCTCGCATGTTTTTCAAAAAACTTGTGCAAAAACAAGTAAGTCAAAGATAGGAAAGCTTGAGATCGAACTGGTCGAACCGCGAAAGCGCCGACGAGCCCACGGGGGCTATGGCCACAACGCTCACCAGTCAAGCTAACGATCGATCCTATCCGCGACTTACGTTTCGCACCGAGCCTCGGCCCCCCACCTAAACGTTTAAGACTCAGAGAAGATAGGTCGCGGATAGGAGAAACACGAAGTCGAGTCGGTCGGACTGCGAAACGCCCACCGCCTGCGAAAGGCTACGGCAACGTCGCTCACCGGCAAAAACTAAGTGTCGATCCTGTCTACGACCTACGATTCTTTGGGGACACATAAACGGACGAGTAAGGGACCGAGCGCTTTTTCACGCAAGTGATAAGGAAACGGGCCGCCGAGGTCAAAATCACTTGTGATACAAAAACTTGTTTTTACAAGCTGTCCGGGCGCTTCGGCCTCGGACACCCTAGACACATACTAACTAATCTACTCCTACTCCTCGGGGGGGGGGGGGGGGGGGGGACTGCTCCTGCTCCGGGGTCGGGGGCTTCTCGCGCTCCGGGGTCGGGGGCCGATCCTCCTCCTCTATCCTCGCCGCCAGGGCATGCGCCGAGGGGGCCACCTCGTCTTCGATCTCGTCCAACTCCGCGTCAGCGTACCCGGGCGCGAACCCCTGACTCATCAAGTCCAGCGCGATGCTGGAATAATGAGAGTAGGCGATAACGAACGCCCGGTGCACACCTCGGCGGAGTGCCTCCCTCGACATCTCCCACGCGTGCGCGGGCGATGTTGGCGACTTGTGGCACCAGCGCGCCGTACGTCCCGAGCTCCGGCGGGATCCCGAAGAGCTCCGACAGGACGCTCCCGACGGCGGTCCGAAGGGCAGCGCGCCCCATTCACGCCCGCGCCAGGTGAGGCAGGTAAACGTCTCGTCACGTTTTAGTGCTCTCGCCTGCAGGTTCCGCCGGATCGAGCGCCACCGCACGCCCCCGAGCGACGCTTCGACTTATCGGACCGGGCCAGGTAACTTCGTGATACCGAGCGACGGTTCGACTTATCGGGCCAGGCCCGCCCAGGTAAGGAAAACACATGGGTTGAAACATGCCCCGACGGCCCAAAGAGTTCGAAGGCTGGCCCAGCGAATGGGTTCGACAGCCGCTCAGGGCGTAACTAGAGTGAGGGGTGGATTACGATGGGCCCACTAGCGGCCAATACCCTAGCGCCTGGGCGCCCGGGCGTCAAGGGCATCGTAAAACCGCGTTCGAGTCCCGGTTCGTCGAACCTAGTGATGGTTCGCGCCGACCCATGGGTATCCTATCGCAAGGAGGCAACGAGCCCTCGGAACCTATCGAATGGAACCGAGAACCATATGGGTCGGCGACTGGGAATATTGGGACCGGCCACCAGCTGGCCTACGTCGGCATCCCCCCGAAGGGATCCCGGGGTCCCACTTGAACTACCCGTTAGCAGCTCGATGAGCGTCACGCCTCGGCCATCGAGGTAAGGCGTGGCTCGGCTCAACCTCCTCGTCCGGCGGACGGACGCGCTGGAGGCACGATACAAAGACGAACCGAACCCCCGACCGGTCACTGCGACGAGCAGAGGACTCGGGGACGGAATCGCAAAAAGAGATCCAACGCGGGGTCGCAGAACCTTAAGTCCCAAGGATGAGTTCGCTCTCGCGAACGAAAATTCCTTCTCCCGACCTGAGCGACGCCCGGCCCCTGAGGGGGCCAGGCCTCGCTCGGGGGCTACACCTGCAAGGTGCGCGCTCGCGCGCGCCCCTTACAGTATAAATAAGGGAATCACCACGATCGCTCTTCCTCCCGACTTAAGCGACGCCCGATCCCAAGAAGGGATCAGACCTCGCTCGGGGGCTACACCTGTAAGGTGCGCGCTCGCGCGCACCCCTTACCGGTAGAAACGCTTCTAGAGCCACCTCCGATTAGAGCGACGCCCGACCCCTCTTATGTGGGGGTCGGACCTCACTCGGGGGCTACTGTTGAGGGCCAATACCGGTGATGACCGGTATTAGCGGTTCTCCGACTGCTTCACGTATAAAGCAGTGAGCGACCTCCGTCTCGCCCGACCTCTATGCCGCGACGCGCGTACAGTGGCTCGGGCCCACAGACAGGTCCACCTCGCCCGACCCCCTCGACCGGGGTCGGATCACCCGCCGCTCGACTCAGGCGCCCGACCTCACCATGACGGGGTCGGGAGCTCGTGCCAGAGTCCGCCTCGCCCGACCCCAGGGGTCGGGCGAATCGCTCCCTCCCGACCCTCAGGGGTCGGGAGCGCCACCTACCGCGACGAAGGCGGTTGGTACTGAGTAGTTGAGTAATAAAAGCTCAACTACTCACGTGGCTACCGAAGCCCCCCCGCGCAAGTGGGCGCTAACCGCCACGTCGCACAGTGACGGCGAGGCCGTCACTATGCGAACGACCCCCATCAAAGCCCATCCTTTCTGACAAGACGGGACGGCTACGATCGACATTTCGACCGGGTACGGAGCTAACGGTGACCAGTCCTCCTCTCCTCCGACCCCTCGTCGGAGGACGAACGACCATGCCGAGGGGACGTCCCTCGTTGACAGCCATCCCTGTGGCGCCACCGACCGAAGAAGCACCGCCATGCCTGCGACGTCATCCACAGCGACCGGCACCGAGTTTGAAGCATCAACAGCGCGGCCTACAGGACACCCGGCCATGCCGCCGCCCACACCTTTGCGCCAACTCTTTGTACGCCCACCTCCCTCCTTGCAGTATAAAAGGGGGAGGCGGGAGATACGAGTCCAAGACACACGACATCTCACCCCATGTAGAACACCTCACAGAGACTTGGGAGTTCGTCCCTCTCTCGCCCGTTTGTAACCCCCTACTACAAACTGTCGCGAGTAACACGAGCAGCCTCATCGAACTGGACGTAGGGCACGTTGCCCGAACCAGTATAAATCCTTGTGTCCTCTCGCGAACCATCCGAACCAAAACACGCACTCCACGATACTAATTACTCGTCGGCCATAACGAACGCCGACATGTGGTTTCCGTGAAAGTGCAATTGCATGCCAGTTGTTGAGCAGACCAAAAAGCTAAAACCTAGCATCACTGTCATATGCGATTTGCTTATCATTTGTACTATTACAAAAAAGAAGAGTAATCTTTTTATTTTTTAACAATGTTTTAACTGATCGAATATATTACTTATGTAAAACCATAATTTTGGGGCAATTACTATTATCAATCATCGCTGATTTCATAGACGACGATTTTGGCATGTAACAATGGAGGTCTATCAAATTGTCAGAGGTTATAATATAAGGTGTGGGAGTGGGGGTGGCTATCGAGCCGTGTGGCCGTGGCATGGCAACGAGGCAATGCACCAAGGCCGCCTACGATAGAGGTAGACGCACGGCCCATAGTTTGCTGATGAGTGCAGCGTTGACGGTGGGGAACTCAAAACCGAGGGTTAATATTATCGAAACCGGAGGTTGTAGGGCTGGAGATGAGAGAATTCATTGTTGTTAGATTTGTAGAGAGAAAAACCTGCAATGTGGTTGGAAAGTATTAACACAGATATTCGCCTAAATTGCAACGTCCGACTCCTCTCCTACCATCCCCACGCCTATGTTGTTAGCACACTTGAGGGTAATTTCCACAACATGTGTTTTATTGTCTAGTCATGTCATCTTTTTCTACTATTTATGAATATTTATGAGTGTTTGAGAACACTATCTTTTGTCATTCAACATTTCTTATTTAAAAACATTCTTTTATGTTGCAAAATATTTTAAGAATCTAAGAACAATCTTGTGTGTGTCTCTAAACACTTAACAAAATTATCTTTTGCACGAAATACTTTTGATGAAACAAACTTGATTGGAACAGATGTGACAATCTATTTCCCACTAAGGCACATGATCTACTAGCATGAAGGGTTGTGGTCGCACAGCGTGCAGCCCACACTTGGCACTGTCGTAAGTGGAGAAGATGGTTGTAGACGGGCTGAGAAATGTTTAAGTCTAAGGTAAACATAATGGAACAGAGAAGGCACCAAAATGTTATCTGATTTGATTTCTAATTCTTATAATGGAAAATAGACATCATTTAATTTAATCACTAAGTACTAGCATTACATAGGTCCTGTTTGGATCAGGTGGCTAATTGTTAGTCCCTAGTTAATTTTTAGCTAGCTCATAATTAGTCTTATATCTGTTTGGAGTCCTGACTAATTGTTGATATATAGAACTAGTTTTGCTTCTGGCTAATAATTAGTCCTATTAGCCAGTAGGTTGGCTAATTATTAGTCTTTGAATTAGCCAGCCTGTTTGAAGATCTAGAGTCTAATTTTTAGCCGGTTAACAATTAGCCGCGTGGATTCAAACAGGGTCATAGTTATGAATGAAAAATATTATATAGAGAAGAATATTTTCACCATGAACAAATTTATCCACAAAATTACAGTTCAAAAATATGATGCATATTATCTATAAGGGCGACAAAAAAAGTTAGGAAAAAGAGATTATACATATAATTTAGAGAGCACAGAGCAAGAAAGGGAGAGGACCGGCAAACTGATAATTGCCTTTTTGTTACAAGTTTATTATGATAAAGATAATACTTGATCGTAGCAACTAGCAAATGCTTCAACATATCAATAATATTTCTTAAACTATTTATGATGGACTTTTCTGCTATGGGTAATCTTCTTCATGATATCCTTGTACGTAAAATGTAGGGTGACTAACTTAATTGCATATCCTTTGAAAGTATGAAAGTATAAGACATCCTTACTTATATGATGATTGAATATGTATATTCATCTTGCAATGTGGAAGCAATGTATACATTCATCTAAGGAAGATGTGAGTTAAGAAAAACCGAATAAAATATCGAAACTTCACACTCGTGATATAATCTCTACTACCCTATTCCTCTACATTGAGAATTGAGATTTATATATATTTTTTTTACAAATTACAGGTAAGAACTCCGATACATTCCTAGAAACCATACGCGGTAGGTCGACTTCTAATCTGGAGAGACGATGTTCTGGCTTCGATTCTCGCCAACCAGGTCAGAAGTGGCTCGCCAACCAGGTGGTCTACACTACACGCGCAGCCGAGTATCTACTTCCTTCGAGACTGCAGCCGCGTGTGTGGTGTGGGTGGGGTGACTTGGCCGACTCTACTCAAGTTGATGGATGGATCTATCTATCATCAATCGCTGGAAAGACTTGCATTGCATCTATTCTGCACTATTAGTAGTGCTCTGTAGAAAATAACAGAGGAGCTCGGACGACGAGCTGCACCCATCGCACTCGCATTTTCAGTGAAGGGATAAGAGTTCCGAATTCCATCTCAAGTACCGCAATAATAGATGTCGGATCTGCACAAATAATGGTTATTCTAATCTTGCAAACAGCGACGCCGGTGGGCATCGCCACCGCCACCATCTGACCTCCAGAGACGCCGTCGTGTGGATGCACATGCACTACGACAAGCAGCAGCGACTCATGCAGCGGTGACCAAGCAGGGGATGGTGGAAGTAGTAATGAACACAATAGGGCCTATAGGACACCATATCAACCTGCTGGATGTTACCCCTCTGGCAATTCAACCTTTGTGACCGGAGAATCTGCGCTCACATGCCACAGAACTGAAGGACTCAAGATTAACGCATGGATGTACCCGCGAAAGCGACAAGAGGCGGTGATCAGTTTGCACTGATTTTTGGCCGGGAAAGCGCGAGCTAGCTGACCACGTGAACGTATCGCAGCGTTCATTATGCTGTGTTTCTATCGACGGGAATCAGAGGGATTGGCATTTAACCGAGACAGATAAGCTGTTGATTTGGTTCTCTTCTTATCTCGACAGTACAGGATGCGGGTTTTGGGCGTTGCTCTTGCAGAGCTTGCTGTTACTTGAAAGGTAATTCTGAGTTTCTTTTCTTTCGACGTACTACAGTAGCAGCAGGGGGCACAAATACTGTGAGATTCGTTTATAGATGACATTAATTATTGGTTGCACTTAAACAGCTGAAAGGAATCAGAAAGAACGCTGGAAATTTAGAACCGCGATGATGTGGTGCTGAAACGAGAGCGACTTCTTCACTGCATGGAGAACTCGAACGTTGAGATTCTTTGGACGAAAAATTCTTTGAGTTTTTTACTTGTCAAGGAATGGCCACTGGTGCTTCTGATTCATGATCTCTTAGAAAACATTTCTATACTTTGATCTACGGTTCAGAGTGGAAATGGTTGAAAATTCTGTACCGAGGTAGTAAAAAAATGGTATATCAAGAAAACTAAAATAAAAATAAAATTTTTGGATCGAGCAGGTTATAAAATACTCTCGTTCCCTATGGATTATTGTATTTTGAATGCTCACATAAAAAATAAAAGGCCCAAGAGCCAACCATACGCCTTCTTGGGTATATTTCAGCCACTTATTCTCTTTTAGCCCATCGACTTTGTGGGCCGGGCACTCTGTTCTGCTTGGTACATGCATTTTTCATAAAAAAAAACGTGTACAGGGCTCTCCTTGGTTGCTCTTTACGGAACACCGGTAGGGGTCGTGGTCTCGTGGTACAGTGAACGAACCTCAAAGCAGAGACGTGTTTTCCCTCGTGAGACACAACACGACATCGCAGACGACACAGACAGAGCGACAACCGCGACAAACTGCTGTGAACTCGTGGTAATCACCCGACCGGCTTGGCGACAAGCCGGAGCGGCACCCGGCGCCTGGTGACCAGCCCGGGCGCGTCGTCCATGTCGAGGTCCCCGGGCTTCGCTCCGTTCGGCAGCTCCCAGTCGAACATGCGCACCAGGTTGGCGAGCGCGAGCTCGACGGTGGCGAGCGCGAACTGCATCCCGGGGCAGACCCGCCGGCCCGCGCCGAACGGGATGAACTGGAAGTGCGCGCCCCTAAAGTCCACCTCCTCGCTTCCCTCCATCATGAACCGCTCCGGCGCGAACTCGTCGGCGGCGCTGCCCCACGACGCCGGGTGGCGGTTCACGGCCCAGGCGTTGACGAACACGCGGGTGCCCTTCGCGACGTGGAATCCCAGCACGGTCGTGTGGCGCGCGCACTCGCGTGGGACCAGCAGCGGCGCCGGCGGGTGCAGGCGGAGGGTCTCCTTCACCACCGCGCGCAGGTACGGCGTCCTCGTCGGGCCCAGCGCGTCGGCGCCCACCAAGCCACCGGTGATGCCACCGGCGGCCGCCACGGAGCGGACCTCGCGCTGCAGCCGTTCCATGGCCGCTTGGTTCCTGACCAGCTCCGCCATCGCCCACTCTAGCGCGACGTAGGACGTATCGGTCCCCGCCGCGAACATGTCAGCCAGGAGCGCCTTCATCGTGTCTCTACTGAGCTCGAACCCGTCGGCTTGCGGCTGGTCCTGCTGCAGCTGGAGCAGCACGTCCACGAAGTCCTCCGTGCCGTCGTTGCTGTCCCGGCGCGGGTGGGTCTCGTGCTCCCTGGCCAGCTCCTCGAGCAGGCCGTCCCAGCGCTCCATGTTCCGCCTCGCCCTCGCGCCGGCGCCCGACAGCGCGTCGTCGACCCAGGCCAGCGACGGGAAGAAGTCGCCGACGCTGAAGCCGCCCAGCAGCACCGAGTTCTCTTCGATCAGCTCCGAGAAGAGCTGGTTCCTCTTCCCTCCGTCCTGCCGGGGCACGCGCCCGGACACCGCCCGGCAGATCACCTCGTTCGCCAAGCCGTAAATGGCCTTGCTCACGTCGACGACCACTTCGCCAGCGGACGCGCGGTCCCCGATGGCGCGCACCAGCGCCGCGACCTCTTGCTCCCGCATGGGGTTGTGGCTGTGGGACCTGGCGCCGCTCAGGACGTGCGTGGCGCAAAGCCGGCGGATCTGGCGCCAGCGCTCGCCGTGGGGCGCGAAGACGAGGTCCTGGTACCCGTACGTGAGGATCTCCGCCGTGCGGAAGTACGGGCGTGTGGCGAACGCGTGGTCGTGCTCCCGCATGAGCGCCGCGGCGGCGGCCGGGGAGGAGGCCACCACCGCTTCCACCTGGCCGAGGCGTATCCGCATGAGATCTGGCGCGCCGGTCGCGGCGGCGAGCGCGTACAGAGAGCGGTGAGGGAGCGCGCCCACCTGGTGCAGGTTGCCGATGATCGGCAAGCCCCGTGGCTGGGGAGGCAGCCGCCGAGCGTCCTTCCCTTTGCCGCGGGACTTGCTAAGGTAGAGCAAGCCGACGAGGAGAAAAGGAAGCAGGAGCAGCGGGGACGAAAGCTCCATGGTTGCCGTCAATGCTGGGGATAATTGGTCATGCGCCGTCCTGTCGTCCCTCTTACGCCATTAATTTACTGCACATCATTTTTATATCACTACTTTCATTCTTCTTCTTTCTTTCACGTCACTATCTCATTTGTCATTATTTTTGAATTACTTTTTATGGTGAAATGATAAAAATATGACCCTTTTACCCCTACCCCTGCCTTGTTCATAACATTTACACTTAAAAATTTGAATAAAATTGTTACAAACCATATTTTCTCAAAAAAAATTCAGATTAATTCATAAATAATCCATTAACACCTAAAAAATACAACAAAATTGGTACAAACCATATTATCTCACAAAAAAATCAGATTAAATCATAAATAATCCATTTACATCTCAAAAATTCCAATAAAATTGGAACAAACTATATTTTCTCAAATAAAAATCAGATAAATTCACTAAAATTATAACTTAAAATTAAGGCAATCACAACAACATTATAACACATTTATTAGGCATACAACATTGTTCGTACAACATTCAACTGAGAATAATAATAATTTCATACAATCAATCAAATAAAGTCATGAAACACATAGACTGGTCATATTGCAAAGCAAAATGACCATACCTCACCACCTCACACATACAGGTAAGGATATAAATAAGTTTGTTTACACACAATAAAACATGTTATCGGAAGCACAGCCAGATACTTATATGTTGTTTGCATTGTCATCTACTTGCAACATTTTCAAACTGCGCCTAGCTGAACTAGTAGAGGTGGAGCCAACCTCATGTACACGACCATCCTGCACCAAATTACATAGCCTTCGCGTGATGGACCCAAGCGAAATTGTATTAGTAGGTACTGTCTTAGGCCTTTGCGCCTTCCTCTTAGTTTGAGGCGCCCTTTTCCTACATGAAGTGGTTAACACATTATTGTAATGTTTACAATGCAATATGACAATTGTAATTGCAAAACAGAAGGAAGTTAACTTGCCTCTTTGCAGGTTCTTTTAAGGGGCAGTTTCCATCCTTTCAATGTCCAAATTCACCACATTCCATGCAATTTTTCCTCTTCTTTGCACCTGGCTCATGGCTAGCTTTGAACCTATTCTTCCTTTTTCTTCCGACAGATCTTTTAAACGATGGTGGTAGCATTTTAAAACTGATGTCAACCTTAGGCCATTGTGACTTGTCTGGCATAGGGGGAATGATTCCATTGTAGGCAGCCCTGAATCTCTCAACTGTATAGTACTCATGGACATAACATTCCATATTAACATCCGGTATCATGCTTAAGAAAGCTAAGGCATGAAGACATGGTTTACCGGTCATCGCCCACTCGTCACAACTGCATGTTTTAGTGCTCAAATCTACTACATGCCTCCATGGTGTCATGTCATAGTAGGTTACAAACACTTCTGCATAATGTGGCCCTTTGTGAACCCTCATGTGCCCCAACCCTCTAGTTTTGGCTTTTAACTTTTAATTACTGTCGGAAGAATGATTCCCGATAGCTTGGCCCCAATCCTCCGCCTTTTATTCCACAAGTCCATTATCATCTGTCTGAGCTTATCAAGCAAGTCAACAGGAGGCAAGGCTTTTATCTTTTTTATCCACTTGTTGAAGCTCTCAGCAAGGTTCTTGTTGACATAATCACACTTAATGTCATTAGAAAACATCGATCGACTCCATTTCAGATTGTGATGGCCTTTCATATACTCAACCACATTGGGGTTTGCAGCAATAACCTTGTTGTAATGGTAATCAAATCTGTCAGACCTATAAGCTCTTGCTGCTGGCCACATGTTCTTACCATATATTTCATCACGATACTTCTTTTTGAAATTTGCCCACAAATGTCTCATGCATTCCCTATGCTCAACCTCAGGGAATACCTCTTTCACTGCAGCAGCTAAACCCTTACAAGCATCTGTAGACATTGCTAGAGCTGGTGGATGGCCAATAGCAATCTCAAGCTGCCTCATGAACCAAACCCAATCGTCGTAAGATTCTGAATCAAAGAATGCCCATGCAACAAGATACATCCAATTGTTACCATCCAAAGCTATAGCAGAGGCTAGGTGACCTTTGTATTTACCATTCAATGCCGTTGAGTCAATACCAAAATAAGGCCTACAACCTGTGTGAAATCCATCAATGCATGGCTTCATGCAAAGAAAAAGCTTGTAAAAAAGATAAAATCTTGCACTGTCTTGGTGGCAATCTCAAGAATTGAACCTGGGGACCGTTGAATCAGCTTAGCCCTAAAGTTAAACAAGGTTTGAAAACTATCTTCCCATGCCCCATAGATTGTATCCATTGCTTTCTGTTTACCAAGCCACACTGTATTGTAATTCACATCCACATTATATTTTTCGAGCAATCTGTATTGCAGTTCAGAAGGACCTAGGTTCATCATTGGCATAATCATCAACTAGATTTTCTGAATCCATTTCAACTCCCATGTTCATTCGTGTTGCCACTTCCTCGACCCTCAATTCTAAAGACATAAACACCTCATCATCATCCATGAATATGTCCTCATCATCCATCAAACCAGGATTCACATTATCCTTTTCCTCCACACTTTCATCATCAGATTCTGCTGCACTCTCTGTCTTCCTTGTCATATTAGGATTCCTCCTCACTGGTAATTTTTCCAACTTGTCCAAACTAATATCACACTTGTATGTAGGCTTAATTGCAATCTTAGCAACTAAGGATACAACTTTAGTAGACATAAATTTCTAAAATACTGATTGCAAATCCAGATCAGTTACAACACAATGCAGGCCTCGTTGCTCCACATCCCAATACCAAACTTTAAGCTCTTGACATGAACCCCATTTAGTATTTTTTGCTACATCAGCCTCAAGGTCCCGCATGAGGTACCGCTCAGAACACACTTGTAGAACATGTTCCGTACCATTCAATTCGAATCGACTGTCATCATCCATAACTGCCGTGTAACTAGAGATTTTAAATTTGATTGTAAAATTTTATGTAAGTCCTCCCTACAGTACAATGAAAAATGATGTCAATAAGAATAATTCGTTTAAGCAGTGTAAGCATGAACAACATCGAGTTGACACGATGCAAGAGCGATAAAATCCACTAACCCTGCAATTGTGGAGTTGCTGCCAGCTTCACCAGCGCAGACAAAGATGCTGCCGCATTCATCCATGACGCCACGAACCCACTGAAGTAAAATAATAGCATCTATTGCTAGAGAAAACAATAGACAATAAAATAATAACGTCAAACTTGTCCAAATGCTCCAATATTAACAACAAACCCAAGGGCCAGGCTCCTCGGGTTCGTGGCGCGAGCCGAAATTGGGACGACACCGGCCGGCCGGCGGGGCGCTGCCTCTTTTTTTGTGGAATAGTCCTCCGTAGATAGAGGGCCGGAGGCGATGCAGCGTGTGCGTCGCTGTTGATTTTGGAAGAACAAGTCAAGAAATGATTCACAAACAAGCAGCTGTTAAGACACGAGCTCCAGATCGAGCACATATCGGCGCCTCGCCTTCACCTCCTTGTACCGCCGCCGCCCGAGCCCCTTCGATCCGCCCCGCCAGAGCTCCCTCGATCCGCCGCCGCCCGAGCCCCCTCGATCCGCCGCCGCCCGAGCTCCCTCGCACTGCCGCCGCCCGAGCCCCCTCGAGCTCACGCCGCCGCCCGAGCCCCCTCGCACTGCCGCCGCCCGAGCTCCCTCGCACTGCCGCCGCCCGAGCCCCCTCGAGCTCACGCCGCCGCCCGAGCCCCCTCGATCCGCCGCCGCCGCCGCCGCCGCAGCCCCCTCGATCGGCCGCCGCCCGCGTCCTCGAGTTCACGCCGTCGCCCGCGCTGCCTCGAGCCACCGCCGCCCGCGCCGCCTCGGGCTGCCGCCTCCGCCTAGCGTTTGAGGAACGGGAGTGGAATGGTACGTTGTGAGCAAGGCAGGGGCAAAAGGGTCATATTTTTATTATTTGACTGTAAAAAGTAATTCAAAAATGCTGAAAAATAAGATGGTAGCGTAAAAGAGAGAAAAAGAATAAAAGTAGCGACGTAAGAGGAATGCGTCGTAAAGTAATGACGTAAGAGGGATGCCAGCGTTATGGATGACACAGGACCGATTATCCCTCAATGATGTGGTTGACTTTTGATGAAACGCTTCACTGAGTATGCACTGGAATTAGGACACATCACAACTGTGCTACTTAAGGTAATAACAGTGTCAAACTTCGAGCCTGAGCCTGTCAAATAAAGAAAGTGCAAAAATAAATGTGTTGTGTCAAAAGAGATTGCACGGAGACTTTACTGCATGAATTAGTTTAACATCGCTGTCGTTTCTCACTGATATATTCGGTATCAATCATGCTCGTGTCTAATTTATGCTAAGTAGATGACATTGGCTCGCTGTGACGGCAGCCATGACATGGCTTCAGTTTTCCATAGATTTTTGGTTCATAATCGGTTTATCCACGTGCATCATCTGATGCATGCACGTCAGCATCAGTCGAACTCCCCACTTGCAGATTTGAGATGATTTCATATATGTTCAATCAACTGCATATTCTCAATCTATGCTAGATCGATTCTTCTGTATTATGAATGAGTTGTTTTTCTTTCAGAAAGAGTACAATAGTGCGAGAGAGTGACCTATATGGTTCGCCGTGATATACATATTACCTGAAACTCGTGATTCTCGACTGATTATACCCAGAAGTATAACTAAAATATCCTCAAAATTCTGTACCACCAGTACCTTTGTATCCTACAGTCAATCTATGATGTGTATCCAATAAACGAACAGAGTGTCATTGTTCCCTTCCAATGCAGCCTTGAATCAGTTGCAAACTTCAGACAGGTGCCATGTCTAGCGAAATGATTCTGTCGCCCTGGGCGACCTAAGTGGAATGCCATCAGCAGCAGACCTAAGAGGAACAACTTCAATGCTATAGCCATCCTCATCTGCATGTTTTGGAAGTCGGATGGGTAGATTTGGCTGGACACCTGTGATGTAAACCAGTAAGAATTCATAAACAGGAGGCATTACATTTCAAAGGGGCGTAAATTTAGACATACTGTCTGCCATATCCTTTGTCTTGTGAAGAAGGAAAGTCCCAGAAAGGATGGTAACAAAGCCACACATCTCAGTCACAATTTGTGTCGGGTTTTGGCGATCCCAATCCTTCAGTGAAAATGAGAGCTGACATTAGTAAGCTAAGAAAGCAACATGATAAGGAATTCACTAATGCCACTACCATTTTGCCAAACCACATTAACTACTACCTCTGTTCTTAATTGTTGACACTTATTATTTTTCTGCAATGTCATGATTACAATTCAATTCTTCCAGTATTAAGTTCTCAGCTATTCACTCTAACATACAGACCAACAGTTGCCCTTCCTGGTCACAATATGACAAGTATCTAGAATGATCATTCTAGTACCTTTTCTTTTCTTTTTTTTTTTAAAGAAAACTGGAGGGTAAGCCCCTACAGTAATTCACTGAATATAATAAATGAGGAAGTTCTGTATAAAGTGTATCATTAACGTTAGATTGTCCAGGATTGATCTTAATACTTTCATAAATTTCGATAAACATGTAGACCACAAACCTCATTTCAGCAGTAGAATTTGTACATCAATCAGCACGACAAAACCAGGTTAACAGCAGCACTTAATGCCGCAAAGCAACAAAATGGGCAAAGTTATTTTAGTTAAGACTATAAGGCAAGACCACAATTTCAATGATTCATGTTGCAAAAAAATCACAAAGTTATATGAAAAGTATTACTGTATAATAGTACATTCAATTTAATTTGTCTTAAACAGGTACAACTATATAACCAGTGTTATGTAAAATTATTGCTATTTTTATAATAGCTAACTGGTTCAAATTAAGAACTGTCATATGATGAGCTTCTTGAAAAACGATTTGTTATGCCAAACCCTCTGTTTAAGATGTTAGTCAAAGCAAAGTTTGCTGTTGAATAGTGCAAAAAAAAAGCTTGGAAGTTATTACCTTGAACATTATCACGCTAGCCAAAATGGTCAGGGATGTAAACATCGTATAATATATAGGTGAAACAACTGCAGTGTTAAATGTGTCAAGGGCCTGCAAAAATCAATTTTCCATGATGAAAGTAATGTAGAGCAGAAGGAAAAAGCAGATATGGCAAACATTTCTTATCTCATTTTATCATTGGGAAAAAATTTCTCTTGACATAACCGTGAATACTAGCATTGATCATACCTTGTTCAGATAGTTCATCTGTGTCACTATGCATGAGGCTACAACAAGTAAGAACACCCAAGTTTGTACATAAACAAGCTGATTTATCCCTGAAAATGTCAGCTTTAAAGCTATTCCAAGAGCCTTCACACTCATGACCTGCCAAACCAAACATATTGCACAATGAAATCCTATCCATATAAGAAGTGTTACGTGAATATACATAAAAGTAATTGTAGTTGATTAGTAAAATTCATACCGATAAAGATCCCACTAGAGAGCAGATACCAATATACACCATTATGTGTGTTTGTCCATACTGTGGGACAAAACGGAATATGAGCACAAATGCTGCTGCGAGCACAATGGCTGCATAAAGTAGGAATGCTGCAAGGTAATAGTTTAAACCTCAGAATCCATAGTAACCCCCGTCAAGACACATGGAGCACTAATGAAAAACAGTTATGAAATAGCTATGCACAAACAAAAATGAATACCTGGTTCAGTAGCAAGGTCCCACACTTCTGTCACGGACTCAATTTGCCGCTCTGGAGGGGCATGAAGGACAATAGTTGTCGAACCCACAACACAAAGAATACATCCAAGTATACCAAAGATGTGAAGCTTCTCCCGCAGCATAATATGTGCAAGAACAGCACTGTGCAAGACATGCCAAAACTATCAGATTTACTGAAATACAGGCAGAATAAGATCTTGATTTTTATTGTACCAACAAGAGTTAATATTTAATACTACCTAATAATTATGCTAAGTGCACCGAGTGGAGTCACCAAGATAGCAGGAGCAAATGCGTAAGCAGCAAAATTAGCGATTTCGCCAACAATCACTGCAAGGTATCATGGTACATAATTAGTGTCAAGGGAAACCGACACGGAAGTGAGTCAATGAATGTCAAAATTATATCGGTTTTAGGAAGAGGAAAGACCTACTCGTTATCATTCCAGCCCACCACAGTGGCTCGAGCAAGTACGAGTAGCCGCCAACACCTGTTACAAATAAGCAACGTAAGCATAATTAATGAGGGAAAAAAATGAAAGACTGCACCCATCTGGTATCAGAGAAAAAAAATTCCAGGTGTGGCATTTGCATGATTCGCTAACAGTTGATCACAGGTTAGTAGTACACAGCTACCCAGCAATGAAGACCCACATAAGCGACACGAGGTGATGCAAAGGGTGTTACAAATCTTTCACAATCGTAACGTTTCCACAAGTAAGCATACATTTTTTTTTAGTCCCCGTCTACACTCAGAATGTTTGAAAACTTTGTTCGCACAATTCAATATGCGTACAGCACTTTTCAAATTTGGCAATCAAATATGGGAGGAGATAGAACTAACGAACTGCAAGGCACAGTACTGATGGTGAAGCACTACATCATCAGCAATCAACAGTGCCACTAGTGACCATCCGGGATAGGCACCAAGTAAACTAGTCGTGGGAAAAGTTTCGTCTCACTAGGTCACCAAGCATGCTAAGTAATTCATACGACATAACCTGTCTCCACTATCCCCAAAAGCTATATCTCCCACTCCAGTAGATAAACCCACCGACAGCACAGCCGAGATCCAACCTCGCGCGCGGATCAGATCTACTAGTAAGCTGCACGCCCAGTACGCAAGCAGCGAGGCAGCGGCACCACGAAGCACCCCCGTAGTAGCTCGCCTGACCAATCAGCGGCGCGTGACGGGACGACGAGGTGGGGGGGGGGGGGGGGGGGGCGGGGGAGTAAAGCAGAGCATCGGAGCACAGCAGCGAGCACACACACACACGCACCTGCTCGGACCCCAGAGGCGCCGGCCTTCTTAAGCCCCTTCTTCTTGACGATGAAGCTGGCGCCGATGAAGAGGCTGGAGGAGAGCGCGAGCAGCAGGCCCTTGACGTTGTCGGCCGACATCCCCTCCACCCACCTCCCCAGCCGCGGTCCACCCATAACCATGATGGCGCCGCCCCTAAGCCGCTTTCCTCCTCTTCCACGTCCCCCGCAGACGATCGCCGCGCGTGCGAGATCTGGGGACGGAGGCGCCGAGGCGCGGCGGGGCCGCTCGGTGTAGTGGAGGCGCCCTCGCTCCCCTGCTGGTGGTTCTGCTTTCCGCGCTTGCGGCTCTGAGACTGATGTAAGCGAGGCTTTGTTTGGTACCGGGCGGGAGAAGCTGAGCTAAGCTACCGTATGGTGCGGGTGGGGAAGACCCGGCGCCGCGAGGGGGAAGGGAACGCGAGGGGGCGACGACGCCGGCGTCGTCGACAAGGAAGCGAAGTGGACAGGCGGGGGAGGGTGTTTTCGGCACGACGACCGCGGCCGGCTCGGCTCAGGGCCGTGCCGCGTTTCGTGTCCGTGCAGTGGTGCGCTTCTCTTTTCTTTCCTATCGTAGCAAAAGAAAAGTGGACGCTTTATCTTTGGGATAAGGAAAATCGTATTTCCATCTTTTTGCATCAAAATGCATACATCCATCAAGTATACTAGTATTACAGAATTCACACCAAAAACACACTAGAAGAAAAAGGTAAATTAAATCACACCCGCCATCTAAACAAAAATTATACTATGCGTTAAATGGTTGGAATAAGCATCAGATAATGTAAGATACAGCCAGAACATCTGCATTTCTGCCATATTTACTATTTTTCTAATATAATCAACAGCAGTCAGCAGCGCATAGATACAACTTTTACAATACACAAATCGAATTCTACATAAATAGCGAGCTAATCTGCAAAATAACTAACCTAGCTAATATGTACACAAGCTGAAATTGGCTACAAAATTGCCTTCCCTCCTTCGAGGGGGGACTAGAATGAGAAATCTAGGCTCCTGGCACTCTAGCAGCTCTCTGTCTCTTGAATAGTTCTAGCGACTGACTGATGACGAGAACCACCATCAGGATTCTTGTTCGGAATCATCTCAATGAATTTCTGTATGTTGCTTTCAATACAACCATGCAAGAATTAAGAATAGTAACCGTCTTGCTTCTCTGCAGAACGGTTGAATTCATCATTTCCTGGTGTAGGACAGTATTTCAGATAGCAAACTTAGACAGATTCCGCACTTCTCAAGCCTCGCCACTCGCAGCTGGAATCCTAACATTTTCGTAACCTCTCAAGGTCTCATGAGTAAAAGATTCCAATGCTTCAAATATCGGAGCCAGACCTGCCTTCAAATCAGTAGCGCTAGCCTCTCGGATTTGTTTCACTGTTGCTTCATGTCTTGCTTTTTGCTCATCCAATCGCTTATGCAATGTATCCAAAGCAACCATGCGGCTATCAACAGCCCTGCCATTGTCGGTAACTGGCAGCACTGGCTTATCAGCTTCCAGATGTCCCTCCAAGCCGTGTTCCTTTTGGAGGGATTTGAGCCTCTTTGCAAAATCTCTAGACAGGTACTCAGCTTTTAACTTTTCCTGCTGCTCTTCATCCTGCCGCTCCCAAAATACATGCACATTAACAGCAAAAGCCTCCATTGTATCCATCACAGTGCCTTCTGGTACCCTTTTCATGGCTTGACACCAATCATTAGCTGTGATGAACACAGCAGGAGCTCCAAGCCTACCAGGAGAGAATGGCGCGACGCCATCTGCAGTCTCCTCTTTTTCCTGAGGAAGCCATTTGACTAACCAGCCATTGAGGGTTTCAATATAATCCTTCTGGGATAGGATCCAGTTCCTGAAACAGGAACACCAATTCAAAAGTTCCATCTCTAGTTCCAATGTAACCTTGGAAGAGCTTCTTTCAGGGCCATTCTTAGGGATGAGAATATGAGATTTAGTTTCGAGTATGGTATGGAATTGCTTCTGATGGCACTCAAGAATAAATTTCCACATTCTCATAAGCCTGCACAGAATAACACTCATTTATTCAGTGTCCTATCAGACATTAATTTTGCAATAAAGAACTATCACAACTAAAAATTCTTGATGAGAAAGAAAATGAAAGATATATTCGCAAGATAATAGCTACATGAAGTGCTGCAGATGAGAGTGAACTTTTTCCTTCTCACAAAGGAAACATTATGCAGGAATGGACTCCCTAAACTCAACACTAACAAATACTTAGTAGTGCGGTAGAAATTGTTTTTTGAAGTTCAGGAAATGGTGAAAAGCCACTGTAAATACTGATACTAAAATGTTGTAACAATCGAAATAAAAAACCATCATGCTGCAGAAGTACTGCAGCAGTATGTCACATAATTTGCATGAAGTATTGCTGTGGCCATAGACAAATAGTGATTGTAACATAGGTTCTTTGGGCCGCTAAAAATGCTTTCTTAGTGCTTCTTATCCAAAGAGTTGCATCCTTTACTTTGCATGTTCCTTTTGTGTGGATGCACAATTTAACTGAGTGGCTGCATGATTTTTAAAGCAGAATCCCAAAGTTGTCCAATTGTACTAGAATCAGTAATTTTATAAAATATACAAAATCTGTTATACAAACTAACTGATTTTCCATCATGAAGTCCACTTGTACTTCATAAAGCAAATAAAAAATCGATTGAATAGTTTAAAAGGGTAACACACGTAAACATCAAAATGGCTTCAATACAGAGAGATAGTTTGAACCGTTAGTGATGCACGCAAGTGGATAACAATAGAGCAGTAGGAAAACTTTTCATACCCCTGGATTAGTGTAACAAGGTGTGGGCACAACTCATCATCTCGTAATATGTGAATCCTCCTAGAAATAACTTTAGCTGATCTAATGGCAATATTGATTCTGGTGAGCAGTGTCCGAATTGAAGACCTTGTGGCATCAATCTTATATGGTTCTGCACCAGTAGCATCCAGCTCCTTTAAGCGCTTCCATTCTCTGTCGTATGTAATCCTTAACCTTTCTTCCTCCTAAGATATTTAAGAAAGTGTTATTAATATGCTAGCAAAAAAGAAAGTTTGAAGTGTCCTTAGTTTTATTTTCATATCTGATTTGACATGACATTTGATCATATTTATTTTACCAACTGCAACAAAAACTAAGCTACACACATCAAAAGTGGAAATAACATACCATAATTTCTTTATGAAGTCTTTTCTCCCACACGTACAACCTGTCCATTGTTGCAGAAAGCGTATTAAGCTCAATATCGTCAGCAAAATCAAATCTTTTGCTGGGGTTCTGATTTCTTTTGGACGAATTTATTAGCGATCGGTCGAAGTTCTTCACTGGTGGCTCAGACATGGAAGAAAACAACAAGGCAAAGGTCCCGATCAGCCTTGAAAATACCACTGCATCATGAGCAAGGATTATGTTATTTAACTGAGTTAGAACTATTTATGGAAGGCAGAAGGTGGGAGAAGAATTGCTGCCCATGGACGATAAAAGTAATCAGATGTATATCATCCCACAAAAGTGAAATATGAATTGTAACAAATTGACTTGTGCTTTACATTGGAGTTGAATGGTGTGAGGATTCAGTGATCATGCAGTCTTATGGCAACTGAACAAGCATGCGATATAATAATAATCTGAAAGCCGAACCATACTTACATCTTAAGATTCTCTTCCGTGATCTATACCGCATCCTCCCCACCTCAAGGATCCTAGCAACATCCTCTCCGCAGGAAGCCACTGTGTTGAACTGCTCCTTTATCTCCTCAACAACCTCAGCAACATCTCTTGTGCCAATGTTCCCCGGTAGCTGAACATCCTCACGAACTACCATGGACAAGCGCTCCTCCGATCTCACCTTCTTTGTGTTCCCTTGTTCATCGCCTACTGGCACTGGCATTGGCCCAGGCCCTTCAGTTTTAACATTGGCATGGTTGTCACAGTCACAACTGCACACACTCTCCTCCCCTGAATCAACAACAGAGGCGCTACCCACACTCTCAATCTCACAGTCCTTGCGCTCTATGGATTCCTTCACCTTGGCAGCAACGTCCACATTACCATCGATTCGGTCTAACACGGTGCTCTCCACGGCCTTCCTCGCCTTCGCCGACTCCCTCATCGACTCCAGCTCTGTTTCCTCTTCCAGCTCAGGGATGCCTTCTCTTGCGCGCACCTCGCTTGAGTTGGGGCTACTCGTGAACGACCCATTGGAATCGTAGTACCCTTTTCCTTCGTACTGCGGAAGGTCCTGCTCGTAGCCATCGAACGGATTAAAGAAGTCCCACGGCGAAGTCTCCGGCATTGGCGGCGGCGGCGGCGCCGCTGGAGCCGCCGGTTCACGGGCACGATCCACCTCCACCGTGCGGTCCCCCTCCGGCGGCACCGGAACGCCGTACATCGGGTTGCTGTACCCGTAGCTGTAGCCCATGTAGGATACACTGGTGTCGAAGTTGCCGTAGCCGTAAGGTTCTTGGTACACGGTGTTCGCCGGAGTAGAACCGGCCTTCATGTAGTAGTATCTCGGAAATGTAGTGCCACTTTGGAATGTGGCGTTCGGGAACGAAGAAGGATCGGGGTTGTAGGAAGCGTACTCCCACGGCATCTCCGGCATGGCCGGTAACTGCTGAAGGTACGGCGGCTGATAGAGTTGGTGTTCTTGGGGCCGGCCGTGATCCGGTGGGGGCACGCCTGGAGTCGAACGAACGACAGGCGGCGTTGGCTGCGGGATCTCGCCATGCCCGCCTCCGGGGCCAGCGCAGGCGTCGTCGGGATCGGTGTCGTCGTCCGAAGCACCGTCATCGTCGTCGCGGAAGTGGATGAGGGAGTGTCCGGAGTCCGTGTGCGCCGGGGTGGTGGAGGCGGAGGAGGCATTGGGCTTCTTCGGCTCGTCGTCGTCGGGGTCGGACGGCGGCAGCGTGAGCACGGGCGACCCCGGCGGCGTGACGGCGTGGTGGTGGCTCGCGAATCGCGCCAGCGCGTCGGCGACGCGCGGGAGCGCGCGGAAGTAGGCGGCGTGCGCGGCCGCGAGCTGCGCGCGCCTCTCGGTCGCCGCGCGCAGCAGGTCCCTGCGCTCCCGGCAGAGCGCGGCCGCCGGGGACACGTCCGCCGTGTCCAGCCGCGAGCTCCGGCACCCCATCCCCGCCTCGCAGTGCTTCGCGCTAGCTGCTACACCTCCTCGACGCCGGCGGTGACCGCATTGCCCTCGCCGCCGCTGATGTGACGTCGCGGTGCGAAGCCTTGGCGCAAAAATCGCGGAGGTGTGGAAAGAAAGAAAAAAAAACGGTGGGCAGGCGCAGGCGTGAGCAGAGCAGAATCTCTCGGTGCAAGGTCGTGGCGTGGCCGCCGCGGTAAGGTGAAAACTGAAATGGTTTGGCGAGCGCGGCGAGCGAGGCCGAGGTGCGGAGAGCGGCGTGTGCGCGCGCGCGCGGGAGCGTGACACGGGCACGTGGAAGCCCCTGCGGGAGAGAGGTAGTAGTACGTTTATTGTTGAGCTGGGCAGAGGCAGTCAGGCTCCCTCGGGGATGAAAGAGCAGCCACTGCGACGCGACGTGACGCAGTACTAGTATACTACTACTGTATTATCGTACTGGGAGGGAGCAGTACTGCTGCTGCTGCCCGGCTCAGGACTCACTCGTCCATTTCAGTGCAGCACGAGCACTGGCTCGGGCATCAGAACGCTGCAGAGCAGCAGAAAGCTGTGTGTTTCTGGGATGCTGCCGACGGCCCCACGCCATGGAGGATTTCCATGGACTTGATCAGCTGCATGTCCCCCGTGTCAGGCCTATTGAAATACTGTAAGCGTGTGTTTGGTTTGGAGACAAGGTGGGACAAGACGGAACCATCCCACTTGGACCGTCCCATTTTCTGTTTGGTTAGAGGGATGGGACGGTCCCTGTTTTTTGTTTGATTCATGGGATAACATGGGATGGGATGGTCCCGTCTCATGTTTGATTGCAGGGATAGGATTGAAACATGGAGATATGGTCACCTGCTCATTTAGGTGGTGCACTTACCACTCTTTTTTTTTTAATATCAGTATTCTCAACATACTCTCAAGGCAACATATTCTCAACATCACATTAATTCAAGAAATATATAACGAGCCTTTACAAGGCAACATATTCTTAACGTCACATTAATTCACCACAAAACAGTCATGTGGATACATTCAACTAGGATACATTCAACATGTTCTAATTAGACAAACATCACAACCCTAAACCAGAGATACAAAATAACTTCTTATGGCTGCCAACATTGAACTAGGATACTTCATAGGTGACAGACCATATATACAAAATAACATGAAAGTTTCATGGATGCCATTCAACTAGGATTCATGACAGTACTAAACTATAGATACAAAATACGACCAACATCTTACGAGCTGCTAAATTTCATTAGGAAACCTCTCACACATCCACTTCGTAAGGAAGCTCAGCTGAAGACTTATCGGAGCATTGTAGAAAGCTCTACCAATGTGAGGATTTTCAACCAAATGAACATAGTAATACCCCTTGTGTGTCTCGGTAAAACCTGGCAGGTCCATCACCTTTGAAACCAGATCCGGTGGCAGATCCATGTTACCCGCAGCAACCTTCTCCAAAGCTGATGCAATCCTCTCACCAGTCTTGGAGAAAGCTTCAACCAGCCCCTCTTTCTCATCATTTTCAGCAAGCCTTGATCTTTTATTCGCTCTAGTGGTTGTTGATGAAGTAACACCATTATCCTCAGCAGCATTGGGAACCTCAATTCCCTCCATCTCTTCTTCATGTTCAACATCTTCAGAACCTAGAGTTGAACTTGAGTCTTTTGCATAACTTCCGGTAGCCATGGTGTTTCCAAATATTGTAGCCATCTCAGCATAGTTCTCAAGTGGTTTGTTCAAGTAATCAGCATCATTTTTATGGACCTATCATTGAATAGTAGGCACAACTATTAGCTAAATAGCAGAAAATTTATAAAGAACAGATACAGCTATGGAACACATACCGCAACATAGTCATTGTAGGCATCAGCATCAAGAGTTATCATGCACCGGTCTTCATCCCAACCAGCAGAACTGAGTGACCTAAGCTTCATCAGCTTTGAATACATCCTTTGCCACTTCTTCAAGTGGTTCTTAATCTGATCACCCGTGCGATTGGTATTGAACTTCTCATTCACTTCCCTAGCACAAGCATTGACATGCAACTTTTTGAAACCAGCTGAAGTCCTAGTGCCATTGGCCACTATATTGGCCAAGTAAGAGAGCATAAAAGATGACATTGGTGGTGTCCACGAAGCAGCACCTTCTCCTTTACTCTCTGAATCCATTTCCTGCCATACAAAACAGTATCCATGTACAAATATGCTTACAAGGTCAGCAAGGTATTATAAAACAAATTCAACAAACCATTACAAAACAAATTCAACAAGCCATTACAAATACAGTTCAACAAACAAGTCCAGTGCAACATACAAATATTTTACAAATACAGTTCAACATACAAGTCCAGTTCAACATACAAATGTGCTTACAAATACAGTTCAACAAACAAGTAGAAGCATAGAAAAATAGTGGTACAACATAGAAATGTAAATTACAGCAATAAATTAGTTTTGTTGATGGTTTTGATAGTCTGCCCACATTTGATCAGCAATTGCCTGCCTGAAATTAACCATATAAGCATGTTCAGTTGCTTGACCAGAAGTAGATGTAGCATGGCTTTGAGTCGGGTAATCAGCTTCTTGTATTATGAGCTCATCACTTCCATCTTCTATGACCCAATTATGAATAATGCAGCAAGCAACAACAATGTCTACTTGAGTCTTAAAAGGGAAAAATGGAGTGGCATCATCAAGAATTTTGAATCTCCTCTTGAGTGATCCAAAAGCACGTTCTACTGTGATACGGAGAGAGGAATGCCTAAGATTGAACAACTCCTTCTCATTTTGCACCGCATTATTCCCCCATTCATTCAAGTGGTACCGAACACCACGAAAAGGAGGCAAAAATCCTGGTTTTGCTCCATACCCAGCATCAACTAGGTAGAATTTTCCTAAGATAGCAAGTGAAAGGAGGTCACACGGCTGTATATCAGCACTTCCCAAGCAATTTTTTAATTGTTAAAATAAACTATTACCTTGTGCTACACGCAGGCCATTTTCACGCTCTAATGCATCTCTTAAAACTAGAGCATCATGTGCTGCCCCCTCCAACCAGCCAATACATAAGTGAAACGAAGATCAAAATCAACGGCCGCCATGACATTTTGACTGCAGTAGGATTTCCTACCACGAAAGGCATGTTCCATTTTCTTAGGAACAGATGCTCTCACATGAGTTCCATCGATTGCTCCAACACAATCCTATTTAATATCAAGAAAACTCACAAAGATTATGAACTAAACATACACCTGGGAACTAAAAAATGGGATAGTGTTGAATTTCAGACCTTGAAATAAGGGTCCCATCTTGGGTTGCCCTCTATTTTGGATGGAGTTTCCAATGAAGGGGGCCTAATTAGTTCATTTCGTAGCTCACCAACAGCATGTAGCACTTTGTTGAAGTATCGGCTAACGGTTTCTCCGGATCTGTCATAATTTGTGCCCACTAATCTATTTCTAAGGTTGTGTCCCACTGTATTCAGAAACATGGCAACTTGCTGCTCAACACACATATGAATTGTATCTTCGAGCAACCCACGATCCCTAAATACATTACAAAACCGAAAAAACCTTGCCCTATTAAGTCTAAGCATGTTAATACAGGTTGTGTCATTCTTCCAAATTCTAGTGTTAAGGTACTCAAATCTGATTCTATCTCTTTCATCCATTGGCCCATATGTAATAGCTGGTCTCCTCTCATCTCTCTTTTTTTTCTTAGAATGAATTATCATGGCCATCATGCACAACAACATATGTGTCGCAGCAGCAAAAATTAATGCCTTGGTCCTGTTATCCATCTACAAATACATGTGTGGTTACTCACAGATCCTCACAGCAAAAACCAACATTTGTTTACCATTCACGGCACAAAAATGTAGATGAGGCGGGCTAGAGTTTCATTACCTCACCAAGCAATGGAGCAGACTGCAGATCTGTCGAATTGAATCGTCAAAATGAAGGAAGAACAGGGTCTGGACTTTGGAAACGTGTGGGGGAAGAGAGCCGAGGTCGTCCTTGCGTGGGGAAGACAGGCGAGGTCGCAGCCCTCCCTGCTGGGATCCACGCGCAGCCAACCGAGGGTGCGCCGCCGCGTATGGAGCCGAGGGCGCGCCGCCGCGGGAGGAATCGCCGCCGCCGGCCTCTGCTCTCAGATCCGCGCGCGGGAAGCTCTCTGCGTGGTCCAACGGAGGACCTCCGCGAGCTCCAGCCGATGGCCGCCGCCGTTCCAGCCGTAGGGCGCCGGCGCCAGTCAACTCGCCGCCGCCAATCGCCTCTCCTTCTCCTTGCTTCTTCGTTTCTTCTTCCCTATTTCTCCAGGAGCGAGACGAACGGGTACGGGGTCGAAGGAAAAAGAGAGAGGTGCGGTGACTGCATGCCGCACGGGCTTCTCACGTGACGCGGAGCGGAGGTGGGATGGCCTCGTCTGGCAGTTTTCATCCGGATCGGTTCGTCCCGCATATTGAAGGCATATTCCTTTCGGGACGATTCCATCCCAGACCGACTCCAAAACAAACAGCAGTTAAAACGGGATCGTCCTGTCCCGTCCCGTCCCGTCCCTAAAACCAAACACACGATAAGTATACTCGTACACCGTAGTACTAGTACTACGGACTACTGTACCATGACAAGATAAGATTGATTCACGGCGAACAAAATCATTACTACCAGGAACTCGCTGACAAGACTTAAACACACTCGCTTCGCCATCGGCATAAATCCCGTATCCCGTGACAAATCCAGCGTAATCATGGGCACTGAATGGTACTGGTATACTAGTACACTTAGTACTAGTAGTAGTACTAATGAACATGCCCCATTTACCATGCTGAAACGCAACAGTTTTTCCTGTGATCCCAACGTAACACTGCAGTCGCACAGTTCAGGATCGGCGCCACTGTTTACGTGTGTCAAAAACGATTCGCTGCTCGACTTGGCTGCTGTTTCTTTCTTTCTTTCTTTAAAGCCAAAGTTTGGTGTGGTGCTGTGCTGTGTTCTGGGAGTGTCTACGTGCTCAATACTGTAGGACTGCTGTATACTACAAAAAAAATTATACTAACTAGTACACCACCGATTTCCACGCAGGTATTCAACGGATCCTTCAACGGAATGCGCACTCTGTGTGTAGTGGTAGACGTGATCTGAGCCCCTCGTCCGAGATCAGTGTCGAAGCACGGCGAGTCAAAGGCGCCTCGAATTTCCAGATTCATTGTTAGCCGAGTAGCCGTGCTACTTCTCCTAGTAGAAGTAAATCCGGATTCACGTGTCCACAGCTCTCCTTCCCGCGGTTAAAAAATTTTCTTGGAAACAATCCGAGGCCACTGTTCCAGATTCTGACGAGACGTCTTGGCAGTCACGGCGGTCGCTGGCTTTTCCTCTGGCTGGCCTGGCCCTAATCTGAGAAAAGCTGGGCTCGAGGGGCACATGTGCCTGTCACGCTAATCACTCATGGCCATGGCCCCCGTCGCGCGTCCCAACGCAGCCAGCAACACATGGCCGAGTGGACGGAGGCTGCCAAGATAACGTTTTTCCATATCGATCGATCGGTCGATCGGGTTCGCCTCTCGGTTCGGGCTCAGTCAGATCTCAGGAATGGTTCACCACTCCGATCGAGTGATAACTAGCACTACGTACTGAAGTACTTGTACATGCAATGCAAGGAGAAAAGCCACGTACGGGCAAACTGTACCAGTTTTTTTTAAAAAAAGCTGTGTTGGTTAACGTCAGTACACTACTACATGCAGTTGTTAGTGTTTAGTACTAGTAGGGCACAAGGCTAAGTGGAGATTAAGCAGCCCGAGGTCGGGGCCAGCAGGCGGCAGGATGGAGTGGCGAGCGAGAGTGTGTGCAATGTGATGTGCCCTGCATAGAAAACACCAAGGCCCTCATGTGTTTTTTCTTTTTGTCACCAACACACCACGTCCTCCGAGCCCGTTGTTTAATCCATCCAAAGACACGGAGTTATAGTACAGTATAGCCCCGTGCTACGTGCAGTAAAAAAAAGCTGCATTGACAGCGCCACGGTGCGCTCTCATCGAGCACCGGTTTCCGAGGCTGATGAAGAAAAAAAGCTGCTGCGGTAGTAAGACGAGGGAGGAGATCCCAACACAAAGGTGCAGCAGAGGAGACAGGTCAAAGCGGAGGGGTTTGACCGGTGGACCAGCTGACATGTGAGCCCAACCCCAAGCGGCCGCATCAGTTGTACGCTGTCGGTTTCACATCCGCGGCGTAGGAGTTCTACGGGGAGCATCGCGCTCGCTTCGCTTCTTCGCTTGCTGGCTCCCTCTCGCGCGCACGTTGCAGCGGCATGTCCTTGTCGACAAGAGCAAAGCAAAGCAACAAGCACTCGCCGACGTGTGTACCATGCACGGCTTTACCGCACCCCGCGTCCGGCCCATTGTTGCCATCGGTAGAGCACAGTACAGTGCGCTGTCGCCGTGGCGACCGCGCTCGCCGGGGATGCCTGCCTGCCTGCGGGATGCGGCAGAAGCAAATAGCCGCTTTTCCGGTGATGGCAAGTTGTACTAGTACAGTAGTACTGCTACGCCAGCTTTCACTGAATGATATGGCGATGCAGGATGCACGAGCAGCAGTAGGACTAGGACGCCCTTTTTTCTGCTTTTGCCTTTAATAATGCAGGACGCACGGTGAGCAGGAGCTGGGCCGCCGGGGTCCGGTCCGGTCCGGTCCGGCGGTGTGGGCAATAGAGCAGAAGGATGGGATGTTTGCCGGGCGGACGGACGGACTCCATCTCGTCGGAGAGCGAGAGCTCTGCTTTACAGCAGCAATGTCCGCGGTAAAAATCGTAAATGGAAACGAGCATGGTCGTAGATCAAACGAAAAAAATTGGATACTGTACTACAAATGTTGTTTCAATCTCAAGCGAAGTCTGCATAAATAATGTTCATCAGTCAACTACTAGTCACCATGACTCTACACTAGTACTAGTAGTACTAGTACACCCCACACCAGGCAGATCGGACTTCATTATTAAGACCCCCTATTTGGGCCTAGAAAGCTGAGGATACCGACCATAATGGACCTTAAAAGGTAGGCCTCGTACAGCCCATTCGAACAGGCGAGTCTAGGCCCAGACCTGCCGACGGAGTCGGAGTTGTGTGACTCGCTGACTCTGAAGCCTGAACTCTGAAGCAAAGCAGCACCAGTCCAGCAAAAAACACCGGAAATGACAATAGAAGTCGGCATAGCCATCACAAGGATAGATGATAACTCGCGGCGGTAGCTAGCATACGGTCCTTTTTGCGGTCTGGCACTAGATTAGATTCTACTACTACTGATAGTATAATACTAACCCTGCAACTTTTTGTCCAGATAAACGAGCGGTCATCTGTTTTTCTTTCTACTAGAGTGGTGGTGCCCAGAGTTAAGAGTATCTCAGCAGCAGCACTTTTCTAAAAGAAAAAGGTAAAAGAAAGAGGAAAAACATCTTCAGCACTAGCTGAGATGATCCCCCAACCACTAACCACAAAGGATTAATCCTATATAGTATCGAGCTACAGAAGTGAGACTCTGATCGTGCCTTGTTTTCCGGTCCTTCTGGATATCTACCTATATACCTCTCGAAAGGATTATGAAATTAATTATATAAATAGATTATATTTTATAAGTGATCTTGTATGTTCAAACATCTGAAACTCATAAGTAATTACGCTGCAATCATCTATAAACTACTTTAAATTATATAATTTTTAAATATTTAATAGTCATAATTATTTATAGACTATAATCCGTCTGTATAATCAGCTATATAGTTCCTATCAAACCCACTCTAAGACGGACGTTGCCACCTTGCTGGAGCTGAATTCTCTATCTGCAAAAGATCTCCCTCTCTACTACGCTCCTCCTACGTTAATTACTGGTTGTTGAAAAGGAAGGAGAGGAAGAAAAGAAAGTACTATTGTAGTAGTGTGCTACTGATACATCATGGTGTCGAGGCCAAAAGCGTATGTATATACAAGCAGTGAACCCTCACTTGGTTGACTGCTTCAGCTTCACCCTCAGAGTTTGCTTCCTTTCCTTCCGATGGTTCCCACAACAAGCAGCACCACCAGCAGCAGCCGCTAGCACGTAGTACCGTTTCTTTTTTTTTTTAATTGTTGATGTTTTTTAATATAAAATTTATATTAAAAAAATGTCAATAAGTAAAAAAATAGAGGTAGTAATAACTAACAAGTATAGGTTATAATAATGAGAAAATCCGTGATCAGTACTAGTACGTAGCCTACATGAGCACGTCGTGCTATCTTTATCCGATTATATTGTAGCCGCGACGACAGGCGGCGAGTCCGGAATAATCAATCAATTGGACAGGAGGATGAGGATAGGCAGTAGTATTACTCCAAAGCTGGGGCCTGGGGCAGATAAAACAGGCAGCTTCCGAGTCCGAGTTTTTGAACGCACGATGCAAAACTGCACGGGAACGGGGATAATGGCAGGGTCGTCTCGCTGACCCGTGACCGCGCCAGGCAGGCAGAATATGGGGAGGGGGGCGTAAAGAAAGGTAAAGAAAGGTGTGATTTCGTTGCAAGCATGGAATGGAAGTTTCTTCCATCGGCTGGGAACTACCGAGAGAGAGAGAATTCGGGAAGAAGGAAGTTGGGTCACCTTTTTGCACAACTACGACTGTGCTTTCTCGAGGCCAGGCCACCTCGTCAGCTCGACTTGTGTTGTTCTTCGCCACGACCACGATGAGTTTTTTCTTTCCTTTTTTATTAGGACAAGTGATGATTCAGACTCTACCGGCGCGACCCGCAGCAAAGCAAAAGGTGCGTACGTGTGCTTCGTCACGGGAGTACTGTAGAACGGAAAAGCGCCGGCGGTCAATAGTCAATATACTCGATATCAAGAAACATGCTGAGCCAATTCAATCCAAAAAAGAAAAAAGAAAAAAAGAAACGTGCGCAGCACGAGGACGGCCCCGTCCGGCGGCCACGACGGTTTTTCTTCTAATTAGTACTGCTGTATTTTATTATGGACGACGGATCCCACCTGAACTGAACGATTGATTATTAAAGCGAAACAAACTGTCAGCGAAGATTAAACAAACAAACGCTGAGGATATGGATATAGGCAAAGCTCATTCGTTTTCTTCTCTTTTAGCCTGGACCTCTCCTTTCCTTTTGCCTCTGCTGCGAGCAGCGCGTTTTTTTTATTACTAGTTGCACACCGTGCGGGTGATGACAATCCTCGCGGCGCCCGCGCAAACCACGGCACGCACCGGCCGGTCCGCACTGCACGAGGCTGACAGCGCCGCGAAGACGTGGATGCAAGGGCCAAGTGGCCGCGGCGGTGTCTCTCCTTCCAATCAAATTGCACGGAGCCGCTGCTGGCCTGCTGACGTGGCCTGACAGTAACCCCGCTTCGATGGTGGCCGCGCGGATGTGGAGCTCTCTGAACCGCAGGCTGTGTCGATCGCGCGCGCAACGAAGGAAGAACGAACAGACGAGACAGTATCGGCTCTTATCGTGGTGACGGCAGACGGACCGCGACGCCGCCGTCAGCGCGACGGAGAGAACCAGTTCACGTCGTCCGTTCGTTCCCTCTCCCGTCTGTTTCTGTTGTTGATGCACACGACGACAATGGCACGCACCGTCAAAGGCTTGGCTGGGGAACCCTCTCTGCCAGTTCTGGCCGCTTCACGAACCATTCGGCGAAGGAAATGTAAATAAAGAGAAAATAAACAAAAAAAAAATGATGCCGGCAGCGGCACAAGGGGCAGGCGGGCGGCGCGCGGTGCTAATCCAAGCATGGAAGCGCCCACCCACCTATCTATCGATTCCCCGCCGCCAGTGCAGTGCCACGCGCCGAGCCGAGCCGTGGCGAACCTTCGCGAACCGCGATGGCGTGATCAGGCTGTCCACACCACAGCCAGCGTGCACGCTTCCCGAGCACGGTCGAACCCCCACCCCTCCTTCCGCCCGTGAGCAGGCGCGCGCGCGCGCGCCCGGCGCCTGGCTCGCCCGCACGCCAGCACCAGCAGTGTGTGTGTGTGTGTGTGTGTGTGTCCGTTCCGTCTCGCCCTCCGTCCCTCCCTCCTCGTCGGTCGCTTCGCTTCGTCGCGGCGGCCACACGCGTCGCTGTTTAAATAACCCTAGCTCGAGTTCGCGGCCTCCTCAGTTCAGCCTCCGGTTGAACTTTGTACACAGCGCCCGTGCGGGACGAAGAGGAGGAAAGGCTCAAGTCCCCGGAGAAGAGAGAGAGGAGAGAAGCCGTCGGTCGCCCCCACGCCTCCGCCTCGATTCCGTGAGTCCGCTTCTTCTTCCTGGCCTCACCTGTTTTTCGATTCATCTGTTCCTCCGATACGGGTGCCATAGCCCCTGCAAGGTCTCCTCCATTGCGTCCCCAATTCTAGGCCCTTTTTTTTTAATTCTTTCTTGTAGTGTCCCGCTGATTCGTTCCCGTGCCCGTGATTCCTGCGTAATCTCCGGCTCGGAATTGGCTTTGGAACACGTGCTCTGTTGATTTGCGTCACAAAAAAAAGGGTAAAATAAAACGATGGAATAGAGACTTCGGCCCTTCGTACTAGATAGTTCCCCTCGCCCTGTAGTACAGGTACAGCACCCGCTTCTTCGTCGTCCCGTTCCCGTTCCCCTTTGGCTTGGCAAAGTTTTATCTTCCTGAATCCTGCGAGAGATCAAAGGCCTCACCCTGACGCACCCCTGTTTCAAAGTCACGTATCTGATTGCCGCCGGCAGAAGAACTTGTGTGCTCAGGTTTCTTTCTCTTTCCCCGGGGATTTCCCGCAGCATGTCGTCTTCCCTTCCCTGCTGCCAAAGCGATGTTTGATCTGGTGTATCGCGCGGTCGTGCAGCGCGATTTGTTTTGTATTTGAGCATGTGTTTAGAATAGATTACCAGTACTGTATTTAGAGCATGGGTTTGTTCGCTGCTCCTTTTTTTAAAGGCGTTCTATCAAATTCTGCGAGATTGAATGTTTGCCTTCCCAAACTCAATTTTTCATCAAGCAACATGTTCGTACAGCATCTGCTACTCGTACCTTGTAGAAACCGCTGAGATAGGTTCCGTGCTTGACCTGCAATTCGTTGTAGTACCTTTTTATTTATGATGTGACTGGTAACTGCAGGAATAGCTTGTTGCTCCAAGGAACATCGGAAATGGTCAGCGGGAGGCCGGGAAACGGTGGTGAACTGGATTCATGGTTCAAGACCCTCATGGTCTCTCCTACCACTGACAGAGGGCAGGCTGAAAACGGTGGTGCTGCGATGCCCACGTTGTCAGGTTGGAAGGACCTGCCCATGGAATTGCTCATGCGGATCATATCTATAGTTGGGGATGATCGAACGCTGATCGTGGCGTCTGGTGTTTGCACCGGGTGGCGTGATGCACTTGGATGGGGGGTCACCAATCTCTCCCTCTCATGGTGAGCAGTTATTCAGTCCATCTCTTTGAATTTATTGTAGTTGTTTTGCTTTGCCTAGAGCAAGTTCTGAATTCTGACCACTAGTATTATTTTTGCACCCATGGTTGGCATGTACTGTATATGTTTAAATGGCTTAAGCCTTCATGTTTAAAAAGGGGGTGTGAGTAGTTATTGGAATGGACCATGCTGGATATATTTTGCAACATTCCTCCTAAATTGCACTGTCAAATTCCTTCGGTTTTGGTTTCCCCAACCTAGACCCCCTGGTGATTTATGAAATGCAAAGAATGCAATGTGAAAGCGTTACCTATCTTGCATTGGGATCTCTGCGCTTCCTGCATTTGTAACCCATTAGCCAGCTTGTCACGTTTTCACTTCTTCATCTATTTACCATGTGATATTTATATTGATTTTCTCGTCCAAAGAAGCATTTTAATTTTGCTGAAAACAACGACAACCTGTATCATAAATTCTATTGTAAACTCAAAACTGTTAAAGTGGCCTCTGTTGTTTCATTTAGGTTTCTGTAACCCACTTTGCTGAGTATCATTGATATCCATATGCTTGTTTGCTACTTCATCCATCCCATTTTACTTGCCATTCTAGGTCCTTGTCAACCATCTCTGAAGATGAGACCTTTATCCCTGCCTTATCACAGCCAAACCCTACGTGCCTGCCTGCTTAATTGTGTATGTATGCTTGTGTATACTCTGTCTGTTGGCCTAAAAATTGTACCATTTGCAGGTGCAAGCAGAACATGAATAACTTAATGATATCTCTTGCTCCCAAGTTTACAAAGTTGCAAGTTCTCACTCTTCGGCAAAACAAGCCTCAGCTTGAAGACAGTGCAGTAGAGGCTGTTGCCAACTACTGCCATGATCTACGTGAGTTAGACCTCAGCAGAAGCTTCAGGCTTAGTGACCGCTCCTTGTATGCATTGGCCCATGGTTGCCCTCGTCTTACAAGACTGAACATCAGTGGATGTTCAAATTTCAGTGATACTGCATTGATCTATCTTACTTGCCGCTGTACAAACCTTAAGTGCTTGAATTTATGTGGATGTGTGAAGGCTGCTACTGACAAAGCTTTGCAGGTTGTTTGGCCAACCCAATATTTGCTACTATTTTTGTATGTTTTCTGGTATGAATGTCCATTAATTTTCTGTAATCTTGATGCAGGCCATTGCACAAAACTGTGGTCAGCTGCAATCTTTAAACTTAGGATGGTGCGAGGATATCACAGATAAGGGTGTGACCAGCTTAGCTTCCGGTTGTCCTGATCTCAGTGCTCTGGACTTGTGTGGCTGTATCCTTATAACAGGTATTCAATCTGATTCTTAAGTAAATTCGTGTTAATTGACAATTTTAAGATTTTCGGACCTGTAAATTCTCATTCATTAGCTATATTTGTGATTCGTAATTTAGAAGTCTTGTTCATTATCTTTATACTACGAGTCTTCTAAGTGTGTCAGCACTCAGAACACAGGGACATTGGTTTCAATTTGGAAGTTCTTATCATATTGTTTTCCTGGTGGTGGTGGTGGTGGTAGTAGTAGTAGCAGTAGTTTAAGCTATAACTGGAGTCAAGTGTGAAAGGGCTGGTGTATACTACACAGTGTAGCCCAAATTAGAATTGTCCCATGCTTGTTACTTAATTGGGTTGGTGATTGATTTTTTAATTGATAGTTCTGTCTGATAAAACAATGCTTAAGTGATTTGGTAGCAATTGTGCATTTTGATGTGAAACACATATCGCTGCTAAACCCTTTCAGCATCAAATTACCATGCCCCCTGGAACACGTTCACTCTAAAACATCAGTCCTGAGTTATTGTCTAATTTTCCCAATGAAACTGGATGGGCTCTGTGCCCTCTGCCCTGTATACGAGGTTACAAGCCTGTTCTTTTACTAGATGGTTGCCCCTTCTGTTAATTGTTTCAGTCTTTCAATAGGGCCTTTTTCTCATAGTGGCTTTTAATGTGCCCTTAAATCTAATATGTTTTAATTTATTTTTTGTCAGATGAGAGTGTGGTTGCTCTGGCCAATGGATGCCCTCATTTGCGATCCTTGGGCCTGTACTTCTGCCAAAACATCACAGACCGTGCCATGTACTCCCTTGCAAATAGCCGTCTTAAGAGCAAACGCGGGAGGTGGGACAAGGTGAAGACAAAAGGAGAAGATGGGCTCGCAAACCTCAACATTAGCCAATGCACGGCTCTGACACCTCCGGCCGTGCAGGCGGTCTGTGACTCCTTTCCGGCGCTCCACACCTGCCCCGAGAGGCACTCCCTCATCATCAGCGGCTGCCTCAGCCTGACGTCGGTTCACTGTGCCTGCGCTCTCCACCCCCACCGCGCCGGGAGAGCCCTGATGCCCAGCCATGCATACTGAGCGTGTGCTGGCGTTGCTTGGCTCCAGACCCAAGTGAAGGAAGATCTGTGTACATAAACCTGGAACTTTGGTAGTTCTAAAAAAAAAAAAAAACCGGGAACTTTGGAGTTACAAAATATGTGGTGCTAGAGGTAGGACTTCGTGTGATAGTTGTGAATTGAGACTGGTTTTGGAGAGCTGCATGTACTGTGCCATCAAGGACACTGACTAGGAACATTATTAGTTTTATCTGAATAAGGTCTCTGTGTTATATTAATCATTGTTTAGAGCATCTCTAATCAATTTTTAAAATTTTATTTCTAAAAGACTGTTTTAATAAATTTATAAATAAGTATTAGGAGAAAAAAATTTATGTATTTTAATAACTCAACATAAGTTATTAAATCTATTTAAAATATCTGTCATATGTAATCTTTTTTTTTTTTTGACTCAGCTCATATACGAAGTTGTTTTAATCTTTTGAGAGTTCTAATTTGGTTTTTAAATATAGAAGTAAGAGGAATTGTTTAAGAAGAAATAAAGTATAAAGAACGGTTAAAGAATTATTTTTTAAATTTTAATTTAGTTATTTAATTTAAAAAATGGTTGGAGTTGCTCTTACCGTGACATCATCTATGGGGACATGAAGTAAGTATGTGACGCTCCTGCCCAAGGCCTAGGGGATGTTTTAGAGCCTGTTTGGAAGTGAATTAAAATTGGGGTTCTTAGTTCTTCAAAGAGTCTAGTTACAAGTAAAACAAATCTTAGTTCTGATAATCAATTAGTCAAATAAATATATTTAATCTCAATTAAAAGTTCTCAAGAATCGTGAATTTACTTAAGCGGGAGCATCTAAACTGAAGCACATGCAGGCTGCGCAAAAATAAATAAATAAATAAATCGCGTCAGGCGGCGCTCCCGCGCGCTATCAGTCAAGCGCGCTCCCGCAAAATCACTCAAGGGCGCCCCGCACGAAATAGTTCAGGCGCCAAAACAGTCAACTGACGTCAGGCGCGCGGGGGGTGGGCGGACGACGACTCCCGTCCGACCAGACACCAAGTCGGTCACGCATTCCGCGAATCGCCATCCCGTCAGTGCCTATATATATGCAATCGTTCCAGAGCAGGAAGAGGACGTACTACCTCACGATCGCGCGTCCATCACGCACGCGAGCTCGCGCCGTTTCCTCCAAATCTCTTGCTGACCGATCTAGAACGATGGCGGCGGCGGCGGCGACGTGCAGGTACAGTAGCAGCAGCCACAGCCGCCTCCATCCGACGACGACGACAACGACGACAGCGGCGGTGGCGCGGCCCTGGGTCACCCGGCGGCCTCCGCGCCCGCCGCCGGTCCGCCGGTCCGTGGCGCAGTGGGAGAAGGACTTCTGCGAGCGGCGCGGGGTTCCGTGGAAGAAGGTGATGGACCCGGACGCGGGCCACAACGCTGCCGACGCCGAGGGCAGCGTCGCGCGGTGGGATGACTCGGGCGCCGTAGAGGCGCTGCTCGCGGCCAGGAGGCGGTACTGGGCGGAGATCAATGGCGGGCTCACCTCGATGCCGCCGCTGCCGGACCCCGACATGTACGTGGACAAGATCGACGACGAGGACGCCGCAGTTGACCCAGAGCTGGACGCAGAGTACGAGGCGGCGCTGCGCGACATGGAGGCCGCGTGGGAGGAGAACGCTAGGCTGCAGGTGGCCAAGATGAGCGACGACTTCGTCCCGGTGGCCACCGGATGGGACGTCGACGCGTGATAACCTCCCCTACCCGATCGTCGATCGGTTTAGACATGTTCCTATCCTAGGGGTTTTCCAAGAATCATAATGTTGCCATCATCATCGACAACTTGATTCTCCCAGTCTGTTTTCTCTGATAGATCGCTCTTTGACGACACGATGTAAAAAACTCATCATCAATGAATACTTCCTCGTTTCTAAAAATCTCCATTACGTATCGTTTCATGTATAATTATCTACAATGGTGGATCTTCAGTCTATTGTTTTTGTCTGCTAGATTGCTATTCTGCTCGAAGTACTGCAGAAGCATCTCTTGCTTCATGTAATGATTTTTTTTATTTTACTTCTTTTCTTCCTAAACATTATTCATGCATATCTTATCGACATTGAAGGATCTAATCTGTGTATACTGTATGTATTGATTCATGTATATAATTACACTTTTTATGGCTACAGTTAGTCATCTGAACAGTCAGAGGTACTACCTAATCAGCAGAATATACAGTTGAGTCGAGTCGAGTTCAGTTTCGATCGGTCAGGTTCAGGTTGGCGGTGAACAAACCAGGAGGAGGATCTTTGTATATGTCAACAACGAGAGCGTCAGAAGAAGACGCAGCATGCGCAGAAGGATCGTCCTTCCAGGTCCTCATCCTGTTTCTGGGCTGGTCGCCGTGCATCCGCAGCACGAGCACGGACCCGCCGCCCACGACGTCGTCGGAGGCGAGGAGCTCGCCGACGGGTCCCAGCTCGGGGCACTCGTCGTCCCAGTCGCCCATGCCGGACGTCATCGCCTCGGCCGCGGCGCCTCGGCTGGTCCTGCCGACGACGAAGAGCGCGAAGTCCCTCGCCATGGCGCTAAGTGCGGTCACCGTCTCCGCGCCGTTGCTGACGTACCTCTCCGTGTACGTCATTTTACCCGGCGCCACCAGCCGTTCGTGAACGCTCGTCATGAACCTCTCGTCCGCCATCGCCTCCTCCCCTGCTGCCTCCTCCACCGCCGGGCAGCATCCCGGAGCCGGAAGGAACCGACACAGCGTGACGCTCGCCGACGGGTGGGCCGCCATCCGGGCCGCGTACGCCACCGCCTCCCTGTCGTCCGGACCGCCCAGGAACACCGCGGCCACCCGTACCACCGCCGGGCGCTCTCGCCGCGCCTGCGCGTCGCCGTCGACGGCGGGCGTGGCCGCGACGTCGAAGAGGCGGCGCTCCACGAAGATCCCCACCGTGCACGGCGTCCTCTCGAGGATCCGACGGTTGATCTGGCGCCGGCCCTCGCGGCGGCACACCATGCGTCCGTCGTAGCGCAGCTCCTTGTGGAAGGGCACGACGACGAGCGACGCGCGCGCGTCGTCCGCGCCGTTGCGCACGTCCTCGTCCATGGACGCGATGCTCGACACGGCCGTCGACTGCCGCACGACGGCGGGCGCGTGGTCGTAGGTGAAGCAGGCCACGGCGGAAGCCACCCGGTCGACGTCGCGCGCGTACCCCCACTCGTCGTCGTCGTCGCCGGTGTTACGGCCGGCGTGGTACAGCTGGTTCGTGATGGCGTACTTGCGCGACGGGACGAGCTCCACGAGGTGGAGGAGGTGCGTGGTCAGCGGCGCGGTGGCCCTGGAGAGGTCGGCGAGCGTGAGCAACGGGTGCACGTCGACGGCGCCGTGCACGCACACGAGCGCTCGGAGCTCGCGGTCCGGGCCGAGACCGAGCACGACGTCGTCCTGGAGGCAGCGCGACCGGTACCGGACGGACCGGCGCTGCTGCCACCGCGCGATGGTCGCGGACGCCGGGCCCACCATGAACGTGCTGATGACGGACGAGACGAGGAGCACCGCCTGCGCGTACTCGGCCCACACCCCGATCCGGTTCCCCAGGTTGATGGCGAGCACGTCCGAGTACCCCTTCACGTTCAGCAGCACGCCGAGCATGACGGCCTCGCCCGCCGTGACGCCCAGGAAGCTGCCCGCGAGCACCGTGCCGAGCACCTTCCCCGCCGTGCTCACCAGAGTGGTGAAGACGACGGCCGCGGCGAACTCCACCGCTGTGAAGCGGCCCCCCGCCGCCGTCATCTCGGAGAAGTCGAGGCGGGCTCCGACCACCGCGAAGCAGAGCGGCATCATCACCTCGTGGATCGGGAACGCCAGCCGGTCCCGGATGGTGCGCGCCGTGGGGCCTTCCCGCGGCATGTTCAGGCCGATCAGGAACGCCGTCATGGACGGGCTGTACCCCACCGACCTCTGCGCCACGGACAGCCCCGCGACGAGCACCAGCACGCCGCACAGCTCGTACTTGCTCACGTACCGCCGCCCGCGCTTGCGCCGGTTCAGCAGCCGCGCCGCCCGCGCGGTCACGAACGTCGCCGCCCACACCGCGACCGCGATCCGCGCCATCACGTAGGCCTTGGCCGCCATGGACGGCGGCGGCCTCTGCGAAGTCGGCGACGGCCCGTACGCGGTGTAGCTGACGCTCATCAGGCTGAGCGCCGCCAGGCTCACCATGTCGGTAGCGATGGCCGCGCCGATGGCCAGCTGGCCCGTCTCCGACCCCGCCAGCTTCAGCTCGGTCACCACGCGGATGAGCACCGGCGAGGCGGTGCTGGTGAGCACGACCGTCACGAGGGCCTCGGACGCGAAGATCTTGTACTCCTGTATGGCCTGGTCCGGCGGGAACAGGAGGCCCGAGAAGAAGCTCCGGCCCACGAAGGACAGCACGAAGCAGAGCGCCGTGCTGCTGCACGCCACGGCCACCGACCGCCGAAGGTTGCGCCGGACGTAAACCAGGTCAAGCTCCAGCCCGATGAAGAACATGAACAGAATTCGGATGTAGTAGATGGTGCTGCTCATCGCGCTGCCGGCGTCCTTCATGCCAAGCTGACGGAGGTCCATGGTGCGGCCGAGCGCTGTGGGGCCGACCATGATGCCGGCCTGCATTTACTTACGTCTTAATTTTAGATCGTCGAAATTGGCTCGACAAAACACACACAAAAAAAATATAATGCACATGATGATGATACGCACCAGTATGTAAGAAATGATGCTGGGCTGGCTGAGGCGTCGAAGCGCGGAATGGAAGACGCCAGAGAGCACCAAGATCGTGGCCATGATGCCGGTCACGGCCATGAAGCTGCCCATGAAGTAGGCTCCCCCAATAACCTCGGGATTGCACTTGGCATCGTCGACACTATTCTCCATTGCTACGTGCGAAAGTTTCCCCAAGGATGATATTGAGCCAGATCGATCAAAGCCCTCTCCTAGCCGAGCATGCCAACATACCAATTACCTATACATTGGCGGCTTCAATGCGTTGCCGGAGCCAGAGCTTCGATCCATGGCAAAAGCAATTTCTCCCTCCTAGATGGATGTCCACCTGTTGAATGCAAAGTGGAAAATATTTTATGAAAATGTTCTTGAGAAAATTTGTTGACAAAACCTTTCAAGTTTCATTCGAACAAATTCTAAGACCGTTCTAACAGCAAGAAAGATACCTGAAGGAGAAAAGCAAATTCACATCTTGCATCCATCAACACATGGTAACGTCGAACCTCCACCCCAGAGAGAGAGAGAGAGAGAGAGAGAGAGAGAGGCGGCCAAGGGAATGGTTGCTTTTTTTAGTTTGAAGGAAAGGGGAGAGAGTATGGAACAGGCGGCGGAGGCTATGCGTTGTGGGAGCGACCCAATTATAAGGTTTATTTCGAATCGAGGATTTTTTGTTCCGAATCATGTATCTTTTCTGTTAAATTCATGTACGGTTCTTATGAACATGGAATTCATACTTGGAGCGAAGTACATGGAGGGTCCGTAAACCAAAATCTCATGTTCTAATCCATAACACGACTTTGGGTTGATATGCATTGTTAAACTTGTCTCGATTTTCATCTAGGTTCACAACTCAGATATCGATTTTGTAAACTTATTCGGTTTTCTTATTGACATCCATAACTCAGCTTCAGATAGATTTACGTCCTATCTATCAAAATGATACATTTACGTCCAAACTCTGAATAAGCAAGCCTTTTCTTTAAAAATGATTCCAACCAAATAAGTCCATCTACTGTTAAAACTGGCCTCATCCGGCAGATCCGTCAATGTGCTTTGCATCAAGCCCACAGATGCGAGCGCGCGTACTTTTTTCGGTCTGGTGGAGCACAGGATCATCAGCGCAAAGCAGAGCAGAGGAACGTTGGGAAACCGGGCAAAGCGCACGTCATGCAAACGGAACGACGAGTTCAGTGCGGCAGCTGTGCCACAGGAAACAGGCTGCTGATATGAGCGATGGCTGCCGCCCACATCTGCATCTGCTGCAGGTAGCCGATGTATCTCGAATTTTTTGTTTTTCATGAAGAAAAGAAACATCATCACAAGCACAAGTGCAGTTTGATGCACGACATCATGCACATGTAGAGATAGAGCAAGCAGATCCGTATACAACAAACAGTTCGTCGTCATCATCGATAGACTGATACAAGTGGTGGTCAAGTCAAGCTAGACGTCGGCGCCGTCATCGGCGACCTTCTTTGTGCCCTTCGACGACTCGGGCATCTCCACGTCGACCGCGTCGCCCTGCTGTTTCTGCAGCTTGCCCTTGCCGTCCCCGTACCCGCCGGCCTTGTTCTCGCTGTTCCGGTAGATGGCGTACAGGACGAGCTGCACGGCGCCCAGGAAGCTCCCGCACCCGTTGGGGATCTGCATGCCAAAGACGGACCACGAGATCGTGTGTGAACCCAAGTTTTTGCTTATCATGTCTGTGCCGGCAGGACGAGGGCGTGCTTCGATCATTAAATTACCGTGACAAAGGGGTCGCGTCCGAGCAGGCCGTAGACGAACCAGGACGTGCCGCAGAGGAACACGGCCAGCGACAGCAGGAACGGCATGTACTCCACGCTCTTCGTCTTCACCACCAGCCTCTGAAAGAGAACGCAGCAGGCAGCAGGAGCAGCTGTTGAGTATACTGACTGACGGAACCAATTGACCCAAACATATGCATGTGAGGCAACTCGATCAGCCCGTGTTTATTACCATGATGGAGAGCGGCGACGCGTACATGCAGATGGAGCAGACGGTGGCGGCGAGGCCGCAGAAGAGCTTCCGCCCCTGCCCCTGCAGCGCCAGCAGCGACACCAGCACCACCGTGCCGAACACCGCCGCCACCGCGGACGCGAGGCCCAGCATCCGCAGCCGCGTCGCCCGGCTCGACGCGAACACCAGGAAGATCACCACGTAAACGACCTCGATCGCCGACCCGGCGCCGTTGATCGTCGACACCAGGATGTTGTTCGGGGACACGAACGGCAGGCCGTACCTTCAGTTACAAGAGCTCGGAACGTGAAAACTTAAGCCTTTTTTTTTCAATTGTTGGTCTTAGCATAATAGTTCCAGTTTAGAAATAACTAAAAAAACTTTCCAAACAACGTTAAGTCGTTTACTATCTCCGTTTTTTTAATTGTTGACGCTTTTTAGTATAAATTTATACTTAAAAAGTGTCAACAATTAAAAAATAAAGGTAGTAATAAATAGGATTACAATTTGTGTTTGGAAGCGGACTTCGTCGATAAATCCAAACGTTGCTAATTATATGAGTCAAACAGGTTAACTTTATCGTTCCTTTAGCAAGCTAGATGATGAGAAAGAAGGACAATCCACGTATACTTTGACACCAGACTTTTACCATGCTGAGAGGAGGCAATTCAGGAGTGTCATATTGTAGGGCACTCCAGAGAAATCTTCCGTCGATTTCCTCTTGATTATCCTCCAAAAGGTAGGCCTGTCAAAAAATATAAAACATTTTTTTTCTTCAGAAAAAGTAGGACAAGATAGTAGTGACAACTGAAATGATGAAAAACAGATATTAAGCAAATAAATATATGTATGTACCCTACAACTATTTTTCTTTATTTCTTCTGTGACACGACTCTTTATTATATAAATAAATATAGATATCCATAAAGTTTTTTGCGGAGAGATACCCATAAAGTTGTGAATGAGGATAAAAAAAAAGAAATGGATGGTGCTTACACCGGAGATAGGAAGAGAAAGAGAGCAATGACATTTCCTGAAACAAACAAACAAACAAAAACATGTAAATTAACTGAAATCACAAGAGCATCATCACACCAAACCAACACGTGAGGAAACAGCAACGCATGCTCACCTGAAATTCCAAATAAGAACTTCACCACGTCATGCATCTCTTCACCCTCTCTGAAAACCTTCTTGCACTCGCCAAACTTTCTGCTTAACTGAACTAGTAGAGCAAGACCGGACTAAGCGAGCTGAAACCTCTGTTCTTCGGAGCAGGAGATGTTGCAGAGGGGTTCAGATGCACCACGCAAAGAACTAAACGACAGTGTAGGGGGGGTTTTGTGGGTATTTTTGTGGATGGATGGAAATGGTTCACAGACGGGCTGCATGTTTATATAGGAAGAGACGTAGCACTAGTAGCACTAGAGAAGATGAGGGCCTGTGGGTTCGGGTGATTTATTGCAGTATTTATCTTGAAAACGAGTGCAGCCCACCTGTAGACTGTAGTTAAGGTGGAGCGCCGGGATACTGAGTGCCATCAGACGCCGGTGTTCTTTTCTTTGCTCGAGCAAATTTCTCTTTCCTAGTACATTTTTTTTTGTTGGGTGCAAGCAAATAAATGATGCGTATGGAAGGATCTAAGAAAATGAATGAAGAAGAACGAAGAATCTACCCAGCTTCCTGCTCTGTTTCCCACAGTTGGAAATTGGAATACGTGGAAAAGTTTCTGAAACTTCTGAAGAGACGACTCCGACCGCCACTACGGGGAGCGTGAGAGCAAGAGCATTCTAGGTGCAAAATCAGCACTTTTCCGATGATAAATGAGTTTGCATGCAGAGGATCGAACCGAAGAGTGGTCTCCTAATAAAACAGCAGAGATAAGACAACCACCAAGGCTATTCAGCGTGCGCCTCCGTACGTTGACGGCTGGTGCGTCGCGTCGCCGATACAGCATAGCTTCGTGTTCGGTTTCACAAAATGGAATGGAGTTGAGGCTTGAGGCTACCTATCTTCTACAATTCCTGCAAATTTGTGCACACAGCACACAGCAGCACACAATACTCTGTACTCTGTATTCATTCCCAGCACTTACGGGGTCAAAGTCTACACAAACGGCTCCCTGCAGATTACCGCATAGCTCTGTTTTCGGCGTGTTGCGCTGCGAAGAAATGCGTGAGCTCTTCTGATCCAAGAGGATATACGTACACACGCAGGTCAATAATAGGTCATCGTGCAGACAGAGAGCTAGCTAGCTAGCCGCGTAATCGTAGCATTAGCAATGGATATACGTACGTACGTACGTACGCGACGCACTCCCGAGACATGAACGGCTACTGGTCTGCAATAGGCTCCGTCTGGCGATGCTATCCGAATCATAATCATGTGCTGAGTTTAGGATTTCTGCCGTTTTTGTCACTTACTGAGCGAGAGTGAGCATGTTCTTCATCTACAGCATGGAAGCATATAGAATCCATGAACTTTCTTTCTGCTCCTGTCGCACACACTACCTGTAATGCGACGAAGCTCTTCTTGGAAAAGCCTACTGTACATTGGGCGTGGTCATTTTCTGCTGCTGCTAGCTCCTTCTGCAGGAATTCTCTGGAGCGCTAGATGTGTGCGTGCCATCTTCTCTAGCGTGCACATGTTTTTTTTTCTTTAATTCTTTTCTGTCAGCATGATGTGATGCATGGCGCTTTCGTTTTAGCTTTCTTTGACTCAAAGTTCCCTCACCTTCATGCCGGCGACGAACACGCGCCGTGATTCCAAGGGCGCGCGGGCTAATTAAGTTAAGCAGCGCAGACAGAGCCACAAGTTCATCGGCATTATTATTCTGCAAATTAAATGGCACTGCCATGCGAGGAAGGGCGCCAACTCTGGCCATGCATGTATGTACTCTTATCATCTCTAGCTAGTTCTTATCTCTCGTTGTACCTAGTACGTACCCTGTTAGCCGCGTCACTCGCGACGAATTCGTGGACCGGATGTGGAAGGTCAGAACTCAGAGAGGCACACGCGGCTACCGGCCTGTCGAATGCATGGCCACGAAAGCACTATACTCGGATGGCGATTGTTGCCGGCCGGCCCGGATAAATTGCCAAACTGTGGAACTGCACGCGAGTGTAGGGGCTAATAACTGACTCGAAATTACTAGAAAAGTCGCCGGGTTGCTGCCAGAGGGAGAAGAGTTACAAGTGTCAGACTATGATTAAGCGACCCTTTATGGGTACCCCTGTCCGGTCGCTGTTCTGACACTGAAAGAAACAGGCAAGGTCGCGCATGGAGAGTACTTAGACGACGGTTGAATGGAATCGAAAGAAGAAGACGGCATGACGGGGGTTGGATGGGTCGGGTGCGCATGCATGCTGCACAGGCGTTGGTTGCTTCCAGATGTGTACAGAGCTCACACTGGCAGATCATCAGGAAGGTTGATCGGTTATTATTAGTCAAGGGCAATAAAGCTTAGCCTTCACTCAAGGGAAACGTGTAATGACAATGGCCAAGTAACAATAATGCTCTTGCTTCTTAGTGACAAGGCCGTGATTAATAAGACGGCGTTTACTATTTGTCAGTCGAAAGATTTCAGTCGGCAACAATCTTCTCGTCAGAGTTTGGAGAGAAGGGTTGTCGGGCCAGACTGGGGTGGGGAACACGCCGGCAATTGGGCCTGCCTGGGATGTCCCAGCAGGCAGCGGCAGCAACCGGCTCTATCCCATGTGTGTTCATTTAGCCCACGTAGAGAGCCTATTAGAAGAGGCCCGTTTTCCATTGAGAGCGGTGTCGGAACAGGTTGGAGGATGCACAGAGGAAGCAAGCAAAAGCTCTGCACCGTCCAACACCTCCTCCTTCCTCGGAGGGTCCTTCCTGCCACCCGCTTCCGTGGCGCGCATTCCCATCACCCGCTGCTCCGTCTCAAACGAACCCCGGCAGAGCCACACGTTCCCCTCCTGCCATTTGCAATCATCGACCCACTCACTGCTGCAACGAGGAAACGACGCACCTCCCGCCGGGCCGGCCCGCCCGGAAGACGTACGTACGTACCAAAGACATTAATTCATGGCGCCGAGCAAACTCCGGCAGGTGGTGGGCGCGGTGAAGGACCAGACGAGCATCGGGCTGGCCATAGTGGGCAGCGGCGGGTCCACGGAATCGGAGCTCGACGTGGCGATCGTCAAGGCCACGAGGCACAGCGAGAGCTTCCCCGCCGAGGAGCGCCACATCCGCGAGATCCTCGCGCTCGCCCTCAGCCCCTCCTCCTCCGGCTCCGGCGGCGGGTACTACGTCTGCGCGTGCGTGTCGTCGCTGTCGCGGCGCCTGAGCCGGACGCGGAGCTGGGCCGTGGCGCTCAAGACGCTGGTCATCGTGCACCGGCTCCTCGCTGACGGCGACCCGGCCCTGGAGCGGGAGCTCTTCTACGCCACGCGCCGCGGCACGCGCATGCTCAACATGTCCGACTTCTGCGACCGGTCCGCGTGGGACTTCTCCGCCTTCGTCCGCACCTACGCCGCCTACCTCGACGACCGCCTCGAGTACCGGATGCAGGCCAGGCACGGCGGCGGCGCGCGCGGGCCGAGGAAGCTCCGCGAGGAGATGTCGTCGTACATGTCCTCCCCCGGCAACCGATCGCCCAACAACGGCGGCGTCCTCAGACACGACGTGGCGGTCGCCACCGACGCTAGTAATAATAAGGCGGCGGTGGTGGCGCTCGTGACGACGGACACGCCGACCGGCGAGATGACCCTGGACCAGCTCCTCACCAGGGCGAACCAGCTGCAGCATCTCCTCGACCGGTTCATCGCTTGCCGCCCCGTTGGTGCGCACTTTTTTTTTTCTTTTTGGGTGTGGGTTTTTCTGTTATTACCGGATCATGTCGAACCACAACGCTCACCGCCGCCGACGATGACAGGCGCGGCGAAGGCGAACCGTGTGGTGGCCGTGTCGCTGTACCCGCTGGTGAAGGAGAGCGTGCAGCTGTACTGCGAGCTAACCGAGGTGATGGCGGCGCTCATCGACCGGTTCGCGGAGATGGAGACCGCGGACTGCGAGCGCGTGCACGGGCTCTTCACCGCCCTGGCCAAGGACATGGACGAGCTCGAGGCGTTCTACGCGTGGTGCAAGGACGCCTGCGTCTGCCGCCAGTCCGACGTCCCGGAGGTGGATCCCGTCACGCACAAGAAGCTCGAGCTCATGGACGAGTTCATCCGCGAGAGGCGAGCGGCGGAGTCGCAGCAGCAGAGGCTGCCGCCGCCGTCGCCGGAGCCAGCAGCGAGCCCAGAGGCGGCGCCCCTCGTCGAAATGAACGCCATCAAGGCACTTCTGGCGCCCGAGGAGCCGCCGGCTGCCGCGCAAGAGGACGACAGCGCCGGCCAAACAGCGCGAGCTGAGCCAGAGCCTCTACTCATCGCGGCCGAGCCGGCCGACGGAGAGGCTGACTTCTTGAATCTGAAGGCGGATGCCGTGTCCGGCGAAGGGCACGGACAGCAGATGGCACTTGCTCTGTTCAACGGCCAGCAGACTGTGCCAATAGGAGGCGACACCTCGTTCGATCCCGCGTCGGCAGACTGGGAGACTGCGCTGGTCCAGTCGGCGAGCACGCTCGCGAACCGGCGCGCCGTGCTCGGGGGCGGATTCAACATGTTGGTGCTCGACGGGATGTACAGCCACGCGACGGCCAACTCGACGGTGGCGACCTTCTCCGGCAGCGCTAGCAGCGTCGCGACGCGGCCGCCCGGAGCGCCGATGGGCGCGTTGCCAGCGCCTCCGGGAGCCAGCGGCACAGCAATAGGCGCAGACCCTTTCGCGGCATCGGCCTTGGTGCCGCCGCCTACGTACGTGCAGATGTCCGACCTGCAAACCAAACAGCAGCTTCTGACGCAGGAGCAGATGCTCTGGCAACGATATGGCAAGAATGGCGTGCAAGGGCCAGGGGCAATGGCTGTGCTGGAACACCAGCAGCTATTGCAACATAGGAACCACAATTATTACGCAGCAAACCATCGGCCTTCTTAAATTAGTCAGACGCAAATCGTTTTCTCATTGTTATCGTCATTAGAAGATAGATGGTTGTGATGTTCCAGATGAGATCGAGAAAAAAGAAAAAAAAAAAAGCTGAAATGACAACTAGAGTACATTCTGTATCAGATACACTGCGGATCGTTCAAAGAAGACAACTATATCAGACGACTCCCAAAAATTATTAATGTATATCCTTTACACGAAATCTGGACGTTGCAGCGCCAGAGAAAAGAAGTAATCGCTAAATTAAATTTCAAACTCAATTACCAACATCCTTGTATCCTTTATATGAAATCTGGAAGTCGCAGAGACAGAGAACAGTTATAAAAAGGAAGCGCTAACTTAAATATCAAACTCATGAGTACCTGAGTACCAGAGGTTCCATATCACAAATTCAGAATATAGTAATGGTTTGCATAATAATATAACACAATAATTGGGAGAAAGCATAAAAAGCAACTAAAGTAGTTGATACACGCAGATAGCATAAGCTTAAATTTACACGCCAAGCAATTAGCTTGGCAACCAGCTCAACCTCGGTAGACTGAGGGAGCGTGAAGGTGCAAAGCGATTTGATGTACCACTTTGCAAGCGAGATACCAGCCAAGTTGGCCTGGTCAACAAGAGCAGCAGGCTCTCACACAGATGAAAAGCATCATTTAGCACCACCAATGTCGTCCAAAGATGGATGGAGAATCAGTACCAGCATCATATAACTGAACATGGAAACACCGCCTCAGACAATAGTTCTGAAAAAGATATAATGAAAAATGACAACTACTACCTCTGTGACAGTTGAATGTCAATTATGGGAATGGGTACTGCATGCTTGGGTCCGACAAGTAGGCTGCTTGTTGTGGGGCAATACCAATGTAATCAGGAGGACACACCTCAAAAATGCTAGGCATTGTTTGATGCATGACGCCAGATTCAAAGGATGCCTGAAGAGCAGGGACATCATTGTGGTTGTGAAAATATTGGCTGCTTTGCGCGGGAAATTCATTGGGGAAGCTTGCGTCAGGAGCAAGAAGATCATTCAGTTCTAAAAATTCATCAGTTGAGAGTTCCCTGTCAGCAGGCAAGACAGTGTGATTGCGTTCCATGATGCCATCAGTGCCTGTGTGTAAGCTATTAGGCACATCTCCGAACCCAGCAATCCCTGACAATTCATTGTAGAGGTCAATCGTGTTCATTTCAAAAGCATAAGCCTCAGCTTCAGACATTGGAGGGAGAACAACATTCTGCAACAGATGAATACTAATTAGTCAAGATAAAAGTACCAAGTGCAGACATAATTAGCAAGGAAACTACATAAATGAAAATTGACCTACATCCCCAAGAGCATTGTCAGGAAGAGGAGAATCATCCAGAAAGTTCGACAAATCTTCCAACGAAAATCCATCAAATTCAGGAGGATCACACAAGTTGTGGACCTCATCAGAAATATTGTTCTCAGAAACCACCCCATCTTGAACATCAGAACCAGCAACTGCGTCGACAAATGCCATGTCCTCCACACAAGTATTAGCAGCAGCAGATGAATCTTGTAAGATTGGTTGTTCCATGGTACCAGCTGGGGCAGCATCCTCAATGTGTGCGTCCTCCACAGGGTTTACTAATACTGAAGCAGGACCAGCTGGTGCAGCTTCCTCAATGTGTGGGTCCTCCACAGGGTTCACTACTTCTGAAGCAGGCATCAAATGGAACATTGAGGTTTCAGCTTCTGCATTTTCCCATTCATTTTCATTGAATGGAGCCCCATACTGCTCCCCGATCCTTGGACCAAGGCCACTTTTCTTGAAAATTTTGCAGAGCACATAAGCATCCTGCCGAGAAGGACCAATTAAGTGTAAGCCATATCAAATATACCGATATTTATAGTAACTTCATTAAAACTAAATGCTTAAAATAAAAGCTATAAAACAAATAAGTTACAACAACCTAAAGGCATATGGTCCAATACTGAATGAAACTTTCCATTGGTGACGTTTTTATATTTTTATATGTTTTAAATAAGATTTATTGGTTTTCGTTAACTTGGTCCATGCTATAGAGCATATAAGATCAGCAGACTGAATTTGTGTGGGAACACATCCAAAATAACAGATCATTCATCAAGTGCATAGGAGAAATCAGATATTGCATATGCAATTACTTCAAAGAATTACACATAATAAAAAACTGAAAAAAAAGGTGCTGAAAGCAATACCTTTGAGAAACCAGCAGAAACCAACGAATCATCTTCCATTTTGTATTCATACATCACCCAGTCTGTCCTGTCACCTTTAGGTGCTTTACCTTCATGAAAAATCAGTGTCTTCTTCAACCCAACAATGCGGGAGTTGAGCATAATAGTTCTATCTTTTCCACTAGTTTTCCAGTAACCATTTGGTGTGGTACGGTTTGTCCTAGATCCATTAGGATATTTCTTATCACGAGGACAAAAGAAGAACCATTCTAAGTCTCTGCTTCGAAGGCATGACTTATCTGCACAATAAAAAAGAAAAATTACTTTGTAAACTTACTTTCTCAAGCACAATTTACATCAATATAGAAAGTTATAAACATCATGAAAGTAATTACCAGGGAGATCCCAGGGAGGAAACTTGTATAACTCGACTTCTGATATAGCATCAACAATAAGCTTCTTTCCCATGATCTTCCTCTTCAAGTAGTAGGACACAAGCTCAACATCGGTTGGGTGGAAACGAAAACCAGGAGGCAGGCTAGTTTGCGCCATCAGCTTAAAACCTTCAGCACCAACAGGACAATAGCAAGACCGAGACGAAAGCTTTGAGTCAAGGAAATCACAAGTTTGACCAGTAAAGAGCTGCTTCTGTGCACAGACAGGAGAACTAAGAGCACAAGAACAACCAAAAGCAGCTAGAGGGAGCTGCTCTGAAAGTCTGAGCGCAGAATGCAACAAGAAAGACTTCAGAAGACTCAAGTTATAGAGAGCAAGGATGATTCAAGAGTCAAGAGACGTCTTCTGAAGAGAGATCAGGAGCTTGGGTCAGACCAAAAGAGATGTTGGTCAAGTCACAGAAAGAAACCAGGGACTACAAGAGATCAGGAACTTTGAGTGGCAAGACTCAAGGGAGGGGAGAGGGGTGCAGAAGACCAAGCCGTTGACTAGCAGATTTTTTGAACACAGATGAGAGAACTTGAGTCTTGCCAAATTCACCAGCTACAACTGATTCACATGGTAGGAAGTATTTGCACAAAACTCCAGGTGATCCACTTGTATCAAGTGAAATCTCGGAATTTTATGCAGTATATGAACCAGAAGTAGCACGAGAGGAGATAAGGGTGTCCTCCGGTGACCTCAGCAGACATGAGTGACGAAAATCAAAATCCTGCACAAGGACATCATGTAAGGTGAACACGCAGAAAAATTAAAAGAGGAATATGTAACTTTGCTGATTAATCGCTATCAGAATATCAGATGGAATGGCACAACACCTTACATAACAGCTAGAGTACATGAGCACAAATTGGCAATAGATGACAGCCAATAAGACAACTGATTCATCGTAGCATCCTACTTCTACGATAATACATCATAAATTTAGGACTGAAGTCGAGGAGTTCAGGTATATACCCAAGTCAACGATCAAACCAAACCCAAAGTTTTTCCCCAATTTGCAATCGCCCACAACGACAACCTGGTAGAAGTCAACGTAGCACAAACCAGATGCCTAATCAATCAAGTCCTACGCAGGATCCTCGACGCCTAAAAGATGTAAACCGATCAACTAAGATACACCAGTATTCTGCCGCCTTATCGATCTAAAGCAAACCTAATCTACAATTCGAATCGCGAGCTGCTATCTTCGAAGACGAAATAACCCATCCGATCTACGAATCCGCTAACCCAAATTTCGAGTTCAACGCACCGGGCGCCCAATTCTATCCCAACCCCATTCAGATCAAACTCCGGATCAACACAAACGATTTCAACCCTAACCGCGACCAGATCGGCCGGCGCAGATCACCCTAAATCGAACAGATCGGCACGATTACAGATGAGATGAGGGAGGATCGGACGGCCTTACGCGGTGGCCGCAAGGAAGCCAGCAGGACGACGGGGAAGACCGGGGGGAAGGTGAGCGCCGCCGTGGTCAATGGAGGGTGAGGTTGCTGCTTGTGCGGGGTGGGGAGATCGCGTGGCTGGTGAGAGGGCTTTTTTATAAACCGGGCAGGTATGGTGTTGGGCCGGGGCACTGACCAGTGGGCCCACTTGGCTCTATATTTTTTAACTCCAGAGTCCAGCCGCGCCGCGTCGTGCGACTTCTAGGAAACTTCCTCTCCAAGCGAAAGCCCAATTTCCACAGCCGCCGTGTCCGGTGGGTGTTTACGTTTGTGCCCTTGCAGCGCGCTGCGTTGGATTACTTGGAGGGGTCTAAAGACTCGTTTTTTCTTTTTAGGCAGATGGGTCTAAAGACACCGGCTGGTCAAACAAATTTTAAAATTGCGGATTGTATGCAAGAATTGGTGGATTAAATGGTACTGTACCAGAGCTGGGTAGATACCATTTTCATATGATCGACTTATTTTGCAAAATTACCATCACATGTACATGCCAACATATGTTTTTGTGGACTTCTATTGAATCTATGCAATTGAAAAGTGTGTTAGCATCATTTTGCACTAATTATCGATGAAGATTTTTTACGTAAAGTGTTTAATTTTATTTAAGAAAAATATGTTTCATAAATTATAAAATAACTACAGTATACAACACTATATGGATGGAAGAATTTTCAAAGAAAGTTTTCCTATGGTGTCCTTTCGAATATAGGGAAGTATGGAAAAAATTTCCTATAGAGAATGCTATCCTACAAGTCAATTTCATACAAAATCTAGCAAGAGATCTGGACCTCATGGAAATAATCCTGTGGTGCACTCTAGCAATGCTACCCATCCTTATCCTGCATGGACTTCGTTCTTTTTTTTGTTTTCAGAATGGTTCTAGACCTGTAAAAGCATTGAGATGACGATAGTATTTCTTCCATGCTTTCTCCTCTCTCAGACTACCATTTCTAGTTTATTTTCCTTTTATGTGGCAACTTTACATATATATATATATATATAATCGATGTTTTCTCAATAAAGGTAATATTGTTTTTGGTAGAAATTCATTACATTATGTAAGAATATAAAAACAATTAATTCAAATGTTGGAAAAAGTACTTAATCCAAATTCAAAAGGTATGGAGGTTTCAAATTATATTCCTGCATTTTTTTCCCTATGGTGCTACTAAAGAGCTTTCTTTCTCAATTCCTATACTTTCCCTTTCCATAGGATTGGAGAACCATGACATGTTAAATTCTAAGTTTTCATTATCCTGTATTTTTCTTATCCTGCGTTACCAAGAACGTGTTATGCATAGAATGATGACACGACCTCTAATACTTTCTATACCCCCATATTATGCAATATTCATTCATATTTGTTATTTTTTATTTCTATATGAATGAACATGTGAAGTGGGCGAGTGTAAATGAGAATTACGGGTAGGAATAAATAACGCACATAAGGAAGTATTCATATATGAAAAATAAAACGGCGTATTTATATTTTGTGACTTCTAGCATGGTAAATATATGGGTTCTAACACATATATACCTTATACGCAATATAATAGTTATAATGCATTTTTTTATCGTAGATGCATCATGAATGTAATTTTATGTTAAAGGAACGTTGGTTTCCTTTGTTTCAAACGAGCGGATTCATTCCTTTTCGGAGGAAAGACTTCCTATGAAAATTCCTCGGTTTCTCCTGTGTTCCAAATGCGCCGTCGTCTTTCCTTCAATCACCCTTGAAAAAAAAATCATCCTTCAATCTGCACCGTTGTCACTGCACAAACCTAGACGCGCCGAGCGAGCTTGCTCGCTTCGCTTCCCTCTCCAGTCTCCAGCCGCGCCGCCCTCTCCAAAATCCACACCGCCGCTTTCCGTAGGCCGGCGCCATCTTCTCGAGGTCGAGGATTTGTTGCCCTGTCCCCATTCACCGCCTGCATCCTTTTCATCGCGGTTCCTCCCGTGATGTCCAAGAGGCTTGGCAAGCCGCCGCCGGCGGCTGAGGAGGTGGGTAGACAGGGGTTGTTCGCGTCGTGCTCATTCGCCGACCTCGGCCTCCACCCCACTCTCTGCGCTCACCTCCAAGGTCGCGCTCTCTATTTTCCTTCACGCTCGTTTACCCTGTCCATATCTAGTTAGTGATTTGGCAGCAATGTTGGATTTTCATCAGAAAGGAAAGTAGAGTCCGGTTACGAATTTGGAGTTTTTGCTCCCTTCTGGTACCACTAATTTATGCTTTATTGGAATATGGCTTTGTCAGAAATCTGATTGGGTGAATATCTGGTGCAATTGGCACACAGATCACTTCTTCCCGTCTGGTAGTCGTATTCAGGACTTATTTCTATCTGTTGATGAGTAAATTTTTTCATGGCTATTGGCTGCCCTGGGGCCATCCAGTAGCCCCGCATGAGAATATTGTGAAGAAGTTTGCAAAGGAATTGTTTTTAGGGAAAGGAAGTTTGCAAAGAAACTGTTTATTCTGCTTCCTATGAACTAGTATTCGTTTCATTTCTTGGTGCAGAAAAGATGGGTTTCCAAGCACCAACGCGGATTCAAGCTGAGGCAGTTCCAGTCGCGATGTCCGGACAACACATGTATGCTCTTTCTAATTCAAACTTGTACCATATCTTATTTGGAGTAATGCGTTTTTCAAGCAATTTTTGTTTTGCACTGTCAATTGCAGGCTAGTGAAGGCAGCAACTGGAACGGGGAAAACACTTGCATACCTTGCACCCATTGTTCACCTGCTCCAGATGAGAGAGCCTCGTGTCGAGAGAACTGATGGAACTTTTGGTGATTAACTTGTTACTCATTTTTGTATATGTGTTTTGTTTGGTGCATTTCATGGATGAATCCAATCTAGCCACTAGAACATTGGCCTTCTTAAGCTTGACAGTTGACACGTATACTGACCGATAGTTGCCTATTCGATACTGAATGATGTTACTGATTATGATCGCAGCGTTGGTACTTGTGCCAACACGAGAGCTATGCTTGCAGGTTTACGGGATTGCACAGCAACTGGTTCATCGTTTTCACTGGATTGTTCCTGGGTATGTCATGGGTGGTGAGAATAGAGCAAAAGAGAAAGCAAGACTACGAAAAGGTATATCTTGTTCTGTAAAGGAATCTGCAATGTTCATCAATTTTATGTATATGTAGTATCACATTCTGACTCTGGAAATTTGTATCTAGGGATATCAATTCTCATTGCTACTCCTGGGCGTCTTCTGGACCATTTACAGCATACCGCTTCATTTATTTATTCAAACTTGCGCTGGATAGTTTTTGATGAAGCTGACAGGTCTGATAGACATATACATCATTCGGTTTCCCAACAAGGTTTTTTTCTTTTAATCTTGCAGACACTTTTTACTATATCGGTGATTGTATCCTGCAGCATTCTTGAACTTGGCTTCGGAAAAGCACTCGAAGATATACTAGAGCACTTGGGTTCAAGGAGTGGCATGTCTGATCAAAATAAAAACAAGATGGGGAATATGCAAAGGCAAAACCTTCTCTTATCTGCAACTCTTAACGACAAGGTGAATAGGTTAGCGAAACTTAGTCTGAAGAACCCTGTGATGATTGGCCTTGATGATCAAAAGAAGCAATCCAACATGCTGGGGAAAAATCATACTTCTCTATTATCAGATGATGAAGAGGACGAAGTGCTGGAAAAGATAAATGATTTAGTAGAACAGGAGCATGATGATTACAAGCTTCCTGCACAGTTGGTCCAACGATATGTTAAAGGTAGCAGTTTGCTTGGTACTACTTGCTTTAAACTATTCATAAGTTCATGGTTGTCATCTCATCTTTTCTGTAGATGGTAATAAAGTTTTGCTTTTATTTAGTTTCATGTGGTTCGAGGCTTACAGTTTTTCTTACCATCCTCAAATCTCTATTTGAAAGACAAGTCTCCCAAAAGGTGAGTTGCTATCTTTAAGCTGTTCAGGCTTCAGTGTTTCGTCATACTATAATATTTTCAACTTCAAGTTCTGCTTGCCACCAAGAGGTCTCTGGTGTCCTGAGACTTGAAACTATTCTGAATTACCTTGAATCATTTTGTAGGTTGTTGTTTTCATGTCAACTTGTGACTCTGTCGATTTCCATCATACGGTACTCAGCCAGCTTCAGTGGAGCCCTGACCTGCAACTTGATAATGCTAAGAACCAAAAATTTCTTAGCTGCAAAGTGTTCCGTTTGCATGGTAGCATGGACCAAGAGGAACGCAAGAAGTCATTTTTGAGTTTTGGTTCTGAAAAATCTGCAATTCTTGTATCTACCGATGTTGCTGCCAGGGGCTTGGACTTTCCAAAAGTCAAAAACATCATACAGTATGATTCTCCTGGGGAAGCTTCTGAATATGTTCACAGGTATCGGAAGTATCCCCTTGTCTCATTCACTTGTTGTTTTGGGGTCTGATTGCTGTGTTTCTGATCTGAACAAAATATATGCTTGCCCCTGTTTGCCCATTACTTTAGTCCTGAATTATGGTTTAGGTAGTCTTGTTCCATGCATTGCTGTTATAGAACATCATTTAGTAGAACAGGTTGCTCATACTAGGTTAATGTGGCACTATTTAATCGTTCTTCTGAGTGCTATTTCTTTTCTCTAGTCTCCTATGAAGATGCCAGTTATCTGATATGTTCGCAACAATGACACTTTGTGTTGTACACCATAATTGCTACTTCTGTTTTATAATTACACTATCCCATTTGATTGTAGGGTTGGGAGAACTGCAAGGATTGGTGAAAAGGGGGAGGCTCTCCTGTTTCTACAACCTGTTGAACTTGACTACCTTCAAGATCTTGAGCGGCATGGTGTATCATTGACTGAATATCCCTTTCAGAAGGTTTTGGATAGTTTTCCTGTAATTGGGCAGAAACCATACAAAAGGAGGCAAATATCTTTGGATATGCATCCTTGGATAATGTCTCTGCAGAGGTCGCTGGAAGGGTTTGTTGCAGCAGAGGTAATGCATTTGCATCATTTTCCTTCAATTGATGGATGCTATTAGTAGTTCACTCTTCAGTAATGAGACAACAACTAGTACTAGTAAACATATAAAACATCTATATACTTATTATTTGCTCTGGACATTATAAAATTGTTCAGGCTGAAATAAAGAAGCTTGCGAGGGATGCCTTCTGTTCCTGGGTTCGTGCCTACACTGCCCACCGAGGCGAGCTGAAGAAAATTTTTATGGTGAAGAAGCTCCACCTGGGACATGTTGCAAAGAGCTTTGGGTTGAAGGAACAGCCCTCATTGGTTGGAAGGTCACACCAAGCGCAACTTAAGAAGAGGAAGAAAGAGCAGAAGCGTGAAAGGCCTGCCAAAAAGAGAAAGCTTTCCTCTAAAAAGTGAATTTTCACTTAAGGAGCGCTCGTGACTCAGTCTTGATGATGGCGTTTCATGATCCGTTGCAGTTTTGTGGAACCAATAACACCCGTGTTCCTTCTCTAGTTGTATAACCCAAATATTCCAGACCTTTTGTGAGACTTACCAATAGGGCAAGGGCGTAAACAAGAGCTAGCTCACCAGAACCTTACATTATTCGAATACTAATTTGCTGCTCCTATTAGTAGCAACCAGCAGCAAATTGTACAACAATTTGTTGTGATAGCTTAGATGTCGTTCCAGTGGCTACCACCTGTTTCATGTAACCAGACTTTGTTGCCTCTCTTCCTTTCCAAAGAGTTTAAAACATTCCATGTTTTCCTATGGTCTACTATTGAATTGATGCGGCTTGGCAGGCACTTGTCCATCCAAATAATTTAACATTTTAGCTGATTGTGTGGTTAGAGTTCATCCTGTCAGAAAACAATTGACAGCCAGCTACACATTGCCCATTGATTGATTAATGATAATCCTCAAAAAAAGATTGATTAATGATGAAACCAAGTGCCAGTTGTCGCGAAAGGAGGACCGCAGCAGACTGCCGTGTCACTTCATAAAATTAAACTGTACAGAAGATATCTGACTTGATTCCACGACTACCTAATCCCCATTTTATACTGTAATTATAGTATTTCAGTTTTCGTGTCCCGGTGTCTGTCCGTACTGGTACCCCAAGCCTTTTGACCTTGAGCAAAAAACCAAAGGGAAGCAAAGTGGCAGGAAGCGTTCAGTCCAATGCTGGTCGGTAGCCAGGCTATTATTCATCCGGGAGCGCAAGCAAGCACGAACGGATCAAGCACCAGCACCAATCAGGGCAGTTTGCACTTTCCAGAAGCCACAGCTCCCGGAAACGCGGCGCGCGCGCCTCAGTTTGCACCAATGCCGCCCATGGCAAAGCCCGCGGAGAGGTAGGCCCCAAGTCTTTGGACCCTACATTTCAGTGGCTTAGACACTGCTCGCAAAGTGAATCACTGGACGCGAGATCCACCTGCCGCAACCGCCTCCTCTACTCCGCCTGCCCCGCCCGGTTCACGCCGTCAGCCAGCTCGCGGCGGCTCTCAAGTCAGCTGGAAGCTCCACGGCGAGCTTGAGCTCCTCCCGGGATTCTCTCGGCGGCGCAACTCGTGGAAGGCGGCGAGCGCCGGATACGACTTTGGTGGGCCTGGATTCGCGGGATGGGAGATCTGGCGGCAGCGGCGGTGTCGAGATGGTGAGCCGGAGCGTCCCGGCGCCTGGCAGCACGCGCTTCCCTGCCGCCGCCGCCGCCGCCGCCGCCGCCGCGGCTTTCGCGGCGCTGCAGCGCAGGTGGCGGTGGGCGCCGTCGGGCGCGTTCCTGGAGCGAACGGCGCGCAAGCTCGTCCTGGCCTCCGCGGCGCTGGTCCTCTCCTGCGCGCTCTACCTCTACGCGTTCCGGCACGTCGGCCGGGGGGGCCGCGCGGTGGCCGGATTCCTCGGCGACGCCGGCCTCGCGCCCGGCGCCGGGCCGTGCGACGTGTTCGACGGCACCTGGGTGCGCGACGAGACCCGCCCGCTCTACAGCAGCTCCGAGTGCCCGTTCGCGGAGCGCGGGTTCGACTGCCTCGCCAACGGCCGGACCGACACCGGGTACCTCAAGTGGCGCTGGAAGCCGCGGCGGTGCGACGTGCCGCGGTTCGCCGCGCGGGCCGCGCTCGAGCGGCTGCGCGGCAAGCGGGTCGTCTTCGTGGGGGACTCCATGAGCCGCACGCAGTGGGAGTCCTTCATCTGCATGCTCATGCCCGGGGTCGAGGATCCCAGGACGGTCTACGAGGTGAACGGGAACGAGATCACCAAGGTCATACGTCACCTGGCGGTCAGGTTCGCGTCGCACGGCCTCACCGTGGAGTTCTTCCGGTCCGTGTTCCTCGTGCAGGAGCATTCAGCGCCCAGGCATGCGCCGAAGAGGGTCAAGTCGACCCTGAGGCTCGATAAGATGGATAATCTGAGTCTGAAATGGGCACATTCAGATGTGCTGATTTTCAACACTGGTCATTGGTGGACTCCCAAAAAATTATTTGATATGTAAGTGTTTTCGCTTTGATTCCTGTTCCTTTTCAGCTCGAAATGTGAGAATTGCACATGTTTACATTCGTATTTGTTGGTGAATAGCTAGTGCTGCTGGATATGCCTTATCTTACAATGAGAGTGGAGAAATGGATAACATTGTTTCACTTCGATGGTGAATATTTCTGATATTGAGCCTCCTGGTGAAACAAGACAACTTCTTGTCCCCAATCATAGCCTTTGTGAATGAAATGTGTCTGATCATGCATGGATACTAACAATAGCCAGCAACTTTCTCTTTTAGGATCCAGGTCTTTAGTATTGCCTCATACTTGCTATGCTTTGCATATGTTGAGCAGAGCATAAATGATTTCATTCTTCAATTATCTTTGGCACAGCAAACAAATGCCAACTCGGCAAGTGCTTATATTAGTTTGCTGGTGATGTGTGCTCACTCAACGCGTTTTGCTTTTATTTCCAAATTGGTGATTGCATTAAAGAACTAGTGTGTGCATCTAATGTTGTGCCATATTTTGGCAAGATCATAACATAACTGAAACACCAGTCTGAAAGGTATTTTAGTCTTCCTGACTCGTTTCCCTAACAGGGGATGTTATTTCCAGACCGGGCATGCTCTTAAGCTTGGTATATCCATTGAAGGTGCTTTTAGGATGGCACTGGAGACGTGGTCTTCATGGGTGGAAAAAAGAGTTGATTTAAATCGAACCCATGTCTTCTTCCGAACATATGAGCCATCTCACTGGAGGTATGTTTCAGAAATTCAATAACTTAATAAGACTCAGAAAGATCTCATTCTTGGGGTAAATCTCATTCTTGGGGTAAATCTTATTGTTTTTACTTATTGATGAACATTGTTTGAGCTGAATATTTAGTCATTTCGGCACATTCCATCAACCTCTCATCTATAAATTCAAAAGCCTTATCTCACATTCTCATTGTACTACACTACTGAACCATCTATCTTACACATTGTATTACATATAAATTCAAAAGCCTTATTCTCATTCCTCTTTATTTGCTCCCTCCGTTCTTTTTTACTTGTCGCCATTGACTTTGATCGATAACTTTGATCATTCGTCTTATTCAAAAAAATATGAAAATATCATATATTTCACTATGATTTGATTTATCACTAAAGATTTTTGAAATGTGATTTTAAATTTTATAAATTTGAACAAATTTTTTGAGTAAGACGAATAGTCAAAATTGACGGTCAAAGTCAACGACGAAAAGTAAAAAAGAACGGAGGAATATTTTATACTTTTTTTCCTGCAAATTTATACTTTGTTTCTGCTGTTCTTCTGCTTATGATATGGTCTATGACAGCCATTATTGCTACACACACTGCAAAACAACAGTTGTCTGGTTTCTCATTTTGGTTTTTTCCTTGCTATCAGAAATTTCACATTATAAGTATTATATGTTTGCTTTGCTCTAGCTATTCTATAGGAACTGATAACAACTCTGCACATTCACAGCGAGACAGGACAAAAAGCATGTGAGTTAACAGAGCAGCCTTCGTCTGAGGCCAAAGGAAATGATAAGAGTGAATTTGGGGCTATACTTGCTGATGTTGTAGCAAAAATGAAAAATCCTGTTACTGTACTAAATGTAACTCTAATGGGATCATTCAGAAGCGATGCTCATGTTGGAAACTGGAGTTATCCTCCCACTGTACTTGATTGCAGCCATTGGTGTCTCCCTGGAGTCCCCGATGCTTGGAATGAACTAGTATTTTCATACCTTTTGACAAATGGTGAGTTCCTTGTTATGCTGTTGTATATCTACATTTCCTTGATTACTATGAGAATAATGTAGTAATTTTATCATATAACAAAAGTATTCAATTTGTGGGATGTGCCATACACGACTCTATGCAATCATGGTGCCCATGGAATTTTATGCATATCATGAACGTTGAATTTGCCACACTATAAAGGTTCTTGGAAGCCATTTGATAACACAAGCACTGAGAGATGAATTAAACTATGAGAATGGGCCCTTCATATCCTACTCGTTGGATTAAGTAGCTTGTATATAACTCTGTCATCTACTGTTCAGACGTGAGCTTGGAACCTGATAAAAATATTTTTATGACATGTTGAGTTGACGATTTTTTTATTGACCTGTTTTTTTCATGTCCAAATTGCTCAGGTTGGCGAAACCTGGTGGGGTGAATGCTGTGTGGATCATACTCAACTTCCCCCATATGTGTATTGTGATAGTTTTTTAATCACATGTAGAGGATTAACATACGTCCTGGAAGCAGCCACATCTGGTAGGGCTTAGGTGGTTCAGTCCACTTGACTTTTTGATATTCTTTTGTTCTTTGATATATACACTGCGAACATATGCATCCTGATTACAAGTAGATGCTGTATCTTTTCTTTTATTTGTGGACGATTAGAAGGCATTGACATTGTCAACATGTGTGTACTAATAATTCATTTACATGCTGTCAAAGTCAAATTGGTGTTTCGACCTGTATGTACGAACATTCACTTAAATATAAGTTGTGAAGATGTATACTAAATTTAAAGTGTTCTGTTCTGTCCGTAAGGTGGTCTACTGTACCTGCAAGTCAGTACTACTGCCACAGTACGATTTGGTTGTTCTGGTCAGAGCTTCCATCTTTACCAGCCATTATATTTCTCTCATGTACTACTGTCATGAAGAATGTCAGCAATGAAATTTACATGTAACAATAACTTATTAGCTCAACCAACCAACCAACCCAAAAGAATCGTTAGCCATCGACGCAGGCAGCCAGGCAGTAGTCACATAGAGCTGCCACCAGCCATGACAGCAGCACGGGGTTGTATCTGTATTGGGATTTGGGAAAACCTAAAGCATAGCTACCTATACAAGCTATTGCTGTGCATGTATACGGTGCCATATAGAGGAGCAGGAATTTTTGGTGTCTTATCTACAGATCACGAGCTCGCCAAGCTCGGCGTCGTCATCTGCGGCTTCGCCGCCGGCGGACCATGCTTCTTCTCGCCCCAGTGCCAAAGCATGCTCTCCCAGTAGCAGAACTTCTCGTGGCAATGCTTGAGCCTGGTATCGGTGATGTTCCGTCGCCAATGGCCGTCGCTGAAGTTGGCCTTCTCGGCCTGCCTCCGATCCCACTCCAGCCCAGCCTTCTGCCTCGACCTGAGAAGGCAGTATTTCTGGAGCTCCGCAGGCATCCTGTCGTGCACCTTCCACCAGCGGGCGTGCGCGACGTCGCTCGCGAACCCGCGCATCCCCGCGACGTTCCAGTTGCAGTCGTAGTCCCTGAAGCAGAGCCACGGCTTCATACCCAGGTAATGGAGCACGTAGAGCACCGGCGGGTCCGCGCCGAACAGCCGCGTCTTGGCCGCCTTCGTGGCCTCGTCGTCCCCTTCCCAGAAATGCTTCAGAAAGTTCATGCGCTTGGGGATGCGGTGCCACCACGTGAAGATCTCGTTGAGGTACCCCTGGTCGCCGCCGTTGTACGAGGTGATCTCGTCGATGTGGTCCATGAGCAGCCGGAACGTGCAGTTGGACGGCTCGACGACCATGACGCCCGAGTTGAAGAGCGTCGCGTTGTTGCCCGTCGCGGCGATCTCCGGCGCCGCGGCGAACAGGAAGTCGACGTTCCGCAGCACGAGCAGGTCCGCGTCGATGAAGATCACCTTGTCGTAGTCCGTCAGCTGCCACAGCCGGAACTTGCTGTAGTTCCACTCGTTGTACGCGTCGCGCGTCGCCTTCGGGTTCCGGATCCGCTCGATGATCCGCACCTTCCACCCGGCCGCCTCCAGGCCCTTCCGGTGCTCGTCGCTTATCGTGTCGTCCACGAGGATCACCAGGTCCCTCGTCGACCCCGCTTGACGGATGCTTTGAGCCGCCGCGATCGCGCCGCAGACGTATTCGCTCGCTGAGTGCAGTATCGTTGCGTACGCCTCCCTTCGTCGATCCAGCGAGAATAGTCTTGCTGCAGATTTGCATAAGAACAGGGAGTTATTATTAGCTGCTCCGTGAAGTTCCTAGTCCTGCTCATAATAAGAATAATGTAGTGATGCCTAAAATAAATAAGCAACTTACATTTTGCGTTGAGTGGAACAGCAAGCTCACAGGACCCAACAGGAAGCCTGATCTTCTCCCGTAACGCTTTTACGTCCGGACTGTACAACCAAGCACTGCCTTCCCGCCTCACAAGGTTCTTGCAAGGGAAGAGATTCGGAATCGGGAAGCACTCAGTCACAAAAAGCACATGGACTTTGCGGTGATGCTTCGAAGAGGCCACAGCCAGTTTCGCAGCTGAGAGCTGCAAGTGGAGACGCGCAACGTCTCTCGACCAACCTCCACCACCCCGGCGAGTACAAGGAAGCTTCACGGCGACCAAATCGAAGCGCGCGCCTCTTCGGACGGTGGGCTCTGGAAGCGACGGGCAAGAAGGTACCTCGTTTTCCTCCTCCTCGTCGATCCATTCTGGGTACAGCGTCTGCCAGGTGACGCTACCATGGGCAGGCTCAAGCCTGACAATGGAAACGTGGCTCTCTGAGAATAGCTGCGTCCAAGAGCCGTACTCCGTGCTGTTGAAATTCAGGAGTCCAATTCTGAGACTTTCATTTTCACCGTTTAGGTTTCCTACGAGTGCTCTGCGTACGTCGTCCCACTGAACATCAACTGACGAAACGTATCTCGGATCCGAGCTTGTTCTGTCCCACCTCCATCCCACATCCACGTACCTGAAAAGCACATACAGTAGTAATAACTCGTTTGAGATTGTGGTCGTGGCTGTAAAAAACACCATCCTGCTAGTTTGTTCCAGTGAGACTAATATTTGTGTTCTACTCACCGGGAGGCCGTCTGTAACTGGTGGTCATATAAGGCCGGGGTTAAGAGAGTGACAACTGTTGCAGAAACGATAGCTATGATCAAGATCCGCAACGACTTGAACTTGCAATCACAGTTCTTCTCGAGGACAAGGACTTCAAAATTTTCAACGTCTTTGAAACTTTTGATTTTGGAGACCCTCCTCTTGGTGGTGTCCTCGCTGCAAAAATGCAGAAACAAAGCTTATTAGATATGCAGCAAAAAACAGTAGTAGCTCCTTTATCTGAAAAGATCAATCATCAAAAGGTGCTGTGTGCTTGACAGGTGGAGATCAGAACAGAATTCGAAAGAATCGTCTGACTCTGCTAAAGAATGAGTACATTATTATTAGATTTTGATTCCATAAAAGAAGGTAGGTTCCGAAGTTCCTTCTTCAATACATACAGGAATACATCCTTTTCACTTTAATTTGCATTTAATCATGAGCGAGCAATAGCATATGGTCACTTGAAAGCGAAAACCGGTATACTAGATACCATCTTTGCACGAATAATTAGAGAGACCACTCGTACGGAAGCACAACACATGCTTTGTCCTAATAGGTCAGCAGCGCAAATAGAAGTCCCAGGAATCAAGATCCTGCACAAATTTCTCGGTACAAAACAACCGCAAAAAAATACTGAACGCAACAGCTAGTATTACGCTGAAGTAAAAAAATAAAGGCAACACAATCAGGTCCTACTTTGACTTCATGATTAGTTCAGAAGATAGACTACATCATCTTTGAAGTCTTCCCTTGCACATAAATAAGTGGAGTAATGCTACAAAGTCCTTGGAGTTTCTTCCCTTGCACTTGCACATAAATAAGTGGAGCAGTGGTACCACGTTACAGGCAGAAATTACAACGTGACGAGGAATGATAAAGTGCATCCTTTTTTTTAGTAAAAGGAAATGCAGAGTGTATCGGATAGTTGGATGTGAAAGTGAGCCACACTAACAGATGTTTCCCAATTGAAGGAGAGAGCTTAAAGTGCTAGTACTACTAAACACAGGGAAAATAAGATAAGAAGATTGACCGGACTTGTGTTTCGCCACTTCCCAGCTCCTCCAGGTACACAGAAAGCATCGCCTCGTAAACTACACGAAAGCAGGCTTTATACCTAATTCACACAATCCATTCTATCCTCAACCTCAAGTCGATCGAATCGAATTGAGCACTGAACTGCTCGGTAAAAGTTCAGTAATTGCTACCGCTAGTCTGCAGATAAACGGAGGATCCAAGGATGCTGAGTGAGATCATCAGTCGGCAGTAGCAGCAGCACACGCCACGTCCGACGCCCTCTCCACGTCACGTCGCCACCGTGCCCGCGGCCAACAAAATCCAAGTCCAGTGGTGACACAAGTAAGCCGCGTCCGGCCGAAAGAGATCAGCAGCCGCCGACCAGGTTAAGGTAGCAACGAAACCGAGGACGCGATGCACGAGAAGAGGAGGACGCGTCCGGGACATGGACGACACACGTGCAGGAGAGTACTGCCTCCGACCAACAAGGAGGGATGCTGCTAATCATCTCGTTATGATGAAGCTTACTAACAGCATAGCCATCGATTGTGACTGACACTTAGAAGTACTACTGCTGCTTGTCAACACTTGGGGGAAAAGAAAAAAAAAAAAGGAAAATCACCGACGAGAAGGAAGGATTGGATGGCACCGGCACCACGACTCACACGAGTGACATTTCTTGGCCTTAATGCGAGGGACGAGACCGCCGCAGCCAGGCGTAACCACCAACCACTCCGGCGCTAGCAATTAAGAACGGAAGTGGGGGTCGGGGAGGAACAAGGGTGATGCGTCACCTTCTCGTTCCTTTTGGTGGGGCGGATCGGATCCATCTAATGCGGCGGCGTGCATCGCGAGCGCAAGAAGGGCAAGGCACGCCGTGGACGAGGAAGAGAAGACGAAGCCAAAAAGCAAGAAAAGGAAGCAGCTTTGATTACATGAATTGGGATTGGGGAAGAGGCAGAAGATCTTACGCGGCGCCAGCGGGACGGTAGCGCGGCTCCGATGGGCCCATCAGTGCTGTTTCTCTCTCCTTCGAAGGCGATCACGCTATCGCCGCCGTCGCCGCCGCCGTTGCGCCGCTTCCCACCTGAAATCGCATGGTAATGTGTCATGTAAAACATGCAGTCCACCGGCACAAGGCAACCGCTCCTCTAGTGAGAAGAAAGAAGAGATATATTTCCATCAAAGAAACGAAAAAAGGAATGGAAGGCAGACGCGAGCATCGATTCCTGGAGGGGAGACAGAAAAAAAAAATAAACAAAGGAAAACCAAACGGAGCGCGAGCATTTACGCCACACCCGCTATGGGATCCCCCGCCATGGCGCCATGAACATGAACACGGAGCAGAGGAGAAGCAGAGGAGGGATGAACTATAGTACCAGTGTTTCTTAAAGAAAAATAAAAAACAGGGAACGCTGAGTTGGAGACCCGACGCACAAGCATGGAGTCTGACACAAGCAGCACGGTACTTATAGGAAAACCAATTAAACGAATAAAGAAACGAATCCACTGTGAATCGGCAGGAGCGGAAACAGTTTGGGTTGGCGAAGAAAACAGGGTTGAAAAGGAAACACTAGAGCAAGAATTAGTACTACGAGAAATCAATCAAATGCTGGTGGCACCGACGCCCGACGGAGCAGAGCCGACTCCCAAGAACCGAGAGCTTCTTCAACGGCTGCCTACTCAGCCGCTGCCGAACCAAATCAAAAGGCCAAGAGTGGCAACAACACGAGACCAGGCAACGACAAGAGGGAGCTAGCGCAGTGTTACAGTACCTCGAGCGGCGGGCGGATACAATACATACAGCTTGGACGGCGAAGCGAAGGAGAAATGTCTCTCTCTCTCTCTCTCTGGAAGCTCAGGCGGGGGAGAAAGCTTTATATACGTGGAGAGATGATCTTAGAGTGGTGACCTCACAGAGACGGCCAGGCGAGGCGAGGAGTGGCAATGGCGCGATAGATTTATCGGGTCCTCTCACGACTATTAACGCGGACGTACGGGTCGTACTATGGTCAAGGCCAAAATCTTTAGGGCGGCGTCGCCATGTAGTACTCCATCGTGTGTTTTGGGACGAGAGAGAGAAGAAAAATGATTGATTATTGGTCGGCGTCGTCTGTAAGCATAAATAAATGCTTTTATTATAAGGAATGGAAGGAAAACGAAAAGGAGATTATAAATTATGTCACAGATATACTACTACTATGTCTCGAAGAATAAATAATTTTATTACAAGGAAGTGCATAAGTTTATTATATTTTTTGGAGATTGATTTGTGTCATAGATATATGTATGCCTGCAGAGAGAAAAAATATTTTGTTGGCGTAATATGAGATGGTTGCGGATGGAATGTGAGCATGTTTTTTTTTTCTTTTTGAGAATCATGGAATGTCAGCGCGTTGGCTAGGCTTCTGAAGGCCAAAATTTATTTGCTCTCTAGATTGTGTAAGCTTGATCGTAGATTGTACAGTCTGCATTGCTGATTGTGTAATCTCAAAATTCTTTCCTTATTATTAGTATTAGACTATACTATATCTAGCTTTTAGCCATATATAGTGGGACCATAATGAAACATGCGTAAATATTCACATTTATTATTAAGATTTAGGGTCTGTTTGGAAGAGCTTCACTCCACCTTTTTTAACTCTACTCTTAAATTTACTAGCTAAATATCTTAGCTCCACCAACTCCAGATCTAGAAAAAAAAGTAGAGTTGGGGCTAACTCCACCTTTTTTTGGAAACTCATGAGGAGGTGCTCCAAAAATTTAAAAATCGTGGAGTTGATAGAAACCACAATGCCACTTATTATAAAACATATTAATTGGATTCTTTTGTCTTTTCTCGTGTTTTTCTTCCGAATCATACAAATCTCACATAGATACAGAGAAGCTTTCATCGTACAAAGCATATTGATTTGTAATGAGAAAAATATAGCTTTTTATAGGGACATAATAGACCTTTTCAATCGAAACTTTGGATATTTAGAGCCGAATTAAATTTTAAGCCAAACACTTTATGGTGTATCTATAAATCTGGAGCGGAGCTGTTCCATGATGAAGTTGTGGAGCAGAGTTGATTTTTATGTAGTGGAGCTCTCCCAAACAAGCCTTTAGATTGCACATGCACATCTGGTTCTACGATCTACGTTTTGGTTTTACGCCATTGATCCCCACTAGCTTCCGAAACCGTGGTCGGGAGTGGTGGAGGTGGAAAGAGTGGGGAAAGAAGCTACTACATCAGGATCAGGTGAGGAGCTATAGGACCTGTTTGTTCTGCTCCTCTCCGCTCCTGCTCCAGCACTGTAGTTGTCAGAAATTAGTGGGAGCTAAAGCAGATGAAGCTATAAAACACAGCTCTCACAACTCCCAGTTTAATCCGCAGAAGGCTTGAAGAAATCAGCTCCCATCTACAGTTATTTTGCAGACTTTTTGCAGCGTACGTCAGTGGGAGCGGAGCTGTTAGGAGCTGCGCCAAACAGCCCCATAATAGCACAGTATAGCAGCGGCAGTTAATGGACGTGCGGTGGTTCTTGCGGCTTTCGTGAGAAGGGGACTTTTCTCTGCCGTGATCGGGGAAGCCTAGTGTGCGTGGAATGGAACGGAATAGCATTAACTTTTGTGCGATGGGGGACGACATCTCCTCCTCCGAGCTCTTCTTGCTCGCGGTTGTTGTTCTGTTGTGAGAGCCCGAGAACTCTCTCATTGTTTGTTGCAGTATACTATACTGTACGTAACTTGCCCGTATTGGAACCGAGTCCACCCGATCGCTCAAACAATCTCTCAACTCACGCACGAACGGCGCAAGAAGAAAATAGTAGCCAAACAACACCGAACACCGCGGCGCCAAACGCCTGTATCTTGACTATTCTTTCTGGGTTACAATGACCCGGGACAAGGACGCACACACGTCTATATGGGGTTTTATATCCCCGACGACCAAAACGTAACAGACTTGGATTCTAACAAATTTGGACTCAAACGCACACGTATGAGACTCAGGTTGTGCACGTACACTGTCTGGACTCCGACTCTCTCTACGCATGTGTCGCACATGTGACGGACTCTAACACAAACTATGAACTCGAACGCGAGCTCGAACTCACGCGCCATAGAAGACTACTACACGCGCACGCACGCGTACTGACCTTGGCACGAACCAAGGCAGAATTATTCCAACAATCTCCTCATAATTCTGAACTTGCCACTTGCTGCCTCATAGGAGCGTCGCCTCCTCCTCATCGACGTCGCCAACAACGCCGCTTCCTTCCTTGCCCTTCGACACTCGCGCAAGAAGTAGCCACACACGCCGCAGTTGAAACACCGGTCCTTACCGAAGCTGTGTCGGCACCTGCTCGCGTCCGATGCGACGCTACTCCCATCCTCGTCATCGTCGGTGTCTTCTAGCCGCCGCTACGGCCTCCGCTCTTCTTGCCGCCGCCATGTCGCACCTTGCCGTTATGCGGACGCTCCTTTCCGCGACTCTCACGCCAGCGAGCCTCGCACTGCTCGGTGAGCAACAGCTAGACACCACCGCAGCGCTCCTCCGCCACCCCGAGCCGGCCGACGAGCTGCTCCATCGACATCATCTTCAGATCCGTGAACATCTCGATGGAGCATGCAATTTGATTGTACTTCGCCGGCACCATGCGAAGCATCTTCTTCACGACACGTTCCTCCTCGATCGTTTCCCCCAGCACGCGCAGCTCCGCGGCGAGAGACCCAAGACGCATGGCAAAGTCGTCGATCGTCTCGTCGTCCTTGAACGCCATGTTCTCGAACTGCTTGAGGAGATGCTGTGCCTTGGTCGCCTGTGCACGCGAATCGCCCATCCGCAACGACTTCACAGCCACCCACGCCTCCTTCATGTTCTTCTTCGCGGCGAGTCTGGACTTCATCTCCTGCAACACACCGCGTAAGATGACGGCCAACGCCGCCGATCCTTGCTGCGTTCGGCCGTGCCGGTCTCCACAGCATCCCACTCTCCATGCCCTCGAGATGGACCTGCATCTCAAGCGCCCAGTCATGATAGTTCATCTTCGTCAGTTTCGGCACCTCGACGGCAGCGACGCGCTCCACCACGACCATACGCGGTGAGCTGTTGTCGTCAACCTTCTTGTTACTACTAGCCATGTCCCGTGCTCGAACACAGGCTCTGATACCAATTGTTGAAATCGAGTCCATCCGATTGCTCAAACAATCTCTCAACTCATGCACGAACGGAGCAAGAAGAAAATAATAGCCAAACAGCGTCGAATGCCGCGGCGCCAAACGCCTGTATCTTGACTATTCTTTTCGGGTTACAATGACTCGGGAAAAGGACGAACACACGTCTATATGGGGTTTTATATCCCCGACAACCAAAACGTAACAAACTTGGATTCTAACAAACTCGGACTTAAACGCACACGTATGAGACTCAGGTTGTGCACGTACACTGTCTGGACTCCGACTCTCTCTACGCATGGGTCGCGCATGTGACTGACTCTAACACAAACTATAGACTCAAACGCGAGCTCGAACTCACGCGCCACAGAAGACTACTACACGCGCACTCACCTCGGCACGAACCAAGGCAGAATTATTCCAACAACCCAACTCAAATCTCACATTCTCATGCATGACTGTATATATATATATAGTTGAATGCCCGTGCGTTGCTACGGGTTCATGACAAAGCAACACTTTTAGCTAAGAGCATATATTGAAATAAATGATCCTATTATATTAGATGATTTAAACAAAATTGTCGGGCAAGCAGAACCCTTGTTCTGATTTTGCTTTACTTCTGGAGTTCTAGAAATCTTCTGGTGTTGGAACTGTGCCAGACGTATGTCATAGCAGGCAGAACCCTCAGTTCTGCTTTTGCCTTACTTTTGGAGTTTCAGGACTCTTCTGGAACCGGAACTGTGCAAGAAGTATGTCATGGCAAGCAAAAGCTTTTGCACTACCTCTGGAGTTCCAGAACTCTTCGGGATCCGGAACTGTGCCAGAAGTATATCATGGCAAGCAGAACCCCTTGTTCTGCTTGCGCTTTACTTCTGGAGTACCAGAACAGCCGGAACTGTGCCAGAAGTATGTCATGGCATGCAGAACACCTTGTTGTGCTTTTGCTTACTTCTGGAGCCGGAACTGTGCCAGAACTCTTCGGCAGCGGCTGGCAGGGTGGACGCACGACGGCTTATTCCGCTCGCCAGAGGTGCACGGACGATAGTTACGAAATTAATAGTAGTAGAGATATATATAGACACACACTCCTCATGCCTCCACACGGGCCCTTCACGCCATCCTCCACATAAACTTAGGCCCTGTTTGGTTCCGCTTAAAAGCGGCTTATGGGCCAAAATAAGCGACGAAATGGACCCAAATGGCTCGCTTTTAAGCGGCGGCCGCGAAACACAAGCGGCCCACGGACGCCGCGTGCAATGGACTACCTGCGTTTCGGCAACGCGGCCCGCGGTCGGCGTTTTGGGATAAGCAGGCATTTCCTCTGCCCCCGCCCCCCCCCTTCCCGACCGAGACCCTTCCGCCCGAGCCTCCCCCGCCGCCAGGCGCCTCCCACCCCACGGCCTGAACGGAGACCTCCGGCCCCCCCTCGGGCGCCCCCCCCCCACCCGACAACGCTCCGTCCGACTGTCGGCCCGCGCCCACCCCTGACACGCGGCCGCGCCCCACCCCCCCCCTCCCCGACCGAGACCCTTCCGCCCGAGCCTCCCCCGCCGCCAGGCGCCTCCCACCCCACGGCCTGAACGGAGACCTCCGGCCCCCCCTCGGGCGCCCCCCCCCCACCCGACGATGCTCCGTCCGACTGCCGGCCCACGCCCACCCTTGACACGCGGCCGCGCCCCCCCCCCCCCGGGCTGAGGCAGGACCCCGACGGTAGAGAAGGTGCTAGGTCCACCGACAGGTGGACGACCTTTGTCTCGCCCACTGTCGCCGGCTGACCAGATCCACTGTCGCTCACAGATCTCAGAGGTAAAATCCTCTGTGCCTTCTCGGTTGTATTGCCTATTCTTCCTTGTTTAGGTGCTCTGTAGTTATTCGTTAGATCGTTTAGATGGAGAAGGCACCAAAGGTCGCAGCTAGATGGGATTCGTTTGCTGCGAAAATTTTTAACGACATTTGTGTGGAAGAAGTGCATGCCCACAATCGCCCACAACAATGTTTGAATAGTGTGGGATATGCAAACCTTGTAAGAAAATTTTTTGAGCGCACCAAGAGGCCATACACCGAGAGTCAAATGAAGAACCGGTGGGATTTGTTGAAAAAAAATATGGACAGTGGGAAAACTCTAAATTTAAAGAGCCATAGGGTTGGGAAGAGATCCTCTTATGATGATGGTGGGTTGAGCAGAACAAGGTGAGTCCACGTTTCATACTAGATTGAGATCATTTTCTGTTTGGTACTTTAATGTTTCATAGGTCTAATTATTGGTATGTACTATTTTGTATAGGCTATGCCGGGATGAATATGCTTTAAAACTATCCCACTTGAACATGAGGAACAAATGAGGATAATGTTTGATGTTGTTATTATCATTAATGAAACTTCCTATGTTTCAATAACTGGTGGGAGTTCATCTCACAAGGAAGGTGATGCAAATATGAATGCTGATTTCGACAACCCTGCTCCACTAAGTGCGGATAGAAGAGCTGAGAAAAGGCCTGCTACTCCCCTTTCTCCGAAGGAAAAAAAAAAGACTTTTAGAGACCAATGCATGAAGCGTCTGGTTGATGCATATGAGATAAGAGCTCAAAGTAGTAATTTTTCTGCTACTTCACAAGTGGTAGATCATGTTAGAGATGAAATTGGAACTATGATGGATCAAGTCATCAAGGATGGGGCTGACGAAGAGAGTGACGAACACTTCTATGCCACCCAACTACTTCAAAAGAAAGAGAACCGTGACACTTTCATCACATTCAAGACAACATCTGGTCGGTTGAATTGGCTGAAGAGGGCTTGCGGGGGCCAGAAAAAAGCACTAGAGTCTGATGTAGCATCATTTGTATCCTTTATTTGTTTGATTCGGTTGTATTTGTTAAGTTTCTCCTTCGCAAACATTATTTGTATAATTTATTCTAGACATCATCTGTTAAGTTTGCATTTCAAATTTCCAGACATCATTTGTTAAGTTGTGTTGTATGAATAAAAAGATTATTTGCTCTTTTTTGACAGAATGATATTTTTTTCATGAGTACTACATCTAGTGCTTCTAGTCAATCTGATGATGGGGCAGTGCATAACATAGACATTGATTCATCTGGTGACGATGTTGTTATGGTTGCAGTGATTGCTTTTGACTCCATGCCATCATCTGCGAAGGATGATTCCTCTACCGATGATGAAGAAGGTGTTGATGTTCACACAATTCCAATTATGACTGGATTTCAGTGGGTTGAATTAACTTTAAATGATCCGATGGAGTGCTTTAACATGTTTAGAATGAGAAGGTCAGTTTTCTTGCAACTTCACGACACATTGATAACGAACCATAGATTGAGATCAAGTAGGAGGTTCAGTAGCAAAGAAGCATTAAGGATGTTTCTATGGGCTTGTGGTGCACCTCAATCGTTAAGGCAATGTAAGAATAAGTTTCATCACTCCCTAGAAACTATTAGTAGGAAATTTAGAGAGGTTCTAGATGTTGTTTTTAGCTTGGCTGCTGAAATTGTGAAGCCTAAAGACCCACAGTTCAACATGGTTCATCCTAAACTTCAAGAAGATAGGTTCTGTCCTTATTTCAAAGATCGCATAGGTGCTATAGATGGAACACACATAGTAGTAACTGTTACTTTAAGTGAACAACCAAAGTACATTGGTCGTCATGGATATGCTTCATAAAATGTAATGGCAGTTTGTGACTTTGATATGAGATTTACTTTTGCTGTCACTGGTTGGCCTGGGTCTATTCATGACACTCGAGTGTTGTTGGATACGTTGTTGACATACAAGGATCACTTTTCAAAACCTCCTGAAGGTAAGAACAAGTGTTGGCACAAGTTCTTTCGATTCAATTATCCAAATATTCTAAATTTATAAATTTTATATGCAGGTAAGTACTACCTTGTGGACTCTGGATATCCTAACAGAAAAGGGTTTCTTGCACCCTATAAGGATCAAAGGTATCGTGTCACCGCATGGCAGCATGGTCCAGTTGGATACAAAGAAGTATTTAATCAAGCGCATTCATCACTTAGAAATCATATGGAGCGTGCATTTGGAATACTAAAGATGAAATGACGTATTCTCTTAAGCTTGCCTAGCTATCCAGAAAATAAGCAATCCAAAATTATATATGCTTGTATGGTCCTTCACAATTTTGTTAGGGAGCATGTTTTGAATGACGCACATTTCCAAGCGGACGTTGAAGGCAATGGATCTCAGCCGTCGCAACCTGTGAATGATTATATTTCAGGAGATGACATAGATATGGGAGCTCTACGAGATGCTATTGCTGCCGCAATGGTTTTATGAACCATGTGTATTCTAATCGTTATTGTATTAGATTATAAAATTAGGATATTTGAGTTAACTATAATCTTCATCACTATTGTAAGATTATTTTTATTTTTCAAACTCGAATATTATTGGGATCACCGTATTCGTCTTCAATTCGTAAATAAAATAAGGTATTATAATCGAGTTGATAAGCGAACCCAAAATAAACGTATCCAAACGTTCTGCTTATTCAGATTCTCACTTATCTAAAAAGCAAGATAATCAAGAAGCAGCCTTTTTAAATAAGTGAAGGTCCAGAAAAACGGATCCAAACAGGACATTTCTATAACGGCATTGGAGGAGGGAAGAGAGGGTCAAACAGAGTTGGGTCATTGGATCCGCGACGGCAACGGAAGAATGAAGATGACGAAGGCTTGAAAAAAGGTTAGGACGTCGGTCCACGGCCCGCGGTGATGTGAACCGACCTCAGATCGAGGCCATCCAGAACGTACGGAGGCGCGTGCTCGAAGCATTAAGGCATCCACGTCGGTCGGATTTCGGAGGTGAGCCGAGGCCATGCACGATGAAGGTTGTTATATAACAAGCGCAGATCCTCAATTTTAGAACCGAGGCGTGCGTAAGCCGTAACTACCCGTTGCAATTCACACATACCGTTGCACTGCGCACACTTCCTTGGTTACAAAGACTACTACTGTTCATGCATCATCACTTCCTCCGCTCGGTCTTTCCGGTTCAGACGTCAACAGCCTCTTCTGTTCTGTTACGTACTCATGCGTGGCGCTGGAACACACATTCAATTCTTTTCTGTTTTTGCATTAAAAAAAATCTTTTCTGTTTTTTCTGTGTTGCTTTTTTCGAGGAAGACTGATTTTTTTTCATGTTAAATATATTAGCATCTATCCCCTTGTTTATTCCTTCAAGCCTGGTCGTCCGTATTCGTCACAGAAACTCTGGCACCGCTGAACTCAGAATATCCAACAGCGGAGACGCTTTGGACGGCGCGGGCCGCTGCTCGATCGACTGGACTGCGGGGATTACACGAAGCTGTGTGGGTATAGTACTACAAAGAGTCTTGGTTTCTTGCGCGAGAAATAACATAATAACAGCATGTCATTTCATATGCACGAGGACGTATATAAAGGTATTAATTTAGACGTCTTTTGGTGCTGATGTGATAGAATTTTTTATAAAAAACATCTTCGTTTAAGTAAGAGATAGGTTAGGTGTCTTTTCATGAAGAGACGTTTCTTACACATGTTCCAATCCATAATAATAAATAGATGAGAAGTTTTTTTTCCTAATTCAATCATATTATATATTAGTATTTATTAAGAGACAAAATAAAAAGACCATCTATTATATAAATAGATTTATTTATGTTTCTTATATAAATAAACGTGTCTAAGAGATAAAAAAGAGGCTCTTCTTTGTACATGAACTCTGTCAAGTGCTTTCAATGTGCTTGTTGTACGTACTACCTTCTTGCACTAAAAGAGAGGCGACTGATAGTAGTAACTGGTGAGACGACGTCCGTGTGGTGGGGAATACCACTACCCATGAGCTGTACACTACGACATTTTGTGGGACGACAATGTCACGATGTGCATCCGTTGAATTCTGGGATTCAGCATTGCAACCTTTTCTGGTATTTATTGTAGCTCTCCTTCTCCTCTTCCATCAAGACGAAATGGTTAAGAGTATAAAGCGTAAATATGTTCTACGTAGTACAGAATTTTTCTCTTGTAACTCTATATATAATGGCTATTGAGATGTGTGCGTGAGAAAGCTTTATTTCTTGTTCAACCTCATTGACTGAATTGAACCATCCGATCGTTTTCAGCTAGCTGACTGATGAATTTTAGTCGTTTCCGCTTCATTTTTTTGTCTTTTCGTTAACTGAATATATTAGCCCTCAGATAAACATGGGGTCAACAAAAAAAAAAGGGGGGCAAAAGTAAAGGGGTGATTTCTTCCCAGCGCAACTTACAACATCGAGCCATGAATATATGATCGACCGCGTTTCAAATTGGGCAGGATATATCTAACTTCCCCGTACATTCTTTCTTTTAAGATCTGGCACGTCAACATGGAAGGTGGATTGTTCCATTCATGCCATGAATGTAAGCTAACTACTCATGCCAGCATCCTGTTTAGAAATAATCCAGCATATTAATCCGATAGAGACACGTACCGATCGAGCAATGGCGGAACCTATATACTACTACTTTCATTTTTGCCTTGTGGAAAAACAAATATACTGTATATTCTTCTGCTCCTGCTGCTGCAATTTGATCGATAAATAACTAACTCAAAAGAATCTCATTCTTCTTCAAACGCATTGCTACACTAAAAATAAATTTACTCAGTGTGGTAAGAAATTTTCTAATAAAAATGTATTGGTCACAATCACATGCTACAGATTCTTTCTGCAAAAGGGAAAACGTGGGGTACCGGTCCGTACGTCATTGTCACACCGACCGCCCCGCTAAGCTATCCAACAGCTACTACTACTAGATGATCATTCATTCTCTCACCAAGCCAGTTGTTGAGGGCCGATACCGGTGATGACCGGTATTAGCGGTCCTCCGACTGCTTTACGTATAAAGCAATAAGCGACCTCCGTCTCGCCCGACCTCTGTGCCGCGACGCGCGTACAGTGGCTCGGGCCCACAGACAGGTCCGCCTCGCCCGACCCCCTCGACCGGGGTCGGATCACCCGCCGCTCGACTCAGGCTCCCGACCTCACCATGACGGGGTCGGGAGCTCGTGCCAAAGTCCGCCTCGCCCGACCCCAGGGGTCGGGCGAATCGCTCCCTCCCGACCCTCAGGGGTCGGGAGCGCCACCTAGCGCGACGAAGGCGGTTGGTACTGAGTAGTTGAGTAATAAAAGCTCAACTACTCTCGTGGCTACCAAAGCCCCCCGCGCAAGTGGGCGTTTACCGCCCACGTCGCACAGTGACAGCGAGGCCGTCACTATGCGAACGACCCCCGTCAAAGCCCATCCCTTCTGACAAGACGGGACGGCTACGATCGACATTTCGACCGGGTACGGAGCTAACGATGACCAGTCCTCCTCTCCTCCGACCCCTCGTCGGAGGGTGACCGACCATACCGAAGGGACGTCCCTCGTTGACAGCCATCCCTGTGGCGCCATCGACCGAAGAAGCACCGCCATGCCTGCGACGTCATCCACAGCGACCGGCACGGAGTCTGAAGCATCAACAGCGCGGCCTACAGGACACCCGGCCATGCCGCCGCCCACACCTTTGCGCCAACTCTTTGTACGCCCACCTCCCTCCTTGCAGTATAAAAGGGGGGAGGCGGGAGAACGACGAGGCGGGATACGAGTCCAAGACACACGACATCTCACCCCACGCAGAACACCTCACAGAGACTTGGGAGTTCGTCCCTCTCTCGCCCGTTTGTAACCCCCTACTACAAACTCTCGCGAGTAACACGAGCAGCCTCATCGAACTGGACGTAGGGCACGTTGCCCGAACCAGTATAAATCCTTGTGTCCTCTCGCGAACCATCCGAACCAAAACACGCACTCCACGATACTAATTACTCGTCGGCCACAACGAACGCCGACAGTTGACGCGCCAGGTAGGGGTTCTTTGTGCGCGTTTTCGTCAACCCCTCTCTTTGTTCGGATGGCTAGCCGCGCAAACACCTGGGTTCCCGGTGCACACGTGCGTTTCGGGAGCCTCGACTTCGTCGCCATCTCAGATGGCGCTCTGGCACTGGCCGGTGCAGCGGCACCACCGGTTGCCCCGCTTGACCCCGGGCGTGTATCGCCTCTCGCTGGGACATTGTCCCGGGCGTCGACGCTCCCAGCTCCACGCGCCATGAACAACGAGTTCGTGGCCATGGTGGGCTGCGCATCCGAGTCTCTCTTCGACCTCCTAGATGGAGCGTCAAACGAAGATTCCGATGCAGAGTGCAGTGAGGGAAGTCATCATCCCTCACGCGAGTGCCTTATGATACGTGCGGAGCATCTTCCCGCTGCGGAGGGCGAACGCCCTGCGGAATCGTCTGGCCCGCAGGACGGGACCCCACCCCGTGACGCGCAGTCAGAACGACTGCGCGCACGAAGGGAGGAACTCCTGGAGGTCCAGCGTCAGCTGGATCAGCAGCGTGCGGCGATTGATCATGAGCTCGCTCAGAGCGAGTCCAGTGAACACACCCGCACTGACGTTCGCGACTTACGAGTCGCAAGTCGTGACGATGGCTGCCCGCGCTTCCCACGGGCGAGCCAGAACTTGGCCGCGGCGGCGGCATTGCTCAGGGGCCTCCCTGAGCCTGTCACGCCGGAGGCCCGACGCGCCCAGCGCGAGGTTGAGGCGCTACTTGAGCACGCGGCAGTGCAGCAAGCTGAGAGCTCGCTGTCGCGTCTGCGTGGACAACGTGCCCAGAACACGTCTGTCCACCAGACTCCCCCAGCAGCGGATGGCACGGCGAAAGCCTCCGTCCGCGGTCGTCTGGGGACGAACAGGGACGCCCGCGCCACCCTGGATGCGCGGCGGCGCCGCCTGGAGTTCGACGATGGCACCTCCCGATCGCGTCATCCGCGTCGAGGAGGACGCTACGACGACGACGAGGATAGAAGCCCTAGCCCGGACGCCCCGGGACCGAGGGTCTTCAGTCCTCACATTCGGAACGCAGCATTCCCGCGGCGTTTCCGACCCCCGACCAACGTACCGAAGTACGCGGGGGAAACCAACCCCGGCCTGTGGCTCGAGGACTATCGCCTCGCGTGCCGGGCTGGGGGCGCGGAGGATGACGACTTCATCATCCGCAACCTGCCATTGTATCTGGCCGACTCGGCCAGAACGTGGCTCGAGCATCTCCCCGCCAATCAGATCACCTGCTGGTCTGACCTTAAGGAGGTTTTCGTTGGAAACTTCCAGGGGACTTACAACCGCCCAGGTAACCCCTGGGACCTCAAGAACTGCCGGCAGAAACCTGGAGAGTCCCTCCGGGATTACATCCGGCGCTTCTCCCGGCAGTGCAACGAACTGCCGCACGTCGGTGACGCCGATGTCATCGGCGCATTCTTGTCCGGGACGACCTGTCGCTCCCTAGTTCACGAACTAGGGCGCAAGAGTCCCCGGACCGCCAGAGAGTTGCTGGACATCGCGACCAGCTTCGCCTCTGGCGAGGAGGCGGTGGGTGCGATCTTCGATCGCGCCCAAGACGCCAAAGGTAAGCGGGTCGAGACAGCCGGCGGAGGCTCCTCCGACCCTCCGAGCAAGAAGAAGAAGAAGAACCGGCCGCGTCCGTCCGGAGAACGGATGGTCGCTGCCGCGGATCGCAAGGGTGCCAAGGCACCCACGGAGGACATCCCGGACCACTTCGAAAAGAAGTGGAACGGTCCGTGCCCCAACCACGCCTTCCCAGTGAAACACTTATACAAAGAGTGTTCGCTGATGAAGAAGTTCCTGGCCGAGGAGGCCAAGAAGGGCAAGCCGAAAGGCAAGCCCAGACAGGCTCCCGATGACACCAGCAACGACGTCGACGCCGCCGACGGCGACGAAAACTTCCCGGAGACGGACGGCTGCCTTATGATCGTCTCTGGGCCGGCGCCACACGGCGGCCGACGTCGGGCCAAGCTGGAGCGCCGTGAGGTGTTCGCAGCTGAGCCCGCCGTCCCGTCGTTCCTCAAGTGGTCGGAGTCTCCGATCACGTTCGACCGGTCCGACCACCCCAGCCACGTACCGCAACCAGGCAGGTACCCGCTGGTGGTAGACCCGATCGTCGGCACCAAGCGCCTCTCCAAGGTGCTTATGGATGGAGGCAGCGGCCTCAACATCCTCTACGTCGAGACCCTCGACGCCATGGGCATCGACCGGGCGCGCATTCGCCCGACCGGCGCACCCTTCCACGGCGTCGTCCCTGGGAAACAAGCTGTTCCCCTCGGGCAAATCGATTTGCCCGTCACCTTCGGGACTCCGTCCAATTTCAGGACGGAGACTCTCACCTTCGAGGTGGTAGGATTCCACGGATCCTACCACGCCATATTGGGACGGCCATGCTACGCCAAGTTCATGGCCGTGCCCAATTACACCTACCTAAAGCTCAAAATGCCTGGGCCGAAGGGGGTGATCACCGTCGGGACGTCCTTCCAGCACGCCTACCAATGCGAGGCGGAGACTGGCGAGCTCGCCTCCGCAACCGTGGCGACGGAGGAACTCGTTGTCATCCGCCAGCAAGTCGCCGAGGACGCGCCTGACTCCAACCGCAGCGCTGGATCCTTCGAGCCCGCGGAGGGCGTCAAAGAGATTCGGCTCTACCCCGACAGCGCCGACGGCAAGGCGGCGAAGATCGGGACTGCTCTCTCCCCCAAATAGGAAAGCGTGCTCGTCGACTTCCTCCGCGCGAACGTCGACATCTTCGCGTGGAAACCCTCGGACATGCCAGGCATTCCGAGAGAAGTCGCCGAGCACGCCCTGCACATCAAGCCGGGCTCTCGCCCGGTCAAGCAACGTCTGCGCCGCTTCGACGAGGAGAAGCGCAGAGCGATCGGGGAAGAGATCGCCAAACTCCTGGTAGCCGGTTTCATCAAGGAAGTGTATCACCCCGACTGGTTAGCCAACCCCGTTCTTGTGCGGAAAAAGAGTGGAAAATGGAGAATGTGCGTTGACTATACCAGTCTCAACAAAGCGTGTCCAAAGGATCCGTTTCCTTTGCCACGAATCGATCAGATAGTCGACTCAACCGCGGGGTGCGAAACCCTATGCTTCCTTGATGCGTACTCCGGGTACCATCAAATCCCGATGAAGGAGTCCGACCAGCTCGCGACGTCCTTCATCACGCCGTTCGGCTCGTACTGCTACGTCACGATGCCGTTCGGACTGAAGAATGCAGGCGCTACGTATCAGCGCTGCATGATCAGAACCTTCGACGAGCTCATCGGAGACATCGTCGAAGCCTATGTGGACGACATCGTAGTCAAGTCCAAGAAGACCGACCAGCTCGTCGACGACCTGGAACGCGTCTTCACCAAGCTCCGAGCAAACGGCATCAAACTCAACCCCGAAAAATGTGTTTTCGGGGTCCCGAGGAGGATGCTGCTCGGATTCATCGTCTCCGAGCGTGGCATCGAAGCCAACCCGGAGAAGATCGAAGCCATCAACCGGATGGGTCCGATCCAGAGCTTGAAGGGAGTGCAACGCATGACCGGGTGCTTGGCGGCGCTAAGCCGTTTTATCTCACGCCTCGGAGAGCGCGTTCACCCGCTTTACCAGCTCCTGAAGAAATCCGACCGATTTCAATGGACTCCCGAGGCACAGGAGGCTCTCGATAGGATAAAAGCTATCCTGTCCAAGCCACCGGTCCTGGTGCCTCCGACCCCGAAAGAGCCACTCCTACTCTACCTCGCCGCGACGACTCAGGTCGTCAGCGCTGCTTTGGTCGTAGAGCGAAGGGAGGAGGGCCACGCCCTCAAGGTTCAACGCCCCGTCTACTTCGTGAGCGAAGTCTTGTCTGACAAAGACTCGGTACCTCCAGATACTGAAAATTCTTTACGGCGTCGTCCTCGCCAAGAGAAAGCTCAGACACTACTTCGAGTCGCACCCGGTAACGGTGGTCACCTCTTCCCCCTTGCGTGAGGTCGTCGAAAACCGCGACGCAACGGGGAAGGCCGCGAAATGGGCTCTCGAGCTCATGGGCGAGGGAATCACGTACGCCCCTCGTACAGCAATCAAGTCCCAGGCCTTGGCCGACTTCGTGGCGGAGTGGACCGAAATCCAGCTCCCCACTGCCCCCGTCGACCAAGAGTACTGGGTCCTCTACTTCGACGGCTCGTTGATGCGCGCAGGAGCAGGGATCGGACTCGTCTTCGTCTCTCCCATGGGGGTGCGCATGAGGTACGCAATCCGACTCCAGTTTCCCGCCTCCAACAACATGGCGGAATACGAAGCGCTCATCAATGGGCTCAAGATCGCCGACGAGTTGGGGATCCGACGTCTCGAAGTTCGAGGCGACTCCCAACTCGTCGTCGACCAAGTCATGAAGGAGTCAAGCTGCCACAGCGATGTCATGGACGCGTACTGCCAAGAGGTACGCAAGCTCGAACACAAGTTTTTCGGTCTTGAACTCAAGCATGTCCCGAGGCGACAGAACGAAGAAGCTGACTCCCTCGCAAAGATTGCGGCGGGTCGGGACCAGATCCCACCAGGGGTCTTCTCCCACGACCAAAGCCAGCCGTCGATCCGTCCCAAAGACCCAAAAGGGGTCGACAACGAGTCGACCCCAGGCGAAGGGGTCGGATCGACTCCCGCGCCTCCAGGACCCGACGTCATGGAGATCGATGACGCACCCACGTCGGGGTCGGGCCCCCCAAACGATTGGAGGACCCCATACCTCGACTGCCTCATCCGAGGGGAACTCCCCACGGACAAGACGGAAGCTCGACGCATCGCGCGTCGAGCCAAGTCCTTTGTCCTTATCGATGGGGAGCTTTACAAAAGAAGCCTCACCAAGATTTTGCAGCGCTGCATCCCAACCGAGCAGGGAAAGCTGCTGCTGCAAGACATCCACGGTGGGGTCTGCGGACACCACGCGGCGCACAAGACCTTGGTCGGAAACGCCTTCCGACAAGGATTCTACTGGCCGACAGCCGTCAACGACGCTGCGCATATTGTGCGCACCTGCGAAGGCTGCCAGTTCTACGCCCGGCAGACCCATCTGCCAGCGCAAGCGCTGCAGAACATCCCCGTCACGTGGCCGTTCACGGTCTGGGGACTCGACCTGGTCGGACCGCTCAAAAAAGCACCCGGGGGCTACACCCATCTCTTGGTGGCCGTCGACAAGTTCACCAAATGGATCGAAGCCCGACCGGTGGCAAGGATCCGACCGGAAGAAGCTGTGGAATTCTTCCTCGACATCATTCACCGCTTTGGAGTGCCCAACTCCATCATCACGGATAACGGTACGCAGTTCACAGGAAAGCGATTCCTTAAATTCTGCGACGACTACCATATCCGTGTCGACTGGGCAGCCGTAGCGCACCCCCGGACGAACGGGCAGGTCGAACGCGCAAACGGCATGATCTTGCAGGGATTGAAGCCTCGGATCCACAACCGCCTGAAGCAGTTCAACGGTCGGTGGGCAGCCGAACTCCCTGCCGTACTCTGGAGCCTGCGGACGACCCCTAGTCGGGCCACGGGGTTTACCCCCTTCTTCATGGTATACGGCTCCGAAGCTGTCCTACCAACCGACCTCGACTACGGTGCTCCGAGGGTGAAGGCGTACGACGACCAAGGGAACCAGACGTCCCTCGAAGACGCGATGGATCAGCTCGACGAGGCCCGAGACGTGGCGCTCCTCCGATCCGCCAAGTACCAGCAAGCACTACGCCGGTACCATGGAAGGAACGTGCGGGAGCGAGCGTTCAACGTCGGCGACCTCGTCCTTCGTCGCGTCACCAGCAGCCAAGGACAACACAAGCTGTCGCCGCCATGGGAGGGGCCTTACATCGTCGCCAAGGTTCTCCGACCCGGCACCTACAAGCTGCAGACCGCGAACGGACAAGAGTTCACCAACGCCTGGAACATCGAACAGCTACGTCGTTTCTATCCCTAAAACTCGTAGCTTGTCTGTTTTCCGCACCCCCCGAGCAGCGTCCGACCCCTGCTGCACAGGGGTCCAACCACGCTCGGGGGCTCAACACCTGCAAGGTGCGCGCATGTATTCCATGTGCAATACGTGCGCGGCCCGACCCTCGCACGTTTTCAAAAAACTTGTGCAAAAACAAGTAAATCAAAGATAGGAAAGCTTGAGATCGAACTGGTCGGACCGCGAAAGTGCTAACGAGCCCACGGGGGCTATGGCCACAACGCTCACCAGTCAAGCTAACGATCGATCCTATCCGCGACTTACGTTTTGCACCGAGCCTCGGCCCCCCACCTAACGTTTAAGACTCAGAGAAGATAGGTCGTGGATAGGAGAAACACGAAGTCGAGTCGGTCGGACTGCGAAACGCCTACCGCCCGCGAAAGGCTACGGCAACATTGCTCACCGGCAAAAACTAAGTGTCGATCCTGTCTACAACCTACGATTCTTTGAGGACACATAAACGGACGAGTGAGGGACAGAGCGCTTTTTCACGCAAGTGATAAGGAAACAGGCCGTCGAGGTCAAAATCACTTGTAATACAAAAACTTGTTTTTACAAGTTGTCCGGGCGCTTCCGCCTCGGACACCCTAAACACATGCTAACTAATCTACTCCTACTCTTCGGGGGCGGGGGTCCGCTCCTGCTCTGGAGTCGGGGGCCTCTCGTGCTCCGGGGTCAGGGGGCGATCCTCCTCCTCTATCCTCGCAGCCAGGGCGTGCGCCAAGGGGGCGACTTCATCCTCGATCTCGTCCAGTTCCTCGTCGGTGTACCCGGGCGCGAACCCCTGACTCATTAAGTCCAGCGCGATGCTGGAATAATGAGACCGGGCGATAGCGAACGCCCGGTGCACGCCTCGGCGGAGTGCCTCCCTTGACGCCTCGCGCGCACGCTCCTCCACCTGCTCCGTGAGCGCTGCACACATCGTCCGATGGTCAGACCACGTTGTCTAAGGAAGAGAAAGCTAAAAAGAAAGAGAAAGGGTACCACATACTCGCCACCGCCTGTTGAAGTTTCTTCACCGCTGTCCGAGCGTCGGACAGCTCCGTCCCCAGGTCGGCGGCCACGCCCTCGGCCTCCATCCTCGCCTCCCTCTCCTTCCGGAGTACCGCCCGAAGCCCGCCCACCTGCTGGCTCCTCTCCACCGCCACCACGACGGCGGCGTTGCGTACCTGGTGGGCGGACTCCAGCTGACTCCTCAAAATGCGGGCCTCCTCCTCCGTCCCCCGGAGTCGGCCGACCGCGGACTCCTCCCGGGTCTGGGCATCCGCCGCCGCGCTGCTAGCAGCGATAAGCTGCCGCTCGAGCGCCTGGCGCCTCCTGAGACCCCTCGAGAGGCGATGTCGGAGTGACGCCGCGATGCTGTCCAACGCGACCATCTCCGAAAGCTCCTCTTGGAGGGCCTGGTCTATGGACCCCACCGCGGCGCCCCCCGACGCCGACCCCTCGGCCACGGGGGCCGTTGGCACCATGGCAGCCACAGGCCCGCTGGCGCCCGCACCCTCTGGCGCCTCCCGCGGCGCCACCACCATCGCCTCCGCCCGCGCCGGCTCCGCCTCCGCCCGCGCCGGCTCCACCGCCGCCACCTCCTGCTCCGCGGACCGCGCCGCCTCGACGGCCGTCGCCACCGCGCGCGGGGGCTCCACCGCCCTGACCTCACCAGCCGCCGATGACTCCGCGTCACCGGCCCTTGGCGCACCGGCGGACGGGCGCCGCGCAAGCGCCCTTCTTGGGCGCCGTGGCCAACGCCAGGACCATCCCTCCGACCCTGCACAACGAGCGAGCGGCGGTGAGCAGGACACTTAAAGAAAAGAAAGAAAGAATCAAAACTACTTACCCTATGGCCATCCCCCGACGACGCTTGGGGGTCGGATCCGACTGCCCCTCCGAAGGGCGGGGGCGCTTCTCGCTCGCCCGCGCTGCCGCCGGCTCTCCCGGGGCAGCCGTGGGCGCCACCCTCCCGCTCGGGGGCGTGCCGGCCGACGGCCCCGCCGGCGTCGGCGTCCTTGGCGCCGCTCCCGCTGTCGCGGACCCCGCGGCGGGCACGGCCGGGGCGCGACTCGGCGTCGCCTCCGACCTCCGAGGCTCAGACCTCGGTGGCTCCTCCTGTGGGCGCGTCGCAGCCGGACCCCGGGGGCCCGACCCCGAGGCCTCCGGCCTCCGAGCCTCGGGCCCCCTCTCTTCCACCAGCGGGCGCGACCCGCTCGACCCCTGAGGTTTCAACCTCGGGGGCTCCAATGTCAGCACTTGGGCCGGCGGGCGCGACCCGCTCGGCCCTTGACCCCCCTGACGGGGGCCGACCTCCTCCTCCTCCTCCTCCTCTTCCTCCTCGTCGTCGTCATCGTCGTCATCGCTCTCCTCCTCCTCCGACCCCTGGCGGCGACCGCGCCTCTGGAGCTTCGCCGCCTTCTTCGCCTTCGCGGCGTCCTTCCGCCGCTTCTGCTCCTCGGCGGCGAGGCGGTTCGCCTCCCTGGTCGCGGCGTCCTCCGGGACGGGGACGAGGGATCGGCGGAGGACCAGGCCCTCCTGGCGCGCATCAAATAGTCAATATCGACTCTAGAAAAGAAAAAAGATGATCTACAAGCTAAGGATGGGGAGAACTTACAATTTGGACGCTCCCGGGCCACGGAAGGGCCCGAGGATGGTCGTCCAAGTCGACGTCGGCCTCCTCCGGGAGGAGGGTCTCCTTCAGGCGTTGCTTGAGCTCCGACTCGGAGGGGGGAGCTCCCGCCATCACCGACCCCTCCGCGTCCACGCCGGGCCCCATCTGGTCCAGACGGAGCGGGCGGGCCACCAGCGGAAGGACGCGGCGGGCGTGGTACTCCGCGATGACCCCAGCACCGCGCACGCCCGCCTCCTTCAGCTGCGCGATGGCCGCGAGAAGGCCATCCAGCATCGTCTGCTCCCTCTTCGGAGGACCCCATCGCCAGGACTCGGGCGCCACCGGGAAGACCCGCCCCGTGAACTCCCGCAGGGGACCGGCGGTGTCGTTCTTGAGATAGAACCATTGGCCGTGCCAGCCCCTGTGGGAAGTCCTCAGCTTCACCGAAATGTAGTCGGCGGAGCGGTTGCTGCGAAGGTGGATGCCGGCGCACCCGATCGGCGCCGGCCCACGCTCCGCTTTCAGCAAGCTGACGGCGAAGAAATACCGCCAGAGGTCGAAATGGGGCTCGATCCCCAAGAATCCTTCACACAACGCCACGAAGAGGGCGACGTGCTGGATCCCGTTGGGGTTGAGATGCTGCAGCTCAATGTTGTAGTAGTGTAGCAGCCCCCGGAAGAACCGGTGCGCGGGGACGCCGAACCCGCGCTCGTGGAACGGCGCGAACGAAACGATGTAGCCATCCGGCGGGGATGGCAGCGTCTCGTCGCCCGGCACCAGCCACTCCGCCGCCCCCGTGCGCGCGCGGAGGAGGCCGCGCCTCACCAGGCCCTCTAGGCGGACGCTCCGCACGTCGGACTTCCCCCAAGACGCCATCGAAGATGAGCGAAGTAAGTGGCTGTGGGGGACTCGGGAGTGGCGAGGACGAAGGAAGGCGAAAGGGCTTGGGAGCAGAATGCGCAAGACAGCGGAAGCTCGAGGAGGCAGAAAGCGTAAGTGCAACGGACGAAGCCCGCGGGTCCGTTTATATAGGCTCGGCCGAGACGACGACGCCCGCGGCGCGCCCCCTCGAGCAGCACGCCCCATTCACGCCCGCGCCAGGTGAGGCAGGTAAACGTCTCGTCACGTTTTATTGCTCACGCCTGCAGGCTCCGCCGGATCGAGCGCCACCGCACGCCGCCGAGCGACGCTTCGACTTATCGGGCCGGGCCAGCTCAGGTAACTCCGTGATACCGAACGACGGTTCGACTTATCGGGTCAGGCCCGCCCAGGTAAGAAAAACACATGGGCTGAAACATGCCCCGACGGCCCAAAGAGTTCGAAGGCTGGCCCAGCGGATGGGTTCGACAGCCGCTCAGGGCATAAACAGAGTGAGGGGTGAAAAGTGATGGGTCCGCTAGCGGCCAGTACCCCCAGGCGGTCGACCGCCCAGGGGCATCACGATTCGCGTTCGAGTCCCGGTCCGATCCGACCCACGGGTATCTCCCCGCAGAGAGGCAACGAGCCCTCAGAAGCCTATCGAACGGCATCTGAGAACCACGTGGGACGGCGACTAGGAATATTGGGGCCAACCGCCAGCCGGTTCGGCTGGGATCCCCCCGAAGGGATCCCGGGGCTCCACTTGAACTTACCCGTTAGCAGCTCGATGAGCGTCACGCCTCGGCCATCGAGGTAAGGCGTGGCTCGGCTCAACCTCCTCGTCCGGCGGACGGACGCGCTGGAGGCACGATACAAAGACGAACCGAACCCCCGACCGGTCACTGCAACGAGCAGAGGACTCGGGGACGGAATCGCAAAAAGAGATCCAACGCGGGGTCGCAGAACCTTAAGTCCCAAGGATGAGTTCGCTCTCGCGAACGAAAATTCCTTCTCCCGACCTGAGCGACGCCCGGCCCCCGAGGGGGCCAGACCTCGCTCGGGGGCTACACCTGCAAGGTGCGCGCTCGCGCGCGCCCCTTACAGCACAAATAAGGGATCACCACGATCGCTCTTCCTCCCGACTTAAGCGACGCCCGATCCCAAGAAGGGATCAGACCTCGCTCGGGGGCTACACCTGTAAGGTGCGCGCTCGCGCGCGCCCCTTACCGGTAGAAACGCTTCTACAAGCCACCTCCGATTAGAGCGACGCCCGACCCCTCTTATGTGGGGGGTCGGACCTCACTCGGGGGCTACTGTTGAGGGCCGATACCGGTGATGACCGGTATTAGCGGTCCTCCGACTGCTTTACGTATAAAGCAATAAGCGACCTCCGTCTCGCCCGACCTCTATGCCGCGACGCGCGTACAGTAGCTCGGGCCCACAGACAGGTCCGCCTCGCCCGACCCCCTCGACCGGGGTCGGATCACCCGCCGCTCGACTCAGGCTCCCGACCTCACCATGACGGGGTCGGGAGCTCGTGCCAAAGTCCGCCTCGCCCGACCCCAGGGGTCGGGCGAATCGCTCCCTCCCGACCCTCAGGGGTCGGGAGCGCCACCTAGCGCGACGAAGGCGGTTGGTACTGAGTAGTTGAGTAATAAAAGCTCAACTACTCTCGTGGCTACCAAAGCCCCCCGCGCAAGTGGGCGTTTACCGCCCACGTCGCACAGTGACAGCGAGGCCGTCACTATGCGAACGACCCCCGTCAAAGCCCATCCCTTCTGACAAGACGGGACGGCTGCGATCGACATTTCGACCGGGTACGGAGCTAACGATGACCAGTCCTCCTCTCCTCCGACCCCTCGTCGGAGGGTGACCGACCATACCGAAGGGACGTCCCTCGTTGACGGCCATCCCTGTGGCGCCATCGACCGAAGAAGCACCGCCATGCCTGCGACGTCATCCACAGCGACCGGCACGGAGTCTGAAGCATCAACAGCGCGGCCTACAGGACACCCGGCCATGCCGCCGCCCACACCTTTGCGCCAACTCTTTGTACGCCCACCTCCCTCCTTGCAGTATAAAAGGGGGGAGGCGGGAGAACGACGAGGCGGGATACGAGTCCAAGACACACGACATCTCACCCCACGCAGAACACCTCACAGAGACTTGGGAGTTCGTCCCTCTCTCGCCCGTTTGTAACCCCCTACTACAAACTCTCGCGAGTAACACGAGCAGCCTCATCGAACTGGACGTAGGGCACGTTGCCCGAACCAGTATAAATCCTTGTGTCCTCTCGCGAACCATCCGAACCAAAACACGCACTCCACGATACTAATTACTCGTCGGCCACAACGAACGCCGACACCAGTCACCATAGGTCTTCACATCACTCGATATATATGCTCTCGTGTGATAGATGTGACTAATATTCCTACGTTTTTGTGAATTCATGTTTGTCCAGATGCAATTGCGGCACCAACTGATATATTTCCTCGATCCCTTAAAACAAGTATTCTAAATCTGATCAACGTCAAATAATTTTAACTTTGATTATTAATATTTATATAAATAAATTAATTTAAATTACATATTATAATAGTTATTTTATGATGAATCTAATAATATTTTTTATATATAATTAAATATTATAACTTTTAAATTATTAATGGTTAAAATTAGAGAGAATTGACTTTGACCAATCTTAAAAATACTTATTTTTAAGCACAGAGGGAGTATGAACACTGGAGTACTCTGTCAATCTTTGGCTTCGAGTTGCCCTACTGTAAGTACTTGAGTCACTAAGCAAAACAGATCAGCAACCTACTAATAATAATAACTATAGTATTATACAATGTAGCTGCATATACTGGTACTGGTGGTGGTTGGAGGATGAGGAAAAGGGACCATATGGAAGCATGAACGCATTACATACATATGAGAAAAGCAATGTTTTTTTTTTTGCTTTTCTCTTTTTAAAAAAACAAACTGAACAAACACATACTAAGTCCAGAGGCAAAGATTGCATAGAAAGATTACAACGTGTCAAGAAGTTGCTAACTCCAAAGCAGAGAACCCTAAAAAAGGTTTTTGTCGTTGTAGATAGCATAGATCTATTATAGATGCTATCACCATGGATATGATTTTTTTTCCAGCGATATAACTAGTTCCAATCAAGTCTATCTGCAGTTTGGTGAGGCGTCGTACGTCTCCGCCGCGTGCGTGCATATATATGGCGTGGCACTCTCATCTTGTTTTCGTGCTGCTTAGCCAGGAGTCTTTAGCAACCACAACCTGTTGTTTGGCCGTGGATTTCTTCTCTGTACGTATGGTTGTCCCTGAAAATGGTGCCCACAGCAACTGTGCACCAACTGCAGAGTGAGTACCGTGTGGCCCCATACGCAAAACCAGGTGCATGTAAACGCTTGGCTTTGGATGTTTGTGGTTGGCAATTACGGCAATGCGATCGGCTAAATTGTTCTTGCCTCTCAGACCTCAGTACACTCACATTTATGCTACTCCTAGCTTCTTCCGGTGGTAGTAGGTCTCTCTCTTCTCGGGTGATGTGGACGTATGGCGTGCGCTTCCGCTGTACAGCTGGGAGTGGGACATTATTGGGTTCTTCTGTTCTGTGACTGTGAGAAAGCAGCAAGCAGATGGCACAAATCTCATACAAAAATAATCTCGATCGATCGTGTGTCCTAAACCGACTATCAAGTATCAACAGATTCCATGCGAGCAGCCAAAGATTTCGGGTGTGGTGACGATGAGATGTGCAAGGACGAACAAGTAAAATTAAGGAACCGTGCGTGCGTGTGGGGGTGTGGGAACCGTGGAGTGAGACCGACCATGTGGGTGGCCTGACCTTGGACCTTTTTTCTAGAGCGGTAGGAGACAAAACTTGAGACCCGTGCAACAGTGTGCTAGTGCTACACTTGGGCAGGGCTGGCTACCGGTCTGTGCAAAATCGGCAAACAGCGCACTGCTGGTGAGTCACTGCCCACATTGAAGTGGTGGTGATCGATGACCTTGTTTTGGAAAGAATTCAAGCGGCGGTGACGGTGTTTAATTCGTCAATGTCTTGCTTCTTGCGCCATGAGATATATTTCTGTCTAAAATTCGTCTTCGCACGACTTGATTTAGAAAATCATGGACAAATATATATAACTACAGCTTACAACAATTTTAGTATATAGCTTACAACAATTAAAGTGGAGTATCACCGGCAGGTAACGTATATCGACAACTTGGTGCCATGTGCCAAACCTACTGCAGGTCATAACTAGAAATCAAAGAATGTAAAGAAGGTAGTATATTATACATGAATTCAGACTTTTATAATAGTTTGTAGAAAATATTTCTTAGACTCTAAACGAAATATACTAGTGAAGCCTTCGTAAAAAAAAAGGAAATATACTAGTGAAGAAAATAGGGGAAATAAATAGATTGATAGCTATATTATGTCCAACTTAATGGTGTTTTATTTTTTAAAAAAACATTTGTAACATTTTGATTTATTGTGACAATGAAATTCAGTAGTTGAAGTGTTAGCACACAAAAATACACCAAAAAAGAAAACGCATCATGATGCCTCTAAAAAAAAGTGAGGCCAAATAAAATCTAACAGCCACCTGACCTGAATTAAAAGCTCAGACCTCTCAGCTTGCATATGGATTGTTGTTGACGGTGATTGCAGAACTCTTCCCTGCTCTCATCGAAAAAAAAAAAAAACTCTTCCCTGCTCTTGCTTTCCAACATGACAGACGCGGCTGATTCCTCACCTCTCGTATACGTAAACCTCTCCTCTTCTGTAGTACGTAGTTCTTTAGTTAGGGAAAAAAAAAAGGTGAGTGATTCACTTCACACTAATCTTTTGGGGGCATCATTTCAAGAGCACCACCACCAGCGAAGCTTCATTTTGCCAACCATAGCACGCACCGACAGTACAATAATGCGTACCGTATCAGATCCACGACGTGTGCGTGTGCATCGGTTAGGCTTTTGCTCTCGATCGTGAATAAAATCCACAACTATTTCGTGGGTTATGTGTGTGTGCTTTGGTGAGAGGCGTAGTTTAGTACTAGAACAACCTCGACCGGACCGACCGACCGAGCGACGGGAAGAGTGAGTGCTGCTACTGCTACTAGTACGTACAGTGCGTGATGAGGCATAATATAGCCTGATCAACGTCATCATCGTGCACCGGGAAAGAGAACTTTCATGCACGCGATGCGCGGCACCACACATGGATGGGCGCACGCGAGCAACTAGCTGCTCTTGAAGCATTTCCTGGTGGCCTGCACATTGGGCTAGCACGGCATCTGCGTACGTGGCGGCTGTCTTGTCTGGCCGGGGTGCCCGCGTCTCCTCTCGCCCAGCCGGTGGCTGGCGTAGGTAGGCGCACCACGACCACGAGAAGCTGAGGGGAGGGAAGGGAGAGGGCTCGCGGCCGTTTTGCGCGGCCAGCCGGGCAGCCCACCAGCACCGCCAGCAGACTCCCCGTCCGACGCCGCCGCTAGCTCCGCAGGGATTCGAATTCGATCGCTCGCATGCGCTGCGCTACTGAAACTCAGATCGTTTTCAGCAACCAGAACAGGATCGATCGAGTACGTAGCTACGTAAGCAGGAGCGCAGGACTTGTGTGCGTGGCGCTCTCGCATTACTACACTTTTCGCTGACAATCACAACGAGTCAACGACGATACAGTATATAGGATAGGAAGGTCCCTGCAGTATGTATTCATGCCACCGCTGTAGCATTCTACTCTACTCTACTTATTCGCGTGTGTGGTACCAGCACTGCAGTACTGCGCCTGCCGGCGTGTTTTAGCATCACCAGCGGTGAGTCCTCGACGAATTGAACAAACCTCACACAGCTAGCTAGCTTATCTCTGTAGCATGTCAACTTAATTAATAATAGTTCCTTTTCGATCCCTCGATCGATCTATACACGTCGTCGTCGATCTGGATCGTCACCGGCCGTATACGTCGTACGTCGGCCTCGTACGTCTACGTTAACACATTTTTTTTTTGCGTGCTAAGTATATATACGAGTGAGTGAGCGAGAGTACCGCCCGTCGACGCTCGACGGGTATGGCATCAGAATCAACAACGGCTAACCATATGCACGGTAGGCCATTGAATTTTGTGCAAGACAGGGTTGTTGGACATTGATTAAATTAATGTAAACATAACAGGGGTCTGGTTGATTGAAAGGGTTAGGGTTTGGGTTGGGGTTGGGTGTGTAGTAGACGTATGTGTGTATATGGTCCCGAACGATGACGACGACGGCGACAACACGGCTGCCCCGGATCACTTGACAGAGAGTTTATATTGCAGGAAGTACATAATTTTTGTTTATTATAGTACGTTTGGTACTAGTGCAAAAGAGAAGATCGCGTGCAGCTTCTCTTTGCTTGAGCTGACTATATCTCGATGAGTTCAATTTCAGAGGGTCCTGTGTCAGCGTACGATCAACCAGAGAACAATGACAGAGTGATAGGCAGCGCAGGGCAGGCACCAAGCGAGGCCCGGTTTTGTCGGTCATCGACTGCCCGTCACGTCAGCGTACCTGTGTCCCTGTGCTACATCTACAAGGTCTTTTGTGTACAGCGACAACCTAGCTACTAACCTGCATCACAGTAACTTGGATTTCGACCCAGTGGGCCTGTTTCCTTTACTCGCTTGTACTGTACTACTACTAAATTCTCTCGCTTGACTCAGTACTAGTAACTACTACTAGTAAGTAGCGCATGATTTCGACGTCGACGGGGATAACATACTATACTAATATGTTCTCTCTAATCATCACTAGTTGAGACGTCGTCGTTCCTCCGTCCGAAATTGATTCTGTACGTGTGGACCGCTCGACGTCTCTCATCAGATGAAAACGACATGGCGCCGCCATTCGGGTACGTACGCGTGTCCGGTCAAATCGTCGTCGTCGCCACCGGGCGGCGCAGGCCCAGCAGGAAGGGTGATCACCCTTCCTTGCCTCTGACTGCCCACACAGACAGAAAGCATGCAGCAGAGCAGAAGAAGATTGATGATACTCCCAGGCGCAAAGAACGCATGCATGGAACATGGAAGCGCGGCTGTAGTGCTCGACGCAAACAAACATGACTCCGTCGTCCGTCACAGCATACGTACTGTAAGTAAGAGGGTAGTACTAGTAGCACAGCATTGCAGACCGAATCGGTCACGTACGTCGACAGCGTGTTTTTCCATGAAAAAAAAAAACTCTGTTTTTCCCATCATCATCATGGCCATCTCGATAAAGTTATTAAGCTCAGTCGTTTGCCGTGTCGTGCCGTGCCGGCGGTGAGAGAGTACCCGTCCGTCAGTCAGTGTGGCCGCCGGCCGGCCAGGGGCCAGCTGCTACAGTGACACTTTTTTATTCGAGTGATCGGCGGACGTATGTACTACCACGAGAAGTACTCTGCTTTTACATTTCTATAGGACTACGGAGTAGTAGTTGGAAGCATTTACAGAGTACACGAACTACAGTGTGAATGTGTGATTAAGGCTAGGTCCATCACGATTCAATCCGGCTGTGTGCACCGCATTGGGGTGCTCGCCCCTTTAATTTGGTGCGGCTCTCGCGTCGAGATCAGTCGATTTCCGAAGCCGTACGAGAATATGCTCGGATTAGAACTGATCGAACGAACAGGTCGATGAAGAACAGACTGGCATGTAGTTTGAGGGGAACGCGGCAGCTACCCTCAGCACACAGCGGATAAGCATCATCAGCTCCGAAGCTGGAAAACGCTAGGTCGCTATGTGTGCGTGTCGACGTCACCGGCCTAAGAAAATGCTGAAAAACAGATCATGCGAAGAGGGATATTGCTACTAGCTAATTTCAACACACGTGCGCTTGCTAGTCAACCTTTTTCCCAGCATTTCTTGGGCTGGCGGTTGAGTGGGCTGGGCCGCGAGGGTCAAGGATAGCCCACGAATAAGGGTCACGAGCGGATAGTGCGTGGCGGGCTCCTCAGATATATGGCTACTGACGAGATGACCAAGGCTCCATCTGACATATGTATTTTTTTGGGCTTTCGCCAGGTTCAGCGAGTGGTAATCAGAAGCCCATCTTCTTACACCAAGTGCTGCCGACGACGAATGCCGTTTAAACGTCCATACGAAAAACGAAAGAAAGACGTCGACAGCAGGATTCGAACCTGCGCAGGCAAAGCCCAACAGATTTCGAGTCTGTCTCCTTAACCACTCGGACATATCGACGCTTTGGTTGTAGTCTTACGCGATGCAGTATAACAGCTGTGCCCACCATATGGAAATTTAATTGGGCCTTTTGGAATCCTTAGTTTTTTTTTTCTTTGCAGGAATCTCGTGGGCCTTTTTGGAGGAGCAGATACAAGATGTCCATCGAGAGGAAATTCCCAGGGCGACTGACGCAGTTAGACTGCTGAATGTACTTTACAACTAACGAATGGAGTAAGTACTGATAGTGATAGACTGATAGTTACCGTGCTATGCGCGTTTGTTAAAGGCTAGTACTACTGACACGAAAGAAGATAGTACTGTATCTGACTGAGTGGTCCACTGACGGTTGACAGCCAGCTTTTTTCTTGCCGGATCTGGTGTTTCCTAAGAGGATCCTACTACGCTCCATTTGATGCCTTATAATAGACCACTTTTTCAAATGTTGTCAATTATGGTTGCCTCTGACCCCTGAGTAGATCGTCCCCTGCATGGGATTCCATGGACTCGGGCGGGTGTCCTCCTGTTCATTCCCTGAAATGCGGGAGGGAAATAAACGTGTTGTTTGGCCCACATGTGTAGAAGATCAGAACCGGTAGTGCACCCAAACAGATCATCCGCGGCGGCTCGGGCTTCAGCTCCGACGGCGGGCAGCGGATGTGGTGGCGGCGACTCGAGCTTCTGCTCCAACGATGGCGGGCAGCGGATGTGGTGGCGGCGACTTGAGCTTTGGCTCCAACGACGACGGGCGCGGATGTGGCGGCGGCGGCGGCTTGGGCAACGGCTTCAGCGACGGTGGGCAGCGGGGGCAATGGCCTCAAGCATCGGCTCTAGAGGCGGTGGCCTTGAGCGGCAGCCTCGGACGGCAGCTTCCCTAGGCGTGCACGGACGGTGGCGTTGCCTCCATCCTCGCGCCGTCGCGCGAGCAGCTCCACCTCGACATCGTGAGGGATATCCGGCGAGCAAAGACGGTGGTGGCTCCCTGTTGGTAGAAAGCTGTGGTGCCAAACGGTCTGCTTCTTATCAAGTTGATTATTCTTAGAGTTGTGTTGCTAGAAATTCAATCTTGGATGGAAGTTGGTCGGGAAAAAACGGTATCAAACAGGACCTCTATCTTCTCCTTAACTCGCTCGCGATCACCTTGGTACTCAGTAGTATTGTGCAACGCATCGTATCAGACATTCAGACGTGGAAGTGAAGACAATGACAAGATATGGCCATGATTTGTAGCAGTAGAAAGGAAGAAGAAAAACTGCAATTACGTACTTCATCTGTCCACAAATATAAATATTTAAATTTATTTTTTAAAAAATTCAAATGCTTATATTTATGGATAAAATAAGTACGGTACAATAGAGCGTAGAGTCCGATCGAATGGAAATGAAATGACCCGGCGTGCACACATTGTTGTCACTGACTCGTAAGATCTGATCGTATCCTGCATAAGGCTAGAGTTCCCTTCTTTTGATGCGCCCGCCGCTTTCCTCCCCTTTTTTTCAACTTTGTTTGGCTCTATCTTTGCCCTTTAATTCGCTCGGAGACGACCCCTTTATTTGCCCGGTACTAGTATCAGTTACTAGTAGTAAGAAATTATGGTCCTTGTAGGATCATGTGGGTCGCTACAGTGCGTACATGGGGCTCGGAGCCGCTTTGTTTTGATTGAGATAACATGAGGTGCCCCAAACCGAACATGATCCCTGAGGTTACCACTGTTTCGTTTTTTTGCAGCGCTGTTGTGTTGTTGTTGCAGGCATGCGGCCCCTGCGCTGCGCTGCCCGTCAAGCGTCAACTACCGTCGTCCTCGCTCCCTCGGCGCTCTTTTTGTTCTTCTTCCACCTTTCGCTTTTGCTGCTCCTCTTGACCGCTCCATAATGCCCGCCACCAGCCACCACCACCATTGCCCAAGCGAGCCAGGCCCGCCTCCCCTTAAAAGGAAACAGCGGCAGGTTATTATTGCTCGCCCAGGCGCAGGACGCTGCTGCCCTTTTGCTCGCACCTGTAAACAAGAAGAGAACAAGGAGCAGCAAATCTCCTGTTAGCTGCTCATCCAGTGGAATTTACCAGAGGAAGTACTACCAGTGCTAAAAGGTGAGTTTCTTTGCTTGAGAGTACTCCAGAATCCAGGAATGAGTGCTTGTGTATCACAACATTTCAGGCTTTCTGTGTGTTTATCCGCTGCTGAGCTACTACTGCTACTACTACTATTCTCTGCCATTTCCATCCGGCATGCTTTTCAGCTTTCTACTCCGTACTAGTACTAATTACTGTACAGTACTAACAGAAGGTGCTGCTTATGAGTGTCATCAGGATTCAGGAGTGTGTTGCGTTGTGAGATTTTTCAGTCTTTGAGTTTTGAGTGCCTTTCTGAAACTCATTGCATGGTCCAGCACAGCCGTAGCAGTCACACACGCGCGCCATGCCTGCCTGCGTGATTCGGTGACATCACTGACGTAGTACTAGCCATTTCTCCTTCTGGTTCAGATCGCCACAACGCAATGCCACACACCCCACGAACGACTCACACCGTGAATGAATGGAGACAGCAAGCCACGCTGCAGTTTCCGTTTCCCTTTTTCGTTAATCCTGCCTTTTTTTTCTCGTCCAAAGTTCACATGTAGAACGTGATACTACTACGATGTCTTCTTACACGAGCAGGGCCGGCCAGGAGATAAGGGGGGCTCAACCGTCTGATGCCTGCATTTCCTCTGCTCTACCCAGGTGCGCGCGCTCCGCTCTACTCCAATTGGTACGGCACGTTCCAGTGGCCAGCCCCCGGAACCCAAGCGTCATGAGCGGATTCGCCGTGCCGAGCTCCCGGCCGTGGGTGGGGACGGCGGGGGCCGCCGACACGCCGCCGCAGCCCGACGACGCCAGGGCCGCCGCGTCGTCGTCCGTGAAGGGCGGCGGCGGCGGGGTCGACGCCGCGGCGCCCACCAACGCCAGCGCCATCTCCTTCGGCTTCGCGGCGACGGCCGTCCTCGTCTCGCTGTTCCTCCTCATCGCCATCTTCGAACACCTCATCAAGCCCGGCCTGGCCTCCTCATCCTCCGCCGGGACTGGGACCGGGAGCTCTCGCTCTCGCCGTGACGAGGACGACAGTAATGGCGACGGCAACGGCCTGCCTTCCGCCCGCAGGCAGCAGCGTCACCCGCGCGACGGCTCGCCGCCGGAAAAGCTCTGCCACTCTCCCAAGGTGCGTCATGTCTCTTTCTTTTTTTTTATTTTTCCTGACCACCTCGCGCCCCCGCCCGCCGTCGCAGTCGCAGTGACACTGTTTGGCCCCTGGCGCTCGTGCGCTCGGTTCACGTGCCTCGTGTCAGGAGAAACGACATGTCATCTCTTCATCACTCTCGTGTGCCTGCAGGCAGCTGCAGCAACAGTGATGCTACGCTACTGTACAATAATACACCTGTGGCTACGTAGTACTACTAGTCCTGCAGAGTGCGGATTACGAGGCGGCAGTATCAGTGCTTTGCTTGCCCAACCTGAAAGGCTCTCGTTCGTTTGTTGCGTTGCAGGTGAAGGATCCCGTGACGGGCGCCGCGGACCTGCCGGTGCTGATGCCGGGCCAGCGGTACCCGACGTTCCTCGCGCAGCCGGCACCGCTTCCGCTTCCGCCTCCGCCTTGCCCTTTCCCTTGCCCTTGCCCGAGGGAGGGCGTCTGGTGGCCACCCCACGAGCAACGCCACTCTTTTGTTCCCCCATGATTGTTTCCTTTTCTCCCTTGTGTAGTAGTATTTCTGTACAGAGCGTCAGGTGTAGTGTACTGTAGTAAAATGCAGGGGATTAGGTGATTCGTATTCGTTGGATCGACGAGCTTTGTTGCTCCATGTACTTATGAGACCTCTCAAATTGGCAATGCACGTCTTGTTTGTCTCTGCAATGTTCGCTAAAGCTTGCGTTTCAAGAACTTCATCCTTTGGGCTGGGAAGTGTGTTCCACTAATTCAGACTGCATGGCCCAAGAATACTCCAATCTATTGGGCCATATGGATCTTGCAGTACATCGTCATCGTCTACCGACTCCCGGCAAGGCACTCGCAAGTACGTGCACGGTGTCACATGTTGTTCATCTCAACAAAACTAAGTACCCCTCCGGTATAAAAAAAAATCAGTTTAATATAATGACACAATTTCAAAACATGACGAAAATTAGTACTTCCTCCGGTATAAAAAACAGTTTAAAATAATAACACGATTTTAAAACATGACTTTGACTTTAATTTTTAGTAAAAATATTTATTAAATGTGACATATGTGTATTTTTATGAAAGTATTTTTTAATATGAGTCTACTCATATGATTTTTATATTTTTAAACATAATAATTTAAAAGTTATTCATGATTTATATTTCTAATATTTGACCAGAATATGTCCTAAACTGCATTCTTTTTTTTCACCAGAGTGAGTACTCCCTCTGTCCTAATTAACTTATTTGTTTAGTTCTGGCCACAAAGATTCAGATCAACAGAATAAGTTAGGTACATAGAAAACAAAAAAGAGAGAAATATAGATAGAGATGTTTTAAGAAGAGAAAAAAATATATTGAAAAGAGAGAAAGCTGTATTTAAAAAGGAGATAATCAAGTAAAAATAAAAAAACTGTAGAATTCTAAATGAACAAGTAAATTGGGACGGAGAGAGTAGTAACTAAGTACATTTTTTACCATTTAGTTGTAAAAACCGGTCAGGTATCAAAGTTTGAAATTTCCTCAAAAGAGAAAAAAAGTTCCTTGCCCGACTCAGCCACAGCTACTCTACTAGATCGTTCGTTCCCTCCGTCCCAGCCTCGCCACTGCAAGCCTCCGTTGATTTCTCTCTCCGTCTCGTCAAAAATATTGTTTTATACTTTTAGAAATTATGTCTGACCGTTCATTTTGTTTAAATTTGTATAAGCCTTATTATTTTAATATGACACATTTTATTATTAAATATATTTAATTAGATTTTACTTGTGCATTTATATAAAAATATCAAATTAAACAAACAGTCAAAAACGAAATGATCATTGCGAGTGGTACCGATCAAATCAACGACGACCACTGACCGCAGTGGCGACCCTACAAGCCGTGATCTACATTAGCCTCCCGTTACTTTTCAGTCGAAACACACACAAAAGGCTTCGGACGCATTCCCTACTTCCCCACAAGTCGAAACACACGCGCGTGATCACCAGTCGACCATTACCACCCACTCAGTCACTCACTCCATGGCGGCGACCTCGTCTCCCCGCGCCGCCACCGGGCTTTCTCTATAAACAACATATTTATTTAAATTTTTATATTTAGCTGATTAAAAACTATCAGCAACCGCGTGCAGAAGCAGGACGGATTAGATGTATCATCAGCAAGCACTAATCAAATTTCTGCAGGCTCCGTCTATGGGGAACCTGTCAAACGCGCAGCAACCTGCCCCCCGTCGCAACGAACGGTTCGCCTGCGCGGCGGCTATCGCTTTCTGCCTTTCTCTAATCGAGAGAGACTAGCTATAAAACCTGCCGCGCCCCGCGCCATTCTGCACACCTCTCCTTATTCCTCCTCTCCGACCTCTCCATCTCCAACAACAAGCTCCAGCATCACCATATATTAACTAAAGCATCCTCTTCTTCACTGCTCACGTAGCATCTCGATCAGTCAGAGTCGATACACACATACACCAATGGCCGCTTCCTCCTCCGCTTCTCTCGGGTTGCTGTTCCTAGCAGCGGTCTGCTTGCTCGCTTTGGCCGGAGCTGCCCATGGCTACCCCGCGCTGAGCTCCACGTTCTACGACGCGTCGTGCCCAAACGCCCACGACATCGTCCGGCGCGTCATCCAGGACGCCCGGGTCTCCGACCCGCGCATCCCGGCCAGCCTCATCCGCCTCCACTTCCACGACTGCTTCGTCAACGTGAGCATATGCACCTCCTCTCGGGCCGGCCATGGTTAATCTGTGCGCTACTGCATTGCATCGTCTGACGCGCGCGTCAATTTCTCATTCAGGGCTGCGACGGCTCGCTTCTGCTGGACGACGATCTTCCGGCGATCGAGAGCGAGAAGCATGTCCCCGCCAACAACAACTCGGCGCGCGGCTTCCGAGTGGTCGACGACATCAAGTGCGAGCTGGAGAAGGCGTGCCCCGGCATCATCTCCTGCGCCGACATCCTCGCACTCGCAGCCGAAATCTCTGTCGAACTCGTAAGCACCCGATCGAATCGAATCGATTCTCTTTCTTCTTCAGTTATTCACCAAAACTGCGCCGCATGGATTGAATTGAACTGAAGTGGCTAATCACTGAATATCATAACAGGCTGGAGGTCCCCGCTGGAGAGTGTTGCTCGGCCGGCGAGACGGCACCACGACAAACATCGAGAGCGCCAACAACCTCCCCAACTTCTTCGACCCCCTCGACGTACTCCAAGAGAAGTTCAGAAACTTCAACCTTGACGACACTGACCTCGTCGCTCTCCAAGGTAACGTAAACCTATAAGCAAAGTTAATAACGCTTAATATACTCCATTAGTAGTGTATGGCTGTCACACTGACTTCGATCAAAAAAAATTCTACTGTATTTCAGGAGCACACACGTTCGGTAAAGTTCAGTGCCAGTTCACCAGCCAGAACTGCAGTGCCGGCCAGGCCGTGGGCGCACTCGAAAACCTGGACATGGCCACGCCCAAAACCTTCGACAACAAGTACTACGGAAACATCTTGAAAGGCCGCGCGCAGCTCGACTCCGACCAGGTCATGCTGTCCGACCCCGCCGCGGCCGCGACCACCGCTCCCATCGTCCGCCGGTTCGCCGATAGCCAAAAGGATTTCTTCAGGAACTTCGCGGCGTCCATGATTAAGATGGGGAACATTGGCCCGTTGACAGGGAAGGATGGTGAGATCAGGAAGAATTGCCGGAGGGTCAATAGCAAAGGCTACTGATGAAGACGTACTGTACAGATTAAATTCATATGACCTTCGTTACAATTGACGCGGTTGTGTAAATCATTCGATTTCATTTGTCAATTTTTTTTTCCTTGTAACTGTAAAGATGTCCCCACCCTCAACACACCCTCTTGGGAAGCAAATGTGAATAGTCAATTTTTTCATGAATCCTAAACTTTTTTTTGGCACCATTTCTATTATTTCTTTGAGCTTTACTCTATACCTGAAAAGATACAATCAGGACACGGCCATACGCATTGCATGCTGCAGAATGTTGAAAGGATTTTCCATTAATTAATAGTAAAATTTAGGAGCCATTTTCTTGCTGCTTTAATCTTTCACAAAATTATTATCTGAAACAATGATTAAAATGGAAATATTCTAATATTTTTGTAATAAGATGAATGATCAAAGTAGTTTAGATCTAAGAAGGTATGTACAAAATTGTATTTTTAAATGACTTATTAACGAACCCTATATCTATATGTGCTCATATCCATGTATTGATGCGAATATTACATGTCATCCCCCACTTATAAAAAAAAGTACCAAATTGGATGTTTTTTAGATAATTGTTATTCCCTGTGTTTCTTAGTACTAGTTTTGAATGGTAAGTATCAACAATTAATAAAAAAAGGAAATATGTTTTTTAAGGGGAAAAACGGAGGTATTATGTGGTTTACACTCTGCCTGGAGTCAAAGACACTACGAACAGAGAAGCATTTAAAAACAGGTAGCGCCATGTTCTCAGCATCTGAAAAAACGGTGAGGGATTTGACGATCGGTGCCCCCCACGCACTAAAATACCAGTAAATAGATCAAATCTGTTCCAGCATCCAACAGACATCTCTGCACTCCACAAATAATAAACTGCAACCGGAGCAGAGGACACACACACAGAGCCCTCGGAGAATGCACCTACAATTAAGCCCCCCTCCACCGTCCACTCGTAATAACAGCCGTAGTTAACCAACCCGAACAAAACAGGTTAACCTCGCTAGTAACATTGGATGCTTGATCTAATACCTTAACTAACCCATCGGCGGCAGCAGGTAGTACATAAGTAGTACATAGCCCGGCCGTCATCAGAGGACGAGAGCAGCATAAATTTTTTCTGGCTCAAATCTTGGATGCTTCCACAGCGCGCTTCACCTACTCAACTGCGATCTTGTCCCTGCTGATCACACGCACGAGTTTTCACTCACCAGCTCCATTTGCAAACCTACAAGTCGGAGCAGCTCCCAAACCTGTGCCTTGTCAGCGAGTCCCATCTACCGTCCCAGATCCGACCAAAGAAGGAGAGCGAGCGAGAGAGAGAGCTGCGAGATGAATGGCTACTGCACCCTGGAGTCGTCGTCTCCTCCCGTTGTGGCGGCCGGCGGCAAGACCAGGCGATCGCTGGAGCTGACGAACACGAAGGAGACCGAGGCGTGGGAGGGACTGGCCATCGGGGCGGTGACGCTGGCCAGAACCTTCTCCACCGGTTCCCAAAGGTTCTGCCGGTCCGGCAGCCAGAGGAGCAGCCGGGGCGGCGGCTTGCCGGGCGCGCTGAGGAGGGCCTTCTCCATGCGGCGGCCCCCGGCGGGACCCTGCAGCATGGGCGACGGCTACTGGAGGATCCACGACATGGATGGGGACAGCGACCGTGGCGGCGTTGACACCACCACCACCCTCGAGGAGCACGCTGAGGAGGCTGAGGCAGAGGTGGAGGGGAACGGCAAGAATGAGGAGAAGAAGAACGACGAGGTGGAGGGGGATGACCGGGAAGAAGGCATGACCCCAGCCGTAGCGGTGGAGGATGACGACGACGACGCAAACATGAGGAACATGAAGAAGGAGAAGAAGCGGGGTGGGATCTTCAAGGCGTGCAAGAAGCTTCTCCGGTTGTAAATGAATACTGTAGTGTGGTGTTCTTTCGAGCTGCAAAAGCCAAAAAACTGCCGCTGCTGCTCCTACAGAGGATCGGGTTATGCTTACTGTATTTGCTTATGCAGTGTCGTGGGATTCTCGCGCATCATCAATGGCGTCCAGCTGATCCTGTGCATATCTCGCACTATTCCCGCTGTTAATCGTTCAGCTTTGTCTTGTTGGGTTTGTAATCGGAAGGAAGGAAAACCTGACGATCTTATTCTTACAGGGCTGTCGGCATGTAGTACTTGTGAGCGCAGTGAGCAGGAAGGTTAGATCTTGGTCTTAGATTCCATCAGTGGAGTCAAAACACCAGTCCTGGGAATCCGTGCGCAATCTCTGTGTCGGGCGGGCACCACAGCCCCACGCCTGTTGGAGTGTTGCCATCCACCTATTAGCGGGAGACAGTAATTCATTCCTTCCATTAATGGCGGGTGCGCGGTGAAAAAGCATCGGACGTACGTACTCCCTCTATTGATAAATATTTATAGAACCGTTGATTCTTACAAGAACGTTGTCCTATTTAAAAATTAGTTCGAATACTTAAAAATTTAAGTTATTATTAAATTATTTTTAGTAATGAACTAAATTATAATAAAATATTTAATTATAATTATAATTTTTTAATAAAAATAAAATTTATGTAATAAGTCAATAAAGTCAAATATTTATGAACGGAGGGAGTGCTATGGAAATAAGGCGTCTGAGCTGGGCCTAGTACAGTCAAGGCCCAAATTGTTGTCGAGTTTTGCGTCGACCGTCGAGCCGCAATTGGTACAGTCAAGGCCCAAAGTCTCGACAGAGTTCTGGATCGAGCCGCTCCTCGGCCTTGCCCATGTCAGGTTCACTTTGGGGGTCAGGTCCTCTTCTGTTAACCTCTCTGAGCACAGCGAAGCCCAGTTTGTGTAGACGTGCGAACGGGATCTGAGTTGGGCACGTATGGAAGCCCAGTCATCATTGAAGCAAACCAAATACATGGGCGAAGATAGCATCGATTTTGCACGGCTGCCAGGGCATTGTTGACTACGCCAAACGGGGACCGGAGGGCGGAGGCAAGCGGCGCCCGGCGGCGGGCTGCCAGGGCATTGTTGACTACGCCAAACGGGGATCGGAGGGCGGAGGCAAGCGGCGCCCGGCAGCCACCGCCGCCGACGACGACTTGGCCCGCGCCGACTAGCGCCGCCAAACAACACGTGCCCGCGCTCAAACGCAGTTCACGGCGACCACGCATAAAAAAGAAAAACAGGTTGGGATATATCATCGGCGGCTGAGGCGCCGGGCGCCCTGTTCCGTAGGACGTAGACAAGATCAAACGGTAGAAGAGTACGTTGCCGCTGCGGTATAAAAATTGGGACGTCCACACGTAACTCGGACGCGTTGCGCGACTTTCTCGGGTGGTCAGAGCCGTGCGTGTGGCGGAACCGCGAATATTCCCACCACCACCACCACCGAATCGTCGTCCGCGAATAAACGGGTCGGCCAGCGCGAGGAGACGCGCGGCGCGGGGCGGACGAGGCGAGGCGAGGCGAGGCGAAACCCCCTCTCCCTCCCTCACGCGAGCGCCGAGACGGTGACGACGAGAATAGGCTCCCCGGCTCCTCGAATCCAGGAGGCGTCCGCTCCGTCCTCCCGTCTGTCTGTCTATCCATCCTCCTCATCCCTAAATCCGCTCCCTCCTCGCCCGGGGAACGGGGGGAAGGCTATCGGCTACCCATCATCAGTCCTCTCTCTCTCTCTCTCTCTCTCTCTCTCGTCAATCCATCCACCAACGAACAATCAATCCACTTCCCCCTTCCCTCGCTGTTGTTGCTAGTACCTTCATTCGACTCGATTCAGCGACCGGTCGGGCAGTCGCCGTTTCCCGACGACGGATACATCTCCCGGCGGCGCGGTAAGTCCTCCTCGTCCTCTCTCTTTTTATGCCCCCCCCCCCCCCCCCCCCCCCCTCTATTGACACGGATTCGTCCCTTTCATCGCTCCGATCTGATGGACTGACTGACCGACTGACTTGCTTTCCGCAGGTTCGGCTTGCGAATCTCGTTCAAGTCCCGATCATCGGCGGCCGGCTTGCGGCGTCTCAGGTACGTTACTCACTCACCTGCACCTCCCGATCTGATAACGCCATCTAATTGGTGGCGCCTTCCGATTACTCGCTCCAAAGGGAAAAAAAAAATTATTCCTGGGTGGGTAATACGCTTCTCGTGGTCTCGAGAAGGATAACGGAACGGGACCGGCCATGGACTTGCGAGGCTGGCATCTCGTGCCGTGTCGCTAACTTACTGAGCGGGCCAGCGGGCTTGATGGGGAAGTGCCGGCTCGAACTTTTTGCCTTCGGAATAATATCTCGCTGCCTTTTTCTTTTTCTTCCTTCTTAGTAGTATTTGGTCTTTGAGAAAGAAAGATTGCTTCTTTGACCTTTCCAGTGTTCATCTCGCATTCCCCCTTTTTTTTTCCCTCCCTGCTTTAGGTGATTTGTCCCAAGCCAAGGTATCGTGTGGGGTTCATATTGTAGAATTCCTCCTGCTTGGCAGTTATTAGTAGTACGGGTCATCAAAGTAAACAGAAAATCAGCATCTTTGTTGGCTGTGTTTGTGTGGCTGCGCAATGTCGAGCGAGATATTATCAGCCGTTGACGAGACGCGGTGCTGTGTTGCTTATGCAGGTGGTTCGATTGCTCCTTTCCGTGTGAGGTAGACCGCGGATCGACCATGTCCGAGGTAGAAGACGCGATGGCTGCTCCACCGCCGCCGCCGCCGCCGCCCACCACGGAGTCCGAGGGCACGACGACCGACGAGGACGTGCACCTCTCGCCGACCTGTGTGTGCCGCGGCCGCAGGGGCGACGACGGAGGCGGCGGCGGGCGCATCAAGCTCCTCTGCAGCTTCGGCGGCCGCATCATGCCCCGACCCAAGGACGGCGCGCTCAAGTACATCAGCGGGGAGACCCGCGTCCTCGCCGTGCCCCGATCCATCCCCTTCCGCGGTGCGTCGTGTTTCCCCCCTTCCTGTCTGCGTTCTACTAGTAGATGCTTTGGTGGTGGTGTCGTCGTCGGCGCTCACATCTTTTCTCCCTGGCTGGCTGGCTGGCTGGCTGGCCGTGCGCAGAGATGAAGAAGAAAGTGGAGGAGATGTTCAAGACGGAGGTGGCGGCCATCAAGTACCAGCTCCTCTCCCTCAACGAGGACCTCGACGTGCTCGTCTCCGTCGCCTGCGACGAGGACCTGGTCCACATGCTGGACGAGTACGACCGCCTCGAGGCGAAGCGATCGCCGACCGCGTCGCCGCGCTTCCGCGTCTACGTCTTCCCGCCGCAGACGACGGCTGCGCCTCCTCTCCCCGCCTCCACCACCGCTGCCGCCGCCGCGCCTGCCTCTTCCCGCTACGCCGGCTTCTCGCACCACCATCACCACCCGCAGCACCAGCACTACCATCGCCACCAGTTCCAGCCGGAGCGGTACGTGGCCACGGTGCCCGTCACGCCCAGCGGGAGCCCGCGGTACCCCGCCCCGTCGCACGGCACCGTCTCGGCGGACAACTCCCCGCGCGCCAGCGCTATGGCGCCCGAGCCGCCCGTCTTCGAAGGGATGGGGATGGGGATGCAGCGCGTCCGGAGCTCGCCGAACCTCAGCAGCCTGGTGGACGCCGCGCCGCATCAGCACCAGCACGCGGCGGACGTCGCTGGTGGATTCGTCGTCGGCAGCTCACCCAGGCACGCCGGCGCGGGGCCTCTTTTCGTGCAGCACAGCAGCGGCCACCACTACCAACACCAGTACCCTGCAGCGCCCGTGCACATGCCGCACCCGCCCGGCGCTGCCGGGGCGCGGTACGTCCGGGTGGGCAACTACCTCGCGCCGCCCATGGTGCCGGTTGCCCGGTCGTCGGACCGGCCCTTCTCCAGAGGCGGGCTGATGCCGCATGGGAGCGATATGCAGCAGACTCCGATGAAGGCCGCGCTGGTCTGGGACTGACCGGTTGGTGCTTGCCGTCCGACGCCGGAAGAGGAGCCTTGCCTAGTGATGATTTTTGCAGCAACAGCGAGCTTCGAGTGATGATGAATGTAAATAGATTAATGGATGCACGCGGCCTTGTTCTGGCTGCCGAGAAGTGAAATGTGGGTTTTTTAAGTTATCACCTTCACCGCCAACTGTACAATTTTTCGTCTGCATCATACGCGGTTCTCACGGATGGTCATCAATTCGACAATCTTTGATGCTGACGAAGCATCTCAGTGGCTCCAAGCTTTAGCTGATCTTCGCTTTCATATGCTAATCTCCACTCACTGGAATTAGCAAACTAGTGAACTGAAGCACTGAAGAAGGGGTTTCCGGCGAGGGTGGCTGGCCGGTATGGCGGTGGCACTAGCGCCGTTGGCCATGTGGAGGGGTGGAGGGTGGCACGGCCATGGCCATGGTTACTGTGGTTCGAGAATCAAGATGTCGGAAGGAAGGGAGGTGTGGAGGGTGTCAATATTGAAGACGACCGATGTTAAAGAGAACTTTGCATTTTCGATAGTAGGGTGATCGGTTACCTTACGCTCAGGTCACGCTAAGAGGCCTTGAACAAAGCCACGACATGTATACTATTTATCTTTTCAAATGTATCAAAAGCAACATGACTTCTCCATTGCTGATTACTAGAACATAATACCGGAATAAGGTATAACAGATTGAATGCGAGCTGTCTTAGGCCGTGTTTTGTTTTGGCTCTGTGGTGCTCCACTCCAGCTCTGGAGTGTGTCAGACGAAGCAGTGCTCCCGGAGTTGCAAAGCAAAAAAATTCAGCTTCTACCGCTCCCCGTTGTGTACAGCAAGAGAAAGAAAAAGGACTCTCAGCTGCAGTACCTTTCGTTAGAAAAAGAGATCGAGAGCGGAGCAAACAGTAGCTAAAACAAACACGGCCTTAAAATTGATTGTAACGAACTAACTTCAAGCTCAGTTTTGGTCTATTACAGTAGTACACATATGGACGTTTCAATTTAGGTTGATCGGGTCCTTTGGAATGGCATGATCGATGGCGAAGCCGATCACTGGAACTCAGATCATTGCAAGTAAATATAAACAACGAGCTACGCATTTCTAATAGTTCACTTAAATATGAGTCTCAAAAACATTAATTTAAAAGTAACAAAAAATTTTAGACTTAAATTTTATCTCCTCTTTCAACAGTGTGCATAAAAATAGATTCTTAAATTTTAATATTATGCCATATCAGTAGTTTTTTAAATTTTAAATTGTCTAAAGTCTGATGTCCAACCTCTTCTCTTCGATCTTAATCCTAGTTGGTGGTTTAAAAAAAAGTCCGACTTCCTCTCTCTGATTTTAGTATTAATTGGTGGTTTAAAAAAAAATACGGTCAGCGAACGATAGAATTGACATTATCTATTTTTCTCCTATTTTTAGATAAAAATAGAAGAATTTATGAGAAGCCAAAAATTAGGAACAGTTTTAAAATATTCATTGAAGATGATTTTTTTAAGTCAAATTTTTTATAATTTAATTTTAAAAGTATTTTAGGCTCTTCAATAAAGATGTTTTAGTACTACTATTTATTGGTAGCAAAAGATTCGATACTACGATTACATGATGAATAGCAGTTCATGTTCTGACATGAAGCCGAAAATAGAAGGGGCAGGAATCTTTCAACTCCCCAGAATTTCAAACAAAAAAAGGGTCATGACGAGGGCGCACATGGATTGCGCTTTTTTTTAAATCTGCAGCCACTGAAGCCACCACGTGCATGCACACACTTCTCGGGGGAGGCGGTTCTTCTGACGCTCGTCAGAAGGACGAACGCCACCCTCCTCACTCGCAGGAGGGCCCCTTTGCGGCGGGCAGCAGCCGGATGCCGTAGAGCGGCAGATCAACGGAAATACGAGCGTCAGAGGATCTGGTTGCCTTCTCGGGCTGGAACACTGTTACCGGTAGCATGGTTTCGTTCCCGGGAAAACGTTGAACGAGAAAGAAAGAAAGACAAGAATTCACTGTAGTATAGTAGTACTAGTAATAAAGAAATAAGAGAAGAAAAAGGCTACTAGTTGATTCTGGGTATGGTGCTCCAGACGGCGGCGTCGGGCTCGCCGCATGCGCTGTGGATGGCCCTCATCCTTTCGACGGATTTGCAGATGCCGCTGCACGACCAGTCGAAGGACGCCGCGCACACGTTCCCGGCCTGCTTCTTCCACTCGCAGTCTGGTGGCGTGGCGCAGCAGAGGCTGCGGTCGTCGACGTGCTCGACCTCCAGGCCGAGGAGCCACGCGCCGAGCGACACGTCCTCGTTCGCGAACCGGTGCAGGATCGGCCTGTGCGCGTCGTTTTCGCGCAGCACATGGATTGGTCAGCATCATGGAGAGATCAAGCTCATGCGGTGGTGAATTGATTGATTGCGATGCTTACTGGTTCATGGAGATGTAGGAGGCGAGGTCCCTGGACACGGCGTAGATCTGCCCCGTGGCGTGCCGGAAGTACTGGTTCCCTTCGTCGCCGAACTTCCAGAACTCTGGTTCATGGTACTTCACGCCCCTGTAATAATAACGTTGTAATAAACCAATAATGATTAGGAGTTCTGTAGTTAAGAAGAAGCAGGAGAATCAAGAGTTGTTCGTTCGTGATTCCATTACTTACTTCTCCGACAAAACCGGCCCGGACTTCATGCAGCCGACGTACACCCTGCGCCGTGACCTGTGCTTGGCGAGCCTGTTCGTGAGCATCCCTAAGTTGACGTGGACGTCGTCGTCGACCTTGACGTAGAACTCGGCGTCCCAGGTGGCGACGGCGGTGGCAAAGTAGGTCCGAGTCTTGGCGGACAGCTCGTGGTACCCTTCCACGTGGTCGAGCCGGAGGAAGTCCCCCGCGGCGGCCGCCTCCGCGTCGATGGCGCGGTCCAGCGCGCCTCCGGGCGTCGCGCTGTGCCCGATCACGAACCGGACCACCACGCCCTTCTCCCGCTCCAGCCGCCGGAGCTTCTCCCCGCGGGGCACCCACGTGTCGCGCAGCGAGTTGCGCCGACGCTTGCTGCTGAAGGCCGTGTTGATCCCGATCACCACGAACGCCTTGGGCAGGACGCCCCGGGCCGGCGCGGCCTGGCCCAGGCCGCCCGTCCGCTTCGCGCGGTCCACGGCCAGCTCCATCTCCAGCGACGACACCGACTTGTCCAACGACCTGGTACATTGTCTCAAGCGAACGGTTTTAAAAAAACAGAGGTAGTATCGCCTGGTACATTTCCGGACCTAATTAAACTAGGAGTACTCACTGAATTGCTTGGTGAGTTTTTGACACTTCCTTCATTATATCGTTCGGGTTGCCTCCTTCCAACCTCTGAAAAAACAGAAAATTAAACAAGTGTCTCTTGAAAACGGTTTTCCATCCATTTCCTGTACTCTGTACTCACTGGCATATGGTCGCAGTCCTCAGCGAAAAGAGGTGTGCTGGAGCTCGACGGCGCCGCCCTCAGCAGCGTCGTCCGGCCGCTGAGCAGCAGCCCCACGAGGAAGCTCGTGGCACACAGCGCGACGACGACCTTCCCCGACATTGGCCTCGCCCGCGCCGCCTTCTTCTCCGTCAGCGGCTGCCTCTCCTTCAGAGCCTTCAGTGTACACGAAAGTTCAGTTTCAGTTCAGGAGGGGAATCGCACAGAAAGGTACAAACTTTCAGGTCAACTCGAGCTCCACATTACTAACCATCGCTGCGGCGGCGTGTTGTTTTCGGGTGCTCTACAGCTCTAATCACAAGTTTGTTTTGTTCATGAGCGCGTGCGTGGGCAGGTCGGGCCACCTGATGGAAACGACGAAGGACGGGGCACACTGAAATGCGCATCTCAGCTCATCGTGCGGATAACGCCGGCTACCTATCGTCTGATCCCTCTCCTGTACAGGGCGGTTCAGTTGGAGAGGCCCTTTGCGTGATGAGGCTCATGCGCCCGGTGTGAGCTTACTCAGATTTGTGAGCCACTAGAACGTACAGGATCAGTGCTTTGCAGCGCTGATAACTGCGAGAAGCATTAGGTTAAGGAATTGAAGCAACACATAGTTCTTGGAGAGCGCCATTTTACAGACCAATCCCGCATCATGCTTTCCCTGATTGAGATCAGCAAGTACGGCTAAAAAGAATATAAAGGTAGAATGCACTTTAAAACCAACTATTTCTCGTAAATTGCGAAGCCTTTTGCATTTTTCAGAAATTACACCAGATTGAAAAAAGAGTTGTACTCCATTATCAAATTGCTACTGGTATGATAACAACTTTAGTTTATTTTGAACTAGATTTGTTGAGATGATGACATCAGTTTAAAAAGAGCATTTACATTGCTAAGTCAGTGTGCTCTCACATGAATCTCTTTCTCATCGTGTACGACTCCATCAGCAGCACTGCAAAAGTCATTATGCTTTTACATGAACCTCTTTCCCTTTTCGGGGCGCACCGGCAGCTGACTAGCATCAGCTTAGCGGCATCTTTGTTCTTTGACTTGCCTGTGGCACCCAGGACTGGTGCTTTACTGATCCCCACATGACAGTCGGCAGCAGACTCAAGCATATCTGGTACTGGTGTTCGCAACAATACACTGCCAAATTCGTATCATTACATACTCTGCTCACCTGATTTTTTGGCGGCAATTTTAAAATTTTGTTTTTCCACCAACTGCAGGTAACAAGCTCAAACGCTGATGAGCAACGAGGAACAGCCCGATGGATAATAAAGACTTGTTATCAACTCAGAAGCCCCATGTACCATCAGAATAGTGCAAGATCTAGATGGTTCACCAGTGAAGAATCAAATCCAGAAGCCACAATTTTCAAGCTAAACAACTTGGATCTGACCACAAATACTCAAGCAACCAGAGCTGGAACTGAAGTTGCATAGCTTGATCACTTTGAACCAGTCCTTGGATGATGAATACCTGTTGCTGCCACTCAAGCAAACAGGTCATTATAAAATAAAATTTTCCTTAAGAAACAATTCAGAGCAGATGTTCTGATTTTCTTATAAACAACGTTCCACCCTTCTGACATCCAGTAATCATATTCAATATTGATATATATTCTTATCATGTACAACATAATATAAATTCAACTGGGATGAAAAGCATGAAATCCACCAAATAACTTAAACACAAACTCAGCCTGCTATAGCACCAAATAGTAACTGATGACATTTAATGTTATAACTTATAACTCCAACAGCAAGCAAATTAATTGCCACCCATTCACATTACTAGACAGGTAATTCCTGTACAGCCACAGTACTGGAGCCAGGGCATGTCACTAGGGTACAACATGGAAACTAACCAGCAGCAACAAGTCCCACTATATGATGTAAATAACAACACAACAACCCCGAAGGACAAGCATATGTCCTGCCACCATAACCCATATTCACAGGCATAAAATGGTAGTACAGAGATAACATTCAGATGATTGAGACAACAGATAATGGCTTCAATGCCCTACTCCATCAGCATAACAAGTTACATCTCACTGGAGCTCAACACACTAGTAGGACGGGTACGGAATTGGTTCCCTGGAAGCACGACGGCTAACATCACCCAGAGCTGAAGCAAATACACGTCTACTATAATCATACATATCATTGCTTAGCCCTCTACTCGGCAAACCACTTGATGGTGCTGGTCAGAAAGGAAATTATAAGATTTAACACAATGTTCAACATCTAATGGCCCAAATTTTGAATGTACAACGGAAATTCTCTCACCTTGAGAGTGGGAATCATAAGGATGATTTGATGAGATACCATAGCCTGCAATCCTACCATTGACTGTATGGTGTGATAAAGGAGTGTCACTAGACCTCATAAGTTGAGGGTTTGACTGAGGCAAAGGGTTCAATCTAGGAGTTACAGGAATATTGCTATTTGAAGAGGGTTTGTCTTGCCCAGAGATCTGTCAAATAAAAGCAATAATTTCAGGATCTAGTTTTTTGCTAGCATTAAAAGATACAGTACAAGCAATAACCTCAACTTGTATGGTATCATATTGGGTTGGGCCCAGATATAGTCCACCATCACAAGCAGTATGATTTTCAGTATATAACAGATATATGTACCACAAGGAAAAGCATATACAACAATAGAGCTAAACTCGAAATTTCATATAGACAGAGAGCAAAAAGAAACGCACCGCAAACCTAAGTGTTTTATTACGAAGCCGGACAAGACCAGAAAATAGCTTAACAGCATACTGGGCAATCTCCTCTGTTTCATACTCAGCGAAAGCATACCCTTTCGACCGACTAGTTTCCTTGTCACGAGGTATGTGTAGGTCTACAACACGACCTACCTGAATAAGGATCTCATACAGAACCCTCTCAGGTACCTTCTCATCCAAGTTACCTGTTTAAGATAAATACAATTACATAGCTAATTCAGTACCATAGTATAAGTTATTGTATCACATGCTGAGGAACGGAATAAGGATGTTACATATCTGAGACGGAGCAACAGAATAACTCGTACAAGCAAAAGACAACACCAACAAAGCATCATCCATGTATATCAGGACAAGAAGAGCATAACATACACATCAAGCTATGGATAATATCACTAAAGTCCATACATATTTATACCAAATTCAGCAATCAACAGGTTCATAAGACCTAGTCAACCCCCCCCCCCCCCCCCCCACACCAAAAAAAAAACAAAAAAAAAAATCAGAAGGCCATTTCCTGCTTGGTTCACAAGGACGAAAGGATCAATATCATTTTTGTAACCAATCAAAATTACTTGAGCTCAACTCAAAAAGTGCAATGTGATTTCATGGCTAGCATTGCTTGCAATAATAGATTTTTTTGTTAAAAACATTGATACATGTGCTCATCTCAAGTGGATAGGAATTAAAATGCTTTTGTTTTGCACAAATTGCCCCTCTGTTCTACTGCTACAAATGCCCAATTCCCAGCCCCGCATACAACAAAATGTTCATTCTATTTCTACTTAAAGTTCATTAGTCTTCTCTGTAGGGAAAAAATGTAGTGAATCCTCTCTTTCCTAGCTCAAACAAAAACTGAATCCTCCAGGGATCCTTTCCAAGAGGCTCAAGCTCTTGATTCACACCATCTTGGAACTACTTTTACCTTTCCTAACATAAGAATCGAGGATGACAGCACGAAACCCTAAACACAGAACCAAAAAGAATCTGCTCGATTCACCACCAAATTAGAAGGTACAGCACCGATAAAATTACCCTAGCAGACAGGATCAGCTCAGGTGTGAGACAAACACCAAACATTTCAGGTCTACCAATCGAGTCCAAGCAGCGCAAGCCAGTAGGGGCGGATACAACAGCGCCAGCTACCGATTTAAATAAGAGGACAAACGCACAAACAGCAACCTCAGGAAGCTTTACGCCTCTAATCGCCAGCACTTTCGACTAGTTTCAGAGCGAAATCGTGGCTCAAAAAATACACATACGGAAGAAATTTTGGCTGGAAACGACGCGGAATCACTGGTCCTCCATGCGGCCCGGGACTCGAATAGGAATGGAGGCAGGGAGAGGAGATCTCACCTATGAAGACTGTGCAGCCCGGGTTCCTCGCCATGGGTGCCGAATCTGGGAATGGAGGCGGAGGCTTGGATGGGGGGCTATGAGCGGCGGCGTGGACGCGTTGACGCGGCGGCGAACGCGAAGAGTCCAACCGGAGAAGCAAGCGAAGCGACAGCGGTTGAGGGAGGCCACACGAGACAGGCGTGCACGGGAGGTAAGTAGGCGGGGAATCACGGCGTTGTGTTGGGTTGGGTCTGGCCCTATTTGTTGTAGAGCTCACGGCTGTAGAATCGTAAGGCTGACAGTGGGGTTGGGTACAGGAGGAAGGCAGAGCAGAGAGGATGTGTCGGCACTCCGCATCATTCCCGAGACTTCTGATCGTTTGTGGGAGCGTGGTGCGTGAGAACTAGTAGCAGTACTCGTCTCAACTTCTTTCTACATTTGTCTCAACTAGTAGTTTTTCTTTCTTCTCGATGCTTGTCGATGCATTATTTCATTTTTTTTCTTCTCAATGTTTCTCTCTCTCGTGCTTTTAAAATTTTTATGTACTGTATTATTTCACTTCACCTTAATTTTTATATTCCATTCTAAAATTATATCTAAATGACTACGGTGCTAGCACCACTTTATGCTTGTAAACTCTACTTTTTCATATATTTATATATAAAATTGGTAATGTTTTGTATCTTTCAATTTTAAGAAAAAGACAGACCGGATCAGTCTGATATTTGACATTCCGTAGAATGTTACTCCCTCCATTCTTTTTAATTGTTGTTATTGACTTTAATCAAAAACTTTAATGATAGTCTTATTTAAAAAATTAATTTAAATATGTAAAATTTAAAATTAAAATTAAAATTTTATAATAATAATTAAATTTTAATAAAACATTATATTTCTCATATTTTTTTAATAAAAAAGTTAAAATTATTGATCAAAATCAATAACAATGAAAAAAAAAGAATGAAGAGAGTATATCGTCAGGCTTGACAAATACTCCTAGATGAAATGATTTTGCTAGCTCACTAGACCATCTCTACTAAAAGAGTTTTCAAAAAAAAAAAGAGAGAGAGTTAAAGCTCTAATTTATGTACAGGGACATCGATATTATGTGCTCTAGAGTGTTGTCCTTCTGAATACGTACGCATATCAACAGGGAAAGGGGAACGAAGTAACAAAATTTTACACGACGACGGATAAGTCGTCAGACTCAGATGGCATCCGAAGGCAAAGAAGCCAGCATCAGACGCATCCTCTGAGGATCTCGGCGAGGCCCTTCCGCTGCTCGTCGGTGAGGTTCTCCGGGAACACGACGTCGAGCTTGATCCTGAGGTCCCCGCGCGCGCCCTTGTCGGCGCCGGCGACGGGCATTCCTCCGCCCTTGACGACCTTGACGTAGCCGGGGCAGATGACCTCGTTGCGGAACGCGCAGCGCAGCTTCTCCCCGCCGAGCAGCCTGAACGAGAGCGACCAGCCGGTGAGCGCGTTCACCAGCGGCACCCGCGCCCGCAGCACCAGGTCGTCGCCGAGCCGCTTGAACCGCTTGTGCCGCTTCTCCGACACGACGAACACGGCGTCGCCCGCCAGGCAGCCCGGCCGCTCGTCGCCCATGCCCTCCAGCGTCACCTTCTTGCCTTTCTTCCACCCGGGCTTCACCCGGATGATCTGCGTCACCTCCTCCTTGGCGATCAGCCTGTCGGAAACGAAACGACGGTCCGTGACCGGGGACTGTTGATCAGTTGGGTGAAAAATATCCATCAGACACAGGCGGGAAGTGCACAGTCGTCATCTGTCGCTTATCCCTGCTTGGCGAGCAGCTTCACGTGTAGGCAGGCAGCAAGCATTACGCACCACCTAATGCCCGAAAGGACCACGCCCGTTTGTTTGTTTGTTGGATAAGCCTCCAAAACCATATCAGTTGGAAGGAATTCCAACAAACATGAGGTTTTAGGACTGCCAGCTCAAGGTAAGGGACGGAGGAGCACTGATTTCATGTTAGAATCTTTGTCGATCTCGTGGATTCATTCATTGTACTGTTGTATTGCGCTGAACATAATAAATAGACTTACAATAACAGGGGCGATGCAGCCGTAGGTTTGGAAGCCAACTTCAAAAGGACGCGTGAGTAAAGACTCGAGAGCCTGTTAAGGTTTTGTTCCATAAATAAAGTACACCGCATAATTCAGAAAGTGGATTTGGTATCACAGTTGCAGTGCTGATTGTGCCTGAAGCTTTCAAAGCAGTAGTTATTATCTACAACAAGTACTAGAAGTTAAATCAGAAATATAATATCTGACCTATCTATTCAAATAGCACTGGATACGCATTTCAAAATGCATATATTTACACGCTGCGAGACTGCCTGAAGAGACCCTATACGAATAGTGTAATGTGCTGATTATAGAAGACTGTTTAAGAAAGGAGCTATTGTCTTTCTTTTGAAAAGACCTTGATTCTCCAAATCAAATTGTGTGGAGAACCTCGTAATAAAACGCGATTATTCGTGTACGGGGCCGGGTTTCTTCTACTACGTCCTCGTAGTAGCAGAGAGCAGAGCGCAACGGCGACAGCTTACCCGTTGTTGGTGACGACGTCGCGTGTGTACCTGACCTCCTTCCTGCACCCGTTGCAGAGCTCCTCGAGCGTGCACTCGAGCCTGCGCTCCAGCGGCGGCGCCTTGCGCGCGACGAACTCGGCGAACGCGCGCCGGCCGCCCCCGACCCCGGCGTTGCTGCAGGCGCTGTACACGTTCTTCTTCGCCGTCGTCGGCTCCCTCCGCGGCGGCGTGCAGGGCGCCGCCGCCGCCACGCCTGCAACCGACGCCTTCTTCTCGCCGTGCACCGCCGGTCCCGCCACTGCCTTGCCGCCGCCGCCGCGGTCCTCCTCGGCGGGCCTAGTCGTGCCGGTGCCATCGCCGCCTCCACGCGCGGCGCGCACCGCGCGGTTCTCCTGCTGGTCCAGCAGCGCCTAATGCGAAAAAAACACACGCGCAACGCGATACGGTTGTTAGTTAGTCAGCTACACCGCCGGCCATGGCGCCATTTGGTGTGGCAGGTCATGAATGCATGATGACGCATGAGAGACAGGGAATCCGCGTCGTCAGTTGGTCACCTCGTATGCCTCGGTGATGGCCTTGAACCGTGCCTCGGCGTCGAGCCTGGTGGCCGGCGGGTGCTTGTCGGGGTGCCACTGCCGCGCCAGGGTCCTGAACGCCGCCCTGATGCCCTGCGGCGAGGCGTCCTTGTGCACGCGCAGGATCTCGTAGTACCGCTCCGGCGGCTTGTTCCCCATGATCTATGATGATGGATCGATCGATCACCCCGACGCCGAGCGAGACCGAGTGGAGTGCGCGATGGAGCGAGAGAGGATTCAGGCGGTGCAGTCGTAACTCGATCGTCGTCGTCGCTCTGAGAGATGGGATGCTATAACGGGCAGGCAGCGCGAGCAAGGAGGACTCTCTGGTGGATCGAGAGATGCGTGGCTGTTTTGTAGGAGGAGGAAACGGGTGCTTGGACTGTGGAGTGGAGAGGTAGCGACGTGGGGTGAGAGACAGACGGTCGGTGCGAGGTACGAGTGGCCGTACAGCAATACAATATGCGGGGCTATCCCAAGTTGTGTTGTGTTGCCGCGGCATCAGGAGGGGCGTGGCGTGGTGGATCGATGTGGATGACATGTACTCGATGGTGGAGGACGCCAGTACCGACTGCCTAGTCTTGCCACGCAACCGGCATCTGGTGGCGCTGCCGTGTGTTTCTGCCATCATGCATGTGTTGTGTGGGACGGAGGGGGCCGGGTCGCCTCCTCCTATCATGTGTTTTTCTGCCAGGCACGTGTGGAACAGTCGCTTCTGAGTTCTGATATTATAGATTGAAATGTAAATTCACGATAACTGGATCTCCCTCTCTTTTTCCAGGATCTTGTGATGCACGTGTTTCGAAAGGAGATCTATCATATCACTCCTCTTCAGCAGAGAGAGGGAAACAGAAGGAAGGGCACAGTTTATTAGCGCCATGCCATGTTGATCCATGATGAGGCATCTCTGCCGGGCGAGAGTCCGTGACCAATCGAGCTAACCCCGGTCAACGACAGCCACCGTTTTGAGGCACCAGAGCCGTACGTACTTGCCAAAACAGCCCGGGCGCTGTCCGGCCGTTTGCTCTGCTGCTGTGTGTACCTTCTCAGGTGCCATCGAGAGAATGCACCCGGCAGCGCAGGTTATTAGTCAGTCAGTAGTGAGCGCCACTAACGATGGAGAGACCCGGGCCGCCAGCTCGAGCTCGATCGGTCAGCATGAGCATGACGAAGCCAGGCCCGCGTTCCAGTTCCGACTGATCGACAGCTGATAGCATATGGTGGCCGGCGCGGGCGCGGCGGCGACGGTGCTCGTAGTATAAGCAGCGCGCATGTTGTTTAACTGGCTGTATGTGAGATTGTGAGGACAGTAACACTGAACTTTTTACATATATACTCCATCTCGTACATCGCCGTGTCAGAGGTATTACTCTCGCGGGCTCTTGCTGTCCAGAAAGTAATAATGGCAGTATACCTGCCCTGTTGTGACTTCGTCAAGATCCAGGCAGTGCAGGCATGTGTACCTGTCGAAAGCGGCCGGAGCGAGAGTACAAAGGGCAACCAAAATACACACCTCTTCCTGAAATGGGTGGGTATTCATTACGGTTTAGCTAGCCTGAATCTCTATAAAATACTCTGGTTACTGAATAACTTATTCAGTACTTAGGTTTAAATTATAAATAATTAGTATAATTGTAAATGTTAATAAACGTCATGATATTGTTTTTCGTTTTTACCCTTCTTCAATTTGATATTATATTTATTTGCTAGTTGAGATATTTTATGAGAACGTAAAAAATATAGTTTCAAACCATAAAAATTATATTAAATTATTTAATTACCTTATAAAATATTATTTACTACGACCGTAAAATGTTTATATTTTTATTATGGTATGTTGTCCCTGTTTCTTTATCCTACTTCCGTTTGTTATTATATGCATTTGCTAGTTGAGATATTTAATGAATAAGTAAAAAATATAGTTTTAAATCATAAAAAGTATAGTTGATCTTTCGTTAGCTTGTAAAACTGTAATACTATTAACATGATCATAAATTATTTTCTATCAACATAAAAAGTTTAACGAAATATAAAATTTTTAATGCTAAATGTTTTTTTATAGAAAATACTTTGTACCCAGATGCAAACTGTAAATAATTACCATGATCGTAAAATAATTACCTAGGGTGAAGCTTCTTATTTCTTCACCAAACAAATATATATATATACACACACACATACATATACTTCAAATTTGATTATTTTGGGTTATCGCAAAAAAGAAATGATTTTCGTGAGCACAAAACACACTGCACTGAGCGATCAACTCATCCGAGACTTGTGAGAGACCATATGTTATCACATCGATAAGCATCGTCAACTTGTGATCGACCTTGATTTGAAACGGTAAACGTCCAGCCAGTTGAGTTGAGGCAACTAAACCGTGGATAGAAGTGGACACACGAATCTGTACTGTACATATGGAGCATCCGTTGCGACGAGGCATATATATGAGCAAGTAAAAGAATACAGGAGATGTCGGAGTCAGCGAGATCAAGAAAGATGAGGACAGATTGACAGTTACTACATGGAAAAGGAGAAGAAGAGACGACCACCACGACGACGACCAGTGCCGACTGTAGGTAGGAGGTTTGCTTCGGACCGACAGAAATGTCAAATTGAAATTAAAAAACGATGGTCGATTGGAATATTGAAACAACTAATACAGCTTATACAACCATTGTTTGCACACATATCACACGCCTATACATTACCTATATTATTAGTCACCCAACCCTGACAAGTGACAAATCCATCCTCGACTTAATCTTTGTCAGTGCTCGGAGGGAGTAGATAGTTCCCTTTTTTCTAGTAGTTTAAGTAGATTGAGTCCAAGATTTATTTTGAGTCTTATGCCGAGTTCCTTGATAAGAGGAAATTACCTATATTGATCAGCATTCAAAATTTTCATTGTAAATGTACTATTAGTCTATATTTTTGTTGAATTCATCAAATTCAAATTTTAAATTTTTACTAAATTTATTAAATTAAAAAATTGAAACTAAAATTTATTTGTTGATTTAATATTTTTGTCAAATTCAATTTATTTTTGTTTCATATTTTTGAATTAAATAAATTTGTAAAATTAAAAATCAGACCCGACAAATTGTTTAAACATATTTTCTACACAAAAAATGTTTTATTATAAATGCAATATTCTACTACTCAATAATTTTGTTGTGACCGTGGCATTTTTTTAGCTTTCGAACCCCTCCATCTCATTATCGTGTTCGTCCCGTGAATTCATCATATGATGTCACAATTGATGTAATAAAGAGTCCAAAAATACAAATTGAAAAACAAATTAATTCTAATATAAAAAATAAAGTCCAAATCCTATGCAAATATATAAATGTATCTCGTGATGTCACCAAAGAAAAAAAAATTCAAATAAGTTAGGAGATACAAATTGGAAAGAAAAAGAAGCAGCTACTGTCTCTATCTTTACTATCTCTACTACTAAATAGTTTTATTGAGGGCCTGATTATTGAGCGACTGATGTTTACCGAGGCCCGTAATTTTATTTCTGGTTGACTCTTCGCTATCAACCCTTACCTCATCGTTGTATTATTGCAGTAAAAAACACAAAAGGTTGCCTGGCCGGAAGCTTCCTTAGAAGTTAACAAATGGACATACGGGCCCTATATATGTAACACAACCCGTGCCTCATTCGGCTGGCATGGAATACATGGCAGTTAGGCACAGCCAACACACAATGAATCAGAAATTGCTCAAGGCTGTTTCCATTGGCGATGCAGACCTCTTAGAAGACATCTTAGGAGTGTGGTCCACAGCAGCAGCTGAAGGGGCTTATGAGAGCTTCCTACGAGGCGTGACTGCAGAGGGCAGCTCTGCACTCCACATCGCAGCCAGCCGTGGGTACCTGAACATCGTCAGCACGATCTGTACTCGCGACAGCTCGCTAGTCAAGGCAAGGAACAATTATCTTGATACGCCTCTCATTTGTGCCGCTAGGGCCGGCCATGCCGCTGTGGTTCTTCACCTTGTTGAGCATGCTTTGGCTAAGCAAGAAGTTGGACACACCGTGCTGAGGGCGTGGAATTCAGCAGGGGCAACCGCGATGCATGAGGCAGTCAGGAACGGCCATGGCTCGGTCTTGCGGACACTCATGCTGATGGATAGCAGGCTAGCCACCATGGTCGATGGGAAAGGTTTCTCAGCACTCTACTTGGCGATTGTGTCCAACCGGGTAGATATGGTTGAAATCTTGGTTAGAGAATCCCACGACGGCAAGAAATCACCGGCAAGCTATGCGGGACCGAACGGGCAAACTGCGCTGCATGCTGCGGTATATGCCAGCAGAGGTAACTTAAACAACTTACATATGCTCCGTAGGAGTCTTAGGTTCAACTTCTGTTGGCTTTCAGAAAACTAACTTCTCTCAGGATATACTAAAAGCTGGAAATTAAAGCTACTCTCTTCTTAGTATTCAATTATTATTGCCGTTGACTTCAAACATCTATTTTGATTGTTTGTCTTATTAACAATAAATTTAAATATATAAATTCTATGTTGTAACTTAAATATTTTTAGTGATAAAGCAAATAATCATAATAAATATATATATATTTATCATATTTTTTTAATAAAATGAACGGTAATAATGATGTTCAAAGTCAATGACGATAGAGGGAGTAGTTTAGAGCATTATTTCTTGGATTTTTTTACTATAGACGCACAACACTTCATATACAAACCAAAAGTTAAAAGTCCAACCACCAAAAGTTAGAGAAACAATTTTTTTGGGGTCGTGTGTACAATGCTTGAACTTTTAGTCATCATTGATTTTCGAGATCTAGAGTTAAGATTAGATCTAACTTTATATACTAATAGAAAATTCAATCGTTCCATGTATTGTAACACCTTATATTTATTTTTTTACACCATTACCCCTCAAAAGTTACACCATCACCAGAAAAAAGTTACACAAAAAGATCACTCTAACTTTTATGTAACATGATTGTAGCTCTAATATATACCAATTGTTTAAAAAGTTATGTGTTGCTAATTTTTCTTTTCTTATATTCTCTTACTTAACATAAATCTTGACACAAATCTAGATCATCAAAAATCAAGCATTGGAAGCTTCTGAATGTTGTTTAGCTTTCCCAATATAAAGATTATTTTGTAAATTCTTGAAAAAAAAATCAGTATTTCCATCTGTAGATGGAAATGCTCCCAGAGGTGTGCTCCCCTACCTAGCTTCTTTTTTATGTGAATCTAAGGGCCTATTTAGTACTAGGGATTATGTAACTGATTATGAATTTGCCTATAGTTGATTATTTAAAAAATAGCTAGCTTATCTACTGATCACAACTTATGTGTATAATCTATTTTATTATGTTTTAGAGTTTTTGACAAAACAAATTATGAAACAACTTATGGGTCTATGTGCGTCCATAAACTATGAAAAGTTACTATTTTCAGCTAAAATTGATTATGGGTATTCGTAAGCGTTTGACAGGCATAATTACTTCTGGGTTGTAATCAGATTGTATAATAAGTTTTATAATCTCTACAGACATGCCTAAATGTGTTCGTTTCCTTTTTTTTGTTGTGTTTGTAGCGGAAGAAATATGTGAGTCCCTGCTATGCTGGCAGCCAACACTTGGGGAAAAGGTCGACAATTATGGACGAACAGCTCTTCATTATGCTGCCCATGCTAATAAAATTGGGGTGGTGAAACTTTTACTAGGCAACGGTTCACTTGCCTACATTCCAGACAATAATGGTCAATTTGCTGTGCATGATGCCGCTATAACAGGCAAGGTTAATGTTCTCCGCGAGTTCATGAAAATATGCCCAAGCATCGATGAGTTGCGTGACAACAAACATAAAAACATTCTGCACCGTGCCATTGAACACGGAAGACTTATGGTAGTGCGGCACATCTTGAGAAACCAACAGTTGGCGCATATGCTGAATGCAGTGGATTCTGAAGGAAACACACCGCTGCATCTGGCTGTAAAGCATGGGCATCTGATCATCTTTCTTCAACTAATGATGGATATGAGAGTGAACCTTGGCATTATTAATCATGATGGGTTAACAGCTCTAGAAGTTGCGTATTATGAGATTTACCGGAACTCTTCATTTTCAACAGTACGTTACAGTTCCTCGTCATGCATCTCATTCTTTCAGCATTTGATTTTCTGTATCTAAAAATACTAATGATAAATTCCGCCATTTGCAGTTCAAGAACTTTTACACCATTTGCTGCTTGGAACTCTGTGAGGCTTATAGCCAAAAACTGACAGACAAGCTCTGCTTCGATGACAAGAAATTTAGCAGTTACACCGATGTGTCCCAGGCCATTTCATGTATATCTGTACTTATCGCAGCTGCTTCATACGCTGCTGCGTTCGCTCCTCCTGGAGGCTACAAGGCGGAAGGTGCCGATGCTGGCATGCCAGTACTTGGAAATCATGTGACTCTGCTTCAACACATTGTTCAAAATAGCACCTCGTTCTTTTCCTCCATGTTTGCGACATGTCTGGTGGTGCATGCCAACCTAATAACAAATATAAGCATGAGAACTCGCCGCCTTTACCTTGCTGCTTCTGGTCTTCTGGTTTATGCAGCAGTTTATTTTATGCTTCGATCGTTTATGCAAGTGGTATTGCTACAATTGGACCCTGATAACTATTTTGATGATTTCGTTTTCTTTATGATTATTATGCTGGCGGATGCACTAGTAACAGCATTTGCTGTGGCATTTCCGTTCCTCATTCTAGTAGGCCCAATATGTTTGCGCGTTTCATGGCAGTTACGGACGAGCAAACACAAGCTTCATGGCATACTTAAGGTACTACTGAGTATAATTTGTGCTCTTATCTTGGTCTCGTTTTGTGTCATCGATGCAAATGATCTAGCTCAGTTCCTGGCAGATGATGAAAAATATTTACACCCCACTTGAGGTTTTTGAAGCCCCCTCTCCACAGATTCAGATGTTTCTTTTATCATAGTTTTATGTGTATCAGCAAGCAATTAGAGGGGAACCGTGTCGTTGTCCTGAGTCCCCCTGCTCTCGTATTGTCAGATGCCTTGTCTAGGCTTTAATTTTATTCTACTACTTATTTGGTACTTGTCTGTAATAGATTATGTTTATTTTTCATATAAACAAAACTGTTTCCTGGTGTAATGGGTGTGAGCTTATTTTTTCCTTATCCAAGGCAGCAAAGTTTCGATGAACTTAATTACTATCTTAATAATAAAAAGTGGAGGTAGTAGACAAGCCCCGTCTAATGGCAAGGCCCCCAATTTTCTAAGGCGTGGCTATGATTATATACAGATCTGCAATTTTTCCACAGCAAGAACTGTATTCCTGTGCAAGGATGACCTAAAAATTTGGTCGCTTGGAATAAGTGAGACAGGCTACTCGAGTAAAGGACAGCAGTGTTCTTAATTATCAGAAGAAAAAGGTTATCATTTAGCTCGGTCTGACTTATAGTACTACTTGACTTGAAACCAGTTAAAGATAGAGTTACATAGTACTTTATTAAGACAGGTGACAATTAGGGTGTATTTTTACCTTTCCAAAGATAAAATTCGTGCCACCGCCCCTCAGAGATATACTGACGATCTCACTACGACCGGTAAAGACTGGTGATGCAAAGGCACATCGGACCGTTTACCATGGCCACTGGCCCACGCTTGCCACACCTACACTCACCTGGGCCCGGCCCAGCTGCGCACTCTATATTGTACGCTCGGTCCTCCCCTTCATATCCTCTCCCCATGACGCACGCTTGAGCCTGACGGCGACCTCCACGACGGAGGTGATCTGCCGTGCTGTGATCCAGCGCCTAAGGGTCGCCCTCTGACGCGCTACCGGGGCATCACCGCGGGACGACAAAGGGGCATCTCCACGGGACGACAAAGGGGCATCTCAACCATTGAATTCGTTCCACCATTGAAAGTTAGATTCTGCTCAACAAATTTTATGGCACGGGCCGAACCCATAAGTATGTGATCCTCCATCTCGAGTATCATTGACCCCAGATTTGTGTAATTGGATGTTCTCTGCGGTCAGATGGGCAATTTAGGGATGAGATGGACCAGCCGGGGCGGTCGTGATGAACTGATGATGCAGCTTCATCGACGGGTGTGTGGACCTGCTGCAGCTGCCGGATTTTGATGGAGTGATGTTGGGGAAACGCTTGTTCAGCTCGGCACGCTGTGAGCTCGCGCAACGACACCGCCTCCGTGACGCCCGCCGATGCGACCCTATGGCTTCACTGCAAGAGGGTAGGGGCAGGCATGTGTGCATCATGCGAAAGTCGTGACGTTGCTCCATCTGCTATTGCAAGCTGAATCCTTTTCTCTTAATTTCGTCGGCGTTCTTAAATTCGCCAACGCTCTTGCCTGCAGCCAAACGCACATTTTCCTCCTATTGTGCATTCAGGTCACGGTTTCCGTTATCAGTTCCAGGTGCATAGCAGAGATAAGATCTATTTTTTTGTTCCACAAAGAATGAACTGTCCTTCAGGTAACTTTTACAGAATTCCACTCACGTCAATGCATTGTGTACATGTTATCTATCAACTACTCATCAATTGTTACCTGATTTCGAAGAATACACGTTGTTTGTCCTTATTGTCTATATTCTTATTTCTATTGATTTTACTTGAACTAGTAATTTCTTGGCGAATTTTGCCATTCAACTAATTTCTATGTTTTATACTTCTATGATTCTATCATCTGCAACTTGCCACAACAAGAAGGGATTTGTGTATTCCTGTGCAAGGATCACCTCCAAATTTAGTTGCCATGACGGGAATTGAACACCCACTCTTACCTAGACAAGCCTGGAACCAATTGAAGATAGAGTTACATACTATTCTTTCATAAGACAGACCGTTATGTTATATTAGTGGTACATAGCCTAGTTCCAAACTGAGAATTAGGTTGCGTTCTTACCTTCTTTACAACAGATTCTGATGATCCAGCATGACAACTTCCAAATCCAGAACTTGTACAGCCACCCATGGGATTTCCGTAACTTGCAAACTCAATTGCTGAGATGTATTTTCCTTCTTGGCACCAAAGTTGTACTGTCGGAACCTTTTCCTCTGACTGGAGAGGCGGAGCGGAGAGCTCATTCACATTGCCACACACTTTGGTAACCGACACTGTATTCACCATTATCTGATGTGGGTTGCCCCCCATTTCCTCAAAAAGGACCAAGAGGTTGTCTTGAGGTTTCAAAAATTGTCGCGGTATGTGATACCTTAGGATTGCCACGCTCATATAAGGAAGAGAAGGATATATCGTCGTGAGATAGTGAGAGGTGAAATTAACTCGACTTACAGAGATTGAGAAGGATTTCCACTAGGAGCCTTGAAGGAGACCCAATACCGTCCCATGCTCTCTCCATTTATCCATACCTCACCCTTACCCATACTAGTAAGGTTCAGTGTTACTGCATCACTGCCCCCTGGTGTTGGGAATGTTGCCTGGGTTGCAAAGAAATGGTGATAGATAATGTTTACACTACTTCGAGTAGTCAACAAATAATATAAGTTAAAATGATGTAAGCATATGATCGTGTTGCTATATTTTATACCTTGTACCAAGTAAGTGGATGATTTGTTAAATTGTAGATAGTTGTCCATTCAACTTTATTTGATCCTTCTTGTGTGTAGATGCGATTCCTTTCACCAAATAAACCAGCCTGCATTCCATCAAATTGTTCAAAACAACAAAGTCACATATGACATATCTAATATTGGTATCTCAATTTTCACCCTAATATCCAATTGACTTAGGCTTACTTGGTATCCCCATAACTCATGATTGAGCACACGTTCTGGTTGTTGTCCCTGCTGTACGCTCACTGTCCGTATTCCAAAGATTCGTCTTTCCATATGAGCACCAGAGTCCTTTGAATTAGTTGATGAAATTTCAGTTTGGCATGTGGTTAGGATTCGAAGGTATCTATTATTAAAAGCAAACGTTTTGTTCTTGGTAGTAGATGTTATGTAAGGCTGATCTGAAATCACAAGTTTAATGCACTATTTTCTGACTCATTTGTTGAAATCATTATAAGAGGACCCAAGTTCAATCATATGCTTGGGCCATATGCTTTTTAGTTTTCTGTAATCGGTAATTGATAATTCTAAGTAGTTAAGTACAGAGTAGGAGAGAGAGAAATTTATACCGGTGATCCGACCATAACGCTTAGCAAGGATATGGTGTTTGGTCCTTTCATTAGAGGAATATGTGTGTTCAGAATTATACTGCCACGCTCTTCATGATTCCCATGCACAACCCCTAAATATATATTATGGAGTATAAGTGTCAAGCGTAATACAATATTGGATTAGAGTGAAATATGATACTTAAAGATAAAAGTCAATTATTAACTCAATGCAGAAAATATACATATGTATGATTTCATAAAAGTACACAAGAAAGTTTTTAATATCTTTGTCTATGTAATAAGGAAATGTAATAAATAAGATACCTACCTACATATTCATTGTTGACAAAGGCATGCACTATATGCGCTCGTGACTCAACATTAAGTAGCACAAGCTGGCCATCATCACTCGGTGTATATTCATAGCTGCATTTGAGGAAATTTTCTTTGTCATAAGTTTAAGATAGTGTCTGAACTACTGAAGGCATTAAAAAAAGATTAAATATAGAGTTATGGACGTTTTGAAAATTTATCATACCCGACAATGTACCAGAGGTAGTCTGTCTCATCCTTAGTGGTATATAGATGTTCAAAGAGCTGGTTTCCACTGTAAATAGTCTTACTCACATCTTGAGGAATTGGTTCTTCGAACGCCTTCCAAGTATTTACATCATTTAAAGACTGCACTTCTTCATATGTTCTTGAACCATGCTGAGCATTTACCTGACACAAAAGTAGTAAATAACAAACTCACATTACGTGTAACATAATAATAAAAGAAGAAAGTATGTCACAGAAGAATGGAGGATACTCACCTTAGCTGTTTCAAAAACTACTTGTTTGCAATCTGAGAGAATGCTGATTGATTTACCGGCCAATTGTACGGATGTACTACGAAATACTACTTTTGATATCTCTTGTGAATCAAAGTTGACGAGGAAAGCCACACATCGGGATTCTGTTTCAAAAACATGTGCCTAGGACACATTGTAAATTAGTTGGACCTTTTTGAAATAAGAATCCATTTTGGCTTAGTGCAATGTTACCTCTTGTCTTGGACCTAATGAAAAGTTGGTGTATGTCCCTGATAGTAATGGTTCTGATGACATCTTTATTGCAGCATGCAACTCTCTAAGATGACCCCATGTTGGTTGCCATATCAAACCTGGATAAATGATACAATTGAAATTGTTGAACCACTAACGTTTAATATAATTACGTAAGGACATTTAGCACATTTCCATTCATGTAAATATAAAATACCTACCATATTCATCAAGAGGAGCTCCATCATAATAGTTTGTTGTCACATATGAGGAAGCAAACCTCCCAAAGTTTGTTCCACCATGGTACTGTATGATAATTAACAGAAAATAAGAGAAATAGTAGTGATGTGAATGTTCAGTTTTGTTTTGTGGAAGTTCATACCATATAGTAGCTCACATAACTTCCATTCTTCCTTGCTATGAAGAGTGCAACTGCAAATGCGATATCTTTCGGAGATCTCAATTTTGTATCATTACCATATATGAGGTAGCTGGATGCAAGAACGATTTAACATTAGACACTTTTCATTCCACCATGATTAGAGGTCAAAATACTATATAGTGGAAGTATAGAAAACATACCGAGACGTCCAATTTTCTGTCCATAACGCAGGCTTGTTCGGTGAATTTGGTCCAACAAAGGTTTCTCCACATATGAGCCCATTGCAGGTATTAATCTGACCATAATTTTTTTTGTGAGTAGGTTTGAACTTTCAGCAAGAAATTTCATAATTCTAATGTAATCACATGAGAATACCCACAATAGGATCTGGAGCATCATTTTGTTTGCACATCGTCCATGGAACACCAGTTTGTAGATTTACAGCCATTGCAGCTGCCCAATTGACATAAAGTTGTCCACTTGGGCCAAATGCTTTCTCAACCATCTGGTATTCATTTTCAATCTGCATATAGATATATGTAGTTAGATGATTTAACTAAGAATAGGCGTAATCATCAAGTTTTGCTAACCTGAGAAGTTATGATGGGGCCTCCTTGTGGGTAATATAGCCCTTCATGTTTCATCATGTTTACAATATCTGTGACAAATCTTTGCATATATTGCTGCATGCATCAAATGAAATTTTGAAACAAAATATGTAAAATAATTTCCTTGGTGAAATTATTTCAGTAATGTTTCATTTGGATCGTGGTAAATGAAACATATATATAGTATATGCGGAATTCACCATCTTAAGTTTGCTAATAGCTGACTTTAATTATCTCTCAGACTTACTTACCTTAAAAGCTTCATTGTCACTTCGAAAGGTGATGTTTGGGACATCGTGTAGCCAAAATGGAAAGCCTCTGCATGGAAAATAAAAATTTATTAAGCATTTGCTGAGGTAAATAAATATTGTAAGAGTACTAATTTTACTTCATGTTATAAATTTCTCTAGGTTCACTGTCTTTTACTACATGCCAAAAATAAATCTCTAAGTTGTTTTAGTGAGGCAATCTTTTCATTTATTCTTACCCGTATTTCCATTCTGCCTCAATGAATGGACCTATTCTGAGGCTTACGTATAGCCCTTGGGCTTGAATTTCCTTGATGAATTTCACAAGATCATATCTTCCCTCAAAGTTATACTGTAGGAACAGCAGTATATACACATATATTTCATTTCAAATATAGAATATCCGTGGATGGTTTTACATGCATAAACATCAAACTGGAAATTGGTCTACCTGTCCCTGAATAGGCTCATGCACATTCCAAAACACATACGTCTGTATCACATCAAGGCCACCTTCCTTTGCTTTAGCAATGAGTTTCGGCCACATCTGACAAATTTATTGTTAATGAGCCCATGAATAGAGGATCTAAAGTATGAACTGAAACATGAGGTACATAAGATATTTGTAGTGTTATCCATGTACACATCATTCGTTATGCTTTTTTTTTTTTGTACAAACTCAAGCATTTCGAGGTTCATTAATTTTTTTGAATCTCCTGGACCATTTGTAAGCCCCGTTCATCTATTACGTGCTACTCACAAGTCACAAACAATTCCTGGTGACCCTGATGATGCATCGATATGCAATAAATCAGTTTATGTTTTATGATTGTGGCTCTTTGCATTCAGAATTATATGTTTTGACACAATGCAGCTTCTGAAATACTCCCTCTATCCCTAAAAACAAGTATTTTTAAAATTGGTCAAAGTCAATACTCTCTAGTTTTGACCATTAATAATTTAAAAGTTATAATATTAAATTATATGTAAATAATGTTATTAGATTCATTATAAGACTAACTATCATGATATGTACTATTTATATTTAAACTAATTTATTTGTATAGATATTGATAGTCAAGTTGAGATTGTTTTACTTTGACCAAACCTAGAAATATTTGTTTTAAGGGACGGAGGGAGTATTGTTTGTTTGTATTTTAATGCTTAATACTATGGCAATAATATACGTAGGACTGAGACAAGCGGGGTGGATCGGAGCCAACTGATTTTTCTTCCCAACTCGAGATCGAGAGTTCTCAAAGCTCAGGCTCGAAATAGTGTGAAGGCATATGGTGAAATGGCCATTTCTGGAGCTTTTTCCATGTACTATCTGAACTAGACGTTACAGTGCGAATCGTTGGCTGGAGGGCCGAAATCTGCAAGTCAGAACCGGAGGTGACCAGGAGATGTCTGCCTTTTGGAGTGGCTGCGAAGGCTAAAGAATACACGGATGGCTCATTTCTTTGATGGGATTTTTTCGCAAAGGAAACATGAGAATGAGCTTCCTCGGCCACCAAAAAATCGGACCATGGTCGGTCTGGCCTTTGAGGCGCCTAGCCAAACTTAAGGACCGAGGAAAACAACACAGACACAGGTAGGAAAAAAGAATGTTTCAGGGCAGCATCAGAGCAATGGCACATTTACCTGAGGGGTGCTTCTGGCATAGTGCATCTCACCGGCGAACAGCACCCTCCTCGTGCCATCCAGTACCAAGGCCCGTGCGTCGTGCGATACCTCTCGTCGCCGTCCCTCTGCTGCACCCTGATGCCACTGCCCCTCCGCTGCCGCCAGGGACGTGCACAGCGCCGCCAGCACTGCAAGCACTGCGGCGGTGCTCATGGTTATGGACATTGCTCTGAACTTGCTAGTTCATCGCTGTTACTGCCCAAGCTAGATATACCTGGGTCAGCCTCGACTAGAAGAAGCAGAACAAGCAGTTGAGATGGAAGTTTGTGTGGGGAGTGCTGGGATGAAGGAGAAAGGTCATGCGTATGAAGTGTGCAGCGGCAGTGCGTGCAGGTTCTTCGGTTACAGCCCCCAGTATTCAAACACCTGGTGGGTGCGTCATGCTAAAAATAAATTGGCAAGTAATGATTTACCAAATTAATTATTACCAAAGAAATGAATGTTGCCAAAATTTTGCAGGAATTAATAATTGCTTAAGAAATCTCTTGAATACTACGAAGTACTAGTACAAAAGATATTTTTTAGACGTACGCGTACCAAGAAGACTTCTACAATTTACGTACTACGGGCTTTCCGTACATTCGTTGTTGGACGGTCACGTAACGTTGTCAGTAAAAATATAGTCTGTCTGCGGCTTTGCAATGCCACTGTTGACCAATGAGATCTCATTTGCTACTCCCTAAAACGCATTCACGTGCTTAATTAAATTGGTAACGACAAATGATGTTCATTAGCGTGCTTGTGGGAAACATAAACTCTGCATCACAAACCATGGACGACCATCTTCAGCTATTTTCTGGTGCTAAAAAAATTGTTCGGTTGATGAGATCTCCTTGGGAGTAAAAATCATCAGTACATATTTGCATTTCAAATGCACTCCAAATTGCGTCAACTCTCTTAGACGAAGTTAACCCCTAAAAACGATACTAGTAACGAGGTTGGTGAAACCTTGTATCGGTGCCAATGTCTAGTGCCGGGATAGAAGCATTTTATATGGCCGGCCGGATCAGTGCGTGCGTGTGCCTCAACCTCAACCTCAACCTCAACATCCATAACAACCAGTGTGCATTACTAAGCTTCCCGATCAAATTAAATCGTCTTCAGAGCCTGCCCATACATATTTTAAAAAATAAATGAAACACTGATGAAACCACTTGCTGGGCCAAGATCCAAGAGTCATCGATCGGCTCAAGAGCAAGCAGGCTAACTACGGATACGTACGCATCGATCTCAAAATTGCATTGCCAAAGAAACAGCCGTAAAACATAACGTGAAACCACACATACAGCACTACCACACAGGTCTAAACCAGTCGATCGATGGATGTATCAGGGCATGCATCAAAACAACACGTACGTTCAGTGGATAATAAACGGCCAATGATTAACGTAAGAGGGGCAGGTCTCATCATGAGAGCTGAAAAGGGAGAGGAGAGCAGAGAGCAGGTCGCCATCCAACTTTCCGTTGGGACTTGGGACTTGGCGGGACGGGTCAGGGACATATTATATCAGGCGCACGTACGTTCGTACGTACGTACGTTTCTTCGTGCGACGAGGAGGTTGTGCAGCGGCGTCAAAGTAAGCAAAGCCCATCATTGCAGGCAGACCGGCCAACTACAGGTACATACATAATTAATGTACATCATCATAAACTAATGTCACTAGCTCGTAGTAACGAACGAAACGAGCTGGTGAGCAAGTAGTACGAACTGCACGCTCCCGCGTTCCGGCAATCCCAGGACGCCGGCCGTGGCCAGTGCGCGGCGGCACACAACGAGGCCTCGGCGTGATCGGATCGGAGGAGAAACGCCTTTATTACCAGCGACGCGTTCGCCATGATCCTTTTTAGGGACGGTGGAGCACACGCCGCGCGCGCGCGTCACGAGAACGCCACACACCGACGAGCTAGTGATGAACAAGCGAGTCGTTTCGCGCCTGCCGCCATTCCGCACCCCCCCCACCCCCACCCCCCAAACACAGGGCCAACACTAAAAAACCAGTCCGATTTTTGAAGAAAAGAAAATTTGTTCTGATGATAGTAACAATTTAAAAACCGGCGGGAGAGTGTTACTAGAGAGATCTCGGAGCATGCAGGAGCTGGAGATGCAATAATAATTAATAAGGGAATGTTTACCTCTGGCGTGCTCCGTGGATAGTGTATCTCTCCGGAGAAGAGGATCCTCCTGTCGCCGTCGAGCACCAACGCCCTCTGGTCGTACGTGACCCCACCTCCTCCTCCTCCTCCTCCCGCGTCGTCGTTGTCGTCGTGCCTCCACCGCACGTTCCTCCCGGTCTCCGCCGCGCACACCACCGCCACAAGCCCGACAAGCAGCACCGCCGCGGCAGTGACGACGACGCCCATATCTCTCTCTTTCTCCCTCTCGGTGATCTTATTCTGATGTTAGCGACGACAATGTGCCTACTGATCGACTCAGTTGTTGCGCATGCATGCAGCAGTTGCAGCTCTTGCTTGCAGTCTGTTGGTCATCCCCACCACTTATTATTACACCAGAGAGAGCGCGGAAATGGAAGGTGCGAGAGCGCGTATACATGCGCCGCCGCATTGTGATACTTACTAGCATATAGTATAGGCGGAACAGCAATTTCTCTTGCAGCTCGATGAATCATATGGGATTTATTGCTTGGCGCGTTTTATTTCGTAGTAGTACAAGATACGTACATATATGGGGCATTTATTAAAAGGGCCCGATCGATGATGAAGATAGTATATATGAAGCGTACGTATCTTCAAAGGTTTCCAATTCCAGTACTTAACTTGCAGTAGAGTAGAATCGCTCAAAAACGGCAACGCCTGCTAGTGCTAGCTAGCTTGGACCAACAGTATAGGCCAGATCATCTATTCAGTTCGGCCGACGATCGATGGATGGAGTCATCGTTGATCAATGATGGTGAGGTGACTTGCTGGTGACGACGGACGGAAGAAGAAGAAGAAGATGGTGCGGACGTTTGTTGAGTGCTGCTTTTTCTTTTCTTTTTCTTTTTTTTTCCGTCATATGCCATCTTGTTTCAAGTGTGCACGCTTGAGATCCTCATATGCGTGATGATCCTTGCGCACTGATTTTGTAGTTATTGAGACGTGTGTGGAGATCTCACTGGCTACTAGCTAGCTAGGTATATAGTAGTGCCGTTTGGGCGCTCATAAATCATTTCCAGAATCAAATATCTAATCACGTTGAGTAAAAGTACCTCTAATCTAATCAGGAATTCATGTTCTGTAAAATATATAATCACGCATCCCCAGTCCTGTAAAAAGGAAAAGGTAATCCAATCGTACAGTCTACATCACGCCGGGCCGAACGCCAATCCAATTAGCATTAGTGGACTCCCACTTGCCCATCCTGATATCGTAAAGTGGTGGTGGGCCTTCTACACCAGAGCAAAAAAAAGCTAGACTCTGCGTCGTGCGCCGGCCCAACGTACTGGGCTCCCGCGCGCTCCCAGCCCGCGGTTCTGCTGCAGCCCACCTCTCCAGTCCACCGCTCCGTCCGGCAGCACGGCCGCCGTTCGGTTGGTTGCGCCGGGCACCACACGTGCGGTGCATGGTGCATAACCATCTCCATCTTTGCAGCGTCACGGAATAACCGCTCCGCTGATTCCGATACGGAAAAGGAGAAAACAGAAAAGCTGACCCCAGAACATCATGAACGCGATCGAGAACGTAACTGCCGCAATCAGATGGGACGCATCGAATCGAACTTGTTCTTCTCCGCACAGGGAAGCGGTCGTAGAGTCTTCTTCAGCTTCAGAGTGCTCGATGTCTTTGAACGGCAAGGGAATATCATGGCGCATGATGAGCCACCCGGCCCGTACTGTACCCGTGCAGTGGATGGCGGGAAAAAAAAAAAAGCCTGGAACCCGTGCAGTGGATGCGTCGAGTTACCACGCAACAGTCCGCCAAACATCATGGCGCCGTGAAGGCTGGAACTGATGAAAGGAGGACGAGTCTCTCGCAGTCTCGCTCCGTCGTCAGCCTCTCCAATAATGATGCCGCCCACCGGCAGTGAGTGAAGGAGATTCAAGGCGCGCTGGCCATCCATCCACGGTCCCCGCGCGCGCGGACTCGATCCCACCCCACCTCTGTCGGATTTGCCGCCGTGTCGACCGCCCGCCACCGTTCCCCGACGAGCCGCGGCCGGGTTTGGTTTATTTGCGCCACAACCGGCAAGCAGCGTGTCGATCGTAGTGCAGTACGTTTCTTGGATAATATGTGCTGAGACTTTGTATTAACAACAGACAGTCGGTCAGACCCACAGAACGTACGGTGTAGTACTGTGGTACAGTCGTACAGAGTATACATATATCACCCAGAAAACAAACAAACAAACAAACAAACACATCGATCGCACCGAGTTAATATACGATAGTCTTACACCAGATAGTTTTCCGTCCTGCTCCCGTGCTCTACACAAGCACAGACACACCACGACCACGAGAAAACGGACGGACTGGATCACCTTTCAGCTTTACAGCAGCAAAAGTGACGGAGCGCAACAGCTAGACAAGCAACAGGATACTCTAGAAAACTACTACGTACAGTAAACAGCAGCAGATCACGCATACACAGACAAAGAAACAGATCAGCAGGCACATACACACAACAACACACTAATAGGGCTGTCGAGGTTATTCATATATAATAAGTGGTACTAGTAGTTCCTTATTTGACTTGGTTGTACTAGTAAATATCAGGAGGAGTGAGTGCTTCTTCATTCAGTTTTTTCAAGCCAGGAGCCAGAAGTTCTTCTGCCACCGGGTGCTGACGAGGTAGCCGCCGACGCCCTTGCTCTGCCGCCGCACCGCCAGCGTCAGGCACTCCGCCCGGCTGATGCACTCCTCCACCAACTCCTCGCTGCTGCTACGCAGGAAGCTGCATTATTTATGTGCAATCTGCATTAGTATTATTTGATGAAAACAAACGCACAAAACAGAAACCTACTAGTACTAGGACAGTATACTGTATGCAGAAATGGGAGCACAGTAACTTCTTTCTTGCGTGTAGTTTTAAACTTTCACACATGAGTACAGCAGCATGCAACAGGACTACAGGAGCCAGGAGGTCAGCAGCGATGGCAGTACCGCCGCCACGGTTCTTGCTGGTTGCTCCATCCGGGAGACCGAATTGAAACCGTCAAGTACGCACCGCCAAAGGAAACGGCATCTACGGTTGATGGAAGGCACATGGCTCTCTTCTCGCTGTCCGGCTGTCCGCTAGTTTTTGACTCCGGACCGAGGGCAGAGGAGCCCCCCATTTCCTGCTCTGCTCACAGTCAGCTCTGCTCTCTGGTGCTAGTGGTGGTACTACTACTACTAGTAAAGTCTCTGTTCTTCCTATAATTACCTGCCCGCACAACAGTTCCCGCTCATAGTAATAAAGGAAACTGGAGCGGCTAATAAAAAAGCGAGGAGAATTTCGGCCACGATCACACATGTGTTTCTAAAATAAAATCTGAGGAGCAACGAGAACGAACAGTCAACAGTAGTGTGCCTGATAAGTACTAGGCTGTAAGCCAGAGGTGTTGGATTTGATTCTTTCGCCTTTTGACCTTTTTCCTTCTTCACAGAGCAGCATAGCTGAGCCGATCCGACTCCGAGGGGCACGGCATCGAGGACGTGAGTGCGGTGCACGCGCACATGACAGCCTCATTGCTGTGTGGTGTGTAAGCAGTACGTACCAGGGTGAGGTGAGCTGAGCTGAGCTGAGCTGAGGAGCGTACCAACAGAAAGGCGAGGGCTTGGGTTGGCTGAGCACGAGCACGGCCGCGTCCAGCTTCTTCACCTGGCTCAGCACGGTGGACAGCTTCGGCCCCTGGATCACAAGCGCTTCCACCTCCACCTGATCACATTATTTTCACACAAACACAAAAGCCAGTTTCAGGTTAGCATGAGACATACTGCTAGTAGCAGAGCACATGAGATGCTGTGGATCTGTGATGCACATGACACTGACAGCGCATGAATCCACTGCTAAACACAGGGACTTTAAGCTGGAGTGCACTGAGATGCTAGTAGTACTACCCTGTAGTAGTTTTGGCCAAATGACAAGTACTCCAAAAGTGGCTTCGAGGGAGATCAGGTTACATGCTGAGCATCTGGAGGAACCCACAATTTGATTATTTTGTTCAAGAAAAAACTTTGCTTTTTGATGAAGTTTGAGGCCTTTTTTAGCTTTAGGCCTGTCATGATCCATCAATAAAGGTTGCCTCTGATGCCCGGGCCTTCCCTCTTTCCATGAATGTTCTGATCTGATCTATCCCACCAACTGGAACAACTCTTCCCTCAAGGCGCGCCCTGGTTCCTAAGACCAGAAAGCACTTCTTGATCTAGAAAAAGCTGTCTGTACTCTCCAAGTAGAAATTTTCAGCGCAAGGAGTACTAAAACCCAAGGGGAGTACATAAAGAAGGTAGTATATGTGAGTGTTGTTGTGTTCATCTTGGAAGGTATAGTACTGTTGTTGCAGAATAAGGTCACAATGCACACTGCAAAAGACCTCAGGTTATGCTTAAATAAAGGCTCTGAAACGGAACTCCAAAACACTTGCCTGCCTGTACTGTAGTACTCACTAATAGATAGTACAATGAACGTCCTAATAGAAAAATGCAAAACAGTAGTAGTAGTAGTAGTAGTAGTGTAATACTTGAACTCCGTAATAGGATTGAAGGTTTTGTAACCAAAGAAATAATTGTTGAAGGGACCTCATCTGCTTACACAAATGCTGAAATTTAACAGAGTTAGGTGGCGGGCATGCATGACGTAGTAATGTGAGTACCTCAGGCTTGCAGGCCTTGCAGAGCGAGCCGAGAGAGTTGGCGAGCGCAGAGGCGTTCTCCGCGCCACCGCGGCCGGCGCTCGGCGGCAGGACGTGGAGCAGGGTGAGGAAGTCGCCCTTGCTGGCGACGTGGGTGAGCGCCCACATCATGGCGTGCTTGGCGCCGGAGCTCTGGTCCACCACCACCACCACCCGCTTCCGCCCCGCCGTCGCGGGCTCCTCCTCCCTCCGGCTGAACCCGCCGCCACCGCCGCGGCGGTGGCCTCGCTTGGGCGGCTTCTTTTTGGACCACCGGCGCGACCCGCGCCTGCTGCCGCCGTCGCACTCGGCCTGATGCTGCTGCTGATGCTCCCCCCACTCCTGCGGCGGGAACTCCGCGGCGCCGCCGCCGTCGCTCGAGCTCAGTTGCCGCAGGAAGTAGTCGCTGCTGCCACAGCTGCTCCCCATGATGGAGAGGTTTCCCTCCCGCAAGTGCAGTGCAGTGCAGTGAAGTGAAGTGCGCGGCTCGGTGCGTGTGCGTGTCGAGTATTTGGCGGGCCTTGGTGCGCGTGTGTGCGTGATGTAACGTTCTTTTCTGGCTTTAAAGACGAGTAGTATTTGGCGGGCTTTTGCTATAACATTTCCTTTTTCTCAAACTCAGTAAATATATGCTGATTCGAGATATGGTACATTTATCGAACTGACATGTTTTACGGGATCATAAAAAAAATAAAATTTTAAAAACATTTTTTATATTAAATATCATACTGTAACATTAACCTTAAACAACACGATGTTGAAATAAATTTGAAAATAAAGTTATGGCTAGGAGAAAAAATGTGTTTCGAAACCGATTTTTTTCTCCCACCTCCGACCGCCCCTACCAAAGCACGGATGAATCATGTGTACAGTTCATCTGTATCGCACGTACCTAAAACAATAGTAATCTATTACTGGTTCATATTTTCAATTTTTCTAGGATCAAACATTCGAATAGATAATGACGCTACTTCAGGTACGGTAGTGCTCCCTCCGGTATAAAAAAAAATATAGTTTAGGATAAAATTTTGATCACACATTATAAATATATGTTACTGTGTCAGTGCCGAATATAAATTGCCTTGGGCCATGTTGTGCCTGACCGTGCTAACAACTGGTGTCTCAGCTGGCCCATTTGAACAAAGAGACGTGCTACGTCTCATTCGCCTGAAAAATGTCTCACCCACCGTACTGTGCCGCCCGTCGGAGCTAATCTTGCACAGTCTGGTGCCCCCAGTAAGACAAGTTTTATTTGAATGTGTCCCCTAACCAAAGTAACCATCTCCATTCTCCAATGGTTCAATATGTGCTCGGAGAGCTTGTATTCTGACGTAGTAATGATTTCAGGGCAGCTTTCCTGCAGGGAAAAGGTCAATGTGGTACAAATTGTAAACTAGTAAACCTGAAGCAGTGGTGCGGTGAAAAAGGACCTTGTCTTTACATGTGGCCCTGTTGCAGGCTCATACTAGTAGAAAATTACAGCTCTTTGATTCACCAGCCAAATGACAGTCGTTTAATTATACAGTGATCGGGTGTCTATCCACATTCTACGGTGTGTCCTAGTAGCTCACAGTTCGTTTGAGACCCAAACCATTGTAATTGTAATTAATTGTAACATGGTTAGGGGCGTCCCGGTATACATTGATTACTGCTCCTGATCTGATCTACCCCTGACGAAATATACGGGTAGATGAATTTGGTACCACCTGTGTAGTAAGTACTCTTCACTCCTTGTCATCTTTTGTTTGAGCAACGTAATAAGTAGATGAGTATACTTGTTTAAACAGGATGGTGCCATCCCACCAAACTTTATTGGATGACGCCAAACACCCTAACCTAAGAGCATGAGAACTGATGAGACAGGAAATCGGAGAGGTGTAATTTCTGACATAGTGACATCTCTTCGCTCCGTGTGAGAGTGAAAACTCAGATACCAAGAAGCACCACGTCCTACTGAAATACTAGTACAGTACTGTACTGCTACTACTAAAGAATCTCCGAGTGTTATGACGAAGCCACCGAGCCCGTCGATGCCAACATCCTCAGATGCTCTTCGGTGACCACGAAGAGCCTGTCGTTGTCCCGGATAACGTCGATCGAGTCGATCTCTGCTCCTTCGTCGTTCACGAGCATCGCATTCTCGGCATCGACTTTGAGTTTCTCCCCTGAACATCACCAAAGGAGAAACGATAAGATTATTCAGTTAGATTTGCACTGTCGTTTACTACGCCGTTTGCAGGAGAGAGAGAAAAAAAAGCGGATGGGGTAGGCCGGCGGGCGCGTACCGATGATGGCCTTGAATTCCAGCATCGTGCGGGGCAGATTGACCAGCTTGCCGGCCTCCGATCCGTGGTTCCTCAGGAACGGATGGCCCTTGTAAATGCTCACCCGAAGGGGCTTCATGGAGCCACCGAGAGACGACCTGCTGCTTCCCTGACGGCCATTAGTCCCCGACGATCCGCCGCCGTCGCGCACCGCCGGCGGCGGCGCGTCGCGGACGGTGATCTGGTGCTCGACCTCCCGCCTCTGCAAGAGCTCGCGCATCTCGGCCGGCGACAGCGGTCCGCCGTCTCCGTTGCCGTCTCCGAGGCTCGCCCTGTTGACGCTGGCGCCGTTCAGCACAAGGAACCGCGCGACGTCGGCGTGGCCCGCGGACAGCGCGGCGAGCAGGGCCGTGGCCCCGTCGTGGTCCTCCGCGTCGACGCTGAGGCCGTGCTTCAGCAGCTCGCGGAGCGTGTCGACGTCGCCGCGGCGCGCCGCGAGGCAGAGGAGGTCGCCGCCGGCGTGCGGGGCCGACACGTGCGCGAAGTGGTACAGGATGTTGAAGATCTTGTGGTGCCGCGCCGCGATGGCGTTCCACAGCGCCGTGTTGCCCTCCGCGTCTGCACGCGCGCGCATTTGATCATGTCAATTAGCGTTCCTGTCGTTCTGTCAGATGGAAACGTACGCGGCGAGTGCGAGTCTCTTGTTGGTCATGTCTCTCACCTTTGATGTTCACGTTGCACGCGTGCTTGAGCAGCACCAGCACGCAGTCCTCGTACCCCTTGGACGCCGCGATGTGCTGCGAGTGAGTGGCATTGGCAAGAACAGAGGAGTCCGTAATCAGCATCTAGTAACTGGATTATGACTACATTTCTTGGGGGGTTGCTTACCAACGCAGTTCTGCCCTTGGCATCGCCGACGTCAGGATCCATCCCCGCCCTTAGAAGGTCCTCGAGGAAACCGCTGTTACCCATCGCGGCGACCGTCAGCAGGTTGCTGTCGCCGTTCTCGCCGTTGCTCTCTCCCAGCAAGTCTTCAACTTTCATGTCGTGCATTTCGATTTGATGCTGCAATGCAAGCGATAGATAACAAATGAATACCATCAACGACATAGATAGCTGATGGAGCATGGCACTGCAAGGCTGATGAATCGTGGTCGTCACCTTGAGGAAATTCCTGATGATGACGACGCTGTCCTCGGGCCTGCTCTGCATGGCCTCCTTGAGCGTGGCCTGCTTCAGCCGCAGCAGCTGGCTCAGCGTCTTCGTCCGGAACGTGAAGCTCTGGGCCCGGTCGCTCAGCGCGCTCACCTCGCCGAAGATGTCCCCCGTCCCGAGAGCGGCCACCACCTGCTCGCCGTCGCCGTCGAAGAAGATGACCTCCACCTCGCCGGAGACGATCACGTACACGTCATCCGGCGCCTCGTTCTGCACGATTACGTCCTCCCTCGGCGGTATGTACTCCGGCTTCATCTTGGTGACCAGGCACAGGAGCACCTCTTTCGAGACCCCCTTGAAGAGGTAGACGTCCTTGACGACCGGGAGGAATAGGTGGTCGCAGATGCTCTTGCAGATGGACTTGGGCAGCTGGTCCATGAGCTGCTGCTGGTTCAGGCTCTCCGCCCTGAACTTGAGGCACATGTAGGCCAGAATCTGCTGCTTCAGCCGCGGCGGCAGGTGGTTCCGGCCGACGAAACTCGACGCGGCCCTGATGCTGTTCCTCTGCACGCAAATTATTAGTTAGTGTCGATCGTGTCAGTTCAGTCTTCCTATCGCTTGCGCTTGCAGAACAGAAGAGCGCCACGGCAGACAGGCAGTAGTGCTTACGAACTCCATTGTTCGGCGGGTTCCCTCGACGACGAGGTTGGTCATGTTCCCGATGAGGTACGCGGTGAGCCCGAGGTTGAAGAGCATGTAGAAGATGTTGAAGACCATCTCAACGGTGTTCTCGGCGTGCAGGTCGCCGTACCCGACGGTGGTCATGGTGGTGATGGACCAGTAGACGGCGGAGATGTACCGGATCCGCAGGCTCGCCTGCCGGAAGTTGGGCATCACCGCGCCAATCCACGTCTTCTCCCGGTGCGGGTACCGGTCGGCGATCAGGTAGTACAGGCAGCCCGCGCAGTGCACCAGGAACAGGGTCACCGCCACGAGCCGCGCGCACCGGATCCAGAAGTAGCTGAACCGGATGTCCTTCTCGAGCCTGGTGAAGAACTGCTTCACCTTCCGCAAACGCCACAGCCGGAGGATGCCGAGCACGCTGTAGGCGGCGCCTTCCCTGACCTGGCCCGTGGCGAGGTACGCCAGGCCCTGGAACGGGATCGTCGACGCCACGTCCATGACGAAGAACGTCGACAGGTACCTGCGTACGTGCGCTCGCAGCACAGAACAAGTAGAACATTCTCAAATTGGAATCCAGCCCATCTTGGCTCTTGGGTCAGCGTAGACGGCCCGTCATTTGGCCCAAGAACTTAAATCATCTTATTAGGCTATTTTTGGCCCATCTTGGCTTTAATAAGGTATATAAAGGGTTTAATTCAAGGACGGTGCCATGTCCATTGTCCAAAGGTGTTTTGCGCGTTCAAGTGGCAAATTGAAAACTTCTTTCTGAGCGCATTTCCGAATCAAGTCTTCTTGATTGAAAAGAAAAAACGGAAAGAAGAATCGAGTCTACTCCATTTGCAAGACCTGCATATCATCCGGATTCCAAGAATATCGAACCCATCCTATTCCTATCATAAGCGAACAAAAGCTACCAACCACTATTTTTTGATAATGACATGGTCCATTTGGCCCGTCCTTGTGTTGTGAGAGGCATCCGTGTGCTACTCGTGTTAATTTTTCACCAGAAACTCCGAAATCACGATGTGTACTTGCGCAGGGCCCTCGCTACTAGCACTACTATTACTTCTAGTAGTGCATGATTGAAATGTGATAACCAATAGTGCAGTTCGGTTTGCCGGGTTTGGGTCCCATGCTTTCTAATTAAAATTTGCAATTGATCCTAATCTATTTTGTGTGGACTCCCTTCGTCCAGAGATTTCTTGATCTGTTCTTCTGTAGTAGTTTTGCAGTTGCTTTCTTGGCTGATGAGAAATGCGTAAAGGTACTTCTCGAAATTTACCTATAGATTGTACAGTGAGAATTTGCACTATTAGTGTATAATTGCGTCTCTCACAGAGATCTTAGCCAGTTGCTTGCATATTAGGCAGTGAAGACACAGCATGGAAATTTGGCAGCCGAACTGAATTTATGTCAAGCCATTTTCTGCCGGATGCAAAGACGTGAAGAAAATACTTACTCTTTATCATCATACCCATATATACATAGCATATATATAGGAGTAGATCTGACGACAGAAAGATAAACTTGCATCCAATAAAGGAAATGTGCTACATATACGTGAAATGTGAAACGTAAGTACACGTAAATTAAATGAAGGAATAATGCATGACTAATGTGTTGTGTAGCGTACCTGAAAGCTATCCTCTTCCTGTCGCGGACGAGGAGCTGCGTCCTGGAGTCGATGTAGGCTAGGAAGAAGGTGAGCACGATGTCGACGGCGAAGAAGAGGTCGACGACGATGTCCGCCACCTCGAGGCCGCCCTTGGGGACGGCGTTCATGAAGGCCACCTCGAACGGGTACACCCACGCCGAGTACGCCACAAGCAGCACCATGAACGTCTCCCAGCACCTGTCATCGGTCGAGCAGAGCAGAGACTCACAACCAAGTTCAGACGGCGGCCTTGCACACGCACGCGTGTGTTGCGCATGAGCAGTTCATTATATTTATTACCATGAGCGCGATCATGATGAGTTGCCTACCTGTATCTGGAGTGGAGCGGCGAGACGACCCACTTGTCGTCGTCGGTGCCGCCGCCGCCGCGATGGCACTGGCTCTGTCCGGACGCCGCGCCGCCGAGGGGCGGAAGGATGACCTTGGACAGGTTGCGGGGGTTGAAGGAGCCAGACCCGGAACCAGAGCCAGGCCAGCCGGTGCTCCCGGCGCTGCCTGTGCTCTCAAAGCTCGAGGACTTCATCGTCTCGTCGCGCAAGCTCCCTTGCCAGCAACTAGCTAATAAGATACTACGACGTTCAGGTGGCTCTCGGCAAGCCGGGGGCGGGGAGACTACTCAAGGAGAAAAGCTTGCAGAGTTCCAGCCAAGAGAGGGGAAGAATCAGATCAGGTCAGGGGGTCATCGAAATAATGTAGATGTGGGCGTCAACAATAATGGAGGATGGTAATAGCGACCACCGGGAGGAGGAGCCTCTTCATAGCGAAGGTATGTTGCATACATAGGTATGTTACATACATACAAGTATCCGATCGGATATAATTAAGCAACGACTGTGCATGGTGAGCAGCAGAGACCGGTAGTTGTGTGGTTGGCAGAAGCAGAACTCGCCCCTGGGTTCTTGAGACACACTAGCGTGCACTCGCTGTCACTGGATGGGCGAGCCCGCCTCCCGCTCATACGGAACGGAATGTTCGTCGACTTTGCTTGATCTTGATGCGCCCTGGCCCATGGCTACGACTACGATGCTGCTGTGCGTTGTCGGCCTCTGGATACCACTCGGTCCGCAGCAGTTACTGTAGTGGTTTTTGTTTGCCAATCGCGCTCACCTCAGGTCGTTTCTCGATTTGGAGCTTAATAATGTCCTTGAGTTAATGGGTGAACGGTGGCAATCTGATGGCTCAGTCTGCGGCGGAATTCATACGCGACTGCAGTTTTGCATCTTCCGCCTCTCATGTGTATCACGATCTCGTCTCGATACTGTCTGTATTCATCTGATCAGCTACGTACATCTGAAGTTTTTTTTTTTTACTTGGTGAAATTGTTTCTTTGATTGCACGTACGGTACTGCTGGTACAAATTTCCTTCCTTTGTCTTACTTTTCCTATGACAAATTTAGTATCATCGTCACGCACCACTCGCATGATAAGACGGGTCATCCGGAAAGTAGAGAAAGGTTATTAACATTTTTTTCCCTTCACGGCTCCATTTTTGCCGGTTAAAGATTTCTTTGCGATATACATATTTTTTTAAAAAAGTAGTGACCCGAGGTGCTACCACTTTGATTGTTACTGCTGCACCAATCTTCAAGTTTTTCTTTTTTTTAGATAAAACAGAAATCTTCCAGTTGTTTGATCTGAGGGGGGACAAAAATTCAAACCCTGAGGCCCAATCTATAATGGGATCCGTTATACGGAAGTCTACGAAGCGTTGCATGTGTGGGTAAAATGGGCTCGAATCTAACGATATCGGGCCTTGAAAAAGATTGGTACGACTCAAAGCGCATGGACTGTGATTTGTCGTTTTACATCCGTTCCTATATTGTGGCCCATAAACGACAATACGACGGAAAAGCTTTATGGGGCCCATCCGTGGAGAAATGGTGCAGACCACAACCAGTCAACTTTTTTCATGGTCGTGTTATGTTCCATAATGCTGTTTTAATGTTTCATGCTAAACTGTGAACTGCTCTGCCTGGTTGCAAACAAAGGATTGGAGGTGGACGGCAACGTAGGCTGCTGTGTGAAGGACATCAAGTCTTATTGTTTTGTTAGGACCAATTTTAGCTTGAATTAAAATTGTAGTGCTAATGAAAACAACCTAAAAATAAAAACAGAGGGTTAGTTGGTTTACGATTTGGTCAATGGCCCAAACTGGGCCTAACTAATCTTTCTTAGTGCTCCCAAGTTCTTTCGAGTCCAACCACAAAGCACATGTTCTGAAAGGGCGCTGCTCCTTAGACAGGACACCGACCGGGGCCATGGTTCGCATTGTAGCTGCAGTGAACTCGGAAGGGACAGCAAAGAGCACAGTTTACCGGCAGAGCACGCTCTTTCTTTTCTTGGGAAGTTAGTACAATACTTGTATGATTCAGAGGAATTGGAACGGAGAAGAATCTTGTTGTGAGACCTCGAGACCCAAGGCCTGAATCCTGGAGCTTTTGGTCTGTTCCCCAGGCAACGCAAGTGGGGAAAAGCTTTCTCCAATCCTGCGTAGAATCCAAGGTCCAAACGGTCGATTGTTTCCCAGGCAAGGATAGTACTCTCCCCGTTTCAGGAGTGCTACGTCGTTCTTTATTCATTTTTTTTTGCCTTTAAATTAAACAACGATCGATTGTGTTTGCCTTTAAATTAAACAACGATCGAATGCGCATGTGTGTGTCGTGGCATTCATTGTACCCTCTGAGTCTGAGGGACTGGGATCGGCTGACTTACGCAGTTTTACTGCATGCTCGTGCAGTACGCTGCATCACCGTCTTGCTCGCTGCAAACTTGCGTGTCTCTGCTCTCCATCCAAAAAGCATAGAGACAAATAAGCTGGAGACGAGACCCAGAACGTATTAGGAGACGCGCAGAAATACATTTTGGAGGGAGAACAGGCACCGATGCAATGTTTTACCGCCGGAATTTAACGGCAACCTGCCTCTACTCTCTAACTCTACGAAGCAAACCGGCGAGAATGAAAACGAAGAGACAAGCGACGAAGCACTAAGGTCTTCGGTCTCTGTAAGGATCAAGTTCTACGACTGGACAATTAGCACAAGATGGAAGAGGCAAGCACCGAGCACACTTCCAAAGTGTAAGTGATTGAATCTCATCGCCATATTATTCACATTGATTTGAGTCTACCAATTTATATGTTGAAAGGCTTTATTTCCACATCAATGTAAAATAACTGACGATTTTAGAACCTGTAGCCATACTTTTGTTGTTGAGCATGTCCTTTCACTTACAAAGACGTTATCTCCATTATTTTAGGGAGAATCTGGTTCCTAATCTGCTACCTCATGTTGGGATGAGATTTAGAGATGTGGCCGAGGCATGGAAGTTTTGGATAGAGTATGGAGGTGACGTGGGGTTTTCAGTCAGAATAAGGTACAAAAATAAACGAAAAAGTAATGGTAAAGTTATATCATGTCGATATGTTTGCTCAAATGAAGGTCATTATGCAGAAGATAAAAGAGATCGTTTGATAAAATGTCCTAGAGCTGAAACTAGAACTGATTGTGAAGTACGCATGTGCCTTAAATTAGATGGAGAGGGCTATATAATGTATGAGCTTGTTCTAGAACATAATCAGCTCCTTCAGTTGCCAGGAATATCACGCTTACTGGTATCACAAAGGAAAATTTCAGAAGTACAAGCATTTGGAATTGAGACAGCCGATGATTCACGAATTGGGCCAAGAGCCGCACATGACTTAGCTAGTCGTCAAGTTGGTGGATCATTTATTCTGAGCTATACTCGTCTTGATCACAAAAACTATTTGCGGACTAAGCGTGAGCGTGAGATGGTGCATGGAGAAGCAGGAGGTATGTTGAGGTATTTTCAAGATAAAATTGTCGAGAACCCTTCATTTAAATATGCATTGCTATTGGATTGTGAGGAACAGATTGCAAACGTGTTTTGGGCTGATGCTAAAATGCTTGTTGATTATGCGCATTTTGGTGATGTTATCACTTTTGACACCACTTTTGGAACAAATAAGGAGTCAAGGCTTTTGGTATCTTTGTTGGATTCAATCATTTTAGAGAAACAGTGATTTTTGGTGCTGCTCTTTTATGTTCAGAGACACAAGAGTCCTTCAAGTGGCTATTTGAGACCTTTGTACAAGCACCGTAATGGAAAGAAACCTAAAACAATCTTTACAGACCAAGATTTTGCAATGGGAAAAAGCTGTGGAGAAAGTATTCTCTGAAGCGTGGCATGGGTTATGCACATTTCATATTATGCAAAATGCTATCAAACATTTATCTAATGAATCTATTTTGCCTGACTTTAGTGCTTGCATGTTTGAGTATTAGGACAAGGAGAAGTTTGAAGCTGAATTTTCCATCATGAGGAATAAAGTGCAAAAAAAACTTGGTTGGACAGTATCTACAAGTTGAAAGAAAAATGGGCCATAAGTTTTATGAAGGGTATTTTCACACTTGGAATGAGAAGCACACAATGGAACTGTACAAGACACACATGAAAGAAGCATCATTGAAAATCCTAAGTTAGATGCTATGCGTCGCTACAGGAATATATCATATAAATTTTTTATCCGGCAGATCAAGTAATCAACTCCGAAGAAAACTGCATGTTAGTGGCAAACACACTTGACAGACTTACTAGGCAAGTTGAAGAACAGAGTGCAAGTACTAGTACTACTAACAACCTATGTCAAGTTCAAAAAGATGTTGAGGCACCTAATGTTATGCTAAGTAATGCAAGATTCAAGAAGGAGGTTCCAACAAGAAGTGCTAGACGAAAGAAAAAATTGGTTTGAGGTGAAACGCAAGGCAACTAAAAAAGTACAGACAAAAAGAGTTACGAAATCAGTGGTATGTTGTTGAATAAAAATTGGGTTGTGTGTTATTTTCACTATCAATTTTATTTCTGAAACCATTATATTTTTTTTTCCCTTTTGATAGATACAAGAAGAAGAAAATGGTGCTGTGCAAACACAAGTAGCAGCCGACAATGGTTCTTGGGATAACATGAAGGATTTAGGACAATACCATGTCTATAGTTCATTCACACAACTTTTAACGGTAATCCTTTTCGTATGTTACATTTGCAAATTCAGTATTGATAGATATTAATAATATTGAGCTGTTCTTTTTTATTTGGCAGCGTGCAAGTACTGATCTAAATGATGGAGAACTGCTGATGTAGTGAATGGAGTCAACTGAATGTCATTGAAGAATAGTACTCTAAATCATTTATTTTGGTGTGGTGTTAACTGGATGTTTATCTTTCTTTGTACTCTATGAGAAGAACTCACTTAATTGTGTGCTAACATGTTATTTTAACAGTCTATGTTGTGAGCATTTTATTAATCTCAGAACTAAAGCGCAGAGTGTAAGAACTGAGAAGTTCAGTTTATTCAGTACTCTGTTTAGTTGGCTCTGCACTTCTTGGATGGAGACCACAGATCGATGGGCAGTGGGCTGTGCTACTTGGGTCTACAGGTCGATGGAGAGCAGAGGCACGTAAATTTGCAGCGAGCAAGTGCCAACGTTGGATGCTTCGGACGGTGATGCAGCGTACTCGTGCAGTAAAACTGCGTAAGTCAGTCGACCCCAGTCCGAGTCTGAGCCTAGACAAATGTTGGCACGCTAATGTGCAGCAGCCGTTTGGTACGGTAAAAGGGTTAGCAACAGGGGACTGACTTTACCGGTTCCCCAGAACATGCTTGGCTTTGGCGCTCCCCTTGTGTTCCCTTTTTTTCACGCATCGCAGATCATTTCGATCGGTCTCTTCTGTCCTGGCTTTTTGCTGGTAGTAGTAGCTGAATGCGTCGCTTCGTTTCCTTGTTCAGTGCCCCAGTAATAATAGAAATGAGAGAGGGAAACCTTTTTTTCGTCACATAGGGAAGCATTTTTTCCCTGGGAGGAGGAGATCCAAAGACGAGGTAGAGACGCGCCACGGCGAGGGGCCATGGAATGGAAACGTGGCCCTCGCGCGATCACAGGAAAAGAGACACACCCGAAACCGCATCGTTTTGCGGGCCGCACCGCACGGGCACCGGGCACGGCACATGTCTGTTCGCTGTCCGGCGGTACAACGGCCACGGCCGCCGGGCCGCGCGCCGCGCCGGCGGGCTCTCTTAAACTCACTCATCTCCCGGTCCAGTCCAGTCCAGATCCAGAGCAAGCGATGCGAGCTCGACGGCCGGGAAGTTCACGTGCGCCGCGGCGCGCGGAGTACGGTGGCGCAACGTGAAAGGGAAAGGGATGGACGACGGCGCGCGGCCTTTATCCTGCTCCTCCCCGGCGTGTCGATCGAGACGAACGAAACAAACGGAACGGGTGACACCTGACGACGACTAGGTTTGTAATATCGTACAGTAACTGTTTGTCTTGCCGTCTATACTAGCTAGTGCCGCGACGCAGCAGCAGGACATGTATAAACTCGGAGAGGATCGACTCATAACTCTTGCTTGGCGCCTTTTGGTCCTGAACTGGAGATGTAATAACGCCAAAAGCTCTACGGTACGTGCTGGACTCCTGGTCCAGGCGTGAGTGTGCAGCAGCAGCTTTGCGAGTTCGGTTCTCTGGACCATCTACGCTACGCAGGCATAAATAATAACTAATCGAAGAAGAAAGAAGAAGAAGAAGAAGGAGAAGAAGAAGAAGACGACGGTGATAAACACGCAATAACTAATGCAAGTAGGCTGAGTTGGTGCCCCCTCTCCAAACAGTGACGATGATGCCCGTCATCACCGTTCCGACGACAGCCCATTTGCCTGTGCGCAAGAGACTGAATTCAGGTTACGTGGCTTGAATCTCGGCAGTCAATTGGGCGCCGCCTCCGGTCGTCCCATCAATCATCCCCGATCATTTGCGTCTTGGATAAAGACGGAGCAACACACAGAGACAGGCCCTCCATTATTCAGTGCAGGAGAGAGCAGGTGGGGGAGTTCGGGTCGATCGATCATGGCGTCGTGGCCGCGCTGGACAGAGCATGATATGATGAGCCCCCGCCCCGCCCCAGCCCAGGCGCCGCCCGCCCACCCGCTTTTCGGTTTTATTATTCTCCTTCCATGGGTTACATACACCAGGGCGGCTGATTGGTGGTGCGGTCAAAGTTCAGAGCAGAGCCGCAGCGCACCAACATTCTCCATCCGCCCCCTGTTTGCAATCGCTATACTTATCTCCTTGTCAATCTGCTCTGGCAACAGCTTGCCTCCTTTATTTAACCCTGCTTTCTTCTCTATCTGCCTTTCGTAACTGATGACAACAGCCTAGCATAGAGGTCTGAATACCCCACCACCTAAGCATAAGCATGGTTTGTGTCTATCATTAGCACCACACGAACAACTTTCGAAGATGCCTGCTCTTTACATTTGATGCTCATTGCTCTGCAGATGAGGTGTAAAAGATGCACTTTTGCCTGTACTATCAGTATACTATAAAATCCAAAGTGTTTCAGTTATATAGTAGTATTGCAGCCGCGCCAATAACTGACTGCAACGAGACACTATTCAGAGTTTCAGATTACGTAGCAGATTCGAAAGCAAGACGGGCAAACAAACGGCTCAGCTCCTGACGTCGACGGCAAGCAATTCAATTTTTTTTCTCTTGACAGGGGAGTTTCTTATCGTTGCCAAGCGCAAAGCGCCAGGAGCAACGACAAAATGGAATCAGCGGAAGAACATGGGAGAGTAACGTGGGGGGCTGTGCTGCTGACGACAACAAACCGGGATGCTCTCTAAAAAAAATCAACGAGTTGGTCGAAGAGAAAGAATCCCATGGGTGAAATGTACAGAAAGATATACAGTACAGAACAACAAATTTAACTATCCTGGCTTCAATCCCTCCCCACCTATCCCCATCCTCACTGAACAAAAGCTCACTTTGGTTCAAGTAATAACAAAAAAAAAAGACATACAAATGTGACCCCAAGAAACAGCATGCCAACAAATCAAAGAACCAAACATAAAATGGCCCTAAAAACTCTTTATTGTCCTCTCCTATCATGCAACATGTTCAAATGGTGGCGGCGGTGATATGGACCTGTGGTGTGGTGCGGTGGACCGGGTTCGAGATCAAATGCAGTCCAGTAAGGTAGCAGCAGCCAGAGCATCAGGTGGACTCCGCCGTGCTCTTGACCTTAGATCGGTATAGCAGCTTCTTCTTCTTTGATGTCGGGTTGTCGACGGTGAGCACAAGCTTGCCCGGCTCGCTGACCTTGAAACTACCCTTCATGATCGGCTCCTCATTGGCAGGCACTTTCCTCGTCTTCTGCACGATGACCGTGTAGCCACCCTCGGCATCAGGGTTGAATTCAGCACCGTAACTCACCTCCCACCCAAGCACACGGAGCTCCCACACAACCGTGGAGTTCTGCAATGATAAATATGCGAAAGCAGTTAGTTTCCTAATATTGTAGAATTCAAATGAAAATTCAAGATAAATGAACATAAAGGCAACCTCGGTGACTGGAATCTCAATGGTCTCTTTGGATGATGGTTTTACTGTGAGCTCGGTGACAGCATCAGAAGTCGAGAATTCAGTGTCATCCTCTTTGTAGAGGCCACCGAATTGGACAGGGACTTGCTCCGGGGCAATGTATCTGAATCAAATAAGATAAGTGAGAATTCAGAATACAATCCAGGCGTCTGGTTGCAGTAAATATCGACTGATACAGAGTATATCCTTGTGTGCGAACCTGAAAAGGGTCTCCGCGGACTTCCCAGGGCTGCAGAAGACGATCTTGCTCTTGGTGCGCTGAGTGAGGAATGGGCTCATCACTTTGTTCGCAGCGAGGTACCACCATGGCACATTGATGAACACCTACAATTGATTGACAATCCAAGCTTACCAATTACTCAAAATTCTGACATTCAACACCTGACATATACAAAGGCGCAGCAAACATATTCTAACAGCATGTATAGTACTTATAGAAGCTACACAGCAGTGACAAGCAACAGTGTGGAAAGGAGGAAAAACAGGTAAGGGGAAACAAGAATCGCAGCTTGTTTGCCCCACCGTACCTAGTTGGATTACGAAACCATTTTTTTCCAGACAATTAGATTACTGCACTTGAACTATAGAAAAAGAATCATGACGACCTAGAAAATTAAAGATCCTATTTTTTTTTTTAACCAAGCATACGAATTGCAAATGTTCAATACGTGGGCTGAACATGTCAAAATTTGCAATAGGATTACAACAGACGATTTGATTATTGATCAATGCTAAAGAAGAAGATATACCTTCTTGGCGACAAACTCGGGGTAGTTGTCCTGGAGCAAGGCGAGCGCCTGGCGGGTGACGGCGCGGTGCTTGCCGAGCATGGGTGGCGAGTTCTTGAGGTCGGTGACCTGCACCATGGAGCAGATGCCGCTGGGCGCGAAGTCCAGCTGCTCCCGGATGCCGCGTTCGAGGAGCTGGATGCGCCACTTGAGGAAGCGATCCCGCTTCTCCTCGTCGCCGAAGGCCTTCTCGTACAGCTCCTTGTCCTGGAACTCGCCGTAGACGTTGTAGCAAACGGGGTGGCCCTCGCGGTCGGCGCCGCGGTAGAACACGACGTTGTCCAGCTCCCGCAGGCCGAGGTCGGCGTCGAGGAGCGCGTCGATGCCGAAGCGCTTGCGCCACAGCACCGCCGACTTGAGCATCGCCAGGGCCTCCTTCACCTTGAATTCCCGCGCGCGCAGGAACTTGAGCAGCACCGTGTCCGTGCGCTCGTCGCCGCCGATCAGAGGCACCCCCCAGATCAGCTCCTCCTTCGGCTCGGCCGCCGGCGCCGGCGTGGCCTCAGGCTCTGCCGCCGCGTCGGGCTCTTCGATGGCTTCTACCAGCTTGCTTGTTCCCTCCTCGGCAGCCGCGACGGTCTTCTCCTCTGGCTCGGCTGGCTTGGCCGGCTCTGTCGTAGCCTCTGCTTTGGGCTCCTCGACAGCCGTCTCCGTCTTCGGCTCCTCAGCCTTAGGCTCCTCTTTGGCTGGTTCCTCAGCCTTGCGCTCCTCCTTGGCTGGCTCCTCAACCTTGGGCTCCTCCTTGGCTTGTTCCTCAGCCTTGGGCTCCTCGGCCGCGGGCGTCTCCGTCTTGGGCTCTTCCACGGCCGCAGCCTCTGCCTTGGGCTCTTCCTCAGTGGCGGCCGCCGCGTCCTTGGCCGGCTCCTCAGTCTTGGTCTCCTCGGCCGGTGACGCCGCGGCGGCAGGCTGAGCCGGCGGTGGCGGGGGCGGGGGCAGGTCGAACTCCCCGTTGGCAAGCGCGGCGGCAACCTGCTTCTTGAACTCCGCGAGCGCCGTGCGCTCCGGGTCAGGGAGCTCGGACACCAGGTTGCTCTCCTCCTTGAACGAGCCGGCGGCGTCGATCACGGCGGCCTCGTCTGCCGCCTCACCTTCCTCCGCCTTCTTCTCCTCCTCAGAATCCTCGTCAGCCTTCTTCTCGGCCTCCACGGCTCTCTCCGTCACCTCAACGGGTGCGAGCTCCTCCGCCTTCGTCTCCTCCGGCGCGGCGACCAGCGCCTCCGCCTTCTTTTCAGCCTCCGTCACTGCCTCCTCGGCCGCCGCCACGGCGGCTGCTGCTTGTTGCGCGGTCTCCTCGGCTGCCGCCACGGCGGCGGCGGCGGTTTCTTGCTTGGTCTCCTCGGCCATGCCTGATCGATCAACCCGAATCGAACGGCTCCTGTGGAAAGGCGAGGAGAACGGGGCGGCGCTCGCGAAATTTTGGAGCGCGAGATGGAATGGACGAGGAGAGAGAGGGAGAGAGAGAGAGAGAGATTTGTAGAGAGTGGGAGGTGGCGAAGCAGAAGCAGAACAGAGTCAGAGCAAGCTGTCAGGGTGGCGGAACAGCTTTGCCTTGCTTGCTGGAAGCGTGGCTACGCAGCCAGCACGAGAACGAGAAGAAGCCTAGGTAGTCTGAGAGCGGGCCCACGCCGCGGCGGATTAACATGACATTTCTTCTCTTTTACTGGAAAAAAAACGTAATATAATATACAGGCAAAAAAAGGTATACAGGCAAATATATCCTACTACTAAAGTTTTTGTAAGCTCTTAGTAAAACAAGAATATTCTCGTATTTCTTTATATAAACAAAGTCATGTAAAAGCTCCGTTTCAGCCCAGCAAAGTCTACACGAGCTGTCCTTTCAATGCTCTCGTATTAATGGGAAACTTTGCTGGTCGGGTGACATCCACAACAAGACCGTGTTGTCTGGCAAGCACTGTCAAATTAACATCTCCCTTTTCCAGTCGATACGGATCATTGTCAACACCGCGTCATCAACAACCCCCCCACCTCATCCCAATCTCATCCTTAATCCTGTTGCGACTGAACGATCTTTCTTCGTTCCAGAAAGTACTACGTACACAGAGCAGGTTCACTCCTGATTTGATCTGAACATTTGGACACACCATGGGTTCGGTCGGACCGTCCTTTTTCCCCGCCTTTCCTTGAAGGATCATAAATCTATAGGTTGAACGGATTTATAGTTTGCCATCAGTGCAAGGCAAAACTTGAACAGATGAAAACTGTAACGTCCCGTCTTTTTGGGATCAGATCCGCTTATATCAGATACCTTTTTTATAGAACATAGGTTGGCTTCATAAATCAACACAAGTCTTTTCTACGCATATTTATTCACACTCGTGCGCATCCGAAAATAACTTTCTAATCGATCACTCATCCTAAAATTATTGATATGAGTATCCTATTAAACCCTAGATTGGGGTGTCATATACTCACTCCCTTAAGAGACCGACGTCCTCATCGGTCAATCTTAAGCTAAGAACGTTCTCTCTTGGTCACGTCTATGTGTATATCGTCAGAGCATGTGTCATGCTGTGTGATCACTCTGGATCCACACCAAGCCATACACATCATGCTTGTGCAACTGCGACACACGCGTCCGTGAAACCACGAGAGTCGGCTCTGATACCATTATATAGCGTCCCGCCTCCTCGAAGCTAGGCCCGCTTACATCAGGTAGCTTTTTATAGGACATAGTCTGGCCTCACAAACCGACATAAGTGTCTTCTACGCACATTTGTCCTCACTCGTGCGCACCCGAAAATAACTTTCAGTTCGATCACCCATCCTGAAATTGCTCCACGTCAAGCACGCTTAACCTCGAAGGTTTTCGGAGCTATGTTACCGGAAAAGAAGTTACAACTTATTGATATGAGTATCCTATTAATCATATTAAACACTGAATCGAGGTGTCATAAAAACGAAATGCACTTCTTCAGTGCTTTACTACAATGAGGTTGATGTCTAAGTAGAGCTCAATTTCATAACTTGAACTAGAAAGGTGTGTTTGATAGGAAGCCCGGTGAGCTTAGCTAATGTATCAAAAATACTTTTTCTCATTCTTTTGGTTGTCTGCACAGCAGGTAACTCATTATTTTAATCTAGTTTAAATTGATCCGGTTATATAGTATCCTAGTCAGGCTAACACTAGACTGACAATCACAGGTAATTGTTTAGCTAGGAGCCATGTGTATGTGTATCAACATCAAAGTGACGAGACGTTAGGCTGCTTGTGTTGGGCCGGTGAAAAACAATGATCATAAGGAATTCAGAACAGCGATAAGTAATACAGTACTCTACTAGAATATCAAAAGAATTAGATAAAACAATTACAAATTGGGGTCAGCACTCATCAGTGACTCAGTCCTCACTGCCAATTATCGTGTCTGGTGAGTGGTCCTTTCAGCTAATCATCTCACAAGGTCCACTTTGACGGATCCCCATCCTCTCCATTACTTCACTCCATGCAGAGAGACTGTTCTCTGAATTAAGAGAAATCTGGACCGTTCATACTAAAACGAAGGACCTCTCTTTCTTATAAATTTTTAATTAAAAAAATCAAAAGGCCCCACGATCTTTCTTCCTCAGTTCTCACGAGCCTCTTCCTCTCTCTCTCAGACTGAATCGATGAACTCCCATCGAACTTAAGCCTGGTGCTCCGAATCCTGGGCCGTGGGACGCACCCACATAGTTACGCACGGCCTCGCTCTCGCTCCTCGTGTGCGACCGACATCACCGCCCTCGGCCACGCAGCGTACCGCTTCGTGCGCCCTCGCCACCGAGTCGTCCTCGTGTTGCCGGTGCAAATCAATGCGCCGAACAGCAGCGCCCGTCCTTTCTTCGGTGCTGCGACGCATAGCGAGTGTCGTGGCGAGCCTTTGACCGACATCATCGCTGACTGTCAAGCGTCCCGCGATGAACCCCGCTCGACTGCCACCTCCGTTTCACCGTGTCACCGCGAGCATCGACATGCAACACGCAGCGCCGCCCTTTCCTTGCTGCGCAAGCACGTAGCGTGAGCCGTGGTACAGCCAGTACCTTCTCCGCACCGTCCCTGTCGCCTATGACGCCCACACCCGGCCGCCATTGCCGGAGCTCACCGAGCTCCCTTGTTTCGGTCCCCGCCGCCAAATCGAGCCAAGTTGGCTCACCTCTCTCCAATGCGAGCACAATCCACCTTGAATCAGTGCGCCCAGACCCCACATTTCTCCTCCCAAGCACGCGCATCGATTCGTCGCCGGATTTCATAGCGATTTGAGTTCTCACCGCCGCCGGTTCGCGTCGGACCGAGCAGCTCGACGGTGAGGCCCCATCTCCGCTTCTTCTTCCAATCCGAAACCTTGCCACACATGTTCGTATTGTCCGCGTGAAGCTCACAGAGGTCTCCGTTACCTTGTTCCTCGTCCAGATTGCCGGGAACGTTGCGGCAACGAGCTTGGAACTCCGGCCGCCGTCGCCAATCGGGTCGCCGACCTCCCCGTGGTCTTCTTCCTCGACGATGGACACCAGGGACTCAAGGTCGTCGTCCCTAAGCTCCTCTTCGTCCCCTCCATCATAACCACCTCGCCGGACTTCCTCCCGAACGCCGTCTTGCCGCCGAGCGAGCATCGCCATCCGTGGAGGAAGGGGCGGGGAAGAAAGTCTGCTCTGTTTTATTTGTTGTAACATTAGTAAATGAATCCTTACCACTCTTTTACACATTAACGTTTCAGATACGAGCTAATGTAGAGAGGTAGTCCTCTGCATGGACTGAAGCCCTGCAGAGGATATGAATACCACTTTGACCGGTTACAGAATCCAGAGGGCCGCCGATCGACGCCGGAGACGGCAGCTCCCATGGATAAAAATGATACTACTCCCTACAGTTTTTTTTTTTGTATTTTTCTTTAAAAAAGAAGAAGTCGGTGACTTTTTTCGTCTTTCGCTCTACTAAAAAGGTAGGATAAATACCATATATTTTGCTATAATCGGATGTTGTTCACATCTTATTCGCTAATAACAGTCCCGTCCAAAGTTAGTGAAATCACAAACAGTCCCCATCCAAAATTACTGAAAAGTGAAAACACTCCCTTTTGGTTATTCTATTACTACAAAATTCCAACTTTGTTAGTCTTACAACATCGACTTTGTTTCACTGGACAAATACTAATCATCAGATCTGCAACAACGACTGCCGACTGTGCTCCATGCGAGACATTGGACTAGAATCTTGGTTTTTATTTTATTTGCTACTCCAGTATACTACTATACAGTAGTAGTAGAATCCAATGAAGCAACGGACAATGACCGGACTCGCGTCGGATCCGTAGCAACCTCTGTGGACGGAGAGCTGCAGCAAATCGTGGATCTGTCTCTGTCTGGCCTATGCAGCCTGTTGTTTCGAAAGACAAGAAAACAATGCAGAGTCGCTGAGAATCCAAGGAAACATATGTTGGGATTGGCAGGAAGTAGTAACTAGTAAGATGTCGGATCCGCAGCCGCAAGGCCTACTCGATTTCGTGTCCTGTTTTTAATCAACGTATTAAGAAACACATACTACTATCAATCAAGATCCCATTCCGTCAGGTCACTTCTTAATTCACGGCGGCCTCCCAATAGAACAGGTGATAGTTAGTATAGTACTAGTACGTAACAGGTGTCTGAGACACCTGTGTGTCTGTAAAAACCTGGAAGCCTCATCCATCCAACAGCTGAAGCTGTACCTGGCTGGTCAGGCTGTGAATGCAGCTGCAGCGCAGTCGCGCAGATGACCTGTAATTCAACGGCACGGTATGCCCCTGCTCTCCCTAAAACGAATCGACTTTGTATTACTATGACTCTGCAATACTATTCTGAATGAAAACCTTCTCCTAATAATTGTGAATGATAGAGCAGCTCTCCCAGCTCCTAAAACCAAACTAATAACGGAGCAATGATTGAAGCAGGCAGGCAGAGAAAGAAAACAAGGCTGGAACAATTAGGACCCTGTCGATCGCCTCCGACTGCGACAGCTGACAACGAAACAAATGGGCTAGTTGAGATTGAGCGGAGCTAATGCTGATGCTGCGGTGCGGAGGTGGAGTTGGATTGTTGCGAGATACTACTAGCTTGGAATAAAGTCCCTATACTTAACCAATTATGCGCACTCAGCTGGCCCAATTAAGCCAGGATTGAGGACAGCAACCTTTTTCTCCGCACATCCCCTCTCTGCGTTAGGTTTATTTTTGTTTCGCCCTTTCCCCGAAAGAGTCAGTGTTAATCATTGTACTAATCTGCGTTTAAGATAATAAGCAATTAGCATTCTGTTACAGCACATTGGCCAGTACTAACAAACACCAGCATCATCAACGCTTAACAGCTCATGACATGCACGTATCATTCGTATCCTCTCTCGGCTCTCGTTCATGCATTTGCCCTGAAAAGAATAAAAGAAATGAAATGTGGCATCCACTACCGAACGTCCAGCGGTACAGTAGCTTGATGAGCGGGTCCCGCAGGACGACAATGTGTGCCTGGACAACAACACATGCCAACTGCTCTGCGCGCCGGAGTGTTGTGCCGGCCAGGAACACGGCAGAGCGAACCCACACACATCATTCATTCGTGGCTCCAGCCTTCCGGTTCAGCCAGCTCCGGACGACCGGTTTCCCCAGCCCGGGCGTTTTCTTCTCGCGCACGAAGCTGGTCGGCCATGTCAGTTGCTTCCTCCTCCTCTTCCTCGCTGGGATAAACGAGAGGATGCCATAGTGCCATGTGCGTGCAAACAGGTTGTTGCCGTTCTGTTACAACTTACAACTCGAAATGGAAACTAGTAATAACTCGTACTACGACGAGCGCATCACCACCGATCATGACCTTTGTTTTTTTCTTCTTTATTTGGTGGGACTGTGCTATCGGAAATTCAATGGCTTATGCCACGTTCCGACGTCCTGGGTCGAGGACGAGGGCGATGCACGACAGCACTCGTTTAATGCTAATGGAGGAAGTCATGACAGCCCGTGGCTTTGCCTTTGTGGTTGCAGAGTTTCTGGGTCAAAAGTCAAGATTTTGCCTTGTGGCTTTGGAACATGAAAATAAAATCCAGCTGTTCACAGATAAATGTTCTTATACTGATTTTTTTGAAGTATGTAACATGGAAAAAAAATTTTTTGTATGGTTACAGGGTTTGAGGATTTCTTAGATTGAAAATATCGGATCTTAAAATAAGGAAATTCGCCCAGGCCCCTTGGACCATTTACGTGAATTGTGATAAATTAAGCCTATGTGAGCCCAGTTAACATAATGGGTTGCAAACCGGCCCAGTTCTGTTCTCAGATCTTTTATGTCGTTGGGCCTTTACTCTGACCATTCGGGTTTTACCATCTTATTACACCGAACCCATGATAAAAGCAAGTGGAAGTTGTAACGTTTCCCATGTGAAATACATACGACTTTTTCAATGTACTGTGTTTTAATCTCGTCCAATATCATGTAGTAGTACCATCATCCTAGCTATGCCAAGCTGCATACCAGATCTTTTGTACCTCGCCGGATTCACGTCACCAAGGCCACCACGGCCTGCGGGCACCGGATAGACTGCTGCTCAGGCTCAGGCGAGCAGCAGGTGGTCGTGCAGCCAGGCGCGCATCTTGTTGAACGCGTCCTCGGCGTCGCCGTCCTCCTCCACCGACTGCGGCCGGTGAGCGAACGCGTGGCCTCTGCCCGCGTACACGGCAGCCCTGGCGCGGCCCTCGCCGCAGCGCCTCTCGAGCTCCCGCACGGTCTCCACGGGGCAGAGCGCGTCCCCGTCGCCGCACACGAACAGCACGGGCGCGGCGATCTGGTCTCCCAGCGCCGCGTCCATTCGTGAGCCGTAGAAGCACACCCCCGCGCCGAAGGCTTCGGCGTTCCCGGAGTGGGAGTCGCGCGCCAGCGCCTCAACGAGCCGGGCGCCGCCGTAGCAGAACCCAACCACGCCCAGCTTTTTCTTCTCGGACGCCGCGAACGCGTCCAGCAGCCACCGCGTGCACGCGTCGATGTCGCGCGACACGCGCGCCGGGTCCTGCGCGTCCAGCCACTGCTGGAAGCTGCCGTCGTCTTTCGGGGGAGGACTCTTCCTCCACGGGTTCCCGCGGAACAAGTCCGGCACCAGGACGCTGCGCATCAAATTCGTTCGTATTACCAGGATGTTCACTCACTCATCCTAGAAATGTGGATTGAAGAGACTAGTAATCAGGCCCAGTGGTGGTGGTGGTGGTACTTGTATCCGTTGCAGGCGACGCGGTAGGCGAAGTCCCGCGTGGAAGAGTCCTCGAAGCCGAAGATATCGGAGAGGAGGAGGATGCCGGTGCCGTTATTATTCTTCACGGCCTCGAAGAGGTACGCGCGGACGCTGTCGTCGCCCTCGCCGATGACCATGTCCGCTCCCCTCACCAGCTCACACGCCTCGTCGTCGTCCACGGTCGTGCCGCTTGCCGCCGCCACCTCGGTCGGGCTGCACTGCGGTCGTCGCTGCCGGCTCCGGCAGTGGCCGACGGCGTACGGGGATTTCTGTGCCGGGACTGGAGTCTTCACGTCAGAGCAAGAAGATGATGATACTAGAGAAGTGGCTGCTCAGCTTGACGGAACGATAAAAAGTGGATAAGACTTACGCGCGGCAACCGATGGTTTGTGGAGAACATGATTGTGCTGCTGGGGGCGCGCACCTGGTCCTAGCGCGGCGCACCGTAGGGAGGACACGCCACTCCGGCGCGCCGGGGACGGCGCGAGAGGGAGCGACGACGGGCGAGCCGCTGCGACTGCCGCAGGTGCCATCGACGGGGAGACCTACAGGAATGGCCGCGAGTTTAGATATTTTCCCTACTCGAGACTGCGAGCACGACGGGACTTTGTTGTCTACTGGTTGGATATTTTTTCGCATTCCAGAATACGAGGCCCAGTTCTGGCCCAGTTTCGGTATCGTACCTTCTTCTCGTGAAAGTACAACTCGGCCACTTTCTATTACTAATGGGCCAAAGTTAACTACATGATCAAGAAATTATGCAACTCAAGCCTATCTATATCCCAAAACACTTTTACCATGTCCCATTAAAGTCGGGTACAAGAACATGATACAAGCTGTTCTCAAAGAGAGAGAGAGAGAGAGAGAGAGAGAGAGAGAGGAAGAACAAGATACAAGCATCCTATCTTGACGGTGGCATTACGACATGTCAATTAGGTGTCCATTCATCGAAACCATCTTGCTACTTGCTACGAGTTGAAATATGCAATGAGTTGGTGAACAAACTCTGGAAAATTTATGCTCACTGGTCCGAGCAAATGTCTAATGACTCGTTTTATGCTCTTGTTCTGAACAGAGTGAGCAGACCCAAACGTCTAGAAAAACCTGATTTTTCTTTTTTTTCCTTCAAACACAGAAAAGCCTGCCTTTTCATTTTCGATTGTGTAGGAGGTTCAGTTATGATTCCATTTCATGTATTTCTTGAAAAAATTCTGCTTCCAGAAATATACTAAGCTCACGACTCATGCCTACACCTAGCCAACACGCATCCTCAATCTGGTAAAGTATTGGCCCCAAGAAAAGAAATGCATGATACGTTTTGTTTACATAGCACATGGGTCAAAGGTTGCCCCCCTGGGCCCTGATCCTCTGCTGCATAACCTCCGTTTTGTGGATTTCTTATGTTACAACATACTGATGCACAATATACCATTCAGAAAACCAGAAATTGCGTCTTCATTTTCGCACTATACCACGGAATTCAACAATTGGTGCTAGCACACGCATCGACAGTCAAAAATTACCCAACCAAACAAATACGTATGTTACAAAGATGATGAAACACTGCTAGGACGAGCAGAATTTCTCACCAAACTAACGTCGTCCAACCAAGATCATATGTGATCGAAAGCGGCAGCATCAGTTGAAATTTACAAAGCCCACAATCTTGCAGGCCAAGGCAACACAACTGTAACAGTAAATGCCAGAATCATGTTCTCACGAAACAAAAATCAGAGCAAAAGCGCCCAACAAGGAGCGCAGATGCAGCACACCAGGATGAATAGTTTGCAAAACATAATACACAAATACATACACCATGATCTCTGAAACAAAACTGAAGAATCCATAAACAAATACACTGAATATAAGCTTGTTCCTGCACTCTGTTATACACTAGAAGCCTGAAACTAGATACCAGCGACCAAAAAAAGAAGAAAATTCTCTTCTCCCTGTCCCAAACTAAACTCTAAAGGGGTGCAGTTGTTACCTTCTTTTTGCGGTAACCATGCAAATAAATTTAAACCGACACCTTATTCATGGACCACAGTATAGTCTTAATTATGAACTCATCAGCTATATTCACATCTGATCCGATGCTAATACGATGGAACATATTGGAACAGACATAAACAAAGTTAAAACTATCTGATATTTCTCATCTGTCGAACGTTGTGAGCTCAAAGCAGCATATCAGATTTAGCAGGCAATCTCCTGTAGAAGTTGTAAGGCACAGAGGGCATCCTGCTTCGGAACCGCGGATGACGCAATACGTATAGCATAGTTATCACCATTAGAACCTGGAACGGTGTCACGTATAGCACAATAGCGACGACCAGGGACAAGAATATGAAGATTGCGGTGGCCCGAGGGTCCCTCCAACTCAGCAATGCATGGGCTCTCTCACCTTGAGTTGCCAGGTCCCCAACCACCGTCTGCGCACGACCCCCGACACTCCTCAGCCTATCATAGCGCATTCTTACAATGTCAGCAGGTCTGGATGTTGGGAATGTGTCGAATTCCTCATCAAGCTCATCGGGGTGTGTCACTTCAGCGTGAGATAGCTTAGTATCCATGTGTGATGGGTGCCTTGGCCTGTAACGATAGTTCCAAAGACCAATCATGAACATATAAAGGAAGATTGTTGGCAGGATGAGCTCTGGGTAGCAGATTAGTATCAGAAACAGCATGTGCACTAGCATTGTCGTAATCGGGTTCCGCCAGCTCCTGATGCCATCATACCACTTCACCATTGCCGCAAAACCATAGAACAGTGATGTAATACGATAAAAGTTAGCCTTGCTGCGCCGCAGACTAAACATGTGTGAATCCACATCTAGCATGTACTCCACAACCTCCCTCCGAAGCGGGGGCTCAGCTCGGCTAAGCCTTGCTGCAACAAACTGCATTGCCTGGTGCCTCAGGTAGTCCAATTGCATCACTGAGATTGGCTGCGTGTAGTGCATCTTTGGTAGCAGTGGTCGACCATACATCGCCATCATGTTCACCCAAGCCGTACAGGTAAATCGCACAGCCAAATGCAGTTCACCAGTCTTTTTAAGCCCACTATTATGCAGAACTAGCAAAGGGTAGAAATGTGTGTACACCCTATCAGTCTCCAATGTTGAAAGGCGGATACGGACCTTCCCAATTCGCTGATCTGGGCCACCACCATTCTTACTCCCAATTTGAGCATTATCAAACACCACAACTGTGATCACGGTGCAAGGATCAAACACCTCCCAAGTATACTGCTCATTCCACTGCGGATTCAGTGTGTCAAGGATTGTTCTGGTGCGCACCCACTTAGGTCCATACTTGGCAACACAGTAGGCGTCGGTGGTACGGCCATCCTTGGCCTTCATCGGTATCAAGTTGCGAGCACCCAGAATCCCCACCTCAAGCATCCCAATGCTTGGCTTCCTTGCAGGCTTCGATGATGGCTGGAGGTCACTACTGTAGTAAGTGGACTCGTCAAGAACATGGTACCCGAAATCTAAGGACATCCGAAGCTGAATCTTGCTCGCGAACTTGGCCTCCTTCTTCTCAGGATCATCCATGGGGCGCGCGAGGCTGTACCACCGCGGCTCCACGGGCTTGCCGAAGTGGTCGTGCCGCGGCATTGCCGCCTGGAGGGGCAGGACGATGCGGCCGAGCGGCTCATCCCGCCCCGGCGCGACGCGGTCCTCGACGGTGACAACCAGCGGCTCGTCGAAGGGCTCGGAGGCGACGAACATGAACTCCTCGTTCCAAATCGGGTTAGGCGTCCCCGGCGGCCCGCCGGGGCGCGTGCGGCGCACCTGTCCGGCGAGCTGCAGCTTGACGGAGGCGTTCATGGGCCGTGATGTGTCGTGCGGGACGAGGTCCTGCGCCCCAATGGCGGCGACACGGAGGTACACGAGCCTGGGCGAAAAGTATACCTTGGCGCGCGTGGAGGCGACGGCCGCCGGACCCGCGGCGGCGTGCGCGTCGGAGTGCCACGCGTCCGGGAACGCCTCGTCCGCCTGGGTGCCGACCCAGACGGAAAGCATGACCTCGCCGCGGAGGAGCTTCTCCCCGCGCTTGGTCTGCAGGCGGTACCACTGCGGCGCGAGCGGCGAGTCCGGGGGCACGCGGACCGGCACCTCGGAGAGGTCGAACGGGACAAATCCGACAAGGTCGCCGCCGGCGAGATCCTTGGCCTTGACGGCCACCTCGAGCAGATGCGACTGCAGATGCGTGGCGGAGAAGGCGAAGACCTGCTGCCAGGATGGGTTGTGGTTGGCCGCGAGCACGGGCGTGGTGCCCTTGAAGTTGCCTAGCTTGACCTCGACGTAGGGGTCGATGGTGCCGGTGGGGGACGTGGCCGGGAGGTCCCGCGCCTTGACGACGTGCACGTAGAGGAACCGCATCGGCTCGACGAGGTCGTAGGTGGACGCGATCTTGCCCCCGCCGGTGGCCGCTGCGGCCGCGGCCGCGGAGGGGTGGAGCCCCGGGATGTTGAAGCGCGGCCGCAGCACGGCAGCCAGCGGGGGCCGCGTCTCCACCAGCCCGAACTGCTGCTGCGGCGGCGGCATCGGGCCACCCGAGCCTGGAACCATGAACGGCCGCGGCGGCATTGCTCCCTTCATCTCGCTGGCGGCGTTGCTTTGCTTTGCTCAGTGGCTCTACGGAAAACAGTGTGATTCTCTACTGGCTTCATAACCTTGGTTGAAAAATATACATACATCTGCTGCACAGCTTGGAATAATTTAGCTAGGTTCCTGAGCAACAACAATATTTTAGGATTACAAGACGTTGCTTTAAGGACGGCCTGTGTCTAGTCTGGGTTTTGCAACAAAGACACGGGGCACAAGCGATCTCTCGTCGCATCAGTAGATACGAGGGTTGTTGTGGATACCGATGTCTAAGCTTAGCCGCGTCCTTGTCAAGCTTGCCGTTACAGGATAACCTGCGCGCTGCTGCTGCTGATGATATGATATCCGTACGATTCGGACACACGCCTTCTTAAGTAGGAGTAGTACTACTACCAGCCGTTTTTTTCTTTTTCCCATCATTCCAGAAAAAACTGAAACGTCTCTCTCGCTCGTGACAACACGGCCAACAGCCATTTTTTGTTCCGCACAACCGTACCCGTAGTCCAGTACTTAGGAGGAGCCATTTATACTTCAATACAACACGCTCCCTCAACCAGCAGTAGCCAGTAGTACGTACTCCAGGGCCGGGCAGCTTTCTCTTCGCTGCGTTCGTGCGTGCGTACGTGTGCGGCCACGCACGCCGTTCCCGCACGTCAAACAAGCAGGCAGACGAGCCAGCCATCGTACCCCGACACGCCGTGCTTTTTCGTGACCCTCTTTCCGAATATAAAACGCGGTTCGTGACGTGGAACGGCAACAGTGTACTGGTACCGCGGACGGAGCCATGTGATACTAGTAGTACTTCCTGACACGAAAGCTTTTTCAAAAGGGGCCTCTCTCTTCATGTTTTTCTTGTTTTTTTAGCTTTTGAAAGTTGCCTCTACCCGTTTGCGGTTCCTGCGAAAGAAAGGGCCGGCGAGCCGTGCCGTGCGCGAACGAATTCGCCAAAGGACGTCGTCGTGACTGGGTTTACGGTCCCCGTTGTACGAAGAACGGAACAAGCTATAGTGTTTACCAGAGCGCCGCGCCGGGCGGGGGACCGTCACACAACACGCCGATCACAGCCAGAGCCAGATGGCTCGCCATGCGCAACAGACACTAGTCGCTTTTACTATCTTTGTTTTTTAGTTCCCGGCATCGGGCCGATTTGGACACGCCAGGGGCCAGGCGCGGCGCGCTCGTGAACGCGCGCGTCGCGTCCCGTCCGCCGATCTACCCACACCCACCCGTCAAGGTAAGCCCGTGGTGCGTGCGTGCGGCGTCGGACCGGCCCCGCGCGCGAAGCACCGGAAACGGAGGCGCCGAGTAAAAAAAAAAAAAAGCGCGCGCGCGGCGGGCGCGGAAAGTTTGGTACTGGTTCCTGTGGGCTGTGGGAGCCGCCGTGTGGAGGGCAGGGGGCCGGGAGCGCACTTCGCTGCTTGCCGCGCGATCCCGGCTTCTGGGCGTCGAGGCAGGGGGGCGGCGCACATGGCGTGAACCCTTTTCCTGCCACTGGCTTTCTTCGCTTCCCTTGAAAACACGCTGTAACATTGGGTGGGTAGCTTCTACTGACTGACTGAGTCAGCCTGTGAGCGTCGTGGTCGGTGCCGGCGAGATGCTACTTACTACTGGTTTGGTTCGCCGATGAGATGCCTGCCGCTTTTTTACAACTAGTGTGCGCGTGGGAACAGTAAAAAATGTTGCAAAGAGAGGCAAAACTCCTACTACTCCACTCCACCCCAACCCACATGCGCGCACGGGGCCGTCGAGGCGATCTGCCGTGCACCGTCCACGTGTTTTGTTTCACAGAACAAAGTGATTTGTTTTAAACGATGGACAAAGTGATTGATACTAACAAGTGAAAGTGAGGATCCACCCCCCAGCGACCGCTGTCTCACGTTTCACCGGCCCCGACCGATCCATCGATCACGTGGCCGCGCCGCGCCCCGGGGCTTGCCTTGCCGCGGTGAGAGTGGGAGTGGGACGCCGCGCTGGAGCAGTGAGCAGAGGAGAATGGAGGGGACCTGTTACTTGGAGCGGACAGAGCAGAGCGGACGACGATGGGTGCACACGGGTGTGCCCGTCGAAGCGGCGGAGGTTTTCTTTGTGTGTTTGTTTCCCCCCGGCACGGGCGACAAGCCTTTTTTTTTTTGTCAGGTTGCGTGGCTGATGGAACTGGAGCGGTGTGTTGTGTGTGTGTGGAAGTGACACCAGAAACAGAGAAAGAGAGAATATGACTAGGCGTCGCGGGAAATTCTTGTTTACCCGGCGTTTTCTTCTTGGGGAGCAAGACAGGGTGGGTATGATAGTATAGTGAGTCTACCAAGAAGAATCGGTCATATGCTCGGCGCGAAGCGAGCAAATTGCACTTCGTAAACTTGTGTTGCTTGAGGTTTACGTGTGTGTTCGGCCGGTCCGCCCTTGCGCCTTCCCAAGGAAACGGCAGCAGCTTCGAGCATCCCCTCCGAGTTCCAGTCCAGGGCCACGCACGCCATCAACCGATACGAAAACAAAATGGTTGGTAAGTCCAGATGGGGGGAACTCTGGACGCGTCCTCCCCAATCTGTGAACCAGAAAAACTCAAGATTCCAACACCCGACCGAGGCGAGCATCGCACACGACCAAAAGGACTAAACTAAAAGCGAAGCTGCATCGTCAGGCGGGGCCTCTCACGGGGTATTCGGGAAAGAAGGAAGGGCCGGCCGGCGCCGCCCACGGCACCGCCGGTCGGCGGATGTTCCATTACATCGAATGAAATGAATGACCCTGCAGCCTAGGACCAAGTGCCAAAGCTGTTTCTGGGCCCCCAAAACCGGGCGGCGGATGCTCCATCGAATGAAAATGAATGACACTGAAGCATAGGACCAAGACGACTGCCGAAACTGTTTCTGGGCCGTAGAGCGCTTGGGCCTCGCGCTGCCTAGGATAGGGGGAGAGGGCTTTGTGCGTCCGTCGACGGCATGCGGCCCAGCTAGGGATTCAAATGGGAAAAGGGACGTATACGTATTCAATGGTTGCACAAGAGCGTGGTGCAGCCCAGCAGGAGCCTCCTACGACAACCATGGCCCATGGAATAGCAGGTCGTCCGTAATCTCGGCGGGAATAATTTCCTTCATTTGCCTAGCTTCTTCTTCGTTCGATGAGGCTGCGTGCGTGTTGGTTACGGGCTACTACCAGTTACGTCCTCAGTGTCTCCATAGCTACCATTGTGTAAAACATGTGTGTGCCAACGCTACCGTCATGTACTACGTATTCTATTCTGTACCGCCACGCTCTCTTCCCACTAAAGTACTATACTGCTACAACAGAACAAAATGAACCATATATATGGTGGTAGATACACTTGATTATTAATTAGCTGGTAACCTTCACATGGCGAACTGATTCGTCTGCTGCATGGTGAGCTACGAGCAGATGGATGATAATAAGGCAAGAACCAGACGACCAGGCACATATCTGCAGACGCGGCAGCATTCATGACAGGCCCACCGGGCCACCAGAATTTTGGTTGCACCTAACCTCGTTCGATCCTGCAACATCCATCCAGCCAAGCCAACTTCCGCCATCAGCCATCACCACCAATCTGGTGGTTGCCTGGCACTTGCACTATAAAGAATTAACGCCGCAAAGCTTCCCGTGTTGAGTGGCGCCAACGCTCGTCTCACTCACATGGCCCCCGAACGGAAACGTGTGCAGTGAGCTTGTAACATGTTTCTAGACGCGCACGTCGTTACCCGCTGGTGCTGGCGGCTGGATATGGAACTGGAGACAAAACGCGAGGTTAATAGGCAGGTACAGGTAAGGAACGCGCTCTCGCCGCCGTGTGCCGCCAGCAAACAGCATGAGCCACCGCACTTCTTTTTCAGCAACCGCCTGACGCCGTGTGTCCGGCACTGGACTAGTCTAAACTAGGATTACCTCCGTTTTTTAATTATTAATTTTTTAATATAAATTTTATATTAAAAGAATTAATAATTTAAAAACGAAGACGGTACTACTGGCATAGCAACAACCCTGTATATCATCATCATGGATAACAATATTATAATCCTTCTAGATGCCTTTATTATTTGTGGCGCCGGCACACCAGAAGCAGACAACTGATGAGGTGATAGGGAGCTGCCTAACTACCTTTTTCTTTGCGAGTAATACGGTTTCTACAGGGAGTTCAGACAGTGACGCTGCTCCCGTGCTTCGTGGGAGGAGAGTAATCATCATAAGACGAGCAGGGCATGTCATATCCACCGAGGAAAGAGAGGAGCGCCTAGCTACCTTGTTTTTTATTCTGTTGTTTTCAGCAAGCTGCGCGCTGCGGCTCGACCTGCCGACGTGCGCGCGCGCGTGGCACGCCAGATCGATCTCATCATCGTCTGAACTCCGAAGCAATGCATCGGCCAGTCTATGATGACAACGATCGAGGATATTCAAATGATATAAGGTTAATTAAGATCAGAAGTGGATTTTGAATGGTCTCGGTCATGACAAACGGATATTCAATCATCGATGCGTATCATCTACTAGTATTTGTTGCAGTGCTTGTTGCCCGCTACGACCTAGCTTGGTCGCGGAGCGAGAGGAAAATCATTTTCTTCATCTTCTTCTTCTTCTTCTTCTTGGTGGAGAGAACAGCTGCGAGCAAACACACAGGGCGTGTTTGGTTTTCTTCTGAAGGCACCCTGGCTCGTCTGAGTCATGCAAGCCCGCAACAACCAGGTTGGACCAATGCAACATGTTTATGTTTGGTTACCGTATGCATTCAGCCAAGTTTAGGAGAGAAGCTGTTCGGTTTCCTGCTTGCCTCGCACCACCTGTCTCTGATCTGATACAGGTAGTACATGTACGGGTGGCTGCTAAGAGCCTGGTTGATCAGAAACGAGAATAAATTTCGTTTCACGGGAGCCTGGCTGAGGAACTCCACTTGCATCCTTGGAGCCTGGCTGAAGTGCTGGTACAGCTAACCAATCAAATCAAGATTGCACGTCGCGGGCCTGGACAACCTGCATGCAACAAACCAAACACGCCCTCAGAGAACGGGAATATATCACGTTTAGATACTAGTAGTACAGTAGAACCAGACGACAAGCACAGGGGCCTGACATGAATTTAGGTACGGCGAAGAAGTGGGTGCTGGACTAAAACCAGGAGAAGTACGTGCGTGACGACCCCGGCAGTCCACCAACCTCGAGCTACCTCTCCCACACGGTTTTCATGCCCTCCTCCCGCTGTCCAGATTCCTCTGCTTTTACTACTACTACCTCAAGAGAGGAACTTATTGCGTGCGCGCGCTCATCCAACCCAACAACCTACTACTCGCCATTACTGTATCTCAGATGTGAGATATCCTGCGCGTCGGTTAATGAATCGGTTGTTGGTTAGGAAGCTCGATCGAAACAGAAGTAATAGAAGCAAAAGATGTGTCGCTGTTGGTGTGTGAACTGAACTCTCGACTGGATCTTATTATTAAGGGGCAAGCCAACAATTTAGTCGCCACTTGACGTGATTGCTAGCTGCTGCCATGTTGATGAGAATGAAACTGTATTGTCATCTTCACTTTTCTTTTTTTTTTTTTCCGAAGAATGTATTGTCATCTTCACACACACGTTAAGGCCGGAGCCGGACTCGATTTTTCGTTGGCCAGTTCGGTCGACACGTGAGGAGAGGGGGGAGGAGCTGTGAGCAACACTGTTAGGAAGGTTTGATTTGATAGGTCCTGTTTTGACTAGTGCACGTAGTTTCCTGTTACGGATTGACTCGAAGTCGCCAGCCACCTAGATAGGGCCTCTTTGTTTCCACTTCTAGTAGTGGCATTTTGCTTCTACAAGCTCTAGTGGAATTAAACAAATCAGCTTTTGTTAGAGATTCTAGTAGTGGAACTTTCAAAAAGGTAAAATCTCACAATCCACTCTTCCATAGCTTTTTTCAACTATTGTCTCACACAACACAAAAGCTCTAGTCCACAATCTAACAAACTACTTGTTTGTTGCAGCTTTTACAATATAGATTTTCACAATTCAACTTTTTTATAGCTTTTCACAATGTAAAGGATTCTCACAATCCCTAGTGGAAACAAAGAGGCCTATAATATTACGGGATGACTGGCTCTGTGTGTGTTGTGTTGTTTTCGAAGAATAAGATACATGTTCCCATTTCTTAGCAACAAGCAAGGTAGAGCAACGGAAGCAAATTTGAGTACAGCATGCGTTATAAATCTAATTGATGATGAGACATAACACGACAAGGTCACCAACGTGCATATACTCTTGGCCCTGCTCGAATCAGCCGCAACCGGCTTTGCTGGCTGATTCACGGAGAAATTTTTGCTTGTTGCTCTGAACACCAAGGCATGCACTACAGCCAACACAGCAGCAATAGGCTGATTCGATCGGAGACTATATAGTTTTTATTTAAGTCGCTATATCTTTTTTTTTTCTTTAACATGGCTACGTGTGACCAGCTTGATGACGATGTGGCCTAGTCCTAGTTTCATCATAGTTGACGATGAACGAAAACCAAAGAGCAAACCAGGGTGAGATCGTAGCTCTCTCTATACAGTATAGTAGTACTAGCGAGTAGTAGTAGTATATACGTATCTAGCCAGCGAAGATACCAGACAATGCATGACTTTAGTTGCTTTTGGCAATTTGGGTGCGGGGGACCAAAAACTCAAAACGGTTGAGGCCAAAGACAGCAGCGTCCGTTTTCGACAGATCAGCTACTGAGATAGAGATGCACATTTTCCTGAGTGAGACTAACAACTTGGCAGTGTACGCTTAATATTCTACTAGGTGGATCCATTTTTCCGTTCCGTTCTGAACGACCGAACCAATTAAAGAAACAAGGAAAATGTGTTTTGACTACTAAATCACATGATGCAATCATGTTTTTTTTTTCTTATATATGGATGTCAATTAAGTACGATTTGATTGTTCAGCAGATCGAAAAAAGAACGTGAGGGCTTGATAACAACGAAAGCACCAAACCTCTGCTCTGAATATTCAAGTGTTAGAAGACGATGCAAAGCGCAAGGCAAAAACGGCGAGCACTCACGGCCGGCTCATCATCAGAGAGTCATTCAGAGCTCACATGTGACGCCCATTCTCTCTTTTCATTTTACTTTTAGGTTGTCAGATCCTTTCCGATCAAAAAAAAAAAGGTTGTCAGGTCCTTTTCATCGGTACCATGTACTATAGGTTGTAGGATTCGGGCTACCTGCCATCCCCAAATTCAGTAACGCATCGCCGGCCCGCATCGTCCTCCTGTGGTCGCCAGGGTTTGAAAACAATAATCTCGTCCTGTTCTTGCACACTGGATGGAGTTCCTTTGAATGGCTAGTTCATTGAACTCAGTCTCAGTTAAACTGTCGCCCTGTAATTCCGCTCGATCACGTAGTACCTTTCGACATTGAAGTGTGCAAAGAATTCTGCTGATCGATCAACGTACGATACAATTTTGGAATCGTTTTTTTTTTTCCAGCAAAACGAGACCAATTTTCCTCATTTTCTACACATTAAACCTAACGCATAGTAAGGTTAATTAGGTTATTTCTATCGCCAACGCCCACCAATATACATGAATGGAGTTCATCAAAGGACACGCTTAGTACTGTACCTACGTACTAGTAGACGGTTGGAACTGCAGAAAGACAATAATAGAATCTGATGCTAAAGAATCAATATCGCAACCAACAACAACAACAAAAAGTGAGGGGATTTCAAACCGTAGGAGGAAAAATACGCGCAGACCGGAACTTCGTGCGCTTTGCTCTGAAACGTCACTTTCCGTTTTTGAAAACTCCCTGTTTTACAATTACAAATCGCCGTGACTGATGAAAAGTTCATCAACCATCGCAGCATTTTTCTTCTTTCACCTCAAAAGTACTACTAGTAATAAGTTTGTCATATATACTGGCCCTGTTCCAACGGCCTGAAATACGTCGTAGTACTAAACCGCTGCGTTGCCGCGCTGTCAGCAACCTGGTGGCAGCCGCACGCCTCCCCCGCGCGGAGGCCGAGGTGGTAGCAGAGGCACACCGGCGGCCGGTGCGAGGTGAGCGTGTCGGCCGGCGGCGGCGGCGGCGGCGGCGGCAGGCCCACGAACAGGTCGAGGTTGAGGTCGGGGCACCGCGGCGTCTCCGCGCCCCTCGTGCTCGCGCCGCTGCTGCTGTTGCTGGTGCTGGTGCTGCCAGCGCCGACGTCGTCCGACGACGACTCTAAGGTCGCGCGCGGGGCGGCGAGCTTGTTGGCGGGCTGCAGCAGCGTCATTCGTGGCGCCGCCACAGCCGCCGTCGAGTCGACGGACCCTACCGGGCGGTGCGTCTGCGGGTCGATGCCGCGGCTGATGAGCTTGCGCTTGATATGCGTGTTCCAGTAGTTCTTGATCTCGTTGTCCGTGCGGCCCGGCAGCTGCCCGGCGATCAGAGACCACCTGCGATGTACGAGCCACGTGAGCAAAAGGGCGAACGATTCCAAGAAGGAACGAAACGAAAGTATGATTGTTACGTACTTGTTGCCGAGGACGCTGTGTAGGCGTATGATGAGCTCGTCCTCCTCGTCTGTGAAGTTGCCGCGCTTGAGGTCCGGGCGGAGGTAGTTCATCCACCTGAGTCGGCAGCTCTTGCCGCAGCGCAAGAGGCCCGCCGCCTTGGGCAGCGACCGCCAGCAGCCTTCCCCGTGGGCCTTGATGTACGCCACCAGCCGCTCGTCCTCCTCCTTGGTCCACGCGCCCTTGTTCGTGTGCGCCTTCTCGCAGCACGGCGACCTCCCCATAGTAGTAGTAGTACTCCTATATCGCACTCGTAGGCTTGGCTTTTATTTCTCGGCGTCCGCGCGGGGGCTGGAGTGGAGCGAGCAGAGAGGTTTCCTCTGTTCTGTTCCCGATGATGATGAGGCGCGCGGCAGCAGGGGGCCTGTTTATACTATGGCGCGGCGGGAGCGGGACAGGTGACCGAGAGAGAGAGAGAGATGCGCACTCCGTCGTGTGTGTGTGTAGGTGTGTGCGCGGTCGCTTTACTTTGTCTCTCTCCATTGACCAGACAGCGGGAAGCCTGAGACGGGTCGCGCGTGGGCAAGAGAGCGGGTTGGAGTTGGGTTTGGGTCGATCGATCATCGGGGGCAAGCAGGCGGTCGGTGGTGGTTGCGGTGCGACGCGCGCGTGTGCTGCTCGCCGGCGCCGTGCGTGTCCTCCACTTCTTCGGTTTGGATGGACGCGTGTGTTTTTTTTTTTGTCCTTTTTTTTTTTAACCTTCCCTCGAAATACAGTACTGAGACGGTTGGATTGGATGGGTCGGATAGGGGCGCTCGCTCGGTGGAATAATGCCCCGCCCGCCGCCGTCTTTATGAGATGGATGGATGGAGTGGTAGGAGTAGGCAGATAGATAGAGGAGGTTGGTGCGTGCTGTGTGGCGGATGGAGTGGGCCGCGTGTGCAGGACAGCGCGAATGAATTTGGCTGGACGGACCCGCCGGCCCAACCGAACGAACCAGTACGCACGCACTCCGTGCTCGCTAATCGCTATCGCTAGCTGTGCGACCAAGACATGATAATACAGTTCTTCCTTTTGGCCGGGAAGAAGAGAAGAGAGTTGAAATCCGCTGCTGAGCCCGAGTGCATCGCACAATCAGGTGCATACGTATGTGCTCTAGAAGGGAACTATGATGGGGTGTGGGTGGCGGCAATAATAATAATAGTTTTAGAGCCATGATTAGGTGACGTGCGTCTGGTGTGGTTCGGAGTTTAGGTCGAGTTTGGTAGGCGCAAAGGTAAGGTGGGGCGGGCGGGGGCTCCATCGAAACGGGACAAAGAATCGGCCCCGGCCGGTCAAAACTACTAGTACGACGACTACTACTACTAACGTGCCAATAAGCTTCCCTTTTCGTTGGGAACGGACTAGCTGTACCCTCGAGTCCGGACGGAAGATCGATCCAACAACTAGACACGTCACTGTCGCACAACGAACTCGGGGGCACACATACACATACCTCTCTGAATTCCATTCCATGCTAACAACAACAACAAATTACTATATTCGTATTCAGCGAATGTAGGAATCGTGACACCCAGGCGTCTCTTAATCGGGATCAAGTGAGCTAGGCAAATGAAATATCAATTAAATAAAGGTGGCAAAAACTCAATTCAAATGTTAACAATTTTCAAAACTGTATTTTTCAACTTAGTGCATGTCAAAACTTCATAGCTATGAAAAGCACATAAGAACATAATTTTTGGAAAATTAATAAAAATTTATGAACTTGATAAATTTCTTAACTTAATGGATTAATGTTCTAAAACGACCTCCGCCGGAAAAAAATTCAATAAATCATAGGAGCCGAATCAGAACTTGACCCAATGATAAAAATTGTTCTTATTGGATTCGTAATTTTTCAAGGAAGGAAAATACCTCAAATCAGTTTTTAATCAGAGCTGCTTTCAAGCCATTCCAGACTTAGAAAATTTTTTCGTCTCGTATAATGAGTAACCAATTTCGAGTTTACATATCTTCTTCAATTCTTCGAATAAGCTTATGCATGTTGGAAGAGAGCTAAAACACATGCTAACGAATAGCTCAGCAAAGTTTGGTGCAGTTCTGAGCCAAATCCGATTTGTTTTAATGTATGCAAAATGCCTAATCGTTAACCAATCCTAGGACTTGAAGACCAAGTGGGTCCTGTCCGTCAGTCTCTCTTCCACATTACCTTATTTTTACCCGCGAGCCATCTTCTCCACCGGTTCTCCAACATTCTTCGCTCTCTCCATTGCAGAGCAGTGGGTTGAGCTCAAGCTCGTCGCCCTGTTGCTTCCCCGCCTCCGCCGCTCCGCTCTTCACTCCTCTCCCCCTCGGCTCTCACGCCACCAAGTGCAACAGCAGCCCGCCGCAGCTCTCTCTCTCTTTCCCCCTCCTCTGTTTTCTCTTCACCAAGCACAGGACGAGCAGCAGCCGCAGCGGCATTCCCCTTTCAAACTCCATCCAATCCACTGCAAATCACTACGTCGGGACTCTCCCTAACCTCACTCGACCGTACATGGCCAGCACCTGCCGGAGTTCGTCGGATTTCATGGCGAATCGAGCTCTCACCGCTGCCAGTTCGCGTCAGACCGAGCAGTTCAACGGTGAGACCCCCTCTCCGCTACTTCTTCGAGTCCAAAACCTTGACAAAAGAGTTCATTGTGTCCTTGCGCAGCTCTCCAAGGTTGACGTCGCCTTGTTCCTTGTGCAGTTCGCTGGAAACGCATGAGAACCCCGCTGGTGCCCGCCGTTTCCATTGAAGCTTACAGTGAGGACCTAGCTCAGATCACTTTCAGCCCGATTAATCCTGCCAATCATTCTTCTCCAATCCCCGTGCAGCTCACCGCACCGTTGACAGTGCTCTCTGAAATATGAATTTTTGAGTTTGGTTGAGGCTAAGTTCAATTTTCTATATTTTATAAAAATTCAGTAAAGTTCCTATTATTTAAAATTATAAAATCAGAAACAAATACTAAAACTTATAGTAAAATCATGAAACTTGATGTAGGCACCAGTAAGCACCTAATCTAAAGTTTTCATTTAGGTTTTGGATTTTTGGATGACTTACATAATGTAGTTTAGAAATTAACAATTTAAAATGGCAGTTTCGAGTTTATTTAGTGACATGCATAGAACTTTATTACTATAAAATCTTGATATAATTACAGGGCGTGAACACTATCAGGATACAATGATGGTTCAAGTTTCAACCCTAGAAGATCTCTGAAACTCCATTTAAAATTCAAAACCTGAAAGGATTAATCTATTTATTGAGAAAGTTCCATGAACCTTTTTAAAAAAGTGTTTCAGCAGTTAATTAGTGTATATTACAAGGGTTCCACAGAATTTTAGTTTAACATTTTTAGATGTTTCCTCGATTTACTAGGTATTTTACAAAACTGGCTAGATAATATGAAATTGAATTTAAATTCGACAATGGGGAAACAGGGGAGACGGCAGGGGAATCCGGCGAACATCAGCGGCGGGGGCCTCGCCGGCAATGGGGAACTGCAGAGGGGAGGTGTTCTTGGCTTGCGCACGGGGCGGGGGTACTCCGGGAGCTCGGCGGCGGCCGACGGCGGCTAGCGGAGGGTATCACGCGGCGGGCAGCGGCTCCGGGCGACCTCCGACGGGCTCGCGACGGCGCAAGGGACTACTTCCTACATCTTCTAACCCCTACCCTGAGTCAGGCTTGCATGTCTAGAAGTCCGTTGTAGACAACCACTTTGACGGGTCAGTCTTGCTGAGCTTATTAGAAGCTTACGCTTTGCGACTTATGATTTTCAAGTGAAGCAAGATGCATTGAAGAGAGTGTTAGTCACCACTAGAAGCGCAGATTCCATGTTGAGGATGCTTCTAGTAGGAGCAGTATTAACACCCGCTACGGTGTGTTTGGCTAGTAGCACTAAATTTGTGGGCAAGATTTTTGCTTTTACTCAGTGTTGAGAGTTGGAGTCTGTGCTCTCATCTTATCTTCCGCTGTATACGAGTTTGAAAAAGGGTTTATATCCTATATAATTCAATTCAGTCTGTAATCTTAATCTATGTAATAATCTTCTTATCTATGTAAATTTGTTCTGTTTTATCTACCTATATTGTACCATATGTATACTCACTTCATCGAGTATCACCTAGAATTAATACTGGTGAGACGGATGGTCTCTAAGTCTGGAGCGGTCTGTCACAGGAACACATCCTATATTCCTATTACGCGCGGGCAACATCAAGTAGGAGTAGGAGTAATAAATAAGCCTTTGTAGTAGTAATGTTCAATTTGCAGCACGTCCGGTGAAGGTGGTCATCAAGGGAGGGGGCGTCTCAAAACTTCGGCCCTGCTCAACGCCATCGATCGATCACGGCAAATTCACGTAGTAATTTACATGTCGTGAGCAGTTTGTCATGCCACGTCTGGGGGAGCGCGAGAGAGCGAACGGATCCTTCCTTGCTGTGTGTTTTGACGACGAAAACCTGCCTGCATCTGCATCCTCTCTCTGCCACTTGCACGACCTGCAAGCAAGCAACTCTCGCTTCGGTTGGGCGCATGTGAGTGTCTGTGTGTCCCCCTCGCCGCCACGTCAAAAACACACGTTTCTTCTCTTTTTTTTTAAGAAAAAAAAACACACGTTTCGTTGACGGTACAGGTAGGTTACAGATATCGTGGTTAGTTCACAAGGTCAACTGGGTCAGGACGAACCGTGATGCTGATTCTTCAAAGTCAATGTACTATACTAGTGTACTTGCAGCGGCCTGGCGTGGCACGGCATCACGCGCCCGTGTTGTTTACGTGTGCTCCTGCGTACATCGCATGCCAGCGCACGCGGGAAAGCCCCGGAGAAAGATTGAAGTGATTCGTAAGTGATGCGTGGCAGCTGACCGTGATGACTTTATTTTTTGTTAATTATTATCATTTCAAAGACCGGTGACCGGCCGTGATGATGTGGACGGAGCCGTGGCTGTGTATCATCGATCGAATCCCGGCCGTGTGCGACGACGAGGACGCGCGCTGCCCACGACGATCGTCGGATCGCAGCGTCCTGAGTAATAAAGCGATCGGAAGATACGGTCCCTTTTCTTTTCTTTTACAAAAGATACTGTATTGCAGGAGATATTTGTTCGTTTTGACAATCATCGTGGGATACACTAATCATTTTCTCGCAAGACCGGGATGTGGCTTGGCTTTGAACGGTGGATTATTGATGTTACTACTTCGTAAGTTGCGCAAATGGTGGAAGACGAAATAAGGTGTGGACTTGAACTACGGAGTAAAAATCTGAATGAAAGGGACGGACAGAAGGGCACGAGAGTCAGCGGGATCCATCCTGATCAATCCGTCCGTCGGCACGAGGAGGAAGGAGATGAACGGTCGTCTCGTCGTCACAGATGAGATCGATCGTCTACTTGTTTGCGGAAAGCAGTGCACGGAGGGACAGATGAGAGAAGTCATCGATCGGCGACGGTTACAGGTCCCGGCAGCCATTAATTCAGCGATAGATGGTGGCGAGAGGCGATTGAAGGAAAAGTCCAAGAGGTCTTTTGGATAGGGGAAGAAGGACGAGCGTGTGTTGTGGCAGACAGTGTATATGCAACTTGCCTATCCGTCGATGTCAATTATGGGGCGATCGTGGACTCCTCCATCCACATGTCTTCACAAAATAAACGACCAAACTTTGAGCAGCGGGTGATGTTGTGCGAGTGTGACTCGTCAAACCGTGTGTGTGTTGGCTCGCCCAGCGATCGATCGCCGGTGATCGGAACCGCTGTCCCGCCGCTACTACTGCCCGCGCATCGACCAATGAACAGTGTTGAGCAACAAGAGGACGACACAAGCTATATACTCCCTCCGTTGTTTTTTTTTTTTCGCCGTCGAACGGAGGGAGTATACTGAATTACTTGTAGAAAGAGATAGGTTAGTTAGCATTCTGTTATTAGCTCTCTACCGAGTCATGCGGCACCCACGCACGCACGCCTCTCGTTTGTGCCCGGCCTTCACGCCACGGCTCTCCCGTTCTGTTACAGACCAACGCTTGTACGTGTATATCTTCCCGGAGATCATCAATGAGAATTAGTGCGACTACTTTCTATATTACTACCAAACTGGCTAATCTTCCCGGAGATCATCAATGAGAATTAGTGCGATTACTTTCTATATTACTACCAAACTGGCTAAATGATGCCTAGCTATAATGAATCGGTTGTTCCGTTGTTCGTTGGCGCAGCACACACTCGCGTTGTTCAGGCTCATCGATCGTACTGTGACGCGAATACCAGGTCCACTAGATTTTATTTATTTATTTTTGGATAAAATCCAGTAGAGTTCTGTTACTGCTATCATGAACTTTGTCCCTTTATGGACTATATGGCACCTCTTTTGATCACAAGTACGATTCGCAAGAATTTCACAAAACAAAATCGTGTCATCGGAGTGAAATTCTCTGGAGTGTACCAAATCTATCGAAAAAGAACTTTCCGGCCCATGTTTATATGCCCCAGAGAACAAGCCCAGGACTCAGCGGGCTGACCGCCCATGCTGCCCATGCGTGGCTGTTCCAGCGGCATCCCTGAAACAAGTACGGCAAAAGAGCGACAGGCCCATCCATTGACCCATTCTCGTGAAAAAACAATTCTGTTGCCCGTGCTTCGTGGTCCAGGGGGGGCCTCACTTGTCAGCCACGCCGCGCACGGTTCCCCGCAGACCACTAGTCTTCTCGAGCTTCGCGACGACACAGATGACGCCAAACCCACCCAAAACCCCCAAACCCTAGCCCCCATTCCTCCCCATTGATGAGCTCCGCCGGCGCCATCGCACCAGATGCACAGGCTATCCCTCCTCTCCGCCGCCGCCTTCATTGACGCCGCCGCGCACCCTCTCCTCCACGCGTCCTCCGCCATGCCCGCGCTCCGCCTCGGCGGCTCGCCCGCGCTCCTACTCGCCGCGCGCTGCCCGGGCCCGCGGCCGCCCCCGCCGTGGCTGCGGTTCGGAGGAGGAGGAGCGCGGAGGGGGCTGCTCTGCTCCACCGAGGCCGCGCGGCGGGGCGGCGACGAGGAGGCGGAGAAGGAGAGGCGCGCCGGGGGCGTCGGCCGCGCAGCCGCGGAGAAGAGGCTGAAGGGCGGGAACGCTGCTACTGTAAGCGGCGTCGAGCTCCTCGCCATCCCCGGCGTTGGCCCGCGCAACCTGAGGAAGCTCGTGGACAAGGGGTTCGAGGGCGTCGCGCAGCTCAAGCAGCTGTACAGGGATAAGGTATGCCCGTTTTTGTTTGGCTGTATGCTGTTTCGTGTGTCAGAAGTAGGGTTTCGTTCTTGCCGTTCCTCAGCTGGTGAGATAATATCTGTATGGTGCTTCGCTAGTGTTGTTGTTGTTGTTTTCTTCTCTTTTTTTTTTTTTTGGAGAAAAGGCAATTTCTAGTGGTGTTGTTGTTGTGCCGCGTATTCGACGATTGACATCTGTAATAGAGTTTCGCGCGTCCACGTTTTGACTCGTTAGTTGTCATTTCTCACTTGTCAGTCAGCCTGAAAGTCACATTTCGGCAATTTGTGGGCAGTAACTTCCATGCAAGGTTTATTGTTACTTCAGTTTATAAAAAATGGTTTGTTGTCAACTCGAAAATAGTAAATTTTATTGTTCAGAAATCAGATGCTGTGTACATTTACAAGGAATCTTTTAATACACTTACGGCAGATTAAGTATACAAATGTCTTATGTTTAGTACTGAGGGGCAGAAGGAGCTAATCTTTTACAGTACCCGACGATATGTGAGATAGTCATGTTGTTCTACCAGTTTTGATTTATTCAACTTTTTTGGGAACTTAAACAAATACATGCTTGTTGCTTTGTTCCATTTGGGATATTTCAATCAGGTACATTTTTTTTTTGAGATAAATCAGGTACAAAATTAAAATTGTTTCATGTCCATTACGCTGGAATTTATCTTGCTGGTCTTTGCATTATCACCCGTGCTTGATAGATATCATGATATTAAGGTTGCAATGTCGGTATACGGCCTTTCAGTGCTTACATAGTGTGGGAAGTTAACGAATGTATACGGCCATACTTCAGCTTTTACAACTCTGTTCTTTTGTTTTTCCTTTTTTTTTGTGTTACTCTGCAAATTTACTGATTTCTTCATTTAAAGACGTTAACCCTGCATAATTTATATGTAACAACATGCATGCATGTGCAGTTCTTTGGCAAGTCAAGCGAGCAGATGGTTGAGTTCTTGCAGAGTTCCGTTGGCATAGTACACAAGAACCATGCTGAGAGTATAACTTCATTCATTAAAGAGAGTGTTGATGAGGAGCTGAAGGATACAGATTCATCTAAGCCCTCCCAGAAGAAGAGGCTAACCTTTTGTGTTGAAGGGAACATAAGTGTTGGGAAGAGCACTTTTCTCCAAAGAATAGCTAATGAGACTATTGAACTACGTGATCTCGTAGAAATAGTTCCCGAGCCTGTTGATAAGTGGCAGAATGTTGGCCCTGATCACTTCAATATATTGGATGCTTTCTACGCTGAGCCACATAGGTACGCATACACTTTCCAGAATTATGTGTTTGTGACGAGGGTCATGCAAGAAAGGGAATCACAAGGTGGAATAAAACCTCTCAGACTGATGGAAAGAAGTGTTTTCAGTGATAGGATGGTAGGTCAATCCTTCTTGCTAATGTCAGTTCAGCCACTGGAACTGAGTTTCAGTTGGCTTCCAATGCAATTGTTAAGCTTCTAACTTGTTCTCTATTAATATTCTCAGGTATTTGTCCGTGCTGTTCATGAAGCAAACTGGATGAATGAGATGGAGATCAGCATCTATGATTCCTGGTTTGATCCGGTTGTGTCATCACTGCCAGGACTCATCCCTGATGGATTTATTTACCTAAGAGCTAGTCCAGATACTTGCCACAAAAGAATGATGCACCGGAAAAGATCAGAGGAAGGTGGCGTTACACTTGAGTACCTGCAAGGTTTACATGAGAAACATGAGAGCTGGTTGCTTCCTTCAAAAGGATCAGGCTCTGGTGTATTATCCGTCAGTCAGGTGCCCATGCATGTGGAGGGCTCCTTGCCTCCAGAAATACGGGATCGCGTGTTTTACTTGGAAGGAAATCACATGCACTCCAGTATCCAGAAGGTACTTACTCCTTACTCCCACTGTTTTAAGTGTTTATACTTCAGAATGCAGGAATAATATCAAGCTTGGTGGCAATGATTACTGCTGGTAACTGATATTTTTCTGGAGTCTTTCAAAGTTTCAAATATTAAAATGGTTTAACCAACAAAAAAAAGCTCGACCTGCAGGGGGTGAGACATCCCCTGTGCATTTTGTTAAGAAGTCAATAAAACACCCGAACCCTTAAGAAGTTGCACCTTAACCCATGTCCGAGTGAGAATGACCACAACCTGATGTAGACCTTCAACCTTTACTTTAGCATGTGACAGACGAGGGGATGCTTTTAAGCCCAGCCTGAAATGCATTCCCACAGGGAATCCTGGGGAGCGCTACTAGAGCCACCTAACCAACTCAGCTAGAGGTCTGCAACAATAAACATGACTGTTGAGCTTTTTAAGACTAGCTTTATCAGCTGGTTCCTATTTAGGGGACTATTTATACTATTTGTAACTGATAAAGAAATATTACTCTATGACGTTCATACAAACATTTTAACTGTCTCACTTTGATAGGGATGAATGCAAATATTATCAGTTATGTATGAATTGCTTTGAATATCATTGTCCTGCTGGTACTACTTAGTGCAAGCAATGTTATTACTCATTTCTCATGATCTATACTTCTGCTCTTTCAATACAAGTTCAAATAATTGTTCAGTGTATCTTGTCCCCTCTAGGATCAAAACTGGCTCCTGGTGGTAACCATATTGTTACTGCTGGGACTTGTGCTCTCTTTATTTCTGTGTTGATTTCAGGTCACTAGTATTGAGCACTTCACTTAAATGGAGACCTTTTTCTATGTAGGTCCCTGCTCTTGTCTTGGATTGTGAACCTGACATTGATTTCAACAGAGACATAGAAGTTAAACAGCAGTAAGTGTGCATATCTTCCTTACCAAAATTGTATATTTGCTGGACTTACTTTATCTGTAATGACAGTTAGCACTTTTAGCAATAGATTGTCACCTTTAGTTCTACAGTTATTGTTCCTCAATTACAACATATATTTTCTCTCTGTCAAAATACCTTGACCTACCCTTAGAATTCTGTATTCTCATTACAAGGTTGGTCTCTTACCTGTACAGGTATGCTCGGCAAGTTGCAGAGTTCTTTGAATTTGTGAAGAAAAAGAAAGAATCTCCACCTGATAAAACAAGCAGCAACAAGGACCGCCTGAACCCACATATTACGCTTCCTAATGGAGACCATTTGTGGGTCCCGAAAGGCCCTTTCCCAGGTGGTTCCCCTATGAATATGGATTTCAGAAAAGCCATGTCTTCCTATCACTCAACTTAGGATTCCAGCCATTCTCGCTCGCTGACCTCGCAAACCACCTGTATGCCTTTAAGTTTCAACCTAGGTTGTCGGATGCCAGCCACTGATGTAAAGTAGCCTGGCTGTATCTCCGTCTTGTAAATTATGATCTTACTTCTAGCTCCATGTAGCTCTAGCTTTGGCTTAAGTTATCTGTCTAATCTGACGGTTACTCTTATCTGTACCTTATGTTCGCGTGCTGGAAGTATTCTGTTGAGAAGTTATTTGGCGTGCTATTGTGGCTGTTTGTTCTTCCTGTACGTTTCTTTTACTGATGTTGTTACCAAGCATTGTTGCTCCACGTCTTAGAAACATTGCATCCGCCCCCCTGAGGATTGCCTTGTGAACTGAAATGCTTGCAATAATCCATTGGAATGGAAATACTAGTCGGGTTTGCCGTAGCCAAGTTGGTACTACATTCTCCTGGAAATGTGGCCAGCGTGCAATTTAACTTCCAAGTTTTGTGGTCCACGCGGTCTGGTGCCTTGCTCAACCGGGCAGCCGAACCTTCTGAGCCCTGAATGCAGTCCGAGTCGCCAACAAAACGGGAGTCAGATTGGTGACTGCTGACGCTGAGCGTACATTCTCATGAGACAGAAAGAATACCGGTCTCTGGAGCGCCTTGTTTTGTTTGTTGCACACACAATTGCTGCAAAACTTCTCTTATATTCTCTGGAATTTTGAACCAGCTCGGTGCAAACATGGAAGGTTCAAGGGAATCAGCTGCTAACCATGTCAGGCGTAGGCAAGGCAACAAACACGAAGGGTCACATACTTTTCTTTTTTCCCACCTGCAGCCCTGCGGTTGCGGTTGCGGCTGCGGCTGCGGGCAAAGAGAACGTGAAGAGGCACATCATTTTGGTCTGGCGCTTGGACGGCACGAATTAGATGAGTAATCGGAGCAGAAAGGCACCGTGGTTGAAAGGCAACGGCACTCGGCAGTGTCCTCGTGCCTTCAAAGAACATCAGCGCCCGCCGCCACCGCCATCGATTGTCGCCGGCGTCAAAAAAAGGCAAAGCGGCACGGCACACACAATGAAATCAATATGCCCCCGGAACGAACGACCTGGTCCACCCTATTCCGTTCCTTTCTTTCGTTCCTTCCTGGACGGCTGGACCTGGACGACGGCGACGGCGAACGTTTCCTTTCCTTGAGCGTCGCCGCAAAAGGTCACTAGGTGTAGCTGGGTTCTACTCTACGTACCAGTGTACTACCACCTTTTCTCTCCTCGAAAGGTGGTATTCTTCTACGACGTTGTCCATCGCTGCTTTGGACGAACACGAAAAGCGGCTCATTGGTGGTCGGCGCGTTGAGATCCGAGGCTGCTTGCTGCTGCTGCTTGCGCGGCGCTATCTGCACACTGGCAGCACTACTACTGCTTACCCTCTCCTCCTCATCTTCACCCTTCTGTCTTCTGACACGTTCAAAAGTGTCACGTGGTAATAATCATGGTTTTAGGAGTATAAGCGACCGTGTAAATCCACGTGTGTGAGGCAGTATTCAACGAGTTTATTACGACCTATGATATCCTACGACTGCTGTCTTGTTAACCAAACACAGTACTACTTACAATACACACCCGTAACACGTGACAAAGTGGATGAAGCCGGTATGAAGATCGGCACGACTGAAAAAAAAAATGCACGCTACGATCTCATCCGGTGTGGAAAAAAAGGATCTTACGACACGTACTAACTAGAGTACTACCTACGACGTGATTACGAAACAATTTCTCCAATAAAGTTAGCTCACTCTTCATGGCCCAACCAAAGTGACACAGTCAAATAAGACTGTTAGGGTGTAAAATCTTCATTTTAAGAGCAGAGGGACAAAGTGACACAACCAAATAAGATGGGGGTAAAATCCTTATTTTGAGCGTAGAGAGGTGAAAAATGACACAACCGTACAAGTTTATTATGCTTAAACTTGCTTGGGTGGTGTGGAGGTATATAGATGTCAATGTTACGGTCGATGGTAACATTTTGGGTGCTCACGATCATTGCATTAGCTGCTAATCAACAGTAATGTTGTGGCTGCTGCCGGTCAACAACAATAACGGTTGTTGAAGGAAGCCTTGACATTGTTTTATTTCTTACTAGCCATTACAATAACTTTATAGTTGCATAGTGGTTTTTCTCAGAATTTGAAATAATAAAGACATATAAATATCAATAGTTGGATGCATTTTTTTAATATTAATACATTATGCAAATATGATTGAAACAAAAAAAGAAACATTGCGGGTTTGTATTAGCCGCTAACATCTTTGGTCTCTATCAGTAGTGACTAGCTAGTGAATGTGGCTAGTGCTCACGGCTGGTATCAATAACGGTAGTATAAGGAATCCTTAGCGGTGTTTTGTTTCCTACTTAGGCATTACAATAATAATTTTATACTATAGTTGCGTAATGAATGGAACATAATTGGAACGGATGGATAGGTGCAAACATAATTGGAACGGTAAACTAAAAAGTTTATTCGCTTTATGGCTGCTGTTGATGGTTGTCAGTAACAAACGTTGAATGCATCCTGATAGAGTTTTGTTTCCTGCTAGCCATTACAATAATTTCATAGTTCCTTATCATGGATTTTGAAATATTAATGACCTAATGAGAGTTCATAGTTATAGATACATTCAAATATAATTGGAACAATAGAATATTCGAGTTTTACTCATGGCTTGGCTGCTGCTTACGGTCAAATAACGGTCGTTGAATGAATGCTTGGTAGTGTTTTGTTTTCTGCTAGCCATTGCAACAATTTTATAGTTGCGTAGCCGGATTTCTTATCAAGGATTTCAAAATACTAAAAATATAATAAGATTTTGTAATTCAATAGTTAGGTGCAAATATAATTAGAACAATAGAATACTATGAGTTTTACGCGGGCATGACGTCAATAATAACCGTTGTTGGATGGATCTTTGGCAGTGTGTTGTTTCCTATTAAACATTGTAATAATTTCGTACTTGTGTAGCGGTGTTTTTTTTTTATCATGGATTTCAAAATATTGAAGACATAATGAGAATCCGTAGTTAGATAGATAGGTGCAAATATATTGTAGCAATATAATAATACGAGTTTTAGTCGCGGCATAGCTGTTGCTGACGGTCAATGATAACCGTCGTTGAATGAATTTTTGGTAGTGTTTTGTTTCCTACTAGCCATTGCAATAATCTCAAAGTTGCATACCGGGCTTTCTTATAATGGATTTTAAAATATTAGAAACGTAATGAAAATTCATAATTATATAGATATGTGCAAATATAAATGGAGCAATAGAATACTAAGAGATTTAGTCATGGCATGGCTGCTGCTGATGATCAATGATAACCGTCGTTGAATGATATCATGCTAGTGTTTTGTTTCCTGCTAGCCATTGCAATAATTTCGTAGTTGTGTAGCGGGTTTTTTATCATGTACTTTAAATATTAAATACGTAATTAATATTTGCAGTTGGATATATATTTTTTCTTTATTTTGAGGCAATTTATATTTTTTCTATGACAAAATTCATTTGTGTTCTATAAAAAGGCAAATACTCACTTAAATTTTGTCCCACACTCGCCTTGCACTTGCTCCCCCGCTCCTGCAGTCTCTCGACTCTCATCCCAAGTTCACGCCGGTCGCCGACGTCGCAGCTTCCTCCTCCCCCAGACCGTTGTGACCCCGCCGTCGAACACGCCTCTAGCCTTGTACCACCACCCCGTCGTCTTCCTCTTCCTCCTATCTACTGGTACTCGAACGGCAGATCCATCCTTACTTGGATTGCTTTCCTCTTGCTACTAAAGGCGAGGCCCCTGCCTGCTCGGATGGATTTCGCCCCGGGGTGCGTCGGAGGCGAGCGATCGGACTAGGACAAGCTGGGCATCAGCTTTTTCTTCAAGGAGGGGTATGGGAGGCCTCTGCTCGAAGATTTCAGTCATCGACAAGTCGTCGAGCGACATCACGCTTGGTCGGAACCAAGTCGCCGATCATGAGCTCGGGGCGCAGGAGGGGGAGAAGCCACCGGTGTCCTTAGAGGATACGGCGGCAAAGAAGCTGGATGAGCAGCAGCAGTCGTTCTCGTTCGTGGAGAGCGTCGTGCCAGGGCTTGCTATTCAAGGTGGGGCTAGCACCGGCGGCGGCGTGGAGTTTAGAGCCTCGCCGCGGCTGACTCGCTCAGTGTCGCAGAAGGTTGGTCTGGGCAAGGCGAGAGGTGGCGCTCCTAAGGTTTGAGGAATGAGCATTTCGTTTGATCTCTGTTGAATTTAATTGCAATACAGCATGTTTTGTTAGCTACTAGCTGTTCGGAGGTATTATTTAATCGTCTGTTAGATTACAGTGACATACCTCTGCTATTTAACAACCTGATAACTGTAATCATAATAGTACTTTGGTAAAGGAGACATTGTTCAATATTTCTACAATACTATATTCTCCTCTATTGAATCTGGAAATAGTTATGTTCAACAAATTCTTATATCAGGAGATCATGCTAATCTGGATTTCCCGTCACTAAAATAATATGCTTATTCAGTGCTTAGAGCCATCTTGGCAAAACCATATTACTTGAAGCATTGATTGTTTGTCATATAGTACTTTGTTTTATTTATTGTACAGTTTTCTACGGTAATGTATTTTGTCAGCACTCGGTAGCATGCCCTTGATTACTTGAATTATCCTTTTTCTCGTAAACCTTTAATTCAAGGCGTATAAGTCTAGTTTCATCTTGTTCTTATGGCAGAGGTCATTAATTAGGATTCTCTATCATGCTTAACGGTTCTTTTCTGTGCTAAAACAGGTTTCAGAAATGGGCTCAATTTTAGGTAGAGCTAGAACTGTTGGACTTGAGAGAGCAGTAGAGGTTCTAGACACACTTGGCAGTACCGTTACAAGTTTAAATGCTAAAAGTGGTTTTGTGTCAAGTTCTGCAACGAAGGGAACCAAAATATGTATGCTGGCATTTGAGGTGGCAAATACCATAGTTAGAGGCTGCAATCTGATGCGTTCTGTTTCGAAGTCAAGCATAAAGCATTTGAAGGAAGTGGTGCTTCATTCAGAAGGTGTTCAACACCTTGTATCCAAAGATATTAATGAATTACTCAAGATTGAAGCTGCCATCAAAAGGTTAGTGCTGATCTTGCACTTAATGTCATGTATCCTAACTTATTTGTGCATTTTGTACATATATCCCTCCAGATATATGTTCGATTATAACCTCATTTACTACAGCCACTTATCTTCGATTCAAGTCTTTGATTGGTTAATTACAACAGGGAAGAGTTAGCAGTATTCACAAAAGAGGTTGTTCGCTTTGGAAATCGCTGCAAAGATCCTCAGTGGCACAACTTGGACCGCTGCTTCGAAAAGTACAGCTCTTTTCAACCCCTGTATTTGTAAACGACTTCGTTCTAGGATACTAATGTGTATTTCTGTTTGGACTCCTTTAGTCTGGCATCAGAACCAATACCACAACATCACCTGAAAGAAGATGCACAATCAGTGATGCAGAAAATGATTGTTTATGTTCAATATACAATGGTAAGGATGTTCTGGTTATTTAGCAACCGTTTGTGGCTATTTTGCTTTATATACCACACCATTTTGTCTGTCCCTGTTTTCAACTTTAGCTGTAACCAGGAAATGATTTCCGGTCCTATCTTTACTAGACAATAGATACTATAGCATTCAATTTGGGCTGTTATAGTGGTCAAATAATTCAATTTTATGTCTTTACATATTAGATACCTTAAAAATAATGGAGCGTGCTTAGCATTTTGCTGGTGCCAGTATCCATTCAATGTATTTCTTGCAAAGTTGCACTTCCAAGGTGCAAGTCAACCTGTAAATTGGAGTTGCTGTTAAGTTTTGGCCATCAATATAGGAGACATATCTAGTTTTCTTAGATGCAGTTACGACCATTATGTTTCATGGAACTTCTATGATATAGAACTTTGTGATTTGCTACAATGTGTTATGATACGTGAACAGTTGAAATGGTACCATGGACACAGGTGGGACCAGACAGTATTTTACCGTTTCATTTGAACAAGGAGCCCTTAGGATCTTTAATGAAGTTATTAATTTCATGAATGTCCAATATTACCTTTTTAATTCTGGTTATTGATTCACACTACTGAGTTCTCTTCTCTTCCTACTTTGTTGCCCTCAGGAATTATATCATGAGTTACATGCTTTGGGTAGTCTTCAGAATGATTACCGGAGTAAACAGAAACAACAAGATGGCTCGACTTCAAAAGGTAAGTTTCATTTGCGACCTGTAATACAGCATTTAATATCTCGCCTAGGTGCACTACAAACATCATGTCCTGTATTGCCTGGTTGCACCACAAGGAGAATGTGTCCCACTTCACTGAATAATTTATATCAACAGTTTACTTCCACAGTTCATTCTATTCTGTGAATAGAGTTGTTGCCATATGTAAACAAAAGTGTCCCATTTGTTGTTGTTCCATCCTCTTTCTCTTTCCTTTGCGGCAGGCTCTATCGCATTTTATCTTCGTCTCAAGGATTTGTGGATAGGCTCGATTTCAGTTTATTCATTATTAACCTTAATCTGTTTGGAATTATGGATGTATAATATAATCTTGCGACATGGGTTTTAATGAATTAGAAAACTCCTGATTCATTTCAGGAGATAGCCTGTATTTACTGAAGCAGGAAGTGAAGGGTCAGAGTAAGCGTGTTAAAAATCTGGAGAAGAGGTCTCTTTGGTCCAATAATTTGGAAGAGGTTCGTATCAGGTCCCTTTTCACTAAAAAGTTATAGGGCGCTGCTCATACTATAAGCATCATTATTCATTCTCCACATGGTCAATTATGGAAAATATTTAATACCATGTGTGCTTCCAGATGGTGGAGAAGTTCATTGGCATTGTCCACTTCTTGCATCAGGAGATGTATAATGCCTTCGGCTGTGCTGGTATAGTCCTTTCCTTATGGGTGATATCTTACATCCCATTTTTGACTGATGTTAACGGATACTGTTTCTTGATAGTGGTACTTTGAGTATCATTACATTGTTTTGTGAAGAGTAATAACATCTATATGTATACTTCGACACAGCAGACCCAAACTCAGTAGGTGGAGTGGTGGACTAAAATTCCGTAAACGCGGTGACTAATTAACCTAGCTAGTTGTGGTTTTAGTTTTTTTTTTCAAATCTTTAGGTTAGTTAATATTTTCTTATTCAATTATTCTGTAGTGCATGACTAAGCATACTTATTGTAAGGCATTTCTTGTATCCTTAGCTATTTCCTAATCCTCTGGGTGGTTGTCTTGTTTAACAAAAATTGGGATCTAAACATACTTGTACTAAGGCCGGGCATCAAATGCACATGCATTATTTAGCCCTATTGGCAAATTTGTGCTCTAACTCTCTTGGATGTCAAGGTGGCAAAAAGGTTTATAGATGACATTATTATCATATATTCACGGAGGATTTTTATGGCCTTATCTGTCTTAGAATTGTCCGTTTCATTATCTTAGTGTTCCTTGTTTGCATCTGAATGCAGACACTGAGGAGCCTCAAGAACCTGCCAAATATCATAATAGATTGGGACCAGCAGGCCTTGCGTTGAATTACGCAACTACAATCAATCTTATTGACACTATTGTAAGTTCACATACTCTGCTAAGCATCTTATTGAACTAGTTCGATTACAAGGATAATTTGGTAAACTTTCAAAAGAAGTGATACCATGAATTGTCAATGTAACATGTATTTTTCAAGTTTTTCGAGAAGAACGAACATGTATTTATCAAGTTACAGTGCATGGTTCAAGGTGCTGTTTGAAAAGTACTATTTATCTAACAAGGACCGCCACAATCAGTTTCTGTGATATTAGGATCATGACCCTCCTTGACAGCACATTTTCCGTGATGAATGTATAAACTTGATTTTGCTTGATCAACTGACAGGTTTTTCGACCAAGTGCAGTCGGTCCCCACACCAGGGATTCATTGTACCATGGTTTGCCACCTACCATCAAATCTACTCTCCATTTTAAGATGCGCTCTTTTAAATTCAAAGAAGAGGTGTGCCAGATTGGAATCTCACATTTTGATAGCTTTTATGCTAAGCTATACACCTAAACATGGTTCTGTTAAATGAATGCAGATTACAGCTACCCAAATCAAAGCTGAAATGGAGAAGACTTTGGGATGGCTTGTCCCTTTTGCAAGAAACACAATTAAGTAATTTAATCTTACCTTATCACCTATGATATGATTATTTACAGCTGCAAAAATTTCTTTCAACTTACTTAGAATGTGATTTACTTGTTTGTACCAGGGCACACAATGGCTTCGGTTGGGTTGGGGAATGGGCAAATACAGGGTTAGCCTCTACTATAATAATTCTGAACAGAAATTAATGATACTGAAGTTTATCAGTGATGTAAATAGAAAATTATGGAATTATGATTACCAGTAACATCTTTTTTTTGTCTTCCTGATGCAGATCTGAGATGGACTACAAACTATCAGGGCAAATGGACTTCACCCAAATCGAGACATTATATTATGCTGAAAAAGAGACAATTGAAGAACATATTCTTGATCTTGTTGTGTGGCTTCATTATCTTATCAGTAAATCAAGAATTGCCGATGCCTGTCTAAGTTCTCCAATCAAATCTCCCATCCGTTCGCCGACAAAAAAGGGTATTACAGGCCAGCCCAAGAATTCATCACCAGTTCTCACAAAAGAGGATCATGATATGCTAAGGGATGTTATGTACAAGAAATTCGTCCCTGGAATCAGCAAGAGTCAAGAGTTCGACATAAAGCCAATACACAACAAACAGAATTGGTTGAGCAAGAGCAATACTCATTCTCCAGCGAGTGGCAACAGGAAGGACTTGCTCTCAGTCAGGAGGTTTACGCTTCCTGTTATTAACTTTGAGATTGATAGGGCCAAAGCTTTGAATCTAATTGACAGGCTTGATGACGTCAAAGTACAGTAATCAATGGAACTGACCGGAACATAAACCTGCAATTTGTGCAGCCGTCTGCAATCCTGTAATCCATAGCTTAGCAGGGTTGTAGAGAATCAACTTTTATGTACAGTAAGGCCACCCGTCAAACTCTGAGGTGAGAAACTAGCAGGGTGTAAAATTGGAGCTCGGAGAAACAGGTGCTAGCAAAAGACATCCTGTACCAAACATAATAGGAAAACAATGTCGTAAAAGTTGTCAGTCGTTTCTATCTTTAAAAGAAATGAAAATTGCAAGTTTTGGAAAAAAAAAAAAGACAGGGAAGGATCTCCGTGTTCTATATTTTCATAGCCGGAATAATGATCTAGCTTTCCACATTTGGAACAGAAATGTAAGGAAAAGATGCAGCCTTCTTTCACTTGTCAAAGTTAATCCCATTCCAATTCTGAAAGAGTTGAGCGAAAATCACCTGATCATACAGATTAGCTCAGACTCTCTAAAGTTTAGACTGCATAGTGACAAAATGGAGGATTTCTGATATGTCGTCTAGGTAGATGGATAGCTAATCTAAATTATTTCCTTGTTCAGGTGCACATCTTGTCCTATGCTTATACCACGACATTCAATATGTTGCACTATGAACAAGTGCAGGTCTATTTATGTCTCTATTGCTCATGTTGGAGGTCTTTCCAGAGCCACCCAGCCAAATTTGCCCTTCCTATAGTCAGATAATATCCGGAAAGCTGCTTGGCTTGCGTCTCCATTGAACAAGTGTAAAGAGAGCTTTGTGACAAACCTTCAATACGCAGTACGCCATTAGAACATTGTCAAAACTTTTAGTGAGAACAGGTAGAAAGAACTAGAGTGGATCAAAGCATACATTTTACCGCAGTCGCTATCCACATCTATCTTGTATCTCCTTCGAAAAGCTTCAGAACCTATTCAATACAAGCCCATCATTGAAGATATGCAGAAAATAAAAGGCATCAGCGCACATAGCATGGAAATATAAGAAACTAGATAGCGCAACGATCTTGGGTATGTATCACTATATAGGTACAAATACATGAAGGGCATATTAGCTGGTTAGACAACTGACCTACTGAAGGGTGTCTAATTAACATCTGTACAAGAATCGCTGCGACATCGGCAAAGTCATACGATCTTTCTCCAATGTCATCACATATAGCCAGCTTAATTGCAGCTGTCTGGTCACTAATTCGCATAGGCAAAATTCCAGGTGAATCTAACAACTCAAGATCTGTTCCGAAACGAACCCACCTGTTCATGTTAGAAAATCATAAAACCGGATTATTTATACATGCAGGCACTAGTTATATGTAACAATGTGTAAAACTACAAGTATACTGCATAACTTACCTCAGTTCTCTTGTGACACCTGGTCTCGGTGCTGCTGGACACATTCGTCGCTTTAGCAAGCGGTTAATCAAAGACGATTTACCAACATTTGGATATCCAACTATTCCAGCTCGAACCTTGGGGCACAAAGAAACAGTAAGCATTACACAATTAAATTCAGAATAATCATGACCTTATTGAGTTTCACAACTTCAGAAAGAAATGCCCAATGTGAGTGAATGTACGAAAAGAGTGTTGCAAGGCTTATGAAAAACTAATTTTCACGCCTGGGTAATTAAATGAATACATGAAACACAAGAAAATCAACACAGTATCAGTTGGATTACCGGACGAGGAAGTAGTCCCTTTTCTCTTCGCTTTGTGTTCACAACTGATGCCACTGATTTTGCCATCCTACCTAGTTTCATTGTACCCTACAATAAAGGTAGCGAGAGAATGATAAATGCATAGGGACGATCACTTAGCTTCCAAACTACACAAGGCTATCTTACCATGCCCAACTGCCCATTGGAGAAAACAACTTTGGTACCCTGATTAGCAAAGTAAGTGGCCCATGCATTCCTGTCCTCTGTTGAGATCATGTCCTCACGATTCAAGACTATGATCCTTTTCCGATTGCCTAGCCAGGAATCCATCTGATCATACATAGTATGCATCAGTATCATCTCAAGTTAGTTTCCATAGATAAATATGATAAATAACACCACGCATAACCTTAGGATGACTGGTGGATAAGGGAATCCTAGCATCACGGATCTCTATGACAACATCCATGAGCCTTAACTGTTCCTTCAATTCTTTTTCTGTTTTTGCAATGTGACCAGGATACCACTGCAAAGTGTGCCAACAGAACGAGAAAACGAACATAATGAATACTTTGAAATATCGTGTTGTATATGATACTGAGCACATATGCATGCTAATTCCACTAATGCATAGAGCGAAGCCCCTCCTGCCCTCTCAAAAATATTCCCCTGATGCACACCTTACATATATACCTGCACTGGGCGCAGGGATCTCGTCCAGTAACGCAAATCAGCATCCAAGGCTTGCCAGTACGTGTCCTCGTCGGCTTCCTCATGTGCATATCGTGAGAGGCCTAACTTCTCTGTCTCATACAAACCAAGCAACGTATCACCAGAAACCTAGCAATGCACCATAGCATTAGCATAGCAAAGAAAAGGTGTATAACATCGGGCTAATACTCATGACTGCATTATCTATCATATAATTGATACTCCTCCATTTTTTATTTCCTGTCGTTAAGACAGTTTTTTTTTAGTTTATTGATAGGTATAAAAAAAATGGATGAGTATGAACAATACCCATACATTCAACCAATTCCTGCCAAGAATAATCAACTGTGGATGGGTGAGTCTGTCTGCAGAAGTGCAGAGGGTTCAAATGATATTCGCAAATATCTTTATTGAATTGAGATGAGTAACCTAATTTTTTTTACAATAAATTAAAAGTTAACTTATATACAGGACTAGATTCCCATTTTCCCTAGAACCAGCTGCTTTCACAAATCAAAAGGTATCCAGTGGGGATGAAATCTCCCCCGTCACCGCCCAAGGGCAAAACCTTCTTCGGAGGGAGGAGGATTACGAATTGGGATAAGAGCGCAGCTCTCACCTTCCGTTGAAGCTGGAGGAGGCGCGCGTGCCGCCGCGCGCCGCTGCGGTGCTGCCAGGACGGATTCGTTTGCGTTGCGGCGTGGTAGGAGGCGAAGGCGGTGGAATTCAGCGGATAAAATGGACGCGAGCCACAGAACGCCATTGCTCACCAACGCGAACGCGAGTTAGCCCAGTCGCCCAGATACAAAGAAATCCCGATATTTCTCCCTTTTTATTTTTCTTTATTAGACATCTGAATTGACCTTCGTGCCCTTCCTCTCTAATGAGGCGGCTGTACCCTGAGTTGGAGCATCCGTGTTCCTCCATCGACGACGGCACTCACGGTCACGGGTGTAAAAAAACGACGGGGCGATGGCAAGCGCCCCAGTGCGGGCATGGGTCATGGGAGGACGCGCAAGAGCGCCCAAAATCAGCAACAAATCCCGTTGGATATGTGCTTGTTCTTCCCCAATTCCATTTTCCGTCTTTTTAAACCCTAGGCACAACATCAGAATTTTCAATCTATCTCAAGTTAGTATGATTCGGTATTGTGTATATTCAAAGGAAAATATATGCTCAAAGTATGACTTAGAAAACTTGTCAATTTAAAACCACGCCCTATAAAATGAGATAGAGAGGGAGTATATAAAAAACAGGAGTATCCATGGCTTTGCATAGCACATTTTTTTTTTGTTAAAACTTGACCAGCATATTTGTCATGTCAGATGCTACAGTGCTATATCAGTTTGGGATACGTATCAGTTAAACATTCTCAACTTTGACTATGTTTATACAATATATTAGTAATATTTAGATATTCTAATAAATTTAATTATTAAAATATAGTCAAAGATGAATTTAATGATATAAAATACTCATGACAAATGTTAATAAATTTTTATATATAATTAGTCAAAGTCAAAAAAGTTTAACTTCTCGAAAAGCGAGATGGACACTTTCACCAGGACGGAGGTAGTACTTTTAAGAGCACGGACAAAATTAGTACTCCCTTTGTCCTAATATAGGCGGCGTTTTAAGAAAAGTTGATAAAGGTAGATCCACATAAATGAGAATGAGATACATAAAAACAGAGATATATTGAGAGTCAAAAAAAAGGTGCATTAGAATGTGAATGTGTCAAACTTGAGATGTCTAAAGTGTCTAAGTATTTTGGACGGAGAGAGTAAATAATACCAGTTCAGATTCTATAAGCAATAAAAAAAACAATTCAGCAAGCACTAATTCACAAATTTTCATTAGTCTGTACAACATGAATACATCAACTTGGGACGTCTTTCCCATTATCTAAAAAATATTAATACATCACCTAACCACTTTAAAAGTTGAAGAAAGGAAACTGTCAGACTAGCGATAGCGATCACCGTCAGGTATAATACCAGAGCTGCATCTCTTCAATAAATTCGCAGCAAAACCTTGTGCTTAAACCTTGCTGCAGGGCATCCCCCAAGGTGCATGACGATCAAGGTGAAAGAAACTCAACTGATCCTTCTATCACTTTTGCAAAACTTTGCTCATTTTTTGGCTGGTTCCGAGTAGAACAGGATCATGGAAATAGCAACAGCTTCTTTCCAGAGCTAAGCAAATCAAGTAGGGCCATAGAGCACTGAGCATCAGTAGGATCCTTTCATATTGTCCATCAAAAGGAAAAGCTTGGGCATCCCGGAAGGTCTCTAGACAAAATAGTCTTGTCGCACCACAGTAATGAAATCCCCCGAGAGTAAACCATCCTCTTTCTGTTTTCCTATTACTTCACCATTGCCTTGTATATGCCAAAATATTGGAGGAAGAGGAGTGTATAGATCTGTAGCGGTACATCCAAAAAATGTAAGCTACAGCGGTAGCACTTTGAATAAGAACGGATTCCATAAGCCAAAAGGATTTATATCGACAACAGGATAACATGATAACGTTCAGTATCTGTCCTAGAGAATATATTGATTTCTTGCATTTCTATCTAGAGAAAAACCTTAAAGCAGTTGACAGGGACAGATATGCCAGCAGCCCAACACATCACTTATGTAGCCTATAGGTGAAGTGAAACCATTTAAATTGTGGGCCTGGACCATTTTTGAATCTTGATCCATAATAAATAAGAACACAACGATTTGATATCCATGAAAATGACTGTCAAATACAATGATCTCTAGCAGTGCATGGAAGTGTTCAGACCAAATTCAATGAAAAAGAATTAAACCAACTTTAGCAGGAAATGTCAGATCGGTACCCGCCCACTACAACTAGAACACCAACTCTTGTCAACCGTAACTCATACCAGATATGTGTGCTGGTAAGGAAGAGTGCTAACTTGAAACACATTTACGAAATATGTTTTTGATTCAAATAACTTTGCAGTTACACATATAGAAAAGAATTAATTGGGATTGCCAACATTACTCAGTTCAATGATAGCATAAATCACCAGCACATAACAAGCATAACTTTCACAAATACTATTAATGTTAATACTGTAAGGCTACTGAGATAGCATTCGATAATTTAAGACACAGTAACCAAGGCATTTTTATGTTTAGTCAGGGAAAAAACTACATGAATGCTTGCATGATGTTTACATGAAAGCCAAGTGTGTAATATCGCGTTCATGTTCATTTTCATAGAATGCTCAATCATGGTTGAAGAAGCATTTACCTGAAGAAAGGTTGGGATCATTTTCTCTCGTAGAATGCAGTACAAGAGTACCAGTGAGTACAGTAAGAAATCCACAAATCTCCGAGACAATACTACTTACACTCTGACCAGACCAGTCCTAGTTGTAATAATAAATAGAAGTTTAGTAAAAGGACAAAATTCAATCCAGAACTGTGAAGGTTTTCAAAATTATCTTACCTTGAACATTATGGCACTTGCTAAAATTGTGAGGGATGTGAACATTGCATAGTAGATAGGAGAAACAACTGCAGTATTGAATGTATCCAGTGCCTGGAAGTTTATCATTACGTGAAGCTAGAAGTAAACTCAGAGAATTATGTTACTCAACATATAAAGTAGTACTAGTTGCACCTTGTTCAGGTAAATCAACTGGATAATTATGCATGTAACTGAAACAGTTGCAAACAACCAAGTTTGGAAATATCCAGCCTGGTTGAAACCCTCAATTGTAAGCTTTATAGCAATGCCTACTGCCTTGATGCTCATTACCTAACAAAAAAAGGAGGCCAAAATCACTCCATACTGAAAACCAAAGTGAAGTTGGTACCAAAGGAATTGCCACAGATCATTTACCGTCAAAGATCCTGTCACTGAGCAAATACCGACATACACCACAATGTTGGTCTGCCCATAGTGGGGCGCACAATGCAGCATCAAGATTAGTGAGACAGCCAGTGCAGAGACCACATAGCAAAGAAACGCTGAAAAAAATGAAGGGATGCATTACAAAGTAATGGTTAGTTCCAGTGACTGATAATAAGGTGTACACCACTACCAATCACCATAAATGCATTAGTTGAATCAATCATCTTTATAACCATTTCGAACAGGTATATAAGCAGAATTATCCTGGAAGCACCCTTTCATTTGAGCCTTGTAATATGTGACTGAGGAGAGTACCTGGTTGTGTTGCCAAGTTCCATATCTGTGTCACAGAGCTTGGCGCCTCTTCTTCAGGTGCATGGAGGATGATCACAGTTGACCCAACTATGCATAGTACACAGCCCAACACGCCCATCCGTTGCAGCTTCTCATTCAGGGTGAAATGGGCTAGAACAGCACTGCACCAGGAAACCAGGCATGCGCATGTAGAAACCAAAAACAGATCAAACCAGGAGCTTCTCATTTACAAAAGAGCAGGCAGTGGCCATTCAACAACTACAAACCTTACCTGACAATTATGCTGAGCGCACCAAGAGGAGTGACCAGAACTGCAGGCGCAAACATGTAGGCCACGAAATTTGCAATCTCTCCAATCAGCACTGCGCAGTTTCACATCTTGCTCAAGCGTCTCAATTATTTAGAATCAGGCAATCAAGAATGAGCTAACCGGAGCAATCAAGAACTTACTCGTAATCATTCCAACCCACCAGAGGGGTTCCAGGAGGTATCCATAGCCTCCAACACCTGCACTTCCGTCACGAATACAAATTTCACAAACGTTTGCCAACGGAGAACAACGAATGGGCAATCATAGAGGCACTCCTTTTCAATATCGTTTGTCAGGTAACCTAAAATGGACACCTAGGCATTGATTGAAACGAAAGCACTTCGACTTCTACATGTTTGTCACGAAATTAGTAACAAAGGAATCCCATTTCTTTCTTGATTGTGCACCCAACAGGCAATTTCCGCAGAAAAGGTAAAAAGAAGGCGCCTTTCGGTCGCCGGGTGACGGAGAGGGGGCGGTTACCTGCGCGGGAGCCGGCGGCGCCGGCGCGACGGAGGCCCTTCTTCTTGACGATGAAACTGACGCCTATAAAAGCGGATGAAGCGAGGGCGAGGAGCGCGCCTGTAAGGTTGGCGGCGAAAAGGTCGCCGCCGGCGTTTGGAGGAGCGGGACTCATTGACGGAAAACGGCGGCTCCAGGCCGGCGCATTTGAGGCGGGTGCGGGTGAGGATTCCGAATTTTAGGGTTGGGTGGGATGTGATTTGGATTTTGGTTCGAATTTCGTTTGCTGTTCGCCTGATGAACGTGAGAGATTGGCTGTTCGTGTATACGTTGTGGTGGTGGAGGGACACCAGAGGGGAGGGGGACAAGTGTAACCGGAGGAGACGGAGATTCACAGTCATAGGTGATTAAAACGATAGAAAGGTGTTTTAAAGGTCTGATGATTCGCTTGCATGTGCTTGATGCACATGAGACGTGCACACGGATGTGCTACTGCCTGTCTGTTTGATGCACCATGTATGACGGACAGCTATATTTACTGTTTTTTTTTTCCTTTTGTATGTCCCGTTTCTTTGTTTTTCCTCTTTAAGATGCTACTCATCTCTGTTTTCAATTGATATGTTATATTTTTTAATTTAATTTTCTATTAAGAAAATCATCTTAACATTGGAATGTGATGTCTTAAAAATATATCTTTTTGTGCCATCTAACATTATGGTAGTAGTAATTTTTTTTGCAATAAGTAGTAGTTTTTGTACTTATTATGGAAAACCAAATTTTTTAGCATTCACTATTTGTGGTGCAAATATCTTTTTTTCTTTACTACATATGTTCAACTAGCAAGTTATGCATTTGCGGCCAACCGATAGCATTATAACTCACGACAATCATAGTTGTACATCATTTACACTTTATAATTAAAAAGGTGTTTACGCCTCAGAACAAATGGTTTATATTTATGTTTATGAAAACTTCTTTTGAGATAAACATTTATGAAAACTAAATAACAACTCTTTTGTATAGGACCGTGACGTAAGAGGCACCTTGCACACCAAAATGAAATGGGGCATGTTATTTTTTGAAATAACTCTTGATCAATGGACTATTAATCAAGAATGCTCATATAAAAGGGTAGTGCTTGAACCCAAAACCGGTACAGTGATGATGTATCAATCTGACTGGTTGGTTGAACATGTTTTCTTACTATGTAGAGTGTATAGCGCTAATAAATTCTCTTTGTCCGTGAATTTACTGCTAAAACTGTCGACGATTGGATCGATAAATATTTTTATGTTTGTCAGGACTTCACGTCTAGAGAACTCAATCAATTCAGATGACATGGGATCTATACTAGTTCAGATTTCTCTGATAGAGTAATATCCCTACATCTAGTTGTGTATGTGTATATTGATGTGTGCTCGAGTTTGTTAGATACTCCAATCTTGACGACTTTTCGTGTGAAAGTGAAACGAGAAGAAAGCCAGTATTTTCATTTTTGAAAACCTCATCGGCTGGTTACCCACGTGCTGCTGGTTCCACATTTTGGGTGACTGTAGCAGAAGATCCTCGGTACCAACCACTCAGTACTAGCAGTAGAACATTCAAAAGTCGGCTGCTTGTGCACACTTGGGGTGCGATGGACGGAGAAGCTGGCAGGATTAGCGCATGGCGGCCGCGACAGCACACGCCCCACCCCCATCTGCCAACCAACTTGTCGCGATCCAGATCTCATCTCACAAACTCATAAACACAACAAGATCGTTTTTCTTTTTTTTAAGAAAAAGGAAACTCGTAAAGACAACGGTAGCGCGGCTGAACGCCCCGCGACCAAGCCGCGAGACGGCGTGGTCCGGTGCTTCACGCGCATCTCGCGCGCGCCTGCCTTGCCGCTTTGCCCAACCCCAAGCCAAATAATCCCCCGGCTGACCCAATCACCCAACCCGCCGGAGGACGTTCCGCTGCCTCCGCTCGTCGCCGTGCAGGCCAGGACAGGAATACCCCGCGGCATCCGGCATGTGGCGTAGGATTCCACTTGCATTGGTGTTGGCTGTCGGGCTGCTGCGCCAATGGGGAAGAAAGATGAATATTTCGGGTGCATTGCGCATGTTTCTTTGTGGGCGTCGTCTGCCGATCCGCTGACGCGGTAGCTAGCCAACTGCGCGAACTCCTTTGGTCACTTGTCTACTTGTGGTCGAGTCATGGCTCGCCCAGCCAAACTGCTCGTGCTGTCGTGCAGGTTTGCTTCACCAAATGAAGTGCATACTTGATGATTGATGTTCCCTGACCAGACCGCCACATTCAACAGAGAATGGGGCAAAAAAAATCAAAACTGAAACCTACTGGATCCAAATGCTATAATTTTTTTCACATTTGATTTTTTAAGCCGTTAAGGTATTGGAAGAATAGTACTTTTTTTGCGGGGAAAGAATCGAACGTATTCCATTGTTTCTTTTTTCATCATCGTAAGATAGTTTGTTGTTTGTACTCCCTTGATCCGAAAATATATGACGCGGGCTGACTTTTATTTGCACAGTAAACACGGGCCGACCAGTGTGTGCGTGTGTGAGAGATGTCGACAGCATCTAACGAGTGACGGCCTATGACCCCCATGGGCTATAGTATGGCTCCGTACAAAGCGAACGGCATGGGCTAAACGGTTCCGCACATCCCTAGTCCAGCCCAGTAGTACTTGAAGTCGGCTGCTGGGCGAACCAGTCAACCTCAACACTGACCGTGTGCCCAGCACTTCGCGTCCTAATCGAACGGCCGCCAGGCACCCACCAAGTAAACCTCTTTAAATCCCGCCCTTGACTCGCATTCTGGGAGGGCATCGGCATCGCCGTACCCTCCCCTGCACCAAACAACAGTCCCCGCAAGGCCTCAACTCCTCTCAAGTCCCAATGGGAACGGCCGCCGCCGCCGCCGCCGCCGCCGCCGCTCGCCTCCTCCTCCACCACCACGCCGGCGCTGGATCCCAGCGCTACCGGAAGAAGCAACTCAGGTACTCGCCGGGTCCGTTTCCTCTCTCTCTTCGCAGCTCCTCTTTCCGGAGCGAGGCGGCTGCCGGGGCGCTGCTGCCCGATCGCGTCACTCCGTTCACCTACGGCGTGGATGATGACGCGGATGATCACCCGAGGGAGGAGTGCGGTCTGGTGGGGGTCGTCGGGGACCCAGACTCCGCATCGCTGTGCTACCTCGGCCTGCAGAAGCTGCAACACCGCGGGGAGGAGGGCGCAGGCATCGTTGCCGTGGGCGGCGACGGCAAGCTCAAGTCGGTGACCGGGCTGGGGCTCGTGGCCGACGTGTTCGGGGACCCGTCCAGACTGGCTTCCCTCCCGGGCCCCGCCGCCATCGGGCACGTGCGCTACTCCACGGCCGGCGCCGCCGCGTCGCTGCGCAACGTGCAGCCCTTCCTGGCCGGCTACCGGTTCGGGCAGGTCGCCGTCGCGCACAACGGCAATCTCGTCAACTACCAGGCGCTGCGGAACAAGCTGGAGGCGCGGGGCTGCATCTTCAACACGTCCTCGGACACCGAGGTCATCCTCCACCTCATCGCGACGTCGCTGTCGCGGCCGCTGCTGGCGCGCATATGCGACACGTGCGAGCGCCTCGCGGGCGCCTACTCGCTCCTCTTCCTCACGGCCGACAAGATGTTTGCCGTGCGCGACCCGCACGGGTTCCGTCCGCTGGTGCTCGGCCGCCGCCGGAACGGCGCCGTCGTGTTCGCCTCGGAGACCTGCGCTCTGGACCTCATCGACGCCACCTACGAGCGGGAGGTACAGCCCGGGGAGGTGGTCATGGTCGACCGCCGCGCCATGTCGGTGACCTCGGCCTGCCTCGTCCCTCAGAGGCCCCGCCGCTCCTGCGTCTTCGAGCACATATACTTCTCGCTGCCCAACTCGGTGGTCTTCTCCCACGCCGTCCACGAGCGCCGCACCGCCTTCGGGCGCGCGCTGGCCGAGGAGTCCCCCGCCCCGACCGCGGACGTCGTCATCCCGGTGCCGGACTCGGGGTTCTACGCCGCGCTCGGGTTCGCGCGCGAGTCGGGCCTCGAGTTCCAGCAGGGACTTATTCGGTGGCACTACAGCGGCCGCAGCTTCATCCAGCCGACGCAGGCGATCCGCGACCTGGCCGTCAAGCTCAAGCTGGCCCCCGTGCACGGCGTCATCCGCGACAAGAGCGTGGTGGTCGTGGACGACTCGCTTGTGCGCGGCACCACTTCGAGCAAGATCGTGCGGCTGCTCCGCGACGCCGGCGCGCGGGAGGTGCACATGCGGATCGCGAGCCCGCCTGTGGTCGGCTCCTGCCTCTACGGCATCGACACGCCGAGCGAAGCCGAGCTCATCTCCAACCGGTTGGACCTGGAGGGCGTGCGCCGGGAAATCGGATGCGACTCGCTCGCCTTCCTCTCCCTCGACAAGCTGCACAGCATCTACGGCGCTGAGTCTGGGGACTACTGCGACGCGTGCTTCTCGCGGAAGTACCCCTTGCTGCCCACTGTTCCCGAGCCAGTCCTGGAGCTCGAGGAGTGAGGTGGTGAGCTCTGCTGCTCGTCTGCTCTGCTTGGCTTATGCTTGTAGGCTGTTAGATTAGAATCTGTGTTGATTGGACTTTACAATTTTGCGTGCCTGCGAGACTTGATCGAGCATTATATCATGGTAATGGTACTGAAGGAATATTGATTTATCAACTCAAGCTGTTTATCTACTCATCCTCTGTTCCCAAAATGTTTGTTGTTCGGTAGATAAAAATGAGAATGATAAACCTGAACCTAACTATCAAAACTGCTTCTTTAAGTTCTGTTCTGGTTTTCAATTGGGAATCCAGTCTGATTTTCACCTTCTCAATTTCGTTACAACAATCTTTTTCTTTGTGAATTATGAAGTGATTAGCAGTACTGCACCAAGTAAGAACACTAAAATCATTGTTGTACTCTGTAACCTTGCTAAAACTGTACCGAGCTATATATAGTACTTGGCCAAATGCAATTTGCAACATGTTGTTGTCGTTCGACGCCAATTCCATCTACTTTTTTATATATATTACAACTTAAAAGAACCATGAATTCAGATGGCGCTGACCAATCTGAACTCAGTGGTACCTGTACATTTGCATACTTCCGTTCAGGCCTTTCTCCTATAAACGTACGATGTGGAGAAGTAAAGGAAAACAAGAAGCTCCAGCGCGACGAGCGCGGCGAGCAGCAGGTAGAAGTAGTCGAGGTGCCCCTGGTTGAGGTCGTCAGCGAACCAGCTCGTGCCACCGTTCCTTCTCGTCACACCGTCGATGACCGAGATGAGGAAGCTGCTGAGGAAGCTGCCGACGCCGAAGACGCTCAGGTAGAACGCCAGCCCGAGGCTCTTAAGCACGCGGGGGACCTGGTCGTAGAAGAACTCCTGCATGCCGACCATGGCGAACACGTCCGCTGCGCCGAGCAGCACGTACTGCGGCACGATCCACCACAGGCTCATGGGTACCGCCGCACCGGGAACGACGTCCACGAGGCCAGCGTCCCTCGCTGCTCGCAGCCTCCTCATCTCCACCAGTGCGGCGACTAGCAGCGTGACCAGGGATAGGGCGATGCCCGTACCGATCCGCTGCAGCATGGTGATGCCCGTGGCGAGGCCGGAGACCCTGCGCGCCACGGGCACCAGGACGCGGTCGTACAGCACGACGCAGAGGACGATGCTGACGCCGAGGAAGCACTGCAGCACCGCGGGCGGGATCTGGAAAGACGGGCCGAGCCTCCGGTCCAGCGTCGCGGCCTGCTTCGTGAACAGCGTCGGTGGCTGCGCGTACACGACGCCATAGAGCAGGCACGCCGCCCATATGGGGAACAAACTCGCCAGCCCCTTCACCTCCTCCCTGGAGTGCTCCTCACCGTTCTCCAGCTCAACCAAACTGGTTTCCTGCGACCTCTTCTTCCTCCACGCCCCGATGGCCTTGCTGAGGCCCGAGAACGCGCCGCCGCCTCCACCCGAGCCGTCGTCGTAGAACCGGTACGACCTTGTGCCGAGCAGGAATATGACGAGCGCGAACAGCATGACCAGGCACGGCACGCCGAAGCCGAGGCCCCAACCGACGTTGTCCTGGACGTAGCTCATGAGCCCCACCGTGACGATCGCGCTCGCACAGAGCGCGAGGTACCACAGGTTGAAGAAGGTGCCTCGGGACGCGGACTCCTTGGGGTCCGTCACGTTGAACTGGTCGGCGCCGAAGGCCTGGACGCACGGCTTGTGTCCGCTCTGGGCGAAGGCCACCATGTAGAGGGAGGCGTAGAAGAAGACCGTCTGGAGAGGGGACGGCGGGCATACCCGTCGCCCGTTAGCGGCGTCGCTGCATTGCTGGCTCTCAGGTGATGGCAGCATAGATGAGAGCGTCAGCATGCCGAGTCCCTGCAGAGTATGCAAAATTTGGATGAGAAAATGGGAGAGTTTGAACGAAATAAACTTGTAATAGTACTCTAGTGCAGAATTACAAGCATTCACTAATCATTGACTCACCGAGTAAGATTATTCACTGTGAATGTTCACAACTACGACGTGTACAAGAAGAAAAAAAAAAAAGAACATGCCTGTAGGAATCACAAACAATCGGACCCGAGATACTCATTCATTTTTTGAGAAAACATATCATTCAAATCTCCAAGGGACACAGAATATTTGCCATCAAAATCAGTCTTAGCATGGCTCAGTTCTGGTTCCTATTTTTTGCGGGTTCCATTTCTGATCCGAAAGCAACCTCCAACAGGTAACGCAGTATTTTATCACTGACCCTGCCTGCATATTCAAGCACGGAGCACAACTTTTCCGTGTGAAGTAGTAGTCAAGCTGAAAATGACTGGTCCTATGCCGTGTATAATCGATTTACTTACTAAGAAAACATCGATAGGCTCCAGTGTAAGCAGAGCAAGCTGGAAATTGCGGGGAAGAAATTTGCACATTCGTTAACACAAAAGTTGCAGAGTTATGTTGAGTTCAGAATCGATCAAGAAAGTTTTGTTTTTATTGTTACGTCAGGTGAGATAGATGCTTTGTAGGTGGAAGATTGCTCACATTTGTCCCTATGCTCAGAGCATAATGCACGCTTTGAACAGATTACAGGTGCGACTCTGGTACATCTAGCTATGATGCGAAAAATATCTGTAAGGCGTGAGGCAAGCCAACCACGTCCTGTTGTCGGCGTCTGTAATTCTCACTCTATCTACGAAAAAAACTCGAAAAAAGAAAAACATCGATTGTTGATTACGTTTCAGACTAAATGTTTAAGCCCCTCCACCGCTCCAGGCCACAAGTGTGGAACTCTATAACAAGCAGCCGCACATGGTCGCCGCATCCGGGTATACACAACCGCATGCCAGCAAATGAGTCATGCGAGAAATAAAGAAGGGAAATAGTAATCGCCTCATGGGTCATGGCAGAGAAAATTAGGAGTGACGGCGACGGGATCCATCAGGAAAAAATAATGAGGTAATACTGTAGTAGCTGGTGAGTTGGTTGGGGTAGGGGGCGCTGACCGTGATGTAGAGCAGGGAGGAGGCGACGATGGTGCGGTAGCGGCCGAGCCAGGAGTCGGCGACGGCGGCGCCGAGCAGCGGCAACATCGACGCGGCGCCGGACCACGCGTTGACGGCCGCGGCGGCCGCCGCCGTGGTCTGCCCGAGCGGGCCGGTGAGGTAGTTGATGAGGTTCGACGAGATGCCGTAGTACGCGAACCGCTCCGCCACCTCCACCCCTTCCGTACATACGATTCCCACCGGGAAAAAAAAGGGGGCCACTGGTTAAGCAAAGCAAAGCCAAGCGAATCGAGCTTGACTGCTTCAGCGCGCGCGAGAGGTTGTTCATGAGAGTAGCTTACAGATGATGAAGAGTGCCGCCTTCCAGCCGCCGGTGGGCGGCGGCGCGCGACGGTCGAGGAGGGGATCCGAGGCGCCGGGAGATTCCGGCTCCGACGGCATGGCTGGCACTGGCACCCCGCCTTTTCCTCCCTGGCGTGTAAGTGTGAGCGAGCAGACGCAGACGACGACGAAAAGTGCTGCTCGGCGAGGGTGAGCGGTGGTGGGGAAGAATTGGGGATTTCGCTTTATAAGCGAATGTTGCCAGTTTGCCACCGGAATTGTGTGCCACCTTCCAGTTCACCAGGATCTTGCCTTCCCATACCTGCAGACGGCTGACCAGGTTTACAAGACCCGTTTGACTCGGGAAAACAAGACGTCATCGGTCTGATTCAAAATCATAAATATAAAAAAAATTAAAATCAGACGGATTTCAAAAACAAATTCAAACAAATTTGAATGATTTGATATAGGTAAACCATCCGGTTTCACCTATATACCAGGCTGTTATTTTTGTTATTAATGGTTTTTCAGTTTGTAAAATTTTAAAAATATGAACTAATTTTATTTTAAAAGTAAAACGATAATCATCTGATTTTACCGGTAAGCCTATGGTTTAACGGTTTTTTGATGGTTTTTCTTTTTATAAATTTCTTAAAAAATTTTAAATATTCTAATTTTTTTAAATTTTTAAATAAAAAATCATGGAATAAAAAACCAGACTGGACCATTTCAGTGAAAACCGCAAAAACCTGTCCGGTTTTGACGGGTTTCGCAAACCCTGCTGACCAGCACTTCAACCTTCGATTTGTGGACCTGTCGCCTACGCAAATAAATAAAAACAATTGTGGACCTTTCGTGGCCAGCAGCAATTTGTAACATTTGGAAGGCAAGTATACTTCGTAACAACAAGGTTCTCCACGGTGTGCCGTGTGCGGTTGATCATTTTCTCTGTCATTTTCTTGTTTTGCCTGGTTTTCTTCATCTTTGGCTATGGGTAATTGCGGAAATCCCTGTTTCACTCACCTAAAAATCGTGCTTTCTTTCACTCAATGTGCAGGCCATTCAATTTATTCAATGTGCTCAATGTTACGTTGTCATTTCTACTTTTTTTAGGACCATACATCGACTATAGAAAAATAATAAATTGTTCAATCTTAGATCTAAGGGTTATTAAATAAAAAAGATTGTGGTGGTTTGAGGATCCAAACCGTTCCTAGATATGATAAATTGTCTAAAAACTACTGTGACAGATTGAGTGAAACCATCCATTTCAAGATGACTGAGAATTAGCAAGCCCCCTAGTACTTTCTATGTCCTAATAAATGAGGAGGAAGAACCAATTTACACTTACAATTTTACATCTCGTGGACTATGGTCTATGGTCTCCCTCATAACAAGTTTGCATGTATAGTTGCCTTGTTCTTGTACTTGTAGGTCGCGGCGAAGAAGAGGTAGGCGAGGAGCTCGACGGCGCTGAGAGCGGCGAGCAGCCAGTAGAAGTAGTCGAGGTGGCCGCGGTTCAAGTTGTTGTCGAACCAGCTCCGGCCGCTGGCCGTGGTCACCGTGTCGATGCCCGACACGAGCGCGCTGCTGATAAAGCTGCCCACGCCGAAGATGCTGAGGTACAGCGCTAGCCCGAGGCTGCGCAGCTTGTCGGGCACCTGGTCGTAGAAGAACTCCTGCAGGCCGACCATGGTGAACACGTCCGCGGCGCCGAACAGCACGTACTGCGGCACCATCCACCACAGGCTCATCGGAATCGGGTGCCCGGGGTCGTCCACGAGCCCCGCGTCGCGCGCCACCCGGAGCCGGCGCGTCTCGACGAGCGCGGCGATCGCCATGGACACGAGCGAGAGCAGCATCCCGACGCCGATCCGCTGGAGCATGGTGATGCCCGTCGGCAAGCCCGAGTAGCGCCGCGACAGCGGCACCACGACGCGGTCGTAGATGGGGATGAACGCCACGATGGTGATGCTGATGAAGCTCTGAAGTGCGGCCGGCGGGACCTTGAGGCCCTCGCCGCCGATGCGCCGGTCCAGGGTCGCCGCCTGCTTCGTGAAGAACGTCGACGACTGCGAGAACGCCACGGCGTAGATCAGGCACGTCGCCCATATCGGGAACAGACGGAGGACAGCCTTGGCCTCATTGACGACGCCTGCATCGTCCAACGCCTCCTGCTCCTCCTCATCGACACCAGCACTGCGGAAATCAATGGCGTATCGTTTACATACGTCTTGTTCCACCATCCAACACCCTGCGCGAAATGGAATAGCAGAGACGCACGCACGCGCGCGCATACGGACGCCAAATCGGAAGTGGTACTACCTGACTTGAGGCGGCACTGATGCCTCCTGATGCAGAGGAGCAGCCTGTCGCCTGCTCCGACACTCAGCGAACGCCTCTCCCGCGCGAGCGAACAGGCCGAGCTTGCCGCCACCGCCGGCGGTGACGTAGTAGCGGTAGGTCCGTGTGCCGAGAAGGAACACGACGAGCGCGCAGGCCATGAGGACGCACGGGATACCGAACCCCAGGCCCCACCCAACGTTGTCCTGCACGTAGCTCAGGAACACGAGCGTGACGGCCGTGCCGCCGCACATGCCGAAGTACCACCAGTTGAAGAAGGAGCTCCTAGACACGGACTCCGAGGGGTCGCTCGGGTCGAATTGGTCGGCGCCGAACGCCTGTACGCACGGCTTGTGCCCGCCCTGCGCGACGGCCACCAGGTACAGGGAGATGTAGAAGAACGCCACCTGGAGGGTCGACGGTGAGCAGGTCTTGCCGCCGCCGGTGGTGGTGATGCTACATTGGTGGCGGCTGCCGGAGGAGAGCAAGGTTGAGAAGGCCAGCATGCCCAACCCCTGCAATGTGCAGTCAGTCAGGTTTTTTTTTTTTAACAGAAGAAAAAGTCACTGTAAAGTTATTTGTGGGCCAAAATTTGGGCGCCGAGATGCTATGGGCCAAAAAATTATGTACCATTCCTGGCCCACTCTCATCGCTTAGGTACTGTGAAGTCGAAACTCAGAATCTCTAAACAAAACTGAAGATAACTCTAATGCATGAACCCAAGAAAGTACAGTATCATTTCTCCTGTTTTCATGATTCCGTCAGCGACGATGCTTTAGTAGTACTATACTACTTTTCACGACATTGATGGCACCTAAGGTAGTACTAACTCAAAGCGACGTGACGTGACGTGATCATGTGAAGACGCCAACCACTTCAGTAAATATTGAGATATTTTACGAACAACTTGTAGACGCGACACCGCTCTAAATGTCGATATAGGTAGGGCTCAACAAATGAGGCAACAAAGTTGCTTCATTTTTTAGTTCCTCAAAGAAAAGCATGATGAAGGACGAAACCAACTAGCCAAGTGGGAGTGGGACGGGAAAAAAATGGCATGTCAGATCTGTCTTTTGCTTACGAAGATGTAGAGCAGCGAGGCGAGCGCGATGGTGCGGTAGCGGCCGAGCCAGTTGTCGGCGAGGGCCGCGCCCAGGAGCGGCAACAGCTGCGCGACGCCGTTCCAGGCGTTGATGGCCGCCGCCGCCGCGGCGGTCCCCTCGCCGAGCGGGCCCGTCAGGTAGCTGATCAGGTTGAACGACACGCCGTAGAACGCGAACCGCTCCGCGATCTCCACCGCTGCATGCAAGAAAGAGGAGCAAGAGCAACCCAGCCCGCCCGTCGCGATTAAAATCTCGGAACAGCTCAACTGCTCAAGGCGGCGAATCGACGAAACTGTTTATGCGTTGGTTCGACGCTGACGAGAGAGAAAGGTGTTGCTTTGCTTGCCTATGATGAAGAGCGCCGACTTCCACCCGCCAGTGGCGCCGCGGTCCGCGGGACGGCCGCGGTGGTCCACCGCGGCGGCGGCGCCCTTCGGCATGCCGCCGCCGGGCACAAGAAGCGGGTCCGATCCCGAGCCGGAAGGCATCGTCGTTTGAGGATCAGCGGCCTTATGCGAAGGGAAGGCCGCTCGGCAGAGTAAGACAGCCGGAGAAACCGGACACGATTTATAGACAGGTTTCGTGGACACAGACAGCAGGCGGCGGAAAGCTGTCGCTCGCCAATCGCGCGCGCAGTATGCTTGAGCGCACGCCGCACGGCTAGGTCAGCTCGCCCCGCACGCAGTCGGTTCTGCGGCGGCGGCGGAGTTTTTTATCGCAGAAGCAAGGCCGCAAACTACTTGTACTACTACTGATTTTATATATCGCTACAAGACATGGTGTCATCTGTCACCAGAGATTAGTCGTGAGACGGCACCAGGTACTCATCGACCGGATCTCCTCAGCCGGCGATTCCGGATCGCATCTACGCCAAAATCGGACACAGGACGAGCGGTGTGGACGGGCGTGGTGGAAAGAGAATGGGTGGTGCATTCGAAGACGCAATAATAATTTCAGAGACAACAGTATCAGGGCGCCGGAGTTGCTAATGAGAAGAGTAAAATAAGAAAAAAATAAGATGAGAGTAACAGTATATTTGCTAGAGGTAGGCTGATACATGAAGTATCGTCCAACAAGGCAAAAACACAGAGCTGTGGATTGAAGGAGATGTCACTTTCATGTATGGTCCGTTTGGTTGAGCAAAAGCATAAAACACTATTTATTGTTTTATAGTATTAAGTTCTTTTTTGGTGTTATACTTTTTTCTTTATAAAATGAACTATAAACCGACGGAGCCATAATTTCTGATTTGGTGAAGCTTTACCAGGTTGTTTGTACAATCTAAATGTTGTTCTAATACAATTAGTCACAACGTATGTAAATGAATATGAGTGTTTCAAAAGTACAGGTACGACCTTCCTATATGTGAATTACATTAAGTAAAATGCTTCAGTCGTATCTCTCACGTCCGACTCCCATTCAACTAAACGACACACTTGTCTCTACCTGACGACAGACTACGTGAATGATACAGTAATGATTTTCTACTGGGCTTGACAAATTAAGTCTAACTTAATCCCTTACATTTTCAATTGCATCCAAATCGTATCTCCAAAAATTGACAATGTGACTTTCAACTTCTAATTAATAATAAACTTACCAACATGTTGATCAATTTGTATTCCCTAAACCTACGACTTGTTAATGTGTTCTTTCCTTCTAGTTTGCTTGATACCTATTTCCTAAACCGACGACCAATCCTATCACCCACATGACACTAATCCTATTTTCTAATAATTTATTATATCTTAACAATACTAGTTTTTTCTTTAAAAAGTAAAATGAAATATTGTAGAACTTAACTAAAATTGCTAAGTGCATATTTACATAATTTTCAAATAAAATTAACTAAATGTCTCACTATTGTATTCTTGTCATAATGTTTTCTTATTGCACAAGAACCGCTCAGACTAATACACGAATGATAAAGACTATGTACACATTTTTTTTTTATAAAAAACATGTTTGATGTTTAAGTGAAATAAGATAATTTACAAGTGTCATATAGAGCAGTTGATTGACCTAACCAAACTTATTTTAGGACAACTATCATTGTTAGATAGGGGAAGTTTTTTTTGGTCTGCCAAAGTGTCATATAGAGGCTGCCGTTGCCATGCATTCGATTTTTCTTTTAGCAGTGTTCCATTCGTGGCAATTGGAAGCGGAGCAGTGAGCCGCAACAGGAGTCCATTTACCTTATGAATCCTCCCTGGGCCAAAAATACAGGCATTTGAGTTCGAGGCCTAGCCCAACATTGCAAAGTCCTGGACCTTTTCTTTTTCTTTCCCTCCGTTTTGCGATGATCAAAGTCCTGGACATAATAGCATTCAAAAGGTATCCATCCATTGCCATGAAAGTTCGGTGGAGAATCTAACAGCTAAAGTGAAGTTGAAGGCGAAGCCATCAGTTTATTTCTTCCATAATAACTACAACTACCAGAGAGCCTGTGCTGGCTGCTGTACATATACGGAGTGTTACAAGCTTACACGTACACGAACCATGCCTCTGGTGTATGGTGTCCACCGAAAGTCTCGCACAACACACCTTATTAGATCCGGAAAGTTGGTAGCCCGCACGCAGGTTGGTTCCATCAGACGTTTTCATTCCCATCTTTGTCCCTTCTCGGTTCGGGAGAGGAGAGGAGAGCTTCACCGAGCACCCAGCGGTGATTCACACAGTCAGAGCGCGCCGCAGCCCGCAGAGGGACGGAACATGCGTGCGCATAGTAAGCTGACTACAACTACAACGTCCAGGGGAGAGAACAACACGGGAATGTAACCGCCAAGCGCCAAGGGCGCACGCATGCCGGACTCGTGTCCAGCCAAGTGTGCACTGCGCTTGCGAGCCGCGCCGCCCGTTGTCGTCCTCGTCCTCCTGCCCCCGGCCCCGGCCCCGGCTTATAAAAGTGGCCTTCGCGCGCCGGCCAGGCTCCCTCACTCAGACGTTCAGACCAGCAAACAACTCATATCCTCGTCTAGCTACTAGCCAGTGTGTCTCCCACGCCCCGCAGAACCAGATCAAGGAAGTGAGAGAAGAGAGCGTGCGTGGCTCGACTCGACACCGTACCATGGCCAAGCCCGGGATGCTGCTCGCCGTCTCGCTCGTCGTCCTCCTGCTCCTGGTCGAGGTGAGGCGCGCGCCGTGAGCACAGGGAGATGATCGGCACGAAATTCCCTTCGAGCAAATCACACCTCCTCTCATCAAGTCGCGTATATATCGATCCTGCGTGCTAATTACAGTACTAAACTCGAAGTGTTCTGTTTCTTCTTTCTGCAGACCACCGCACCCCAAGGGCAAGCCCACGCCATCAGTAAGTTCATTCTCAGCGCTGCCTGCATGCACGCGTCGTTACATTGTTATGATCAGTAGAGAGAATTGAAGTTAATAATAATATAATCAAAACCCAGGGTTCTCTCGATGGATAGATAGATGATATGGATGGTATCGTATATATTGATGTGTTTGCAGATTGCGCGGCGAGCTGCTCGTACCGCTGCAGCAAGTCGGGGCGTCCCAGGAGGTGCATGAGGGCGTGCAGCACCTGCTGCCAGCGCTGCGGCTGCGTCCCGCCGGGCACGTCCGGCCACGAGAACGTCTGCCCCTGCTACGCCACCATGCCCACCAAGGGCGGCAAGCACAAGTGCCCGTGACCGTGATATGCCATCGTCGGCGTCGTCCAAAATCCGAGCTAATGATCCAGCATCATCAGCGTCTTATTTATTGTTATTGTTGCCAAGAGAGATCGACAATTCCCATATACGTATGCTACCACTAGCACCACTATTAGACTACACCACTCTGCTAGCTACCTGCAGCTGGAGTTGCGTACCACCATTACTGTGATCAGTGCTAGTAAGACTTTGAATGGAAAAGATAAAAGGCTTTGTGCCATTTGCTCCAGCGTATGTATCTGAATGAAATGGAAGTATGGAACTAGTTATTCAGTGATCAAATGACCACTACGTAGTAAAATCCTGGCATGCACAGAGGCACGGCCTACGAAGAAGTAATTTGTTGGTACCTGCACGCAGTACCTACGCCGCTAGTGTAACACACGGGCGCCTTGTAAGCTTCCTGCATGTGATTAGAATCAGGTCGATGCGACCCATAATGGCAGCAACCATATATAGAGTCACTCCTCCTGATCATCGCAGCACTCTGAGCGCATGGTTGGACTGCAGCCATGCTCATATGCATGCCTACTGTACACTACACGAGCCTGTTGTTTTTCACGGGAGAGTGCGCTCTGGACCTGGCAAAATGCCAAGTGTGCGCTGCTCCCAATGTAATCGAAAAAAGTAAGGTACTGTGGGAAGGAGTGGAGCTGCTTTGTTTTACACTGAACAGTTTAAAAATCACTCTTGATATTTCAGTTAATTATCGGAGATTCACGCACAGTGGCAGTGATACTGCTGCTATTTTTTTTATGACGATGGTGTGCCGATCCACGCCAAAAAAATGAAAATTCTTCCTGAGTTGAACCGCAGGCTACGAAGAATTAGATACTAGTATGATCTTTCTTGATCTCCTGCCGTTTCTAGCGCCTCGCAATGGTTGGTTGTGTCATTGCGTGTTTACACGCAGTGCTCCTTTTCTAGTCTTCAATGGGCCAAAACATGGTCCCAGGGTCCTATGGGCCGAAACGTTCCACGCAACACAATGGCCCGTGCCGAACTTCTCTAATCTGCTCCCCGTCTAATGGGCCGACCCAGACCCACGCGTCATATCATACTGCGACAATTGTATCAGTCGGACTCGGATCTAAAAGGCTTGGCTTGCGGTCGAGAAGCCGGGTCGAGAAATAGCTCACGGCTTTCCTCCTATCTACCCCGCTGCCCCCGCAAAGCTCAGAAGTCAGATCCCAGACACAGGCAGTAGCACCACAGCGGCGCAGCAAGCACGGCGGCCCGCCCGTGCGGCCCTCAGCCTAGCAATCTTGCAGCGGCTCGGTCTCGTGTGACGAGCGCACGGCGGCCAGAAAGGGGCACAAGCCTTCCGCCTTCGGCTGGTCCTCCTCCACCTTCGACGGTGAGCTCTACTCCCTAATCCTCGAATCCTCCTCCTTTCTGTAGTTTCACACTGGTGCTGGATGTCGCGTGGACGGGGTACCCCCGACGATCCCTTTTTTGGGGGCGGCGCGTTTAGGATATGTGAAAGATTTTCGCCCGTGGGCAGGGGGACGGGGCTAGGAAGATTTCATCCCAAGAGGGGTTTGGGCGTTCAGCATCCAGTACCCACGGGTGTATTCACCTCTTAATTCCTCCTGGTACGGTAAATAATTCAAGAGGTGGGCAGCGACGCAACCGATGCCGAGCAGCTTTGTCTGGCGACCTGGGGGCTGGGGGTCGGAGCGCTCGGAGCCTCGGAGGAGAGGGGATGGGGGGTCTCTTGGCTGGCGTTTGCCGCCCTGTTTGTCGGGCCTCTGTTTTTAGGTGCTGAATGACTAATTGTCAGCTCATGGAACCAAGGAAAAACTGTTTAGAGTCACCTATCCCGGCCTTTCTAATCTGGCAAGTGCTGGCACTTTGGCAGCGCTTTGTTTGAGAAATCTTTGTTTTCATGTGTGCTGGTACCCTTGGAAGTAGCTTTGAATTATCTAGCATGGCAATGTTTATTCCGACCTTTGGTTGTAGCTTTAAACTATATGGCGAGGCAATGTTACTTCAGACCTTATCTTGGCCAACATGCTCAGCCTAGATTAGGACAATTTCCTTTTAATCGAGCTCTATATTTCCTGTGCAAGTTCTGCTCCCTGCCTGTGTAAATTTGACTGCAGGGGCATAATCTGCCTACATAGATATAGATAGCATTACTATAGCTGCTGAGAACTGTAATTTTTCCATAATCGAGCAGATGCAATGATCCCAATGCTGCTACGCACCACAGAGATCTTTGTTGCATCATTGTGCATATTGGCTGTTACCTATTATTTACTGAGATGCCAACCAATTTCGTTCAGCAAAGAGTAACAAGATGAAGCTCATGTCATATGTTTCTGTCACAAGTGACCACTGAAACAATTATCTTATGTTAGTACTGTCTCTGCTCACTTAAGCAACATCTGGTTTCGAACTCTGTAATTTTCCCTTTAGGGGATTGATTATTGCTGTTCTGGTCTGCATGCATTGCAGCTTGGGACATTTAAAAATTCCTATCTGTTGTAACATAATAATATTTTCTAACTATTGCTTATTCTGTTGCAGTAGTAGCCAGCATTTCCAGACAACAAATCATGAGCCTTGCTTGTCTTGTATGTCATGGCATGAACAGTCCCTCACACTCTCTTAGAAGCTACTCTGTGTCAAGTTCAGAAGAGGAGAACCGATGTGGAGCTGTTGTTGCCTGCTTAGCTCGAAGAACCCCAGCTGGAACTTCTACGAGTGTTGGGACATCAAAGGTGACACCTCTTCCACCAATGGTATCTGGTCAAGGCACAGAGGGCACTCCACGCCTTCAACGCAGCCGTGCTGTGTCCAGGGATCTTGTTAGAGATTGGAACTTTGACGAAGTAGTTGTTGCAAACTAGAGTATTATTTCAACAGTTGCTATGCTCTTGTTATCTGGAAGGAGATTCCTTCATTTGATGTATATGTTTTCCTAGTGTACTTGTGGAAGTCCATGTTATATATCAATACTCAATCAGCTGCAGAGAAAATGCCCAAATGTTATATTACCTTTCAGGAGTAATAATTTGGATTGTTACAACATCGACGCTGACGCTGCACTGGATTGTTCATCCTATACTCTATATAAGCTACAGAAGCTGTTCATGTGAAAAATAGGTAAAAGAAAATATAAAATTTGATCTCAACTAATTAGAGACGAGATATGAAACTGATATTTTCTTGATATTTCAAGGCCAAACATTTTGTAAGGCATAATGTTGCGTGCTTCGCTTGCTCTCTGTCTAGTAGTAGTTGTTATTATTATTATTATTATTACTGCTGCTGCTGCTGCTGCTGCTGACATGAATAATTTGTTCTAGCTCATTCCCATGGTCTTAAACGACAAGAATTCTAGGGTGGATTCTGTGGGTGTAAAGATTTATCATGGAACCCATCTACAAATTGGATCCCACGGGGCATGAACAAAACGCTCTCAGAAGACTTTTCATGAATTGGACCAATGTCTCTACTATCAAGTACTACCTTTGTTTTTTTATTGTTAACATTTTTTTAGTACAAATTTGTATTAGAAAGTATTAATAATAAAAAAACGGAGGTAGGAGTATACCGTTTACAGGCAAACGCATTGTACAAATCCTTCAGAGAATGTGCATTAAACCGCCAACCCTTAGCATCTCAATATTACAATTTGAACCATAGGCACAAAGATATTGATGGTTTCCTTTGTTCAGTTACACAAATATAAGAATTTCAAATGTTTCTTATACAAACAACAAATGAGAACATACAATTATTTCCCAAAAAGTAGAAGCCAAACAGCCTATTTTCATTGACTGATTCTGTTTGTATTTATGATATAGCACTGCAGTTGAAATGTCTTTAGTTCACTACTGTCTAGAAGAGGCAACAATTTCATTTAGCTGCAACAGTGGGCCTGAGCAGAGCCATAGCTTCTTTGATCTTCTCCATCGCAGTTTGTAGTGTGGACAGTGCCGCGGCATATGAAATGCGGACACCTTTATCATCTCCAAATGCATCTCCAGGGACGAGGGCAACCTATAATGCATCCAAAACATAACACTGTAATTGATATCAAATTGCAGGTTTATAAACTCAAAATCAGATTAACTCTTACCTGTGCCTTTTCTAAAAGGAACATGCAGAGGGACTCAGAGCCAGTGATTTTGCCAAAACCTTCCACTTCAGACCCATAATAGGAGCTGAAGTCGATGAATAAATAGAAGGCACCCTGCAAACTCAAGAGTTAGATGCTGCATTGATGTGTCATATAGCTTCGGTACGTAAGTAATGTCACTTTACCTGAGGTTCTGATACTTTTACTCCTGGCAGCTCCCTAAAACTTCTTACTAGGTAATCACGACGCTCTTGGAATGCTTTAACCATGGTCGATACTGCTTCACCGCCAGCATAGCCTAAATTCAAGGCTGCAAGCCCTGCCTTCTGTGATATACTACTAGCACCTGAGGTAAACTGCATTAAAAAGGCTATTTATCAGAGGCTCAGAAATAATAAATCCAACAACGATGACAACAAAGCCCTTTAGTCCCAAGCAAGGTGGAGTAGGCTAAGGATGATACCCACAATAACTAAGCACGAAAAGTTATAGGGCTATTTGCATCCATATTGCCACTTTGGGGCTAGTTTTCATCTATACCACCAAGCTAGTCAATGGTAGGTGGAGTTTGGTCCTACATGTCATTGACACAGGGTGGTGGTATAGATGAAGAGTGTACCAAAAGTGCCCTTTAATTATATAAGAGATAAGAGTGGTATGCTAGTAACGCTATTAAATATTAAAATGACATTTTCTCATGCTGAAAAGTCATGATATAAGCATAAAATCTATAGTTCTTGGAAGGATAGCATGATGGCAGTGGCACCAAGAGAAAGAAAGACAACAAAACAAGTAGAAAGTACTATATGCTACAACCTTCATTTGAAAATATAGCACAACTATAGATATGTCAGATGAGAGCACAAATAAGTCAGTAAATACTGCCTTGCTGAAAGCAAAGTGATGTGAATATCCCCACCTGGCTTTGAATCTTTCCACAGGCTGAAACAAAATTTTTAGGGGCAGCTAAATATCCGAGTCGCCAACCAGTCATTGCAAAAGCCTATAAAACATATTATCATTAAATATTCAAAATAGCTGAACATACACAAGAAATATGACTAAATAATGTTATGAAAGTTTGAGGTCCGAAATCCATAGTTAAAGACTTTTACAGTTTACAGCCTTAAGAGATGAAAAAAGGACTAGCAATTTAATTACCTTAGAAAAACCATTTACAGTTAACGTCCTGTCCCACATTCCAGGCAATGCAGCAAAGCTTGTGTGTTTTGCTGGCTGATAGATAATATGCTCATAGATCTCATCAGATAAAACCTGAAAAGAAAAATAATAATGTGGTGTCACAGACAATTATCAAGGTGAAGTACTGCTGACAAAGGTCTCGAAGAACTCGACTAAACTATAAAAACATGAAAGTGCTAACCAGGAGCCTGGGATGCTTTCTGACAATATCAGCAATCTCTTCGAGCTGCTCCTTAGGATACACAGACCCTGTTGGATTAGAGGGAGAGCAGAGAATCAAAAGCCTGGAATTTTCATTGATCACCGAGGCAAGTGATTCTGGCTTTAGCAGGTAATTGTCTGATATGCTTGTTGGGAGGATTACTGGTGAAGCACCAGCCAACCTAGCCATCTCAGGATAACTGACCCAATATGGTGCTGGTATCAATACCTAAGATGAGACAAAACAAAACATCTCAAAACTCATGTTGTGGAATGTTGCAGTTCTAGGAACAATTAGACATAGTGCTTGTTTCATCCATATTCAGCTATTTTACTTGCAGTGAAATAAAAAAAGAACCAAGGGATCAGGTACGTTTGCGAGGATTTTCTTTATCTCTCAACAAATACAAAGACGGAAGCAATTAGTGCTATTATTTTCATGGTCATTCAAATATTAGAGTTAGCATACAAGGGCATTCCTTCAAAAACACTATCAATGGAGGTAATAACAATAAAGGCATGCTTGTTTCTGTCTAAGCTACATACTTGCAATGAGAATTAGGATTAGTATAATTATGTTTTCAACAGAAGGAAAAAGGACCTTATGGACTTTCTTGAGATACAGTTTTTTTTAAGAGATTAGCTAAGTATTAATGACTTCCAGAAATATGATAAATGGTTATGCGATGCACTGCTTTCGCATCAGACTAGTTGCATTTTAAAGTAGAATCAACTGCTCCTGAAGGATGTTTTCAAGGAATAGTCAAATGACTACTGTACAACATACAACAATTTGATGATGCTTATGTCAATGACATTTAGATGATTAACCTCGTGATAATATATATAAGAACGGTTGTCCAAAGGAACTATATAGAAAGGCAAAAAGAGGTTACTTCGTCACCAGGCGAGCAAACAGCAAGGACAGCTTGTGTGATGCATTGCTTGGCTCCATTGCTCACTAGCACCTGATCTGGGGTGTAGGATAGACCATTCTCGTCTACATATCAAAAGGGAGCAAACATCAGGGGAGTCGTTAAACTTCTTGACCTATACAACGAATTTGGAAATGAGGAATGCAGCCGTACACACCCTGAAGCTTTTTGCAGATAGCCTTTCTCAGCTCCATAGTCCCAGCATTGGGTGTGTATCTTGTAGAACCATCCCGGATTGCATTCATCCCAGCCTGAACCAAAGCAACAACCAAAATGTTGACCACAACATTGTACAACAATCCTCTATTACTATAAAACGCAGTACTCTGAGCTCTCACTCCTGAGCTCCAACCCGAGATAAAGGGAAACATAAAGCAAGCGACCAGGTCATTTTGAACTTATATAAGATTAACCAGAGTTGCTACTATCATCAAGAGCCAAAATCCAAATTATTAATTATGTCATGGTCTAGACAAAAAATAAAGAGAAAAAAGAATCTCCCATTCAGCTCACCTCGGCGATCGTGGCCGGAGTGTCGAAATCCGGTTCCCCAGCGGCGAGGCCGATGACGGGTACGCCGGCCAGCTTCAGCGCCGTGGCTTGGTCGGTGATGGCCATGGTCTTAGACGGCCGGAGAGCGCTTACCCGCGGGCTGATGGACGTGTCCACCGCCTCCGCCCGCACAACCACCGTCCTGGACTGCATCGTGCGCTTTCCCCACCGCGACTCCCACGCCCTGCGCAGCGACGAGACGAAGAGGCTTTTACCAATGGTGGCAGGGCAGCACGCGAGTGTTGGCAAAGAGAGGTGTGCAGAGGAATAGACAGCTGCCGCGAAAACACTCACCTGGGGAAGGAGACGGAGCTTGTACCAGGGGATTTGGAGGGGAGAGTGAAGGATGGGGAGGAGGAGCGGGAGGAGAGGGAGGAAGACGCCATTGGAGCAAGGGTACTGACCTTCTCGCCTGGTGGCGCGTTGCTGCGATTGCTATGTCCGATGTGGCTTATAGCTTGGGAAGGGGAAGGTGAGGGCGGTAGGTGGCAGCCGCCGGAGACCCGGGGTTGGTGCTGCAAACTGGATGGTTTTTAGCTTGTTTTAGTTGTAAGGTGATTTATCAAAATCGAACTCTTTTGGAGTTGACATTATTTACTTTATAAAATCCACATCAGCAAAAATTTAGGTCTAAAAAGCTGATCATGCAAAGTGATTTTTTTCTAAAATAAATATTCGAATGTGTTGAAAAGTTAATTGATTCTCTGTCCTAATTGTAGAAAATTATCATAGAGAATCAAATAATCACATCCAGTCACAAAACCATTTCTACAAGCTTCTTTTGCAAACTACTACTGTCACCATAAAAGAAAGTATGGACAACAATTTCTGCATGTTTTCTTGCATACAAATCAAACCTCCACCAGATCTCAAGAAAGAAAAGAGATGCTTTACTAACACACCTATGAAGTTCTTAGCAAACAAGGGTCCAAACAGAGCTTGAACAAAAGATCACAGATTAGACTTATCGCCAGAGAAACCTCATACCCACAGCACACCACCTTCCTTTCGCCAGATCCGTCCTGTATTTGCGGAGCATCAGGAAGACCCAGAAACATGGTACAGGATTATCTTTTTTCTTGTTCTTTTTTTTTGACTGGGACAAGATTATCAAGCATCAGTTGAAATCGTAACCCAGATAATTTTCAGGTTCAGCATAGGAGATTCCACTCTACTCCCAACTCCATGTATCACCAACATGGGAAGAAAATGCTTGCTCAAATATGATGAAAGCATATAAATAATTCTATCAACATACTACACAGTGAAAATGCAAGTTCGTTTTCTTACACAGAGCTGCTACTAAACCAATTTTGAGGAAGTAACTGAACTACCGTGGGCAACTGGGATAGAGATCTTTCAGGTACTCATCCAGTAAGGGGAACAAATGAGTATTTCAATCAAAACCCCTGGGCGTAACACCACTGTGCATTCTTTTCTCAATTTTTTTGGCTCATCTCATAATGGGAAAACAACACTGCCCAAAATTGGAGTATAAATGAGTCTAGTTCACAGCTATAGGCTAATCAGCAAGTGAATAGCAAGGTCCAAGCTTTGATAATTTCCTGATGCTATTAAGACCGAAGCATTTTCACTTTGGGGCCCGACTTCTTCATCTGCCGAGCCCTTTCTTTCTCCTCTTTCTTTCGTAGTGCTTCAGCGCTTAATTTGGCCTCTGCCTCCTCCATGAGTTTCTTCTTTTCAGCTTTTTTCTTTTGGAGCGCCTCCTGTCTAAGACTCTGAAGTTCCTTGAAAGCCTCCTGAGCAGCCTTAGTTCTTGCTGTTTCAGTTTTTGATCGGGCCTGCCAAAAGCATGGATAGATACCATTAGACAAAATACAATGAAAAAACATAGTAAACTAAACAAAGGAGAGAAAGATGCTCACATAGGAACTGAGCTTATAACGTCCAACCAAATCAATGTAGTATGGTATAAGAGCAACCAATCTTGTCATCTCAGACATGTTCTGTGCATCAGGCAATACAAACTTAAACGTGAGGACTTTCTTGTACGAGCCTGCCACCTGGTCTGAAAAATGAAGTGAGATGAACCACTTTCCAAATTTCTCAAATGCTTTATCACCAAGGACCTGGAGATGACAAACTATTAGCACTGGTATAGTAAATTAAACCCAAGGTAAACGGTCAGTTTATCAAGTTACATTAGCCCCTTGTCTTAATACAGGATTTAAGTCCAAACAGCTAGCTTCCTTTTTGAGTCCTTAACTTAAGCTTACCTCAAAAGGTGAAAATGAAACTCCAAAAAAATGATTCATAAGGTTTAAAACCTGATTTTTTTTCCTTTATTTTTGTGAATCGATGTACAACCTGATGTTGGGTTCATCTCATGACACCAAATTAGCTCAGCAGGGCCTTGCCTAAGTCCAAACATTTCATCAAATCCTCTCACAGAAGTGCAACAGTAAACAATTGATAGCTACAACTACAACAACCAAGCCCTTTTAGTCCCTAACAAGTTGGGGTAGGCAACTGATAGCTGTATAATATAATTCAAACACGGAGCTTCTTTAACCATTAAGCAAATTCAATCATGAAAATTCTCTAGCATAAATGAGCTTAACTATGGCAGTAAATGTTCCTAAATATCCCTGTTGAAATGACACTTTCATTAATGCCTGGAATGGGCCAAAGAAATAAATTATACAAGATAAATGTGCCATGCAAAATCTTGATAGAAATGAATAAAAAACACAACGCAAAAAGGTACCATCAGAATCAATAAATAGTCAAAATTTACTAATATGTTACTACACATCTTGCATCCACATGATTCCAAACATAAAATGACAGTATTTTTCCCGAATACAAAGGGGAACGGCATATCATTGTATTAGGAGAACTTGTAGTAACACAACACACCCAACATGCACCACGAAATTACTTATATTTCTATCACTCTTGATACCTCATCATCTACTATTAATTACCCCCTCTGTCCCGTTTTAGATGTCGTTTTATAGCTGTGCACAGAGATTAAGAAGAATGAAAAAAAGGTGTATTGGGTTGCAGAGAAAATGGGAAGAAAAGATAGATATGTATTGGAAAGAAAGGTGTATTGGGAAGCGACGACGATAAGTAATTTGGCAAAACTTGAAAAGTCTAGAATGCCATGTAAAATAGGACAGAGGGAGTAAATGATAACAATATGCAACTACTTGATACTAATAAAATGTCAATGATATGGAACCATAGTAGGGCCCTAAGACTCCAGTACAACAAGCAACAAGCGGAGTTTAAAATGCACATTCAAAATAGGAATTAAACTTGAATTCCAGCAAAACTACACACTTATCTGAATTCCTAGGTCGATCAGAATGGGATGCTAACTGACACTAGAAGATTTTGATCTACCTACTTCGTCAAATTTCCTCCAGTTCTTTAGATAACTTGATGCTGGAGGGCTTTTACAAAAGCACATGAAAGATTGATGCCAGAGGAAAAAGCAGAGCACTGGTCGGCTTATATGGTCATATACCCTCAATAATTCACCTACATGCATGGTTATTTTAGTTAATTGCCACAAATCTAATACTACACACTAGTACTCGGGTGGCAAGTCCTCGCCAGAGCTCAACCCAGAGTACTACTAGTACACCAATAGATGGGGAAAGAAAAGAGAGAGACCTGAAGTTGCAGCGGGAGCGCAAGAAAGTGCAGGTGCCAGAATCCATTTTTGTCAGAGATAGGATTCGTTAATTAAAAGCTATCAACTATCGTAGCTCCATAGTGAAGAAATTAATCTACACGGAAATCTATAATAAGCAGCTCTCTTGCGGGAAGGACCTAATTTAACCATGCTTACCCTAGGAAACATTACTGAAGTTATCCACAACAAAAATCCTGAATTGAAGACCGGAAGTAAGGAAACCAAGTTATCACCTGATCTAGCACAGCCTCAGTTATCATATCTCCAGCCACCTCCTTTGACTCAGCCACCACAGCAAGCTCTTCCGCAACCCACTTCTTTCCACCTGGTGCGGAAACTGTAACCCCAGCAAACCTCTGCAGATCCTTTTCCTCCTTCTGCATCGTCTTGGCCGCCTTCTTCCTGGCCACTGCCAGAACAACGTGGTCCATGGCTTCCTCGTTCATCACCACCTCGAAGGTGATCGTGTCCTTCTTGGGGAACACGAGCTCCACTAGCTTGGACAGCAGGTCGTGCCGAGCACGCATCTCCATGGTGGCGAGCATCCCCTGGCAGAAGCGCCTCCCGCTGGCATAGAACTTGAACATGTCCTGGCCCTCCTTGAGCAGGAGCGGCGTGTCCTTGCCGTCACCCGTGCCGAGTAGGCTGAAATTCTTGTCGAAGATGGAGTCCCTGGTGGCGAACTTGGAGGCCCAGGCGAGCGCGATCGCCTCGTTTTGCTTCTTCCCCGTGAAGTAGTTGATTACAAAGCAGATCAGGAAACTGACGCAGGCGATCTCGATGGAGAACTTGCGGAGGAGCTCCCTTAGCGTTCTCTGAGCGGCCGGTGCCGCTTCGGCAGCAGCTTCCGTGGAGGGATCTGACGGACTGGCCTCAGCTGGCGCGGAGGGCTCGTCAGAGGAGACCGCTTCGGGAACGGGGATGCCCTCGAACTCGTCTTCATCCCACAGATCGAGCGCGGGGTTTGGTTTCGGCGGCGTGGGTGTGGCGGGGTTAGGGTCCGGCGAGGAGGTTGTGACGGGAGGTGAAGGCGCGGAGGTGGAGAGGGATATGGGCGGAGGTGACGGGAGGTCGACGTCAAGACCCTCCTCGTCATCATCGGCGTCAACGCCGCCTCCAGCGGAAGGGAGCTCGTCGGAGTCGAAGCCCTCGAAGTTGGCGGCCAGGGAGAGGGAGAGATGGGCGGCGAGGAGCAGCAACAGGAGGAGGGCTGCGCGTGGCGGCCGGATCCAGCTCGCCGCCGCCATGGCTGAGGCCTGAGGAGCTGGAAGGGGGACTGACTGGGGAAGACGAAGCGGTAGCTGTTAATTAACGCAGCGGTGCGGGGATGATGACGGATAAAGGATGGACAGATAGGGGAGCCGTGTGCGTTCGTGACTGTGAAAGTGGTTGATCGTTGGATCGGATCTGCGATTTGGATATTTGTAGATGCAGGGCCGAAACGTGAATTGCAGATGCAGGGTCGGGCCGAAACAAGAATTGCATTGCACCATTCACAACGCGTTCGTGTAAAATTCTGCCGATCAAGACGGAGCTAGGCTTTAAGCGAGTTCGAGTTGTTAAAATCTAAGAGTAAACTACACTAAAGATTTTTAAACTATTTCTATTATGTCACATAAACTCTTAACAGAATTATTTAGATCCTTAAACTATTTATGTTATGTCACTTAAATTTATAAATTGTTAAATGATCATCTAATCTATTTTATTTGTGTCAAATTAGATCTAAATTCTTGTTTGAAGGCTCAAAATTATAACGTGATTAGTACTTAAAGTCAAGATTCACTCTTTAACTTTTTCATAAAAATCAAAATAAAAAAAATTAAATTATTTTTGTCATAATACATAAAGTTCAGTTTTACTCTATCAAACTGGACTTCTCACTGAAGATCGTAAAAAACTGATCGATTTTCATTAGTTTCAAAAATTCTGATTATATTTTTTGGTACATGTGCAACATATATGTGTGTTAATTCACGTTGAAACGTCCATGTTTTGTTCTTTATATAAGATTTGGACCTAACTTAAAAAAAGATTAAGAATCTAGATAATCACTTTATAAGTTTATGAACCTAAGTAATATAACACTAATACTTGTTGTTATAGTATTACTTTTTAAAACTAGCTGAATGTTGCTACAGGTCAAATATATTTTGTTAGAAATATAAATTAAATTCATCACTAATCGTATAAGTTTAAAAGAATACGTTCGATGAACCTGTTCATTCACATTTGCTAGGTGAGTCTCGCGTCGGACTCGACACTTTATGCCACGTTGTCGATAGTGATCATGCTCTCGATTGTCCGATCCACAAACCCTCGTGTTCCATCTGTTGTAAGCTTTCCTTAAATGCAACAGTGTCCAACGCATCAAACAAAATCTAATAAAAATTCAAACAGCTAGTAGGACACGTGGCTCGAAAGTCTAGATCGATGTTCTTATTGGTCATAGTGACCATACGCGGACACTACGCGCATCAATGATGCGGCCTAAGAGAAAATGGATGAGCAACGACAACGGCTACGTGACATGAGATACGACGACGAGTGGAGTCCTCGCTCGTTGGACATCGGCGAATGGAGTCATCGTTTATTGGACAGTGGCGTAAACATCGAATGGTCGATTAACGGTAAAGTCCTCGCTGCCGTAATAAGGTGTAAGATTTTATTTTTATTTTTCCTTATGTGGTGGCGTGAGAATTTTAGATGGACATGAGTCTTCTATGTATCGATTAACCTTACGATCGATGACTAGACGCTTAACTGAAACTGACTCATAGTAAATATGTTATTTTTATTAGATTTGATAAGCAATAGAGATAAGATAAATAATTAAAATTAATATAAAAAGTTAGTAAAGACAATAATTAAAAATAAAAGTAAGTGATTTAAATTTTTTATTATTTACATATTTTTTGCTTAAATAAATAATACACTCCTAGTACGGTATCACTAGTACTCGGTAGTACAAGACCGCAATTATTCCATTTTGGCGAGGCTATGCACGCAAAATACTTTGTTTCCCCACGACCGGTGTCAGTCGGAACTCTGCCGCGGTGCCGATGGAGGAGCTGCAGGCCGCCGTGATGGCGCACCTGGACCAGGTGTCAGGACTCGTCCTGGCGCTCTCCTCCGAGCTTCGCCGCGGGATGGGGCCCGCTGCCGATAACCTGCGCACCTTCGTCCGCGCTATCGACTGGACGGTACCCTCCTGATTCTCGAGAAGAGATCGCATCTGCGGATCCCCAAAACCTTGTCCTCCATTCCCTCTGCCTCTAGAGTCTGGAGCTAACCATGGCATGCTCTCTGCATGTTTTGAATGTGTGCAGGAGCCATGGCTGATGTGCCTGATGGTATTCCATGTGATTCTGCTACTCGCAGCCGTCGGGTTGAGGAGGAACGCTAACTTCCAACTCTTCTTGTTGTTTCTTGCTTGTGAGTGCTGTTGTTCTCGTATCCTTCCGCAGTACTAGCCTATCAATAGACCATTGAATCCGTTGTTGAGGGAACTATTCTACGGTTCCATCAGCAGGAAAATTTTCCAGTTTTGTTAAATTCTTAGTTTGAGACGTCGTTTGGACAATATGCAATCCAGGTGGTTCGTGCAATATGTTTTCCTTAGCTCTAATTGTGCATTGGTGTCATTTGTCATTTGATTTGGATCCTTTTGCCGGTTTCCGTTAATGAACTGAAAGGGAAAGGCCCACTTAACATATTCTTGATTTTGTCAAATACTGTCCGGTAATAGGCTTAGCAATTTAGCAATGACAGCGAGTAGTGCATATATTTCAAAATAAAATGTTGCTTCCACATCATAAAGCATTAATTCATTTGAGTTACAAAAACAGATCGGGATAGATGACAAAGATAATCATTTTTAAAATCTAGTACGTATTTCACAATCGGTTGAGGATGATTGCTAGCATCGTGTGTGCTTCTTCAATCCACATTCATTGTTACTTTCATCTAGAAAGCTTCGAGGCTATTTTGGTATAAATTACTTCTTGTGATTTGGGAGGGGAAAATTAATTATGTGTGAGAATATGGATGTTATACCACAGTATCTTGTGGTAATAAGTTACAGTACAACATGCCCATTTTCATTTCTCCCGTTCTGATTGTGTTCATGGTTTGTCTATGCAGATTTAGGAGTGTATATGGCTGAAAAGATGAATAGATACATGAGGGAGAACTGGCAGAGGTTTGCCAGTCGAAATTACTTCGATCATGCTGGAGTGTTCATCTCCGTCATCTGGTCTGGGCCCCTTCTCTTTGTATCTATTACCAGCGTGGTTAGTAAATCACTTGTCTTGATATAAAAGCTTCCTCACTATAACCTGCTATCCATATTCAGTTTATTTTATTTATATTAAAATCGTTGAGATAATTCCAGGTTTTCAGTCTCATTACATTATGTCGGATGATAGTGAAATGGAAGAGAGCAGAACTTAGGCACCGGGCTCAACTTGCTCATAGCAAGCAGGAATGAAAGAAATTCTTATTTAGGTAGAGCTGAGTACTTAGGGATGTTGATCTTTTACTGATAAAGAGCTGTAGGTGGGAATGATTACGCTACTATTATTGCCAATCATGAATTTTACTAGCAGATAAAAAAGTTCGATTGGCATCTGTTTGGAGATTTTTTTTCCCCTCAAACATGCAGATCTTGTTTTGGCTTGCACATGGACAACGAATAAAGTTTACAGAAGTCTTAGCATCCAAAAAAGTCTTAGTATTAAGCTTTTTATCTTTCATGCGACGAAAAGGAACTTTCCCAAAGAAAATTCAACTATTTCTTTGCTCATTATGTTCCAGATGGATCTTAATACCCATGGTGCATAAATCTCGTATGTCACAAGTTATTACCAACACTTTACTTATCACAACCGAAACAAACTCGTGTTGATTGATTACAATTGCTATACTTTCTTAGCTGCCAGAAAATTTCTAAACCTTTTCCTCAACAAGAAAAGGCCCATGGTGCGAAGAAATGGCCACGATGTTACAATGGCAATATAAGCAAGCAACCAGACTGATGTACCCTGGGATCGAGAAAGTTGATTCAGAGATCTCTTGACAGGAGCAATGGCATTATGGATTTTATTCGCATATAGTTCTTGCTGGTCTTGAGGTCCTCCATGGCCTGTGTCAGTGTCAGGCACCGCATTTCCTAGTGAGCTGTTTCTGCTCTCTGCATTGTCATGCTCACTCTGTATTTCACCAGTGCTTTCATTGTGTTGTGTGGCAGCCGTGCCATCATCGATATCTTTTTCACCAACAATCTGACTTTGCAGTGAGTCAACGTTGTCATGACCATCATTTGTTACTGCAGCTACCATTCCATCTTCCATGAAGTTCACATATGGACTCTTGTCGATCGACGATTCCAACGAAGTGTGCAAACCATGCTCTTGTGCCTGCATTCAACCCGTATCATCTTATATTATGTAATCAAACGCTGATAGGTTAACAAGCAATCACCACCTTTTGTCGATGCATGTAGGGACTATCATGCAATGCACAGAGGAACTCAGAAGCAGCCCTCACCCACCTACAAAGCATTTAGATGTATAGAAATTGGAGTCCCATCATAAATTGAAAATGATATGGAAGTGGAAAGCAAATTGGAAAAAATAACGCAAATGAAATATAAACAATGTAATGAAGGGCACTTCCACATTCTATTTTCAGATACAAGTTTCTGTGGTGCAGAAACCATGTTAGAATATTGCTGAAACAACTTACCATAGCCTTCCAGCACTTAGACCTTCAAAGAAAGCAAGATGTCCACCATTAGGAGTAGTTGCCAACACAATATTTTCATTTGCCCTAATCATAGACATGTGGATCTCATCAATGAAAAGAAAGAAAGAAATATTCAGAATAACGAGCTTTCGTAACATATCCAGTACCTGCATTCATCCCAGGGAATGGCCTCCCTTGTGCAGAGGGGGTCATCTAAAGCACTGATACACAGCATCGGAATTGACACATTACCAACATAGTTTGCACTGCTGCACCGCCGGTAGAATGTGTCTACTGTCTGCAATTTCTTAGTCATTTCAGGGAAGTCTTTTTCTGAAGTTATACATCATCTATGAAATAAAAATTACACAACCCTTAAGATTAGACAAAACATCATAATTTTGGAGAGAATTCCTTATTTGTTAAAATGATATTTTCATTCTCCACAACACCGTTCGATGTTAAAACTGATGGAAGGGTCAAATAAGGATTTCAAAATGGATTTAGGATCAAATAGTGAACTTCAAATCTGAGAGAGCAAGGAGAAAAGCCTTGGTTTTAGCAGGATCAAATAAGACATGCTCAATTATTAATCCATGTTTAAGAGCTTGAAATTATGCCTGATGAAGAATTAGAGGCACTTCCTATTACTTCCGAAAGAATTATGCTTGAAATGCTAGATTGAATGCTTGGTTACCATTGCGGTATACCTGAACAACATACCTAACAATCCATACTGTAAAAAAGTCTGGTTTGACTGGATTCAATCCCGTATTTCACAATCTATTTCTGATTCAATCGAATACTTAGGGTGTCATGTGTTTCCAATGGAAAGAGTAATTCACAAGTGACTATTTGATACAGATTTGGTTACTTGCTTCCAACATGTTCAATTTGAGGCATTTGCCTCTGACTATGAACAATAGAGATTCAGTCCCGTATTTTCACAATCTCTGCTCCAATTGAATATCTTATTTGCTGCATTCAACATAAATTTCAATGAAACAGAAAATCTATTGATCAAGGAAGAGCAATAGGAGCAGTGAGTTGGATGCAGCACAGATTGTTTAATACTCAAATATGAATGCTTCTTAAGTATAAATACTAGCATTAGAAACTAGAAAGAATACCTCATATTTTGCAACAACACAAGTCGCATGACGGTCAAATTCCCGTATAGAGCGTGACTGATAATGTTTAAACAAATGAAGAAGGGTTAAGTACAACCCATTTGTATTACCAGCTAATATACTCAAAAGGAGTTGAATTTCTACTTAAATGGACTGTGATTCATTGTTTTGTTGAAAAGAGCTGGAACTACACAACGAAATAAGAACCTCACTAGTAATGAGAAAATATATTAGTGTCTAGGATACCGATGTAATAGCTTCCCAGTTTGCAAGTCGCGCCAGGACTGGTTGGTGTCTGTAAAATAAGACAGTGCAGAAATGCTAACTGAGTATTAAGTGAAAATCGAACCCACCTTGGTGGAGATCTAGAAAAGCAAGGTATCATGGGCAGTCAATCAGTGTACTAAGATTCGTTAGGTGCTAAGTAATAATTATTTAGGATAAAAAGGTAGGAATGTACCAATAAAACTATAATATAGCCAGTCTGAAGCCTGGATAAAGGAGGAGGGTTTGTAATAGGCTTGGCTAGTCAGCAACTTTTTAAGCCATTCTTATGGAGACGTAGAAGAGATCTGTCAGGAATGATGACATAAGAGAAATATAGGGGTGGCACTAGTGGACGATGAGTTTGTGCAACATCGTTTAAGATGGTCTGGTCATATCCAACGGAGGCCGCAAGATTTACCGGTACATAGCAGGACTAAAAGGCTTGGTTGTTGTTTGTTGTATATTAGGAACCGAAATTTCTGGATCATTAACTTTGAGCCTCTATTATGAAGTGTGAAAAATTCGATCGGCAGTGATGTGTGATGATATTAACAAAAAACAATATTAACAAAGTCAGATCACACATCACAAATAAAAGAAGATACTGGAAATAGGATAACGAGTACGTACTGCTTTGCATATCCTTTGAGACCGATTGCAAGAGCTCTATCATAACATCGCTGCACAAGCTTGCGTGAAATAAATCTGCTGGTCACCTACACAATTGCACCATGATACAAAGTTGGTGAAAACCCAAGTGCAGTGCTGGTATGCTGATACCAGCATAAAGAAGAACTAGAAGAGTTTCACTTGTAGCTTGGTAACTAGTTAATGGGACAAAACTGTGTGCAAGGAATTCAGGAACTGTATTTCATAACTAAAGTCTAATACAGTGAAGACTCAAATCAAAGTATTTTGTATAAAGTATTAATACTAAAAAAAAGGAGCAAAGTTTTACTAAAGTATTCAGCTATAGTCACTAACCAACAGATCCCAAGGTGAGCAAATAGATGCAGCACCAGCTATAGGCGTACTTTCACCTTCTTCGCCTAGATACTTGACCTGACGGACAATATAAGCAAATGTCAATACTCAAATCAAGTTTATGAATAACAACAGTAGATGTTGCACAGAGATAGGGTAGGAAAGATGGGCACGACCTACCAGAATATTGGCTCCTATGCTTGTCCCAACAGTAAATAGTGGAGCCTTTGGATACCTTTGATGGAGCAAATTAACAACTTCACGCAGATCTTCTGTCCATCCAGCATTGTAAAAGCAATCAGACTGTCCAAAAGAAAAGGCTAAACCTTGAGTAAGAATTGGCAGCTGAAACTTTTTTCAGCCACTAATGTTGGGTGAAGATTTTATGGCAAAGCTTATATTCAAGGCACTAAATTAACAAGAATTATTGGTTGAAAAAGTACAAAATACATATCTTGTCGAAATATTTGTTTTACAAGAACTTGCCGTTATGGAGATGCCACCCAGACCTCTATGATTGCTTACAACAACATTCCATCCTTTACTTGCCATAGAAAAGACCAAGTGCTTCACATACTGCAATAAAACCTTAGTATCTTGTTTAGAATGCCAAAAGATGGCAGAGTTATAAGATTATTCCAGTTCCTGTTTATACTTTCTATAACGGTTTGGTACAAAGGTTGTAGGAACTTACAGCAGCACTAGAATCACTAGTTAATCCAGGTATCACAAGAAGAAGAGGTGTGGAATTATCCTTAGAGATGGTTCCATCGCAAGAACCAATATCTTCAGCTGCAACACAACACAAAGGCAAATTGTTAACCATCCCTTGCTTGCTGGTCAATCTTAAAATATCTAAAATCTGCAGAACCTTCCAGTTCAGAAGCTAGTAACCAATCCAAAGCAATGGTTCCACCATCACGAACAGTGTACAGCTGCCTGAATAATTATAGCCCAATCACTATGATATATTAGCATAGTAAAAATTTCTATAGCATCGCATGAGGTTGTAATGTTCAAACAAAAACTGCATGGGCTGATGGGCATCTTCACTGCTGTTTGACCATGCAACCCCAATAATTGACTCGAAATAAGTGAACACCCAGACATTTTTTTTTGCATCCTTACAACATAACAATAAGTACGGTAAGTACAATAAGTGGCAGACTGCATACACACTATACTCAGTGTACAACCTATAGGCGCTATACTGCTATAGGGTACTGTATAATAGGTAGCAGGATATTTTGTGGATTGTGCTTAATAGCCATGAAACAGCAGGATTGCAAAACTGAAATTAAATGAAGATCTCAACTAACAAACCTTACTAAAGCACCGATGTAAACAAAACAGTCACACTGACTCGCACAACCATAATGTTACTACTCGCTTTACTGTAGGAACAAACACACCAGGATAAATGTAGTCTGCAAATGCATAATAGTATTAAACGGCGATTTATCCGACCTTCTATAGGTGAACGAAGGTGGTCTGCCCGAGATGCTCAGGAACAGCGTCTGCAAATGAGGACTCGCCAGCCACGGCGTCGCAAGGTACCTACGCAAACAAATTTCCACATATCGGAAAATTTCGTAAGCATATTTCTCCAGAGAAGCGACGAGCCAAAGCCATCAGAGTCAGAGCCAAAGCTTCGTTTGTTCCATCTCACCTGCCGTGGAGGGAGCGGCACTTGGAGGCGACCCCGTGATAGACGTGGGAGTCGGGGTGGAAGGTGAGCATGACGCGCCCCCCACGGAGACCGCGGAGCAGGTCTCCGATGAGGTGAAGCTCCAGGAAACGGTACAGGAGCACGGCGGCGAGGGCGAGGACCGTGACGGCGTAGTGCGTCCAGGGCACCAGCGCCGCGGCCCGGAGAATCAGCTCGCCGGCCAAGTCGCCGCCGCCACTGGAGGCCGATGCCGCGGCATCCATCAGCTTGCAGTGCTACGAGCTAGCAGGGATCGAGAATTCAAGAGATTGGAGATGGGAAGGGGAAGAGAGGGAGGTCTGCGCGAGTTCGGGATGAACGAGCAGACACGTGAGCCGTTTCGTCGTTGAAGGGACGCTCGGCGTGGCCCATCTGTTAAGATGGTGTTTTCCTCGTGATTGGTAGGAAACTCTGACGCGCGGGCCCTTGCATCGAATTATGCTCTCTAGAAGGATTACAGATCATAGACTGACGTGTGGGCCTGGATGCCTTCATCGTCAATCTCCGCCTCCACCTCAACAAGAGCAAATAAGCCACAAGCGAATCACCTATCAATGTCCATAAAAGAACCAAACACAAACCTTATATACCAATGGTTGTTATCGTCAACCCATTTTATTGAAAAACAAAAAATATAGTAAGAGCATTATACACTTCAGAAACAAGCAAGAAACTGTACAGAGTACAGTGGATGCACCTTTTTTATTCAGTACTCACACAACGCATTCAGGCTACATATACTCGCTAGAAATACATTAGTCTTCTTAGTTGTTCCTTCACATTAGGCCCATGGTGCGTGTCGCGCCGGTGCGAGTGCCTGACTCAGGTCCATGGAGCTGGTAAGTCTGGCTTGGCACAACCTGGAGGACAGATGGTTGCTCTGCAAATAACAGCCAAATAGTCATAGTTAAAAGAAGTTTACATTCATGAACGGAATGAAAAGCATATCACTCATTTAGCTTGTCGTGAATTTTTTTTAGATACTACAAAACAGTCCCTTGAAGATTACTATTTGTGGTTTATTGTCAACAGCAAACAAAATGTACTGATAATTTAGCATATGATTCCCTTCATCTTTGCTACTATATGGTTCTTTGATCAACTTTCTATGGTATAAATGAAGTTCTAGGGTCCAAAAATGAGACATAAGAACTGCTAATTTTTTGAGAAAAAAATGAAATTCCCAGCATATGAAAAGGTTCCATTCTCTGACAATTTCTGATGTCATCCTAAAACAACATAAGCAGCAGGGATGTTCATTCCAGTTTGAGCCCAACCACTGACAAACCGGTCCACTAAAAAAAATGAATTGTGTGCGAACAATAATCTATTCATGTGAAAAGAGTGCCCTCCATTGCATTCTTTGCCTACCCAGTTTGGCAGCAGTTCCTGGTCAACCATGGCTAAACAGTCCTAATAAGTAGGATGCTAAATTGTTAACCACTCAAATGACACAAGAAACAATGAATCAACCATAGCATCTGGAAATAACTTTCATAAAACACGACCAAACTCCATATAGTATCATCTGCTTTAGAAAAGTTTGGCGAAGCACATTATATAATAAGATGATTGCTGTACATACGACCGAGAGGGTTCGACTCCTGTGCAGATATCTCCATCCACCAACACTAAGCACAGTGGTTCATTTGCTTCACATGAGCCCAATATCTTCAATAGAAACAACAGGTCGTACCAGAGTCTACCAATCCAGTCGTATGCATACTCATTCTCATACAAGGAATGCTCCAAGCATATACCAGGTGCTTCAGGAGACCTCGGTGGCCAGAGCAGCCTGAAGCTACAATCCCACAAACAGATCCTAGTACCTTCGGATCTTTGCAAATGCTCCTAATCTGAGAGAAATGTACCGTCCCAATTTCTTATGAGCAAATATATCACCAAAATGGCAGGAGGGTAGTAGTTTGATATCCTTCGTCGCTAAGTACTACAAATTATACAACCAGTAGAGCTTGAAGTCGATTTCATATAGCGTACTGAGAAAGGAATAAAGACTGAGCTTGAAGTACATGGTCAAAGACTAATGCTTGCCTACCACAAAACAAGAATAATCTCCAGTATCACCGCAATTCAACGGGATCACGACGCACTACAACTTAACCGCAAGAGAATATGCAAAAGGGGACTCACTCTTAAGCTCCTCGACTTGCTGGGAGGTCAGCTTCGCGGAGAATCCGCTGGCTGCGTGCTTGTAGTGGTAGAGAACCGCGTCCTTGGCCTTCTCCTCACTGCCAAAAAAAAATTAAAAATTAAAAATTAAAAAAATCCCCTCTAGTAGAAGATCGCAGTATAAACTTCCGCGAACTAGAGCAGCAAATTCCTAGGAAAAAAAGCCGATCCAATCTGGTTAACTGAGACTAATCCATGACAAATTGCTCGAATCGACGGTTACCTGCCGAGGACGGGGGCCAGGGTGCGGATGTGAAACTCCTCGGCGTCGGCGCCCTCGGGGCGGTCCAGGTACACGATGTGCACCGCCGCGTCCTGCGCCACCGTCGCCGCGGGGGCCGATTTCTCCGGCTCGGTTGCCATCGCTGCTGCTGCTGTCGCCGCAAGGAAGAGCACGAGGATCAGGAGAGGGCTGCGAGGTTGAAGGAGAGGTGACGTTGCCTTCATCGCCGTTGAATTCGAGGTGGGGCCTCGAATCTTCTTTATAGGCGTCGGCTTGCTTGGTGCTGGTGTGGTGGCGGGGATCGCTTCTGGTGTGTCCACCTCACCTCGGCACCTCCGCTCCGCGTGACCGCGTCGCGTGACTCGCGTCCGGCTGGTTTGCTTGCCTTCTCGGCGAAGCATTTTTTACTTTTCTTTTGTAGTTTTGTTCTCGAACCTCAATTTCTGCCGACTCCGCCCGTTCGTTCATCTTATATATTCTAAAAAAGGCCCTTTTCTCTGTGTCGTTTAATGTTGCCAAGACTGGGGATGGAAAAAGAGAAACGTGGGGGTGGTTGCTGCTGTTATATCTTCTGCTTTCTTTTGCCGGCGAAGCAGCCGGCTTCGGCCTGACCCTGCTGATGATAAGGTTAGAGCTTAGAGCGCCCCAAGATAAACTTGACACGATGCGGTATAAGGCAAATCTTAAGGGGATAATTGTATAAATCATCTCATATGTCACTTATAGTTTGAGGTTGCTATATCTATATTATGTTTCATTGTAGAAACCACTCTTAATTCATATATGTTTTATTGATTCAATCCGTTTTTATTCAGTATGATGGTGTGCTTTATCAAACCTACAAAGTTTCCAAAGTATAATCTTCCTATTTTCTTAAAGTTTTTGTAAAAACAAATCAATTAGAGTTTAAGCGGTGTCCCAAAGTTTCTTTTTTTTATTTGGATGCAATTTCATATTTGATTAAATTTATTTGAACAACATATTTGGACAATTTTTATATACGGCAGTGGCAAATCGGTAATGATGCTAATTTTGAACAGATCACAGTCAATCACCCCACACTGCCGCGCATGCAACGGGTTCCAATGTATGATCATGAAAATTAGGAGCTTTTATTCTGTCTCATTTCCGCAGCATTTACCGTTGCTTACAAGAGTATAAAATGCAAATCATTTTCTATTAAAAACACAACCTGGTGTGCCTGTACAAAAAGCATTACTCCTTGAGAATCAATCTTAGACATCATATACAATTCAAAACTTATGTTACAAGAACGGGCAAAAAGAAAATAAATATCCGTCTAATAAAGCCAGATTTGGATACATTTTTTTCTAGAAAAACACAGCAGACAATAAAGCCAATTATCTACATTCAGCAGCCTCATTTGCTTAGATGTGCAGTGAGGATATATCCAGCTCCCCGCTCTCGCGAACCTCCCTAACCCTCTTATCACACTCATCTTCTTCCTCCTCCTCCACTTTGGGTTCGTTCTCCTCTGTCTTTCCCTCCTCATCCAGTAATCATAACCGTAACTGTAGCCCGATGTGGATGACTTGGGCACGGTTCTTGCCTCTTCGACAATCTTCATGATTTCTTCAGTACTTTGGTCCGAGAAAGTAGGGACACTGTTGTCCCTCCTGTAGTAGACTAATTGTGCCGCCTCTGTAAGTTCCCTCGGCAAGTTCTTCAAGAACCATGGATGGGTCTTTATTTCCCTCATGGTAATTCTCTATAGAAATCCAAATTTTCCACATCAACGATGGAAATAAACCAATATACACTAAGAGTCTAATACTATGACAGAGACGGTAATCAGATCATCACTTACCCTTAATGGATTGCTAACAAAGATACGTGAAATGAGTTGTTTGCAATCAGCAGATATGTGAATATGGTCCGGGATCTTGTATTGAATTGCTGCTATTCGCTGCAAATTAAGATGACAGAGTAGCACTCATGAGTGTGAACATTAGAGGGAAACGGATCATTATTTCAATGTGTATGTGAAGAGCATCCGTGACATAAGAAATAACTGTCACCTGAATAGTTTTCCTAATATTTTTGGGGTCATCCTGATCTTCAAATGGGTAGGCTCCCACAAGCATGACATAAAGAGTCACTCCACAAGACCATACATCTGCAAGCTGTATGACCAAAATACACTTACTACTCAGCTACATCAGGTAGTAATGTCGTTCTACAGGTAGCAGAGTTCTGCATATACATGAGGTATATCAGTAGATATGATTAATCATATTAATGCAGTTAGTGTTAAGAATCATCAAATGAAAAACTGTAAATGGCCAAGAATTATTCACTTCTGTTGTGCAAATGCTTGATAGGACACTAACAGGAAGCTTTCTCATGAGTCAAATTAATGTCCATTTTGATCATGTAATTATAGGAACAAAAACATTGCCAACGAAGTTGAAGCAGCAATACTGATTTTGCCAGAAATGTAAAGGTACAATGTTCCTTTAAGAAAAGCGGTGACTAAAATCAAAAGTTGATTCCTTCTTTTTTACTACATGGAGAATACTCGAATCCTGAGTACTATGTCAGTTTGCAATAAATTGAGCAAAAATATCTACTTAATCAGCTTGCAAATTACCTAAGCAAAGAGGCATATTAATGGCCGAAATTGCAACTATTCCAGTAAAGTTGGACCAATATATTAAAAGGAGGAGAATCTATATGATCAGATCCACCTGGTGCAAGAATTAGTCTGCATGTGCCAGAGGCCAATAAGTCCCACAACTTTAGCAATTTCAACGACAGTTGGTACGTCCTACCTACACAATGACTAACATCTCCAAAACACTGTTGACACTTTTACAATAATCAATCCATTGTCTTCTAGAACAAGAAAATTTCAGGTTTTCTGATGGCCCAATATATTCCTACATCTAACATGAAAATAAACATCAACCTAAAATATATCCCTTTCTTGCTGGGGCCTACGATTGCCTGCCAGTAGCACAGAGGTGACCAGAGCAATCAAATATATTTGCAATTATGTTCATCCGCTAAATCAGTAGCTTTTGACTAAACTGTGGCTTATATAAAATACAAATGGCGAAATTGCCAATCAGAAATGGAAAGTGCAATACCACTATCTTTTAGCTCACTCATTAAGTCTCTTTCCGATAATGGGGGGAAATCCTCCAGAATCGACAGGTTCAAGCTCCCACAAGTGTTCAAGAACCAAGCATTGATGTGCCACAATCTATCACAATCATAAAAACAAACTAGATATGTTTCACACCTTTTATGGATATCTTGAATAAACTACAAGATTTGGTAATGATGATGTACTTGTATACCTGGTTACATTTTATTTTGTGGAATGGCGACACCCAAATAATCTATTAAACTTAACCTAGGAGCACATGCAGGTTTGCTTCACATGGAAAAGTTGCTAACTCCCTATTTTAGTAAGGTAGCTAGACAACATTATGTACCAAGGTGAATGCCAGCAAGAGGAAAATTAAATACTCACTCCTACACATTTACAAAATGAAGAATATTGGTGACGTAATCCTGAATGTTACATTTAACGAAACTTTAAAATACATATTATAAATAAAGGAGATTCTTTCCACTCACCTTACCATCATACTCCCGCCGAGAAAGCACCTCTGGTGCAATATATGCTGGCGTCCCCACTGCTGATTTCGGTCTTGAATGTAGTACTGATGACTGTTACAGATGGCAAGTGGTTTTCTTAAGCAAATTTGTAGTCATATGAAAGACTATAGTTACCAATACCATGAAAGTTTGGCAACCAACCTTGGAGTACCCAAAATCACATATCTTGAGCCGCGGTGCTGGGCTGCCATCCAAGAGAACATTCTCCAGCTTCAAATCTCTATGGCATATTTGCTGAAAAGCAGCCAAGATTGCCAACATTTAAGCATATTTTCAGGTCCCACTAATAATCATTTCAAACACCGCACTTGCCCTTTACAAAGCAAGATGTGAACTGTAAATTGCTAGAAGCAAATCTAATAATGAAATACAAATTTAGTGTTTCTCTATACCATGTGGTGGCAGTAGCTCACACCACAGATCAACTGCTGGAAGAAATACCTCGCCTGCAATAAGAGCAGAGGAGGGATAAAACTGAAATTCCATTCTCGTGTGGGTCAGTGGGTGTAATATATAAGAGTAAATCATGGTTAAATTAAGTACTCAAAGAAGAACGAAGGGTAACCTCATCCTCACTAAACCGCCCGCGATCAACAATTCGATCAAATAGTTCACCACCAGCTGCATACTGCATCACTATTGCAAGATGCGTTGGAGTAAGAATCACCTGTCGAAATGTATAGAGGAATAAACTTTTCAGTGGTCACACTTTTGTAAAATAACGAAATATTTTTCCACGGAGTAATTGAACGTAGTGTGTGTTATACTGTTATGCCCTGAGAATTAAAAGCATGAGAGATAACAACTATCTCAGAGGTGCCCCAAACATTCTGAAAGGTGAGCAGAGTGATCAACAGGAATGCAGTCTAGAGCGACAGTAAAAAAAGGGAATGGAAGAAGTATGCCTGTAAACTCCTTTGTTCTTAAATATTTTACATTAAGACAGGACAGAGTATTTAGTTCAAAATTGAACTAAACAACGTGTCCTAATAGCGTCATATAAATGAGAATCGAGGGAGTATGCCTCTAAACTCAAACACGTAACGTGAAGGAGAAGGAGCTCTCAAAATGGGAAATTCCCCCTTTCTATCCAAGCTTTCAAATCACACGAGAACACGTAAGCAACCCACATAAACAACCAATCAAATTAACCTAATAAAACAAAAGGAGAATATATAAGCAATGTATGAAATCGCATTCCTTATCCGCACCTCTATGAACTGGATGATGTTGGGGTGCCGCAGTGACCTGTGGTTGATGATCTCCCGGTACACATTCTTGTCAATCTGCGCACGTAAAACAAGGCCCACCTGATCAGCGTTCTGCACAGCTAAACCGACAGCACACCGGATCCGATCCGTCGGGCGAAATCAACCCAACTCCGAGCCCAAGAATGAAATGTAACAGAGAGAAGAAGAAGGCAAGGCTCCGACCTGCTGGCCACGCTTGATGAGCTTGACGGCGACGAGCCCGCGTGTCTCGCGGTTGCGCATCAGCCGCGCCACTCCGAAGTTGCCTGACCCGATGTCCCGCACCTCCTCGTACTTGTCCATGCCGAGGCCTCCGGGTAGGCAGGGGGATCGCGGCAGGCCTGAGGCAGGAGGGGAGGAGACAAGCTCGGCGAATCGGCGGGCGCTGGTCAGGTGGCGGGGCGGAGGAGGCGCGTGTGTCGCTTTCCGGTGTGGCGCCTCGCAGGAGCGTGTGTATATATATAGACGCGGCGGTGGGTGCCAGGTGGGACCCGAAGACAGTATGTCTAGGAACATTATAATTTTTATTTGAAACAAAATTGTTTTTTTTTCGAAGACCCGGAACATTTCATCGGTCTAGTCTAGGAGCATGGGTTAGACCAACATATAGATACAGGGTCAATTACTCGTTACCGGCTCTTACGTTCCCGCGACAATGACAATCGAGACACTTGTTTCTTCCTTTACTTGTGAGATGACGCATTCTATATCGTGCACTTTGCCTTCAAAAACTCTAGCATTTCTTTACTTCTAAATTGCCCATACGGTGATCAAGTATCTTTCCACTCTAGTTCATGAGAGGGCAAACTTTGAAGGAAGAAAAAGCGTTACGACTATACAAAAAAAGAAAAAGAGGAACAATCGTTGTGGTGGTAATTGTAAATACAGAGTGCGAAGCATACAAAACCGTTGCACAAACCTGTATCTGTGTATCATTCTCTTTTTATATTCTGCTTGAGTAATGATGGAGCTTTTAATAACTCTCAGCAAAAACATCCTCAACACTTGCTGCAGGTTGGATCGCCGACAGGAGAGCCGTCGTTGGTCTCTGTTTCGATGGGGGAAGGAGAAACAGATTGATGGTGCAGAGGCAGTCGTCCACCAGCCCATGATTCTTCTTCTTCTTCGGGTGAATGGGTGATGGTGGAGACGCGCAGACACTGACGGAGTTTCTTCAGATACTAGCAGCAGCTTTTGCAGCGGCGACACGGCATGTGGAGTGCATCAGCAGCAGCAGTGGTACCGTAAACCGTACTAGTACTGCGTAGTACTAGGCCTTAGCTCTCATCTCATCATCAGCAAGCGCTGCCTTCGATTACTCCCGAGGACCGACGAAAAAATTGAAGGTCGGGTCTCCAGCTAGCCGGAGCCGGACCGACAGAGCGCTGACTCGTTCTCCTTTGGATGCCGCCATGGGCGGGCGGGCGGGCGCGCTGGTCGCAGGCTGGCGAGGGGCCGGCACCATCATCGTCGTCACTAGCACTAGCTAGAGGACGCGACGACGCGGCAACAACGGCATGTGACTCCGGCCTCGAATGCTGCTGCTGCGCGGCATCATCATTGCGTATGGCAACCGACGAGCTGTGCCCCTCGCCGGCGCGAGCCGCGACATGCCTGGTCCTTGTGGTAGCCAGGGCACCACCTCCTCTCCTGTACAGACGATCGCGCTATTCGTCTTGATTCGTCCCATTCTCCTCCTCTCTTTTCGTGCGTCTTGGTTTTAATTAGTAGTGGTTCTAATCTCAAAACAACGCCACGATAAAAACTTTTTCACCGAATGTCGGCCGGATATGCGCGCAGAATGTCGCGTCCGTGTGTAGTGCAAAACAACGTTCGATTTGGTGCTGCTGCTCTGACCATGTGAGAGTATGTGACGCGGCCGGGGGGGTCCCAGCAACGACGAGAGACCACGCAAACGCAACCGACCCCGCCCGTGGCGTGCAAGTATGTATGCTATTAAGTACCGGCTGATGATCCATTCCAAGTGGGGTTTACTAACTGAGATCCGGCTTAATCAGATGCAGATGGTAGGCACAGCAGCAAGATCGAACCCGCGCGCGACGGCCAGCGACAGACGAGCAATTGGCCGATGGGGTGGGGCGCGCGTGGTGGCGTCGGCGTGGTGCGGTGGTGGTGGACTGGACTGGTCGGTCACTGGTGCGGTGGTTGCGCTTGCGCAGCCTGCGTTCGTGTCGCCTTCTTGGTCGCGGCTTCGGCTTCAACTACAACAACGGACGAGGAGGAAGAAGAGGAAGGACTCGAATATCCTCCGATTCATTTACCACCGTCGGACACGAGAATGATAGATAGATAGCCCACTCGGAGCGGCATTTCGTCGGCCCCCGCGCTCGGCCCACGGGCCTCAACACTCTCGCCGATCTGTCCCGCTAGCACGAACGAGGGCGCAGAGATTGCTTTTCCTTGCGTCCCACGAGGTACGTACAGATGGGCGGGCCGCGGGCCGCGGGCCGCGGGCCGCGGGCACACGGTACGGATGCAGGGAAGACTTGAACCTCTCTCTGCCTGCCACCGGCCCACAGCATGTCAAACAATGGTAATTAAGGTTGTTTGCTTTGAACCCAGTTGACACACTCTGCCTTATTAGTCTCTTATCGTATGCGGGACTGCATGCGTACCGTAATGCTTTCGATATAAGCAACTTTCGTTGTTAGGATCCGGGGTTTTGACGGTGGCCTTGAGAACCGAGCTAGTTATTATACCCCACTCCCTTTCGTTCATCTACGTACCTGCAGTTGACGCAGCAGAAATAGCAGGTCAAAGTCGTCGTGCAGCGGCGCAGTGCAGACGTGCTCCGAGATTGCAGTTCTCCTAACCAAATTCTCCTTCTATCTGCAGCGTTCCGCGTCGTTGGTCCCCGGGTTGGAACGACGTTTTTGCGGCGGCGCGCCCACATGTACTACAGTAGTATCTCTATCTCGTAGTCGTGCGAATTTTAATGTTGCCAGCTGTGAGAGAAGAGCTGTCAGTTTGGTTTGCATGCAACCCCCAAGGTCAATGTCAACCCTAATTAAGGTACAACCACACTGCTACTATAGATACTACCCGTTTTAAATTGATATCACTAACATTAGTTTAATTTTAAACTAGAATGTTAATTATTCGAAGGATATTAATTTTAAACAAAAACAGGAGCAGCATTTGAATTTGTAATTACTGTTTCAGCATATCTGCGTAGCATGTGCTCAGGCTCTAATACGATCTGTCGTTGCATGCAAAGCCGTATTTTTGCCACGCCTTCAGGCCAGTTAACTTTAGACGATACCGTATATATTATAATTAAATTCCAGCTGACTTGGTCCACGGACAATAATTGGCAACCGTCGTTTGCGGGTATGTACAGTGTAGCGCAATCCCGCTCGTCGTATAGATGATATCGCGCCGCGCCGTCACGAGGATGACAGAGAGCTTTTAATCATAGTACGCGTAAATTATCAGAAACAGCTAGCTGTCTATTCCGGCGACTTTTACCTTTCTCTCGAGTCAATCATGCATGGACAAACTGCAGCAAACATGACAAGCTGTGTTTGCCGTGCCACGCTGTGCTAGCTCTTGTGTGTGTGTTGAGTGTTGACAAAAGTGCGCCACATCTCTATATATGCATCGATCCATCTAGCTAGCCACAAAACACCCCAACAAGGCTTTTCTTCAACATCCTTTACTACTTTGTGCCTCTGCAAGAAGCAGAGAGAGACCAAGAAAAAGGGAGAAGAGAATGGGCATTAAAATGGATAAGACGGGGATCACTGTGTGCTCTGTGGTTGGGTCGCTAGGGGTGTTGAGTGCCATCTTCGGGTTCTCGGCAGAAGGGACGAAGCTCACTGTAAGCGCTACTGACTATAGTATCTTGTTAAAATGCGTAATAATCTCTGTGTGCGTACATGCCTTCCGCATCTGTACTGGCTTTACGTATACTGATCATCATATGAACGATGGTTACGATGCTCCTCTGCATTCATGCAGCCGTATACCATACTGGCGTTAGACGACGAATGCATCTACCCGTCGAACCCGGCGCTCGCGCTGGCCGTCTGCGCCATCATCTTCCTGATGGTGGCGCAGATCACCATCACGGCGGTCGGCGGCTGCTGCGGGTGCTGCAAGTCCCGCGCCATTCCTTCCGAGACCAGGAGGATCGTCGCCGTCATCTGCGCCGTCGTCTCCTGGTGCGTACCGCCGTACCCTCTAGCTAGGACATCTCTGGCGGTGTGCGCGCTTTATTTTTTCAGATCACGTTACATGCACAGCGCGACGAACTTAATTACCACGAAATGACGATTAATGCGTGCAGGATAGCGGCGGTGATCGCGGTGGTGCTGCTCGGCGAAGGCGCGTCGTGGAACGCCAACGTGGTGCGGGTCGGCCCCGCGCCGTTCTGCCCGTACCTCAAGGACGGCATCCTGGCCGGCGGCGGCGTGCTCAGCCTCGTCGCCACGGCGCTCGGCATCACCTCCTTCGTCATGCTGCGGAGCCGGCCGGCCGGCGGCGGGGCGGACGACGACGTCGTGGCAGCACCGCCAGCGGCGGTGGTAGCGGTTGTGAACGCGGGTGCAGTAAACGGCGGCCAGGGCCAGCAGCTGCCCGCCGGGATGGCGATCGGTCACCCGCCGGCAGGCAAGCCAGATGTGGTGCCGGTCGGCGAGACGATCATCGCACAGCCGCAGTTCCCTTCTTCGAAACCTCATCACGGGTACGGGCAAGCGCAGGTCGCTCCAGCAACTACTGATGCTCATCATGCGCAAGCAGGCTACGTGCACGCAGTACCACAGCAACAGACCCCACTACCACAGTTCCCTCCTCAAAGCTACGCGCCGAACCAGCAGTTCTCACCACCTCCTCCTCCTAAAGTGCACCCGATGAGCATGGCGGCGGTGTTGCCGGCAGCGGCCGCCGGCGTGCAGCTCTCACCGCTGCCTCAAGCTGCTGCGTACCCGCCGCAGCCGCAGCAACCGAGCTACTCGCCACAGCACCCTGCTATACTACCTCAGGCGGCGGCATACCCGACGCATCCGCAGGTTCCCATCCCTCCTCCCGCTCAACAGGAAGCTGGAGAACAAACAACGACAGGGAACCTGTTCGTAGCAGGAGCTAAGCTGCTGATGCGGGTGGCAGAGCATTCTCTCTCTTCTTCCAACAACAATACCGGCGCCACGGCAGCTGATCCGGCTACGACGACGATTCCTGGAGGAGACACTACTTTCCCACCGTCGTCGATGGGTGGCGATTCCACCACCGCTCAGGATGCCGCTGCTGTTGAGGATACATCAAACTATGCCTAAGTAATCCCGTAAATCCGATCGACGATTCTATTTCACGGTGTTTCGACTACGTCAAGCTACATATACTATCATTGCTGTTCTGCTTTTCGGATCCGGCGTTTTAGTCTGCGTTTTCCAGTTCGTTGTTGCTGGAATTTTTTTTTCCCTTTAATTAGAAGAGGTTCTACATCGAGGCAAGTGTGCCTTGTTCTCCTTTGGGGAATCCCATCTGTAATGTAAGCTCTCAAAACTTTCGTTGCTTGCAACTTGTAAAGCAGTTAATGTCAACTGCCTTCCACTCGTCTGGTAGACGTTCTGGTTCAGCCTGCTTGGTCGACGCAAAGGGGATGGAGTACATTCGGTGCCGCGGTTCTCTGGTGTGCCCCTTTTTCTAGTCATCAGGTGTGCTGATCAGAAAGACGTAAGATTGAGCAAGCACGGAATTGCAGTTATTGGAGTTGAGACAACGAGCCAAGTGAGAGGAACAATTCGGCGAAAGGTAGCTCACCTGCGGTCCTCGTTCGTGCAAACCAGGATCCTCCCATTCTCATGGGGATCGCGGGAGTCCCCAGCGGTCGGTTCTTGCAGATGTCCACGGGCGTTGTAATCTCCCGACGTATCTGGCCGCTGCGGCGGCCCACAGGCGACGTCGGGAGCCACGAATCAGACCGCGGCGCGCTCCAGAAGCTACGCGGCGGGGCCAATGGAGGAGTCAGCAGGGGCGGGCGGCGGCGCGACCTCTCCCCGTGACTCTGTTTCGCTGGCCGGGAGATTTGCAGAAAGACCCCTAGTTTTGATCGCGACTAATAATCGCGATCCAAATTAGGAGGTATAGTGAAAATATTTGGATCGTTATTATTAATCGTGATCCAAATTATTTTCATTCTACCCCTGCTTCATGAGGTATTTCTGTAAAGGTCCTGGTTTGGCGCCCATCTTCCAGCGCGTCGGGGCCGCGCCCGCCGCCGCGTTCCTGCTCGCCTTCTGTCCGGTCGGAGGCGCGGATCGTCGCTCAGGTCGGACCCTAACACTGGAACTCCACTGCTCGGTTCACCGGTGTCTCGTGCGAGCGGCGACATAGCTCGGACGACCCGAACTCATGGTGAACAGGCCAGATTGGCAATTGGATTGGAGCCAAGAACGGCGAGACAATGGTCTCCTTTCCTGGCAGCATCGCAGATGCGTTGGAAGTTCGATTGACCAGCTCGCGATAGCCGGCTGGAAGAGGAAACTCGATCTACACTGCGTGCACAAACTTCTCCACACGCTTTCCCCGATATGCCGTTGACGAGGCAGAAAAATAGCCCGGTCATAGTCAACTGCACGAACTTGCAGCAGATCATGTGGAAGACACTCTGATCCGACCAATTCTGTATTGTTCGTCCTAAGGTTAAGAAATGGTTTTTCCCCGCAAAAAAAAAAACAAGGGTTAAGAAACGGTTTAGTGAGCTGCATGTTCTGCCTTCTACGGGACAGACAGCCTGCATGCTTCCAACTTCCATAGATAAGTGCCCCATGCTTCTTCCTCGTAAGGAACGTCACCAGCTGAGCAGATTATTCAGTTTGATTTGTTCGATTGTTATCATTTGGCATCAATGTCCAATGTCAACTCAAGCCCCATCGCAAGGGTCATATTTCAAGCAACACAAAGCAGGTCTATTTTTACAAAGAGCCTTTGTTTTTTTTTTTTTTATGATGTGGATAGTTCAAAATCAAGCCTATGGAGGAATTATATATTCAAGTAAATCAAGGAAATTCACAAAAAAAAAGACCAACTGGGCATCCAGATTCGAGTCTAAACTCAAACAAGTATCGAGCTAATGAAAATTCGAAGCCACTATCAAAACTTCAGGTCTCATTTGATCACATCCTTTTGTACAACTGGGTGTCTGTCCTCTAGAAATGCATAATACTCAAAACTATAACATTTATTTACAGATTGTACACACGACAGGCATCAGACCCCAGCTGATCTATCCTATTGTAACATCCAAAAATGTCAAGCCGGTTTTCTTCTCCCCTCATCCAAAAGTTAAAAGTTGACCAAAACTGGGTGCGAGTCGGTTGGCACCGACTACATCAGTAGTGGTACACTGCTCCTGTAACTCCGCAGGGCAAGCCTAAATTTTACACTTCTTTAGCTATAGACCTATGATGACAATACAAAATGGGAAGGCATGGGCCAAGCGGCGGCTGGAGGTGGGGTTGTCAATCAGACGAAGACGCTACAACAACACAATCCTCATACGTCTCAATTGCCTCCAGATGACTCATTAGAAATAACAACACAACATACAGCGACTCCACAGGAATCACCACTAAAATCCTTCACTTTATGCAGGCTTTTGGCTTCGGCCAACCAGTTGACTCTTAACCTGAAAAGTTGAGTGCCAATTTGAAGTCAAACAGTACATTCATAAGACTATATAACTTAGGCTCCAATCCGAGAAAGATATTATGATGGTAGCAGTAAATTCACATATGTGGTCTTGTCCAAAACCAGACTTCAATATAAACACCACCAGAGGTCACTAAAAGTATAGAAGCAATGTAAAAGTATCTGAGATATTTATCTAACACTAAGCTAGTTTGAAAAACTCGATGCTTCAACTTTCGAAACATATTACACACCAGATCAAATACTACCTCGGTTCTTTTCTTCATGTCCCTGGTAACTTTGATCATTCATCTTATTTAAAAGAGTATGAGAAATATCATATGTTTTGTTATGATTTAATTTATCACTAAAGGCCTTTGAAACATTACTTTTAATTTTACACATTTGAACTAAGTTTTTGAATAAGAATGGTCAAACTTGACGGTCAAAGTCAACAGCGTCAGGAAGAGGGAGTAATGAATCTAACCCAACCAAGCCCACAATTACTCAGTTCCATGGTTCAGACCTGCTGAGAGGTGCGTTCAAAGGAGCCAAAGGTTTACTAAGTTTAATTCAGAGATAATGTCAGGATTATAATTGGTATGACCCCTCAGTTTTCCTTTTACAGATAACAGATTTAATGCATTCATTGTCCTTGCTTTTTACCCATTTTTATAGGTCCACAGATCACATTGAATTTCTATTCTAGTGCACACACAACAAAAAAAAAAAGAAATGTACTACTTTGTAGGATAAGAACTTACCGCGTTAACACACTTCAGCTGCTTTAAAACTTCACCGGTCTCCAGTTCCTACACCAAACAATAAAATTTCAGGAAGCGGAGGTATAGACCAACCAGAGGTTTTGTATATCAATGGAGCAATATCAACAGGATCTCCTGAGCTACATTTTAGATATCGTTATGAACAAGACCAAATAATTATATTATCCACCCTAAGCTTCAAGAAGCAGGTTCTAAAAGTTACTCCCTCCGTATTTAATTCTTGTCGTTAGGACAACATTTTTAGTTAAAAAAATGAACTAAAGTTGTTGTCCTAACGACAACAATTAAAAAATGTAGTAGTAAATTATCCAAATTATCAATGAAAACATTTAGGTATGTGGTAGCTGCACAAGCATCCTTTTTCATAAAGTAATAGAGTATTAACCACATTTACGGCATTATAAAGAACAAAGTAATACAACCAAGACTTTTAGTCCCAAACAAGTTGGGGTAGGCTAGAGATGAAACCTGAGAGATCCATACAAACAAGATCCAAAGAACAACGATGAAGACAAAAGATGAAAGACCATAAAAAACTAACCAACCAAAGACAAGTGATAAATGGAAGAAAAAGGTAGAAAAGAATGAAACACTAAACAACACTGATCAACAAAAAAAGCAATGACAGATTAAAATACAAAGGAGAAAAAGGTTAAAAAACAAATCAAGGTTCCGGTACGTGTATCACCAGTTTCCATAAATTTCTATCTACGGCTAACTCAGCGATATTCCAATCCCTCAAGTCCCTCTTCACGGACTCCTTAGTTATAAAGAATAAAGTAATAAAGTGCAATTTTCTCGAACTGATGGACGTGTTAATTATCTTGCGATATCATAGTTAAGATAATAGTCCCTCCGTCTACCTTTCACATGCGTGTAAGCCAGGTTTGCAAAGATCAAGGCATCAAACGTCGCTTGGCTAGTGCCGCTTCGGTGCTAGCTAAATTTCCGTTGTGCTAATTACTGCATGGTAGTATTACATGGTGGACCCAGCCATTAGCCAACCGCACACAAGGGCCTTCTGCATGCATTCGCTCGCTCGCGCGGTGTGAGTGCAATTAATTTTAGCTCCATGCACAAGGTGTTAACTGCAGAGCGCATATCAATTGTGCACAAGTGATTAGCTTACGCGCATATGAAAAGTAGATGGAGGGAGTATTATACACACTAGAAAGAGTGTAGGCTTTTTCAAGAAAGAACCAACCGTTTAATATAAAAATTCAAGCCTTCTACCCCACTTATAGGTATACTTAAGAAGTGCTGAATTGATGAAAACTGTCTTTGGTTCAAAGTAAGATTTTGTAGGAGAGGTATTGTGACACTTCAACAACAAGAACCAAGCCTTTTAGTCCCAAACAAGTTGTAGGAAATGTATTGTGACACTTCACAAAACTAAACCTGCATATTTCTTTTCCCTTTTCCAACCAATTAACATGGGAACTTCTTAGCTTTGAGAGCCAACATGTGGCACCTTTTAGCTATGCCTTATTTACAGGAAAGTAGGAAACAATGTCATAAAAGTATTATGTCATGCCAGTTATAGCAACAGGAGCAAGCCAGCAAGGAGCTACACTTCCATAAGATTATTTATCGCATGGTTAACATAAGGTACTCACGGCACTTGTAATTGTCATTAAGCATAAGAAAAAAGTAAGATGTTCTACACTACTTTTAGAAATTACAGTATATGGTAAAATGGAAAAGAGTAAAAGTGCTACCTGCGGAACAGCACAATCAGCACGAGCTGGATCCCAAAGAAGGCAGCAAGAACAATCCCAATCATCTGACTGAACAACATATAAAGGTGCCCTGCAGGAAATCCATGAGACAAAATATCATATTTCCACTGAGCATATGCACAAGATATGCACAAAAAAAATGCAAACAAATTAGCAAGAAACTGTTTTGATATTTTCAGTCAAATAAGAAAAATTATAACTTTCCACCGCTAGAGGTTAGAAAAGGCAGGAAAATGTAACAAAAGAGGATGCTTTGTACAGAAAGCATGTGTGTAATTCACATTTTTTAGGAGTTCTGTTGTTTGTTCACTAGCAACTTATCAAAATATTCCATGTGAACGATATAAATATGTTTCCCTCAAAAATATGTTAATTTCGATTCCACATCTAGCCATAAATAGACTAAACTAATTAACCATGGGTTGACCAGTTTCTGCCATGTCCAACATAGGGAAACTACTAAACACATTATGGGTACAACGAAAAAGAGAAGTTTTTGATGATTCCAACATTCTTGAGAACTTGCAAAAAAAGGGAATACTAACCACCAGGTATGACCTTGATAAAAAGAAATAGATTCAAGTGCAAATTCAAAATTAGTATGTGCTCAGATTAGAGTTGGCATATTTTGTAAAAATTAGATAAATTCCTCTTACGAGAGTACTTATTGCTAGGGTGTTTTGGCTAAAGTATATGAAAACATGCAAGACCAACTGACCATTTCTGGCCGTAGTTAATAAATGCAAGTTTAACCAAGTGATTATATTTCCAAAGAAAAATCAATTAATGCCACGCCTTAGTACTTCATGAAGCAGAGTAGTCAGCATGAGTATTAGAACTTGTACTAGGTTATAGCCAATCCGAAAGAAGAGAAGCAAAAAATTGAGAGCTGAAACGTGGGTTGGCAAACTCAAGTAGGAAGCAGCTGATCTAGGGAGCAACTCAGCAGTGCGCCAGTGGGGAGATGGAGGAGTGCTGAGGGAGGTCAGCTAACAACTAACAAGACAGGATAATGGTCATGAACATGTGTAAGAATTCTTGAATGAGAGAGCGGCAATGGCAAAGGGGGTCATGGAGCACTGGTTGCACATGGATCTCTACGGGAAATGCTTAGAGCACCACGTAAATCATGGTGGGATGACACAGGATAGTGAGCTCAGCCTGGCAGCAAACGGGAGCCATGGCATACATGTCCTACAAACATGCAATTGCTCAATGGAACACAATGGCAGCATCTTCACACTGTTGAAAGCCACAAACTTATGTTATTTTCGGGAAGCAGGAGGGCACCCAGCAGACAGAGATGTCAGAGAACATTGGTTTTTTATTTATTTTTTTAGAGGTTTGTTATGGTGCTTGGAATTAATCGCAAACGTTCATTTAATCAAATCTAACGGTTAAGAATATGGAGCTAACTACCAAAAGGTACTTAAAGTTGTGGACCGGTATCAAAATGGATGGGCCCGGTACCAATTTTTCTTTATCAACGGTTAGGATTAATTCAAAAGGAGAGGTACCGAGAGGTACCTTCCAAGCACCATAACAAAACTCATTTTTTGACCCTGGAATGATGCGCCTCAAAGTAAATAGGAGCATCTTTCCTTAGTATCGGAAATCCTTTTCAGAATTTCTTTCAATGACCAAAGGTATGTAGTTGGAAACTTAAAAACAGGAAACTTACCTTCTCCATTTGCCACAGATCTTGTCAGACTCTCCAAAGTTCACCTTCTCTCGGCACTGTATCCAATTACCAATTGAAGCTCTATTCTCATTACTCGTCTTCCACAACTACATAAATATGAAATTAAGCTTACTAAACTTTACATGGGAATATAACTACATAAATAGCGTCATCTTACATTCAGTTGAGTTAGTTCAGCAGGATTGAATTCATAGGGATCATCAAAATAGCCATCAGTACTGCAAACATAAAAAGTGCAACTGCAAGAATTAGTAACCAGCGAATAGTGATAGTTTGTTAACGAAAATAACAAATTATATCAAAAAGATATTAATGGTAATACAGTTTATTTGAAATTCTGACTAGAACAGCATGCATAAACCGTACATGTGGAGCTTATAAAGTGGACAAGTTACTGGTATAAAATTTAAATATTGAAAGACTGATAGTCATGCAGCTATGCTAGCCATTGATAATATGTGTCCTACATAAGCAATGCTTCTTCGTGTGCAGCCGTGTGCACAGCTAGGGAGGACGAGGGCGGAGTGGCCCGTATCTATGGGGACGCCAGCAATGCATGAGCGCCTGAGCAGGGAAGACACTGCGAACACGAGGACCAAACAGAGCATTTTATTTATCAGGGGCAGTTTGCTCTTCTCAGTGACTTCTATTCTTCACCCTAGGTGATGAATCTTTTTCTTCGCTAAGTATTTTTTACTGAGTGAAAACAGATGTAAATTACTGAATTTTTTTCGGCAATCGTCATTGATAGCTATTACACTCAGTAATCAAATTTGATAGTTTCTTACTAAAAGTTTCTTCAGTAAATTGAGTTGAGTGAATCCTTCACCCAAGGGGAGGAATAGCATTTATATATAAATATATACGTTCTTGTCAGTCCCAGAGGTGCTGGATGCCTTGGAGACCTGATCAGCCAACCAGTCAATCTAATTCACCTAATCGATCATCCAGAACTGACCAGTCAATCTGAGAACGTAGAATCTGGGCACAGAACTTAAGGAGATCTGGAAAAGGTGTAATGCACAGGAAACCAGGAGAGATTTATGGGATGAGAGAAGTATAAATAATTTTTAAAATGTATTGATGCTCAAATGACAAATAAATTGGGACGGAGGGACTAGCTTATTCACACAAAATAAATCCACTCTCATCTTTCGGGTCATATGAACGTTTGAAATGATATGACTTATCAGTTATGCTAAAGCATCCAATACAACCGGCTACTAATATGATATGGCACGTAATAGAGTAGCAGAAAAAATTAAGGATTAAAACATCTAATATCATTTGAAATGGAAAGCAATACTATCAGAAAGAATAGATAAATATAATCACTTAGGCATATGAACAAATAATAGCATATCTAACTTAGGTATATATTTAATTTTAGGACAGTGTGTTCCGGCGGCACTCCCCAAGGTCCTGGGTTCGACTCCCCACTACGGCGGGTTGCAGCAAATTTTCGAGTGATCGGGGTTAAACAAATCCCCTCGCCTGTCTCCACACCAAAGCACATGGTGTTAGGCCCGGCCCAACTCACAAGGTAACGGGCCCCTGTGTATGGGTGAGACGGGGGTTCGGGGGTTTTCTAGGCCTGCGTGAGAGGTCTTCTCTTATATGCAATACCCGGGGGGGTGGTCTTCCCCTCGCAGGCCTAGTTTAATTTTAGGACAGTGTGAAATATGTCATTGTGCCAACTAAATATGATATTTCATCAAGAAATAACTTTATAGTGAAAATTTTGTTTTGATTTTTATCTTCAATGGAATCAGCACATTTCAGATATTGAAGTTTAACATGAGAAAAAAAAATATGCTAGTTCTAATTAATGCAAACATTGGAGATAATGTAATTGCATGAGTAAACAAACCTGGAAGTTGGACCAGACCATTCTGCCACGTCCGCTTGAAAATTTCTGCCAATTCGAGCCCCACTTACATATTGGTCAGTATGTTTTAGCATGTATTCTATGTAACTCATGCCATGTGGTCTTTGGTTTGTATTCCCAGAAGGCTTGACCTTGCCCTCCGACACTTTACCATAAAGACACTTAGGTTTTGTCAAGGAGCATCTCTTGCAAAACCACTCATCATCTGGTAGCTCCTTAATACTAGGGATGCAACAAGACAAATGAAATGCAGCTTCACATGAATCACATATTAGAATCTTTAATGGGTGCTCCATGGCACCACATGTATGGCATGCCAATAGTGGGTTGGCATCATCATCAGTGAATTCTTCTGTGCTTATTCTAGTTCGTGATTCAGTTATGAGCCCATCTTTGCTAAGTATGGCAATGCAGAGATCCCTTGTGGAATCAAAGTCATTTATCGGTTCTGTAGGGCTCATATTTGATGAGGAACATTCAGCAGCATCTTTTTTCTCTGTTGAAACCATGATGTTATTCATATCAGAACTTGGCTCTGACGGAACTTCAGCAGGCTCTTCATTATCTAGGATAGTGTCTATTGTGCCCGTATTTGAACTTAATACCATTTTTTCCAAAGGAACAATAGGTTTCCCTAATGATGAGTGGTTCTCGGCAGTTTTGCAACTTTGAACCGTGGATTCTTTAGCTTCTTCATTTGCTGCCAGGGAATTTGAATCCTTATCCATCTTCCTCCTTTTATAAACATTGCTATCCTTCTTTTGGGCAGATAGGGAACACATTCTGTTGACAGTGGATAAACCGAGACAGCTTGAAACTGAAGGGGTTGTTTCTATTACTGATTTGCACTCTCCACTTTCAAGTGATGATAGTTCTCTGTAGTTATCTGAAGAACATTCACTACATTTTGGGGTCATCTGTCATTCTGTTGACAACATATAACAAATGTTGGGAAGAAAATATAGATATGTACATACGAATAAGTGAACTCATACTGAAGAACTCATCTACCATGAGCAAATATCAAGAGATCATACCTATGGCACTAAATTTCTTGATGAGCTAATCCTCAATTAAGTATCGCATCCTCCAATTCCTATGAAAAAGTTCAGGGTAGTTGATAGCGTATTAAAACAATTTGACTTGTTAACTTACTAAGTTTGGAAAGAAAAAAAAAAGTAAGAACTACTACCAATAAATAAGAGGTTATTAGTAAATGACATGCCAAAAGGATTCTGCCAAGGAACCTAAATCTTCACTCTTTAAACTTTTCACAGTTATCCAAGGGGTACAGGATACAAAGATACATCACAAGAAACAAAGTTCGACATATTATATGATAATAACTTGAATATTAGGCAACTGATAGGCAACGGAAGCAAACCTGACTACACACGGTGGTAGATCAGCAAGTGGTATATGGTTAAAGAATGCTGGAATGGTATAAACGTGTCATCATGATACAATATGGTTCAGTGATTGGCTTCATAATCAAACATTATAACTCTAGCTGTACAGTAAGGGATTCAGTGTATCCTCTAAGAGTAATGAAAATGAACTATGTAGACCCAGGCGTATGGGTGAAATGAAGAAGCAATTAAAACCTCTTAAGTCAGAACTTTCTATGTCCCTTTTTCTTAGCATCCAATTCACATCTGTGTCGTAGGCAATCACCATATAAGTAACAATACACTTGTCACAATCTTTTTATGTATTCAATACAAGGACAACCCGCAACCAAAGCTTGTACAGACATTTTACAAGTAGTCCCTCCATCCCAAAGTATTTGACTTTTGGACCTGGGCACAAGAATTAAGGACAGCTGAAAAAGGTGTGGTGCACAGAAAATGAGGAGGAGAGAGAAGAGATGTACTGGGAACAGAGAGGTGTTTTGTGAAGTGAGATAAAGTAATTTGGGACAAATGCTGAAGGCTGACTTTGCCTTTGGGATGGAAGGAGGTACTAATTTCATGTGTCACAAGATGATATCAAAGTTCAAGGATTAAAAAGGAATGTAGTTCTAGTTCAGTTAAGTCAACCAGTTCAGTCAATCAGTTCCAGAATATCATAACTGGCACATAAGGTTTCTTATCTGTTCACATTAGGTTACTAGTTATTTTCCTATCCTGGTAGCATGTAATTTAAATTTTGTCATCTGTCCTCAAAATAACTAGTATGAAGCAAGGATTGCCTGGGGTAGTAATTGTTGCAAATGAGTTCACAGTGTAGTGACTGATTTGATTTAGTAGAATCTCTAACTCATGACATTCCCTGTGGAAGAGAATTTCAAGCCTTATTAAAAAGTTCATTCATTGTTTCCCTAGGTCAGCATTGGTGAACCAACTATGGTGGGGCAGGGCCTCTTGTAAGGGGCTGGGCCTCAAAGCAATGGTTAAGACCTGAACCACCGGGGGCGGTAATGTGGTATCCCCAAAGTATGAAGGGTCACCATTTGTAACCTTTCCTTGGCTGGGCTCTGGTTGAGCTCTACTTATAAGGAATTAGCACAAGGTAGTTATGACCTGACGATTTTCTGTCTGTCCGTCTGGTTATTTCTACCAAAAAAAAAAAAAATGCAACCGTACAAGCAGTTGCCTAAACAAAGGGCATACATGGCAGCCTGCACAGCTTGAGCGTTATGTTGTACGGTTGGTTGCTGAAGGGTCAAGTTGGCCTTAGCAGACACTAAAATGCAAGCGTGTTCCGACAGCACCTTTTAAAGTTGATTTCCATTTATCATGCCTATGCAATCTTTCTTTTTTGTTTGGATAAAAGGGAGTTTTATTTCCCCGACTTCTGCTGAAGCCAGAACCAATTCACAATGTTACAATATAAGGGACAAAAAACAGGCAATCATCCAAGCTTAAAAGCTTTAAACCTCCTCCCTCTCCAAAGGCCTAACTGACTATCGCTGCAGCCTGAACTACTGAAACACCTAATATACTCCTTCAAATGATCTTCTGCTTCGTCGTTTACTTTCCGCACTTTCTTTTCTCCTCTGTCCTCCGGGCTCTTCCGTTCACCTTGTATGCACAATGTAGCTGCTCATAGCTTGTATGAGTAAGATTTCGGGGAGGACGTAGGCTTATTTTAAAGCGTACCTAGATGGCCATAGGAGGCCACAAGGCCCTAGTTACACCTTGTTGCCTAGGTGGTGCTAAGGTTGCCATAGGACACCTTAACACCATAAAACCCTTGCCTGTTTGTTTCCAAGGTGCAATCAGTGGCGGACCGATCAATTGGGCGAGGTAGGGCAGCCGCCACACCTAATGCCCACGGAAAGGAATGCTCCGCCCCTCTCCACGGAGATCTCGGGCCCCCGTTCACCAGGGGCAGCTTCATCCCTTTCCCATCTCGATGGAGATGAAATATCCCCTTTCCCTTCCACGTCCAAGGGCAAAACCTTCTTCGGCCCCGGGCTGGGATCGATCCAGCCCGCTACGACTAGCCTAAATGTCAACTCCAGGAGGGAGGAGCATTCGAGGATTGGGGAGGAGAGGTCATCACCTTCCGTCGAAGCTAGACGAGGAGGGCTAACACAAGCCAAGGCGGCAGGTTTGTGCAGATGTGCCCCGTTCTGGCCGCGCGAAGCTGGAGGGCTCACCGTCCAAGCTGGAGGAGGAGGGCCAGCCCAAGGCGGCAGGCTAGTGCCCCCTTCTAGCCGCGCGTGCCGCCGTGCTTGCTCGGAGGAATCGGCGCCGCCAGCAAAGGCGGAGAAAGGGGGACAGGCCGGCAGGGGCAGGGACCGGGAGAAAGAGAAACAGACCACGGGGAACAGGTGAACGCACCGCAGAGAGAGCTAGGGCTGGTAGTGTAAAATCTGCATTTTTAGCTTTCTGACATATTTGACAACAATTATAAAGATGATTATACAAATTAATTATAAGTAATTTGTCTACTTAAACGTCTAATATTCATAAGTGAATATAATAACATTTATAAATATTTTTAAATTACATAATTTTAAAATTTTTAATAGTCATAATACTCATGGACTATAATTAATTTATATAATCAGCTTCATAATCCCTATCATACAGAACTTAGTTCGTGAAATCTAAATTGTAAAATTTTGGATTGCAAAATCTGAAGGTCAAAAATATAAGATATGTTTATTTTTCTGGATTCCACAATCTAAAGACATCATGCTTCAATCATCAAATGTGCCTAAATAATAAAAACATAAATATTTGTGCCACGATTCGATAAAAGCTTCAAATTATGAAATTATAGAATTTGGAAACTCAGATGTGGATCTGATTCCACGATTTGACCCTATGTTTTATAATCTTGTGAAATCCAGATTCTACAATCTAAAGGGGACAAAGAGGGCCTTTAAGGTCTCTTTGTATAAAGGACCTCTTTGTTTGAGCTTATGATTGTGAAATCTAGATTATAGATTTTGAAAATCTAGAGATCAAAATCTGAGGGTTCTTTGTTTGCTAGGCGATTATACAATCTAGCTTCAATCATGTGGTAAATATTTATGTCATAATCTTATGTAATCTGGAGGATCAAATTGTGAAATCTAAAAATAAAATCTAATTCTTTGTTTTAGCTTTCACTTATAAAATCTGAATTGTGGAACTTAGGGAGGAAACAAAGAGGCTCTAAGTTGATTGCTTCAACATCGCCCGTTCACTTTATGCTATAGTAGTGCATATTGCGACTTCTTTTATAAACCTTTTACCTATTTAAAATTAATATTTTATTAATAATCTAAGCAAAGTAGGAGAATAGATTTGACTTCATCTGATTATTAGAGATGACATTGGACACATCAAACTGTTTGACATACATAATAACTTAAATATGAGTCGCTCGGTTTAGCCAAATTTTAAAAAGGCCATTCATGAAATAATAGTTCTAAGAGAGTCAGAATGCAAAAAAAAAAATCATAAACATTTGATTGTTACAACTAGAAAATAAGAAACGTCCTTGTAGGCCCACCGTTGATTGAAAATACGAATGGATACCGAGCTCCTCATTGATCTCTTCATACGTAGGTCGTTCACTCAAGGTGTGAGTGAGCATGCATGAGCCATATTATTCGATCTGTTACCTTTGGACCCAAATCAAATATCACCGTCAAACATGCATGAATATGTGGCTTACATTAAAAAAAATAAAAGGGTTGCCCATATTGAAAAAAAAAAACAAACCAGAAGGTTGCTCATATTTTAGTGCAAAAAATATGAAAGTGTGCTCTGCAGTTAAAAATGATAATGAGTACCCATTAACCATGTGTCCACAAATATCCAACTAGATTGTAATAACGTACCTTAATTAATAAAATCATCGGTTCAGGATTGTAATACCGCGCCTTAATTAATAAAATTCCTCTTCCTTCGTACGAAAAAGAAAAAATATCCGAACGGATGAACACAGATTCGGTTGCCTATTTATACCAGGGGCACGAATACAGACAGCAAACAAGACTCGTCGGCGGCAGTAGCTAAATAGGTAGGCAAAAATTTAACCATACCAGATTGTTCCCCTGTTTACCTGTTAGATACCATGAATATGTGGTTCTAGAACTTAGTTTTTTTATTATCTCTTTCCTGCAGCTCCGTCCTTTCTTCCTCGCCGCCGCCGAACCGCAGAGGGAGTAGGCTACCATGTCCTACTCGAACCTCATGTGCAGGGTGAGGTAGTTGCCCGTACGTTTTCCTTCTCTATTATATGATCCTTCTCTCGTGGCCTCGTGGGATAGAAATGACGGGTGTCGATAAAGCAAAGCCAGAAGCGAGCTCGCTCGAATATGAGGCTATTTACCCAAATAGGGGTAAATTCAATGGCCTCACACCTCATCCAAACATATTTTTGAGCTGGGAAAATTATGGAGCATGTAAGTTACTATTGGTTTATCTTTAGAACAGCCGCTGCTAGCTAGGAAAAGGACCTTTGGTAGGAGATGAAACCAACCAATAGCTTGTTTGGATGTGAGTGGATTGAAGGGGATGAGTGTAGATTAAAGAAGTGTATTGAAGTGAAAAATGATCTAGTTTTCCCTTCAATCCTCTATTCAAATCACATAGATTAGGAGAATCCACTCACATCCAAACAAGACACGTTTTATTGCTTGCTGAATAGGTAAACACACAGTAGGGCACCTATTGCTTGCCGTGGTCATTATTACCCATACTAATACTAGCTAGTACTAATTTGATTCGGACACAACCCGTTTATTTCTATTTGATGTGGTTGTTATTACAAGTTCTCAACTTCTCATCACATGTCAACTCAATTAGGATGATCGTGCTGTAAGCAACAACCGGCCAGTCGGACCCCTTAGCTAGGCCACATGGTATGGTACAGACGGAGAGTGCAAGGTATTGGCTCGCATTTTAAAAAACTATATATTTATTGCGTAACACCGGAGTTCTATCAAATAAAAAGGTCATGGCAAGCATAATTTACGGAGTCAATCTACCTTGTTGCCCAATCCTAGCTCATTTCTGTTTTTTAACTGATTTTCTTATGTTCTTGTACTAATGTCTTTTTTCTTTTGGTTTTTGTGATAATACATTGTACACAGAAAGATTATATGTACCTAGTACGTTTTGAAGAACTGATTATTTATATGTTAGATATTTAAATAAAATGGAAGCAAGTCTTATTAAATTACAAATTTACAACGAATTGCTACCCACTACTTGAGTAATACCTTTTTTTTTTGCCAGAGAGAAAATTAACGGGGGCTAATAATTATTGTGAAGATGCTGTTGTTTATCCAGTCAATCTAGTTAGTTCCTAATAATGAAATCAATAATGGCGGAGTTTAGACAGAGAGACACAGAACATGCCCAACGACATACTGTACTGCATAGCTAGCTGTTCAATACCTACAGTATGTAGTGATCGACATCAAGTTATATGGCGGTCAATCCCTATACGTCTGCATAGCGTACGTGTGTAATGGCTATATATAACTACACATCCTCCATAGATCTAGAGACATAACATCCTAGTAGGCTTTCAAAACATTTCTTGTGTCTCTCTGGTCAGAAGCGGTGAGGAAAATGACCAAAAAGATGGACAAGACGGTGATCGTCGTGTCTTCAGTGGTCGGATCCCTTGGATTGTTGAGCGCCATCCTGGCGTTCTCAGCCGAAGGGACAAAGCTCAATGTAAGCTCTCTATGTACATACTGGCGAATCGATCTGCTAGTTTACTGTGTCTAATTTAATTTACACGTATTAACTCATGCAGCATTGTCTTAATATAATTAGTTGTTGAGCTGCGATATTGCGCCATAGTATTGTTGGCTAGTCTTTGGTGTGCTTTTTTACTGATCCTGAATAATAACCTCAGCTTGTTAATTTGCAGGCGTACACCATATATATTTCCGGCGACTACTGCATCTACCCACCGAATCCGTCAATGGCGCTGGCGATCTGCGCGGCCGTCTTCCTGGTGGTTGCCCAGATCACCGTCTCGGCGATTAGCGGGTGCTGCGGCTGCTGCAAGTTCCGCGCCATCCCTTCCGAGACCAAGCGGATCGTCGGCGTCATCTGCGCCGTCGCTTCATGGTGAGTGACCGCGTGCGCTACTGATGATCACCACGCACGCACGCACACTAAGATCTCTTGACGACGGTGGTGCGGTGAACAAACGACGATATATAACTTGTCATAAAAAAAAATGCAGGATAGCATCAGTGATCGCGTGGGCGCTGCTGGTGCTCGGCGCGGAGTGGAACGCCAACGTGGCTCGGCCCACCGCGCCCGTCTGCTACTGGCTCAAGGACGGCATCTTCGCCGGCGCTGGCATCCTCAGCCTCGCCGCCACGGCGCTGGGCATCACGTCGTACATCATGCTGCAGAACCAGCAAACGGCGGCTGCAGCGGCACCGGTGGTGGTGGCCGTGCCCGGAGCACCGAACAAGCCTGCGGACGCTGGAATCGTAATGGGTCACCCGCAGTTCCCTCTTCCTCAAGGGCACGCGCAGGTCTAGCACCGTCTTCCCCTTGAAATCACCTTGTGCTAAAGGCATCCATCTATGGCGTCGTGAATTGAACCTTTGCCAGTCTTCTGCACGTGCGCGTGAAAATTTTTTTATCAAACTACTGCGATCCGATCATGATATATATATATATGTTGGCGCCTTTATTATGATTTTCATGTTTTTTCATGTATAAAAAATCTATTCAAAATATATCTTCAGACCAGTAGATTATTTGAGTATTATTCAAAATGATCAAAATCAACGACGACAATAATTTAAGAACTGATGGGCTACTTATTTAAGTGAAGAAACCCGGTTTGTTTATCTTCAGACCTTCGTTTTGTAGTGGCTTGACCTTTAGTCATCTCGTCCTCGTCTCTGCAGCTGTGCTACCTTACATAAACACGCACACACACATGAATCTAATTAAGAGACCATAAACTTTGTTCAAAAAATATTAAGAGACCATAGACACAGTCCGAGCTTCTTGCGAGAGAAAAAAAAAAGGCTAAAGCTAGCTAGGCCCAGGAAATGTACAAGACGGTGATCATCATGTGCGCTGTGGTGGGGTCTCTTGGGATATTGAGCGCCATCTTGGGCTTCTCGGCCGAGGGGACAAAGCTCACCGTAGGTCGCACTGTGAACTGTGTTTGGTATTGGTGTGTGCGGTGTGCTTTAACTAATTAAGCCACTTGCATATGTGTGTGTGTGTGTGTGTGTGTGTGTGTGTGCAGCTGTATGATATATGGATGTATGACGAGGAGTGCATCTACCCACAGAACCCCGGGCTCGGGCTGGCGGTCTGCGCCATCATCTTCCTGCTGGTGGCCCAGATCACCATCCCGGCAGTCGGCGTCGCTACGGCTGCTGCAAGTCCCGCGCCGCCGTTCCTTCGGAGACCAAGCGGATCGTCGGCATCATATGCGCGGTCGTCTCGTGGTGAGTGATCGAACACCATGTATGCGAGAGAAGAAACGTAACACCCGCGCGTGCGCTTTATTATTTAGATCGCGGTAATTAGGCATGAACAGATGAGTATATGGATACTGCAGGATAGCGGCGGCGATCGCGTGCGTGCTGCTCGCGGTTGGCGCGTCGCGGAACGCCAACGTGGTGCGGATCGGTCCCGCGCCGTTCTGCCTTTACCTCAAGGACGGCATTCTCGCCGGCGGCGGCGTGCTCAGCCTCGCCGCCACGGCGCTCGGCACCACCTCTTTCCTCGTGCTGCGGAGCCATCCAGCCGCGCCGATAGCGGCTGCGGCAGCGGACGCACCACCCAACAAGCCGCAGGAGCCGGGCGCGATCGCTAGGCGCGACCCGCAGATCCCGTCGCCTCAAGCTCAAGGGCTCTCGCAACAGCAGCCCTCGAGTTGTCCACCACTATGTCCGCCGCCTACTGACTACTGAGGCACTGAGCCTCTAGAGGGATGCGAACAACAAGCGTCATCCTAGTCGGCACCCAACAAACCAGGCGGGCCGCCGCCGCGGCAAGCTGAAATGGCGACGGCCAACCCGCTCCTGCCACAACCCTTCCAACATCAGCAGATACCAGAGTACTCTGTTCCGTCTCAGTTCATGCCTCCCATCCCAAAACGCTGCTGCTCCTGATCTGCAGCAAGCGAACCAACAGTCGTCAAATCTTCAAGAGAATTTGGTTGACCTTGGAGCTAAGGTGTTTGTGGAATTGGTGAAGGGATCCTTCTCTTCTGACAATAACAAAAATGCCAACCTGATGACTACGTATAATGGCTGGAGGTATCCTTGCGTCAATTGTGAACGGTGATTGATTGTTGAGTTGATGGTATATATGGGGCTTACAACTCTTCGACAAGATAGTTAGTTGTCCGCGTTCCTTCAGTTTTGAGTCCAACTGGTAATGACCAACATGAAGTCGAGCTAAGCCTTACTGTCATTTTTCTTTTTCTTTTTTCTTAAGGCCATGTTTGTTTCCACTCCAACCCTCTCTGCTCGGCTGACACAATCATTGTAGCGCGGAGCATCTTCGTCCGCTCTAGTCGAAATAAACTAGGAGAGGTGGAGCTGGATTTTGTAGTTTCATCAGCGCCACGTTGATTTGGAAAGAAAATATAAATCACTCCGTTCAGTAGTAAACACAGAGGAGCCGGAAAAGATGCAATAAAAACAAACTCGGCCTTGTGTGTTCGTTATTAGCATTTGTTATGTAGTTTGTGTACTTTACTGGTAGTACTATTGTTTCAGTTTCTAGCCTTACCGGCCGGTCTGTGCAAACTGACCTGGATGGCCCCAAGTGCAAGCCACACGGTTTTGCTTTGGACGCACTCGATCATCATCCTCGTTTGTCGCTTGTCCCGCGCTTTATGACCAAAATAAGATTTGTCTGATGTTAGCGTCATGAATAGCCAGTCCTTATCAGGTTGTGCAATGGGAGGGACGTCACTGTAAGTTGATGGCATACGTGGCCACCGTGCTGCTGAATAACGCACCAAGTGAACTTACAATCTGAGCGATTATTGTTTCGGCGACACTACTAGGGCCTGTTTGGAGCTAGAATCCAGATTGTATTATATGGGATTTTTTTGGATTCCTACAATCTGGATTCTAGGATTATATAATCCCAAGCGTTTGGAACTACAGATTTTAACAATAGATTCTTGTCATCTAAAATTTATGTTTCCTAAAATATCCCTAACCGTTACATACATATAGTAGTATACATTTACATGGATACGTCATACAGAATTTTAACACACAAGTCGTCAAACCATTGCATACATCGATACGTCATATAGCCTTCCAACAAACAAGATGACATACATAGTTAATATTTACATGGCCATACAGTACAAAATAATAGCATTTTCTTGGCCTCCTACAAGTTTCCAAGTCAAGGCTTCCGTACATACAAAGCATTGGCAAGATTATCTCGAAACTTATTCATGTCTTCATCTTCATCTCCAAAATGACCATTACCACCACTCTCTTGAGATCTGCAGTTTGCTTCAAATGGTAAGTAGTTCTCATCACGGTCACACATGTCAAAGTCTGCATCGCTCATTGCACTTTCTCGAATAAAGTTGTGGAGTGCCATGCACGAAAGTATTATTTTGTTTTGTTTGGGCAATGGATAACCAGGTAAGTCCAACAAAATCCGCCATTTCATTTTCAAAACACCAAATGACCTTTCAATAACATTGCGAAGCGATGCGTGTACAAAATTGAATACCTCCTTTTTGCCACTTGGTCTGGGACCTTGTCGAAATTCTGTTAAATGGTACTTTGTCCCCTTGTATGGTGCAAGATATCCAGGTCGGTTCGGATACCCCGAGTCCACGAGATAGAACTTTCCTACATACAAACCAGAATACATTTTATTGAATTAAATCCAGAAAACCAAATTAGTGTGTTGAAATGTAGACACATAAGAACAGTCACTACCTGGTGGAGGATGTAGAAACTTGTCACCATATTTGCGGGTGGCATCATTGAATACCCTCATATCATGTACAGAGCCTGGCCAACCCACAACGGCAAATGTAAACCTCATGTCAAAGTCACATACCGCCAACACATTTTGAGTGGAATACCCATGACGACCAATATGTTGGAGCAGTTTTGACGATGGCACGACAACTGGTATATGGGTCCCGTCAATAGCCCCAATGCAATTATCAAAGAGTGGAGAAAACTGAGGACTTTGTAATTTAGGATGAACCGTCCTGAATGTTGGATCTTTTGGTTTGATAATATCTGCTGACATCTTGTACACACAATCTAGCACATGATCAAACTTTCGACTAATTGTCTCAGTTGATCGCTGAAAACGATTTTCAACTTGTCTAATGGACTGTGGTGCGCCAATAATCCATAAAAACATGGCTAATGCCTCTTTGGAACTCATCTGTGTTGTTGACTTTAATCCATATGAGGATACTAGCTTGGTATGTAATGTATTAAAAAGTTCTGCTCTCATCCTAAACATATTGAAGCAGGCTTTTGCATTGTTCAATGTTGTCATGACCCAATCATATCCAGTTACATCAGGTTCCCTTCTCTTAGATTTGTTCATAAAAGTAGCATCGTAGCACATACCAAATATGGTTGCTATAGTCCCAAATTCTTGCATGGCATGCAGCTGATCCCTTGCAACCTGAAGTGTTTCATCCTGATCACCATCACACGATGAAGAGTTTGTCTACAAAACCAAACACATGCACATCATAAATCCATACTTTCAAAAAGTTAATGGATTGACATGCTAAAAATATTGAGATAGAAGGCGACAACTTATTCCATTACATTAACCACACATAGTAATAAAAGTTACGAGCACATTAGTTCATATATACAATCACCCAAAAGAGAGTGCACTAGTGCATCGTGTTGATTGTCATACAGTCACCCAAAAGAGAGTCTACTACTACCGTAAAAGGTAATATCTACAAAGGCCCTGAAAATGGTACTATCGACGTAGTTAGATAGGCCAACTAAACAAGTTACAACTACTTCAAATTTTTGAACTCACACCACCTCCTTAACCAAGCTAGTCTGCCCTCTTTGGTCTCTATGGTAAAAAAGATGTCACGACTTTCAGCTTTTGCAAATAGTTGACTAGCTACAAAATGTTCCACACTTCCTTCCTTAGCCCCACTCTCAACAGCCAACCGCATGGCCTTGTTGATGGACTCTGTTCTAAGTTCCCCCTTCATCACCTTTTGTGCTATGGCATAATTTGTCTGCATTGTTTCCAACATGCCCTTCATAATCCTAACCATGGGGCTCTTTGATTTCTTCACGGGGCTAGTTGCAGTGCTACATGTACTGTTTCTTCTCTTTAAAGCATGGTCCCTACGAGGTGTGCTAATATCACACAAATTTGTTGGTTCCTGATCCCTTCCATCAGCACCGCCACATTCATCCATTTCATTACCCATGTTTTCTCCAGGTATACAAGAGGTTGATCCATCAACTACAACATGATGAAACATGACTTCTAGTTGTTCTATGTACTCAGGTGGCCCATTTCTTAGCTTCTTTAATTCAGAGTTACCCTGTAAAACAGTAACATCGGAAGTAAATTATTCTGTACAAAGAAAAAAAGACATTCAGTTGAATCACATCAATCCCAAATGAACATGCGTACCTTAGTATGTTGCTCCCACCACTCATCATCAGCGTCCACCGTACCATTTGCCCAGCCAAGACCTGTACGTTTTTTCAAAGAACACCAAAAGGTATAGAGCTTTCTAAGTGTCTGCAGTCTGTTTTTTATCTGTAGGCGAGAGTGGCGCAACCCGGTTCGATTGTAGTATTTGTCAGCAATATTTTTATAGGCTCTGGATGTGAAATGACCATTGTTCCTGTTTCCAGCTTCTATTTCCTCGACGCATATGTCACATAAAAGACTCGTATTTGCCGAACTCCAATTAGCCTTGTCATAGTGGGCCGACTTCTATCGTAAATTAGTAATGAGACATAAGAAATATGATGCAACAAGAAGCTCAACGAATGAATACTCAACAAATGAATAAATGAACAACTTCGATTGGAGCAATTGTAAGTACGCTCAAGCTCCAATGGCTTGTTAGACCTTATCTTATTAGAATTTATAAGTTGAACTAGTAAAGGTTCTGCAATGTGAGAAAAAACATGCATGCGACACCAGACTTATAATTAATTGACGAAAATAGCTACAAGTGACATGAAAAACAGTTATGTTTAACATTGCATTGTACTCAATGAAATAAATTATGCAATCACACTAGACTAAAATAAATTTCATGAATTAAACAAGCATGGAACACACAACGGAACTGTTTTACATTTTAGTTGAGCATTATGGCAACAATTAAGAAAAACAAAAGAAGGAAACGTTGCTCACCGATGCGTCATCTAAAACACTTTCGTCTTCTTCGTCAGGCCCAACTGCATCGTTGTTCAGAAAAGGATTGTCAACGGTTGGTCCTACACCGGCAGTGGAAACAGGCGTGCCGTCGGCAAAACCAAAAGGACCATCGGTCGCACAGAATGCTTGGGCAACAGGAGCATTAGCACGGCCTCTAGTACTGATGCTGGGGGGATGATGACTTGCTGTGCCTGCTCGCGCAACAACTGCCGAGGTCGTCCGCGGTGCCCGCCACGGTGTTGTAGCCTGTCCAGGAGGTTGGACCCTCGATCCGGTCGGAGCAGCCGCGCCGGCTCGTCTAGCCGCACCGGATCGACCAGCCTTGGCGGATCGACGGCGCCCCTCTGCACGGCGACCAGCTACGCCCTCTGCCTCACCGATTTTTAGAACCGATGGGGAACGAAGGATCTCAGTGTACGAATCCAAGTTGGGGAAGCTGGACTCCTGCGTGTTGAGATCAAGGCCTCCCAATCCGCTGGGAAAACGCTGAGGGGGATGACTAATCGCGCAGAGAGATGGAGCTTCATTGGAGAAAAAGTTCCAACCAGCGCTGTTGGCTTCAGGCGCATCTTCTCCTTCAGCGTCCAAATCCATAGGGGATTCATTCGCGAGGCTGCGCGCAGGGAGAAGGAGCTGGGAGGGGCCGTGGGGAGGAGGGGCGGGGAGGGGGCGTGAGGGAGGGGGAGAGGTGGCAGGGAGGAGCTGTAGGGAGGTGTGGTGAGCGCGCTGGCTATCCATGCCGGCCGCAGCTTCCGTGACGAGCGTGTAGACTGAAGTCTGGAAGTGTGGAGAGGACAAGGGCATACCTGTCTTTTGTTGTCAAGAATTGTAATATCTAGGGAGCGAGGGATGAAAGGAACTCAAGATTTTTCGGTAGGCCTCCAGAAACTAACCCGTTTGGAGAGTTGTCAGATTTTTTTAATCCCGCCTCCACAATCCAAAACCGATTCAAACGGGACCCTAGTCGCGCGCTGAGATCTACTACGCGTTTGCTTGTCGTCGTACCACGGTGGCAGGCTGCCACGAGAAGATCCGGCAGGTGCCATGTGGCACACGCGTACCGGTCCGGTTGCTCCACGCTAGCTTAGCTTCAGATCATCCTGATGCTTCGTCGCGACACTTACCGGGAAGGGGAATTTCAAGCGCGCTTCTCTCTATATAGAGACGAAGCTCCACACACGATTTTTCCATAACCAGTGTGCAAAGACAGCCACGTCTCGTTCGTCTTCGTCGCGGATACCTTGGTATACTCTCTGCTGCTGCTGCCATCCACTCTGCAGGATGATGCGGACCGGTAGAATCATCATCCTCTCCGCCATAGTGGCGCTGTTCGGGGTGATGAGCGCCGTACTGGGGTTCATCGCCGAGGCCACGAAGCTGAAAGTAAGTTCCTTGCTTAATACCTGATGTGTTTATACTTTTTTTTTTCTTCCTGGAATACGTACGTACGTCTCGACTGATTCTGAACCCCCCAAAATTTTGGATCGACGGTGCTCTCTCAGCCGAACGACGTCGGCGTGAACAGGAACGGGTGTGTGTACCCGGCCAACCCCGCCTTCGTGCTGGCTTTATGCGCGGCCTTCCTGCTCGGGGTGGCCACAATCATCGCCTCGGCTGCCGGCGGCTGCTGCGGCTGCTGCAGGCCAGGGTCGACGGGTTATCGTGCTCCCAAGTCCAAGCGCTTCTTGGGCATCATCGCCTCCATCCTTTCCTGGTAACTAAAATTCCTCCCCGCGCCGTACCAAATTTTACCACCAGCGAGACCGTTCTCCTGATTTCCACCTGTGTGAGACGGCATACTGAACCCAGCGCATGATCTGTTTGTGTGCGTGCGCGCGCGCGCGTGTGTGCAGGATAGCGGCCCTGATAGCGCTGGCGTTCTACCTGCAAGGCGCGGCGTGGAACGCGCCCGTGACGCGTGGCGGCACGGACGACGGCGGGTGCTTCTACCTCCGGCACGGCGTCTTCAACAGGGCGGCCGTGCTGAGCCTCGTGGCCACGGCGCTCGGGATCGCGTCCCACATCCTGCTCACCCGCAGGCCCTCGGCGATGGCGCACCAGTACCCCGCAGGAGGGTACGGGCCCAAGCCGGACGGGCACTACCCGCCGCCGGCGGTCGGGATGCAGCACCAGTATCCCGCCGGTCACCAAGGAGGGTACGCGCCGCAGGGCCAATCGCCGTACCCGCCGCCCGCCGCGGCGCAAGCCCCGTACGGACAGGCGCCGCCGCCGAACCCGCAGGTCGCTCCTCCTGTACAAGGAAGCCACGCGTACGCGAACGTGTAGGTGACTAGAGGCGACACGAGACACGTGGTGGTCCGGACTCCGAGAGCCGTCTTCCATCTTTTTTTCTTCCTTCGATAGATGTGGTGGCAGGCAAGGAGTAGACATTTGTGTACGTACAGTATGCGTGTGCAGGCGATACGTGTGGGGCATGCGTGTGATCCAATGTATTAGCTCCCAGGATGTTTTCTTCCTTTGATAGACGTGGTGGCAGGAAAGTCTCGTACCATAGTAGGATTAGATTTGTGTATGTTGTACAGGCGATACGTGTAGGCCATGCGTGTGACCGAAAATCTCTTTATACCATGTTATGTTATTTATCCTACCTTGTTTTTTTTAAATACTATCACTAGTTTTAAATTAGTCATAATAATATTTTTTTTGATAAAGTGATAATAGTACTCTCCCGTTCTTTTGTGTTGATATTGATTTTGATTAAAAACTTTCATCTTTTTTATTTAAAAATTAATTTAGAAAATTAAAATTTAAAAATTAAATAATAAATTAAATTTTAATAAAATATTTAATATTTTTTATATTTTTAATAAAACAAATGATTAAAATTATTAGTTAAAGTCATGGTGATGAGGATAGTGCAAAGGGTGCATTGTTTACTCCTTTAATTTTTTTTGCCATCGTTGATTTTAATTAATAATTTAACCATTTATCTTATTAAAAAATATTAAATATTAAATATTTTATAAAATTTAATTTATTATTGAAGTTTTTTAAATTTTAATTTTTAATTTATGACGTATGTGAGCAAATCTTTGTATTTAGATGAATTATTAAAATTTTTAATAAAAAATCACGATAACGAATAAAAAAAATAGAGGGAGTAATTTGTGGTGTTCACAATGACATCGTAACCAATTCGGTGCAGAGAATGAAGCAGCGAAGTTCAGTTCCACCACTTGCACATTCTATGGTTGTGCTTGTGCCATACGGCACGTGCCTTTTTCTACAAACAAACACAATGAAGATACAGCAGCACATCATCACTACCGGGAAGATACGAACGAGGATTTAATTGGCGTGGCCTGCGTGCCCCTAGGTTTCAGCCCAGCAGCCCAATATTCCAGCCGTAAATGAACTGGCTTTGCTTCACTTCCCTTTGTTCGACTCAGCCCAACCATGCTGACCCATGTCCCTTGCCGGCCGATCCAGAGTGCAACTACGTACAGTTCGCGATGGCATCCACCCCAAGACTGATTACTCCTCTTGGGATATGGCTGAAATTCCATTTTAAAAGAAGGCTGAAACATACAGTACGAGTATCATTTTCTGATTGCAGTTGAGCGTTTCATATACTAATTCATCTTGTAATTCATTTTTTAAAAAAGGCAAATGGTTAGGCCGTGTGTTAAATATTTCTATGTTCCTGCAAAAGGCGGTAACAAACTTTTAATATCACGACGACTGACTGACGGTGGCGAGGGAACGGCCACGATGATTACTGATTGGCTTCATGCGCCCGTCTGCCGCCGACTAATCAGGACGAACAATCAGTCAGTTGCTTTGACAGATCATCCTTAAAAAAATTGACAAAAGCGGCTTCTGTCGCTTCTGAGTTGACTATTAGTTGGCCTCTCTGAACAGCAGCAAGTCAGCAAGGAACACACAGGTGAAACGGCGCTAATCATGTGTGCAATACCTCAGATTAAATCCCCGTTTGATTCTTTAGTTACCCTCTTTGATTATGCAAATGGAAATGTGACAGAGTATACTGTTAGGATGACATGCGAACATGTTAGTGGCAATTCGGTGAAAGTCACGAACTAGTATGAAAATTGGTTTTTTTTTTGTAGGACAAAGAAAATAGTTCGTTCCTAGCTAGCTTTGTTATTCATGTAACCTGATCGTAATTATTATCTCTATGTTTAAATATAACTATTAAAACAACAGTTCTCGTTTCCTAACAACTATTACCTCCGATTTTTAATATCATCACTTGCAAGTTTAAATGGTTGTTTTTAAAAATATTATTATTGATTACTGGTAGTAGTATTAAACAACGTCTCTCAACACTCTTACTGTCTTTTTCCTTGTATGAAGTGAGCGTCAACTCAGTTTTCTTTTTGCTACTAGGCGAGCGTCAACTCAAGTTGGTAGAGATAACTACCACACTGTTTTTTTGCACTCTATTAGTATAAACTAAACATTATCTGTCTTAACAAGTTGACCTGGGTTGATTTCTTTTCTTTCCCTCTTTTTGGGGCAAAATAAGGTACCCTCCGAATGTGCGCGGACGTGCTAGGGACAACTGTCGGCACATTTCACATGTATCCTGCTGCATGTAACAAATCTTTAATCGTCACCATACTTAATGATTATTACTGGCTTTGTACGTTGAGTTGCCCTTCCTAGCATATAACCCCTCCTATATTTTTAAAGTGTTGTCATCCTTATTTTTAATATCAACTTAATCTGCTCACTAGTCTCATTAAAAAGTTATTAAATGTATAAATTAAAAGTATGTTTTAAATTTTATAATTATAAAAGTAAATTATAACAAAATATGTGACATTTATCATATTTTTTTGAATCATACAATGATTAAAATTGATGTTAAAAATCAACGACGTTAATATTTTAAAACTGGAGAGAGTGTATGTCGCATGAATCCTTGTTTAACTTTCATGGCCTCTCAAAGACAGACCCAGCACTCAATCATTGAAGAATGAACACGACAAGGTCAAAATATTATGAGATGTGTCCTTGATTGGTTCCTCCCATCAGGCCATATGTTATGAGAGAATGAGGTATTACATGATCACGTCGTCCTCTATATAAACGCTACTAGCATACAGCTGCTCGTCGATCAAAATTCAAAGCAACAAGCTAATTAACTCACATCAAAAGGTGGTGAAAAGATCGCCAAGGATCAATGGAGGGTGTCGTGTTCCTCCTTTCCTTTGTGGCGAGATTGCTCGCGGTGATAAGCGCCGTGCTGGGATTCATGGCCGAGTCCAAAAGGCTCACCGTAAGTACTAGCTAGGCGGCATTGATATGTACCACGCATTTCTATTTCTGCTCTTTTACCCTCATCAATCTCAATGTGAGTGCGTCCGTCCGTCCGACCAAATCTGCATATGCCATGTAAAATGGCAAGGTGGTGGTACGGTGGTTCCTGCATTTCGATATCAAGGATATAATGCTCGAATAATAAAGTGTGTATATGTTCTTTGCAGTTGAATGACATATACTATTCTGAAGGCAACTGTGTGTACCCGGCGACTCCAGCTTTCGTGTTGGGGATATGCGCGGTGTCCCTGCTGGCGGCGGCCCAGATCATGGTCTCCTTGATCGGCAGCTGCTCCTCCGGCTCCGGACATGGTGCTGCTGCAGCAGCTGCAGCTTCCGGCTCCAGACGGATCTGGGGAAACGTCTCCTACGCCCTCTCATGGTCGGGACAGTTTGGTCGATCGGATGCAGAGCATTTTCCGTTCATAAATCATACAGTATAAGCGAGATGTACGTGTAGTCTGATCTCCTGTCGGCCCTATATGTCTGCAGGGTGGCGGCGGTGATTGCGGCGGCGCTATACGTGCAAGGCGTGGTGTGGAACGCGGCCGCGACGCGCGCCCCTGAATCCAGGAGCCTGTTCTTCGTCAAGTGCGCGTACCTCGCGGGCGGCGTCTTCACGAGGGCGGCGTTGCTGAGTCTCGCCGCCACGGCCCTCGGGATCTTCTCCTCTGTGACGACGCTACGCGCACAACAGGCGCCGGCCGGTGCTACGACGGAGTCGTCGACGACGACGTCGCCGCCTGCCGCAGGGGGGTCCTCCGGCCCAAAGAAGCCCGATGTCCCCCCGCCGACCGGGGAAGCGATCGCCGTACCCGTACAGGCGGCTTGGAACGCGCCGAGCTCTCACCCGCCGCCGCAGCGTCAAGCACAACCTGCGTATGAAGTGGTAGTGATGACGGCCTGAAAATGGCACGATTGAGAGACGACGACCTTGCTCGAGCTCGACTTGTTGCACTTGCACCAGACGACGTGTTGTATTCTCATTATTCTCCATTATCCAATGCACAAAATGTACCCCGTTTTGTGACGTTTTGTGTATATTTGTGAGTTGCATAGTGTGCATTATACCATGCTATAAATGCACATTATGACTTGGTGCTTCATCATCAGTTTCATTTGTAAGATTAAAGTCACATGAATTCTAATTTTGATTAATTGATTAATTGCCTCATTCTGCGTCACTTCAGTTTTGACCGCGACATCATTCTGAGTCAGTTTGGCTTCATGATAATATATGATTTGCAGGGGTTTCTCGAACTTTGACTTAGGACTGTACTTTTCTGTACATCAATTTGGGATTAACTCGGCTGCAACATTGTACTACACGTTCTAGCTGTACTCATCATCTGCGTTATCTCTGTCTCCCATGATTACGCGCACTTACGCAAGAACGTTAACAAGGCCGCTATATATATATATATATATATATATATATATATATATATATATATATATATATAGCTGAAGGCATTTTAGTGCTATAATAATCAACATCACTCTGCATCTGCATAAAATAGCATCTTCTCCTGATCATGTAGTCGAACAACCGCACAGTTGAAATTGAAATCTGGTAATTAAACTTAGTATATGTTTGTCAGGTGGTTCGGCCTGAGTTGATTGGATTGGCAACGTTATGTATTGTGATGTGTATGTTTGTCTGTATAGACGATGTGCTGGAACCTGGGAGATGCAGATATAATACTGGTAACAATCTTCAGCCTTACACCATGCCGGCAGAAGCCTAACTACGTGGTAGCTACTACTACTCAGAGGACAGCATGATACAGGAGAACTTGATTGCATACTGAATCTCTATAGTACTGTAAAGAAACTGGACGAGTGGTACTCCCACATAACCTGAAATCAGGCTGAGCTAATTTAAACCTTCCTTCCAGCTTTAGATGATTACAATTACATAACAAAACTTATTATCAGTTTTCTCATTCACACATCACAGTAAACCTCAGAACAAGGTAAAAGCACAAACACATCAAGCAGCAAGCTTCAGTCACCTCTGCTTTGCGTTGCATCCGGCATGGAGACAGCAATTCATCCCCCTTCTACATCAGAGCGCGGAGCCGCAGAAGGGGCAGAATCGGAACTGCGGGTCGACGGCGCGGCGGCACGCGTCGCACCGCCCGTCCCGGGGCAGGAGCGACGGCGGCGGGCCCGGCTCAGCGCCGAGCGACCCCGGCGCGAGGAGCCTGCACTCGCGGCAGAGGTAGGCGGGGTCCTTCCCGGGCCACCGCCAGACGGGGACGAAGAAGAGCTTCAGCACCTTCTCCGTCTCCACCAGGTCCGCCGTCCCGCCGCACCGCAGGCACCTCGCCGCCGCCTCCTTGAGCACCCGCCCGGCGCCCTGCTCCACGCCGCCCACGAAGAAGAAGAACATCTCGCCTCGCCTCGCCTGTGCGACCGCGACCCTGTTTACAGTCACTCCCAACGATCAGTGTTCGATTGTCTGGTCCGGTTCAAGGCTATGCAGGTTTGGTCTGGGTTTGCGCGGATCGGCTTTGGGAGAGTGATTATGCGGAGAGAATTCTCGCGAGACCTCGGATTGGGGGATCACGAGTTCACAAGAGTTGGGATGCTTCAAGCTTTAGTGCTTGTCTTGCGAGGCAAGACGGTGATGGGCCACATCACTCCAGTTTCTGACGTTCGTAGCTCATTTATTGTGGGCTCACTCATTAAAAATAAACTTAATTATAAAAATCACTCATAATCTCAATCTAATTTGATATTTCTCCCATAATATAATTTGTTATAAAAACCCACCCAATTACAAGTTTTAGATAAAATCCCCCCCCACACACCGCTCATCTCACATTTATTTTCTAATAATTCAATTCAAATTTTCATAGATAATTTAATAAATATTTAAAATATTATTTTATTTCAAATATATGGGAACATGATTTTTACGGGACAATTCAAAATATTAAAAATTTTATATTTGGAAAGATTCCATAAAATTCAAATGTTTCAAATTTGAATATTTATTAGAAAATTTGAAATAATTTTGAATTTCAAATTTTAAAATTTCAAATCAGAATACTTATTGAAAATTCTTAAATTTGAATTTAAAAGTTTTGAATTGCCTCATAAAAATCAAATTTTCTTGAAAAAATCAAAGCTAGTAAATATTTTAAATATTTTTTAAATAAATATTTTGAATTGTCTATAAAAATTTAAATCTTACTTAATAAATTATTAGGAAATATATGTGAAATGAGTGAGTGGGGAGAGATTTTGTCAAACTTGTGGGTGGGTGGGTTTTTGGCATAAATCATTTTATGGAAAAAATATCAAACTAGAGGGAGGTTATGGGTCAATTAAGAAAAAAATACCCCCTTCATTCTTTTTTACTTATCGCTGTTTACTTTGACCTTAACAGCTCGTCTTATTAAAAAAGTTAGTTCAAATATGTAAAACTAAAAGTAGGATTCAAAAATTTTTAGTAATAAATCAAATCTTAACGAAATATTTAATTTTTTTAATAAGACAAATGATCAAAATTATTGATCAAAGTTAAATAGACAGACAAAAAAGAACGAAGGGAATAGTAATGAATAGGTAGGAGACTGGGAGTGTAGGACAGATAGTAGTTTGCAAGAAAAATTGCATACAAATGGTTTTCTATAGAATAGAATAAGTGACAATTGAATGCAATATTCTCCGTACAATTTTTAAAAAGAAAATTTCCATAGTACGTAATACTTGGCGAACAAGAGAGAGTATTTTCCTTTTTCAGGGACAGAGATAAAAATAATAGGCGAACACCAAAACGGGCTGAGATTTCAAGACCCGGCTCAAAAACCTTGCCACCAGTGCGAATCGCGCCGTTCCCCTGATCCTCAGCCTCCTTCCTAGTGCTCTCCCCAACGATGGAATCAGCAGCCATGGCGAGATTCCCATAATCCCATGTTCCCTAGTCTCTCTGTCATCCGATCCTCTTCTCCCCCTGCGCCTCGCCGTCTGGCCCCGCCGTGCGCATGGTCCCTCACCCTCCGTTGCCAAGCCGCTCGTCGCGCGGTGCGCCGCCGATGACACAAGATCGAGGTCGAGACGCTCGTAGAGAAATGTCGCAGCCTTATTTTCGTGTTGTTCTCTATATACTAGTTCCCTTTAGAAGTTATGCTGTTTTTTTGTTGCTTCTCGTCATACCGTTGTAATCTCCGTTCCAGGTTTGCAGCCTTCCTCACTGTATGGTCCCTGTCTTCTGTTCAATTCCATTTTGATATGCATCTGCTCTATTTGTGTCGTGTTCTTACGGGTAAAGCACAGATACAGTTAGCTGTTAGCCCCGTTCTAAACATTTAGTTGGAACGACAGCCATAAACTGTCATTTTATACCAATTCAGATGTATCTTCGTTGGAGGGTTCGACTTATCCAGTTTTGAAAACTAGTTACCGACAAGCTTGAGTCGCCTTTACTTTGGTAACATTGATTGCATAAAATTTATGGATATGTTTGTGTACTCCATTTCTCTAAAGCTGGTCTGGGCTCATTGTTGTCGCAACGATGGGGCTCCTCACGATGTGCTTGCCGGCATCGTCGACCCACGTCAACGACCCATGTAGCACCTCGTCCGTCTCGTTCTTCATCTGTCCCCGGATCACGAGCTTGTACTTCTGCTTCTCGTTCTTGGATTCGAACACGAGCTTGTCTGGCACGACAGTCACCGTCAAACCGTTCAAGCCGACCACCTTGGCGCTGTAGCTCGACGGCGAGTCGCCGACGTTGGTTACGGTCCTTGTGAACGTCTTCTCGACCACGGCGTTGGGGCTAAAAAATGCGATGAACGACGGGTAGTTGAGGTCGAGGGACGCGCCGGTGCAGTCCACGGTAGCCGACTGTGACTGCGCGACAGTCCTGATCTGCTGTTCCGTGTAGTTCATGGCGCACATGAGCCTGACGTAGTCCTCCGGGCCGGCGTCGTACACGAGGCCAGGGACCACGGCGCGGTTCGGGTCGATGTGGCCGGAGCCCATCGCGAGCGGCGTCGCGGGCCTGTTTTGCTGGCCCATGTCCTTGACGGACGCCCCGGTGTTGTCGACCACGCTGGCTGTCGTCATCATCGCCGAGCGGACCATGGCGGGACTCCACTCGGGGTGCGCCGCCCTGAGCAGCGCGGCCACTCCGGACGCGTGCGGGCACGCCATGGACGTGCCGGATATGATGTTGAACCTGCTGTACAGCGGCCGCGACCCGACGGTGGCGACGCTGACATTCTCCGCCCACGAGGCCAGTATGAGCGAGCCCGGCGCGAGCACGTCGGGCTTGAGCACCGTGGGGCAGCTTCCCGACGGCCCGCGCGACGAGTAGGTCGCGACCATCGGCGCCGGCTTCGTGCCCAGGATGGTCACCTTGAACTTTATTGCGGCTCTAGGATTGCGGCTGCTCCGTACGTACTGCAGCAGCAGGGGCGCGTCCTGCGGGCTCAGGATGACGCCGGGGAACGAGAAGTGCTCGTACAGCTCCCTGAACGAGTCGTTGGAGAGGAACAGGCCCGCGCGCACCTTGGCGTCCCGCACCGCTGCGATGGCGGAGCGCAGGTCGTCGGTGGCGTCGCAGAGGACGACCTTGTCGCGGTTCCTGGCGACCAGGGTGGCGTTGTCGCACGCGCCGAGGAAGACGAGCCTCGTCGCCGCGAGCGCGGTCGGGCTGCCCGGGTACAGGGATTCTCCAATGACGGTCGTGCCGTCGCCGAGCGTGACGACGCCGGAGAACTCCCGGTCCGCCGTGCCCGACGCGACGGTGAGCGTCCACGGCGTGCCGTTGTGGAGGAGCCCGAGGTCTGGGCCCTCGTTGCCCGCCGAGGTGGACACGAACACGCCGCGTGCCATGGCAGCGAACGCGCCGACGGCGACGGGGTCCTGGTACAGCGGGACGTTGTCCAGACCGAGGGAGAGGGAGAGCACGTCGACGCCGTCGGCGATGGCCTGGTCCATCGCGGCGAGAATGTCGGACGTGTACGCGCCTTCCTCCCACAGCGCCTTGTACATCGCCACCCTGGCGCGCGGCGCTACGCCACGCGCGGTGCCCGGCGCGTACCCGAAGAAAGACGCGCCGGGGACCGGCGCGCCCGCGGCGGTCGACGAGGTGTGCGTGCCGTGCCCGTCCGTGTCGCGCGGGGAGTTCACGGCGATCGTCACGTTGGTGTTCGCCACGAGACCCGCGTTGAACTTGCGCGCGCCGACGAGCTTCCGGTTGCACGCTATAGAGGCGTCGAACGCCGTCCCGGACTCGCAGAACCCCTTCCACCGCGCCGGGACCGGCGGGAGCCCGTCGTCGCGGAAGCTCGCGCTCTCGGGCCACACGCCGCTGTCCACGACCCCGACGATCACGTCTTCGCCGTAATCGGCCGTCTCCCACAGCCCTCCCGGCGCGCTCACGCCGAGAAACTCCGGGGTGTGCGTCGTGTCTCGGCGCACCGCCCGGGCGTCGTCGCGGTAGCAAGACAGGAACCCACGCGACCGCCGGAGCGCCTCCAGCTCGTCGGCGCGCAGCCGCGCCGCGAACCCGTGCGTCGCGTGGTCGTAGACGTAGAACATGTTGGCGCCCGGCGCTGCCACGGCGAGCGTCGACTCGTACCAGCGCAGGTGGCTGGAGAACGCCAGCGGCATGGCCGACTTGTCCATGTGCACAATGTACGCCGCGGCCGTCTCGCTCTCGGCCGACGCGGTAATGACCGGCACGCTCATTAGTGCAGCAAACCACACCAACGACCACGCCATGGTAGCAGCAACTGATGCGACGGGCGCCATTGCCGCCGGTCGGGACGTACGAGCGTGTGTGTCAGTGTATGAGACGCTGCGCAACGTCGCGCACACGGGGCTATTTAACCTACATGGTCCGCCGACACGGTAGACGTTCGACGGCCCAACGACCGGATCTCGACTCCGGTGGTTGCCTAGTCCCTGCTGGGGACAGACAAGCCGGCCGGCGCAAGCTCAGCCACCGGAATGTGCTTCGTCGTCTGCGGCGTCGGCTTTGCACGCATGGCGGCGACTCGCCAGCCGAACAACTACTGGACGCTACTTTACGAATGCATGATAGCGTATCATGCATCTACCGTCGGGCCTTGTCCTTGTCCCCTTCTCCATGATCAGAAAGCAACAATAATCGTGTTAATCTGGCGCGGATTCGATCCGTTTCTCTCTCTTGTTTACACGGCAAGGGCATGTTGCGAACACTGATAATAATTGTTGAGTCCTTACATGGAGAATGTGCGGCTAGCGAGCTGTTTAGAAAGTTCAAACCGGCACTGTTTTTCCATGCTCGATTTCTAGACACGAAAGAAAATTTTCCTCTAGTGTCACAAGAATAACTACATAACTCCTTCCACTTAAGGAAAAAAAAAGAAGAGAAAACCTTCCACTTGAGCAGACTTGTGAGAACCCATAGTGACGGCTAGCTACCCAATGCAAACCGACACATTCAGTCGTTGATTGATACTGTAGCTCGTGATTTCTAAGAGGAAGCAGCGGCAGCAAGCATGCCTGCTACGTTATAGGATCAGGCAGTGTCGTCCAAGTATCACATGCATCTAATGATCGAATGACCAGATCCAAATGAATATAAGTTCTGTATAATTAAGAAGACGACACGTGGTCCCAAGCCGCTGATTAGGCAAGACGCCGCAATATTAGACATGGAGATTAGATCACAGGTAAAGACAGACGACAGACATGATCGTGGGATATACTGAACTAGTTGAGGACATTTTAAAATTTGGGAGGAAGGTGCTGAGCTAAATTTAGCATTACCAGGTTCATGAAGGCAGTTTGAAATGGGGTACTAGGAATAATTATGATTCTACTTTGGGTCCTGTAACTGTAAAAAAAAAAAAGAAGTGTTTTACAAAGCGTTGCGCCAAAGAGCTACTAGGGGTTGTCACGAAATGCAACCTTGACGTTAGATATTAATTGCACACACGAGCACTTACCCATATGAACGCAGTCACACCCAACTCCATAATGAGCATCGCTTGTCACTAAAAAAAGAATTAATCATAAATGCAAAACTTGTATATTGAATCTATGATCAGACCCGGGTAGGCACGTTCCACTGTGGCATGAAAATTATAGAAAGTGTTTAGTGCGAGGGAGGAATGATGAACTTGGGGATCTCGTCTGTATTTTAATCTTTTGTTTGTCAAACAGATAAGTGCAATATCTGAAGAAAAAAAGGATAGGTCCAACTGCCTGCATCAAACCCACGTTCGACCAGATTATTTAATGAGCGGAAGAAAATTAGGAAGAATAAACAAGCTAAAAAATACATCAGATGTCATAGTCGAACAGAAGTCGAACGCATGGGTCAGACACTAAGACCCATAGCCTTTTTCCATAAAAGAAGTGCACAGTCCCGCTTGCAAGCTGAATGATCATCAATAATATGGGTTGTAGAGTTTATTTATCAAAGGGCGAGAAAGGAAAGAAGAAGTGCTAAAAAAAATTTCCGGAAAAAAGTTCTCAAAATGATCATCAAGGTTGAGCCAAAGCTGCACTGGTGGTCTAGCCAGAACCGGGAAAGATTGGAACTGAAATTCTTGATGCATCCTTGAGGCCAAATAAGTCGTCAGGCGGATGGAGGTTTATTATCAGAGATAGTGATGCTGATGTCTTTGTATCTGGCACTGGCAGAGAGGGAGACTGAATCATGTGCGCTGTGAGTTTTTTTTTCAGGAAGTGATAGCTTGTCTACACGGAGGTCAGGCAGTTAAATTTGTGAATCAACCACCCATAGTGAGAAACAGGCCCTGAAATGGAATGCATCTGAACAAGCTGCTATGGAAAGACTTAGCCCACCCATGCTTTAGCGGGCTTTGGGGATGAGTCTTTTTTTTTCTTTTTGTGGTAAAATTTGGGATGTGAGGAAGGCAGAAACAACTCTCAGTAGTAGAGAAGAAATTAGGTCAGTCTGTTTCCTTTTCCAAAAAAGAAAAAAAAAAGAATGGACAGAAAGACATATGGTGACGCGCCACCAGTATTAGGATTTGGAAGAAGAAGAAGATGGGACAAAACTGTCGTGTGGTTTTCCCAGCCAGCACGGCCGGCTGTGCTCGCTCGCCTGCCCCTTCGCCGAGGGCACGGCGTGAACGTGACTGCGACCTGTGACGTGCACGCCGCAGCGGCGCGCGCATTCACCGGCGGCGGCGCGCGCGGACCGCGGACGTGTGTAACTTGTCGCATGCGTAACGGGCAGCAGAGCAACCTCCTTCACCGAAAAGCACGACGCCATTATGCAGAAGCGGACCATCGTCCGGCCTGCCCAGCTAGCTAGTACTCGTCCAGGGGGCCGCTCGGTTTATCCGCGGCCCACGCGCCAATGGCTGCTAGAGACGCTCTAAACGAGCCAGCCATACCTAGCGTTTGGCCCAGCCGCGGCCCCACATACCGGCGGCGTGCCATGCTTGGGCCAGGTCAAATTGGTTGCACTTGCACTTGCGCCTATTCTACGTGTCATTCATTTAGTCCCCGCCAACTAAGGACCAGAACACAGCCAGGTCAGAGCAAGAAGCAGCAGCATCAGGTAAAGCGCAGCGCAGCCCTCCTCATGAATCATGTGGGTGCTTGAGAACCTGCTGGCTTCCAATTGCCCAGAGACGGGACCTCTCGGTCGCACTAGCCGCCTCTTCCAGAGGTCGCCGGGTGGGGTGGCCTTAAGGGAGTGCTGCAGCGCAGCAACAGCTGTGTCGTACAGAGTGGATCGCCACGCACGGATCGATCACGAAATGGGTTGCCTGCCTCTGCGGAAGGCTACTTGGCCCAACTTGGGGCAACTTGCTCGTGGCACCTCAATCCAAAAATGCTGCTGCTTCTTATTCCTCTATAATGCTAATGCAGATCCAAATAATCTTTTGTTCAAAGAAATACCCTTGGCAATCGACTAGTAGTACTCCACTAGCTACATTAACGGTACTGCAGACCAGAGGCACAAGTTTTTTAAGACGTCAGAATATAAAAGGAACATGTTACATGTGCTCTGAGATAAGAACAGTAAACTATACTACTAATCACTTGAGCAGATCTACGTATCAACGGAAGAGTTAATTACCTACTAGTAGAATAGGAGGTCAACCAAACAACGCTTCCACAAGCTCAACAAGGCCCAAGGCACGCACGCAGATCAAACCACACCGACGAAGCAGAGTCACCGTCGCTGCCACTGCAGCAGCGTCTCTATGCCGCCGCCCCCACGCAGACCGGCAAGTGGGTGAACCGTGAGCGCTACATTTCCTGGACTAGTCTGGAGGGCGTGCTGGCGGTGGTCGTGTTGCCCTCGTAGCAGCTGCTGTCGCATGAACAGGCCGCCGCCGGCTTCCCCGGCGTCCCTGCCTTCTCCAGGGGACTACCGTTGCCCGGCCGAATAGTTCGTCGGTCCTGCAGGGAAATGTGCACAGAACAGAAGCTTAAAAGATCGGGAAGAAAAAAATGGCAGACAGGAAGATGTGCATGGCGAATATCTGCAGGAGTACTAGAAAAAAACCATTAAAAATGATTATAGCAATTAAACATGCGCGGTTTCGATTTTTTATTCAGTGTTTCATCAACATGATTGACAGGGCTCACTAACATCCCAACGGGTACTTCAGACAGATTCAGAACAGTAGTAGTATATTTAACGCACGGTCTAGGGTCAGACATAGTTGCTACTAGTAATCAGAGCCGGCAGTGTGCTGTATTTTAGTCCTGACGCGCCTGATGCCTAGTATATGTTTCTTAAAGAACCCAGATGCAGAGGGCATCACGCTAGTACTAATATTTTAGTATTCAGAGCCATCTGTAGAGGTTAATTGTGCCTTGTGTTTTATAGTAATGGTTAGCGACAACGGTGCTGATTTCACCATGTGTAAACTCGGGATCCAGTTCAGAAAACGGATACTCCATATAAGTATGTTGTTGAGAGCGAATGAGAAGCATGATTGACTTCATCACAGTAATAACGACGGAAGACCAAAACAAGAAGCAAACAGGGGCGGCCCACCTCTCGATACGGGAAATCGTCGACCTCCAGCATATGGATTACATGTCCCATCTTTGGCCGTTTCTGCGAATCGGGATCCACACACCGCAGCGCGACCAGCAGAGCCTTCTTCAGCGCCTTGGACGACGGCTTTTCCGGCAGTTTCGGGTCCAGAATCGCTTCGTAGTCCCGGTTGGACACCATGTTCTTGAGCCATTCTACAAGGTTAACCTGATGAAAGACGCACATCAGCAACATGAAGAAACGCACAGATTTTTTTTTCCAGCAACATGAATGTAGTAGTAGTACTAGCAAAGAGTGCTGACCTCTCCGGTGGGCCTAGCGTAGTCGACCGGGCTTCTGCCGGAGATGATCTCCATTATAAGGATCCCGAAGCTGTACACGTCGCTCCTCTCGTTCAGCATGCCGGTGCTCGCGTACTCTGGTGCCACATAACTAGTACCAAAATGCAAGTAACTCTCGTTCATTCATCATGCTTTTTTTTTTAACCAACAGCAGATCACATAATTCAGTACTACTAGTATCCAGTAAAGCCACCGACGACTCACCCAAATGTGCCCATAACTCTGGTGGTGACGAAGTTGCTATCGGATCCGAGGAGCTTGGCGAGGCCGAAATCCGATACCTTGGGGTTCCACTTCCTGTCGAGCAGTATGTTGCTGGACTTGATGTCCCGGTGTACCACCTTCGGTTCCAGCCCCTCGTGCAAGTAGGTGATCCTGAATTTTTTTTTTCCACAGGTTATGAGCACAAGTTCAGTTCATAAATGAGCACAAGAAAGGAAAAAAAAAAACATTGGAAATTTCAGGCACCCTTTGGCTGTTCCGAGCACGATGTTCATCCGGATGTCCCAGGTGAGCGGGCTGACCGGCCCCACATCGCCGTGGAGCCACTGCTCCAGGTTGCCATTGTCGACGTACTCGTACACGAGTATCCTGAGATCACAAGCAACAATGGAAGGTTAGGTACGAACGCGCACCAACAAGAAAGTGAAATTTACCACAAGAAGCAATACGAAGACTCCAACTCCAAATGGACGGAAGGTGTAGTACTGATCATCAATGGTAATGGGCGAGGGAGGGAGGGAGGGGGTTCCGTACCGGTGCGCTCCCTCGGCGCAGTATCCCAGCAGCCGCACCAGGTTCTTGTGGCGGACGCGCCCGATCGCCTCCACCTCCACCGTGAACTCCCTCTCGGCTTGGCCCCTGTTGTTGAGGAGGTTCTTGACGGCGACCTCGTAGCCGTCGGCAAAGACGCCGCGGTACACGATTCCGTAGCCGCCCTCGCCGACGACGTGCTCGGGCGCGAACGCGGCGGTGGCCTCCTCCAGCTCCCGGAGCGTGTACCAGTGTCCCCACCCGAGGTGCGACACCTCGGGACCCACGGCCATGGCCGCCGCCGCCGCCGCTCCGGCGGCGAGCTCCGAGCCGTCGGCGGCGGACGCGGCGACCATGCGGCGGCCCTTGCCGGCCTCGATGTACACGCGCTGCGACCCGTGCGCGGTGCCGACGGACTCGGCGCCGTCGGCGGCGTCCTTGAGGAACGCGGCGGGGCCCATCTCGAGGTAGTGGCGGAGCGAGCCGACGTGCACGGCCACCTCCTGGATCTCCTTGGACACCGGCGGGATGGCGGCGGTGGCCGGGGACAGCGGCGCCGCCGCCGCGGCGTGCGGGACGCCCTTCCTGGGCCGCCGCCGCCGCCGCGCCGCCGCGAGGTGGAGGGAGATGAGCGCGAGGAGGAGCAGGAACGCGATCCCGACGGCGAGGCCGACGAGCACCCAGAGGCGCAGCCCCAGCACCGCCGTTTTCCGCGACAGCTGGTCTCGCAGCAGCGGCGGGGGCGGCGGCGACATCGCCGGCCGATGACGACGGGACGGGGGCGGCTCCAGCTTGAACTCGCTAGCAAGGCAAGGCTTACCCGGACGTTCCCGCGCTGCTGCCACACACCTGACCTGGCGCTCCTCCTCCTCCTCCTCCCTAAACTGGCCTCGCGCTACAGCCTACAGCTGCATGGCACAGTCACTAGGCACTCACTGGTCACAAGTAGATGCTGATAGCGAGAGGAGCGAGGAGTGAGCGAGCGAGCAGAGAGCACTTAGGGCCTGTTTGGTACCGATCTCAGCAGCTCCGCTCCCATCACCTCCTCTGACACAAATCACTGTTACTTTACTATAGCTGGGAGCGATTTCTATTTTTCATCCATGGTTGAACGTGGAGCAGATGGAGCGGTGTTTTCTAGCTTCGCTGCTCCAGCTTCCGGTCGTCTTCTGACAGCTACGGTGCTGCTACAGTAGCGGGAGCGGGAGCACACGGAGCGCAAACAAACTGGCCCTTAGAGCAGCGGGCGCACGAGACGACACGGGAGGGTTTAGCTCAGCTTGGGAAGGGAAGGGTAGTTTCTGTGGGCCAGAGGCAGCGCGACGAGCACGGAAGGTTGTCCGTTTCTGTGCCTGTGGGCGCGCAACTCGCAGTGGCAGGAAGCTTGAGTTAAACTGGCATGGCGTAATTAAGCTGTAGTAGTAACTGACTAACTGGATGCAAGAAATGCGGTTGGGAACGTGCAGGCAGAAAAAGAAAAAAGAAGTTTGGTGAGGTCGTCCCCATCGGCTTCTCCAGCTTCATTTTGATCTTCACCGAATCACCGTCCAGGGTCAATCGAGGTTGGTCCAATAGCCTTCGCAGGGAATCTCTGGGCACCTGCCCTTTTAGTACTCAGCCTAGACGTGGCTTTCAGCTTTTCCTGTTCGATGGAAACAAAACTTTTAGCGCTTCACTGGACAAAATGTCTGTCCGGCTGGTGGATTTGCCAAACCAAAAAAGTTCCACTGCGTCGAACGCTAGATAGACGTCAACTATTCACGACCTTTTTTCGTGGCCGTGTGGTTTGGCTCCGTTTAACCTACTTTTGGCGTGTTGCGTAAACACGGTGGATCGAGTTGGATGAAGCGAAGAAAGGGGACCGATGATGATTCATCCCCGGTGGTTATACGTTCTCCTCCTACGGTCCCTCTCATGCAGTGCAAGAAGACGAACGAAGCGCTACGACAACATGGCGAAGCAGGATCTGGTACGTGCGTGGCTAGCAACGTACTGTGTCCCGTGCTCCGCCACGTAGCGGAAACACAGGTTGCTGGGGTGCCTTCCGTGCTCTGTCCCGTATATAGCAGCTAGCCTTTGCGTAAGCTGAGACGGGCACACGCATTTGGCGAACCGGCAAACAATCACATACGTCGTCAGTCGTCACAGCGCGCCTCCTCTTTCTGATCTGGCGAACTGAGAGAAACGAGAGGCGGAGCGCGCGTTCCCTCGCCGTTTTGCCCGCGAGACTCGGTGCGTCGTCGGCTGAGAAGAGCAGAGCAGAGAGTTGCCGACAGTTGCGAGATGACTTGGAGCGAGTAACGCTGTTCCGCCGTCACCGGCCGGTTCCCCTGCTTTTTCGTATGGATCATCGACATCTAATAACAGCCACACACAGAGGAGCCTCTTGATGACCCTCTACTCTACGCACAGATCATCGATGGATGGATGGATGGATGATGCGAGGGAAGCAATGGAGGTGGTTGCGTCTGTGCTAAGATTGCGAGATTCCACGAGGCAATGCTGAGTGTGGGTAGTGAGTAGTACTAATAAAGCAGGCAGCGTCTCAAGCGAACGTAGGGCAAGAACGCGAATAATACTACTACTACTACTACTACTACTACTAATGATAATAATAATAATTACAGCTTATTATACTGTAAGCGACTGAGGAAATAAAGAAAAAGGAGCACTTAACCTGATCCTCTTGTTGCACTCCACGCACGCATCGCCAGCACGTAGTACACAGTATAATCCAGTCCACCATCCATCTATCGGTTTCTCCTCTACAGCTTTCAGTTCCATCGAGGCCTGCAGGTGAACGAACTCGCACCAAGATCTGACATGCCGCTACCGTTTCCGGAACACATAATGTTGCACAGTACTGTGGAGTGGAGCATGTATCAGTGCCACTGTTATTACTACCGTCCTCCACCTAGTAGTACACGCATTAATCCCTGGGCGATGCGAGAGCAATCGATCGAGGACGGGGTGGGGTGGTGGTACTTACCGTCCCCTCGGGCCTCGACTGCTGCGCAAGATACAGCCCGTTCAGGACAGGAAACGATCCCCACTCGTCGACTACCCGACCCGAGTAGGGTACTTAAATTACTCCAGTGCTAACGCTGTGATGCAGATCTAAATAAGCAGGGCAGTGTCCTAAGGATGAGCAGTTACTGTGAGCACAGGACGCGTCTCCTTCACACAACAGGGGGAGGGATCGGCATTGTGCCAGGACCAGGACCGGGCGCGGGGCGCAAGTGCGCCAAAATCGCGCACGCTGGCATGGGCATGACAGCAGTAAGCTACTACTCCTCCGTACCAGAGAGGCAGAGAGAGAGAGAGAGAGAGAGAGAGAGAGAGAGAGAGAGAGAGAGAGAGAGAGAGATAGAGAGAGAGAGAGAGAGGCCTCACTCACTCTAGGCTGCTCCAAACTCCGTGAAGACGGCATCTGTAACGTAACGAGCTTCGGATAAAGCAAACCGGTGTGCACGGACGTGCAGCGACAGACAGCCACTGCGTCGAATTCATTTCTTCGCTGCCGCGAGAAGAGGCAAGTACAATACGGTATACGGCGGCAGCAGGGAGCAGGGGCTTGCTTTGCATCGACGGCAGCAACCAAACCAAGGAGCCGAAACGCCGAATTGAAACAGAGCAACGATCTGGTATGGTCTAGTGACGCTGGCGTGGCTGAGAGACCATGTTATTCAATTCCTTCCGTCAAGTACGTAGTACTTGAGCTACACTAGCGGTACATCAGCACAGTACCGCGGCTTAACGGCGACGTGACCGCCGGATCGGATCAAAATCAAGAGAGAAGCTTCTTTGCCATCCTCTTATCTTATTACAACCTGTGGGATTTATGGGGTTGCCCCCAGCCCCCCCCCCCCCCCCCCCCGGGCCTGGCCTGAGCCTCCCGGGTAGGTGAATGGCGATGCGAGGAAGGAGAGGACCCAGATCCTGTGGAGGCGAGGCGTGCTGCAGGCACACCTGGCGCGGTCACGGCCTGTTTGGTTTCTTGCGAGGTGGTGTTGACAGTTCAGTTACGGGTCGCTGTCTGTCGCTCGCACACATCGGTCTCGGCCCGGTTGAACACTTCACTCTGTTCGTTCATCAGTTCATGGCAACTGTTCTGTTACTACCGGAGAAGAAAGACCCTCAGCCTTGAATCATATAGGAATCGCACCGTTGTTCGTGTTTGTCTCGTGGAATAGTAGATACTACTAAAGTTCTGGTCGCTAACGAAGTACTAGTACTCCTGCTACTACATTATTAACCAAAAAGAAAAGGAACCCGAGGTCGAAACGAAAACGGCGGCACGACCGAAGCGGGCCGGCACCGATTTGAATGAGGCGGTGTTGACCACGGCGCCACCGTGTTCCGCGCTCATCATCGTCGTCGGCGTCGCCATAATTCGGCTATCATGCAGCGCGTAGGCGCTGTCTGCCGGGGAGCGGGATCGCGGAGAGCAGCGGCACGAGGCCGTGTCCCTGTTTTGTCCCGCCCGCGCGCGCCACTACTATGTGCTCGCTGCACTTTTTTCTAGTCACGACTCACGATCATGAACAGTGTTTTTAATCTTTTTTTGGTGCTTGCGATTATCATGAGCCATTCATTATTCTCGATCTGATGGTTCACAATTAAAGCTATTAATCAAAAGGTATTTAAGTAGTAGTAGAGGTATATAAGTATTAAGTACGAAAATTTAATTTCTTCTCTTGACAAATATAGAAGGTTCGAGGTAGCCAGAGAAAGATTTGTACCTAATCCTATCATATTTACATTTCTTTTCAAGATTTAATTGTCTTTGTCGACGATAACTATTGGATCTTCTATTTACATTACATTTCAAGATTTACTTGTTCTTCTTCTAAACGACGTCGGATACGATCATTTTCCTTACCCAAGATTATTATAGTCTTCTATTCTCATTCTCTTTGGCAACACTTGTCTTATCATCTTCTATTTGTAATTTTTTTAGAGATTTACTTATTGGTTGTGTCAAATCTCAGGTCAGGCTTGCACTTGAGAGATCAATTCATGACGAGTCATAGGTAGCAATTCATTTCTTATTCTTATTGATTTTATTCTGATTTTCTCAAAATTTAATATTTTATAGACCCCATGAAAAGAGGTGTATAATGAAACATCAAAGCCAGGACCATGTAAATCGTCATCGATGAACAATCAAGTAAATATGTTTGAATATAAGCAAATAATTCTTTTCAAAACAACTCGTGAAACATTTAGCATTTTTATTTATTTCAGATCAAACACTTTGGCAAATAGCATGGCACACAGAAAAAAATCTTGAAATATTTCCATTTTGAATTTATAAAGAAACATAAAATAGTCATCATGCAACATCTCACATCCGTTCCAACCGTGCATATGTTTTTCCTTTCTTTCTTTCTTTTTTAATTTTCTTCCTCATGCTTTCTTGTACATACTTGTTTTCTAATTATTAATAAAAGCCTATAGGGACTTTTTCCCTCTAGTTTAATCAAAAAACTATCCGCAACAAATTAATCCATAAAAACAAAAATGAATCACGTAAAATAATTAGAAGACTCAGTAAATCATCTACTCCAATAAAAAAAGGAGAGAGAGAGTATGACAGGAGAACGTAATACTAAATGGAATAAATAGAATTATTCTTACTTACTATGTAATTACAAACCTGTTATTGATTATGATATTTTTATTTCATACCTTAACCCTCATTTAATGAACGGTCTAGATTAAAAATACCTTTATACCTCTAAATACTTCATAAGCATTGAAAAAAATCTCATGTTTTTTTTCGGAGCTAGTTTTTTTTCGAGTCAGATAGAGAGGCACGGATATCATTCGGTACTGTCCATGTATTAACAGTCACTGACACGTGGAATCAATCTCACGTGTCAGCGACTGCTAATTCATGGTCGTTACTGCAGGCAATTTCCTTCCCAGATAGGGGGCGTCAAATGATGAGGAGCAGAACAAACAGCAGGGGCAGCGCGCGGTAGGAACTGCCTCTTCGGGGGTGCTCATGACATTTGTTTTGTAAAACAAAAAAAAGAAACGGAAAGAACTGAGTGCGTCGGATCCCTCGCAAAAAAAAAAAAAAGAACCATGTGTTGGGCTGCTAGTACTTAAAGTAAAAGAAGCCTACATACTTGGACAGGCTGAACAGCTCCCAGTCCAATAATGGCCCGACTATACTGGGCTGTTCGCGCACGGGTTCGTTTCTTCCTTTCTGCAACCTGAGGACGACTGACGACGGCCTCTTCTGCCCTGATGAAGCCTCTAGCGCCCACAAATTTGAAAAAAAGATGGTACTATAGCCGTTCGTCCTCAGTCCTCACTCCTCAGAAGCCAGATCCTGACCTAGGGGCGTTCAAGCTGAGCAGGCGAGCAACGCGCACGGACGGCTGCCAGTGGATCCATAAATCGGTGGCGCGTGGCCCGGCCCGTGCAGTCTGGGTCAGCTGCAAGCCGGTAGAAGGCGGACCGGCGCAGTCGCGGTGGGGCTGGGTTCTGCAGCGTGAGTGCCGGCGGCCGCTTGGCCGGCGGAGGGCGGCGGTCGCAGCAACTGCCGAGCGAACGGCTCTGAGTCGCCGAGTCCGTGGGGCAGAGCGCATGAGGGCGAGGCGTTCCGCCGCTGTTCAGGTGAGCCGAGCCGTGTCCCCACCTTTTCTGTTTAATGATTCTCGCATCAGATTCCCCTTATTTCTGGATTGATCAGATAGATTAAATAATCATCAACATGAATGAGCATATTGTGCGAAATCCGTTTTGTTCGCTTATTTGTTTCTTGTTGAGATTACTTGTTGTATATGGCCGTCATACGTAACATTTGGGTGTTGATTCACCCTTGCAACCAGGAGCCGCGAACCCCGGCCGCCGGTGGCACACCATGGAAGGGGCGGCTGCGCTCTCAACCTGCGATACCTCAAAGTGCGCCCACGCCGAGGCTTCCTTCCCTGACCAAGAATCGAGAGGAGACACGGGATGTCCAATCATCCAAGAAGCGAGCCGCCTTCCAAAACAAGAGGAGAGGCTGCAATACTGAAGCTCCTCGACGTCGATCACCGCGGCTCACTGGCAGTGGTCCTGAGCACCCAATCGTTATTGACGAAGTTGGCGAGGTAAGAACTATTCCTCCTGATTGCAGTATCTTTTTTTGTCACTACCATCCATTTCATGCCTGTACAATCCTTATATTATCCTGTTTATTAATTAAAAGCCTTGTGAAAAACAGCGTATTAATCTGCCCTCAATCTTGTAGGAATATAACGGCAGGGATAATCAATTGGAAATCAAACCTCTCCGGAGATCGCCGCGGCTCACAGGCAGTGATCCAGCGCACCCGTCCGTTATCGATGAAGTAGGGGAGGTAAGAAGTGTTCTTCCGTATTTCAACAGTTTTGTGGGGGTTACTACCATCCATTTCATGCCCGTTCAGTCCTTCTGTTATCGTGCTTGTTAAGTAAAACCTCGTGATTCAATTATCATTTGATTCACGGTTTATGAAAAATTGCATTGTAATCTGTACTCAATCTTGTAGGAGTGTAAGGGCAGGGATAATCAACCGGAAATCAAACCTCTCCGGAGTTCCCCACGGTTACAGGCAGAGAACAAGAATTTGCTTGAGCAGATAGTACCACCAGATCTCAGGGAAACTCCTCATAACAGAAAGACTGAAAAAGCTCTTAGTAGGAAAGATGAAAGTCAGAAGAGTAGGAAAAAGAATAAGAGAAACGCCAAAATTAAAAGTCTGAAAGAGTCCCAGGAACCTTGTCAAGGTCCTGAAGGTATTCCTCCCAGGAACAAGGTTGCAGATGTATCTAACAAAAAGAGTGGGAAGCAAGAGGTAAAGCCCAGTCATTGTGAGGTGCTGACAAGAAAGAGGAACAGGGACACAAGAGAGAAGTCGTCGAAAAGAAAATGGTGCCAAGATCCCAAATCTTTGCCTTCAGGTTGCAAAGAAATTGTGCCTAGCAATGAACCTAGAAAATCTATTGATACAAAGATTGAAAAAGTTCCTTCTATCATAAGGCATCCAAAAGTTGATTATGAGAGATCAATAAATTTTGATGAGATCAACAAAGAGGCAAGTGAGATTAAAAGGGAACAACGGGAACATTGTTGTGGTTCAGATGATTGGACAGAAGAGCAGGATATAGCTTTGCGCAATGCTTACTTCACTGCTCGACCGTCTCCACATTTCTGGAAGAAAATTTCAAAAATGGTATATCTAGCACCAGTCCTTATTTTAGCGTTTTGGTCGTATCTGTATCATTTGAAAGGCTACTACATAATAACAAATTGGTAGAGCTGACAGAAGAAACACTATTTTATTATTTTGGCTAGCTTTCTTACGTAAATACTACCTCCTAGCGCAAAATCATGACATCAAGATAAGGACATTAGCTCAAAACTGACTTACTTGCTTGGTTTAATGTCAGGATTAGATATAGAGGTAGTAAAGAATAATTCAAATAGATATTGTGGCCTGAAGGGATTTTGCATTTATGAGAACAGGACTGTCCATTGTATTAGTGCTAGTCTTTGTGAATTATCTCTGTTGCAATGTTTAGTTGGTGTTCTTCTTACAAGAACTACTCATAAATGCAAATTTCCTTAGTTGATACCTTTTTTTTTTTTTCCCTATCTTCCATCGTTTTGTTTTTTGTCAGCTTAGTCATTCATGTTTGGGTGTTTTTTCCTTTCCTATCTCCCAACATTTGTTTTGGTTTTGTTGGGTTTGCTTGTCTTCCATCATTTGTCCTCTTGTTTCTCTTTAAGCTTCCAACAAACAAAACGTATGGCGTAGTGTTATTTGATAAAATGAGGATTCCAGCTGGAAGTAACTAAATATTGCCTGGACTTTATTAATGTTTGTTGTGTTTTCTTTTTTTATACAGCAGCCCTAATGTGCACTTTTAGACTTTTAGTAGAAAAATATGTCTAAGACACTGCTAAAGCATTCCCCTGAAAAATACTACAATTTTGTTAATCTTTCATGCCAAAGAGCACAGTGAGACAAATGCGACATAATAATTGGGGGCTTGAATCAACAACTTTGAATTTAGAAATTCGAAATACTTAAGTGGCAGGCTATTTGTTATTCAGCATATTTTTAAAAAATGTATAGTTCTATCCTTATCATTTATTAGTTGATTGCATTCTAACACAATCCTTTTCAGGTGCCAGGGAAATCTGCTGAGGAGTGCTTCAACAGAATTTATGCTGACCTCTCAACACCCACTCCAATTGCCGCACGTCCCAGAACAAGTAAAACATTTTCTCCTCTAGGAAAATTCACACTATCTGATGCAGAACTTCCAAATATCTTGAAACCTACAGTTATAAGCCGAAGGACCGCGAAACAGAAGTGCCTAGCAGCACAGAAGACAGTAAGGCATTTGTTGCAAAAGAATCGCCTCATTGACCAAGCTCAAGAGGCTGATCACTTCTCCATATTTGAGACCTCACCAAGTGCCACAAAATTGAACATCTTTCTTGAGGATTCACTTGGGACTCCTGATGGTAATATGAACTCAGGTTCTCTAAGCAAGTGCAGTGGAAGCTCTTCTTCACGGAAGAAACCACTTTCAAGGTTGAGAACTAAACAAGCTGAACCTAGTCCAGCAGTTCTGAAGCCCATAAAGAATGTTGTCTTACATGAGAGGTACATTAACCAATTGTCCCGACGAGAAATTGTAAAAGGGTCTCGCAAAAGAAATTCAGTCTCTAAAGCTTTTGATTATGAGAAAACTTTTCCAGAGAAGCAGGGTGATGGTCTAAAGGCTGCAAAAGATGCTCTCGTCTCAGAGGCCACTGACTTTATAGGCCGTTTCAAAAAGTTCCAAGCCAATTCCCATGCACACATTGTGGAAAATAGTGAGGATGATGAGGCTGATTTTAGAATCTGATGCTAGTGATGATTACCATGATGAAAAAGAATAAGGAGGCGTTAACAGTGTTGATTCCGAGCTGTTGTTAGTGTAACCCTCAGTACGAAAACAACAGTAGAATAGAATGGTGTTGGTGGATCTTGGCTGTCGATGAATTCTAGTTCCCTCAGAGCTGTAGCTTGTATGATGATTGTGGAAAATATTATCTCGTTAAAGCTGAATCCACTTTTGAGGTCTGAAAAGGCAATTCACTGAGCACATGCCTATTGGTAGAGAGACGTGAAAAATTGCTTTTCATGCCTACGAAGTACTGTACTACTACCTGGTTTTGCGCCTATTTAGTGTTAAGGGTATAGGAGTCAGAGTCTTATTCCTTCTAACATTCAACACTTGCATGACTATAAACAACTGATTAGTGACTGATCGTAACAAATTCTTTTGCATAATATTATTGCACTGTCACTTTGTCTCAGTGTTTATGTCAATCTGTGTTACTAATTCTTTGGCTGTCCATCTGTGTATGCACATCGTACTACGCACCAATCACCTGTCATATATGATTGACATGCAGTGTTCTCTGAACCTCTTATCCACCACACGATGGTTGTATATTTTTCAGTATACTGGTTATTATGATCTGAAAGATGGAACAGAGAAGGAAAAAAAAAGGTGACACAAAGGACTTTTTTCCAAGCATATGTTTAACGCACAGGTGGTGTCTATCTGAAAGATGAAAATGAGGAAACAGTGACACAAAGTACTTCGTTTCTGGCATCTGCTAATCTTTTATTGTATTTAAATATTCCCTAGCTTACCTTCTTTGCTGAGTATCACTCTTATTTCAGTCTGCTAGTAATGCATGAAAGGTATTCGATTTAAATCATAAGCATCCCCATCACTGAATCTTTCCTTTGTTTATAGGCGAGCCATCCCAATATTTTGACCTGTCGATAGTCTTCCGACTCTGGGCCAACGGAAGCAAGCAGAAGCTCGGAATTGATGCTTCCAGCCCGTATTCCAGCTCATGTGATGCCATAGCAGTAGTAGTCAAGCATAAGAGGTCGGTACTCATGCTCCCAACTGCGTTACCTTTATTCCAAGCATCTTTTATTTTATATCCGGCCCGTGACGGTTGTTGTGAAAGTCTCGATATAGCAATTGGTCGTAGAATGTTTATGCAGTGGCCCACAATTCCACACTTGGCCACCAAACTCTAACATGTGTTGTTCATGAGTAGATTCTGTAATTGTTTTAGTTATCTGATTTCATGGTCAAAAGCAGAAAAAACTGAGTATTGTAGGAATATTATCTGTTCAAAGAAAAAACTGGAATATTATCTGTTCAAAGAAAAGTACTGTAGGACAAATATCCAGGGAGCAGAGCAAGAGCAGAGCAGCCCTGAAACATCGATTACAATATTCTAGTCCTGCGTTTTCGCCTGTGGATAGGCGATGACGCACGTGTGGTTATTTATCTAATCGCATTCAGCTCTCGAGCAAATCATCTCCTTTGACAGGGGCTCCTCTCTTCTGGCGCCTGTCCGTCCTCTCCTCTGGGCCCAGCCCACGTCCCTGCCTAACTTCGATGCTTCTCTGGCAGTCTGGCTGGGTCCGGTTCACGGCGCAGCACTACAGTGCCGGGTTGTCTTTACAATTCGTGGGCCCGTCAACACAACTGGCACTGGCGACGTCTCTTGTAGACGCAGTGTAGGAGTCTGTGCCACCGCCTCGCCTTTTGCTCGAGCTGGAGAGACTGAACTGGCGCGTTTTGCACGTAGCCCCTCACAAAATGCTGGATTTCAGGACCGTGAAGATTTGATGCTTGCAGCAGTACAACGTTGGTTTAGTTAGTCCCGTCTAATTGGAGTTATTGCATAATTCGCACCTAACAACTTGACATAATTTGCAGTTGCTTTTCAAAACTGTGCAACACTTATTTTGAATGTTTTAAGTTTGATCCTTCACTGATGCTATTGTCTGTCCAAAACAGAAAAGCAGTAACATCTTTCCATAATAGGAAGTGAATAGTTTTCTGGAATTTATTTTTCATTTGGAAAGCTGTAATTTTCTTAGGAGGAAAAGGCTGGTAGTATGAGACTACCGCGTCTAGTTTCTGTAACACCCAGGGTGTGATATGTGAGACAAACCCTTCTCCGGGCCCCTTTGCCAGCTTGTACCTTCCAATTTCTTATGCATTTTCCCGTTGGTAAAGAAAAGCTTCGGTTTTACACCTCACCACCGCCCGCCCTGGCGCCCCACGCAGAGAGGCGACGCAAGCAGACTTGCTTTCCCTGCTCGGCCTCGCTGGTTCTCCCTCCCGTTCCTCAGCAAATTTTTCTCGGTTTATTCTGAATCCGCTGCTTTCCTCGCGCGCGTGTCCATTCCTTCTTCCCGCCGCCGCCTCCGAGGCGTTCGGATGTGGCCGAGCTGACCGGAGCGGAACACCTCGCCGGCCATGACTCAGCCGCGGCGGGTCTACGAGACATGGAAAGGGAACAATGTAAAGATCCTTCCGTCTCTCCTCTCTCTTCCTCTGGCCTCTGGGTTCTTCTTTTTGCTTTGAACTGGGAATCTAGGGTCACTCTGATACATTTTTTCTTTGGGATATTTCTTTTAGGTAGACTGTTTCTGGACCCTGTACTGTGTCAGTATTCACTTTACTGTTCGGAGCTTCCAGGCATGAACAGAGCATGGCTTTGGAAGTTCGGATGGTCTTGTTCTTGCTGTCCTGTCATGTGCTGTGTGCTGCGTAGTATGTGAAATTGCCCGCGTGCTGTGTGGCGTCGCTGCATTCTGACGTGTTCGGCTCCTGTCTGCAGAAATTCTTCTTTGGTGGGAGGCTGATATTCGGACCTGACGCCAAGTCCCTGATCCTCTCTATCTCTCTCATCGTCATACCGGTCCTGGTCTTCTGCGTCTTTGTAGCCAGACATCTCCGTCACCATTTCCCAGCTTACAATGCAGGATATGCTATTCCTGCAGTAGCAGTTGTGTTTATGATTTATGTAAGTGCATCGTGCTGATTCCTGCAGGTAGCTGTCACTGAAATTTATATGGGGAACGCACTCAACTGAGCAACAACGTATGTTTCGTGTTGTGTACATTGTAGGTGCTTGCATTGCTCCTGATTACCTCGGCTCAGGATCCAGGGATTGTACCTCGCGCATTGCATCCACCGGAGGAAGACTTTACATATGGGAATTCATTATCCGGGGCCACGCCAGGGAGGCTGCAATTCCCCCGTGTGAAGGAAATAATGGTTAACGGAGCGCTTGTGAAAGTAAAGTACTGTGACACATGTATGATTTATCGGCCTCCTCGGTGTTCTCACTGTTCTATATGCAACAATTGCGTGGAGCGCTTTGATCATCATTGCCCGTGGGTTGGACAGTGCATTGGACAGGTACATAATCTTAGTTCCGCTGAAATCTAGTACAACTCGCCCTTTAATACTTCAACACTTATCGAGATCATCACTGTTACTTCCATAATTCTGCCGAAAACGAGACCTGTTGCTATCATATGCTATTTTTTGTTTGTTTACTTGAAAGACTACATGCCATGAGACAAGTTACTGAATGCCTTTTGTACAATGAAAGTTTAACAAAACTCAACACCTTGGACTGTTACTTCCATATTTCTGCCAGAACAAGGCATGCTACTTTCACATGCTCATGCTTTGACTACCTGAAAAACTAAGCACGATCAGATGCACTATATGATATTTGTCATTGTTTGTGTTTACATACTTCTAGTTTCTTTTCGAGAAATGCATTCCACAGATATTGCTTATGTATGTATTTGATTCACATTGTTCTGTTTTGTAGTATTAGTTACACTGCTTTTGAATGTGAGAATTCCAAGTGCTTTAAAAGGGGGGAAAAAAACTCAATTGGTTTAAAAGTTCAGAAGGTGGACTGTATTATATGAATTACGTTTGACTTCTGTTTGGTGTTGAATCATGTCGCAAAACCATATTTTGTAGCATTGTTAACTAGTATTAACCTTGTATTTACTATGTTTAATCGTAGTAATTATTAAGTAACTTGTTGATGTTTATAGTACATTCTGTATGAATTTATAGTAGGTTGAAGATGTAGTATGATATAATGGCCCCTTCAGTGCACTTATGTTTCTATAGATTCGATTGTTCTATAGATTCCGATCGAACAAACGTTATGAAATTGTATGATGTAGTGCTCGCACTCCATAGCGCCTTCTTTTACACTCGACTTAAGACAATTTCATAGACAAGAATTTTATGAAATACTACTTGTATCATTATAGGTTGGTTAATTTAGCTGGTACGCTACGACCTTATTAAGACTTTTTTGTTGTCTTACCAAGTAAAACCTGTTTCTGTTGACATGTTTCTGAATCAAACGTTATGTGCTCAATATAGGCACATGATTATGTTTCTGTTAGTTAAATTGAAGCTGGCTTTTTGCCATACTGACCAGTTCCACAAATATGCGTAGCCGGCAGTATATACTAGGAACCACACAGTGTATTAAGTTAAGTATGACCTAGCAGAAAGAATCTGCACAAGATCAACCGCATGATATCTCATTTAGATTGGTGAAGAAAAAGAGATGCCCAGAACTTTTTTTATATTTATCTAGGAATTTAAGATTATGTTGCTCTTTCCTTCCTCTTTGTGTACTGATCTTTATTACTCACTTTTACATTCTGCAGCGCAATTATCGGTTCTTTTTCCTGTTTGTTTCATCCTCGACCCTTCTCTGCATTTATTTATTTGCAATGTCAGCATTCTACATCAAAACTCTCATGGACGAGGGTTATCCAACAGTATGGAAGGCTTTGAAACACTCTCCAGCTTCTTGGGCGCTTCTGATATATTGTTTCATTGCTCTATGGTTTGTTGGTGGGCTCACTGGATTTCATTTGTATCTCATTAGCACCAACCAGGTTGGTTTGTTGATGCAAGACCTACTAGTTCATCTTTTTTTTCCCTCTCCAACAGGCTGTTTTCGCTCATGGATGCAGGTTCTATTGATATATCTATTCAACAAATCAAATATCAATTCTAACATTTCTGCTCTGATGTCTGTTTTGTAGACCACATATGAAAATTTTCGATACAGATCAGACAGCAGGCCTAATATCTATAATCGAGGATGTTTGAATAACTTCTCAGAAGTCTTTTGTAGTAAGCCTAAACCTTCTAAACACAAGTTCTGGGCCTATGCACAAGAGGATGTGCAGCCTCCAACGGTTAACTTTGGTAGGGGATAGAGGAGGAACCAGTTGGCGGTCCTAGGTCAAAAGTAGAAGATGATCTTGAAATTGGTAATGATCTCTTGAAGATCTCTCAACGACGCAATTATGAGGATTTGGATGCTGAAATGAGAGGTCGTTGCAGCAATGATATGGAAGGCATAGCCACACAGATTCCTGCAGTTGGAAGTGATGTGCGAGTTCGACACTCAAGCTGGGATCGGAGAAGTGGGAACTGGGACATGTCATCAGATGTACTTAAAAGATGCGCATCAGATGTAATTCGAAGTAGTGTATTGGGCACGGAGGCTGCGCCTCCGTCTGAAACAGAAATCCACTAGTAAATTGTTTGTGCATTCAGAGCAGGTGTCAGCATTTTGGATCGCAAGACCGTTAAAGAGATCAAGGAAGGAACTGCCCATCGTGCATTTTGACTTTGACTGCCTTGATTTTTTTGATCTTTGAGATGTATGAACAATTATTTAGTCAAAATATGGTGCCGCTGGTTTCGTATATTTGTTGATTAAACTATAGTTTTCACTTTCACCCAAGGTTATCTATGTGGTCCCTTCTGTGATTATACTATTCTTTGAAAACGTTCAGTGTGCATCATCATCCCTCACCTCTCATTCTTATAAGTAAGGATGGCAAACTGACCAGCAGCCCAATTGGATCTGTTGTTCAGTTAAGCCTGATGCAATTCTGATTCTACCGAATTCCTCGATCTCCATGGCTGAATTCATCATCCAACACGCAGTTCAGTTAAGCTTGCAACATGAAGCTACTGTCGTCCCTTTGTTTGCAAGCATGACTGGTCCTTTGTTTCTTTCCGGGGGTTGACTCTTAATTTGAAGGCTTATATTTCTCTTGTTTGCAGTGGGAAATCATTCTGAGGCGGCATCTTTCTATTGATTTCCGGATTCTGACCAGAGCATGAGGCCTGGTGACAACGACAAACCGAAGACCTCATAGTCTCCAGGTCCATGCATGGGGGACCATCAGACCAGACAGGTTGAGGTAGTTCAGTAAGAATATCTTTGGGCTTTTGTTCAGGGTCGTTTTCGTTGTGTACCGGAGTTCTTCAACGGCTGAAAGAATGGATACTACTGGTCCTTTCAATCATTTGCATTCCAGTTGCGGTATGTTCCTGAAAGTGACTGCCACTAGTTTTCGAAGCGCGTCGATCGGCAAAAGTCCACTGGAGAGTGGAGTGGTACTCTACTACTGAAGACTGTCCATTCCGTTGTTGATTTTCAAGTTTCAACTGCGAGAATCTTGCGGCGGCAAGGATGCAGCCACATTCCTTTTTCAACTCTCTCGACGCGTTTTTGTGTTTTTTTGGCTGATGATGCCCGGCTGAATGAAAATTGGACTGAACGTAACAAACATTTTGGTAGTGACGAATCCATGAAAGGAACAGCATTGTTTCATTCAATTCATCAGTGATCAGGACCTCACTGTACCCTCCACTTATTCATCCGATCCATGGCGCGTTGTCGATTTGGCGTGAATCCCGCGGGGCGCGGCACGTCGCGGTTCCACCACGTCGTCGGAGAGGCGGCCCCAGAAAACACCAGCAGCAGCAGCAAAGGAGGAACGTCGTCGTCGTCCGTCGACCGTCACGGCTCGGCGTTTTGACCGGAACCGGGAAGACTCATCTTTTGTCCTGCTTCGCATTGTGCATGGAACGTAGCAATGCCGTTATTATCCATTACAGCTCCTGCTGACATTGTAAGTAGTACTACTAGCTGATGTGGTTTGAACGACAAGCTGGCGTTGAATGTGACCCTGTGTCCCTGTGGCAACGGCGGCGCTACCGCAGGTTGACGTTGACCTCTACAACTGTGACAATTAATTATACTAGTATTTTATTAGCTAGAATCTGAATCAGGTACTAATGAAGTATAGTTGTTAGCTAGCTCTGGACCGTAGCATGCATGTGGACTAGTAGCATCGATCGTCAAAAAAGGAATGTAAATGGAGCCTCTGAGGGAATGATGGTTATTATTCTATAGTACAATTTGCCGGTGCTAAAATAATTAAAAACCTGCCAATGTAGAAGTTTGAACGAACAGTTGCTTCACAAGTTTTGACTCCAAAAAGGAGTAGTGCTACGTATATATGTCAAACAAATAAGTCGCAAGCACGTCCTCCCCCGCCCCACCTCTCTTGATAATGCTCTGTGTGATAAAAGGCTCTTCTGACTTTGCCTCTGTGTGTGTGTCCGGCAACGCCTCATGCCTTGTCTTTCCAGGACAATCCATGCACACCTTTCAATATTTTAAGATAAAAGTTGTTCAATATGCAGACAGAATCAGCCTGCACCTAACTGAGATGTGTGTATGAAACCGACCTGAGAATTAGCCTACAACGATTTCAACTCCACGATCGATTGTGCCGCCTTCCTTTGTAATCATGCTTCGAGAGATGATGAAACGTCTGTGGGGCGTGGCCGTGGCCGAACCCTGCATCCTTTCCGGCGATAAACCGACTCCAAGTTTTCTGTTAGCTCGATCCCCGTACGAATCGAGAGACTCCAGAAGTTCAAACTGGATTCGATGCGCTTTTTTGACGAACAGTGTGGAGCGGATGGATTCGCTGTGTGCTCTCTGCATGCGCATTAATTCGTCCCTCTCGCTCCTCGAGCTAGTAGTAAGAAACTTTGACCTCCTCGTCGATCAGATTTCCCAGTCCCAATCCCCACGCACTTTGCAGCATCGTTCATCATCAGTCCTCTAAACCAAACGCACAGTTCGTCATTATATTATATCTGCCGGTTTGCAGATTACAAAAAAAAAAAAAAGCAAGCCTGACGCATGCGTTTATTAATTTATTCTGAAGAAAATCGGTGTCCCTAATGTGTGCTTGGTACGGCATGTCTGTTGTTGGGTCAGAGACCTCATCACGCGTTTCCCCTTTGAACCTCACGCGACGCGAGACACACTCACTGGTACTAGTAAGTGTTGCGATCTGATCTGTACAAACCGGCTCTGTCGAGTGCAGCGTCTGTTGACCGTAGAACGGACGCTGCGACGACATCGTCTGTCCTGGGGGAGCTGTAGCTAACTAGGGCCCATATGGACTTTGGATTTCTACACAGCGTACCTACACACGTACACATATAGTATACGATATATTTCTCGTATGCTGATGAACAATCGGCTAGTACTAGCACGTATGTACACTAGTACCGCACATTGTTTCAGCCTTTCTTATACATATTACAATTTCCCTTTTTTTATTATTGATATTTTTTAATACAAATTAATAATAAAATAATATTAGAGGACTGATTTTGATCATTTGTCTTATTTAAAAAATATAAGAAATATTAAATATTTTATTAGTTTTATATAAAATAGAATTTGATTAAAAGTTTTTAAATCTTAACTTTTAATTTTATATATTTAAATTATTTTTTAATAAGATAAATGATCAAAGTTAACGATCAAAGTTAACAGCGATAAAAAAAAAAGAGCGAATGGAGTAACAGACAAGAGGTGTAGGACGTCCACTGCGGCCTCTGCATCCGTGGCTCCGTACCGACCGTAGGTCTAGGTCCTGTAGAGTAGAGTCAAAGTAGATGGCATTGTCCGGCCGTGGACATGCGTTCGTGTGCGTTCGTGCCACGTGCCACCAGTTGATTATTTCCTGGCGCGTGCGGTGCATGCATGAACCACCAACCGACCACGTCGGCTGCGAACACACAAGAGACTGAGAGAGAGATCGATACATGATGTCACACTTGCTCGTCCTGCAGCCCTTTCCACTAGAGATTATTCTTCCTATACGTTACGTTTTTCGTGGTCCTTATTTTAGTTGCGTTTCTTATACTCCGTCGCTGCTTCACCATCGTGTGATGCGCTACTAATTAAATGTCTAAATTCGTAAGTGTTGCTCTGAATAAGGACTAGCCCCAACAGCTAAGAATCCTAATGAACCTAGAAAAAGAATACAGGCCCAGAAAAATTTACCTCTTTTCCGAGAACCTTTTAGAAGTTCTATCCATATGTGTTCTGATCGCCAATTCGTATTAGATATACTAAATCCAGCACTAGTATGCAGCACTAAGCAACTAAGCACTAATTATTAGAAAGTTGGTAAGTGAGATCCCTGAACACCCCAAATCCGCGAACCCTACAATTAAACTCGTCGGTGTCAACTTAGAATCAATCGATTGAGCGGTGGTAAATCCTTATTTTATTTTGTACTACATACTAATACTTCTAGCTAGCATCGAAATACAACGTTGACGTGATTACTAGAAACGGTAGAGAGCACTTAATTTGACCTCAGTGGCCCAGGTTGACTGACCCATGCAAGCATGTCTCGGCAAAAATGCAAGTTGATGATGATCGCTAATTAATCGCATCCGGGGGAGTACACGCGAACGCGCGCTGGGCAATTAAAAGGCCGATCATTACAGTTAATTTCATGCTCAGTAGAGGCGGCGCCCGGGTTTCTAAATTTCGACCGTGAGATTCGATCGACGGACAGATCGAGCGGCACATCGACCTGCTTTTGCTTTTTACTACTGTAGTACTGTATTTCTTCATCACACTGCAGGTAGCAGTCAAACGCGAAGACTGGGTCCAATCTGAACCCAACCTTTTTTCCCGGCGGCGGCGAGAGACGGTGCGGCACGTCGAGCACATGTTCATGTTCTCCCCCGCCTATTCGCCTCTCTCAGTTCATCGCCATGTCCTCGTCCTCCGATCCATTCCGCCATCTATATATATGCCCAAAGGGTCAGCCTCTCGTGCAACGAACGGATCGTCGTGTGTGCTACTGCTGATCCAATCGTACGTGCACCATGTCGATCGTTAACTCTCTCATCGTCGCGCGCGGTCTATTCAAAGTCTGCGCACGCCATACCCATACGTGTGCTAGCTAGCCGCTAGCAGAGACTTGCATTCCAGACTGCGCACGCAGCCCCGCGCTACGACGACTGGGTGCGCGCGCGCGAGAGAGAGAGGAGGGGGGGGGGGGGGGGGGGGGGATATGGCGGGAGGTGGATGGTGGGCGCCGCCGGCGGCGGAGGAAGACGACGGCGCCGCAAGCCCGGTGGTGCTGTCCGGGGAGTACCAGGCGCTGGAGATGTCGACGATGGTGTCGGCGCTGGCTCACGTCGTCGCGGGCGGCGACGACGACGCCCCGGCGGCAATGGCGGCCGGCGGCGGGTCCGACGACGCCCAGCTGGGAAGCAGCTACTACTACTACTCGGCTGCTTCCGCACCGACACCACGGGATTTCGCAGCAGGTGAGAGCTAGCTAGCGCGCGCTCGATCGTACGTTATTACTACTTACCTATTTTTATTCTACATTTTGCGAATTAATGCTAGACACGAAGTCGAATCCGGCCAGGCCAAACACCAAGTCACCAAATGGAAAACAAACACCACCTTCGCGCTGCTTTGCTTTGTTCAGCACTTTTTGTCTCTTTTTCGAGTCGGTTGGGGTTTCTTATCGTAACGTACGGTTTTTTTCGCGGGTGTGTTTTTGCATGTGTTTGTCATGCACATGAGAGGAAGAATCTTAGGTTTGTTTGTTAACAATTGATGATGGCGTGCTTTCCTTGCGAAAGGCGAGGAACATTGCTAGCAACGTCACAACTAACCATATCATGAATTAATTACACGAGGTGAGAGGGCCCACGTGTTGATGCATCACCCGTGTCCTTGTTTATTAGATTTCTTTTTTTCTATTGTGAAGATTGGTTATTGGATTTCATTTCTTTATGATTTACAAGCATACTCCTGAAATTTGTGTCGGGCAGGAAGGAAGACCTCTACAATGGACTACAAGTATAGCACATGTCGATAACAATAAAAAAAAAAAAGCAGAGGAGTACGTACGTTAGCAAGAGGAACGCGAAATGTTGTTCCTTTGCTTGGTTTGGGGATGAAACAAAAACCATATACTACTAGGTTATTAGGACTAGACCTTATTGCGTAGTAATTGCACTGTGAAAAGAGTACTACTACGATCGGTGCCACCAAAATCAAAGGTGCAGTGCCTAAAAACGTCGATGATTTGACTAGGAGAAGCCAAACCATTTAAGTAGTAGCGTTTTTCTGAACACGCGACTGACTCGATTATATTCCATGTATGTGTGCACAACATGGCATGCATGCAAAGGAGCCTCCATGTGGATCGATCTCACGCAAGAAAGATTAGACGAAAAGCGAGTTCCACACTTCTCTTCCAACTTCCACCGAACTAAAAATCCACTAGAGTCTAGAGAGATATCTCATTAAATACCAGCTATGTGCTCATTCAAGAAAAATACTTGCAATCACTAACAATCGGCTGATTAAACAGTATATTATCAACTATTCATAATAGCTGAGGTCAAGTTACTAAGGCCTGCATTTTTTGTTGAATCCCTGCATGTGCATATACTATACGTACCGCATTACCAAAAAGTTTCATGTCGGTCTATCTCGTTCTCTCAGTTGAACGAGATTTTGGTAATCTCCCACTATTACTTCTGTAGTCATTATATGTGTGGATTTGAATCGTCTAATTTATTAAAGTTGTCTTTTACTCAGAAAATGTTTTTTAATAATTAAAAAACACCTTTAATAAAAATTTAAGCACTAAGGAGAATAATGTTCTAAAAATGCACTTGTTGATTTGTTCCATATAAAGTGAGTAAGAAATATGCCAAAATTGAATCACCTAATAAGAACTAAATGTTACCACTTCAATTAAAAATCGTTCCAACTTGAATAATAAAATGTTTCACATGTTTATTTTTATTTGTTTATCAACGACAGAATGGTCAGCTAGATAAAATTATTTGCAATATTTGCTAAATATTTGTTTCCTTTCTATTTTTTAATACATATTAATTATATGACACCTTCATCATTTAAAAATAAACTGAAACATGGTATAATTTTATTGGTAATAAGTTGTAGAGCCCCTGATTAATTAGTTTATACAACCCCGGATATACGATAGGACTATAGGTTGCTAGTACTATCCAAGTGGTAGACATACGGATATGCACGTATTGAATGTAGATGACTACTACCAAACTGCGACCCGTTACCCCGTATATGAGCAACACAAAGCAGAAGTCAAAAGTAACGCGCTATATATACCCCTGGTCGTCGTCTTCTTGCCTTAAGCCCGGCATTCGATCCGTGTGCAAAATGTACTCACCTGTCCTCGACGCTCACGCAGGAGACCACGACGAGCATCAGCGAGCGTCCGCGGCGTCCGTGGACGAGCAGTCCCCCACGCCTACGGCGGCCGATGCGGGCCGGCGGTTCCGCGGCGTGCGGCAGCGGCCGTGGGGCAAGTGGGCGGCGGAGATCCGCGACCCGCACAAGGCTGCCCGCGTCTGGCTGGGCACGTTCGAGACCGCCGAGGCCGCCGCGCGCGCCTACGACGAGGCCGCGCTCCGCTTCCGCGGCAGCCGCGCCAAGCTCAACTTCCCCGAGGACGCGCGCCTGACTCCGGCCGCCGCCACCACCACCGCTGCCGCCACGATCACGGCGGCGCCCGCTCCGACGGCGGCGGCAGCGTACCCGGCCGCCAGCAGTGCGGCAGTCTCCGAGTACTTGCAGTACCAGATGCTTCTGCAGGGAGGCGGCTTTCCTCAGTATTACGGCGGCGCCATGAGCAGTTCATCGGGTCCATACTCTTTCCCCGCCTCCTCTGTCACTGTTGCCTCCGTGCCGTCGTCCTCGGCTTCCTCTGCTCCGGGCTACAGCAGCGACGCGGCGCAGTGGAGCTGGCCGGCGGAGAGTGCCTGGAGCTACCCGGCGGCGACGGGCTCCTGGTCCGGCTCGAGCCATTATCCACCGCCTTAATAGTCCGTACGATCGACACGGGTCGGTGCTTGAATGATCCTCTTTTCTTCATTTTTTTTTGTCATACTTTTTCCAGGTAAAGAAATCCTGGGAAGAAAATAGTTGTGAACGAGAAAAGACGATTTCGTTCCAACTTGTACATCCGTGCAAGAATCCAGAGAGAAGGCCGCACGACGATATTTCTTCTTTAATTTCCTCGGTGGTGTTGATCTTGTATTAATCCGTGAAAGAAAAAGCACGTGAGAAATAATTTTCTTGTTAGAATATTTTGTTGGTGACGACTCGTGTCTGATGCTAGCTGCTAATGTTGGGGGTGATGTTTTGCCTGCTAAAGCAAGGTTAAACAAATTCTCTCCTCTCGTCAAATTCGGCTAATTTTCCACGGAATTCTATCGGTTTGTATCATTTTTCTACTTGAAAGCTCTTTTACATGTTGAGATAATTACATTCATTTACCTACACAAACGTAAAAAACATGCATGGTCAGCACTGAAACAAAAATTCAAAGTATCAACAATCTCTCAAGTTGAGATGAGAATTGATATAGGCCTGACAAAACAGGTGGTAAGACTTAGTAGTCACTTATGATCGTCTGTCGTCTGTATGTTTGGACCAGAGCTTTTGATCTTTCAAAAAAACCAAACTATTGGCGAGCTGAAGAACTTGTTGTGTTAGCTGTTGTTTATTGGCTTTATAATATATCTCTAGCTTCTATTCACACCAAGAACCCAAACAGCAGTTCTAGTGAGCTTTTTCTTACATATATAAAAAAACAACTTTACAAACACATATTTGAGCTAAAAAAAGACAACAAAAACTGAAATAAAACAAGATCTTAGACTACGTGTTGATTTTTTTAGTTGCCGTAATTCGAACTACATTTCATTATCGATCACCTTCTGCATACGTCTAAAAAAAGACCTTCTGCATCCATCACGGCACCCTGTGGGAGTGGGGAATGGGCTTGCGGGCTACAAGTGCATGTCAGGCCGTATCTTGACAATATCCTTTCCCAACGGGCCAAACTCTAGTGGTGTGGTCGCCAGCGCACGTCTGCGTGCTCCGAACCACATCCTGATTCCTCCGGGTCTGGCGGGCGTACCCAGCGACCCATCGGCCGACGAAGCCGCGAACGAACCGAACACGACCTCGCCACGTCTGCCCGGCCCGCCGCCCGTACGCCAACGCACGTGCCCACATCCTAGTGACAAAGCGGGGGGACTCCGTCACTGGGGCCGCACCAACCTGAGGGCAGTCCGGTCACTTCCGACGGCGTGTCGCTCTCGAGCTCCGCCACCAACCGCCCTCGCAGGTACCGTTTGGTAATCCGCCGCCGCCGCCGCTGCTGGTAGCCACCCCAGCCCGAACCACCTGACCTTCCCTCGGCCCGCGGGAGGTTTCCGGAAGCTTCGCGAAGCGGTTCCCGTCCCGTCGCAGCTCTCGCTCGCTCCCTCACGCACGTAAATGCCGGAGGAGAAGGAGTACGCGCCCGTGCCGCTCGGCCAGGCGGCGGCGGAGGCGGCGGCTGCGGCGGCCGACCCCGAGGACTCCGTCAAGTCGCCGCCGCGGCCCAGCTCGCCCGCCACCACCACCCGCAAGGTCCGGATCCCTCTCGCTCTTCGATCTACCCCTTTTACCTTAGCCGCTCGGATCTAGTGTAGTCAGGCCTGCGCTGTTCCAGTGCCATTTTTGGGAAGGTAGAGGTAGAGTGCGCAGCCTGCAGGCCGTGTGCTAGCAGATCTTTCGCCGCGTGAAACAGGTAGAAACCTTAAATGCAGGATTTTAGTTGATCGTTGAGTTGATTTTGTCATAGAACATTCACCAAACGTCAGAACTTCACAAGTATGGTCATCTGATTGCGCTTGAGTTTTCTCGAAAATCAGAATTGATTAAGCTCGGGACTGGAATTTTTACATCAGATCAGCCGATAATATATTTTGGTAACCATCATCTTCACTCTAAAAAACATAGTGTACCGGTTGATTTATTCAAGCAAATTACACTAAACCAGGTCCTGTTGCTTTTTGTATCCGATGAATTATTATACATCTATATACCCGTTTGCTAGGTGGTTTCCAAACGGTTAATTCATACTTACACTTTATTACAGGCATGCTTCGCTGTCCTTCAAAGCTGGGTGTCAAGGAAGTTTATGACCGGATGGTATATGTCACAAGAATTAGTTCACACATTTTTCAGGAGCTACAATAATGAGCCTGTGCTAATATCCTCTTTATGCTTACTTCTTTGCAGTGTGGTCCTTTTCCCTATTGCTGTCACGTTCTTTGTCACGTTGTGGTTTATTCAATTTGTTGACGGTTTCTTCAGCCCACTCTACGCAAAACTTGGCTTTGACATATTTGGTAATTGTTTGCGCTCATACCTTGTTCCTGTCATGGGTTTTCATTTTTTTTCTTTTGCTCATAACAAGTGCTTATGTCAATATTTCAGGCCTTGGGTTCTTGACCTCCCTGGTATTTATACTTCTTATTGGAATATTTGTGTCATCTTGGGTGGGTTCAACTGTCTTCTGGGTTGGAGAATGGTTTATAAAGAAAATGCCATTTGTGAGGCATATATATTCAGCATCAAAGCAAGTTAGCACCGCTGTTTCACCAGGTAATGTAATTCATACATAGGTCCGACCTATGAGAATGTTGACTATTTATACCCTTGCTTTCGTAAAGCTGTCTTTTGCATAGAGCTTCCTTGACTTTTTTGTGGTCAATACAGCACGCCATACCTCAATGTAATGAATTCTAAATTAAGTAAACATTACAAGTAATGAACTTCAGAAGGAGCTGAACCGGTTTGGGTTTTGCAATATTATTTTTGAAGAAACATGATGCTTTTTTTGTGAAAGAAGCAACTGATGTTATGAGGACTATATTATTTCGGTTTGCTTGCGCCTGCTATATAAGTCATTACTCCTCTGACAACAATACATTTGTATACGCTATATGCCTGTTCATATAGGTGTAACGTGCTGTTTGTTCAATTTAATCTATATATATGATTCTTTTTAGTTCATTTCTTCTGTGAGAAAAGTTTCTTACCCTGTGGCTGTCCTTTTGACAGATCAAAATACAACTGCATTTAAAGAAGTAGCAATAATTAGTCATCCCCGTGTTGGTGAATATGCATTTGGATTCATAACGTCAACCATGGTTCTTCAGGTACTTTTCGGCCATTTTTGTTGATTCAGGAGCATAAATCTGAACTCTCTTTGTACTATACTCTGTATCCTCCTTTTTTCTTTATGAAATTAGCTCTCTTTAACTGTAACGTGATAAGATAGGTCTTTCTCCTATACATTGCTAATTTAATAACAACTAAAAATTTGGTCCAGAAGCAAGCTACAGATTATTTCCCTTCATCTTTTGTGGTGTCAACTAACTTTTCATTGCAACAAAGAATCAAAGACATGTATTGATTTTGTTTGTCTGATTCTCTGTTCTTGGTTACAACACAATGAATGTTTTCTAGTGAACTGTGAGTTGTTCAATCTATTATTGCACTGCAGACCGATAAAGGTGATGAAGAACTATGTAGTGTTTATGTACCAACCAATCATTTGTATATCGGTGACATCTTTTTGGTGAACTCTTCCGAAATTATAAGGCCCAATCTGTCCATCCGAGAAGGCATAGGTTGGTTCCTTGCTCTCTGTTTAAGTACATACTTTTTTTCTGCTCCTATCCAGCAAAAGGGAAAAGTCAGCATGTCTTGTAACAACTATACTTTCCAATAATTCGGTTTGAGATATAGGAAGGTATTGTTAGAATATTTCACCCTTATTCAGATTATTATATTTCTGGTGTTAACATCCTCACCACTGGCTTTTAATGGCATTATGCATATATCAACCGGTTATGCTTATCATATGATTTTGCTTTTATGGTTTGTACAGAAATTATTGTTTCTGGCGGAATGACTATGCCACAGACGATCACATCACTAGAACCAACACCTTATAAGAGCCAGATCCGATTAGACAGAGTGATGAGTGTATGACGTGTGGAAGTCATAAGTCTATCAGGTATAACCTTGTGCTGCTTATTTATAGGGTGTTTCGTATTGATGCACTTGTCCTAAGCTTTTTATTACAAAAATGTGACAAGGCAAAATTGCTACTATCTGTCAATGAAGTTCTAATCCATATCAGTAAAACCTGTCTGGTTCTTAGAGTATAAAACTTATATATTGACTTGCTCATCGGATTGCAGGATTGCTGACGTGAGGTTGCCTGTAGCCCTATACTCGTGAAATATTAGAAGCAGCAACACGGAGCACAATGAAGCAACAACTATTTATTGGTTGCATTCAGTGTAAGGATCTAGTAGAAACAGGGACATGGAGCACAATGAAGCAACAACAGTTTGTTGATTGCATTCAGCGTAAGGAGCTCCATACTTAGGGTAAACCTGCAACCCAAGGGTTCTACAGTCTCTCAGGCGTGGCCTGTAAAAAAAATTTGCAGCTTCGGTTGAAGTGATATATGTATTCAAATTCACAGTTCAGTGGCATGCCAGATCGTGTTTACCTGTCAATGTTAACAGCCTTTTGGATCGTGTATGGTGTTGTTTTGACACTGGACCCCGATTTTTGGATGTATATGTCGCTGATATCGACGAGTTTGCATGTACCAATGGTGATGGACCCAATAAGGATAAATGCTTTGTTGGCCATAAAAAAAAGTTACAGTTTCTTATTAGCCATGGAAAATTTTGAACTTTCTTTTCAGCCATTATTTTTATTTTTAATTAACCACTCCCATAGATTGTTATTTTATACACTCCTATATTATAAGTGTAGTTTTGGATGATGTGTTTTCAACAAAAAAATTAAACCTCGTCCTATGTTTTTCAAAAGTCCGTCAAAAAGTATGCTTTAAAGTTCCATTTTTCTTTTAAAAAAACTCATTATCCAAATTGCGCCTATATTATTGAGGTATATGAAATTTCAATTTCAAATTTCCTATTATTTGTAAGTTACGAAAATAATTATATATGAGAATGGTCAATACACCATACAAATTAGAAATCGTTTAAAAGAAGGTTTAGTCAAACATTTAGAAAATAATTTTAATTAAACTTTTAATTTTTTTGCGATGAATAAAAATGTTGATTTTGAAAATATGAAAACTATAGGTATATATTTATCTTGAAAACTACTTTCATATATATATATATATATATCACTTTTAAGTAAATATTTTTTTAAAAAAAGTCAAAATTATATTTAGAAGACCGTGTCTTTGTTCTAATCGACTTTTCATTTATACGTGTAGTGAAAAATATGAATGATGACTGAAAAAAAAATTTTTGAGTGGCTAATGAGGAACTTGATTTTTTTTATGACCACTAAATTAATTGCCCCCATCTAATAAGTATAATAGTAATAGTAATAACGCTCCACTTCCATCTCGTATACGACGCAATGTTCTTTTTTGTTCAACTCACGGTCAACTTCATTGGCATGGTGCTCTTTGTTAACCAGTTAATACTACTTCATTGAAAAAAATAGTAAATACTTTGACTCTAATATTTGAATTATTTTAACATCACCTTTGATCATTATCTTTGACCATTTTATATCTTTATCAAAATTTTTGAATATGATTTGATCATGCTGATTTCTGATCGAAAATAATCAAAAATATGGTAAAAAGAAATGAGTGAACTTGTGAGTTGTGATGTGACTCGGTGCAATTTTCCGGTCAGCCGGAGTTCGTCCGTCCACTGCCCCCTCCCCCTCTTGTTCGAGTCGGAATCTCAGCCGCCGCGGCCGAATCCGCCTCGTCTTCTCCTTCCGCTCCTCATTGGTTTTGGCATCCCCTCCGTCCTCCCTTCCGCTATATAGATCCACCCAAGCTCAAGTTAAATCGAGAGAGGGAAGAGATCGATCGATGGCGACCGGGGTAGTGTGTGTTTAGGTTGCAAAATGCCACCTTCTACCCCCCTGCCCTCTCTCCTGACGACGACGATGCTGAAATCCCTGGGTGCTTCCCGACGCGAACATCTACGTCGCCGACTGCCGCAACGCCACCACCGCCGTCTCGCCGACCTGGGACAACAAGGTCATCCAGGTTACCTTGTGCCTCGCCCGCCCGCCGCGCGTCTCCTACATCTGCGTCTTCTGCCCTGGGCTGAAGCACACGAGTTCCCCCTGACGCCCAAGGTCCTCGCCATGGAGGAGGACCTCGTCCTCCTTTCCATCACCGTCAGCTCTATGCAGGACGTATGGAAGGATATGGACTACTACATCTACCAGGCTACTGACAGAGCCGCCGGCTGGGGCCCGTCACTCAAGCGGCTCCCGCGGCCTCCTAATCCCTATGCATTTGGGTCAACCGATGTTGGCATCCTGCGCTGCCACGGAGACGATGATTTCTACGTTGTAGCTGCGCTCTGTACGCCACGCAGTGAGAAACCCGGGCATTTCGTCCTCTGTCACGACAGCTCAAGGGTGCCAACTCGTTGGAGTATCGACAACATCTCACTGAACGATCAACAGCTGCGTCAGCACGGCTGCGAATTTCACCAGATCAACAGCAAAGTGATCGCAATCGGAGGAAATGCTGGTACCATGGGCTTTGTTGACCTCTGGCGGGGTATCCTCTTCTGTGATGTGCTCAAATTTGAAGGCAGGTCCACCCCCCTGCTTCACTATGTACCGCTGCCTTCAGAGGTGCCTGACTTAGACTCTTGGGGAGATGCACGCCAGAGTCACGACATTGCTGTCGTGGAAGACAAAGAAGGCTGCATGATCAAATACGTTGAGATGCAGTTTCAGTGGAAGCCTGGACGAGGTTTCAGGGGTTCCAATGTCAAAGATGGTTGGGTGACCAGCACATGGAAGAGGCCAATTTCTGCAACTTATTTGGAGGATGGTTGGGTTCAGGACTGCAGACACGGATCATCTCTTATTCTTGTTGACAACGACCCGCATTTCAGTCTACTGCCTAAGGTTCTGGATCATCAAGGCAAGATGATGCCTCCATTCACGGGACTTGATATACGTCAACCACACTCAGCCTCCATAGTGATGATAGTATTATTTACTTCATGGTCAAGAAGAATCGTAATGATGCCAAGGCTTGGGTGATTGCTGTGGACATGCGGGAGAACACACTACGGGGAGCATCTGAGTTTGCTGCTGGAAGAAACACTGATGGGACTTTCGCTTACATGCACAGTAGGATATCAACATATCTGAGACGTGGACAAGGTAATTCTCTTGCAGAGTTGCAACCTTTTTTGTGCGGTTACATCTACAGAACTTTTGATTGCCCTACTCTAGTCTAGAAAAGTATGTCCACTGCCATGCGTTGCGAGCAATTTGCATGGGGCTGATTGCCAATATATGTGGTTGCAACGTAGAAACCATTACGTAGGAGAGGTCCTTATCTAGTAACTAGTTAATGAATGATGAAAGTTATCCCTTTTGTTTAAAATAAGAGGCTGGTTACAGGATCGTACCTTCATGTCCTCATCATTTGATAACAACATTTGTAGACATTAGAGGCACAGATGATTATAATATACTTTTGGATGCTCATAAATATGTTTTGTGTGTGGAGGCTGCAAAGAGGCAATATAATGTTGCAAGGAACCACTATTATTAAATACTGTACTGCCGTTGAATCAATTTTTTAAAACATGTACCAGCTTTTCAGAGAAATCATTGTGTTCCTAATTGATCTTAGTGCGGTGAAAGTTCAATATCCGTTAGTAGTCTGTATACATATCGGTGCTCTTATTCTATTTGAGCTTTTCTGAATTGTGAAGGGATTGCTGCATCTTAATATCATAACCTAGATGTTGCTTATTTTGCTCATGGATAATAAGTTAACTTTAAAATGAAAACTCAAAGGAGTAAAAGGTACCTTTGAGGCAACGACAAAGGTGCATGTGTGAATTCTGATTACACGAGTTTGCTTAGGAGAATGCACATCAGTGTTTAGGTTGGTGAGATAAATGATAGATTAGTCTGAATTTTCATAGTGACAAAATTTTGCCTGATGCAGGCACAAAGGTAATCCTGAAACGATATGGGCAAGTGCTGCAGGGATACCCTTCTAAGAGGCATCGGTCAATGTTAGGCTGGGATGCTGCATGCCCGTGGGATGCTGAAATGGAATGCTTTCCTATGGACCTGGACTAGGCTGAGTATGGTGGATATCTATGTCTTCTTACTATTGTACTAGTATCTTTTGGGGCAACCCATGTAGGCATCATGCGCCGCGGCAGAGATGATGTTTTCTACTACTATGTTTAGCTGGGCTCTGTAGGTCATGCAGTGAGAAACCTGGGCAGTTCGTCCTGTGTTACTACAGCTCAAGGATGCCAACTCATTGGAGTATCGACAAGATTTTACCGTACGATCAACAGTTACGTAGGCATGGCTGCTGCCCTCACCATATCAACAGCAAGGTGATCGCAATTATTTCGGCTTTGTTGACCTCTGGTGGGGAATCCTCTTCTGTAATGTGCTCAAATTTGAAGGCAAGTCCATCCCCATAGCATTCTTCAAAAAAGTCCATCCCCATAGTACCGCTGGCTTCAGAGCTGTCTGACACAGACTCTTAGGGAAATTCATGCCTTAGTCGTGCCATCGTCGAAGACGAAGAAGTATGTCGAGACGCAGCTTCAGTGGCACCCTGATCAAAGTTTCTTGGATTGGGTGACCAGGACACAGGTACGAAAAGGCTAAGAGCTCAGAAGCCAAAACAGCAGCAGAGGGAAGATTAAATATTTAGAAACACATACCGTGATCTTGCGAGCACCAGATGCATCTTAATTCTTAATAATACTTCCAGCGAAGTGCTGAATCGTGTCTTTAATCTTGAACTGTGTTTAATTTTTACTACTGTTAATGTTTCACTAATTTTTACTATCGGGGACGCTTCACTGAGGGGTCCAAACATATACTGATTGTCACAACGAAATCTACAGGCAACGACAAGAGAAGGCAAATTGTAATCCACACAACCAACGGACCTTGTAACTCAGCATCACAGCATCAGAGGGTAAAGTCTTTTAATAACCTAAAAAAAAAAAGAAAAATCTGAACAGGAAAAGCAGGTGGAGACAATTTGGTGCAAGGCCCAGCGTCGTAGAAATTAAAAGAACTAGCTCAGGATGGTACAGAACAGAAGATAACAGTCTAGGAGAACACTGTAGGATTCACACTTTCAAGTTCAATACTTGTAGAATTAAGCTTGGAAGGGCTGAGAGCAAGAGCTTTCCATGGAAGAGCGGCTATATACTCTGCATCTGGGAGAAGGAAATCCGGATTGTGTTCCCCTCGAGAGAGCTGGCATGTTTTGACACAAGCGCCTCCGTTGCCTCCTCTTCAGTCTCAAACAAGACGAGAGCCTGCCGCTTGCCATTCACCTCAAACAGCTTAGTGTTGACAACTGAACCATGTTCAGATACATGGTTAATGATTGCATCCTCAGAGATCTCTTGTGGAAGGGCAGAAATATGGATCATCTTTGTGGGAGCACAGCAATGTCGGTAGTTCTTTACAACATTGCTGTTAAACCGGTTGAGGCTAGAATTTAAATAGTCATGGGCATCAGGGGCAGAGGTAATGTTGGGATACTTCGAGTAGTTAACTTCCAGTTTCTTCCCGAACAGTATAGCCCCCTGCAAAAAATTGTCATCCAAATAAAAGACATTTGAATGTATGTTCAGATAACATGTTAATGAAATAAGAATGCAATTGCGAACTGAAAATGATTAACAACAATTTACCTTTAGATAAGTCACAGCTAGCTCAGCCTGCAACCCATCAGCCATCTCAACAAGGGCATGATCTGGTTTGTTACGCAATATCTTGATCCGTACTATGTTTCCATACAAAGAAAATAGGTTGAAAAGCTTATCCTCATCAATTTTCTGCACATAACATTGAATTGTTACCGATAATAAGTTAAGGCCTAAATTTCACAATAGTACTTGAGCCATATTACTAATCAAGGAACAGGAAATATTACTAATCAATGGCACAAAGTATTGTTTCTTTTTTTTTTTTTTACAAAGGACTATGTTACTTTAGACAAAATGTAACTAAATGCCTTGAACTAGCAGAAGTTTGATGATAACAAGATAATGTAGGAGTTCATTTTGAAGAGGTAAAACAGCTGCAGACTTACATCAGAGTTCAAATTACTGACTATGAGTGTGCAACGTTCATTGGTACCAGTCACTCCATGAGGTAAACTTCCACCAAATGCAGCAGCAATCATTGCTGCCCTTCCCATCTGAAATGAACCAAATGCAAATACCTTGCTTTAGTATCAAAAAAGTTATTTAGCTAATGAAATTTCTGTATAAACTACATCACCGAAGAAACCATTCAGACACCAACCTGGTGGGCATATGAAGCTGCAAATCAAAGAAGGTAATATCAGGTACCTTTTTTCAGCAAATATCGGTGAGGTATTAATTAAAGTTTAAGTGCACTACCTCCAGGTTGTTGGAAGGCAAAAAGACCAGCTGGATCAGGATAGCCTTGCTGCTACAAGAAAACCACACTATTTAGCATTAGAGCATCACGATGATCTAGACAGAAAGTGTAGAAAAGAAAAGCATACCCCAACCTGAGAGTTTCTTGGACGTTGTTCTGTAGGCAATGATGGATTAGTGAAGTCCCTGAAAGCAAAATGTGGAACCCAAAGATGACTTTCGTGTTTTTTTTAGAAAATAAAAAATGTCACAGAAGACAAAGCTGCTAACAGATGTTATAGGTGTAACATAATAAGAGGGAGTTTTTACGGTAGTCCCAAATAATTGTGGATCATCCAATTAGATCTCGAGGGGCCCAACCCCAATGACATCTGACCTCTCTTAGGGTACAATAGGTCATCCATAGTTAATATTATTATTTGTTTCGAAAATAGGACCAGATTTTTGGGATCTGTTGGTTACAAGTTTTGAAAGTGTCAAAATGTGCACCCAGGTCACATCCATTGTTATTAACAAACAGTGAAATACTGAAATCATTGTGCAACGTGATGTATGTGGCAACATTATGAGGCAAAATATGTACCAAAATGAATTGTACGTTATTAGGCAAATCAGAAAATAAGAAAAGAGTACAAATGCAACAAGAAACAAAAGTTTGAAAGGTGAGTACACAGTGGTAAACGTGATAGATACCCCCAAAACTAATGATACAGTGCAGCATACACATGCATATGGATGGACACGTGGGCCAACCAATTTAAGCCAAAAAAATAAACGTATATGCATCTCATGGCTGAAATTTTTATGAGTAAATCATTGGCAAGACCAGATATATACTCCATTATTAGGCAATAAAAAATTGGGATAGATCCACAAAAATGAGGAAACCTTCATGCGATGTTGAAACCGGGAGAGCTGGGTAAACGAATAATTTCAATTTTCTTCAATTAACTTTTCCTCTAAAAACTCAACACCCAATATTCATTTCTTATCTAAAAAACAACCAATTTTGGACTAACTTAAAATAGCCCTAACAAGACAAAACTCTATAGGGATATATATGATGCAACATCACTTGCACAGATGAGAAGTGAGAAATCAATCGTACCTAGACCGATCATTGTTGTAGTGGACTTGCAGCTCGCTGAGACTGGATATTCAAGATAAAGAAAATGAAAATATAAGGAATAGAAAATGGGAGGTAAATAAATATGTACTTAGATATGCCATATCGCATACTTTGAGTACTGAATGTCTAGCTGGCAGCAACCATCATATATATTCCTTCCCTGGTATATTATTTTATTTTTGTAAGAATAGAGTAATATCAGATATAGATGCACAATTGAAGGACATCAACCATGTAACATTACATGCAAGGAGCCAAATGCTTCCACAGCTTCTTGGCGTGACTGATACTGGATAAGGGCTTGAAAACCTGAATAAAACAAGCAACGTGTAAAGACAAAAAAACTTCCTTTTTTGTATTATTAAATGTAACAGATTTTCTTTTCTCTGGCAGGAACAAATATGTGACAATAAGTTTGTATGGGGGGGATGGGGTGGGGGAGGGGAAGGGTGCCAGTTAATGAGCCAAAAGAAGTATCGGTCCATGTTTTTTGTGCTGTTGCCCGCCACCCTTTTTTCACATTGCCTAGGCATAACTAAAACTGTGTGGCACCCCGTGGCAACCCACCACCCTCACAGAGACTAGGCGATGCCACAAAAACATGGGTATTGGTACAGCATCATACAACTTGACGACAGAATAGATAATTCGTAATCAATTGCTATGTATGATACAGCTTGTTACTAGTTATTACATTAATTTTGCACTTTACTTTTGAAACAGGGTATAACCTCGTGGACCCACATCATAAATATAAACAAACAATATATGAAATAACAGAATGACCATCCCTTTCACATGCAATCTGTGAGTCAGAAAATGTATATCAGGTGTACGTGTGTGCAGAGAAAGAGACAGGGAGAGAAGGAAAATCTAACCAGCTGACTTTTGAAATGTGACAATCTTCTCCACAAATCCATAAGCTTTGAAAACTTGGTGAAGAACCTCCACTGTTATCGGATAAATCATGTGGTGGATAGTAACTAAGAGGATTCGGTTGGGTTCAGAATCCTGAGGCCAAGCACAGAGGCAGAAAAGAGGAGATAGAAAGAACAGAATAAGTAGGGAGGAAAGTGCATATCTAGCTGGAAAATAAGAGTAAGAGCAGAAAAGACATGCAACCTAACTGAGCTAAGGAGGTAGGAAGATATAAATTACAGCTAATCATACTTCTAGGCAAGTCAAATGCCTTAATCTAGCAGCATATGTCAACGGTTCTTTCAGTATAGTAGTTCTAAACTACGTTGCACTTGCTTGTCCAACTTTTAATTACCTTTCCCATTCTACCCTCAGCACACCATTGATTGCAAGTGCAAATTTACTTCAAAATGAATTGCTTCAACTGAATTGAATTATAGAGCCAAAGGACAATACATATAACGAAAGTTTCGTATGCACAAGCTAATTATTTAGTGACTTCTAATCGTGGCTTCGAAAATGGACACAACACATATGCCTCTTTTGTTTCTCTTTTGTTCATATATTTATATTCTTTAATGTATCCACGTGTACAAGTCGGATGTTATTTACTAAATGCCAAGATTACCAAGAGAATAAAAAAAAGAACCACGTGATGGTTGGATATCGATAGGCTTAAGACATGCAGATTAAAACCAAAATAGTGATAAGAGGCTTGTATGATTTGGCCAAAATTAAATGTAATAAACCAATTTTATGGTAGACCAATAATTAGCTGATTTGCATGTCATACCTGATCAGAATTTCTTCCATGAGAGCTCTGATCAGTGGTCAGCTCTTGGTGGGATGAGAACTGCATGTACACATTCCTTCCCCTAGAATGGAAAAAACAGTGATGCAAAGAAAAATAATCAAATATGGAAGCCAAATTGACAAGATAAAATGAGTTTATGCTTGATAAAGGGGCTATCATAGCAGGAAGCTCAAATCATCTTTCTCATCATTAAGGTACACATTTTTTCCCCTAGAATTCTTTAATGTATACCCTAGATTTCAGTCGACTAAAATCTAGCGCCTGTTCAGTCGACGGCGGCGTGGCCCCTATAAGGGGAATACGCAGCGGTGTGGTGGTGGTGTGCTGCGGCGGGGCGGCGGAACGCAGCGGGAACGGCAGCGGAGCAGGGTGGGTGAGGGCGGTGCAGTGTGGTGCGTCGAGGTGGCGGTTATCGCCGGCAGCTTAGGGCGTTGGGTTTGTCGGTGTGGCAGCGAGGCGGCTCCACTATCACCGGGGGGCATAGAGGAAGGTTCCAGGGGGCGGAGGCTGGTCCGGTGGTGGGCGGCGGCACGGCTGTACGGTAAGGGAGCACGGACGCCGCCGGAGGCCGGCAGGCGGCGGGCGGGGCTGGCAGGCGGCGCGGAGAGGCAGCCGGAAGAGGAAGACGACTGAATATCCAGCTATTTTCAGTCGGTTGAAATTTAGACAGTCTCTTATAAAGTTCAAGAAAAGTGCAGTATCTATCCCACTGCAGCATGTAATAACTACATAGAAGCATGCATTGCCTGATGTATAGGAATATTCTGTTTTCGGAGCCATTGCCATCCATAAATCAGCAGAGTCAGTGGGGACTAGCTATACCTAACGCTAGGTTGAACATTGCTGTAATATTGGAGAGCGCTCACGGAGGCATGCATGTCTTCCATCTGCAGAAGAGCCTGCTCCACCAAAACACCAGGGCTCAGCAACACACACAAAAAACAATGGATCTATTCAGTATGCCACCAAAACAGAAGAAAGAACTCACTTGATTCTTGGCACGCAGCATGACGATCTTGGAGATTGCCCCGAAAGGCTGCAGCAGCTGAAGCAGATCGGCCTGCAATAGCAACCACACGGTGAGTGAATAAACCAATAAGATAAGTCTTTCGCAACAACAATCAAACAAATCGAAGTAGAATCCATCGCAGAAAACAACAAAGGCGGAAAACATTCAAGATTTTCCCTTCTCCAACCCTTCGTACCTCCGCAATCTCGTGCCCGACGTTCCGGATGTGGATTACTTTAGACGGCTCCGCCATCCTCCTGCGCCGTACCACACGCAGTAGCAACTAGTCAATATGAAATTGCTTGGATAAAACGCCAGGAACCAATCGGAAAAACGGGTATAAAGAGTCCACGAGGGATCTAGAGCGAAAGCTCCCATCCTTGCGGCAGAAACACTACCTTATCCGAGGGTTTAAGCGAGAGGGCAAGATCTAGGGTTTTGCCCGCGACCGCCCTTCGGGTGAGCGAGAAATGGAGGCGAAGAAAGAGTCGGGGCCGCGGAAGAGGGCTGTAGGCTGTAGCACAAGGGTTTCTCTGTGTTTGCCTTGTGGATTCGGCAGCGAAAGGGTAGCAACGCCCTCCTCTCCTGCGGCAGGTAGCTCTTGCTTCTTCTTTTTTCCTTAAGGGAAAGGCAGCTCTTGTTTTTTTTTATTTCGAATGTAACTCTTGCTTCTTTAAAAAAAATAGTAAGCCGTGCAACAGAATTTTACTTACAATAGTAAGCTGCTAAAGAGTACTGCTAGAGCTACATATATTTTACAAATTGTAATTACAAGATAGGGACGTATCGACTCATGCCCCTACGTCTTGGACGAATGAATTTTAGCAGTTTTTGTTTTTAATTTCGACCCAGCCATATGAGAGATGATGATGAATATTTCGATAGCCGTTCTTGACCTGACGAGGTCACCGTTCATGTTGTCATCTATAGACGACGTTGTATGTCCATCATGCAAGAATGGTAGACAGCTAGGTCATCGAAGCGCGAGACTTGTCGGCGACGTCTTTATCGTTATAATTTAAATGGTGACGGGAACTAGAAACCACGGAGAATCACGAGGCCGCGACTCTAGGTAGTCACTGACTCGAGCAGTTGCACCGCAGTATGGCTAATTAATTTCTGGTCTAGATAGAATTGGTGGACCAGCTGGCCACGTAAGGGCATAATTCGGACACACCTTCGTCAGCATGTAACCAGTCCGTAAAAGAGTACATAGCTCTAGCATTACCCGTAAACTGCTATCTCAAGTTTAACGGTTTATAATGGAACTAACACTGGCTTGCGTATTGATGCATCCAATTTATCGGTGCTTTGATCCATCTCTTATCTCAAGGCCCGGTAATGGAGTTATGTCACAGTTTAAGAACAAAAATCCTATTTCTCAGACATCTAAAAATAATGGTCTGATTCAGTCGACGTCCTAGTTAGGATTAGGGGTTTTGGGTTCTCCGGTGACCTCCAACCTTAGAAGAGGGTCTGGGGGAGGTGGTCGGACTGGCGTGGGCGGCAGAGAGATAGTACAGAGAGGAGCCAGGGCGGGGCAGGGGCTAACAGCGGGGAAGCTCCATGCCAAGAATTTAGTGTGGCAGGGGAAGGGAAGGCGGACCCGACGGCGGCCACGGCCAGAGGGAGGTAGGCGGGGGCGCATAATACGGGAGCTCGCGTTCGGTTCGGGCCTGGAAGAGCATCTTTTTGTTAATCAACAGCTAACTGAAAAATATTCTTATTTTCAGGTAGCTAAAAATTAATAGCAATCTTGTGATGAAAGATGGACAAACAAAGTCTCACACTCAGGATTTAGGAATACACTAGCATAGTGGGCGCGCTTCGCTGCGCCGCGCCAGTTTTGACTATACATGTTTTTGTCGGGAAGGAGTGTCCTGGGTTAAAATTGATATTTTAAATGTTTATATTTCTACAACTTTAACAGTTTATTTTTATGACCGACGGGACCTGCCATAGGGGTCCTTTCGCTTGCCGCTATGGTTGCTCTAATTCAACTTCTAAATATTGTATGTATATATACATTAATATTTGAAATAGTTACATTTTTATGGTTGTAACAAGTGATTTTTTTTATGACTAAATCATTTGAATCATTATAATGGAACATTTAGAGATTTAAAATTTTTGAATTTAACTTTTTTAAAAAATTAGTTAATTTTAAAATTTTAGAAAGTATAGTTTGTGGGATTTCTTTTTTGTTGTATTGATTGTAAGAAAGACGATGGTTAAAATAGATTTGAAAAACTGAGTCACCATTTAGTAGGAAAATCAATTTGGAAAATAGGTATAAATAAAATGAGATTTGCTCCATGTCAGGTGATTGGGATTTTGCATATCTCTCAATCATATTTTTGGAACAATCAAGATCAACGTGTACAACATTTTGTTTTTACTGCTGGAATAATGTGTAATTGATGGAACAATTTTAGATTTTCTTTGTTAAAAATGTTCTATTGTTTTAATTAAAGAACTAAATGTTTCGGCTTCAGTTACAAATTGTTACAGCTTCATAAATGTAATGTTTCACGCATTGATAATGATTGTTCTGAAAATGTGACTGAGAGATATACAAAATCTCAGTCACCTAAAAAAATTACCAAATAAATTATATAGCGACATATAACGGGGGTGTACACTTGTCGTTACCAAAACTGGTCACATCTCCTGAAACTCTATGGTTGCTAGGAATCTTTTATGATTCAACTTTTGTATATCGTACGTTGCAAACTTGCTGTAGCCATACGGATATAAACACAAGGACATGTCAGTCTCGAACGCTGTGAAGTGCCATGTTTCCAAACGAGAAAAGAAAAACAAGAAAGAAAAAAGATAGATACAGCCAAGGACGTGTCGTCCAAGAGATTGGAGATGATCATATACGCCTAGCATGAATCTTTACATCTCCTCCCCGCCTGCAAGCTCTATATATCTGTGCTATACCTGTCTGCCTGCCTATCTACCTATATCAGCTATCTATCCAGATCTAGCCACTCCATGCATATGATCAAGCAATCGGGTGCGATCGATGGTACGGTGAATACACCATGCCTGTGTGTACTACCTACGCCGGAATGCCCCGTCCCTATGCCACCATTCTTCTCTCCTTGCTTGTCTTGTCGGTGTCGCCGACCATTCTCTTTCTCTTCTTCTTCGTCTCGCCTTCCGGATGACCGTTTCCACCCGCCGCGCGGGGGTCTCGGGTCGTCAGCTGTGTCGTCTCTCTGTATACGTCTGCCAGCGACCGGAACCTCGGCCTCCTCCTCTCCTCCGCCCCGCCATCAACGGTCCTCCTCCGACGACTCTCCACCGCCGACGACCCCTCCTTACTACCCTTGTTGGCCTTGATATCCTCCGTGCCGGCCGCTCTGTAGCACTTGTTGTCGACGCTGCCCGCGCTGCTCCTATCCGGCTCGCCGGCGGCGTGGACACCATATGCATCATCCTTCCCCACAACAAACCTTCTCTTCTTCAGCCGGCTTTCCACCGCCGCCGGCTCCTTCTCATCCTTCTCCACGCCGGCCTGATTCGCCTCGCAGCACTTGACGCTGTCCGCGCTCCTGCTCTCCGACGTCGACGACCCGGCGGCGCCGTCGCCGTCGCCCCCGCTCAGCTGGATGAGCTGCTCCGCGGCCTCCATGTCGAGCCGGTCCGCCCTGGCGGCCGCCTCGCCCGCCATGGTCGTCGTCCCTCCCAGCCGACGAACTGGCCGGAGATGACGATCGAGGAGAGAGATTTGGTGGATCGTTTGGAGCGGAACGCAGGACGCGCGTTGCAGCGCGCGGTAGGTCGTCGTTGTCCTAGCTAGAATCCGCGGAGAAGGCGTGCGTGCTTAAATACAGGAGGCGTCGCCGTGTTCGCGGGGTGGAGAGGGGAGGGGGGCTTACACGGAAGGAGACTCCGGAAGGTGGCAGGAAGGAGACGCGCCCTTCGCTTCCCCGGTTTTTAAGCCCTTGCTTGGCGCCTTGGACTAGCTCTCTCTGGCTGGCTAAGTTTAGGAATCCTTGTTGCGGCCAGCGGCTAAGCAAAGCAACTGCTGCGCCCTTGGAGACCTGGACTGGACGAAGTGGGATTTCAAAGCATTAATCTCCGATCAGTCTATCACGAAGGATTCCTACGCTACGGTAATCGAATTATTTCATGTTAGATTCTCTCGTTTGAGAAGAAGAAAGAACGATCTCGCCTTTCCATTGCTACAAGACAAACATTGTTCTCTGTCGTTCTGACAATGCCGCAATGCTGATACTGATATAGGCTGGCTGTGGCACAGGCAAAGGCAAAGGCAACTGCGCGCGGTGCCGACGTGTAAAAGCTCGGCCAAACTTACCGGCCGCACGCCGAGTTGCTTGGTCCCGTTCGATTTCCACGGCGACCGGCCTGGGAGTAGTTCAGTACTAATAACTTCATGTTTCTTTCCTTATGATGGGGACGTACGCGCTGCTCCACTTCGATCAACGCGACGCGCATACTGAAACTGAACATAGAGAAAAAAAAATAAAGAATTGCTTGACGCGGCCGTGCGGGGGCATGCATTGACCTGGACCGAATGAGAGAGGACTGGCACTACTGCCGCTGGCTAAGGAATTGGTCCGTCTAGCGATCCCAAGATTTGTATCGAGCCATGACGAGAAGTCGAGAAACTATGGTGGTCAACGCGTGCCGTGCGTGCTCGTCTTCTGTTGTGCGTGTGCGTCTAAAAAAAGTTAAGCAGCCAGTCAATCTGGGGCTGGAGACCGCAGGCAGGTCCATCCTTGACGCCAACTCTCTTACATTACTACTCATAGTATATACTCAGCCACGTGGACGGCCAATTTGCGTCGCAGGTTCATCGATTCGACTCTGATAGCTGATCAACTACTAGCAGAAAATGCATCTTTAGCCGCAAGACCCAACACGATTCCGTATACATCAATCAAAACTTCCACGAAGTTTTGGGCCGTTGTGTGAGCTCCACCTCGCATGAAGAAAGAAACTCCCAAGATCTCAGATTATACCAGGCGAGGTGTCTGTCGCGGTAGCAGGAAGCTGCATGGAGACAGAACAGAAAGACCATAACAGAGATACCCTACCAAAGACTTGCAGAGAGAGGGATAAAAATGTACATCCTGCAATGTTCTCAAAAAAAAAAAACTGAAAGTACCATCCAGCAGTGTTCTACAAATTATTTACATGAATGCAAAACAGTAAAGTTGCAAAATCCATCACTCTTTACTACATTCTAAAGCTTGCAACTTTACCTTACGAAAAAAGGAAGAAGCACTTTTAAGCTGTCAGCAAAAAGACTACAGAGGCAATGCCAACTAAAGTGCTATTATGTCGTTCGATTTAAGAAAAATTGTCTCTGATGATCTAGCAGCTTCAAGAAATAATTGTCTAGATCTCTGAAACTACTGCAGCAATCGTCAATGCCTTAATCTATCGCAATTATGAAACGCCCAACTGAGACATACATGAGGAACACAGGATACAGCGCTAAGGCCTTCCTGCGAGGGTTCACAGCAGCGCTCATGAACGGATAAGCTGCCCAGGAGCTCCATGCTAGTGTTATCGTCACCATAACTATCTTCAATACAACAATGTCGTTCAGGAGGCAAATCACAGCCCCAACATCAAGAGGGAACAAGCAGTATCCAAGAAGACTGAGGCTTTGGAAGAAGTTGATGCGTCCACCCTGTAATGGAACATTTACAGTCATCACAAAAATTGCATGTCATGTATAAGTGCATAGCTCATGTCCGTCAGCAGAGATTAATGAGATGAGAGGCCATACCAGCAGTAGAACATTGAACGTGAGAACTATAGCACCAGCAGCTAATACAGCGAAGGCAACGGCAAACACTTCAGACTACAAAACAAAAGGCCAAATTATCAAAATTAATGTACACATTTTCCCTATAATACAAAGATACATAGTTCTCCTTTGTGTTCGAGCGAGAACAAAATGGTATACAACACAGTATAAATCGTACTGTATGAAAGATGAAACAATGCAACTAACCCAAACAAAGGGGCTATATGTAGTTGTTAACAGTATAATACACTCATGACATGCTAGAAATTGTAGACACCTTCACATAATAGTGCATTTTCATGATATCCATTACAGTTGCTTTGTAGTCCTTGTCTCCTTAGTGACCAAACTGTTAACCAGCCGCCTCGAATAGTGAACCTGCTCCTCCTCAAGCACCAAATTCCAGAAGATACTTTTAGGGTCCTTTCCCTGTTCCCCCAATTAGGCCATGATGCTGCCCTTTCCAGATGTGATGGATAAGGCCATGGTAGAGTTAAAAAGTATAACTGCCCTCTGCTCTCCGTCATGCACTGATGACTTGAGCCACACCACCAGCCAGTAACCATGGAAGGTTGGAGGCAGCAATAGGTCATTAAACGTTTGCAACGGCATTCCCGGTAGAATGTCATCCATGATCTTTCGATGCTAAAATGGGTACTGGTGCCGCAAATTCGCAAGCTGGACCATTTTCACCAGTCTTATGTCTCTATTTCTACTATTGAACATGGCTGTTCAGTTCAAAATTTCGTGATCTTTAGGATTTTCTTCAGACTATGTGCAGGTACATTATTATACTGTGTGTGGATACGTGGACACATTTCCCATTTAATTCACTATCTAGAGAACCAAACGTTTCCGTTTACATCTATTGTAGTCATGGATGAGATAAGCCAATCCATTTTCTTATCAATAATCGTTGATTGGTTCAGGAAAATAGACATGTGCTCATGTTATGACTCTTTTGGTGCCAGAATGCAAGTGATATTCAGAGCTCTAAATTGGGGATTATAATGGTTATTAGTTACCCACTAGGCACTAGCTAGTCAGCTGCCAGCCTAAATTGGGGATTGCTGTGGTTGTTATAGCGAATAGTTCGACGTTAGCTAGTCTGATAAACGTGAGAGTTTGATGACTGAAATGCTTGAAGTTTGGTCCCTTCACCCTTGGAAGGATCGGTTAGGTCGATCCTAATTTCACATGACCACAGCAATGCATCTGATTAAGAAACCGTCCGAATGCCGAAATGTCGTGTATACCTTCTTGACAGTGGCGGACCAGGACAGGATGAGGCCGAGGAAGACAATGAAGAAGAAGGGTCCCCAGAGGTCCCAATCGCGCAGCGCCTTGCCGGGGTCCTCACGGAATGGGTTGGGGAAGACGACGAGCTTGAGGTTGCTGACGATGCGGGTGACGTCGCGCTTGACGGTATCCCAGACAGGCTCACTGAGCGTGTCGGTCTCGGGCCCGAACCCGTCGGAGCCAATGGGGATGGCGACAGAGCCCGGGCCGGAGGCAAACGTCGGGAGCGCGGAGGGCTTGGAGGCGGTGGCAGGTAACGGGGGAGAGGAAGATGAGGAGGTGAATACGGGGATGGAGGCGCGGGAAGGGGAGGCCGGCCGCGCGGCTGGGAGGACGGCAGCGGGGGACGGCGCGGCGGTGATGAGTTCTTCGATCTCGTCCATGTCGGAGCGCGCCGACGAGGGGTGAAGCGGGACGATGTCGCCGCGGCCGTAGGGGTGGGGCTGCGACGTAGTGGCGTGCCGCCAGGCCAGAGGGATCGATCTCGCTCTCGCGGCGGATGGGCTCTCGGCGAGCGCGGGATGATCGACGAGGAGAGGGGCCTTCGGTCAGGCCCGAGAAACAGACACGTGGAATGATCGACGTGCAGCGTATGCTAACCCAGACCAAATATTTGCGCGTGTTTGACTGGTTCTAAGTTAGAACAAAAATATGGAAGATATTTCTAATTTTCTTGAACAAATCTCAAATTTTATGAAAGAGGCTATATTCTATACTACATAAGACAAGTATTTAGCTCAATCCAGTACTGCAGAAAATAATTTTATCATTTGATTATTTACTACATTTTGATCATACTTAAATTTGTCACCAGATTCTATGAATTTGAACTTTTTATGTTCGCTCATGACTGGTGATCACGTTTTACCACTTAGTCTGATTTAGTGGTAAACTTGTTACATGTGAATTGCGATCTGGTGAACATAGGGAATATAGTCTCTTCCAATATATATTAAAATACATATAAGAACAGTTTCGTCTAGTCAATATTCCCCTCCACTTAACTAGTCAAATTATACTTACAATTAGACACGGCAGCCCCCCCCTTCTTTCAAGTAAATATCTATGCTGGTCCAACTGGGAAACTTGACGACGATCATCCATTGGTTCCCTATTTGTATTGTTACTTTCTCTCTTCCCCTCCCTCACTCGTTACAGAGGAAACTACAAAGAAACCAAGGGAGTTTGAGATGGAGCTGATTCTATCTGCAGTTGCAAGTGATCTTGTTAATCGATTCATCTCCTTCATGATCAATAGGTACCGGGGTGAAGAGAATTTAGCTGATAAGATGGAAAAGCTGCAAGAACTCCTGATTAGAGTTCATATGATTGTCGAGGAGGCTGATGTCCGATACGTCACCAACTCAAAAATGCTACTTCGGTTGAAAAAAGTTGTTGAAGTCATGTACCAAGGCTATCATGTCCTCGACACCGTCAAGTATGGGACCCTCTGCGGGTCAAGGACTAACAAAAAGGTTAGCAGCAGGTTCGAAGACTCCTCCCGCACTTGCATAAATCGACTTCGTACCAAGAAGTGCAGTTCCAATTGTCATGAGCTCCATTGTACTTTGGCTAATCTCGAATCCGTCGCTTCTAATATGAATGAATTTGTGTTACTTCTAAGCGGCTTTGAACGCATGTTCCGTACCCCTTATGACTCATATCTTTACATGGATAATTTCATGTTTGGTCGTCATGTAGAAAAGCAGTAGGTCATCAATATCTTACTCCAAAACAACCTTCGTCCCTTAGGTCCAACTGTTCTCCCAATCATCGGTGGTAGTAGAGTTGGTAAGAAAACTCTAGTTGCACATGTGTGCAACAATGAGAAAATCAGATCAAAATTCTCTTCGATATTGCACATGAATGGTGGAAACTTTTGGAGAATGGAGCATGAACCTGCCATACCAGGGAGTCCCTTGGTCATTGTTGAGTTTACTTCAGATGTGGATGACAAGAAGTGGCTAAAGTTTTATTCATCGGCAACAACACGGATGGAAGCAGGAAGCAAGATCATAATTGTAAGTAGGATTCAAGAACTATCAAGGTTTGGGACGGTAAAGCCAGTTTGTATGAATAGCTTTTCGCATGAGGAGTACAGCTACCTTTTCAAGGCTCTGGCATTTGGGAGTTCATACCCAGATGGGCAGCCTCAGCTAGCATCGATAGCTACCGATCTAGCATCGTTGGGCGGATCACTCATTACAGCAAACTTGTGTGCTGATATGCTAAGGAGGAATCAGAACATTCATTTCTGGCGTACCATAATGAAAAAGTAGAGGAATATTGTGCAGAAGAACTTCATAGTGTTTGGTGAGCATCCAAAGAACCTTATGGATAAAGATCACCCAATAGATGTACCCAGATTTGCAATTTCATCATCATTTCCATCATTTGCTACACTTCGTCTCATGCCTCCTCATAGAGAAATCGATGATCCCAAAAGAGAATTGCCCATGGTAATGTTTGAAGATATGATCGCTGGCACGGCTGTTCTACCAAAAGAGTTTGAGTTATTCATATGGGAATCTCGGATACCACCTTACACAAGGATTGTTAGCCTTGCTACAACTACATATTGTGATGAGGACAAGACCAATCAGAATAATATAAAATTACCTAGCAATAAACGCCAAAAAGTTGAGATGTAATCTGATAGCTACCATACCTTTGTTAGTATAGTGTTACAGTGTGTATTATTCACCCCTATAGTGTCAAGAAAACACATTTGTATAAGTCCTCGGATAAAGTCAAGAAAATAAGTTTTGTAAATTTATTTGTATTCATTATTCAGTGGTTGCAGTCTTAATTTCTTTTTTCTTTCTCGTAAGGTGGACGCAGGTTTCAGTGCCCACCGTTCTGTTCTCTATAGAAGATGATAAGTTTGGAAGGCACATCTGTTTTTTTTTAGCCGTGTATAAAGCTATGCACATTCTTGCTAAACCGTGGCGGACCGATGCATAGGCTCAGTAGATGAGAAGCATCAATCTACTTCTTACCATTGTTGCAAGCTCAATTTTTCTGAGTTTTGAATTCTTCCCACCAATTTCTTGCTTACATGTATGTTCAGTAAATATAGTCTTGTCATCTTGATTTACACTTTGCTCACCGCCTTATGGAGCACTAGACACCACAAAAGTGTTGAGTCTGCATATAGTATATACCCCCAAAGTCTTGAAGACACATACATTATTCATCAAGTGAATTTTTCTGTTGTCAGAGCAGTTATTGGAAACAAGATGGTTGTAGGGTTTGAAGTATTATGTGAGGAGCAGAATTCATGTCTTATTTATTTATTTATTTTAAAAAATGCCTCACCTGATCATATCTCACATGTACATGTACTCAACAACAATTTTCCACTGAATTAGACTTCAGTAGTGGGTAGGATATTTAGCTCGTGGTCCAAACTTTAAATTGATTTTCTCGTCAAACCGTAATTCCTTTTTCATATTCTTTTAGAGTTTGGACCATTGTATTATTTGGAATTAAAGAAAAAAAATAAATTTCACATGACTATAAAATTTAAATATTTAATATTTTGAACATTTTAATGTTCTATCTTGATGATTGAATGGAATGTTCCATAATAAAAAAACCAAAAGTTTAAAAGAAAAACTGAATTGGAGTTCGTATGTTTGACTTGTTCTAGAAGTAATGATCAAGTGTCCCATTTTTTTTAAAAAAAATGTTTTTTTGCTTAATTTAAGTTTTATTGTTGTTCCAACTATGAAGACTAATTGTTCCTACAATGTAAATTATTTTATAATCATAAAAAAGTGATTCGAAATGTGAATCTAACAACACATTAAAGGGTACCCGAGTGCACATAGCTCCGGCTTGCGTAGGGTTCGAAGAAGTATCTGACCATTTTGAGTCTTTTATAAATAGCCTTTTTTTTAGGTACATAAGAGTTTGATTTCAGAATCTAATTGATGATCAATTCCTTATGTGAATTGATTCACAAGAAAGATCTTTTCATTGCCGAGAGCTCTATCCACTAAGTGTAAATGTGTCATGTTCTAGGTATGTTACGAGTCACTTTCTAAGTGAGTTATACGTCACCGTCACGTTAAGCATAAGTGGATGCAGAGCAGTAGCGTGGGTATGTGAATAATTTAAACAATTCACAATCGGTGCACCTAGCAATCATCATGCGCTGATTGAGCTGGCTCAGCTCAACACTTTTGCTGCCATTGCCGGACGATCCAATCAATCTTCGTGAAAACGTTCGTTCAGTCAAGGTCTCCTCCTTCAACTTCAACATCGTGGCAGGAATGGTTCTCTCGGCGAGCCGTACGGCCGGCAGAAAAAAAATCCTCCAAATCGTCTGCAGCACTAATTTCCCAGTGGATCCGACTCGCCTCGCCGGGTGGCCACGTACCCCGGCCGCGTGCCGGCCAATGGGATAAACAAACGTGCCGGCGAGCAAAACCCGAGCCTTTTACCATCAGGCAGCCCGCCGAACCGGACCAACCAGCTGTCGCTCGATTTCAAACGTGTCGCACTCACAGTCACAGCTGCAGTGCACGGCACCGAGGACAGGCGCAGAGAAAGTCTCACTCAAAGCAAAGGGCTGCTGCGGCGGGCAGGGCAGGGCAGGGGCGGGGCAGTGCCGGACGGGCGCCTTCGATTCCGAAACGGTCGTGGTCTGGCCCACTCATCACTTGCTCGTTTTCCCCTCGCCTCGCCACACCCACGCCTGCGCGACCAGCTTGCAGGCTGCGTGCGCGGTGCGCCCAGCCCTCGCTCCCTCCCCATCCCCAACCAACCAGCTTTTTCTCGTCCTCCCTCGCTCCTCGAGCCTCTCTCCTCCCCTCCTCCAGCAGCGGAGCGCGGCGCTAGGCGATACAAGCAGCGAAGCCGAGCCGAGGGAAAGAGGGGGGTGCGTGCCGCGACGCGCTGGTCGACGGGCGGGAGATTTCTTTTTTTCCCGTTGGACCGTGGGCCGGCCGGCGCATGGCGTCGTCGCGGGTGGCGTCGTCGCAGCCGCAGGCCGCGGGGTCCTCAGACCTCGCGCGCTTCAGGAGCGGCAGCGGCATCGGATCCATGAACATGGACGACATCATGCGCAACATCTACGGGGAAGCGCCCCCGCCGGCCGCTGCCGGCGGGCCGGTGGAGCCCGTCCCCGCAGCGGCGCCGGGGCCCGCCGTGGTCCGGCGGACGTCGGAGGAGGTGTGGAATGAGATCTCTGCCGCCGGGGGGCTCTCCGCCCCCGCTCTCCCTCTCCCCCCGCCCGCGGCCGCAGCCGTAGCCGCCGCCGGAGGCGGCGCGGCGGAGATGACGCTGGAGGATTTCCTGGCCAGGGATACCGGCGCTGCTAGGGCGCCGGGTGTGGAGGGGGCCATGGTGCTCTCGTTCCCTGACGGTGATGTCATCGGGGTCGGCGGCGGGAGGGCGCGGAAGCGGGCGCACGTGGATCCTACCGACCGCGCGGTGGTGCAGCGGCAGAAGCGCATGATCAAGAACCGCGAGTCGGCCGCGAGGTCCAGGGACCGGAAACAGGTGCCCTGAAATGTTCCGTTTTGATGCATCGCGAAGGCTTTGAGCTGCGCCTCTCATGGTTTTCTCAGTGCCTAATCCTGATGCTTCCGTCCGGACCTAAATGCAGGCGTATGTCGCAGAGCTGGAATCGCAGGTCTCCCAGCTAGAGGAGGAACAAGCAGAGCTGTTGAGGGAGCAGGTATTGTTGTTCTTGTTTCTTGAGATATTGTTGTTCTTGTTTCTTGCTTGGATAAGGACTCAGGAAAAGTGATGTCGTCAATTGTTGGGTAGTGGGCTGAGTTGACAGGCAGGGCGTAGTATACTTTTTTTTCCTCCAACATTTTGCTTTATAGAGAAATCTGGTTACACCAAATAGGAGAACAGACCTGCAAACATATATGGATGCTATCCAGTGTATGTATGTATACCCATGCATGGGCATCCCAAAAAATAAACAACATTTACAATAAACCAAGCCTACCCCAACTTGCTTGGGATTAAAAGGCTGGTTGTTGTTGTTTGTTGTTGCTTTACAATAAACCAAACCATCCATGCTTTCTTTGGTCTAATATGACTTATAGAGATAGAGGTATATTTTAAGGGGTGTAAAGCTTTGAACATTTCAGTCAGAGATTTAGTTTTGGGGCTTGCTAATTTTTAGGCGATTCAAAGTTGGAGGTCCTTTCACTCAACGTCGATAGCCCTTAGATATAGATCAAACAGCTATAACCTACAAAATTTTTTTCCATAGTAAGTACATAATCGTAAACTTGTAGCCACGATCTTGATCCAAAGGCTATGAACGTTGGAGTCAATTTTTAGGGGCTTGAAGATTATAAGAACTAAATAATGATTACAAGAATGAGAATATGTTACCATCATAGAAGGGTTCTTAAAAAATAGGGAACATTATATTTTTTTCATTATGTCATAAATCCTTCTAACGACTCATGAAAGTATTTTCTTTGTACAACAACAAAGTCTTTTTGGTCCCTAGCAAGTTGGAAAGTAGGCTACAGATGACACTAGCAAGTACCAATAAGATCCAGTAAGAAAGTCATAAGACAGTAAAAGCCGATAGAAAAGAAGGAAAAGATCAAAGTAGTTAGAAATAAATCAAGCAAAAAACGGAACATTTTTTCCCTTCATGAACTTACTGTACCTTGGCATTTGGATGTATGATCGGCCACTCAGTTGTTCTTATGTTACTTTAAATGTTTCTCAGGAGGAGCAAAACCAGAAGAGACTTAAGGAGGTAATCTTTGTTGGCTCACACTATATTGCATATGTTTACGTTTGGCCTACACTTTCACAATTGTATTTATTGGAAAATTTCATTATGCGTGAGATTTATACATTTGAACCCACATCAGGATTTAGGATTGTTATGAAAACATACATTGACAAACTGTTTTTGGCACCTTCAAAATGTGATGTTTTTATTGGCAAGTCCTGTCTTTTTCAGGGTGCCTGAATTCAATATATTTGCTTCAGTGAAAAAAAAACTGAATTGACAATTCAATTGATGTGAAGTTATCAAATGACCATTGTATACTCATTCATTTTGACTCCTTAGTTTAGTAATTCATCCGTTGTTATTCCCCATGGCCTGGTTTGCATGCTGTTCTGTTTGGTTTGCGAAACTTCTCTTTTAAAGCACTAAACTTTGACAGTTAAAATTCTATTCTATGGACGCACTATCTAATGATATTTCGTACTCCTTTTTTTTCAACGCTTGAGCAAGTAACAAATATACAATGTTGGTGGTGGATTTTGTTTGTGCAGCTGATGGAGAAGCCAGTGCCGACCATAAGGAGAAAACCATTACAAGACCTTAGAAGAACCAGTTCCTGGAAATGGTAGAAGACACCAAACTCTGTTGTTAGCCTCAACAGAGGTTATTGCTTTCTTTTAGATTTATTTGTATTTTCCCAGTTTTCTTTATCAGCCTTTTAGGTGGCATGGAAACCAATTGTAGAGGGATTGTGCGTGTTTAAAAAGGCACGCCATTCTGAATGTATCTGTGGTTCTATTGTCGGTAGTCATTGTTTTCTTGTCATTGTGGACCAGATTACCGAGAGTGCACAAAGTTATCCTCGTTACCACATTTAGTGTACTATTGGTCATTTACTTAGTATAAAATTAAAGGTTGGAATAACCAGAAATCCTGGCTGCTGCCAACAGTGAAATTCAACAGTTGAGTTCCCATCATCAAATCCAACAAGCTATGTTTTTGTCTTCATTGAAGAATTAGCTAGCAAAGGCAACTGAGACCAATTCAAGTATCAAACTACCTAGAATGTATTTTACTTTAATAGATTTCAAAGGATAGTTTTCTTGGCATCAGCAAGAAAGGAACAGTGAATGCATTGAACACAAGCGTGACATGAATGGTACTAAGCCCTCTGAAATCAAAGATACAGAAATGTTTATGGCATAAGATATGCCCTAATGCCCTATGTCAAAACTGACCAGCACAACTGCTGTGATGGCAATTTGAATCAGCAGCTAATGCTGCCATCTAAAACACATTATAAAGAGCCAACACAAACGCAATTAATTAACCCAAATAAGAGAACTACAAAAAGCCTCAATATATACATAAACTTCACAGGTTCCTTAGAGAGAGAGAAGGGAGGATAATCTACATATTCAGATGTCATCAGTAGGAACCACACTTCTGAAGAAATTACGAAAAAGTAATACTGCCGATCATTTTACAAAGGATAGTGGACACAATTCACTCAAACAAAAAACTTAAAACGCAAGAAGTCTTTATAGGAGAAGATGGAAAATCACACAACATATAAGAGATATGATCACCAAATGGTTAGCATGTGACAGTTTACAACCGAAGACCATCTTCTGCTCAAGAATCACATGAAAAGTTTGCTCCTCATACAAACTCCATATTGCACAAATGTTACTGTGTGTTTGAAGAGTTTCTTCAAAAAAAAAATTTCTTTTCTTAATGCAATGATACTACAATCATTTGTGCATTTGTATAACTTCATTACACTTTGCTTATGGCAAAAAAGTATCAATTAAAGATACACTTTATCTGATTCAAAATATAGGTCCATTAGTACATCAACAGTCTCCAATATGATGTTTAGACCAATATAATCTATAAACCATATGGTTTCAAAAGAGAGAATCATATACCACATAAGTAGTCTTCATGATGAATCTAGTAACATCAATCTAGCAAATTTACGAAAGCTTTTCACATACTGGCTACTACAAACCTAAATTGTCTATATTTGGGATCCAAATATATAAACATCATGTTACCCCTACTTCATATATCAAGAAGACCCTCACCCCACCAATGAGCTCTCACAGCATGAAGTGAATGAAAATAACCTGCCCTCAGAACATAAATGGCAGTTCCATATGTCAAAACAGATCAGCATTACATCCTTCAATGGTGATCCGAATCCACAGCAGCCGCTACAAAAGCAACAGCCTAACACTCTGCATAGCCAACAGAACTCAACTAGCAAGCTAGCAAGCCAACAAACAGAAGGTAGTTGAGACATATATTAGACAAGCAAATAAAGAGAACTGGAAGGAACTGAAAATAAAAAAACTTGATATCTGAACACAAGAGAAATGCTTTAATCAAGCTAAGAGAGACCAAAAAAAAAACTCAAATAAATATATAAGAAAATGTAAAATAATTTTTTTTGTAAGAAAATGAAACAATACGCCCTCAGACCAGACGGATGTAGCATTCATAGATGGCACAGAGTACTGTTTCCCGGTGGTGATATACTGCTGCTGCTGCATACGCACAAGTGTGTGTATGAGAAAGAGGAAGAGAGAGAGAGAGGAGGGAGGGAGGAAGAGAGAGAGAGAGAGAGAGAGTGCCATGTCTGCATATTCACTTTTCATCACTGGGCAACATGTTTTAAAAGACTTACCTCCTCCGTTCTTTTTTGTGTGTCGTTATTGATTTTGACCAATAACTTTGACCATTCGTCTTATTCAAAGAAGTGTAAGAAATATCAAATGCTTTGTTATGATTTAATTTATTATTAAAAGTTTTTAAATCTTAATTTTTAATTATACACATTTGAACTAATTTTTTGAATAAGACGAGCAGTCAAAGTTTTCGATCAAAGTCAATGACGATAAGTAAAAAAGAACGGAAGGAATATTACAGAAGGACCCCAAACCATTCATTGTTGAATTATTACAGGAGCTAGAACTGTTCATTGTTGCAAGCTGCAACTGCACACAGAAGAGATCGAGAAAAGTGGAAGTTACAATGAAGTATGACGGTTTGCAAAGCAACAGAAAAAAATAAAAGAAACCTAAATAGATAAAGCAGGGGGAAATCATAAAAATTTTAATCACCAAATGCTTGACAACTTACATCATATCCAGAAAACCAGCTCTTCTTAAAAACTTAAGCCTCCTGACACCTCTGACAGATGAAGGCAACAAAAAGGAAAAATACTAAACTACAATAATTTTATATTAATATAGGCCCTCAGATTATGTGACTGGCATATACTCTGTGTATCTTCAAAGGCTAATGCAGTGGGCTTAGTACTGGCACTGGAGCATGTCTCAAGGAACCAATGGAGTATAGATAATGATGATGACGAAGACGATGACGACGACGACGGCAACCAAGCCAGTAGCAGCAAACTTGGAAGAACAAAGAAAGAAACAGACAGACAATGAACCAAGCATATGGCTGAGCTTATCTGTCAGTGAGAGAACTCAGTAATTCATTGCATATTTGCATTGGATACCAGAGCATGCTCCAGCGCCCAGAGAATGGAGAAGCCAACACAGCACAAGCCATCTCGAAAGCAAACAGCGTAGATTGATCCACCAAACTTGAATCTGCTCAATGCATCAATCTACCCATCCACAAGTCATATCATAATCATCATGTGGCCAATGAAAAAACGGCATACCAAACAATTAGTCAGTGAAAATGAAAATGGTTACCTATGCAATAAAATGTTCAGGCAATTCCAAAAAAGGGTTGCCGTACTTTCCTTAAAAAAAATGAAAATGGTCTAAAATGGGCTGCTACTAAGGTGAATGTGTTACCAAATAGAGTGAAGTTTTGGCATTCGTTGATTATTAAGGGAGGCCATAGCCACATATTCGTTTTCAGGTCAGCATACGAAAGTCAAACATAAGGTCAGACTAAAACTGCACAAGTAGAAGCAACAGAAAGAGACTGAGCTTTGGTAGTCCTAGTTATTAAAAAAAAAAAGGCATGGATCGGTAGAAGTAGATGCAGCAGCGTACTCTTTCTGCAACAGATTTCGCAGTCCACAAACTTTAGATCCATCATTGTGCGTTACAGCAGAGTATCACGCCGGCCTAGACAGTATCTCTGTGTATGTTGACACAAACAAATGTTATCGAATCGATCCAAAAGCTGCTCAGTATCAAATGGCCCTCAGATTTAACAACTCTTTTCCATCGTAGGCTAGTGCAGTGGGATTCAACGCTGGCACCAGAACAAGTTTCAGGATAAGAAGAAGAAGAAGAAGAAGAAGAAGAATCCATACAAGCAAGCCAGATTTCCGTACCAATAAGAGGGGAATCATCAGTCCCGATGGATGGATGCATACTCATCCAGAGCCAGCAGAGGGGGGGAAGGAGCAAGAGGAGATGCTTGTCAGTGACACTGCACTACCCGAACCCCGAGCATGGTCCGGCGCCCAGAACGCCGAAAAGCAAAACACTGCACTAGCCGTTTCAGGAGCTCCAACCTTGGCAAACGCAAAGCGCGACCCCGTAGAGCTCAAATCCGGGCCGATCTTTACTGATCTAACCCTCATGGAGGGGTCGACGTGATCATCATCGGGCCAAGAGTAAATCCAGAGGCGGATCGACCAATATGGCGAGGTAGGGCAGCCGCCATACCATTACCATACCTAAAATATTTCCTAGAGAATCCATACTTTCCCTCTACTCAGCTCCTAGGCTCACAGCCAAGACGGCGGGGCGGCGGCAAGGTCGCCGCGACCGCACTGCCCGCTGCAGCACTAAGCGGCGGCGGGCGGCGACGGCGGCGCTGGAATGTGATTTAGGTATCGGCTGACGAACAGCAGCGGGCAGTGCGCTTGTCGATTCCAAATGCAACGATCGCTCGCACGTCCACAGCCACCAGCAGCAGTGTGGTGCGCCTCGCCTGTAACGGCCCAGTCCAACACAAATGTATTGCCTTTTTGTTTTTACAAAATGTCCGTAGAGTTACTACGGATAAATATAATTTTCTATATTTTCTATAAAATTTATAACATAAATAATAATCAATTACATGTCAATTAAGAAGGTTCTTTTTATTTGACTTCGCTTGTTCACATAGAAAAATCGAAGCTAGAAGCTAGATATATTTCTTTTTTTTCTTTTTTTTTCTTGAAAGCTGGATATACTATTAAGACTGCTTTTCGTTAAAATTTTTGAATAATATTGGGCTTGATCAGGTGCACTATATTAAAATTCTAGCTCTCGACATAGAGATTAAGAAAAAAAGAATAAGGTAAGTGTACAGAAAATGAGAAAGAAGAGATAGAGATAGAGATGTATTAAAAAAAGTTATATTAGTAAGCGAGAACCATAAATAACAGAAAAATATCAAATGATTTTAGAATCATAAGTAAATGGGAACGAAGATGGGTAGGTTAGGTTTCGTAAAGTCTGGTTCGATGAACATCTTGTCATGAGTAAAATTAGTAAATAGAAAAGAAGTAAAAATTATGTTAGTTTCACAGTCCGGTCTGATGACATTATATAGTGAATTCATGCTCGATAAACATCAAGACCTCAGAAAAATTAGAGTAGTTCCACCAAAAAAATACACTTATTCTATAATATAAGAAACTATATTATCAAATCCATAAGTTATTTTTTTTTTGAAACTGCAAATCCATAAGTTATACTACAACAGTTTTGATGTACAACAGAAATTGACTGGGTCAATTGTAACAACAGGTGGATAAGTTGTGGGCTTGTGGCAACAAAATTCCGGTCGACCATCACTGTAGACCAGCTGGAGCTGAGGCTCACACAATGTGCATGCCTCGCGTGGACATGCACTAAGGGGCAGTTTTGGTTAGGCTCTCACCGGCTCCTGCTCTTAACCTGCAAGTCTTATACAACTGTCTTCTAAATCAACTGGGAGCTGCTAAAGCTGCGAAACGTTTCACCGACTCGTGAGAGCTATTGCTATAGTGCTAAAACAATACAGGAGGTGAATCAGTTGGGAGCTAAACCAAATTACACACGCACATGGGTCATAGCACTGTACACATGCACACGCACATGGGTCATGTCTGGTCTGTCATCTTTATTGTCATCTGAGAGAGAGAGACGCACGGCGAGCAAATGAAGCGACACACCGGCGCAGTGCGCGGGCTCGCGACGAGAGGTCGAGCTCTACCGCGGCGTGCGAGCGCCCTTGAGCTTCGCTGTGGCCTGTGAGAGCGTTCGAGCAGTCGTGTGTGGAGAGCGGCATGGTCAGCGGAGCGACGTATTGACTCATGACGCGAGCTCTTGGCGAGAGCCAAGCTCTATGTGGCGCTCATGCGCCATCGAGCTTCGTCGTGGCATGTGAGAGCAGGCAAGCGGCGTATGCGGAGAGCGGCCGGCGCGGGTGTGCGCACCCTCAAGCTGCTGCGATATGTGAAAGCAGGAGTGCGGTGAGCGATGCCGGCGTGGACGGCGAACTCAACCGCGATGCGCGCGGGCGCACTCGAGCTTCGTCGCGGCGAGCACGGCGCGGCCCGGGCAAGCTGCGAGCGCTGCAGCAGAGGGCGCGCCATCTAGCACTGGTGAGACGTGCGCGTCCTTCACTGACGAGCTGCATGGGCACGCAGGATGCTCTCGACCGGCGCCACCCGACAGCTGCTATGGCGCCGTCCGAGATAGAACTGCGCACGCACCGGCTGAAGAAGCTGGCGCGCACGAGGCCATCTCAGTCAGTTGCTGCTTCTCGTCGTCAAACGCGTCCTTCTTCTTCCTCGCAGAGTCCACCGCCGCCGCCGTCCCAAACGAGGGCACCTCGACGAGTAGGTGGCACGCACGAGGGTGTGGGAGCGGCGACTGCTGCGGCTAGGATGACGGCGACGAGCGTCGACAGGGAGTGGGAGGGCCGGATGCCACGCGTTGAGGCTAGTGTCGGCAAGGTCGCCGCGCAGTTGGTCATGCCGCTGTCCGCTGGTGTGCGAGGTCGTGCTCCTCCTCAGCTTACCCGTCAACATCGCGTGACGAGCACCACCTAGCTCCTCCCCTGTACAGTGCTTGTCACCACCGGCCTCGTCGTCCTTGCCTTTCCTCTGCTACGGCGGGGAGCCAGGGAGGTAACGCGTTGTGCGTAGTAGATTCACAGGGAGGGAGGAGGGGGTGAGAGGAAAAGGCTTTGGACCTTACGTCAGCTTTTGCATCGTACCGGACCCACATCTACGCGGTTTGATGGGAGAGCGGAATAAGGAGATGTACGGATGACCATTACACGATTAATCTCTTCTACTATATAATTTTGCAGTCGTCGTTCATGCAACTCTTATTCTGTCCCGCCTTACCGCGCATCTCTTAAAGCGTCGTCGTTTCTGTTGCGAGCCTCCTGCCGGTACAGAGTCTAAAAGCAACACGCCACCCTACCCGATTAAAAGGCAACGCAAAAGCACCGTTACAGTCCAAAAGCATACAAGTCTAAAAGTAATACGAAATAATTTCTGGTTCTTCTGGTAACGAAGACAAAAGCAAAATTGAGACAAAAAACTGAGTATGAGCTCTCCGATTTCGATATCGATGACCACGATGAGTCAATAGCTCATAGAGCGGCGACGACGAAGTAGCTCTCGAGCGGAATGCACATCTCTGCTCCGCTTTTGAAGTGGAGAAGAGAGCTCAGCAGCCCCATCGAGGCTCCGAGCACGAAGTTGTTGACGGCGGCGCGTTCCCGCAATAAGCAGGCCGGCGTTCCGGAGCCGTAGATGGTGGCGTAGGGCGGGCAGCTCCATCGAACGCGAGGCGCTCGGCCCCGGTGCCACTCCATGCGCAACGTACAAAGTTGCGAAGTCTGCGCGGCCGAAACGCGCGCAGATCACAACCGGCGCGGACGTCTTCGGGAAGTGGAGGCACCTGGTGGCGGATGGAGGAGGCGAGCTCCACGCACCAGCTCGATCTGCCTGAACGCCGTCCTCCGTTCTCACCTCGGGCCATCATCGCTTGAAGCTGCAGACCAGGTTACAGGTTCCCAACATGAACACACTTCCCTAGGCAGGCCAAGCTCGCGGTCGTCGAGGTCGTGACGGCGGACGCGACGACGAGTAGCTTCTTCTTCTCTTTCCCCTCCCCAGTCGGACACCAGTGCTGCTATGCAACTGCCACTCGTTCGACACCGCGAAGCAGAGCATCCCCTTGTCGTTGCTACGGCATAGATTGTGTGACACCTCAAAAATTTAAACTCGATCAATCCGATAAATAAGCACGTTTATGGCGTCAAAGAAAAGAATTAAAAATCGTTCATTGTCATTAAATAGTAGAGGGAGTTAAATAGATGACTGCAAATCCGCAAAACTAAAATGGGTTATTACTACTTCGGGTCATGTCAAATTATGCAATTCTATTAACTTTAGTTAAGTGAATTAAGAGAGCCCGGTAGCGATTCATGTTCATTAGGCGGAAGAGGATTAACGTGCGATTAGGGCCGAACCCCCGTGACTAAGTTATCCCAAAACCCTAATCGGCGAGAAGCTTAGTAGATAAATAATGGGACTTAGGGTTATCGGGTTTAATGGTTGTTCAAACCGTGGTTCAAATTCCGAAACGGTACAAGTCAAAACCCTAACATGTCGGAAATTTAAATAGTAGAAGAAAAGGCAAGCGTCTAATAAAGGAATTCATATATGCGGCAGCAATCCAAATTTCAAAAATTTGAATTCTTTCTATTTCTAGCCATTTCACCATTTCGCAAAGTTTTTAGGGTATTTAGAGATCAAATTATTGAAAGCGCTAGTTCAAGCTTCGAAATGGTTCAATCAACACCCTAATTAGGCTGGAACTTCAAATAATGGACAAAAAGTATTCGAGAAACACAAATAGCAAATTCAAAGGTTGATTGTTGATTCCTTTGCATTTCAAACCCTTCAACCAATTTGGTGGAGTTTAAATGTAATGGGAATTAAAAATTTCAAACTCCTACTCTATTTCTTTTCTCTCCTTCCTCCTTCCTACCGTACTGGCGTCTGTTTTCTTATCTCTCTGTTGTCGGACAAGCACAGTACGAGCGGCTGCCGCAGGACAGTGCCGCCATGCCGTCTTCTCCAACCGAGCGCCACCCTACGCCCCTAGCTATGCCGAGCCGAGCGAACCCGACGTGCGCCTTTACTCTCCTCCGCGAACGCCGCTGCTCCGCTCGTCCGGCGAACCACCCACGTACGGGAACCGGCGACCGCCTTCACCGTAGCCGCAGCCGCCGATTAAATTCCACCCGAGAACGCCGCTGCAACGTCCTTCGGCCAACCACTCGTGTACTGCGAGCCGTCTTGGTGGGTTACAAACCGCTACTCCGTCATTTTTCTTCTTCCTCCCCGCCCATTCTCTCTGTTTCCGCATCGCCCTACCGCCATTGCTGCCGCCCTGCTCCCAAGTCGACCGAGCACCCCACTGCAATCCGACGCCAACCGAGCTCCTCTAACGCGCACGAGATCACCCACTACACCCTCCCACACCCAATTAACCATTCCAAAGCCGAAACCCTAGCCAACTCCGGCAATTCACCCTCGGAGCGCCGCCGCACCGCCATTGTCGCCACTCTATCGAATTCTTTATCGCCGGTGAGAGATTCTCCAATTCCTTCCGTCGGCACGACCCTCGTGTCACCCTGGTTCCGTTTCAATTGACCGCACTGGTTTTGGTGAAGCAGCGGTGACGAAATCGCCGTGCCATCGTCGGAGCAACCGCCGAGCCGCCACCTCACCGTCGACGACTATCTTCCGGCCACTTTCACTCATCCTCGCCGTGCCCAGCGTCATCCCCAACCTCTACTGCAGCTCACAGTGCTCAGCTCCGACACCCACCGACCGCCGAGCCGCCGGAACACCGCCGCCGCCATTGCCGGAATCGGTCCACCGCCGCCGGCGTATCTCCGGTGAGCCCTGTCGCCCCTCCTTCATCAAACAGACTCTCTGGCTCACGCTGAGTGCGGTGGGCACCATGGAAGCCGCCGCCGACTCTTCCTCCGGCGAAAACCGCCGGTGGTGCGCCGTCGGGCGCTGCCCTAGCGCCGCCTCCTCTGTCTCGTGCCACTGACCAGCGGGCCCGGGTTCAATTCAAATTATCCAAATTCTAGAGAATTCCATAGAGTTACAAAATTCACATAAAATAGAATACTACTCCAAAAATGGCAAACCAAACCTTTTTACAAACCTCATGACTAATACTAAATTTCTGTCAAAACACTTTTTATGAAATGACCACACATTTCCAGGAATAATTAAAATACTCCTTGCTGTTTTTGAATTTTAATTCAAATTGTAGAGCAGTGCTAAGGCTGAAATTTGATCTACAAGTTCCTCATGGCAGAACCCACCTACTAAAAATTTATGGGAATTTTAGGACCACCAAATTGTATATATTACTTTCACAATACCCCAATCTGCCTATTAAAACACCATTTTCTAAAATACATTGTAGAAGTCAGTACAAAGGTTAGACCCCAAAAACAAAGTTGTAGATTTGGTTCTCCTGGGTAACACCTTAAAATATCATAATTTTACTCCAAGATTTACACGTGGTTTCTGATTTTATAAAACCCAATAACAGAAACTTTGTTGAATTTTTATAAAATCTAGGAAATTCATCTAGGCCTCAACCAAAGCTTAAAATTCATATCTCAGACAGTACCATCAACTAAAAATAATCTTGAGAAGTAATTTACAATGTCATTTTTAACCTAGTTAAATAGTCGTAGTTAATAAACGATTAATACTTAAGACAAGGTCGCAATCTAACCCTAATTTCTAACAATGAAACACTAGTTAATATTTAATAATAGCATTGTGACCCTCTTCATTAAATAATTCACTGCATTTTCGTCATATAGGAACCGACCAGGAACTTCCGTCGGTGAACGAGAATCCAGAAGAAGCACCCGCAGGAACTAACTCCTTGTTTGAGTACTCTGACTATTCTGCAAACCAAGGCAAGCCCCGGTGCACACCTATGTTTTACAAATTTTCTGTTTACCACTATGTTTGTAGGAATTGTTTGTGCATTAAGTTTTGAGGGTATTGCCGTGAAAACCTAGATGCATGACTTAATAGGGTTCCTATGGATTATTTTGGTAGAGCCCTCGATAGAATGCGATGCTTAAGGCTAGGAATTCGGTAGCATCCGAGTAGTATGGGGACTACTCGTGTTTATTCAAAGAAGGAAAAGTCGAGAAACATGTTTGATCTTAAGTGTGGTTAATATTTGAGAACCCTATCGGGTGCGGTTGCATTGGTCAAGATTGAGGTGTGTACCGAGTGCATACTGGTTTATGGGACCAGGAAACCGATGTAGCTTACCGTGTTTTGTTGGACAATTGACCATCCCTTTTTCTGGGTGAACGGACCAGCAAGGTGGATGGATTTGTTTTGTTTTCTTAGGCTCGTGCTAGTGGGAAAGGCTTGGGGCCGTACAGGGATGCAGGGCATCGCCTGGAGGACCATGTCCTTGGAGGGATGGATGTTGAGCCAACACTGTCGCGATGTTGCGAAAGGTAGCCACGTGTGACTCAGTTGACTGTGCACGTGTCGTGTCATTCGGGTTTCTCCTGCAGGATGTAAATCAATTATAATTGCCACTCCTCGTGGTTAAGAGTAGCATTTGCTCCTTTCTGCCGCAACGATAAGAGAATAGAGGATTGTGATGAAATAGGCTAAATTCAGTATGCTTTGTTGCAATGAATTCTTGATTGTTAGAGTAGCGGCACATTTAGTGAATTCATAGTGACCACAGTTAATTTGGCTAAAATTTGAATAGAATTTTAGCGCTGTTTTCGCAAGATCCGATCAACCCCCACCAATACCCCTGCATTCTAGGAGTCGGTCATTAGATGGCCACGTTGACGGGTAAGTCTTGCTGAGTATTAGTTGCTCAGGTTTTATGGATTAATATTTTTTGCAGGTGATTCTTCTAACCTTGCTTCGTGTGGTTGTGGTGGTTGGGAAGGGGAGGCACCCTCGGAGTGGACCTTCGAGTGGGTTCCCGCTTCTCCGACCTATGAAGATTAAGCACCCGTGGGCTGGCGTGCTTAATTGTATCGATGAGTTGTAAAATTTAGCTTCCGCTGACTTTCGCTTGTTTTCGAAACTACGTTTCCGCACTTAAATTATCTAAACCAATGTTGTAATATTAAGAATTTATGTACTCTTTAAATCATGTTTTACGTGTCCTTGTTGATTATTGTACTGTATGGTCGCTTGCTTCGCCAAGTGGCACCCCGAATGATCCTGGATGAGCAACCGTACGATTTTATCGGACGGGGTCGCGACAGATTGGGTAATGGATAAGCACGGGAGAGACTGAACTGCAGGACGATGTGATTTTTTCTTTAATGCGTATAATGTAGTAGTGCTGGTGATCTTTCTTTAATGTTACTGCTCTGGCGGACGTGGGCCCATAGCGCTATAACGCTACCTTGTGCTAAACAAATTTGGAACATTAAAATGACAGGGATATCAAGACGAATCAAGACGGAGGGAGTACTTGATAAAACTGTCAATTAATCATAATTATTTGATTATTAATTAATTAAATCTCTACAACTAATTAAATGCGTAACTATCATCCGCGTGCCCGACGGCTTGGCTTATTCCGTGCATAGCTGCGGCTTGGCTTTCCGTGCATAGCTGCCTGCCGCACGCTTCCTAAAAGAACAAGGCCCGCCTGCCGCACGAGCCCATCGTTCGACAACATAGCAGGGCATGCCTGCCGCACACGCATGACTGCCGAACGCTTCCTGCAGAATTTTTCATTTTAAGTTTTTTTCTCGACATAGTCGTCTTAAATTTTTATAAAATACTTGACACTCTCACTTTTCGATGCACATTTTCTCATTCTCAATATATTTTTCTCTCTATCTCTTTTATCCTCGTTTTCTATGCATCTATCTCTACTACTTAATAATTTTGTTGAATGCGTGATGTTCACCGATGGATAAAGTCACATCGCAAAGTCACCGGACCAAACATTTTATGGGCCAGGCTTCGTACGTGTGTGAAAAACGTGAGAAATCTACTTCGACTCGAATTACGGATCGTACGTAAAAAGAAGAGTTCACCTAAAAACATGTCAATCAAATCAAATTACGGATCTTCGTAAAAAGAAGAGTCCACTTGGAAAAATGTCACTTCAAATCAAATTAACAATCATAAGAAAGTCCACTTCGGATTAAATATGTGATGGCGAGTCCATTTCGGAAAAGAAAATCTCTACTTCGATACTAAATAATTTTGGTGAGGGCATGTGTTCACTAATGTATAAATTCGTCCCGCAAAGTCGACAGCCGAACTTCATACGGGCTACGCTAATGAAAACATGAGGAGTCCAGTTCGAATCGAATTACGAATCGTACGTAATAAGGAGAGTTCACTGCGAAAATATGTCCCTTTGAATCAAGTTACGGATCTACATAAAAAGAAGAGTCCACTTTAAAAATGTGCCTCTTCAAATCAAATTAAGGATCATAAAAAAGTCTACTTCAAATTAAAGATTATATATGAGAAGGAGAGTCCACTTCAAAAGAATCCATATGAATTATAAATGTATCTTGTCCAAATTACTTTTCTGATACCGTTGCAACGCACGGGCACTATGATAGTAAGTAGTAGATTTTTAATACAAAATTTTAATTTCATATAATGCAAACAAATAGAATACGTTTGTTTTACACCAATAGAATACGCTTTTGAGATGCCTAGGAGCGGGTTCCCACTTCCCAGCCACGCACGCAGACACTTGCGGCCTTGCGGCGCAGATCAGAAGGTCGTTGCCAATAGATTTTGGCCCAATAGCATATAGGCCCATAAAGCCGAGAGCACGGCCGGACGAGCCACGCCCACGCTTGTTGGAACGAGAAGGAATATTACTGTATGTGACAAGAGACACAACAACGTTAGTATGCCAATGCCCATCATCATTGTTTTCTATATCTCCTACCACTAACAGTCTACCGCGACGTATCCATGCACCGCACTCACCGTAGTGGTTCCACCTCATATCCTAGTTTTCCACCATGCCACCCACGAATCCGTCCGTCTCAGATAAGAAGGAAAAGAAAAAAAACAGAAAAGCATCCAGCCGACAAGATGAGAAAATTCTCCCACCTGAATTACAGGGAAGTTGATGCTCGCCCAGTTGCATTTGCAGCGCATGAACAAAAACGAATTCGCCCTCCTCCAATCAAACCAAGTCCACAGATTTTATTCGATCTATGCCCCGACCTGCACATGCAACACAATAAACGCAGGCAAGACACGCGAAACCAAACTACCCTCTTCCCCGGCCAAAAGCAACTTCGTCGTAAAGCAAAATACTAGTAATCCGGAGGACTAGTCCCACAGAACACCCCCGCCAACGTGCAAACGCGCCCTGGCAATGACGACGAGCCTAGATACTACCAGATAGTGCGCGTGCACTGCCGCCATTCTGGGAGCCGTGACCCTTGCCTTGAGCACTTCGTGCAGCGCCGGCCAGCGGGCCAGGACAGGAATGATTGCTTGGGGCACCATGGATTCAATTATTTCTTGAGCTTTTTTCACTCATGCGATGCGCACCAAGCAATCTACAAATATACGAAAAATTCCTGCACTAGCGTCCCAGTCACACTCATCATGGGTCCACATGCACCCTTGGCTGTAATGGCTGTATTGCTGCTCTTTCCTGTCGCAGTATCGCTACAGAAATCAGAAATGTACAGTTTCACTTTCACTGGGGGAAAGAGCAGCACCTTCTCACAAAAAGAAAACGAAACAAAACCAGCAGGCAGAAAGAAAGGGAGCTCGACCTAAAAGAGCAGAAAGGCACGACTTTATGCTGAGGAAAAGGGGCGCATTCATGTGCAATGATTCTCTCCGTCAGGCGTAACCGCTGTACTTAAAACGCGCCAAACAATGGGGGTGTTCGCAGATCGAGCAATGATGGCGCATAATGACGACGAACAAACCATATTCAAAGAGTTTTATTAAGAGCTACTAGTACTTGGAAGGCTCCTCTCCACCATGCGCAGCAGGTCCGGCACGAACGGATGCAAAGCATGATTCGATTCTTACCTTATACAGTACTACATAACAATATAATAGTGCGAGCACCCATGCGCAACAGGTTATTATTAAAAACAAGCTGATGGGTGTTTTTTTTTATTTTCATCATGCTGCAGAATCGACGTAAAAGTTTGAAAAGAAACTCACGACGGAAGAGATTTATCAAAATAGAAATCTTATGAAATTGTCACGCATAAAATAACACTCTTATGAACAGACCTATCAATATAATACTTTAAAAATTCTTTGACGCTCTTGCCCTTCTCCCATCTTATCTTGTCCGACAGGGTGGGTGTTCGTGGACGGTGAGGTGGGGCGGCGGCATGCGCTCGGTTCCGACGGTCGTGGCTAGGAGGCTCCAGCATGCGTGCAGTGGCCATGGCGAGGCAGCCGCGGTGAGGCAGCTTCAGCGCGCGAGCGACGGCCATGGCAAGGCAGCAGCACACGCGCGGTGAGGCGGCTCCGGCAAGCGAGCGGGGTGGCCATGGCGAGGCGGCTCCAGCACGCGAGCGGCGGCCATGGCGAGGCGACGGCACACGCGTGGTGAGGCGGCTCCAGCACACGAGCGGCGGCCATGGCGAGGCGGCGGAGCTGTGCACGAGTAACGGCGGCCGTGGCAAGCGGCAGCGCTTGCGGCTTTGAAAGCTGGCACGGCGAGGCAGCTCCTACAATCGGGGTAAGGCGGTGGCGCGCTCGAGGCACCGGCGGCCGGGGCTAGCAGCTCAGGCGAGCGCGGCAAGGTGGCCGTGCAAAGGTGGCTCCGGCCGTGCGCGTGCGGACGAATTGAATAGAAAAAGAGTAGAAAGGGTACAAATATCTCAAAAAAAAAATTTAAAATTCTAAATAATGAAGTGACATTAATATGAGTTCTATATTGATAAGACCATCCGTAAAAGTCTTATTTCATAAATGATGGTGCGCAAGAGTCCTATTTTGAAAAATTTCCCCATGAACGGAGCCTTTCATCACGTTGTTCTGTGACAATCTCATGCAAACCAAACAACAGGCACACAGATGCGATGATGTTGATTTCAAAGGAGGTGAAACATGCATACTAACAGGTTCGATTCTAGGTTACAGCAACAAGCAGAATACCAATAATAAAACATAACAAAATGCAAGCAACAACTAGCATCCAAGGGGCAAATGCACATCTCCTTTTATGCATTTCCAATCACTGACTCCGCCCTAACAATTATTCACAGGCTAATTTGGTGTCAAAGCTACTCAGACAGATTGCGAACGCCTGGAACGCCGATAGTGGGTAGCGGTAGTCCATCGTGAACATATCCTTGGCTACCTTACCAAACTGCAGGATGATCTTGTCCTGGTCCGGCGGAGCAGGCTGTGAAGGGGTCGGAGCCCCGGCAGGGGGCTGGCTTGATGCGGCGATCAACTGGAAATTCTTCACCGAGGCAATGGTTACACGGCCTCGGAAGTTTAGGCACCAGCACTGCAGCTGCTCGTGCCACCTGGGGGCCTTGTTGCGAAGCACTAGGGGCCTCTCCTTGTTTTGTCCCTCTTCGTCGCCCGCTAAGGTGCCTCCGGCAATGTCAGAAAAGCGGGCACTGCTGAAATTGCGGGAACTACTGAAATCCATGGACCGGTCCATGACGGATGACTTGGAGAAGGAAGTTGTGCTGCGAAATGACTCCTCTAAAGCTCGAGGCATGATTTGGTCAGGCTGTCCAGGGACTATGCCACCAGGCTCAACCGCGGAGGCAGGTATAGAGTGCATAACACAATGCATCCTCCTTGGGCCTCTCGTGCCAAGAACATTTAGCTCGTATGTCACCTGAGCTATGTTGTAACTGCCAGTTGGCACCTTAGGAGAGACCTTCTTGGAATTGAACCTCCTGCTAGACCGTCCAACATGAGGAACTACAGCCCCATTATAAGGGGGCTGTGTGTCATAGATCATAAATTTCGTGCCAAGGAAGTTTGATCTGGATATGAGGACAACCATCAAAGTTAGCTTGCACAGGCAAATAAAATGGACCAGGCCAAAAAAAGAGATTTGTGATCCACATGAATTCCAATTACCTCAGCTTTCCGATATAGGTGCTGCTCGATCTAGAGATGTTGTCAGCATCCATTGAGATAACATACTCTGTGCAGGTTGTTTTACGAGACCTTTTAGCTGATAACAGGAACTTGCCATTATCCGCTAGTACAGCTGATTTCCAAATCAGGAAAAATAGTCAATGATGTGCCAAGTTATCCATCATTCATAATAAGTCATACGTGCTAGAATTTTTAAGCATTACATAACCAAAATAACAGAATAGAAGTGTTGGAAAGAAACAAGCAAAAATCAAGGACCTAAATGGGTAGTGCTCAATAGCAGATTCTCACTAAATAAAGACAAGGACCATAGAAAACAAAAGCAAAGATCTAAAAGGAAAGCGTTGCATACCAGAACTCAGGCACAAGTAGAGATGATAAGTAGACTTAGACTTATCTCTCTTTATGAAACATTGAATCATTCCTTCTCGTGGCCCAGGCTGTCAAAACAAGAATTAAGGAGAAAATATCATTAGCAGCTCCAGTAGGAAAGACCGAATAGGCAAAGGGGCTGCTCTCACAAGGTTACAAAAACACAATTCTTAAACGGCACGTATAGCTTACCTGCTTTAGAGATACCGGGAAGGTAAGCTTCCCGCAGAACTCAGGGCTCAGCACAATCTCCCTGCACATCTCCCTCCACGCCCGGCACACAGCAGCACAGGACACGACGTTCTTACGGGACGGCCAGGTGCTCTCGCTAGCTTCCAACCTCCTGATCACATCACGGAGGAGCTCAGGAGGGAGACCAGCCCATCGGCTCTCCTGGATGATGACATCGGCGTCGCGGAGCTCGTGCACCGTGCTCTGCGACTTCCCCCTGTGATGCCCAGTGAGCCCGTGAAGGCCAGCGATGGTCACCTCGAAGCTACGCCTCGACAGGTTACCGAAGCTATCCCGGACATCACGGACGATGCTGCGAAACGACATGGATGCACCTAGAAGAGGCTTGAGGGAGGCTTCGCTCGGCAATGATGTGTGCCTGGGGAAGTCACCGACAGTCCTCGTCGCCTGATGGCTCCACTTATGGCACAGTGGCTCACCAGATCACGCCACCACAGACAAGGGATGGATTGCTGCTTGGGGGGTGCGCCTACGGAGAAGCAATCACCAACCTGTACTGTACCTGCCAGAAGAAAAAGAACCTTTGGTGAGAAAGCGAGTGAATCATGGAATTGGAGCAAACGACATTGGACTACAGTATGTCACGAACAGCAGGCATTATTCCATGTACTGCTAGCTCGTCGACACAGCAAACCAAGGCTCCCGGTAACAGTCCACGAAAAACAGGGATTCCGCGAGCACAAAACCGCGTAAATTGAGTGCGGCTTGTGAGAGAAGGCGAGAAGCTTTCTCTTGAAACGTCCCGTCGCATCACACCAGCCATTCTGGTGACATGTTGCAACATTTGGAGAAAGATAACTTTGGGCCCTTGTACGACCATCCATTTCTACGCTAGACTAGAAATTAGGCGTTCTATTCCGTGACAAGAAGTCCCCGCGGCCCCTTTTCCCTGATTCATTCATTCATTTTTAATGACGTGACAAACCGGAGACGCATCTTCTGGTAACCAAATCCAAGTGCTGTGATAAATCACAGAAGCGGCCGGCTCAAGCGCAAGATCTAAAAGGTCAGAAATGGAAGCAACGATGGCCGCTGAGTACTCTGGTCAGCCGAGCTAGGACGGACTAGCACGAATACAGTGGCGTGGTCTCTTTCAGCGGCGTCTATAGAACCGATGAGGGAGGAGACGACGGACCTAAAAGGTCGACGATTCATACTATCCCCCACTGCGTTCGGACCGGACCCCAGGGGATAGAACGCTGACAAAAGCGACGCGGCTTCTCACATCCTGGACCTCGACCGACGAAATCAGGCAAAGCAACACCAAAACAACTCGAAATCAGACCGCGCCACGGGATGGAGAACACTCACAAGAACAGGCCGGGCCGCGGAAGAACGCGAACGCGAGCTCCCGATCCGGAGCCTCTGTCGTCGAGGGAGGAAGCGCAGACGGTACCCGATCCGTGCGCGCCGAGCTCGACGCGTTTCCCTTCCGACGCACGCCAGACGATGAGGAGCGGAGCGGAACGGGGGGGGGGGCGGATTGTTGGTGGGAAGTGGGGTGTTGGCGAGGAAGATGTGGGGAGGTGAGAGAGACGCGGAGCGAGTGAGAGAAGAGGAGGGATTCGAGTCTTTCGACTATTCGAGGCGAGACGAGAGCAGGAGGGAAGAGGGGAGCGCGAGGTGCGCGTTTGTTTATTATCCACAGCCAGTGCGGTCCACGGCGGAGGAGGGGGAGGGCTGTGTGAAGACAGGAGGGAGGGTTGACCCCGTTCCGTTCCCGTTTCCGTTTGGGTGGGGAACGTGGGGCGGTAGGCCACTCCCGAGTCCCGACACGGCGTCAGTGTGGTGAGGTGACAGATGCGTTTCCCCCGGTTTCGTGCCCGCGGCGGGGGAAGCGGGCCGGGGCCGGATTTGGTGGTTTCGTCGTACTACTTGGTTCGTTCCGGTGGCGGCTGGAACAGGAAGAAGCCAGGAACAACGATGGCAGCGGCGGCCGCGGCACGCTGACGCTGTTGACTGGCCGACGGACGGCAAGGAGTCCTGTCAACTGGGTGGGGATACTACGAGTAAATCCAGAGGAATAGTAAGATGATGACCTGTAGTCGGCAGCACTACTCGCAGCATTAGCATGGATAAATCCCCCGGAAAGGGAAATGCGCAGGTGCCTCTCAACTTTTTACCGTCGACGTAACTTATCCTTTTCTTTGGGATTAAAAGGTTCGATCCACTTTCTTCACTTCCGCGTGCTACGAGCTTTCCGTCGATGTTTTTCGAAGTGATGGATCGTCCGTCATCACCGCCGGTTACCCCTTGTGCGGACCGCTTCTCCTTCTCCTTCTCCTGCCGGTGGTACAGTAGTATAGGAGTACAGAAAATACAGAAACGCGCGGCGGCGTAGGGGATCTGCAACTGCATACGAGGTACTACTAGGTCCAAGCGCGCGGCGTGAAAAGCCGCGCGCGATTACCACACTTCAACCCGGCACGGTTTGCCGGCGGGGCAAACAAAAAACAACGTTCGCAGGTTAATCCATGGTTATTACGGCGGAAGGAGAGATACGGAGTGGATAACGATAACTCTTCACTTCACAAAACGTCGCCGTCATCAGCAGCAGTTTTGAGTTGCTGTTGTAACCGGAAATCCCAGCTTCTGGAAAACCAAGGCGAAAATGGATTCTTGTTTGTAGTCCAGTTTTCAGTCGAATAGACAGATAGGTAAGGTATTGCTGTCTGTGTCGTCGTCAAGAAGACAAGGGCACCGAAACGAAGCCGCCGGATTAACGACGGAACACGACGACAGCACGTCGACGAGAAGGTTACTACGCCCGACCGAGCGAGCTGCGAGCGGTACAGGTCGGCGTCTCAAGTGGCGAATGTCCCTTTCGCGAGACGGCCGCTGCGGCCCTGCCCTGCCCCCAGCAGGGCGGCACGTGTGTTTGTTTGGCCGCTCCTCCTCGTGAGCCGGCAGGGCGCGTCGTCGTTGCCAGCTCTGGTCGGTGGAACAGGTCGGCCGATCCGATCGATGCTATTATGGTTATATGTCTCGGAGACACAGTACTTACGTATTTCTTTTTCTTTTTCTTTTAAAAAAAGGGCGACCCATGCTGTATGACGCGTCGACACGGTTCGCTCGACGTCTTGCGCTGCGTGTCGTGGCAACGACCGAGAGTACGCACGTAGCACTTGCTGCCGAAGTGGACGGACCTACTAGTAGTATTTCTTCTGGAGATCAACGACGAGGACTGGAAGGCAGGCGAACGGAACCCGGTGCGTTGCGTGCGGCGCGCGTGCACTCGATCGGCTCGGAGTCAACCAGGAACGCATGACACAACACAAACAAGTCTGTTGGTTCGTTCACACCAGCAAACCGTGGTGCTACTAGTAGCGCCTAAAAATTTGTGTCTAATACAAATAACAAACGACTGGTGGATGCATGGATGATGATCTGGATAAAGATTGGAGGAAAGGAAGCGAACGGAATGCAGGACGTGGACACGATTGCTTCCGCGCATGTACATCTTTCCACGCTGCACGTAGTAATACAGTATTATATTAAAAACCGCGAGCTTGCGCTCTCTGTTTGAAATCCGCTGACTCGATTAAATTGCTTGAATGATTAGGTTGGTTAGGAGTAGGAACGAATGTAGGATGTTTCGAGAAGATATGCTGATGAGATCATCGTCGGGTTGTTCATTTATTTTATATTTTTTCATTTAATATATCTCCTGAAACGCTACGTATGCGGTCGCCTCTCGAGCGACTGAGTGAGCGTATATAGAGCGACAGGCTACTGACAGGTTGATTATCTATCCCGTGAGTCCGAGGTACCAGCGTATCGCCGCTCGCCGGTGATGGATGTGTCCTCCTTTTATAGGTCATTCTCCTACCTGCGTGTCGCTTAAAAACGGTCGGAAAAGGCGAGTCCTCAACCCGGCAACGTGTCGCTCCACTCCATCGATCAAATTTTAAAAGTTACTACTACCGTGCGTGGATCCCTCTCGAAGACGATGATCCAAACTCTGCGGCCGCGGCCGTCGCAACGAATGAAAAACGCCATTCCGTTCCGTCGATCGATCGTGACGCAATCAATGCCCACGCAACCTCGCTCCAAACAACTTCGTGTTGTAACGGCGACGTCATTATTCACGGCTTACATCGCTTCACTTTGACAGGGGAGAAAAAAAAAATACAGTAGAACAGTTCGATTTCAGCGTCCGAATCAATAACAATCTGAGAGGAGAGGATATATAGCCACAATAATTTAAAACAAATTCTGGAGCACAAAAAATGTGGCGACTCGCGCGTACGGGGAGACATCACGGTTTTACTACTAGCACTGACGATTCAAGCGCCTTCCGCCGGAGTGGACGCCGCCGCGGCCGCAGCTTCCTTCTCCTTGCCGTGATCTGCAGCGTCGCCGACAGTGGAAGGGGCCTCCTTGGCTTCATCAGCCTCTTTGGTGGTCTCAGCTGCTGCGGCCGTCGTAGCCTCCTCCTGTTCGGAATTATTAGACTACGTTTATACCAGCATAAATTCATTTCATCTACTAGTATACTATATAGGAAAATGTACTCCTCTCAGAAGTACAAGTAGGTGAAAAAAGAGACATATGATACATGAACTAAAATATGATGATCTCTGTAAAATGGGTAAAAACACGTGCTGAAGCCATTTTTGCTCAGGTAGATTTGAGGCGCATGTCTCGGCCCATATGATGGACTAACCAGGCCGACATCACGCGACAGATTGGGCCAGTTCATACAGAAAAATATGGCCCAAAATCTGGGAGCAGCGCGCGGTAGAATAATACTACATGGTCTCAAATAAAATCGTCTTGCTTCGCTCAAACAAAAAAAATCGTCTTGTTTTTAACTTAAATTTGACAGTTCACCTGAAATGGTACCCACAATCCCTCCACAATTTTTGTCAATCATGAGTAATCAAAGGACTGAAGGATATTTCCTTTAATCTTTTTTAATGACACGTACTGAGATGGAATTCATAGTACTTATAACAACATTTTTCATTTGAGAAATTATAACAACAAATATTAGCTTGGGTTTCACACAATGAACCCCGCCAGAACCAGAAAGGCTAACGTACTGAAGTTTCAGAGCTCAAAGATGATAGAGTCAACGCACCTCGCTTTTTGGCGCCGGGATGACGGCCTCCCGGATAGCCTCCTGTACCTCTTCCGGCGCCGCCGCCACCTCCTCGTCCTTCTTCTTCTGCTCCTCTCCCTCCACCGGCGTCTGCTGCGCCTCGGCCGGCGGCGGAGCCGGAGGAGGAGCCTCGTCGTCGCCTTTTGTCTTGGGCTTGGTCGCACAGTTCCCCTTGTTCTCCTTCCGCGACGCGCCCTTGTTGTCCTCACCAGCAAGCAATAAGGCGAGCAATGATCCAAACGATATGTGTGTGGCGGACTTGCTTAGAAATTATGTAGTACGTGGTGGCATGTACGAAGGTGCCGCGCGCGTTGTTATATATAAAAAAAAAAGGAGCAGCGGGCTTAGCGATGGTGGACGGCCGGGCGGCCGAGCTTTGTTATCAGCGACAGCGACGATTTTTGGTCGTGACATATTGACATATGGCTGCGATGAAGGTCGTTAGAGCAGCTGGCAGGAATCATCTCACCGGAAAATATATAGTGAGTACCAAAGGCGCTGGGGCTGGGCTGATCGAGGGCAGTATTGTTTTTCCAAAAAGAAAAAAAAAGGAGTGAGGCGTCGAAGAAACTTTTGTAAATGAAATAATTAGTCCTATGGGAATAGGTCTGCAGCCAGCCGATCCGTTTTTTTTTTTAATAACTGATGTTTGTTAGTTCAAATTTGAACTAGCAAGTGTCAATATTTTTTTAAAAAAAAACAGAAGGAGTGAATCATTACGGCATTGTTTAGGAAGTCTGATGATAGATTGATCATCAGAGCAATGATCACAGTTCCACATCCACCTGCAACCAGAGCACATACTGAACGGAGTAATGATACTGCGGTCTACTGCACGCACACACCGTCTTTCGAGTTAAAAGTTTCTTTTTCAGTTCGGAAGCTATGGAACAACTGATTCTTCTTGGAATCGAGAGCAAACACAATCTGTTTCCATTCAAACGTACACGATGTTTTCCATATACCAAAAATAACCATGAATGGCCCTGCATGTCTCACAACAGCGTTTTCCACTGATTTTCTCGAGGACATATCTTCGGAGCCTGTGGATAGCGTCCTGCGCATTGACAATAACGCACTGGCCTATCCTCCACGAGAAGACTAGAACCAACACGTAGATATCAGCGAAGATTTGGTACGCCATGCTGCGCTCTCCTTGGCTACGCCTAGTACGCTGCGCTGTTGCGGCCTCATCGCCTTGCTCCGCCTCTTCAGCCTCCACCTGCGCCTCGACGTCGTCCGCTGCCTTCGTCCTCGCCGCGGAGCACGGGCGCTGCTGCGGCATTCTTCTCCGGGAGTTACCGCTGGTTGTTGCAGGACGGCGGAGCCCGTACGATGCCCTGCTCAGAGTCGGAGATGTTGCGACCTGAACCACGACCGGTTTCAGCTGTGGACGGACACGACCGGCCGGCTGCAGATGCAGAGCAACGGAAATCAGCCGCATGAATTGTATCTGACAACTCAGCAAGCACAAGAGATGGCGGTGCTGCAGGTGAAAATGTCAGCGAGCATCGTTTAGAGGAGTTGTTCTGCGCAGGTCCGAGAGTGCGCGAGAAGCAGGGAATTTTTATAGGTCGTGCTCAAAGGTTGCCGCTGGCTGGCTCAGTGCGTCCTCTGAACCTGGCGAAAGCTTCGGTGTTTACATGGGGATCGTGGAGGCTTTGACCGCACGTAAACCCGGTCGTTGGCGTATCTTTAACTCAAAGGTTTTGGGGTTTGCTACACGTAGTTTTTGACCGGTTCAAATTGATGCTTAACTAGTCACCTCGAGATAATTTGGGGAGCGAAGAACAAAACGCATGTATTCAAACAAAGTCTAGTAGCTTTTTCATATATTTTTCTAGAATATTCACTGTTCTTAAAAAGTTATTCAAACAAAGTTCCGTCATAACTCATATTATTGTATGATACCGGTTTTTTTTTGAAGTGTATGTATACATTATATACCCCAAAACATAAGTTCATTTACCCTCGTCCTAACCGAAAATGTAAAGGCTCTACGATGCTAGCCCAAACACAGGCCCGAAAAGTTGGTCCAAACGATCTTTTTTTTTAGAGGGCCCAAACGATTTCTGGTTCTCTCTGCGCCGCACCAGGCAAGCGCAGCGAGTGTCGTGCTCTGAATCGAGGCTAGGGTTTAGAGTCTTAGACTACAGTTCGCGAATTGAGGGGGAGGAGCGGCGGCAGCAGCGGCAGCGATGGCGACGGAGGAGGATATGGCGGTGAAGGAGCCGCTGGATCTCATCCGGCTCAGCCTCGACGAGCGCATCTACGTCAAGCTCCGCTCCGAACGCGAGCTCCGCGGGAAGCTCCACGTACGTACGGCTCTCCCGTCCCTCTTGGTGGCCTCCTCTTTTATTGCCGTAGCCTAGCCATAGCTGTATTAGTAGCATGGAGGTGCTTCGTGTGGTTTTGTAGGTGTTAAGTATTGTGAATTATGCTTAATTGCTTCTCGACTGAAAGCGTCTCGAAGTAAAATGAAATATCTTTGGTTGTGTGAACTGTACACGCTGGAACTGAGATTAAGCTTTTTTGTTCGATAAAATTGTTGATGCTTTCATTTTTTTCATCGATGTGCCCTGTAATTTCGTGTGAACCAATAGGAATAGGAAGGATCTTGATAATTAATCGTACAAAATCTTATTCAGTAACATAAGCTGGAGTGCAGCATTTCTCACAGATCTATGCATTATAATTTTGACTTTATGTTTCCAGCTATACCTTTGCAAGATTTGTTGTGAATGCTATTTATGTCTTACTATATGGGTGATGGGACATACAATCCCTGTTTTTGTCTGGCTATTCATTGTTACCCAGTTTCATATTGATCCCTGATTTTTGCAGCTTTGATATTTTACTGAGGCCGCTACTGCATGGTACATATTCGTATTTGAGTTTCTGGGGTGGAATCTAAGATGCCTTCATGCATTATTCAATACAGGCTTATGATCAACATCTGAACATGATACTTGGAGATGTTGAAGAGGTAGTGACTGCCGTGGAAATTGATGATGAGACTTATGAGGAGATTGTTCGTGTGAGTATTTATGACTTCTCTATTTATTGATTACACATCCAATACATCTGTAGCTTTTATATATTATCAACGTGAAGTTTGCAGTACCTTTATATAGTTTGGATTGAATATACATATGTAGAGCAACATAATGGTTGTGTAAAAAATTTGTCAGGCCCTTAGATCCTCAGTTCCTCATTTTAATTCACACGTTTTTTGCAACTGCACCATCACCAAAAACTGCCTGAATCCTGATACTTACTGCATGGTACTGATTAGCTGTTCTTGTTAATGAGCCATTTGAATGCTTGGACTTCAAGCTTATCACTTTAGTTTTGGGCCATATCCTCAAACTCTGCTTGCAATCAAACTGGCTAAGGTCTCTAGTCACTAGGTCATTAATAGGACTTGTAGGTTAGCATTGGTGGTGATGGTGTTTAAATTTTTTTAATGAGCTCATAAGTGCAGAAAAATATGCTTGCTGCAGTAATGTAGTTCACCGTGAAACTTGGTTGCCTGCTTGGTTTACCTGCCTATATTGCTTGTCAGGTATGCGTAACTTAATTCCCTCTCCCTGTTTTATGTATTAATCAAACATCACTACCGTATCAGTCAGCATGGCACACCAAAACTTGTGGTATTCTGTATTCTCTGGAACAAGGGCACATATAATAGAATGGCTCAGACTAGCTGAAGTCCAAACTTGCTTCTTTTCTTTTGAGTTGAGCTGCCAAGTTGGTCTGAGTTTTATAAAAATGGTTATATTCAGATTATTTACATGTTAACTATTTCAGTAAGGCTTGTCTGTCTATGATATTTTGTTATTGAAGATATATTGTATTGATGAACCAACCATTCGACTGTGTTCCTTCCAGACGAGTAAACGCACCATCCCCTTCCTTTTTGTCCGAGGAGATGGTGTAATTCTGGTTTCTCCGCCATTGCGGACCGCATGAAGATTCGGGTGGAGCGTTCCCTCTACTCGACCATCCGACCGGCACAGCTGGCAGAGTTTCATTTGGATGAGCAAGCAGCAGGTTTCTGAGATGCTGCACTAGGTTTAGACTGGGATGCTGTATTTCGACAGTGGCGGTTTGAGTTGGGTGGCATGAGTTTCTTATGTTCAGAACAGCTGAATCTTGCTCGATGATAGCTATATATGTTGATCATCATTCAAGCAACTTGATATTTTGACTGGAAGTGAATGCGCACATCTGCTATAGGTGACGGTGTGAATTGATCCGAATGTTCATTTGATCCCGATGCATGCCGATTTGTCATATATACCCCAGTTCATATCCATTCCTTCGGAACAATGGCTCGGCATTAGCACGACGTTAAAATGATTGACATGTGCCTCGTGACTTGAATTTTTTGCAAATATGCGTCGTGATCCCACTTCAGCACCTTTTCCTTTCATTATAGTTTATGTATATACCCTTATTATACAATACTACAAGAAAGTAATGCTCTTGTCGTGTGCATCACGATCCCCAAACGCTTTGAACAAAGGCAGATGCCACAGCCTGTGGTTACTTTGCACAAGGCATCGAACAAGGCAGATGCCCAAGCACCACGTTGAGATTATCGAGTGCTGCATTTTACGGTCAGGGCAGGACCAGCATACTTCAGAGGTCAGAGCAGACCATACGATCTTTCAGAAAAGAACAGACCATACGTGCAAACGTGCTTCCCGCGTGCGCACACAACGCAACCTGCGACGGGGGGAAGCTTCCCGCGCCAGCGCGGCACCGCATCGGTTTGCTCGGACGGGGACGGGGGCTTCCCTTCCCACGTGCCGCCGCGTCGACCACGAGTCCCGCTCCTCCACCAACTCCCTCCCGCGTCGACGACCACCGCTCCGCCGCTTCCTATATATGTGAGCCGTGCGAGCCCTGCGGTGACCCATCCATCCGCCAGCCAGAGCCAGAGAGCCAGAGTTGCAGAACACGACGTGAAGAAGCTTGCGACGCATCCTTCCATTCCCGTCTCGTCGAAGATGAGCCACGAGGAGAACGGAGCCGACGAGGTGGTGGTGGAGCAGGCGATGGAGGCGCTGGCGGTGTCGTTGCCGAAGCGCGGCGCGCCGCGGCTGAACGAGCGCATCCTCTCGTCGCTCTCGCGGAGGTCCGTCGCCGCGCACCCGTGGCACGACCTCGAGATCGGCCCCGAGGCGCCGGCCGTGTTCAACGTGGTAACGAAGCGTCCTGATCTCTCGTTCACCTCCTCTGCTCTGCCAGTGTCCATATATGATCCCTGAATCATTGATATAATACGGACTGATCCGATCCCATGCCATCCGATGCGCGGAGAGCAGGTCGTGGAGATCACCAAGGGGAGCAAGGTGAAGTACGAGCTGGACAAGAAGACGGGGCTCATCAAGGTGGACCGGATCCTCTACTCCTCCGTCGTGTACCCGCACAACTACGGCTTCATCCCACGCACGCTGTGCGAGGACAACGACCCCATGGACGTCCTCGTCCTCATGCAGGAACCCATTCTCCCAGGCTCCTTCCTCCGGGCCCGGGCCATCGGCCTCATGCCTATGATTGACCAGGGCGAGAAGGACGACAAGATCATCGCCGTCTGCGCCGACGACCCCGAGTACCGCCACTACAACGACCTCAGCGAGCTTTCCCCTCACCGCCTTCAGGAGATCAAGCGCTTCTTCGAAGACTGTATGCGCCATGCGTCTTTCACTCCATACATGCAAGTTCTCATGCATGATTTGTGTGCTTCATTTCCCATCAATTCTGTTCTAATCTTTCAGACAAGAAGAACGAGAACAAGGAGGTGGCCGTCAACGAGTTCTTGCCTGCCACCGACGCTCGTGATGCCATCAAGTACTCCATGTAAGTTTTTCTGACCATCATCTCCAACCATGACATGATACTTTACATGTGTTGCCTATATATTGACGTGAGATATATTCTTATGGTTTTTCCTCAGGGATCTGTACGCGCAGTACATTCTGCAGAGTCTGCGGCGGTAGAGTGCCGCGCGGCCCATTTCTTTGGCCCATAAGCCTTTCTGCCAGATGAAGCAGATGCAGTACATCTGGATCTGATGAATCCATGTGCCCAAGTCACATGAAGCATGTTGGTCATCTTTTGCCAGCAATATTTTAGTCTGTCTCTATGTATTTAATCATTTGGAAATTTTCCCACGTTGTGGATGGTTCTATGTACTTCTTCTACAGTTCTTACGAGCGAATCAATAAAATTTAGAAAAAAGGGTGAATACATTATTCATATATCTTATATATCCCTGCCTCTATATCAATAAATTAAGGGAATACCTGTAGCAGGTCCCTAGCAAAAAAAAAAAAAGTAGCAGGAAACGAAGATTAATATACCAATGTTTAAGAAAACAAAATTTGATCCATTAGTCACACAGATCACGCAAAAAAACATAAAGCATTGGTCGAAAGATCCTATGGATTTTCCCTAAAAAAAAAAAAAGATCCTATGGAAGAACTGCCACCTGTTGTATGCATTCTAGTAGTTGTACTGCTTGAAAAAAAAAAGGTATGTGATGTTGATTTCTCAAATCACTGGCGATTGATCAGGATGAGTACTGAAGCTAATTGGCTCAATAATTCTAAATCTATATATGTCCCTGCGTGATACCCCTGATTAACGTAAACAATTATTATACGCTACTATAAGCTTGATAATGAATCAGGACATTTAAAAGTTGAAACCCAAAAGTAAAGGTAATCATAAAGGCATGCAACGTCTTCGTATATAACACCTCTTTACACAAGGTTGGCTAGTTGTTCAGTTTCATGTAGCCGATACAGGGTATTTTTATATTAAGACAATGAATAGAAAATAATTTCTGTCTCACAAAAAAAAAAATTCTGATCAATAGTAGTACATTGTGGATGTGTGGTGTTGATTCTAGTGTTAGATCAAGCATTGCTTGACCCTGAGGCATACAAAGCTTTGATCTCCTCCACGTCATCGTAGCTCCCAAGGAAGACAGGGGATCTGTCATGAAGCTTAGTGGGAGCAAGCTCAAGAGCCTGCAGTGCAAATGTAGAGGAAAGTTTCCATTGGCAACTATTGATAAAGATATTAGAGTAACTTCAAATGCCACTCTTTCAGCTTCATTTGTAATCATTTCAGTTGGAGTGTGACTATCCGGGGGGAATGAGAAGCAAATCGTACCCGTTGTTTGCCTGTGAAAGCCTGCCCCCCAGCTTGTTCCATCAAGAATGACATGGGGAAGACTTCATACAGAACACTGCAGTTCAATATTAACTTCTTAATGATTTATTGTAGATATTTGGGGCCCCAAAACTACTACAGCCAGAGGCCATTAGTATTGGCGTACCGAAGTTTTCCCTTTGGGCTCTTCTTGTCTGCAGGGTACAAAAATATGCCTCCATATAGCAAGGTACGGTGGACATCAGCAACCATGCTGCAGCAAAGATTAGAAAACAATATGATTGACAAACTGAACAAAACAATATTGTACATGGAACAAATTCCAAGAATATTTCTAACTGGATATACGTTTAGCACATAGAAAAAGGAGGAGCAAACTGTCGAGATCATTTCGATTAGTAATGTCTCATAGTAATTTTCCTGCATTGATCTAAAGATTGTCTCTTTGAAACTAATTTATTGATTACTGAATCACCTTCCAATATATCGCAACGATTTAGGTGATGAACCATCCTGGGGAAACTTGCACTTCTCCACAAATCTGCAATGGAATTTTAGCTTAATTTCTTAAGAAACCGGCATGTTTCAATGCAAAAGTTAGCCCCTACATACTTCGTTGTAGGTCCATCCCAGTTTTTGGCATTCCCTTCGTTAACAGAATAGATCTTCCCTTTCTTTGGTATCTGAACATGAAAAAGGTACATAATACAGATGCCAGAATTTAGACATTCCAATCTCTAAAAAGTATATAATCTGTTACTTAACCTTGATATTTGGATGAGTTAGGATGAACTCCCCCAGGGAAGGATCAAGAGTGAAACCATTGACTCCGTTTCCAGTGCTCAACACAAGCTGCCAAAAATCATAATAATAGGAACGAATTTAGAAAGAGGAGTGTCGTCTGAGCCAACTATCTGAAGGATTGGTGAAAATCCTTACAGTGCAGGAGCTCCCATACATGCAGTATCCAGCAGCAATCATGCTCGTTCCAGGTTGCAGTACATCCTTCAAACTCACATTTTCCTTATCTTTGATCATGTAAATCCCAAATATCTGTTGAACAGGACATAATATCTGTGATGATCGAACTTCCACTTGCTGATAAAATAAATGTGGCATGTTCAGAGAAAGATATAAACTGAGTTAAAATAACAGTTGGGAATACCGTTCCGATGGAGACGCCACAGTCGATGTTGGAGGAGCCATCGAGGGGATCAAAACATACACAGTACCTGAACCATGGCGATGTCACCATCAGCGAAAGCGATACTCGTGGGCTCACGAGTCATAATAACAATTCCTAATAAGAACGGTGACTGAAATCACTAGTACTGACTTTCCACGGAGTGCCGGGTCGACGAAGATGGCGTCCTCGTTCTCCTCGGACACGAGAACGCACTGCACGCGAAAAGCAAAAGTCAATGTCCAAGGTTCGGAGTTGGAGTGGAGGTGCTGAAAACTTGGCGGTGTCGCGTGTGGGAGAGTGCGTTACCGTTCGGCCGCTGCTGACGAGCGCTTTGACAAAGACTTCGTTGGACAGCACGTCCAGCTTCTTCTGCTCCTCGCCCTGCAGGGGGGACCTCTCTTCCATGTCAACGCCCCTCTCCCAGCATAAGAAATTAAACTAACTGACTAAGGACGATCGCTTGTATCCTGATTTTTTTAGTATACTAGAGCAATGGATAGAACAGAGCATGGTCATCCATGAACGAACGAACGGCCAGTCCAAACGGGCAACTAATACTGTCGTAGTAAGGAATGCGAAATGTTTCCATGTCATCGGTGGGTTGCACCGTCCGCCGTCAGAGGATAGAACGCGTGTCAGCGCAACAAGAAAGCTGAGGAAAAAGCTGTTGCTTGCCTGGACGTTTGTCTCTCCGGCGAGGCCGACGAGCTTTGCGAGTCCGGCCTTGTTGACGGCGGAGGCGACGAACTTGCATCCGAGGACGATGTGGGAGAGGAGGATGGTGAAGTCGCCGCGGGACTCCGGGTATCGGCTCTGCTCGTTGAGCACGTGCCGCGTGATCGTCATCAGGTCCGTCCGCCGCGCCTCCGCCGCGTGGTCCATCTCTCGCTTTCTCTCTCTCTCTCTCTCGCGCGCGCGCGCTGCTGATCTGATCAATCCTCACGAGTCTCGTGCGAAAGCTAGGAGGGAGGGAGATCGGCAGGTGACGAATCGACGATAGGAAACGTGCAGCGGTTGGGTTGGGGCGCCTGCTTGTCCTGTGGCGCGATCGAGCGCGCCGGGGGGGGGTGGTTGCTGGTGCGCGGCCCCTTACGACGCGAACGAGCGGAGCGGCAGGGAGACGGAGCCCGTTTTTTCGCGGCGCGCACTGGTACGTAACTTTGATCGGCAGTGATGAGTGAACGATGGATAGGAGCTGCGACGATGAACAACAATCTGACCATGGTCTGAAATAAATAGGGATGAGGGCGGCGGCGGGTGGGTTGGGTTGGATTCGGATGGGCCGCGGATGCCACGTCCGCGTCGCATGGGTGCGGTGCGGATATCTATCTCTACTGAGATGATGACAGGCTCGGGAAAGCTTAGCTGACTCGAAGGCGCGGGGGTCAAGCAAGCCAAGCAAAAGCGTGCCCGAAAAACACGGCTAGGCCAACTGTGGCCAGTAGTATATACTAGTAGCGATGACAGTAGGATGATTGAGCAATGGACATTTGCAAGTCGCAAGGTGCCGACTGCCGAGCAGAACGGACACCAACCAGGCAGGCATCCGACTTCGGTTGGCACGCCCAACAGGGCGCCTTGGCATCGCCGGAGGACGGGGTCGTTTTTCTGCGGTTCCCGTGGCTCGCGGTCGAAGCTGCCTTTTTCCCCTCTTTTGCCGTGGATTCCCCTGCAACCATGCCACGCTGACTCGTCGCCGTTCCGATCACACGCCTCCAAAGCCCGATTGCGAATGCGAACGCGATAAGGATTCTCCATAAAGTCCCAACGAATGTTCCTTCACATTCCTCCATGGATTGCAAGCCTGCAAGTGTACCCAACAAGTGGATCGAGGAGACCTCTTTCGACCTTTCGAAATGGTAAATCCTTCGTCTGATGCAAGTGTTTGTAGTGCCGTGGTTGCTGGGGCACGCCGGAAGGAAATGAAGGCAGGGAAACCGAAGGCCGAGTTGACCTGCCCCTGCCAGCCAGCCCCTCGCCGCCGACCATGCCCGCAACAGGCAGCACTCGCTCCACCCAACTTTCCTCGCGCGCCCCTCCCGCGCCGTCAATCTGCCGCACCTCAGGCTCCGTCTCACGCCGCGTCGAAGACGCTTGGCGTGCTGAGCATCGCCGCAATCACCAGTAGCGCCCCGCAGTGCTGAGCATCGCCGCAATCGCCACCAGCGGGCGCCGTTCCCGCCGAACCGCTGGCACATCATCACTGTCGTCGACTTCGAGATCCTCTCTGCCCTTCCCATGGTGTTCGTCCACCCTGCAATCGGCCGTACGAACGCTAGGCGACCGCCCGGGTCCTCCACAGAGATGGATCGAGCTCATACGCCGCGAGCCATGCCATTCAGAGTTTAGGGGGTTCCTTATAAATACTTGAAAACGGAGGACCTTTATGAAAATATATGGATCGCGACTATTTATCGCGATCCATTATAGGAGGTTATGTGAATAATCGAGATCCAATATAGGGGTTTATGTGAAACATATATGGATCGCGATTATTCGTCGCGATCCAATCCAAGGGTGCATTTGTAAATTCTGGACACAACACTCCGGGGGCGCCGCCACTGCCGCCGCCGCGCTCCGTCTCGGCTTCTCCGTGGCGGCTCTGATCACGCCGCCGCCTCTTACACTGCCTCCCGCAGTCGTCACTTCTCAGCGCCGGGCGCCGGCGGTTTCCTCAGCCCCCGCGCCGCCGCGCAACCCCTCAGATTGATCCGGTGATGTCCCGTCCTGCAGCTCGGCTCCCCTCCGATCCGGACCTCCCTCATCGGTCCTGCCGCGTGGACATTACGGTCTCCTTTCATCCTCCGTGTTTGCGCTCCCCCTCCTCAGTTTGAGTCCGGGGATGCTGGCATTACATTAGCTCCTGCCCCAACCGTTTGTACTATGCAGTTGATCCAGTGCCATTCAAAGCTCGACGTAGACGGGATTGTCGTCCGCCGTGTAGGCACAAGCTGAGCAATCGTTTCAGATGACCTGTTGAAGAGCAACTGCGACAATTTCGTGCCTCCTCGTGGCCGGTGTGGCACACAGAGCGCGAACGCCATCTCCATCATTAGTGATCCTCCCTCCTGCAATTTTGGGTTCAGGTATGTGTACGTTCTTTCAGGTATGTGGTATCCATGTTCCGCAGCAGACAGGCTATTATTATACTTGACAGCCTTGTTACAATACATTAGCCCTTTCATTTTTATAATCTAGCAATGATTGAAATGTACTACCTCTATATTTAAATTGTTCATATTGTCCTAAAGACAACTATTTAAGTACGGAGGGGGATAAAATTCCTACTTGACAGGAGGTTGCTTTCAGTTCTATGTCAAAAAAATCAAGTTTCGTTGAATGGTTTGATTTAGGACGAAGTGAATTCAAGTTCAGAAATTTGTTTATCTCAGCTTTGGTTTACACTTATTATTCAAGTAGTAACACATGATGGTGATAGATCCCTTCCAATCTGCCTGTTATTTAAGGATTTCTATGAACTGAGAGTTAGCCTGATGGATAGTCAATATTCAGTTGTTCCTATCCTGAACTGCCTTCAAGAGGAAACGTAAGTTTTGTTGCTGAAACTGTTGACCTGATGATAGTAGAGTTTTGGTACTGATAAGAACCTGTTTGCCTGAAGTATCACTAGGCACATCTATCAACAACAAAAATGTTGACCCTGGCTTTTGTCCTACAAATTTTCTACTTTATTAGCAAGACACTCATGTTCAGTATCATCTATGCATTTTGTTTGTTCATAGTTCCAGTACTTCATAGTTTTGCACACTTCATACCGTTTCAGATTTGTATAAGAGCTTGTGCAGCATCTAAGTTCGATGGTGGTTTATATTGTACTAGTATAGGTTCTTATTGAACATCACATAATTATGCTCTGTTCCTCATGGGCCATGAATTTATTTGGCAAAGTCGTGCCACTTCTGAAATGATGAAGACACATATGAAAAGGTGCTGCTGTTATTGTTATTTTGAACTATAATATCAGAATTTGCACTTATCTTCTCTAACTTCACTGTTTCCTGAATAAGTCCCCCAATTGCTTTGCAGAAACGTCAATTGCACAGATTTCTATGGATTACACTGCCACACTGGTTCTTAAAATGCCATGTTTGGGAGACAGCTTTCACTGCAATCAACACTTTTTAATCGGTGAAATAAAGTTATACAGGACATCTGCTCCTCTGTGGCTTTAAGAATAGAGTATTCAGAGCGTAAGTTTTATGGTTATACAGTTTGTTTTACCTACTTCCTTTTTCTCTTGAATTGTACGTAGTTCATTCACCAGATGTGCTCAAAATATTGTTTACAAGACGAGCTCCTGGAGTCCTGAATTTCAGCATGGCTCTCTTATGATGGACGGAGATAACAAACTTTTCCACAGATGATATTGTTGAGGGAACATCAGGCATTACATCACATCAACGACCGCACTACTAGATTTCAGACATCTGCCAGACCACAAAAGCTACCACGATGAGAATACACAGGCTAAGCGACTAATACGAAACACATCTCTACACGACCCCAAATCAAACATCACTCTAGGCCCTCTCGCCACGGATGCGGCGCGCGAGCTGGATGTCCTTGGGCATGATGGTGACGCGCTTCGCGTGGATGGCGCAGAGGTTGGTGTCCTCAAACAGCCCGACGAGGTAGGCCTCGGCAGCCTCCTGGAGCGCGGAGACGGCGGAGCTCTGGAAGCGGAGGTCGGTCTTGAAGTCCTGCGCAATCTCACGCACTAGCCGCTGGAACGGCAGCTTGCGGATGAGAAGCTCCGTGCTCTTCTGGTACTTGCGGATCTCACGGAGCGCGACGGTGCCAGGGCGGAAGCGGTGCGGCTTCTTCACGCCGCCGGTCGCCGGGGCCGACTTGCGCGCCGCCTTGGTCGCCAGCTGCTTTCTCGGGGCCTTGCCGCCGGTGGACTTGCGCGCGGTCTGCTTTGTGCGGGCCATCACGGAACGAGAAGAACGCTAGGGTTTGCTGCGATTCGCGAGCGAGGCGCGCGAGGTGTAGGCTGATTTGGGATTTGGTGGTTTGGAAGTGAGGAGAAAGGGGGGATGGGGAGGCGTTTATGTAGACGGCGAGTGGGCGGGAGACTGCGAAATTTTCGGCTTCTCTTCGGCGGCAGTGGGTTGGTTTTCGGGAGGGAGGCGGCAGTTTGGAGCGTCGGATTCGCGGGCGATGGATGGCTGCCATTCAGTTTGGTGGGAAGCGCACGGATCGTGTGGTGCAATCCGTGGGGTGGTTTTGCTAACCTCTGATTGGCTGTGGTTGCGGGAGGTGGATTGTAGGCACCTGCGCCACGTTGGTTGCCGTCTGCGCCGGGCCGTGGGTTCTACATGTTTTGATCCCTGGAGGCCCAATTTGCGCTGTGAAAGGACTGGTGGATGGTGGTCTGCTCTGGTCCTCTGGTTCTCTCAGCATCGACGTAGATCCGAGTCAAATTGATCGACCAACAAAGGTTCGACCGTTTAAAATGGAACAAAGTTTATACAACTCCTGAGTTCTTTAGGATCTTTCAATGTTTGAATATTTTCTAGATATAAAAAGTTTTGAATTTTAGACCCATGATTGAAATTTGATTGACCTTGATACTCCTATAAAATTTTAATTGTTTCCAAGGCTCTAATGCTAGGAATTTTTCATAACATCATCATAATTCAAAAGTTACACCATAAGCTAAAAAAAGAGTAAAAAAGGTCACTTTATTTTTTATTCTAACTTCCTTTTTTCTTGTGAAAATTATTCTAACTTCTTGAGTGACATAAAAATTTCAGATGTTGAAGGACCTTATAACTCATTATTTTATTTTTTTCTCATATAGTAAGAAGATGAAGAGGGAAGGAATTGGTGTCACCGCATGAAATCCGGCCGACATGGACGGTGTACAGTGTCGTCATGCCCGTTGCCAGCGATGTTGCCGCATAGTGTGTCGAATCATGGCTGATTGACGTCCACCGTCGATCCTTGTGTACCGCCAAAGGCATCGAGCCTCCCTCCTTTTCCTCTTACTTTCAACGATAGTGGACAATGCTTCTAATGGTGGTGGTGATGCATCAAAGGTTGAGGTGGTGTGGCAGCTAGCGACGTGATGTGGCCACTGGTCGCGATATGCTGAGAGCGGCGGCGCACGACCATGGTGCGGTGCCGAGGTAGGCTAGCGCGTGGCGGCGCGGTGCTGTGAGGTAGGTCGGCGGGCATTGGGCGGCAGGGGCCATGTGCCCGAACGGCGGCGGCCAGGGTAGGGGCAGGGTTAGGGTTAGAACTCTTGCCCCCATCGCTTTTATATGACCGGGCTACTCATGTGCTAAGGCCTTCCAAAATGTATTTTGGACTTGGAGCACCGCTCCCTCCACTACGAGGCTCAGTTTTCAGCATGAACGGTGTCAAAAAGTCGGAACTAGAATCAATTAATTCTTTAGGGCTCTCTCACCAAAAAACTATTTGTTTCACTGATTGCGGCGGACCGCCCCTGTTACGGGGGAGATCCTCCTCCCGGGATCCATTCTGGGCGACGTTCGTCGAAGCGAACGTTCACAGGGTACAACACAGGCAGCAAAAAGTACGGAATACAGACAGAAGAAAAGTATTACATGAGTGTTATTACAGAGTTTTTAGCATCCACACGAACAGTTTCAATAAACAGCGGAAACGATTACAATCCTCAAACGAAAGCGGAAGATAAAGGTACAGACTCCGACTCCGACACTAAGCAAAAATAAGGGCCTTGCCCAACGGCACCTTGCTACTAGCCACACACAAGCAGCGGCTACTCAAGCGGCTCCCACTGGAAACTATCCCAGCCAGGAGACGACTGCTCCCAGAACTGACCACCACTACCACCGGTCGCACCACAAGTCGCAAAGCATGAGCTTCTAAGAAGCTCAGCAAGTCTGACCCGTCAACAAGGCTGTCTACAGCCGACACCTAGACGTGCACGGCTGACTCTGGGTAGGATAGTTACAAAAGGACACGCCTTACTAAGTAGCCTCCTATTTTCAAATTTTATCCCAATTCAAGTTCGAGAAAAAGTAACTTTAGTGTGCACTATAACTAAATAATCATGTTGACAAACAATGATTAGTATAAGCATCACAACCATAATCATCATTCTTCTGATGTTCACTTCTTAATGTATGTGACAGAGAGATTGAGTAGACTCTAGACTGAGAGTGTCAGCGGTTCGAAACGATTTATACCTGCAGGGTTAACCTGATCACACGACACGTGCGCGTCCCGGACCGCACGTGGCAACCGTTCGCTCCAGATCTGGCAAAGCTAATTCTCTCTTACGCTACCTCAACAGTGCCGCATCCCACTAGATCACCCGTCCCGGACGGTACCTGTGGAGTTCACACACTGTCCACCCCAGACCACCGCCAATCAGACACCGTAAGGTAGGTTCAGCTTTGCCGTCTCTAGGCTACCTAGGTTTACTGGTTCCCATAGTTCCAGCATGTGAGCAGTATATTCAATACTCAACCAACTGTGCCCCACGGATCAGACAGAGCTACCGCATACAGAACCCTGGTCTGTTGCCTTCCTATCATTCTCTGTCTGACCCCGATTTCTTTCCACTAAACTGAACCAGCTAAATAATTCTCTAGCAAAGTGGAAGTTTCAATCAATTCCTAACATATCGCAAGCAATGTCCAATCTGCTCGACTTCTACCGAAGAGAAATCCTAAACATAGCAGCTACATCGGGCTACCTGTACCAATATTTCAAATGGGTACTACTAGAAACATATGCATCTAGGGTTTCATTCAACTCCTGTCAATCTAAATGCACATCACATGACTCACATATACTGTTGCAAAAGAAAAACTTCAAAAACAGTAGTGCACCGGAGTTTGCCTTGTGGATAGTCTTCCTGGTCTGCGACGACGGTGTCTTCTGCAAAGTCGGGGTCCGCCTCGATGGCTACTTCGTTCACGTCGGCGTCTACATGATGCAAGACTGGAGGTGACATTAGCAAATATTAATTTCCTACAAACTTATGTAGTCGCTAGCGAATTAAGGCAATTAGGATTTTGTCGAGGAGCGATTTTGACCTAAACCAACAATAATGCTTTAAAGCATCTAAACAACCCTAATCGAGCCATCGATTCACCATTAAATAGCAGGGCTAAACCTAGGGTTTATACAAAATTTTCCAAAATTTAATAATTGAAAAATTAATTAACTAGGGTTTTGGGTCATTTATGGTTTATTAAATAAATCCAAAATTATTGATTGTAACCAGTGAAGTTTTATATTTATCTTAAACACTAATTTTTTCCCTGATTCCAGAACATTTAAATTTATATTTTTCTGAGCTAATATAAATTTTATATGAATTAATTACTTCCCAGCCGATTAAATGAATTATTTTGCAAAGGATAAAGCCGAAGCCCTAGCTAGGGTCGTGCCCTAGCTCGGCGGCGAGGGGCGGCGGCACTGCCGGCGTCGGCGCGGATACCGGAGGCACGGGCTCGACGCAGGGAACCCGTTTGGCTAGGGTTTGCCCCATGGCGAGCACCCGACGGGGGCGGCGACGAGTGGCGGCGCGAGCATGGCGGCGGCCACGGCGCGGCGGCGCTGCGGTGACCGTTGGCGTGCCTGGCCTTGCCCACAAGACTCGGCGCAACGCGATGAAGTTGGAGCGAAAGCTAACGGCCATGGTTCTCACCGGGAAACAGTCGGCGACGACGAGCTCTTACGGTGGCCGGCGGCGAGTACCGTTCCCGTCGATTAAGTATTGCCCCTGGAAAACGGCCGGTAGTGAGAGCTTCTCCGTGAGATGAGGACCACGAATGGCAAAGAACGGAGCTCGAACTCGAAGTGCTACGGGGTCCTCACCGGTGCGGCTCCTCGACGGCGAGTACCGGCGGCGGTCCTTCAAATTCCGGAAAGCTTCGGCGAAACACGGCGGTCGGGGTTCGCAAGGAGGGAAAGGGATTCCTCTGCCACTTCGATTTCGCAAAGGAATCGACGAATTTGGTGGTGCTGCGCTAGGCGGCGCGGTGCGGTGCTCGACGGGGAGAAAGGAGGAGGAAAAACAGAGAAACAGCGCGCCGAGGAAGAAAGGGTGCAGCGGTCGAGGGAGCGACGGAGCGGCCGAGGCACGGTTTAAACCACGGCCTTGCGCGCCGCGCGCGCGCCACGCTGCCCGCGCATGCTATGGTGGTTCTCGGCGCTCGGCAAATGGCAGCACGCCTCTGCCATGCGCGCGCGCTGAGAGAGAGCGGAAGAGGGAGGAAAACAGAGAGAAGAGAGAGGAGGCTGATCGGTGGGGCCCACTACCCAGTGGGTCCCATTGGTGAAAAATTTTCAGAAAGGCCCACAATATTCTACAGAAATTTGACAAGAGTCCAAAAAAATTGATTTCAAGAATTAAATAAAGTTTGAATTTGAGTTTTAAAGGTTTAAACTAATAAATTCAAATTTTACTAACTTTTTAATTCGCGAGAATTCTTTAGCTATGTCTTTGGACCAATGAACACGATTCGTTTTCAGTGATTACCAATCACTCGCTTTAATCTTCAAAACTTTGGTTACTTTGTCTACAATTTAATTAATTCTTATGAAGGAAACGAAGTGTTACAACGATAGCTTTTGTCCACCACACATATAAATTGAGGAAATAAGTATTTTACTTAGGCGTAGAGCCCCTCCCGTTCTTGCCTTCAGAGCTCGATTCCATTTTTAGACCATATTTAAATTGAAGGAATGAGAAAACACAGAACAAGAAAGGGTAGGAATAAAGAAAACATAGGAATATGAAATGTGAGAAAACTACAGGAATACAAATCAGAGAAATGAAAACATTATGATGTTTGAAATCCAGGAATAGAAACACGGAATATAAAAATTATTTTTATTTAAATAAATTACTGTATAATAGCTATATTGTTATCCAATGTTTCAATTTAGTAGATACATATTACCATTATTTAATAAATGCCAGTGTTTATAGTAAATTGCTCTCAGAAAAATTGGTCCCCTCTTATCTTTTTAATCTCCACTTAATTAATCAATTGTAATATCATTACTTAAAGAATTGAAAAGTAAAATAGTGATATTTTTTACCCTTTAAACTATTCATTTTATTTTTAATATAATTTATCATTGTATTGTCTAATAAATTTAATATATTTAAGACATTACTTAGATCCTTATGTCATGTCTCAAACCTCATTTTTTTCTTCCTCCTCATTTTTTCCCTCCTCCATTTTGTGAACAATTGAATTCCTTTCCTTTGGAAGGAAAGCTTTATTTCTTCATTTCAAATACATCCTTTAAAATTTCTTAGAAAAATTTGCTTAGGAATGAATTCCTTAGTCCAAACAAACCCTTAAGGCTTTGTATGGCTGATCACCAATCCATATGGATTAAAAAAAATTAAAATAGTTTACGATGAAAGATGAACTAATATCTCCTTCAATCTACCTCAATTCATATCATATCAATCCATATGGATTGAGGTGCAGTGAAACAATACCTAACGTGTGGAGTTCAAACTGGTCACCGGAATCGATGACTCAGGCCTCTCTCTAAGACGGCTGAGTTATAGTTCTTTTTACATTACAGCACCAGTTTAATGTTTACTCCCCCCCAAAAAAATTGCAGCATTATTTCAGTCCTAAAAGGTTCAAATTACTCCCTTAAAGTTCACAATGAAAAAATACCCCTCCCATTGGAATTGTTTAAAAACCCTTACTCTCTTTTAATTTATGATATATTTACCCATATATTCCAACCCTTATATAATTCCGCGTTCACCTCATACCATGAGCCAGACACGTGCAAAAATGAAAAATTAACCATGCCGGCTGATCCTTAACAGGGACGAATATGAATGCGCAAATTATTTCATAATGCAACACCGGTATACCAGACACATTACTATTTATGTATGCATGTATATGTGCTTCACTTTCACGACCTGGAGTAGCATGCTAGCTATTCCTTTGTTTTTCGCTCCCTTTCTTACACTGTCTCTCTACGATTGGGAGTCGACACCATCTTTGAGGAACCACGTCAGGCTTCTCAGAAAGCTTAGAAACACTTCATGTGGACGATGCCGGGACCGGATTCGTCATACTCACCCTTCGAGATCCACATCTGCCAAACAATCATCATTGTCAGAAACGATCTGAAGTACACGAATTACGCATAGTACACAAAAGGAAGGGAAAAAAAAACTCGATTGCAAGAATAGTGTTGAGTGCTGTCAATGTCAATCAGTTACTAGCAGTGATTAAATTCCCGTCTCCTCTAAGAAATAATACTTGGATTCCATTATGTTGCTTCCATTTTAGACTAGATCGAGTTAACTGCCCACAAAAATTGAAATGTGCAAGATTGCTGTAAGCAGTGAACAAACCTGCTGAAAAGTGCTGAGAGAAGCCAAGATCGAACCACCAATCCAGACACTGTACTTCCTTTCAGGTGGCGCAATCACTTTAACCTTCATGCTACTCGGAGCCAGGGCTGTGATCTCCTTGCTCATACGATCAGCAATTCCAGGGAACATTGTGGATCCTCCACTGAGCACGATGTTACCATACAAATCCTTCCTGATATCGACATCACACTTCATGATGGAGTTGTATGTGGCCTCATGTATGCCAGGGGACTCCATGCCCACAAGTGATGGCTGGAACAGCACCTCAGGGCACCTGAACCTTTCTGATCCAATGGTTATAACCTGGCCATCAGGCATCTCGTAGCTCTTCTCAACAGAGGAGCTGCTCCTAGCAGTATCCAGCTCCTGCTCGTAATCAAGGGCAACATAAGCGAGCTTCTCTTTTATGTCCCTGACAATTTCTCGCTCGGCACTTGTCGTGAGGGAGTACCCCCTCTCTGTAAGGATCTTCATTAGGTGGTCGGTGAGGTCACGTCCAGCAAGATCCAGACGAAGAATAGCATGAGGAAGAGTATAGCCTTCATATATCGGAACAGTGTGGCTCACACCATCACCAGAGTCCAGCACAATACCTGAATATACAAAAGAACAAAATGCGTCAGATGTTACTACTATATTATTTTTTTAATTAGCTATTCTCATTTACAAGGTGATAACATCAAGTCTTACCAGTTGTTCGACCACTAGCATACAAGGAAAGAACGGCCTGAATTGCGACATACATTGCTGGAGAATTGAAGGTCTCGAACATGATCTGTGTCATCTTCTCCCTGTTGGCCTTGGGATTCAGAGGAGCTTCAGTCAAAAGTACAGGGTGGTCTTCAGGTGCAACACGGAGCTCGTTGTAGAAGGTATGATGCCAGATCTTCTCCATGTCATCCCAGTTGTTGACAATGCCATGCTCAATTGGGTACTTGAGTGTAAGGATTCCTCTCTTTGCTTGAGCTTCGTCACCCACATAGGCATCCTTCTGGCCCATACCAACCATGACACCAGTATGACGTGGTCTGCCTACTATGCTAGGGAAGACAGCCCTAGGTGCATCGTCACCGGCAAAACCCGCCTGTCAAAAAAAGGAGTCGATCCGATACTGTAGTTAATAAGAAGAATACGGTTGATTGCTGGAAAGTAGCTTCGTGCAGAGGATAACAACCTTGACCATTCCAGTGCCATTGTCGCACACAATAGGTTGAATATCCTCGTCAGCCATTCCTCAAGTCTCCTGTAACAAAAACCAACTTTTCTTTAATAATAGCTAGGAGTAGGTATAGTGAGCATCTCCGAAAACTCAGAGTTATGAGGTATGCATATAACAACATCTAACGCGCACGCCCAAAGGTGGAGAGCATCTGAAGTACCAAACAGGTAAAACTTGCCATCCGATTTTACAGAAATACAGATACGGAGTGAGTGAGTCACTGTATCACCACCTCACACATAAGGAATTGGAACAATGAACAGTAAATATTTCTTTTAGACTGTCTACTGTTTGACTTAATTTTTTTTGTGAAGAAAAGTGGCTAAAAATTGTGTCTATACAATTTATCCTTGCTACTGTAGGTACGTACGTGTGAATCATCATCATCAATTTTTTTTCTCTTACACGAAATGGAATTCATCAGAGTTTATGTACACTGTACAAGTACAGCAGCTTCACGAAAATATATAATCAAAACTGTAGTACATCTTCTGCTGGACAATTCCAATTCGCAATAACCACCGGATACCTCTATCTATGCGATTTCCATGAGTAGTCCTGTTACTATCGAGCATTTCGCTGAGCACCAAAGCAAAAAATTCAGTAATACAGTGCACAGTAGGCACGAAACAAAACATCCCAAGGAGAAGAACTCTTTGAGGGATCATAGAAGCACCAGAAAGATCACGAAATCCGGCGGTACAGTACAGCACAAACAAACGCGGAAAAAATATCAAGACGCCATCAGAGAAAAGGGCAGTAGGAAGGTGTAGGAACTAGGAATAGGAACACTACTCCGGCGATCTAGGGAATCAGAGCACTAGAGATTTTGGGACCGAGGGAGGAGCTGCAGGAGAAGAACGGAACGGATCGCTCACCTGCGGACAGAACAGGGGCGCGAGGGGATCGCTTCGGCGGCCCGGCTCCGGTGGAGACGAGAACTCGATCGGCGACGCGACGCGACGCGACGCGACTTCGAGAGACTACTAGTATAGAAAGAAAGAGAGGCGAGGCGAAGGAAACGCACGACGAGGACGGCGTGACTGCCGGGGGTTTGTACTACACGCCTCCGTCTGCCCTCCGCTCTATATGTGCTATGCTACTATGTCTTCGTTCGAACAGAGAGTGTACCACACCGCCGTGGAAAACGGCCGCTGGGGTCAGGATTCGTGCGCGGTGGCCCATTTATTTTTTTTCTCCAAAAAGAAAGTCCTTCCCTTTTATATTCCACGTCATGCCATTGGAAAACTTTGGTGAATACAGCACGTGTCGTCGCCGGTGGACACGTCGGAGCTGACTCGCCGCTGGAGCCGTGCGGGAGCGGGACTTCCCTCGCTCGAGTCTGCCCGCCTGGTCGGTCCGGTGGGTCCTCACTCCTCACCCGGGGACGGCCGAAATTAAAAGGTTCCGCCCGTCGGAACGGCTTGTGTGGTCGCCGTCGCAACAAAAACTTTCGGTGCCCAAAGCGGCGTGAACACGTCGGCGCCAGCTGCAAATTCGGCCGGTGTAGGGCCGCGCCGCGCCGGGTGCTTGGCGTTTGCGCCGGTGCCGAGCTCTCGGCCGTCGCTGCCGGTTGACGTTGACGCCACAAGCATGAGCAGTCGAGCACGACATGACGATCCGCTTCCTGACGTCGTGGGCTGCTTGTGGTCTGGCGCGGGCGTGATACTTACTACTCAGGGCCCAATGGATTAGACATGCTATTTATGAAGCAGGAAGTGCAGGGCTGTTGGTCTGGGCTTTTCGCTGGGCCATTTTGCACGGTGTGTGCGCTATGCAATGCTTACAAACCTACGAAAATGTTTAGCAAGCAAGACACCCATGCACTGATAATCCGTTCGGTGATGGAATTGGAGCTAAGAGCTAACGAAATGGAGCGAGCAAGCAAATCAAAGTCAAAGAATCAGAGTCAAAGCAAATCGAATGAGCATTGTCCCAGAGAAAACAAACACGGTGGCTGATACGCTTGCCAGGGCAGCTTTAAGCTCAAAATTGAATTGTAAGTGGGGAGAGTCTCCTCCTACAGTATAATTCTTGCAGTAGGTCTGGTGAATGATGTAACAATTTTCTGTGATCAATAAACTTGCCAGATGATTTCAAAAAGAGAAAAATCGAAGATCAGAGTACCTCCAGGAGGGCGTCCAGAGTTGGAATGAGTAAGTACACATGGAAAAGGGTACGTTGATGTTAGTATGATTATGCTAACAGTCATCTCCCCACCAAAATCCTGCTGATCCTTTGGAGAGTGGAGCATGATCATCAGCCGAACAGCGGTGGACGGTGGTTAATTGACTCGTGAGTCAGTTGCTTAACTAATGCTTGCATTAATCAAAGTGCACGATTGTTTATAGAAAAAAAAATCTCAATGCCATGTCAGTTGAGCCTACACAAAGGCCTGGGCAGTGGGTACTGGCAGTGTGCCAATCACTCATGCACTAACAAGACAACAAGTCAGCGATGCATGCCCACACCATTGGCCTTTGCTCTGCGTGACAGCGTGGAGCGCAACAATAGTAGGAAAAATATTCATTTGGACCATACGTTATATGTTATTCACTCACCCTCCTGCAAGTTATGCGTAACTAGAAGTCGACATGCTGCATCAAAAAAAAGAAGTCGACATGCAACTTCTATTCGACGAGAGAACAGACAAAGCGGAAGAGGAAGATAGCAAGCTCAAAGCAAATTGCGTTGCTTTGAGATGCAAGAATCACTTTCCAGTTCTTTCATTGGGCCTTAAGGGAGGCTCGCGCCTCACATTGGGGTGTCGTATCCGGACCGCGGAAAGATGGACAGCACTCCGGAGTTCGATCTTCAACCGAAAGAAAGCAACAAACTCAATCTGTAGTATAAACAATGATCAGTCGTCGTCACCGGCAATAAAATTCGCATCAACCCACCAATCCGAACCCACGAATTCTACATCGTCGGCGAGCTGCGAGGCCAGCACATCGAGCACGGCAGCAACGCCTCCCGACTCGGGCCCCAGCTCCTCTCCGGCGACGAACTCCCGCACCACGTTGTCCACCTCGATCATGCTGCACCCAGGCGTCTTCCTCACGCTCCGGCTCCTTATCTCCTTCCTCGTGGTCGCCACGTCGCCCCACCGCCCTGCCGCGGCGTACACGTTGGCCAGCATCACGAGGTTGCCCACGTCGCCCGGCTCCAGCTCCACCAGCCGCTCCGCCGCCACCACGGCCGTCTCGACGTCGCCGTGGCTGCGGCACGCGCTTAGCAGCGATCCCCATATCTTGGCGTCGGCGGAGAAAGGCATGCCCCGTACCGTCTCGAGCGCGCGCTGGATTCGCCCTGACCTGCCGAGGAGGTCCACGACGCATCCGTAGTGCTCGACGCCTGGTTCGACGCCGTAGACCTCCCTCATGCCGTCCAAGTAGCGCAGGCCTTCGTCGAGGAGCCCGGCGTGGGAGCAGGCCGACAGGAGCCCGACGAACGTGACGCCGTTCGGCCTCACCCTGCCTTCCCTGTCCATCTCCGCGAACAGGGCGACGGCGTCGCGCGCCCTGCCGTGCGCCGCGAGGCCTCCGATCGCCGTGCTCCACGATACGACGTCCCTTTCAGTCTCGGGCGCGCCGTGGAACAGCTGCAGCGCCTGGTCGATGCACCCGCACTTGGCGTACATCTCCATCAGGGCGTTGCAGACGTACGTCTTGCGCAGCATGCCGTGCTTGTCGCAGTAAGCGTGTATCCACCGACCTAGCTCCAGGGCTCCCAGCTGCGCGCAGGCCGGAAGCACCGCGACAATGCTCACGTCGTCCGGTTCGAACCCTTCCGTCTGCATTAGCCGGAACGCCTCCACCGCGCCGGAGAAGTCGCCGGCCGCCGTGTACCCGGACACCAGCGCGGTCCAGGAGACCACCGTCTTGTCGGGCATCGCGTCGAACAGCGCGCGCGCCCTCCGCATCTGCCCAAGTCTCGCGTGCGCCGAGATGAGCGTGTTCCAGGAGACCGCATCCTTTTCCCGCATTCCGTTGAACACCTTGCGCGCGAGAACCAGGTCGCCGCAGCGCGTGTACATCTCGATCAGCGAGTTCTGCACGATGGCGTGGGCCTCGCACCCGGACCGGACCACGTGAGCGTGCGCCTGCCCAGCCAGCTCGAGCGCCGCCAGCCCGCCGCAGGCCTTGAGCAGGAACGGGAACGTGAACCGGTCGCCGCCGGAGAAGCCGCTCGGACCGGGCACCGGCGGGCTCCGGAGCATGCGGGCATAGGCCTCGACCGCGTCGCGGTGCCGGTGGTTCTGCGCGTAGGCCTTGATCACGGCGTTGTAGAGGTGGAGGCTCGGGTCCGGGACGTGGGCGAACACCCGCGCGGCGTGCGCGACGGCGCCGTGCGCGTTGCAGAGGTGGACGATCTGGGTGGCCACGAAGCCGCTCCGGGAGACGCCCAGCCGCACCGCGTGCCCGTGCGCGCCGAGGACGGCCCGGAACGTGGCGGCGCACGTGCGGAGCGCCGCGACGGCCGCGTCCTCCAGCTGCCGCACCGCGGCGGACGGCGCCGCCGCCGCCATAGCAGTAGCAACCGGTTCGTCTTGAATGGGTCCGGCCGCCCGGGGGTGCTTGGGTGAAGCTTTTCCGCCGGAGCACACAGATTTGACTTGCGTTTTGACATACCATTAGCTACCAGATTAGTTAGCGAATTTAGTAATAGTCAGAGAAAGGTACATCGATTATTCGATTTCAAACAGTCCCAGAAAGGGAGAGCAAGAGATCCCAGTCCTTGAGAAGGAGCTTGAAAAAAGAGCCCCGTTTCAACTTCAAGCATATTTGGTCTTTCGAAAGAAAACTTCAGGCATATTTCTTTTTCTTCCTCCGTTATCCCTCGAGGACTGCTTTCACTCTACTTTCTCTCCGTCGTCCTGTCTTGACGCTAACCTCCGTCGAAAGGCGGATCCCCCGGATCAAATCCAACCCGATTTCGCAGCCCGAAACCAAGGTATCGAAGCCATAACATCGCCCAAATGCTAGATATGGCAATCACCCTCGTGCGCCAAAACGATTTTAACTAGATACATACTCCCTCTATCCCGTAATCTTCTTAATATTAGACTATAACATAATAAATAAAGAAATAAAATATTATCATTAATTCTCTCTAGTAATTAACATATTTCATAATCTTACGTGCACGTAGTTACATGCAACTACTAATTTTGCTCAGGAGCACCAATTTCTTTTAAAATATGAGAAATTAATTTAGAAATAAAAGACCAATAATTAGTCCAATGTTTATAAAAAAAAGTTATGAGATTTTTTATTTTTTATAATACTAAAATGATTATGGGATGGAGGGAGTAATAAAGATATATGCGCTGGAGCCGTTGACAAGGATCCCCGGAGCCAAAGAGAAAGCTGCCTCGCCGTCGCCGGCGATGGAGGAGGGTATATGTGCCTTTGCTCTGGTCGCTTTCCCACTTCTTGTTTGTCGCGGGACCAATCATGCCATGCGTTTTGCGGGATTCTTCGGCGTGCGCTTTCGGGAAAGAAGTGGCCGCATTTGCCGCGTTCCGATCACGGCGTTGTGATAAAACACCAGGGATTCTCGGTTGCTGATTGAAAAGGATGGGGGCGGATTGCGCAGCCTCTCTCAGGTCTCAGCTGCGAAGCTCCATGTGTTAAGCGAAGATGGAGGTGCTCCCTGTGACACTTCCCTCCACCGATGATTGTAGTAAGCCAGATTGAAATGATTTCTCTAGGCATTTTGCACCTGGTTACAGTCGGTGTCTCTATTTCGCCCTTTATAAACTTTTTTTTTCTTTTTAAAGTAGATTCTTATCTTGCCAAAAGCTTGACCGACCTTTTCTTTGCTCCATATATGGTTCTAATTAAATTACATGTACCAACTTGTTTTTTCTTTTCAACAAAAAAAGTTTGTTGGAACTTTTTCAAGGAAAACTGCCTTGAAAGTTGAAGGCACTGTATTGCGCGGTATGAACAAAAATTATATTTTACACATAATTTTGCAAAACAAATATTGTTTGGCACCGGTTTGGACGTTGCCAAATTTGAGTGACCAAAATAGACTCTATTAAGTTCCTACCTTGGGGCTCAAGAATCGTTCGCAGTAGGTAATATGGTTTCACGTGTGTATATGAGAGATACTTACAAACCTGCAGAGGATATGATATCCCCTGCACTGTATTTCCTCCTTACACAAATATTTTTAACATCATGTTTGATCATTTGTGCTGTTTAAAAAAACTATAAAAATACTGATAATTTTGTTATGACATGTTTTAGTCTGAGGTAAGCTATAAATATGGCACAATGATTCTTATGTTTTAACAAAAAATGAACAAAATAGACGGTCAAACGTGATGTTTAATAGTTAAGAAATATTTTGACGGAGAAAGTAACACTTAATGAATTTTTTTAGATCATTCAATGTCATGAGTCGTGTCCTGACCTTGTTCTTTGATACAGTAATAAATAGGATGCTTTTTAGAAAAAAAAAATCAGAATTCTATTCTGAAAATTGCCAAATTTCAACCGGAGGAACACAGAACGCATGGAACGGGGACCACACACAAAAAAGAAAAAAAATCTGTGTCACGAGTCACGAGTCACGACGGCATCTTCGTTCCCACACCGCCTAGCATCGTCCACGCTTGTTGTCCTCCATGGCAGTGGCACTGGCACACGAGCCCGAGCCATCCCTCCAAAAGAAAACATCCACACTCCCAGCGGCCAGCACCCACGCCACTTGACTTTGACCGTTGACTCAGTCGACGTCACTGCCCACCATTCTTAAGGCCCGCCACTCTCTCTCTCACCTCCCCGTTCCGTTCCTTCCTTCCACCCAGCAGCTCCCGTCCCACCCACTCGCTCGCCATGGACGCGGCCGTCGCCGGGCAGCAGGCGAGGCGGCGGATCCGGCCGCCGGAGCCGCTCGTTATGGCCGGCACGCCTCGGACGCCCGCCGCGTTCCGGTGCCCGATCTCGCTGGAGGTGATGCGGTCGCCGGTGAGCCTTCCCACCGGCGCGACGTACGACCGGGCGTCCATCCAGCGGTGGCTCGACTCAGGCCACCGCACCTGCCCGGCCACGCGTCTGCCGCTCGCGTCCACCGATCTGGTCCCCAACCTTCTCCTGCGCCGCCTCATCCATCTGCACGCCGCCACGCTCCCTCCTTCGCCGTCACCGGAGGAGGTGCTGTCGCAGCTCGCGGCCGCGCACGGGGAGCCCGCCGCGGCGGAGAAGGCCGTACGTTCGCTGGCGGCTAAAATCGCTCCGGAGAAAGGGAAGCAGGCCTCCGTGGCGTCCGCCGTCGCCGCCGATCTCGATTCCGCTGTGCCGGCTCTCCTCTCCTTCGCCAAGGGCGGGGCGGGCGCTGACGCGCGCGTCGACGCCGTGAAAGTCCTTGCTACCGTGTCTCCGGAGCTGGTCACCTACCTCACCGACGAAGGGGCTTTGAAGGGCGGGAGGGTGAAGATGGCCGTGGAGGCCCTGGCCGCCGTCTTGTCCGCGGACGGGGTCGGGGACGAGGCCAAGGATTCCGTCGTGGCCGTCCTCGTGGCAAGCGACCTGGGCCGCGTCGTGACGACGCTGCTCGCGGAGGGCGCGAACGGCGCCGCGGTCCTGGAGGCGATCCTGACGTCGCCCGTGGCCGACGCCGACGTCAAGACCGCCATCGCCGACCGGTCGGAACTGTTCCCGGACCTCGTGCGGATCCTCAGGGACGCGGCGTCGCCGGCGGCCATCCGGTGCATGGCCGCGGCGGTGGAGGTCCGCGGACGGCCCGCGCGCGCCTCGATGGTGCGGGCCGGCGCAGTTCCCTTGCTCGCGCTAGCCGTCGCGGCCGCGCCCACGGCCGCCGCGGAGTCGGCGCTCCGGCTGCTGGCGGAGGCCTCCCGCTGCGGCGACGGCAAGGCCGCCATCGCTGCCGACGCCGCGGAGGTCGCGGCCGCCGTGATGGGCCGGATGATCCGGGTGGGGCCGGCCGGACAGGAGGCCGCCGTGGCGTTGCTGTGGCTGTCGTGCTGCTCGGGCGGCGGGGAGCGGAGGATGCGGGAGGCCGTCGTGGCGGCGCCCGAGGCCGTGGGGAAGCTGCTGGTGGTGATGCAGGGGGACTGCTCGCCGACGACTTCGAGGATGGCAGGCGAGCTGCTGCGAGCGGTCAGGCTGGAGCAGGAACGCAAGGGCATGCCCGTCGCCTACGACAGCCGGACCATCCATGTCATGCCGTATTGAACCGACGGCGAACCAAATCGCCGCCCGGCATGCACCTCAGGCAGGCCTCAGCTGTAATTTATCAAAATCGTGGTTGCAGAATTGTAGCGCATATCATCATCCTTGGAAAACAAATTATAGCGTACTTGTATTACTAGCTTTACATGTAAAGGAGGGGATCGGAATCGGTTCGTCTGCTTGCCGGTATGCTTGTTCCAAATCAAACCAAACCTGTCCAATTCTGGGGATTAGCACAGCTGCGAGCTGACAGCGCGAAGTCAAAACGCAGACCAGAAAGTACTTCAGCTACAGCATCAATATTTGAGCATGTTATTCTGACAGACGGCTACCTACATTTTGCCCCCTTCTATATTGGCTCAGATTCGGATGCTTGATGGAACACAAACACAGCTCATTGATCCAGACATCCAGTCAACACAGGCAGGGCCTTATCTAATCAGCACAGCCATAGCTGGATGAGAAACTAACTACTAGTTACTAGGAGTACTAGAAATCTATTCATCGTACAGAGCTGCCAGCCTCCGACTGCCGTTTTTGCCCACGTCAGGTTGTTACAGCATCCGGCAAGCATTGCATTGAGGATAATCATTACAGCACCGGCAACTGGCGCCAGGCGTCGCCCTCGCATACACGAGGGGAAGCCGGCACTTGCACAACCCGAAGGGCTGTCTCACCCATGTGCTTTCTCCTGTTTTACTCCGAGCCGCGTGCAAAGTTTTTCTTCGGTCCGTAGAATGCTACGCTGCTGCGTTGCCTATCCCGATGGCTGCAGATTTGTCGCATGCATGCATCTTATTTGCTTGTCCTACTAGTACTAAAATGTTATTCGTTTTTTTGTTAACTGTTGATTCACCACAAAATGGAACGTTTTAAATCTAGAAAATTTTCATTTTTGGGCTGAACAATTCATTTTTAATATTTTATTTATTTTATATCTCCAAATATTTTTTGTTACTTTTGTTCCTGTTAGTATTTTAATTTTTCTACTTATGTTGATAAATATCGTTCCCACGACCTTATTGTAAAATAAACATTGTTTCAGCTACCACCTTCAATTGTTTTATGTTTTCACAATATTATTCAGTCATTACCTTTATTTCTTCCATTTTGAACAAAATGTTCTAACTACTGTTTTTATGTTCTACGTTTGAAACACAATTGTTCTAGCTACTATTTTTACTTGTTTCATGTTTGAATCAAAGTTGTTCTAGCTACTATTTTTATTTGTTCCATATTAAATCAAAATTGTTCTAGCTATTGTTGTTATTTGTTCCATGTTCTTTTTAAAAAAATGTTCTATCCAATGTTTTTAATTGTTTTATATTTGAACAAAAATTGTTCTACCACTGTTTTTACTTGTACTAAACTATCTACTCCTAATTCGCTGGCATTAAAAAAAGATGAAAAAATTTCACTAGTCGTGGCTAGTGAGAGGGCGCATTCAGTGGAGGCCTGAAGGCTCACGCGTAAAAAGAAAACCGGTCGGACCTGATCTGACCAAATAGACGGGACCGCGGGTAGAAGACAACGCACGCACGAAATCGCGGCGCGGGTGAGACGGTGCGGGGTGCGCGAGGGACGTCCTCGCCTCGCGCACGCGAGGGCGATGCGCACCCGGGCAACTGGGGTACATTCATGCATGGTACAGTACATTTTCAAATTTTGTATCTGTAACTGTGGCCTGCTTGCGGATCACGGGATATGGGCTAAGGTGCCTAGTGGCATCACCCACTTGTTCTTGAGATCCCGGCAGACTTGAGATGGTCTTCCCCTGCCAAACAACGCCTCTGGTTCCGAACCGAACGCTAGCCTCCGGCGCGGCGCCGAACCTCTGCCGTCCCTGCCTGCATAGGCAGTAACAGCCGTTGAGACTTGGAACTGGTTGTGGCGTGCAACCAAACACGCCCCACTGTTTTCTCATGCAGAGACTGATCTTCACAAATCGAGCAAGTACGATGAACTACTGAACCGTCACCTCCATCCTCAGGCTGTCCATCCTCACATCTTTCGCTAACTTATTCCTATCAGCAACCTTTCTTCGTTCTTTCTGAGGGCAGGCAATATTGCTTTCTGGAGTGACAGCTTTTGTTCTGTTCTGACTTCGTCTGAAGCTTCCTACAGTAGGAAAGATGTGTGGAAACGGTGAGCCAGCTCCGAGACCTGTACCAGCCATTGTGGACTTCCTTGTACACAGGGTCTCTTACAGTATCTTCAACCACTTCTTAAAATTTTTACTTTCAAAAAATTATTTTAGTAAGTTTGTAAATAAGTATTGGAAGTAAAAAAACTTATGTATTCCAATAACTCCTAATATAAGTTACTAAATCTATTTAAAATATTTGTCATATATATAATTTTCTTCGGTCCAGTCTAAATATGAAGTTGTTTTAATCTTGTGGGAGCTCCAATTTGGTCCCTAAATATAAAAAATGAGAGGAATTAGTTAGGAACCGTTAAGTTAGGAAACTAGTATAGAGAACAGTTGGAGAGCTATTTTTATAATTACTTCCTAAATTTTAGTTTAGAAATTTAATTTAAAGAGTGATTGGAGTTGCTCTTACGAGCTTAATACAGGACAAAATGCCTTAGAAAAATGAGCTTTCTATTGCGATGGATAATTTTGTTCTTATCTCAGACCGCCGGGACTGCCACTGCCTGCCTCTCACTTGTGCAGGACAGACGGCCGTCGCTTATTAGGAGGCATTGAAAACAAAGAAATTTAGCTTGTTGTGTTTTTCACATCGTTCCATTGATGTTCAGACTTTGACATTTTTGTAGTACTCCTTCATTGTTTCTTGTGTGTCGCTCAAATAAGCTGTGGTAGTTCTTTTTTGATCTACGACTGTTGTCTGAAACGAAAAATATTTGTGATTGGAGGAGTACTTTTTTTTCCTTGGTAAAAGGTTAAGTAAATCTGATAACATCTATTTTCCTTTCCTTGTACGGAGACGTTTTTTCCTTCTACTACTTCCTTTTTTTTCTAGAAATATTTTTTTAAAAAACTATATCATAAAGTGTAGAAATATTGTCTTCATTTCAATCCTACAAAACCCTATTATGTATTCTAACATTTACTAGTGGTAAATTAAATCGCGGATCTAACGTGCTAGCAGAGCGAGCAAGTGACATGCACTGTTGTGTGAGTTGTTTTAACATCAATTACACATGACATACATCATTCAGATTCATAACTGTAGGAGCCTCACAGTGTCCGCTACAACATGTATAAATACGGTATGGTATATTTATCATTTGACTAATGATTCAATATTAATTTGTTATTTTTGCAATGAGTCTGTAAAGAACATTGCTCACATGAGTAGAGCATTAGTAACAACAAAACCGTAATGGTAGATATATAAAATTATTTGTCGTGCTGCAACGGGACAAAATATAATATATAATGTGCTACTATTAATATAGGTCGTAATTCTGTTAGAAACAAGAATGAAACTTGAACAACTAATTTGTACATACATGATGGTAACTTTGTTTGTGATGATTGCAAGCGCGTACAGTTCATATCCCCTACAATGTTAACGTGTCCAATGGGTTGAGATATGATGAATGATAGGAAGAGTAGAACGAAATTTTGGTATATATAGAATCTTTGTGATATAAATATCTGTATATTTCTTTTGATTTTTGGTGTAGACTTCATATAATGGAAGGATTTGGGTATTATGTCAAATATCTCTTAGGATTATGATGTAATATCTATTGTTATGATTTCAAAAAAAAAACCATTGTTATGGTAAAGATATTGGTGTTATGACATGGTTTTTTACGATTTGATTTGGTGTATTCTCTCTCATGAGAAATACAAGCGATGAAATACAATTGCACATCACAGTATGATCGTTCGTCTTACATTCACTCTTAAACCATGGACAAAGCCGAAGTCGCTTGCTAGTGAATAGTGATCGTGAAACGTCGCTCAGTCAACGCTGCTGTTTTATCTGCACGTTCCGTTTCGGAGCTGGCTATACCGTTTTCGTTGCGTTTTGGAAGCAGTGTTCTGATCCCCGATCCTATCGTCTCACCCGCGTGCACACCTGGACCCTGGTGCCATGTGTTTCGGAACGTCTCTCGCCTTTTCCACCTCTAGGGCGGATCGGTTTCATCGATCCCCCGTCCTGTTTCTTTCCAGATCAGGATTCAGGAGTCCCTTATTCAATTTGAAAAAAAAAAATCTTCGTCACGTTTCTTTCCGGATTAAGAGTCCTGGTGCGCAAATAAATCCCAAGGTTGATCCGGCTTCTAGGGCATCATAGGGGCCACAGCTAATTCGCGTGTTTCGTTACTTTGATCCTCCTCCTCCGCCGCCGCCGCCATAACGGAGAAGCGATGATGGCGCAGGTTAGGCCGACGTTCGACTTCGACCTGAACGAACTTCCACCGCCGGAGGAGGACTGCGCGAAGGGCGTGCCTCCAGGGACAGACCCGGCGCGCGAGCCCTCGCCGCAGGACCCGCCGTTCTCGGAGCGCGAGTCCTCGCTGCTGGATCCGTTGCCCCCGCCTTCTTCGGCGCCGCAGGACCTGTCGCTTCCGTCGTCGCCGCCGGTTTTGGACCTGGAGGCCCCTCTGTCGCCTCTGGTCGAGGACGAGGACGGCGACGCTGATCTGGAGCTGCCTGGTCCTCCCAGCCCTGCCCCCGAGCCGGAGCCGCGGGCCTCGGTCAATGCCGTGCCCCCGTCGCGTTCCATGGGCGACGGCGCCGCCGATGACTACGCGCTCGGCACAACTCGGCTTCTCTGTCCTCCGGGCCGTCACGGCGGGCGAACGTCGTCGCCTATGCCGTCCCTGCCGGACGGCGAGACGGAGCGGCCGTCGGCGCCGCGCGCTCCATCCAGGGGGCCTAGCGGCGAGACGACGACGTCGTCCCACAAGTCCCGCGACAGGCCGCCGCCCTACTACGCCCCCCACGACGACGCGATCTCCAAACGCCGCCGCCGTCGCGGAGACAACTACGACGACGAGGACGCGGCGTCGTCGCACGGAGGGAGCGGCCGCGCCGGGCGCCCTTCCCCACGGCGGTACGAACAGGAGGCGAGTCTCGCACCGGCAATGAGCGACGAACAGAGACCGAGGAACCGGCGGCGGCGCCTTCCGCAAAGGCCGTACGACGCGAGCCAGAGGACGCAGCAGGGGTATCGTGGTCGCTACCGCGAGCAGAAGCAGCCGGGGCACGCGAAACAGAACTACGGCCATGATCAGAGGACGCAGCAGGGGTACCGTGGTCGGGACCGCGAGCAACCGGCGCAGGAGAACCAGAACTACGGCCACGATCAAAGGACGCAGCAGGGGTACCGTGGCCGCGAGAATCAAGGCCGCGAACCTGCCAAAACTGTTGCGTATCATCAGCACAAGGAAGATGTGCCGTTCTCTGGAGCGCGTGGCAGAGACTGCGGTCGCCGGCAGAGCTCGGCGCAAGAGCCCGCCAGAAACGGTGAGTACCATCACCACAGGGAGGCGCCTTCTTTCAGGTCACCGCGTTCTGAAGCCGCGCACGGCAGGGAAGGTCGTCAGAATCTGGCGGCGGCGCAAGTTCCCAGCCCCAATGCCAATGGCGGGTACAACCAGCAAACAGAGGCTCCTCGCCGTCGTGGACACGCACCGGTTCGGCCGTACTACCATCCCTACGCGCGTGATGCCGGCGCGCTCGACGACCAGACCAACGCCGGCAAACAAGCCAGGCACGAGTCCCGGCGCAGCTACTACCAGCAGCCGCGGGCAGGGCGACGACACGATAAACATGACTGGAGGAAATGATCGTAGCCGCCGTAACAACCGACGGCCTTACGGAGAGGTGCAGAAGTGAGCCCCGGATCCATGGCAATGGCAACTACTGCTAGACTGTTGAAGTGATTTTGTATCCACATTTGGTTGAGTATTTGTTCTGTTCAGGAGGACTTGTCAGGTACTACTATCAGCAGTGAATATCTTCGGAGTCTTTTCATCAGGTACTAGTCGTCGTCTCCGGCCTCGGGATTCCGCTGGGCCTGTTGTGTTTTCGTGATTCCATATCGGCCTGCGTACTCAGTTGTGAGTTCAGCAATGCAGGCCATCCGAGCCCGTACATCTCATCGCGGCACAACTCAATTCTCAACGCTGTTGTGTTTGACTTTTGGCATTATGGGCCGGCGATTCTCGGCAGAGGTGACATACGATCGAGGAGGAGGCCTGGTAAGTGCTGGCCGATCAGGACCATCAGTCAGCAGCCGGTTTGACCTACAGCGAGACGGGATCCCCCATGGCACCACACGTCCACACCGTTCAATCACCGTAAGCTACTGTAGCACACTAGAGTGCAGCAAGCCAGGAACGGCACGATCTGCTGCGTCTGCGTGTGAGGGCGTCCTTTGCATGCCCTGCTCCAGCCTCATGACGCCATTTCACACGTTCATACGACGCAACAACTCACCCCGGGCCGGCCTGTCCACAGCGGGGGCGAGATCGATCGCGCGCCATTACCAAAGTTACACCACCAACCTGATCGGCCGGCCGGCGGGGCGCACGTACGGCACCCACCGATTCGCTCACCACCCGTGGTCCTCGGGCTGTATCGGCGTGGTCCTCGTGGCGTACCTGTTGATAACTTGATATCCTGGCCCTGCGTCGGAGCAGTCGTCCATGCATGGAGAACGGTCCACGCCACGGGTTAGCTACGGGTAGTACGTGAGGACGAAGCTCTCTGCCGCCAACCTGGTGCAGAGAGGTCCCCCCGTGGTCACCCGGAAGAGCTCGTCAACGCCGTTGTTAATGACCGTTTCGATCGATGAACGCTTGCTGGCTGTTGCGATGGTTTAAAGTAGGGGGAGCGTCCATGTCCATGCCTGGACGATCTGTTGATGCCGGGCGCGCGTTCTTGCTTGAATGCCTGTTGATTGCTTCTCAAGCAAGCGGCCGATCGAGGTCACTGCAGCTGCAGGACGATCGTCTTCAGTCTTCACACACAGGCACAGGCACAGGCACGTTGCTGTCCGGTGGGAAGAACTCGTTTTCGGCTCGGGCCGGGGGGTGACGTACGTAACGAAGGTCTGAGTTGCGTACGTTGGCATGCATATTACGTTGTGAGAGTGAGAGGAAACAGCAAAGTTATTACTTCTACTACCTCCTCGATGCTGCGTCATGACGAACTTGGCCGGAGTACTACAGCTATCAGCGTCCTCTCTCTCCCTGGACTTTTGACCTTTGAGAGAGCGAAGGAAGAAAATTCAGCGAGATATGGGCAGCAGCAGCAGCAGCATGGGGTCGAGATTGAATGGGACATTTTTCTGCTTCGACATATGCAGCCCGTATACTTTTGGGCACACCACTTAATTATTATGTGTAATGACCCACGCATTTTGTTGTGTTTGCTTAACGACAATCCACGTGCGAGATCCGCAGACGAGACAGGCAGAGGCGTCGTCTATATTCTCCACAAGTCGGTTGATCTCTCTCGAACAACACCCTGCGCACGCACGTAACCCCGATTCGACATATGTACTGTAGTACCTACAGGTTCGGATCAGGCAAAAAAAAAAAAAAAAAAAACCTCCCGATTCCACCGCGGCGTTGCTAGCGGACAAGATATGATCACCACACATCACCCTCTGTTCTGTAGCATCATCTCTTCACTAGCCTGTCGAGAATCGATGAACCGGCAGGGCCAGCCTGCTGGTTCATGATCCTGTATCTGTAGCCAACAATAGTTCGCAGAAGCCAGTAACGCACTGTCGTTTTCGCTTGACGATCCATGTCTCGAACTCTCGATCGATCGACCACCGATCATCGATTCTCCCGGTACGTACTGTTGTCCTTTGTTGGGCTGCCGGGCCGGCTTCTTCGGAACACCGATTGGCCGGCCGGCCTCTCTCTCTCTTCTCTGCCCCGCCACCGGTTGTTCGTGCCATTTATGCGCCGGTCAGCCAGCCAGCCTCGGAGGCGTGCAAGCTAAGGAAGGGATCGCGATCGAGAGAGATATCGGCTCACGTACGTACGTATATACGCGAACTGGCCCTACCTTTGATGATGCTACAGAGTTGCCTAGTCCTCGTCGTCTCGTCGATCGACGAGCTTCCTGCGTGCGGATGTGTCGATCGTTCTGTTTAGAGTGCACGTCCCAGTCTAGTAGAGGAGGAATGCAGAAGGTTATTATTACTCTCCTAACTCAGCTAGGATTATGCTTTTTTTCTTGAGGAGAAACAATAACTCGAGAAACTTTGCACGGGACTATCAGATCGGTTAATAGTATAATCAACAGAGAATGCAGGTTAGATTCAGTAACAGTCCTTTTTCATATTGTTTTTGACTTTTTGTAGAGAGGGGAAAAAAAAGAAAACAACGCCCAGTAGTAGTAGTAGAATATTATTGGGATCTCTGGATGGAACAGTAAAGGGACCCATCAATTTACATCTGGCTGGCCCAATAAGCTCCCCGGCCACCCCTGCACGTGGCTCCGGGCAACAGAAGCGTCGCGGTCGCGGACCACACCGCGGCGGAGAAGAGTCGTGCCGTGGCGTGAGCGTGCGAACACAGTCGAACAAACAGTACGGCGGGAGGATGCCGACCTACCTGCCCGTCCTGGCATGGACGAGGCGGAGAGAGACGGAAGCGGGGGCTACATCCACAGCAATAATCCCGTCTCCATCGGAGCATGGCACTTAGAAATTACGTACTACGAGCGAACCCTCGATGGAGCTATAGCCCCGGCCAGCGGTGTCAGTTTCTTTTCTGCTGCTGCTGCTGCTGCTGATGGCGATTTTTGTGGGCGAAGAAGAATGGAATATAATTTGCGACGATGTGAGCCGCTGTCAGCCCCGTGGTGGTACAGAAACCGCATTCGTTCTCTTCTCTCCTCCCTTGTTTGTTCAACTGTCGCTCCGTACGTACCGGAGGAAGCGCACCGGTGCGCGCTGCCCCTGCGCAGCCGGGTCGATAGAGCCCGGCGGTCGTTGGTTTACCGGAACGGACGGAACTGCCTCCTCTGCTCTGCCTGCTGCTTGGCGCGCGCGCGCGCGCGCGCCGGTTGCATGGTCCATCCAGCACCATGCATGTGCGGCGTGGCTTTCCGTTGCCACCCGTCGTCCTCCAGGAGTTAAACACAGTAGTCCGCGCGGCTGGCTGGCTGGCTGGCTAAGTCTAATCGCTCCCCGCAGGCAGCAGCGTGCGACCGTCGCTATCGTCGATAGGCGCACCAACCCGTGCTTTGGAGAAGGGTCTCTCGCCTCGCCGCCGAGGGCAGGAAGGGACCTGCACGCTGACGTTGGTCGTCGTTAATCCCTAATAAAAAAGGCGGGCCTGTGCCGTGCCATGGCGTCGCGAGCCGGTCAGCCACTCTCGCGTGGACGACATCGCGCGCGGTACGACAGCATGATCACGCGGCGGGCGGCCGGGCGGCCGGGCGGCGCTCTGGGACGACGGACAGAAGACGCGCCAACCGAACGCGAAGGAACAGCGCGCGCCTATTGATTGGCCGCCGCGCCCCGGTCGCGGAGGAGGGCTTGGTGTACTGCCGTCGCTGCATGGACACTGCCACACTGGTCCAGTACTTCCAGCTCGTTTGCCTTTGGCGGGGGCATGCGTGGCGTATCGTCTTCGTAGCAGTTGTCGTCGCACTCGCACTCACCGCACAGGTCCACACAGCAGAGCTACTAGCAGCAGCTAGCCAGCTAGCAGCTAGCAGGTGCAGTGCAGGTCCTCCGTCCTCGTGTGGGAGTGGGAGGGAGCGTACTTGGCCTCGTGCTGGTCGCTCTGTCTGTTGATGACGTACTACTGTGCAGGGTCGGCTCGGCCTTAGCATATGCGCGAGGACGAACCGTCGGTTGCTCCTGCTTCCTGCTCTCGGCGGGTGCGTGGCTGGGACCCGCCGACCAGGCCGTCGTCCACCTTCATCGCATGATTGATCCAGCCATCCAGGCCGCCCTGCCGGCCCCATCTTTTCTCTGCAGTACTGCTACGTAACGAGCCCGCCCCGTCTCTAGCGAGCAGGCATGGATAATTTGCTGACACCTCTCTTCTCATGCCCCGGATCGGGCACGCACGTTCGTAGGGGTGACAGATCCAAAAGAGCGATGAGCTGCTGCTGTACGAGTACAAAGGCTCTGCATCCCAAGGCCAACCCGCGTGGGCTGCATCATGTTCATACTTCATACACACGATCGACACGACGACACGCCACGTGTTGGCACGCTACCGGGCAAATCCGAATTAGCAGGACCCGACCGATAACAGATCCAACGGAAGGGCCGATAAAAAGTAGGCGATCCGGAGGTATATCTACCACCGTGACCCCGGCCCGGCCCGGCCGGCGGCGCTTGCATTGGACCAGACCCTGCCCTGCCTCTGCCTGCCGAGTTCATCGTGGCGAGCCGACGATACTGCTGCATGCCCACCACGCACGCAAAAGGTTTCGGCGTGGTACGCATGCATGTGTTTGTACTTCCCCTCGAGGTATCTTGGCAGTTATGTATGTAGCTACATATTGCACGAGCATGGCTTCCCGATCCTCAAAGCCGCGAGACATTAAACCCATGGCGATTGGCGACCGATCGTGACCTGATGCCCGTCGATCTGCGCAGATTTAAAACCTCCAGCTAGCTAATAAGGCTCTCCCTGCTGAAAGTTTTTTTTTTTTTTCCTACGTTCCCATCGATGGAGATCGCCGCACTGTGCATGGCTGCTGTTATGGCGCCCCTTCCCATCCCAATTACTACTAGGCGACGATATCAGCATCGCTGTTGCCGCTAAAGGGACTGCACAAACACTGGTTGGTGGTGGTGGTACCTTTTGATTTGCCAAATTTATTCTTGGGTTTTCCCACTTAACAAAATACTACTACTACTACTGCGGCACACGGAGAGCAGGTATCGATCGACCTCACAAAGCCACAACTTGCATCGGCCACACGTCTGTGGCTCGATCGGGTGCACATGCAAGCCGCACCACTCGCTACGCTACACTACCAACCAAAGAATGAAAAAACGTATCGGCCTATAGCACTGGCGATTGCCACCACATATATATACGCCTCCGCATCCTCAGATCCCTTGTCCGCCAGATCGCTGATCAAGATCGCGTTTTCATGAGAGCGCTCTCTCTGCTCGAACAATAATCCACTCCTGTCGTCGTTGCATCGCTAAAGATCTCTCCTCCTCCTCCTCCTCCTCCTCCTCCAGTCCAGGTCCAGCCAACAAAGCGCGCCGCACACGCGCGCGCGCGGGCGGATCGATGCTGTCCTCTCACTTCGACAGCACGCTGCCCTACGCCGGCAGCGGCGGGCGGCGGGCCGTGCTGCTGGACCCCCACCAGGTCCACCACCGGCGGTACCGGCCGAACGTGGAGGTGGCGCCCAGCTGCCCGCGCTGCGACTCGCCCAACACCAAGTTCTGCTACTACAACAACTACAGCCTCAGCCAGCCGCGCTACTTCTGCAAGGGCTGCCGCCGGTACTGGACCAAGGGCGGGTCCCTCCGCAACGTGCCCGTCGGCGGCGGGTGCCGGAAGAACCGCCGGGGCAAGTCGTCGTCGTCGTCGGCGGCGGCGGCCGTGGCGCGGGCGTCGCCGGCGTCCGTCGTCGGCGCGGCCGCGTTCTCGCACCGAAGGTTCCCCGCCGGCGGCGCGGTCCGCCCGGACATCCTCCTCGAAGGCAGTGTGGTCGGCGGCCCGTCTGGCGGTGACCTGGGCGCAACCCAGACGGCGACGGTGTCTGCCGTCGACCGGCCGGCGGACGGGTCGGCGATCGACCTGGCGTTACTGTACGCCAAGTTCTTGAACCGTCAGCCTCCGACGACGACGACGACGGTCGAGAACGATCAGTGCGACGTCGTCGTCGTGCCGGACTCGGTCGACACGTCGAGCGACACGAGCCTCCCGAACGCCGCCGACCTCCCGAACTCCGCCGTCGCGCCGCCGGACGAGCCCTTCTTCTCGAGCCACGACGACGGGTTCGGCGACCTGCAGACCGCAGCGCTGGCGCTGCGGTGCCCCTGCCCCGACGACGCGCGCGCGGAGCCCGGCTTCAGCGTGGACCAGAGCTGCTACGAGTCCCTGGCGGGCTTGTTGGCGACGACGGACGACGGCGGCGACCTGGTCCTGCCGTCGACGACGACGACCATGTGGCACCGGGAGGCCAAGTACGAGCTGTTCGATTCGCTGCCCGAGGACGCCGTGAGCGCCGGTGCTGCTGCTGACGACGTTTGGGGAAACGCGCTGGCCTGCCAAGGACTGGAAGCCGCCCTCTGCAGCAGGCCTTGACCTCTCTCTCTCGCTCGTCCTGACTGACTCCTGCGCCAGCATGTCAAAGTTGGCTTCGGTCGGTTTTGTTATCGTTTTATGCATTCTTTCCGTTTCTTCTCTCCCCTGTTCAGAAGTAATTTATAGCCTTATATTATACTACAGAGCATACATGTTCAGTCAGAGCAAGATCAAGCATGTGAAGGATTTTAATACAAAAAAAGAACATATTTATTGAGATACTAGTTGAAACTATGTAATAAAACTCATTTGCTATAGTACATCCACAGAAGATTCCCTTGTTCTAAACTACTCTGTTTTTGTCGCGGCTCTTCCCTCCTGTCAATGCTGGTGAGGCTTCTAAGGCCACAAGCCACATATGCGGATGTCAGTTGTTTCTAGGGACCAGTCCAAAACAGATGCCACTAGTTGCTTCAAAGCTGAGTTTTGGCGTTAGCTAAACTACAGGGTTAACCAAGCTATACTAGTACTACGTTCCAACAACACAAAGTTAGCATAGAACATGACCACTCCAGTTTACTAATGACAAAATGGGTCCGGTCGTAACTTATTGCACGTAAAGCCTCTGATAAGATTTCAGAACCAAATTTATTGGTTGCCTTCTCTTGGACACAACTTGCAGTATTTTTTTATTTCTTGGTGATGTTAGATTCAGATTAAACACATCATTTAGCCCCGGTGAGCGACGAGCAATGGGCTCGCGAGCATTCCACTGGCTGTCCATGAATTTGCGTGGTGGTTCATCAAGTACTAGGAGGACTTCCCCTCCGTGCAACCTAGCCGTCAAGCGAGTGTGAACCTACCTGCTCAACTCAATGAAATCTCGCCGCAGCATTTACCTCACCGAAAGGAAACGTACTACACCGAATCCACTAATAATCCTGCGTTAATGACCTTTTGGATGGCTTGACTTGGAAGCAAACAGTATTCGTATGCTCCAGTCCAGTAGGCCGGCCCGGTGCCAATTCATGGTGTAGAAAAAAGGGGGAAAAAAAATGAAGAAGAAAAGAACTTAATTGTGGTCTCACTGTCACTGTTCCATTCCGATTTCATGTGCTGAACACGTACACCATTACCGGGCATATCATAGTGAAACCGATTTCCTGCAGCAGGAAGTTACATTGACCAATTGTGTCATACGCAGTCCGTACACTGCCGAGACTTTATTGCTTACTTCTTGTTGTAGTAGTAGTTCCTGCAAGTTGTTGGGAGGCCCAGTCAAACTCGTACTCGTACGTGCAGCAAAATAATTTACGCAGTCAAACGTGCCTGATGGATCGAATGAATTGCAAGATTCGAAGCGGATAATTTGGTGAGGGCCGCGTGATTGCCGAGCACATGGGCTTTGATCCAGTCGAGGGAGTCCCATCGGCCCATGGTCCAAGAAAGTCCTTTTTTTTTTTTTTTTAGAAAAGAAACTCCCGTATCGAGTGCCCTTTCTCCACATTCAGTATTCGCATATCTCACGTCTGAAGAGGCGCAAATGATTTGCCATTTCGGTAGTAAGATAACAAGATCTCCAGCAGCTAGAGGCTGGCATAGAAGTATACTAGCATGCCTAAATGACATAACTTGTGTCACGAAAGTAAATTGCAAGAAGGTATTTACGGTAATGTTATGAGGAGAATGCTTTCATTTTATTGGATAGACGACTCCGGAATTTATAAGCCCTGATCGGCACAATTTATTTTAAGGTGATTCATGAAACAAAAAAAGTAAAATTGTGGTACATATATATAGCCGGCTTTTTGCAACGGTTTATTATTAGTTTTGTACTAGCTTCTTCAAAAATAATCTGAAACACAGCTTAGCATGCGTGCAGATAGTCGCACTACATGTTCTTAGCAGCAGGAAGAGCAGCAGGCTGCTGCAGTAGGAAGTAGTCGAGCGTAGGACGGCCATCGAGGCCTTTGTTGAGAAAGTGCGCGAGGTACTCCTGAATGGTGATGCTCCTGTACAGCGGGGGCTCATCGCTGGCCCCGTCCGTCGACGACGTGAGTTCTCTGATGGGGCCGTACAGCCTTGTGGACCTTATCACGTCTGCGCTGCAGAAGGCCGCCACAGAAACCCTCGCCGTGTCCCTGCTCGTGTTCGCCAGAACCCGGTGCTCCACGCTCCTGAACTTGCCGTTGCTAACAAGCTGCGCACGCGCAGGAAAACATCAAGAATTTTTTTTTTGAGTAATTCAAAAAGGGGAATTCGTTGGTGGCGATCGACAGAGAGTGCCTACCTGAAGTATGTCGCCATGTTGATGACGAGTGCACCGGGGACGGGCGGGACGTCGAGCCATCCGCGGCGGCGATCGAGAAGCACCTGGAGGCCGCCCATGTCGTCCTGCAGCAGCACGGTGAGCGCGGACGCGTCCGTGTGCCTGCTGGAGCCGAACGTGAGGCTCGGCTCCGGGCACGGCGGGTAGTAGTTGCTCGCGACGCCGGCGCCCTCCACGCAGCCCATGTCCCTGAAGCGGTCGCGCGGCAACCCCAGCGACTCCGACAGCAGCCCCAGCACCCGCTCCGCCAGCTCCCGCGCCGCGTCGCCGAACTCCACCATCACGTGCCTTATTTGTTTAATAATCATTGTCAACCGATTATTATACAATATATTATTGTTATTTTGCGTCGTACGTCGTGATCTCATCATCATACGATCGAGGTCGTACAAAGTATAATAATAATATAATGAAGCATGTGCTAGTTAGCTAGTAGCTAGCGCTGGCTTTATTATTCGTTCGTACCTGACGGTCTCCGGCAGCTCCTCTGGGCGCGGCGGCTCCGGCGCGACGTCGCAGAAGAGGGTGTCGCGCCAGTTGGCGGCGGGCGACCGGAACAGGTCGAAGTTGGAGCTGAACCTGACCTTGCGCGCGTTGCCACGCCCGTAGTAGGGCCTCTTGGCGTCGGCGGGGGCCTCGTGGAACCGCCGCACAGCCGCGAGCGTCTCGGCCAGGAGCTCGCCGGCCACGCCGTGGTTCACCACCTGGAAGAACCCCGCCGTCTCGGCCGCGGCCCGCACCGGGCGCACCAGCTCCGCCCTCGACGACGACGACGCGCACGCGTCGGCGAGGTCGATGACCGGGATCGTCGTCGTCGTCGTCGCCGCGACGTCGTCGGCCAGCTGCGGCAGAGAGAATAACGATTCCGGCGGGTGGCGGAAGATGGCCGGGACGGACGTCACGCCGGCGTCCACGAGGCCCTTCACGCCGGCCTTGGTGTCGTCGAACGCCCGCAGCTCGCGCTGCCGGTCGTAACCACCATTGCCTGCCGCCGCGCCGCCGCTGGTGGACGACGCTTTCGTGGCGGTGGACATGACGCGCGCGCGCGCTTCGAGCAAGATATGGTGCTCCCGGCGGCCGGTCAATGCTCGATGGAGAGAGTTGCTTGTGTTGTGTTGCTTTGCTGATGCTACTTTGCTACGACGTGCTATATCCTCCCCCGAGGCCGGGACGGTGAGTGGAAATTTGCTTTATTTGGGTATGCTAGCTACGACACAACAATACATAATGGTGCATGCCTCCAATTCCAATCCAACGTGATCAGCAGCAGACGACGCGAGGGTCGTCGTTGTCGTAGCAGTCATGATCATATAGTCCGAGCAAATCGCTATACGCAGAGCCGCAGAGAGGTTCCTTCTTCCATGAGAATTATTCAAGATATGATTCAAGTTGTCACGTTTTCATGCTCCTGAGGTTGTTATGATTGGTCGTGGTGGTACCACTGAATGAAAGTGATGGTAGGACGGACGGAATAGACCTTTCTGACGCTGTCGCCTGTATAGTACGAACTAGAAGACACCATACAAGCAACGACACACCTCTAGGGACAACCATATTTATACACTGATATATAGGCCTGTGGAAAGTAGAGTTTGAGCAGATACGGACGCGGTGAACTGACAATTCATGGCGGCAGTAGTAAAGATAAGGCCGTCACGTCTGGTACCCGACCAGCAGTCGACCATCCACACTCTCACCGCCGCATAACGTACCATCACTGTCGCGTCGAGTTCCATATGTGTTCGTGGTGACTAGCAGGGAACAGGGTCGAAATCACAGTAGGAAGCGAGAGTGGCTCTCTAACGATGATGGGGATGGATGGCCTCGCTCGCTCCCCGGGCGCCACGGAGACCCGAACTAAAATCCTCAAACAAGTGTCCCTTCCCTCCCATGCTCTCTAATTTGCGCGGAGAAGCACGCACAGTACAAAACGGTTGAGGTAGCTAGGAACGTCTGGACTAGACGGCGGGCGGATCAGTGCACGGTACAGTGACGAAGATCGCCAGAGACGCATGCGCTGCATGCATGCTGTTGCTGGAGGATCGATCGACGAAACCGGACTATTTTCCAGCCACGAGTTGAAGTGCTCAATCTAATTTTTAAACAGGCGGCCGGATCAGTAATGGTGGAAGGAGATGGCCTTCGCCCTTTCGTGTTTTTTCCGCGGTCTCTGTGTCCCACATCGTCACTGGCTGGGAGGAGAGGATCAGTAATGGTGGAGATGGCCTTCGCGCTCTTTGTCCCACACCGGCCACGACTCGAGGAGGCGCGAAATCGTCCCAGTCGCTCTTCAACAGGTCACCTGCATTAGTACAAATGGTTGGGGCAGGAGTTAATGTAAATCATCGCAGCCAGCATCCCCGGACCCAAATTGAGGAGGGGGAGCGACAGCACAGATAGAGAAGGAGCAAAAACACGGAGGATGAAAGCAGACCGTAATGTCTACGCGGTAGGACCTGACGAGGGAGGTCCCCGGAGGGTGGCCACGCTGCAGGACGGACATCATTAGGCGATCGATCTGAGGGGTCGCGCGCGCGGCAGCGCGGGGGCTGAGGAAGCCGCCGGCGCCCGGCGCTGAGGAGGGACGAGTAGGGGACAAAGTATCAAAGGCGGAGGCGTAAACGGAGGCGCCACGCAGAAGCCGAGGCGGAGCGCGGCGGCGGCAGCGGCATCCCCTGGAGTGCTGCGTTGAGACATTTACAAATACATCCTTGGATTGGATCGCGATTAATAACCGCGATCCATATATTTTCGCGCACCCCCCTATATTGGATCGCGAATAGTAATCGCGATCCAAATATTTTCAACTAAACCCTCACATTTTAGACTATTTAATAATAACCCCCCTGAACTGTGAACGGCATGGTTTTTGGCGGCGGCGGAGAGGATCCATCTCTGTCGAGGCCCCGGGCGGTCGCCTACCGGATTGCAGGGTGGGCAGACACCATGGGAAGGGCGGAAAGGATCTCGACGACAGTGATGATGTGCCAGCGGTGCGGCGGGAACGGCACCCCCCGGTGACGTTGCGGTGACGATGCTCAGCACTGCGAGGCGCTACTGGTGATTGCGGCGATGCTCAGCACGCCAGTCGTCTTCGCCACGGCAATGCGGCATGAGAGGGAGCTTTGAGGTGCAGCGGATTGACGAGTGGGGCGGGGCTGGGGAAGCAAGGTGCGTGGAGCGAGTGCTGCCTGTCGCGGGCATGGTCGGCGGCGAGGGGTTGGTTGGCTGCTGCGGCTGGTCAACTCGGACTTCGGTTTCCCTGCCTGCCTTCCGGGGTGGGCGTGCTTCGGCAACCGAATGCGCTCAGCAGTAGAAGCAGACAAACATTTCAAGCTGTTGAGCATGCTAGCAGCATTCTATCTATTCACACAAATGCTTAACATCAGTGCTTCTGTTTACACCGAACATCATCTTTCACCATGTTCATATCCAAGATTACTAAGGCTGCCATTAATTTAGCGGGTCACATTGATATAAGTATTTCTCACCCAGTCAAATTGGAATTCACGAACAAGAAACATAACAATTATCATCCTTTTAATATTCATAGTGAATTCAGCACTGGACACACCATACATTGATCACACTGATAAAGTTTTCTTTTTTTGCCGAGCAGGAAGTTCACTTTCAACAGAGTTTCACCAGATTTGAACACATTAGCCAACAGTTCAAACATTTAGCAGTAGGTCTATACTGATGTACAACACTCAAGCCGTCACACAACAACAACATGCTTGATTTTAAGCAGCCAGTGTCGTCGCTGCTGGACTTTGCGGGGGAGCCACCACCAGGCTTTGCGACGGAGCCACAATCTGAGCGACGTTCTCCACTGCACGGATCCTGCCAGTTGCCAGTCCGGCCGTCAGGTCTTCGACTTCCATTTTCACCACATCACGACGGTTACCAATGTCCGCTGCATACCTGCTGGCACAATACACACCGACGGCCATAACAGCCATGCCGTATATGTTCGTGGTGACTAGGCGGAACGGGGTCGAAACGACAGCAGCAAGTGGTCCACCAATGATGGAGATGGCCTGACCGCTCTGTCCGACGACGCCTCGCTCTGCCACGAGCAGGCCAGTCTTGCAGTATATCGCAAAGTCCTCGCAGTTGCTCTTGAACAGGTTGTAGCACCTGAAACCGTTGCTCAGCAAATGTTTGGCACGGCGGATCACCGTCTCATCAGGATCAGACGTGGCGAGGGTGCATGTCCCTCCTCGGGCTTTGGCAAGGAAGAGCGCTGGGTTGACTGCATACGCAAAACGGTAGAGAGCACCCCCCGCCAGGAAGCAGTTGAGGCAAGAGGATACCACACCATTTGTCTCTGCTGTGGCAGTGGCTCCAGTGCCTTCATTGCTGCACACTGAGCATGGCGTGTTGCTTCTATTCGGGCCCGAACTCACAAGAAGAAGATCGATGAATGTTCCTGTTCCAACTTCCTGGCCCCTCCCTCTAGTAAAATGGATCACCGTATCATCACCCACATATATTCCTGTGGTAAAATACAGGTTAGTTCGGAAAAAACATATCTAGCATTGAAAATAGCATCTCAACAAAATATGCTTATTATTTCATATGATATGACCACAATTTTAAACCCAGCGATATATATCTTTAAATTCTTGTTGCATTAGTAAAGCCTTTCACAATCTGGGGGGTTAAAGCTAATCACTAATGTGCCTGCATATTATAACATATTGTAGTAATATTATACACATATGTTTCTGCATATATTAATCTGGTATAGTTGGCAGAAACAATTACATGATCGATAATTTGATATCGCAGTCATTGCCGACGTTCTATATCAAGTTAACATAAAAAAATCAAGAATTAATATCTACTTAACATGAACAGGTGCATCATTGGTGAACTAACAAATAAAAAAGTGAAGATCGTTCCATATTTGGGTCTTGGAAGTAATGAACTGACAAACACAAATGGAAAACAAGATCTAAAAAGATACTACACATGCTACTAGTACTAATTTAGTAGGTGGGTAATTTTCACCAAATGGAGACAATCCTTTTAAAATCTGAACTTCCAATTCTAGAAGTGGGATATAGAACGCAGCATGAACAGCTTCTAGCAACCGTTTATGTTGATTAGTTGACTTGTCGGCAGGCAATTACAAGCCACCGAGATTTCATTCTCCAATCGGTCTAAATGAATCCCCTTACTGAACTGTTAAATCCCTTTGCAGTTGCCCACATACTATGAATTAACACTTCCACTACCAATCATACGCAACGTTGTAAAGCCAAAATGGACATTTAGTAGATCCAACTATAGTCGAAAACAAACCAAATCAATCCGATCCAGTAACAGGAATAGTTTACGACCGTGATGCGCGTAGACCCACGCGGCCCTCCACGAGTAGATGTGATCCCCCGCCTTCAGGCTCTCCTTCCCGATCCTACATATCCATCCCACACAAGGTGCACGATAAGATTTCTCCGTGGGCCAAAAAAAAGGGGGGGAAACAAATCGCAGAACGCAGCATGTAGAGCAAGAGCAATAGGGATAATCAGAGCGGCGGAGTTCGCGAGGAGGAAAGAGATGCGGCGAGGACGAACCTGTTGGATAGGAGACCCATGGAGGCGGCGGAAGACGAGAGCGCGCGGGTGGGCGGGCGGTGGCGTCGCGGCGAGGAGGCGTATGCCCGAGGGAGACGACGAGAGAGATTGAGAAGTGACAAGGGAGAGAGAGGGGGACGGAAGCGGAACGGGCGTGCTGCCGTGCGCTTTTGAGTCGAGGATGATGGAAAAGGGAAAGCGGGTGGCCGTAGGATTTCACGAGGAGAGACGCGGGTGGCTGATGTCACGCGCGCGCGCGCGTCCAGTGCGGCTCAAGTTGTGGTGGACACGTCGCGTTCAGACTAGACTCCTACTGCTCTCGTTATCACGGGGAAGGAGGGTTCCGTGATCCAGTCCATGGAATATCCATTTGCATGGGAAGGGAAGTTTAAATAAAACTTAATTAAATAGGATTAATTTGGAGACTTAGAGGCGAAGTTTTCTGAAGCCACTTAGTATTAAATTGTTGAGAGGAGCCTCCTTGATGGGCATGGGCTGGTCTGGTCGGTGGTGCGAGCATGTCGGCGGTCGCGCCGCGCGTCGTAAACGCGTCGCTTGTCGAGATCTGGAGCAGAGGAGTAAAAAGCAGAAGTCAAGCACTCGGTCTCGGTGGCTGCCACCGCTGTTAGCTGAAACCGAAGCCCACGAAAGGCCGGTCTCAATGAAAGTTTTATATACCATAAATATATATTATATCAATAATTTTTATAATATAGAAGTATATTAATAATGAAATAGGTGAAATGGGTTTTATCCTCGTAAAACCATATCTACGCTATTTTAACATATTTTGTATCTTACATGTTATCTAGAAAATAACAACTAATAAAACTTTACATGTTTCGTCTTAATTTTTGAATGATATGACACTCTTGAAAATATACCCGTAAAATCTTACATTGAGATTGGCCTTAGCCCAAACCTAAATTTAAGGACTCTCGCTCCATCTTAATTTACTCGTTATAATAAACTTCTAAACCAGATAGCTTATGATTTTTTTTAATTAGTCGTCATTCTAGCTTTCCTGTCAAGAAGTCCACGAACGAAAAGCACGCAGTTAGAATACGATGCCGCGAACCATACCAGGGAGGAGTCCATCCCTTCCGGTAAAGCCTTTTACAGAAGAGGAGCGATTCTTTCCGGGATTTCTTAGCGACTGCAAAGGCTTCTCCGGCAGCAGATATATGCTTCTTATAGTGCATTGGTCGGTGAGCAGCAGTCGAGCCAGAATGAATTCACATTCCAATTTCGTTGCATGATGTACGGAGCACTGTACATGGCCTAGATAAGTCGCGCTCAGCATTGCTTTCACCTCCCACTCACAGGTTGCCTGGGAAAAGCAAAAAAAGTTCGTCAAACAATGCTATAGGGCAAGCGCAACGAAGTAATAAAATCCTGAACGCAGCAGCAGCATCATACATACCATTGTGCACACGGCCATAATACTGGCATGTACAAATATATACATGTACAATATGTCAATATATGATATGATTGAGGCTGATGTTCAGCTTCATTTTTATCCGGGCCGTTTGGATCCAGGGTCAAATTTTAGCTTGTGTCACATCAGATATTTAGATATTAATTAGAAAAAATTAAATATTAATTATTTATAAAACTAATTGCATAGAAATATGATAATCAACGAGATAAATTTTTTAAGTATAATTAATTTATAATTAACACATAGTTACTGTAGCACAACAGTCTCCAATCATAGATTACCTAGGCTTAAAAGGTTTGTCTCGTCCATTAGCCTCGATCTATTAAATTAGTTTTATAAATAGTCAATATTTAATATTTTAAATTAATTTTTAAACGTTTGATGTGATAGGGACAAATAAAATTTGACTGGATCCAAACAGGTGCAAGCGTTCTGAAATCTGCTTATAGCAATACCTCTCCTATCTTCTAAAATCCTCCAAATAGAAACACTGAATTTTCGAATACACATTGAACGATGCTTACTCCAAATATGATTTCTAGATATCCTTCAAGAAAGGAACAGATTCTTTCCAGAAATCCTTTATCATGTCAACGACTTTCATGGTGTACTTTTCATCCTCGGGATAATATGCGATTGGGTCATCCAGTAGTGGGGCTTGCAGATCAAGAACACCTTCTAGAGTTGCGTGCAGACAGTATGCTGAATAACTGATGTGGTAGCCTCCTTCCTGGACAATCAATATTTGCCCATCGCAGTGCCGATTAGCCATGATCCGCGTTACTTGTCCAATTCGCCTGTAGCCCTCCATAGTTAAGCATTGCCTTCCATTAGGGTCAAACTGCAACGAAATAAATGATCCGATTATGTAATAGGCCCACTTTTATCCTAGGAATATGTGCAATTAAACCCACTATGCATGCCACAATATTTATTTCGTAAATAAAGCATGATAATAGGTCCCAACAAGGGACATATGACTCGATAAGTTTGTTGCCATAGCATCAGAATAATGAAAGTAGCAGATATGAAAAATATGATGCTTCAGATTTTATATTCTAGTATCTATTATAACCAACAATAAACAAATCAAGTGTACAACTAACTGGAACGCATATCTCATCTTTGAGCCAGTAAATTTTATCTAATATAAAGAACTGAGCTTGTTCTTCAATGTAAGTGAAGGCTAGGTCATCGGACATATACATGCTTGAATGCTTCAGTACTCTGTGGTTCCTACTTATGTCCTACTACTTCAGGGGAAGACTGTCTAGACAGGATGAGGATGCTAAATTTTACGGAGGATAGACTATGCAAATGCATGGTATGAAAAAAAAATCAATGTAAGCAACCTGCAATGAATAAAGGAGGGATAAGTAAAAAAAGTAAACTCACTGCACTGGAATCTTGGCCAATGACAAAAACCAAAAGCTGAGGCTGAAATTTATCGATCGCTGGAACCACCAATTCACTCATAGCATATTCATACCCAGCATCCCCACTCCCATTAGGCAAGGGTATATTGAGATTGTACCCGAGTCCCTTGCCTTCACCAATCTCATGGACCTCGCCACTTTGCGGATGCGATGGACCCCAGGAACCATGCCTCATATGAAGAGAAATCGTCAGCACGTTGTCCGTGCGATAGAAGCCCTCCGCAGTTCCATTCCCGTAGTGCACGTCGATATCGACGACGGCAACCTTCCTGCGCCCACCGGCATCCAGAGCCAGCTGCACGGCAAGCCCGGCGTTGTTGAGGAAACAGTAACCATCCGCGCGGTCGGGCTGCGCGTGGTGGCCAGGGGGCCGAACCAACGCGTAGGCCATGTTCCCGTGGCCGTCTAGTATGTGCTTCATGGCCGAGAGCGTGGTTCCGGCCGCCAGAAGCGCGGCGCCCCAGGAACCCGGGTTCAAGAAAGTGCCTTCGCAGAGCTTGTTGGCTCCTGCGGCATTCGTTTGCACGAGCTCCTCTATGTACTCTGCCAGTGACAGGAAGATACAATTCAACGCCACGAGAGGATGCGACGTGCAAGGTGCAAGGTGAGGGGAGATCTACCAGAGGGGTTGAGTTTAATCTGTGAGTGGACTTGAGGACTGACCGGCGGAGTGGAAGGAGTGGAGCTCGGCGACGTGCGCGGGGTTGCCGGAGTGCCAGGACAGGAAGGGCGCGATGGGCCCGCGGCGGAGGATGGAGACCATGTTGCGGACGCGGTCGGCGTTCTCCGGGTGCTGGTCCAGCACGTCGAGGAAGCCCGGGTCGCGGCCCGAGTCGAAGACGCCGCGCCCGGCGTCGTGGGCCAGCATGCCCTCGTGCCAGAACACCGCCAGCTTTTCTCCTGGTGGCAGAGGTGCTTCCTCCGCCTGCGTTGCCGCCGCTGCCGGCGGTGGCGGCGGGGAGGAGACGACGGAGTCCATTGGCAAGGCGCTTGCGCTTGCGGCGGTTCCTCTTTTCCGTTTTTTTTTTTTCAGCGCTTAACGCTCAAGTGAGTCTGACTCGGCGGTTCGAGGGACGATGCAAATGGGCTAGAGCCCATGGGCTCCAAGGGACCATCTGTAATGAGATTGGATCTTATCATCTAAGAAATGGAAGGGCCCCACTTTTGGATTCGGGAAAAAAATTCTTAAATCCAATGCTTTTGCTGTGAAATTGAATTGAATCTTAATTTTTTTTCTGAAATTTCTACCACCTCTATTAAAGAATATCAACAATTAAAAATCGGAGTTAGTACGTTCTAAAGAAGTCGGTCCTAGGTATTTTTACTATGGCAAGTGAAAAGTTAATCCAAAGGGAAGTTGATCCGTCCACCGGCCGTCGCATGCCTCCGATCTCGCTGCGCATGGCTCGTGCGTCTGCTCCCCGTCGGGTTGTCATCTTCCGCGTGGCCCACGCGACCGCACGTCGATTCCCCACAACCCCCGGCTGCCGATCTCCAGGCCGCGGTGTCGCCAGGTTAGGTTAACCTGTCCTGTTGCTTTGCTGCGAGGTTGGGGTCAAGCAAGGTTTTTTTTTTTTTTTTTTTTTTTTTTTAAGAAGTTGGGTCAAGCAAGGTTTGCTCGCGCGCGCGCGCGCGTCCTGGGGCACACCGCACACGAGCGACATGCGCTTGCGACCGGCGCGGAACGATTTGTTGGGTGACTTGCACCTGAATGAATGAATCCCCTGTAGTGTAGTAGCTGCGACGACCCACTGCTATTGAAGCGAACCTGTCCTGTGGTCTCAGTTTGTCGCAAATCCTGGCCCAAAAAACTTCCTTTCCTTTGAGAAGAAAAAAAAAAGAGAGAGGGGACTCGTAAAAAACAGGCAGTTTGCCAAACCGAAAGAAAATTGATTCTGTAGCCATGTTCCAGGCGATACGGGTGTATTTTTCTCATCCTTCAAAAGGCTTGATTTGTACGTTAATACAAAACTAATAAAACACGTGGACGCTTTTCCGGTCGGGTGAAACGACAAGGATTGGATGTGGTTGCAATGCAAACGACGCCGCATGCAGCAGGAGAAGCTTGCTACAGAAACGCTGCACCGCGCTGATGTTTACGTAGGAACCCACCCGCTATCTACAAGTGGAGGGGGGACATTTCTTCCTTTCCTTCCCGGTATTAGGTGTGCCGTGCAGCAGCAGGTGGGCGGGGCGGGGCGGGGCACTCACTAGGCAGACAGAACGATCTCTCCAGAATCCCAAAACCATCATCATCACCTGCCTAATTATACTGCTCCAGCTCTATAATATTAATAATTGAGCTAAGCTAAAAGTACAGTACTTTACTAGTACCAAATCACTTCGCCCCCGCCGGCCGTCAGCAGCCGCAGCAGGACAAAGGAGAGGAGAGACGTCGCCGTCGGCCGCACAATTGCAAAAGCCTCTCGATTCCGACACGGCTTATTGACACCAATCGATTTCCTTCTCCCGGCGGTTGCGGCGTCCTTGTCCGGCTGGCCGGTTTCTTAAGAGTTGGGGATAATATTTTGCCCTGACAAATCGGGGGGGGAAAGGGCTCATCTGCGACTGCGACGAAGAGATTTGGGCGCTGCGTTTGTCCCTCCCTGACGCCAACGGGGCACCAACCTTGGATGGGTTTCGTACAGCTTTTTACACATTTTCGAACTTGGAGAAACAGGACATACTGTAGCAAAAAAAAGAGCTTTGCATTGCAGGGCCACGCGGACTGTACGGCTCTCTCTCTGGTCGGTCCAAATTCGCCAGATTTTATTTCAATGTTCGGAGTGGAGCTGTAATTATGGGATCGCGTTGCTCAGATCAGGTGCACGCGCCGCGGCACAATTGGAGAACGTTTTGGCGGGTGATAACGCCTGAACATGACAGTATAATGTACCTTCTTTTCCCCCCCAAAGATAGAGCGACAGTGATAATTGTGGCAACTGACAGTAACTAGTTGTGGCGTAAAGTAAAGATTGTCCCGTTTAGCTGGAGCATGCGCCTGTTACGAAAATGGATCTGTTCAGGAGTAGTAGGAAAGAGCCGGGAGCACGAAGAATCACCAGCACGACGTCCTCTGTTGTGATCTGACAGCCCGACAGGTCAATGCGTTGGTTTCAGCATGACATCGGAGTTCACTCCCAAAGCCACAGTCCACCACAAGCACGAGCACGAGTTTATTTTTTTTTCCCCCCTTCTGCTTATCCGCTTGAGGAACGCCCACAGCCGGCTGCGCAGCCTTGACCGACATGATGCCAGCAGGCACGGCGTTAGCCTGGCGTTAACGGCAGGCGCAAGAACGGGTGAACACCGGGCCCACTCGTCACTGGCCCAACACATGTTTTGCTTGCCCGATGTGCGACAGCGGCGAGGCCGCAAGCAGCGCCTGAACGCCCGAATTCAATTTCAGTGTCCGTACCAGTGTCTGTGCTCTCCGTCACATAATCTTCTTAATATTAACCTATATCACAATGAATAAAAAAATAAAATACTATCATAATTTTTCTTACTAATATATATTCTATTATGTTAAGTGCATGCAACTACATGCAACTAATAATTTCACATGGGACCACCAATTTTTTTTAGAATACGAGAAATTTATCTAAAAATAAAAAATTAATAACTAGTCTAATGTTTACATAAGAAAGATTATAATTTTTTTTACTTTTTATAAGACTAAGAAGATTATAGGATGGAGGGAGTACTGCTCACGGTTCAGACTCAACACGCCACCCAGCAAATTAATAATCACCGCTCTGCACAGAAACCTAAATTAATGGAACAGAGAAACTCTGGTTTCCGTAGTCGAGTACCACCAGGAAACAGCTTGATCTTGACTATAATTCGATGGCCTGAGAATTTTCGAGCGGTACATGCTACATGCCTACATGGATGCTTAATTATTCCTATGCTGTGTTTATTTATTTATTTTTAAAAAAAAAGAGAGAGAAGGAAACTGCTGCCCGTGGAGAAAACCGTTAAATTGTTTTCTGACGAATCGTCCTTCCCGATTGACCTGGATAAAGAAAGTAGTATTAGAACAGGGCACTAATCTAAACCAGCCATGCAAAGCATTATAAATCTCCAGGCAAGTTGAGGTAAGCATGTGAACAATAATTTAACAACTTGTGCAGTTCTGTCATGACGAAGACAAGATGTAGGCCAATCTATGATGCATGATAATCGACTCTCTCCGTGGTTCAAACATCAAATCGTTTTGTTGGAGTGTTGCCGCATGTGTTTAATATGATTATAGCAACAAAAACACCTTTGTTTCTTGAAAGTTATCAATGATGTAGTATCAAAATGTACCACTTATATCATTCACATAGGAATTTTAAGCGTACCTTAATTTGAACTAATTAATGCTACCATAAAAGCACAAAAAAAATGGAGGAGCATATAGCAAGCATGAGATTTATGAATGCTGAAAATGAAATTCTAAATATGGTAAATTCTTCCTAAACTCTACTGGTATACTCTGGTAGTACTGGTACATCATGGTGGAAAAAAAAAAAAACACTTTTGACCCCAATACCCACGGAGTACACTCATCCTCCCCACCTGGGCCTGCTGATCTCTGCCTTTAACCCCACCGCACTACCACCGCTCACTGTTGCGGCCACGCCGTATATAAGCCGCCGAGCAAACTCCGTCGCCCACACCGTTAAGCCTACGCCGCAGCCAACCACCAAATCAAATCCGGAGCCCAAGGCGAGCAGCCAACGAGGCCGCGGAGCGGGCAGGCGAGCGAAGCCCCGCGACCGCAGCAGCTTGCGACGTGGGAGATCTCGCCGCGTCGCCGGTTTCTGCTGGCACCGGAAGAGAAGCCTTGCCGGCGCTGCTGGCGCTCCCAGCCGCCGGCCAATGCAGGTGGAGACCGCCGCGGTAAGGCCCCCCTCTGTCTCCGCGACTCCACCGGGTGCCATTGCCTACTGGTGGGAGCGGCGTGCTTGCTGTGCGTGCGCAAGTGCAGTACTGTTTTCAAATCAACTGTCAAAAAATTTGGTTCCTGCTGTTTTGGATGCGGAGCACTAGATTCTCGTCGAGAAGAGCCGATCGATTCCCGTGGTTCAAAAACTTGCCTGCGCGGCATCATCTCTCCTTTCTAAGGAAAGGCACATGCCGTAGCTTTGATTGGGTCGCACGTGACGCCGGTGCGCTTGCATCAAAGCTGTTTGGCTTATTAGGTGTTTGGGTGGGTGCTTTATTTTGCAGAGCTTGTTTAGGCTATTGAGGTGTTCCCGTTCCAGCTGGACTAGAGAAATGTGATAAGTTCCGGTGATTAGAGGTTGTCTGCTGGCTGCTGCTATAAACCTGTCATTGTCCTGTAACGGATTACTGCTCATGGAGTCGCGGATGGATCAGTACGAAATCATGGAACAAATTGGCCGTGGCGCATTCGGTGCAGCCATCCTTGTGAATCACAAGATTGAGAAGAAAAGGTAAGAAAATCAGTGCTCCGACTATACGCTGCTACCTCCTTGCAGTTTTGTAACAGCATGCTTATCATGCAGGTATGTGTTGAAGAAAATACGGCTTGCAAGGCAGACAGAGCGTTGCCGCAAGTCTGCCCATCAAGAGGTTGGTACAAACGTGACAATATAAATTTCTAACTCTTGATTCACTAGTTTCGCTTTGAGTACCGGATTAAACAAAACGTAAATTGCAGATGGCTCTGATTGCCCGTCTGCAGCACCCATACATTGTTGAATTCAAGGAGGCTTGGGTTGAGAAGGTTTAAAAGTTTAAGGCATTTTTGTTTATTTGTTTGTTTTGTTTGAAAGTGTTTAGTTGACAAAGTTAGTACGCAGGGTTGCTATGTCTGTATCGTCACGGGTTATTGTGAAGGAGGAGATATGTGAGTAATTTAGCATTATGGAGGGTTTTTTTTTTTCGTTTGTGTCCATATTATGGATTGAATTGTATCTCGTTTTTTGTCTGTATCACAGGGATGAGCTAATGAAGAAATCAAATGGTACATACTTTCCTGAGGAGGTATGCGACAAATCAACTCTTTTGTTGGTTTTATTGAAAGAACAGTACTATCTAATATGGTGCTCATAATGCATGATTAATCTGCAGACATTGCTTAAATGGTTCACTCAATTGGTATTGGCTGTTGACTACTTGCACTCGAACTATGTCTTGCATCGTGACCTGAAGGTAAGTGGTAATGGGTGGATCATAGTCATTATCATTTTTTTACGCAGCAGATGGTAATGCTTCCATGTAATTGCAGTGCTCCAACATATTTCTCACCAAGGATCAGGACATACGCCTTGGTTAGTTTCTTGTGGCAAATACAGTAATACATATCTTTAGCTGACATATTACTGTATTTTTTGCCTCATGATGCTAGATTTGTCAAGTGACAAATATTATCCAATTAACATGCAGGAGATTTTGGCCTAGCTAAGACTTTAAAGGAAGATGATCTAGCTTCCTCGGTATGTTCCACATTTGCAGCAATGTGGCATCTTAAAATTTCATCTTTTTGAGGATCTTTTTTTTTTATGCCCATGTTCTAACTTCTGTACTATGATTTCTTTAGGTTGTTGGAACGCCAAATTACATGTGCCCAGAGCTGCTTGCAGATATTCCCTACGGATTCAAGTCGGATATCTGGTCTCTTGGTATTTTACATTTTTACTGGTCTCTTGGTATTTTACATGCTGTTCACCTGATGACGACGACTTATATTCACCAGATTTCTAATTTAACATATGCATTTGCATAGGATGCTGTATGTATGAGATGGCAGCTCATCGACCTGCCTTCAAGGCTTTTGTGAGTTTTTATCAGATCTTATTTCTTGCTTCAAACTGATTCACCGCCAGAATTGTATATCATTTTGTCGATATGAGTTGGAAATTTCCCCTTCTATCTTACACTACATAAAATAGGGTTGCAAAAAAAAAAAAAGAAGGGAATTGCTCACATGCTCCCATATACCTGAAAAATGATATACATCATATTGGGACGAATTCCTGTTGGAATTGTGGCATTGATAATTTCAATTAGTAAGTTCATTGCCACATGCATTTGTCTCATCACTTTATTATGTTGTGTTACTCCTCTTTTTTGAATGAGACACATGCTACAGTTTGGTAAAATAGCAGGTATGCTGATTTTAGGGTTTCTTGACTGATAAGTTCTGTTTGCTAATCTTGAGTATGATGCTTTTAGTATAAATAGATGATTGTAGATAGCGTATAATTTCTTGGATGGCTTTTACATGCTTCTTTAGTAGTCTGGGCGTACATCCATCCCTAAACCAACCGAGCTAGTGTCAGTTCCTTATGCAAAAACTTTTTACAATTTATTTTCGCACATGAGCCAATCTTCTCAATAGGAAAGAATGATCAGTGCTGTTTCCACCTTCCAAGTCAGACATGGCATTCTTCAGTGTAAATTTTTTAATGATATCACTGATTACTATGGCTCTGCAAATGCTTCGCTGGGTTTATCTGATCAGTGTTGTTTCCAGGATATGGCTGGATTAATAAGCAAGATAAATCGGTCATCCATGGGTCCCTTGCCTGCCTGCTACTCGGTGTCTATGTAAGTTTGCTTCTCTATAGGGAGTACTAGGTCTTACGGAAATTGAATAATAAGTATGCTTTTCATGTTTACAGTCAGCACATGCATGCACTTAAAAAAAAAAAACTCTACTGGTGTGGGGTAAGACTGTCCTGCGGCCTTTTTTTTCGGATAGAGAAGTTCAATCTTCACCGGTCAACATAAACCCCTGAACCCCAGCATCACCCTATAAAGCCACTTAGATACTTGCGCTTGACACGTTGACCGTGTTAGTGACTAGTGCAACAACCCCAGTAGGAATGCCCAAACCTAGCATCCAAATCGGTGTCCTCATCACTATATTTCAGGAAGCCAGTGCCAGCAATTGGATTTTTTTTTAGTTCCACAAAATAAGCACAGAAGGATTTGAACCCTGGTGGGAGGCCTCATAGCTTTAGACACTGACCAATGAACTGCTGTCAGTTTGCTGCATTACTTTACATGAACAATTTCTTGAAAACCAAGTAACTCTTTCTCTATCAACTTTTACAACCAAGTAATTATTTCTAGCTGACGATGTTCCAGCATGGACAGCCATGTTGGGCTAGGGATAGTGTTGAATCCACGGCCCAAAATTCAAGGACTTGATTGGACCTTTTGAAAGTTTAGGGGTCAAATTGAGCTTTAAACCAAAGTTGAGGGATGAGATTGACTATTTCGCCTTTTCGTTTTGTTGTCTCATATTGGCATGAGAGTTCATATATAATTTACATCTGAAAAGGTCTTTGTTTGCTATTGAGTACAGGAAAACCCTAATCAAAAGTATGTTGAGGAAGAGTCCAGAGCATAGACCAACTGTGAGTTAATATGAAGCTTTCAAGTTTAAACCTCATATGCAATTACTATTTCTTTCGTATCTATGCTGATGATACGTGTGGTATCATTGAATAGGCCTCTGAGATTCTGAAAAGTCCATATCTGCAACCTCATGTAAATCAATACCGTCCTCTTTCTGATTCTTCAAACCCCATGCGGATGCCAGAGAAACCATTACCCACTTCACGGAGTAGTCAAAGAAGCATGTCTGACAGCCAAAGCAGCAGCATTTCTAGTAGTGACATCGACAGTACTCAGTCAAGTGACAGAAGCACGTCAGGTGGAGCTGCAAGTACTGATAGAAAGGTCATTGATGCTGGAAGTGTTCGAGAGGATTCAGATGAAAAATGTACAACGCCAGAAGATCTTAGAGGCAACAAAGAAATTTCTAGTGCTCAATTCAGAAGGCAAGAGTCATCTAAATCTATGCATGTTGATCAACATCCCAGAACTGAGAGTAAACAACCGAAGATCATTGAGCAGATTATGACAACGCTTAGAGAAGAGAGTAGGATTAGAGAAAACAGTTCTCCTATCAGAGCTGGTGGTGTAAAGCTGAGTTCTGGCCTTGGCAACAATAATCAAACAGATCAACCATCGCAGATCTCAAGGACAAATAGTGGAATATCCCATGGTTTAAAGTCTGGCGATATTTTATCTCAAGATGAAACATCACCATCCTTGAAGCAACTGGTATGGGTTGAACCTTTTTTGTGTGTTAAATGATGCATCTTTTCTCTATCCTACTAAGTACTTCTGGTGATGGTTTTGCAGTCACCTATTGCTGAACATGGCATGAAAACTAAAACTGTTGGATCATCTACTCAGCTTGCCAAACCGATCACAGAAAATGGTAGTGTAGCTTCAGCAAAAACTAAGAGCAAGACACCGCCGGGTACCACTAGGCGCCCTAGCCCACAGAGGCAAGCTGGATTAAGGACTCCAAGCCCCCCGGTTGCAGTAACAAAACGAGCACATACCAAGGCCATGACAGAGAGTGAGAAAACGCCAACAAAACCAACCTGTGGCCAAGGTAGCGTTCTCAGTGATTGTCTTCATAATATGATAAATCAGGAAAATAGTTCAGGACAGCATATGAAGCCCAACACTTCACAAGAAAAATCTGCAAATCTTTGGGAACTTTTTACTGTGGCGGATAAGGAACACAGCAGTCCTTGCTCAAGTTCTACAATTGGTTGTACTGAAAACAAAGACCACTCTGAACCATCTGAACCTAAGTCTCCAGTCTACTTGACATGTACAGAGTTTTCTCTAACCACAGGCAAAGAACCTGATGACTCAAACATCTTAAAATGTCAAGAAAATAACAATTACAAGAATATCGTGACGAGTTGTTCAAGCCGGAGCTCTGCTCTGGACTCATCCTGCTTGGGTTCTGATCGAGAGCTTATTCTTAAGGATGATATGCAATCCAGCAAACATGAGCCGAGCACCATCACATGCCAAGGTGGTGAGGATAAGTTCACTGTCCAAGAGTTTCTTTCATCAGCACCGGAAGTTGCTCTTTCTGTTTCATCGTCATTGGAAGTTGCACCTTCTGTTTTGTCGGCACCAGAAGTAGCTCCTATTCTGACCACAGAAGGCACATCGTTGGACGAGCTTAATTCGATTCAGTCATCGAAGAATGAACTAGTTGATGATGCTTTACAGAATACAAGACACAGGAGATTCTGTGTTACTGATGTGCAACCAGTATCAGAAAGTGTTGAAAGGGAAGCTCATAATATGGATATCGTCAAGCATCTGAATGTTGTAAGAGAAGACATCAATCTATGGAACAGCTCATCAAATGCTCTACCTTCAGGACTACCTTTGGTTGCTCCCAGATTAGATAGTTCAGAGGCTAATGCTGCCAGTAAAATAATTGTTTCTTCAGATGTGACGAAACTATCTACTGTCACATCCGAGGTCAGTAACAGAATCGAGATGTCCCCCGCTAAGGAAGCACTTGATGTCACATCATTTAGGCAGCGGGCTGAGGCTCTTGAAGGGCTCCTGGAGCTTTCTGCAGAGCTTCTGGAAAACAACAGGCTAGAAGAACTCGCCATTGTTCTGAAGCCGTTTGGGAAAGACAAGGTTTCCCCACGAGAAACGGCTATCTGGCTGGCTAGAAGTTTCAAAGGGATGATGCATGACGAAGCAGGTCGCATGTCGCTGTGAGCGCAATCTTTTTTTTTCCTGGCTTTGTCTCTTTTCCACGTGCTTTGAGTAACTTAGAGCAGCTTGATTCGACGATAGCAGTGTTCTGAGTTGCTCAAAGCAGCACGATTTGATAACACGTAACCGTTTGTGGTTTTGTTTTTATTTTTAATTTTGAGAAGACATCTTTGCTTCTTTCTTTTTTTGGCGAGTCATTTTGATACGAGAGCTTATGTCTGTGCCGCCAGGTTTTGCTTATGTATGTTGTACATAGCCAAAGGACTGTAATAAAGCTTTTGCCCTGGTGTGTGGTACCAAATTATATCCTTAAGTCTATTTAGCTAGTGGTAGCTACATTTGTTTTTTGAATTTACTCCTCCTTAATTGATTAAGATTTTACAAATCGGTTAATCAACTAAATTTGAACTAGAATTTAGGGAAATTTGGGTTTAGGATCAAAATTATTTCATACTGTTGGCCTCAAAAGAGGTTCAACGGTGGAGAATTTAATGTGTCAATAATCGAAGAATTTAGTGTGGTAGGGCTTGAAGAATTTAATGTGTTAATAGTTGTAGAATTTATTGTGATAGCGAGAATTTAGTGTGGTAGTTACAGCTTGCTATCTTGCTACTAGTAGCTCGTTAGTTGTATTCTATATTATTAGCTTTCTGATAAAAAATGGGAAATATTTCCCCAAAATAAATAACCTAGTTTGCCAGTGGCAATGGTAACCATTACACCAAAGTGGACCTGTATCGATGTCTTCAACTGCTAAAAACATGCCAAATGTTAAAATTAATTTTTTTTACCACAAAAGAATATGCCAAATGTATGTAGCGATTGGACAATCAAACAACTTCTGATTTGAAACAATTTTTTGAAAATGTTAAACTAATTTTAAAATATTAAATTTAGTATTCTAAGATGTTTTAAAAGGTTCGTAGCCACCGTGGGCTGGACATTTGTAGCACAGCCCGAAAAAGTTGTAAGCCCACATACAGACCGAACGCCCTCAGCCCACAATCCCTCCGGCCAACCTACCAAACTACTCTGCGCCGTCGCTCCCCGCCTCTGCTCCCTCCCTCTGCTCTCGGCGGTGCAGCAAAGGGCGGCGGAGGCGGGCACTCGACAGAGGCTTCCTCTTCGTGAGTGTTGTGCCTCCTGCTCCAGCTAGGAGTCGATCTCTGCTTTCCTATGTTCTAGAGAATCCTCCTCCCTTATGCGAGGGCGGGGGTGAGGGCTGGAAGGTAATCCCAAACGGGGATGATAAGGGGATTGAGTCTCTCTGCTTGCTTTGGGTAGGGCGGCTGCCTATTGCTTGATCCGTCTCTGAGCGGATGTGTCTATCGATCCTGCGGAACCACGTAGAACGAGAGCTCTCTATGGGCCTGTTTGTTTTCGCTTATAAGCAGCTTACGGGCCGAAATAAGCAAAAATAAGAGCCAAACGCACAGCTTATAAGTGGCGGCAGCGTACCGCGTGCGACCCGCGAACGTACCGCGTGCGGCCCGCGAACGCGACGCGCGGTAGTTCGGCCGCGTTTCCCTTCCGCGGGCCGACGAGGGCGTTTCGCGTGCGAGACTCGCGTTTCGGCTGCATATCCGCGCGACAGAGCAGCAACCGACCCACCCCGACGCCGCCCCCGCCCCAGACACCCCCGCGCGGCCGCCCACCCCCCCCCCGACGTGGAGTTCGGCGCGAGCCCGGCACCCCCCCGCCCCACCCCCAAAGAACACCCGACGAGGCGGTCGGCTGCACCGAGCCTGAGGCCCGCCGACCGCCGGATCTGGATCCACGACCTCCCCGGGGCAACAGGAGGAAAAACTTTTACAGCCTCAAGAGTCCATGAATTAGTTCCTCAAGATCTTCCAAAGGTATAATAGTACATGTTCCTGTGTGTATTGCAGCCATGGTAACAAATGCTTAAGATGGTATCTGTAAGAGAAGTGATCCCCTGAAAATGGGAATTCTGCAACCTTTTTTTTTTTGAGACCAAATTTTGCAACCGTTAATCTGCTACTAGTAATACTAGTACATGTATTCCAAAAATGGGAATAAACTGGAGAACAAGATAACAGTGGTCAACACTCTTATTGACGACCATTACAGATTGTTCGGTTTTCAGGATATATATGCTTTATAGGATAACCGCTTAGAAATAAAAAGGAGCAGCTTCTCAGATGAAAGCTTCTTCATTGAGCTAAAGTTCCTGTGGCTACCTTTTCTGCCGCTGACCCAGCCACCTAGGTGAATGCCTGCGGGACTTGCTGCTTGTTCTTTTAGATTGATGCATCGTCGTGGTGCTTAATTTGACCACAAATGCAGTGGCAATCCACTATGAGCCACTGAACAAACTTGCTGGAACCTACAAAATTGAGCGTCCAAAATCATCACCCTAACTTCATATGATGCAAATTCCATTTATTTTTTTTCATGAAATGCAAATTCTATTTATATAGGAGATATAAATACCTTTGCATTATGTGGCATGATCTTTATGTCATGAGGTGGATGAAGCCATGATTCAGGGGGGTATAACAAGAAGTTTTCAAGCTTGCTGGTGTAAATATCAGCGTACTGATGAATGTGATAGGAAATGATGATTCCCTTCCAGTGTCTGTAAGAAATGTAATTTGAGGACCATCATGTATTCCCCCGCTGTATTTCCTTCAAAAACATAATAACAACTTCCACTGCTTTAGTTTTTCAAATAGATTCATAAGGCCTCAGAAGTTCCAAATAACAATGAAGCTCGTAATTTTACTAATTTTAAACCATTAAAAAACTGCTGGTTGTACTCTAAGGTCAGTTGTGCTGCTTTGTTCTTTATGCTGCTTTGTTCTTTAGCTGGTTTTCCTACAAATATTTACCAGTTCATGACTGATCTGTAATGGCTGCAAAATAGATGTAGCAAAAAGGAAATGCTTTCAAGAGCAACTGCAAAGACATATGGTTTCATGAACTATTTGTATTCTAATCACTATTGTATTAGATTATAAAATTAGGATATTTGAGTTAACTATGTTCTTCATTACTATTATAAGATTATTTTTTATTTATCAAACTCGAATATTATTGGGATCGTTGTATTCGTCTTCAATTCGTAAATAAAATGAGGTATTATAGTCGAGTTGATAAGCGAAACCAAATAAGCGTATCCAAACGTCCTGCTTATTTTGGCCCATAAACCGCTTTTAAGCGTATCCAAACGTCCTGCTTATTCAGATTCTCGCTTATCTAAAAAGCAATATAATCGATTATATAGCTTTTCAAATAAGCGAAGTTCCAGAAAAGCGGATCCAAACAGGGCCTATATGCGCACGCTGCCTGTTTGATACAATACGGGAGCGGTGAGAACGTGCAGTTATTTTATCGTTTTTTTTCCCTCACACTCTGTTAGTTGATTCAGATGCCTTTTCTCTGCCTTGGAATTTATGGTTCCTCTAGGTGTGATCTGTTTTTTAACCTTTCTCTTGTGTATTTTAATGGACAGGGTTTATCAACGAACAGGCTTCAAATGACCACCGAACTGTGATTTGGTTTGGTTTTATACCTTTAGTGGGATCTGTTATGTTCTTGGCCAAACAGCTGCCTTGGTTACCTCAGATTAGCAGGCATTGCGTCCTCCACACTGTTACTTGGATTGTTTCGTGGAAGCAGGTACAGTACTCTAGTGACAGCTGCAGTGGTGGAGATGCTACTGTAGGGAGTCTCGGGCGCCTATCGGAGCTTTTCTGTCCGGTCCAAGTGCATGTCAGTGGCCTTATTATGCAAGCATTGGAGCGTGGGAGGTTATCGAACTCTGTTGAGCTGGAGCTGAACAGGCTCCATGTCGACCTGGATCCCTTTGTTGTCAACCGTGTGCTCCGGGGCCTTTGTGATTCAGACACAGCAGTGCGGTTTTACTACTGGGCAGAGTCACGCCCTGGATTTGATCATACTCAGTTCGCGATAGCCTACATTATTAGCATGCTGTTCTTAGATGGCAACTTTGCTCTGCTGTCAGAGTTCCTTGAGAGAGTGAGGAGCCAGGGGCTGCTATTGCATCGCTCTCTCTACCGAATCCTCATATCCAGCTATGTCCATGCAGGAAAGTTTGATTCTGTCATTCAGACATTTGATGAGATGGTAACGGCCGGTTGCCGTGAGTTTGGCGTGGATTACAACAGGTTCATAGGTGTGCTAGTAAAGAATTGTTGCTTTGATTTGGTCGAGAAGTATTATAGTATGGCACTTGAGAAAGGTTTTTGCTTGACTCCATTCACTTATTCAAGGTGGATATCAGCATTGTGCCAATCAAAAAGAATTGAGCTTGTAGAGAAGCTTCTGGATGATATGGATAAATTTGGGTGTTTTCCGGATATTTGGGCATGTAACATATATATTGACTATCTGTGCAGAGAAAATAGGTTGCATGATGCCTTGCAAATGCTGGAGAAGATGAGAACACAAGAGACAGGTCCTGATGTTGTCACGTACACAACAATTGTTGATTGTTTGTGCAATAATAGAGGGTTTTCAGAGGCAGTTGGACTCTGGGATGAAATGGTGGGTAGGGGCCTTAAACCTGATACCGTAGCTTGTGGTGCATTGATATTTGGTTTGTGTAAGAATGGCAAGGTTGATGAGGCTTTTGAACTAGCATCAAGGATGTTAAGTCTGAAATTAGAACTGAATGTATGTATTTACAATGCTCTAATAAGTGGTTTCTGGAGAGCTGGAAGCACTGATAAAGCCTTCAAAATTTTATCGTTCATGCGGACAAATGGATGTGAGCCAGATGTTGTAACATATAACATCCTTTTAAACCATTATTGTAACACTGGTATGGTGGAGAAAGCTGAAAATTTGATAAGAAAGATGGAAATGAGTGGGGTAAATCCGGACAAATACAGCTATAATCAGTTGTTAAAAGGACTGTGCAAAGCTCACCAACTGGATAAGGCATTTGCTTTTGTTTCGGATCATATGGAAGTTGGAGGGTTCTGTGATGTTGTATCGTGTAATATACTAATTGATGCATTTTGCAAAGCAAAAAAGGTAACTTCTGCATTGGAGCTATTCAAGGAAATGGGTTATAAGGGAATTCAGGCAGATTGTGTGACATATGGAACTCTGATTAATGGCCTTTACAATGTAGAATACTGCAATCTAGCTGAAGAATTATTTGAACAGATGCTGAAGTCTCAGATCGTTCCTAATGTTAATCTGTACAATATTATGCTCCATAACCTCTGTAAGACTGGTCATTTCAAACAAGCTCAAAAACTTTTCTTGCAGATGATACAAAAGGAAGTACCACCAGATGTTATTACTTTTAACACACTCATATATTGGCTTGGAAAAAAATCAAGGGCGATCGAGGCCCTTGATCTGTTCAGGGATATGAGGGCTAGAGGGGTTGAACCTGATAGCTTGACATTTAGGTATTTGATAAATGGTCTTCTGGAGGAGGGGAAAGCTACACTCGCTTATGATGTATGGGAATATATGATGGAGAACGGCATTGTTCTTGACAAGGATATTTCTGAGAGGCTGATAAGCATGCTCAAAGGAAAGAATCGGTAATGGCTAGGTCCTGTAGAGCTTGAGCTTTGAAAAGTTTTCCTTCCTCAGCAGGATCCATGCTATGCTATATGGGTTAACGCTCCGCATCTTAAGTGTCTTTTAAGCTCATTACTGTGCTGTTGGAGACGTCTTTGCTGAACAATCTGCCATGACACATGGGGAAGAACGAAGAAGATCAAGTGGGTCCTGTCTAGTGAAAGGATAATGTATTGCACAACGGAGAAACACTGGACAAGATGTTTTTTGCTATCATGCCTGAGCACATGTTTCATCAAGAGGAAGAGATCAAAGCGTGCAGACGACCTTACATGAGAAGAGAAAAAGAGACTAAGAGGTGGCACGACCTTAACAAAACAGAGGCAGCTACTCGAGTACAGCACAAATGGGCAAGGTATTTCTCCTTTCTAATCTTCATATTCATGTTTTGTGCTTGTATCATGTAAACATGACGCATTCAACCGTTGAAGCCAGGTCGAACCAAGTTTGTGTTGGTTGTGAAATCTCGATGTAGTGTTGTATTCTCCACTTCCTGAAAACAAAACAAAAATTACTGTTCAAGCCTGGTCACTATCAAATTTATTTTATGCTTTTTTGTGTCCTTTGCAAATGGAATTTGTGAGACTAAGGAGACGTATTTAATTCTCACACTAGTACAAGTAGCAAATATAATTGAAGACATGACTTGATACTCCAACATATCAATTAAATATTGCCGCAACTGGTGTAGGGAACTTATTTTTCTCTAGGTTATTGTTTAGTTGTTTTACAGTTAGTTTTGATAACTATTTTTTTACTCAATCATAATTATCTAACTTTTGCGCGGAAAGTGCTATACTGTTTTCAAGTTCTCAACTAGTTCATGAGAATGTTGTGATGTGGCTAACTTTAGCATGGAAAGGCATTAAGAGGTACATATTCATTATTTTTTCTCAACTGTCCGCACCTCTCTAGTCAAACATTGTCTTTTCCATGCTTTCAAGTGATCGTGGTAATCACTTCCATCACATTATATGTGTTTTACAATGCTTATTACTGAGAACCAACAATGTTTTACTAGCATAATATCATATGCAGTAATAACGACAACTGGATAAATATTCTTTCATGTTTTTTGTTTTGCACATATCTCATTATGGAAGTTTCATGTATAACATACAACTGAAAAGGTACTTCACTGTTGGGTACAGGAAAACCTTAATCAGGAAATACATTAAGGAAGAGCCGAAAATAGAACTACGGTAAGCTATTATATATGATGCTTAAAGGTTCTCTATTCAGTAGTTTTGCCTTTCATTTTGATTATGAAAAATACATATCATGTCCTTTGAACAGGTATTTGAGTGAGATTCCGAAGAATCCATATCTGCAAGACTACAGCGGAATGTAATCCATACCATTGACCTGCTTTTGCTCGATGGTTCAAATGACATGCCTACTTCGTCAAGGCTTGACGTACGCCAAAGCAGTAGCATATCATATAGTGGCACATACACTAGCCAATCAAGTGACAAAAACACCAGACGTTTCTGAGTAGAAGGATCATTGGTATTGTCGTTTCTGTTCGTCATCCATTTGGTCAGCTTGACGAACAGAAACGACAATTTAATTGTTTCACCGATGTCAGCACTACTTATGATGTAATGCTACTGGTTCCCTACGAAATCCAGCATCATTCCAGGGGCTCTCTCTCAACCAAATCCGCGTCAAATCCCAGGCGTGTCAACGTTTCCCGACCGTTACCTGGTCATCAACGTCACAAGGCGCGCGCGTTCCGCCGTACTCTTCTTGTGATCCCATCGCTACCGCGGCGAGATGCAGAACATGTGGCGACGACAGCGTCGGCTTCCTTGTCAAGACTCAAGAGCCTGGGCGGTGGCGCTCGCAGCGGAGCGGCGGGCGCGAGGCAGGACAGCGAGGCCGGCTAAGCACCGGCGCTCTCGGCGGAGGCGGAGCGACGCGCCGTGCGGCTCTTCCTCCTCGGCGGGCTACGCGTCGATGTCGACCGGCTGGCCGACCTCAGCAGCGGCGCCCACCATTTGCCAGCCCCGTCGGCGCGGCACGCGCCCTCGCCCCGCCGGCCGCCGTGCAGGGCCGGACCGCGGGTGCCCGCCCAGGCTGGCGACCGGAGAAGGCCACCCCGGATACCACCGCCATTTTCCCTTTTTCCAAGCGCTCCTCGCGTGTATGTCGTCCTCTCGAGACAATGACCGTCGGCGCCGAGCCAAGCGGGAGAGTGAGGTATCCGAGTTGGGTTCCATGCAGCGTGCTGGCGGGATTCGATTCCCTTTCGTGCAGAGCACAGAGCGTTTTCCGAATCGACTTCCGCTCGCTGATAGAATCGGATCAGGAGAAATTGCTCCGAAACGGTGCTCGTCTGCTTGATACACGTCTATTTAGGCGCTAGCTTTGCCTAGTTTCCAAACAAAATTTTAGGCGCTAGCTTCCATTGTCTGTGGCGTGCCAATAATTAATTCAACCCGACATACTGTGTATTCGAGGTAGAGGTCTATCCCTCGTACTACGTACGGACGACTTCCATGGCCGACATGAGCTCGCAGCTCGCAGCACTCTGCGCCAAGATCCGCAACCTCCCTGCTCAGTCAGGAGGAACAAACGCGACGCTTCGGGTCAGTATGGCGTGCATCTACATCGCAATGCAGCAGAGTCTTGGAAGAGTGGCGGCGCCATCAAGGCTGTCCCTGGGCCCCACTAGTACCTCGCAGTTCGATAACTACGAGTCGCTCGGCGCCGGGCACCACGGCTACGTTAACACGGTGCGCCACCGCACGACCGGCAAGACCTTCGCCCGCAAGATCCTCAAGTTCAAGTTTGACCGGATCGGCACCGACCTTTACACGCTGTGGGAGGCGTGCTTGATGACAGCCTGCCGTGGCCACCCTTCCCTCGTCCGCTTCTACGACGTCTGCCAAGACAATATCGGTCGCTACTGCCTCATCATGGAGCACCTAGGCCCGAGCCTGGAAAAGGTTCTGACGCGTCAGCGCCACGGCAAGCCGTTCCAAGAGCACGAGGTGCGCCACATGATGCGGCAGATCATGAGCGGGGCCAAGGCGATGCACGACCGCGGCATCGTCCACCGCGGCATAGTCGCGGAGAACGTGCTCGTCGTGGCGGCGCGTTCCGGCCGCGGCGGCAATGGTGGCCACTACACCGTCAAGATCGGCGGCTACGGCCAGGCGACGTGCGTTACGGAGACGGACGTTCCGTGCTGGTGGTGGGTGTGGAACAGGCCGCCTGAGATGTTGCTCAGGGGACGAGGCTCGTTCGAGAGCGAGCTCCTCGACTCGTGGTCCATCGGCTGCCTGATGGTGAAGCTTCTCACCGGCATGCCGCTTTTCCCCGAGGTCGAGGGCGAGCCGGCACAACAGCTCCACAAGATATTCGATGTGCTCGGCGTCCCGTGCAAGAGACACCTGAGGAATATGAAAGCTGAAGACCACGGTCTTGCTAAGGAGGTGGAGGAACGGTGGACAGCCCGACAGCGGCATCAAGTAGGGAACAAGCTGCCGCCGAGCGACAACTGGCTGCGTAAGATCGTCCCCCCTGAGATCCTCTCGAACGACGGATTCAACGTGCTCCAGGGACTCCTCAAGTGCAATCCGAGGAAGAGGCTCAAGGTGGGGGACGCTCTCCAACATCCATGGTTTGCCAACAACGACAATGCCCCCCCAGAAAACAACGACAATGACCCTGCATTGAGCCCATCAAGGCCATTTTCATGGTTGCGGGTCACTGTGCTATCATTGCTATTTTTGGGGGTTTTCGTCGTTTGCTTTTCAATGTCACGACAATTTTCCAAGAATTGAAGACATGTGGATTGTCCCAACTGGTGTGGGGAACTTATTCTTCTCTAGTTATAGTTGTTTTACAGTTGGTTTTGAACCTGAGTAGGTCTCCAGCAGCCTGTATGTGTGCGGGTTTCAATTTAAAATGTCCCTGTACTCATGATGATTCGTTCTGGGCTTCAATTTAAAAGGGCGTTCTGGTACTCATGCTGAATTGTTCTATCTTAAATTCAAAATGTTCCAGTAATTATGAATTGTTATGAACTTAAAGGCCCCTTTTTTTTTGCAAGGGAACTTAAAGGTCCCTTTTGGCATGTCGCAAGGTTCAGTTTCTCGCAAACATCGGCAGAAAGCGCACTATTTTACGTTGTACTGCTACTGGTTCTCAACCAAATCCAGCATCAATCCAATAGCTCTCAACCAATGCACATCAAATATCTTGTTGCCTCGCTGAAGCCCAACTCATTTTGCTGTTTTACACAAACATGGCTGCTCCCGTAGCCGTAACTAGGGTGGAACTTGTGTGTTGCCTGCAGCCGCTGTAAGAAGATGCTGGCTGGTGGGCCTAGCGTGCTCAAGACGATTGCTAGGGGCACTCAACTTAAGACTACGCATTAAAATATCTTTAAAGGTTTTCTACGGTAGAAAAATATTGCAAAATACATAATTTACTGAAAAATACTGTAAAACTGGCCTACTTGGAGCATTAGACATTAGGTGAATTTGAATCTAGACAGCTAGCAATACAGTTTCTTAAGTGATTCTGTTTCAGTATAGAAATATTTCTATTTTTTTTACGACAGAGCCTAAAATGTTTCTAGATGGAATTCACAACGTTTCTACTTCTTGATGAATCTAAAATCGTACGAAAGACACTTTCAATTTGAAATGTTAAGTTCAATGTTTCACAATTTTATAGCTATTAATGGAATTGTTTTTGAGATTTTAACCAAGGATTTTTTTTTAGATCCTTTCTGCAAATTTTTTTGTATTGTTTCTACCAACATTTCCTCAAAAGTTGCGCAGAAGTAACGTTTCAAGAAAATGGAAGCGGACCACCGTGTTGTACTTCTTAATAAAAGGTTAAGGATTTCTTTGGATTGTAGGATTTTTAAAACATAGAAATAAAAAAAGAGACAATACTGTTTTTACCCTTGCACATGGTTGTAATGTTGATTTTGCCCTCCGTTTTTTAACTTATCGTTTTCACCCCCGCTTTTTGAAATCGAAGCAGCACCCTGCTTCGATTTCAAAAAGCGGGGGTGAAAACGATAAGTTAAAAAACGAAAGGGGGGGGATGGGAATCAACATTGGAACCTTAAAAAAGGATAAAAACAGTAATGCCGTGAAAACATAGAAAAAAAATATAGGATTAAAAATGCACGTATTCTTAAATACTATAAAATCATATGATGTAGGAATAATTTGTTTGGATATGTTATAGAAAAAAAGATAGAAATTTAGAAATTAGATGTTCATTAGCAGGAGAGAGAAGAAGAAAGAAAGAGGCATCATGTCATGAAAGTTTTATATTAACTGAAATATGAGTTCTAGACCTCATGCTATAATTCCATCAAAAGGTGGAGGAAATTTTTTAATCCTCTAATGCAATTCTGTGATTCTATGACTCGCCGGCCCCGTCAGCGCGCGCCATCGCCCAACCGGCCGCCGCGCAGGCTGGCAGGCGGAGAAGGCCATGCCGGATGCCACCGCCATTTCCCCTTTTTCCAAGCGCTCCTCGTGTATGTCGTGCTCTCGAGACCATGACCGTCGGCGGCGAGCAGATCGGGAAAGCTGGGCGGCAGAGAGCAAGGTGCCCGAGTTGGATTTCAGGCAGCGTGGCGGTGGGATTCGATTCGGTCTCGCGTGGGGTAGAGCACAGAGCGTTTTCCGAATCAACTTCCGCTCGCTGATAGAATCGGATCAGGAGAAGTTGGTCTCAAACGCTGCTTGATACACGTAGTATATTTAGAATCTAGCTTCCATTGTCTGCGGCGTGCCACAATTTATTCACCCGTGACGTACTGTATTCGAGCTGGAGCCTGAAGTTGGAACGTATTACGGACGGATGACTTGCATGGCCAGCGTCAGCTCGCGACTCTCTGCACTCTGCGCCAAGATCCGAGGCCTTTTTTTCGAAAGACAAGATCCGAGGTCTTCGTGGGCGAGGAACAGACACGACGCTTCGGCGCGTCGGTATGGTGTGCATCTACATCGCGATGCACAATAATCTTGTTGGCAACGCGGCGGCGCCGCCACCAAGGAAGAAATCTCTGAACCCTCCTAGTACCTCACACTTATTCGTCTACGACGAGTCCCTCGGCCAGGGCACCTGTTTCCGTTGCGACGTTAACAAAGTGCGCCACCGCAAGACCGGCAAGACCTTAGTCTGCAAGACTCCTTGCTTGGATTACGACGAGCAGCTGCCCAAATGCAACCTCGACATGCTACGGGAGGCGTGCTTCATGGCAGCCTGTTGCGGCCACCCTTCCCTCGTCCGCTTCTACGATGTCTGCGAGGACCCCGTCGACTACGACCAGTACTGCCTCGTCATGGAGCACGTAGGCCCGAGCCTGCTGGAGGTTCTCATGGACCAGCGCAACGACGAGCCGTTCCGGGAGCACGAGGTGCGCCCGCATGCTGCGGCAGATCCTGAGCGGGGCCCAGGCGATGCACGAGCGCGGCATCGTTCATCGCGGCATAAACACGGAGAACGTCCTCGTGGCTGCCGATGGCCACACCGTCAAGATCGGGGGCTTCGGCCAGGCGACGTGCGTCTCCGACTCGAACTGGGACGTTTGGTACTATCAGACGGACTCGAACGTGTGGGCGCCTGAGGTGTTGCTCCACGGAGTAGGCGCGGCCGAGAGCGAGCTCGTCGACTCGTGGGACATCGGCTGCTTGATGGCGGCGCTCCTCACCGGCAAGTCGCTGTTCGACGTGGAAGAGGGCAAGGATGATTCGCCCTACTACCTCCGCGAGCCATTCGACGTGCTCGGTGTCCCTTCGAGAGCGACGTGGAGGATATGAAGCCTCGAGACCTTGATCTTGCTCGAGAGGTGGATGAATGGAGAGCTGATGAGCGGTTACAAGGACGGGACCTGCAGCCGAGCAAGGACAGGCTGCGCAAGCTCGTCCCCGCTGAGGTTCTATCCGACGACGGGTTCGAGGTGCTCCGTGGACTCCTTGAGTGCAATCCCAAGAAGAGGCTCACGGCGACTGCCGCTCTCCAACATCCATGGTTTGACAACAACGACGACGATGACAGCAACCCAGTATTGAGACCGAGGCATAAGCCGTCTAGTTCCTTCCGCCTTGCCAGCAAGGCCTACACTTTACAGTATGGGCCGATGTAAATTCATTTTTCCCAACGCGCTCCATTTTTGCATATTATTAATATTAAGTATACTTAGATGCAAAGTTTGGTTCCTTTATTACGTACGTCTACACTCCTGTGTGATTATTACGAAAAAGCACTTAGTATACAGTTTGTTCAATATAAAAGATGGAAAAGCACTTCTTAAGATTGGTGCTGTGCCGTGTCTCCGGCAGGCCTGACGTTGCAGTATGCACGTTAGCGTCGCTCTATTCTGTCGTACGTACAACGTACTCCACCCTCATTTGATTGGACGGGAAAGCACGTACGGTGATCTATTACCTTGCTTCTGAAAAAGGCAAGACCAAGAAATAAGAGCACGTACTCGTACTCCATAGTACAAAAACTATTGGAGGTGAGAACTGAGACTGGGTACCCTCTGCCACTTTACGCTGTAGGCTGTACCGTGCAAAAGTGCTGGCTTTTCTCAGGCCGGCCGCTTGTCGTCTCGTGACTTCGTGAGTCGTGATCAGTCGGTCAACACAACCCAGGCTTTCTTTGATTTTTTTGTAATACCACTGCATTCGCACGTCTACACGTTTGGTGTAGCAGGCAAAGAGTACCTCTGACGTCGGTGAAATATTGAAATCAAAATTGATGCCCCTGCCAGCCACGAGCCGAGCCCACCACAACACCTCTGCTCCTCACGTCTGCCCTGCTGGAACTGTAGTACTCCAGCAGTATATTTTACCGCGGTGAAAAGAAATGGTCGATTCAGGAGGTGTCACATCGGAGATCGAGGCCAAACCATCGGCTGCCAGGCCCCACCGCTCGCCTGCTTGCCTTCCCGCCGCTGCAGCACACGCCACGGCACCGAACCATCGATTTCACTTCACTGGTGCGCCATGATTCGCAACCTACTAGCCATGGCTAGTCCGTAGCGCGCCAGGCAAAGGCAAGCGGCCATGTCCTGTCCTGTCACCACGCCGTAAATTTCACAGTGCTAGTACTACCGAGTGATCGCTCTGCTCGCTCTGGTCACCGTGATCATGCGCGCGTGGCGGGCTTTGCTCTGTCCATTTAAAGCTCGGCCGTATCGCTCTCGGTTTCCTCGCCGCAACTCGCAACAACAACAACACGGACGATTCTCAACTCTCGACTTCGAGTGAGCAGCGAGTGATCTTGCTTCGTCTTGTTGGTTGCATTGCGCGCTCTGCGACAGGGCAAGCAAGCAAATTAAGCAGACATGTCTCTGCGACAGAGCAATGATAAGTTCCAGCTGCCTGAGCCGCCGGTGGTGATGGACGTCGGGTGCCGCTGCCGCACGCCGAGCCTGCTCAGCTCCCTCGTCTCCTCGCTCAAGACCTGCGCGCGGCGGGGTCTAGGCGGCCGCGGCGGCAAGCCCAAGTCTCCTCCTCCGAATATCGCCTCGTCGTCAGCGTGGTCGTCCTCGACGGCCACGGCGGCATTCACGCCTTCCGCCACCTCCACGACCACGGCCTCGTCGTCGCTGTTGGACGCCTCGTCGTGGGGCCTCGCGACGTACGCCCCCGCCAGCGCCGCCAACAACGACGCGCTCGTCTACGAGGCCGAGGCGGCGAGGCTTCGCCGAAGGAGGAGGCGTCGGAGGAGGACGCAGAGGCGCAGCAGGCTGGAACAGGAGAGCAGCCGGACGGAGACGGCGGCGGCGGTGGCGGTGGAACTGGATTCGGCGGCGCCGTACGAGGACTTCCGGGAGTCGATGGTGGCGATGGTGACGGAGGGGGCGATGTACGCGTGGGAGGACCTCAACGCGCTGCTGCACCAGTTCCTGGCGCTCAACTCGCCGCGACACCACCCGCTCATCCTCGGCGCCTTCGCTGATCTCTGGGCGCCGCGAGCCGGACCCTTTTGCCCGCCCTCTCCCTGCCTCTTCTCATGACCAAACTCATCGTCGTTCCTAGTACGTACATGCATTTTCGAGATGATTCACATGCTGCTCCTACCACTAGGAGTACGTGGTTATATATGTTAAGACTTGTCATGATATGATGTTGACCTGCATGTTGTCGTGATGTGATGTTAAGTAGGAGCACGATTATACTACTCCGTACCGTATAGTACAGTACTCTATGTGAATTACTGTTCAACTTGCAAGAAACAGTACAGCTCCTGAAGCGTGTGCGTGTGGCTGCAAGAAAACTTGAAAAGGCTGGGTGCGCGTCCCCTTGTGTTTCTTCATCAGCTGCCAGTGCCAAGCCGCTGCGCGTGCGGCGAGCAGGTTACTATTTAGAAAAAAATAAATACTAGTTCGTGAATCGTGATGGACCATCAATATATAGTTATCGTTTCTTTATTCTCTCCAAAGTTCTCAATCAGTCACTAGACTCTTTTATAATAGATCATCTCGTAATCTTACACAGATAATATAACATATCGAAATCATTGATTTTATAAAAAAAGTTACCAATATAAGAAAAAGATAATAAAATATAAAATTATGTAAGTGAGGAGTCAATAGATAAAAATCAGAATCAAATACGAATCTAATTTGATAACTACCTATTACACCTACGGTGTAAGTCTGCTCTTAAGTTCCTGCTCCCATCTTTCTTATTGGTTATCGTATCTCTGTTGGTCCCAAATAACCAGCATCCGTTAATACGATTAAACGTCGTGATTAGGCATATTTTCAAAGAAAATGGCTTCGTTGAAAAAAGCAAAATTGTCGTCGCCGCCAAGGATAAACATGGGCAGTCGACACTGTGTGGCCCATGACCATGACTACTTTTCACGACGCTTGCGCCGTCGAAGTCACTGGTGGTGGCGGCGCTGACGGACTGGTCCGATGCCGACTGTGGTTGCCGCTATGAAGGACTACGGGTTCGGCGATGTGCAGTGCGATGGCGGTGTCGCGACATGGCCGGATGGCCCGCCATGCTGGTTGGCTGAATTCACACTCGACAACAATGGCGGTGGCAACTGGCAATGGCGGTCGATTCCCCTATGAAGGAGCAACGAAGGCCACTTGCACTCCCGCCTACACGCTCGTCGAGTCATGCAACCACTCCTGGTCATAAAGCTCGTTGCTAGCGGTCGATCCCCTCGCCATGGGAGCAGTGAGCTCGAGGATGCTGATGTGAGCTGAAGGAAATGAGAGAAACTAATCTTTGGTTGGCTCAACGTATTAACTTGTGTCCATTCGTCTCCCATGGTTCGAGGAAACTACTAATCTTGCCGCAAGAAAAGTTATATTCCGATTCTTTAGATGAGTATGTGTCCAGCTGTCCATTCATCTCTTAGGAAATACGAGCGGTCACGGTGAGGAAGAGGAACAAAGAACTTAGAAGAAAGAATGTAACGTCCGTTACTTTGCCGTCAAGTGGAGTCCCTCAGGAACACAAGGCCAATAAAACAAAGCCACGTAAACGGGAGCACGACCGGGAGCACCAAGCCAGGAGCAGGTAAGCCGCATCCGGTTGCAAAATTTTATCATTTGTCTCGAGATCTAAACAAAGTACGACCCATAATTATTTGAGTGTACTATAAAATTATTCAATTATATACATTTCAAGCACTACTATTACTGGGTAAACAATTCCCCAACTCTTAATTATTACGACTTGCTTCGTCGCTTACTCCAAACAAAATAAACGATTTCCTTAGCCAGGCTGGCCATCGCATTGTTGTCCGTATTCTCCTGCGAAAACGGGTCCTTCGCGAGGCGTTTTGCGCCTTGACGGTTGCCGCATCGTCGAACCGCCTGACGCGATAGTCCGTCGTCGTCAAGGATGCCGGCCAGCAACTCCACCATCTCTTGGTAAGACGAGCGGCATATGCTGAGGTCGTGGACGAGGGAAAAGATGGCGCACGTCCACGGCGGCGGCGGCCGCCGTTTCGTTGGAGAGCACGCACACCCAGTAGCCGGGGTTCCACTCTGCGCTACTGAGCGCATCGCACGTTTCATTGATGACCGATGAGGTGGCGCCGCCACCACCCACAGCAAGTACGGAAACGATGGCTATGGCGAGGAGTACCGCCACAGGCTGTATCGTCGTCGTGTTCAAGCTCGTCATAATGGCAGAGCTAGATGTGGTGTGAAAGGTTATCACTTATAAGGAGAAAAGAGAGTACTTTTTTTGGTTAAATTGGATAACATTTTTTTTGTTGTCAAATCCGTGTAAAGATATATATCTTCAGGTGTAGATAGTTCGTAAATGCGCCTTGATGTCGTTATATACTCCCTCAGTTGTTGCCATAAATTCAACGATAATTTTGGTAATTCGTCATATTCAAATAATTAATTTAAAATATATAAAATTAAAAATAATGTTTCAAAAGAGAGATAAATTAAATTATATAAAAATAAAAATGAATACGTCATTTTTTCTAATAAGATAATTATCAAAGTTGACAGTAAATTAAACGAAAAAAAATGGAGAGAGTAAATCTTAACATAAATCCGAACCATTAAAATTCAGGTGTTGGATTTTCTCTAAAACACTCAGGTGTAGTTTAGATTTTCATATTTTAAGATATGAATATGATGTACTTTAATGGTGTTTAAGATATGGAATCACATAAACGAATTACTTTGATCGCAAAAAGAAAGAAAAAACATAAACGGATTACTCACGTGTTTCTATATCTAGGTTACCATCTATAGCGCTTGGACTGGGCTGGACAGCAATGGGCCGGCAAAGGTCTCTACTGAATGTGCCAAGGCGTAACATTAATTATTCTTTTCCATTCTAAAAAAAATACTTCTATTAGCAGTAAGCAATGTTATTATTGATAACAAATAATTATGATGACTTTGTGAATCTAAATACATGCATGTAATGTAACCATCGAATATAACACATTATCTACTTACTCACTTCTACCATTACAGAATAACGAAATACCTATAAAATATTTTTTTTCAAAAATTCAGATACATGAAAAATAAAATGATTGGGGCAATATATTAACTACTCATACGTATACTTTTTCTTTCTTACAGATTTCTTATAAATTTAGTTTTACCATTTCTATAATAAACTTATCTTCTTTTACTGATTATTATATCGTTATAACAATGTTTTTTGTGCAAAAATAAGAAAAAGAATAAAGATTGTTGTAAACAATAACAATTTTAAAATGGGGGCCGTAATAATATCAATCAGTCTAAATCACTCTTACAAAAACATCACAAATTTGAACAGCAATGTCCCCTCACCTCGTGTGGACCGGAAGTGTTGGATCCGAGCAAGTAGGCCAGCCAAGTGCAGGCTTTTCCCGGCAAAGGAATGCCCTTTTTATCTTTCTTTCGGAAATGCGCCAAAGGTGTGCCGCCATTTCCAAACGGTGAACAAAAGCTCTCCCTCCAACTAGTTAATGGCGTCGGACAAAAGCAGGACAGCTACCACTCAGTGGTCCGCCGCGGCCTCTGGGCGTCGCAGCAGCCGTCCCCCCTGCATGAGCACGAGAAAGAACTACCACCGGCCGTTAAACTCGAAAAGAGCCACATCTCTTTCACCTGGAAAACTTTTCAGGCTCAAATAGACACGCACGCCGTGGTGTGGCGTGGTCCGCTCCTCAACATGGATGGCATGCATGATGAGCAGAGAAGGTTAGCGCTGAACCTGAACTGGATTGCGACCCTCGTGCATGCCGTCGAATCGTCGTCCACCTCCAAAACGCTCGAAATTACCACCAGTTGGGTTGGGAGCTTGTTTTGTTTCCGCCGCCATGAAAAGGCAGCAACGGCGGCCCTACCCTATTAAGCACCTGTGGCGCAGGGCGAGCTACGCGCCGGCGGACTCCAACTGGGCCGGGGGCGCGGCGGGGTGTGCACGTAGCGCGCTAGCTAGTGGATGTCGACGCTTGGTTGTCGCATCAACGTCGACCGGCCTACTACGTACAGCAACGCAGTACCCGGCCGGCCTGTTGCTTCTGCTGCTGATCTAAGTTGCTCTCGACGGCACGTGCATGCCGGGGGACCATGCATGACTCGCGCGAGACCTGCGGCCAATCCTCAGCCGGCCGGCTGGCCGGCGGCCACAGTAGTAGTACCGCGCGCTGTGGTCCGATCCATGCCCACGCACGTCACGGGGGGCACGGGGCGCCATCGCCGGCCGCGCCTAGATCCAAACTTGGGTCTCTCTCTCTCTTCTCTTCCCTTCTCTTTCGCGCCGGGCGATGAGCACATTCTTCTCCGGTGGCGCATTTCGGTTAAAAGTACCACCGTCGGTCACATAGCTGTCGACGACGTAGCTCTCTGTTGGGTCGGCACGTACGTGGTACGTTGCGGCAGTTACCTCTCTTTTGCTTGTACTATACACTAACTACGCTCTCTGCCTTCACTACACATAGACGACATAGCTTAGCGGAGTTAGCACAGTACAACCAAAAAGGTAATTAAGGCGTGATCTCCACGGATTCATTAATCGAGGTAGCGTCGCACGTTAAGTAAATTGAATGAATCTCAACCTGGATCAGCATGCAAGTAAAGCAGAACTTAATGCGTACAACATGCTACACACACACACACACAGTTACAAGCGTTCTGTGCACACACGAACACGACACGGCGGTGACGACCCAGGGAGGGATGCTGAGATTAACCGGCCGGCCGCGCGGTTGATGTGGTTTACCTTAAGTCCGTCGGAACGCGCAATGGCCGGCGCTACTGCTCTCGGCAGGCTCCTCGCTGCCGGCGAGCGTGAAGGACGAGACGCGGGACGAGCTGGAGGCGCCGCCAGCGCCACCGCCCGCCATGCATGCGACGAGGTCGACGAAAGCGGTAATGATGGCGGGGTGGGTGTCCTTGCCGTTGGCGCCGAGGTACCACGCCAGCATCCTTTCCAGCCACTCCCAGCAGTCGCCCGCGCCGCTCGCGGCGGCCACCATCTCCGCCATGGACGCCCTGAAGTCGCGGTACGGGTCTGCCGACTCGACCGACACCGCCACGCCCTCGACGAACGTGGGCGCCGCCTGGCCGCCGGTGGCAGTGGCGTCCCGCCGCGTGGTCGTCTGTGACGGCGCAGGCTTTTTCTCGAGGATGGAGCTGGACGGAGCGCGGGGCTCGAAGAGGATGCGGTCGTCCGACCGGAGGCCGCGGACGATAGTGTCGGCCATGTCGTCCGCCGCAGCGGCGGCGGCGGCAGAGGCTGTGGCCTCGTCTGACCCCGCCGTGGACGACGGGCTGTCGGACGACGCGGACGCGCCGCAGTCCGCGTGGCGCGCCGAGGAGGAGTCGTTGACGAAGGAGGAGGACGACTCGGCGGAGGAGTCGAGGAAGACGGACGACGCGACGGTCTTGTTGGACGGTGGTGCGCGGAACGACTGCGTCCTTGGGTGCTTGCAAGAGGGCCACATCCATGCGGCCGGCGGCGGAGCGGTGGTGGTGGATGTTGGCGGCGGCGGGGGCGTGTCTTGGGCGGAGTAGTTAGTGGTGGTGGTGTAGAAGATGGAGCTGAACGGTAGACCCCTCGCCATTGCTGCGGGACTGATTTCGTGCCAAAACAGCGGCGTGCGCAGCAGTATGACGCCGAGGGACAACAAAACAAAAGAGAGGTGTGTGTCGACGCACGGGGTTTTATCTTCTGGCAGAAGACGATGTGGTTACCACTTTGGTTTTGAAGGGTCTGTGGGAGGTAATGAAAGGAGAGCCAAACAAAATTTAAAATACTGTGTGACGCACACTCTTTGTGCGGTCCCCTTAAACGGCTTATGAACAATATGGTTTCAAATAAGTGTATAAGAAAGAAACCTCAGGACTTCATTTGGCTCTTTTTTTTTTTCTTTTGTTTTTAAGTCCTTGCTTCCATACAAAACAGTTTCGTTAATCGGTGTCATCCTCATGCCACTTATTCGTACTATATGATTGTTTTTTTACCTGACCCTCGAAAGAACTTGCTCAACATTAACGTGAGGACTGGGTGGACGGGTGGTGTACCCATGCATGGCCTGTGTACCCGGCGTACAACGCGAATGAGAAATTGAGAATTGAAAGGACATGCTTGTTGGTCGATTGCTGATCGCTACACGAATTTGAAACTGTAATGAAATGCAACTGCGGAACTGCTACGGCTGAGACGACTGAGAGACACCACCTGCTTATGATATACGTACCTTTTGCCGTTCGTATCCGTGCGATGCATTTGCACTGCTGGTGGTGTGAAAGCATTGTGTTTATATAAAAGCTCTGCATGCCTTTCGCTATACGTACTGAGCCTATATATGTTTGAAAGAAAAAAAAAAGTACCCGTACTCCCCAACATATAAAATAAATTATCATAAAATATATGATGATAGTTATTATATGTTTTTTAATAAGATGAATGTTTAAATTGATATTAAAAATGAACGATGCCAATAATTTATATACGAAGGTATATATTATTAGTACTTTGCAAATCATTTTTTACGATGCATGCTCATCATGTTCCCATCAGGGAGAGATTTCAATCATTTCATGTGCTAGCTACGAGCTCGATGTCTCCGACAGCCCCAGCTCACCAACCATGTCGGTGACTTTCTTCTTCCATTATATTGTTCATTAGCGAAGAAGCTTGTGCGCTGGTCACGGTCACGCGGTCCGACCCTTGCTAGCTAGGGCGCGTCCAAGTTATTTGGGTGCCGTGTCCACATCTGATCGACGCCTAAATAACACGATCCCACACGTTTGTATATTTCGATATCATCGTTCATTATTATCGTTTGGATAATTTTTTTTAGTTAAGTTCAAAAATAAACTATAAGACTTGGCCACCAGAGGCAGTATTTTTCTGGCCACCAAAAAGTTTAGTTGTTGTTATCCTCCTCCTCCTCCTTTTTGGAATTTAGTGCTGCATATCAAGAAGTTGAATGGTGAAGACGACAATCTCACGGCAAACGCCCGTAGTACATATGTAGGCAAAAGTGAGGACAGAACATTTGAATATACATGCGTTGTTAAACGAATATTTTTTTTAGGCATTGTTAAACGAATTAATTAGAGTGTCCGAGTTTTTTTACGGTGCTTGGAAGGTATCTCTCGACACCTTTTTTTTTAAATTAATTATAACACTTGATATTAAAAAATTAGTACCGAACATATTTATTTTAGTGCCGATACATAACTTTAGGTATGTTTTAATAGGTACCTCTATATTCTTAACTATTAGATCTAATTAAATGAATGATTACTGTTAATTTCAAATAACAAAACAAACCTCGTAACGGAATTTACTCCGTATATGGGACAACCTGTTGGAGGATATCTACTCGATTACGTATAATACTATGAGACAAAATCTGCATGCTTAGAGTTATCCACGACTTTGCGTGCTTAGAGTTATCCACGAACGTTGAGGTAAAATATAGTAGAAATGTACTGTGTTCCATACTTATAAAATTCAGAATCCAAAAAGAACCCCACCACACAGCCACAGCTAGCCTGCTCTCCCCTTCACTGTGGGGCGGCGCCCCACCCGACCTCTGCCATCCTTTTGGACGGCCTGATGCGCGCAGCGCAGGGACTATTTTAACCATGATGATCGAACAGTTGTACGTATCCCTCTCCCTGTGTTACACACTGTGTGTTGCCTCGGTCACGACTCAGCAGCGAGAAGTTACTGCATGTGCACACGTCTTTGATCACTTTTTCTTCTGCTCTGATCCTAAGTAAGTACAGTAATAAAGGGGCATCCATCTGTGGGTAACCTCTGGTAGCAGTACAGCAGCGTAAAAGATGTCAAGCTTTTTTTCCTGAGGCTGCTTTAAAGTTGGCGCAGCAGGTTTTGGCTGGCTACTCCTACACAACCTGTGATCATGATCAGTAGTATTGTGCTATGTTGGGGAAATAGTAGTACAGTATATTGCATGCCCCTGATCGATTTTGATCTTTTCTTCCTCGTTGGTCTGTACAGTATTCAGCAGTGGAATACACAGTAGTACTCCAGCAGAGACAATATAATCATGGCACGAGCTGCATGCAAAACCTGCCGATATACATGTACCGGTACAGAAGACTCCGGCAGGTTTCTACCCCATCATGGCCAGACAGCGGCGAATCCACCAAAAAGATCGCCACAGCTCACATGGAGACAAGCCTTGTCTTGTGTTCGTGGAGGAACAGCAAACGGCCAGGCCAGGCTCGCTTTTATCACCATGCAACGGAGCGAGTAGTAGAAGTACCTGAATTCAATTTACCTTACCTGTTCGTTTCCCTTCTTCACACTTGTCCTTCATCAGTGTCCTGCGTTCAGCCAAGCGCTAACGTGCTGAATCGTGCAGCTGCTGGGAGAAGAGAAAGCTGGCGGCTGCTGTCGTTTCCATTGGCCTGAAATGCAATCCAAAAGATATCGAGGCAGGCGCCGGGCGGGGCGGGGGCGCAGGAGTACATACTAGTATGTGGCTTGCAACCGCAGCACGTACTGTTGCAGCTGCACAGGCACAGAGCGAGAGCGTGCAGGGGGGGAGGTCCTGCTCTCCAGCCCCGGCGTCTTTGCAGATAGCTAGCGTGGAATATGAGAAGAAATGCTTGTTTATTTAGTACTACTACTACTACTACTACTACAGCAAGTTTTGTGCCCCACCACCATCATGTGTTCTTGTTGGGAGCAATTGCAACTTCACATCACCATCCTTCTTCGTCAGTTGAAACAGCCTGTTTTTTCAATATCGACACGGTTGAAAGTGTCAGCACATTTGAATACTCCGGAGTATGGTGGAGGTCAGGTGTGACCATGGCACACGACCTTCTGTTCAGGGCTTCAGGCTTTTGGGCTGAACATCAACCATTCCCAGTGCAACATGGGAAAGTTTCATATTGTAATTTGATGTAAGATCCTTCTCCCAGCGAGTTAAAAATCATGAGAAAAAAAAAGTTCACTCCTGGAACCCTTTTTACACCATTGTGAATTACTAATCCTTTCGATTCGAATGGTCGGTCTGTCTCCAACTTCCCATTAGCATTCTCTACGCAACTTTAGGGTGCACGAATGTAGCTGAGCTTCGAAATGGGCTGGGTGGTGGTCCAACCACGCCAGGCCTACGTTTTATAGTTTGGCCCATGCTTCACAATGTTCACATAAGCTTGAAGCTAGTAAGCCCGATCAAGGCGCTTCACAGACAAAGCCTTCCAGGAAAAAGGTTCTGTTGAAATCTCCAATTGTGTTCGGACCAAGGGCCAGATACGAGACAACAAACCTTTTTCGTTTTTTTTTTGAATGAACCGTAACCGAAACTTGTAAAAGCGGAAGGACACCTGCAACTGCAACTATTTTTTTTTCTTAAAAAAATTGAAGCACTTGTGTTTGTGCTCACACCTACTACTCCATAACGAAACTTATCTGGTAATACCATGTACGCAGTTAAAAGAAAAATCGGAAGTCAGTTTCATAACTGGCCCTCCGTGGAGAGACAGCCAAATTTGACTACGATACCTTAATTATTTCGATTGACATACTAGTATAAAGTATATATTCTCGTTTCAGTATACTAGATCTAAGCTACATTAATATAAACATACAGTAGTTCTCGGAGTTGACTTGGATTTGTACGCAGGTCATTAACTCGATCATCCCATATGCAGGAGCGTGCCCTGTGTGGCAGCCGCAAGGTAATCTTGTTTATGTGTATGGCGTACTGTACGCTTCTAGGGGTATATTATACGGAGAAATTTGTACACTGGCATCCTAATTAAATTCCAACATGGTACTCCAACAGGGAGCTCGACAGCAGTTTCCTTGCTTATGCATAATAGCCGTGTACTATAGTATAATAAAATTAAGATGCATGGTCAACAATACATTTGCTAGGTATTCATACGATTATTGAGCGAACACACTCGAGGGAGTAAGTGTATTCAGGACGTCCTATCTAATGTGATCTTTAATTTTCTCTAAAGAGAGACTATAAATAATACTCCCTCTATTTTAAAATTGTTGTTTTTGTTGATTTGTAACATTAAGACTGATAATTCTTCTTATTCAAAAAATCAGTTCAAATACATAAAATTTATACCAGGGTGTGGTTTTGAGTACCTTTATTAATGCTTTATAAGTCAAGAGGGACAAGAATTTAAGAACAAAGTGATATGTAGAATAAAAAAAACATCAGCATGGACTAAGCCTAGCTATGTGACGATCAAACCGGCGCAATTATTCACCCATGTGTAATAAGGGCATCCATGTGTATTTGGATTATTCTGTGTAATTAAGGACAAATAAAAAATATCAAAGTGCAATTTGAGGTCTTAGAACAGAAGATTATAAATAATCGTGTTTTTTTATTGTGAGCAAGATACAATGTATACGTGTAGACATACCTCTGTGAATACACCCACACACATACTTTCTTATCTCTTGAACATTTATGGGGGAGAATGTGCGCTTAGAGTCGCAATTGCAAAGCTTCATGCTGCCAAAGGTGGATATATAGGGATGCAAGTTTTGCATGTTGTCGGTCAATGGGTCGGTCCAAATAAACTAAAGAGAATTTCCTATATGCCAATTGAATAATATGCTACTTGGTTTCATATCTTCCATTGTAAGTTTTAAAGCACATTATTATTTGCGGTTAGTCTTATTTTTCATGGCTCCAACAGATTCCCACTAGTTGTTTCTCCGTCTAAACAAACCATTAAATGGACACATAAAAAACAAGAAAGCCCATACATATTTAGGGTCACTGATTGTAGTATAGTCAATATTGCTAGCTATGAGATAAATCAAATATATATACTTTCCCTTGGAGTACACTAGTATTAAGATTCATAGCTGTCTCATTAACCCAAAACCCGTACGGTACCTATGCCTTTATGCAATGGCAGTAGCCATCTACTTCATCCACAAACTCCATTAGAGAATCCCATAATTTTCCATCCAATTTCGCAATCCAATTAATACATAATTTAATCTCCAACCACACGAAAGAGAAGCTGAGAGGAGGAGCATCAGGGGAACGAATTGTGGTAGGGCGGGAGGGGAGCAAACAGGGGTTTAAATGCTGCTGCGCATGGCAATAAAGAAAACCATCACCTCCTCCACTCCACCTCCGACGACGCGTCGCCCTCCTTGTCATTATATAACGCAAAAAATGGGTGTTGCACCACCGCACCACACAATTAGGACCCGCTACTGCTAGAACCTGTATGTAGTCGATGCGCGCGAGCTCTCCCTCTTCGTCGTAGCTCCGCTGCCTCCACGCAAACCAAGCTCCCGGACGTAGCAGTGGTGATGGTGGTGTAGGTCGTTTGGTCCGACGTACGACAGCAGCGAGCGTGCGCGCCTTATTAATTAGAGGGCACGAAGAAGATGAGCAGGAACAACAATGGCAAGGTGTCCAATAAGCTGCAGGAGCTGCGTCTGAGCCTGTCGCGAGCTCGTGGCGGTGGTGGCCCGTCGTCGGCGAATCCCGTCGTCGGTGGCGCCGGCGCCTCGCCAAGGCGGCTCTCGTCGTCTTCCTCGTCGACGGCGTCGCCACCGAGCTCGTGCGTGTCGTCGGAGGGGAGCCCGGAGGCCGGCGGCGGCGGGGCACCGATGATCCTGGCGGGGTGCCCCCGGTGCATGATGTACGTGATGCTGTCGCGGGAGGACCCCCGGTGCCCCAAGTGCCACAGCACCGTCCTCCTTGACTTCAACGACCCCGGTGCCAAGAGCAAGGGCGGCAGGCGCTGATATGGTCACGCCGCGCCGCCATGGCTAGAGCTACTACTAGCTATCGATCTGTCCCTGCTGCTTCGTTACCTTGCCTCTGTGCGTACGTGTTGCTGTGTTATTAGTTCATCATCATCAAGGAATTATTGCGTAGACCCGTTCTTCCATGCACCCACTAGGTTTGTGTGTGTCGGACGGACGGACATTGGGGAAGGCCGGCCGGGGTACCAATGGAACGGGTCTAGGTAATAATTTCGAGTGTGTTGTGTGAGTCATATGTGTGTGCTCTGGTCTGGTGAACGACTGAACGTGATGTGTGATCTTGTATGGGCTCATTAGTGCGTGACATTTTAATCATCTTAAGTTTTTTAAAAAATATTTGACATTTTTGCTTTTAGATGCATATTTTTTTATTCTCAATATATTTTTATTTTTTTCGTCTTTATTTTTTGTGTACTTATCTCTACTAAATTTTTTTAATTCTCGTATCCAATTTTAAAACGTCATGTATTATGGGATGGTAGGAGTACTGCTAAGATTTAAGATTTTGTCTCTCGGAGATTTTATCTAGTAGTATGATCGAGCGTGGTGTAATGCTCACATATACTATGCTCCTGTCCTTTCGCCTTGACGCGGCGTAAATACGCAGCAGCGACGCCCGCCAACAGCGGTGGGTGACTGATCACTGACTCTCTGCAGAGATGCATCGATCTCTCATTCATGCAAGACCATCAGAGTTCAGACACGGCTGGCCTGCTACTATATTGCTGTTAATTAAGCTCTTCATTGTAGTATCATTTTTCTTATGCGGTCAGCCCTATCATCTCGTCGTTAATTTATCGCTCCCCGCACATGCATAGGCCTGCGTAGGAACGGACGTGGAATCTTCTGAAGCCGACATGGCGCGCTACTGATTTGCGCGTGGGACGTTGTCCGCTTGACCGCTTAATCTATCAGTTGCAATAATGTTGAAATTTTTTAGACAACTGGGTCGCTGAAACTTTCTGAACAAAAATACGAGAATGCTAGGCGAGGAAGGCCGGCCGCACAACGGGAGAAGGAAGGAAGGAAGGAAGGAGCTGGGGCGCGGTTAGCTCGGGTCATTGAAAGGGGAGACTATTGCGGATTTAACTCGCTTTTAAACCGCATAAATGCCCGAGTAATTGGACACAGTTGAGTGCAATAAGAAAGGATTCTGTCAGATCAGGGGGCGATCGAGGCCGCGCGCCCGGGCAACAGTATGAAACCTCTCCGCAACAGTTCATGCCAACCTTGTCGCTTCAATGCATTGTTTGCCAAAGGAATCCATCGAATTGAAACGCTCTGCTTCGTTCGAGCCCAGCTAGTTACTTACTACTAGACACGCCCGATCAAAAAGAAAAAAAAAAGGCTAGTACTAGACACGCTGCGCTACTACGTTACTGTAGCCGCCATGCTCTCTTCGTCTTCGCCTCAGCAAGGCCGGATACTATATACTACTTACCGTGCAAGTCAACAAACAGCTACAGCAAGCAACAGTATTTCAATTTTAAGTTGTATAAAAATTAATTAATAAAGGCTCAAATTAAAAAGTGTATGGACATAGTAAAGCCATAGGAATAGGCTTGCAGTACTGTTCCTGATTTGGATAGATCAGCATTTGTGTTAGCCTACATTCGTTATCTCATGGCCTCTTCTGCTGGGTCGTCTGGCAGTTGAGTGCAGGGTTCACAAAACCGCTGGAAACCGAGCGGTTTTCGCGGTTTCCACTGAAACCGCTCCGGCTCGATTTTCAGTGGTTTACGATTTTCGAATTTAAATTTGAGGTTTTTTAAAAAAATTTGAAAAATTTTGTAAAACAAATATGTAAAAAAACTAGATGAAAAATGAGGAATTATGGTGTAAGCAAAACTTAAAAATTTTAGTTTATGGAGGTAAAAAAATGGTAGAAGAAAAAAAGAAAAAAAAATATATAAAACACTAACCTTATCCACTCCTTCTCCTTCACTCCTTCTCCACCTCTCCTCCTTCTCTTCTCTTCCCCTCTCTCCAGCACAGCGCCAGCGCCAAATCCATGCGGATTCGCCGACAAAACCGTCGGAGAAGTAGCGAAAACCGCCGCCAAAGGCCGGCTAGCCGAGCGGCTGGAGCGAAAACCGCTGTTTTCGTGCGCGCGGTGGACGCGGAGAGGAAACCGCGGCTCGGGGGAGGAATACCGCGGCTCCGTCGAGGTAGCCGCGGCTTGGGGCGGCGCGGTGTTCTTAATTAAAAAAATTAATTGCTGCATCAATATATTAAAAAAATTAATGCTGGAAATTTTTATTAATTTTTATCTTATTCACTTTTTTTCTCCAAACCGTGGTTTCTGAGAAAACCGAGCGGTTACCGCTTCAAACCGATCGGTTTTCGCTCCGAAACCGCGGTTTTATTCAAATCCAGTTCAAAAATTTCAAATTTATAATTTGGATGGTTTTTAGAGCGGTTACCACGGGATTAGCTGATTTACCTTTTGAGCCTGAAAAAAAGCTGATTTCCCTTTTTTTTTTTAGCACAAGCTGATTACCTTTATGTAGAAGGAAAAATGAAAGGCCAGCGCAACAAGGGGCCCCAGAAAGCAGCCGATGCGACCATGCGGAGGGAGCTAGGAGGAAGGAACGGTAGCATGTAACGTGCCCCAACGGCGCAACCCAAGCACGCCAGTGGATCCGGCTCCAGCGAGTGGTTTGGCGCGCGCGGTGGCCACGGGCACGTTCGCCACATTCCCGCCTCTCACCCCGTAACCCGAATCTAACCGCCGCCCGCCACCTTCGCGCACAAAATCCCCCTCTCCGTTGCGCCGCCGCCGCCGGCCGCCTGTTCCGACAACAAGGTTCTCTCTAGGATTTCGTCAAGAACCCAGCTTTCACGGTGCAGATCACCGGGGCAAGGCCCGGTACCATTCCGGTGCGGTGAGACCAATGGAATCCGGCGAATAGCTCGGTTCTTGAGCTCGCCGGAACCACTGCGGCAGGGTCGCAACTCTTGTTCGTTCTCCCCGTCTCTTCTTCTTGGCGCAATGGCAAGGCTGGGGAGAAAGAGCCGATTCTGAGCTAAGCCAGCTTTTCCCGTTGCCTTCCTGTTGATGGCTTCTGTGGTCTAGTCTGTTTTTTTTCCTCACGCGAACTGGGATCTGAGTGTCCGCGCGCGTATCTGCTGAAGGTTGCTATTGTTTGGGACGAGGCGCTTCTGTTGCCATGGGTTCAAGGCAGGGACTTCGCCTCATCGCCGAGTTCCATCTGTTTTTCATCTTCCTTCAGGTGCAGGCAGGCTGTGGAACGGCTTCAATCAACGGTGAAGGTAACAATCTCGCGATCTGCAGAGGCTAGTTTTGAGACGATGCCAGCATTTTTATTTAATGGGGATTTTTTGACGATTAATTCTGGTGTGCTAGGATTGGCGTTGCTGGAACTGAGTGCGAGGGTGGAGGCTGATCCCTATGGAGCCTTCCAGGATTGGGATCCCATGGATAGTAGCCCGTGCAGCTGGTCTGGTGTGCGATGCTCTGACGGTAAAGTAGAGATTCTGTAAGTTTGTCCTTTCCTTGATGTTTTTGTTGAATAATAATAATTGATCCGAGTAACCTCACCCTTTTGATGACATGAAGTGCGGGTGTCAATTTAAAAGTTGACAATATTTTCCTATTTGCAAAACATCTTAGGCAGCAAAGCATTAGAGTTTTATTTTTCACTCTTACCTCTAATGATATAATAAACAATAGGCCAATTACCATATGTTAAGCAATATTCCTTTATTTCCTGCAATTAGCATGATTTTCAATAGATCTGACTCATAATTTGATTTACTTAGATGTTGTATTGAGCTATGCATCATGTACCTTGAGGTCTTATTTTGTTCGTTGTATAGGAACTTAACAGGTTTAGAACTTGTTGGAACTCTCGCACCTGAGATTGGAAGCCTTCAATGTCTAAGATTACTGTGAGTTACTTTTAGGATCCAGCAATTATGTACTTACAAATCGTTGTGAAAAAACAAAAATGACATTTGTTTACTTCTTATTTTGTTTAGCTTACTTCCGAGGAACAATTTCCATGGTTCAATTCCTAGAGAATTTGGAGGTTTGACTGCTCTGGAAGTCCTGGATTTGAGTAGCAACAATTTGGATGGAACAATTCCAGAAGAGCTGACAGCAATGCCAATGCTCAAACAACTGTAATACCATTTGTCCCTTCTCTTTTCTGTTATGTTCTTTGCTTAATACAGTGTTGGACTCTTGTATTTCAGATCACTTCATGATAACCATTTCCAAGAGGATATCGCCTCTTTAGACGTCCCAGATATAGCTGTTGATGGAGCAGGAAGCTTGAGCAGAAAAATTGGGTACTGTGAATGGGTCTATTTAGTGTTTCTTCTATTTGTGCTCCAGCTAGCTTCTAATATTTCCTGGTTTTGTTTCTAAATGTTCTATCTCACCTTCTAACATTTTATTCAACAGGTCTTGCTTTAAGGATTGGATCCCTCTCAGTGGCCCTGGAGAGAAGTATTGCAACAATATACCAAGTAATTATGTATTTTTCATGCTGAAAATCCTGCTCTTCTATTTTTTCACCAATATACCGCATCGATCAATTACAAATATATGTTTTTCATTTCAGGTTTGAGTGAGGTACATATTATGCAGAATTTGCAGTCCTTTGCAACTTTCATTCAACACAGGCTTCTCCTTGAAGCAGGCAACCTGCCTGCTCTTTCAGGCAATGATGCTAAATCTTCTAACACGGCAAATTCAAAAGAAAACTGGGGACCTGTTGATGTGCTCTCTCTAGGGACTGGCTCATTCCCAGCATTCACAAATGCATATGGTCAAATGCTGATGCCTTTGCTTCCTGAAGCCATTGAGGCTACAACATCACAGGCAATGTCTGCAGAAGGGACACAATCAACTGATGAAAAGTTGTCTGGTACTAAATATAGCAGATGGGCATATTTGATCATAATTCCAGCTGCAATATCGCTTAGCCTGGTTTTTGTATTGATTTTGGTTTGGGGAAAGCGGGGGCGTGCTTCCATAGCCCCTTGGAAAAGTGGTCCCCTCCAAAAGGCACCCGTAACAGGTAAAACATTCTTCATTAATAACCCTGAACTTTCTTGTGGCTGAAAATAGCGCTAGACATTTTTTTAGACGAAAGTAGCTCTGGACTATTTGATTTTGCAGCTGTAATAATGCATCAACGTATAGTGTCTGTTGTTTCCATTTATTCTTAGGGACTCACACTGTTCTGGTGATGGCCAATTCAGAAACTCTATGGTGTTTAAAAAATTAAAATATATTTATGGATACCCTTGTCTCCCAGCATCCAGTTTCTTCAATGCTTTACTGTTTCTTGTATTCAGGTGTTCCAAGACTGAAACGACTTGAGCTTGAAGCCGCCTGCGAAGATTTCAGCAATATAATCAATACTTATCCGACCTGCACTGCGTTCAAGGGGATTCTATCTAGTGGAGTTGAGATTGCTGTTGTCACCACTGTCATTTCATCGAGCAAAGACTGGCCTAAAAGTTCAGAAATCTGCTTCAGAAAAAAGGTTTAAGTGCCAAATTCTTATTCTCAACAGAACCATGAACAGAGATCTTTTTTTGATAGTTCTTCCTAAATCACCCTTTTCTCTATGTAGATAGATGCACTGTCAAGAATCAACCACAAGAACTGTATCAATTTCCTTGGCTATTGCGTAGAAAACGAGCCTTTCACAAGAATGATGGTCTTTGAATTTGCTCCAAACGGCACTCTCTCACAGCATCTTCACAGTAAGTTACTTACTTTTGATGAACCACCTCGCTCATATGCTTTATTTCCGCTTGTTACCTGAATCTACTGGTTATAGTCATAGAATTTGAGCCTCTGGACTGGCCTGCGAGGATGAGGATCATCATGGGGGTTGCGTACTGTCTCCAATACACGCACCATGAGCTCAATCCTCCTGTTGCGATAAATGATGTGTGCTCTGAAACTGTATTCATGACCGATGACTATGCTGCCAAGGTATATCTTCCGTAAGCTATTGAACATTGTAATCACTATTTCCTTCAGGTAATTTAGTGTAATATATTCTACTGGCGCAGATAGCAGATGCTAGTATTTGGAACGAAGTGGCCAACAGAGCAAAGACTGCAAAGGAGGACAGCAGCTGCCGTTCTGAAGCTCCTCCTGATCTTGTCGGTAACGTCTACTGCTTCGGCGCACTTCTGATCGAGATCATATCAGGAAAACTTCCTGAACCAGATGATCCTGAATCCATGGGCAATTGGGTATGCTTCTGCATGCGCAAACTCAGACCCCAAACTTCATTCCTTAGATAGATGCATCTATTTGGCTCTGAAGCTCCCCTTACCACAGGCTTCTGAATGTCTGAAAGACAAGAGCTACACCAAGCTCCTCGACGAGTCATTGACGGAACACAACGCCAACGAGCTGGAGGCAATCTGCGAGGTGATCCACGAGTGCATCGATCCTAATCAAGCACGACGGCCGACGATGAGAGACGTCGTGGGTAAACTGAGACCAGCCCTCAACATATCTCCCGAGGCAGCAGCGCCTCGGCTGTCGCCCCTCTGGTGGGCTGAACTCGAGTTACTATCAGTGAAGGCAAGCTAGCGTTGTATACTGGTACTTGTATCAGTAATGTTGTAAACACCGGGTCCCCTCTTTGACGCGGGGTCATCTTGTCATTGCAATCAATATCGCTTGCTAATTGCATGGCGATCACGATCATGAGGTAAAATTGTATGCAGCGAATGTTGTGACCAGTGTCAATATGATCATTGTAACTAATGTACATGTCATCTTTACGAGGAGGGGAATGTGGTAGCTTGTATGTATGATATTTGTAATTTTTTTTCTTTTTGGTAGTGCATAATAACTGTGTCAGAATCCAAACAATCAACATATACAATCGATGTTTTGAGAGTCTTCAGTTTCTGTGAATACCCATAGGTGTTGACGTCCAGCTCAGTTAGGACTGATTCAAATACTGGAAGGGTGCATGATTCATGCATATCTCTTGATAACACTTCATTCGCTTCTTAGTGGCTAGTTTCTAGCCTGGATATCTGCTGAATATATAAAATCATCTAGTACGTTGAGAAATTCCACCTGAAGATCATCTGATTCAATTTTGCAGCGTTGACTCCGCTTTCGACGGTAGTGAATGTTTGGACGAGACAGTGAACCCTTTTTGGGTTCTCATCATCACACAAAAAAGACAAAAGTGAGAGGTCATAAAGATATAAATACCCCTCCTTCGAAAGCACGTTTCTATCTTCCTGAAGCACCTATTCCTCTTCTGTACCAAGTATTTCCTCAATTTGTACTGTTTATCCCCATTACCAAATTGAATCTCGGCGCTTGCACAAGATGTAGAGCGTCTTGTTCGAACACTACTAAACTAAGCCTAAAAGGAAAAGAAGACAACCAGATAAGTTGAGCTCTCACTGTCATTATTCGTTCGTAGCTACCAACATACTCCTTTGTCCTTGTTTTTCTATCGCTTCATACAAGAAAAAAATAGCTAGGAAAGAACTAGATGAATGTGTCCTAACGATACAAATAAAAAAATTTGCAGGAGTATCAAAGACTACTCGAAATTCTCCGCCGGCTGTCCTATCCTCATGCTCTATGCTGCCAAAAGCATATGTTTTTAGAGCTGCTGATTTCTCATGTTTAAAAAGTATCCGACGTTTGGATCTTCTAATAAAACCAATCAAAAAAAATTTTTTTGCAGGGAAAAAACCAATCAATAACATCCACGAAAACCTCAAACATGACGCCTGACCTGTGCCGCCTTGGAGTGCGATTCGTGTGGGTAAAGTCAAATGAGCAAGTCCGATAAAAAAAAAATGGGTCAAATGAGCAAGGGCACTTTAGGCCTTCAACTGAAAAAAAAGCAATTTAATAAATAAAATAAAAGTAAGGCTAAAATAGCGTGTGCTACGCAGGGTTCACAAAACCGCTGGAAACCGAGCGGTTTTCGCGGTTTCCGCTAAAACCGCGAAAACCGCTCGGTTTCCAACGGTTTACGGTTTTCGAATTTAAATTTGAGATTTTTTGAAAAATTTGAAAAATTTTGTAAAAAAAATTTGTAAAAAAACTAGATGAAAAATGAGGAATTATGGTGTAAAAAAAACTTAAAAAATTTTAGTTTATGGAGGTAAAAAAAATGGTAGAAGAAAAAAATAAATATATATATATATAAAACACTAACCTTATCCACTCCTTCTCCTCTACTCCTTCTTCTCCATCTCTCCTCCTCGTCTTCTCTTCCCCTCTCTCCAGCACAGCGCCAGCGCCAAATCCATGCGGATCCCAACAAAACCGTCGGAGAAGTGGCGAAAACCGCCGCTAAAGGCCGGCTAGCCGAGCGGCTGGAGCGAAAACCGCGGTTTTCGCGCGCACGGTGGACGTGGAGAGGAAACCGCGGCTCGGGGGAGGAATACCGCGGCTCTGGAGGGGTTTACCGCGGCTCCGTCGAGGTAACCGCGGCTTGGGGCTGCACGGTGTTCTTAATTAAAAAATAATAATTGCTGTATCAATATATTAAAAAAATTAATGCTGGAAATTTTTATCTTATTCACTTTTTTTCTCCAAACCGCGGTTTCTGAGAAAACCGAGCGGTTACCGCTTCAAACCGATCAGTTTTCGCTCCGAAACCGCGGTTTTTATTTAAATCCAGTTCAAAAATTTCAAATTTATAATTTGGACGGTTTTTCGCGGTAACCGCTCGTGCGCGCCGGGACGGTAGCCGCGCCTAGAACGGTTACTTCAACCCTGGTTGAGTGGTCATATAGCCAACAAGACCAAGAGATAGAGAGGACACGGACCAAAAGGAGATGGCTTCCATTGAACGTTGCATTCTCTTAGTAGCAGTCTCTCTTTACTAATCCTACAGCATGCTATATATATCTGTCACGCGCTATAGAGCGACAGTGATGCTGCGCACTGGTGGCCACACATTATTACTGTACTGTATCAACATCCAAGCGACAGTACATGCCGCAGCGGTCGCCAGACTACCAAAGAGTACTAGAGTTTTGATAACTCATTGCAAAAAGAAAGAGAAAAAGACTGACGACATTTCCACCTTCATACTGCAGCAGTAAAAAGTAAACACAAAAGCCATAAAAAGTCTGACAAAGTATCGTAAAAGCTTGGTAATGAAGAATTGCGAAGCATCATACCGATGGATATATAATGGATCCACACACATCGTCGCATGCAATGCGCTCCTGAAGCGCATTCGCATTCATGTGTGCAGCTGTGCCTGAGTATGCTACAACAATTAACGAAGGGAGGGCGCAACGCAATCAAGGCCGAACCACCACTCGCGCGAGCTAAAAGATCAGCTCGTAATAATCTCATCGCAATTAAAGTCCATATAGTGCCCGGAGAAAAGAATTCAACATGGATTGCCCATTGAAATACAGTAGTACTATGATAATAATATTAGTCAAATTTTACAGTAGACTCAAATAATTATAGACCGTCTATTTGTGTAAATCTTAAGACATATGATAAAGTCTTACATCATAGGGTCTAATAGTTAATTATTTGTTATGGCTATTATTAATTAGAAAAGAGACATCAGTTGCCAAACTAATCCCATATTTGATACTCTGATTTCTATCTAGTAATCTCTAACTTTTCTTGTAATTTTTAATATCTTTTTCCTTATAGATGATAATCATTTTTCTATAAATATCAATGGTCTAGATTTGTTATCTTATCTTACATCCTACGATGTAAGACAATATAGTGATCTACGTACACTACAACAAAACAAAGATACTGTAACACATGCTTGTAACAAATAAATTACTGTGTTACAAAAAAATTTATAGTAACACAAAATTACGTGTTACAATAAATACTTGTAACACTTCGTTCTTTATCCAGAATAATGTGTTACAAGATAAGCTCTTAAGCAACACAAAATAAATGTTACTTACATAATGTTACAAATATTTTCATTGGTTGTAACATATCAATAAAGTGTTACAAGAAAAAACTTTTGTAACACAAAATAGTGTTACTATTTACGTATTGTGTTACAATAAACAGTTTCTCATGTTATAAAATATAACTCATGCTTATGTTAATCAACATTAAATGATAGCTTAAGTGGTCCAGTGCTACCAAGCTCAAGCATGTGACCAGAGTTCAATTCTTAAAGATCACACATTTATTTTTCTTTAGAGCTCTTTTATATTAGGGAAAACATAACAGTAACACTTGTTATTTAATAGTAATATATAAATGTGTTACAACATAGTTACTTGTATCATTTTCTTTGTACTAGGAACATATATATGTTACTATAGGATAGGTTATAGTAACCTCGACAATAAGATCACATATCAAATATGTTATCATAGGTTTCAGTAATACTATTTTACCTATATAGTAACTCATAGGAGTTGCTATAGGTTTGACTTGATATACTGGTAAAAGGATTCTAATATTAAGTGCCCATGAATAGGAGTCGTTGCGGTGGCCAGAGAGGGTCAGCTATTACAACCCAGGCGATGAATCGATCTTTCGATCGGTGGTCGTCGTATGTGTGTGCAGCTTAGTGGAAGTACAAGGAACTGTACAGGTTGGTATATGATACATGTATATGCACTTGGACACTTGTTCAAATTGGTACTTCTAGAAGTGCAAGGAACAACTGTGTATAGTGTAATGAGTACAGTATGTACAAGGAACAACACGAAAGGAAAAAAAAAACATTGCAAAGTTGATCGGAAATTAATATGCAACATTTTTTAGAAAATGTAATGAGTGCCCTTGTGCCTACAAGGATACACATTATGTCGCGAGAAACTGATTATTAAGAGTCGTGGATCAGCATAAGTTAATTAAGCCATGTGTGGGTGCAAGAAACAACTCAGCAAAGATTGCACCAAAAAAAAAAAAAACTCAGCAAAGAATGTTGCGCGTAGTGAGTACGCTAGCAGTAACCGACAGCTTGCGAATTTGTTGAGCAATTCATATATATTTATGAATAGAATATGGTCCATGTGTGTATTACATGGGCCTCTCTGCTACAATTAATCCGGCATCTCTTCCGCTGTCTAATTGATGAGCATCGTACGATTTGGAATTACATTTTTTTGTTTAAAGTCACATATGCACTAATTTGTAAGGTTTATTTCTCATGCTTATGCATTTTTAATTGATGAGGTTTGGACAACACTTTTAGTTTATTACTACTACTATTGAACTAAAAAATGTTCTAACAAGATAATAACAAGGAAGAGAAAGCAAAAGGAGGAATACTGATCTGAGGCTAATAAAAAGTAGGGATGAATGTAGGAACTGGTTACATAGTAGTAGTGAATGGGACTTCAATTGGATACAGCCTTTTAGTAAATGGACTTCATTGTTGACTTAATGAAGGTATATACGGGCCAGCTGGAGTTGCAGTTGCAGGCTCTCCGTAACTCCGATCCGCAGCTCGTCAGACACTCGGAGATGACTAGTCTGATCCCACCGGGTTGGTGAACAGGTTGATCAGTCTGATGGTGATGCTTCTAGTTCTAGTCTCACTGCCACTGCCATTGACACTGCCACACTGGGGCCGCCCGGAAGGTTAAGGGCACAGGCGCAATAGTTCACAGTGGCTCCGTATGGCTGCCTTTTAATTATCGGCGCTTAAATAAGCTTTGGGGGAGCTGGCGCTCGCGTTAGCCGCGCAAGCAACGCCATGTGCCAGGTCTTTACGCCTCAGCCAGAGCCTTAATTCGAAGGAGACGATCGACTTCTGGATTCAGTGTTTGCACGGCCGGATCAGAGGTGCTCGCGATGTGCTGTTGATCGGTATAGTTTCAGTAAGTGAGACATCGGCCGACGGTGTGCCGCCGATGAGCCGCCGGGGGCGTATTGCGGTGAAATACGTAGGCAGGTGGCATTCAGATTCAGCTGTTAGCAAGAGGAGTGCAGAATGGTAACAACGGAATGTGCGCGCTCAAGCACAACAACGGCGTGTTCCTCCCCCGCGATTCTTGGGCAGCTAAATTCCCGCCGGCCTGCTGTACTTCCGCCGCAATCCTTGGCTGCCCTGTTCTGTTCAGCGTTCGTTCTTTTTTTTTTTCTTCTCAGCTTTCTTTTTTCTTTTTTTCGGAGCTGTTCAGCGTTCAGTACCCGGGCTGCCCTGCTTCGGTCCCGGCCAGGAATTCTCTCGACAAACTTACCTGATCCTAGCGTGGGATTCAAAACAAACCCAACTCACAATATAGGCCCAGTAATACCCTTTCGGCCCTCAAAAGGGAAAAAGAGAACACATCCTGCAAGGCAAATCTTCTCTCGCAGACCCACAGAGGCTGAAATGTGAAGAACACATTGTAAAGTTGTACTCTAGAGAGGAAGAAATGTAAATACATAAACCTCCTATCAACTCCTAAATTTCAGAGTACCTAACAAGACGCTCAAAAAAGGTCCGAGTAATAACCTAAAGAATACCTTTCTCCTTGACATGGATAGGTATGATGACACATAGTAATACTTAGCGTCTGGATATGACAATTTTGATAGATGTGTCTAAATATTCCTTATACTCTGTCCAGATAGCAACTCCACAAGAACAACACCATGGATTTGTGAGGGAAGAACACACACCCCACCCCCACCCTGCGTCACCCCTCATGACGACCTGGGCGGAACCCTAATCGCTACTGGCCCTCCCCATCCTCTCCTCCACCGCGCCGTTGCCTAACCATGCCACCAACACGACGGAGGTGAGGCGTTCCACGCCCCGGTCCTCTCCCCCAACGGAGGAAGCTCGGTGCCAACCATGGTGACGCGGCATCCTCATCGGTGACGGCAAGTCTATAGTCATGGAGGTTGGATCTTTTGTAAATCTGCCCTCGCCCGAACTCGACAGAGGTGCAGCACGCGATGAATAGCAACGTCGGCGAGCTCCATAATAGAGGTTGGGCTCGTCGCAGTGGCGACGACCTCTTCAACGGGCCGTGAGGACAAACGTGAGGCGGCATGGAAGGCCTCCATAGAGGGGGGAGCATTGCTCTTTGCGCGGCAACGATGGAGGTGACCATGGTATGGACGCCGGTTCGATGCGCGTCGACATCTCTTGTGAAGGGGATGGCTCAATTCTTGCGTCGATGACGCCTTTCGACAGAAGAAGTGCCGCTCCTGGCGCTTGGCGAGTTTAATTTCAAACATCACGTGAAAGTCTTGCACAATAGTTTCTGCAGGTGCCAATAATATCAACATTCTCGGGTATCGATTACCTTGCTGGAGGCATTTATTGTTGTGATTCTTATGTATTACACGTGTAAAAATAATGCTTACATTCGTTTGGTAAAAGAATCTAAATTATCTTAAATCGGACACTTACGCATGTTACACGACCCGTGGACATGCCAAAAAAGATCAAATGCGTGAGCTGATATATGTCCTTATGTTTTAAGATTGTCAGCATATTGACGCATTTGGATGTCATAGATAAAGTGCCAAAAATGGGATGACCGCTATCTGGCATATCAATATGATGAGTGGTTGCTCGACGTATTCTGAATCTCTTGCGTAAGGACCTTGTATAGTCCACTTCCACATGTGTAGCTATGACTATGAACCGACTCTGCACCTAGTAAGGCGTGGTCGCTATCTGGTAGTGATCTGACAATAGATCGCTTGGCATATATATACTTGAAACCACATGTCGTCAGTTGGCTAATCATTTGATGTGCTAAAATTAGATGTGTGACTTCTCTATGTGAGATTGACACTTTTAGGGAACTGCCCTATGTGGGATTGACACTTTTACGGCGTATTCAAATCACACTCGAGATATAGCTAAGGAAATGGGTACACCTATATGTGCCAAAATGTCATGGTCCTTCCATGCCCTGAAGAACACTTTATTCCATAAATATACTGGTAGTAGGATATAGTAATACAAGTTCTTTACCAACCAAGCTACTTATAGCACTTTCTTTTTATTTCTACAAACCACAGGGACGGCTGTTGCTCTTCCGTCTCACAGAAGGTTCCACTACTAGTACTACGGGGTGAATGGAATGCAGGATTGTAGGCAGGCAGGCAGCAGCTTTGGTGCTTGTTTCCCCTGGGCGGACGGGACGCCGGCCGGGCAGTCATGGGGTGGTGATGTCATGGATGCTCTTGCGCTTGGTGTCCCCGCGGGTGGCGGCGCTGGCCTGTCGGATGAAGTACTTCTGCGCGTGGCTGGCCACCTGCGTCGGCGTGCGCGTCTTCACCGACCAGCGCGAGATGTTCCTCCAGTCTCCGCGCCCGTACTTCTCCAGCCCCTCCAGAAACAGTCTGAGCAGAGCAAAAAAAAAAAAAAAAAAAAGCATGATGAGAACGTGGGGGAAGAAATAAAAGTTTCGCAGAAGAAAGGGGGCCAAGTAGAAGATCGAGGTGGGGCCATGGAAGCAGTCCGACGTGGAAAGATCCTCCGAACTATCTGGGACCTCGGAGAACGCGCGTCGAGTAACGAAAGACGAAAGGGACGGCAACAAACAAAAAAAAAAAAAACCAAAACAAAACAGAGGAGAGGTTGTTTCGATTTTGGCGGCGCGTATTGTGTAGTAAGTATTGTATATACCTGTGCTCCTCTTCCGTCCACGGCACGCCGCGGCGGCGCTCGTCCCCTGCTCCTCCTCCGCGGCCGCGGCCGGCGGCGCGGCCCTCCTCGTCCCAGGCGTCGGGGACCTCCACCATGCCGCGCTCGATGAGGTCGACATCGGCCAGCAGAGCCTGGTAGTGGTCCCAGGCCTCCTGCGCGGTGCGGCCCGGCAGCCGCGACGCCACCAGCGCCCACCGGTTCGGCACCTGCTCCGGGAACGCCACCAGCGCGCTCTCGAACACCTTGTCCTCCGCCTTGCTCCACGGCCTGCTCATCATCATCGGCGGCACCTGCTGCTGCTGCACCATCGTCATCCCCCCGGCGCCCACCGGCGCTGCCCACGAAGACGACGATTGCCCACCCACGCCGTAGTAGTAGTCCATTTCCGCTCTAGTCCCCTGCTAATCACTCAAGCGATGCGAGGCGGACGTCAGAAGTCACCGACCTTGCTAGCTTAACTGGCAGACTGTTGCCGCCGCTTGTTGCGAACCGCGCGCTTTGGTTCTTGGTTGTTGGCACAGAACCGAGGCGATGCCCCCCGGCCTTTTATAGATTTTGAGAGCGGCCGGGGCTTCCCAGGCCGGGGGGTGATCCTGCGTGCGCGCGCCAACACGTTTTGAGCGTGAGTCCGTGGCGTGGCACCGGAACCGGATAAGTGCGTGGCCCAGTGCTGGCTGCCACGCTATGGTGGTTAAGTGCACACATTAGCTTGGTGGCTTAGAATAAAGGTGACGGCAGGCAGGCAGGGGAAGGGGAATCACTCGTGAACTACTACTAGATTATTGTGCCGAAGGGTTAAGAGGAGGAAGACGGGTCACTTTCTCGCTGATGGAACGGCACTATGTAAAAGGCACGCGGTAGCTTAGGTACTAGAGGTCGAAACAATCTGGATGGAGTTTGTGTTTGGTTACTTCTGTTGGGTTGGGTTTCCCATTTTGGTTCATGCACTGTGGACGCTTTGAGAATGGCGTGCGGTTGATTACGTACCTGATGATGAAAAAAAAGGCTGCTGGTCGATTACATACCAGGGACCAGGATACGATGTTGATAGAAAAAGATATACTGTAGTATCTAGCAACTGTTGAAGCTATCGGCGCCACCAAAAGGGAGGCAAGTTGTTGACGCGAGAACGTGCGATTTTGGTTTAGGAGGAACTAAAATAATACTACTTCTAGAAGTTGTTATCAAGAAATTACTTCAAATAAAAAAAAGAGAGTGGTTTAAGCAAATTTTTGAGGCGCCGGGATCCTCTTCTGTGTTAAGGGTACTTGCATACTTTGTTTCGTTCCGCGTTGCTCCGCCCGGCCGCGAACGAAATCTTTTTTTTTCTTTTTTTTTGCGGAGCCGCGAATGAAATCTCTACCTGTCAACGCAGAGCTTCAAACCCCTCGTCACGTTTTAAAACGGCAACGAACGAAAATTTAGTTTAGGTTCGGTCGACCGACCGACCTACCCGTAAAATCAGCTTAGTAATTTCGAACGTGGAGTGGAGTCCCGTAGATTCGACGACGCGCATGCATCGCGGGCTCAGAGATTCGGTGCGCACCCGCCAGCTTCTGATCACTCGAACAGAGCAAGGCTCTGGACGGATCGATCAGGCATGGCCGGATGCGCTATCCGCTGGCTAATCCTGGTCGTTTTCTCACCCAGATCCAACCAGCCGATGATGATGATGATGATGATGATAACGAGCACCACAGCGACAGAGAGAGAGAAAGAGAGAGAAGTGGCATAGCCCATAGCGTGGACGACGTACGTACATGTGGCAGCCCAGCCGGGCCCATGATGGGCGGCGCGCGCCAGTGGATCGGCGGCGCGCTGGTGTGCCCGCCCGGGTGGGGATGACGGACCCAACCACCTACGCGGGCCCGGGCAGTGCGTCGTCTTCTCCACTCTCCCATCAGACAGAGTGGAGGCGAGATCTGGCGCGAGCCATTTCTGGCACGCGGGCGCGGGGCCTTTCCTTTTCCCGCTGTGCTCGTGTTTATCCATACCATACCGCACTCTGTCCGTTTCTGCCTCCTCTCCGCTCTGCCCAGGTAGAGTAGAGTCGACTGACACCGCTGACGCCGCAGGTGTAGCGCAGTTCAGGCGCCGCTGGTCGCTGTCGTTTTGGGGAGGACACGATTCCGGTTGCGGTTGCTGACTGTAAAGTGAGTGGAGTAAAATCCCGAGCCAGCCGGCGGCGAGCGAGGCCGGGTCCCGTCCCGTCCAGGGGGCCAGGAAGGATAAGGTAAAGTAAAACATTTGCGCGTAATCCGAACCTCATCGTGCCTCGTCGTTTGTGGATAATGATGCGTCACATTTTTGCTATCTGCGCTGCGCTTACTAACTAGTATACTGCCGTCATCTCATCTGTTGCACCTCGCGAGATTATTATTCGCGGAGGCTGACGACGACCAATGTGTTGAGACCACACGGCCACGGGTCCGTCCGGCCCTTTGCCTGACCCTTCCACTTTTGTTGTGTGGATAATGATGCGTCCTACCGCGACAATGGTGGTGTGGTGGCCAAGCGAAAGCCCCGCTCCAGATCATACGCCTTTCCATCGATCGGTGAGTACAGTTTAGTAGATGATCAGGAAAGCGTCACCAAAGGAGGACTAGGATTAACACGACGTACGTTAGCACAGGGACAAGGACAAAAGAACATGACTGTGGCTAGTCCTCGCTGGCAAAATTTTACTAGTAGTATCATCCAAGAAAACAGTATTAGCAGTAGTTTATTACTCCGTACCTGAGACTCTGATAGTGGACACGCAGCTAAGCTGCAAACAGGGCATGCAGGTGCTTTACACATTTTCCTCGCAAGAAAAGATCAGATCGAGATGCTTTTATTTTTTATTTTACCTGCATTGAAAAATTCGGTTCTTACGAAAATACGGGGTAGTGCTACTAGTGAGTAGTTTAGATCTCGCTTGCGTTGCGTGCTTCATTTCCGTATTTCGCACTGAAAAAATACTGCAAACTAGTACTGTATCTAATTTGGTCCTCTGTTTCAAAAGATCAGTTGTTGCCAGCGGCTCTGGTTTTTCCTGTTGCAGAAGGGGCACTGGAATTTGAGCACGTTCCGGATAGCAGCTAGCACTGCCGCGGAGTCGGCGATGCGATTGCCTGGGCTGGGTGGGGGCGATACGGGATGGGATGGGATGGGATGGGATGGGACCTGCAGGGGAAGGAAAGGAAAGGAAAGACGAGGCTGAGGCAAGCAACCCGAGCCTGCCCTGGAGAGCAAGCGAGCGAGGAGCCTTTGTCGTGGCGCTGTGCGGGCCAGTCGTATCGTACGGTGGTGCCTTGTCGCGAGCAAAACGACTTTTCAAACGATTCGGGTGGCGCCGGCCTCCTTCGCGGCGGCACGGGACGGACGGGGCCCACCCGCCGCAGCAAAACAAACAGTGCCATCAAATGGATTGGATTGGGTTCTTCTCTCTCTCTCTGCCCGTCAAGGGGAGGTGTAGATTCCCCCGGAGGAGGGATGATGCGATTCCGGGGGTCCGTCTTAGCTGACGAATGCCAACAAAGCTCCCACTTTCTCCACGACCAGAATACGGTGACAGCAGTACTACTGTAGCTGTAGTACTTACTACTTGGGGTTAAAAGTAATCGAGTGGGATTTCTGTATCTGCACTCAACACAGTAGTACTTTGTCTGTCGTATCTGTTCTTTTTTGCGTCTCATTTCTGGTCGAGCGTTCTCATCTCATCTGATGCCAATGCGAGGGAAAGAGCACGCGCGAGAACGGCATGCGGTTGCGCCGTACGCCGCCCACGTTCGTGTTCCGCTGACGCGAAGAGCGCCTGGGGGCCCCGCCCACCCCGTCGGATCCCGGTCGGCGGCCGTGGGCCTCAAGTGGGCCAACTCTCCTACCTAGCAGCGCCGGGGATAAGATCGCAGCCCGTTATTTTATCAGAGCTTCTATACTAGTACCACCGTTTCGCCGTCACGCTCAAGTATGTGATTGCGAAGCTGATGGGGCCCAAAAATCACTGACGTTATTTTAGCTAAACAAATCCCACCTTTTTTTTCGCCGACGTCCTTTCTCTTGTACTAATTCCGCTTTTCTAGAAAAAAAAAAGAGAATAATCCCGTCATCTCCAATGCGTAATGACTAATGGCTCGTGCGGAAAGCTTTTGGGCTTGCTTTAACCGCCTCCTGATGATCGGACCGCGGCACACGTACGTTTCGCGGGCGATGATGCGCCGCACTAGTTTAGCTTATCCCGTTTCCGTTCCGATCGGGCGTCGTCGTCGGGGCTGGGCCTACGCCAACGCGTGCGCGCGGTACGGTGGTGGTGCACCTGCACCTCGGCCAATGGCCGGCGCGGGGCGGGGATGCTTCGCTCCAGCTTTGGATGTTGGATTGGATCCTCGTCGGCAAATGATGCTGACCACGCTGCACGCAGCCAGCCAGCCAGCCACTTGTCTAATTCGGAAGTATACTCTAAACTCTAATGCTAGTTGTTATTCCTTTTCTCTTTCAGTTCAGGTACGCACGCACGCGGCCGGGCTTCGAGATTGATCCGTCCGGACCGCAGGCGCAGGGGGGTCGATTTCGATCACGCATGCCGAAGCCGGAGATCGGATCTGTGTGTGTACTGGCCAAAAGAAGCCATGCATAATTGCATATCGCGGTGAAAGGGACCCGACCGAGAGACCCGGGTGCCACGAATCGGGATGCCGTCCGTCTTGGCACTGTCAGCCAGCTGCTAGCTTCCCTTAACGGATCACTGCCCTTTTCTCATGATCTGCTGCCGAATAAGGAATAACTCGTGCTCCGCCTCCGATCAGTGGCCGCATGCTCCCTTTGACCCAACCGAAGCGAGCATCGGTTCCCGGGTGCCCGCGGCAGAGGGTTCCGGCGCCCGCGTGTGAGATGAGTGACCGAATGTGTGAACCTTTTGCCATCAGCGCGCCTCGTCTTTCTAGATGCCTCACCAAATCTTATCCTTCACACAACTCAACAAGCTTGATGTGATGATTCCTCGCCGCAAAGAAAGAAAGAAATTAGGAGGTTTTGGTTCGGTTGTTTTACTCCGTGACCTGTCCAGACTGTTAGCTGATAGCGTTGCTTTCTGTTTGTTTAGAGTAGGCTATAATTAAATCATGCCGTTGACCTGATCCGGATCTACAGAAGGTGGATACTACTCGAAAGGCTGGGTGAATGGATCCCATCGTGGAGGCATCAGCGGAGGCGGCATCCATCCTATCGTTCTCGCTCATCTTCTAAAGCCCGGAGCACCCCAGCGGACGACCACGCTAAAAAAAAAAACCGTTGATCACGCTGTGACAAGTTCCGGCCATTGAAACAAACAAAACAAAGAACCGACGTTCCGGCCGCTGCTCACACTGTGATACGATCACGTTACCATTGTCGTTGCCGCTCCACAAAACAAACACCACCAAAGAGGAAGGGTTTGCCATCAGCGTGCCTCATCTTTCTAGATGCTCTGAAACCTGCGTACGGAACCTCGATCAGGGCCCTTAAACAATGTCCAAACACAGGGTTACGCGCATTTGCAAGCTGGGTTAGGAAAGATCTTGGTTCAGGGCTACGCAAAGCAGATTCTTCCGTCCTTTCACCTGTGGGCACTTGCCTCTGGCTAGATCTGATTCCTTGACAGAGACAGGAGCCTACTGCCTGGTAGTAGTACTACTAGTGTTCTGGCTCAAGAACGATCAGTATCGGTGGCTGCTGCTCGCGGTGGCTTTTGGAATGTTTTTTGTGTCGACAGTTGCTGGGCTGCACCAGTAGGGAAATAGTACCACGGACGATGCCAGGGCCCAAAAACTTTTCAGGCCCAACAACTTTAAGAGCCCAACTTCTGGCAAAAAAGAAAACTCTTAAAGAGCCCAACTGACACAATCCAGTACGTAGCTCTAGCTCTAGCCGCGCTACCAAATACATATGATTGCCAATAATAAAAAAAACATATAATTGTGGCCTATTACGAGACAAGAATTGTGGCGTAATAAGATTTCCCCAAATAATCTTCCCGTGATTGGCGGCTGTGATGCCGCCTATCCAATAATACTCTCGGTTCTTATCTGGTTGTAGCCGTAAGATAACTACGAATACATAATACTAATAAGCCACCTGAAGTGATCTACCAAATATCTTGTAGATCATTTTAGTGGCTCTCCAATAAGATAACCTACGCGTACTATATCATATCTGCCCTACGAGGTGTACAAGGGTTCATTTCCGCATCTCTTCAATAAAGTCCTCCCTCTTTTTCTCTCTATGTATGGGGTCTCCAATGCATTTTGTACTGGTATTAGAAGTTTTTTTTCCCTCCAGTTTACAAATACAATTTATGGTATAATTAATAACTTGAGTAATGCTTGTCAGCATGAACGCATGCCAGCACATATATAGTTTGAAGCGGACAGGGGCATATATATTTGCATTCTTTCTGCACAGATCTAGCCTGCTTCTTCAACAGATAGTCAATTTGAGAATTGATTCCACCCCCCGGCGGGATCGTGACATCCTGTGCGCGTATGGTGTGACGCAACATAATTAAATGTCAGGATCGCTGCAAACCGCCAAACCGGCACTCGAGGCCGGAGGAAAAAGGGAAGGACGTACAAAAATATAGCATAAGGAAAAGAAAAAAAAATCTCGGCTGCTTGTGCATGGGCTGCGAAAACAAAAATTACCGTAATTATATTCTATTTTCTTTCTGTTTCTGATAAGAACAAAAATGCAAATTTCAGTGCCTTGCAATACAAAAGTTGGTGTGAAAAAGAATTTGTGTTCGGAGAAACCACGTCAAGATTCCTCCTAAAAAATAGTAACTGCCTATAGCTCAAAGTGTATCTGTTGGCAGTATAGGCGAAAAAAATATAAAAAATGGTTATCCTGAAAATTATAACAAGAAACGGTAAACGATATCTCGAACACTGTCACTGTGCTTATTAGCCCGATCTGGATGATCATGGATCACGGGCGAATGAGTTTGGAGCACCGAAAGTTCAAACCCAGTCCAAAAAGAACTCTGTCCAATCATCCGTGTCATCCACGAACCCCTCTGTGGTGGTGGCTTCCGGTGGCAGCAGCTGCTGCTGCCCACAGCGGCCGCGGCCGCCGCCGTCTCCGTCGCTGGAAGAGGTGTCATCGTCGTTTTGCGGAGGAGACCTTTCCCTCTTCTGACCGGCCATCGTCGTCTCCTCCACGATAGGCAACAAAACAGCCGTCGAGCACGATGCCACCGGCGGGTTGTGGCGGCCACGGCGAACCACGTCTGCTGCGCTCGGCCGGCGGTCGAACTGCCGTGGGCACCCTGACTTGGTGTACAGGCGGTACAGGCTGAACTCGCTCCTCGTCTGCAGAAACAAACAGAATCAGAATCATGCGCCATCGACATCTTCTCAGGGCGAAGAAGTAGTTGCCCTCACGACTCGTGCAAGTACAGTAGTAGTAACCGATGACGAAGTGATGATATGAGGAGGAGACGTTTATGCTAGTGTCGAATATGGAGCCAATCATTACTACCTGGAGAGCGTTAGGTCTCGGTGGTGGCGGAGCAGCAGCGACGTCCTCGAGAGCCCTGTACTCATTCATCTTCCACTTGGTCTTGGTCCCGGCCGGAGCGCGGCCGCGGTAGAACACCATGGTCTTCTTGGACCCGATGGGCCGGCCATCGGCGGCGTAGACCCACCCTGGGGTGCCCGCCGCCTTCCAGTACCCCGACGGCGTGGTCCGGCTCGGCCGCCCGCCTCGCGCCACGCGCTCCTGCCGCGGACAGAAGTAGAACCACGGCTCCTCGCCGCCGGCGCACGCGCAACGGTGAGCCTCTGCTGCAACAACCAGATCATTTTTAGCGTTAAGTAATAAACTAGAAATGAAACGCCCTCGACTGCATGCGGATGCGGCAGTGTTTGTCGATTGACGATGACTTGCCTGGCAGCTGCCATGGATCGAGGGCGCAGACGTCGGCGACGACGGGGATAACGCGCTCGATGTCGTCGCCATGGCGGCCCTCGAGCTTGCTCCGGAGGTAGAAGCATACCAGCTCCTCCTCCGTCGGGTAGAAGCGGAAACCAGGGGGCACCTCCTCGGCCATGGCGGTTGGCGGGCGGCCGTCGACGGCGCCGGAATACTCCGTGTCACTAGTGTGCTGTCTCGTGGAGAGGGAGTCGAGCAAGGGGAGACAGAGTGAGAACACATGTATGGTACAAGCAAGGCTATATAGGATGGCGGGATACGCGTTGTTTTTGTTGAGTGTTTGACATGGTGATCCATCGAGTTGGTGTTGTGAAGAATTTTCTTTCTCAAGATGGAAAACTGAGAGTGGGGGAGATGCATGGGTGCGGTACTGCGATGTGTTATGACTTGGGAAAGCGGACCGGGTCAGCTATATCATCATTCTAATCTTGGATTTTGTTTGGTTCTTCTACTAAGTGGCGGACCTTATTAGCTAGGGCAAGTACAACTATCTGGTGTGGTCTTAATGTCTCAACAAGTCTGTGTATCAAATATTATGTGCAATGAGTAATCATTTTAGTTATGTCATAACAACTAAACAATTCTTTTTTTGTCGATGAAAAAATATCAATAAGTTGTACTAAGTTGTACAATTTGTACAATATAATTGACATAAACTTTAACACCTTTTATTTTTGCGAGGGGAACTTTAACACCTGATATATAAGCCAACGAAAAAACTTGTATCCCTTGAATGCCACGAGTTTAAACTTTTTCATTTTTGAGTACCTTACCACAGAAAGTGGCCGGACTAGGATTTTAAATTTTACTCTCTTAGATGCTCTCGAAAGTGCATGTAAGGAAGCTTACTTTTTATTGTCTTCGAGAGAGAAAACAATTAGGCATACGAAAAAAACAAATTTAATCACCATTTTCTTGACATGTTCAATGATCCGTGTTGCATATGCGATCTGCTCTTTCTATTCAAAAGGAATCTTGCTAAAAAGTGAGTAATAAAATATTTCAATCTAGGTCGAATTCCGTAGACGTACGAAGACAACCAAGCAAAGATACAACCCGAGTACTATAATTTTAAGAAATGGAAGCGGGACGGATAAATTAAGGAAGGTGGGCGTGGAATCAACTGTTCATCAGTGAGACAAACCAAAGAAATACCTTCAGTTGGTTAGCTACTAGAATCTTGACAAATTCTTGTGATGGATGGTAAACTTTTGTTAGTTACAACGTTTGCGTTTGTCAATTTGCTCCATCGCTGGTTGAAAACAAGCACCGGATTTTTTATGTTTTGTGTCCATTATGAATTGTTTGTTCACTGCAGGACTTTTCTTGTGGTTGTGGTGAGCAGAGGCAGGTCCACGCACCACAGAACAGATCGCCATTGACGAAACAGAGTTTGATTCGATTCGCTGAAGTATGATAGCGACCGATTGACGTGCAGTTTATCCATGGTCTTGACGCTCAACCCTTTCAATCTCGCCAGCCAGCTAAGCTCGGTTTTACCCGATCGACGAAACGCGTTTCAGAGGTCTCTGTCATGTCGAGCGCTTTTGGATCTTAGACGCATGTACTAGATCATTGGGTGTAGTTATCGCTAGAAAAAGTTTCACGCGCTACCGCAGAGTAAAGGGATTTCTGTCATTCCATATTACTCCCTCTTTTTTCAAATTATTGTTGCTAGAACAACAATTTAGTTCGTTTTTAAGTAGAATTATTTTTCAAATAACAAATGTTAACAATTAGAGGAAGTATATCTAACTAATCCGCTGCCTTTTAACCCAGTCCTCGTGAAGCTCTCGCCCAAGTACCTCTCCAACAAAATCTACTCCAACCCACTCCCTCTCCCTCTCCCCACCTCCGGCAACCGTATCTGTTGTCGATGAGCTCAGCTCAGAGGAGCCACCCCCATAATAGTAGGGGTCCTTTTCCCTTTCGTTTAGCTAGTGTTGTGTAGATGAGTTCATCCGGCAAGTTTTTTATTTTAATGTTTCTTGGGCACATCGTTGTTGCAATTGCTGGCATGGCATCGTTGTTGCAAGGTTGACCCACGTTTAGACTCAGGCTAAAGTTGGGTGGATCCACTAGCTATTTTCGGCAAACTGTAGGTAAGGATCAGGAAGTCCGAACTGCGTGCCACTCGATTTAGTATCATCCAGTTGTTGATATACTAGTATAAATGCTATCAATAAACAACCATAAATTAAAGCTGAACATTCTCATTCTATAATGAAAGGCAGAGCACGTGTCATTTTGTGCCTTGCCTGTGCCTACGAGCAGCCGTTTCTGAGCGGGTCAGGCACATGCCATCGCCATCGCCATCGCCTGGATCCAGAACACCTCCTGTAGACCTTCCCTGCCTTGTTTATTTTCTGAAATGTCCCATCTCCCAGCTGCCGTTGCGCACGGCCGGCCAGCCAGCCCCTACCGGAGCACGTACGACGGCCAGCACAACACGCCGGGCGACGCAGTCATCGAAGCACGAACGCGTGCATCCGTCCGGACCGGACGAGAGTCTCCGGCGGAGCTGCGGCGACAAGCTGATGCTGATGAGTAGCAGTGGTAGCTAGATGTGGAGGTAGTGACGTACGATACGATGGATGGGCTAGCTTTCACGCGACTCGACCCAGTCCACGTCCGTTTCTCTGTCGTCGCGCTTTTACTATTTGGTTTACGGGGTTGCGCTGGGTTGGGTCTCGTCGGGGGCTTCATCGTCGTCGGTCGTGCGGTGTTCCCGTGTTGCGCCCTAGTAGTAGACGGCTGCGGACTGCCGGGCGTCGCAGTCCACGGGAGCAAACACAACTGGCTGGCATGCAGTTGCGGCTTCAGCGATGCGTCAAGCGGTTGACCCTCACGAGCTTGACAAACCATGGAAAAAGGGGCGCCTTCTCAAAGTTGCTCCTCAAGCTCGACCGCGACAGCCGCCGCAAGTTTGTCCTGGAGCCTCGAGTGTTGTCGTCACTGGCTTACGCTCAGAGAAAATAATAATAATTGATAAATTTTGACATAATTTGTTATAATTTACCTTATCACTAAAAACACTACTTTTTTAATAAGACGAATAACCAAATTTGATTTTCAAGTCAACAACAACACTCAACAATTTAAATATGGAGAGAGTATATGTTCCATACGGAAGAAAACCATTATTGACTGATTCACTTGCTCATGTCGTACTTAGTGGTATTAATCAATCCGAGGGAGAAACAAATGGGCCAGCCTGATACAATTTTTCAAAACTACCACAGAACTGATACCCGTCTAAAATCTGAACTGCTGAACATCAACCTGGACAGAACTCCATCTCAATCCCCACTGTGTATTGTATATAGTAGACCTCAGTATTTGTGCTAACAAGTATGAGGGGGAAAAAAAAAGGAAAATAAAAGACGTTCTTTTAACCAGCTAACAATGGCTACAAACATTGGGCTGTTGAGAAATGTAACTACACTTTTAACTGCCCCTTTATCATTAATCAGACATCCTTTTACTCCATTTAGGCTGAGTATCACAGTTAACTGTACTATGCACAGGTTAAAATAAGCACTGTTGATTCAATTTGCCACAGAACAGGGAAAATTTGTCTGAAGCTAGCTTCCACTTTCTTCCTGGATGATTTCTACTGCGACATTCCTTACGCTCTCACGGAAGGCTACAAACCCTGAACCGGTTGTAAAGCCCGCACCATCAACATCTTGCTCTTCGATAAGATAGCTGTCAAACAATGTTGAATCATCTTTCCCACCATGAATAAATGTCAGCTTTGGTGTTATACACCTGTCTTGCTTCAATTGATTAATCGTTGTTCTCAAAAGACCTACATGATAAACATATAATATAAGTGGCTGAAGCAAACAAAAATGAGAGGTATTTTAGCCATTATTATAGGAATCTACTTCCAATCATCCTAATATTACTCCACCCTATCCAATTCACTTTTTCACTTTTTTTTAGCAGCATATAAGCAGTACCCAAAAAATGCACAACAAACTGTAAAACAGGTACTTACAGTCATGTGGAGGAGGAAATGGGATTGAAGGGTCAGCAGTTGATGAATAATAAACAACAAGGTTGGTAAACGCGTCCAGAAGAAATATTGGGCTTTCACTCATAATTAGAGCAGCACGGCTTAGAGTGTGCCGTGGGAATGCTTGCTTGTCAGGTGAGGAATATGAAATCAAAAGCGGGTATATAGCTTTAGCCAGAGATGATGGATCCAGGGCACTGCAAAAATAGTTCGAAGTCAAATTATGAAATGACCATTGACAGTTCACATCAATCAAAAGTAATAAACATGCGGTTGGAACAATTTATGAAATTTTATTTTCAAAGTGATCAACTAACAACGTGAAATATGTTTGGGCATTTGCTCTAACGAATTGTGCATAACCGAACACCAAATAACATTTCCTCTAAACAAACAAAAACTTTTTGAGATAACACTTACTACAGGAATTGTTGAATGCAACAGACACTGAAAACCATTACATTATAATTTTAAAAGTATGCACCTGAAAAGGCATTGCATATATATCCTGTAGTCTGGATGAACACCTTCTTCATGTAAACGAAGAAGAGGGCTTCTCAATAATGCAAACACAAGCTGAGGTACCATTTGCAGCTGAGGACACTGCGAGAAGTCAATATCAATCCTAGATATTGGATTGGCTGTATCACTCATAGCCTGGTTATACCTGGCTGCAAGGAGAGCCAGCCAAGCATGCACCTGTTGTCTGCCTTCTCTAACCCCTTTATCTAAAGATTCTAAAATAACCTGGGGACAAGATTTGAGGAAGAAAATTAGGGAAGGATCATAGACATCATAAAATAATACTAGACTAGATAGTTGGAGTGCCTTCCTGGAGATAATAGTTAGTTATGTGACAAAGCCAGAACAGCTCTAGAGATCTTTCACTGAATTAAATTCAATGATCTTTGTTGCCCATAATTTCTAATTCATTCAGCATATCTTTCAATGAATCACCTCAAATGATCTGCTACACACTGATAATTTTCTATTATGATTCATTCAAAAACTTCAAGTGGAAACAACATATACAATTTTAAAGAAAATATTCAAGACAGAATGTGATTGCTTATGTTAAAGAAAGAAAATAGTACCTTATGAACAAGGATATGTAGTAAGACCTCTGGATCTACACTGTCATAGATTTCACTCAGATTTCTAGCTGGTCGGTATTGCAGTGTTCTTATTCTCAGCCGCCTCTTTAAACAAAAGTTATAGCTGTGCAGGGATTAGTGTTACAAGAAAATCAGCTCTAAGGCCCAACATATAACTAGGATGCGAAAACAATGGGAACAAAATCAAAATGGAAAAACAGCATCCAATTATAGATGTTAAAATGACTATATAACTTTGTTTACGTAGCTGTCCTCTTATTGTAAACATGATAACTGGTTTGATCAAGCGGGGATGATGGTCCCATAAGTAAAACAGAGATGTTGATATCTGACAGCAAAAGGCAAACTAAGAAAGTCATTAGATGAGAAGTTTTGTCAACAGGAAATTGATAGTTTGATACTCACTGAATAAACTGAGATCTCTTATTATATGGAAAATATAATGGGAGACCCCTCTTCTTTCTAAACTTGACCAACCTATAAGGAGCTAGATGATATTTACTGAAGTAGAAATAAGCACCCAAATTCGGTTGAAGAAGACTCAAATATAGAAGACTATTCAAAGAAGAAAGAGTGCTAAAAAGTTAGATCTAAGATAGCTCCTTGTCTATGCTACCTATTTTGTGTCAACTATCTTTTCTTCTAAACCTGGACATTGACATTATAAGTGCAAGGCATGCAGGAAGCTAATTAATAATCATAACGCAGTTTCTTGTCTACTACGTACCTTGTGGATGATTGTGTTTCATTGCCTGATGCCTCCTTGATAGGTTCAACAATACTGTATTGGAAAGCGATTTGTATAACAGCAGGATCTGTGTGCCTGTAAATTTCATTTGTGCCAGTTCACAATCAATGATTAGTATTTACACATACTCATCACGTTAATAGTTCCAGCAAAAAAAAAAAATCTTCATATTGTATGCTTTCATGTGTACTTTTGCCAAAAAGCATCAGCCCGCTCTACAAATCTTTAGGTAACCCAGTTTGCATTGAGGGGATAAATAAAAATGAAGAAAAAAACAGAAACTTTTGTCTTGCTCCGTGGCCCCCTCCCATAGATGGCATGGTGGGGAGGAGGCATATAGAATGAGCAGGGAGGGGAGGCCAACAGTTGGGATAGAATGGGGAAAAGGGGAGGCGCTGCCTCTCCCTCGTTCCCGCTTGTTTAACAGAGAGAAAAGATAGGACTGGCTTGTCTTGTGGTCAGTAGCACATTCAAATCATGGGGAAAAAAAACCATTACTGCAACAAAAGTTCTCTGATTCCGTGAGTTTAAAGAATTAGTGAACCCTAAGCTCCTTTTGTTGGTTATTGTAGGGTAACTACCAGAAGCAGAAAAACAAAGTCACTGCTGCAAATTGAGTACCCCAATCTCTATTGCACAACAATGATTAGGCCAGCACAGAACTATAACTCTATGTGGCGGACCTTCTTGTGCCTGTGATCAGAGTGCATTCAGATCACAGAGAAAACAGTGTTACTGTAAAAGGCGCGCTGATTCAGTGACCTAAAACAGTTAAGGAAAAAAAAAAAGAAGGTAATGTGCTGAGTATACCCACCAAAAGAACTCTAACCACCATATTTATTTGGTGATTGTTGGGCAACTACAAGAAGCAGGAACACATAAGTCACTGCTGCAGATTGCGTACTCGGATCTCTATTGCACAACAATAATTAGGCCAGCACAGAACTAGAACTCTATGTGGCGGACCTTCTTGTGCCTCTGGTTAGCAGCATATTCAGATCACGAAAAACAAAAGCACAACTCCAACGGCAAGATTCATCAACACAAATGAAGGGGCAGTCAACAGCTTGAGCAAACTCTCGACCCCACCCCACCCAAACAGAAACCAGCAAGAATGTGTACTTGTTGTAGCTATGTTGCTTGATTGAAACTACGATTCAACAAATGCGGTTGTTGAGGAATAGATTAAACTACAAAGAAAATGAGCGATGGCGCTGCAAAAGGAGGAGGTAAACAAGTGGAAACAATGGAGAGGCGGCGCCTCCCAATGTCGCAGTTTATACCCACCATCTGTATCCCCTCCCGGCTCATACACACATAGCATCATTCAATAACCAGTAATCAATCATATGGTTATGTTCCATAAAATACCTGGAGAAACCATCATTATGGGCAAAGTCAAAGTCATATGCATAAGTAGCAAATGAATCGCAGCAGATGATGTGTTGCACATTTTCATACTGAGGATCAGGAAAGAAATGCCCATACTGCAAGAATGAATGCATTATAAACAGGCTAAAATTATAATAAAGTTAAACTTTTAAAGTAATCACAAATAACTTGACTGCTTACAGAATTGCCTGGTTCGAAATCTGAAGATGTTCTCAGCCTTAGAACACAACCAAATGCATACGGTCGGCTCAGCAATCGGTATCTGTGAAGAGAATTATAAGGAAAAGGCCAATCATATTTTTTAGAATTCACAGTTGAAACCTTAAGAATACCACACACGTAAAGTATATATTCACTTTCAATCAAACATACATGTCTTGGGGAAGTGTTGAATCATCCGTATTTGGATAGAGAAATAATGATCCACCACTTTCAATACTTAAAAATTTCAGTGAAGCCAAATCAGTGTACTCATCAGTTACAGCGAACAGGTCTATGCATACCCCTGCTTGCACGGCAACAGCAGCCTGTTACAAGATTTCAATAAGGTCAATATATGGTAGAAACATTCAAGAGATTTGTAACCTTTAAAGTCAAACTTACTAGGTCTCTATAGAAAGGTGTCTGTTCTGGGAGCAATGCGAGGTCAGCGTCTACCCCTTTACTGGCATACTGCTCACCATATCTCCTGGTGTCTAGTTGACCAGCTCCATAATCAGGGGCACCAGACAGAAAAGCAAATACCCGAGCTGCTCATAATTTGATAAGAAAAACTGCAAATTAGGCATAGAAGTACTAAGGTACTTAAACTAGTTCTACACAAGTATACAACCTCTTAGAATTTTTTCACAAAACTTGCATATACCAAAAGCATGGCCTACCCAAAGCAAAAGTGGAGCCATATTCTGAACTTAGGTAGTCAATCAAAGCAGACATGGCAGTTCCAAAACCTCGGCCCCCCAGCAAAACCGTATCCTCTTCCTGCCCAGTGGCAGCACCTCTCTCCCATGAAGATGTAGGGCGCAGCGTCTCCAGGGCAGCAGCAATTCGGTCCTTGCACGTGTCAACCTGCACATAAATCATACTACAATCACAAAACATGTCCAGATTGTCCTAAACCTAATCAAGTTACAAGGAAGTTGTTTTGCGGCATACTGGAGCTAAAAACGAAAGCAAGGGCATAGCATCTTCAAGGGCAACAGGCAGACCGTCTTCTTCCAAGTCCGGAGGCACAAAAACATTTTTCACAACCGGAATCGGACCTTGGACATCATACAACCCAATTTTGTGGCTGAATGTCATGAGCCCAAATAGGGAGCCCGGAATAAGAGCTGTTGCATGGTGAAATCCCAAACGAGGAATGGTCAGATACGATTATATGAGAAAATTATTTAAGGAACCAACAATTTAGGAGTTCAAAATGTTCAGAATTCTAAACCTTCTAAGGCCGCCATAAGCGCGCTCTTGATGAGCTCCAGGAACTCTTCAGAACCTGAATACATTCAATTCAAACAGGGCAACTATGAATTCCTAGATTACCAATACAGCATATCTTGAGCATTCAATCTAGCACATATACGTATCCCACATAGTGAAGCTGTTTTCCTTTTTTATCTAGTCAAGTAAAAAAGTGAACTGTGAATAGATATATATCCGTTCATAGTTTACTATTCTATTTCTTCTGAAACCACATAATCGCATTCTGATCCAGTTGGACTCCAAAACAAACCTGATCATCAGAATTCCAATGTAAAAAGCAACTTCCTACCATTTCAAAGGTCGGAATGCAGGCATAAAACTCAACTATCACAAGCGAACTAAGCAAAGGGACGGATTTACATGCGAGATCCACCGCGGCAACATAGACCGGCCGTGCCTGCTCGCCATCTCCCGCATCATCCACTGCACGAATTCGGCCCACGGGTCACACTTCTTCCGAAATCACACGGGGATCCAGCTGGAAACAGTATTTTGTTACCTGGGATCTCCAGGTCGACGAAGGAGAAGTTGAGCTCGGGGCACGCGTCGGGGCGCTGGAACCGGCGGGCCGTGTCGTCGTCGAACCCGTTGAGCGTGCCGCAGAGAGAGCAGGCCCAGCCCCAGCGCTCCAGATCGCAGAAGCTGTTGAAGTAGGCCCAGCAGTTCTCGCAGCGCGGGACGCGGTCGCCGAAGGAGCCGGTGGCCGGGGCCTGGCCGCGCTCGTCGGCGGCGGCGAAGGGCGTCACCGAGACGCCCCACTGAAGGGCGCAAGCCTCCAGCGCGTCCGGCACGGCGGGGAAGCGGGAGACTGTCGCGCGCACCGCCATGGCCGCGAGGTGGTACGGACGGCCGTCACGGCCGGAGGAGGAGGCGAGGGGCGCGGGTCGTCGGCGTCGCGAGCCGCAGCGCCGTTGCAGCCTGAAACAGTGGGCCTGGATGTGGAATTTCCGCCACTCTACACTCGTTTGAGATGGATCTTGACCGTTCACATGTGATCGGACGCTTCTGTGGTCTTTAAAACACGTCACTGTTCAGCACAGGCGTACAATTGTCAGTATTATGACGAGGGCAAATATGGGCCCAAATGTAGCAGCAAAGCAACAAGAAGGCCCAGTGTGATGCCCACCATTTGTTAGATGACAAAGTAAATTGTGCTAAAAAACATGACAAAGTAAACCGGCTCGTTGCAGTGATTTTTGTAAAGTGTTCTACAAAATGACAAAGTAAACTGGCTGGTTGCAGTGATTTTTGTTTTTCATACTTCACAAATAACTGTACACGTCTTGTACAAATTGTGGTCGCATTAGTTAGTGTTTTTAAAAAAATAATATTAGGTTGTGTTTGATTTAGGGATCAAATGATACGTGGATGCAATGGTCCTGGATGGGTCCAGATTCATATGTTTATTTGGTTGAATGGTAGTAGTTAGTTTAGGATGAGATGACATAGATTTTTGAAATCTATCTGGCTGTTGTATCATAAGAATTCTTGTTTTCAGTCACGTAAAAATAAGGAGAACTCAACATGTGAGTTGTTCAGTTTGCTTTAGATGACGGCGGATCTGTTTTCTCTAGGATTGTAAGTTGTAGCCTTTAGATCTAGATCTAAAGAATGAGAATGAGCGTGAGTGAAAGAACCTTCTATTTTTAGGTGACTAAAAATTAGCAACTCACTTAATGATAATGTGAGGTTATCTATTGGGATTTGGTTGCTAGACTAGACTGTGCAGTTATGCGAGCGTGGTCTTAGCTGTGTTATAGAAATGGAAAAGTCTACACGTATTAAATTTCTATTACGAAGGCTTTACGAAGAAAATCTTGCACATCCGAGTTGGGTTCTCTCCCCTCCCTCGAGCTTAGCTCAGCACTAGCACGGAGGTTGTTTTCCCCTGATTTGGCTACGCACTCGACGCAGCGGCAGGAGGGGCCATTGGCTCCTACGGCGCAGCCGCAGCATTCCGCAGTCCTATAGAAATCTATTGAAGGTTTTTTTTTTTTTCATCATAACGAACACAACGTTGCATATGTTGTATCAAGTCGGTAATATGCACTTCTATGTTGTTCTATTCCAATTAACTTGCTCATGCTTCCAAAATTTTGGAGCGGTTACACGTACTGCTTGGCAAGAACAAGTACATCTACACATTATAATTAACCTTACAAAGTCCGACCCTGGGTTAATGGGTACTAGAAAAGAATCTTGCTAGCCTGCACACAAATAAAAGTAGACGACCAATGAGATCACTAACAATAAAATAAAATAAAATCAGTTGTACGTATGTCAAATGTCAAGTGATTCCATTTTGAGAGGAACAAGTTAACAAAGCATATATATAAGGGGTATAATGAGGATGGAGTCATGCTATCAGACATTTTCAGGGGGGCAACTGTTCACTCGACTCAGTTCTCTTTGAGGACGCGAGCCAGGTGGTTCTGTTTGGTTGGTCGGTTCAGACTTCAGAGGTCTCAGGGCATGGGAAGAACAAGAACCGATGAACCACCGGCCTGCTGCCTGCCTCCCAGCTGAGGAATACGCTAACTGAAAGACAACCCCCTCGCATGGCCCGCCAGAGGCGGAAAACGGCCAAACATATGTTGCCTTCAGGGGCAGGGCGAGACCGACCACCTAACAACTAGTACAGTAAACATCATGGCTGACAAGAGCATGACCATGTCTTTTCCCTTTGTAGAGGGTGACAACAGCTCTAGATAGTAGTACTAATAGCAGCAGCTGCGGTGATGTGTTGTGCTATTAAATGCATTTTAACGTACTTCTGGTGTAATAATATGTTATAGATTCATAAAAGATACTAGTAGCAGCGATGAACAGCACCAAGTTAGTGTTTTCAAAAAATCAATGTAATTCGAAAAAAAATAAGAAAATGTATCAAGAACAGATGGACAAAAGGGGTACCTTTAATCCAAAGTTAGAATAGTGTGCTCCTGCAGTGTCTGATGTGCCATGCACGGACGGCCGGGTTGGTTAGAAAATGTTCATAACAATCTGCCTCGTGCGGGTGTTTGTGGAGTATGGCCAGTCGTCAGAGCAAAAATGCAGCGAGTAGGACAACAAACGCCACCACTAATGAAATCTGTAAATAAAAAAGGCATAGAAGAATGACGGTAATAAGCTTGCTTGAGAATTAATCTCGTCAATTTTCAAGTCTAACTCTGGGAGCAATGCAACTTTTCTTTTCGTACCGTGGTCGGCCTGCTGGAAGAAGAAGAAGAAGATGAAGTAACGGTGGACGCTGGCGTCCGGCTGAAGGACGCCCCTCCGTCGAACCCGAGGTCGTACACGGGCGTGCCGTTGGGGTAAAACAGGCCGTAGTTCCGCTCGGACGCCGGGCCGGGCTTCAAGTCCTCGTTGAACAGCGCGAACACGAACACGTCGACGGGTACGTCGGACCTGAGCGGCGTGCCCTGTGACATGGCGACCCTCTTCATCAGGTTCCCGTTGTACGCGGCGGCGTTCCGCACGCTGGCGCCGGCCTCGTCCTCGTCGCCCTTGGACGGCCACCCGGTCTCGGAGACCTTCACGACGATGTCGTCGGCGTGGCCCACGGCCTTCATGGCGGCGTACACGGCGTCGATCTGGGCGTAGAGCATGTTGTCGTAGGTGAGGTTGGTGGCCGGGTCGAGCACGCCGGGGTTGGGCTCGAACAGGGCGTACGGCAGCGACACGGTCGCCGGGTCCGCCTTGTACGCGAAGAACGGGTACGCGTTGACGAGGAACGGCGCGCCGACCTGCGCGAGGAAGTCCAGCAGCGGGCGCACGTACCGCTCCGCCAGGTCCTCCCGGAAAGCGCCTGCCGACGGCGGGTAGCTGGTCGCGAGCACGTCCAAGGAGTGCGCCGTCGAGACGCTCACCGCGCCCGCGAGGCCCAGGTCCGTCAGCGCCTGGTGCACGGCCTGCATCGCCGGGAGCAGGCTCCGCATCGCGGCCGGGTCCCCGTCGGGGGACAGCACCTCGTTGCCCACCAACACGCACGTGACGCGCGTCGACGGGAGGAACGGCTGCACGTGCTCCGCCACCCAGGCGCGCGCGCTGCGCGCGTCGGTCAGGTTCTGGATGTCCTCGTTGCCGACGACGAACTCCACGCCCGTGCCCGCGAAGGCCGTCAGCACCGCCGGGTCCGCGTCGTAGAGCTTCACGCGGTTCACGTTCAGCGACCGGAGGAGGCCCGACACCTGCGACGGGTGGGGCAGGTTGTTCGCGATCTGGCCGTAGTTGATGCCGAACTTGAGCGGCGCCGCCGTCGCCGCTGCGGATGCAGGATCGGTTGCTGCAGTAAACCAATCAGATTAATTTATTTTTTATTATTCAAATGACGAAAACATATATTTTTCATCAATGTTTTTGTGTGTTGTTTTATTATCATTTGAATAAAAACATATTCAACTTAATCATTGGCGAGATAGTTTTATTAACTTGACCATTGACGCTTGCTCGTTCCATCTATATGTACCCCTCAAAAAAAAAAGTTCCATCTAATATATGTGTAAACATCTAATATATTATCATTTGAATGAAAAGATATTCAACTTGACCATTGGTGAGATAGTTTTATTAACTGGACCATTGACGACTTGCTAGTTCCATCCATCTATACGTGTATAAACATCTTCTGTTTCGTATTCGTGGCTAGACTGTCGTTTTGGACAATTAATAAAACTACAAAGCTAATATTCGTCAATCGACGCATACATATGCAACGATCGGAAAAATTTCAAACAAATGTCAAATCAAGGATACGTGAATTTCTACAAGGGATCGCCGTATGGACGTGGAAAATTCTATTGTTTTTCCCTGTCAAACACACGTCGGACCCGGCCGGCCGGGCCGACTGGAAATGTGTGTCCAAGTAGTAATGAATCCAAGAAACGACCCCGGTGCGCAATGCAAATGCAATGCAATAACAGCGAAGGAACGACCCAAATGCAGCTGTCAAGAGCCCTCCTTCCAAGTTGCAATTTACTGAAAATGAGGCACAGCACAGTGGATACGTACGGGGAACTCATCAAATTAAACGAGTTCCCCTTGTGTATATGGATCGGAGCTTGTTAATACTGGGTCTCGAGACCAGCAGAGAGCGAGCGAGCAACGATATGAATAACCAGGAGGGAGAACTGTTATGTAACGTAATACTACCTGAAAGGAGGAGAGAAAGCGTCAGGAGGCAGAGCTGATGAAGACACGAGGAGGCTATACCGAGCTTCGCCAGCGCCATGGCTCTGCGCTGCGCCCCGGTTTCCCCACAGCCTCGGCCTCTCTCTTCTCAGGACGAAACTCGAGGAAAAGCACAGTTTCGCTCGCATCAAGTGGCGCGCGCGCGTCTCTCCGGACTCCGGTCGGGACGACGTGGGGTCGTCGTGTCGCGCTACCTTTCCCTGCTCTTTATAGTAGCTGCAGCTGCAGCCTGCGTCGTATTAGGCTGTGCTACGCCCCTTGGGGTCCAAACTAAAACCGCCAAACCGGGACAGGCAAAAACATCGCTGTCGGAGATGGCCCTTCGTCACAGGCACGATCAAGGCTCTCTCAGTCTCGCTCACACGGGGGAAATAATAACATGGGGCAGGGGAATACGTACGCACGCTGCTACTACGGTACAATAATCCTACGAGTTGTGGTCTTTGGTGGAATTTCGATCGGAAAGAAAAGGGTAGAAGAAAGAGCTTGGTTCCTCGGTACTGCTGGTAAGCTACAGTACAATTGTGGAATGAAGACGACAGAAAGTCCTTTGTACTGTACCGCCTCGCGCGTGCCGGCCCGGCTGCCTCGCCGCCGCGTCATACTGTAGGCCGGTGCGTGACTGGTTTGGTTTCTCCTCTGACTCCGGCGGCGCACGGCAGACGGCACAGCCGAGCCGAGGACGGAGACGGAGTGACCGGTGGTGGTCGCTGACCGAATAATATTTAAGCCTACACGTCAGCCCGTCGCAAACTGACGGCGACCGTGAGAGTCTGCAAGTAGTAGATAGGATTTCTGAATCCAGGTAGAAAGATTGGTTACCTCTTGCGCCATACCAAACCGAACTCGGGGCTGACTGGCTTTCTTTCATTCTTTCTGTCTTTCTTCGATGGTTAGATGGTAGATAAACCTATATAAGTTTAATTTGGGTATCGACAGCAACCCATGACGATGAATGGGTCAAGCGTTTCAACAATCCCGCATGAATCATGATGGCGTAACTTACGACTTTCCAAATCTCTGCATCTTACAGAATGCGAGCCAACATTCCTGATTTGTCTGGACTCGGTATGTTTGAAGAAAGGTCCGCTTTACTGTAAGAGTAAGACCACGCGTGTAGGAGTTGATCCAAGCTGTGTACGAAGCAAAAAGAGGAAATTTTGATTTTGCTCCTGTGTTGCAAACGAAACGGTCTTTCTGTTTCAAAAGGAAATCCCCGGTAAACAAACAAAAATCCAATGCTGAAGAACAAGGTGTGTCAGCGCACACTCAAAAAGTACGAACGACGATGTGATGAGTGTGCCTCCACGCATAACTTTTCTCTATGCTGTGTGGGTAGCCTCCAAGGAAACCACAAGCCATCTCCAGGCATGACAGTTGACAGTAGTAGACTCAAAACATCCGAATTGGCCCATCACCGTATCGATCAGAGGCGATGCCAAGGCCGTCTTTGGTTCAGCACCCAAGTGGTCCGGCTCCAGCCCCCCTTTTTTTCTTTGCGATTTTCCGGCTCCAGTCCTGTGGTGGGTCAGGATCAACGCTCTCGGGAGCTGGAAAAGCCAAAAGAAAATACTAGCTCTCTGTCCGCTTTCCGTTCATTTTCATCGCCAAAACCAAAACTGTTCCCAACTAGTACAATAGCACAGAGGATGTCATAGAGAGTGGGAGCTGAACCAAACATGACCCAAATAGAAAGGCAATCCTAATTGCAACTCAAGAATGACCAAGAACAGCAGTAGAGCTAGCGCGTGACCAATTTTGGCCCAATGGGAATGGATAACCCAACAAGCGGAGAGAGTGTCAGCCATTCCACTTGAAACACCATTTTTTTCAATATTTTTTTTTCATATAGCCAGCATATAGGTGCCAGGTCATCTTTATAACAACATTACCATTACCAGACTTCACATACAGTAGTAGTAATTTGCAACTGATGCAGTTTGTTGCGAATAGAGCAAGTACATTTTGAACCGCAAAGCCATGTAGCACGAATTATTGTCACAGTTCATCATAACACGGCCTCATCAAGAAGACCGAACTGACGACAAGGAACATATGCCCCTATCACAAGTGAACAAAAAACTAGCCCTTCCAGAATCCCTCGATCAGAGTCTACTTCCATGGAAAATGGAGTTGACCCACGACGAACGAACGCGCCGCCATGGAACGGAATTATGGAACGGAGCTTGAGCTCAGTACAGCTCCTCCTCCTTGTGCGTGTGGATGACGCAGTCGGCCTTGGGGTAGGAGATGCAGGTGAGCAGGTATCCCTCGGCCATCTGGCCCTCGTCGAGGAACGAGCCCTCCGACTGGTCCACCTCGCCGGACGACATCTTGCCCGCGCAGGTAGAGCAGGACCCGGCGCGGCACGAGAAGGGCAGCTCCACGCCGGCGTTCTCCGCGGCCTCCAGGATGTACGTGTCCTCGGGGGCCTCGAACTCGTGCTCCGTGCCGTCCGGGCCCACCAGCTTCACCTTGTGCACGGCCGCCGCCGCCGCCGCGAACCGGCTGGACAGCCGATGGCCTGGCGCGCTTCGTGCCTGCTGCCCGGCGTAGCCGACGAAGGAGGCGGGCCTGGGCGCCGCCGCGGCGGTCTGGATGCTTCCCCCGGATTTGGGGACGGATAGCCATGGGGCGGTGGCGGTCGACATCTTGCTCTTTGCTGGTACTGGAGGATTGATCGATCACTGACAAGTGAAAAACTTCTGGTCAGCCGCAAAATTAGACCGCCAGAAATTTACGTGTACATATGAAATCCGCCAAGGATTGGAGGGAGGCTAAACAAGCAACCAAATCGTAAAATTCATAGTAGGAGTAGGAGTACCATTTTGCAGGTGTCAATGTATTGCTATCAATAAAACGTGTCAAAAGAATACATACAAATCAACAAAAGCTCAGTGATCATCTACACAGGTGACTGCGATTGCGTCAAAAACCGCTCGCGAAATTTTACAGGACCATGGATGGCCAGATCCGGCGAGCGCGCGCTGCGGGACCGGCCAGAGCCGGACCACAAGTCACATCAAAATCGAACTAGGGTCGTGATCTACGATACGAGTAGGCAGCGGATCCTGCCGCCGCGAGAACAAGAGTACTGCTGCTAGGAGAGAGATCGGGGCAACGGGTCGGCGCGTACCTTCCCCTGCAGACGGGACGGAGCGGCGGACGCCGGCGACACGAACGAGGCGAGCCGAGGCGGGGCGGGGCAGGGGGGGCTGAGTCACGAAGCGAGGAGAGATTCCGTGGGGTGGTGGTTGGCACGCGCACGGCGGCTTATTAATAGGGCAGCGTCAGCGGTGTCCGGCCCCGACCCAACCCAAGTAGCGGTGGCCGCAGCGACGCCGGCTCTGCTTTGTCTTTCTGGGCCGCGGCTGGCTGGCTGTTCGGGCGAAAGGCCGTGGAGATGCCAGGATTTTTTGCTTAGCCGACCACATGGAGCTGCTTATTTTACACCTGTGAGTGATGCATTTGGGTTGCGATTAGGGCGGTGGCTTCGCGGGATGAGGCGTCCTTGTCCTTTGGTGGGGACCGGGGGGCGGGATTAGCGACTCAAGCCAGAAAACAGGAACAGTGAGCAGACATGGAACAGTGGGAGAATCTCGAACGTCACCGCTCCAGTTGGCAGTCTTGCTTTGGTGTCTCTCACCAGTCCATTAATCTGAACTGATCAACTGAATTGAGTATGAACCCAGATACATTTTCCTACATGATCAGTAGATTCAAACCGAAAACTTCAAAAGAAAACGAAAACTTAAAAAAACTTTTCTCGTGTGTGCTGCTTGCAAACTTGCTTTTGTTCTCCTGTGCATGATTGCGAGGAGTTGACCATCACGCAATCATGCGCAACAAGCAAATGCAAAACGTACACGAAAGGCCGTCTTCGCTCACAGCATCTAGGAGACCGATTTTAATAATATACAATAGTATATCCCAGGTAGGGGCAGTTACAAACAAGATGTACAACAATACAATGAATCGGTTCGAGTCAGGTCCCACCATCATTCCATATTGATGCTCTCTCCAGAGATTTTTTGATTTGCCCATTCTGAGCCATAGCAGAAAGATGAATATACACTACAAATACACCATGTTGCAGCTTAGAGCACATCTTATAGATTAGTGGAAAGATTTCTGAAGTGTTTGATGATGGGCCGCACTAATCATTAGCGACCACAACTATCAACCACATACAAATGTTTCCAAACCTGTCTGCACGATGACCATTCTGAGCATAACATTGAGATGCTTCAGAAAAAAAATCCTTCCCCATCAAAAACTATCATACAACATGATTGGTACCTGCACCATGGATCATGGTAATACACATACATGATAGGCGCCAAAACTGGATCTAATCAGTCATCTCACATACAATACCACCAAGCCTGCAACATGAACATAAATCATCTCAGATAAATGAAAAGAAAACAACATATCTCATGAAACTATCCTGGCTGGATGCAATTTTATGAAAACATCATCTTCGTAAGCACCAAAGTAAAACATTACTAATCATCTGACAACAAATAGATTTAAGTGACATTTCAACACTCAAAATAATGTCTTAGTCCAATTAGTGCAGCTTTTTTATTTCTGAATTTCAGCGAGTTATGAATCATATGATAAGCAAACCTTGATGCTGGGTATTCATTTCCAGTTTTCAAGTCCACTCAGTTACCACTATTCAATCTAAATATTTGCAACCGGATATCGAAAACCTGGAAAATACTACGTAGTACCAAGGATAGTGATATTTGAGGATGAATCAGGGAAGAAAACAACTCACATAGAACGACAAGTGCAATTAGTACAGCTGTTGCTAAACGAATTTGAGGATGACTACAATGCGACTCAGCTCTATTCAATCTCCTCCTGGCGAGCTCTGGCCAGAAATACATTGCCTGCAGGAATCAATAATATAACGTCACTAAAGAAAACAAGTACTAGTACACTGCATGTTTATTCCAATTTCCAATCACTAATGAACTGTCAACACAAAACAATGCCAAATAAAGCACAAAATAAATAAACAGAAATGAAGCAGAATACTCGAAAGAGTGACCTACCCTTCCAGATGTAGGTAGATAGAAAGAAGGCAGTGTGTCACCATTTCTCAAGCTCTCTACAGCTTCCCCATCCTTCCTCCTCTTTGTAAAGCTCTCATGGCCTTGATTTGTAAACCATAAGTTTCGGACAAAACTACGGTACTGTCTGCTCAGTTTGTTTCCACAAAAGAGGATCCTTCCCCCCGAATCATCCATACCACACATACTACTATTCTTATGATCCCCATCATATGCATGTTCTCCATATGAATATTTAAGTTCAGCTACTCCTTCAACATCTGTTTCCGCATATCTATGTTGAAATGTTGTGTGTTCTTGGTTGGAATGAAAGCCATTTACTGTAGGAGCATTGTCAAGCTTAAGCTCAACAATTTCATCTGTACCAGTGGAATAACAAGCATGGTCATTCTTTTTGCTACCAGAAAGAAACGACGCCAGCCCATCTCCATCATAATCGTTTGAGTATAGATGTTTTGGGGTCCTATTGAAATCTACCCTAAGACTCTCCACAGTTCCCTCCACCTGGGAAATCTGCTCGGCTATAGCTCTAATGAATTGCCTGAATTTTAAGATTGCATTTTCTCTTGACTTTGACTTGTCGGAGAATGCAGCTGCATTCACCTCCCTCTCAAATTGCTCCAACTGCCAGTGTTAGAAGTATAACGGACTTAGAAGAAACATAGATACAATGGTAAAAACATGGGCACATAAAGTTTGGATGGAAACAGTTAAAACTTAACATATTCAAAGCTTGATTGTCTGAACCTGCCATTTTGTAGTTCCAAGTGCAGTGATCACATCTCTCTCATAGTTAATAGGGGCATGAAATTTTGTATCTGACTCCTGCATGACTTTCCTTTCATGCAAGAGCAAGCGGTACACGCCCTCCATCCTGTACGCCAATCCAGTACACGCAGCAAGATTCCATCACTTCTTTGTGTCTAGAATGATTATCTCTAAAGTACTGGTAAACACTTTGACCTCTTAGTAAAATTTTGAGGCAACATTCAATAAGATGTACTCCATAAAGATAAGAATAACAGGTAATTTTCAAATAATTTATTTATAATAGAAAAATGTATACAAATTAATTGGAAGCTCTCAAGAAGGCATCATAACAATTCGACAAAGCAAATAACAACAACAAAGCCTTTTAGTCCCCAAGCATGTTGGAGGTAGGCTAAAGATGAAACCCACAACCACAAGGACCAACACAAAAAAGACAAATCATAGTAAAACACCGCTCCTTCCTTCGCTCCCTTCTCCACCTCGATGTGGCACAGCTCGCTGCCTTCCAGCAACCTCTAGCCACCGCATACTGAAGCCGCCGAGAGCCAGTGCGGCCAAAGAGAGCGCTTGAGCTCGGCATAGAAGCGACAGCAGATGATAAGGCTGATGGTGGGCGTTTGCACTTGATGAGGTGAATTACGACCACAGGCATGGTGACAAACCCACTGGTGAAGATGACTGCACCACAACGAAGTTGCACCTCTGCCGGTAGAGCGCAGCAGCCAGCATTGCCAAGGTGCTTGGTTTGAAGAAGGGTATTTTTTACTATTACCTTGCCTGCCTACAATCCGTGCAAGGCCTCCCCAGATTGTATAATTCAGATTTTCACAATCCACAATCTGGGGGCCAACAAACAAACGGGGCCTTGCTATCCCACAACAAAACGGTGCACATGTCCAAACCATATCGAACTAGACAAAGCTAAAGACTAAAACAATTTTCACAGATATCCTAACGCCACAAAAATTGCACAACTAGAAAGCTCTCAAATATTAGGAAGGAATAGAATATGCACCGCTTGTAATGACTCAACCCGAAACTGTTCATCTTCTGCAAACTTTGGATGCTTGGACCGACCCAGGGGCGGAGCTGCACCCTGGGCCGGGGGGTGGGGGGGGGGGGGGGGGGGGTGGGCGCAGGGGCTGCAGCCCCACCTTTGGGAGAAAAAAATCCAACCTCATACACTAATTATTTGTAATATTTGCTAACTTTACTCTCTTAAATGTATAAGTGTTTCAAATTATTTTGTAAGCAATATTGTTGAAGAGATAAATTTGTTGGCAATACCTAAAATTGGTACAATTTATACTATTAAAATTGTTGGCCATTAAAGAATATACATCTATTTCAATAGAGAAAGATAGCAAATCTTGTAGTGTCAAGACATGTAGTCTAGTAAATTATTAAGTAATTAGAAAAGGAAGTCAAGGAACCAACACAGCATTCGTCATTGCTATGTATTACAGTACCATTTCATATTTTTTGACTTGACTTCTTGCCTGCCACTAAACCATGTTGATTGCGTAGTCTCGGACCTACGATTGCGTATTATCACATTCCTTGGCTCCTATGAGTGCGTATCGCCCAATCACACGATTATGTTTGCTTCGGTCTAGAGCATACATGAGTTGAGGATTTTTTTAGCCCTCCCTTAGCTTCGTTCCTGGCTCCGCCACTGCTAACACCAGATATCGTCAAACATAATAGTACTAGCAACGGCGTCTCTCAACTACAGAACCCCTGAATTGCCCCCACCTTAATCGTTAAGTATTTTTAATCAAGGGCATCCTCTACGCAACCAAACTGCCATTTTCCCCAATAGCTCATCAAGGGAAAGCTCTGGTTGAAAGGAGAGTCTCTGCCATTTCACCACTCACCAATAATTATGGAGTGCCTAGCTTCTTGGTTTAAAATGCTAAGCGACGCATGATTTACTCCGGAACCGTTCTAGTAAAGAGCCAAACAACGAAATATCCAAAATGCGCCAACAAATCTCCGGGGGTAATCGGACGACAGGCAGCAGATCAAGGGGAAGCGGAGCGAGCGGAAGTCGGTACCTATCGGCGGAGTCCTGCACGCACTCGGCGGCGGGGAAGAGCGGATCCGACTCCCACCGCCCGAAGCCCTCCGCCATGCGAAGGATCCGGCTCCGTCCGCCGCCCGCGCGTAGTCTAAACAGCGCGGGAGGGAAGGACGAGGCGTGCCCGCAAGGGGAAAAGCGTGCGCGCTGGCTTTGTGCTCGTATTGGAGGGGAAACTTTGAGGGTGACTGGATCATTAGTCTCGGCACTAAAGTTTAGGCATTCAATTTTAGGTCATGATCGTAGCTAAAAGGGGTAAAAGAGCAAAACTTTAGGCCTAATTAGTCTAAAGAAGCCAAATATAAGGGCTAAAAGAAGGGTAAAAGGACAAAAATTTTTAGGCTCTAAATAGGGTCAAAATGGGGCTAAAGAAGGCTTTGGACGTGGATGCCCTCCCAATTCTTCCCTATCCACTCGGCCACTCCCCGATGCCTCCCTTTCGCCGCCTCCTCCTTGTCCTGGCTCCGCCGGCCGTAGGCCACATAAGCACCGCTACCTGCGCTCCGGTTGCCGGCCACACGCGCCACTCCTCCGCGACCCGGTTCTGAGGTGCGTCGTCGCTGGTCGCCATCTGAGATTCGGCGCCGAGCGTGCGGACTGTTCGCAGTGCCACCGGCCACAGGCGCCAGCAGCACCGCCGGTTTCTCCCCGCTTCCCGGCCGCACGTTCCGCGCCCTCCTCTTCCCAGCGCGTCCCGCAGATTCCAGAAGGTCCGCCGCCCGCCGTGCTCCGTGTCCAAGTTCGCCATTGCCGGGATCGTCAAGGCGGCCACGGTGGAGAGGGCATTTGGAGTTTTAAAGATGAGCCAAGATTAATGTGTTGTGAACTTGAACTACTGTGTAAATTGATAGAGATTTGGTTATGCTTGTATGGTTACCATCAATATGAGGGCAAAATTGTTATTTTACGGTGTAGGACTAAAGTTTTTAGTCTCTAAACTTTAGTTCTATTAGAGATGTTTGGATCTTTGGGCTAAATTTTAGTCCTCCAAACTAAAATGACCGATTTACCCTCATTTAAATTAAAGTCCTACTGATCACCATGTATGTAAAAGCTAAATATTTCAGTTTACATAATAGTTAAAATACACAACAAAATGATCTGAACTCATAATTAAAAACAAATACACTCTTTACTCCCTCCGTCCCGTTCTCGTTTTAGCTTTCAAAAATAGTGTCGCTTTAGCCCAGAAGCCGAGAACGCAACGCACCTCATCCTTTCACGCGTTTTGGCTTCTGCCTCCTCTCTTGCACACAGTAGGGAGGGAGTCCATTGGCTGTTAGGAAAAACAGCAAGGGAGGTCCGCCCGAGACCTTTATAGCCATGGCGATGTAGCCATCGTCCTTCAAATACATGGCTGCAAGAACGGAGCAAAGCAGCATGGGGCCCTTGGAGGTCGTCCTCCCCCTGCCCTTCCTCCATTCCCATCTAGTTCTTGCACTCATCCCCTTCATTCTTGAGTACGACGAGCAAATCGCATGGGAGAGGCGGGCTATCAACGGAGAAAAGCAGCACAACAGCCTTTCGTGGTCATCCTCCCCCTCTTCTCATCCATCTCCATCACCACCACTTCCGAGATAGCGTAGAGGAGATCGACGTCGCTGATGACCTTCCACGGTCCCTCCTTTCACAAGGAGCGACTGCCATAACAAGGAGTGCGTCAATGATACTGATTCGTGCCCCCCGGCGACTAGCAGCAGCTGCGCTCAGCCTTGATGGCGGCCAAGAGCAAGGAGGACGAGGAGGTCCGGCCGCGGTGCTCGTGGATAGCAACACAGAGGGCTGGAGCTGACAGAAAAGATAAGGTTGCGATGGGTACATTGTCCAGGGCCAGTTTATCCCATTTTAGGACCTTTTTGGTGGTAAAATCTTTTAACCCATATTTTAGTCTTTTGCACATTTTAGCCCCTTATGTTTGGATCGTCGTACTAGTAAAAAAGACCTAAAACTGGAGGCCTAAAATTTTTGCCCTGTGATCCGAACAAGGCCTTCGTTCGGTTGGTGGCGGCCTTCCGTTGGGCGCATCCTTCTTTCGGTTCATGGTGTGGTGGATGCTGTCGGGCGAATTTTGCAGAAAGCACCCTATCAAAAAATTTGTTTCTAAGCTCGTATTATTCCGTACTCTAGCTAGATGTTGATTAGAACATGGGTTTTCTTGTCCTGCCTTCCATGCTCTTCACATCAGGGTGCTTTGCTGAATTCTTATTGGTATCAAGCGGATCGGCAAAAATTACTCAGACGTAGCAACATATCAAGCGGATGAATTCGCACCATCCAATAATTAATCAATCCATTTGTTGAGCATCAAGTCATAAGTAGCCATAATCACATAGTACAGTATTTTCTCTATACCAAGATATAAACATTTTTAGGATTGATCAAAGTTAATTTTCTTCAATCTTAATCATTAATAGTTTAAAAGTTATATTATTAGATTCATCAAAAGATTTATTATAATAATTTAAAATTGTTTATATTTAAAATAATTTGTTTTTATAAATATTTATAGTGAAAGCTAAATTGTTTAATTTGATCAAACATAAAAATTGTGTATATTGTAGGATGGAGGTAGTATTGAAATAGGCGTCTTGTACGGGTCTTGTCATGTGCTCCACATTTGAGGTACTCATCAGTGCCTCATTGGCATCACCTGATGAGGGACAATAGAAAACAGAGAGAATGCCACGCACGTATAGTTACTTTTCTTCTTGGTGCTGACTTGTTCAGCCCGATTACAATATACCATTAACATAAAACTCGTTCAACAAGTTGAAATCAAGATATCAGAACTCAGATCACAATCCATTGCAGGCTACCAAGGCATACAGCGCGTCACGGCTAATCTCAACTCACGCGGAGGCGAAGTTTTGCACAACAATGAGACACGATTCAGGGACTAGAGACTAGAGTTAAGAAGTAAACACCTCTAATGCTATTGCCAACAGGAGCATGTAGCTACGGAAGAGAACGGGAACAGGAATTTGAAACCTGGCGTAGTACTACCAACCTTACGATAAAGTAAAGCAATGAGTCAAATTACTCTAGGGGTTAGACTCGAGGAAACCCTGAACGCCCTCTCCTCTGCAGGAATTCTGGGATTTGTAGCGCAGGACCTTCCTCCTGGGAAGTTGGAGAAAACCAACTTGAGCAGCTACGGTTGTCTCCTCCAGCCTGAGCATGACAGAATGTTGTTAGAATATCTAACAGCAATAAGCAGAAATTATAGCAAAAAGGCAGGACATACCTGCACAGATCGGCTCTCACTTTCCTCCTGGCGCTTGAATCCAGTTGCAATAAGAGTTATGCTCACCTGAACGAAGAGATACATCATGTTACTGATATAAGCAATGACAAGGCATGAATCACGATCCTGAAATAAAGTAGCCTTTAAACATTAAACTCATACTATTTTTCAGAAAAGTTCAAGCATAGATCAGTATTTTTAAAATTTTCAGCAAAAAGAGTAATAATGTATATAATCATTTAGCTGAAAGGGGAAATAATATGTTTCTTTTACTTACTTGACCAGTGTATGAAGGGTCTATAACAGATCCAAAAATCAGATTTGCACCAGGATCAACAAGATCATAGATTACTTCAGCTGCTGCATTCACCTATCAAAAAAGGTGTCAAGTGGGGTTCAGTCCACGTGTAAAACTAAACAAGGAGCCATGACCCATGAGATAATTAAAAGTGATAAATATCTGATGTTACCTCTGTGAGGGTTAGATCATTCCCTCCGGTGATATTCCATACAATTCCAGTTGCTCTTTCGATACCAATATCAAGTAAGGGAGACTGTATAGCATTAAGTGCCGCATCTCTGGCTCGTGTCTTACCTGCAAACGGGACCAGCAGGAGGAAAGTGGGTGCATAAGGTTAGTTGTTCTGTAAGTTGGTGCATGTATCAGATGCATTGAAATGCAAATTCATCATGATTAGGACTCGTTAAGAGTGAAACTACTACTGCACTCCTGCATGTAGTCATTTGATTATGAATGAATATGGTTCTCTGCACCCGGAAATTTAACCTGTTGCGGTTCCAATACCCATCAATGATGAGCCTGCATCTGACATAACAGAGCGAATATCAGCAAAATCCACATTGACCAAACCTGGCACCTGCAAGAAGGTAGCAGCAAGTGACCTGTTTAGCTGTGTAGATCACATGCATAGAGTCAAGATGCAATCTTTTGAGAAAGCACATGCTAAATAAGTATGCATTTATAATGATGGGCATATGCCAAGTAGCCAATGATTCTGCAGAAAGGACAACTGTATGAAACCATAATAAGGTGCAGAATGTCATTTTACTTTTACTCCATTATTAGTGCCAACTTTATAAGAACAACGTAAAAAAAAATCAGAAAATCTTTCAAGCAGCTATGTTGATGTGCATTAAACAAAACATATGCCATGTATTAGGAGCGAGAACAGTGAAAACTATTTGAACTAGAAACATGGTCACATAAATAATATTCGTTGGCAGAAAATCATTGAAATCATTCCAAGAAAAAGTAACATGGATAATAATATAATATATCATGTAACATGTGGCAAATTATCTTACAGTGATTATATCAGAAATCCCACGAACACCCTGCCGAAGAATATCATCTGCCAAATAGAATGCTTCTGTCACAGGAGTGTTTGGGGATACAGCAGTCAGTAACTTGTCATTTGGAATCACAATCAGTGTATCAACATTGCTTCTCAATGATGCAATTCCTTCTTGTGCCTGAACAGCCCGCCTTCTTCCCTCGAAGGAAAATGGGGTTGTCACAATTCCAACAGTTAATATACCCATGGACTTTGCAATGCCTGCAATTATAGGTGCCCCACCAGTGCCTGTCCCACCTCCCATTCCAGCCTGCAAATTGAATTTTTGAGGATCAAACTCAGGTATATGTATATTATATACTTTTCAATGAAAGCATAGAAATGGGTGGATCTATCTAGGATAACATGGTTCAAGTTAGCACCTAGATGTGCCCATGTCTAACAAAACATGGTTCAAATTAGATAATGCCAAGATATTCTCTATTTCCAACAAATACCTAGAAAGTATGTTATTCCCCATCAATACAACAACAGAAAAAATAATGTAATTTGCTTGAGCAATGAGCAGCATGAATTTACCGTCACAAAGACCATGTCAGCACCAGAAACTGCCTGTTCCACCAATTCCTGACTCTCCTTTGCTGCATTCATGCCAATTTCTGGGTTCCCGCCAGCACCGAGGCCACGTGTCAGTTCCTGGCCAATCTGTAACCTATTTTCCGGTTCAATGGGTGACATCCGCATAGCCTGAAAATCAGTATTCACAATCCAGAATTCCACACCCTTCATGGAGCTCTCAATCATCCTGTTCACCGCATTGGAGCCACCACCACCAACACCAATCACCTTAATCCTGGGCTCATTATAGCGGTATGTAGCAGGAGAGTCTACCAATCTTTCAGCAGCTTTGTCAATACGTAGCTCCTTGCTGGACGCAGTAGCTACACCATCATCCTCTCCATAAAGCATAGATATCTCAGGATGAAGGTCAAATAAGGTATCTTTGGTATGACGTGGCCCACCTTGACGGGAGTTTGCGGAGCAATGGAACTGAGAACAGCAATGAGGACCAACAGAAAACCACTTCTTCCTCTGAATATTTCCTGCACCATCACCACGAAGTGTTTTCCCAACATTGTTGGGCGAAATGCCTGATGGCCACCGGCAACTGATAGCATTGGAAAACACTAGCTGTGTTGCCATCTTCTGCTCAGAATCAGAATTTGACTTGCAAACTTACTATCCAATGCCTCAGGAGTGTTCAATTGCCGAAGGATTATGCCTGAACTCTGCACAGAAGGAATGGAATATTAGCTGCAGTTAGTGCTTGTTAGAGAAAAAAAATGATACAAAAGGTCCTAAGAACAGAGAAAAGATTCGCTAAGCATTTCAGAAGCGCAGCCACACTAGTTGTGAAGCTTAAGGAAAGCAATCAGGACGACCAACTTTCCAACCTTGTGGCAATATTATTTGGTTAGACATAGGTCTGTTTCTCGTTTCTACGGCAGATTTTAAAGAGGATATAATATCAATGTAACTGAACAGACTGAAATAACAGTACAGAAATGGCAGTAGAATACAGGCGTAAAATGGATCTGAAGATGTAAGCAGGTTCATGTTCTCTGTCGAGGGCATCACCACCTCACGCACAAGACATGGTACAGACAGTGCATCACCGCCGTCACCACAATCCCCCCACTAAAATTCCAAATCCAGGAACACCACAGCACGAGGTTGAGATTGAGTTGTGGTGAAATTACCTTACTCTGTCATTTCCTCAACTTGGTCTGACAGGAGGAACCGAGGAAGCGGAGGTCGGCCGCGTGGACGGCAAATGAGGAAGATCCTCCCGCTCGGCCTCGTCGCGGGCGGTGTCGCTGAGGGAATGGGAACGGTAGCTATGGTGGGGGAGATGACCAGATTGGTGAGGGTTTTAGGCTGCGAGTTTTTCGCCGAAGGGTTTCTGCGCCGCGCCGGGGTCTTCGACGGTTTGGCCAGGTTTGCGGAGAATGCAGCGGGCGGAGCCAACGACTTGGTTGTTGGTAGCGCCGGCTGAGTTGCCGAGCCCAGCGGCCACACGGCCATGAGTACAAAAAGAAAAAGAAAAAAGAAAAAGAGAAAAGGAGAAAGGAGAAAAGTGGTGACCCGGCTGGAGCTCATTGGCCGGCCATGGCCGATGGCGCCGCCGCCGACGCCAAGCACCGTCTAATGGGCTTACAGCCCATGCCAGCGATGCCAGGGATGCCAGAGTGGTAGGCCATTTAGCCCAACTCTATCTCTACCACCGATCAATCGGCCCAACCCAGACAATGCTACCCCGCTTCATCTCCGCGTGGTCGAGTCGAGTTCCTTTCCCATTCCGCGAAACCACGCCGCAGCGCCGGGCGGCGGTTCGCCGCGCCGCACCACCGCTGCCCAAACGTAGCCGGTCTTCTTGGACTCGTTTGCCTCCGAAAGCTCCGTCGTATCGCCGTCCCGGGGTCCAACCTTCCCTCTTCTGCCCTGATCGGATTCCGTTATGGGCTCATGGCAAGGTATGAATTCCCCTTTCGCGCGTGTTTTTTCAGGCGAGAATTTTCGATGTTCATCACGCTGACGAGTGATGATATGTCGATCGAGACATTGAGATTCCTGTTTCCTCTTTTAATATCTGAATTTATCTATGGGCGTAATGGTGGGCAGTGCATGAGCCCGGCGTGTCCGCGGATGCATCGAAGAAATTTCAAAATGCTGGTGAAGGGTAGCTCAAATGAGCCTCTTTAATACGAGTACCAACAATGAAGAGGCATTCTGGTTATTCCTAATGTGGTAGTGTTTGTGCTGCATATTGCAACAGCGACATTTAGGTATGCTCGGGGTTGCATTTTTCATTGCATTGCTGCTTAATTATTATGCAGGTGTGTAGTTTTTAGGGAAGGAACTATTACTGTTTGGTTTTGACAATATATAGTTACTTTTTTTTTTCTTTTTGTAATTTAAGTTGAGCTTGGCTTCTTCATTGCAGTCAGCATGGATCCTCCCCTTTGTTACAGAAGAAAAAACATGGACCAGGACTGTGCTGAATTGCTTCACAGTATTAAGAAAACAGTTTGAATTATGTCCGTTTTGGGCCTATGAGGCCTGGAATTATCATAACCTGGCCATGTTGCAGACAAATATTCATTCGTGGTGACCTTTCTCAGGAAAACCATTTGAGCAGGACTGGCTTAACATTAGTTCATACATCTAATCTGATAAAAAAGGTAAGATACTTGAAGTTTATGACTTGTTTTGAATTATGGGCTGAGTTACATGCTACTTCCTTTTCTGTACTTAATATAAAGTTTGCATCTGGTCTGAGCAATAGTAATACTTGAGTTGACTTAATACAATTGTCATTTTAATGCTCAGAATGGGGGTGTAGGTTGTGGAACAGCTTTAGGGATTCGGGGTGAGGTTCACATGATCACATTCAACTTTTGATTATTCATATGTCCATTATACTTCATAGGTGTCAGTTTCAACATCTGACTCTTCACCATTCTTTTCATAGATAATTTCACTAATAATTCAAAATTATTTTTTATTAAATTTCACAGATATTTGAATAGATGGATTTCTGACATATATCTAAATTTCATTGCAGAAGTCAGATGTCTGTTTAGCACTTAGGAGAAGAACATAGGTCAGAATGGGGAAAGCTATGAGGTGGTTGCAAATTATCTTTCGTGGATTCTTCAGATTGCCAAAGGATTAAGGAAATCTAGACACACCTCAGGAGCTTTACAGTGAGTATATAAATGCACCTTCGCTTCAGCAGACAACGCTACTTTTTCATATGTACTCGGCACTACTTTATCCAAAGGGTTAAGCACTAATTAGTTAAATAATAGGCAACTTGGTCAGAAATATATTCTCTCGATAAATAGGGATTCGTAGAATTTCGAAACAGAGAGAAATCTGGCAGTTTTGAAACGTCTAATATTCTCGTCAAGGGAAAATATGTTGTATTATTTGATTCATGATAAGGTATTGATTTTGACCTTATGAACTCAGAGTCATGACCGATAATGTCAAACAAGGCTTTTCCCCTAATATTCTTATTAAAATTTGCGTTTTCGGATAGAACCCTGGATGAGTGTCTACAACACCCTAAGCTCCTCCGGTTTTCAGAAAATTGTTTTATGTGCCACTGATCTCTACCTCCCCATTGCCCAATGATCCTGCATAGCAAGTACTACCTCCGTTTTTATTTTGTTGACCCTTTTTAGTTTTTTATTTTGTTGACCCTTTTTAGTTTTTTATTTTGTTGACCCTTTTTAGTAAACTAAAAAGGGTCAACAAAATAAAAACGGAGGTAGTACTTGCTATCCCACATGGAGGTCAGAGGGAAGCCAATGCGACATGAAACGTGGTTACAAGCAGTGTTGTGGGGGACATAAATCCTGACAAAGAAAGGCCTACCACATCAATACTATCGCTCCTCAGTCATCATTTCTCTCTGGCCTGTAAGAACTAAGAAGAGAGTCCTCTAAAAAGACTAGGAGAGGGAGGCTCAGAGAGCATGTTCAAAAGGACACAGAAACTTCGTTGTGGTACAGTAGTGGATGAAACTTAAAGGGGGATTTGACTTGCCATTTAGAGAAGACAAAAAAGAGAGAAAGCAACCGAAAAGAATACAACATGGTATTTGCCTATGCTCCTTTCCTAGTCATCTCTTGAACACATATATGCTACATACATATGTCAGCCTAACACACTGGTTTATTCTTGTAGTTGAGCACTACTCACTCTCGTGGTGCTTGGTGATTCTTCGGGATGGCAAGTGATCGTAGTAGAACTTTTCCGTTTAGCCAAGCACTTGTGTACGGAGATGCTCCCGCTGCCACCTGCCACCTTTTTGTATTTCTTCTCCGTAGTGCTGTGTAACCTATTGTTCTTTGCTATTCCTCTCTTGCAACTAGTCGTTCAACCAAAGACAACACAGCTAAAGCTCTTCTGCACTTTGTAGTTCTCATTTTTCAAGTTGTTCGGTTGCCTTAGAATATTGCTTCCTCTGTCCTCTTTTCAACTATCTTTATAACAAACTCAGCTATATATAGAACATCCTCTCGTTGGATTACACCTCCTCCCACAAACCAAATATTTTCTTAATGCCTAAGGCCTCAGTCATGTGATCTTCTTACCTTCATGTGGCTCTTACCTTCATGTGGCTCCTTTTAGCCCTCATCCTTATCTGCACAACTCTGATCTTCACTTTCAGCAATTGCTTTACATTTTTAAAGTTTTTTTTTACCCTTCTTCTTTGCCATATATTGCATATGTCCACCATAGGTGCTGAACGCCATGCACTACTGCTTGGTCCAGGAAGTTGCAACCTGTAGATACCACTTGCTTTGGTGAGTTGGAGAAGGCCCTTATCCATGGCAGCTGTACTGCTGTTGATTCTAGAATGATTGGAAGTGATGTGCACGTACCGGGTATGAATGAAACTTCCTTTTCTCTGTAGCCTACACCTCTCTCCTTGCGTCCAAACCTTAACTACCTGTCTACACCTCCGAGATGGGCTTCTTTCTTTGCCTCACTCTACAGACTACACTACACACTGTAATGCTGCACAGGTCCTCCAACACCTCCGTCTGTCTTCTATCTTTGTCCAATTTTGCAAATCCTTGGAGAGGGAACAGAGAGAGAGAAAGAGAGATTGAAAAGACATATAATTCCATTTGTATGCATGCAGCAGCAGCAGGATACCTTGCAGCTAGGCCCCCCACACTCGAGATCTTCCCTTCATGGCCAATGAGTCATCTACAGCAGCCATACAGTGTAAGCACTGGTTCTATTTGATAATTTTCAGTGTTGTACAGTTTCATGCTGACCGCAACAGAGAAAAGTGTTCTTGGTTAATTTATTTTCGCTGCCTACTTCTGTCTACACCTCTTGAATAATTGATGCGCAGGGGAACTCGCATTCAGTAGGGAGCACCTCTGGCTCAAGCTCAGGCCAGAACACAATGCCACAAGCAGAATTGGTGTCCCCATTGAGCACGAGGGCCGACTCTGGCCATCAACATGAGGCTTTGCTGTGGACAGTTGATGGTTACAACTACGAGCAAGGATTTGGAGGGACAGCAGGTACTGCACCAATCTTTCAGCAGCATACAGCAGGCCAAGACAAGGTAATAGTGACACAGTGATACCATGTTTTGTCGTGTTCATGGTACCTGTAGATTCTCAAGACATTTATAGTTCAATGGAGACCAGAGCATATGCTCCTATCGAGTCATCCAAAAACAAACGATTTTTTGGAAGTCTAAATTTGAATCGAGGCTTCTCAGCATTGTGAATAGATATATCATGGTTGTTGCCTGTAATTTTATATTTCTTAATCAATTGGGATGTCGATAGTAGCATGTCAGTAGGGTTGTTCCCAAGCAAGGGTTGAACTGTACATTGGGAAAAAAAACAAAATATGCTCTGTGAAATGATGGGAAAAACAGGTAAGCAGATTCTTTCGAAAAGCGGAGTAGAAATACCAACAGGAGATTTAGCGTGATGACTAGGTATCTTAATGCATAACTACCATTGCATAGTGTTCTAAGAGCAACTCCAACCACTCTTTAAATTAAGTCCCTAAACTTAAATTTAGGAAGTAATTGAAAAAATAGCTCTCCAACCCTTCTCTATACTAGGTTTCTAAACTTAGCAAGTTCTTCTAAACTAACCCTCCTACATTTAGAGATCAAATTGGAACTCCCAAAACATCAAAACAACTTCATATATGGGCCGGGCCGAAGAAAATTACATATGTGGCAAATATTTTAAGTAGATTTGACAAATTATATTGAGAGTTGTTGGAGTTCATGAGTTTTTTTTTACTCCCAATACTTATTTACAAACTTGCTAAAACAGTCTTTTGGAAGTAAAATTTTAAAGACTGGTCGGAGATGCTATAAGTCAACTTTTTGTTATGCTGGTGCAGATGAAGCATGGATCCACAAGAAAAGAAGGCAAGCTCTTAGATGGCAAGGTGTGATATCATTTTGTAATCATTTATTGCTTGCATAGTTTTATTGGTGGCCCTTCAGTTTTGCCATATTCTTACTTAACTTTCCTAATTGTTAGATGGAGCGACGATTGGCTCAAAACAGAGAAGCAGCAAGAAAAAGCAGGCTAAGGAAAAAGGTGCGAGGAGAAATATCAAAAAAGGTCCCAATCAACTGAAACTATGCCTAATGGGGAAAAAAATTATGACTTCTGTAGGCATACGTGCAGCAGTTAGAGACATACCGGATTAGGCTTCAGCAAATCGAGCAAGAGCTACATAGACCACACTCACAGGTTACAATTGTCCTGAAACATCAGATGTTGGCATTGTGCACTAATGCCTGAAGTTGTATTATATTTTCAGGGTTTGTTCCCGGGAGGCTGCAGTAGACCCGGCGGAGACATGAGTTCTGGTAACCATCTAATTCAATTGCTTCATTAGAATGAAGTCTCACAACTTAACCATATAACATTCAAGGACTAATGGACGTGATATCCCAGGTGCTATCGTGTTCGACATGGAGTACACCCGGTGGTTAGATGACGAAAGCAAGCACCTTACAGAGCTCCTGGGCGCACTACAAGCCCAAATCATCGATGCGAACCTTGGTCCCATAGTTGAAACCTGCATGAGGCACTACGACGAGCTGTTCCACTTGAGGGCTGTGCTTGCAAGATCTGATGTGTTCCACCTGATGACTGGCACGTGGGCAACGTCGGCCGAGCGATGCTTCCTCTGGATGGGCGGATTCCGGCCTTCTGAAATACTTAAGGTCTCCAAAAAGAAGAAGAAAAAACATTCTTCTCAGATTACCTCCATAATTATTGGGGCAAGATTAATACATGCTGAATCCATTTTTTTGTCAACTGTTGATGATCAGATGCTGATACCTCAGCTTGATCCACTGACGGACCAGCAGCTACTAGGGATGTGCAACCTTCGACAGTCGTCGGAGCAGGCTGAGGAGGCACTTGTGCAAGGGCTTCAGCAGCTTCACCAATCACTGGCAGATGCCGTGGGGGCTGGCCTTCTCAATGATGGTGCAAATGTTGCCAACTATACTGGTCTCATGGCCCTAGCACTTGACAGGCTCGAGAGCCTCGAGAGCTTTTATTGTCAGGTCAGTATTACTCTGTTTTGTGTCGTGCAACTTTAGCTACATATTAATGATCCAATATTTAGCATGGGCAGCTTTGTGTGAGAAACCTTCTCAAACATGCATATATTTCTTTTTTATCGGAAATATGCATATAAATAAACAAATCATTTGCACTTTTCAGAATGCATTATTAGTTTGTTGTATGGTATGCCACGCTTATGTTTGTGGTACCAGATATTTGATATTCCCTAAGGAATTTTGGTAGGGTCCATGAGAAATTAGGTTCCTTTTAATTATCTCATAAAAAAACAAATGTACGTACATACATCGATATTAGCACCTATCGCTTTCTATGTAAAGCAAAAGCAGGAATATTGGCTTCTTCCTATAAAGATTTCTGCATGGTACCCTTGGTTCGTTCTGGCCATCTTGTCGGCGAATTCCTTGTTCCTTCTCCCCCTCTGTGTCTTTTCCTGGTACAGCAGATGCACAAGAATACTGAAATGGTACTTTGGGTGTTACATTTTATGTGATTTTTTTTTTTTGTAAATCTTGCAAGCTTCACTCCATATAATCCTACCAAAGCTTGATCACCTTGTATTGTAAGAGGAATGCCTCTCCACCGAAATAGTAGAAAATGTAGTGTGCACTCACTTCTTAGGCCCTGTTTCTTTCACCATTTAGCTAGGTTTTTCAGTTGAAAAGCTCAAAGCTCAAACAAGTATGTGAAAATCTGGTTTTTTTTAATTTGTTTAAGCTGAAGCTTTTGAGCTTTTAGAAAAGATCGTTGTTGGCTAATTTAAAAGCTGGTCGTTGGAGTTTTATAATTGGCTTTTTGTAATATATTTTACCTTTTCTGCACATAAAAAATCATAAAAACAGCTCTGGGTGAGCTTTTTCAGCATTTGGTTCATTTTCTCAATAGATGGTTTTTCAACGTCCCGAAAGCTAGATTTTCAGAACCATGTTTGTTTGAGCTTCTGTTTATTCAGCTTTTCAACTGGAAAAGCCACATGAACAACTGAACCAAAACGGGCCTTAAGCTAACTTTTGAGGAAATGAACTAAAACCTAGAAAAGCTGACACAGTTGTAAACGCCAACAACTAAACTCCAACCGTCAGCTTTCTTAAAAGCTCAAAAGCTACAACTCAAATAATTAGGCCCAACCATTGAATACATTCACAAATAAAATTGGATTGCCCAATTCCTCTGTTACTTTAGACATCTTGTCTGTGGATAAAACACCTCTGGATTTGAGAGTGTGTGTATAACCTAACATCTCATTGTCCCAATGGCATGCAAACTGTAGGCTGATAATCTGAGGCAGCAAGCCTTGCATCACATGAGGCGGATCCTGACCACCAGACAGACAGCTCGGTGCTTCCTCTCAATCGGAGAGTATCATCGCCGCCTCCGTGCTCTCAGCTCCGCGTGGACGTCCCGCCCTCGCGAGTAAGACTGAATTCACCGGAAACTCATTGTGTTTGTCGCACCAGTATTATCTCTATTTTTGATCGATGTTGGCATGCAATCTTGTTGCCCCAGGAGCTTCATCGTCACGACAGAAAGTATCAGCCCTAGGATAGGGACCGAGCAAGTCGCCGTCCACCACCATCAGCAGCAGGACCAAAGCCAGTTTTCTGGGTTCTGATTTTTTCTGAAGGTTCTCCATGAGTGGTACATATTATTCATTGCGAAAGGCGTCACTATGCAGAGAAGGCTGTAGCAGGTAAATTTAAGGGGAGAAGGTTCGCTTGTGTCTCTCTGTTGGCTCTTGAACTGAATGAAAGGGCGGTATAGCATCTATGGAAAAGTTGGGTGCAAACCCAAAAGGGGATTAGGAAAAGCGAGGGCAGGTCGACGTGCTGATCGTATGCTAGCTGATGAGCTCGTACGATTAGGTAATCGCGTTTGAGGCTTAGACAGGGGGGCGCTAATAAACAACCCAGTTGAGCGATCTGCATAAGTCGGCACAATGCTATTCGAATAAGGGATTCTTTGTTGGAAGAGTGTTTGATATTCGTACGATCATAAATGGATCTTGTTCAATCCTTTCTCGTGTGTCCAATGTGCTGCCTCGTCGTGTTCGATCTGCTCTGTACTAGTATACTCTCTTCACTTTACACCTGAATGAAGAATAGAACATGCATTGGTACCATTCATGACCAAAAACCCTTTTGTGGTATTGTGGATATTGGGCTGGGCTACTTCTCCATGTCCAAGAAGCCACTTCCAGTTCCTCGCCTAGTTCAGGTTGAAGCAGCCCAACTGTACGGCGCTCATCTCACGCTGTTCTGCTTCCAATTGCAGGCGGGCTACGAGAGCTGTTTTCTCATGGGCTACCCGGGATAGTACGTAGCTGCGCTTACCTCCTTGTCACAGAGCCCGATGGACTCCACGACTAGGCCGGCCTCGCCATGCGGCGCTGCTCTGCTCGCCGCTTGAAGCCCGTTCGCCATGCCGCGTGTTCGCTGCGCTCTGCTGGCCGCAACTTCCGCCATTTTCCAGGCACGCACGCACGCACGCGGCGGTCTAAAAGCTCCCTTTGGCCCGTCGACGTACGCGGCGCCGGCTCCGGTCCGCCGCGGCCTCATCGTGTTTGATCCGCTGTTCGAGGTCCAACCGACCAATAATAGCCAAGCAGCCCGGGCATGGCAAGTCCCGGTCCCGCGCGGCCCGTCGATCTCGGCATGCGCTCCCCGGCGGCGACCACTCCACTCCATGCCGATGGAGATGCGCCGTGGACTGATCATCTATAGCCTGACAACATGTGTGCTCGCCGTCGTCCGCTGGTTCATCGCCGTCTCGTTTTTCAACTGGTCGTCGTCGTCGGTCCCAGGCCACCACTCCTGCACACGGTACTGCGACCTCCACTTCCGGAAAAAGGGAGTCATCGCCTCTCGCGAAACGTAGTGTTGGTAGCTCACCAAGTTAGATTGCTCTCGGCTCGGCCCACTTCTCTCTAGGTCTCTAGATCTCAGTGCCATACCTTTTTACATGTAAACGCTAAAAGCCTAGAACTGAACCCCACCACCACCACACGAGCTAGCATCGCGCTCATCTCAGACGACTATGTCAAACCAACGAGCTGACTGTTTTGTGGCGTGAGAGATATATGTATGCAGTAGTATACATACTTTTTTGACGTGGTCTCTAATACATGTAGAGCACCGCACGTACGCACATGAACACCCGCTGCTGCCTAATGGCTTGTTCTAACTAAAGCGGTTAAAGATGCACCTGACGGCATGCGTCACGGACGGACGGAAGACCGGTGACTTGGACGTTGGACATTGGAGCGCCATCTCATGATGAAGAAATGCAGAAAAACGCGCTTAAATAGCGTGGATTTCCCACCTGCGTGGATTTCCCACCTGAATTTGATCGATCGATCGTCGGCGACTCTGAAAGTTTTTTTTTTAGTGGGTCTGGTACGGTGGCGTGCCTAGTAGGACCGGGCTCGCGATTATAGTATGCTCAAGGCCGGAGAGGGCTCACATGCTCCGCGATAACCATATGTGTACAGTGTACAAGCTAAACAAATACATGCAAAAACATGCGTATACATCACATATGTACATGCTAAACAAATACATCCAACTACAGTTCTAGAGTATAGGAATAGTGGGCTTAACAAACAATCATGATCCTGAAAATGGGCCATTCTTTGTTAGTGACATGCATAAGGAAAATGTGGGATTACAAAAATTTCTTTGATGACGAGACCACTTCTGGTCCGCGTCGCTCCCGCGGGAGCGACTCGGACGAACCCTAGCCCGCCGCCACCTCCTCCTCCCTCCTGCTCCTCCATGCCGCGCCGCCAACGCGGGCGGGCGCGAAGATGGCGGTGGCGAGGCGTTCCCTCCCTGCGGCGTCCTCTCTCACACTAGGAGATTGCGTCCTTGCTAGCGCCAGCAGCTATTGACGGCGATTGGCGATGGATCTGTGGCCTTTGCAGCAGGATCCGGAGGCAGTGGTCGTCGTGAAGACCCTCGCAAGCTCTACAGTGGCGGTTGGGGAGACACATCAATGTGGTCGTCGGCGGCAGATCTAGCAGCGTCTTCGGTAGTGGTGCGGCGGCGCATGGTGTGCAGCAGCTCTGACGGCTCCGGATGTGGCGTGCGGGCTGCTCCCTCTAACCGGGGCGCCTGGCCTCTAGATGCGCGGACGACCTCGATCGTGGAGAGCTGACAACAACGCTTTGCGGGGTTGGATGGTGAGTTGGGTTCACCCCTCGATGCTCGGGTGGAGATGATGGTGTCTAGGTCGTGGATCTGACTTTGGCGGCCTGGTGCTGTCGGTTTTAGTCTAGATCTCCTAGGGATGAGGACAAGCTCGACGGAATGGTGGTGGTGGAGCTTTCCACGCAGGCAAGCTAGCGAGGGTGGGCAGATGGGTCAAGCCTCCAAGGAAAGTCGGGCCCGGCATTACTTATCGGTGCCGGCGATGTCGACACCCATGGGTGTCGATTACCTTGTTGAAGGCGTTGTCGTTGTGTGGCTTGGCTCTGAAGGATCTCTTCCGGGTGAAAACCCGATTCCAGTTCTCCAAATGGACGGCGGCAGCGTTGTTGAACGTTGCTTTCTTCTTGGGATGTCGTCTCGGAAGACCTCGCATCAGTCAAGTGGCGGTGGTAAAGGTGGTCTCAGGACAGTCATCGTCTCCGTCTCTGTTTTGGGGGGTTTAGCTTCCTCATCATGCAGCTCTTGATGGCTCTTCGGTGAGCTCAGTAAGTCGTTACGAAGTGTATGCTGTAGCTACCGCTTGTTTTTGTTGCTGTGTCGTCTGTTGTGTGAGTGATGGTCTGGTCGTGTTCTTCGTTGGTCGTGTTAGGTGTTGCCTAGGTGATGCCCCAATCCTGTTTTGAGGTGTTCTCTAGACGTCAGTTGGTTTGTTGTACTACTTCTATTATTTTTAATGAAATGCGCATCAAGGTGCGTCTGCGAAAAAAGAATTCTTTGATGACAGATAGATATAAAATTCAGTAGTAAAGTGTAAAACAAACTGTCTAGCTAAGCAGTAGAGTTAGGCTTTCCCAATAATTTTTGCCGAATCACAGTTGCTGTTGAGCTTTCTATGGAGCTACAGTACATGACTAGGTACGAAGTACTCCGAATTGACTCTCTCGTGATATTCCCAACCTAGTACCTCCCCCCTTGTGGCAAGCTAAGCCTAACTGCTAACCACACAGAGAGAGAAGCTAGCGCAACTAGTGTGAGTTTCCGACGCACGCCCCACCCCACCCCAGCAGGCCAGCACCAGGCATCGATGGCAGATTACGCAGGTCCCCGTTCACATCGATCAGAGAGATTTGTGCTTTGCTTTGCTTTGCTCGTGCGTCGACGGCGACGACTCCGCGTACTCGCGCGCGCCCCCCTGAGCCTCCAAAGAGGCGCGCAGGCGCGCCGCATGCTCGAAAAGGGCATCTATAAGGACAGCAACACCAACGACGCGCAGCGGCCCTCTCCATCCATTTCCCTCTCGCTCTCTCTCTCTCTCTCTATCTCTCCCGGCCGTTTCTTTCTCCTTCCTGCTGGCCGTGACAAGCACGCGCCTTTGACATAGACGACCCGCGCGCGCGCATCTCACTTCTTCCGCACACCACCGTACCGAACCCCCGCACCCAGGTATAAAGCGGCGTCTGTGCCTATCGATCGACCGAGACGTGCTGAGACCGGAGAGGGAGAGAGCCAAGTAAACCTATGGTGGTTTGCGCGATGGACAGCGCGGCGGGTTTCGGCGGCGTGCAGTTCTTCGAGTGGCTCAAGCCGAGCAGCAGCAGGTCCCCGCCGTCGTCGCCCTCTTCGTTCTCGGCCGCCTCGTCTGGCCTGTCGACGCTGTCGTCGACCGTCGTCGTCGGGGATGATGGCGCGCGCCTTGATACTTCGCTGTGCCTGCCACTTCTCGGTAGGCTTGACGAGGACAGGGCGGCGACGACGAGCCCTGAACATCGTGGCGGCCGGAATAATAACAGCCACAACGTCAAGGAAGAGCCGATGATATCGATGATGAGCAGTAATAGTATCGCCGCCGGCGCCGGCGCGAGGGAGGAGGAGGAGGAGGAGGAGGAGGCCGACGTCGAGCTGAACATCGGCTTGCCGACGATCGGCGGATACACTTATTCTTCGTCCGAAGATCAGGCGGCGGCCATGGATGAGGAAGCAGACGAAGAAGAGGATTCAGAGGAGGAGGAAGACAAGTGCAAGGCGGGAGGAGCAGGAGACGGCCATGAGCAGCAGCATGTCCATATCGAAATGATGGAGGGATCCGGCGGCTTCGTGCGCGTCGGTGGGGAGGAGGACATGATCAAGGGCGTCATTAGCAGCCGCGGCCGCCGCTACTGGATCCCCACGCCGGCGCAGATCCTCATCGGCCCCGTGCAGTTCATCTGCAACGTCTGCAGCAAGACGTTCAACAGATACAACAACATGCAGGTGAGTGACTGACCCTTATTAGCTTAATTGCCTGCAGCATCTTCATCCCTCAGCTCGATCGGGTTTTCGGAATTCCCGGGTTTTCTCTGTTTAGAGCTAGCGCGTCATTTGTTTTTTTCGTTAACTAATTCTTGTGGGTGCCTTGCGTGCTCTAATTGATTCCATTTATTTATTTGTTAGTCGTTCAATTGATTCACATGATTGCAATTGCAAGGCCTACACTCTATTCTTAATTAGCAATATGGCCCGATGATTCCAAGAAAAGAAAATCAAAACACGTAATAAGATCCTTCTAGTATATAACAATTGGGAAAGGTCAATTAGGACGCATATCTTCTTGCATGCTCTGGAATATGCGAGGTCGACGACGAGTTGCTTATAAGTGTACTACTTCGTCGTACTCTGACAAATTCTAGCGAATTACAAAGACTAGCAGACACAGAGATACTATAAAAGTGTGAGCACAAGTGATGCCTTATATATGAACTGAATATTGCTTTGCATTAGTACGTCGTCTTTGCATGTAGTACGTCGAATCGTCGATGCTTCTCCAACTTTAGCAAGTGTCTCATGTATACCTGCAAGGAATCGATCGCGATGGCAGTGCAAGAAGAGGAACTATAGTTGTGTGTGCCCTGCCGACACATCCTCCTAAATTCACACATCTTTATTGATAACTAAATTCCTCTTCCTGTAGTTTTTCCCCAATATGATGACAACAAATAAAGACAAACGCGTTCAAGAATATATTCTTGGTTCGCTTTTTTTTACATTGACGATTTATTTGTAATTTCCATGGCATGTCTCTCAACGTCGATGCATGTTGTTCCCCATGCAGATGCACATGTGGGGCCACGGCCGCGAGTACCGGAAGGGCCCGGAGTCTCTCAAGGGCACGCAGGCTGCGACGCTGGCGCTGCTTAAGCTGCCGTGCTACTGCTGCGCGCCGGGGTGCCGCAACGGCGTGTCCCACCCGCGCGCGCGGCCGCTAAAGGACTTCCGCACCCTGCAGACGCACTACAAGCGCAAGCACGGCGCCAAGCACTTCGGATGCCGCCGCTGCGGAAAGCCCTTCGCCGTCAAGGGCGACTGGCGCACGCACGAGAAGAACTGCGGCAAACGATGGTTCTGCGCGTGCGGATCTGACTTCAAGCACAAGCGATCGCTCAACGACCACGTTCGCTCCTTCGGTGGCGGACACCTGCCCGTTACCGCAGCCGACCAGCAGCAGGCGCCGCCGCCAGGCGCCGCCGCCGTGCCCAAGCAGCAGCGCATCATACGCTTCGATCAGGCCGCGCCTGCAGCGGCATGGAATCGACAGACCCATGCATGAGTGACAGGTTAACACACAGTTACATATTAACTGGCGCAGGAACTTATTTTGGACAGATACACGTACGGATAGAAAGACAATAAGATCTGGAGAGACGTTGCCTCGATCGAAGGCCGTGAAGTAGATGAATTTTCTTCCGAAGGAGACGAGCTGAAGGAGACCGGTATGGTTGAGCCTACTAGCTCTCAATTTCTGCCAAGGGAGGAAATTTCTCAGCTTCACAGCCCAGTATTATCTGTGGCAGCCATATATGTATCAATACATCATGCATTCACGCATGGCTTAATGTGTGATGACACACTTTTTAATTAGATTTCAAAATCTAATTCTGTCGTGCTCTTACATATATATGCATGGCGTACTAATTCATTTGCCAAATTATCATTCTGGTGTATGAAGCTTAAAATATTTCATTTTCTTAATAACAAGAAAACAACATATATTATGAGGTTTGCTAGTAGTCCTTATCGATTTTGTACGTCTCTTAGCCATATTTTTTTTAAAAAAAATAAATGAACATGTGAAATATTTTGTTTATGAAGTTGAAATATTTGTAACTAAAGTTGGAACATTTTTTTACTTAGACGAATAAAATCTTGTGCATTTCTGATAACATCATGTGGAATAAAATAAATCATTTTCAATAAAAATTATACAAACAGTTTAAAACATCTAGAAAAAGTGTATGGATAGATAATATAGCAATGTATATATATGCAAAGTTTCAAGTTGTAATGTATTTTGTTCAAAGAGGTAAAAAAATGGAAAATATTCTGAAAACCCGCTTTAGTGTGCCGGAGCAAAATCTCATAATTTTACAGTGTGTTCTGTGCAATTTTCAGTGTTGCAATTAATGTGCTCTGTATAAAAACCACGTTTTTTCAATATGCCACACGCACTTTTGTCTTTTATACATATGGATACACGAACTGATAACCTCATACTACCTTCATTTATTTAATTGTTGATATTTTCTGAACAAATTTATACTTGAAAAACGTCAACAATAAAAAAAACAGAGGTAGTATCAACTATGTGAAACACGACATCATACCTTACTAATTTTTCTTTTTTTGCAAGGGAACCTTACTAATGTTTAATTAATCATAATTGAACCATCGACTGATTAAACTGTAGCCATATAGAATACTCCTTACACATTAATTCTCACGTTATCGTCATTAGAACCATAACTCTCTAATCATTCTTGATACAATGCTTGTCCTATAAAACGACAAGAATAAAATATTGTACAACATATCTTTATCTTAGAATAAAATGCATACAAAACCTGAATAGGTGGTACTTCATATCTGGGGTTGGTGCGTAGAATACTTGTATGTTATATTACGAGTTAGTTTAGGACCCTAAAACCCAGGCAGCTCTAGCTAGCCATAGGTCAATGGAAGGATAAACGAACGAAGAAATGCATTAGTAGTTTCTTCCCTTCCTGTGGGCGCGCTCACGCTCGAACGTCGCCGGCGGTTCGTGATTAAACAACAATTATTTGAAATTAAAGGTGCATGTGTTTCAAAACGCGCACAGAGATTAACAAGAAAACGACGACGACTGCATTTGCACGCTCGCGGATAAAATGCACGAGGCGGGGGCAAGAATAGTTTATTAGCACTAAGAGATTACAATTACTTACTCCTCCATTTCTTTTTAGCTGTCGTTCAGACCAGCAAAATAGACTTGTGACTAGTATAAATATTATGTCTGAAACGACAGTTAATACAAAACAGAGGAGTACTATATAAGTATAGAGAGAGAAGATAATGGCGAAGAAGTCTCGCGCAGGGATAATATTTGGTCATCATTCCCTAGCTTTTCGATCGACAAAAGTCCAACTTTAGGGCTCGATCGGGGTCGTTGGACTCTGAACCAGATCACACCTTGATCTCTTCCAACCTTGACGTAATACGTGTGTTGTGCGTATCTTTAGTGGGACGGTAAAAAAGCACGAACAACAAATTAGACGGGGAGAAATTTCGAGCGCGTGACTGACTCGACAGAAGATAACATAAGTTAATAATGCGCCCGGTGGTCGTTAGCTAACTTGGCCACCAGGTGAAAATTCTAGTACACTAACACTAGCTAGATACATGCGCGCGCGCATATATATATATATATATATATCTACTCTTAGTAGTATGTGTGCGTGTACAAACAGCATGAAAGGTAAAACAACGTGACTTATGATCTTTTTCGCCTTTGGTTATTTTTTTTAAAAAAAATACTTATGCAGGCTTTTGTATTCTTACATGGTGCCATGACGACGTCGTACGTCGTATCGATCTATACGGTTGCTGGCTTGGTGCCGTCTCGATCGAACTAGCTAATAGCTAGCTAGCCTAATATGCGCCTGCATGCGTGAGCAAACAAGGTATATACGAGCTGCCGGGCGGCCAGCCAAAAGCCAAGTGAATGAAAAAAAAAAGGGGAAAACCAAATAAGAAGTGACGACGATAAAGCCAGGCAGCTAGCAAGTGGATGGAGAATGTAGGAGTTGCCAAGAGAGTAGTAGTACTAGTTTGAACGCTTTGGAGGGGAATGTCAAAAAGGCGCCGCGGGCCGGGGCCCGATCGGTGAGGGGTAGAGTAGTCGCCGATCGTGCGTGAGAGCGACAGACCTGTCGCGATCACTCTCGCCACCCCACACACGGCACCAGGTAAACTTTTGCCTGCGGTTTGTGTCTGTGTCGATGTCGAAGCGCTGGTGCCTGGTGGGAGGCACCGAATATATGCACGCGCGTAAGCGTAACCCTCGCCGCGCGCGCAGCGGCGGGCGCCACCTGCGCTTGTCGGCCGGCCGGCGGCCCGCGCCCGCCGGCAATAATGCCCACGTCCGCCTCCCATTTTGATTCTGCTGGCACGTTAACTAAATTCCCATTTACCGTGTCAATAAATCAAGAAAAGAAGGCGTCGTCCGGAATTCGGGAGCAACTACGGGCACCCACCACCGTGGCAGTTCCTAATTTAATGACGACCGTTGGGTAGCCTAGCTGCTTGGGCAGCTTACACGTGGAAACGAATGGAATGCTCGGATTATTTTAGAGAGAGAGAGAGAGAGAGAGAGAGGTCATCACCCAGGATTCCTATCTCGTCGTTTCTCTTTCACCTCGCCGCGAAGAAAAGCACCGGCCGTCGTCTCGATCCTACTCCTACTACGTCGTCGTATACGCGCGGCTTTAATTTGCAGCACATATTCGATCGATTGTAATTATTTGTCCTGTTCCGGCTCCGGATTCAACGGACGCCGAGGGACGAGCGGCCCGTCAGTTTTGTCGTTCGACGGCCCGTCTTTCTGCTGCTTATTGTCTGCACTCCATGTGCTCCGCCTCCGTCCGTGCGGGGCCTTATTGTGTGCCACTGTCCCTGTCAAACCCGGCGTGCTTTCGGCGCGGCGGCATACGTAAGTAGTACTACTGTTCCTAAACAAAAAACTCTGCCGCGTCCATGTCCATCGATAGATATAGAAAAATATATAGTTCGTCGCCGATCGAGCATGACATACATGGCGTCACCCACACATCGGATCGAGACGGCGAGCGACTGGTCTCGCTGTCACTGCAACAGGGATATTTTTTGTGTGTGTGTGTGTGTGTGTGTGTTTTAATTAGTTTTTCGTCACGCGAATCGGAACGGAAGCAAAGGCGTGCGCGGCTGCGGTTCTCTGACGATGATCCGACGGCGATCGGACAGGAGAGGAGGGGGCACAACCACGCCACGCTCTGCGAACAATCGCAGCGCTCACGTCAGTTTAGGTAAGTTATTGGGTCAGATTAAATCAATCTCTCTCTGGCTCGGATATACTAGTATACTACAGTACAGTGGTACGGAGTAGTAGTATATTTATTCGAGCCCTTTAATTTGATGCGTCGGATGCATGATCCTCGATCGACTGATGATTACGGTCGCGCAGCTAATTAATCCCCGCCCCCGCGAGTCTATCTGGTTTTGTTTTGGACGCGTCCAAAACAAAACCAGACGCGTGTGTTTAGAGGTTGCACGCCGCCGCAGAAAATGCACCCACCAATGCTAATGCAATTAGGTGCGCGTGGCGGATCAATCAGCTGGACGTACGGCGCATCATCTTAAATAAAATTTTTGTCTGATACGTACATCCAGCCTTGATGTGTGCAAGTGCAAAACCTTAACAAAATACTGTAAGGAGGAGCTGCGTGTGCGCCGCCGACCACTGGTTTTGACCGCCTCTCGTGTACTGCTAGCTCCTGATGCACCTGCTCGAGATCAAAGATACGTAACGACCAGCTGACGTCGTGACGTACGCGTTCGACGTTTTCACGTGTTCAACATTTTCGGTCGTAACGTATTGAACCGTGTGTGGGCATCAGCGCCATTTATATCTCGGTTTGTTGTTGTTGCTGCTTCCATGTGCATTGGGGTCCATACTGATATGAATTGTTCAATACGTACATATAAACTGAAAATGAACTGAGCATGTTAAATCCATCTCTTTCTCTTTCTCCCTCTCTCTCTCTATATATATATCTATCTACTCCCTCTCTCTCTCTATTGATTACTACAGCATAAACATTGTCGTTACCAAAGGAAACAAAAAAAACAAAGTACAAATGTTATTTGCTACGTCCATTTATTATGTCATCGCAAATTATCTGTCAATAGTAATATAAAAATTGCATTGCTTATATACGAAAAATGTCAAGACCTAGGGGGACCATGGCCCTCGTTGATCATAGAAAAACAAAAAAAAAATATTCAGATAAAATAAATTAATGATATACCTGTGAGATAATACTTTGCTTCGTACGTTTTTAATTGCTGGCATCATTTTGTTCAAATTTTAATTAACCAACGTCGATAATAAAAAGGCGGAAAGAGAGTTAAGTTATTAATATATAGTAGCCGGAGCCGGGTATAGTAGTTGCGTTAATAATGCGAGGCCAACTTCGCCTTGGAAGAATGAACAGAGGTCGACCTCAAAATGCAACAGAATCCACTTGTTTCCCTTTCGTCTCGCTGCAAATTAAAAGGAAAACAGCCACGTACGGATCGAACCGACGTCGTCCACCGCCAGCAGTACGTATTCGTTTTGTTTGTCCCTATCCGGCCGCCGATTCAACGGACGGCCGGCCGGCCGGCGAGAGCGTCAGCGAGAGCTACACCTTTCGCGCCTTTCGCGCGATCCGCGTCAGAGCTCAGATCAGATGCGCGTGCGGCCGGGCCGCCGGCGTTCTCCATGTATGTATGTCATCAGATTATATAGAAAAACGGAAATAGAGTCGTTCGATCAGCACAGCACAGCTAGGAGTTTCTTGGAAAGAAGCCAAGCGTACGTGCGTGCGGTTGGTTCTCAGCTGTCTGACGCAACGCCACGCCCACGCGCGCAAACGTCCCTGCAGATGCGACAAACAATCCATCGCACTTTAATTTAATTTTCGTGTTAGGTTAAGCCTTCATCTGATGATTTGTTCGCCGGCCGGCGTCTTGCGTCACCACCCCTGATGATGATGATTAATCCTCGCGCTTAATTATGCATGCTTATCTGGTCTGAACGCTGATTCGGCTTGCCACGGACCATGGCGCGCCGCACCACTGCAACCACGCCTAGTTTATTATTGCAGCTAGGCACGCGCACCTTGCCACACGCGAATCGGTCTGAAGAATTGAACGCGCATGCATCTACATCATCGATCGAGCGAGTACACCGTGTTGTTCAAAGATACCAAAATCTTGATTGATGCGTTCTAAAACCTTAACATAACAAAAAAAAAAAAGGAGCAGGTGCACGCGTGAAACGATGGCGGCCAAAAGACCGCTAATTTGGCGCGCGGTCAGGCAGATGGACGAAAACGAACTGCTCTGCTCTGGTCTCGATCAAAGACCTCGGCGTGGTAGCTACTACTAGAGACGATGTTCCCCTCGCGGCGTTTATTTTCCCGTGTTCAACATTTTCGCCCCGCAGTTCATAAATCTTATCGAAGAATTGAACCGCGGGCATCGAGATCTCTATTCGCTCAGTCTCAGCTAGTGTGATTGCGTGAAGCTAGGCTCCTGAATGAAATAAAGCTCGTCAGCCGTGACCGAAGAATGAGAGACCAGCGTCCAGTGCAAATCCAAGTTATTCTGGTGAAATACTGGTCAAAGCAACGCAATGCATCTCCAAGAAATTCAGAGATGGTGGGCTGCAAGCTGGACTCTAACACTGTTGGCCCATGGTAATACAACGTCCATATACAAATGTGACCCTGCTGGGCCAGATGGGCCACATGAGAAAGTTAGTTTCTTATCAACAAATGCGGTAAATGGGCTGCCAAATAAGCCCATAAAGTTTTGCTCAAAAAGCATTTGTTTGTTGTGTTTTGAAGAGGAAATTAGAGAAATTCATGAATTTGAAAAAAAAAATGAGTTTGGGGGAATCGGAAATATTTCCATTAAGAGGTGGAAGACGATAAGATGAAATCAGGTCACCAACTAAAGGGACATATCCATAACAGTGGGGCCTCCCTTGGAATGTCATTACCTCAGTAACGGAATTACAAGCAGTTCATTAGGGGAAAAAAAGTTTGAGCACACAGTCAGCTCAGAAAGCGACTCCTGGATTACAAAACAAAGACCATCATATTTGCACATATAAAAGACTCAGGCGCCAGCACCAGAGAAACCCTGAGACTTTTGGAGCTCTTCCACCGCTCACACTTCCGTCTTCAAATCCAACACATGCACCAAACTGGCACGACCGTGAGAATTCGGTTACTGCCATCTGCATGCAGATATATGCCACATATGACTGAAATCTGGTCTACTGTACCTACAAGCTTGGACTCAGCAACAGCCAAAAACTGTATTTGCATCTCTCTCTCTCTCTTTTTTTTTAAGGTAACGGGTAAAACGTCAGATGATTTAGTGCTGCGGTATCGAATCCTCACCTCTTTCATCCAGATTCCAGCCTTTCCTTGTCGGAAGCCGTAACAATCATCAACTGTATGGGACGGAGCGCAGCCACATGGTCACCAAAGATGCCGTGCAAATTGGAATAAACTTTCCCAGGCCATGAGGCACGAGACGTGTATTGTATCACGTATCGCGACAGGACAACCTACAGCGGGCACGAGAATAATGGAGCTGGCACATGCTTGTTTCTGCTCTTAACTAACCGCGCACCGCGGATTAAGTAACTGCACGAAGCCCATCTGCCAGTCCACCTTCCATTCTCATACACTTCTGTTCCTCTTCTTCTTCGAGAGCGTATAAATTCTTTGCCTCTGCATCTACCCCAATCCGTGACGGGTGCTCGGAGCCATGGAGATCAAGGGGAAAAATGTATGGGGCTTGCTGCTCGTTCTCTTCCTCGGCCAGGTCGTCGCCTTCTCCATGGCTGCTGCGAGCTTCGCATCCTCCCTCATTGCAAATCTTGGTACAATTTCTTTCTGCTTCTTATTGCGCTGATACAGTGTGTACGGAATCTGCTGAAATACTTCATAAATGCAATCCCCATGAATAAACCCGTGCTGCAGGAGTCGATACACCACTCACGCAGTCCTTCTTCGCCTACCTGCTGCTGACTTTAGTTTACGTTCCAATAGTCCTGTGTCGCCGGCAGAAATTGCAAGTGAGCGTAGCTGCATAACAATCGACAACGAAATCTGTTGTGATTCATACATACCTCACTGCTCTGAGTACTCGTCTTGCAGATATCATGGTATTGGTATCTGGCCCTAGCCTTCATTGATGTCCAGGGGAATTATCTTGGTGAGTACAGTCACCACCCAGTTAACCTGAATCCATGCCACCAATAGCCTGCATTCACTTTTGCTACTGTGCTAAACATGTAAACATTATGTTGCAGTTGTGAAGGCGTACCAGTACTCATACATCACCAGTGTAACTTTATTGGACTGTTGGACTGTTGTATGGGCCATAGTACTCACTTGGTATGTGCTGGGCACAAGATATTCATTCTGGCAGTTTGCAGGAGCCGGGACATGTGTGGCGGGGCTCGCCCTTGTCCTCCTTTCGGATGCCGAATCTCCAGATGAGCAAGGTAAGTTGGTGACCGCTGAAAGCATCATGACAGTTGAATTAGGAAGTCCTTTATGAAGTCTTAACTCCTAAGAACAAACCTCAGTTGCAAAATCATTTTCAGGGTTAGAATCATAATTTCGGCAAAGCAGGAAAGTTCATGGTACTAAATGGAAACAGTCAGTACTATCCCCAATTAAATACATCATGGCACAAGAACAGTCCAAATGACTGTACCAGTGGTGACAAAAATGACAATATGAATAGTCACGGCTGATTTATAAAACATCATTAATTGAAATATACTCTCTAATTTGCACACAAAAGTACATGTACTGTAACATTTCACGAAATATTTGACTTACTGCAGATCCGAGTAAAATACCGCTTCTAGGGGATGCCCTTGTTATTGCCGGGACAGTTTTTTTTGCGTTTAGTAATGTTGGGGAGGTTAGTCATGAATTCTGTATCTCTGCTGCTATCAGAAGTATTTTTTCAGATTTGTAACGACCATTCACTTACCTTGTATACTGTAGGAGTACTGTGTCAAAAAGAAAGATCGAGTTGAAGTTGTTGCAATGCTTGGACTGTTTGGCTTGCTAGTTAGTACAGTTCAGATGTATCCTCCCCATTACACGTTACTGATTTCAGACAGTGCATTCCATAGATATGCTTTCCGTTTAACATAGTCAAACTATCACCACGATTTTCTGGATTTTTTGCTAAAAGGAAAACATATATTCATGTTGTCCTTTGACCTGATAAACTATTAGATTTATATTTGAAAGGAAGAGCCTAGTGGCAGTTACTTGGTCACCAAAGATGGTAAGAAAAGTACTCTGTACGGTTAACATTTTTATCTGTCACGCCCCTTATAGAATTTGTTATTGGGCCTGAATTCTGACATTGTCTGTTAATTCATTCCAGATAACTTTGTTCGTAGGATTTGCAGTGGCCATTTTCGTGTTCTACACGATCACTCCTTTTGTTCTTAAGGTTAAGTGTCTCTAAAATATAAGGGATAAAATAAACTCTATAAGTAGGAAAGCAAAGAAACTTAGGTCATTTCAATTGGTTAAGCTATTTCAATGATATTGGTTAGTAATACATAGTATCGGCCAGAAGAAAGGACCTTTTATGGTCAGTTCAGCACAAATAATAATTTGGCTGTTTTCGGATGCCCTTTTTACAGATGAGTGGAGCAACATTGTTCAACCTTTCCCTATTAACATCTGACATGTGGGCAGTAGCTATTCGAGTTTTCTTCTATCATCAACAGGTAAAAACTTCTGGCTCAATGTACTTGTACCATTTATAACATACTATTCCATAGGTTGACATACTTTAGGTTCAATCTGCAGATAAATTGGCTTTACTATCTAGCATTCACAGTGGTGGCCATTGGATTGATCATCTACTCATTAAAGTAAGATTTTTCAAACTTTCCTAGATCATTTCAAAGATGTATTGACCATACTTGCAGGAACCTAACAAACTAATTGCTTGCTATCTGTGAAGTGAAAGTTCTTCGGATGACGAAACAGCTGCAAGCACAGAACCATCAGCACAATATCACCAACTTCGAGATGAGGATGTTTCAACAGAAGGTGGTTCTGATTCAAGGAGCCAGAAACGGATACACAAGGAAGAAGTTCACATATGTTAGTGGATCAATGTACAAAGACACCTTTATAACAGATAAATTTGACTAAATCAAATACAGGCAACAGAAATCTGCAAAGTATAATGTCACTTGATCATGTGTAGGGAAATTGTAATTATCAAGGGAAAAAAAAATTAGGTGCAGAAGGGAATAATGGTAGTTCTGTTTTGCTAGTGTCGCCTTGGCAAGGGCAGCATGGCAGGCAGATGGTTATTGCCATGGCAAAGCACTGGTTTTGGGATGGAACTGGTTCCATATTAGTCATCATTGGGCAACCAACTGTCACTTGACCCAGTTGGGCTAATCTAAATATTTTTTCAGCAAAGATACTTCATGTCCTCTCTACAGAATAGTTTGAGAATAACTTTCTCTTGTGTATTCTCCCTAGAAGCAGATGTGCTTCATCTTGCAAAGGGTGTTATGGCTAAGGGACTGTTATTCGAGCTTACACGTTTTAAAATTTGGTTATTGAACTTGTGACGGAATAGCTTATTTTGAACTTATTTTCAATATTAAATTTATAATAGAGACCATGGAATGGCCCTCAAAATACCATCCTTCAGAAGACAACAAAAAGTTGTACATACAACTTTTGGTTTCTAGTAGAAATACAGGTTTTAGAATTTACTTCCTAAAAGCTAATTTCAAAAAAAGGCTGTTTGTTTGAACTTCTCACTCTTGTAAAAGCTCAACTAAAGGGGGCCTAGGAACTACCAAATATACATACATGCACAATTATAAGAACGATGAACTTAGAAAAATCTTTGATTATAAATCTGGATCCTCCAGCCATGATAATAAAATCACTATATATGCAAAAGAAAGAAGCAAATAACAAAGATTCATATCAAGATCATCCATGAATGCCAATAACCAAACATTCCACTTTATCTATGATGAATGGGACAGGGACAGACGGACTTGACACACAAAACAGGGGGATGGAACTTTCCTATCATGCAATGTGGAGTAACTTGACAAACAAACAATGGTATGGAATTTCAGATGGGAAGTAAATGAGCTGAATACGACACTTTCTGGAAGTTAAATCAAGAGATGTGCTTACTTGTATATAGAATCCCCCCTAGTCCTGGTTGCAGTTAGTCCCCAGTTTGTGCTATGAAATCCTTCTCCACTTTGTGGAAAAGGCACCCATTCTAACATTTCATTCTTGTTGATCAAAGTATGCAAGGGATCAATCCCTGATCCATCAAAAATAATCATCATATTCATAAACTAATATTATCCATTATTCCATGATTAAAAAAGGGCAGAGTTAAAAACTTGGAACAAAGAATACAAGGATTTCTTTTCAAATGGACCTGCAAATTCTCACAATGAACAGGAAACCAAGGAGCAAAATACTACCTTAAGGAACTACGGCCAATCTCCTCCAGCCCCAGCTGCCACCATGACCTGAAAATAATGGTGGTGCTGACAGAAGACCAAAAGCCCTCAAAGCTACAATCAACCACTGATAATTATTTACCCATACCAAAGTATATAAAAGCACACATGCGAATAAATTTATAGCAAATTTGCCATCTATTGAGTAAAAATCTAGAGGCATGCATACAATAGATTGCCATGTCTTCAGACAAAATGGAGGCGCTCGGCCTGCAAATAAACAATAACTATGATGATTAAAGTGCACTTATTTCTGGTTTACTACATATCAATCAAGTAATATGAATACTGGATTAGAGCATGAATGAATGTGGCTACAAGAGAAAAAAAATTAATATATTTGTGAGAAAAAAAGCTATTCTCATATCATACACCACTGCATCTAATTTTGCTACTTCAATCTAATGAGCATGGCAAGCAGATACATGTTAAAAACAAAAAGCATGAATATCTAGCAAAACTACCTTTTCTAGCTTCTTACCTATTTGAGTTGCACTGCTTTCACTGAACTTGATTGGCAATGCATCACACTTGCTTCAATTGACAGGCACTGAGGTGTAACATTGCAGCTATAGTCAAGTGAAGCATGTCTGCAACTACATGCAGTAGCCATGCCAACAAATATCAGCACTAGTATTCTAGCTCTATGCCTCTACAAGTACCAAGAACTATAATTTTAGGCTTGTGCCAAATAACAGCTTCAGACAATCCATTCCTCTCAAGGGTTCACTGATGGCTTCACCAGCCTTACTTCCACAGTTTCTATGTTCCAATTATTTCACCAGAAATCACCACAGGAGCAGATCCCTGAATTGAAGTGGTGGAACCTGCTGCAGTCCCGCATTACAATCTCCCTGTGCTCAGTTTTTGAAACCATCTTCATCACTGTGTGGCAGTCCCCACACACCCGCAGGTTTTTGACAATTTGAAGAGGTGTCCCTGGTGGCGTAGCTATCAAGCCTAAGGCGAGGGCTAGCCGCTCACTGTGCATTGAAAGCATGGCTTCTTTCTTCTCCTCAGCCATGTCATGAAGCACAAAGCTTGTGTCAGGACAATAACCTTCTTGTTTCAATCTAGCTGTCATTTCCTTTAGCTTTGTATATATCTGATCTGATAAAGGATGTGATTTGTCAGAAGCAATAAAGGAATGAATTTTGTTCTTGATCTGGATCCAACTGCATCCAGCTTCTTTCTTCACCTTTCTACTGTCCATGAGCTTCCTCATTTCATCTTTATCTTTCCATTTTCCTGCAGCCGAGTAAATGTTAGAGAGAAGCACATATGTAGCTGAGTCAAGTGGCTCAAGTGACAGAAGCTTCTCTGCTGCCAACTTCCCAATCTCAACATTCTTGTGAACCCTACAAGCACTTAGCAATATGCGCCAGACTATTGGACCTGCTGGGAATGGCATGCCTCCTATAAGGCTCACTGTTTCATCCAGCTTACCTGCACGGCTGTAGAGATCCACCATGCATGCATAATGTTCCATGGTTGGACTGATCTTTTGTTCTCTGACCATTGAATCAAAGTACCGTTGGCCTTCTTTAACCAGACCTGCATGAGCGCATCCTGTGATCACTGCAAGGAATGTAATGCCATCCATCTCAATGCCTGCAGCTTCCATCTGTTGAAATGTATCAAGGGCCTTTTTGCTGTAACCGTGCTGTGCATACCCTGATATCATTGAGTTCCACGACACTAAGTCTCTATCCTTTTGCCTCGAAAATACACTTTGAGCATTCTCAATGCTCCCTTTCCTTGCATACATGCTGACTAGTGCACTGCTCACACATATTGCATCCTGGTATCTGTATTTGATCGAAACAGCATGGAACTGCCTACCCATATCAATGCCCGCAGATGGACAGGCACAAGCATCAATGGCACTGGAGATTGTGAACTCATTTGGCTTCAGGCCAAGCATGGCCATACTGATAAACACATTTGTGGCACCATCAGACTCACCAGCTTGGGCATAGCAAGTCAACATTGCAGACCATGCAACAACATCCTTCTGATTAATCATGTTAAATATAGAGAGGGCTTCTTCAGAACTGCAAAGCTTTGAGTAAGAAGCCAGAAGTGCAGTTCCAACAATCGGTGAACACTGGTAGTTTGTCTTGACGACCTGGGCATGAATTTGGGGAGGTAAACTTGCCACTGATGCTGTCAGCATTATTGAGTAGGTGAACTCATTTGGAGCTACACCATTTTCTCTCATTCTGCTAAAAAGAGCAGCAGCATGGGAAATCTCACCATTCTGAATGCAACCATTAATCATGGCAGTCCATGAAACAATATTCTGAGATTCTGGAATCGATAAAAATATTTTTAATGCATCATCCAATTTACCACATTTGCTGTAGGCATCCATGAGGGCAGTCATTACATTGCCATCCGAAAGAAACCCATGTTTGGAAACACAGCTGTGGAGCTGTCGTACCATGCCAAGTTGCGCCAGATTTGCGCATAATTTGATCACAGTAGAGTAGGTAGACTGTGTAAGCTTTCCTCTACTTGATCGTGAATCATGGAATAGCTGCAAGGCTTCCAGTTCGCACCTGTTCAAAAGGAGCCCTGCCATCAATGTGTTCCAGGACACCCTGTCCCTGGTCTCCATCCCAGAAAACACAGCCTTGGCTTCTTTAACTAGTCCGCACTTCGCATACATGTTCATCAGAGAGTTGCACACAAACACCATCGATCGACATCCAAACTTAATGGATTGAGCATGCACGCGCTGCCCAACTCTAGGCACGCCATGGCTCGCCACTGCAGAGAAAACACTCGTAAATGTAAACGGGTTAGGCCAGATCCCCTCGGCGCGCATCCTGAAGAAGAGCGCCATGACGTCAGAATGTGCCCCAGCCTGGACGTACCCATTAAGTAATGACGTCCACGTGACGACGTTCCTTTCAGGCATCCCATCGAACACCTTCCTTGCATCCACGGCATCGCAGCATTTCATGTACAAGTCGACGAGCGACGTGCCGACGCTGACGTCACCCCGATCATGCCCACTCCTGACGCACAGGCAGTGCACCTGCTCCCCGAGAATCCTCTCGGGCACTGACCCGCAGACCTTGAGGACGCATGAGAGCACGGCGGCGCTGACGCGCCCAGCCCTGTGCACATCCAAGAAATGGTCCATCGCCTGGCGAGCCAGACCGCGCCGCGCGTACTCAAAGAGGACAGGAACAGAGCCTGCCGCGGCACCTCGACCTCGCTGGGAAATTTCGTCGAACACATTGCGGGCGCCGAGAACGTCGCAGGGGTCAGCTCCCTCCGCCGACGGCACTGAGCAGGCGACCGTGGCCAGCAGCTTCTGAGCATGGTTCGGAGCCAAGGTCATCGCGCACCTTCCGCGGAGTGCCAATGGCGCTCGTGGGATCATCATCCACTGCCTCAGTGCTTCTGTGATGATTGATGTGCGGGTGATGGAGCGGCGACCAGCCAATCAACAGAGTTTTATTGATTTGGGATCAGGTGGCGTACAGAGTGTATGGAGGACACAGGGGGTTCCGTACGCCTGAACGGCGAGCAAATGCGGCAGCCGGCCGGCAAGCGGCGGATGAAGGTCTGGATGAATGGAAACCATGGGGCCCGGGAGCAGCAACTGATTCCACTAGTTGATAACCCGCGCGATGCCGCGGAAATTTAAGGATAATTTTAGCAGTACGTTGGAATATGAATTAGTCTCATATTTTAGTAAAATGTGAAACATAATTTTATAGAAACCTATACATCAAAATAAACATTTATAAAAATACCTCCACAAGAAGCATCTCTTTTCTCACTGAATTTGTCATATTTGTGCATCTTTATGTTTGCTTTCAGCTCTACTATGGTAGGTTATTCGAGCGTAGACCTTATATTGATTTTATTTACACTCACGTGAGTGAATATTACAATTGATGATTAAGATAGACTAACCTGCATCTTTTAATTAAGTAGAAGTATGAGCTTTGTCCAGTGACATCATACTACTAGCCATACAATGTTTACTGTAGTGATTCGCAACGCTCCTACTGGAGATTCCCAAACTCTGGACGAGGTTCCTCCCACTGGCTATCATCCTGGATAAACGCGTCTGTGCCTGAAAAGCACGTATTCACAAAACATGAGCTTCTAAGTTTAACAAAACTGACCCGTCAAATTGGCTACCTACAATCGACACCTAGACATACTGGCTAACTCAGGATAGGTTTATCTTGAAGCTACTCTGGTCAAGTTTTAGCCTAGGATAAATGATTAGAATCGTAACTTTATTTACACTAATCTACTCAATCATAAATAGAAGCATAAGAGAAAATAATCATCATAATTGCATCATCATCCTCATAGCTCATCAACTTAATGTATGCGACAGAGAGGTCAAGCAAACTCATAGATTAAGAGCGACAGCTGTTCGAAATGATTTACACCTACAGGGATAACCTAATCATACGATACGTGCGTGTCTCAGACTGCACGTGGCAACCGTTCACACCAGATCCTAGAAAGTCAATTCCCTCCTACGCCTGTCTTAGCAGTACCGCATCCCACCAAAACACACGTCCGGGACGGTTTCTATGTAGTTCCCACAACTACCACCCTAGATCGCCTCCGAATCAGACACCATAGGGCAGGTTCGACTTTGTAATTACTAGGCTACGTAGGGTTACTGGGCCCCATTATACCCATCATATGATCAGTACATTCAATACTTGACCAACTGTGCCACACGGATGAGATAAGACTACGGTTACTCTGGACCTGGTCCAGTCGCTGACCTACTTGTACCCTGTCTGATCCTTCAGTTTTATCTTTCCTTAATCATCCATAGTCATGTGTCATATGTTTCATGTGAAGGTTTCAATCAACTCCTAGCAGTCGCGAGCAGCGTCCACTCTGCTCGACTTCTACCGGTGACTATATCTAAGCATAGCATACTATCTCAGGGGTACCTCTATCAATACATCGATAGGGTCCTTAAGGAAACAGATGCAACTAGGGTTTCAATCAACTACTAAAAACCTAATGCACAATCACGACACATATTGATAAAAGAAAAACTTTAAAAACAGGTTGTGCTCCGGGGCTTGCCTTGGTCTCCTGTGTTGGTGATGACGACTTCTTCAGGGGTCGAAGACTCCGGATCAACAGCTACCTCGTTCGCTTCGGTGTCTACATGATACAACATGAATGAGATGAGTTATTATTAACTAAGGAAATATGGTGTTTTTATCAGATAAAAATCAAGAGTTTACTCATGACTAGGTGGGTTCAACTATCACTTACTATTTTGACTTCGGCTTTTAAATAAGTTGATTACTTGCTTAACACCCATGGTCTATTATGAAATCCAGATTCTGTTAGGAGATGATTTTTATCTGATAGTACTATCGGAAAGATGATTTTTGGGTTTGGGTTGAGGTTGAACTTAAGTCCCTAGATTTTATAACAATTCTAACAAGTTTCTGCTATGAGATTATTCACAGGTATGCATGGAATCTTGTTAAGGTCAAATTCTGAGAAATTACAGAGGGTTTCTGTTTGCCGTGACACACCTCTGGGGGCTCTGCGGACTATGGCACACTTCTGGCAGAAGTTCTAGCTCTAGAAGAGTTATGGAACTCCAGATATAAAGCAAAAACAGAACATTTGAGTTCTGTGTGCCATGACATACATCTGACTGAAGTTCCAACTCCAGATGAGTTCTGGAACTCCAGATGTAAAACGAAAACAGAATATTTGAGTTCTGTGTGTCATGACCTACATCTGACAAAAGTTTCAACTCCAGATGTCAAGCAAAAACAGAACATTTGAGTTCTGTGTGCCATGACATACATCTGACCAAAGTTCCAACTCTAGATATAAAGCAAAAATAGAACATTTGAGTTCTGTGTGCCATGACATACATCTGACAAAAGTTTCAACACCAAATGAGTTCTGGAACTCCGGATGTAAAGCAAAAACAGAACATTTGAGTTCTGTGTGCCATGACATACATCTGACAGAAGTTCCAACTCCATATGAGTTCTGAAACTCCAGACGTAAAGCAAAAAATAGAACATTTGAGTTATGCTTGCTATGGCACACATCTGACATAAGTTCTAGTTCCAGAAGAGTTCTGAAACTCCAGATGTGAAGCAAAAACAGAAGGTCTCTACTTATTTGTTTAGGCAGTTTCAAGGAAAAGTGCTTCAGCAGATGTTTAGAGTATTTCCAAAGGATTCCAAGGAACTTTGGTTTAGCACTTTTAGAGTTTTTCCTCGATTTACTAGGCATTTTACAAAACTGACTAATTAATAGAAAATTAAAATTCAAAATGAAAGAGGGGCAGAAACAGGGGAGGTGGCAGGCGGTGCTCCGACGAGAAATTGCCGGTGGGGGAGGCCTCGCCGACGATGGGGAAGGGCTGAGGGGAGTGCCCCAGGCTCGAGCGCGGCTAGGGGCTCCCTGGAAACGCCACGGCGACCGGCGGCAGCGGCGCCAATGGCCACTCCGGCGAGCAATTAGCGGCGCGGCGATGCACGGTTCTACTCGGGGTTTGGACCTAAGGCTTCTACAAGTCATGGAGAGGACCAGCAACACCATAACGGGGACCGAAGCTCACTGGAAGTTTGTCGGCGACGGTGTGCGTCGTGGCGGACGGCAGCGGCTTTGAGTTCCCGTCAAATAGGTGGACCGGAGACCCTCTTGATGGACTGGGGGCTGCGCTAGGATGAGAGGAACACGTTAGATATGGTGAGAGGGGCGGACAATGGCCGAAAAACGGAGCTCACCGTGTGACCTTCGGGCGGCAGTGGTGGGCGTCCGACCGGAGGAGGAAGGAAGATGAGTGGCGCGCTGTGGAGGAGGAAAAAGTGGTGTGGGGGAAGTGGAGGAGTTTGGGCGCGCCATAATGTGCCGCGAAGAGAGAGAGAAGGGGAGGGGGAGTGAAGGCGCTCGTCGGTGAATGGCGTGCCTCGGGGGAAACAGAGAGAGGGAGAGAGGGCGTCGAGCGCGAGAGGGTAGGAGAGAGGAGGATCTGCGGGATCTCGCCGGCGTAATGGCGCGGCAAAAGGCATGCTGGCCGGCGGCTGCCCGTTGCGCCGCTGTGGTGCGCCGGATTGGCCACCGTGGCGGCGGGGCGATTTTCTCTGATTTTTTTTTCAAATATTTCAAATCCTGATTTAATTTCAGTTGAACTTCATACATCCTGAGCTAGGAAAATTTTGAACATTTTTTTGGGTGCTCAGTGATTTATTTGGAAAAAGTTTCATTTAAGGATGAAGTCCTGATTCTGTATCTAAAAAGTTACAAATTTTCAAATCAAATCAAGTCTGTTTGAATTTTTAATGAGTTTAAATCTTTTCCAAATATTCTAATAAAATATTCAAAATTCTAATTTGAAGTGAACTTAATTGCCATGTAAAAATATTGCTGGGGTTACATGGAATTTTTGATGGATTACAAAATGGGTGTTTGAATTCTTTCCTGTTAAGAATTGGTTTTGGTCCTGTGGGTTAAAACTCCTCATTCAATAAAAATGTTCTGTAATTTACCTAAATTTTTGTGGATGCCATTGGAAGTGTTTAAAACAACATTACTTATTGACTTAAGGGCAAATTTTGCTTCAAAGTGCATGATTTAATTTTTAGGGTTTCAAATTTGTCGATGAGTTCTTAAATGATACTTGGGGTGTCACAGCCCTCCCCCCTAAAAGAAATTGCGTCCCTCCGTGGGCTTGCCCAGAGCAGGCCTCGGCGTCTCCACGTGACTCGTGGGCTCGACGGGCGGCAGTCCCGACCTTGACGGCCCAAAGAGGGCAGAAGCCGGCACCCTTGACGGCACCAGCAGCTCCTCTTTCAGGGTCGGCCGTGCAGCGAGATCAAACGTGGTGGAGCTCAACACCGCCTCCGGCCTCTAAGGCTCCGGCTCCAACTCCAGCATGCGCGGGCGCGACCCGCTCGACCCCTGTCCTACTTGACTAGGGCGAGGGATCTCCACCACCTTGTCATCCTCCTCCTCCTCCTCCTCCTCGTCGTCCTCCTCCTTGTCAGACCCCAGACAACGTCGACCCCAGTGCAGCTGCTCTCGGAGCCTCTTCGCCTTCTTCGCCACTTGGGCATCCTTCTTCCTCTTCAACTCCTCGACCGCGAGGCGGTTCGCCGTCCTGGCATCCGCGTCTGGGACGGGGGCGAGTGAAGGGCGGAAGGCGAGGCTCGGCTGCCAAATCCAAAAAAGCAATCCAAATCAGTGATGAGGACGAAAAGGAAAAATCACAGGAGAAGGGTGCGGGAACTTACCAGTTGAATGCTCCCGGCTCCGGGGCGCATCGCAGAATGCCTATCAAGCGGGGCATCGGTGTCCTCGGGCGCGAGAGTGTCCCTCAAGCGCTGCCTCAACTCCGAGTAGGAGAAGTGCTCGAGGGACATCACCGATCCGGAAAGGTCCACGCCGGGCCCCATTTGGTATAGCCGGAGCGGGTGCGCCATGAGCGGCAGCACCCGCCGGCGTGGTACGCCGCGACGACGCCAGCTCCCGAACCCCACAGGTCCTCAGGGTCCCGATTGCGCCCAAGAGGTCGGCCAGCCTCCTCCTCTCCTTCTCCACAGGCCCCCACTTCTAGACCTCGGACGCTGCTTCGATGGCGGCGACCCGTGAACTCCGGCAAGGGGCTGGTGGCATCGTTCTTCAGGTAGAACCACTGACCGTGCCAGCCCCTGTTGGAGGTTCTCAGCCGCAGCGGGATGTACGCATGGGCGCGCTCGCCGCAGAGATGGACGCTGGCACACCTGATGGACGCCGGACCCCCGTCCTTCGTCTGGAGGGAGACGGCAAAGAAATATTTCCATAGTTCAAAATGGGGGTCGATCCCTAGGAACCCCTCGCACAACGCCACGAAGACGGCGATGTGCTGGATCCCATTAGGGTTCAGGTGTTGCAGCTCCAAACCGTAGTAGTGTAGCAGCCCCCGCAGGAAGCGGTGCGCGGGGACGCGAGTCCGCGCTTGTGGAAGTGCGTGAACGAGACGACGTAGCCGTCCGCCGGCACTAGAGCCGTCTCCTCACCAGGGAGCAGCCACTCCCCCGCCGCCGTCAGTGCACGGAGAAGACCGCGCTTCACCAGGCCCTCCAGGCGAGTGCCCCGCACGTCGGATTTCCACCAGCTCGCCATTATAGAAATAGAGGGGCGCACGAGCACGAGAGCACACGGAGATGGTGGGCGAGCGAAGGAGGACTTGGGGTTAGAAAGCGTAGGGAGTGCGAGTAAGAAGACGAAGCAGCACGAGAAGGCAAAGCGGCAAACTGATGGGTGAAGGCGAACAGGCGCACAAGGTATGAGTATATATCCTCTCACCGGCAGGGCGCCTTCTCCCCAATCGATGCGACCGAAGCCCACGCAATCGCCTCGATCGGCGTGAGTGGACGCGTCCGCGCTCACACGGCCCAAAGACCAACGCTGCTGCATGTCCCATCATGGCAGGCGCCTCTGCCCTGAATTAATGTAGGTAGGTAAGAACAAGGGCTGAAATACGCCCCGACGGCCCAAAGAGTTCCAAGGCTGGCCCAGCGAATGGGTTCGACAGCCGCTCAGGGTGAGAAACAGAGTGAGGGGGCTGAAAGAGATGGGCCTGCTAGCGGCCAGTACCCCGGCATTCGACCGCCGAGGGCATCACGATCCGTGTTCAAGTCTCGGTTCGTACCAACCCATGGGTGTTTCACCGCAGAAAGGCAACGAGCCCTCGGAGCCTATCGAACGGCCTCCGGGTACCATATGGGACGGCAATCGAGAAGATTGGAGTCGACCACCAGCTGGTCCGTCAGAGCCTCCTCGAAGGAGCCCCAGGGCTTCACTTGAAGTCGCTCGTTATCAGCTCGACGAGCGCCACGCTTCAGCCCTCGAGGTAAACCGTGGTACGGCTCAACCTCCTCGTCCGGCGAACGGACGCGTAGGATGGACGACACAAGTCAAACTGTGCCCTCGGACGGACTGCCGTAAAAGTACGGAGGTCTCGGGGAGGGAATCGCAGAAAGAGATCCGATACCGGATCGCAGGACACGACAGCTCAACGAGCCAGAGAGCGAGCCTATGCACGCAAAATAAACCTATTCCTCCCGATTTAAGCGACGCCTGACCCCCTCTGCACAAGGGTCGGACCTCACTCGGGAGCTACTGTTGTGGGTCGATACTAGAGGTGATCAGCATTAACAACTCGAGGACTTAGCAGCACGAAGGGGGGCGGAACGATCTCTGCCTCGCCCGACCCCTGCGCCGTAGAGACACTCAGCGGCTCGGGTCTGCGGACGATCTCCGCCTCGCCCAACCTTCCCGAATAGGGGTCAGACCCCCCCCACAATTCGACTAATGCGCTCGACCCCACCACGTCAGGGTCGGGAGACCGCACGAGGGTCCGTCTCGCCCGACCTCAGGGTCGGGTGAACCGCCTACCACCACGAGGATGGGTATGCCGCGAACGGTTGAGCATTAAATGCCTGTGACTCCCACGACCACGGACAAATGAGGATAATGACTGCTCGAGCAAGTGGGTAGTAAATACGCACAACGCGCACCGGCCAAAGGACTGTCACTGTTCCGACAGCTCCTGTCGGAGCCCACTCTCCTACTAGGATGGGACACCCCTAAGCGGTGGCTCGACGAGTGTAGGGGCGATGACGATGGCACCATTCCGCCGAAAGCCATCCCACCATACGGGTGGGACACTTCTGATTGACGGGCATCCCAGCACCGTCGGATCGGGAGGACGCTGCCATGCCGGTGACGCCATCCACAGCAACAAGCCCAACTTGAAGCGTGCGACCGCGACAACCACTCTGCCATCTCACCCTCTATCTCCCTCTTCCTTGACTGCCACTCAATCCAAGTCTCACCCCTCGCGGTATAAAAGGGAAGACCGAGGACCTCAAAGGGGGGGATGGAGACAGACAATCGAGAAGACGAGAATCAACACTCAACCACGCACTTTCATCCACCCAGAGACTTGAGATGCTGTTCCTCTCTCGCCCGTTTGTAACCCCCTACTACAAACAACGCAAGTAACACAAGCAGCTAAAGACTGGACGTAGGGCGTAATTGCCTGAACCAGTATAAATCTTTGTGTCCTCTTGCAAACCATCCAATCCCTAAAACGCGCATCCCTCGATAATCACTAGCCGGTGGTAACGAAAACTGACACTAGTATATAGTATATTTTTTTAGTGCCCATCAATTAATAAGCTTTCTGTTTACATATTATTTCATATAAGCCAACTTCCTATATAAAACCATACTTTTTATGATTTTTTTTGTGAAACACAGTACAGACGTAGAAACTCACATGTACGTACGAATACTCACCCCTATGAACACACACGCACACTCTACCTCTATAAGCGCCAACAAACGACTGAGCTAGCTGTTCTTAAGATTCACGAAGTCACCACGAACGTTTTGCTATTGACAAGAAAGGCGCCTACCACTGAATTAATAATATGTGTAAATGCAACATCCGTGTTAAATCTAAGATTTGAACCCGAGTGGGTTGGTTCCGTTACTAAGAACCTATCATCTGAGCTAAATCTCAGTTTGCCTTGCAATTTTTTCATTGTCATTATAATTTTATTTGATACTGTTATGTACTTTCTCATCCATATGTGGGACTTATATATGTTAGTAATATATGTGGAACAAGATAGTAATAATAAATAAGGGGTTAAAATTACAAAGCCACTTTGAATTATGCCAAGAAGATAAGTTGGGTTTGTGCCACTGCGTTCGTTCTATAGCGTATTACCACGGTAAGGCTTAAAAATGTTTACTCGATCCATATGGTCGTCCAGAATAGGTTATCGACATCTCATATGCAAGTCAGCAGTTTTTCAGAGAGCGCCTTTTGTTTTGCAGGGCTTTTGAGGCATCATCAACTATACTTTTCTAACAGTGGTGACAAACCACCAATCATGAACCATGTTCGGGAACCGCAAGGCACAGCGACACGCCGCCCGCCTGCCTGCCTCAGCCAAAATCCCCTGCTCCTGCCACCGGACGAACAGCTCCTCATCACGAGACTCACGACCTCGGCCCCGCTACGTACGACGCGACCGCGACAGCCTCAATCGTCGCCGGCCGTCGCTCGGCGTCTCTCTGCGCGGTAGGCGACGCACCACGTACGTCCGGATGAGAGCGAGCGGCTGGTAGCCACTTCAAAACCGAATGCCGGGCCAAAGGCCCTGCCGTGCACACACTGTTCCGTGGTCAACGGCGGACGTGGTCGCCGCCCCCAGCGCGCCGGCCGGCACGGCACAGCGCCCTCCTCCCTGGCTCCGTACCGTCACAGCTCACCAAACAGAGCGGCGGGCGCGCGAGGCGTCACCTTCTACCTATACCCCGACCTGAAAAAGACGCCACGGACAAGATGAGACGTGCTATATATTTGCAAGCAAACGTCCAAGCAGGAGCAGGAGCAACTAGCGCCGGATGGCGTTTGGTGTCGTTGGTTTCCGGCGGTCCCGGTCGCCGCTGCTGTTCTCGTTTCTGTTCTTGAGCCAACCGGCGCAGGTGGTGCCATGTCTGCACGCGTACGGCTAGCTAGACGCTTTCGCTTCATTTAGGAGGAGGAGGCCGGTGGGATTGCGGAATCATTAGCTGTACGAGGGCGACGCGCGGGCACGGCGCGGGCCGTCTCTGAGAATGAAGCCGTAGTCTGCTGCTGCTCCCTTTGTCGAGAGCTGCAACGGCCGTTCTCTTCATATGATTCCAATGGAGTACGTATTTCACTACCGTTTGAATCTCGGCCGAAGAGAAGTCACTTCGCCTTTGGCTCATCAGCTGTGATTCCGTGCCCACGTGGGACCAGATGCATGAGCGCAACAGCCAACAGTTCGTGAACGGCGAGCTGCACGCCAAGCTTTGTGTCAATCTGAACGAGGTGTGAACAGAACAGTGTTGCTCATGGATGGTGGATGGCAGATGAAGAACGAGCATAGTAACTCCTACGCGTGGAGAAGTGAAGAACGTCATTTTTCAAAAAAAGAAAAAAGAAAGATAAAAAGAAATAAGTGAAGAATGTAAGTTGCTTATGCAAGCGATGTGATGAGGCAAACGTAAGAGATACGATTAAAACTGCCTGAAACAGAAGCCAAAAACTACACCGCATATCAGTTTCGTTTCGTTGGTCAACTAAGTTCAGGACGGACCCACGCGTGGGTGGGCATTTTTTTGCAAACTGCTTAATTCGACAGCCACAGGAATTCAAGAAAATATCTAAACAAACAGCCAGCTCTCTTCCTCCTTACATTTCCCTCTACTGTGTCCTGCGCAGTTCTCTGACAAATGTTTATCCTGTACAACGACCAAGCAGACTGCTGATCTTCAGCGTTTTCCTTGCTGTGCCTATATGCGAAAAGTGAAGCTAACCTTGTGTTCTTGACATTGTAATCCCATCCCAAAGCTGTTCTTTCCAACTGTAGATATATATTCAGAAATCAGAAACAGTGAGAGGCTTTCTTTGGGTTGTTGGGGGTGATATTTGGGAGGACGGCGCCTAGGCAGCTGTATATGATCTGACCTGTGATTGGCAGTTTTGTGGCAGTAACGAACCCGTGGGTCGTTACCCACAGTAGGGGCCAGAAAAGAAAAAAACCCATATATCTCTTGTTGTGTGTTCAGGCACAGCAGACAGGCAGGAGCGGACCGGAGAGGCGGAGGAAGAGCCAGCAGTGTGTGTTCATGGTGTGTGTCAGCAATCCAATCCGTCAACGGACCGGGTCGTGTTCGCGTCGAGATGGCAATGTTTGATAGCAAAACGGTGCGTTGAGTGGCACAAGTTCATCCAATTGGGTGCATTGCGTCGTTTTGTTTTCTCCCCCCCTGAGCTCTCTCCCTCTCCGAATCCAGGAAAAGGATTTGGGGTGGAGGAAACAAAGGGAAAACGCAGCCATCTCCCGTAGTTTTCAGCGCGGCATAAAACCTGGGGACGACTGAGTGTTGGAGAGCGATCCAGATCCTCCTACTCATCCGAATCACACACACAATCATGGTGTTTATTGTAGGCCCCTTTCTAGGGACAGATGTGTCGTTTGTGCTTATCAGTTGAAGAAATAATGCACACATGTATGATGATGGTTCTGACGATAAGAAAGCGGCGAATTTGACGACCGAACTGACGTGCGCGGCCGACATTAGAAAACGGTCTGCACTCTGTAATCTAGCTATACTCTCCTGTGAGTCATCAAAGTCGACACTGTTATTTATATTTATGTATGCATGTATACTGGTTGTGATCGGCTGTTCTTGTTTTTGCTTTTGCGGCGGCTGTTATATTTAAGTGTTACAATATTTTTTTATTGTGGGTTGCAGCAATGCGGCCTCAATAATGACAGCCGATGGCATATACTCCATCCATTCTAAAATATATGACACTTTTGATTCGCGTACATAACTTAGGATTGATTGTCTTATTTAAAAATATAAATATAAATTTTTAAAGTCATATATAAATATGTTTTATATTTAATAACATCTTAATAATATAATTAGTAGTTGAATAATTTTATAATAAGATAAAAGCTTAAAGATGAGACTTTAAAAACAAAACTTCATATATGTCTGAAATTGATTTCTTATTTCTAAAAAAAAAATCTAGTATTGTATACGAAAAAGGGAATGAACAAAGAAGCTCTAATCTGCAGTGAGTCGTGCGGAAGACTGCTCCTGCATTTTCAATTTCTACAAAACACCACTCTACAATTTCAGCTTTACTGTTACTTTCTCATTCTATAATACTTGATGTTTTACGAATAAATATGAGAATTAAAAAAGTTAATAACGGTAGGTGCACAGAAATGAGAATAAGAGATAAAATTATATTAAGAACGAGAAAAGATATCTCTAAAACAAGTAGAAAAATTTGATATGATTAAAATGCAAATATTTTATGATGGAATAAATAAGTACACGACGAGGAGTAAAAGGGTGACCATGCTCCGTTGCGTGCTCGACACGTATGCACCCTTCGGATTTCCCACACGTGCCACGGTTTTCCAATCACACATATCCTTATCCGCACAGTACCCAACAACAGTGCCCACCAGTTAACTGACGGGCGGACTGACTGGCTGGCTGCTCGTAGCACCAGTAGCAAGCAGCTCTATCCCAATCCGCACAGGTGGCTGCTGCAGTAGCCCCACGTCCCAGGAGCAGGGAGGGGGGCGGGGGCTAGCCCACGCACGTGGCGCTCGCCCCACCCCACGGCGGCGATCGGCGCCACCACCAGCCAGTCATCGCCCGCGCGTATACGCATGTGCGCCATGGCCACCCACACGAACGAACGCGCGCCCGTCGTGCGGGGAACGTGCGATGCCGGCCTGGGCCGCACCCGGCCCGCACCGCGCGGATGGCCCTCGGCGTGGAACGGGACGGCGCCCTCGCCACGGGGGGTCCGTGGCGGGCATGCCGGAGCTAGAGCCAGAGCGGCAGCCTTCTCTCGTCGGGTGGTGGTTGTGATGGCCTGGCTCCGTGCACGGCGCAGCAATGCCTTGTCCCCTCCGGGCTAGTAGCTCGTACGTGCTGACTGGTGAGAGCTCACTTTAGTGCCGGGACTAGGCGAGGTCGGCACGGGCGAGAGAGTAGTCCTTGCGGCACGCATAGCACGTTTCCACCGGAACCTTCCTGTCGTGGAGTGGAGTGCACGGGTTCCATCGTCCTGAACACGTGCTTTCTAGACGTGTAGACCAGTGGTCGCACTGGAGTGTGGTCGCCAGTCTCAATGTAAGTTCTCCGTTGAGTAAATCTTGAGCTTGAGCTCTCACCCCACTGTCACGGGAGTTTAACTTGGTACTGCTTATATCGATAATTAAAAGCACGCAAGGTCAAAACTATCAATAGAATAAGTATAAACCCTGGCAATTATACTAGCACATACCTCTTCGTACAAAGTTCAACAGTTTTAAAACGTTTGCTACCGAGTATAAAACGGCCTGCTCTTTGAGACTGGCACAGCACAGCCGAGCCGCGCGCGCGCGAAAGAACACGAGGAGTGAGAAGAAAGCGCCACACTGTTCTTCGTCATGGATGCGGCGGATGCAGCCACGTTACACGCCCTGGCGAGCTCCCTGCAGCCCCAGATGGCCGCCGCGTTCTTCGTCTCGGTCGCGTGCACGGTGGCGCTCGCCGTCCTCCTGGCCTCGCTGCGTCTGCGCCCGCCGTGGTGGTGCGCGTGCCCGGTGTGCGAGGCGTACGTGACGGCGTCGTGGGCGGCGGAGTTCGACAACCTCTGCGACTGGTACGCGCACCTCCTGCGCCGGGCGCCCGGGCGGACGGTGCACGTGCACGTGCTGGGCAACGTGCTCACCGCCGACCCGGACGCCGTCGAGCACATGCTGCGCCGCCGCTTCGACAACTACCCCAAGGGCGCGGCCTTCTCCGCCATCCTAGCCGACTTCCTCGGCCGGGGGATATTCAACGTGGACGGCGAGGAGTGGCTGTTCCAGCGCAAGCTCGCCGCCGCCGAGATCGCGTCCCCGGTGCTGCGTGCCTTCGCGGCGGACGTCGTGGCCTCAGAGCTGCGGTGCCGCCTCATTCCTCTGCTCCACTCTGCTGCATCCAGACATGCTGGGGCTGGCGAAGACAGCGAGATGCTTGACCTGCAGGACGTGTTCCGCCGCCTGGCGTTTGACTGCATATGCCGGATCTCCTTCGGCCTCGACCCCGGGTGCCTGGAGCTGTCACTGCCGATGTCCGCGTTCGCGGACGCCTTCGACGCGGCGTCGATGCTCTCCGCGCGGCGCGCGACGGCGCCCATGCACCTGCTCTGGAAGCTGAAGCGGCTGCTCAACGTCGGGGAGGAGCGGGAGCTCCGCGACGCGATCCGCCTCGTCGACGCGCTCGCCGCGGAGGTGATCCGCCAGCGCCGGAAGCTCGGGACCGCCGCCGGGGGGGACGACCTACTCTCGCGCTTCATGGGCTCCATCGACGACGACAGGTACCTCCGCGACATCGTCGTGAGCTTCATGCTGGCCGGGCGCGACACCGTCGCGTCCGCGCTCACCGCCTTCTTCCTGCTCCTGTCCGACCACCCCGAGGTGGCCGCCGCGATCCGGGACGAAGTCTCCCGCGTCGCGGGAGGAGACACGGACACGGACGACGACGGCGACGACGACAGCCTCATCAAGGACAACCTCAAGCGCATGCACTACGTCCACGCGGCGCTGTACGAGAGCATGCGCCTGTTCCCGCCGGTGCAGTTCGACTCCAAGTTCGCCGCCGGCGACGACGTGCTCCCGGACGGCACGCCCGTCGCCAGGGGCACCCGGGTGACCTACCACGCGTACGCCATGGGCCGGATGGACTCCATATGGGGCCCCGACTGCGCCGAGTTCCGCCCGGAGCGATGGCTCCGCGGCGGCCGGTTCGTGCCGGAGAGCCCGTACCGGTACCCGGTCTTCCAGGGCGGCGTCCGCGTCTGCGTCGGCAAGGAGCTCGCCGTCATGGAGATGAAGGCCGTCGTCGTCGCCGTCGTGCAGAGGTTCGACATCGAGGCGGTCGGGCGCAGCTCGCGCCGGCCCAAGTTCGCGCCAGGCCTGACCGCCACGTTTGCTGGGGGCGTGCCCGTCAGAGTGCGCCGTCTCCGACCGTGCCAGCGCCGCGCACCGAGTTAAATATTCGACTGCCGCGTCACCAATGCACGCACGATTTTTTCCTTCTCCTCTGCTTTGGACAAAGTAAATGCGAGTTTGCTCACGGCCACTCAGTTTCCTTCCGGGTGCGCTGGGTATACCGAGCCTTCGCTTTGAGATTCCACTGATCAATCATTACCGGGAGAGGATTAGTCTAGTGCCACACTGCCGAATGGGAATGGCATTTTTCTTCTTCTCAATCGTTGTGAAACGGAGGACGCTCGGCGCCACAAAAGTCGGCTCTGCATATCGATCGACATCTTTCCAACTTCCGAGCAGCATGGGAAGTCCCGGTTCCGTCATCCGTCAAAAGAAAATTTCAGATTTACAGAACACAAATGAGGATGTTCTTCCTTGCGACTCTTTTTTTTTTCACGTGGGCAGCACCAAACATAGAAAGCACTCGGCCAGAAATGAAGCATGTGTCGATTCCACGGAAAATCTATTTTATCTGTATGTTGTCATGGATCGATTTTTTTCGCAGGCTTCTGGACATTGCTCGTGCTTGAATATTTTAATAAATAGGATTACATACGCTAGTGCGCGGTAAAGGAAACTGCGCATCCAGGAACACATGTGCAGTTACACGTGCATTTGGTTGCAACTGAAGTATGGTGAAACAACAAAGAAAATGCATTTTTTTACACAGAACCATTGTAAAAAACGCATGGAGTAACCAAATATCATTTATGAGTCACATGTTATTCTTACATAGAATGACATTTTGCACTGCATGATCTTTACGATGGCATTCACCTAATTTTCTCACAAGAAAATTGTTCGTCAAGATGAGTAAAAAACATTAAAAATCATCGCCTTATAGAGCATGTCAATCGTAGGTGGAAGCATAGTAATAGATTGTCTTATATTTATTTTTGTCCTTTTTTATTCATCGTGTGATCAATGGTTAATACTGAGTAAGCAATTCAAGGTTTTTATCTCAGATATGCGAGCTTCTTCTGTACGTATATGTCCTCAGCGATTATTTTGCAAGCTCAACAAGTTAGGTACTATTATACCGTGAAGACAAAAAGATGCTTCCCCTGCATGCCAAAGCGTTGCTTCCCTACTAAATAAAAGAAAAGAAAGGCATGCAACAATGCACATGTGCTCGGGCCTCGTGGGGCTGCTACTGTTGGATCCTCCCTTTTCCAAATTCTTATTCAGAAACTCCTCGCTCTCGTTGCCAACTAACAGTTCCGGCGCGTGATGGCTCTCCAATCGTTTGTGAATACTAATAATAGTAGTTGCTCCTGTTTACTCAAAAAATAGTCCAAGGCTCGTTTTCTGCTTTCAGGCGAAGGTGGGGAGCACGTCTTCTTTATCTTGGTACCACATTGGTATCCATCGATCGACCTGCCCGTGTCCCGTTGCGTCGTCGTCGCCGGAGCATAATTCATTCGGCTGGACGCGAACTCGATCGATTACTCGCTCTTTGAATCGATGCTCCAAGGAAAATTCAGCGAGGAGGAGGACCCTTTTTGGAGGAGGTATCTGACCACTTTTTTGGAGCGGAGCTGGAGTAGATGTTCTTCAGAATTTTAGGCGTGTGCGACTGGGAGTAGATCGACTGCAACTTGTTCGTTGTTTTCCATGTCAACAGAACGCAGACCAAACCCTCTCTCTTTATAATACCAACGCGGCTGACGTGAATGCTAGTAAAACAAATCGACCGATCTCGCAGAGAACAATCTGGACGCACACACCACACATGCATGCAACTCGAAACATGTAGCAGTAGAGACCTGACCAACTAGTATATTTTTTGGTGCCGCTCTCCAGCAAAAGAGGGGCGGCAAACTCCCGTCCGGTAGCGCTCTGATGATCACCTTTCAGAAAGAGAGAATCTTTCCTAGATCTGCAGGAGGATTATTATAGTTTTTTCTCTCTCTTGAGAGCAGAGAGCGAGAAAAGAGGGAGAGGGAGAGGGAGAGGGAGAGGGAGAGAGTCCCTTTCGAGCGTGACGCCGCCGGCAACAGCGTTGCATGCTGCGCGCGCGGTTCGGACAAAGGTGCAGGTGCGAGATGCCATCATCGATCTCAGGTCAGGCATCCATTACATATAAAAAAGAGATCAATCAATAGTTAAGCACCGAGAGTGCGTGCATGCGCGCTGCTAGATTCGTCCTGGATCGCAGTATAATTTGATTTGACGACGACAAAACTCTGTTTGTTACCACCAAGTCTTACGAAACGGAACACTGCAGAACTGCCTAGTTGACACTGTATAGTACAGTAGTACTACTTAATATTCTTGGTGTCAGTATCAGAATAAAAAGTACTGTACCTCCTCTGAAAACGCATGCTCACAAAAAAGACTGCCTGAATGCGAAAACCGACTGCATCGTGTCGTGCCCTGGCAGTGGCAGCCTAGAAAACTCGAGCACGCGTACTATTATTTCGTATTATACCTTTTGGAATATCCATCTATTACTATGATTTTAGCAGTACGAGCTGATGCGTGCTTACTGCTTAGTATTAGGCTGGAGATGCTCTAACTGGTGGCACTCATCAGGAACCTGTAGTAGTGTAAGAATTTGACGACACCGATCTCATTTTCATTTCAGCGGCCTTGCGAGTACGATCCGCGTTCGTCACATGATGCAGGTCGCCAGGGAGCCAGATGCCCACAAGGGCCGCACAACACCCCAGCCAGGCCCGGGCTATGCATTGCATGGTCGGTCCGTCACGCGCACGCAGCCATGTCACGCCCCATTTCATGACAATAAATCGAGTTTAAGTATACCTAAGTAAAACATCACATAAAAGACAAAAATAATCGATACAAAGTATTTTACCGTCTTTATTACATAGTTCTGAGTCTCAAAGATATAAAAATATCACATAAGGGCTAAACGCAACAACGTCAGAGCTAGCGAAACGAAGGCTTCACAACACTACAGTAGCCAAATGGGGGAACGTCGCCTAGGAAGAAGAGTCTCCACCGAAGAAACCTAACTCAGGTACATCCTCTGAACAGTAAAAATTAGCGAATGAGATATAGCAAGTGTGAGTACACTTTACTTACATAAATTATACTCCGCAAGTGTAGCAAAATATGATATGAATAGTTCAATAAAAAGAAGACTTAAACAGGTATATAAGCAAGAAACAACCTATATCTAGTTTATATTTTAGCAAACTATTACTAGGTGAATGTACCAACGTGCACACCGGTATATAATGACAAATTACCCACTTGCCAACCATGAGGCTACCCTGTTTCAAACCATGTCACAGGCTAACCATGGCAACATAATGTTAGCTAACCACCAGCACCATCCCAGACCTGTGTACCCCACCAGATCCCAACCAAAACCATACTATCTATTATGGAAGTGTTCATGACGCTCATGACCGTGAGCGCGGTTGTCAAGACAATTTATAACTTTACAGAGGTGCACAACTGTACCCACAAGTTGGTGATTCCGTCACTCGTCAGTGACTATGTCTCCGTGTTACCAACACACTTCCTAGGGTGTGAGGCCGAGAGACCACCGCATGATCTTTCAAAAGTGAGTCCTAGATCGCCTGCAATCACGCTAAGGTTTCGCTGGCGTGGAAGTTTACCCTTACCACGGCAGCCCCCTCTTGTGCCATGGGTAGTGCATTTATCTACATACACATCCCCTAGGTCTGGACTTTCCATCCGTACCTTTCCCTCGATCATAATGGTGCAAAGGAACCAACAAGCTACTCAATCAAGTTTTCCATATTCAACCTGTGATCGGAGCGGCCCGACGGGGTGTGCGCGTGGCATGCGGCTGGCAGCGCGCGCGCGGCTGGGCCAGCTGGCTGGCTGACTGGGCTGCTGCTGCCTTGGTAGGCCCACAAAGCAAGGAAGGGGGGTTTTTCCTAATAGAACTCCATCTATTCTAACTAATCCCACCATAATTAATCTAATCCAAGCTGCACACAACAATCCAATAAAATTCTAATGCAATCCTATTCAGCATGAATGCACATTCACCTTAATATCCTATAGCAATATAATTTATTTAGAAAATAGTCTTTTTGCAATTAAGGAAAAAGTGAGGCACACTTCTATGTCTAGCCAAATTTAATTAAAATTGGAAAATCCTGGAAATTTGTGACACCCTAGGTGTCACTGTAGAATCCATCGACAAATTTTGAACCCTAGGATTTAATTTTTGAACTTTGAGGCAAAATTTACACTTGAGCTAATAAGAGTATTGTTTAAAACACTTCCATGAACCTCCATAAAATTTTTGGTTAATTACCGAGCAATTTTAATAAATTAGGAACTTTTAACCCACAGTATCAAAATTATTTCTTAGCAGAAAAGAATTTAAACAACCATTTCGAAATCCATCAAAAATCCTATGTAACGCTAGCAATATTTTTACATGGAAATTAAGTTCACTTCAAAATGGAATTTTGGAGATTTTATTAGAATGTTTGGAAAAGATTTAAAGCCTTTAAAAATTAATCAAACTGAATTTAGTTGGAAATTCACAAATTTTTAGAGACAGAATCATAACTTCATCCTTAAATGAAAGTTGTGCCAAATAAATCACTGAGCACCTACAAAACTTTTTAAAATTTTCCGATCTCAGGAAGTATGAATTTCAACTGAATTTAAATCAGGATTTTGAAATAATTCAAAAAAATATCAAAAGAAATCGCCCCCCTGCCACGGTGGCCAATCCGGCGCACAGCAGCGGCGCAGCGGGGCAGGCGCTGACCGGCGCGGCTTTTCATGCGCCCTAACTCCGGCGAGGATTTGTGCTGGATCCTCCTCTGTCCTCTCCCTCTCTCTCCCTCCTTCTCCCACTCGCCCAGGCGCTGCCACTTCTCCTGCCGCACGCCAGCGCCCGCTCGCCGCTGCCGTTTCCCCCAATCCGCGGTGCTCCCCTCTTCTCTCTCCCTCCCTGCCGCGTCTTAAAAGTCGCGCATGAGTCCTTCGCACTCTCCCACTCCCCATTCCTCCTCCACAGCGTGCCCTTCTTCTTCTTCTTCTTCTTTTTCTTCTTCTTCTTCCTCCAGCCGAAAGCGCCATAGCCGGCCGTCCACCTTCGATTTCATCGCCTCGGTTCGCTCTTCCTTCAATTCCTCTCACCGGCTTGTGCGCCCTGCTCTTATGCACTCACTTGACAAAGTTTCGTCCACACAAAACCACCGGTGCGGCGAATACGTCGTGCCACCGTCGGTCGCCATTGTCGCCGCCCGCGGAGGTCACCGTCACCGAACCACTTCCGGCCATTCACGTGGTCTTCAAACCCGACAAACCGACTCCCCGCGTCACGGTGAAGCTCCTAGACATCCTCCCTTACTCTCTAGTGCACTCCTCCGACGAGCTCGCCACCGGAGCCATGGCGCCGCCGCGGCTCCACGTCACCTGCCATGTCCGGTCGATTCCGGCGATCAAATCCCGCACCCACGGGTGGGGCTCGACGTGCTGAGCACGAATCCCCTACCCCCCTGGCCGAATCGCCTCGCCGCCGGCTCGCCAGAGCACAGCGCCGCCGCCTCCCCTATTCTGCCCCTTTTCCAATTTAATTTCGATTTCCTCTTATTTACTGGTTTTGTAAAATATCTAGTAAATCAAGAAAAAATCTAATATTCTAACCAAAAATTTTTTGGAATCCTTGTAGAACACACTAATTTACTGCTAAAACATTTTTTCAAAAAGGTTCATGGAACTTCCTCAATAAATACATTAATTCTTTGTATTTTTGAATTTTAAATGGAGTTCCAGGGAGGTGCTACGGTTGAAACTTAAACCATGAGTGTAACATAGTGGTGTGCACCTCTTGTATTGTTATCAGGATTTTACAGCAAAAAGTTATATGCATGTCATTAAAAAGACTCCAAACTACCAATTTATTTTGTTATTTTCTAAAATACATTATAAAATTCATCCAAAAATCCAAAACCTTAATCAAAACTTTAGGTTTGATGACCACTGGTACATGTGTAAAATTTCATGATTTTACACTAAGGTTTAGTATTTATTTCTGATTTCAAAATTTTAAATAACAGAAAATTTTCTGAATTTTTATAAAATCTAGAAAATTCAACTTGACCTCAACCAAACTCAAAAATTCATATTTCAGAGAGCACTATCAACTAAAAATAACCCCTGGTAGAATCTAAAGTTTCACTGTAGTCCATAATTTGATTAACAGAAAAATTAACTGAATTTTTATAAAATCTAGAAAATTGAGTTTGACTTCAACCAAATTCTAAAATTCATACTTCAGAGAGCATTGTCAACTAAAAATAGTCCCCTGGTAAAAATGTGAAGCTTCCCTTTGGTCCACATTCCATAAGAATAAATGCTTAAATAAAATGTCGATGTCGAATTATTAGGGTTAACCCTAAAACCCTTAAATGGTAATAATGTACACATCATAGTAATCTATGATGAAAACATCATATTACATTATTTGATCATAATTCATATTATTCATGTTGCATCATGTAGACACCGAAGCGCACAAGGTAGCTGTCGATCCGGAGTCTTCGATCCCCGAAGAGGTCGTCATCACCAACCCCGAAGACCAAGGCAAGCCCTGGAGCACAACCTGTTTTAAATTTTCCTTTTATCACTAAGTGTCATGATTGAGCATCAGGTTTCTAGGAGTCGAGTGAAACCCTAGTTGCATCTGTTTTCCATAGGAAACTCTATCGGTACTTGGATAGGAAAACCTTGCAGTATGCTATGCTTAGAATATATTTACCGGTAGAAGTCGAGTAGAGTGGACGCTGCTCGCGACTGCTAGGGTTTGATTGAAACTTTCACATGAAATATATGACACATGGCTATGGATCATTGAGGAAAGATAAGACAGGAGGATCAGACAGGGTACAAAGTAGGTCGGCAACTAGACCGGGTCCAGGGTGACCGTAGTCTTGTCTGATCCGTGTGGTCCGAGTTTGATCGAGCATTGAATATACTGATCATATGCTGGATATAATGGGGACCAGTAAACCTACGTAGCCTAGTGATTGCAAAGTCGAACTTGCCCTACGGTGTCTGATTCAGAGGCGACCTAGGGTGGGCAGTTGTGCGAACTCCATAGAAACCGTCCGGAACGTGTGTTTTGATGGGATGCAGCACTGCTAAGGCAGGCGTAGGAGGGAATTTACTTTGCAGGATCTGGTGTGAACGGTTGCCACGTGCGGTCTGGGATGCGCACGTGTCGTATAATTAGGTTATCTCTGCAGGTGTAAATCGGTTCGAATCGCTGTCGGTCTCAGTTTGTGAGTATGCTTGTGAAACGCAACGCACCACATTTAATTAAGTTGATGAGCTATAAGGATGATGACTAAGATATGATGATTATTATCTATTATTCTATTATGATTGTCTCGATCAGTGCAGACTAAAGTTATGATTCTAATCACTTAACCTGAGCTAACTTGACCAAGACTAGTTCAGGTAATGCGAGTACTTTGGCAAGAAACCTACCCTGAGTCAGCCAGCATGTCTAGGTGTAGGCTGTAGTTAGCCAATTTGACGGGTCAGTCTTGTTGAGCTTCTTAGAAGCTCACGCTTTGCGAATACATGGTTTTCAGGCGCCGACGCGTATACCCAGGATGATAGTTACCAGTGGGAAGAACCTCGCCCAGAGTTCAGGAACCTCCAGTGGGAGCGTTGCAATTCGCCACATTGAACGTTGTGTGGCTAGTAGTATGGTGCCACTGGGCAATGCCCATACTTTTGCTTAATGATGGGAGTCAAAGTCTGTACTTCGTTTAAAGTCTTCCGTTGTATTTTCGTGTTTTCAAAACTTTCATTCGTACTCTGATGATGTAAGACTTAAGTTAAAATTATGGAACTATGTTATATTCAATTCTCTCATCCTATAAAAGATTACTGTTTATTCTGCCTAATTGTACTATGTGTATGCTCGCTTCGCCGAGCATTGCCCAACAGGATCCTGACGAGATGCGGGATCCGTCCCCGAACTGAGTTTTCTGGGGCAGGTCCGCGTCAAAATTAGGGTGTTACAAAACTTACCCCCCTTACAAGGAATCTCGCCCTCGAGATTTGGACGGCTCAGAGAAGAAGTCGAGGAAGTATGCTCTAAGATAATCCTCACGCTCTAAGTGGCTTCTTCCTCAGTGTGGTGACTCCATTGGACCTTGCATATCCGAATCTTCCGATTTTTGGTGACCCTTTCCACAACCTCAAGAATCTTGACGGGATGCTCCCGAAAGTAGATCCTCACGGATAAATAGCTCCTCCACAGGCAACTGCTCCTCAGGAATCCGAAGGCATTTCTTCAACTATGGTACATGGAACACGTCATGCTCATCGGCCAACTGAGAAGGTAGCTCAAGCTGGTATGCCACCTCACCACACTTGCCCAAGATTTTGAACGGGCCAATGTATGTTGGTGCCAACTTTCACTTGACTTTAAACCGCTTGAGACCCTCTACAGGCGATAGCTTGAGGTAGACAAAGTCACCAACCTGAAAGGCAAGCTTACGACGCCTATGATCAGCGTAACTCTTCTGCCTGGACTGAGCTGTCCTCAAGTTCTTTCTAATGAATTGCACTTGCTTCTCTGCATTCCTCAAGACTTTTGGTCCAAAGACTTGACTTTCACTAGTCTCACTCCAAAACAACGGAGTTTTGCACTTCCTTCCATAAAGAGCTTCATAAGGTGACATCTTCAAGCTAGCTTGGTAGCTGTTGTTGTAGAAGAACTCTATATAGGGAAGATTCTTATCCGAACTTTGGCCATTCTTCAAAGCACATGCCCTCAACATGTCCTCCAAAATTTGATTCACCCTTTCTATCTACCCATCTGTCTGAGGGTGGTAAGCTGAACTAAAATTCAGCTTTGTCCCCAATGATATATACAACTGCTCCCAGAAGCGAGAGGTGAAGTGGGTGCCACAATCAAATACTATCTTCTTGGGCACACCATGCAGGTAGACAATTCTGGACATATACAATTCTGCCAACTTTGCACCATCATAGGAAGCCTTCACAGGAATGAAGTGAGCTACCTTGATCAAACGATCAACAATGACCCAAATAGACTCATATCCTAACTGAGTTCGGGGCAACCCCACAATGAAATCCATAGAGATCTCTTCCCACTTCCACTCTGGTATTTTCAATGGCTGAAGCAAACCAACAGGTCTTTGATGTTCCCCTTTGACCCTCTGACAAGTGTCACACAAGACCACTTCCTGCTTCATACCGTACCACCAATAGCGGGTCTTTAGATCCTGATACATCTTGGTGCTTCTAGGGTGGATGGAGTAAGAAGAATTATGAGCCTCACGTAGAATCAGCTCTTGAATCTCCTTAATCTCTGGCACACAGATCCTTTGTTTGTACCATAGAACCCCCTAATCATTCTCAATGAACCCTGGAGCCTTGCCAAGCCTGATCAACCGCTTGAACTCCTGAATCTTTTCATCACTGAGTTGGCCTTTCTTGATGTCATGATCAAGAGTAGAATCCACCTCCATAGTGACAACATCAGTATTAGAAACCCAACCAAGGTTCATCCACTCAAATTCTTTGCACAAGTCAGGAGGTATTGCTCTAGCTAGCAACATGCTCACATGAGATTTCCTGCTCAAGGCATCAACAACAACATTAGCCTTTCCGGGATGATAGTTTATCCCCAGATCATAGTCCTTGATCAGCTCCAACCATCTGCGCTGTTAAAGGTTCAGATCTGGCTGAGTGAATATGTACTTGAGGTTCTTGTAGTCCGAGTAGATCTCGCAGTGCTTCCCAATGAGGTAGTGCGGCCAAAGCTTAAGAGCATGAACCACAACTGCCAACTTCAAGTCACGAATGGGGTAGTTCAACTCATGCCTTCTCAACTGGCGAGAGGCATAGGCCACCACATGACCCTCCTGCATGAGCACACATCCCAGGCCTCGACGCGAAGCATCGCAGTAGATAAAGAAAGGCTTAGCCATATCAGGCATCACGAGCACAGGAGCTCGAGTCAAGCTTATCCTTCAACACCAGAAAACTTGACTCACAAGCAGGAGTCTATTTGAATTCCTTGTCTTTGATCAACAGATCTATCATTGGCTTGGCAATCTTGGAGAAGCCCTCAATGAAATGGCGGTAATAACCTGCCAATCCCAGAAAACTGCGGACCTTAAAGACATTCTTTGGAGCATTCCAATTCAGCACGTCGGTGATTTTTCTAGGATCCACTGACACTCCACCAGCTGAGATAACATGCCCTAGAAATGACACCTTGTCCAGCCAGAATTCACACTTTTTGAGTTTGGCATATAATGGGTTGGCTCGCAATTTCTGCAAGACCAAGCGAAGGTGCTCCTTATGCTCCTTGTCATTCTTTTAGAACACCAGACTATCATCAATGAACACCACCACAAACTTATCCAGATACTCCATGAACACTTTGTTCATCAGATACATGAAGTAAGCCGGAGCATTGGTTAGTCCAAACGATATAACCGTGTACTTATACAATCCATCCCAAGAGACGAAGGTAGTCTTTGGTATGTCTGAGGCTCGAATCTTCAACTGATGATGACCATATCGAAGGTCAATCTTGGAGAAGACGCAAGCGCCTTTCATCTGGTCAAACAAGTTCTCAATCCTTGGCAGAGGGTACTTGTTTTTGATAGTGGCATCGTTTAGTGCGAGATAATTCACGCACATCCTTTCAGTACCATCTTTCTTGGGCATAAAGATAATTGGGGCACCCCAAGGAGAGGAACTGGGGCGAATGTACCCCTTGTCAAGCAACTCTTGCAATTGCTCCTTTAAGTTCAGCTAGTTGATTGGCATCCATTCTGTATGGCCTTTTTGAGATAGGAGAAGTACCAGGAATGAAGCATCTAGGCCCTTAATTGTGGTTTGGTAATTAATGACAATCCATATTTGTGGATTAATGCGCTACTTGAGTCCTTGTTAGAAATTATTGAACATTTGAGCCCGCTTTGTGAAATGGCAACAAATATATTGTCGAGCTCACACAAAATAGGACAACGGATGGCGCAAGGCAAAGGTATAATCAATAGGTTTTTACTTTACCGGTCATAAGGTGATTAGAGGAGAAAATGACCGGATTTTAGATTAGTGCCGTACTATTAAGAGGGGTCGGTTGTCATTTGCTTGGAGCATCTATAGATTGCCATTTTGCTCAATGTGTCCTTGAAATTTCCCTTGAAAAAGAAGGAAAATTGTTGAGAGAAATTCCTATCAAAATCCTAAAAAATGAGAAAATCAAGTATGCTGAATCAGGGTCTGGCGGTTTGACCGCCAGAGGCTTTGTCTGACCGCCAGCACCCCTCAGAGACTCTCTTCTCTGAGCCCCTTTGGCGGTCTGACCGCCAAAGGGACGGTCTGACCGCCAGGGTCACTCCAAAGAGTGCTTGTTTCGGGCTCCTCTGACGGTCTGACCGCCAAAGAAACGGTCTGACCGCCAGGGTCACTCCAGAGAGCGCTTGTTTGGGGCTTCTCTGACGGTATGATCGTCAGAGGCTTGGTCTGACCGCCAGCTCCAGATTTAAAATTCTTCCTCTATGCATTTATTGCAAAAATGAACGTTGCCAACCACCACGGTCTGACCGTCAGAGTCGCGGTCTGACCGCCAGCTGCGCAGAAAGCCAATAACGGCTAGTTTTTTGATGTGAGGGGTATAAATACTTCCCCATCTCGTGCAAGGCACCTCTCTTGGCCATTTCCACTGCATACTACATACTCTTGAGCCTTTCTCTCTCACTCTTGACCCCTTGTTGATCCATAGAGTGTGTGAGAGCATCTAGTGCTTGATTTCATCGATTTGAGCTTTGTGGCACTAGTGATTCTCCAAGCAAGCGTCATCGACTTGTTACTCTTGGAGGTTGCCACCTCCTAGACGGCTTGGTGGTGGAGCAACCGTGAGCCCTTCAAGAAGATTGTGAAGAAGGCCCGGTTGATTGTTGTGAGAGGTGTGGTGCTCACCTCGCCGGAGGGGCAAAGGGCAACCCTAGTGGAATCGAGGTTTGGAGCGGCTCGAGGGATTGATTTGGCTCAAGGTCAAGTTGCTCTTTGTGAGCCCTTCTTATTGGAGAAGTGCAAGCTTGATAGAGGAGCAAATCAAAGGCTTGAGTCCACCTCAACGTGGATTAGGGGTGACCGGCAAGTCATCGACACCACGGGTTAAATTTGTGTCTCTCCTTGCTCCTTTACTTTTGACTTTAATTTCCTAGAAGTTTATCTTGTTGCATATCACCCTAGGATTGCAAACGTCTCACTAGATTCAATTTAGGCTTGTTTAAATTTCTAGTGTTTGACTTATTTCGGTTGTTCTTGTGCTTACCTTACTAGAAATTGATTTATCGGATTACAAATCTTTGCTCAATTATCAACCTAGAAATAGCTTCATATCTTGCTGTTGATCCGTTGCTTTTTTTATTTCCGCATTTATTTGATCAAGTTGCAATTAAATTTGAAAACCGCCTATTCACCCCCCTCTAGTCGGTGTCTTAGATCCTACAAGTGGTATCAGAGCCGGTACTCCCATATTTGTGTGGATTTGATCATCCGGGAGTGACACAATGGCTAGCAATCACCTTGGGAAGCCTCTGTTCTTTGACGGGTCAAATTATGATTATTGGAAGACTCGTATGACTCGTTATCTCAAGGCTATGGGCGGTTCAATTTGGAGAATTGTTGATAAGAGTCTTGTTGTTCTTGATCCAAACAATCCAACCGATATTGAACAAGAGCTCATTCTTGCAAATGATCAAGCCATGAATGTTCTATATGGTGCTCTATCAATTAATGAGTTCAACAGTGTGTGCAAGCTAGAAACCGCAAATGAAATTTGGGTGGCACTCATGGAATCTCATGAAGGCACTACTACCGTCAAAGAAGCTAAGCTATTCATCTTCAAGGGCAAATTTGAGAAATTCACCATGTTGCCAAATGAAGAAGTTGATGACATGCTCACTAGATTGAATAATATTATGAATGAATTGAAGGGTCTTGGTATCAAGGTATCAAATGTGGATATCTCTCATAAATTTCTTAGAGCCTTGCCACCAAAATATGAGACAATTGTGACCTTGCTTGTGAGATCAAATTTGAAGGATACAAAGCCCACCGAAGTTCTCGGGGAAATTCTCACTCATGATATGTTCAAGCAATCCCAAGAAGAACTTCATAATGACAATGTTGATGAGAAGAAGAAAGGCATTGCACTCAAAGCAAAGACATCAAAAGATGATAATGATGATGAAAGTGAAAATAGCACCGATGAAAAACTTGCCTTGATGGTAAGAAAATTCAAGAATTTTATGAAGAAGAAAGGGAGATTCAATAGAAGTGGAAGGCTATCAAACAAGAACCCCTTTGCTAAAAAGAAATGCTTTGAGTGTGGAAAAATAGGTCACATCTCCTCAAATTACAAAAATAAAGAGGAAAAAGAAGAAGAAGAATCAAGCAAGAACAAGAAGTATGAGGGCAAGAAGAAAGTAATCAAGAAGTACTACAAGAGGAAAAATAGCAAAGCTTGCTATGTTGAGTGGGATTCGGATGCTAGCTCCGATTCCGATTCCGATGATGATGACGATGATGATGCTCAACCTTCCAAGAAGGGTCTCGCCGATATTGCTATCAAGGAGGCTCCATCTCTTTTCGACACACCTCTTTGTCTTATGGCAAAAGGTAAATCGAAGGTATGTGATGATACTACATTTACCTATGATGATCTTGTTGAGATGGTGAGCAACCTTGATGATTTGCTAGAAAATGTGAAGGGTAAATATAGAGATCTTAAGAAAAAATACTCAAGTTTGGAGGAGTCATATGAGGAGCTAAAGACTTCTCATGAGAATCTTAATGAAGATCATGAGAGGCATAAGAAAGCTCATGACTCTCTCATTGCGTGTACCGACAAAGTGAAGGTTGATGTTGGTGTTTCTTGTGATATGCTTGAGTGCTTGCCATGTGTTGAACATATTTCTAAGACTAGCATATCTACCTCTTGTGATGACTTGCTTGCCATGCCCTGTCTCCTCTAATGTTGATTCTTGCATGGATATGTCAAATGCTTGTAATCCCTTGCTTATTGTTGAGAATGTTGAATTGAGGGAAACTATTGATTCTCTTGTTAATGCTCTTGCTAAATGCCATAGGGGTGAAAACTCCTATAACAAGATGTGGGAATGTCAAAGGTTTACTCTCAAGCATGAGGGACTTGGGTATATACCCAAGAAGAACAAAAGTGCTTTTGTTGACAAAAAAACCACTTTCATGAAAGAATATGACTTGTATTGTGTTAAGTATAAAAACACCGGTCATCTTGAAAAGGATTGCACCGGTTGTAAGAATGTGTCTCTTGCTTCTATTGATGCTTCCTATGTGCTTAAGAAAAATTCTGACGGTGTTGTTTATGCCAAGTTTGTTGGTAGAACTAAGAATGATGTGCGTGCTTTTAATGGTAACACCTCTAGGAATGACACAAAGAAAAAGGCCATATGGGTACCTAAGGCCTTGGTGACTAACATCCAAGGACCCCAACAAGTTTGGGTACCTAAAACAAACTAATCTTATTTTGTAGGTGAATTACAAGTCCGGTGGAAGACATTGGGTGCTTGATAGTGGTTGCACTCAACACATGACCACAATGAAAAATGGTTCACCTCATTTGATGATGAAGCATCGGTTTGTGACAAGATCACTTTTGGAGATAACAGCAAAAGCAAAGTGCAAGGATTGGAAAAAATTACAATTTCAAATGATTTGTCAATTTCAAATGTGTTGTTAGTTGAATCACTTAGCTTCAACCTTCTCTCAGTGGCTCAATTGTGTGATCTTGGTCTTATATGCAAGTTCTCTCCCACGGACGTTATCATTACAAGTATCAAGAGTGATGAGTTGGTGTTCAAAGGATTTCGCTATGGAAACCTCTATCTTGTGGATTTTTCATCAAGTGATGCAAGTTTAAGTACGTGTTTATTCACAAAGTCATCAAAAGGGTGGCTATGGCATAGAAGACTTGCTCATGTTGGAATGAATCAACTCAAACGGTTGGTGAAGCATGACTTGGTCGTTGGATTAAATGATGAGGTGGTATTTGAGAAGAATAAGTTGTGTAGTGCTTGTCAAGTCGGAAAACAAGTTGCAAAAACCCATCCCACCAAAAGTGTCATGTCTACCTCTAGGCCTTTGGAATTATTGCATATGGATTTATTTGGCCCTACAACATATAGAAGCATTGGTGGTAATAGTTATTGTCTTGTGATTGTGGATGACTATTCAAGATACACATGGGTGTTCTTTTTGCATGACAAGGCAAATGTGTTCAACATTTTCAAGAGTTTTGCAAAGAGAGCCAAAAATGAATTTGAGTTCTACATCAAGAAAATTAGAAGTGACAATGGCACCAAATTCAAAAATTCCAAGATTGAGTATTTTTGTGATGAGAAGGGAGTCAAGCATGAATTTTCGGCCAAGTATACTCCGGAGCAAAATGGAGTAGTTGAAAAGAAAAACCGGACATTAATAGAGATGGCAAGATCAATGCTTGCGGAATATAATGTTTCCGATAGCTTTTGGGCCGAAGCAATAAACACCGCTTGTCATGCATCAAATAGATTGTATTGCCATAGGTTGTTGAAGAAGACTCCATATGAGCTCCTTATTGGAAGAAAGCCAAACATCTCATATTTTCGTGTATTTGGATGCAAGTGCTATATCTTGAGGAAAGGTGAAAAATTGTCAAAATTCCAAAGCAAGTGTGATGAAGGCTTCTTATTGGGCTATTCATCAAATAGCAAGGCTTATCGTGTCTACAATCAAAGCACGGGCTTAGTTGAGGAGACAAGTGATGTTGAGTTTGATGAAACTAATGGATCTCAAGATGAAGAAGAAAATTTAGATGATGTTGGAAATGAAGGGTTGAGAAAAGCCATGAAAAATATGACTATTGGTGACGCCAAGCCTAAAGATGAAGAAGATCAAGAAGATGATCCATCACCTCTATTTCAAGCCAATCAACCTTCTTCAAACTCAAATAATCAAACTCAAGCCAATGATGAAGACAAAGATGAAGAATCACATCATCAACCGAAAAATGATTCTTCCACAAGCTCAACACAAGATCCTATGACTCACCTTAAGGTTCATCATGGTATTGCTAAAAATCATCCCGTTGATCAAATTGTTGGAGATATACATAAAGGTGTTCAAACTAGGTCACGTCTTGCTTCATTTTGTGAACACTATTCCTTTGTCTCTTTTGTTGAACCAACTCGAGTTGAAGAGGCCCTAAGTAATCCGGATTGGGTAAATGCCATGCATGAAGAGTTGAATAATTTTGCCCGAAATGAAGTATGGGAATTGGTTGAGAGGCCAAACAATTATAATATCATTGGCACCAAATGGGTATTTTGGAACAAGCAAGATGAAAATGGAATTGTTGTGAGAAACAAGGCAAGATTGGTTGCACAAGGATATTCTCAAGTTGACGGATTGGATTTTGATGAGACTTTTGCACCGGTTACAAGACTTGAGGCCATTAGAATCTTACTTGCATATGCTTCATCACACAATATCAAGCTATATCAAATGGATGTGAAGAGTGCCTTCTTAAATGGCAAGACCAATGTACTAGTATTTGTTGAGCAACCGTCCGGTTTTGAGAATGTCAAGAGGTCAAATCATGTTTACAAGCTATCTAAAACTCTCTATGGTCTTAAACAAGTACCACGGGCTTGGTATGAGAGACTCCGGAATTTTCTAGTCTCCAAGGGTTTCATGATTGGAAAGATGGACACCACCTTATTTACTAAAAATATTGGAGAAGATCTATTTATATGTCAAATTTATGTTGATGATATCATTTTTGGCTCAACCGATCAAGATTTTTGTAAAGAATTTGAAAAAATAATGTCTCATGAATTTGAGATGTCTATGATTGGTGAATTGACCTATTTTCTTGGTCTTCAAGTAAAGCAAACAAAAGATGGAACTTTCATTTGTCAAAGCAAGTATTTGAATGATCTTCTCAGGAGATTTGGCATGGATAATTCAAAGCCAATCAAAACTCCTATGGCCACAAATGCTCATCTTGATCAAGATGAGGGAGGTAAATCGGTTGATTTGAAGTTGTATCGCTCTATGATTGGGAGTTTGCTTTATCTCACCGCATCTAGGCCCGATATTATGTTTAGTGTTTGCATGTGTGCATGGTTTCAAGCTTCTCCAAAAGATGTCATTTAGTTGCTGTGAAGCGCATCTTGAGATACTTGAAACACACTCCGAATTTGGGCCTATGGTTTCCTAAAGGTGTTCAATTCATATTAATTGGCTATTCGAACTCCGATTATGCCGGTTGCAAAATCGATAGCCAGAGTCGCGGTCTGACCGCCAGCTGCGCAGAAAGCCAATAACGGCTAGTTTTTTGATGTGAGGGGTATAAATACTTTCCCATCTCGTGCAAGGCACCTCTCTGGGCCATTTCCACTGCATACTACATACTCTTGAGCCTTTCTCTCTCACTCTTGACCTCTGGTTGATCCATAGAGAGTGTGAGAGCATCTAGTGCTTGATTTCATCGATTTGAGCTTTGTGGCACTAGTGATTCTCCAAGCAAGCGTCATCGACTTGTTACTCTTGGAGGTTGCCGCCTCCTAGACGGCTTGGTGGTGGAGCAACCGTGAGCCCTTCAAGAAGATTGTGAAGAAGGCCCGGTTGATTGTTGTGAGAGGTGTGGTGCTCACCTCGCCGGAGCGGCAAAGGGCAACCCTAGTGGAATCGAGGTTTGGAGCGGCTCGAGGGATTGATTTGGCTCAAGGTCAAGTTGCTCTTTGTGAGCCCTTCTTGTTGGAGAAGTGCAAGCTTGATAGAGGAGCAAATCAAAGGCTTGAGTCCACCTCAACGTGGATTAGGGGTGACCGGCAAGTCATCGACACCACGGGTTAAATTTGTGTCTCTCCTTGCCCCTTTACTTTTGAGCTTTAATTTCCTAGAAGTTTATCTTGTTGTATATCACCCTAGGATTGCAAACCTCTCACTAGATTCAATTTAAGCTTGTTTAAATTTCTAGTGTTTGACTTATTTCGGTTGCTCTTGTGCTTACCTTACTGAAATTGATTTATCGGATACAAATCTTTGCTCAATTATCAACCTAGAAATAGCTTCGTATCTTGCTCTTGATCCGTTGCTTTTTTTATTTTCGCATTTATTTGATCAAGTTGCAATTAAATTTAAAAACCGCCTATTCACCCCCCCTCTAGTCGGTGTCTTAGATCCTATAAGGAACCTACTCAATAACGAATTCAATGTCACGATCGGGAGGCATACCTGGCAACTCCTCAGAAAAGACATCTGGGAACTCACTAACCACCCTGATACCATCCACAGTACCATCAGCTAGAGCATTCAGCACAATAGGATTAGCTACCCGCTTGCTAGTGATGAGAGGTTCTGCCACATACTCCAGCTCTGAGCCATCCTCAAGAGTGAGCTTCACTGCCTTTCTATCACAACAATTGAGCCCCTTGAACTTCTTTAGCCAATCTATCCCAAGAATCACATCAATGCCACGAGAATCCAAGACTATCAAGTTCGCAAGAAGATTTACCCCCTTTATGCTAAGAGTCACCTTAGGGCGTACATGCCTAGCTTTCATCTCCCCACCAGGAGAATTAACAATCATCCGATGCTTAAACATCGCAACAGGTACATTGTGCTTGGAGACATATGCAGCAGATATGAAAGAATGAGAAGCACCAGAATCAAAAAGAACAACCGCATGAATCCCATTAAGGAGGAACGTACCAATAACCACATCAGCTGCCTCTTGAGCATCATTCAAGGCAACATGGTTCACATGAGCTCGAACCTGGTTCTGCTTGCCAGCAACAAGGGTAGCATTCGCTCCACTTTTCGGAGAAGGAACAGAAAACTGAGTCTGATGCTTCAGGGGACACTTGCTGATATAGTGCCCAACTTGCCCACAACTAAAACAAGGGCCACCCCCAGAAGGTCCCTGCCGAGAGCCAAACTTCTGTGGTAGCAGAAGGGTGAGAAATCTGGTTGCTAGGGCGCTATGCGGGGCGCTGAGGGTCTGGAATCCCTGTGGCGGAGGCTGAGCCCTCCACTGAGCGCCCTGTTGGCTCTGGCGGTACTGTTGGCCCTGCTAATACTGCTGGCCGTGAAGGTACTGCTGGCCCTGGTAGTGGCCCAGCTGCAGGGGGTCCCATACGAGGTCTGGAACTGCTACCACCCTACTGAAACTGTGGCTGAGACTTGCGCTTCAGAGTAGGATCCATCTGATGTTGCAAGTTCTCTAGGACAAGCACTGTATTCACCAGCTTTTGAAAGCTGGAGTGGTCACGAGACTGCTGCGTATGCTAAGTCCAGCTGCAGCCCCTTGATAAAGTGCTGCTGCTTGTCCTCATCTGTGCTCACCTCAGTTGGGGCATATCGCGACAATTGGGTGAACCGAGCCACATACTCCTGAATTGACATTGAGCCCTGCTTCACATCTTGAAATTCCCTACGTTTCATCTTCACCAACCCACTTAGTACAAAGTTGGATCTGAAGCTATCCTGGAACTCCTGCCATGTGATAGCGCCTGGTGTTGCATGGGCCTCCAGATGAACGTCCCACCAAGCGGAAGCAACCCCCTCCAGCTTATGAGAGGCGAAGAGGACCTTCTCTTTGTCAAAGCACTGGATCACCTGCATTAATGGTGGAGATGATAGTTTAGATGGGGTGGTTTTCATGTTGGATGAAGAATTTTCAAGGAGAAATAGTGAGTGAACAACTTGGTTAGTTCCACCACACCTGCAACTTCTTATCGATAGTCCTCAACCAGACCTCTGCATCCATTGGCTCCACACAATGGGAAAAGATGGGAGGTTTAGTGGCCTGGAAGTCCAATAGCTTGTTCCTCGCCGGTGGCGGTGGTGGAGGAGGTGGTGCCCCCACGTTCTGCAGAACTAACTGCTGGAACTGAGTCATATTCTGAGGCGTGGGAGGAGGCGGTGGTGGCTCCTCCTGGCGAGCTCCTTTTCCTTCAGCCATCTGTTTGATATGGAAAAGATAGGATAACTAATGATTCAACAAGGATAGATTAGGAGCTGAATATGATAATATAGACAATGATATGAAAGGACATATGATGTGACAGGAATATAGATAGAAAACACGCGAAGAAATAAACGATAAAAGGAAGATAACCCGCCCACTATATAAATAGCCAACAAAGATGTTTCTGCACGACAAGTCGCACATAGTATCGCCAAGCAAAAGACCCAAATCAAGCATAGCACCAATCAACAATTAAGCACTCCTACTGCTAACATCAAAAGCACACAGCCTAACAACTAAGGCTAAACAAGAACCGCTATAGACTCGACGAGAACTACAGCGCAAAACTCTCTCCCTAGGAGTAAGGAACAATCTACTCTCAACACCCCCAACACACACTCTAGTAAAGTTGCTCCTTCTACAAAAATTTTACACAGTTCTACAAAGATTTCAAGAAATTCAACAAGTGTTCAAAAATGGAGTGAATGGGCGAGAGAAGGATAGGAACTTAGGAGAGAAGAGAGAGAATGAGAGGGAGATAGTTTAACAAAACCATTTCGCGAATAGTTTTTGAAAATAGGCTTCAAAATAAGACTAAACCTTCTAGTCTAGCGTCCTACGCTCGACGTGGCTCTGATACTACTTCTGTCACACCCGGTTTCATGACAACAAACCGAGTTCAACTGTGCCTAGAAAAATATCACACAAGAGACAGAAATATAGCGGTACAAAGTATTCCATCGTCTTTATTACATAGTTCGAGTCTCAAAGGTGCAAGAATGTTACACAAGGGCTAAACGCAATAACGGCCAGAGCTAGCGAAACGAAGGCTTCAAAACACCACAACAGCCGAACAGGGGAACGCTGCCTAGGAAGAAGAGTCCACCAAAGAAGCTTGCCTCAGGTGCATCCTCTGAACAGCAAAAATTGACGAATGGGGTATAGCAAGTGTGAGTACACTTTACTTGCATAAATTGTACTCCGCAAGTGTAGTAAAATATGACATGAATAGCTTAATAAAAGGAAGGCTCAAACAGGTATATAAGCAAGAAGCAACCTATGTCTACTTCATATTTTAGCAACCTATTACTAGGTGAATGTACCAATATGCACACCGGTGCATAATGACAAGTTACCCACTTGCCAACCATGAGGCTACCCTGTCTCAAACCATGTCACAGACTAACCATGTGCAACATAATGCTAACTACCCACCAGCATCATCCCAGACCCGTGTACGCCACCAGATCCCAACCAAAATCATACTATCTATTTATGGAAGTGTCCATGCCGCTCATGACCGCGAGCGCGGCTGTCAAGACAGTTTATAACTCTGCAGAGGTGCACAGTTATACCCACAAGTCGGTGATTCCTTCACCCGTCAGCGATTATTTCTCCGTGTTACCAACACACTTCCTAGGGAGTGAGGTCGAAAGACCACCGCATGATCTTTCGAAAGTGAGTCCTAGACCGCCTACAATCATGATAATGTTTCACTGGCGTGGAAGCTTACTCTTACCACGGCAGCCCCCTCTTGCGCCATGGGTAGTGCATGTTATCTACACACACATCCCCTAGGTCCGGACTTCCAATCCGTACCTTTCGCTCGATCGCAGCGGTCCAAAGGAATCAACAAGCTACTCAATCATGTTTTCCATATTCAACCTGTGATTTAAGTTGTTTTCATGGTAAACGTGTTCCATAAACCGGTAAGAATGATTTCGAGCAGAAACCAACCACAATCCCCCCTTGGGTACTACACAGAACACCTATGTAAACCCACATCATCATCCACAACCACCTGCCGAGATCTCCTATGCCATGTTGCTACCGATTACCATTCCCCATGATGATTATTAGTTGAAGTTGAACATTAAGTAAGATTATCAATAAAGTTCATTGTTTTATCATCCCAAGTTATAGCAAGACTAAGCATAATCTACCCAAAACTTAACAACCATCCACAGGCGACAAGGTAAATCAAGAAGGATATGACCATAGGATTCATATTAACTTGCATGCATTTAAGTGACAGAAAGAGAGAGAAATGGGATCGTAATTCATCAAGGACACTTGCCTTGCTCCCCGATCTGGTAGAAGTATTGCTGCGGAAAAGGAGGTGGAGGGAAGTACTGCTGCTGGTCAAAAGGTGGCTGGAGGAAGAAGATTTATGAAGGAGGCGGCTGCTGAACGCACTGATCAAACTCCTGGTCCTGAAAGCTCTGCTGGTCGGGCTGTTCTTCTACCGCCGAAACACAACATCAAACAGGTCCATAGTCAATAATTGAGAAAACAGTACATCAATCAGGTACAAAATAGTAAACAAACAATTCTAATAGATTCTACACGAAACAATGAGAAAGTGGCCGCGAGAACCGCTAAAAGCGGAGCTAGGAATCAAAAGTTATGAGCTTTTAAAGTTGTGAGGGTTAATCTGCAAAAATAGAGCTACCAATAACCTATTTGCAATTACAAAAAATTAAATCTAAAACCTACAAATAGAACAAAGGGGTTAATCTAGAAAAAGAGATAAGCCAAGGGGTCTAGCTGCAAAGTCTACATGACTGGGGATTTTTCTGTTTTAGTTGATTTATTTTTATATTACAAAATCTATGAGCCGAGTCTACGCGAGGCGGGTGCACGGGTCCACGGGTCCATGGACTCAGTCCACGGTGTGAGGCTTGGGTTTTAAATCTCAGTCGTCGGATCTGGCACGCAAGCGACGCAACGGTGCGGCAGCGGAACGCCAACGAACCGTGGTGCCATCGCCGGCGAGGGGCAGCGCGAAGCGATCTAGGGCTAGGGTGCACGAAACTCGATGCCGGAGGCAACAACAGTGAGAGCAGTACACGAGGATCCTCAACGAGGGGTTAACGGCGGCGATCGGACGACGGAGTCGGGCGTGACGGCGAGGTGCGTGGGGCTAGAGTTTGGCGACGGGTTGCGGCGCTCCGGAGCTCGACTCGCATCGATCCGAGGTCCAGCGGAGGCGGCGTGCGACGGAGAAGCTAGGCGAGGGGTCGACGGGCGTCGGCGTTGACTGACGGCGGCCGATGACGATGACGAGGCAAGGGGAAGGTTCGACGACGGCTATAGCGCACGAGAGGCGGCGCCACTATGGGGGAAATGGGAGAGGGGAGTGCGGGGGTCCTGTTTAGGGCTAGGGGCTAGGGAGAAATTCTTGGCGCGCACTCCAATGATGGACGGTGGTGACGGCCTCGGGATTCATGCGGCGCGCAGCTAGGGTTGGCGGGCGAGTCGCACGCACGGCGTGCGCGCTTGCGTGCGGCAGACGACGCGGAGCTGGGCCGTACGTGGCGTGCTCTGGCCCAAGGCGAGGCGCTGGGCTGGTGCGGCGCAGAGCGGCCCGGCGGGGTGTGCGCGTGGCGTGCGGCTGGGCCGGCCGGCTGGCTGACTAGGCTGCTGCTGCCCTGGCAGGCCCACAGAGCAGGGAGGGGGGGGGGTTCCTAATAGAACTCCATCTATTCTAACTAATCCCACCATCTAATCCAAACTGCACACAACAATCTAATAAAATTCTAATGCAATCCTATTCAGCATGAATACACATTCACCTTAATATTCTATAATAATTTAATTTATTTAGAAAATAGTCCTTTTTTAATTAAGTAAAAAGTGAGGCACACTTCTATGTCTAGCCAAATTTAATTAAAATTGAAAAATCCTAGAAATTAGGGTGTTACATGGCCCATGTGCGCTAACCGTTAAAAATGGCCCAGCCTCCTCCATACACTCGTGCCGCCCGTCTGCCGGTCGCTGGGGACGGACGGGGAAAGAAATCAGGTGATCTCTCCGGATTTCTTCGTGGGAGGACGCGAAAAGTGGCGGCGGGCGCATACATGATCCGAAACTCCAAATGATGATGGCCACTTCGCTTCTATTGCCCGTCAAACTCCTGATTAGCCCATTCTCGGCGGTGGCGTGCACCGTGCGGATGGCTTTTTCGGTCCGTCGTGCGAATCGTGCTTGTCTGTTCGCTTCCGGAGCATGCTTTTTCTTTCCTCATCTTTGTTTTTTTTTTTTTTTTTTTTTTTTTTTTTTTTTTTTTTTTTTTGGAATGCTCCTCGTCTTTGTTTTAGTAGTACGGTTGTCAAGCTGTGAGCGAGCCCCTGTCTATCTACAAGAACTACAAACAGCCCATCATTACTAACCCTCCAGGCCCGTGCATGTTTCGTAGCCCATCTGTGGGTGCCTCATCGGGCGCTCGACATTTTGGCCCAGAATTCTGCCCGGCCTAGCTATCAACTTACTGAGATATATAAGCTCACACTCATCAACCCTAGCCGTATCCCTCCGCCTCCAGCCTCCAGCCTCCCGACTCCCAAGCGCATCAGCCCTCCTCGTCCAGCTTGGACGCAAGGTGAGAGCTGACCTCTCTCCCCCAATTCTCGAATCTTCCTCCCTTCCTTCTGTAGTTGACATTTAAGCTAGTTGTAGTTGTAGTGGGGATGGGTCGATCCCAGCGCGGGGCGGAAGAAGGTGTTGCCCGTGGACGGGGACGTGGAGAGTTCACCATAAAGGATGGGGATGGGATGCAGCTGCGTTTGGCGAACAGAGGACCGGTGATCTCCGTGGATAGAAGAGGAGTATTTCTTTCCAGTGGCCTTAGGTACGGCAGCTGCCCGACGACCTCGCCTTATTGGTCGGTCCGCTTGTTGATTAGTTAGCTGATCGAGAAACCTCCGTGGTCTCGGATTAAGGATTGAGGAGTGCGATTCCCATGGATAGTAGTGGATTTGGTTCATGTTTTAGACTGGATCATTAAGCTCCAAAATTTGAATCCTAGCCTGTCCAAACTGATTCGTGAGGAGTCGCTTATCTTCGAGAATGGTTTTTAAGGTTCGTGAAGATAACTCTAATTGCATTCATATCAACAGCTTTAGGAGACGCATTTCATGTTGACTGAAGTAACTTGGTCTCCCTCACTAAATTGATTTTGCCTCCCAATTTTTTAGCATGTATACTCAAATAATCTGACATGTTTATCACCAAATTGCATTTCTGTAGTTTTCACTATGAAGGTGATCGCTGCCTACCTGCTTGCTGTTCTGGGTGGGAACACTTCCCCAACTGCGGATGATGTTAAGAACATCCTGGAATCAGGTATTACTGCTTCTGTGGTTGAAAGTGCAGTCGGTGCATATTCTTCTAAGTTAGACTGATCGCATGTTTTCCTAAGATTTGACTTATTTTGTTTGTTCCATATGTATGTTCTACAGTTGCATGACAATGAACGATGCACTTAGTTCTTAACAATTGTTTATGAAAATAGTAGTTTAATGATAGCTGTATATTCTTTGCCTTAAATTCTATTTTATTTGCAGTTGGGGCTGAAGCCGATGAGGAGAAGCTGGAGTACCTTCTCACGGAGCTCAAAGGCAAGGACATAACTGAAGTGATTGCAGCTGGAAGGGAGAAGTTTGCCTCTGTGCCTTCAGGTGGTGGAATGGCTATGGCAGCTCCAGCTGCTGCAGCTGGTGGTGGTGCGGCACCTGCTGAAGAAGCGAAGAAGGAAGAGAAGGTTGAAGAGAAGGAAGAATCTGATGAAGTAAGTACTTTCCACTTGGTCACTTTGTTTTATGCCTGCAAGTACCTCAAACAGGGTTATCCTGATAGACCGTTATATGTTTCATCCACTAGTCCACTGAGTTTTTGTTTTTGTTTTTGCGGCTCGTCATTGCAGCCATATTTCTTTTATTCACTGTTAACAGGTTATAAATACTTAAATATATGATTTCATAGTCCTTTATAGCACCCGAACTAGCATTTACAGGCTGCTCAGTTCAAAATTGCTTTTCAGTCCTAACATCAAATAATTGAGGAAGGAGGGGAGTATCATATTTCTCACTCATTTTACTTATTTGCTCACCCCCTTTTTTGGGGATTCCTTCCTTTTGTCTGTTGTTTGTGTTGGCCCCTATCGGTTTCTATCTCTAGCCTATCCCAATTTGCATTGGGCTAAAGAAGTCTTGGTTGTTTTTATTGTTATAATTACCGTTAACATACTGATATTCCTGTTGAACTTTGTGCAGGACATGGGTTTCAGCTTGTTCGACTAAGTGCTGCTGCTTGGCTATCTTCCACCGTGTGGTGTTTGTGGTACCCGCAATATATGGTCCAATGTTAATATGAGATTTATGTGCTATGTTGTGCAAGACCGCCTATGTTTAGTATGTATGCCCTCGTCTGTGAGTACGACTCTTCAAGAGTTCACAAAGGTTTAGATGGTAGTCTGCATAAAGTATGCTGCATGTATATGCTTGGTATATTCAGACCTCTTAATGTGACGCACGGTTCCGTGTGTAGTCTGCATAAAGTATTCTGCATGCATATGCTCGCCATATTCAGACCTCATAATGTGTCCTGACGTTTCATGTGTCAAAGCTTTCTTGATTTTAGAATTGGAATTTGGAATAGATGAAGATGAACGGTTCACCAGGAATATGGCAAACCCATAGTGCAGTGGCGTCTTAAACTATTTGTTCGTGTAATTTGAATCGCGTATAGGGTCCCTTGTGTTTACAAGAAACCGGAGTGAATCCATTCGCTGTCGTTGACGCATATACGTGATACCACGTGTAAGTGGAGTGAATTAGCCAATCTTATGAGTGGCAAAAGAAAAAAGAGAAAAAAAAAAATCACCCAGCAAATGGTAATCGGCATCCTGACTTGAATGTACCATTGGGCCGGACCTGAAATGGGGGACGTGCAGACTTCGGAGAACATTTCGTAACCCGGCTTTGGACAGCTCAATGCGTCATCGTTAGCTAGGGGTGAAAACATATCAACCTTATATTCACCTGCAAATCTTTTTATCTTTTAGTTAAATGAACTAATTTGGTGTCAGAAAAACGAACTAGTTTTCTTTACAACAAATAAGTACAATTTTAAATTTTGTTCATTTTTTAGCATCTCACTGTGAGGGTGACTGTTGGTGTCGCCGCCGTGCGTGGGAGGGGAGTGTGGCGTAGTAAAGCAGAAGGGTTCAAAGCACCGGTCGTCACGTGAACGTGCGTGATCGCGTGTGCTCCCACGGGCGAGCAAGCCGCGCCCCATAAGCCACCACCATCCGAGTATCCGACGCTGCCGCCCGACGCGGCAGGGCAGGTGCGCCACGGCCCACGGGACGCGCGGGTTGTCAAGCCAAAGCGAAAGCGCTCGGATCAGTAGGCGGTCGCGCCACAGAATCGCTACTACTGGACCGGGGCGGCTCCCTTCCCGAGCGCTTGAAAAGAGGAGCATTCCGCGGTGAAGTCGCGGCTGCTGCGGTCGTGCTCTGCCGGGATGGCGGCGGCGGCGGCGGCGGACTCGACGACGGCCATGACTATCGACTTCCTCCGCGCGCGCCTCCTCTCCGAGCGCTCCGTCTCCCGCGCCGCCAAGGAACGCGCCGACCAGCTCGCCAGGCGGGTAAGTGACCTCGCGCGCGTCTCCGCCGCTCTTCTTGTTCCCCCGTCCCCGTCCCGCCCGCATTGCTGAATGGCCGCTCACCGCAACCATCGCCTGCAGGTCGAAGAGCTGGAGGAGCAGCTCCGAGCTGTGACGGCGCAGCGGCGCAAGGCGGAGCGGGCGGCCGCGGAGGTGCTCGCCATCCTCGACACGCAGGGCTTTGGCCGCCTCTCCGACGCCACGGACGGCTCTGGCTCTGACGGCGAGGGCGACCCCAGTGCCGCCGAAACAGTCCGCGGTAGCGGCAATGTCCCGGAGGACGCGCTGTCGGGGTCGGAGCTGGGAGGCCAGGCGTCGGCGCCCCAGGCCGGGGGACTGTCGTGGAAGGGTCGCTCGGTGGGCCACGAATGGGAGAGGCGGCGGCTGCCGTCGCAGCCGAAGGGCAGGCAGCTGAGGCAGAGGCAAGGCCATGGCCACAGGAGGGGCTACTACCTGCGCGCCGCCGCGGACTCCTTGCCCAAGTATCATCCGGGGCAGTCGTGCCGGAAAATCAAGCGGAAGGAGCTTAGGTACAAACATTTGCGGCTTTGCGCACACCTCAAATTCGGTTGACGATTGGTCATCTGCATTGCACTGGCTATCTGACACGACGTAGTCATGTTACTGTTTCAATTGACAGATCTCAGACGGTAGGCGGGGAGGGCAAGAAGGACATTGCCGGGGAGAGTGCAGAGGAGGACCAAGAGAGATCAGACTGTACCGTTTGCACTCACGAGCAACCTGATTTGGTTGGTGAGGTGAGTCAAGATGGGCAAGGTTCTTCTAGTAATGGAGGAAGTGAGGATGCCAGTGATCGGTGCCAAATGGACTGTGGGAAGGATGGGGAGATGGAGAGGGTGCTGGAGAAACAGGCTGAGCTCATTGGGCAGTACCAAGCTGAAGAAAATGCTCAGAGGGAGTGGGAGAAAAAATTCAGTGAGATCCAAGATTCGACTAAGGTATGCACTTCCTTTTCAGATATGTTGCGTTACTGTTCAAATTTCTATTTTGCTATTAATTCACTGGTATATACACTGTTGCATGTTCAAAGATTAACCCTGCATGTTGCTTTTTTCTTTCTTTATATCGGGAGCAAAGAAAGTATCTTTGCATTAAGATCTAAGAAGGGAATAAAAACTGTAAAGAATACATTAAAAGGTTAAAGCAGAATAAGCCAAACCATGGCTAAGGCTGAAACTAGAGCAACAGAACATGATATGGAACTAAAATAGAGGCTCTCTGTAGGATTGAAGAGCCCAAAATGGACTGTATTTTCCTATGTTTTCTCTATTCTAAATCTTTGTACTGAGTTTTCTACCTGTGAAACTTTGTGTCGACCTATTTGGAAATATTTAGTTGACTTTAACATGAAATGCTTGCTATCAGTGTGAGCCAACGACTTGCTTCTACTTTACTCATCGTCTTTACTTTAGCTTCATTTTGCACTTATTTGTTCTCTCCATCTTCCAGGATAGTGTTAGCTTCAGCAGTGAATTAAATCGGATGGAAAATGATTCTGTTAAGAGAGAAACAACACATATTGCGGATAAAGAAGTGTTTTGCAAGCAGGCAACTTCAGGCAACAACAATCACTTTGCCATCGACAAACTCTCTGAATATCTGCCAGAAGGCTCCTTTTTAGGATCGCTCCCAAATGCATCAGCAAATTGTGCTATTGAGGGGTGCAAAGTTGACAAATCTGATCACGATTTTGGAAAGGCTATTGTAAAAGTTGCTTCTAGTGGTGGTGAATTGCAGGTCAGAAGGGATGTATTGGCAACTAAAAGCTACCTTGAAACTTTTGAAGGAAGTAATAATCTTGAAAAATCAGCTCCTTCACCCCATGAAAGCTCTGATAGCAACCTAAATGCAGGACAAAATAACGGTCAAGGAGATGGAAATTCAGAAAGCGGTTCAAGCTACAACATAAATGCTCACTCTTCTTTGCGCTACATAAACACTCCTTCAGTTGGCAGCCCATCATGTGACACCCCTAAAAGTGAAGTCTCAGAATGGAGCTCATCATGCTTCCATAACCATACTGACAACCAGCTTGATACACAACTGTATCAATCATCATGCAATGATGTGGGAGGTGTTCTAGAGGCTCTTCAACGTGCCAAAATGTCCCTCAGAGAAAAATTGAGCACGCCAAGTCCGCCAAGCCAGAATCTCTTGGCACTTCCAGCACCGGAGGATCGATACGTAAAAGATGATGTGCTAGTTACTGAAATGCAACTTTCACTCAGCAGATCAACTCCTCTCAGCCACAAAAAAATGGCACTACACGCACCAGCACCACCAACCTACTACCTAAACAGAATTGCACCACAGGGAGATACAAAAGTACCAGCAGGTCAAGCTGGTTTGTTCCGTGTGCCAACAGATTCGTTTCCCACAATTTGGGTGGCCGCAAGTGATGACTGTGGTTCAAGATTCAGTTTGACAGGAACTAATCAATCCAACGCATCACCAAACTACATTGTTAATCATGTCAGGTCAACTTCACCGTTTTGTCAATCCAGTTCTGGGTGCAATCCTCATAGTTCTATGCTGCTGCTGATGCCTACTCCTGGTGGGTGTAGCATCCCAGAGTCAGATTTCAGAATAGACGGTGTTTCATTCCTCCCTGAAATCCCAGGGCCTCGAAACAGTTTAAGGAAGATGCTTTCTGGAGATGTCGGCACTGGCTTTCAGTGTGCTCATGAGTAGGGTAGGTTATCAGTGAATGGACGTTATGCATTCTTAGGATCCTGGAGGAGTCTTGAGTCAGAGCTATTTTGTTCCATCAATTTTGCCTACGGTTCGATTTGGTGTTTGAAATATATGTCGTCCAGAGCACTTTGCGGGGTACTTAGGTGGTGTTTGGATGGGTGGACGAATCAATGCATGTATGGGATGGTCTTGAATCTGACACTGTGTCCGATGTGCAAGCTTCCCTGTTATCTTATGCAAAAATGAATTATTCATGATAACAAGTTAAAATTATTACTCCCCGCTTGCTTCTCGAGCAATCATTTTAAAGCAATTCATTCCTTTGCTTCTGTGCTACTCATGTTCAGTGACGCCACCACCACTGTCCGTCATCGTTCCAACACATGGCGTGATCGTCACGAAGTCATGATTATTGTACCAAAAGCCACACTGAAAAGCTACTGAATTCAGGTAAGTCCTTACTAAACTTTCAACTGAATGGTTTAGTTTCTGAATTGAAATTTGCTTAGCCTTCTTTTGTCAAGAAATCTGTTATCTGGGAGATGAGCTACGGTCAGCCGAAGTTGGAGAAGAAATTCAGCCTTAAGTTTGGTGAAAACCACGTACGCATGTACGTTCCGTATTACAATTTATTGAAAAGGTTGGGGGCCCTTCCTCCTCCCGATTACCTCATAAAAAGAGATCCAGCCGCACCAGCTAAACGGTACTCTATCCAGGTTGGAAAAGTAACTCGTTTCAGACAATGATACGGTCTTCAAAGTGTAACTTTAACTTTAATTTTTTATTAATTAATTAAAAAATAACATATGAATACTTTTATGAAAGTATTCTTAAAGACAAATCTATTTATATGATTTTCATCTTTTTAAACCTAATAATTTAAAAATTATTTATGATTTATATTCTCAATGTTTGACTAAAACCTTGTCCTAAACGAGTTACTTTACCAACCTGGTTGAAGTATGCCTTAACTGAGTAATGGAGTGAATAGGACCGAAGACAGCCAGTAGTTAGCTGTGAGAAATGAAAAAAACTTTGACGCTGCATATCACATCTTGCAGAGATTCCTTGTTCACATGACACTATTCTCTGTTGATTCATATCTCCCAGATGCAGGGAAACAAAGAAAATTGAAAGCACAGAAACGTGGTTTTTACTAAAGTTCGTCTATGAACCACTGGCAGTGCATAACAAGGCACTGGTACACACTACACAAATTCCAGGACAGATACAACAGTGCCTCTCACAAAGGAATGAAATGTCAATCTACACAGTTGAACAAACAAGTTAAGTTATAGTTTACACACGACTTGAACCAGAAGCGCAAACGGAATTATTTGGTGTTTCTTATGCTTAGTTCCAATAGAACAGTTCCAGCTTCATGGTTTATATTACCTAGAAGATAGTGGTTGTTGTCCAGCAGGAACCAAGATGCACCATGCACAGATCGAGAGCTATGTATATGGTATATCTGCAATAAACAGAATGTTGTAAAAGTTATTTCTTTGCTGTGTCAGCCTACTTGCTCAGTTCCTGCCGTCATTAGGTTTCTTGGCCTTGCTACAACGTGCAAATGGGGACATAGAGGTCTTGGTGCCCTTAATTCCCTGTCAAATCCCCGGACACAGACGAATCCTGCATTGCATTTGTCTTTCTTAAGAAAACACCAAATAAACGGTATATACCATGGTCTAGAGTACTTGTCCTATCACATGATATGCATGCTTCAAACTCTTTGCTGAACGAGACAAAAAGATGTCTTCCCAGTAGCATGCATTGACAGAACAGGGTAAATGAATCGTATGGTTCATACCTCTCCAGAAACACTGCTGTATTTCGTCTGTTGTTAGACCTACAGTATCAAAATAACTGATATCAGTACCATTTAACAGCAGATAGGATTTTATAAGATTTCTTTGAATAGTATGTTTAAGGTGACAACCTTTGAATATAGTAGATACTGAAGTTCCAAAGAAGACCATGCGCCGTTGCAAATTCCATATCTGCTTTCTTTCAACATGTATAGGATTGTGGCTAGATTTATGGTCAGCAAATACCTGCATGAAGAGATTTATGAACCCTGAAAAGGTCTAGTCTAGTAGTCTATAGGAACAGAAGGCTCATATTTCAGTAAATGTTGCTTGTCTGCCTAATCTGTTATGACAAAAGAAATAAATATTTTTCAGATTAAATGTTGCTAACATACCTCATTAACCTGAAAATAAGTCCCATTAAGCGGGAAGCTACCCCTCATGGCTGTTCGACAAGGAACCTGTTCATATTTCAGTAACTTAACATTAGATGAAAAGTGCATACAATTTCTCAATCTGCGTGTAATATCTAGCCTGCAAGAAAATTACATTATGCCTGATAAATCAAATTGGTTGCTATTTTTCTTGAAAGTGATGATAATGAATTATGATTGTTTTACCAGAATTGTGCCTCTGACATATCTAGATTGGTTCTGTCGTTCAGCTACACAAGTGTGACACATCTGATGGTTGCATAACCCGCTTTCCACTTGCGAGTCACAGCATGGTGTAGGTGCGTTGTTAATTTCTTTTATTTCATCTGCAGAGTCAGTAGACACAAAATTAATGAGAATGAATTTGATGTGTATTAACGCATTCAAAGAAAATAGCTTGCCTGGTGTCCATATGGCTAATAAGTAAGGACTTGGATCATCAAGCTCCCGTCGGTCAAGTTCTAGCTGTTAATCATTAGGTGGATCAGGAATAGTTTGAAGCGCTTAAAAGAAAAAAAAAAGTAGTATCTCACCTGCTGTACAAGAGGATGTGAATCTGGAAGTTCGTATCTGTAAGCATAGTAATCATGGTTAATGAAAAAATGTTTTTGGATGAATGGTAATACTGTTACTATCGTAAAGCAATAAGTGTAAGATAAAACAAAAGATCACCTTACTGGTGAAAATGCTAAAACTACCATATCAGTGGCAAGCCATGCTCTAGATCTCTTCAGACACAAATCTAGTTTAATATTGAACCACTTCATTAATATGGAACATGCTCTATGGAAACTTTGGTAACTTTTTCTAGATTCTTTTTTTCCTGGAATGTTCTTTCAATTTTAATTTTCATGCAGTGGTAAAGCAAAAATTTGTTCGCCACTTACACATAGTGTTCTGTTCGAAGCCTATGCACGTTCTTTAGTTTAGGTTGAGGAATTGAAGCTGCTTCACTGCTAATAGCAACCAATGCTTTTGCAATATCACCAGACTGGAGTTCCTTATTGCTTTCTTTAATGCAATTCTCCAAGTTTTGTGCAAAAGCTTCCATGTTAAGCTTTATTGTTGGGATTTCACAGTCTTCATCAAAATCTTCAATATTGTTTTCCGTTGTTTCTGGACATTCTTCTTCTCTTGGACTTGCTGGCTCCTCGATTATTGGCTCCTGGTTCTCGGGAATAAAATCTCTAGCATGGATATTCCCCTCAAGGCGAGGCATATGAGATGGATTGAGAGGTTGCCTGCTGCTATTCTGAAAATCAAACTGATTGCTAGACTTCACTAGGCTTTTTTCCTGAGGAGCAGGAAGTGCGAGCCTTGCACTTCATTCCGGAAGCAATAAGAAAAATGGTAAATGTAAATAGTTAAGCCAAACTGAAGCTCCTAGACGATATCAACAGAACTACCAATATATTCTACTTGTGAACAAATAAAATAAATATTATGTTTGTGTGGTTTGTGCATAAGAATCAATAAATTCTCACATCAAAGTGTAGACCCAAATCAAGTAGGCTCTGAGTATTTTTCTTCTCTATTTGCACCATTAATTACTGAAGGAAATACTATGATCTCTTGATCGACAAAAATAAGGGTACTGGCTACACCATCACAAGGTTGTGCATGCATACTCTGGAAGTATCAATTATGCAGGGCAACTAGTAGCGGTTTGAAATCCCCTAATTTCACCATATTTCTTTTTTTTTTTTGACGGAACCCAATTTCACCATAATTTTTTTTTTGCTACTTGTCAAGAACAAGCTACTAATAGTCTAATACTGAAGTACTCTAAGTGTGACATACCTTGCGAAGGCACTTGCAAAATGCTTGCACTCACTTCTCAATGGGCATGCATTGCAATTTGGCTTGCTTTTGGTACAAAAGACCTGCATTGGACATAGTTCTTCTAACTCATCATATAAGAGCCACATAAATATAAATTAAGTGGGGTTTGAGGCACCTAAGGAAAAATTTAAAACTTTCATGAGAATTATAAAATTATCTACACCTCTTCTTTTGTGTAAGGCTCAGATCATATGAAATATTAAAGTTGTATAAAGATACAAGCATATGGGCACTAAAACATGAAAACAAGTAAAAAATACCTTCAATCAGATGCTTAAAAATTGTAACAAATAAAAACATAAAAATACAAGTGCAGGGGATTCACATACTGCGTTCCACAAATGTGTTTAATTTCAATAGATAAGTGAGCATGAAGTACCTTCCCAAAAGTAATCATGTGATAATGCAGCTCATACCTGAAATGTTGGAAATTACTTGTGTTAATCATTTTATACATAGCATACAAATAGTACAATATGCATGGGTTCACAAAGTAATTAATAAATATACATTTTTTAAGAGACGTTATTGCAACTCACAGTGTTTGTTGATCAAGTTTACATAGGCGAGGCCACAGATATTTTTGAATGGTTTCCAAGATGGGATAGCTTTGGCAAGGCAAAAGAGAGATGGAATCAGATCATAATTGAAAAGGTGAGTACGTGGTAATACATATTGAAATAAATGGTATGAAAAACGTAGCATTCTTACAGCTCAAGGAGATGTAACTGTAGAGATTCAGGAAGGGGTTGAATAGGCACCCATCCCAGTCTTACACATATGCGACCAACATTGGTGTCAACCTGAGCAGTCAAAGCATTGCTTTGTTTTTTTTTCTCGAACAAAAGCATTGCTTTTCTAATAATTAAATTTACTACAAGCATATTTAATAGTCAAACTAAAAACTTACTGGAAAAGCAAGATGATGTAGTGTGAGAAGACGAACACATTCAACACTTTTAAGCCCCAGTCCACGAATACTTAGTAGAAAATCCCTGACAATAAACCAAATATGTTTAAACAACTTTTCATGGAGCTTGTATGAATGGCAAAATATTCAGTTGAGGTTTCCACTGTATGAATATGTTTTACTCAAAACTGTATGAATATGTATATTTAGTGTCGTCATAAACTTGCGATTTCACATAACTTCTATGCTGTGGCACAGTTCTGAGTTTTTTAACTCTGAGGTAACTGAGGGCATGTGTTGTAGGAAGCATAAAGAGTCTTATAAGTTTGCAGTGATAATTTCAATATGCTGCACCTCTTACTCCATATCAACTCAAACATATATGATGATCGACTGCTCATTTCAAGCACTAGAGGGATCAATAAATACAAAAGTATCTTACTTTGCTGAGTCTGGGGGAATATCTCGTAACCATTCTAGATCAATGCTCCCATGATCTCTGACCAAACGATTCAGGAAACTCTGTAAAACAAACAGTTCTACCATTAACAAAAACTATAGGATTACGATAAACATTAATTACCACACTCAACCAAAGAAAAGTAGTGCATAAAATTCATATTACATCAAACTAATTGTTCAACTATTACCTGGATTCGTTCTGCTAAAATATTATTCATTCCCCTTTCACGAATGGCATGAGAGATTCTTTGAACATCAGCACACCTTACTGCTTCCCAATCGATAGAGTCTCTTCTTTCAAAACTTCTTTCTTTCATGTGGCTTTCCCTACAAACCTGCCTACGCAATTTATCCCACTCAAAATTCTCTGTATTCTTTTTACTTCTTGTTCTTGTTTCCTTTGTCCTTGAAGCTTGTGCTTCGGTGTGAAGTACTCCATTGTAGGAAGTAAAATCAGATTTCAATGTACATTCATCCTCTTTTCTTGTTCGTTCTGCTGCCATTTCATCCATGACAAAGAGTGATTCATGCTCTCGTATATCTGGTGCTTCCAAACCAGTCTTTTTTTCATGGTCTACAGCACAATAATCAAGTTTTGTCAAGCATAAAACAGAAGAGCAAAGCATTTAATTCAAATTAAAGAAAAAGTTAGCATGACAACCTGCAGGCCCTGTGCTTGTTTTTGGACAGTTCAGGACGGTGCTAGCAGTTTCATTACCACTCCTTTCCGCCACATGAGAATCACATGGTATGAAAAGAGGGTTTGCCTTCTCGTCTTTACTACTTTTCATGTATGGTGACGCAGAACCTGAAGAACTGTTGGAAGATGTTGAAGAAACAATTGGCTCATTTCTGAAATCCAACTGTTGAGAATCAATGGTCGAGCAGAATGGCATAGTGGGACTAGAAATCTCAGGTTCACCAACATAGTCACCATTTATTGCCACTGTTTTGAGTCTCTGGCATTCAATTTCACTGGTTGTGGTACCACTTCCTGTTAATGTTTTTCCATGATAATTGTTTTCCAGCTGCTGATAAGCTGCAACAGAACCACCAATAACAAAGTTCCTAGGTACCCATAATTTTGATTGATGAGTTCCCAAAGTTACACTTTGAGTGGATGAGATCTCACTCTGGAGCTGCATTTGTTGCAGGACTTTTGTTGAAGTAATTAATTCTACCGAGGAAAAATCTGACATTTGTTGTGCCTTCTGTTCCATTCCAGTCCCTTGCTGATTGAAAACCGTTGCATTTACTGTTTTGTAATCAAGCACATACTTTTCACTTCTGATAAACTCATTAATGCTGCCATTGTCTATTGGTTCCATGTGTATCTTCTGATAGTTCACTGACTGCTCCTCACAATTCAGCACTAGATTAGGTCTGACACAGTTATGAAACAAATTGAGCATGCTTTTTCCTCGTAAATCACTAGTGCAACTGGTTTGTCCATTGTCTTGGGTGGTTGTCGTATCCTTACTACTGCTACTGACTGACTCTGGTGGAAAAGTTGAAGCAAGGGCCATATAGGCAGAGCTGTAGTTTGTTAAAATAGTCATCATAAGATTTTTTTTTTCATTATCATTTTGTTTTGGAAAACTAAGTGTATTGTCGAGGAACATCAATTTTAAATACCGTACCTTGAAAGATGATCAGCTACATTCTGAGTGAGGAAGACTCCAACTACAGAATCAACCACAGATCCTTTCCAAGGAGAGAAGCTCCTGTCTCCTAGAAAAACAATACTTCAAAAACTTAGGAATAAGCTTCAACTATGGATTCAAGACAATTGAAAATCTTTCAATAATAGAATTTTTGTTTTCTCGCACTTGCTTCCGCATATGCTATTATGGCCATGGCCAGAAAGACACGAGTCTAAATGTTTGTGTGACATAGTGTATCACTTATGTTGGTGTAATAACAAAGTGTTACATATTGTAGATATTTTTCTGTAGAGGGCAAGATCAGATGTCAAGTTAAAAACAAAAGGTTAGCAACTCTGAGTGTGGTTGGTACAAGGTTGGTAGCAGCAGAAACTAGAAAGAGAATTTTATCTCGGCATCCTACATATGTTCAAGATTGTTTTAGAGCAGTACCTTGAACAAGTCGCATGCGTGCTATAAATGAATTTGCACGACCTTGAAAAACTTCTCTCTCTTGCTGCCACCATTTTTCCTTCTCATCATCAGTTGCATCTACAGGCTCAGCTTTGCCCCCCATCAACATGTTCCAAACCCTTGTTGTTTCGAAATCTAAATCAACCTTAGCTCGAGGGCGCTGCCTTTTGACTATTTGCAAGGGCCTCTCATATGGAACCACTACCCCACCACCATACGGGACCAGAGCATTTGACATACCATATATTCCTCCAAAAGAAACAATAGCCGGTGCATCAAGAGATAAACTCATCTTAGTTCTATGCATCTGCTCAGTGTTCAAATCAAGATGTTGCATCTTTGATGCAACTCCTTGTAGGTAATCACTATGTGGTACTGTTGATCCACTTGTTGAGTTCCCTTCTGGTGCTTTGCATCGAATATCGAAGCTGCTAGTTTGATTGTCCAGGGTCCAATGTGAAGATTTATGAAAAGTCTCTTTTGATATTTTCGGTCCATTATGTTCACTGTAAAATATGCTTCCAGCTGATATCCTGTTTTCTAGGCCCAAATTTGGTTCAATGGCGCTCGGACAGTATGGACGCATCTTTTGTGAACGTTTCTTTGTCATAAACTTGATGTAGGAACTTTCATTCAAAACATCCATACATTGCTGTGGTATACTTGTTGATGACAGTGAAGAATTATTTTGAAGATCCATAACAGAAATGAAGGAATTTCTGCGGATGCGGGACGACCGCTTCTTCTTTATCCCCCCAGTTTGCCAAAGAGCTACCATACTAGCTGCAGCTCTCAATATAATGGATTCTCGCGCACCAGTTAGCGACAACTCATCATTGTTATGGGGTCTATGGTTCTCCATTTTCGACACCTTACTTATCTGACTTCTTGTGGGCTCCATATCAGGTACGGACCTGCCTGAGAAAGAAAAATCATCTGGAATAAAATGGTTTAATTCCAAATCTGTTTTGCTCCGTTCTGCTATTGGCATCCCCACTTTTTCTTCAATACACAGCCTGTTCTTACTTGTTTTATCATTTTCATGAACTCTTACAATATTCTCTTGTTCCCTTGCTAGTTCCTTACCAAAATATCCCGAAGTAGCCATTGAAATTTCCTGTGTAGGTTTCGGTGTGATCGCTGGCAGCAAATGAATGTACTCATTTAACATTTTGTTGTGTTCGAGACTCATACCTAAAGCTAATCCTCCTGGTGAATTTTCCAAGTCTACTTGGAGTCCTTGTCCAACCTGCTCTTCAGAATCAGTCACTGAGCAGAAGGAACTTTGATCATAAACAAGTTTCTCGATGTTGTGAAGATGTGAGTTGGCGGTCGAAGTATGGGCTCCCTGCATTCCTTGTTCCTCAAGCTCAAAATGCAGACTTCTTCGAACCGATACAGTCCTTCGAACAGCAATTCCTGTTCCTCTAGAGGTCGATTGATTACTAACAGGCTTGGAGCATTTCTCAAGAGAGCTGACATTTCTTGTCTTTCGGACGTATTTTCTCTTGACTTTAAGCTCTGGAGATTTTCCATCTGGAGTTGAATCTACAGTTTTCTGCCTTTTGGCTTTTCTGTCCTCACGGATTACCTTTGGCCTGTGCTTTTTCCTCCTAGTCTTCAGTTTCTGTGATGGTGTTTCTTCATTGCTGAATGTTTCAGTTTCGGCACCTGCTGTCTGCATTCCAGTCTTTGATGCTTCATCATCTAAAACGTTTGGCTGAAGATGTATCGGTGCAGGCATAGACCTGTAAGTATCTGGAGTGGCTAATTGTGAAGGATTCATTGACATGTGACCTGCAGCAAAGTTTGATGCTCCTCCAAGTGACAAGAAGTTACTCCCAGCAAGCTGAATAGAAGTACCATCTACATAGTATGCAGATCAATATCAGACAGGCATTCAGTACGGTCACTATGTATGATGCTTCAACCATTAAGCTGATTTAGTAGATACAACAAGATCAAAAACATAAAAAATAACTCTCACCCTCCGAAACAGCAGGCAAGGCAGGTGCCGGAGTCTGCGGCCTTGAACCCCTTCCTGTCAGCCGCCTGTGGAATACTATGATATTAATAGGAACTTGCGTGCATCCTGAAGGTAAACCCCAGGATGGCGGGGTGGAGGGGCCAGCGTGTTGTTCGGCTGCGCGGCTCATCAAGCTCGATGGAGCTGCTCGTGGAGCAGAGGTCTCATGCATGGCATTCAGGGTGGTGAGGGAGTATGCTGAGGACGGAGAGGTGAACGGATTGCTGTCCGCTGCTGCTGCTGGACCAGAAAGATTTTGAAACTCCGGAGAACAAGACTCCCCCCTGGCGCTCCGGGAAAATCTGTTGACAGGGATGTATGGATTGTCCCTCCCAGTGAAAACTTAGAAGCTGGACGAGGAGGGCAAACACATGCCAAGGTGGCAGGCTTGTTCGCAGTTGTGCTCCATTCTGGCCGCGCGTGCCCGCCTAGTAGCGGGGAGGAGGACGACGGCTACAGGAGCAGGATTTTGCCGGCGTCCTCGCCGGTAAAGGAGACAACAAGCAGGGTTGGAATTCGGGTGGGAGAGAGGCGTTGGAGAGGAAGAGAAAATGGTCTGAGCACTTCCCACCCGCCGCTCCGCGGTTACGTCCGGTGGGAGAGTTAACGGCGGCGGTTTTAAGGACCGATGCGTCATTATATGTCGTAATTTTTTAAAATTAGACAGCACATCTCCTTTTAGTCGTCCTTCTGCCGCTTACGACTCTAACAGTTTTTTTAAGAGATTTTTATCCACAAAACACTCAATAAATATAGTTTGATCTATAAAATACTACAAAACTCGATTTTGTCTTTAGACACTATGTAATTGTGATATTCATCTACAACATATTCAAACATGAAAATAAAAGATTTTTGAATTTTTTATCTCAATGCACAAAATATTTCATAACTTAAAATTTGATCAAGAAAATATAATATCGTGTTCCCTGCTTCTATGTTTTTTATTTGATTTTATTTTGATTGTTTCAATAAGTTTTATAGAAAAATAATATTAATTTTTTCAACCAAACTATATAATCAGTCAAATAAAACTCCACAAAAATTCACACGTATAGTGAAAACTACATTTTATCTCCATGTCAAATTTCAAGTAGTAATTCATTTTGAAGATCGAGATAAAAAAACTTTAAATAGTGTATTTTCTTACTTGGAGTGTGTTGTATACCAATACCATGATTTCATAGTGTCTAGAAGACAAAATCGGGTTTCAGAGTGTCCTACAGATCAAACGACGTTTATTGAATGTCCTGTGGATAAAATTCCCTTTTTTCAACCTTGCAAATAGTCTCTCGCTATGGCTACCTCTAAACCTAAGCTGTGGCTGTCAACAACGATGACTATTAGAGTTACCATCATCTTGACAATCCAAGCGTTCTAAACCGTCCGTGATAATCACCTCTAACGATGTGGTGGTGCTGCTCGCCCCTCCATTGCACTCCGCCACCGGCTACCACCCACACTCCACCATAATGCGCTATCAGTAATTTGTTAGATTTATAGTTTAAATTTTATCATGTGTAAGTACATTCATAAAATTTTACCATCAATTTCATTTTTACTTTAAAGAAATAAAAAAAGATCTGATATTATTTATCATATGCAAAGAGTGCCCCTTGTAATTTTTTATTCTTCATATAAAGATGATTTCAACAATGATGTTTTTAGTTTGATAACATGTTTTGAGCTACTAAATATGAATTTTATGACAAAAAAATCAAAAAGTTGAAAGATGTAAAATCTGATCTATTTTTGATAAATATTACCCTAGAGAGAGATTTAGGAGCAGTTTGGTATGCTTCTTGCGCTCCCCCTCTGTTACTGTCCACTATCAGATGCGTCCAGGAGCCGTACCAAGGAAGCTAAATACGTTGCTTTGAGCGCTCCCAGTTGAACATACGGCAGAAAAGGAAAAATGCTCCTAGCTACAGTTGCACTACAAGTGTCCCTGCTAGAGAAGCGGAACTGGCAGAAGCGGTACCAAACAGGCCCTTTGCAGGTGTCCTTGAGTCTCCAAAAATATAAAGTACAGTTGAGGCAACTTTCTTAAAAATTTCATAAAGTTCTTATTTGTCATTGTGTTGTCTAATTCCAGTTGAAACAACTCAATACAACTAGTGCCACTTCTTGTGAACCCCGCCAAGATATATAGTACTTTCTTTGTTTTTTTACTATCATCATTGACTTTGATTAATGATTTTGATATTCATCTTATGTAAAAAAATATGAAAAATATCATATATTTTATATAATTTGATTGATCACTAAAGATTTTTAAAATATAATTTTTAATTTTATATATTTGAACTAATTTTTTGACTAAGATGTGTATTTAAAGTTAACGATCAAAATAAAAAAAAAAAGAAAAATCAAGAGAGTACTTCCTAGCAGACACATCCTAGTCCCTCCTTGCACGTGTCCCTCTTAGGACACCCTAGATCAGTTGGCTTCACCAGCACACGAGGTGTACCGTGTACCAGCACACCAAATTCCGTCTGCTATCCTCGACTTCCCAGCTTCCCGCTATAGCCTTTCCTCTTGAATTATCTTGTGCCACATTTCCAGGTGAATATGACCTATCAGTCCGCTGTGTGAGCAAAAAGTTGGAACCTTCTCATTTTCACTTGGAGCAACATTTTCTCACACTCTTTCGAAGCGAGGATAACAAGCCGAACCAAAATTTTTGCTGCATCAAGCTTGACCCTTACCTATAGAGGTCACCGGTGCTGTTGGACACAACCCTCATTTGAACTGTCGTCGTCTCCCACACCTTCACTGCGAGTTGTGTAATAATCGCCTCATCCAATATACATGGTAGATTTTTGTGAATATGAATCAATCCCTGCACCTCGTTCGGAAGCACTACTGATGGGGTCGGAGTAGAACCATCAGAACTCTTCAACCATGAACACGGCCACTTCGTGGAAAATCCACACCCCACCCCGCCTCTCATGATCCGAATCTAATATCCTAAGTAAAATGCTTGCACCATTAAGAGTTTCCTTAGTAGGGCAAACATTCGGTGGAAATGGTCTAATCGCAATGATGCCAACAAGCATCTACCTAGGTCGGATCACCATCCGGTGCCTACTTTCATTAGACCGTTTAGAATACACAGTTTCATATATAGAAAATTCCCTAGAAAGAATTACAATTTCAATAAACATGTCCTTGCTATTCCTCTTTAACCTTTGGGAGATAAGTCATCATTTCACAATCTTTCCGGTAGGTTGGGTGTCGGTGTTCGTTACCATCGACTAGTAATTTTATCGTGGGATGCGCGTTTTGGGATTCTGATGGTTCACGAGAGGACACAAGGAATTATACTGGTTCGGGCAACGAAGCCCTACGTCCAGTTTCAAGCTACTCGTGTTACTCACGACTTGTTTGTAGTAGGGGGTTACAAATGGGCGAGAGAGGGAAGGCTTCCCAAGTCTCTGGATGAAAACGTGTACTTGGAGAAGTGTTCGTGGTCTGTTCTTCTCTAAAAGGATGGCTCGTGTTTTCGATGCCCCCCCCCCCCCCGGCCCCCGCCAAGCTCTGGCTCTTCCTTCTTTTATACTGCGAGAAGGGAGACCGGGGTTCATGGCGCGTCGGTGGTCGTGACCGTGCGCCCAAGTTGGGCTTTGTCACTGTGAGTGACGCCATCAGCATGGAGGTGCCTTCTTGGCTCGGTGGCATGGAGAGTGTCGTCAATCGTGGGCGTCCCGTCCGTATGGAGGAACAGCTTTTGTTGGTGGTCGATGGAGTGGCGCTGTCGTCGTGGCCGTCGCTCGGGGACGTCCCGTCGTAGTGGAAAAGTCGGCTTCTGACAGGAGCTGTAGCAGCAGCGGTCGTCCTTTGGCCGGTGCACTTCATATGCATTTATAGCCCACTTGCTCGAGTAATCGATGCCTTCTTCTATCAGCGAACGTAGAGCGGCAGGCATTTATTATCCAACGCTACCGCCCTGCCTACTTGTGGCATGGTAGGCGGTTCGCCTGACCTTGGGGTCGGGCGAGGCGGAGATGCGGTCTCCCGACCCTGACGCGGATAGGGTTGAGCGCGCCGGCCGTGCTACGGAGGATCCGTCCCCTCCCTGGGCGAGGGGGGGGGGAGGGTCGGGCGAGGCGGAGATCGCCTGTCGACCCGGCCCGTCGGATGTCCGCATGACATGAGGGTCGGTCGAGGCGGAGATCGTTCCTACCTTAATTGTGTCGTTAAGGCCACAGGCCATTAAGGTTAATCACCTCTGGTATTGACCCTCGACAGTAGCCCCCGAGTGAGGCCTAACTTCTACGCGAAAAGGAGTCAGGGGTCACTCAAATTGGGAGAGGAAGGCTTACGAGCGTAGGCTCGCTTTCTGCCTTATTGAGTCAACATGTTCTACGATCCCGTACTGGACCACTTTTCGCGATTCCGTTCTCCGAGACCTCCGCTCGTTGCGGTGATTCGTTCGCTGACACGGTTCGACTTGTATCGTCCCTCCTGCGTGTCCGTTCACCGAACGAGGGGGTTGAGCCGGACCACGCTTTACCGCGGGGGCCGAAGCGTGGCGCTCGTCGAGCTGCTAACGGGAGAGTTCAAGTGAAGCCCCGGGGTCCCTTCGGGGGGACCTCGATGGACCAGCTGGTGGTCGACTTCAATTTTCCTGGTTGCCATCCAAATCTGGTACCCGGATGCCGTTCGATAGGCTCTGAGGGCTCGTTTCCTTTCTGCGGTGAAATACCCATGGGCCGGTTCGAACCAGGACTCGAACATGGATCGTGAAGCCCTAGGCGCTCGAGCGCTAGGGTACTGGCGGCTAGTAGGCCCATCTCTTTCCACCCCTCGCTCTATTTTCGCCCTGAGCGGCTGTCGAACCCGTTCGCTGGGCCATCCTTCGAACTCTTTGGGTCGTCGGGGCATATTTTAGCCCATCTCGCCGCCTGCCAATATTTATTGGTGGCAGAGGCCCCTGCCGCGATGGGACGTGTGGCAGCGCCAGTCTTCGAGCCTCATGAGTGCACGCGCGCCCGCCCGCGCTGAGCGAGGCGGTCATGTGGGCCCTGCTTGCAGTGATTAGAAGGAAAACGCCAAGCGAACAGAGGATATAATCACGCTGAGCGAGGCTGTCATGTGGGCCCCACTTACAGCGATTGGGAGGAACACGCCAAGTGGAGGGGGGATATAAATATGTACCTTGTGCGTTCGTTCGCCATCACTTGTCATTTGCGTCCCTTCCTCTCCCGCGCCGCTTCGCCTCCTCGCACTTTGCTCTTCGTGTTTCCTTATCGTGCAATCTTCTCTCGTTTCGCCCACCTCCTTCACATCCCTACTTTCCCCACAATGGCGAACTGGTGGAGGTCCGATGTGCGGGGGGCGCGCCTGGATGGCCTGGTGAAGTGCGGCCTCCTCATCGTGCGGACAGAGGCGAGGGAGTGGTTGCTCCCCGACGAGGAGACGGCGCCGGCACCGGCGGACGGATACGTAGTATCTTTCGCCCACTTCCACGAGTGCGGGCTGGGAGTCCCCGCGCATCGTTTCCTGCGGGGGCTCCTTCATTACTATGGTCTTGAGCTCCAGCACCTCAACCCTAATGGGATCCAGCACATTGCCGTCTTCATGGCATTGTGCGAGGGATTCCTGGGAATTGAGGCCCATTTCGATCTGTGGAGATATTTCTTCGCGATCTCCCTCCAGACAAAGGAGGGGTCCCCTCTTCCCATCGGATGCGCCAGCATCCACCTCCGCAGGGAGCGCGCCGGCTCCTACATCTCGCTCTGGCTGAGGAGCTCCAATAGGGGCTGGCTCGGGCAATGGTTCTACTTGAAGCACGACGTTGCCAGCCCCCTGCCGGAGTTTACGGGGCGCACCTTCGACGTGGCGCCCGAGGTGTGGAAGTGGGGGCCAACTACGAAGGAGCAAAAGTGGCTGGACAACCTCCTCGGCGCGGTCCGGCTTTTGAGGGCCTGGGGGGTGCACGGCGCCGGCGTGGTTGCTGCATACCACGCCCGGCAGGTGCTGCCGCTCATGGTGCGCCCACTCCGGATGTGGGAGATAGGGCCCGGCTCGGATCTTTCCGGATCGGCGATGTCCCCCGAGCCCCTCTCCGAATCGGAGTTGAGGCAGCGGCGGAGGGACACTCTCGCGTCGGAAGATGCTGAGGCCCCGCTTGGCGGGCATCCCCCAATGCGCCCCGCGGAGGGGAGCATTGCGCTGGTAAGCCGTCGCGCCTTTCTTCATGATTTTTTTTCCTTTCTTGATTCTTCCGATGCTGACTCTTTCTCTCCTCCCTTTTCTGGACAGTAGCAGGCGGGTCTCCTCGTCCGACCCTCCCACGCCCCGGTCCCCAAGGATGCGGCCGTCAGGGAGGCAAATCGCCTCGCCGCCGAGGAGCAGAAACGGAAGAAGGACGCCCTGGCGAAGAAGGAAAAGAGGCTCTGGGCTCAACTGGACCGGGGTCGGCACCGTCAGGGCTCGACGAGGAGGAGGACGAGGACGAGGAGGAGAAAGAGGAGGAGGAAGAGGACGAGGAGGTCATAGAGATCCCTCATCCCAGCCCGAAGGGGCAGGTGGTGCGCCCGCGCGCGCAGGAGCCTAGGCCGGAGCCTCGGAGGTCGGAGGCGGTGCCGACCTCCATCCCCTCCAGCTCTGCTGCGTGGCCGACCCCTGAGGAAAGGCCACGAGAGCCGTTGAGGACTTTCGCCCACCCCGAGCCAGCGGGGTCGGGACCGTCGATCTCCGGGCCCACGAGCCGCAAGGAGGCGCCGCGGCCTACCCTGGGCGAGGCCGCGGCCTTAAGGGTCAGCAGGAAGCGGCCCGTGGAGGAGCAGGGGGACGGACCCCAAAGCGTCGCCGCTCCATGTCCTGGGGGTAAGTGTGCCGTTCGCTTTCTCTGTTTCTTTCCTTAGTTCTTCTCATTGTAATTGTCCGACTCTCTCTGCTTAGCTTTGCTTACCGCAATTTTTGTGCAGGGTCGGAGTACAGGCGACGGAGTTCGAACAGCGCCGAAGAAGGCCCGCGGGCACGTCAATACCCGCCGAGGGCGGAGCTTCGAAGTCTCCACGTCCGTCGGCGGCGGAGTCCCGGCCGGCCGCGGGGTTGCCCCAGCAGCGGGCGGCGACGCTAGAGAGGCCGGCGGTGGCGAAGGAGCCGAAAGCCCTCTTGGCCAGTCCCTCAGCGTCGGCGGAGGTGGCGGCGGCCGTCCTCCGGAGGCGCCGGCGAAGGAGGTGGCGGCGGTTCCGACGGCTGAGCCGGGGTCACCGATTTTAGGGCCTCCGATGGCGGAGGAGTCGGCGGGGACTGCCGCGCCGGTGGAGGACGGCGCCGGTGAAGAGCCGACGGTGGCGCCGACGGCCCCGTCGGCTGAAGGGTCGGAGGAGGAAGGCGTCCCGAGGTCCGGTAGCACGCAGCGGGCCCTAGAGAGGGTCCTGTCGACGGTGTCCACGCTGGACTCTGTCGCAGGCCTGCTGCGGGAGCACCTTATCGACGGGCGGCTGGGAGAGCAGCTCGCCACCGCCCGCCGCGCGGCATCAGATGCCCTCGCCGAGGAGCAGGACACGGCGGGACTTCTCCTTGAAGCGGAGGACCGCCTCTGCGCCGCACTGGAGGAGGTGCAGCGGGCGCGGGCGGAGTTAGAGGAGGTGCGTCAGGCCTGGGGCGCCGTCACCGGTCTGGCGGTGGAGCGGACTTGGCAGGCCGAGGTGGCGAGGGCGGACCTGGAGGAGGAGGTCAGCGCCAGGGAGAACGCCGAGGGGGTGACCGCCTCCTTGGCTGTGGAGCTGGCCCGCGGGCGTGCCGAACTCGAGAAGCTTCAGGCAGGAGCGACGGGTGAGTTGTGTCTTAGATTCAGTCTTATTTTTCCTTAGTCGGATGTGAACTAACTGTTGTGCCCTTTTTGTAGTGCGGTTCGACAAGCTGAGGGCAAGCACGGAGGGGTTGTCTCAGCTCCACGAAGACTTCAAGCGTGAAGCCGAGGAGCACGACGTGCTCCAGGTTGGCGTCAGCGTGGCCCTCTCCGACCTCGAGGTTGCCGCCGAAGTTGGGTCGAGCTCTCTTGCTCCCCAAGTCCCCCGCCCCGTCGCTCGGTCCCGCGCTATGGAGGTGGACGCGTTGTGCCGGGGTGTGCACCGGGCTTTCGCCATCGCCCGGTCGCACTACTCCAGCATCGCCCTCGACTTGATGAGCGAGGGCTTCGCCCCTGGCTATACCAATGTCGAGCTAGACGCCATCGAAGAGGAGGTGGCTCTCCTGACGCACGCCTTAGCTGCGAGGATGGAGGAAGAGGAGGAAGAGGACAACCCCTTTCCCGCCTCTGTAGGGTAGGAAGTAGTTAGAATAGTATGGACATAGGACGGCCGAGGCCAAAATGCCCGGTCCTTTTGTAAATCAAAAGAGCAATTCGAATCTCCTTTGACTACTAGTATGTGTTTGTTCACGAAGACGTTTTTTCACGAATTACTAAAGTGTTCGTCCCCTTTTTTCCTTGTTTTCGAAACTTAGAAATCGTAGGCCATGGGTAGTGTCGACGTTCCATCTAGCTGGTGAGCATCGTTGCCATAACCTCCGAGGGTCGTAGGCGTTGCGCAGTCCGACCAACTCGACTTCACATCTTCCTCTACCCATGACTTTCCTTTCTAAGTTTTAAACACGAGACGAGGGGTCAAAGCTTTCAGAAAGGATAAGTCGTGAATAGGACGAGTACTTGGTTCTGCCGATGAGCGTTGTAGCTGTAGCCCTCGAGGGCCGTAAGCATTTCGCATTCCGATCGGTCTGACCTCGAGTTTGTCTTATCCTCTATCTATCCTTTCTCGAAGATTTTGCGAGTAAGTGGCAAAATAAAAAGGTGTCAGGGCGCGCGCGCGGTGCGCGTACCCTACAGGTGTAGCCCCCGAGTAGGGTCCGACTCCCGTGCGGTGGGAGTCGGGCACCGCTTGTTTCGGTGGGTGGGAACAATGAAACGACTACGAGTCTAGGGATAGAAGCGACGTAGCTGTTCGATGTTCGAGGCGTTGGTGATTTCTTGTAGGTGTCGGGCCGGAGGATCTTGGAGATGATGTAGGGGCCTTCCTATGGAGGCGATAGTTTGTGACGGTCCTTGTTACTCTGGACGCGTCGAAGGACAAGGTCGCCGACGTCGAATGCTCTCCCTCGCACGTTCCGGCCGTGATAGCGTCGTAAGGCTTGCTGATATTTTGCCAATCGGAGAGGCGCCACGTCCCGTGCCTCGTCGAGCTGATCCATTGCGTCTTCGAGAGACGTCTGGTTTCCTTAGTCGTTGTAGGCTTTGACCCTCGGCAAGTCGTAGTCGAGGTCGGTTGGTACGACGGCATCAGAGCCATATACCATGAAGAATGGGGTGAACCCCGACGCCCGGCTAGGGGTCGTCCGCAAGCTCCAAAGTACTGCAGGGAGTTCGGCCGCCCACGATCACTGAATTGTTTCAGTCGATTGTGGATTCGAGGTTTCAGCCCTTGGAGGATCATGCCGTTCCTGCGCTCGATCTGCCCGTTCGTATGGGGGTGCGCCACGGCTGCCCAATCGACTCGGATATGGTAGTCATCGTAGAATTTGAGGTATCGCTTCCCCGTAAATTGCGTACCGTTATCCGTGATGATGGAGTTTGGAACCCCAAAGCGGTGGACGATGTTGAGGAAGAATTCGATCGCTTCTTCTGGTCGGATCCTCACGACCAGTCGGGGCTCGACCCATTTGGTGAACTTGTCAACCGCCACCAAAGAGGTGGGTGTAGCCCTCGGGCGCTTTCTTGAGGGGTCCAACCAAGTCCAACCCCCAGACCGCGAACAGCCATGTGATGGGGATGGACTCCAGTGCTTGTGCCGGCAGGTGGGTCTGCCGAGCGTAGAACTAGCAGCCCTCGCACGTGCGCGCGATCTGCGCGGCGTCGTTGACGGCCGTTAGCTAGTAGAATCCATGTCGGACACGTTTCCGACAAGGGTCTTGTGCGCGGCATGATGGCGGTAGATCCCGTCGTGAATGTCTTCCAGCAGCAGCTTCCCCTGTTCGATCCGGATGCAGCGCTACAAGACCTTGGTTAGGCTCCTCTTGTAGAGCTCTCCATCGACGATGACGAAGGATTTGGCGCATCGCGCAACGCGCCGAGCCTCCGTTTTGTCCGCGGGGAGTTCTCCTTTGAGGAGGCAATCGAGGTATGGCGTCCTTCAATCGGTCGAAGGGTCGGCTGCTCGTGCGGGCGCCTCATCAACCTCCATGACATTGGGGTCAGGGGATTTTGAGGTCAGTCCGACCCCTGCCCTTGGGGGCGGCTCGGTGTCGACCCCTGGCGTATCTTTGGGTCGGATTGATGGCCGATCCTGGTTGTGGGCGAAGACCCTGGGAGGGGTTTGTTCCCGTCCAGCTGCCATCTTCGCCAAAGAATCAGCCTCCTCGTTCTGCCGCCTCGGGATATGCCTGAGCTCGAGACCATGGAACTTGTGCTCCAGTTTTTTACGAACTTTCTGGCAGTACGCGTCCATGGTCTCGTTGTGGCAGTGAGACTCCTTCATGACCTGACCGACGATGAGCTGGGAGTTGTCCCGAATCTTGAGTCATCGAATTCCCAATTCGTCAGCGATCTTGAGCCCGTTGACGACCGCCTCATACTCGGCCACGTTGTTGGAAGCAGGGAATAGAAGGCGGATTGCGTACTTCATATGCACCCCCAGGGGAGAGACAAAGACGAGTCCGATCCCCGCTTCTTTGTGCATTAGTGAACCATCGAAGTACATTATCCAGTACTCTTGGTCGATAGGAGCTGCGGGTAGTTGTACCTCGGTCCACTCGGCTACAAAGTCGGCCAAGGCCTAGGACTTGACCGCCATTCGAGGGACGTATGTGATCCCTTCGCCCATCAACTCGAGTGCCTATTTTTCAGCCTTCCCTGTTGTGTCTCGGTTCTCACGACCTCACGTAAAGGGAAGGAGCTGACCACGGTCACCGGGTGTGATTCGAAGTAGTGTCGGAGCTTCCTTTTGGCGAGGATGACACCGTAGAGGATCATCTGTATCTGAAGATATCGATTCTTGGTGTCCGACAAGACTTCGCTCACGTAGTAGACCGGGCGTTGGACCTTGAGAGCGTGGCCTTCCCCCGTCCGCTCTACAACCAAGACAGCACTAATGACCTGGGTCGTCGTTGTGATGTAGAGGAGGAGAAGCTCCTTAGGGGTCGGAGGCGCCAGGATCGGAGGCTCCGTCAGGATAAGTTTTATCCTATCGAGGGCGTCCTGTGCCTCGGACGTCCATTGAAATTGCTTGGATTTCTTCAGGAGCTGGTAGAGGGGATGTACGCGTTCTCCGAGGCGCGACATGAAGCGGCTTAGTGCCGCTAAGCACCCGGTCATACGTTGCACTCCCTTCAAGTTTTGGATCGGGCCCATCCGACTGATGGCCGTGATCTTCTCCGGGTTGGCTTCGATGCCATGCTCGGAGATGACGAATCCGAGCAACATCCCCCTCAGGACCCCGAAAACGCATTTTTCAGGGTTGAGGTTGATGTCGTTCGCTCGGAGCTTGGTGAAGGTCCACTCCAGATCGGCTACAAGCTGGTCGGTCTTCCTGGATTTGACGACGATGTCGTCCACGTATGCTTCGACGATGTCTCTGATGAGCACGTCAAAGCACCTGATCATGCATCGCTGATACGTTGCGCCTGCATTTCTTAGCCCGAACGACATCATGACATAGTAGTACGATCCGAACGGCGTGATGAAGGATGTCGCGGGTTGGCCGGACTCCTTCATGGGGATTTGATGGTATCCGAAATACGCATCAAGGAAACGGAGGGCTTCGCACCCCGAGGTCGAGTCGACGATCTGGTCTATGCACGGCAAAGGAAACGGATCCTTTGGACACGCTTTGTTTTGACTAGTGTAGTCAACACACATTCTCCATTTCCTGTTCTTTTTTCGTACAAAAACAGGGTTGGCTAATCACTCGGGGTGATACACCTCCTTGATGAAACCGGCCACTAGCAGCTTGGCTATCTCCTCTCTGATTGCTCTGCGCTTCTCCTCGTCGAAGCGGCGCAGTCGTTGCTTCACCGGTCGGGATCCCAGCCTGATGTGCAAGAGTGCTCGGCGACTTCCCTTGGGATGCCGGGCATGTCTGAGGGTTTCCACGCAAAGATGTCGATGTTCGCGTGGAGGAAGTCGACGAGTGCGCTTTCCTATTTGGGGGAGAGGGAAGTCCCGATCTTTGCCACCTTCTCAGGGGCGTTGTTGGGGTCAAGCTGGATTTCTTTGACACCCTCGACGGGCTCAAAAGACCTGGCGTTATGGTTGGAGTCGGGCGCTTCCTTAGTGACTTGCTGTCGGATGACAGCAAGCTCCTCTACAGACGCGACGGTCGCGGAGGCGAGCTCGCCACTTTCAGTTTTGCACTGATAGGTGCGCTGGAAGGAAGTGCCGACAGTGATGACCCCCTTCGGTCCTGGCATCATGAGTTTTAGGTAGGTATAGTTGGGCACGACCATGAACTTTGTGTAGCATGGCCGTCCCAAAAATGGCGTGGTAAGACCCGTGGAAGCCAACCACTTCGAACGTGAGAGTTTCAGTTTGGAAGTTGGTCGGAGTCCCAAAGGTGACGGGCAAATCGATCTGCCCGAGAGGGATGGCTTGTTTTCCGGGGACGATGCCATGGAAGGGTGCTCCGGTCGGCTGGATGAGCGACCGGTCGATGCCCATGGCGTCGAGTGTCTCCAAATAGACGATATTGAGGCCGCTGCCTCCATCCATGAGCATCTTGGTGAGGCACTTCTTGCCGACGATGGGGTCAACTACCAGAGGGTATCGACCCGGCCCCGGGACGTGGCAAGGGTGGTCGGACCCATCGAACATGATCGGTGTTTCTAACCATCGGAGGAACATCGGCGTTGTAGGTTCGGCCGCGAAGACTTCGCGATGCTCGATCTTCGTGGGCGCTTTCCTTCATGCGCCTCCGGGCCTGCGAAGATCATGAGGCACCCGTCGGTTTTCGAGAAACCGCTGTTGCCGTCGCTGGCGTCGTCGTCGCCGTTGGCACCCCCAGGGGCTTGTTGAGGCTTGCCTTTCAGCTGGCCCCTCGTAGTCTCCTGGGTCAAGAACCGCTTCATGAGCAGTCCTTGTAGAGGTGCTTCACGGGGTATTCATGGTTGGGGCACGGCCCGTTACACTTCTTCTCGAAGTGATCCGACGTGTCCGCCGCTGGCGCCTTGGCGCCCTTGCGGTCGGCGGCCGCAACCATTCGCCCCCTAGACAGGGGCTGCCGGCTCTTTTTCTTCTTGTGGGAGCGGTCTGAGGGGCCTTCGCCGGCGCCCTCGTCTCGCTTACCCTTCGTCTCGTGGGGGCGGTTGAAGATTGCGCCTACTACTTCCTCGCCGGAAGCGTGGCTGGTCACGATATCCAGCAGCTCCTTGGCCGTTACTGGACTCTTGTGACCCAGCTTATGGACCAGGGTGCGACAAGTAGTCTCGGACAAGAATGCCCCGATGACGTCGACGTCACCAACGTCCGGCAACTCATTGCATTGTCGGGAGAAACGCCAAACGTACTCCCGGAGGGTCTCCCCCGGTTTTTGTCGGCAATTCTTGAGGTCCCAGGGGTTGCCTGGGCGCGCGTAGGTCCCTTGGAAGTTTCCTACGAAAACCTCCTTTAGATCGGACCAACTCGCGATCCGATCGTCGGGAAGGTGCTCGAGCCAGGTTCTGGCTGAATCGGCCAGATAGAGAGGCAGGTTGCGGATGATGAAATGATCATCATCCGCTCCTCCGGCTCGGCAGACGAGGCGGTAGTCTTTGAGCCAGAGGCTCGGGTTCGTTTCCCCCACGTATTTCGACACGTTGGTCGGGGGCCCGAAACGCTGGGGAAACGTAGCGCCCTGGATGTGGGAACTGAAGGCCCGCGGCCCCAGAGCATCCGGGCTCTGACTCCTGTCCTCGTTTTCATCGTGGCGCCCACCTCGGCATGGGTGACAAGCCTGGCCCGTTCCGGAGATGTGCTTCGGTTGGCGCCGACGCGCCTCCAAGGTGGCGCAGGCGTCGCGATTTTCCCCTAGGCGTCCGCAGACGAAGGCTTTCGAGGTCCCGTCTGTCCCAGGATGTGTGTGTTGGACGGACACGTTCTGGGCATACGGTCTACAAATTTGTGACCACGAGCTCTCCGCTTGTTGTGCCGCCGCTTGTTCCAGCAGCGCCTCAACTTCACGTTGAGTGCGTCGAGCCTCAGGCGTGGCGGGCTCAGGGAGGCCCCGAAGTAATGCCGCCGCCGCGGCGAGGTTCTGGCTTGCCCGTGCGAAACGCGGGTGTCCGTTACCTTCCTCGACAATTCGTCGGTGCACATGACGTGCCATGGAGCGAGCACGTCCACCGGTCCCGCAACGAGCGAGTTCACGGTCAACTTCCGCTTGCTCCTGCTTCAACTGGCGCTTGGCCTCACGGAGCTCTTCCCTCCGTGGCTGTAACTGCTTGGGCAGTACGTCGCGGGAGGGAGTCCCGGTCATCGCCACTGGCGGGGTGGCGGGACGGTCGTTCTCCGGATCAGGGAGATCTTCCAAATGTGCCATGAGGCACTCGCGAGAGGGGTTATGGCTTCCCTCATTGTGTTCTGCGCCAGAATCTCCATTTGCCTCGTCGAGGAGGTCAAAGAAGGATTCCGACGCATAGCCTATCATTCGCACGAACTCGATGTCCGTGGTGCATAGGCTTTCGTGCGTCGACACGTGGGTCATCGCAATCTCGCCGGCACTGGCCCGGCCGGGCGAAGTGATTGCGCGCGGACCCTTGCGGGAGGGCTTCGAAGAGCACGAACCCTTACCCGACCGTCGACCTTTCCATTAGCCGATGCGGACGGCACGCAACGGAAATCAGAGGTGGCGATTAGCGAAGCTGGTACACTAACCAGCGCCAGGTTGCCCTCTGGGGTGGCAACGAAGTTAAGACTCCCGAAGCACATAATCGTGCCCGGAGTCCATCCGTTGACGTGGTTGGCCATCGAAACCCGAAAAGTAATCAGCAAAAACGCGCAAAGTCCCCTACCTGGCGCGCCAACTGTCGGTTTTCGTTACCACCGACTAGTAATTTTAAAGTAGGATGCACGTTTTGGGGTTTCGATGGTTCGTGAGAGGACACAAGGAATTATACTGGTTCAGACAACGAGGCTCTACGTCCAGTTTCGAGCTGCTCGTGTTACTCACGACTTGTTTGTAGTAGGGAGTTACAAACGGGCGAGAGAGGGAAGGGTTCCCAAGTCTCTGGATGAAAACGTGTACTTGGAGAAGTGTTCGTGGTCTGTTCTTCTCTAAAAGGATGGCTCGTGTTTTCGATGCCCCCCCTCCCCCCCCAAGCTGTGGCTTTCCTTCTTTTATACTGCGAGAAGGGAGACCCGGGTCCATGGCGCGTCGGTCGTCGTGACCGTGCGTCCAAGTTGGGCTTTGTCACTGTGAGCGACGCCATCAGCATGAAGGTGCCTTCTTGGCTCGGTGGCGTGGAGAGTGTCGTCAATCGTGGGCGTCCCGTCCGTAGGGAGGAACAGCTTTTGTTGGTGGTCGACGGAGTGGCACCGTCGTCGTGGCCGTCGCTCGGGGACGTCCCGTCGTAGTGGAAAAGTCGGCTTCTGACAGGAGCTGTAGCAGCAGCCGTCCTTTGGCCGGTGCATGTCGTGTGCATTTATCACCCACTTGCTCGAGTAATCAATGGCTTCTTCTGTCAGCGGGCGCAGAGCGGCAGGCATTTATTATCCAATGCTACAGCCCTGCCTACTTGCGGCGTGGTAGGCAATTCGCCCGACCCTGGGGTCGGGCGAGGCGGAGATGCGGTCTCCAGACCCTGACGCGGATAGGGTCGAGCGCGCCGGCCATGCTATGGAGGATCCGACCCCTCCCTGGGGGGGGGGGGGGTCGGGTGAGGCGGAGATCGCCTGTCGACCCGGCCCGTCGGATGTCCGCATGACATGAGGGTCGGTCGAGGCGAAGATCGTTCCTGCCTTAATTGTGTCGTTAAGGCCGCGGGCTATTAAGGTTAATCACCTCTGGTATTGACCCTCGACATTGGGCATTTGGATAGAAGAACTGTCAACCAGGCTGCCGACCCAAGTGCCGAAGTGGGTCCTTTTGCCGCTCTTCATGTGCTATGTATGTGAAAGGTAGGTCGTGCAATAGTAGTCTAGAACCACTGCTGGAGGTCTCATGGCTGCTCCCGACGCCGCTTGTTGCACCAACCTGCAGGCACTGTCCACCGCATACAAGTATACGACTGCGGACAACAGGGCTCTCACCCCCATGGCTGCGCTCAAAGCCGTCGAGACCGCACTAGGTGAAGCCGCCCGTTTCTTGTCAAGATCTAGCGCATAACGCGGCTCTTTGTCGAGTAAGGAGACTGAACAAGAATCGCTCAAAGGATCCATGTTCCAGTTGAACCGACATCAAAGCCGTAAAGGCTGGATCACCATCTCGGTCCGTAAGAACATGACTTCTCGGCAAGTTAAAGGTTGAAGAATATGGTTTTTTTTCGATGAGTTGTAATTCTTTCTAGGTAGTTTTTATGAAACCGTGTTAATGGTGGTAAGAAAGTAGGCCACCGGATCGTGTTAATGGTGGCGGGGAAGTAGGCCACCGGACGGTGATATGACGGACGCAAATGGTTGTTTGCATCATTGCAGGGATTAGAGCATTTACACAAAATATTTCCCCTTTTTAGTAATTCTCATTGGTCTGTATCCATAATTGGCTAAACCCCGACCATCAGGTTCATTGCCGTAATCAGTTGTCGTTTAGGCAAGGACGATTTGGGCACATGGGGCCCACTTGTGTGGCCCATGGGCAGATATGATAGCCCGTTGAGTATATTACGCTTATATGGGCCAGGCTATGTCGTATGGACTAGTTAAATTATATATAGAAATTAACAAGAAAGAGTAAAATAATAATGGAATGTTTAATGTTCCACTTTAATTATCGTATTCCGTCATGGCAGAAGCGACCAAGTAACTGGTTCATTTCCGTAAGGACAATGTTCATCTGTGATTAATGGTGTTGGAACTGACGTGAGCTAATTTTCAGTTAATCGTAGTTGAAAGTAAGACGGATGGAGCTGACCCAGCAAAGCGTTATCGCTGAGTTGGCCATATGTCAGGCCCAATTGTGTGGCCATGGGCCAATAGCTATGGTTCGATAACGTGCCGTGCCGTCGTGCTTATATAGGTCTGACTACGCCGTTCAATTTAGGATTATACTAGTAGAGTAACCCGCGCGTTGCTGCGGGTTTTATAGTGAGACCTGAATAAATAAGTATATGCACAAAGAAAATGAAGTGTTTTCAATATCATCATTCATAATCTTATAGCATCAGCAAATGAAAGTGCATGTCCTTCAAAAGCAAATATGAACTGTCTTATCCTTTGAGTTGTAAGTTAAATAGGAAAAAGAAAAACCGTAATGCACCCAAACTCATTAGAACAGAACTCGTGGATGGATTAATGCTAAAGGAACCTGACACAAACATACGTCTAAAATGCGGTACCAAAAGGCCTCTACATATTTGCTCGGGCAAAATAAAGTTGATGGACAGATGCTAAAGTAAACTGAAACAAATCTACATCTAAAATGCAGTACCAAAAGGCCCTCTACATGGTTTCACGGGCAAATATAACCGAATATGGTTGAAGGGCTTTGGCTTTGGAGAAGGCTTTGTGAATATAAAATCTTGTCATTTTTATTGTTGGAACGCATGCTAGAGAATTGGGGTTGAGGGAGATGGGATGTAAAGGGTCTAAGAAGGCACGATGGGTTCATATTCCATACAGGACATGTATATATATAGGAGTTGAGGTAGTAAGTAAAAGGAAGAGCAAGCGTAGAAATGGAGGTCACGTTAGCCTACTTGTATTCATTTTAATGTGGTAAGGTAAAGTATTATGCCCACATGAGGTGGAGATTAATTGGTATAAAACATGAGGTGGAGATTAATTGGTATAAATGTAAGTTGTTTCTACTCTGTAATTAGAGGTCAGATATGGAAGTGGAACTGAAACAACATTAGCATCCTCACATAGGCTGCCTTGATTGTTGAGACATAATGACGTGTGGAATGGAGATTTAATTGTGTTTCTCATTGCACTATGGTGGTTGAAGTTTCTACATCCTATGTGTTTGGATGAGCGGAAGAAGATTTATCACCAATGCAAAGAGAAGAAACTGAGATGGGTGGATGGGATGTGCTGCAAACCATGATCCAACGGATGAAATTTTTAAGATGATGTAACTGTATGAGAGTTGAAAGAAATAGATATTAATGATACTTAGTGGATTGTGTCTATTATAAGTATATAGTACACCAACTAAAAGGAAAGAGTAAAATGATAACATAATCTTTTATTATTCTTTGAGCTCATTATGATAATGAGTCATCTTGGCAAGGAACACGATTTGGGCATGTGAGGCCCAATTATGTGCCCCATGGGCCGATATGATATAGCTGGTTGCGGGTAATAGGCTTATATGGGTTGGGTTATGTCGTGTGGGCTAATTAGTTTATATACAAAATTAAAAAGAAAGAGTAAAAAATAATGAAATGTTTAATATTCCACTTTTATCAGCGAATTTCGTCATGGCACACAAACTAAGTAATTAACTAGATCGTTTTCAGAAAAACAGTGTTCATCTCTGATGAATTGGTGTTCTAATTTCCAATTAATGCATTGTTGATAGTGAGACCGAGGGAGCCGACCCGGAAAAGCGTTGTCGCTCAGTTGGCCATGTTAGGCCCAATTATGTGGCCCATGGGCCAACATGATACGGTGCGATAGTTCGTCGGCGTCGTGGGTCAGACCATGCCACGCCGTTTAGTTTAGGATTATATACAAGAGCTAAAAAAGAAAGAGTAATATGATAACATAATCTCTTTTTTAGGGAAATGATAACATAAACACAACAATTTATACTCCCTAATTCGCTTTCATTAATGCATCCCATCATAGCGCATAGAGATGAAGTAACTAGTTCGTTTTCGTGACAACAGTATTTGTCTCTTATTAATTCTTTAAAAAAATGAGAAATTACTTGGCCTTTATTGAAGACCAAATTAAGGTTCACACGGTGCGCCACGGATTACCTGTTTACAAAGAGTGTCCATACAAACAACTACAGGTAAAAAGCAAACGACAGATTATGCTAGTTCAACAATGTCTGAGACTTCTCCACGAATAGGCACTAGCTCCCGAACTGTCTTCAGGATCTTCGGGAGTAATCGGATCAGCGCTGTTGCTGCAGCTGCGGCTGTTGTTTATACCAAGCTACAGTAATTTTTGTATATAAGGCTGCAGCAGACCAGCTAAATCAGCAAAAAAAGCGGACAGCCGATGAGGCCCTTCATCTCCAGAGCTTCCACCAAGGGTCCGTCATCCTTCTTCAGCAGCACAGTCCATTTCTGTAATTTGTCTCTTATTAATCGGCAATGGAACTGAAGCGAGCCATGTCAACATGGTGACAACAGTTTTTTGTGACAACATGAACCTAGAGCGTTGTCAACAAAAGCTAATTGTTCTACTGTATTAATTAGCGTCCTAACCTAAGCTAACCGTATTACTAAAGCCAAATGGAAGATCATTTCTGCTTTTTTTCAGTAATACAATAATGATGGCGTGGGATGGAAGATCTATTACTAGTTTTTATCGTTTCAAGGCATTTTATATTTTTCATTAATGCACCGTTGAAACTGGGACGGAACATGCTGAGTTGCTGACTTGGCAAGACACGATCGTCGTGTTGGCTATACGTCCGATCGGCTGCGCTTCTCCAAACTGTGTTCTGCTGCAGCCTTAAAACTAAAAATATGATGCATGCAATACCAAACAGGCAAGAAATTAAATGTAGTCGATCGAAGCCGTCGCTGGTCTCGACACGACTAGGGCCATTAATTTTTTCTCACAACAACATTACACAATAATACTAGAGCAAATCAAACTTAAGTACCTAATTAGTGAAGATCCCATCTCACGGTCAGGGTCAAGAACATGGTGGCAAGAAATCTACCTAGCTTGAACTCTCTTTTGTTTTCATAAAATGTACTCCTTCGATCACAAATAAGTGTGTCTCAGACAACCACTGCAAGTCGAAAAACAACGACGAAGTACCAGGCACCAGGTAATCAGTTCCACGTACACGCAACTGTTGTGTGTGCACGACGACAAGATCGCCGGGTCGCCCGGCTGCCTAACGGCCACATAAGCACGTCGGACGCAGCTAGGTCCTGTCATCGTGGCAAAAGCAGCTGCTGATGGTCATGATCCTTTCAGCTTAACTTCAACGGCCCTGCGGCCCGTAACATCGTTCCACCGCTAGAAGCTATCGGGCCCAATTGAGTGGCCCATGGGCCAAAAAGATAGCCCAATAAGTGCATTATTGTTCATATATGGGTCCCATCATGATTTGTTTAAAATTACGTATAAGATTCGAAAAAATATCAGGTGCATATAGGTATATATCTGTGCACATGGGCACATATGACTCGCTCCTGTACGCCAGTTCCCATCTAAATAATGTCTCCACCTATATGTCGGTTTTTTGTTTACACTCATGCAAGACGTCTGGTTTAATTACAAAACTCCCCCTAGCGTTGCGTCTTGGAGCACGATGTATCCTGTGCAAACCAAGCATTCTGTGCAAACTTACAAACTTTCAATCAAGACCATAGAAGCTTTGTCCGACGCCTAGGGAGGGAGGTGGGCTATTCTTACAAAATCACCCCTCCATAATCTCCTGTACAAGTCCCCCGTCCTCGTGTTTCTCCCGAACGGAGGTCCTCGTGCTTCTTCTCGTGATTCTCGGCCTAGAGCGCCTACTGCCGCCCTCGAGTCGCCGCCCTCAGTCCCCGCCGACCTCGCCATGGACTCCGGCGCCCGATCCCCTCTTTGGGCTCCCCCGCTCTCATGGACTCCGCCACACGATTGGGAAGCGGTCCTCCGATCCATCTGCACGCGGGAGGAGCCGCCGCAGGAAGCGCGCCCCTGGCCGGCGCTCCAGCGCGTGGTCGTGGACGGCCGCAACTCGTGGAGGCAGGCCGTGCGCGCGCTGTACGGGGCTGCGAGCTGTGGCCGGTGCGAGGCAGCGCGGCTCTCTTCCTCAAGTTGGTATGTTCTCAATTTATGTCCACCATTAAATTGATGGAAAATAGTTCTTCTTCATTCAGATATGCTGGTTACTCCACCTGCTTCCGAAAAGAAGCTGGTTCACATGGCATCTTCAGAGTGCACCGGTTTGGAAAGATTGAGCAATTCTGTATTACAAGCCTAAATGGCAACGATTCCTGGGAAATGTTTCAAGAGATGATTAAAAATTCAGAACATTTCTACAAGGAGGTGGACGTAATTGCTTTGTGAACATCTGTATTGACAACTTGAATTATCTTTGCTGACTTTCAAAGTCTCTGTCTTGCAGATTGGTCTGCCCTACCGGCTTTGCTGTATTCTGGAGAACTACCAAAAGGAGGGGGGTGTTGAAGTGCCAAAAGTGCTGCGAGCACGCATGGGAGAAATCTGGAACAAGCAGGCTCCCCAGAGAAAAAGTGGCTTAATCTGTCAATGCTTGGCGACGTCTATACAATATGTAATCTAGGTGCTTGGTCAGGATAGTGGTCTTTTTGTAGTTTACCTGGAAGTTCAGGTGTTCACATGGATATGAATTTGATATAATGAAATGAGATTGTAAATTTGATATTATGGAAGATTCAAAATGCAACATAGGAAATTACATCATGATTGTAATTCACTGACACACTACTAGCTTGTTGGACAATTTCGTGCATCATGATCCACTAATTGCTTGCATTTTCAACACTTCCGTTTTCTTGGTGCCATCTTCTCCTTGCTCTTCTTGATTCTTTTGCGTCGTCCTTTGGACTTGAATCATTTGGTGGATGTATCTCGACTTCATGTGGAATTTTGCTACCAAGGAATGATTCGAACTCATCCTGTTTATTAACTGTAGAAGCAGGAATGATATTTTGGAGAGGTTCTACAAGGTTGGATAAACTAGAATATAAAAACTCCATCCCTTGTTCAGAGTTCTTGGCCATTTGGATAAGATCTTCAAACTTGTTACGTGAATCTGAAATTTTTTTCCGCATTGCCACCTCCATAGGATCTTCAGTCTTTTCATTCAGAAGGTTACCTTCGTCATCAAAGAATAGTTCTCTGTGAAATTAAAGATCTGATCAGCACTATTGCACATAGAAGACAATACAGCCATAGAAAACAAAACAGCCGTATAAACTCACCTTTTACATCTTTTTTCCCATCTCTTCATAATATAAATCGATGGTATCTCATTTTACTTCTCACCTCTAAGCACTTGTATGATATGACGGCACGGGATGCCTTAGGACTCGTAAAATTTACAGGAGCACGTACCAAACATGATTGACTTGTCCATCTGAACCACTCGCTCTTTTCCAGATAGGCCGCTGATGGTGACAATTTTCATATCTTCAGACTCTGAAATCTCTTGAATAATGCAATGGTCCCTTGCAACTATGAGTTGTTCCTGAAACTGACTTAAAATTTCATGTGTATATATCACACTACATTGCTTCTCCATGGCCCATGGTGTCATCAATTTAGGATTGGTGTGAAGACTTGCATTGTCGCCTTTCAACTCCTCTTTGCGCTGGCACTCTAAAGCTGTGTCAAACCTTAGCCAAAACTCAACAAAGGTCAATTTTCGATGAATGAAACGGTTAAAAAAAGAATTTGCACTCTCCGATCGTGATGTAGTTCTAAGGATTCCTGCTAGAGGTATGTTCATAAAGTATGCAGGAACCCATGATTCTCGAATATGTTGTCATGATAGAATTCCATTGAGACACAAAATCATCTGAATTCTCGGAGCCCCAAACACACTTTTGTAATCTATCCCAGAACTCATCATCCACTCTTATGGAGGGCCCGACCTTCTCAGATACCTTTTCCATGATATGCCACATGCAAAGTCTATGACGTGTATTTGGTAAAATCCGAGCAATAGCAGCCTTCATGCTCCCATCTTCATCTGTTATGATAAGATGAGGTGCTACTCCACCCATAGCCTTAAGAAAGGTCTGAAACAACCATACAAATGACTCGATCTTTTCGTCAGCCAAGAATGCCGCCCCAAGGAAAACACTTTGCAAGTGATGATTGACTCCAGTGAATGGCACAAACTTCATATTATATTGGTTAGTGGTATATGTTGAATCTACTGAAAGCACATCACCAAAAAACTATAATTTTTCCTGCATATGGCATCTGCCCAAAACACACGAACAGGTCGTCCTTGTTTATCCACCATAAACTCATAAAAGAAGGCAGGATTTACTTCCTTCTTTTGCTCAAGTTGTGCCACAAACATTTGTGCATCAGCATCCTTGATTTTGCTCCTCAGGTCACGACAATAGTTCTTCAAATCCCTCAGAGTGCAACCAACGTTCTGAAATCCACCGTCACTGACTTGAAGAAGTCGAAATGCCTGGGAAGTGCCAATGCTAGCCTTATGACAATTGAACAAAGTACTCTTTGCCCTCTCACTAACACGACGGTTGGATCTTAGCAAGTGCCTCTTATCTGGCGACATAAAACCATGGTTGTGCTCCTCAACCATTGAAAATATTCGATATTTCTTATCATTGCCAAGCTTGACAACAATATTTGCCTCACAGCCACATCTGGTTTCCATCACATTTGACGTCTTTCTTTTTTTTCTGGATTGATCACTAACATCTTGTACCTCTCCTTTCTGTACCCTTCCCATGAACAACAATACCGCTTGAATAATATTTCCTCATTTTGCTTCTTGTGCTGACCAACACGAACAGAGAAACCAGCTTCGTGTGCATACGATTTGTAAAAATTCTCCACATCTATGAGTGTATCAAATATAATTCCAACCATAGGCTTCAAATGTTCTTTGCAACTTTCTGCTATGCTTGGAGAAGATGTTGGCCGTGGAGTGCTTGGTTGTTCAAGGTGGGCTCCAACTATGACGACTGCAGGTTCACCTTCCACTGCACGCACGGACGTTAGCAATGATCAGATTAATTTCTATCAAAGTCAAGATGAAAGTCTTCGAGGAGAAACTAACCACAACATGAACGGCTGCCACTTCCAACATGACAGTACGCGTTCGTGCTATCCATGGTGTCGCACGCGCTAGAGTCCATGGCGTCGCGGGCGAGCCACAGTTCGTGGGCGCCGGAGTCCATGGCGTCGTGGGTGGGCCACAGTTCACCGGCGTCGGAGTCCATGGCGAAGTCGGCGGCGACTAGCGGCGACTCACGAGCGGCGACTGGCAGTGAGTCCATGGCGTTCATGGCGGCGACTTGCGGACGTCACTGTCGTCCATGAACAGGCGCTCGAGTGCCGGCCAGGGGCACTCCTCCTGCGGGCGACTCCTCCCGCGGGAGGCTGGATCGGTGTCCAAGGCTAGATCGGCGGTGTTCTCATACGGGAGAAACGAAGCGGCGGAAGCAGCAGCCAGACTCACGTACGGGAGCAACGAATCGTCGGCGAGACTCACGAATAGGAGATGGAAGGGTGACTTGAAAAGAAGAGATTAGTGTGGCTAATGGCGGGCGCTTAAGTGCAAAAGTAACCCATCTCAGCCCCTATCCATCGGATGAGCATCCTATAGCCTTCATCGAGAGTTTGCAAGTTTCCACAGCATGCTTAGTTTCCACCTGATACAGCCCCTTAGATGGGTGCTCTGACATACAAGAGTATGTGCACATTGTGACACTCGTGATGTCACTTATAACTCATCAAATAAAATTCACATTTAGAAAACAAATCTTTACATGAACCCAATTACATTATTGTTCTAAAAATCACACTTAACCACCACGAAAATTTTTGAACATTTTTGAATCGATCAGAAATTTTTGACCTCAGTACCAAAATGTTTCCATAACAGATATTAATTCCATCTAATTTTTGCGAAACCATCAATTTCTCAATATAACCATAGTAATGTTTTTGCATGGTAATTAAGTCCACTTCAAATCAAACTTTGGAGATTTCACCGGGATTTTTGGAAAAGGTTTGACCCCTTAAAATTCAAACAAATTTAATCTAAGTTTAAAAATTACAAAATTTTAGAAGCCCAACTAGAACTTCTTCCTATAACAAAAGTTGTTCTAAATAATTTCTTGAGCGCGCACAAAAATTTTCAAATTTTTCCGAGCCCAGAAAGTGCAGCACGTCTGACGCGGACCCGCCCAAGAAACTCAATCCGAGACGAATCCCGCATCTCGTCAGGATCCTGTTGGGCAATGCACGGCGAAGCGAGCATACACATGGTATAACACAGACAGGATAAATAGTAATCTTTTACAAGATAAGAGAATTTAATACATCATTGTCTCATAATTTAAACATTTAGGTCTTACATCAGAGTACGAATAAGTTTTGAAAATCACGAACAACAGCGGAAGACTTCGAACGAGGAACAGACTCCGACTCTCAGACAAAACAAAAGCATGAACCTTGCCCAGTGGCATCATGCTACTAGCCACTTCAAGATTCACTGCGGCGATTCGCAACGCTCCTACTGGAGGTTCCCGAACTCTGGATGGGATTCTTCCCACTGGGTGCTCTCATCCTGGATATGCACGTCGGCGCTTGAAAACCACATATTCGCAAAGCGTGAGCTTCTAAGAAGCTCAACAAGGCTAACCCGTCAAAAAGGCTGGCTATAGCCGACACCTAGACATGCTGGCTGACTTAGGGTGGGTTTACCTTGTAAAAAGGACTCGCATTCCTGAAGCTAATCTTGGACAAGTTTTAGCTCAGGTTAAGTGATTAGAAACGTAACTTTAGTTTGCACTGACCTAGTCAATCATAATAGAAGTAATATACAATAATAATCATCATAACTTCATCCTCATCATAGTATCTCAACTTCTTGATTAAAATGTGGTGCGTTTCACGAGCAAACTCACAAACTGGGAGTGACAGTGGTTCGAAATGATTTTTATACCTTGCAGGAGGAAACCTAATCATACGACATGTGCGCGTCCCAGACCGCACGTGGCAACCGTTCACACCATATCCTGTAAAGTCAATTCCCTCCTACGCCTGCCTTAGCAGCGCCGCCTCCCACCAGAACACACGTCCCAGATGGTTTCTGTGGAGTTCCCACACTGCCCACCCCAGATCGCCTCCGAATCAGGCACCGTAGGGCAGGTTCGACTTTGCAATCACTAGGCTATGTAGGTTTACTGGACCCCATTATACCCAACATACGATTAGTACATTCGAAGCTCGATCAGACTCGGACCACACGGAGCAGACAAGACTACGGTCACCCTGGACCCAGTCCAGCTGCCGACCTACTTGGCACCCTGTTTGACCCTCCAGTTTTATCTTTCCTTAATCATCCATAACCATGAGTCATATATCTCATGTGATAGTTTCAATCAAAATCCTAGCAGTCGCGAGCAGTGTCCACTCTGCTCGACTTCTACCGGTAAGTACTAAGCATAGCATACTAGATGGTCATCTATACCGACTACCGATAGGGTTTCCTGTGGAAACAAATGCAACTAGGGTTTCAATTAACTCCTAGAAACTTAATGCACAATCATGACACTTAGTTATAAAAGAAAAATGTTAAAACTTGGTTGTGCACTGGGGCTTGCCTGGTTCTCCGGGGTTGGCGTCGACTGCTTCTGCGGGGATTGACGACTCCGGGTCGACAGCTACCTCATTCGCTTCAGAGTCTACATGATGCAACAGTATTGAGATGAGTTAAACTAATTAATGTAATATGATGGTTCCATCGAAGAATATAGCTTAGGGTTTGGAGTTAACCCTATTGACTTGACTTCGGCATTTTATTAAGAGGTTTCACCCTCAATGAGTGTGGGTTTAAGTGAACTTCTTATCGCACCATTTTTTGTTGATAGTGCTCTCTGAAGTACGAATTTTTTAAAAATTTACTTGATGTCCCACTGAATTTTCTAGATTTTATAAAATTCATTTAAGTTTTTTGTTATTCAACACTAGGGGCTAAAATGAAACTTCGGATTATATCATGAGTTTATTTTTAGTTGATAGTACTCTCTGGAATATGAATTTTGAAGTTTGGTTCAGGCCAAGTTGAATCTTCTAGATTTTATAAAAATTCAACAAATTTTAGTTATTTAAATTTATAAAATCAGAAATAAATACTAAACCCTAGAGTAAAATTATGAAATTTAATGTAGAGAACTATGAGCACCAAATCTAAAGTTTTGCTTTAGGTTTTAGATTTTTGGATGATTTTCATAATGTATTTTAGAAAATGATTATTTAACTTGGCAGTTTAGAGTATCTTTAATGAGATGCATACAACTTTGTGGTTGTAAAATCCCAAGAAAGTTTCAGTCAATGTATACTACCATGTTGCACTTATGGTTCAAGTTTTAGCCCTAGCACTTATCTGCAACTTCAACTACAATCAAAAACAGAAAAGGTTCATCTAATTATTCAAGAAATTCCATGAACATTTTTGAAAAAGTTTTTTAACAGAAAATTAGTTCTTTTTATGAGGATTCTAACAAATTTTGATTTGGTATTTTTGGATTTTTCCTTGATTTGTTAGACATTTTTCAATATTGAGCAATTAGTAGAAAATTCAAAATTTAAATGAAATAACGGCGGCAGAACAGGGGAGGGCGGCAGCGATCTCCGGCGAGGAATTCATGGCGGAAGAGAGCTCGCCGGCGGTGGGGGAGAGCATAGGGGAGTGCCCCGAACTTCTGCGCGGTGAGGGGTGCCCTGGAAACGTGACCGCGGCCGGCGGAGCACGGTGGAGCGCAGGTGCGACGGCGGCGGCGCGAAGGCTAGCTCCGGCAAGCAATTGGCAGCGCGGGGAGGCACGAATCGACTCGAGGTTCGGTCCTAGAGCTTCTACGTGTCACGGAGATGACCGGCAACACCGCGATGAGAACTGAACCTCATCAGAGTAGGTCGGCGAAGACGCGCGTGGAGGCGGACGGCGGCGGCTCTGCGTTCCTGGTGAAGGAGTGGACCAGAGACGGGCTTGCTGGACCAGGAGCTGTGCTAGAGTGAGGGAAAGAAGTTAGACATGGTGAGAAGGATAGAGGACGACCGGAGCAGTCTGCTCACCGTGTGACCCTCTCGGGCGGCAATGGCGGTGGCGGTGGCCAAGCAAGGAGGAAGGGAAATTGGTGCGCCGAGGAGGAAGAAATAGACGTGAGGAGGGGAGTGAGCCAGCACGCGGCCTTAATACTCACGGAGAAGGAGAGAGGAGGGGGCGGTCAGCGGTGCTCGGCAAGGAATGGTCAGGCCAGGCGGCGGCGTGCACGCCGGTGGGGGGGGGGGGGAGACAGAGCGCGCGCCAGTGAGGGAGGGAGGGAGAGAGCAGCGGAGAGAAAGAGGGAGAGGAGGGAAAAGATTTGCGAATCTTGGCGATTGAATTCTTGGCTCAAAAGGGGAGCCCAGCCGACGCCTGCCGCGGCGGCCAGCCGCTGCGGCGGTTGGCCGCTGGGGGCGGCGGCTGGGTACTGTTTGATCTTTTTTTTTTTATTTTGCTATTTATTCAAACCCTGAACAAAAGTCAATTGAAACCCACATGCCCCGAACCTGAAAATTTTTTTAAATTTTTGTGTGCTTAATGATTTATTTGGAACAACTTTCATTTAAGGTTCAAGTCCTGATTCAGTCTCTAAAAATTCTTGAATTTCTAATTAGAAAAACTAGTTTGTGTGAATTTTAAAGGGCTTTAAATATTTTCCAAAAATTTTGATTAAATCTCCAAAATTCCCTTTGAAGTGAGCTTAATTACCATGTAAAAATATTGCTAGGGTTACATAGGATTTTAGTTAGATTTCGAAGTGGGATTTAAATTCTTCCCTCTTAAAGAAGAATTTTGACACTGCGAGTTAAAATCTCCTGACTTTATCAAAAGTGTTCCGTTTATTACCAAAGTTCTTGTAGTGACTCTTTGGAATGTTTCTAACAACATTTCTTATTACTTCAAGTGTCGATTTTGCTTTCAAGCGTATAATTTGACTACTAGGGTTTTACGATATTGTTGGTGAATTCTGTGGTGACACCTGGGGTGTCACAACGTCGGGCCGCCATCCTCAAGTCGACAACTCTGCTCAGTGCTCCCCGTGCTCCACCATCGTGCTGTTAAGCCTTCTCTCACCCTCCTTCAGCTCTCCAACCAGCAACGCCCCTCCGGCCGTGAGCACCATTGCCGCCGTGCCATTTCCAAATTCGTCGTCTCGGTACCAATGGTTCAATTCCTCTCGCCAGCTAGTTCCTCTCATCCTTACGCATCTTTGTGTCGAACTCACCCGCAGAAGGTCGCCGGTGAGGACGAACTCACCGCGTCGTCCCCGTCGCCATTGTCGTCGCCGTGAGCTGCTCGTCGCCAACCAGTCTCCACCCCTCCCTGTCATCTTCATCACCGACCAGTTGACTCCACGCGTCACGATGATGCTCCCAGACATCACAATCGCACCCTAAACCCCCTCCTCCGCCGCACGCATCGTCGGTGTTGAACTCCCTCCGCCGTCACTCGTCGCGGATGGCCTTCCGGTCATCGCTGGAGGTCGGCACCACCCCCATTCGAACCCCCGTGGCTTGCTGAGCAAAGTCGTGGTGGCCAACGGCGCCAACTCGCCGCCGTTGAGCTTGCCGTCGGCGAACTCCTGCCGCCCCTGTTCTAGGATTTTAAATAATTTTGTTATCTTCTGGTCGATTTTATAAAATGCATAATAAATCGATGCAAGCTCTAAAAATGATGAACCAAAATTCTCTGGAATCCTTGTAAAATACTCTAAACATCTGCTGAAACACTTTTTCATGAAAGCCCATGGAACTTCCTAAACAGATAGGTAGATCTTCTATTTTTGATTTACTTCTGGAGTTCTCGAACTCTTGTGGAGCTGAAACTTGTGAAAGAAGTGTGTCATGGCAAGCAAAACCTCTTTTCTAAGATTTTTAATTTTGTTATCTTCTAACCGATTTTATAAAATGCATAATAAATTGATGCAAGCTCTAAAATTGATGAACCAAAATTCTCTGGAATCCTTATAAAATACTCTAAACATCTGCTGAAACAATTTTTCATGAAAGTTCATGGAACTTCCTAAATAGATAGGTAGAGATCTTCTGTTTTTAATTTACTTCTAGAGTTCTAAAACTCTTCTAGAGCTGGAACTTGTGTCAGAAGTGTGTCATGGCAAGCAAAACCCCCTGGTCTGGGATTTTAAATGATTTTTGTTATCTTCTGGCTATTTTTATAAAATGCATAACAAATCAATGCAAGATCTAAAAATGATGAACTAAATTCTCTGGAATCCTTGTGAAATGCTCTGAACATCTGCTGAAACACTTTTTCATGAAAGTCCATGGAACTTCCTAAATAAATAGGTTCAAATGTTCTATTTTTGATTTAATACTGGAGTTCCAGAACTCTTCTGCAGCTTAAACTCCTGCCAGAAGTGTGTCATACCAATCAGAACCCCTGTAATTGTTTCCCAGAATTTAACCTTAACAAGATTCTATGCATACGTGTAATTAATATCTGACTTGTCGTTTTAAATTGGTATTTTCTAAACTACATTATGCATGTCAACCGAAAATCAAAACCCCTATTCAAAACTTAAGTATAAGGGCTTGCTAGTGCATCTATCCATTTTCATGATTTTATCATGCAGTTTAGTACCTTTTCTTGAATTTCTAAGTTTAAGTAACAAAAAATTGTATGAATTTTTATAAAATCCAGAAAATTCAGTTCAACCTCAACTTAACTCCAAAAATCATATTTCAAAGAGTACTATCCACTAAAAATAATCAAAATAATCTCCTGGCAGAACCTGCAACTTTATTTCAGCCCACGTAATTTAATTAGGCCAATAATTGATTTTATTAAAAGTCGAAGTTAAAAATCGTAAGTGTAAGTTGAACTCACCTCGACACGAGTAGACTCCCTAGAATTAATGATGAAAACACTATATTACCTTATCTAATAGTAACGAAATAGTTACAGATCCGGAGCCCGCTTTCCGTGAAGAAGCTATCACCAACGAGGCAGAAGATCAAGGCAAGCCCCGGTGCACAACTTTTTTATAAAGTTTTCCTTTTATCACTATGTGTCGTGTATGTGCATTAGGTTCCTAGGAATTGATTGAAACCTTAGTTGCATATGTCTTCTTAGGAAATCCTATCGATATTTTGGTATAGGTAACCCGTGGTAGCATGATATGCTTAACTATACTTACCGGTAGAAGTCGAACAGAGTGGATGCTGCTCGCGACTGCTTCCTAGGAGTTGTATCAAACTACCTCCTGAAACTTGAAGTACATGACTAAGTATGATTAATGAAAGATAAAACTGGAGGGTCAGACATAGAAAGTGTAGGTCTGCAACTGGACCGGGTCTAGGGTGACCGTAGTCCTTTCTGATCCGTGTGGTCCGAGCCTGATCGAGCATTGAATGTACTGATCATATGCTGGGTAATGATGGAGCCTAGTAAATCAATGTAACCTAGTGATTGCAAAGTCAAACCTACCCTACGGTGTCCGATTGGAGGCGGTCTAGGGTGTGCAAGTGTGAGAACTCCATAGAAACTGTCCGGAACGTGTGCTCTGGTGGGATACGGCACTCCAAAGGTAGCATAGGAGAGAATTAACTTTGTAGGATCTGATGTGAACGGTTACCACGTGCGGTCTGGGACGCGCACTTGTTGTATGATTAGGTTATCCCTGCCGGTGTAAATTGATTCAAATCGCTGCCGCTCTCAGTTTATGAGTTTGCTTGTGAAACGCACCATATTTAATTAAGGTATTGAGCTATGAAGATGAATGGTTTATGATGATTATTGTTGTATCTATTGTTTGCTCTCTATGATTGTTCAGATTAGTGCAAACTAAAGTTAATATTTACTAATCACTTAACTTGTGCTAAAACTTGACCAGAGTAGTTGATATTCGTAAGAGTCCTTTTTAGCAAGAAATCGTACCCTGAGTCAGCCTGCATGGCTAGATGTCGGTTGTAGATAGCCACTTTGATGGGTCAGTCTTGCTGAGCTTCTAGAAGCTCACGTTTTGCGAATATGTGGTTTTCAGGCGCCGTGTACCTACGAGGGTAGCTATCAATGGGAAGAGCCGCGCCCGGAGTTCGGGAACATCCAGTGGGAGCCCTGTAATTCACCGCAGTGAACTTTGGGTGGCTAATAGCATAGTGTCAATGGGCAAGGCACATGCTTTTGCTTAGTCTACGAGAGTCAGAGTCTATATCGTGTCTTATGCTTCCGCTAAAACTCTTTTATTCGTACTCTGAGGGTTGTAAGACTCAATCTTAATTATGCAACCGTATTTTATTAATTCTCTCATCTTGTAAATAATTCTGTTTATTCTGCCTATGTGGTACCATGTGTATGCTCGCTTCGCCGAGCACCGCTCAAAAGGATCCTAGCGAGACGGATCGTCCCCGGTTTCTGCTGAGGGTCTGTCACAGGTGGTATCAGAACCATTTTGGGATTGGTACGACATTTCTAAGGTATATTTTCGAAAATTGTGTGCGAGTGAGGTACGAGCCCTAATAGAAAGTAAGTAGTATCAGGTGGTAAAGCTAACCTAGTGTAGAGAGCTAACTAAACCCAATTAGATTTAAATTTCTGTAACGACACACCTACGCTCAGGTAAGCGAGGAAAGGTACGCCGCTCGACTACGGTGAAATGTTGGAAAGTCCTTGTTGCGTCAGCAGCAGTAGCATTCTATACCATGATGGTATGGAAGGAGGTATTATGTTCGTTCTAACATAGTACTCCCCCTTGCCGTTTAGGGAGAGAAGCGGACCTCTACCGTACGAAGTGTGGGTTATGGACCTGTTGCGAATGTAGACCTTCACAACAGTGGCGTCTTGTGCCGTGGGTGCACAAGAGATGAGTTTGTTCCTTACGACTTAGATCTTGCGGAACTCTCTTATTCCTCCGCTGTCTGAGGTGAACTGCAGTCTGTCGTCGCGCAGTGAAGGTCGGACACGTGATCCCCGTACGTGGCCTACTCGGGACGACCCATATGACAATGATATGGGTTGTTGTTTTACTTTTGGTATATTATATTGTTGCAACTGCCTGTGATGTCCTTCTTCTGAAGGTACGCTAACCACGATATCGTAAGCAACGTGTAGAAACGCCTAACTTGAGTGCGATCTACCACCGATTAAATGAATCTTATTTTATTTTGTGAGGACGTATAGGCCGTGCAGGGAATGCATTGCATGTGAATCGAAACTATTGAGAAACCTAAGGCATAAAGAACCAAATCATAATCTCACTTGGGTAATTAATGGTTACTGATAGATTAGCAGTGCTTGTACCATTAGACATGAAGACCTCGGATATTCTTTACTCAGAGATGGGAATATTTTACGTATCAGAAGCTTATGCATGCCTTGAACTATGTGTCAATATGTGACTTCTGATTAATAAAATATTATTCATCTCTGTGATGGAGATGTCTAGCAGTGCGATCGAGCAGGGACCGGAGGAGTTTGGGATTGAGAACTCCACTCCCACCCGTGTCACCCAGGAGTCGGGATGCAGAGGATTTATCGTGCTGCTCTGCCAGACACTGCAGTCGTTGGGCTGTACGGAGACTCCTTGGTTCCAGATTTGGAGTTTAGGCAGCATGGCCAACCCCGCTGCTCCGCCGCAGTTACCCTACCCGCTCACCCTCACCGAGCCGACTGGGAAACCTGGACCACCACCTCACTTGGTTCGGACAAAGCTGAGGCCGTTGAGGCTGCTACCCATGGGGTTCTGTTGAGGCTCTATGAGGAGCACTTGGATGATTTGGCCGGTCAGCCAGCAACGCTGTTTTCGATCCAGCATTAGATTGACGGTACCTGGCGCCGGAATGTCAAGGCTGCCATGGACAAGACCCTCAAGGGCGAAAGGACTTTGTGACTCCGCTTTTCCTACAAAGCTTGACGATGTTCAACTTGTATGAGGACACTGTTGTCACTGCCGAATTTGATCGCCAGGCCCTGGGATGCGCTCGTAAGGAGCTAGCCAGAGTCCAGGAGAGGATTCAGAACTTGGAGAGCAGGAACAACGGGTCGCGTGCTTGTTGTGACTCCCGAGCTCAGCGGATCGCCAAGTTAGAGCAGATTTCCGTGATCAAGACCGCTCAGTTGCAGGCCAGAAATAATGACTGCAACGCTATGTAGGAGTACATAATGTTTTCCATGTTTCCCAGCTAAGGAAATGTTTGAAGGCTCCCATGGATCAAGTAATCCCATATGTGGAAGAGTTGCAATCAGATCTAACATATCCAGAACGGCCAATTCGGATATTGGACGAGAAGGAACGGGCAACTAGAAAGCGAACTCTCAAATTTTACAAATTCCTGTGGAGCAATCACTCTGAAAATGAAGCCACTTGGGAATCAGCGGACTTTCTTCAGACGCACTACCTGCAGATACTCCCGGCCGCCATAGGTACCCATGACTAACCCAACCACTCCCTTAAATCTCGGGACGCGATTTCTTTTAGGGGGGAGGGCTGTGACACTACTGGTGTCACTTATAACTCATCAAATAAAATTCACACTCAGAAAACAAATCTTTATATGAACCCAATTGCATTATTGTTCTAAAAGTCACACTTAACCGCCACGAAATTTTTGGCAAGTTTTTGAACAATTTTGACTAGATCAGGAGATTTTGACCCCAATACCAAAATGTTAGCATAACAGGTATTAATTTCATCTAACTTTTATAAAATCATCAGTTTCTTAATATAACTATAGTAATGTTTTTGCATGGTAATTAAGTCCACGTCAAATAAAAATTTTGGAGATTTTACCAGGATTTTTGGAAAAGTTTTAAACCCCTTAAAAATTCAAAGAATTTTAATCTAAGTTGAAAACTTGCAAACTTTTAGAAGCTGAAATAGAACTTTTTACTATAACAAAAGTTGTTCCAAATAATGTCCTCAGCGTCCAAAAATTTTCAAATTTTTCTGGGCCAAGGAAGTGCGGATTTCAATTGAATTTAAAAACGAAAATTGAAATATTGAAAAATTCAAAAAAATAAAATCTGGCGCGGCGCGCCTGCCGCACCGCCGCGGCGGCCAACTGGCGCGCCCCTGCCACCTCTGTTCTGTCCCAACACCAGCGTGAATCCCGCCTTTTCCCTTCTCCTCCTCTCTCCCGCACCATCCCTTCTCCCCCTGTGCACGCCACCGCCCGCGCGCGCCAATCATCGCCGCCGGCCGCACCCGCCGCGTGAGTTCTATAAGTCCTTGCACGTGCGTACTGGAGCGGACACCGAGCGAGTAGAACAGCGCTCCAACCCCCCCCCCTTTTTTTTTTCTTCTTCCTCCGCGCGCGAGCATGTCGGGCCGCCATTGCCGTCGCTGCCATCCTCACGTCGACAGCCCCGCTTAGTGCTCCCCGTGCTCCACCATCGTGCCGTTAAGCCTTCTCTCACCCTCCTTCAGCTCTCCAACCAGCAACACCCCCTTCGGTCCACCCTACCGTCGGGAACTGGTCGTCTTCAACCTCCGGCCGAGAGCACCCCCGCCGCCGTGCCATTTCCAAATTCGTCGTCTTTGTACCATCATGGTTCAATTCCTCTCACAATAGCTAGTTCCGCTCATCCTTACGCATCATTGTGACAAGGTTCTACCCGCGAAGGTCGCCGGTGAGGACGAACTCGCCGCGCCGTCATGAGCTGCTCGTCGTCGACCATTCTCCGGCCCTCCCCGCGATTTTCATCACCGACCAATCGACTTCACGCATCACGATGTTGCTCCCAGACATCTCAATCGCACCCTAAACCCCCTCCTCCGCCACGCACATCGCCGGCGTTGAACTCCCTCCACCGCCGCTCGTCGTCGATGGCCTTCCGGTCATCGCCGGAGGTCGGCACCACCCACATTCGAACCCCCGTGGCTTGCTGAGAAAAGTCGTGGTGGCCAACGGTGCCAATTCGCCTACGTTGAGCTTGCCGCCGGCGAACTCCCACCGCCCCCGTTCTGGGATCTTAAATGATTTTTGTTATCTTCTGGTCAATTTTGTAAAATGCATCTGCTGAAACACTTTTTCATGAAAGCCCATGAAATTTCCTAAACAGATAGGTAGAGATCTTTTGTTTTTGATTTACTTCTGGAGTTTCAAAACTCTTTCGGAGATGGAACTGTGCTAGAAGTTTGTCATGGCAAGTAGAACCTCCTGTTCTGGGATTTTCAATGATTTTTGTTATCTTCTGGCCGATTTTATAAAATGCATAATAGATCGATGCAACCTTTAAAAATGATGAACCAAAATTCTCTCAAATCCTTGTAAAATACTCTAAACATCTACTGAAACACTTTTTCATGAAAGCCCATGAAACTTCCTAAACAGATAGGTAGAGATCTTCTGTTTTTTATTTACTTCTGGAGTTATAGAACTCTTCTGGAGCTAGAACTTGTGCCAGAAGTGTGTCATGGCAAGCAGAACCCCCTATTCTAGGATTTTAAATGATTTTTGTTATCTTCTGGCCGATTTTAAAAAATGCATAATAAATCGATGCAAGCTCTAAAAATGATAAACCAAAATTCTCTGGAATCCTTATGAAATGTTCGAAACATCTACTGAAACACTTTTTCATGAAAGTCCATGGAACTTTCTAAATAAATAGGTTCAAATGTTCTGTTTTTGATTTAATACTAGTGTTCCAGAAGTCTTCTGGAGCTGGAACTTCTGTCAGAAGTGTGTCGTGGCAAGCAAAACCCCCAGAAGCATGTCATGGCAAGCAGAACCCCCTGTAATTTTTTTCCAGAATTTAACTTTAACAAGATTCTATACATAACTGTAATTAATCTCTAAACTACCATTTTGAACTTGATATTTTCTAAACTACACTATGCATATCAACCGAAAATTAAAACCCCTGTTCAAAACTTCAGTATAAAGGCTTGCTTGCATCTATCCATTTTCATGATTTTATCATGCAGTTTAGTACCTTTTCTTGAATTTCTAAGTTTAAGTAATAGAAAATTGTATGAATTTTTATGAAATCCAGAAAATTCAATTCAACCCCAACTCAACTCCAAAAATCATATTTTAAAGAGTACTATCCACTAAAAATAATCTCCTGGCAGGACCTACAACTTTATTTTAGCCCACATAATTTATTAGGCCAATAATTGATTTTATTAAAAGTCAAAGTTAAAAATCATAAGTGTAAGTTGAACTCACCTCGACACTAGTAGACTCCCTAGAAGTAACGATGAAAACACCATATTACCTTATCTAATAATAACACACTTTGTTATTTGCATCATGTAGACATCGAGGTGAACGAAGTAGTCGCAGATCCGGAGCCCGCTTTCCCCAAGAAGCTATCACCAACAAAGCAGGAGATCAAGGCAAGCCTCGGTGTACAACCTTTTTATAAAATTTTTCTTTTATCACTATGTGTCGTGTATGTGTATTAGATTCCCAGGAGTTGATTGAAACCCTAGTTACATATGTCTCCTTAGAAAACCCTATCCGTATTTTGGTATAAGTAACCCGTGATAGCAAGCTATGCTTAGTAATACTTACCGGTAGAAGTCGAGCAGAGTGGACGCTGCTCGTGACTGTTAGGCGTTGCATGAAACTATCTCCTGAAACTTGCAGTACGTGGCTAAGTATGATTAATGAAAGATAAAACTAGAGGGTCAGACAGGGGAAGTATAGGTCGGTAACTGGACCGGGTCCAGGCTGAACGTAGTCCTATCTGATCCGTGTGGTCCGAGCCTAATCGAGCATTGAATGTACTGATCATATGCTGGGTAATGATAGGGTCCAGTAAACCTACGTGTCGTATGATTAGATTATCCATGCAGGTGTAAATCGATTCGAATCGTTGTCGCTCTCAGTTTATGAGTTTGCTTGTGAAACGCACCACATTTAATTAAGATGTTGAGCTATGACTATAATGGTTTGTGATGATGATTATTGTATCTATTGCTTGCTCTCTATGATTGTTTAGATTAGTGCAGACTAAAGTTAAGATTTCCTAATCACCTAACTTGTGCTAAAACTTGACCAGAGTAGTTGATAGTCGTGCAATCCTTTTTAGCAAGAAACTCTACCCTGAGTCGGCCTGCATGTCTAGGTGTTGGCTGTAGATAGCCACTTTGATGGGTCTGTCTTGCTAAGCTTCTTAGAAGCTCACGCTTTACGAATATTGAGTTTTCAAGCGCCGATGATTGTACCTACAAGGGAGCTATCAGAGGCAAGAGCCGTGCCCAGGATTCGGGAATATCCAGTGGGAGCTCTGTAATTCACCGCAGTAAACTTTAGGTGGCTAGTAGCATAGTGCAATGGGCAAGACACATGCTTTTGCTTAGTCTATGAGAGTCAGAGTCTGTATCGTGTCTTATGCTTCCGCTAAAACTCTTTTATTCATACTTTGAGGGTTGTAACACTTAATATTAATTATAAAATTGCATTTTATTAATTCTCTCATACTGTAAATAATTCTGTTTATTCTACCTATGTTGTAACATGTGTATGCTCGCTTCGCCGAGCATCGTTCAAAAATACTGATGAGACAAATCGTCCCTGTTTTCTGGGGTGAGTCTGTCACACACATGTGCATAGATTTGCCTATGTGTGCCTCAGCGGCGGATCTAGGATTTTAACTACGAGGAGACACGCTGAAACAGCTTGATCTATCTATAGTTAAATAATACAATGAAGACAATTATTTTGACTCTTGATTTTAAATGTGAGCTTTGTGAAGGTAAAATTAGGTCTTTTTCTTGTATTTATAGGCTCAAATTACTCACATTTATATAGGTATAAAATATTAGAGAGTATATATTGATTGTTTCGTAAAATTTTTGGGGGACAGCTGTTCCCCCATGCTACAATACTGATCCACCCTGGTGCGCCTGATATTTCGTCATGGCACAATGTTTAATACTCCCTCTACTTCAGTATTCTGTAATGGCAGAGACCATAGACAAAGTAACTACATACTCCATAGAAGATTAACCGCTGTAGTTCGTATCCTTAAATGTAAATGACCAAGTAACTACTTCAACAATCTACCATGTAAGTGAGCTCTTTTCCAAATTTGATTCTCCGATACCAACTTCACCCGTACAAGGTAAAAGAAATTATGGTCCAACCACCACGTACAACGGTTAATTTTTCACTTTTGGTACCCAAGAAAATTACAGATAAGCGTTGCATAGCGCGGCCCAATAGCAGCCTAGCAGTGTTATTGGACATTTTTCTTTGTGGAATTGAAACAGGTGATCCAAACGAGCAAGAGAGCTCGGATTCATTGTGAGGCACGATATAATAGCTGACTTTCTTTGCGCCCGTTTAGGGATCACTCGGATGTTTTAACTCCAACTAGCACTCAATTTTTTGGACCATTAGATTAAGATTCAAATGACTTTTGTGCCTCGTTCAACTTCTAACCAAGCCACTGCTCAGCGGGCTAAGGTCTCATCAGAACTCCACGTTGGCAGCCAACCTTGCCCCTCCCCTACTGCTTCCCTCTGCCACCATAGCCATGCACACGCCCATCCTGACCCCCACCAACCGTTGTCCTCTACAACCTCGGCCAGCGACGCCCCGTCGCCTCTTCACAGGCCGACAGGCCGTGACCACCACCGGGTAGGACTTTCACTCCCAACCTTCCTTCTATATCCAACAATGGACAACCAACTCCTCAAATCCTAAACCCAAGCCCCGAACCCTAAACTCGAACTCTAACATCGTTGGAAATCTCATCAGAGATGAAGAAGGGCGTCAGATTTGGGTAAGATAGGGAAAGATGAAAGGAAGAAAAAAATTCGAGTGCTCATCTCCTCCAAAACAGTCAGATAGGGTATTAGCTTTACTTTTCGCACTACTTTATATGCACGTCATTAAGTATCCATGTTTTTCACTTATAGAATAATTGATTATCACTATTGTAACAATTCATTTCACAACGGTGACCAAGTGCCCAAATTTAACGAATACGTAACGGTGGCCATAGCCTTTGATCACAAGCTAAATGCAGTGTCCATGGCTCCAGCACGCACGGCATGGAGGAGAAAGAAATAAATTATTCTAAACCCACCAAAATACTCTACCGTCGTATCTCAACTGCTAATAATATATATTTTTAAAGAGTAAAGTGAACAGCTAGCCCCTAGACTTGTGTGGTTGTGTCAACTAGCACCCTCTATTCTCAAAACGTCGATTTGGCTCCCTAAACATTTTTTTTGGTTCATCGCAGGTCCAAATGGGTTATTAACCCGTTAAATCATCCAACGTGACGCTAATATGTCAAGACACAGTTGACTGGACATAAATTTTTTGTAAAGACCTTGCTAGACGAAGATGCTTTTGTAAAAGATTTTTTTGGTAGATTATTGCATCTTTAGAACGTGATGCTTAGTTTTATTCGGAATTGATTTCAGCAAACATTGTTATTCTAGTTGCTGAATATTTAAAACTTTTCATGCTTGTTCAGTTACTAGAAGAATTACAGATCGTTGTGGCCATGTCAAAATTTAAGTATTTTAAAAAGTTGATTTTGTTTTCAGCAGTACTAGTGATTCCCTACAATTATCCATGCTCGAGCGCGCCTTCCTACTGTATGGTTTCATGCAATGACAATGACAATGGAAAAATTCTACCAAAAAATTGGATTGCCTATATATACATAATATTCAATTATCACGCATATAAAAAATATTTAGGGAGTGATTTACAAAATAACCCCCTTTCATGTCCTACCATTAAACTAATAAATAGCAAAGGGGTCTCTTTAAGAAAATCACTGTCCAATCAGCTGTGTTTTGACACATCAACGCCACGTTGGATGGTTTAACGGGTTAATAACCCATTTGGACCTACGATAAACCCAAAAAAAAGTTTAGAGAGACAAATATACGTTTTAAGAGTAGAGGGGGCTAGTTGACACACCTACACAAGTTTAGGGGCTGGTTGTGCACTTTATTCATTTTTAAAATGATACACATGCTTATAAGAATTTATGATCCAAATGTCTCGGCGATTGCGGAGATGAAGCATGGAAGTCCACATCATCCGAAGGATGACGAAGCAGAGGAGTCGACAACCTTGTAGAGGATGAGAAAACACGTTGTCGACGGGTGAAGGAATCCATTGCAACCAGGAGAGGCGAAGGAATCCATAGCGGCCGGTGGAGCGATTTGATGCTAGACCCTCACCAAAAGGCGGAAAAATGTCCCTCTTTGCCATGCCTGTGGCTGCTTAATAAGCATTCAACCGCTTAAACCCGATGAGCCAGCGCATAGCGTTTAGGTGCTGTTAAAGCGAACGAAGCTGTCTGCTTTTTTAAACATGGGACAATTGCTCATTTGACCCTGTTCTCAGGACGCTTTACTCATTTGACTCCATTTTTCAGTTTTCGCGGATTTGACTCTACTTTTCAAAAAAACGAAGGTGTATCTTGACCCTGTTCTATTATCTGAATTAAACGGTATGAAATCAAGGGTAAAAAGACATTTGTGTCCTTGTTTAGTTGATCCTATTTTAAAGATGACATTGCTATTTTGACCCTATTTTGTTATTTGAGAACTTGGAGAGCTAAAAATAAGTATTATGAAGTCAAAAAAATAGCAGAATTATGAAAAATCTAATTATCAAATGCGACAAAAATTTGGCATAAATTTTGTAGAAATAACTTAAGACAATAGTATATGACCAGCATACAAATATAAGACATAACATTATCAACACACAAATATAAACACATCAAACTCAGTAACTCCTTAGTACATATCCAAGGCACATATCGTGTGTAATAAAATAAGTCATAAAAGTTTAATAACTTCTTAGTACACATCCAAGGCACATATCATGTGCAACAAAATAAGTCATACAAGTTCAATAACTCTTCGGTACATGTTCAAGGCACATATCATGTGCAACAAAATCAAAAATATTACATAAAAGAGAGAAAAAGAGCTCAATAAACACTTAAACACCGAACCATGCAGCCATCCTACCTCCTCGACATCTCACAGATCTTCCCCTTCCCCTACCCCTTTCCCTTCCCCTTGCAATCGTAAATGATGGAGTTTCCATGTGACTTACACTTGAAGAAGGTGGTGCACTTCATGATGGAATTAAATAGATTAGAAGGATGAAAAATTCATCAAAAATAAGGTAAATGCTGCTGAATTATACAACCGTGTACTTGCACTTGAAGAAGGCAGCGCACTAGAAACAGCATCTGCACTAGAAGAAGTGGATACACTTCATTATGGAATTAAATAGATTAGAAAGATGAAGAATTCATAAAAAAAAAAAGGTAAATGCTGCTGAATTATACAACTTACTTAGATATGTGTGTACCACTTGAATCATTATTGTCTTGTGTAGAAGCATTTTCAGAGGTTGTAATGTTCCTTTTTCCTTAGCTGAAGCCATCCTGGACAATAGTTTGCAGTATGGCTAAGTTGTTGACATTCTGGACATCTTCTTTTCTTTGATGTAACCTCATCATCAGGCTTCATTCTAACCACTCTTGGTCTTCCCGGTTTCCTCCTCAACTTTAGCTTCATGACTTTGTAGCCTAGGTCGTGCTTTGGTCATAGATGCTTTGATGTCATTGGATTGAAAATCCCTGTATATGTGGTGAATAGAGTAATATTCATCCACAAAGTCATCCATCACCATTTGTCTACTTTGCTTCGCAATGAAAGCCAAAGCATGGTTACAAGGCTTTCCACTTACTTGCCAAGTCCTGCAGCTACAAATTTTGTGCTCCAAACTGACTGCATGTGTAATGCCAGATGCAATAACTTCAGGTGATCCATCCCCACATCTCAAAACCTCAAGGTCTTTGACAGCCTTAGATCGAGCAATTAGTGCTCTAATATTTTTCGGATGATTGTACCCTTCATTTTCCTAGCAATCCTACTTTTCACATCAAACTTGGTTATGATCATTTGCCTAATCTTATCAAGCATATCCACAATTAGTAATCCTTTGGTATGTGACACCCAACTGTTGAATGATTCTGAGAGGTTGTTATTAACGTAATCTACTTTGAATAGTTCAGAAAATTTGCTTCTACTCCAGACATGGGAATGATTTTGATCCAACCAAGCCATTGCTTTAGGACTCACCTCCTCAATTTTACTCATATGATAGTCATATCGCTCACACCCACAGGTCTTGGCAGCATCTCATATGTTTTGAGAATACACAGTTTCATGAAATTGCCTCTTCATGTTCTTCCAGAGATGTCTCATGCATTCCCTATATTCTACTCCTGGATACACTTCACTTATTGCAGTCCTAATTCCTTTTCCTACCACAAGAAATGAGTACATTTTAAGTTGAATATATTGGAACACACAAATATAATAGAAAATAGCTTTCTTGACATTGTTGACAAACCATTTCCAGCTATCAACAGACTCTGCCTCAATCACCCCATAAGTCACAGAAAATAGCCAGTCATACCCATCCACAGCAACAGCTACTGCTAACTGACCTCTAGATCTACCAGCCAAGTGCGTAGAGTCCATGGCAATATATGGCCGACATCCTACTAGGAACCATCAATGCACGGTTTGAGAGCAACAAAGAATCTTCTAAAACATGCATTTCCTTCATGCTCTTTTGTATCCAACTCAACAACACTCCCAGGAAGACATCTAAGTAGCTCGGCCTTATAAGAAGGAAGCAAGTCATAGTTGTCATCCCACTTTTCATTGATCATGTCCTCAGCCTTCCGTTTACCCCTAAAAACTGTGTGATATGAGACATCCATTTTGTACTTTTTTCTGAATCTCTTTCTTCAACTCCCTTGGTTTCATTGCCGGATTATCCACTAAAAACTTCACCGACCTGTCAGCTACCCAACTTCATATAGCCATTGTGTCACCACGCCTATTGACAGAAGTAGAACTGGGGTGGGCCAACAGATTTAACCTGTATGAAAAAATCACATTAAATGAATTCATAAAATCGTATTACAAGTAGTGAATGCATAAACTATTATGAGCTTATATATACCTTGCACCTTGTATACTTCTTATTGATATTGGCAAAAAATACCCACTCATATCCCTGTCAGCCTTCTTGCACTTTGTTCTAAATCTTGTCTTACTTTTCTTCACAGTAGTGAATGCATAATCATGCAAAATGGCATGATGTTACTGCTGATTTACACTTGTCAACGTCTGAAAAATTGTACCCACATCAATACAAGGACCAGCAAATCATATGGAAAGGCAGGGATATCATCATCGCCATCATGATCAAAGATTTTAATGTCAGGGAAATAATCAGAGTCATAATCAGAGTCAAATGATGCAGCTAGATCAGAGTCATAACTGCTACGTGCAGCCAATGAATCACAGTCTATAGCTTCATCATCATCATGCAAACATCTTTTTTTACTCTCTTTATCCTCCTAGCTTTCTTGGCTGCCTTACTCTCTATATGTTTTCTCATTTCTAGTTCACTATGTGGCTCAAATGGTAGCTGCACAATAGGTACAGATAGAGTACTATGATTGTTTCTCACTCTAGGATGAAACATTCGTTTCATCGGTGAACATTACAATGGCCCCTCAAAATTAAATATTTCAGCATCAATGTGTGCTACTCTGATATCAACATTCAAAGTCAGCCGCTCAGTCAATTGTTCATCTGACCTGATGTTAATATTATTATAGACAAGTACGCGAGACAAAGAAATGTATTGCTTACTGCCCCAATCATATTTTGCTCCTATGAACTTAACTACTTCATGCAATGTAATTTTAGAAATATCAATCACTGTCCTTAAATTCTGGCTGCTGAAATATCGTCTTGGTCCATCATGTGGTAAGCTGAAATACGCCTTCATTCTAATATCAACAGTCAAGTTGTTGTGATTCAACATACAAATCACAACAAATTGACCACCATGAGCTACCGGGTCTGCTAAATCGCTCCTTACATGCATCTATTTTCGAGTTAACAAAAAAGCCTGAAAGTACCTTATTGATTCCTCGTGCTGAGACATTTTAGTGCGCATCGTGCACCTGTCCCGCCGACCGCGCGCCTGCTGGCCACGCTCGGACCCGCACGCTCGCTGGCTGTGCTCGCCGTGCCGCGCCCCGACCACGCGCCCGCGTGCTCGCCGGCCGCGCGCACGCTCTTCGCACGCCTGCCGGCCGCGCCCCGCCTTGCGCCACGCGCCCGCTGGCCTGACCCGGCTCCGCCAGAGAGAAGAGATAGAGAAGGAGAGAATATGTCATGGACGCACGGACTGGGCTATATATTAGGATTAGCTAGGGGCAATTTGGATGGACATTTAGTGATATGATTTATTTATTAAATAATTTTTTAATTCTAAAAGCTAATAAAGGAAAACGACATAACAGAGTAGGGTCAGATGGGAGCTTTATTTTTTCAAAATGGGGTCAAATCCGCAAAAACTAAAAAACGAGGTCAAATGAGCAAAGCGTCTTGAAAACAAGGTCAAATAAGCAATTGCCCCTTTAAACATTGGTCGTCTTTGCTTCTTGCCACATGGTTTCACCTTGACTTTTCTTTATAATGGAACGTCAATGGTAAAGAGATGGAGATGTGAAGGAACGTAGCGGCTCGATGGACAATGACTTGTTGGAGGCGATGAGTTTTTTTAGCGGATGTCCTTATTACAGGCATATAAAATTTGAGAAAATTTCGGACAACCGCTCCTCTATATAGGAAGCGGAGCGCCAGCGGCGGGGCGGGCCGTGGTGGCGGTAGTGCAAGACGGTGTGGACGATGCGTCGCGGTAGTGGGGGCGCCGCCGTGGCGCGGAGACGGTTATCGTTGACGGTGATGAACGGGGCGGGCCATAGCTGCAGAGCGTGGGATGGGTGAGGAAGGTGCGTAAAATGTTCAGATGCGAGAGATGATTATCACCGACGGTCAGGGTCCGAAGTTGTCTGAGGTAATTCTCCGATGAGCTTTGAATGAAGGCGGAGATGCGGCGCGCCGGCGAAATGCACCAGTGACGCGGGCAGGAGAATCAGAGGAGGCGCGGCCACTCAATATTTCATCAAGCATGACGCGTTGTCTATGGAGACCAAGTCCAACACCACTCAGTATGCTCACGCTCGAGATAGCCAGATAGGGGCCACTTCACACAATCGAACACAGGATCATAGCACACACGCGGATGAACCGGATGGTCTGTCTGTTGGCTGACGGGCAGTTGCGTCCGGCGCGCGTTCCTCAACATCAACAACGACCTTCAGGAACCTCCGTTAGCCGCCGTCGCCTCCGCGCCCTGGCCTCACGGGGAACGGGGCAAGGTAGTACTGTAGAAGACTTCTACTCCGCTGCCACCGTCCCCGGCGCGACGGCCCCACCCGCCCCGGGCCTCACACGTCAGTTCCGCCGCCTCGCCCTCTTCCCCGTCGCCGGCGTCTCGTGCTCGGTCCGAAAGCAGGCCACGCAAAGGTAGCCGACACGCATCTGCCATTCCCAAGCCAGTCCACCACCACCGCTTCTGGAGGTTGGTGCCTCCCATTACTTTTTTCATTGCAAAAGCGAAGCCCGTACCCTCCGGTCCCTCCCTCCCTTACCCCGACCCCGAGGCCCCGACGAGGACGACAGCGCCATCTCGCTCTCGCTCTCTGAGACACGTCCGCCCCTTTTCCTTTTGGTCTTATTCCCTCCTCACCCACCCCGAGTACAGCCGCATCATCGTCCTTACACCGCCCGGGGGGGCCCGGAGGCCACTGCTCGCTGCCGTGCTGTGACATTGCAATGCTGCCACTGCCACCACGCCACAGGCCTGGCCTTGGCGTGCCATTAGTGCTCTGACGTGTGGACCTGCTTGTTGATTAGACCGACAGCTCATGGGCATGCTTTGGATGACGAGCCTGGGTCCGTGTGCCCCGTGAACTGAACGGTAGTGAATTCACTCGCTAGTTCCAGTGACTGGCACACACGCCGACTAGTACTGATTATGTACAGTAGGAGTACGGACCATGTAGCACCGCCAGGTTACCAGCAAGGGTATCTAGCCGAAACTGAAGAATCTAAAAAAAAAAAGGAATCTTCTATGCTTCTTGCTCGAAAATTGGGGTATAACGTCATTTCACTAGTAGTACTACTAGTATAGATTTAAGTGTACGAAGCCCGTGATGCGTTGCGTTTCTGCAGCAGTGCAGCCATTGTAAAGGGGGCTACTAGTACTGTAATTCTGATGACCACCTTCCTGATGGCCTGATCCCTTGAAATGCGGTGAGTGGACTGGCCTGCAACCTGTAACGACGACCACATCGCCAGTCCAAATCTAAAGGCTTTTTCTTTTCCCTTACAACGCAGCCCAAGCAGGTTTGCTATGACTATGAACACGAATAGGCAGCCGTCGAGACAACATCAGTACGGTAACAACTAAACTAACACAACCGTGGAACCGACACGCCCGGTTCGCGTGCATGATGATCATGTGTTGTAGCCAAATATACCCACAACTCCGCGTGTCGCCACGTTGCGTCCTATCCAGGAATGTGCTGTCGTGTGCTGACGGCTTTCTGACCGGAGGTGGAAGACGAGGCATGGACGTAGCACCAGCCCCGGCGGATTACTGGTAAACGAGGCCGAATCAGAAGAGTTTTGTTTCCCAGCTACATACCCCAATTCATGTCCTAACTATAGTACCCAAGTCGGACATCAACCAAGAGAGTACAAGTCCCATAGGGGCCCAACTTCGAAGATGAGCGACATGTCGACCCTGAACGAAATGACTCCTCAAATCAATCCCATGCATCACCTTCTTTCAACAAAATGTAAAAACTATAGAATACAATACATTTCCAAGTTAGCCCAGGGTGGCCATGATATTCCGATAAAAAAAGGTGGCCATGATATGTTGTTCTGTAGTACCACTGTACCAGTACATACAGACAGTAGTATATATTCATTCATCCACCAGCGCAAAGTGTAAGACTTTTTGGGTTCAGAGGACATCAAATGGACCAGAACAAGTCTGGAGAGGGTGGTGTACATGATATCACCAAGTAATCTGTCTTCACTTACGGCCAAAGTAGCGGAAGTACATTACAGTAAAAAAGTAACATGATTGTATAGTGACATTTTCGTCTTACATTTTATAACTTTCAAAAAAACATTATTCTAGTAAGGCATAGATACTGAACCATGTGATCACTGATGAGAAAAGCAGAATGTTTTCCAGCCTCTGTTTGTACCTTTACAACAAATCATAGAATGAATTCATGTGCATTTTTAACTCTGCAAGAGCACTTCATGTGCAACCTCACCATCACGTTGCTCTCTCATATAAAGTTGCATATATCAAGTAAGGCAATAGACCATTCGATCCGAGAGATCCTTCCCAACAACTTTAACAAATCTGCTCAACTGCCCTTCTAGTGAACTGAGGTGTCTCCTCTCGATTGGCCCAAACACCTGTTGAAGATCCTGAAAGAAATAGTGTGACCAGTTGTAATTTTCTAGAGACATTGTAGGATTTTGGTAGTTTAAGTTTGGTAATATAAAAGACATAATTCCCAGTTAGACTAGAAAAAGTAAAAGGAATGCCAGCCAGATGATATGGCCCTATTTTAATGCAAACAGTCCGGAACTAGTATCATCTTTACATTTTTAGAGCTCAAATTTGTATTACATACCTTATATTTAACTCGGGAACCATTAAGGTCTAGGATAATATTTTCAGTGTCTTTTATGTTAAAATGGTCATCAGTTGAATCAGCCTTTTCTGAATGACTTATATCATCATCAACCATCATGTCTGATTCATAATCATTCAAACTTTCATCATAATCATCATCATCACTGGCAGACTCAATGTTATCAGTTTTTGCTGAAGAGTCATTATTAGGACCAGAAATATGTAGAGACATTTCATCTTGCTTCTTATCAAAATCAGATAGAACAGAATATTGACTTTTGTCCAGTAGAGGTTTGGCTAAATCATAGTGAACCCACCTGCAATATTGATTAAATGTTAGACAGTTCCAACAAAAAAAAAATGCAGAAAATGGTAATTCTTCCAACATCTAAGCATTCCATTTCAATGTTAAAAAGTTTCACTTTGATGAGCAAACAAATCTAGGTATGAAGGCTTCACTGTTGAACCTTTGCATGAACGCCTACTGCTTAAATTGTTGGAAACTGAAGCATATGCATTAAAGTACCTAACCGCGTAACCGGAAATTTCAATAGTTAAGCTGGAGACATCTTTTAAGCAGATGAAAGATTTGTATATCTTCAAATTTTCACCAACCCATGTTCAGTCAAGATGACATGCACTTGAACTGCAGAACAGCATTGCCCTAACTCCTAAATGTCCTAAAAAGTGTTACTGTTCTGGAACTATCAATGATACCATTAGAAAGAAAGATGCATCTTTCGGTCCTCTAATTTCAAGATTTGTTTGATCATTGTTGAATTACAAAAAAGGGATATATATTGCGAAATGTAGTATGAGGAAAAACAACTTACTCATAACGGACCGGGCAGAGAAGCTCTGATGGCCGATATGCAGCTTTGTATCTCATCTTATTGCAAGAATGAATATAGTAACCAAGATAGTAGTACTGAAGGCTGGGGCAGTGCTCCTGTGCTGTCTTGACCCAATCTATCTCCATTAGAGCAGTATACTTTCCAAGAGATAGGAAAGCAAGATCAGGATCCCAGAACAAGTACTTGCTTGACAAACACTTCGGGAGGATATCAACTACGCCAACAGCAACAAGTTTTCCATCAATCCTGTACTGCTGGTGAAATGACCCGAACCCGCATTGTGGAATTGTCTTATCACCACTTCTTGGCGGAACAAACACAATAGGTGTATCTACTAGAAATCTTTTGTATGAGCTTTCCGAAACTGTCTTGTCTTTATGAACTATTGTCTGATACCTTCGGTACAAAGCATACTCCTCAGGATCAAAATGTGATGTGCTCATCCTAATCTCTAGCTTTTTTCTTTTTTCAGAATGCCTAGCATTATTTATGTTTGCTTGTTTTGAGCTACCAGGCTTGTCTGGAATTTGTGCAGGTGCATTCATGCTGGTATGGTTCTGTGTTCCCTGATTGGTGGGTGAATAGAAATTTAGATGCCCATTACAAGCTTTTACTTCAAAACCAGCTACTTCTCCCAGACGGTCCACTGTCATGGCCAGTTTTTCTGCAACAGAATTTGGAGAAATATCTGCTAATATTGCACTTTGATCTGAGCCCTTTTCTTTAAGCAATGCACGCCTGATTGCTGCCACTATTTGGAAACTTATATTACACGTATACACCAAATCTCTGACTGCTTCTCCAGCTTTCTTTTCTTGCATTGTTTCTCCTACTTTCTTTTTAACTTGAGGTTTAACAGTCTTCACGACAGGTTTAGGGAGTTGAAGATTAGAACAAAATATCCTCCCTTCGAAGCATGTTTCTACCGCCTCGTTAATTTTTTCTGACAGGGAACATGTGAACTCATCTTCTTTTGAGATATTTGGACATGTGGCTGCTTGAAACTCACTTGATGACACCTTGGATACTTTTGAGGTTGGTGACTTCATAGGTTCACTGAGTGCACGTTTCATAGGGCTTGACCTACACTTGTAACTTTCAATCAACGGATTGAGCTCACCATCAAGGAACCTGCACATGGACCGGGTGCAGACACAAAAAGCATGGTAGCCGGAGGAGTTAGTGAACTAAAAAGTAGTAGGTATTACTACCTCCATATTCAAATTGTTGACGATGTTGACATTTAACATCAACTTTGATCATTCATCTTATTCAAAAAAAAAGTATGATAAATATCATATATTTTTATGACACCAACAGTTCAAAATACGGAGGTAGTATAAGCATAGGAGAGCATATGCATAAATCAAGGACTATGCAAAACAAATAAAAGTACCTTTGCATCTTTTTAAGTACACGCCCCTGCTCTTTAGAACAGATGAAATCATTTGCCTTCAAGCGTATTGTATATGAAGGACAGCATGTTCTTTCCATCTCAGGCTTGTAAAGAAAACAACCAGATCTTCTCCACCCACGATCAAGGAGAGCTGGAGTAAAAACAGTAATCAAGAAGAGCTGTGAAATTTACAGTTATGGTCATGAATCAAGGCCATGCCATCTAAAGATATTTTTATTTATTTGGAGAGGGGATAGTGAATATTTATGGAAGTAACGTACTCCCTCCGTCCCAAATTACTTGTCTTTCTAGCCTTTAACATTTATCCCAAATTACTTGTCGTTCTCGCTTCCTAATACAACTTTCTCTCTTCCCAACGCATCTCTATCTCTATCACCTTCTCGTTTTTTGTGCACCTCTAACTTAATGCCCCTTTCTTAATCTCCATGTCCAGAGCTAGAACTGCAAATAATATGGGACGGAGGGGGTAACTAATTCAGTTCTATACTACGGATAAGCTTATTTAACCTCACTTAAATTCTTCTCCTTTCTGAAAATCCCAGTGGGTAACAGAAATATAGTACTCACTATGTTATTCTGAGATATTTTTGGTGGATATATGAATCTTTACAGAACTTATCAGGAATTGACCATTGGCAAATCTTGATTGTATGAAACAGAATGAGAGAAAATTGAAAAGTGAACATGATTGAACTGGGAACTGGCTGGTATCGGGTAATCACCCATTTCCTGGCTCAGGGTCTAGGCCTAAGGAATCTTAAAATAGGTGTCAAAACCTGAGCTTATTTGTCCAAGTAATCATTCTAGCAACTTCCCCTTCTCTTTTCCAGATGCATAATTCCTCAAGAAAATTCAACAAAAATTTTACAAGGCTATCTCACATTTCATTTGAAGCAAATGTTTTCTCTAGGTCTAGACAAAAGAATTAGTTGAAAAGTAAACAAAACTTTCAGTGCCGTCATGGTGAAATGTAATAAGGTAGATTTTACTATTACTAACAAAATTTCATTGTGCAGCACAACAGACACAAAATTGCCTAGACACACTAGAGTATAGTCCATGACTGAAAACCACAACTAGATGTCAATATTACTTTGGTCATGTTATATCACCTGTCACTGTTTCTGAGCGCTAACGAAAGGACATTATGACCATTGCAAAAGGTTACACAAGCTTCTAGCTAACGGACAGAATAATGCACAAGTGTTTTGTTTGGTTATTTACCAGTTTTGTTAACTATAGGACCAAATAATCTTTTTTCACACTCAACCATCTCTCCCCGTTCCAAATCGAAAGGTTTTCGTGATATGACGGAGACAAGAAATAACGATTCCTAAAAATCTTTCCTTTTTTCATTTTAAAAGTGCATAAAAATTATATTGCCAATTCCATTTTAGTTATATTCCTTTTTCTTAATGTTAATAAAAAAAGGAGAAAATTCTTGTTTCTTCTTTCGAAAATTAACCTTAAACTATTGTGTTATATCATCTTCCTGGAAGTGGGATAAAAAGAATTAGGGTTTCAAGCAACCGACAAGAAAATTTTTGACTGAATAAAATTCATACCTTGGTAGTCATCAGCTTTCAGACTGTAAGCCCACAGACCTGCAAGATTAATAGGATAGAAGATATTACCGTAAATGTGTAACAAAGCCATATATAGGCAAGTATTCGTCTGTAGAATAGTAAGAAGAAGGTAACAAAGTATACAAAATCATCTATAGTTAATAACATTACAGACTACAATACATTCTATATCCACCATTCATTCAAGAATTATGTTTCGATCTTGATTCAGAGGGACAAGGAAAAAGTTTGCTGCGAGTACAGCCTAAGTGTAAAGCTGGGGCTCCAAATCATTCATAGGCTAGTAGAATCACTATCAGCAGGGCATACCTGCTTTAGAAAGAAGGGTAATAACCGGCATTTGCAGGTTCATATAATAAACATAATGCATTGCATGATGCGCCTCAATAAGGATAGGCTGAACCAATAAGGATTCCTACAACCCAACAACGGAAACATCGTTCCCTCACAGTACCCCTTAACAGGAGCAACTACATAGAAATCTCAAATTCTGTGGTGATCCGGAGGCAGACATCCTGCTTTTGATGCGTCAACTCAGATGCTAGAACCAACGGGAGATTCAACCAGATATCGAGATACTAGAATCAACGGCAGATTCCACGCGAAACAGGACGTCAAGGTTCGATCCAATTCGAAGTAGAGCAAACCAATAATCGGACGGGATTTTGGGAATGGTACCGTGGGAGATGCTCGTGGGGCCGGTGGATCGGCAGTATCCGCAGGTCGTGCGGCGCCGGCCATAGTTGATCACCACCGACTCGCCACCGCCCCTGCCGCCACCGCCGCTACTGCTGGCGCCGTCGGCCATCTCGCGGTGGATGGGCTGCTTCGTCGCCGCCGCAGAAGTGAGGAGGAAGGGTTCGGGTTAGCGGCCTCGGAACCTCGGCGGTGCGATTGGGAGTATCTACCGGGTCCCCGGACCTGGACCTGTAACTGTAAAATACGTGCAGGCTTCCTCAACTAAAGATGAAAATTGTGATAATGATTAAGGATTATAGATAGTATGTGTCTCCTTCTATGCTGGAACAATTTACAATTAAAGCTGAAATCTTTAGTATTTTAGGTGAATAGAATCTTACATATTACTTTTATCATATCATATGGAACAAGAACATTATTTTTTTTTTTGGAAGCTGGAACAAATTTCCATTGGATACAGAACATTTTACGATTTTACTCTTTATCAGACTGTTTGTTTCGTTCAGTGACGTCCTTTATTGGGCCTCATATTGAAATCGGTTGAGGACAAATACAAATACACATATGTGCATCCTGTTGTTGTTCTTGTCGACTAAAAGAAACCTCTATTTTCAACCGGCAAAATTAGCCACCCATAACATTTTATTATTTAATAAAACATTTTATTTTAAAAATATGAGATTTGATAAACATTCCAACAGTTGACCTAAAATAAACCAGATACGGATAAGAATTTTCCAGCAGATGCTACAGAAAAAGTTGAAACATCATACATTAAGTCACGATTTCAATGAAATTGTTGTTAGGCTCCTCCTCACATGTATTTTACTAGCATATATTACAATCTTTTCTATCGGCTTCGATGATGAAGAGGAAACCATATATTACAAATATGGGTTCGCACGAAACCTTCAGCTTACAGAAAATACTCTCGGTTAAAGAAACGCCAACCTTTCACTCTTATTTCTCCATTTTTTGTTTTATCTGGGAAATAGAGTGGTGTCTTTGCATAGGAACCAGCAAGCCGTACGCCGTTGGCATTCGTGGAAAGCAATGCAAAAATCCAGTCTTGTTAATTTATCACCAGATAAAAGGAAACGAGCTTGAAAGCTTGTTACCTGGCCCAACCGAAACATCAATACCCAGCCGAGTTTCCATTCACAGAACACCAAGCTCATTCCGAGAAAAAAAAAAAAAGGAAACACCAAGCTCACATACATTTTTTTGAAGAAATAAGTTCACATCCATACAACAGATCTGTACATTGCATGGATAATGTCTACAAACCACATCTTCAGCAAGTTGAAATAGCACAAGTTTCGAGTTTCGACCATGAACTGACGATAAAATTGATGGTCGATTCATAATTTATTGATAGCTTGTGCATTCTGAAAGAAGAATATATACGTACAGTATCAGGGGATGCTACAGTTCTAGACTTTTGCAGAAAGGGGGTCTGCTCGGGTCTGAAATAAACGATCTGCCATTCTGCCAAAATATTATATGTGTAACTCCAGAATATGCTTTTTTCATGATGTGTCCATTTTAAAACCGAGGCTCATCAGCAGCTGCTGCAGGGCTTTCCAACCCCAAAGAAAATCATGTTCATAAGCATTCGTCGACCCGTTCTCAACTGGAGCACCATTCTCAGATAAGATATTTTCTTCTCCTGTTTTTTCAGCACAACTCTCATCAGCAAACAAAATGTAGCCATTCTCCTTTTTTGCATAATGCTGGGCGTGCATTTCCAGTTCTTGTTGCGGAAATGGCTGACCAAGGCAAGAACAGAACTATTATTTGAGCATCAAAATGACAGGAACATATCAAATGAGATATAGCGTTAAACTAAACAACCACCCCTAACCCTTGGATCATAATGACATTTGCAAATCTCACAATCGAGACTAAAATGCTGGCAACAGATTTTCAGGAAATCTCTGGACTGTCATACACATATATCTTCCACTTCTAATGAAACAGAGCAATCTATACACTTGTTAATTAAGCTAGCGCAGCATTGTTAACATCTCTTATGTATGATCAGTTCGGTCACTTGCAGAGTATCCAAGTCAGCAAGAACACACTGATTGACGAGGCAAAAAATAAGGTCCCCTCCATTTGGATTAATTGACGCTGGAGTATATTGGAAAATATTACAGCTCAACATGCCAACATATATATAATGCTTCTGAGAATTCAGTTGGTAAAAGGTGCCAATGGCCCTATAGCATAATGGTTAGGGGGTTCCGGCGGCACTCCCCAGGTCCCGAGTTCGACTCCCCGCAAAGCAGGGCGGAGTGAATTTACAGTTACCGGGGTTAAAAAAATCCCTTGTCCGACTTCACACCAAAGCACGTGTTAAGAAAGGGCCCACCTCACGGGGGTAAACGGTCCTCGTTTAGTGCGAAGGAAAGGAGGTTCAGAAGTTATCTTGGCCTGCCTAAGAGGTCTTCTCTTATTAAAATACCCGAGGGGTGGTCTTACCCCTCGTAGGCCAAGTTTTTTTTTAGTTGGTAAAAGGTTATAGCTACTGTATGCCATGTGTACTGTAAAATGCAAAATAAAGTGCTGACGAACTACATACTCCTACCTTTTGTCGGTCTGCTTTGTTAGCCTTCATCGATTCCCCGTGATCACAATCATTTGTGGTGATGGCTGACTTCTCGTCGTCCTCAGCAACAACTCCAATGGATTCATCCTGTTCTACCTCCTTCCTATCATAAATTTGAACCTCATCCTCCGTAACATTATCCTTTCTAGTTTCATTGTCATTAGAAACAACCGAGTCCCCCATCCCAATCGATGCCTCTCCCTCCTCTTCTATTTTTTGATTCTTCACATCGCTCCAATCTTCATAGACGATCAATGTGTTGGCTGTTTCGCCTGTCTGCAAGCTTCTATTAGGCCCATTCTGCCACTGCAAGCGTCCCGAGGTATCTCGTAGTAGAAACTTGAACTCAATCAGCTTGTTGGCCGGCAGATCCTAGTCAAAAGTCAAAACGGATAAATAAAACGAAGGTCATGAGGTCATTTAAAGAGTAAACAAGACGTCAACTAGAGCGCGCAATCCGAGACTCACCTTCTCCACGATCCATTCGTGGCCTTCCGACCACTGCAACGGAATCGCCTTTAACAGATCCCAGAGACTGAGCGCGGGGTCGTCGCCGACGAGGTGGAAGCTCTGGCCGAACGGGCACTGCTCCTTCAGCACAAATCTGACACGTACTGTCTTCCCAGGAGCTGAAAGCAACATGTGAAAATAACATTAGAAAAGATCCATCAACATCAAACGGATTTGATCAATCTGCGCATCACGGACGCACCACCACTCGGAGACGAGGTTTCAGCAGCAGCAGTGCCGTCCCCATGGACCTCCCCATCCGCCTGCAACAGCAATTGTACCAAAAAAAAAATCAGAAGTCTGTCGCAGGCTCGCAACGCAGCAAAAGGGGAAGGACGAAGATCACGCTGTCACACCCGATTTCGAAATCAATGCGACTCACCTTGGAAGCATGCGCCATGGCGCCCTCCTGGGCGCGAGATGAGAGTGGCTCCAGGGGTTCCAGGACTGCGGTTACGGTGGCGAGCCACCTGTGGCGACCAGGCGCGGCGAGGCCAGCCCCGACGACGCGTCGCGGCCCCCGCGCGCAGCCGTAAGGGGTCCGGGCCGGGGCCCGCACGAGCGACCCGCTACGGACGGAGGCGGCCGCCGCCGACACGGCTTCCATGGACGATCGATCGGGGGATCCCCTTTCAGCCCGCAAGCGAGGACGTGGCACAGCACCGGCTGACGGCTGTTCGAGGGCCAACCACGGCGCGTGGGCTGGTCTTGTTGCAGCCGTGCTGCCGCACCCCGCACCTGCGGATGACGCCGCTGTAGAACACGCCGGTTGGGTGGTAGTGGGGTTTTGGGGCCCTTCTCACCTTCTGCCGCGGTGGGGGCTGGGCTCGTGGGTTTTGCAGCGACGGCGAGTGGCGACGAGGAAGGAGGTACCAAGCGCGGCGCGGGGTCTGTGTGACAGTGTGAGAGTGGGATGGGGCAGGCCGGTCCTCGTCAGTCGTGTGCCGTTGGATCTCGAGCGTCAACAGGAGGAGGGCGTTCCGACTTTCGTGCTAGTTCCGCTTGTGACGTTGCGTTGCCAGGGCCCCACCACGGCCACAGATCCCACGAGGCCTGCCAGGCTGCCACAGATGAGCTGGGCCTGGACGAGCGAATTCGGCGAGTCGTCGACTCATCAGTCATCATAACTCATCCTGTCTCGTGGGTTTTGGCGTTTCCGCACGGTAGGCCCAGCCTTTGTCATGAGCGTCTTGAGCTCCGGCCCAAAAGGTTCACTGACTTGTTACACGCTAAAAGCTGGAAAGCTCACCCAAAATTGTTTTTCTGAATTTTGATGTGCAGAGAAGATAAAAATATATTTCTAAACCAACATCCAAATTTTTAACAAGCCACCACCAACCAGCTTTTTCAAAAGGTCAAAAGTGAAGCAGTTGGATTAATCAATCTTTTAACTAGAGCCGGATCCTGTGTCAATGTGAAGCAGTAGGATTCATCAATCTTTTTCCTTTACGAGAGGATTCAGATTCAACACTAGTAAGATCAAGGGGTAGGAATAGGACAAGACCAGGCAAAAACTATGTAGATTTTTCACAGAGGACAACCATTGAGGGTGAAATCTTACTGGTTCTGGTCCATAAGACATAGTAAGAACAGTAGAAGAGTGTAGCAAATACAAACCGAGCCTGCTCAACCTGAACTGAACTGAGATGCTTTTGAACATTGTATATCTACGTTCTAATTGATAACCTACACTCCATCTAGATAGCCGAAACCCTCTTTATGGAAATGAATAGGCAAAAAGTATAGATACAACGAAACACCAACAAGAAATGGATATTTGAGAAGCAAACCTTATAACATTTTGCTATAGCTGCTAGATTAACAGAAAGAGATTTTTTAAACATCAATCAATAGACAACAACCAAAAAAATATCTACTCACAGATCACAGCAAAGGGACAGTGAAAGCGGCACCACAATATGTATTACATCAGTTGGTTGTACTACAATATATACAGACAACTGAACAAGGTATAGCTCAATATTTTATACATATCAATGTGCAACGATACAATTCTGGTATCTCAGTTTACACAAGCTGATTGAACAAGGGAAGGATTTTTCTATAAGGATGGCCGCCAGAGTGAAACTGACATTGAAACTTAGACTCGTTGGCGACAATATAAACTACAGCATAGCATTTAAGTAGGGAACCCATACAAGCTTCCATTTCAGTGGACACCATTAGCACCACTTGGCATATATATATATATATATATATATATATATATATATATATATATATATATATATATATATATATATATATATAGGCACACCTGACCAAGGATAGTGACCAATGATGCAGAATCTGCATTCCAGTGTACTAAATGTTCTACGTGATATACAAAACTTCCAATTCAGATCAGTGTCAAGAAATGCTTGGGAAACAAGCGTAGTTCTGAACAGATTCAGTATCCCTAGCTCCATGGAGTTGTTCTCAAAAGTTTCAATAGTTGATCTAGGGAACAAACTTCATAAGACACTAAAACAAAACCACATTCAGAAAACATCTGAGCTATGCCATGTTAAGAAATGAAAGAATTAGAAGGAATTTGGAAAGGATCTTCTAGAAAACAATTCAAATGCACAGACAAAACTGATATTCAAAAATTTGATTTGTCAATTGCAGCATCAGTACCAGGAGTCAATTAAGCTTTACATTGCATTTGCATGATAAGAATAATTGCTACTAGTTACATTACACCACTTGAAGTTTGCATGTAAACACAAGTGACAAGGATGTAAATCCGTTTTCTTCTAGACTTGTAGTAACTAATATTGCACGATTTCCATTATACAGTTTTTTCACATCAGATCACAAGACTAGGTATTTAATTATTTATATATGGTTGTTTGACTGATACAAGGGATGAAAGTTTTGTATTTCGTGGGTCAATGAGTCAGCCCAAACTTCTAAAACAAGTTAACTAGATTAATATCCCATGTTCACAAACTAATCACACAAATGTATTAGGGTGTTTGACCCACACTACCCAATGGGTGCTCACTTGCATTGATACTAATAAGCATACTGTTGTATACATATCAGTTTCTATTTCCATTGGAGCTGTACTTAGAAGTTTCAAAAGGTTATCTAGGAACATTATAGGATAGCTATTCCGGGGAAAGGTTCCTAGTTATAACACATAACAACTAAGAAGAATTCATGCTAAACTTTTAGTTAAGTACGATAAAAATGCAATTCAGGGAGTAAAGACTTGTTAGTAGTTAAAATTTTGTTTGCTTCCAACATTAAAGCCAAATAACTTTAATAGGATTACACAAAAATATACGTTATTAACAGTTTCTTGCATTATAAAATAATGCGTTTATACAGAGTAACACCAAACTTATTACGAACGGCAGTCATTAACATTTACTAATATACACATACTCAGAAGGCATGAAGAAAAGGAAACATGCTGGCCACAAGTTCACACTCATTTTAAGCAGATATGCTACAATTGAGAGCCATATCGAGTGTCACAGATATCACGCGATCTTACGCCGACGCCTCATTTGCTGCACTAGCCTTCGTCTGGGGGCGGCTGTCGTAGTCCACGACCTCGGCGTCGGTGACGGATCTGGAGTGCTGGACGATGGAGCGGCCGATGGAGTTGATCCACTCCTCCTTCTCCTTCTCGGAATCGGCGATGAAGTACATGGTGTCGGCGGGGGTGGAGAGCTCGAAGGCGAACTGGCGATTGAGCACGTCCTCAGCGCCCTTGACGGTGAGGCAGGAGGCGACGGGGATGACGCCGCGGGGGACCGAGGCGCGCGTCACGGCGGGGTCCTTGAACCAGAAGAGCCGTCCCTGCTTGAGCACGAACCACCGCCGCCGCCACGTCTTGATGTACTCGCCCTGCTTGTTCAGCCACCCCGTCCGCTCCGCCCCGTGCCAGAACTCGACGCCACCCGCCGCGTCGCCGCCCGGAACCGAGGAGGAAGAGGAGGAGTCGGCCGTGCCCATCAGCGCGCGCCACAGGCTCGCCGCCATCGCGCCGGAGGATTTGGGGATTGGGAGGTGGGATTCCGACGGGGGCGGCGAGTCAAAGTGGGAGAGGGTGTTGTGGTGGGGAAAGGTCGTTCCGTGCAGGATTCCGCCGGAGGGGGTGTGAAGTGTGATGCAGATCGGGTGGGGAGCATTCGACGGTTTAACCGATGATGACGAGGATAGGAACTTGAAACATGTTGGGCTGAACAGGTGTCCCACTTCCAATTGCTAAACCTCCTTCATGATGGTATCAAGGAAAGCATGATGACTGGAAACCTAAAGTAGGAATCTGGCCAACCACGTAGCCACATTTTGCCAACCAAAATATGGAGTGCAATATATTTTGTATATAGTGACCCAATCACCCAATGACAATTTAGTGTATGCTTACATATTTATTATTGCTAAAAGTTTATATAAATTATAATTGTTGTCCTGATAGCTACATTTTAAAACAAAATAGTTACAAAGCTCATACAAAATAGGTATGTGCTATGTAGTGATTACAAAACATATCTTGCCACGAACCGGCACTTCCTATGGCACTCCTTTTATTTTATTAGCTCAAATGCACATGACTCAAGTGCTCCACAAATATAACATAAATCAAATTTGATTAAAAAATATTCAAATATATAAAATTATAAGTTATGTTTTAAATTTATTTACTAATAAAACAAATTATAACAAGATAGTTATATGATATTGATCATATTTTTCTAATAAGATGAACGATCAAAGTTGATATTAAAAATCAGCGACGAAACAATTTAAATACGAAGGTATAAGAAGAGATGAAAAATCTAAAACCGACGACAAATTAAGTAAGTTCATAGTTTGTATGATAAATACGGAAAATATATAAACTTTGTTGCAATTTGCTCTGAGACTTTTGGTGAAGCCTATGAATGTGTCGGCGACACATAGACTATCACATTGATCATTCATAAAGTATCCTATGTGCGTGTGTTCATAAAAAATGTAAACTCATTTTAAATTGTTGAGGTTAATTTGATTATTCATAGACAGAGGTGGTGTTTTAAAGATGCAACAATGTGCCGCAAAACCAAACAAAGCAACGACACCACTAGATTGTCAAAGCCATGCGACAACACACGTCCAAGCCAGAGTTAACCAGTTCCCCTACCTTAATCTTTTGACCTTCCAGTTCCCCTACCTTAATAGGACTCGATGTAAGCCGGTTAAACACAATCCAAAAGAAATCAACTAACGGCAGCAACAGCAACCCCAGTCGTTGAAGCTCCCGAGTCCAGGCCAGCTGCCACTGTACAGCTAATGGTGCGGTGGCGCCGGCAACGGCGGGCCGGTCGGTGCGTGCGCCCTTGGTGGGCACTGGTAGCACTTGGCGAAGAGGCCGAACGTGTCGATCTGCTTGACGAAGTTGGTCACGCTGGCCCAACCGCCAAGCCCGAAGCCGACCACCAGGACCCATCCCACCACGAACGCGTTCACAACGAACATCCCCGACCAGCTCGGCAGGAAGGACGGTGGCTTCTCCGCCGCGTTCTGCAAAACACACAAAGCATCGGAAAACGTTATTAATTAGCAGATCGAGCCGTGCGATCGACAACAACGTGAGCTAAGAGGACAAGGGAAGAGATCGGTGCGGTGCGGCGAGAACTGTAGGACTACATTGACGTTTTTGCCCGTGCGTGTGTTGTTGTTATAGTGAGTGCCACGCTCTCTGCCTCTGGTGAGGTTGAGCGCTAAGTGCAGGCTCTTTTCGGTGGCGTGAGGCGAGACGAGCGTCGCCTCCGGCGGCGTCCAAGGTCTAGGAAGATAAGGATAGGAATGTCGCACCAACTCGACCCATCGGTCCGGCGGCCGTCACGATCCCGGCCTCACGCACCGCGCCGGCGTCGCCGTCGCGAGCGCGAAAGATGAGCTTGTCGGGGTCAGGAGAGGGCACCACAGCAGGCCGACAACCCAGAGGCGCGCTCTCGGCATCAGCAACCTGTTAGCAAATAAACTTCTGCAGATTTTAGTTTACAATTTGGTTTGAATTTCATGTAATCTAGGGGCAGTGGCCGTTAGGAGTTTGTTAGCCGCTGCCCAAGTCTTGCGCCCGCGCGCAGAGTTCGTGCGGGCGTCCGCGTCTTGCGCGCCGTGGCAACTGGCCGCATGACGCCGTTGGAGCGGCATGCTCGGGAGCAGGTATGTCGCGCGTCGTGGCCACTACGGTGGCCGCTTTTCGTCCAATAAAAGGCAAGGAACGAAGGAAACAAAAGCTGCCTTGGCAATGACCAAAATTTTGAAGTGCCCTTGCGTGTGTTCTCTGTGTCATGTGCGTTCTTGGTGTTCTCCGGCGATGGTGGTCGCCGGTGTTGTGTCGAGGTACTCTAACACGTGGTATCAGAGCCAGCGACGAGCCTAGCAGCCATGTCGGCTGGTGGAGGAGGAAAGGGAACCGAGTCACCCACGCGGGACAGGCGGACAGAGTCGCCATCGCCGCCACGGCGTCGACCACACCACCGCGGAGACGGGCGATTGGTCCAGCGCGTGATCGAGAAGAGGACGACCGATGCTCACGCGCACGAACTACACCGAGTGGTCGTTGGTGATGAAGGTTCACCTACAGGCGGCGCACCTGTGGGAGGTGATCAGGGACGACGATGGCGACTACGGCGATGACCGGAATGCCTTGACCATCATTCTGAGTGCTGTGCCGGCGGAGTTGCACGCGAATCTCGCGGTCAAGAAAACTGCAAAGGAGGCCTAGGAAGCAATCCGGGTAATCCAGATCGGTGCTGACCGGGTGAAGGAGGCCAACGCTGAGAATCTGCGGAAGGAGTTCCGAGAACTCTGTTTCAAACCGGGTGAGTGTGTTGAGGATTTCGCCCTTCGGGCCACGAATTTGGCAAACCAGCTGCGTGTTCTAGGTGACGAGGTGACGAAGAAGGAAGTTGTGAAGAAGATGCTCCATGTGGTGCCTGATTATCTCGAGCAGGTGGCCATCCCAATCGAGACTCTGCTCGATCTGAGCGCGATTTCGATTGAGGAGCTCACCGGAAGGTTGCGCGCAGTGGAAGAAAGGAAGAAGGGCCCGGCTTTAGCGGCGTCGGAAGGGGGTGGCCATCTGCTCCTCACGAAGGAGGAGTGGATGGCCCGCCTCAAATCAAGGGAACAGGGCGGCCCGAGCTCCGGCGACTGTGGTGGCGGTAGCCGTGGCAGAGGTCGCGGACGAGGACGAAGCCGCGGAGGCGGGAGCGCGGCTGGGCGTGACACGCGTCCAGAGAATCCAAAACGGCCCACCCCAGGGGACGTCTGCTGCAATTGCGGCAAATTGGTCACTGGGCCAAGGAGTGCCGAGCGAGACAGAGAAGGGAAGCCCACAACTACTCGGCTGAAGAAGAAGAGGGGGCCCTGATGCTCGTGGTGGTCGAGCAAATTCAAATCCAGTCGCCTGTCGATCTCAAACGCCTGGCGGAGACCCGGCGAGAGGAAGTGCATCTGGTGGAGGAGAGAGTGCACGCGGAGCTTGGCGGCAGGGCTGAGAAAGATTCAGGACGATGGGTGGTGGATACTGGAGCCACAAATCACATGACAGGCGCGCGCAACGCATTCTCAGAGCTTGACACCGGCGTGTGTGGCTCGGTGAGATTTGCGGATGGATCGGTGGTGCGAATCGAAGGGCAAGGCACCATCCTCTTCAGCACCAAGCAGGGCGAGCATCGTGCTTTCGAGGGGGTCTACTTCATTCCCAAGCTCCGGACCACCATCATCAGCGTCGGGCAACTCGACGAGCTCGGCTTCCAGGCGCTGGTGTTCAGCGGTGTGATGCAGATTTCTGATGCACAAGGAAGGCTGGTGGCCAAGATTCCGCGGGCGGCGAATCGCTTGTACATTCTGGTCGCTACATTGGCGCCCCCAGTGTGCCTGCTGGCGAAAGGCGGGGAAGAAGCATGGCGATGGCACGCACGGCTGGGACACCTCAACTTCCCGGCCCTGCGCCGGATGGCGGCCGGGGAATGGGTGCGTGGGCTTCTGTCCATTACTCAGGTGGACCAACTCTGTGACGGGTGCATGGTGGGCAAGCAGCGGCGGACTCCGTTCCCGGCGAAGGCACTGTATCGCGCCGGTAGGCCGCTGGAACTCGTTCAAGGAGATCTCTGTGGCCCCATTTCCCCACGACCCCGAGGGGTAAGAAATATTTTCTGTTGATGGTGGACGATTACAGCCGTTATATGTGGGTGGAGCTGCTCCCCTCCAAGGATTGTGCGCCAGCGGCGATTCGACGTATACAGGCAGAAGCATAGGCGCGAAGTGGCCAGAAGCTGTCCTGTCTCCGCACAGACCGGGGTGGGGAATTCACTTCGGCCACGTTTCTGAAGGAATGTGCAGAGACGGGCGTTCAACGTCAGCTCACCGCGCCGTACTCGCCACAGCAGAATGGAGTGGTGGAGCGGCGCAACCAGTCAGTGGTGGCGGCGGCGCGAAGCATGATGAAGGCAAAGGGGATGCCCGACTATTTCTGGAGCGAGGCGGTGGCCACCGCCATCTATCTGCTGAATCGATGCCCAACAAAGAGTGTGTAGGGGATGACGCCATTCGAGGCCCTCCATGGAAAGAAGCCGGTTGTTCATCACCTGCGCACCTTCGGCTGCGGCGTCTACGTCAAGAACACAAGGCCTAATTTGAAGAAATTGGAAAATCGGGGATCGAAGATGATATTCGTTGGATACAAACCGGGGTCCAAGGCCTACCGTGCATATGATCCGCGCACTCAGCGCGTGCACGTGACCCGGGATGTCGTGTTCGATGAGGACGCCCAATGGAATTGGGGCGAGGACGCCGAGAAGTGTGGCAAGCCGGGGTTTGTGATCGAGCGCTACGGCAGCACGGAGGCGACTGATGGCGTCGAGGGTCAGGAGAAGGTGGAGGCAGGTGTGGGTGGCGGCCACAGAACACCTTCGCCTGCCCCGCTGGAGTTCGCATCGCCACCAAGCACTGCTCCTAACCTCGACGCCGATCAAGATGAAGATGGGCCCATTCGCTTCCGCAAGATGGACAACATCCTTGATAGTGCGGCAGTGCCCGGTCTGGCGGAGTGCGGCGCGCTTCAGGAATTGCATGTGGTAAGTGCAGAGGAACCTGCGTCTTGGGAGCAAGCAGCAGGGGAGCCACACTGGCGGGCAGCCATGATCGACGAGCTGCGGTCGATTGAGGAGAACAATACCTGGGAATTGTCTGACCTCCCGCCGGACTGCAAAGCCATTGGCCTGAAATGGGTGTACAAGGCCAAGAAGGACGAGAAGGGAGTCATCATCAAACACAAAGCACGGCTGGAGGCGCGAGGATTTGTGCAGAAACAGGGGATTGACTTCGAGGAGGTGTTCGCTCCGGTGGCAAGAATGGAGTCGGTGAGATTGATCCTGGCGGTGGCGGCACATGAAGGGTGGCGGGTTCATCATATGGATGTCAAGTCCGCTTTCCTTAACGAGGAGCTGGAAGAAGTGGTGTATGTCCGCCAGCCGCCGGGATTCAATGTCGGCGAAGAAGGGCAGGTGCTGAAGCTGAGGAAGGCTCTCTACGGACTTCGCCAGGCCCCGCGCGCTTGGTACTCGAAGCTGCACGTGTCGCTCACGGGGCTCGGCTTCGCCCGCAGCAACCATGAGCATGCAGTCTACACCAGGTGTACCGCGGACAGGCCGCTCGTGGTGGGAGTCTACGTCGACGACCTGCTGATCGCCGGCGCGCTGGACGACGACATCAACAAATTCAAGCAGGAGATGCTGCACCGATTTCGTATGAGCGACCTGGGCTTGCTCAGCTACTACCTGGGAATCGAGGTGAGGCAGGAGGCGGAGTGCATCAAGCTGCGGCAGATAGCGTACGCGCAGCGCCTGTTGGAGAAGACGGGAATGGCGGATTGCAATCCGTGTCAAACTCCCATGGAAACCGAGCTAAAGCTAACGAAGAACAGCAAGGAGCCCCCATGGACGCCATAGAATTTCGCAGCATTGTCGAAGCACTAAGGTATCTGATAAACACACGCCCTGATTTGGCATTCGCTATAAGTTATGTGTGCGGTTTCATGGCGGAGCCACACGCGGATCATCGAGCTGCAGTCAAACACATCCTCCGTTATGTTGCCGGGACAACGGAGTATGGTTGGTGTATAGGAAGGGAAAAGCCAGTGAGCTGTGGCTGCAGGGATTCAGCGACAGTGACCTCGCCGGCGACATGGACGACAGCAGGAGCACCTCGGGCATCTTGTTCTGTCTTGGGCGGAGTCCGGTCACTTGGCAGTCACAGAAGCAGAAGTCCGTGGCGCTCTCATGTGAAGCAGAGTACATGGCGTCATCGGCAGCGGCATGTCAAGCGGTGTGGCTGGCCGGACTGCTGACCGAAATTGTGGGCGCAGCAGAGAAGGCGCTGCTCCTCAAGGTTGACAACAAGTCGGCAATCGATTTGATCAAGAATCCGGTGTACCACGGTCGGAGCAAACACATCAGGATCAGGTACCATTTTGTCAGAGAATGTGCAGCGGAAGGAAGAATTGCTCTGGAGTTCACTCCGACGGATGACCAGCTGGCGGACATTCTGACGAAGCCCCTCGCACGAGTTAAGTTCAGGAAATGTGGGAAAGGATCGGGGTCACAAATTTAGCTTAGGCGCACAAGGTTTAGGCGGAGATTTGTTAGCAAATAAACTTGTGCGGATTTTAGTTTACAATTTGGTTTGAATTTAATGTAATCTAGGGGCAGTGGCCGTTAGGAGTTTGTTAGCCACTGCCCAAGTCTTGCGCCCGCGCGCGGAGTTCGTGCGGGTGTCCGCGTCTTGCGCGCCGTGGCAACTGGCCGCATGACGCCATTGGAGCGGCATGCTCGGGAGCGGGTATGTCGCGCGTCGTGGCCGCTTTTCGTCCATAAAAGGCAAGGAACGAAGGAAACAAAAGCTGCCTCGGCAATGACCAAAATTTCCAAGTGTCCTTGCGTGTGTTCTGTGTCGTGTGCGTTCTTGGTGTTCTCCGGCGACGGTGGTGGCCGGCGTTGTGTCGAGGTACTCTAACACAACCCTGTGCGTTTAGCAATTAGCACTAGCGTGATGTGTGAGTACGTCGTCTTCGTTTTCTTCTGGTGGTGGCTGCGGCAGCATGGCGCGCAGACATTACGCCTCAAAATCAGCTATCCCCTATATCTTCAGAGGAGCCGCCTGAGGGGTACCAGCGCGCAGGAACGCACTGACACTGGCCACCTGACCGTTGCCGTTGGTCGTGTCGCAGATTTAGATCTCGTTGGAAAACAGACAAGCACGCCATTGTGCCTATCGAGTGATGCACTCCCATCACAGGAGGGGAAAGGAGCATGAGGAGAGATGACATACTGTGCTTACCAGTCTGGCGGACGCGGAGCGGTACGTGAGCATGTGTGCGAGGGCGGGGATGACGTAGACGGTGAAGCTGACGAGGAGCGCGCCGACGGCGGAGTTGATGGGCCCGAAGAAGGGGAAGATGATGGCGAGGAACCAGATGGGCACGACGATGGGCAGCCGCGCCAGCGCGCGCTTGAACACGCTCTTGGTGTCGTGCATCCCGATCGTCTTCTCCCACACGAAGTAGAGCGGCGTGCACGCGAACCCGAACGTGATGAACTGGTGGATGAGCATAAGCACCACCGCCGCGTCGCGCCACCCCGTCCGCGGCAGCAGCGCGAAGGCGTTCGAGTGGGTCAGCAGCTCGTCGCCGAACGCCCAGTACATGGCCGACGCAGAGGGCAGCGTCAGCGTGAACACGTACAGCGTGGCCACCAGGTAGACGTACTTGAACTTCTGCGGCTTCCACATCGCGTGCATGATCTCGCTGCGCCCAACAAAATCACGTCTCAGCTCATGAAAGTTTTGTAGTTCTATATTAATTAAAACAACAGTTTCCTGAGAGCCATATATTTTAGTATTAAGGAAATCAAAGAATGAGTGCCAGACAAAAGCAACTTGATCCATTACACAAAGTTATCAGAAAAAAATGAGGTGCTAGCATATATGAAGCGAGAGCATCTCTCAGTACTTGGAATTCGACGTACTAGACACACTTTTTCCGCACATGCGCGCAAATAATCTAGGAGCCTTTTACGTTGATTGAATGATAAGCCATCAAGTAGGGGAAAAAGGTAGTGCTTCTCCTAGTCAGTATAATTTTGAAAGATTGGGACACGAGGAATCTCTCCAACTATAACAACATCATTAGGGCAAGATACGAGCAACCTCAAAGGTCAACTTAGCAGTGGGGGGCGACAAATACGGCCAAATGAAGCAATTAACGAATAAATTAACCACCTAACGCGCACAAGTGATCCCTACCGTACTAGCTTCTAATGGCAACTGTCACGTCGAGGTCCTAACTAGCCGGGGGGGGGGGGGGGGGGGGGGGGGGGGGGGCGTTGTTGGTTTAATATTACTCCATCCATCCCAGAATATTTGGCACTCTTAATTTTTATTATATCATCCTTGACCGGTCATCTTATTCTAAAAATTAAATCAAATATGTAAAATTGTAAGTTATGTTTCAAATATATTTACTGTTAAAACAAATCATAATAAAAAATGGTATTGCCATATATTTGACACAATTAAATATAACGTTAAAATTCAACGCCATTCACCTTCTAAGTTGATGTAAAAGTAACGAAAGAAAGTATTCAACGTGACCTTTTACAACTTTAGCTCCACTAACCAAAGGTCGTCACCGAAAGATGAAATTAGAATCATGAATGAAGTTGTTTTTTTCATAGTCGTAATCCAATGATCACCCTCGCACGGGGAAATTAATACGACTGAGTTATATCAACTCAAACTGAAACCAGCCACACATCATCCAACATCTTCAAAGTTTGAAATGAGATCAATATTTTTTTTTTTTACAAGTAGAGCAAAGCAGCTGAATTATTTTAAGGTAAAGGAGCCCCTAACCTCCCGGTCGTTTGAACAGCGCACGAACACACTGATTATCCCTCAAAAAAAAGTTGCCTCTATCTAGTGATCATCACGCCGCAAAGATCATCATGGCAGGTGTTATACTAAGAACACATCGTAATGAGCAATGGGAATAAAGGATCGTTGAGTGGAATATTGAAACGCATATTGTGTAGGGGACCTAGCTTAGAGCTTCGCTAGGGGAATGTAGTAGTGGCTGATTGCCAGAGACCTCAGTGGACAATGGCTGCATTTCTGCCTAATGAACGAATGGTCAGAAGATAACAAATCTCGCTTCCACCAACCCTGAATCGTTTTCCACTCCTTGGGATCTGTGTGGTTTGCCTCATCCACGTACAAAACATGTTTTTAATTACGAGATCTTCAGTACCGATGAGGGGACAAAGTTGGAGTAGAAATCAACCAAAAAAATAAAATTCAGTGTCTTAGCCACAAGTCCACCCAGGATTAGACAGGTGGCTGAACGCTGGTTGTTCAAGGATTCATAGGTGGAGCTCCAATGTTGTACCCATTATATTTGTCAAAAAATGAACGACGAACATGCACAAAATTCAATTAATAAGAACAAGATTGCAGAGGTGAACTTACACAGTGACCGCGTGGCCGCCGAATGTGTAGAGGATGTTGGTGGCGCCGGTGAAATACAGCACCAGCTTCTTCGGACCGGAGTGGGTCACGCCGTCGACCTGTAATTTAACGTGATGATAATGGTGTGTTGGCAACGCGACCAGATCGACGGTGAGCAAGCAATGCAACGAGCGGGATTCTCGCTCACCTGGCCGTGGACGGCGGCGGCGATGGTGAGGTACCAGGCGGTGTAGGTGGTCATGCCGAGGCCGAGGAAGGACCAGACGCGGTAGTTGTGGAAGGAAGGGATGAACACGGTGGTGGCGCAGCACGCGCCGAAGATGTACGTCCACGTCCGCTTGTCCAGCCGGTCGTTGATGTAGTAGATGTTGCTTGCGCAGGCGATCAGCTGGATGACGGAGCCGAACAGCAGGAACGTGCAGTTGAACGCGAGCCCGGCGGCCTTCCAGTACGGGCCCAGCAGCCCGTCCAGCACCTCGAACCACTGGTCAACGGTACAAAAAAAAAACCGTGTTTAGTTCCAGTAGTATTTTACTAATCAAGTTTAATGATGATGCGTGTACTACTGGAGTGTAAACAGGTGCATGCCGATGGCGTTGTCTCGTTTTGCTTCGTGTTCAGGAAATGGCTGGCAAGGTCGGCAAACAGCTAGTAGAAGCAAGAGCAAAGCATGCACCTTTTCCCTTGGACAAGCAACACTACTCATTGATTAACCACTCGCTCTGCTCGAAATTCCAGACCACGCCACAAGGCCCACAACATGGTACAGTATGATCGAGCGGATCCAATTCTCGGTACGGCCGACGGCAAAGAAACCGTCTGCTCGCCCTGGAAGTCGGCGAAAGAGACGAATCTGAAACCGTAACAGAACACAAGACCGAGGCCGCCGGGCTTAGCGGCGTATCACGCGCGCGCGCGGGGGGGAGGGGGAGCGAGCGATAGGAGTGATGAGTGACGGACCTGGATAACGTGGTTCTTGAAGCTGACCCCTTCCTTCTCCTTGCGTGTTCGGTACTCGACGTAGAGGACGCTGATGAGGTATGCGGTCCAGCTGCCCATGAAGCCGTAGAACAGCTGCAGCAGCACGCCGGAGACCATACCCATCTGGGAGAAGGAGTAGGGCAGCGTGAGCAGCACCTGCGCCACCTGGTTGGAGGCGCAGCTGAACCAGGCGTCCCAGACGGAGCCGCCGTGCCAGAGCAGGCTCTTCATGGTGAACTTGCCGACGTGCTGCCGGTCCTCCGGCTCGTCGTCGTCGTGGCCGCCTCCCTCGACTCCCATCGCGCCGCGCACGCCGCCGTCCTTGCCGTTGGGGACGACGTCCGACACGATGGCGTCCTCCGCCTGCTCGCCCGAAAACATCCCTCCAGGTCCTGGGGCCTTCTCGTCGTTCGCTTCCCCGATCGACTAGCCGCGCGCTCGCACAACTGAACCCGGAGCGCCGGAGACGCGAGTGCTGCTGCAAGGGACACAGACAGAGTATGACACCAACAGCGGCCGGTGGCAGAGAGGAGGGGAAGTAAAAATAACGAGGCTGCGCAGAACGCCGACGGAGAATTTAGTGGTACTATCGTGGATGGAAAGGGGACGTACTTTCCTGCCGTTGCAGGCGAAGCCCGCGGCAGGCAGACTGACGTACGCACGCGGTGGCCGAGCCGCCTGCGCCGCCCGGAAGCTCGCACGCGCAGTTACTCCGCTGCGCGCTTTACGGGATCTCACTGGCAGCGCTCTGCCGCGCTCGGATCTCCTCTCCTCCTTTAAAGACGGAGGGGGATCGGAGAGTAGAGCAGTGCGTTCTGCATGACACGACGAGAGAATTTCGGCGCGCGAGAGTATGACCCCGTTTTATAGCTCAAGCCTCAAGACCCGTCTCTGTCAACTCTCACACGCGACCCAGCTAGCTAGCTGCTGCTGTCCGTTTTATTTCACGTCGTTTTTTTTATTGGATTAATTTGAAATATGCCATTACAACTTTATCGTTTCTGAAATATACCATTATAATTCATGCTATTCGAACCATGCCATTACAATTTTTCTATAATTTAAACCATATCATTTTATATGTATTCAATTATGTTAGGCCGACACGTAAGTATCCAGTTGTCACTGTATTTTTGTATAGACCATTTTGTCTACTGCTTCTCTCTTCAGTCAGCCCCACAATCAACAAGTCATCTTCTTCCCCAGTTCCCCCACCTGTTTGCAGCCATGGATGCTCCTCGGTCCTCACGCTGGTCCTCGCTTCCACTTGAGTGAGATGTTGCACGCCGGTCTACGCCTGACGTCGTCATTCCGATCGTGGAATGGAAGGCGCTACGGAAGGGGCGATGGCGGTGTGGTCCTCGATTTAGACGGAGATCGAGATACTCGGTCGTCATTGGAGCTCGGTCCCCTTAGAAGCTGGCCGCGCAGGTATGACGTGGGAGGAGGCGGTGCTGGGGCTGATGAGTACCCATCGAATCGAGTTTCTTCCCAGCGAATGAATATTATTCCCCACAAATTTTGAGCTTGTCTGGGACCTGAGAAAGACAACGTCGACATTGGATTTCATGGTGCCGAGATCTTGGAAGTGACGATCGTGCTGCGGCATTGATGAGGAGTGCACACCGCGAAGAGCCTCAGCACCACCACCTCCCATGCAGTAGCTGTCCATGCCCGGTCAGCTTCCAAAGAGACCCACCCGTGCGAGCAATGAGAAGAGAAGAACTAGCTTTGCTCAGGGGCTCAAACCAGCTAGTCGAGGGTCATTTTGGCCCAACAAATTTTTGGTAGAGAGATATAGTAGAAAAATGGTTTGAAGGTGTATAGGATGGCATGGTTCTAATTATAAAAGAATTGTAATGGTACGATTCGAATATCATAAATTATAATGATATATTTTAAAAATGAGAAAGTTCCGATGACATATTTTAAATTAACCCTTTTTATTCCCCACTGGCTGCCACATCTTTACTCGATGAGCGGCTAGCCGGCTACCGGCTGGCATGCCTGACATGATCCTGCACAATAAACTCGAGCCAAAATTTTATTATTATTGCAATGCAATTTTCTCTAGGACACAGGAGTGTTTCTAGACGGGATAGTTTTCTTTAAGAAAAAAACAATAAACTCGAGTCAAAATTTTGACTGCATAATTTGCTTTGGTACTTAGTAATGTCCAGCCAAGGATGAACTCATCCCTTAATAGTAGTAGCAAGAAGTAATCAATAAAAAAAAAGAAAAAAAACTGGCTGTCAATGAAATCAATGGACTCACTTACCCATTCTTGACTCTTGTCCAAATAAATCAAGGAATCAGACTAGGTTTCCTTTTGCGGCGTAGAGTAGAAAAATATAGTTTTATAAACAACAAATTCACGAGTCGTCATCCAAACGAGGCTGGCAAAGAAGAGCCGGTGTCTTGTAGGAATTGCAGCATTGCTTAGCGTATGCATCCATCATCACTACGTATTCATTACTAGACCATGTGTCCAGACTCTTCACTCTCCAGAGGCCCTTGATTCCTCCTCCGCACCGACCACATTGTCCCTGTGAATGATCTCAATAAGGGGAAGATAATCGTCACAGGTAAATTACCTGATTACCTCCATCCAAGAATATTACTACTAGAACTTTTGAGTTTGATCGAAATCGAACTTTTGAAATTTTGAATTTTGATTAACATCTTTATAAAATACATTATTTTAAATAAAAATATTTCTATTTTCAATCTTTAGGACTTATTTATTATTAATGGTTAAAGTTGAAAAATATATGACTTCAAACATTGAACGAATATATTTTTTTAATAACGGAGGAAGTACTAGCATCAGCAAAAGAGCTTCGCTGCAACCATGTTACTTACTGGATGTCACTAGGCCTTGTCGTGTTTCTCACATAACGAGCTGTCTTTATATGACAGACTTTAATCAAGTAATTAATCATGTCTCAAAATTAGGGACACCATGTATCTTTCGTCATGATAATACATTCACAAAATCGCCTTTTATGTACATGGTGCAGAATAGTGCACCTGGGATCAATCGACGTATATGCGCGGCTCCACGAAAGCCACCAAGCCGTGTGAAGCGGCCGGTTTCTCGTTTGAGTGTGATGCTCCCCACGGGCCACCATGAACACCCAGCAGGCCAGCACTACTTGGGCAAAAGACTCAAAACGAGCCTGCTCCGGTGGAGAGCACTGAGAGCACGCCCGATTGGGCTCCTCTTCGATCAGATTCGAATTTCCGAAAGGCTATTGAAGGTAGATTTAGACGGATAGATACCGGCGAACATCATGATAATAATGCGTGATTAGACATGCGGCTAAGATCTGTCCTTTCTCTCTCCCTCCGCAGGTGGCCATCGTGTATAATTTGGTGACCATTAACCATATCCTCCTCTCTCTCAAAAAAAAGAAATGCAGTCTTTTTCAGGCATATCTTGACATGACAGCACTGACGACGGAAATTTTATTCCCCGTCTTCATCCATTTGGGAATGAAAGCGTTGCGATCCATCTTTCTTAGCCGTGCTACTGATCCAAAATAGGCCGGGCTTGCGGTATATTATTGCTTCCCAGGATAACGCTGTAATATTCTCTTGAGGTTGTAATATATTTGAGAGAGGCGAATGCTCGTGAGAAGTGCGGCAAACGTTATAATATTAGCATGGACTACGCCTTATAATTGAACCAGAGTTTTTTCATAGATTCCAGCCTCTTGCGATATGGCCCAGATCCTGCCTAAATTCCACTCGCGGCGGAATCGGTTCCCAGATAAGAGCAGTAGAGTACCTAGCAGCGCTTTCCCCAGCCTCCTGACGGAAAGAGACGTGCATCTCACCTGCCTTCATGTAGTAGCTATGTGTTCTCTACGCATGTGTGCACACATATAGCTCCATTTGAACGCAAATAATGTTCATGATAAGCTAATATATAAACGAGTTGAGAGATGGAAAATTCAAGGTCAACGCTTCAGCCATTGGCAATATATATGTTTTTTCTCCTAATGCCTATTTGGGGGGCAATTGCCAAAACAACACTCATAAGACAAGCCTCCCTCACAACAACATCAGTAAAAAGGGAATCCTCAAAATAACACTCATGAGCACTTCCCACGGTTGGAAACACCATTTCGGTTGTTTGGAATTTTTTTTACCCTGCTCAAATACCAAAAATGACCAAAGTGCCCCTTGCTCTACACAACACATTTTATAAGGGAATAAAATTCTGAAAAATGGAAATCAATTTTTAATGTTTGAAAATTCTCAATCCTTATAAAAACTTGACAAAATTTTCAATTACCTTATAAAAATATATCTAATGCCCAAAAAAAAAGAAAAATATATCTCACGGATAAAATCAATATTACAATCATAGAATATGCAAAAAAAAATTTAACAACAAAATCTGAGGCAACACAATATGTCATGCTCAAAAAAAAGAGAAAAATATATCTCACATATTAGAACCATATGCAAATTAAAATATTTGAGCCAACACAAATGAGAGTTAACACAATATTTGAGAGTCATACAACATGCTCAAACATCATAAGTTCATCGATACATCCAAGCATCATAAGTTCATACAACACGTCTAAAATATTCAACAACACAATATTTCACAATATAAATGAGAGTTCATTCAAATTATTTAGCACCCCCAGTGGACTGTTTAGAAACAGACTCCCCTCCGTCATCTTGGGAAAGCACAAACAACCTTCTAGCCGCATCATTATAAGTAGATGTACAAACTCTATCATCTCCATGCTCCAAATTGACCATTCTTCTCGAGGGATCCAGGGGAAATAGAATCAACTGCGATTACCTTAGTCCTTTTTGGTTTCCTCTTCGTTTGGGGCCGCCTCTTCCTACATAAAAATGGACAAGTCAGTTGCAAATTGAGAAGTTATTCACAAGCATGACAGCATACATTACTAGAAGCACCTTTTCTTGGGCTCATTTAAAGGGCAGTTTCCAGTTTCACGGTGTCCAAACCCCCACATTTGCGGCATTGTTGTTGTTTCCTTGCTCCCGGTTCATGACTAGCTTTAAATCTGTTCTTTCTCTGTCTTCCAGGTGCTCTTTGTAGTGGAGGTGGCAGCAGCTTGAATCCCATGTCTACGGGGGGCCATTGTGATTTGTCAGTCATATGTGGGATGGAACCACCATATGCTGTCCTAAACCTCTCTACGCTGTAGTACTCATGAACAAATGTGGCCATGTCAATGTCAGGAAACATCTTAATGAAAGCCAAAGCATGAGGGCAAGGCTTCCCAGTCATTTCCCACTCCCCGCAAGTGCAAGTTTTATTAGAGAGGTCTACCACATGCCCCCAAGGTGTCATATCATGATACACACCAAATACTTCTGCAGTTAAGTGCCCTTTATGAATCTTCATGTGACCTAACCCCCTTGTTTTGGCTTTGAGTTGTTTAATTATTGTTGGAAGGATGGTTCCAGAGAGCTTGCTGCCAATCCTCCTTCTCTTGTCCCATAAGTCCATTATCATCCGCCTCAAAGCGTTAAGCAAATCAAAATAGGCAAATCTTTTATCTTCTTCACCCAGCTGTTGAAGCTCTCAGATATGTTATTGTTGATATAGTCACACTTCACCTCATTTGAGAACATGGACCTGCTCCACTTGTGGTTGTGGTGCAAATTCATGTAATCCACAACATCTGGATTGGCATCAACAACCTTATTCCAATGAAAGTTGAATTTGTTCGATTTGTAAGCTCTAGCTGCCGGCCACATATTCTTGTCATATACATCTCCACGATAATATTTCTTGAAGTTTGTCCATAGATGCCTCATGCATTCCCTATGTTCGACTTCAGGAAACACCTCCTTCACGGCAGCGGCAAGGCCTTTACATGCATCTGTGGCCAAAGCTAAAAATGGCGGATGACCAATTGCCTTCTCCAATTGTCTCATGAACCATTTCCAATTGTCACTAGATTCAGTATCAAAGATAGCCCAAGCAACATGATACATCCAATTGTTTCCGCCAAGCGCCGTCGCCGATGCCAATTGAGCTTTGTACCTCCCATTCAAAGCGGTTGAGTCAATACCAAGGTAAGGTCTACATCCTTGTAAGAATCCATCAACACATGGCTTCATTGCTAGAAATAACTTGTCAAACATCAACCCATCTCCTCGACGCTTAGTGGCAATTTCAAAAACAGATCCCGGGGACCGAATAAGGAGTTCAGCCTTGAAATTAAACAAGGTTTGAAAGCTATCTTCCCAAGTACCATAAATTGAGTCCATTACTATTTGTTTTCCATTCCAAGCCGTTGCATAACTAACCTCAATACCATACGTGTCCAATAATCTATCTTGCAAATAAGCTGCCCCAAGTCCTGGGTTCTTTCTTAACCATGGAAGAATTCTTTCTGCAACCCATCTCTTAGATGCCATCTTGGTGCCTACAAGTCCACTCCCTATACACTCATGCTCATTGGGAATCAAGGTGATCTGCACAACAAAAAATTAGAGGAGAATTAGTAACTTAGCACATATGCAAAAATTTTAAACAATATACATGCATATAAGAACAAAAACCAACCTCAACAGTTGGCTGGCCCTTAAACTTATTTGCAACAATCCTCCAAGGACATCCAGGAGCTTTGCATTCAGCCCTATACCTTTTTTTATCAGTTACAACCTTGTGTACCTCAAATTCTTTTAAGATGGCATAATGCCGTAGAGCCATCCTAAAAGCTTCCATTAATGGGAAGGTCTCACCCTTTTTTATCCTTGGATTTTCCTTATCAATCGCAAACCTTGGCTCATCTTCAGCATAGTCATCAACTGGAATTTCTGGTGCAAGACCAACACCATCCTTCTTTAAATTCATCCTTGCGGCCTCCTCCTCAGCCCGCAACCCAAGAGACACAAACACATCATCATCCTCCATAAATACGTCCTCGTCTTCCATCCACGAAGGGTCAACATTTTCTTCAGTTTCCTCACCACTTTCCTCATCGGAATCACTTGATGGAGGTGGTATATTTGGATTCCTTCTCACAGGTAATTTCTCCAATTTTGCTCCATTGTAATGCTACTCTTGTAGCAAGGTTTAATAGGAAACTCAACAACAAAGGACACTACTTTGCAGGACCTAAACTTCTGAAATACCATCTTCAAATCATCATCTGTTGTTGTTTTTTGTAAACCTTTATTTTCTGTGTCCCAATACCAAAATGCAGGATGTTGACATATGCCCCATGTTGTTTTATTTCTTAAATCATCCAAAAGGTTAGACATTAAGTATCCTTCAACATCATTCACTTCAACATCATAATCTTTAGCATCCAATTCAACCGTGGTGCCATCATCCAAAATTGCAGTGTAACCAGGAATTCTAAGTCCAATTCTCATTTTCAGCAGTGAATCATTCCTGTATATGTAGTGAAAAGTATTGTAATTTAGCAAAACAAACTACCATCTCTTGAAGAACATATGGCATACAGAAAGTAGACCTCACCTTGCAACGAAGCTTCCATTGCTAGCGGCTTCATCCATGAACGACCTACTGGGGAGGACATCACTGCCCCCGCCCTCACCCATGCCCTCTTGAGACGCCATCTTCGACTCCATACACGTGCACTGCCTTGAAACAATTTTGTGTCAATGCCACTGTGCGAGATGGGAAAATGAAAAAATAGATACTGAAACAGAATACGAAAAGTAGAAAGTCACCCTTTCTGCCCGCCTCCGCGCGCGCCCAGCTTCTTCCTCCGCGCGCCGAGCCCAGCCCCAGCCCCGCCCAGCCCCTTCCTCCACGCGCGCCCAGCCCCAGCCGCACCTCCCTGCGCCCGCCTCTTCCTCCGCGCGCCCAGCCCCAGCCGCGCCTCCCTGTGCCCAGCCCCTTCCTCCGCGCGCGCCCAGCCCCAGCCGCGCCTCCCTGAGCCCGCCCCTTCCTCCGCGCGCGCGCCCAGCCCCGACGCCCTGCCGCGGCTCCCTGCGCTACGCGCGCGCGAGCGCCCAGCCCCAGCCCCGACGCCCTGCCGCGCCTCCCTGCTCTACGCGCGCGCGCCCAGCCCCAGCCCCGCCCGCCGCCCTCCACGCACCAAGCCCAGCCGCGCCGCCCTCCGCGCGTGCCCAGCGCCGCCTCGCCGCCCTCGATGCTCGGGTATAGGGTTTAGGGAGCAAAGTGGTCAAGCCCTCATACGGCTTGAACGGCCTCAAGCCCAGTGTATAAGGGCACTTTGGTCATTTTTGGTATTGGATCAGGGTGAAAAAAATTCTAAACAAAAAAAATGATGTTTCTAACCGTGGGGAGTGCTCATGAGTGTTGTTTTGAGGATTCCTTTTTTATTGATGTTGTTGTGAGGGAGGCTTGTCTTATGAGTGTTGTTTTGACAATTGCCCCCCTATTTGGAACAAAGAATAATTTTCCAAAATATTACTACAAGAATAGAGAACGCAACGCATTGTATACTTTTCAAAGATGGTGCTCAGCGCCGTGGTAAGTCCACCGACTAGCCATGAGGGTGCACCCAGGTTTGAAATAGCGGCGTCGCATCAAAATTGTGGAATTTGTGCCTACCTCTTGCTCAGGTTTGGGTGGGTTCTCCTTCTTAATACGTACAATCTTAGCTGGATGTCTTCCTTAAAAAAAAGGTTAGTTGGATGTCTCTCCCATTAATATATATTTCTTTTGTAATTAATACGAGTGGCTTTTAACTAATTAATAATCAAATATGGTGTGTAGGATATTTAAGCTGAAGTTATCGAGAAACTTAGGATACTTTCACCAATAGTGATTTAATGTCTTACAGTTACAATCAAATACGACAATTCCAGCTAGGCCTTCATTGTGAACAAATTTAGAGCCTACATAGGAATTTTTCCATAGATTAAAAACTTCATAATTCCTCTTTATTTTTTTTTCTGTTGTCCTAAAGAAAAGATGGTCTGCCTCTAAAAAATGAATACTAGAGGAGGCATACGACCCATAAGAAATACCGTACCGTACGACTTTTAGTTTATCATACCACTATTTGTCTTATTCAAAAGGTATGTTAAATATAATTTGTTTTGTTACCATTCGTTTCAGCACTATAAGTATTTGAAATGCAATTTATAATTTTGAACATTTAAACTAATATTTTGAATAAGAAGAATCATCAAAGAGATATAACAGCATCATGTGTTTCTGAACTGAGTGCTGCAGTATGGAGATAAGAGGACTGTAACCTCGGCAGGTTCAGTGAGAGCGAACTCTTATCTGACTGCTTTGATGCGCCGCCAACATTGGAAATTTGGAATAATCATCCCTCTACTGAAATCGCACAAGGTAACGCGTGATAGTACTTGAGTGCTTCTTGGCAGTGCCACAGAGTCCACTCGGAACGGTCTGTGATGAGTGACCGTCAGATCGATCAGGCCGCCGCGCGCCGAACTCGATCAAAGGCGTGTGACACTGCAAGACTTCAACTCGGTGCACTTCGTGGCAGCCAGTCTAATCACTGATTAGTGATTAGTAGCATCGCACAGTCAAAACCACTTTAATTTGGTAGTAAGAATGATTGCTCGCTGTCATCGCAAGTAACTTTATTTTGTCTTTTTCGTTGGACGGTTAGCTAAAAATGTTCCTAGCTGCGCTGTTGATGCAGTAATGATGTGTAGTGCGCTCCATTAACCTAGCTTGCTACTCCTACCAAGCTAGTGCCCTACTAGTAGGCAGTAGCTACTAGCAGGTGAAACGAAGGCTTCGCACACCCTTCTTCTTGAGACTCTGAGTAATGGAGTATCAACTGAACCGGTTTCCTCCAGGCCACAGAATATGTGCGTGAAAAGACAGGCGCATAACAGTTGATTTGGCACTTAACTTACTGATGGGCGTGTGATGGTCGAATGTTTAATAATGCCATAAATTTTTTTTTTGCGAGTAATAATGTCATAATATGGATGGCCGTTTGCTTTCAACTTTGCGTCATGTTGATTTAGTGAGCGGGTAATAAACATACGTGCTGCACATAGAAATGGACGGTGATGCGCACTCGCCACGCTGGTGCACATTCGAGGTTAGTGAACTCCCCCTGCTTCCCTTCCCCGCACAGGAGGCGGCCGAACAATTTTGCGTTCCACGTAGAAACCGGGCCGACCGAGGCAAAGCCGCAAAATCCAAGGTCGTCTTCTTCTTCTTCCTCTTATTAGGCCCGGAGCCAATGAAGACAGGTAAGAGGCCTATCAATGATTCATGCATGATTTATTCCGCAAAAAAAAAAATTTTATGCATGATTTATCAACAATAGGATGTTGGGCCTATTTTTGACCTCGGGCTTGTTTATGTTGGGCCCGCCGGAGGCCTTTGCTTCTCTTAGTTTAAATATGTCCCGCGTGCATAAAAAGATGATCACAGAATAGCACAGTGTATGTGCTCAAAGAAAAAAGAATAGCAGTGTATTCGAAGCAGAACAATACCACTAGACAACCATGTGCGTTCTCCTTCTTCGAACATGCCATGGATGGTACTCCAGCGGGGCCAAGCGTAGAACAGAACCATGGCGTCGATGGAGTTTTCCCCTTGGACGCACACGAGTACTCCAAATCATGAGAACCATGGTTGATCCCGCGGGTCCATCGGATCAATCAGCGCGCGCAGAGTCCTCGAGCCAGCTTGACCCCGACGTGACGAAGGAGATTGCACTCGTCGATGCGTTCAGGCGCAACCCGAACCGAACCGAACAACAGACCACAGTACACCGGGGCACATGCCGCCGTGCCTGCCGACGAGCATGGCCCCCGCCGGCCCGGTCGAGGTCGCATCACGTACGTGCTAGTAGATGCAACACCTCTCCATCCGCAACGCGCATCGTCACGCCGCCCGGCCGTCCCAGCTCCCATGCCGACCGGATTTTTGGCCGCGCCCTCTTGGGTGCATTAGCGAGAGGGTCATGGCGCTGGCGCCTGACAGGATGGATAATAACCCATCACATTATGCACATTTTCTGTGCGTGCGGGTCGCGAAGAGGGACGGATGTGTCCGCCCGCACACGTTCCGTTTCGTACTCTACCCCGTGATCCGGAGCCCGGAGGGGAATATATATCTGTATTTCACTGTTTGCCCAGTGAGCAGAGCTGGTCGGTGTGGACGAGTGCGACCGGAAGGTTTCGTGTCAACGCCGAGTTCCTTCTCCGGTGTACTAGTGAGAAGAGAAAAAAAAAAAAGCCGTTCCTGTGATGCCGACCGTGGCTTGGCACGCAGCGCCCGTGAAAATCTGGTAAATATCTTTTCAACACGAACAGTTGTGTTCTGCCATAGTATTTTCAACGGAGATCCGTTTGCTGGGGACCTGCATCGTCGATCGGTATCACTTAGCTGCAAGGAATAGTAGAGATGTGTTCTGAAATTACTACTACGTGTCCGGTGTCCCGTGGGAGGACGACTTTTTTTCCTGCGTACTATCTGGAACGGTGCGCCGTTTCCCGTGGATCGCACTGGCTCGACGACATCCACATGGGAGTGGACGGGCAACGCGGGAGAACGAGAGAAGATAGACCGCTGCCTACGCCTCCTCCAACGCGATGGAGAGGTACACAGCCTGCCTCCTTCGGTGAACGTCGTCACCGGTAGTTTCGCGGTCCTACTTCTTCTATTCTGCTTCGTTGCCTGTGCTGTGACTGTGAGCGCCCGCCGTAGCAGGAGAGCATGTGCGCCGGTACCTCGTTGCGTAGTAAAGATCAACTTTTCTGCGACCGTAAGAGTGTGCCTCGCGTTTCTCCACAGTCAATACAGTAGGACTTCTACACTCACTAATCCTCCTCGGACGGTCTGTCAATTTCAAGGAAATCAGTGGCAGATCACACTGATCGTTCAAACTGAATGCGGCAAGCCACTGCCCACTGCACTGGTCGATTCGTGTGCAGACGACATTCTCTGCTCTCGCACCCCCGAAACAAAGCGCCTGCACAACCTGAGCTGGGGGCGAACTTGGGATCGCCAATACCAGTCTCCCAAGGAGCATTGGTGGAAGAAACACACAACACGCAAGATCCGAGATAGAAGATTTGCATACTAGGGGTTACCACGATCCTCTTATTATTCGGCGAATTTGTATACACTTATTTTCACATCTACTCGTAGTAGTACTACATAATTACAGGATGCAAATTGCTGCACACTAGACGTACAGAACGAACACCCATCCAGGATTCATGCCGCCTCGTCGCACTCCTCTCCACTGGCTGCTCTCCACAATTTCTACAGCCGACCATGCCACCCGGCTGGCGGTCGGCCGCAACAGCCTCGCTGAGATCCGAGACGCGCCCGTCTTCTCCGTTCCCGGCCAAAACCTCCAATTGCCTTTGTTCCCCCTGGATCAAAACTCACTCCACTCCACTGCCCACGCACGCACGCACGCTTCTAATCAGATTCTTAAGTAAAGGGGAGAGATCATGTGTCAGCTCCACTCCACCGCCCCCCGCCCGTGCCATGGATGGAAGTGCCGTGGCCTAGGCGTCTCGCCGCGTGGCCGCCCCCGAGCATGCTGCAAGAACTTGACTTCTTGAATATTTTTTTACTTTTTCTTTTGTGATGAATTGTTTTTGGCCCGGTTCGTGTTTGCTCCGCGGCCATTGCGGGTGGGTGCCGGGTGCGCGCCAGAGCGCGTCAATCGAGAAGGTAGCATGTGTCCTCACCTCCGGTGTTCCAGAGGAAGTGCGCGTAGGCGGCGGCGTGGTGCGAGTTGCCGGGCTCGGCCGCGATGGCCTCCTGGTAGGTGTCCTCGGCAGCGGCGAGGTCGTTCCTTGCCTTCCACAGGAAGGTCGCGTACCGGCTCAGCGCCTCCGCGTCCGATGGCTCCGCGCGCACCGCCCGCTCGAAGTAGTGCTCCGCCCTGCGATGAGACGAACTTGATTACTACTACGTACTGTACGTCACTAAACCCCGCGCCTGTCAATTAATCCGTCGAACAGGAAGGGGGTGAGCATACCGGTCGTGGTCGTTCTGCACGAGGAAGAGGAACTGCCCGAAGTTGGAGAGGATGAGCGAGTTGTTCGGCTCCTCGGCGACGGCCAGCTCGTATCTCTGCCTCGTCCGGACATGCTCGGCGTGGTCCTCCGTCTCCAGTTCGGCCTCCACAGGGGCGACGAGGTTGCCCAACAAGTCCGGGTCGCTGAGCTCCTCGGCGCGCGAGCCAGACTGCATTTTCGAAGCTTCCGAGACCATCAATTCCCAAATGGCCTGCTCGTCCGCGTCGAGGACGGCCTCCCCTGCACCCGTTCCGGCCGGCGCCGACGGCTGCTCCGGCGCCAAGCGATTCAGGCGGAAGAGGGACTCGTCCGACCGGCCGTCTCCTGTGGCGCCACCGACGGGCCGCGCCTTGCCGCCACCGCCGCTGTTCCCGCCGACCGAAGCCGTCCGGCCGAGGGAGAACGTCTTCACGGAAGCAGTGTCGAACCTCGGGCGCGACGGCTCGGCGTGCTGGGTGTCGAGCACCGCGACGGCAGCGGCCGGAGCAGGCGGGATCGTCGCGGCGGCGGCGGCCACGGTGTTACCCATCGAGTGGACGGTGAAGTTGGCGAGGAGGAGCATGAGGGAGAGCATCAGTGCAGGGGTGCCGGCGAAGATGTGCTGGAAGAGCCAGACGAACGAGGCGTGCATCTCGCCCTGCACGCGCGCCAGCAACCCCTGCAGGTCGTCGCCGCAGAGCAGCGCGTCGCGCATCTGCTGCAGCGCGAAGCTCTGTAGCTCCCGCACGATGAGCACCATGGACGAGAAGGCGCGGCCCACGGACTCGCCGGCGGAGCCCAGCAGCCGCTCCTCCCACCGCGGCTGCCGCGCCGCCACCTGTCGCAGCTCCCGCTGCTGCTGCTGCTTCTTCCGCTTCAGCATCCGCAGCGACAGCGGCAGGCCGACGCTGCTCGCGCTCCGCTCAACGCTACCGGGCCATCCGCCGCACCCGTCCGCGCCCGCCGGCTGCACCCCGACCGCCGCCGCGAGCTCCTCGATCCTCCTCAAGAAATCGGCGTCCCCGGCTCCCATGCCATCCAAGCTGGCGCTGAGCGTGCACCTCGCGGGCGTCCGCGCCGGGCGCCGTCGCACCATCACACCGGTGACCCAGTTAACCGGTGACCGAGATCTCGTCAGCCCGGCGCAGCCGCCGCCGAGGAAGCCGTGCGGCGGTCGCGAGGACGTGGAAGGCGACGACGACGCGGACGAGGAGCGAGCGCACGGCGATGGCGCCACGGCCGCGACCTGGAAGCCCATGATGGCACGCCTTTCCGATGTCTCACGAGAGCACCCGGCTGGCCTGTGGTTGGGCCACCACCGCACCGCACGGGGGGGAGGTGTGGAAATAGCAGCAGCGCCCAGCGCAACCGCAGGGGAAGGCGAGGCGGGACTGCGGTGCTGGCTCGAATGCAAGGAAAAGAAGGGAAAGCGCTGGGGCGCTTTAATTAAGGATCCAAGGGCCGACGTCCCGGTCAGCCTCCTCACGCGGCCCGTGAATCGGTATGCGTCTATTGGAGTGGTCTGGTGCCAGTCACTTGTGGATCACAACTGTATTTTGATTAAAAAGTCACCTCAAATGTCTTAGCAAGGCGAATCAGGATTAGTATGGTACTGTATTATTTATACAGTACTGTATAAGATAGGAGTAACAATTATAAAATACTTCATCGCAAAAAAAAATTATAAAATACTTATTTACATTCTAAAGTATACAATCGGGATTAGTAAGTAATTTTGGACAACAGGACCATCTACTAACTGACACTTTACCATTGTGTTTTGATTAAAGAGGGTCATGTGTCTATGAAAAACATTTTCATGATAAATCCAATACGTCAATCACATGTCGTCAACCCACTTTATATCCTGATGAAAACATAAAAGTTGTAGTTAATACATCCTAACTTATATTTTGGACTTAGAGGGAAGTATTCATAAAATGGTTTAGGACAAGAATAATAACTATCATTCGGAAATTTTGCCAAAAAAATAGAATTTGTAATCCAATGAACAAATTTGTAAATATCAAGCATATGGAATATAATTATGTCTATTGATTTCTGAATAATTTCGGTACAAATTCGTTTGTATATAGAGGATACTTTGTTGAAATTATGGATCATGGAAAATGAACTTTTATCGGGTCCTGTGTACTTTCAGGAAAAAAAATCCCCTTTTTAGCTGAGTTGATTGACGCGATAATTAGACACTTATTTCATTTTCTAAAAAATTAGGCACACCTTTTAATTCCTCTTATTAGGTATAGAATAACACCACTAGTAAATTAAGACAAATCATGCACCACTGTTGGCACCACACCATTTAATATAATTTTGTAAGGAGTTTGAGGATGCGCGCGGAAGTTAACATAAAAAACATCATGTAGCAATACAGTATAAACACAAGTTGAAACTGAATGATTTTATTACAGCTCAGATCATGCTGCCATCTGAATGGAAATGTAAAATCAGTCCACTAAACTAGCAACGATGCTTTTCTCTGCTGCAAATGAAGAAACACGTGAGAAATTGCACACCGTAGGTGCTAGCTCATGTGACCAATCCTTTTTCAAATTCGAAGATCCAAAGACAAGTGGGTTCACAAAACAAGATGCAAATTGTTTTACATTTTGCGCGCACACACACTCCCTTTTTTATACTACTACGTACTAATGAAATGGAAGAAACCAGTTATCAGGGAGCCGTCAGTAAACTAATCGTGCGATTAGCGGCTCATCGGCGGCGCTAACCAGCCGGGTGCATCGCACCCTCCGATCACGACGGCTCCCCGGGCCCACCCGCACAGAAGTTGGTGAGGCCGACGCGAGGCCTTTCCCCCCGCTAGCCGCCAAAAAGGTAAGAATGAACCAGAAAATATTATCGTGGGTGCGGTGCGTTGAACGGGGGACGGGACGACGATGAGGCAGGGCCGGACCGAGACGCGGCACCAGACAGACCCCGAACCAACCTGACCATTGTTGTACGGGGGCCGCCGCGTCGGGTCTCCGGCGCTTTCCCGAGCGATCGATCGTACGGCGGGTGGCGGAGGCGCCGGCCGATGGATCCTGGACGCTTCTCCGTCCACGCGGGGCGGGGCACGTGGGGAATTGGCTGGGATTGGCCGGCGTGGGTAGCGGCAGTGGGCGCCTTAGGAGGGGTCTAGCTGTGGGGCGCTTGGAACTGGGCGGTGCCACAGCCACAGGTCCAGGCGTGTCGTGCGCGTGCATCGGTGCGGGCGCGGGAGCGGGCAGTAGGCGCCAGTGATAGATGCAAGCTGTACTCCTGCTTGAGCTCGAAGTGAAATCGGAATTGGTCTCCCCGTCCCGTTCTGTTCTCTCCAGCAGTTGTACTAATCGTTTGGCAGTGTCTTACCGCGAGGAGCTAGTGTCGGTGTTCGCGTGCCACACACTTCCGGTCGGCAGAAATAATCGCAACGCGTAGGCCCACAGGGCCTTACCTTTTGGGTAAGAAAAGAGGTAAAACGTTGTTGTTTTTCCGGTTGTTCACTCGGACGAAGACTCTCCAATAAACGCGCAGCACTGCAGCAGGTAGATGCCTCTTTCAGTGATGCACGAGGGCGCATTTGTCAGGCTGCGTTGCGCACCTAACGTGCTAGTGGCAGAGAATGGCACCGTTTTGACGCTCTTGTAATAATGAGACAACAGATGATATCTCTAGCCGCATTGGCATATACTTAATCCCTCATGCAGTAGAAAATATTATCACTGCCACTAGCAGGTTATTAGGCGGATCATGTCGTGATGCTGGCTGGCTAGTCATGTCGTGATGCACTTGGTCCATTGCCCCATGGAGCCCTCTTCTTCCATGATCTTTTTCGAAAGATCTCTTCTTCCATGATCACCGTTGATTTCCCTGGCCGACGAAAACGTCTCCGTCGCCGCCCGCAAGCACACCACACACAGCTCACGTGTAACGCCGGCACTAAAGTGAAAATTACACACACTGGCTGCTGCACCAATCACTAGCATGATCCCGGAGAGTACGGCCGCCTCTCGCCTGAGGCTCTCTTTCGACGGCTGAGAATGAGCGGCGAGACGCGCCAGCCCAATAATTTGATGATACAGGTTGGTGATTGGTAGATCTCCCAGAGCCGTCAAGGGAAGGGGGCCCGGCCACAACGCAGAAACTGTAAAGAGGGCTTGGGGCCGAGCCGAGCAGAGGATATTTGTGCACACCGGTCGGCCGGAACCGGAAGGGGAAAAACGTGCAACCTGAGCAAACCCAAAATAAGGGTGCAACGCCCAATCAGTGCTCTTCGCCGGTGTAAATCCTTTCACGGGGCACCACACCCAGCACATGTACAGTCTGCCTCTGTCGGTACGTGACGAGTCGGACCACCTGACGCATCGCGTCCGGCTGGAAAAAAAGTGCGACAGAGAACATAACACAAAGACCCCACGGGCTGTTGCTGACTTGTTGCCAGATATTTTCCCCTGAACCTACTCTCCGGAAAGTAGTATTTGTAACACTGCAAAACGGTTCGTTTGGGCAGTTCAGAATTACTAAGTACAATAAAAGAGTACTAGTGTGCCTGACAGACAGGCTTATAGTATATACCAAGGATACGTTTGATATAGATTCGTTAATAAACAACTTCTCTAAAAATAATTTTCTTTTAAAAAATATTTATTATAAAAAACAAATTTTATTTTAAAAATATTTGATAAAACAATTTCTCTTTTAATTCCTAATACGAAGTTGAATGAAAAATCACGAAAAACTATATTTTTAATACTTTTAATTTCTAATACAAATTAGAGAAATGATTTTTAAAAGAAAGGTATAAAAATACTTCTTTTTAAAATGTTTAATAAATTTTTAAAAAAAATTAAAATAAAAATAGTTTTAAAATTTATAACAAACACACCCTAACATAAGAATCTAAGAATCGAACCCAAGGCTCCGTGGCGTACGAGTAGCTCCGGTAAAATCACACAATCTGCTCCGGTAATCGGTCACCTGCGTGGCGCTCACTCACTGGTAGATCAAGAGAGAATAAGGCAGTACTAGTACCGTCCTGCAACTGCAATAGCCTAGCGAGTTCATGATCATGTGTATCGACACTGGACTGTTTGCACTTTTGCAGGACAAGAGGCCCCACCGTGGCACGAGGGAGACGTCCGGCTCCAGCTCTCCGGCGACACGACGTCCTTATCCCTTCCTACTCCAGTGCAGCAGGATCGTTCATCACAGCACCCCCTGCCCGGTCGCCAGCAGCTTCCTCCCCCTCCCGTGCCGTCGCACTCGCTCGGCGCGTCGTCCGGCAACGCATCCCCGTTTCGGTAATTTTCCCGTCGCGCTGGCTCACTTGCTCCCACCCCAGCCTGTCGCACCTTATCCATCCTCCTCCCGGCAGACGACGACGCCGTTAACACGTTCCTGCGACTCGCCCTCTCGTAACATCCGGCCGCTATCTTCTCACGCTTCCCGGCCGGCGTCGCCGTCAAGGGCGAGATGGATGGATACAACTGCGCCGCTGCGGTGGCGGTTTGCCAAAAAGCCCCAACAGCTACACCGCCCTCGCCCTCGACGTCTTCGTCACTCGTCACTCGTCAGTGTGTGCTGTGTAATTTTTGGGGACACAGCGGCAGACACATCTCGGTCAGAACCTTCCGTGACCAAACTGTGCGTAGTAGTATCTCGTCTCCGTGTGTGTCTGTATCTGACCCCAAGGAGAAGTGGGGAGATACGTACGAATATACACGGGCACGCGCTACTTTGGCTTGGTCCTCCTGCTTAATTACGAAATTCAGGCGCTGGTGAATTTGGGGTCTACTAGTATGAGATGCGTATACAGATTGGTTGTTCCATGTTGAAATCCTGTAGCTATAGCTACCATTGTCTGTTCGATTACTAATTACGAAATACATGCAGATCCTGATTATCAATCTAAGATGTCAAGATGATGATCCGAGTATCCGACACACAATAAAAATCTCTTTTCGCTACGTTTCGTTGACTGGGAAGGGGCGGAGACAATTCTTGAGGGACTACGGTTTTAGACTTAATCCTATGGATATGGAGAATGGAACGACGGGAACACAAAGAAACAGAAAAGCACTCACTCGCCTCAAGCACAAACGCGCATGCGCGCGGCCTAATGATCACCACCATATCCGTAACATCTCGTATCTTCTCACCCCACCGACCGGCGCACGGCGTCTCTCTCTCTCTCTCTCTATCAGCTCAGAGCGAGACGGATCCGCCCGAAGCTGCGGTGGCGCGTTTGAGCCCAAAAAGCGGCCGCTCTCGCTGTCGCCGTCGTCGAGTATGTGTGGACTCTTGTGGTCGGCGGCAACAGCAAAAGAAGGAACATCTGATGTTCGCTGCTGGCTGACAGACATGCTTCACATTCAACACAACGTATCCCATTAAGTACTGTATCAAGTTCTAAGATACAAAAGCATACTGTATCTTGGTTTGTTAAAATGCAGGAATCTTATAGATTAGCCATAGCCGCCTGGCCTCCCTCTGTTTGTTAAATAAAATGCCTGAATCTGGCAGAAATCCTGCCTTCCCCTGCTTACGGAACACATGCTGATGCGGAAACGGTGATTCCTGATGAGATTAATTTCAGATGATTTCAACGTGATCGCTTTTCGCGTCGCATTGTTGACAGGGAAGGGTTCTGAAAGATGCTTTTTCAAGTTGCAGCTTACACATCTCCGATCCTACACGTATATCGTACTAGTTCGTTATCCGAAGGAGGTTTTGATGACAGAATCATTTCTCTTTTCTTGAGGAAATGGTTTTGACTGAAACATTATCCGGAAACATGTTTTGGATACATGAAAAACAAAACCGAAAGAAAAGAAAAAACAGCAAGGTATTTTTTTGCCACCTCAGCTGTTCCACCACGTTCCTGATCGATCCGTCACGTCAGAGCATTAGCATGTCCATCCTGCGTGTGTGGCACCGGTGCTGGTAAGTCTCGCTAGCAAGACAAGATCGAATCCATAGCATCTGTGAAAAAGCTACTACTAGCGTTTAGGTGTCGTTCTGAGAAAAAGGCTGGTTGAATCTGCCACGTCGAAAAGCGATTCATTCTTGTCTCACGCAAGTGTTCCGGTATCTTGATACTATTCAACTTTATATGGTGTGTAGTATAAGTAGTAAAAGGTTTCAGAAACGGTACGGGCTTAGATATTTGGGGAGCTTGTGAGCAGACTGGGTCTGCCGATAGAAGGATCTCTAAGCTTTTGCTGAAGAAGAAGAATTCTTTTTTTTTTCTCCCATAACAGAGCCAAGTTCTGGAATTTCATTACCAAAAGCAACAAAATTATAAAGTAGAAGAATTCCTGAAGGAAAAGAAGACAACATGTGTGACACCCTAGTGTCACTTAAAACTCAACGGCTAAATCTCAAACCTTAAATTCAATTCTTACATCATGAAGCAAAATTTACACTTGAGCTAATAAGCAAGGCTGTTTTAAATACTTTCATTAACCCCCATAAAAATTTTGGTGAATTTTTGAACACTTTTGTCAAATCAAGGGTTTTTGAACCACAGTACCAAAATCATTGTATAGCAGGTAAAAATTCCATCACATCTTTCAAAAACCATCAAAACCCCAAATACCCTAGTAATGTTTTTACATGGAAATTAAGTTCACCACAAAACAAAATTTTGGAGATTTTACCAGAATTTTTGGAAAAGGTTTAACCTACTTAAAAATTCAAACAAACTTGTTTTGAATTGAAAATCCCCATATTTTTAGAAGTAGAATCAGAGCTTCTTCCTTTGACGAAAGTTGTTCCAAATAATTCACTGAGTGCCCAAAAACATTTTCAAATTTATCTGAGATCAGGAAGTATGGTTTTCAAATGAATTTAGAAGGGAATTTAAAAATAATTGCAAAATTCAAATTTTTTTAAAAAAATTTGGCCGCGCCTGTCGCACCGCCGCGGCGGCCAACCGGCGCGCCGCAGCAACGCAGGCCATGGCAGGCGCCGGCGCTCCTTTTCCCGCCATTCTGTCACATCACCGAGCGAATCTTGCTCTAGCCCTTCTCTCTCTCCCTCGCCCGCTCTCTTCTCCTCTGCGCCACGCCACCGCCCGCCGCACGCCATCGCCGCCCGCCGTCACCAATCGACGACGCGCATTCCCCCCCCCCTCTCTGCAGCGTATTTAGGCCGCACCAGAGCTCCTCCCGGTCCCCACACTTCCATTTTTCCTCGTCGCACCGTTGCCCCCACTCTTCTTCCTCCTCTGCTCCACCCGCGACGCGCCGCCATTGCCGCCACCGAGCCCCGCCACGGAGAGGACCCCTCTCTGGTTGATTTCCACGCTGTTAACCTTGTCCAACACCCTCTTCCCGTCCTCGTGTAGCTCACGGCGACCACCTTTCCTCGGATTTTCGCTCGGCTCATCGGGAACGTGAGTTCGCCGCTGTTCTCCGCGAAGCGCTCCGTCGCCGGTGACGTTCCGGTAAGAAATCGATCCTGTTATGGTGTTGCCGAGCATCCCCAGGGCCCGTCAAAGGTGTAGGATGAGGTTGTGGGCACGTCCTTGTACTGCCGCGCCGCCACGACCTCGCCGGAGTTCCATTGGAGCCGCCGCTCGCCGCGCTATTCCCTCCGTTGGTCGCCGCCGGCCGCCATGTGCTCCCGGAACTCCTCCGCACCGTGCGCAAGGCTGGAGGGACCTCTCCACAGTTCCCCATCGCCGGCGAGGCCTTCGCCGTCGCAGATTCCCCGCCGCCCCTGTTTCTCCCCCTTTTCCAATCTTAAATCAATTTCATCATTTCTAGTCTATTTTGTAAAATGCATAGAAAATCAAGGAAAGCTCTAAAAATGCTGAACCAAAATTTCTTGGGATACTAGAAAAACACTCTAACAAACTGCTGAAGCACATTTTCAAAAAGGTTCATGAAACTTCCTAAATAAACAGATTAATATTTTCTATTTTTAAATTTTCACTGGAGTTCCAGAAGTCTTCTAAGGCTGAAATTTGAACCAAAGCTGTGTTATTCTTGTGTCAACCTCCTGTAGTTTTTCCAGGATTTAACAACAACAAAGTTCTATGCATGTCATTAAGTATGCTTAAAACTATCATTTTAATTTGGTATTTTCTAAAATACATTGTGCATGGCAAAGAAAACTCCAAACCCTTAATTAAAACTTTAGTTTAGATGCTTACAGGTGCATCTATCCATTTTCATGATTTTACCATAAGTTTTAGTGTTTATTTCTGATTTTATAATCTAATTAATAGAAATTTACTGAATGTTTATAAAATCTAGAAAATTCAGTTTAACCTCAATCAAGCTTCAAAATTCATATTTCATAGAGCACTATCAACTAAAAATAATCTCCTGGAAGGATATGAAATTTCACTTTAGTCCATGGTTTAATTAACAGAAATTTTACTGAATTTTTGTAAAATCTAAAAAATTCAGTTTAACCTCAACCCAACTCCAAAATTCTTATTTTAGAGAGCACTGTCGACTAAAAATAATCTCCTGATAAGACATGAAGTTTCACTTAAGTCAATGATCATTATGAATAATTGTTTTTAATAATATACTGTAGTTGAAATAATTAGGTTTTAGGTCAAACCCACCTCGAGTAGGTAACTCTAAATCTCTGGAGGTAATGCTGAAAACACTATTTATGTATGATGAAAATACCATATTACATTATATAGACGCCAAAGTGAATGAAGTAGTTGTAGATCCGGAGTCCTTGATCCCCGAAGAAGTTCTCATCACCAACTCAGTAGATCAAGGCAAGCCCCCGTGCACAACCAGTTTTTAAAATTTTCCTTTTATCACTATGTGTCCTGATTGTGCATTAGGTTTTCAGGAATTGATTGAAACCCTAGTTGTATTTGTCTCCTTAGTAACCCTATCGGTACATTGGTATAGGTATCCCAGAGATAGCATGCTATGCTTAGATATACTTACTAATAGAAGTCGAGCAGAATGGACGTTGCTCGCGACTGCTAGTGTTTGATTGAAACTACCTCATGACACTTACAGAACTATGGCTAAGTATGATTAAAGAAAAGATAAAACTGGAGGATCAGACAGGGGAAAAGTAGGTCAGCGACTGGACTGGATCCAGGGTGACCGTAGTGTTGTCTGATCCGTGTGATCCGAGTCTGATCAAGCATTGAATATACTGATCATATGCTGGATATAATGGGACCTAGTAAACCTATATAGCTTAGTGATTGCAAAGTCGAACCTACCCTACGGTGTCTGATTTGGAGGCGATCTAGGGCGGGCAGTTGTGGGAACTCCACAGAAACCGTTCGGGAAGTGTGCTCTGGTGGGATGCGGCACTGCTAAGATAGCGTAGTAGGGAATCAACTTTGCATGATCTGGTGTGAACGATTGCCACATGCGGTCTGGGACGCGTACGTGTCGTATGATTAAGTTATTCCTGCAGGTGTAAATTGGTTCGAATCGCTGTCGCTCTCAGCTATGAGTATGCTTGTGAAATGCACCACATCTTAATTAAGATGATGAGCTATGATGATAATGACTAAGCTATGATAATTATTTTTTATTCCTTGATTCTATTTATGTTTGACTAGACAAGTGCAAACTAAAGTTATGATTCTAATCACTTAACCTAAGCTAAAACTTAACCAGAATAGCTTCAGGTAGTGCGAGTCCTTTTGCAAGGTAACCAATGCTGAGTCAGCCTTTATGTCTAGGTGTCGGCTGTAGATAGCCTATTTGACGGGTTAGTCTTGCTGAGCTTCTTAGAAACTCACGCTTTACGAATACGTGGATTTTAGGCGTCGATGTGTGTGTTTGCGATGGCAACTACCAGTGGGAAGAGCCGCATCCGGAGGTTGGGAGCTTCTAGTGGAAACGCTTTGATTCGCACATTGAATCATTGTATGGCTAGTAGCATGGTGCCACTGGGCAAGGCACATGCTTTTGCTGAATTTATGAAAGTCGGAGTTTGTACCGCGTCTGTTGCTTCTGCTATATCTCGTGGTTTCAAAACTCTTTTTATTCGTACTCTGATATTGTAAGACTTAACTTTTAATTTATGGAACCATGTTGCATTAGGGTGTGTTTGTTTCCTTGGATTGGATTGGATAGGCTTGGACAGAGCGATCCAATTCAGTGTTTGTTTCATTGTCAAGTTGGATAGGTCTGTCCAGAGGAGAGAATATGCCATGTAGATGCTGGATGACTGTGTTCGGCAAAATTGGCCGGATGGGTCTGTCCAGCCTGTAGGCTGTGCAAGCATGAGCACCCGCCTCAATGTGTTTTATGACTGATGTTTTTTCCTCAGTTAACTAACTCAATCAAACACGTTGCAACACGTAGATAGTGAAAAGAAAGAGAAAAGAGAAGCTGATGTGTAAAAGGCAAGTTCTAAACTTGGCGCAAAAAAATTCTACTAACTTGAAATCTATAGAAAATTCATTAGCTATTTTTTTTTGTCAAAAAGGTATATTGACGTAAATCTTTTAAAGTTCCTAAGAACAAAAATATATGTTCACCAAACTATAATATCTTACTTGTCATTCATATCCATGCAAACAAACAAACAACTTGGACCATCCAATCCATCTTTCATCCAACCAATCAAAAAAAAAATTGGATGATCCAATCCATCCAACCAAACATATAACTTGGATCATCCAATCTAAAAAAACATGGATAGTCCTATCCAATCCAACTTCGCCTTCAAACCAAACACACCCTTAATTCTCTCATACTGTAAAAGATTGCTGTTTATCCTACCTATGTTATACCATGTGTATGCTCGTTTTGCTGAGCATCGTCCAACTGGATCCTGACGAACGATCCGTACCGGTCTCTGGGGCGGGTCCGTCACAACATGGGATGGGAGCAGAGACATGGGGCCACCAATGGCAATGACCTGACAATAAAGATCCACATGTTGGAATAATTTTGGGATCATGTCGTTATCACCGAGGACTGTGTTCTTCATACTTGAGAAACCAAGCAAAATTGGGAGCGAAGTGACAATAGTCAATTCGACCTGAACTAGGGTGTGTCTGGCTCAATCAACCGCAGCACGTTGCCGTGTGGGCTGCGTCAAGGCCACCGAAACATGGTCCGGGCCCAAAACAGGTTCAGAGGCCGTGCTGCATGCTACGCATAAAACATGGGTTGCTAAGCCGAACAAGTTCCATGGGCCTTACCGTTTACCCGTACGCAAGCGAGGCAGGCATGTTTGTGTCAGCCGTAGGATTGGCGTGGATGCGCTTCAACGGTGGATACTGTCAGATCCCACGCAACGCCTCGGCCAAGCCCGGGGCGGCCGGCGGCCTCTCATGTCCCAACCAGGCCGCTAGCAGCGGCCGCTCGCCGGCTCGGCCTCGTGCACGGCGGCCAGGACGGTGCCCAAGCCCGCCGCCCCTCTCCTCATCCAGGTTAGAGCTGAGCTCTCACCCCCAATCCTTCTCCTTCCTTTTGCCGTTGAGATTCAGAGGGGATCCTTGCGGTTGCTGGGACGGGAATGGGGACGTGAACTCTAAGCATCAGGCGACTTGGGACCGGAGGCCGGAGGGTCTCTCCGCCTAGTGCTCGGTCCGCCTATGGCGCTGCGGGTGTTTTTCGGGCGGCAGCTGGTCGCACTGGCCGAATTGCCGTCACCTTTAGTAGGTGCAGCAGGGACGAGATGGCTACACGGGGCAGGCGGCAGGGAGCCCGGCGAGGACGAGGCGGTCCCGTATGCCGACGTGCCTCAGCCCGGGAGTAAGTGGGAGCGGAAGCCGTACGTGACGCCGATGAAGGTCCTCATTCGGCGAGCCAAGGAGGAGCGTCGTGTCCGGCAGGAGAATCCGTGCCGAGTGCTCGAGCACCCGCCCGACAACGGCCTCCTCGTGCCGCACCTCGTCGGGGTCGCGCACCGTGTGTACGCCGCCAGGGAGAGGCTCCTTGATGGCCTGACCAAGCTCGTCGAGGGCGAGGCCGCCGTGCCGGTGAAGCGATGCAGGTGACGCACTGTGCTTGCAAATTTCCGTGGCCTAATTTATTTACGCACAGGGAAATCACGGCGCGACGTGCTCTTATCAGGTTTTGCGCTGAGGTGTTCGTCGGCAGCGTCGGGCACGAGATCAGGACATGCGAGGGGCGTAACAGCGCCGCGAGGAACTCTCTGCACGTGTGGCGGCCGGGGACTGTGCGAGACGTCGTCGGCTTCCCCTACTGCTACCACCTGTTCGACCGTGTCGGGAAGCCCAGGGTGGTGCACAAAGAGAAGTACGATGTTCCAAGGCTCTCTGCCATACTTGAGCTCTGCATCCAGGCTGGCGTGGATGTCGAACAATACCCGACCAAGCGGCGAGCCAGACCCGTCTACTCCATTGAAGGCAGGATCACAGACTTTGAGCTGGACGACGGAGGCAACTCCGTAGCAGGAACAACACTTGAACCATCACTGCTGTCGTCTCTGCCTGTAGTACCAATTGCAGTCAGTCCTACTTCAGCCGATGGCAGGAATGGAGAAGAGAAGGTCGAAGAGAACATCACCTTGCAGGAGCTGGCCTCCAGGACGCTGCAGTCATGGCTCGACATGCGGTGGGGCGCAGCGAGACTGATGAAGAAGTACCGTGTGCACACCTGCGGCTACTGCCCAGAGGTGCAGGTGGGGCCAAAGGGGCACAAGGTGCGGATGTGCCGGGCCACCAAGCACCAGCAGCGGGACGGGCAACATGCGTGGCAGGAGGCGACGGTGGACGACCTGATCCGTCCGAACTATGTGTGGCACGTCGCGGACAACAGCACGCTGCCACTGGCCAACGAGCTGAAGAGGTACTATGGCAAGGCCCCGGCAATAGTGGAGCTGTGCGTGCAGGCCGGTGCACCCGTGCCCACGGTGTTTAGGAGCATGATGCGGCTCGACGTCGTGCCGCCCGCGCGGGATGAGTATGACCTCGTCGCTTGAGGAAACATCAGCTTTGGCTCGAAGTTCATTCCCCTAGCAGGTAGCAATCACATTCCTATATTCACTAATCACTTATAGCTACACGCATGTAAGTATCCATGCCCCTACTTGAAAATCAAGTGCTTCTAATTCTGCTGGGCCGGCATGCCTTGCAACTGACTGTAATTATGCTCTGTAGTTGGAGAAAACTATGGCACTTTGTCCTTCATGTCCGTAAATTTCTCTTTCCAGTTATTACAAATATTAGCTCCAAATTTCCAACTTATGGAATTAGTTTCTTATTGCTTCAGGGTATTATGAATTATATCATCCCAAATTTAGGTTTCCATGCCTCTGTTTTCTATGCTTATCCAGAAACAAAATTCTCACAGGCCTTGTAGTGAAGAAAATAAATTCCAGTGCTGAAATTCCACACATTCAAATTCTAAGAATTAGCTAGAAGCTACATCAATCATAATTCTTGCTAAGATTTGTTATTTTCAATATTTAAATTACATGTATGAAACAGGGTTTCAAACTAGCAAACTTTTAACAGCATGTGCAGCGCTAATGCTAACAGCTTGTGTTTTGTGTAACATAATCGATTGAAGTTTGCTGCATTACATGGGCTATATACCCCTGTATGGATTGAGGTTTAATCTGCCCCCCTAGCTAGAACGTTATTTCAAGTTTCAACTCTCTTTTTGCATACATATTTCTCTTAAGTTCAGTAGCGCTGCATCAGTGACATGCCTAGATACCTTTATTGACTATAATGTGATTACAGGGTCAACCTACGAAGGACAGATGCTGTTAAACCTTACTTAACTGGTAAACCCACAGAACTTTCTCTTGGGCAGTGGTTAAGAAGTGTTCAGACGGCAAATGCGCTATGCTCAGGTCTCCAATTCAATCACATAATGTGAAGTATCACTTCTGAGGATGTTCATCAGCATCTGAGGCAATCCTTATGTCCCCATCTGATCTCAGAAAACTTCCATGTTGGCAATTAAAAATTGATGTTCTACTGCTGAATCTTTGAGGCCCACAGACACTTGATGATGTCCAGCCCGTCTTATTTAATCTTTTTGCTGATTAGGTAACTATTTTTCTGCAACAATGCTAGTACTAGCTCTGCAATTATTTAGCTTTGTACACTTAATCAATTATGTTTCCATTTCACATTGGTTAATGGTGAAATTTGTTCTGTTGAAATCTTCAACAAGTTTGTTGATCTGCTAACTTTATGCCAACATCATGTCAACAAGATCATAGTTGTGAGGCTCCATGAAACTTGAAGCCTAACTTTCTAACATCGATGTATGCATGCTTTAACTAAAAAGGGTATGGATGTTTGTTGCAACTGTATTTCAGTATATTGTAAGGCAACATATTTCATTTGTTGCTTGGCCACAGTGGTATTCCACTAAGAGGCTGTAAATGAGCATTTTGAGTTTTGCTACGATTTTGTTTGGTTATCTTCTTTACTACTGAGCAATAGGATCTAACTGTGAGCATATGGCTCTATTTATTTTATTCATAATAGTGGATTAGGAAGGATTTGAATATGTCAAAAACTACAGTATTGAGGTTTTAATCTGATGGTTCTATCTGTACAGGCTGAAGCACCGAGGAAGGCATTATGTGAAAGGGAAAACAATGTTCCTGCCAAGGTGCTTCGGCTGATGTTGGCATCCTTCGTGAGGAAGCAGGCTTGTTGCCATGGAATGAAAACCCATTGAATCTCAGTGTGACCACAAATCACTGTACTGTATGAATTGAATACGCCAGATGTCCGACATTCAGCAAGAATGTCGCATCAACTTTACGGCTAAGATATGGATCCGACGAGCTGGCGGTATTCGCAGTTTGCAATTTGCTGTCAAACTACACCTGTTCCAGTTGATCAAATAATAGTCAAGAGAACTAATTTTTGCCACATTTTCTTCAGAAGTAAACGGCCTTTTTTTGCCCAAACCTCTGTACATAGTATATAACTCACCCCTGCAACGCTCAACTTTGTGTTCACCAGTCCATCGTTCTGCTCACGTACGACGCAATCATGGTGGTGGCGCGAAGGCTCCAGCCGATCGAGCTGTGCGCCTCGGAGGGGCGGTCCACCCAGGCTGTGGCTGCCGACCTCGACGGCACCCTGCTCCTCTCCCGCAGCGCGTTCCCCTACTACCTCCTCATCGCGCTGGAGGCCGGCAGCCTCCTCCGCGCCGTGGCGCTCCTGGCGTCCGTGCCCTTCGTGTACCTCACCTACGTCTCCTTCTCCGAGCCCCTGGCCGGGCGCGCGCTGCTCTATATCGCCGTGGCGGGGCTCAGGATGAGGGACATCGAGGACGTGGCACGCACGGTGCTCCCCAGGTTCTATGACGGCGACGTGCACCCGGAGGGGTGGCGCGTGTTCGGCTCGTTCGGCAAGAGGTGCATCGTCACGGCGAGCCCGAGGGTGATGGTAGAGCCGTTCGCTAACGAGTTCCTCGGCGCTGACGTGGTCCTCGGCACGGAGCTGGAGGCGAGCGAGGCCGGGAGGTCCACGGGCTTCGTCGCCGAGCCCGGGGTGCTCGTCGGCGACTCAAGAGACAGGCGGTGCTGAGGGAGTTCGGCGACGCGGTGCCGGACGTCGGCATGGGGGACCGGGAGAGCGACTTCGACTTCATGTCCATCTGCAAGGTATTTCTTCAGTTCTTTCGTTTAACTCCTTTTTAACCTTCTCAGCACCATGTTTCCATGAACTTTTGTTTTCTGCTTAGCATCCTGCAACACAGTTTGCTGTGATCTATAAATGTGCAACGTTAACTGGTTAGGATTTTTGCATGCAGCAGTTGGAATTTTGTGACGTGACTGTAGACTGTAGATAGAAATGATGGAACTTTGCGTTCCCTAACGCCTACAGAGATCATCATCAAACATCGATCAGACATTCCGCATGCCGTGCTTTTCCTTTCTTGAGGTTTGCAACTTTATGGCATAGACCATAGGGAAAATTTTATGCCGTTTGCCTACTCAGATCATCATCAGACATTCCGTTCTCTTGTATCCGAACACTGAAGAGAACGACCAACTGTACGAATCTGGTGGTTGTGTTTAAGTTTTGGTGTCACACAAGATTTTCTTTTTTCCCTCCATTCAAGTTGGATTCTTACAATTCACTCCTTTCTCCTCTTTTCAATTTGTCAGCCTGAAAATCCTTCTACTCCATATTCTGATCCAATTAAGGGAAAATAATATGATAAGCGTCTTGTGTGGATGGAAATGATGGGACCACGTATCTGCATATTAGATTTAGGGCCAAATCAATGCCGCATTGCTTCGCCATGCGGTCGCTTTGCTGGCACTGGTCCTGAACATTTTTGGAAGAGAATTGCTAGCATTTGCACCATGGACCAACGCCGTCGTACTGCATGCTGGGCAAACCACGCTACGTACTCTCCGGTAGTACTTTGTGCACTCTGGCCATGTGTGAGAAGTTGTGCAATTGTTGTTGGTATCTTTTCGAGCCGGCAGCTCGTTTTCTAGTGCGATTGAAGCTGCTACTGATACTGTGACATACTTATCGCGTGCAGGAAGCGTACATCGTGACGCGGAAGAAATACCGAGCGGTGCCCAGGGACCGGCTGCAGAGCCGCGTCCTCCTCCACGACGGCCGCCTCGTGCGTCGCCCGACGGACATCAGCACGCTGCTCACCTTCCTGTGGATGCCGTTGGGCTTCGCGCTCGCGCTCCTCCGCGTGGGCATCACCCAGCACCTCCCGGCCTGCGCCGTCTTCTACGCTTACAAGCTCGCGGGCGTCAGGCTGGTGGTGCGCGGCTACCCGCCACCTCCGCCGTCACAAGAGAACGGTCGCCGGGGCGTGCTCCTCGTGTGCAATCACCGCACCGTGCTCGACCCGGCCGTGCTCGCCGTCGCGCTGGGCCGGAAGGTGAGCTGCGTCGTGTACGGTGACTCCGCCGGCGACCGTGACAGGGACGCCGCTCGCGTCCGACGGCTCCTCGAGGAAGGCGAAGACGTTGTCGTCTTCCCCGAGGGCGCCATCGGCAGCCGCGGGGAGTTCCTGCTGCCGTTCAGCGCGCTCTTCGCCGAGCTCGCGGACCGCATCGTGCCGGTGGCCATCGACACCAGGGAGAGCATGTTCCACGTGTCGACGCCGCGCCCGCGCGGGGGCACGCGCATGGATCCCTACTTCCTCTTCATGAACCCGCGGCCGGCGTACGAGGTCACCTTCCTGAACCAGCTGCCCAGTGAGGTCACTGGGCGGTCGCCGGTCGAGGTGGCGAACTACATCCAGAAGGTCCTGGCTGCTCAGCTCGGATTCGAGTGCACCAACATCACGGGCAATAACGAGAACGGGTTGCCCCCGCCGGCAGCGACCGTCGCGTGCCATTGAAGGATTAAAAAAGGACAGTGTGCACCATGCCTCTTCCTGTAATGTAACGACCAGATGAGCGAGGACTATCCCTGTGTTGAGAGTCATTTACACTATAAATACTTTTTAATCTTTTGCTACTAATAGTCAAAGTTTAAATAATCGATAAATAAATTAAAAAAAACCTTCGCGGAGCCATAGCTGCGGGGATACGATTTTTTTTCCCGGAACTCTTGCGCACCCGACGCGATATTGGACCGCTAGCCCAATTGAATTGTTGGGCCCCTGTTCCTGGACTGCTTTATTGAGTTTGGCCCGTGAGTCGTTGGACTGGTTCTAATGGTTGCAGTGGACCCGTTTGTTTTCTTGAATTTCTTTTCAGTAATTCGTTCTCCCAAATAAAGGTTATGGTGAGGTCGAATCAATTCAGTTCTGAAGTAGCTCAAAATAAATATTTAAACAATCGCTCAATCAACTTCAAACACGGTCCCAAACACCTTGAAGTAAACAGTAATTGAACATTCCTTCCATGTACTACTATTTGAACAACGGCCCTCGCTGGATGGCCTGCGTTAGAGAAGACACAGATATTGGTGGTGGCGTCTACGGTGGTTCCATGGATTCTAGATTGGATGGAGCGAGACTAGTTTTGGCAGATGTAGTGGTAGAAGATATGGGCCAATTCGCTGGGCTGTTACTAAGCTGCTCGAGTAACAGAATTTCAATTGCTTGGAGCCACTACACTCACAAACCAGAGATAGCGGTACAAACCATATTTATAACCGTGTCAGTTGAAGGCACCAAGATGCAGAGCAGAGCCGCAGCTCGCAGAGGCCGCCCCACCATGCGTGAGTGTGACCGTATCCTACAAAAACAAAACAGCGACTGCTGTTATTACATTGGCCGGGACCGGCGCACAGGTCGACCGCTTCCGTCCGCGGGCCGGGTCCCCTGCCATCGCTGTCAAGAGGGCCCGCCAGCGGGCCGGCGCCATGGCAGCAACATGCAGATACAGAGAACCTGGGACGGGCTGCAAATTTTGCCTTTGAGTTCGACCGACGACCGATGATGACTCAGTTCTACTCGCCTCATGCAGATGGAGAGAGAAATTAATAAGCCAGGGGAACCAGTAGAGAGCAGTCAGGCTACACCACCTACGGCGCGCTATTACGTATACTACTACCTTGCAGTACTCCACTGTTGCCTCCATCGCCCAGTCCCCGTCATCGTCCCATTTTGGGAACGCGACAACTCGTCGTGTCTTCTAGAAAGGAGGAACGGGTAAACCTCGACACGTCACGTACTCACACATGCCTGGTCTCGTCGTGAACAGTACATGTCTACTGTCTACCCCTCGAGTGAGTTCTCAAAGCGGTTGCTTGATCGAGTTCTTATTGCATTGGTCTGTCGACAAACACAAAAGCTAGTGGGACAGTATACACGTATGTTGACCGAGGATTTGGTGTAGGCTATCAATAATCTTGTATGGGAATTATTTACCGGTCTTCTAGTATATGAAAAAAAAATTGCTCTTTTTTTTTTTTACTTTGGCCTTTATTATCAGGCTGTTGTATCTGCTACGGGAAGTCTGTGCATCGTTTAGACGATGTAGTACTACTGTTTCGTTTCGTTTTGTTTTTTTTTTTTTAGAATGGAGGCATTAGAATAGTGGAATTGCGTCGATCGGATTCACGTTACCAAGTTCTGCAGCCGACATTGATGTTCTCAATATTAATACTGGCAAGTGCATCACTCGCAAGGAAAAAAAAAAGTGGATACACTAGTATTTATTTCTTCTCGACAGACAACACTCCATATGGTAGTACTCCCTCCGTCCCTTTGATCTAGTCGTTTTGCGCTATGGACACTGGAAACAAGAAAGACTGCTGCTGTCCTTCCTACTGCTACGGTTAAATGCTTTCGTTGTTTACATTCAATGTTTTTCATCCCATTGCTTTCTTTCTCCATCTTTCAAGCTCCATGAAAGTACGTCTACTACTAATGCTGAGAGCAAGAGGGTCAGGAATATGGGGCAAGCCAACGACCTGCACAACGTCTGACATCTGGGACTGGGTGTTGAAAAGGACAGCGAGCCTGCTTTTTTCTTGGGAATAGCCCGGACGACACGATCAGTGGGACAACTTTTTCATCCTAAAACGACATGTTCACCGGAACGGAGGGAGTATTCCGTAATATAGTGCAGAAAACAAGAGAGAGAAAAAAAACAGCGGGAACAGGTGAGATCGAGTTGGCATTTTTTTTAATAAATACGTGATGCCTGATGTCGTCGTCCTCGCTCCAAGATCGGCCTCAAATATCGATGGACCGGCCATTTGCAGGTTTTGACCAATGCGATCGATATTTGGCGATTGAAGAAAGAAAGAGACCAGCGAACTCCTGCGCCCAAAGCGGCGTAGATTTCCAAGCAGAGAAAAAAAAAGTACAGGTACTATGGCATAGATCACCTCGAGAGGAGAAGGCGGTGGCGCGTCGTTGGATCCTTTTAATTTCCATATAAAGGGGGAAAAGAAAGAACCTACGCGCATGGCGCGAAAGAATAACGAGAGTGTGAAAGCTGCAACGGAAACCCTGCACAAATTTGGAATGAGATCCTCTTACGAAGTACGACACAGAATCACTGGTTGCTGTTTGCTGGTCGCGGGTCAGTGACCGTTCTACCTACACTTGCAGCAAGAGTAGTAGTAACTACGGAGTATAATACTATATTTAGATTAATACCCGCAGGTACAGTTAAGAAGATGGATTAAGGACATGTTTGGTATAAATTCTAAAATTGATTTTGATTCAATTTTATTAAAAAATTTGTCAAACAGTTTTACAAGAAGTACTTCTACATCCACACCTTAAAAGTCACTTATCAAATTTGTATAAAGAGTTGAAACCATCAAAAATATATATCTTCTTATATTTTTTTTTATTCATCTCTATATTAGAAGTTGTAAGAGAATTTATTTTTCAAACAATTTTTATAATAGAAGCGAACTTTTTAAGAGAAACTATTTTTTAGAAAATTTAGTTACTATAAAATCCTATAACAAACATGCTCTAAGTTTAAGCAGATAATTTATCATCCGCAGCTGCGTTGGGTTAGCGTACCGCCCGGCCCGCGGCGCCCGCGCAAGTGGCTGCTTTTACTGCACTGCTCCTACAACTTCTGTCCGTTTTGATTTCCGTTTCGTCAGGCCGGCGACCCAAGAACCAACCCACGCTGCCTGTAGGCTCACCATTAGACAAGTAGCCGTACTCTACAGCTACAGACAAGTAGCCGTACCATTAGACAAGATGCTAGCGGGACCCGACGGCAAGGGAGACACGGCGGCGTGGCACCGCGCCGTCCAGGTGCGCCTATGATGAATGGACGGACGATCCATGAGTCGAGCGGGGTGAAGGAAGATTCTCTCGAGATCCGACTACGGCACGCCGCACCTGCCTCCCCGGCCGCCCGCGCGCCTCCGATGGATGCGTCGGTCCAATCCTGCTGATCCTGAGCGGCACCCACTTGTCTGGTTCTGGACGCATCGCACCACCTCATCTGGGTGCTGCTGGGGCGACGGCTTGTGAGCGCGCGCCGCAAAGAACTCTACGGCCATCCGGATAAGATCGTGCGATTTGCGATGGACCGCGCGCACTTTCGTTCTGCAGACCTGCTCTGTGCTCTGCGTCGGATGAAGAAAAAGGTTTTGTGCTTTATGACAGTCATTATAAGAGGAGGGGGGGGGGGGGGGGGGGGGGGGTGGGGTGGGGATATCGTACAACTAGTAGTGCAGCTTTGAAACTGGATTGTGTTGCGTTGACCATAGGCAGCTTATCGAAAGCTCAGTCCCCATTAGACGGGTGGTTTACCACAAACAAGTCAAACAATAGAAAGTATAGTACTAGTATACTACTACTTCCACTGCAACCACTCCTTACTTTACCTCGGTAATCTCATGACAACACTGCCAATTTGCTACTATATCGGCAGTATAAAGGAATGCAGTTGGTACGTGGTTAGGAGTGCAGATTGGCGATAAAGATAAAGGTTTCTCGGTAATGGTAGTAGTAGTATGGGTTGTGGGGTAGTAGATGCAGACCGGAGTTATCGTGCAGCAACCTTGAGAAAAAAAAAAAAGCATCAGCTTTTTAGGTCGGCGAAGGTCTCCCTCTCCCTGCCCTTTCCGTTTCCGGCTGGGGGCACGGCACGGTAGTGTGCGCTCGCCTTTATGCCAATGATGTAGGTCGCACGCGCCTTGGCGTGCTGCCATTTTTAATGAAGCACGGACGCCTCATCGCCTTATCCTCTCCATGTTTAGTCGCGCGACCTTTATTATTGATGCCTTTAGATTAGATTTAGATCGCTTCCCCGTTCGGCACATCTATCTTTTCTCTCTCGTCCAAGAATTATTATAGACGAAGCTCAGCCCACATGCACCCAGAATGGAAGCTGCTTGTGTCAAGGTAGTTAAGAACTGTTTGGATGGTTGGCTTTGGTCGCGAATACTTTCGCGTAGTGCCGTGACCGCAGCTAGCGGCGCGCTCACTCTCGCGATCGGCAAGCGAAGCGAGGACCGGGTGACAGGAAAATCTCACACACAGCGTCGGATCAGGGCTCAGGGTCAGGGGTAAGAATAGTTCGTTAGACGGGCACTGTGGCGTCCCGGCGAACAAGAAGCACTTTTATATGCGCTAACAATGACGTACGGCGTTACCAGATGCCCACTAACACGAGCGGACCCAGATCAGATGCATCCCACCGATCCGCCTTGTCTCTGACCCCTCGCCCAATAGCTAGCCTGCTTTCCCGGCCTCAAGAGAAAAACTTGCCGCGACACATGCTAGGTGCACCCCGGCGTTCCTGATTGGGAGTCGCTAAATCATGCCACCCTTTTCGGAGTTTTCTTGGCACCAGAAAATTACAAGCTTACACAAGCACACACTCGATATTACAAATCCAACTTTTTCCCCCTACGTGTTTATCTGCACGTTGCTTACAGCTGATTAAATTGTGGGGGAAAACACTTAGAGCTTCGCATAACGGGGGGGTGGGGCACTTCGAAATAGCACAGATAGTAAAATGTGTGCAATTGACGTGCCTATGATATCAATAATAGTAAAAACTCTATTTTGTAAGAGTATACGTTTTGCAAAATGTAATCCCTCAGTCCTATTTTAATGTCATAGTGTCTCTAGTCTAGGGTTAAGAGTTAAAGATAGATGGTAGAGATATGGTGCACCAGAAATAAGAAGTATGTGTATTGAAGTGAGATGACATGTATTTTGAAATAAATTTTGATTGATAGAAAAAATGGGATGGAGAAAAATATAACTATTAATGTACACCATAGCATATCAATTGCACATCGTTGATTAGCATGTAAGACGACTTAATGAAAATTCAAATGATAGCTGATGTGATAATGAGTATCATTAGTTGGGCATGTATAAATTTTTCTTTATCTAGAATAATGGCTCTTCTTGTCACAGTTGTTGTACTTCTTTATCGTAAATTGGCGTCTCCTTTGAAAAAAAGAATATATCCAAATTTACTTATTCATCCAACTTTGCTAAGCAATTGGGCGACCACACCCAAGTCTCTCGTGCATACTAAATAAAACACTTTTCGCCTTGCTATGTCATGCCATCAAATCACATACCTTCATAGAAAATAAACCACATGGAGACATAAAAAATAAAGCATGAGGTCCAATTGCTTAAAACCTTGCCGATGAGTATCTCTCTAGATTCTTATACTCTCATGTGCTGCATCCAAACATTTCATTGGAATTTTTTCAGTGTTTAGGATTACAATTCATAACAGCTTCAATCCTTTTTTTTTTCTGTGTTTTCGATATGCTGCATTTCAAAAAAGAGGCTCAAAGTTATCGTACTACTCCTCATAATAATTTAAAAATAAATTATGTAAAACTAAAATTACTAGTAATCAACATGTCTGAAACTCTGATGATAATGATCGTTGGAGTACTCAACACACTCACATGTATGCCGGCCCCATCTCAGATCTACCATCCTATTAATCACCAGTTCACTTGACGGCTTCTGCAGTTCTGCTGCGGCCCCAAGCCCCAACATTACAAGAACAGGAACCAAAAAACAAACACGGAAACAGCACCGGAGACAGGACGCGTGTGTGAACCGAGCAAATTGCCCTCCCGGCCCCGAGCCGACGTGGCTTGGCATCCCCAGCTGGATCGCGCAGAAGTAAACGGTACCTCCTGCCCCCAATGCCACCCCTCCTCTCTCCCTCATCCCTTCAATAATTCTCTCCCCTTCTGTGTGCTGCTTGCTCAAGCTCCACGCAGTACCATCAAATCGAGGAAGACCGGAAGAGGGAGAAGAGGAGGGAATCCTCATGTCTCCAGGCATCGCCGGAGCAGATCCCCCGGGAACTGCTACGGAGTTGCGGACGTAGAGGCCGGCGGAGACCAGCCTGATCCTCTCGCGGTCTGAGTCTGATCGAATCGATGGGCGGGGAGGAGCCGGAGGGGCAGCGGCTGAGCCGCGCGATGAGCTTCGGCGGCTGCGGCGGCGGCTGGGTCCCTGAGGAGGCGCTGCACCTGGTGATGGGGTACGTGGACGACCCGCGCGACCGGGAGGCGGCGTCGCTGGTGTGCCGCCTGTGGCACCGCATCGACGCGCTCACGCGGAAGCACGTCACCGTGCCCTTCTGCTACGCCGTGTCCCCAGCGCGCCTGCTCGCGCGGTTCCCGCGTCTCGAGTCGCTCGCGGTCAAAGGGAAGCCCCGCGCGGCCATGTACGGGCTCATCCCCGACGACTGGGGCGCCTACGCCCGGCCGTGGGTCGCCGAGCTCGCCGCGCCGCTCGAGTGCCTCAAGGCGGTGCACTTCCGCCGCATGGTTGTCACAGACGACGACCTCGCCAAGCTTGTCCGCGTCCGCGGACATATGCTGCAGGAGCTGAAGCTCGACAAATGTTCCGGTTTCACCACCGACGGACTTCGCCTTGTTGCCCGCTGCTGCAGGTACGCGAACTCCTCAAATTCTCTAGTTCATTTGAACTTTAATCTGGAAGTAGGGGGAAACTCGATTTTGCAAAGGGAGATTGTGAGTTGCAGTTTAGCTGATGGTCCCTACCGCTATACCAATTTCTATAATTAGAATATTGTTCTAATACTTACAATGAAATTTCTTTGCTAAAAGGAGGCTTCAGATCTACAATATCCAAAGTCGTTCATACTGTGTTCACATGATTACAAGTTTACCTTATCCCCAGGAAAAAAATTACTGGTACATTATGTAAAGTCATTTGCATTTCTGCATGGTCACGAGTCATGGCTTTAGTTGTAGGTTTTTCATTTTTTTTTTCCTTCCCCAAAACAAAAGTTTCAATGCGATGGTATTCACTTTGGATAATTTGATCATTCTGATTATTGGCTTGAAAAAGTAATTCTGCCGATGGAACTATTTAAATAGTTGCAACAGAAAGAAGTATTTATGCTATATTTTTTCACAATTGTTTTGTCTGATGTATTATTCGGTACATGTTTTAGATAACCAGGAATATTATACTTGATGCAACTAAAAAACATTATTGCAAACTTTGTTTTTGGCTGGATTTGTCTTCTGTGATCATCCTGCCTCTAGAATCCTTACAAAAATCTTATGCTACAATTTGGGCACAAACAAGTCTATTGTTTTGTCTTAAGCCTTTTATATCTGATTTTACTTCTTGACATACAGTTTTCGAAATCGTTGTTCTAACATGTGCTAAGTTCAGCAGGTCGCTTAGGACTTTATTGCTGGAAGAATGCCAAGTTGAGGATCATGGCAGTGAATGGATCCGTGATCTTGCAGTCAGCAATCCCAATCCTGTTCTGGGGACATTGAATTTCCACATGACTGACCTAACAGTAATGCCGGCTGACCTTGAGCTTCTTGCAAAGAACTGCAAGTCATTGATTTCTTTGAAGATTGGTGGGGAATGTGATCTTTCAGATTTAATAGGTTTCTTCCGAGTTGCCACATCATTGGAAGAATTTGCTGGAGGAACATTCAATGAGCAAGGGGAACTCAACAAATACGAGAGGGTCAAGTTTCCATCAAGATTGTGTTCCTTGGGACTTACTTTCATGGCAACAAATGATATGCCTATTATATTTCCTTTCTCGTCCGTACTCAAGAAGCTGGATTTGCAGTACACTTTCCTTACCACAGATGATCATTGCCAGCTCATTGCAAAATGCCCGAACTTATTAATTCTTGCGGTAACATCTAAAACCCATATAAATTGAGAATATACTTGACTGGTGATCTTTTTCATGTCAACTAACATTATAATGTTTTCCATAGGTGAGGAATGTGATTGGAGATAGAGGATTGATGGTTGTTGCAGATACATGCAAGAAACTCCAGAGGCTCAGAATTGAACGAGGTGATGATGATCCCGGATTGCAAGAGGAGCAGGGTGGAGTATCTCAAGTAGGCTTGACAGCTATAGCTGTTGGTTGCTGTGAACTGGAATATATAGCTGCCTATGTCTCTGATATAACAAATGGTGCCCTGGAATCTATCGGTACTTTCTGCAAGAAACTTTATGATTTCCGGCTTGTCCTGTTGGATAGAGAAGAGATGATTACAGACTTACCACTGGATAATGGTGTACGAGCTCTGCTGAGGGGCTGCCCAAAACTTCGGAGGTTTGCTCTGTACTTGAGACCAGGGGGCCTCTCAGATGTAGGTCTCGAATATATCGGACAATGCAGTGGAAATATCCAATACATGCTTCTGGGTAATGTTGGGGAAACGGATGATGGCTTGATCCGTTTCGCATCAGGATGCTCGAACCTGCGAAAGCTTGAACTCAGGAGTTGTTGCTTCAGTGAGCGGGCTCTGGCCCTTGCTATGCTACGGATGCCTTCTCTGAGGTACGTTTGGGTGCAGGGCTACGAAGCCTCTCAAACAGGCCGTGATCTCATGCTCATGGCAAGGCCTTACTGGAATATTGAATTCACACCTGCCAATCCCAACAATGCCAATCGGCTGATGGAAAATGGGGAACCTGGTGCAGATAGTCAAGCTCAGGTACTTGCATACTACTCCCTTGCTGGGAAGAGGTTGGACTACCCACATTCTGTGATCCCTTTGTATCCTGCGTGACTGTAAATACACTAAATAGGTACTTCGAGCCATTTTCTTGCCTGAGTCTCTCACGTCAACACGAATGTTGATAACATGATATGGGGCTATTCTATGGATCCAGATGGCTAGCTGCTGTGTGCTGTAATAAGCTACTGGTAGCTCAGATGTACTTGAATAAGCGGCTAATTATTCTCTCCTGTACTGGTATCTAATCCTAGATATATGCTAAGTGATGATGTGAGCATGCTTCCTTCTCTGATTTGTACCATGAAGAGGTAAAAATGAATACCTGTTTTGGCAGAATACTTTGAGATGTTCTCTGTTGAATGTGTAAGAATACAATTAAAGTGACCTGTGTGTTACAGGGCATATGCTGACCATAATGTTGTCTGAGTAATTACACGTACAAGTGAATTTCTGGTGCATGTTTGATACTCTTTTTTTCTTCTAATTGTTGTTATTAGAAGAAATATTCTAGTTCAAAAATAAACTAAAGTTGTTCTAATGACAACAATTTGAAAACAGAGAGTATATTGTTTTAGGAGTCTTGTTATGGTGTTTGGAAGGTACCTCTCGGTACTATTTTTTTTTAAAATTAATACTAACCGTTGATATTAAAAATTTGGTATCAGGCCTACCTATTTTAGTATCGGTTCATCATTTTAAATAACTATTAGTAGGTACCTTCATATTCTTAACCGTTAGATCTGATCAAATAAACGGTTGTTGTTAATTCCAAGTATCATAACAAACCTCTTGTTTTAGTATATGTTAATGTACACTTCCTTTGGTTTGTAATCGATGATAGATCAAACTAATAAGTCATCAACTCCAATTAAAAATGGAGATGCTCTATGCACACGAAAAGATAAAGTTAAGAATCGAGATGCTCTATGCACATGATAAGATCAAGTTACCAACTCCACAAACGGTTTAAACTGACATCAATGACACTTTTTTTTTGCTGGAACTGGAATCCTAGAAACGATCAAACTGTCACCAATGACCGGTGACGCAGCTCGGATGCGGGTTCAGCTCTCAACATCAGCGGTACTATGCCTGTCTCGAATCGACGCCAACGGATGCAAAAACAACAACAAATCGCATAGTGCCAGGGCTCGATGATTTGGCTAGTAATTTAAAGGCTAGCCTCCAAAGATAGATGCACAGGATGATTTTGACAACTAGCTTGACAAGTCGGGCAACCCTGACGACGATGCTGATCGTGCGATAAAACTTCGGCTCTTCGTACGCTCCAAATGTTTTTTTATGAAAAATTTATGTTTCTTAAAAAAAATATTATGATTTATTTTCACTTTATCGGTGCGAAGATCAAGCGAGCTGACAGCTGGGCCATGTTACCGGGATTACTTTCCGGGGTCAGTTGGGCGTGTGCCTTGCATCACGGTTCACGGCTCGCCATGTGCCTCGGCATCACTGGTCGGCTCGAGGCTAATCGTGTGATCCGGAGCACGAGGGTCAGTGTGATCCAGTTTCCACGGCACGGTCCGGCGAGGCAACGACCTTCAAGTTCCGCACATGGTTGCGGGTTGCGGCTGCAGAAGTATCGTAAATCATGACATTTTTGTCAGTAGGAATCATGGGGTACTATGTACTCCTACAACTTGATCACCAATGACGGCTTCTCTATGTCTAAACTCAGCTAGTCCGTTCATGGGAATGGGATTGAATTGAACAACAGACCGGATAGCTAGCACAGGCTAGGCAAAGGAGACTGCAGATCTTAGGATAAGTTTACTCACCTAACACTTTATCAGTCCGAAACAGGGCCCATGATTAATTAAGCCACTATGCACAAGCTGTTCTCCTCTTGCAATGCTACTAATGCTCAGTTGTTCACAAATCACATCACTCTCCCTTTCTAGTAACAAAAATATTAAAAATCGGTCATAGTCTTTACAAAATACTTATAATATATTGTAAGGACAGTGGACAGATATCCACAATGAGTATAGCTATGTGTCCCTTTATCTGTTAGACTTCTATACAACCAAAAGATCTAATGAGTAAAATTTGCTCAGCTTCAAACACCTCAGTTGATGGCATGACGAAACTTAAGGGTTGGGGGGTTACTATTACTGAGTCCTTCGATGAGCTATGATCACAAAGAGGGTTGCGGGAGCGGGAGAGCTCAAAGCCAAGCAGCTAGCGCGAGGAGGCAGGCCCGGAGGGCAATATAAAAGAGAGAGATTATCTGAAGGTTGAAGAAAGTAAGATGACCGTCCACTCCAAACCTAATGGCCGTCGCTACCGACAGAAACTCATTTAATTTTTTGTTCCGTTAAAATTTAGTTGGCCTCAAATCAAATTATTTAGATAAACATTAATAATTTAATATATCAATAAAATAGGCAAAAAAATAAAAATTGAATAAACAAGTCATATTTTTTTCTTTTGATAAGATAATCTCTGCTATAGTGCTATTGGTTCAGTCCACACTCCACACGGCCTACGGCTGTGCGTGCATTGTTTATCTGGGCTGGGCTAGGCCCTCTTTGTTTGCATTACCGCTTCTCAGATTCTACTACTGGAAGCGGTAGTGAAAACAAACGTACTAGTAGCTGCAAGTCCAGATTCTCACAATCCCAACAGCGGCGGCAACGCAGCTAGTTGCCGCTATTGCTCTGGCTAAAAGACACGATGTCCATCCAACTTCCATAAAATTACATGCCTGTGCCACAGCCTGCAGCCAGTTCCCCCATCCCCTGCCCCGCGCGCTCTCTCTTTCCTGCTGCTGGCAACTAGCAAAAACAGAGCACCGTGTCCAAGCTACTAGTACATGTCTTGATAATTAGTACTAGCTCATTCATTTCTTTATTTAATTCACCGAAAAATCATATCAACTCTAAAATTTGAAACTCGACCCATAATACTCTCGTATCATCCTTTGCTGGAATGTCATTGTGATGGCTAAAATAGATTTAGTTGCTTTGTATCTAATCTAATTTGTAATTACTTAATGAATAACTAAATTATTTTAATTATGTTATTTCTAAATACCTACATATGAAACACATATATGAACACAACATTGTAATATAGCTGAAGACATTTTAGACTTTTACCATATATAGATAGAAAAAGGCACTACTAAAATCTAAAAAACAAACACACATCAGCTTTTGCATGTACAACTTCTCACAATCCAGCACTATCAGAATCTCTAGTGAAAACAAAGAGGCCATTAGCCGAGATTTTGGCTATATAGGACTCCAAACATTTAGTTTCTCCCAAATAGGATTCCTAACATCTGTTTCTCTAAAATAGGACTCCAAACGTTTGGTCTAAGCTATAATAGGATTTTAGCTCTTTTTAATCCCTTTTCCTACCTAAATACATGTATTTGTTTCTAAAGTGACCATTTTACCATTTGCATGCTTGCCGGTTGCATGCATGGCTGGTTGGTGCCTGGCTTGCGTGCTTGCCTTGCGTGCTAGCCGGTTGGCTGACGATGCGTGCTGGCTGTTACTATGGTGGCTCATGATGGTCATGTACAAACAAAGTGATTCATACACAATTAGAAGTAGAATATAACAGCAAGTATTTAGCACAAACGAGTTCATCTCATAAATTTATATTTGTAGCATAAACAAGTTCATCTCACAAGACATAATGATGTTCCAAATGAGATTAAAGTCATATGAAAAAAAATATTAAGTTTACATCTCATCACAAGTAAAATGCTCCATCATCCAATATTTAGCTTTCTCTTTGGAGTCATCTTTTTGGTGGCACCGGGGTAGGCATCATCATAGGGCTAGCGTTGTTAGGTTGTGAATATGTGCCCTCTTCTAACAACTTTGCTACCATACTGCAAATAAATTCCATCAGCAATTAGATGTATGAAAAAACTAGTATACAGTAAATAAGTCCTTGTAAAAACGAGTCATGGAATAAATTAGATGTTGCAGCCATGAAATCAAATTATACAAGAAATGGATAATTGACAATTGTACATATTTATTTCTTCCTCTTAATTGATTGCTTCAAAATTTACTTCTGTATGCAATACTAACTGACAATTGATACCCTATAGATAAGTTTACATCTATTTGCATACATGTAATTTGTACCATATCTCGTTAATATTCCTTACCTTCTAGTGACCCTTCCTGGACTATCTCGTAGAATTTCATCCCTGGTTGGCCTCCGTGGGGTGCTAGGTTCTGCCGGTCCTTCTTTTGTGACATTCTTCCTAGGTTGCCTACGCTTCCTACAAGTGATCAAAGAAATTAATATTGACATTTTTATTCAAGTTTGTTGATAAACAAAAGCATCAATTACCCCTTTTTTGCGGTCCCATTATATGGGCGCTTGGAACTAGCTTGTCTGTGACCTTTTCCTCCACATCTTTTGCAAGTCATATGTCCTCTGATCATCTTCTGTCCCTTTGCATTTGTTGGAACAGTACCACCTTCACCTTCATCCCATCCCTTCTCACCTTCACCCTCATTGGTAGATTTTCCTTTCTTCCTGCGTCCACCTTCATCCCATCCTTTGATTCTGAGTTTCCTCATTCTTCTAGCAGATAGTTTAGGCAGAGGTGCACCAATGCCAAATGGTAGGTCGACATGTGGCCACTGTGTTTTATCTGTCATTGGCTCCATCTCTCTACCATAAGCAGCCCCTGAATCTATTAACTGAGTAGTAGTCATGCACAAATTGTTCTAGATCCACTCCCCTTTGACGGGTTGCATATGCAAGTACATGTGCACCTGGCTTACCAGTGTGCTGCCATTCAAGACAAATACATGTTCTTTGGCCTAGCTTGACAATATGCCTCACAGAAACGTCGCCGCTATGGTCCCACACCTCTGCACTCCAGTTGGAACATGGTACAATTTTTAAGTGTCCCAAACCTCTAGTGTTGGCCCTTAGCTGAACCATAATAGCTAGGAGTATCCTGTCTTCAGGTAGCCTATATGCAATAATTCTTCTCTTGTGCCATAGTACCATGATCATTTCTCTGATCTTATCAGCAAGCTCAGCAACCGGGAAGTCCTTATTGTGGCGGACCGCCCCTGAAACGAGGGAGGTCCTCCTCTCGGGATCCATTCTGGACAACGTTCGTCGAAGCGAACGTTCACAGGGTACAATACAGGCAGTAAAAAGCACGGATTACAGACAGAAAAAAGTATTACATGAGTGTTGTTACAGAGTTTTTAGCATCCACATGAACAGTTTTCATAAACAGCGGAAACGATTACAATCCTCAAGTGGAATCGAAAGGTAAAGATACAGACTCTGACTCTGACTCTAAGCAAAAGCAAGGGCCTTGTCCAACGGCACCCTGCTACTAGCCACACACAAGCTGCGGCTACTCAAGCGGCTCCCACTGGAAACTACCCTAGCCAGGAGACGACCCCTTCCAGAACCGGCCACCCCTACCACCGGTCGCATCGAACCCACCTGAAACCACAAGTCGCAAAGCGTGAGCTTCTAAGAAGCTCAGCAAGCATGGGCGGACCACCCTATACAGCAGGGTGGGGCGGCTGCCCCAGCTAGAGCCGGCGCAAGAAGAGACACCCCCCCCCCCCCCCCAGACTCTCCATGCTCAGTTGCTCGCCTGCTCCCATGGCCATGGCTGCTGTGTGCGCGCTGCGCGGCTCTGTTCTGGAGAAAGAAAGAAGAGGACGAAGGGGTACGTGCTCCAAATTGGGCCAAACAAACAAAGCCCACATAAAATAAAACAGCTTAACAGCCCACCACTAGAAGACGAAACGGTGCCGGTTGTGATGTCCTGATTAGCGATCGAACCTGCTGCGTGCTCGTCTCTGACTGCGAGCCTGTACTCGTCGAGACACCAAGTCGCCGATCTCATCCGAACAATGGAGACACGTGATGAAAGCGATGAAGCAGCACCTACTGGGCGCGGCCGCGGCCGTGGCGCCCCAAATTTGGTCACTTCGTCGCCGCAACCAGTACAAGGCCATGGCCATGGCCGAGGTAGAGGACGAGGCAGCCCTAACTGCACTCCGATCGGCAAGAAAAAATTTGTGACTAAAGGTAATTAATTAGTACTAATTGTTAACTATCATGATCACGAGGAACAAGGTAAAATTATGCCTAAATTATTTATAATTATCTTCTATGTAGATCTGAGGAACTATTACTCAAGTTTGAGTGCTGGCTCAGTTTCATCCGGCTGTCCACTTAATCACGAAAATCAGAACAGCGTCACCGTGAATGCCATGGCTGAAGAAGTTCATGTTCAAGAAGATCTTATTGATATTGCTGCAGCTGAAGATGCACATGTGGATGCAGCAGAAATTGCACAAGAAGAAGAAGGTATTGATCATCTTATCAAAGAATTCGATCCTGATATTCATGTTGTCGCTGATCCGGGAATTCGTATACCGATTTCTGAATTCCATCCTAACATAAGATCAGAAGTTAGGAGAGTATATTCGTTGAAGGGACCAACCCAACCTAAGGGTCATATTTTCCCTCGCGACAAAAATTCTAGAGCTTTTCGAGAGGCATGGTTTGGTAGCCATGATTGGTTGGAATATAGTGTGTCAAAAGATGCAGCTTTTTGTTTCTATTGCTTTCTATTTAGGCAGGAGGCTGAGCATGAAAAATTCGGTCATGATGTTTTCACAAAGATAGGATATAATAACTGGAAACAAGCAGCAAGTAGAGGCTTGCCTGATCATTGTAAATCAGTTGATAGCTGCCACAATAAAGCAAGGAGATGTGCTGATGACTTCAATAATCAAAGGGGAAGTATCCCACGAAAGCTTGACAAAGCTACTCTAGATGCTAAACAAAAATATGAAATTCGTTTGACTGCTGCTTTAGATGTTGCAAGGTTTCTTATTGCTCAAGGTCTTGCATTTCGTGGACATGATGAATCATCTTCATCCTTGAATAAAGGCAATTTCTTAGAGATGGTTGATTGGTACAAAGAAAGAAATGAGGAAGTAAGGACTGCATTTGACTACTTATATCCAATAAATGCTCAAATGACTTCCCATAAGATTCAGAAAGATCTTACAGCAAGTTGTGCAAAGGAGATTTTCAAAGTGATAAAAGAAGAGATTGGAGATAAGCGTTTCTCTATTCTAATTGATGAATCTCGTGATATATCGGTAGCTGAACAAATGGCTGTGATTGTGAGGTTAGGCATTACTGTTTTTTTATTACATTATACACAATTTTACTTGATATTTCACTCAATTAACCATTCTTCTATTTTGACCACAGATTTGTGAATAATAAAGGCATGGTAGTTGAAAGATTTTTGGGTCTCAAACATGTGGAGGAAACAACATCAAATGCATTAAAAAAAGCACTGCTTGAGATGCTTGGTAAACATGACTTATCTGTTGATAGAATACGAGGTCAAGGTTACGATGGGGCATCAAATATGAGAGGTGAATTCAATGGATTGCAAAAGCAAATCCGAGATGAGAATCCTTATGCCTTCTATGTGCATTGTTTTGCCCGTCAGCTGCAGTTAGTAATTGTTTCTGTTGCAAGTAGTTGTTCATCTTTTGATGATTTCTTCAACTATGTGACTATGATTGTGATAAGTGCTGGTTCATCTTGCAAAAGAAAGGACAAGTTACTTTCAAAGCATCGTGAGAATCTTTTGCAGAAGTTGGAAAGGGGAGATATTGTTTCAGGAAAAGGGAAAAATCAAAGCACAACTTTAGTTAGACCTGGAGATACAAGGTGGGGTTCACACTTCACAACATTGACGCGTATTGAGTCAATGTGGGATTCAGTAGTCAAGGTATTATCCATGATTCATGAGGATGAACGCAATACTAGTAGAGCTGGTGGTTTGGTTGGAAAAATGGAGGACTTTTCATTTGTTTTTAATATGAAGTTGATGTTAAGGGTGCTTCGTATTACAAATGAGTTATCTTTATTGCTGCAAAGAAAGGATCAAAATATTGTCCAAGCCATGTCATTGCTTGTTGATGTGAAGACAAGATTGATCACTTTGAGAAATGAAGGATGGGAAGAATTATTCGAGGAAGTCAAATCATTTTGCATTGAGAAAAAGATTCTGATTCCAAACATGGATGAGCCAATAGCAAGATGGGGTAAATCAAGACTACATGGCAACTTAATCACTAAAGAGCATCATTACCGTGTTGATACTTTCTTTGCTGCTCTTGATTCTATAATCACTGAGATGGATCATCGCTTCAATGAGGTATCGTCGGAGCTACTTATTTGCTTCTCTTGGCTTGATCCGAGAGACTCCTTCTCTAAGTTTGATGTTGATAAGATTGCTAAATTGACAGAGATATATGATAGAGATTTCTCACGTTTTGATCGTTCTGTTATAAAGGATCAACTTCAGACATTCATTCTACATGTACGAAGAGTTGATGATTTCAAAGCCTGTTATAATTTCGGAAGTTTGGCCATCAAAATGGTAGAAACTGAAAAACACCTTGCTTTTCCATTGGTCTATCGCCTCATTGAGTTAGCATTGCTTCTGCCAGTGGCAACAGCATCAGTCGAAAGGGCCTTCTCGGCTATGAATGTTATCAAGACAGATTTGCGCAATAAGATGGGTGATGACTGGCTCAATGATTTAATGTTTTGTTACATTGAGAAGGAGATTTTCAGAGGACTTAAGGGTGATATAATAAAAACAACATTTCAAGCAATGAGAGACCGAAACATGGATTTGCCTTTGCCGAGAAAGCCTACTCCACATAATTCTTGAACTAGTGGTATGTGTTCTCTTTACTTTTAATTTTTGTATGACTTTAGTATATGTATTTATGATACATTTTTAGTAGTGGTTAATTCTATATTTCGGTTCTGCCCCATCTAAATTTTTGGGTGCGGTCCGCCACTGTCAGCAAGTCTGACCCGTCAACAAGGCTGTCAACAGCCGACACCTAGACATGCACGGCTGATTCTGGGTAGAATAGTTGCAAAAGGACACGCCTTACTAAGTAGCTTCCTACTTTCAAGTTTTAGCTCCAATTTAAGTTCGAGAAAAGTAACTTTAGTGTGCACTATGACTAAACAATCATGTTGACAAACAGTGATTAGTATAAACATCACCAACATGATTATCATTCTTCCCTCATTTCACTTCTTAACATATGCGACACAGAGATTGAATAAACTCTAGACTGAGAGTGTCAGCGGTTCGAAACGATTTACACTTGCAGGGTTAACCTGGTCACACGACACGTGCGCGTTCCGGACCGCACGCGGCAACCGTTCGCACCAGATCTGACAAAGCTAATTCCCTCTTACGCTACCTCAACAGTGCCGCATCCCACCAGATCACCCATCCCGGACGGTATCTGTGGAGTTCACACACTGTCCACCCCAGACCGTCGCCAATCAGACACCGTAAGGTAGGTTCAGCTTTGCTGTCTCTAGGCTACCTAGGTTTACTGGTTCCCATAATTCCAGCATGTGATCAGTACATTCAATACTTAACCAATTGTGCCCACCGATCAGACAGAGCTACCGCATACAGAACCCCGGTCTGTTGCCTTCCTATCATTCTCTGTCCGACCCCGATTTCTTTCCATTAAACCTGAACCTACTAAATGATTCTCTAGTAAAAATGGAAGTTTCAATCAATTCCTAACATATCGCAAGCAGTGTCCAATCTGCTCGACTTCTACCGAAGAGAAATCCTAAGCATAGCAGCTACATCGGGCTACCTGTACTAATATTCCAAATAGGTACTACTGAAAACATATGCATCTAGGGTTTTCATTCAACTCCTGTCGACCTAAATGCACATCACATGACTCACATATACTGTTGCAAAAGAAAAACTTCAAAAACAGTAGTGCACCGGGGCTTGCCTTGTGGGTAGACTTCCTGGTCTGCGACGACGGTGTCTTCTGCAAAGTCGGGGTCCGCCTCGATGGCTACTTCATTCACGTCGGCGTCTACATGATGCAACTACAGAGGTGACATCAGTAATTTAAAAATCTTCTCAAAAATTAAATGGTTGACAGCAATTAAGGAACTAGGGTTTTGCCGAGAAAGGATTCTTGACCTAATCCGAAATAATGTTTTAAGTAGTACCAAAACAACCCTAACCAATGCTATCGCAACACCAATAAGTAGCCAGGGTTAAACCTAGGGTTATACAAATTTTTTCCAAATTTTAATAGTTGCAAATTAATTAAATAGGGTTTTTGGTCATTTGTGGTTAATTAAATAAATCCCAAAAATTATTAATTGTAAACAATGAAGTTTTATATTTTTCTTCAAAACTAGATTTTTCACTGATTCTAGAACAGTTGGATTTATATTTTTCTGAGCTAAAATCACTTTTATATGATTTATTGAATTTCCAGCCGAGATAAATGAATTATTGAAGCAGCGCTACAGTAGAACCCTAGGTTAGGGTCTTTGCCCTAACCCAGCCGGCAATGGCAGCGGCGCAAGCATGGCGGCGACCGCGCGCATCCGGCGGCGACATCTTGCCAGAGAGGCTCCTCACGGCGCGGAGAAGCTAGGAGTAGGAGGAAACGGGCCGGGCTCTCACCGAACCTGGTCGGCGGCGATGGGCGGTGCGGCGGCCGGCAGTGTCGCGTGTTCCGGCCGAGAGGGTGCTCCCCCTGGAAAACGGTCGGCGGGATGAGCTTCGCCGGCGACGAGGACCACGAATGGCAAGGAAAATGGCTTGAACTCGGAGCGCTAGTGGGTTCTCACCGGAGCGGCTCCTTGGCGGTGAGTACCGGTGGCGGCGCTTAGAAATTCCGGTGAGCTTCGGCACAAATCGCGGCGGTCGAGCACGGCAGTGGACGGCCAAGCCTCGGGTGCGCCAGTTTGTGAAGGAAGATGGCGATTGGGGCGAGTGCGGTGCACGGCGACGCGGCGCGGCTGCTCGGCGGAAGAGAACAGAGAGCGAGGGAGCGAGGAAGAAGGAGCGGGCGAGGGAAACGGAGGGAGCATCGGCCGAGGCACTCCTTTTATGCGCCGAGGCGGCTCGCACGCGCGCCGCAGGTGGCGCAAACGCCCTGCCCCGATCGGGCGTGGAACAGCGTGCGCGTGCGGGAACAGAAGGAAAAACAGAGAGAGAGAAAGGAGGAAGAAAGGAAGGGGGCTGCCTGATGGGGCCCACTCTCCAGTGGTCCCACTGTTGATGAATTTTTCAGAAAAGCCCAAAAATTCTCAGGAATTTGCCAAGAGCCGAGAAATTGATTCTAAGAATTAAAATGGAGTTTGAATTTTGAATTTAAAGTTTTAAACTAAAATTCAAATCTTTGGCTGGTTTTTAATTGTGAGGATTTCGTGCAAGCTTTTAAACTATTTTCTTTGGACCGATGAAATAATGTCTTTTTAGCAATTACTAGAAATGTTGGTTAATTACCTTAATTTTAAAATTTTCTTTTGCATTTTCTTTTAATTTGATTTAATCCCTCTTTTTAACCCGATGGAGAAAAACGAAGTGTTACACTTATGGTGTCTAATCCAATTATTAAAGGACTCAGTAATGTTACTAGTTATATAGTCACACTTGATTTCTGGATTGAAACCACACCTGTACCATAATAGCTTATGATTGTCATGTAACCATTTCACCGTTTCAGGTGATTCACTTGCTATTTTTCCTATATTGTTATAGAAAGTCTCCTGTGTGTAAGCCCTTGCAGCAGGATATATCTAGCAAAACCTATATCCTCCCTTCTTGAAGTTTTTGACCATATGATAAAAGCATTCCCTTTTCTCTGCACTGGGAATACATTTTTCACTGCATTCTCCAAGCCCTTGCAAGCATCAGACCAAATAGCAAGGAGCGGAAGATCACCAATAGCTTTTTTTAATTGTTCCATGAACCAAGTCCAGTTGTTGGCTGTTTCGGAAGCAAAGAAGCCATAAGCAACTGGATACATCCAATTGTGACCATCAACTGCTACTGCAGCAGCCAAATGACCATTCCACCTCCCATTAAGTGCTGTAGCGTCTACGCTCAAATGAGGCCTACAACCTTCCAGGAATCCATCAATGCATGGTTTCAGGGCACAGAAAAAATGGCGAAAATATATCTCACCATCAACCTCAAGAACATCAATCTCAACGACACTCCCAGGACTCCGCTTCATCACCTTAGCCTTCCACCTAAAGAATAGCTCAAAGCTATCTGACCATTTCCCATAAATCTCTTCAAGAGCTCTTTTTTTACCCCGTTGTATAGTGTCATATCCAATTGTACACCTATGACTTGGATTTGTCTCCAACCTAGTTTTCAGTTCCTTAGTACCAATGTTTGGTTCAACTCTAAGGATATCGATAGCTCTGGTAGCTACGCACTTGCAGCTTGGAGTTGTAACCTGCATCCTCTGGCTAGACATGCGTTCGTGTTTATCAACTAACACGGTTACCTAAAAAAAAGATGTTAAATTACATAACAAGAAGAATGATTGAATTAAGCGATACAAAAAATATTTTACCTCCACAGCAGCGCTTTCATTCATTTTTGAGCCATTTATTCTCCAAGGACAAGGGCCCGCCCATTCATCACTAGACTTGCAAAAAGCCCTATATTTCATCATCGTTGACTTCTCTACTCCTAAATGGAACTCCTTCTTGATGGCATATGTCCGCACTGCCAGCTTGAACTCTTCCATTGTTGGGTACTGTGTCCCTACCTCCATTGATGGGTTGTTCATAACATATGAAATGGCGATCTCACCCTGTACAACATCATTAGTAGGAATGGCAGCACCATCAACATCTTGACCAAGCTCATTGTCATTGTCTTGTTCATCCGTTCGACGATCAAATCCTTGTGTAGGTATAATTGGTGTGGCCTCATCTCCTAATCCTAAAACGTCACACATCTGACTTTCGCTCATAGGTTCAATTCGACCTTCATCATCATGTGTCTCAACAATCTGTATGGTAGACCAATCAACTATTTCTATATTTTCCGCTTCATTTACTTGGGACCTGCAAAAAAGCGAAATATAGTTTCATGTACTAGTAACATTAATACTAATATGATGATAGGATAACAAAGCATAATGGAAAGAGTTAAAAGTTCAGGAGATGCCCAGAAAGGTCATCTTAAAATTATTCATGGACAAGATCATCAAGGAGTATAAAAAAATGCACATATCTATACATGTACGAAACCTTTGCATAGTAAAATAAATACATTTTAGCAGGAGCACTACAGAGCCTACAAGGCATTACTGACACATGCATTCAACTTCAATTTGGTAATATATAAAATACAAAATTAATAAGACAAACTCTGAATGTACATACAGTTAGTTGCTCCCTAGTGTAATGCATTTTTTTATCCTCTAAGCTATGTGAGATATGACACAACAAAGATGATCATGCCAGACTGTCGGATCTTTAATGGCAACAAGAAAGAGAAATCGTTACGGCCAATACCTCTGCACATCAACCACCAGAAGATTGGACTCTATTATCGGATGAGGAACAGTGGGCAGCAGAGCTCTTGCTAGGGCTATAGCATCGTCACTTGGATTCTCCATTGAAGGCTGTGGAAGGCAATGGTTAATTTCTCAACTTCAAAAATACTAGGCGCATGACAGATTGATGAAGAAAAGAAACTGACAGTACAATCTCAATTTAGAAACTGACGAAACAAACTTCAAAAATACTAGGCGCATGGTCAATTTCCTACCTATACAGGGAGGGCGTCCATGTCCATGCGCGCCGCCGACGATGGTGGCCACGACGCCGGTCTGCTGCGCCTTCCTACGACTACTGCGCCTTCCTCTGCGCTGGCTCCCGCCTCGTCCCGGCCTCGCTCACCATCAACCTGTAGAGGGACGGCGTCCATCACCATGCTCGCCGCCGGCGATGGTGGCCACGACGCCGGTCTGCCGGAAGGAAAGGAGGGGCTGCGGCCTTCACACGCGAGGGAGGAGGAGCGTCACCGCGATCGTGATCTTGTCCTGCCAGGGGGAAGGAGGGGTGGCGGCGTTCCCACACGCGTGAAGAAGAGACGTCGTCATCACTGCTCTCAGGAAACGAAGAAAGAACGTGATTAAGGGATCCGTGATTTAGTTGAGTCGATACACATCCCAAGGGTAAATCAGTCAATACGGAAATACATGTATTTTAAGATGACAATAAGAAATTTAAAAGAGTCAAAATTCTATTATAGCTTAGACCAAACGTTTGGAGTTTTATTTTAAAGAAACAGTCGTTAGGAATCATATTCCAAAGAAACCTTTGGAGTCCTGTAATAACCAAAATCTCCGATTAGCGTACTCTAGAGTCTCGAGCCCACTCTTGGTGCCATCCGTGCTGACGAATCGACGATACCTCGTCCAGTCGTCCTCGTGCTTCTCGTCAGTCCAACTGATCCCCATTCCTGTCTCCGGCTCTCGCCTTCGTTGGCTCCCTTTGCAATCCTGCTCCTGACTCCTGAGCCGCATGGCGGCGTCCGCCCGAGGCGACGGCGAGGCGGAGGCGATGCCGCTGTATAGAGACGCGTCGGCGCCGGTGGAGGTGAGGGTGCGCGACCTGCTTGGCCGCATGACGCTGCGGGAGAAGGCAGCGCAGATGGCCCAGATAGAGCGCACCGTCGTGTCGCCGCGCGCGCTCGCGGAGCTTGGCGCCGGCAGCGTCCTCAACGCCGGCGGCAGCGCGCCCCGCGAGCGCGCCTCGCCCGCCGAATGGGCCGCCATGGTCGACGGCATGCAGCGCCTCGCGCTCTCCTCCCGCCTCGGCATCCCCATCCTCTACGGCACTGATGCCGTCCACGGCCACAACAACGTCTACGGCGCCACCGTATTCCCCCACAACGTCGGCCTCGGAGCGTCCAGGTACCAATGAATTCATACCCGTGATGCTGCACCGGATTGGACGCCTTACCTGTACATTCCTCATGAATCAGTTGTGGCAACCACATGTTGTTGACCTCCCAGGGACGCTGAGCTCTTGCGTAAGATCGGCGTGGCGACTGCGCTCGAGGTCCGCGCCACTGGCATTCACTGGACCTTCGCCCCCTGCGTCGCCGTGAGTAAAATTCAAAACCGTCCGAATTGAAGTTAAAATGGTATACATTTTCTGGACGGTCTCCTTGATTCGTGTTCGTTTTCTGTGTGATAGGTCTGTCGGGATCCGAGGTGGGGTAGATGCTATGAGAGCTACAGTGAGGACCCGGAGATCGTCCGCTCGCTAGCCACAATTGTCTCCGGTCTGCAGGGGCAGCCATCAGCAGATCACCCTCGTGGTTATCCGTTCCTCGCCTCCGCTAGGTACTTGAGTGGTGATGTTTAGTGTTATCAGTATGCCCAAACGTGTTTGCAGAAATGTGTCCATGTGATGTGCAGGGAGAATGTACTCGCTTGCGCCAAGCATTTTGTAGGGGATGGTGGCACGGACAAGGGAGTCAATGAGGGGAACACAATTTGCTCATATGAAGATTTAGAAAGGATCCACATGCCACCTTACCCTGATTGTATAGGTCAAGGGGTTGCGACAATTATGGCATCCTACTCTAAATGGAATGGGGAGCCAGTGCATTCGAGCCGCTATTTGCTGACGGATGTCCTGAAGGGAAAGTTAGGCTTTAAGGTAACAGAACCTATATTGATTTAAGCTTACAATGTACGTTATGGATTGTGACATACATAAGCTCTGATTTCAGGGTTTTTTGATTTCTGATTGGGAGGGTATTGACAGGCTATGTGAGCCTCAACAGGCTCGAGGATCGGATTATCGCTATTGCATTGCAAAGTCAGTTAATGCAGGAATGGACATGGTAAATAGTTTTTTATTATTCAAGAAGAATACATATGCAGCCACTGTTTCATTTGCCTTGTCTGAGCAATCTACAGATTATGATACCTCACAGATTTGAGAAATTTTTGGAGGATCTTGTATTCTTGGTGGAGACAGGGGAGATACCAATATCTCGGATTGATGATGCAGTTGAGCGGGTTCTGAGGGTCAAGTTGATTTCTGGAGTTTTTGAACATCCATTTTCAGACCCATCTCTACTAGATGTAGTTGGTTGTAAGGTAATATGCACGTTCATATATCTGTTTTCCGTGTATCCATTACTACTTCTTATTATTCTGTTTGAGTCAGCCCATGATTGATATCAGCAAAACATATACAGTACGTTAATCATTGACCTTTTAGGAACATCGTCTGCTGGCACGTGAAGCTGTTCGAAAGTCTTTGGTACTACTGAAAAATGGCAAGAATCAGTCAGAACCGTTCCTCCCCTTGGCCAAAAATATTAAAAGAATACTTGTTGCTGGAACACATGCTGATGACATTGGATACCAGTGTGGTGGGTGGACCATAGCATGGCATGGAAACAGTGGAAAAATAACTCGTGGTGAGAATAAACCTAGCTTTGCAATTTTTGTGGACCAATTGTGCGATCCAGATGGCGTGGGTGTCATTCACCAGTATACAGGTCCTCTGTACTTTAAGATAGTTAAAAAATGTCAGGTCAAAAAAAAAAAGCCATTTACTCTCCTCAAGTATAAGCATGTGTGAATAACCCCCTAAACTATTGTTTGGTTCACTTTACCCCAAAAACTATGTTATTTGGTCCAATTTATCTGCTAATACAACTTGTCTTTTTTTTTCACCATGCATAAGTGGAGTTTTAAGTTAAAATTTTATGTGATGGTAGCTGACATCATAACACATGTTAGATAAATATTTAAAGAATTTTTTATCATCAGTTTTATAGAGAAGGACATTTAATAGTAAATTAATCATTGGGATACAAATTACTATATGTAAAGAGAAATACTACAGTGCAGGAAGTTAATTTAAAATTCATACATTATGATGTCCACTACCATGCCCTATAAAATTTTAAATTAAATTCAACTTGTGTATGGAGTAACAAAAGAGCAAATTGTAATAGGGGGTTGACTAAACTAAATGGCATAATTTTAGGAGTACACTGAACCATAGAATAGTTTGGGGTTGATTCGGGATTTGGCTATAATTGAGAGAAGTTAGACATTTTTTAAAAAAAAAACACACACAAAAAGATAGTGCAAAGATGGTTGCCACTTTTCTAAGATCTTCACTATCTTCTCAAAATGGCTATTAATTGTGGTGCAGTGACATTGAAAACCTTTTCTCATTGGATATATAGCTGTTTTACTGAACTCACATGCTACTCACTTCCCCAGATAAAACGAAATTGTACTTCTTGCTTCCAAATGCAAACTCAAGATGTTTGTAGTTGATCATAAAAATGTACTGAACTTCTTGGCGGCTTTCTGACTTTTTCTATTATTCATGAACAATTGTACATATGGCACTTTCTAAATGTAACAGTTTGGTTCTTTAGTAAAAGAAAATTCTTTCCCAAAATTAAATATTTTTTTATGCTCTAGATGAAAGAAGTAAGCTATTTTTTCCCAAACAGGTACTACCATATTGGAGGCAATTCAAGAATCAGTCGGAGTGCAAACTGAAGTAGTCTATGAAGAATGCCCCACTGAAGCTACAATTGAAACTCGGGAATTTTCATATGCAGTTGTTGTGGTTGGAGAAGTTCCATATGCTGAATGGACGGGGGATAGAACTGACCTTAGTATTCCATTCAATGGCTCCGACCTTATCAACCGTGTTGCAAGTAAACTTCCGACCCTAGTTATCGTTATATCTGGAAGGCCCTTGGTTATTGAACTACAAGTTCTGGACAAGATAAATGCTCTAGTTGCTGCCTGGTTACCTGGAAGTGAGGGCATGGGAATTACTGATTGCCTCTTTGGAGATCATGATTTTGTTGGCACATTGCCTGTGACATGGTATAGGTCTGTTGATCAACTTCCTATTAATGCTGGGAACACTAACTATGATCCACTATTTCCTGTTGGATATGGGCTGAAAACTTTTTGATGTTATAAAATTTCAAAATAAGCTTAGCATTTACATGGATGTTATACTTTTGAAAACATTTTGTATCCAATTATTATTCGAGACCTAGAAAATAAACAATGATGTGTGGCTATATGTATTGTAATGTATTAATAACATTATATTCTTCCCTTAGATTTTAGCTACTACTCTTATCAATTGACCAAAATTGTTCATTTCCTTGGTGTCCTTCAATTTAAGCATGATATATTACTATTAACCACACCCATTATATATCCTCTAGAAGGATTTGAACAGGGGCAGGACTGGTCCATTCTTATGACTTGTATCAATATATCATCAGATGCAAGATTATGGTGATATTTTCTTCTCTCAATATAATGATACACAACTGTCCTGCGTATTCGAGAAAAAAAATTATGGTGATAAACTGGAGGTAGAATTAGACATGTAGATGTAGATAGCTAATGCCCTAAATGACGTTCTTTTAGCACTCATTTCATTCTCTTGGAATCACACTTTCCGCTGATGGCAAAAGATCTGAGCACAGCAAAGTGGAGTTTTGCAGTGCAGTTTTACTTGGAAGCCTTAGGCAATAGTATTCTTAGGCAATGATCAACTTATGATTAAGCAAGATTCTTGTATATCCTGAAAACATGTCTGAATCTTATTGCTCGTCCCATAATAACAGTAGCCATGCTCAAATCTTAACTGAATTTAGGTATATCCTGATCTAACAGCGAACATCTTCTGAATGGGGATAAAATTGTCAGGGTTTACTGGTACATAAAAAGATCCTCAGTTACCTTTGGAATGCTCTCTCTTTCTTGCAACAGCAATTATCAACAGCAGGGATCAAAGGATCACACCTTTCTGCAGACTGAAGCTGTCTCGTTAACCGAGAGAGGTTTGATCTTCAGATTTCTAAGTCTTTGTGCTGTCTACTCTTCTGTAGTTATGGCAATTGAGGCAGAGGCAGAGGCAGAGGCAGAGGCTTAGCATTAAAATTGAAGGTGAGTGACCACCCAGGATATAAGATGCACAAGCTTCTGCTGGATTTTGCTTGCTGGTGAGTTATTTACCTCTTGTAGTTAACACCAGGAGGATGAATAAATCAGAACTTCTATATGCTATTTTTAATATGTTTTTCTGGATGCTCCATAAGTATCACAAACCAAATGTGAACAATTCCATCAGAACCCGGTAGAACCTGAACATGTTATATTTTCAAGCAATTGTTAGTCATTCTTTTGCTGACCCAACTGTTTAGGACGCTCTCCACTCCTCTGTAGAATGTTACACTCGTCCACTATGGAAGTTAGCTACTGAGATTCTGTTTCCTGTCTTTTTTTTTTTCTGAATTTTGGAGACTATCAACAGATCTCATCATTGGTTCTGAAGCTGTCAGCATCAAGATGTGGTTACAGTTACAGCTGAAGGACACTATCATGTGAAGTATTATTTTCTGCTCTTAGCTGGAATTTTACTTTCCTGTCATTCACGTGATGAACATTTTGTAGGATAAGATGGAATTAAGATATATCATGCTAGGTTTTTGAACATTTACAGTGACTTATATTTAAACTTGACACACTAATACCACTTCTACTCCTTTTCTTTCAGATAAGTTACTGGTGAACCTGCAACATGGATTTGGATAATTCGTGGTTGATGTCAATCTGCAGCATGGATTTGCATGGAACCTTTGGGAAGCGATGTGCTTTGTCCTTTATGCAATTCCTGCACGATAAATCTGTAAGTTCTTTAGATCAAATGTCCTTTGTTTCATTCATTTATTTTATTATTAGATATATAAGCTTTGCAAGAGTGGAATTGTGAACTAGTATCAAATTTAGTAGCATGCTGTAAGAAATCTCTATTCTACTTCACCAAATTTAACAATTCAACTGGTAAAAGTGACAAGGGAAAAAAATTGCAGTATGAATCCTTTTTGAAAACTCTGTGAGAACTGCAGCGAAAAAATGTGTAGTAATGCTTCTTTACTCTTTCCTGTATCGAAGGGAAGTGAGAATTAAATACTGCAGTTGAGCTCGTTGGGTGTTCGCCACAATTTAGCATGGCTAGAGTAATACTTGGAAAATGTAATTTGTCAGTCCTTCTACTGATTAGCTTGGTTGAAACATAGTAACATACCCTGATTCTAACAGAACCGACGGTGGCGTACATTAGGTTTCATCTGTGTAGATAATGAAGTTGAGCTGTTGTTAAGTTGTGACTAGCAAGAATTTGCCTTTTCTTTTCATCAGAACTGTAATGTTACAGTTTACACTAGTGTCTACAGATTGGAATGATGGGGCTTATAAAATTACAATCCATGTGGATTTATAATGACAAAATGGGAACAAAAGGAAGCAAAATATAATAATAGAATGGAAAGCAAGAAAGGAGAGAATGAAAAAGAAATTATACTTATAGTAAGGTTAGGATATCTGGATAATTTAGGCGAATGCTTTCATCTGCACTCAAGTGAAAGTTCACAGACCTGGGACATCCGACCGTGATCTGGTTTGTGGTCTAGTCATGATTTTACTTGAGGTACTTTCATGAAATGAACCTGCTATGGTATCTTCATCAATTTAACTGGCCACTAATCGCTCTACTCTCCATCTGTAAGTGTACTTATCTACGTGCATAGCGAGAAATATAGCCTTTAGTGACTGCCAACCCAATGGAGACATCTTTCACTTCATTAGTTCACCTCATAGAGACTAAGTTGCAAAATATTCACACATCATACATACCTTAATGCTCGAAATCCTTAAAATTTGAACCCAACATATTTCTTTTAAAATCACTGATAGCTTGTTAGACATTGACAAAAAGATTTTAGAGCATGTTATCAAAAGGATTTGCAGTTTTGGACCCATACTATTTCATTAGTGTCCGCGTTATTACTAGACCCTAGATCTGTATCACGTGGGTGAAACAGAATTATAGCGTCTCAACTGTCGACTCCTCTAACGTCTAAAAAAATATCAGAAGAGAAAACTGGTACTGCAGTAGAAGATACTCCGTCGCCAGTCAGATTGACACTATTGCTGATCTAGCATACACTTTGACAAGTAATTATTCTTTGCTTCCCAGTCAATCTCGTGGCATGTGCCAATTATTGAGCCGCCATCCATCTCAATTCTTTTCGCATATGGTGATATGCATGTGCAGCATCGCCAGTTTCAACTTGTGCATAAAGTAATTAATTGGCTGGTCCTTCTTCCATTTTCCTTTGCACAAACAATTAGTATATTTGACACATCCAACTTCTGAAAGTCATAGGCACGTTCAGCTCTACTGCTTGGGAAGAAGTATTAATCTGTCGGCGCCGGTGGAGAAAACAATCCATACCCATTTCTGGATTCAAAAGCACAGGTACGTATAGTACTAGTATTGTAATTGTTGCAGTTGAAGAGGCTGGTCCCCCTACGGAGATGGCTACCTGCTGCGAGAACACCCTTCTGATTCGGACGGCCTTTGATGCAGCGTTGGAGTCGCTAGTAGCACCGTCGAAGCAGCGTAGATGCTCTCGTTATTGCAGGCCTGAGGGCTGAATGACAATTTGACGTGGATCCACTGACTGCCGCCGGACCTGTTCATCAATAACGACCAGTACCCGCCACGGCATCCCGTCTCTTGTGCACCCGTGACGTCGTTGCGGCGTTCAGTTCAGTTGGTGCTCTGTTGCCATCTGACTGCCAGAGGGAGATGCCGAAGCAGCTGATCTTGACCGGCTGCCCTCTTCTCTGGCTTCGAGCAGTTAGCAACTTTGCATCACCGAGCAACGGCGATAATTGGGGGCAATAACTTGCCTTTTCGCATAAGGTATGCCACGCCCTGCCATCCTCGCACGTTTTTGAAGAATTTACTTCTGTGATACTAGTAGCAGTTGCGTCGTGTACTGGCGAAGAGAAAGCAGGGGGCTTGTACTGTATTAGCTCGGCACAGGCACGTTCGAGAGTATTCAGATCGTAGGCTGAGGAAGTAAACTTTGGCGGCTTCCTGCCGGGAAACTACACCTGCCTGGCCCAATAATTCTGCTACTAATAATCTACAAACTGGTCGGTTATGAAGCACACTTGTTTACTAGTTGTGCAACGATCAGCGCCACCCCTGCGGCAGTGGGCATATAAGTGTCGACTACGCCAAAGACGTGAGCTTTTCTCTCTGAGTGCGGGGTTAGCTATACCTACTTAAGCCGATCTATGCTCTTTCTACCGAATCTAGTCATTGGTACCTCTGCTTTCCCTTCGTTTTGGAAAAAAGGAGGCGAAGTGGCCGCCTTTACACGGTGGGCGTGCATAGCCCAGTTAGAGTATATGATTGTGCACTATAGCACTGCGCTCAGGTTTTGACCTGCATTTTCAAATTTAGTGCTGCACAATGCATACGAATAGATGCAAATTGTTCTGTGTAAGTGGTCGGAACCAGCCTCTGACATATATGCATTCTCGTTAAGATACGAGATACCTGATTAACCATCCAAATATCATTATGTTTTTTCAGAGGCTTTTAGAGCTACGATGGATACTTGTTGGCCTTGTTTAGCATACCTAGTACACGTAGTTTGAAGGAATCCCGAAAACTGTTGTGGGTCATCCTCTGTCACTCGATACTTCTTCCGTGTGCTAATGCTGAATGTGGCAATACGTAATCCATCAGCTTTTATAAATTGTTGTGACAACATATCTAGTTTATTTTTAAACTAAAATTATTATCCTAACGACAATGATATAAGAAGGGAGGCAGTACGTTTTACTTATTTCACCTTGTGTTGTCGTAAAGCTCATTTTTTCTTTCTCACCCTCTCTTACCATACGCTTTGTTCCCATGGGGAGGGGCAAATCTTTGTGGTCCGAAGCGGGAAAGCAGGGAGGCGGAATCTGGAATCTCTGCAGCTACGCTGAGCCCATCCACCTATAGTACCCGCCTGCTCAATTATAGTCCCATTTGTAGAGCCTACGGAATCTGATCGTGCTATGCTTTTGGCGACGCCGACGCATGATGCCCAAAAGCGCCGTGGCGTCGATGTAGACTACCCCCACCCGCCCAATGGTAGCTCGGCAGCACCGAGAGCACTCGGCTCCATGGCCAATTAGCCACCAGTGGCTTGCACCCTCTACCGTTGGAACCGGGACTCTTCGTGGTGCAAGTGTCACTAGACAATTAGACATTTATACTCAACCCAGAACCCTTAGCGCACATGTCACACTCGTGGTGCTTGGTCTGGTACTTCGGCTGTTAAGGTTCACAAGAGTTTGCACACCACCTGTTGTCGCGGAAGCATTTCTTTATTTGTCTTTCTTGATCTTTATTGTTTATAGTTGGGACAATTCCAGATTCATAAAATAAATACATATCTACTCCCTCTAGTTTTAAATTATTGTTATTAACGTAACAATTCTAATATAAATTTGAACTAAACTTATTGTCATAGAAATTTTTCTTAGAACTGCACATATCTAATTCTAGAAATTCACGGATCTATAACTAATTATGGTCATTTGGTTGAGTTGTTATATTTTTATTTTAGTAAACTGTAAGCCTAGTAGAGGATTTTATTTTGTAAACATAAAATGTGACCTGGACCTCAGAGTTGCGGATGTGCCTGATGGTAAATGAATATCCTCTGTTACATTAGATAGCCAATTAATTAAGTAGGAGTAACCTACTAGGTAGCAGGGTGGCAAGGTTCTTCTAATACAACTAGTGCCTAGGCCCGAAACCCGTGCAAGAAGCGGGTGGGAAGCAGCATGTCCAATTGATGGATGTCCGTGAGCAAAAAACACCTTGCTTCTATAGTCTAGTGCCTTCTCACAAGCTGCGGCTTCTGATATTTGCTAAAACTTCAGCTTTTGTTTCCCTCGATCGATAACTTGTGTGTAATGGGGCTAAGTTTCACGTCCAACAAATAATGTAGACTTCTACATTGTACATATATGAATAAAGAGATCAGCATTGTCATTTCCTAGTGCGAGGAAAAGGAATCAAAAGAGTGAAGAGAGCAAAGAAAGCAAAAGGCAGGAGGAAAGACACGCAAGAGCGCCCACTTTGCTTGTGTTGGATTGCATGCATCTTTCCTCTGCCGCTCGAGGGGTCCACATGCAGCCCTACAGCTGCAAGTTGCAATTGCAGTTCTTGGCCTTGAGCCTTCAAGCGACAGGATCCAGCCAATGATAACAAGACATACTAATAATAATTGGAGACACTATAGGTAGTACAGTGCTATACTATGCTGCAGTGGCTGAGGCAGGGCAGGGAGATAAAATACGGAGTATGATCTGACGGTTCGCAGTGAATGGGACACGAACCAACGAGCACAAGATTCAGGTTCAGGAACCAGTGATATGGTCATGTGGCGAAGCAAAGGTGGTTAAAATGGGGAAATCATGAGCTGGGCAATATGCATACGAAGCTGGCAGGCTGGAGTAGGAGGAACTAATAGTGGACGCAACACAAGTGAAATATACTTATATAATGGTGCTGGAGCGGACTCAGGTGCCACGGCATCAAATAGTGAGACTAGCAATAGCAACGCGCTGCTGTTGTGTTCTAAGTACTGTAGCAGAAATCTCAACACATCCCGTCACCACTCACCAGCGAACGTAGCCCATGTCGTTGTGGCGTCCTTCTAGATGCTTCGGTAGTTTATTTAGTACTACCTTTGTTTATAAATTATCGATATTTTTTAATATAAATTTATATAAAAAATATTGATAATAAAAAAACAGGAGTAGTACTACTTAGTTTGTGGATTTGGGGTGTGATCGGCTGCACTTTTTAGATGCAGCCAGCTTAGAAGAACCGTCGCAGCTCAAATAATAGTAGCCGATCGCACCCTGGAATGTAGGAATTTCTCATGCGGTTGAAGTAAAATTCAACAAAATTACCAGCTGCAATAAATTGCATGATTTATATACACTATTAATTACTCAGAGTACTTAGACATTTCTTTTGTTCTCAAATTACTGTTGTTAAGAGAACTTTATTTATTGTCTAACGACGTCAATTTAAGAATTGAGGAGATATTCTTTTTTGAAAAATGAACTGAGGAAGTATTTTATACAGTGAAACCTTCCCGTCACATATACAACCATCTTCATCCGCGGCATGGAGATTCTTGCGTTTCTCCAGGGCAGAGGCCAGAGGAGATACTGAAGCCACCACCGGAGGCCAAGAATTCTCCCAAGATTGCATCTTGCCTGACTGAACAAATCAACCTTTTTTCCCCTCGCAGGACGGGACGAAAAGCTGGCTGGTCTCCCGTATCAAACAGGGGGGTCTCTTTCCCGAGCAGCATTTCGGTTCTCACCCACGCACGCACGGCCATGCAATGCAAAGCTACCGGCCACTGAAACTGTCCGATTCCTCGCGCTTGGCGGGCGGTGCGAGCCGCTAAAAAGAAAGACACAGCTTTCCGAGTGGATCTGCAGGGCGGTGGGGCGAAGTGAATCTGGCAACAGGAGCAGGACTGCGACCCTGTGCACCCACACCCCCACCCGCTCTGCGCCACTGTTTCTTTCGCTGGTGTCGTTGGTGCCCGCCCTTCGCAGGGGCGGGCGGTGGAGCTCTGCTTTGTGCTTTTGCGCGGGAAAGAAGAGGACATGGAGTACAAGGACCGGCGGAGGGCATGTGATGCCTTGTTCCTCCTCCGTTGGTGGACCTCAAAAATCATTCCCTACTACTGGTGTCTCTGTGCCAGCCACGCCTCCATCCTCCATCGACGTCAACTAAGGTAGGAGTACTTGCGAGGTACAACCTCCATTTCAGTTAATCTAATCGGGGGACTAATCAGGTTCTCCGACGCTCTGCTCCCATTGGCGAACAGGAACGAGGTGGAGCTTTAGTTCAAGTTATACTATTATAGAGTAAGAGCACATTAAAAGTCATAAACAAACTGAGATCTCTGACATTTAAGTCAACAAATAAGCTGACATTTGGCTAAACAAAGTACATTAGTACAATGCTTGAAACGTGAGAGACCAAATTTTCAGGCGAAGTCAATGAGAAGCTCAGCTTGGCTTAGATTGTACGGTAAAAGAGCCTGGTCAATCCAATCTCACAGCCATCTGCGTCAAGTTTTAATCACATCAAAAGCGACAGGAAACAGCTGATGAGAACTACTAGTACTAGTACAATCATTTCATCACCATCATGATTAACATAGCACAGGTCAATGAGAGGGTGACCATGCTAATACACCCATATGAATGAAGATCAGAAACTTCTAAAGACACCGAACAGCATGCGATGTAACTGACCAATACATCAACATGAAGAAATTCTAGCTTAATCACAACATCTAGTAGTACCTCTTCCTGTTCATCCCATACAACAGAAGACTAATTGCAACAGGAAATTATTTCCAGGGGGAGCGAGGTTATATACACAGAGACGAAATGAAGGTATGCCATGCCCATGTCCTTTACTATGTTCTTGGTCTGTTTCTATCATCTCTGGAACGCATGGCAGGAAGCTCAGCTCATCAGCTCAGTTGCAAAGGGACGCTCGAGCTCAGCTGCTAAATTTGTTGTTCTCGTGCTTTGTAACTGGAACAAGTGTGTTGTACACAATGTTGTTTGCATGTCTGGAATCAAGAGCAAACACGCGCAACCGAGGCGAAGATGAGAGTTTTTGTTTCCCGATGCCATAGCCCATAGGCTAAAGGATGCTGCAACAAGAACCGCCGTGGTCAACCGAGAGGCTGCAACTGGCCGCAATGCACCTGCATCAGAACAGAGTCGTCTAGGAGGCCGGCGTGATGTGAACTGTTTGGTTCAAGTTTCACGTTGCCGTAGGGAAGGGACATGAAGTGGTGGTGCTGGGGGCCGAGCTGCGGCGGCGGCGGTGGCGGCTTGCTGTCGATGTGGACGCCGAACGGCTCGGACATGGCAGGGCCGCCGGAGGACGGGGTGGAGGTGGCCGTGAGCACAGAAGGTGGCGACGGCGAGGGGTTCCCGCTGTCTTCGTCGGGTAGATTGACGGTGGTGATGTCGTGGATGCTGGAGCGGCGCTTGTCCTTGCCGCCGGAGTTGAGGCGGATAAAGTACTTCTGCGCGTGGCTGGCGACCTGCGTCGGCGTGCGGCTGGTCACGAAGTTGCGTGAAATGTTCCTCCAGTCCCCTCTCCCATACTTCTTCAGTCCCATCAAGAACAGCCTGGATGCAGGAAAGTGGATTAACCATGGAAACTCCACTACCAATTTGACGCGCAAGATTCATCAACTAGCTAATAAGCTCCATTTCTCACAGAGGAGAGTGTCTGAAGGTTAATTGGTGGCTTACTTGTGCTCTTCCTCCGTCCAGGGCACGCCCTTTTTTCGCTCCTGGTCCGGGCCGCGCCCGCGCTTGCCGCCGACCATGTAGCAGGAGCGCTTGAACCCGTCGTCGCCGGCGTCCCAGTCGAAGGTGAACCCGGCGGCCTGCGAGCCGCCGCCGCCGGGACCGTAGTGGGGGAAGGGCACGAGGCCCGCCTCGATGAAGTGGACGTCGTTCTCGAGGTCGTCGAAGTGGGACGCGACGTCGGCCACCGTCCTCCCGGGCAGCATCGCCGCCACCCGCTCCCACCGGTCCGGCGCGTCCCACTGGACACTCGCCAGCGCCCTCTCGAACATCTTGTTCTCCTCTAGCGTCCACACCCCGCGCCGGTCCTGCAAGAACCACCCGCCGGCCTGCCCGGCGAAGTACGGCGCTTGTGGCGGCGGCAGCACCTCCATCCACGACTCCTTCATCATCTCCGCGCCTCTAAACAACCACCTGCGGATCAACGGAGACCGACCAAGATTTTTCGCCTTTCCTGTCGGAGGAGGAACGGAAGGCGAGCCCTTGGAAGGCCGGAGGGGAAAGGGGGGGTGGGAACGGACGGGGAGGGGGCCTATTTATGCAGGTCGGCACCGAATTCCGGCAGATGCCAAAGTGGCCAGAAGTGATTCGGCCGCCACCGCGCGGGAGCGCTTAAAGAAAGCGGGAGCGCATCGGCGATTGGACGGAAGTGGAGTTTGTGGCCTCTCAACCAAAGAAAGGCCTCCGTCCTCACTCTCTCTGCCTCCACGCCCTCGCTTGCTGCCGCCACAGCTCTCTAGCAAGCACACGGGAGGAGCGAGGAGCTCGGCGTCCGCCCGTGTGCGAGCGCGCGTTCGTTTAGTCCAGGCTGGAGGAGGAGTAGTACTAACGCTTTCTGTGCGGTTGCAGGCGACGTCGTGGCCCCTGCTCTTTCTTTATTGGCCGTTGCTTGCCGCTTTTCCCAATGCTGGACTTGGCTGCTGCCGCTTTACTTTTTGTGCATTTATGGAATTGCTACGCTGCCCGTTTTTACTTGCCTGCCCGGATCTCACAACAACCTTCACTGACCGATCTCGCCGGGAGCTCGGGAGTACGGTTGAGCTTCACATATGTTCGGATCAACGCATTACGTGCGTCTAAGCAATATGTTTGGATCGTTTAGGCGATGTTTTGCGGATCTTGATACTCAACTTTGAGCGCCCAAAAAATTGCCCGCGGTACATCTCGGCATTGCCGGTTCATCCGTTCCGTTCACCCTTCTTGTTACTCTAACCAACAGAAAATTCATCCAGTCGACGGGCATCGTCTGACGCCGGAGCCCCCGCTCACATGGAACCGCACCTTTTCGGTGCATGCATGCACGCTCTGTTGAGCCACTACTGTAGTGCAGAGAACAGTGACGCACGTATGCGTAGCAAAAAAATGGGGAGGCAGCACAGACGCCGAGTTGTGGGCCTACGTTTTTTTTTTTGTTGCGTTAATTTTAAGAAATGTGATGGTTAAAACGTATTTAAAAATAAAGTTATACTAACTACCGACCAGGGAAGTCCAAAGCGAATTCAAGGCAGAATTCTTCTTCCTACTACTCTTTACGGCAACCGCCCCTTGCTGATGGGTTCGCACATCACTGATGACTCTTGACCTCATTTTAACGTGTTCGTGCGCCAGCCATTTTGTTTCACCGACCGTGCCTGTACATGGACCTGGCAAAGTTCATCTCGTCCTCCTCCCTCCCCTCCACGTCGGAATCAGAAAGTTGTTCGGTACACAAACGATACATCGACACGAACCAACTGAAAAGTGATCGATCGATCTGCACTGCTCACTTAAAAAGCTATTGTGAGTACGGTGCTTAGTGGTTAGTATTTGGTTAACTAACCTAAAATGGATATCTACTTACCCCGCCCCTCCGCTCAGTGATCAAGCGAGGGCCCTCCTCTTCATTCTCTGATTAAAAGAAAAAAAACCTACTTAGCGCATGTTTGGATCCCCGTGCGCCGCAGATGGTGGTGGTGACGCCGGAGCCGTGCCGACGATAAAGATGATGGGCGCGGGCGATTGGAACGGCGAAATTGCTGGATCCCTTTCTGTCGCGCATCCACGCCGCGGTCCCGCGCCCGTTCGACGTGACCGAACCAGGCTAGCTTACCTTCTTACTACCTGACCTGACGATCAGTTGCCGTTGCCGCGCCGCAAGCTTACTTCGGAGCCTGCCAGTGGCTACTACTACTAGTAGTAGTACCAGCATAATGGAAATGTCTGGTAAAAGAAATTCTGCGCCGTTTAGAATTATCGATCAGTTTAGTTGGGTTCACATGCTATGGCGACCGAGCTGCTAGCGTTACACATGAACTGCGCCTGAGCATGGGAGCTCGATTATTACCTAGGATGTTCGTGTGGTGGGCACGTACCGGTGGAGGTGTGTGCTGTGCAGAATCCTTTCCTGGGCGTTTTCTTTCGTCCGGAGGGGTGACCTAGAAATTTTTCAGAGGCTGGGCAACTAAAAAAGATCAATTCTAAAAGATCAGATCCTTGTGGGAATGAGAAGTGAACCGTGACTATAAAAAGTAAAAAAAATGAAGCAATGTTAAGTAAATCAACTAATTAAGGTTTTCTTTGCAAGAAAAACTAATTAAGGTTTAAATTAACTAATCAACAACAAAAGCTAATTATTTAGGTATTCAATTACCTGCTTTGTTGAGTATTCGGTTCTTGTCGGCCGTTGCGTAAGGTTTTAATGACTAGGCACTATTTTTATGGTTATACTCCCTCCATTGTCATTATTTGACCATTAGGATAGGTTTATTTGTAATTTAATTTAAACTAAATGGAAAAACTTTATACTTTACCTTAACGATAGATTTTAAAAAACATGTTTGTCAGATGTAGCGTACATACATATCATGGTCTTACATGAAAATTTAATTAAATGCAAGCGTCAATATATATAAACTATGGGATATGACTATATGAGCGTGTCTATTCGTCAGTCGCACATTAAAGTAGTACTAGTTCTGGAAACCTAAACTATCCAGACAAAGTCTCAAATATATAAGGACTGTAGCATACTAGCAGTGCTCCTGCCGTTCGGTCTTTGGTCATCTGCTGCTCGCGCGTCCCTGGCCAAGTGGCCAGTGTGCTCAGCGCTGCGAGCGGCTGGAGCCCGGGCAGCCGCCCAGGGTCGCCGGGTCTTTGGGTCCGCCCATGGTGTGCGGTGTAGATTGCGCACGGCCGGGCCCCCTTTTGCCGGAATCATCGCAAGGACGACGACGACGAACTCGTGTACCCTGTCAGTTTCATGGACTACGACGGAGAGCGCGGATTTGCTGCGGCCAAAGCAATCGGAGAGCCTGGAGATCTTTCCACCTTCAATGCCTCTTGAACCGGCATGTAGTACTACTAGATACTAGTATTAGTATGTTGTTTACAGAAATCAAGCCGTAGCAGATCCGGGCTTCAAATGATATGTCCCACCGTCCGGACTAATTAATCAACTAGTATAAACACTCCGGTACGGCTCGCGATGTACTTGCGTTGCCAGCCAATGACAAGCGCGAACGCCGAGCCCGATTAGCGGCAGATCAGGCTATGATTAACTGGACAAAGCCTGACGACCCCGCTGCCGAATCAGTGACAGACACGTATAAGTATGGTTCAAAAACTGAAAACCACAGCGTGCGATCCGCGTGCTCCCGAACGGCGTTAATTAAACAAGTGCGCGTCCAATCCAAGCCTCCTCCTATGCTACTCGGAAGTCGGAACTCGCAACCTCAGCTCCCTCTGCCATCCTGTAGGGCCTCGTTCCGTAGCTCACAATCCTCTGATTGAATTTTGAAGTGACGCCGCCAAACCAATGCAATGGAGACACTTGAACTTGACCGTGTAGTAGCGCCTACACACCTCGAAGAAGAAAATAGAGATACACCTGCTTCATAGTACAGTACTAGGTTTTTTTTTCTCTTTGCCGTTTTATTAATCCCCCACTAGTAGGACCGAACACTGTCTGTTTGTACTAGAAGTTCGTATTTTTCATGTTTTTGTTGGCACTGGAACTTTTTTTTCATATTTGTTTATAAACGCGCATGCATGATGAGTTGTTGAGCTCTGAAAACAAAAGGTACTTGTGTCTTCCCAATAATTAGATCTGCATTTTTGACGAATTATTTTATTTATTGACCTGTCACTGGCTGATTAGGTTCGCGCATGCCATGCGTGATGTGTAGGCGCGGTACCGGTAGCAGAAAATGCCATTTTGAGCAGCTCTGGAACCTTTTTTTCCCGGCCTGCTTTTGGCATGGATCCAATCCAATCCAACAGCAGCAAAGGAGCCCCGCTCTTTGGGGTAACGAAGGGATGCCACGAGATAATAAACAAATAGTAACGCCCATCCTTTTTGTTGCCCGTGCCGGGGCTTCTGTGATGCCATGCCCCTCCGTCGTCATAAGGACAGGGGAGCCAACCGGATGTTTTTGGATTGCAAGGGGAAAAGAAAGTACGACGTGCGACGTGACTGCTGACAAGGGCGAGACAGCGGGGAAGGGAGGGACGGAAGAAAAGATTCCTATCATGTAAATATAAATATATAAATAAATTATATTGCGTGACTGAAAAAGGGAGACCTTTTCCATGTTATTTTTTTCTTTGGCAAAAGCGAGGGCAAGATACTTACAAATTTGCAGGAATCTTGTGTGGTGGTTGGTTGATCGGTATCGACGACGGTTGAGTATTGCTGAGACGCGGAGAGAGAGAGAGTGGTTCAGATTTTCAAAGCGTTGTGTAGGAGTTCCGACGACCTCCTCCTCCTCCTACTCCTGGAAAAGAGAAGCGAAGAGAAGGTCGTGGCGCAAGCAATGCATCCGATGCCGGTCATGGCGAAAATGTGTTCAGCATGTGCGGGATGTGATAGATTCCTCTTCCACTGAAGATGGTGTTCGCGGTGGTTTCTCTGATCTCATCTGGTGGACCACAGTTTTACTTACGAGAAATAATGGCGGTGATTCTTTTGACTATCGGGACGATGAGGCGTGCTGACGCGAGCGAAAAGCCACACTACAACATATACAGATACAGTACTACGTGAACAAGATGGTATTGAAAAGCGAAGAAGAATACTAGTACATCGGTAAATTGTGGCCGCCATATTGGTTTGGTGTTCGGTTGTTCGATGGCAACTTGGCATGTGGTTCTCGACTGCGACAGCAAACACCACCCCCTGCTGGATCAACATCTAGCCCGCTTCGAAAGTTAACAGGCCGCAATTACTCCGCAGACGGGAAAGCCCACTTCATCCCTTAGACTAGGTCGTCTTCGTGCAGCCTGCTACAGTGGCAGATCGGAACCTAGCACGTCTGGTTTCGCGCCAAAGCCTAGTACCGGTTCTTCTCCAGCCCATAACGCACACCAGAGTCCTGGGCCATTCTCCCCAACACTTTCTCCTGCGCGTAGCTGAAAACTCGTGGGCTTCCATGCGTAGAATGAAAACTTACTTTTTGGGCGTCTGAACGCGAGGCCGAACAGTCCGCCGCGCGCCGATCCGCTGCCATCCATGGCTCTGACACTGGCAACAGCGCCGATGTAGTATGTCGTTGGTTCTCACGACTGCCAAGTGCAGCAGTAGTAGTACGTGCACCTTCGTTTCAGATGGCCGGGAAATCATTTCCCTCGAAAAAAATCAACTCGTTAAAAAAAAAAAATCCCTGGCTGCATCGTCGCGAAGAAACGACTGGGCGAAAACACATGGGTGGGGAAACCGTTTTCTTTTGCAGGCTGCCAAGCTCATCGGACTGCTATTCAGTGTTCGTTTGCTTCGCAGCGTGTTCAGTGCGGACGAAGCATTCACCAGCATTCTTCCTTCCGAGGATCATGACGCCGCCTCCTTTTTTGTAAACGGGAAAGGCAAGCTATGGTATGGGACGAGGACGAAAGGCCACATTGCGCCAAACACATATCGGCATCCTCGTGGTCTGGAAACGAGCGTGTTCGAAGCTCTCGATGTCTCACTTGGCACGCGCGCCGCCCGCACGAACAACAGCAGCTAGTTCCTCTTCCTTCCAAACTCATCCAGCGTCCAAGCGCTGTGCTCCTCTCGTTTGCCCCCAACCATCCATCATTCCCCATGATCACAAGCTCCCGCACTATCGAACCACTAGAGTATGCAGTAGAAGAAGAAGCACCGGAAACCAGAGAGACGACAGCGCCCCCGAAATCCAAGCGCGCGGCAATGATTAGGCCGAGGAGTTCCAACCGAACCCTCTACCCGGCCGGGGGAAGAAAGCGCTCTTTGGCGCGGCATTTCACGCGTAGAAAAGCGATCGCGGTAGTGGTAAACCGCCATCATGAAAGATAACATTGGGCGGGAGCGTCGAGAAGCGCGCCCGAGATGCCCTTTATCATTCTGCTTCCTTGCTGCGACTCTGTATCTGTATGTATGGATCGATCGGTGTTGCTAATGGAGGGTTGATGACGAACGAACCGAGGAACGCTGATCTGGCTCTCTGTCGTCGTCTTTGCCATCGTGCGATGCTGTCATGCTGCTGCGGCTGCTGTGTGTGTGGGGCAACTGTACGTGGACGCCGCGCGCGTGACTGAACGTAGCGTACAGGCTACATCGGGCTAGTACCAGGCTACGACGAGTATACTAATATACTCCTCCTCCTCCTCCTCCTCCTGTGCCCACACAGTGCACGAACGGCTTGTGGTTGTGGATGCAGAGCGCGCCATGGCTGGAAAAGAGAGAAAGCTGGTGCACTCGCTGAGCAGCGCTGCAGCAGCCATTTTCGTGCAAATGGAAAACAAATCCGCCTTTGTGACGATTTGATTGCGTGCCTTTCCCAGTTCTCTCTCTCTTGCTGGCCCATGCGTGCCTGGCCTGGTTTGCGAGTTGTGCGAGCTAGTAGCATTGCTCTAAAACAAGGCGTCCTGCCCTGACCTAGTAGTATTCGCAAACAAATTATTGGAATTGTAGCAATTCTAACAATATTGGACAAATGAAACCACCCCCAAATGTTAACAGGACAAAAGGAGTAGTGCTATTATTTTCAGGCTGCTTGACAGCCCTCTGCCGAATGTTGAACTCATGCCAAAGTAGTTGAAAATTTTGTTCTTGAATTTTGACCTAAGTCAAGTTCATGGGCTACCGCTAATGTACCTTTCTGAATTCTGATGAAATATCACTAATGTACTAGTACCTGCTGAGATTAGTAGTGTACAAATTCAATGTCTGGGCTGTCCTCGAATTTTTAATGCTACGTACTCACTGATATGCTCAAATAATGTCCTCCAGCATTCTCCGTAAGACCGTAACCACGAAGGACTTCTTCCCCCCTCCCCCATGCGATGGATATTTCAGCATACATTCATCGAATTAGAACCGTCCTATAGTAAAAAAATCCTTAAACAATCATAGTAAAAACCTTAAATCAAGAGTGCTGACACGAAAAATTCACTGTTTGCAGGGGCAGCAGGCTGCAGCGATTTCCTTTTGCAGGCCCATGATACTAGTACTACTAGTATACAGTACAGCAGCGATGGAAACACAGGAGTCCAAAAATAAAATTACTCACACTGCTGTCGCTGCCGCAGCAGCATCACCCGCTGGTCCCTGTCTCGCTGAAGCCTGATCGCTTCCACGCCGCTGCACTGCACCGAAGCCGAGCGCAGGGAACCGAAACGAGAGAGAGAGAACTGCACACGCCCTGCCAGTGCAAGCCTACTCGCAACGCACGCTCTGTGTTCGGGATCCGTGTTGCATGGAAACAGCAAACGGACACAGCGCGTTCACCTCCGGTTGCCGAGCACAGTAACCACCACACCTCGACTTAGATCTGGGTCACCCCTCCATTTTTCACCCGCCGCTCTTCCTTTGCAGCGAGCGACGAGGTCGAGGGATCCGCGATCCGGAAAGAGCCGATCGAATCCGTCCGTCCACATGTCGAGGCCGGCAATCATGAAGCATTGCTTTTTCTTTCACTCATTCCTATACAGCGTCCATGTGCAAGCAACTTCTCCCTCTTTCTTCTGCCCGTCCGTCCGTCCTTTGATGCCACCCACACCCACGGTGAACCAGAGAGCTCTGAGCTTGCTCTGCTTCTTGGTAGAGCAGAGATGGAGGAAGAGAAAGGCCGCCTCCGGAGCTAGTACTTCCGACCTTGCGTTTGTGCGCGCGCATCTGCGCGATGTGATCGATCCCGATGTATGGGTTCTGATCGATCGATCAAAGCGGCTCGCTGTCCATGCGCGTGCAGAGCCCCCCGGGCTTTCGCTTTGTGCTTGCTCAAAAGAGGACGTGGCCTAGCCCCTAGCCATCTAGCGTAGTACTAGACTTTGAAATCACGCGAGTTGTTTTAGACCGCTCATAACCTACCCATCTGTTGTCGTCTGAACCTGACACCGGCCGAGCATCATGTACGACTTATTACAGCCGTTGTTAGCGTGGATGGCTAAAACAATGCCTTATAGCAGGACGAGATTTCGCCTTAATCTCTCGCGCACGCTGCAATGTCAACGCTCGCCGGCCCGTCGCGAATAAAATCGTCGCCGTCAGAGCGTGAGATCCCCAGGACGGCGATTAAGAAACACGAGACTGCGAGTTAACGCACGGAGCACTACTAGATCGGTGTGAAAACCGTCAGTCCCGTCCGTTCCTTCCGGGAAGCTTGCCGCAACAGTGTCCATTTCATAATATGTGCTCGGGCCCGGCATGCGCGCTTACCCAGACCTCAAAGTTCCCTAAAGAAAACAGGAAAAAATAGAAGAAAAGCTTCAACGTACACTTGGATCCGTTGAGGCCGGCGGCGCTTAGCCGGTTCGATCGATTCCACATGTGACGGCACTGTTCCTGATCAAAAGGTTTTAGGCTCTGGTAGGGGTGGTGAAGTGAATTGAAAGAGGAGGGACAAAGAGCCGCCATGATTTTTTATTATTCCCACGCCCGAGAGAGGAGAGAAGGCCACAGACAGCTCGGTGCTGTGCTCATGTGCCTCTTCCTCCATCCTCCCCTTTCATCAGAAGTGCTAATAACTCTAATAAGCCCCATTGATGAGTGATGACCATCATCAGATGCCTTTCTTTTGTCTTCAATTTGGGCTTGGTTTATGCCTGCCTAAGTAGGACAAATCTGGAGCGGAGGGACTGTCCCTCAGGGACAGCGACACCCTACTGCGGCTCTAGTGCAATGTATGCTCCATTTTTTTGTTCTTTTGTTGTTGTGCTCGTTAGGCTCACGTACAATGACGAACTGGCCTTCTCTTTTAGAGGTCATAGCTGAGTGTGAAACAACAGAGGGACCAAATACGGAGGTTGGCGGTAAAAAGGCAAAGCTCGCGCACAAATGCTGTGCAGGAAAGGTTGACGATGCTTGTGGTCGTTAATCCTTTATCCTTTTTGACTGGGGAAGCAGAAGTTCGAAAATGCCTTGCCCAGTTGCATTTGTTTATTTAACCGCACACGTGTTACAAGATTCCGCCCAAGGAAACTGATTGGAAAATCCATCTTCGAGGAAACTGATTGGATAACACGAGCTGCAGTTTTGCTCTTAAAGAAATGGAATTGCTGCTGGTAGAACCAGCATGAGTAAATTTGTTTCAGATTCATGCTGATGTATCACGTCATGGCGATGAAGTTTAAGATGGTCCTGTACATAAGACATACTCTTTCCAGTTTCTAAAATAAGGTCGCTGAAGGAGTTGTATCAAAATCACCTAAAATATGTCGTTTAAGAGAATTTTATTATTGATTTGAGTTCAAAAAAAAATCAAACTCTGGATGCCATTCGGATTTAAATCTAGATTGCTAGCATTAGTGCACAACACCCAAACCAGTTATGATGTGTTTCTTTTATGGTAAATTGTATAACTTTTATGTTAAATAGAGTTAAAGTTAATAAATAATATAAAATAAAATATCACTAATTATTTCTTAATATGTGAAATAATATCTAAAACGATTTGATTTGGGACTCGAAGGGAGCGAGAGAACAAAACACGGACGGTTCCTTTTGAACGCGTCAGTAATAACTTCAGAAACTTCACGTGGTTCGGATCGAAACGTTCCGACGCTGCCGGCCAACACACCACCGACGCGCTGTCAGAGCATCCGGCACTTGTTTTGTTCAATTTCGGGTAAGTTTTCTGGGCAACTCGACGTGGAAATTATTACTGTAGCTGCGCGGTGGCCTCTTGACACGACAAACGCAGAGGACTAGCGACGCGCGGTAGCAGGCAGGCAATTTCGTCGCCTGCGTTGAGCATGTCAACGAATCAAAGATACGGGACGATTCCTCGGCCGGCTGCACTGCATCCTTGGAGAAAACAACGGCCGCCGGGATTGGCACGCAAAACATTCTGAACGCGATCCTTCCTTGGCTGTTAGTACTACTAGCTGCCGAGCGTGCCGACGCGATCATAATAATGTACGTTCCAGTTTAGCCAGCCAGAAACCTACAAACAAGTTCTTTGGGCCACTTCCATTACTGCAAACTAAAATAATACTACGCGCGGTTGGTATACTACATCATAGTTGGGCCTTAGCTACTGTATAGCCTTACATTGTGTTTTGTTTGCACCTCCTGCCTGCTGGAAACGGAAAGCTACATTTAGTATACACGGACAATATGTTACTACTATACTATTTGTTTTGCTTCTTTTTTTTAGAAACGACCAAGAAAAGTTCAGTGGTATGTTTTTTTTGGTGGACCGTCCCTGAAACGGGGGAGGTACCTCCTCTCGGGATCCATTCTGTACAATGCTCGTCGAAGCGAACATTCACGGGATAAACATAGACAGTAAATAGAACAGTTCATATATAGAAGAAAAATATTACATGAGTAGTTATTACAAAGACTTCAGTTCCACACGAACCAGTTTTGATAAACAACAGAAATGACACCGTCCTCAAGCGGAAGTGAAAGATAAGATTACAGACTCCGACTCTATGACACTAAGCAAAAGCAAGTGCTTTACCCAACAGCACATTTGCTACTAACCACACTTAAGCAGCGGCTACTCGATCTGCTCCCACTGAAAACTACCCCATCCGGGGGCTGACTCCTCCCAAGAAAAACCACTGCTACCATCGGCTGCCTCTGACCCACCTGAAAGCCACAAGTCGTAAAGCGTGAACTTCTAATAAGCTCAACAAGACTAACCCGTCAACATGGGTGTCTACAGCCGACTCCTAGACATGCAAGGTTGACACGGGGGTGAGGATGGTTGCAAAAATAACACGCCCTAATTATTAGTTTCTAATATCCAGTTTTAGCTCAGATTAGGTTCGAAAAGGTAAACTTTAGTAGGCACTATGGCTAATCAACCATGTTTGACACACAATGATTAGTATAATCATCACAACTATAATCACCGTTCTTCTTTTGTTCACTTCTTAACATATGCGACAGAGAGGTTAAATAAACTCTAGACTGAGAGTGTCAGCGGTTCGAAACGATTTACACCTGCAGGGTTAACCTGGTCACACGACACGTGCGCGTCCCGGACCGCACGTGGCAACCGTTCGCACCAAATCTGGCAAAGCTAATTCCCTCTTATGCTACCTCAACAGTGTCGCCTCCCACCAGATCACCCGTCCCGGACGGTATCTGTGGAGTTTACACACTGTCCACCCCAGCCCACCATCAATCAGACACCGTAAGGTAGGTTCAGCTTTGCCGTCTCTAGGCTACCTAGGTTTACTGGGTCCCATAGTTCCAGCATATGAACAGTACACTCAATACTTAGCCAAACTGTGCCGCACGGATCAGACAGAGCTACCGCACACAGAACCCTTGTTCTGCTGCCATCCTACCTTTCCCTGTCTGACCCTAGTTTCTTTCCGTGAAAATCTGAGTTTGCTACAAGTCCTTTAACAAGAGGTGGAAGTTTCAAACAACTCGTATCATATCGCGAGCAGTGTCCGATCTGCTCGACTTCTACCGTATGGTATTGCTAAGTATAGCATCTACATCAGGCTACCTGTACCAACATTACATAGTAGGTACTACTGGAAACATATGCATCTAGAGTTTCATTCAACTTCTGTCAACCTAAATGCACATCACATGACCCACATACACTGTTGTAAAAGGAAAACTTCAAAAACGGTAGTGCACCGGGGCTTGCCTTGTGGATGCTCTTCCTGATCTGCAGCGGCAGTGTCTTCAGAAAACTCGGGGTCCACCTTGATGGCTAACTCGTTCACGTCGGCGTCTACGTGATGCAAGTAGGGAGGTAAAATCATTAATTAACAACTAGTGAGTTACAATGATCGATAACAATTAAGAAACTAAAGTGGTCGAGGGATAGCTTTAACCTAATACCACGTTAAACAAATTAATTAGCATCGAAGCAACCCTAATGGACATTTTATGCACTTCTCAACATTAAGGGTACGTTCTAGGGTTTTATACAAATTTTCTAGATTTTAATAATTGAATTTTAATTAATTATTTGCGATCTTTTTAGAATGATTTAGTCTTTGAATCTTGGTACTTTCTTTGCAATTGATTAAATTTCTTTTGACCCGAAAAGAAAACGGAGCGCTACATTTTTCTCTCCCAAATCCAACAAATCTTATTGGTTGTTCTTATTCTCTAACCAGAACCAAATAGCCCTAACGAGTGCTCCAACGATGACGATAGGTTCGTGTTTTATGATTTGGATCTAGAGGTTGAAGGTGATAGGAAGGCTCAAAATCACTCTTATATCTGCTGGCCTCAAAGTTCACCATTTGCGCGCATACCGACTTGTACATTTGTTTCTGTAGTTATAATCAACTGCCGATGATGAAGCCAATCCCAAAGATACAGTATACCTTGTCTAAAACGCAGCGACCGTAATCCAATCGAGACACACAGCACAACAAGCTAGTACACGGTTGTTCCATTCCACGAGTACTTGTACTACAGTGTGGGTTAGAAAGCGTGTGTGTGTTTGATCTTCGATCCCCTGTCTAGGGAAGCAGTAAAAAAGCAAGCAGGCCTCAAGCCCCAAGAAGGCCAGAGGGAGAAAGCAAACAAAGGAAAAGAAGCAGAATGAAACACACGAGAGGGGAAGGGGAAACAGAGCGAGGCGACGGGTCCCGTGATGGCGTGATTTTCTTCACCTTTCCTTCCCTTTCTCTCTCTCTCTCTCTACCGCCTCACGCACCCCCCGCATCCTAAAATCCACATCGCGGTCGCCCAGGCCAACCCGCCCGCCCTTCGCAGCCACTGCTACGGCTCGCGCGTACGGTACGGCCGCCGTGCGTGTCCAAGAAATGTGACGGCGCGCCGCGACTACTAGACAAGTGTCGTGCGCGACGCGATGGCGCTGCAGCTGGAGCCGCCGGTGCCGCCGCCGCGTCGGTCGGTGTCGACCAGCTGCGACCTGCACCCGGGGGAGACCTTCACGGGCTTCTGCGCCGCCTGCCTCCGCGAGCGCCTGTCCGGGCTCGAGGCCTCCGCATCCGTCGCCGCCGCGCCGGGCCGCAAGTCCACCTCCGCCATCCGCTCGCTCTTCTCCCGGCCGTTCGCCGCCGCCGGGGCGGCCTCGTCCTCCAGCGCCGCCGCGGTGCCGGACCTCCGTCGCTGCAAGTCGTTCTCCTGCGGCCGCGGCGGGGGCGACGCGCTGGCCTTCGCCGCCGCCACGGGCGCGGACGAACCGCAGCGGCGGTCGTGCGACGTGCGCGGGCGGAGCACGCTCTGGGCGCTCTTCCACCAGGACGACCGCGAGCGGGTCCGCGACGGCACCGCGTTCGGCGCCTTTCCGGCGTCGTCCTCCGCCGCGGCGGCCGCGCTCGCCGCTGAAGTCCAGCCGCCTCCCCAACCGCCGCCGGTGTGCGTCCCCGAGGAGTTTTTGGAGGAGGAGATCGCTGTGGCCGAGGAGGATTCGGACGAGATTACTCCGGTGGTGGAGACCGTCCTGGTGGTCGACGACACAATGGACACCGAAGCGACTGCCGCGCGGGATGTCGTTAGGGCCATGAAGGATCACATAGATCTCGAGTCCTCGCAGTCTCAGCCGAAGAAGCCGCCGTCCAAGGACCTGAAGGAGATCGCTGGAAGCTTCTGGCTTGCCGCCTCGGTGTTCAGCAAGAAGTGGCAGAAATGGAGGCGGAAGCAGAAGCTCAAGAAGGAGGCCGCCGTCGCCGGCAGCAAGGCGGCGGCAGCCGCAATGCCCCCACCGGGGAGGCCCTCCAAGCCGTCGTTCCTACGGCCGAGCCGGTTCCGTGGCGAAGCCGGCTTGGAGTTCGCTGGCGGCCGCCGTTCGTGCGACACCGACCCGAGATTCTCCCTTGACGCCGGCCGCATGTCCGTCGATGATTTGGGATTCTCCTGGGACGAGCCGCGCGCGTCCTGGGACGGCTACCTGCTGGGCGCCGGCAACGGCGTTGCCCTCGGCCGCGCGCCGCCACCGCCGGTCTCCCGCCTCCCGCCCATCCTTTCGGCGCTCGAGGACTCTCCAGCCGGCATCGTGGAGCGTTCCGACGGGCAGATTCCCGTGGAGGACGACTCCCAGCCGGAGCCCGATTCCGATGCCAACGTCCCCGGCGGTTCGGCGCAGACCCGAGATTACTACATGGATTCTTCTAGCCGGAGGCGCCGGAGCCTGGACCGGGCCAGCTCCGTGCGGAAGTCGTTCGAGTTCCCGGACCCAAAGCCGGCTGCCGTGGCAGTGCCAGTCCCCGTCACCACCAATGGGAAGGTGTCTCCCCTCGTCGGCAGTTCGGAGTTCTACCACTTCCACCACGCCGAGGACCTGCTGGACCATCACCGGTTCAGCACCAGCTCCCTCGTCGAGGACTTCTCCGCTAGCCTGGAGGCCGCTTTCCATGGTCCGGAGAAGAAGCCGACGCGTCGGTGGCGCAAGGCGTGGAGCCTCTGGGGCCTCATCCACCGCCGGGCCGCGGGGCGCCGGAACGGCGGCGCGTCGGACGTCGCGGACCGCGCGTTCTCGGAGCCGTGGCCGCCGGAGATGCGCGTCCGCGGGTTCAACGGGCGGATGATGATGCAGAGGTGCAACAGCAACGCGAGCGCGCGCAGCTCGTTCAGCAGCAACAGCGGCGGCCTGGGCAGCTCGAGGCGCAGCTGCTACGTGGACGCGAGCGGGCACGTGAAGCGGCGGCGGGAGGAGTTGTGCACGCTGGAGCGGAACCGCAGCGCGCGGTACTCGCCAGGGCACGCCGCCGACAACGGCATGCTGCGGTTCTACCTGACGCCGATGCGGAGTGCTAGCGGCCGGCGCACCCCTGGCCGGCATCTACGGTCGCAGTCGTTCGCGCGGACCATGCTTAGGCTATACTGATGCCGACGGCGAGCTGCAGGTCAAAGCTGCTTCGTTTCGTTAGCTCGTAGTAGTAGTTGTTGCTTACTAGTACATCTTTAGGTGTATGGCTGCCTGGCTAATGGTAGTATAACCATAAAAATCTCCTCTACATTGTTGTGTAGTAGTGCAGTGATCTTTTGTTGTTCATTTTGGATGGGGTGGATAAAGTGGAGGTTAATGTGAACAATAACATCTTACGATTTCGAGCTGCTGTTCCGTTTCGAAATTCTTGCGTCCCAGATGGGGATGGTGTCTCACCTTTCCTTGTCAACAAGGTGTCCTACCACTATCTCGCTGCAACATGGTGACCATGGAGAGCTGCTCTGAGCCTTTGACAAAGAGACACAAAAGTCGTAAGGTGTGTTTGTCTCATTGTCAAAGTTTACCACGTCAAAAGTTAGTACGTCATAGTTTTTGTGATGATTGTTTGTTTTTTCTATCAAAATTTTAGTTTGTCATATTAGATTTCATCTGTCATTGATTTATAATTTTATTAAACTTTACTAAAAATATATTGAATAATTTCTTTAACAAACTTTTAACAAGTTGTTAAGATAAATATAAAATATATGATACGGTAATAAACCAAACCACACCTAGTCACTGACTCACCGTGCGCGGCTGGGGCAAGGCAACGTTCTGCCCTCGGCCCCGGCGGCGGCCACAGTCGCCAGCGCACCTGATGGATCGGTCGTCTCAGGGACTGTACCAGCGGCTCGCGCTGCCTCGGAAACAGTTAAAGGCGACCACCTCATATTCTGTTGGTTCCTAGGCGCACTCGCTGCCCGCTGGGCCTGGGCCTCCGTCACTCGCCGTCCCGAGCCATTAGCGCGTTCCATGGCGCCCGCAGGCGCGACGTGTCTTGGCTGGTTTTCGTTTTTCCGCTTGGCCGGCGGCTGGTTAGTACTTGTAGTTTCGCTCGATTGGCGCGGTGAGACGACGCGCGAAACGCGGAGCTTGCACGCGCGGCTGGTTTGTTTCGCGCGCCGAGACGACGAGCCAAACGCGGGGCGTGCACGCACGGTTGTTGGGTTCCAAACCTCCGATCGGGGGGCAGTGGGATCTGAGAGGCGGCAGGAGAAATGCCAGATTCTGATTCGGCACGGGACGGGAGAGGTGCGCGCAACGGACCTGGACGTGCCCACGCCACGCGAGGCGGTTCGTTTTAAGTAATCGGCCGGCGCGCCGGAATCTGAGCCGAGGTGAACCACTCACTAGTCCACTACTAATCCCCCGCGCATCAGCGGGGAGCATGTGTGCACGAGAAAACAAGCGAATGCCCACATGTTTTTGGTCGAAATCTTGATGGTTTCCCGAGATCGCAGAACGCAGCAGCTTACCTGCAAATCGGAGGTGATACATGATATAGAATTTTTTTTATTAAATGCAACCTTTGGATGTCAGGACAAATACAGTAGCACTAGTAAACTTTCACTCGAGTTTTACCTACATTGCGTATATTCGCAGCAGTAACTCTACAACACACAAAGCTTGGACAGTAGCGGCACGGATATTGATTGGACGGGAGCCATGAACGAGCATGTCAATGGCGATTCACTCATCCCCACCAGGCCACCAGGCACCAGCTAAGCTAAGCTAAGCAATGACACCGTGAACTTTCTTGTCGTAGGGCGGGTGCCTCGTCGAGGAATGAATACGATGATGCTTTAATTGGGCACCCGGAGATGTACGTGATGCTGTGTAAAGCGGCAGGGCCCGGCCCAGGCATGGCCCAGCGCCTCTGAACCTCGGTCCCGCTGTTAAAATCGCCGTATTCATGGTGCTTTCTGACCTTTGTCTGCAGTGAATGAGTGAAGCGAAGTGAAGCCGAGCGAACATGGTGATGCGGTGGTGGCTTACCTCATCGTGGGGACGCGGTGGGCTGTCACGGTACGGTACCCAGGTCATCGCTCTGCTCGACACTGGTACTACCAGCAAAGGGGGAGCCTGGCAACGGTGTTGCTTGTCATCTTGATCTCCTCTGTTGCCGCGCCTGCCTGATGTAAGTATGTAACCTCTGGACACAGCTCAAATTGATCTTCCATGGAGTACCAGTACAATATGATTGATCGGAAGAGGCGACGTGTCGATGACGGATGTCTCCTCTTAACAGTTAGGCAACTGACCGACTCCCATGAGTTGGCCACTCATCATCTCATCTGTGTACGTACATAGATTCGTGCCGTGTTGGGAGACGACGCTATGCACCGTGTCCAACGACGTGGGTGTTCAGAGCTCTACGGCAGTGGACTGTGCACGCTCCCAACTATTTCTGGTCGTTTTCCAGCTGCTGGTTTGTGAAAGAAATGTCTGTACCGGTGTCTCCTCTTCAGCCCACTCCATTTGCAATAGTATAAGCTGTTACTTTTTCAAACGCGCTCGGACAGAGTACAGTTACTGTATGACAGACAAATGATACGATTTTGTACAGCTTCGAGCTTCATCAACGCTATAGTAGAGGACACGGTGCATTGCAGGGGATTGAGTCGCGATGATCAGGTGCATCTGCTTACACGCTTGAACGCGATTGGAGTAATGAGGCCATCAGTCAGGCCTGTTTGACGGCCTGATGTAGCACCCATCCAGTTTAAACACATACAGTATACGGTCTTTGCATCAAATTAAGTCACAGGTATCATCAGCATGTCAATATCAAACGCCCAACTCTGCCCTGGCTAACGTTGACTCCCCGGCAGTGCAGCACGACCCCATGCATGGGGAGCACAAGGTCGTTCTCCCCAGCCGTTTCTTTGCTTGCTCGAACAACTCTCTTTCGTGCTAAAGTAGATGATTCATAATACTACAGGGAAACCCGACGCGACAATTGATGATCATGCCTGGCATCGCATGTGAGAGCCGGTGGAATGAAAGAGTTATGTAGGTTCCGCTCCATGCTGCGCGTCGGGAGTCGATGCCTGCAACATGCGAGCACGCATTGCAAAGTGGACCTACTACACAAAATACATTTTTTTCCCAACAATTACTCGCTAATGCCAACAAGTTAGTAAACACTGTTCCTAAATATACTTTCTTACCAACAGTAGTTCTCGTTTGCTACAGTTTGATGTAAACCGTCAGCCATTACTTAAGTGCCCGACAGTTAAGTGCTAATCACCGACAGTAGGCTGTTCTCCGTTACTCAGGTGCAAACGTCGTCATTATCCCACTAACGGAACAAGCTCTTGCCCACCAGAAAACCAACGCCTCGTTCATAGCTCTCCCACCAAAAAAAAAAAATAAAAAGAAAAGAAAAAGGGAAGGAGAAACGCATCGCAGGTTCTGGCCGTCGCCGCAGGCACCTCGCAGCTCCTCATCCGGTCTGCCGCCTCACCTCCACCCATCGTGTTCGCCGGAGGTCACCGGCTACCTCCGCGTCTGCTGCAGGCCGCTGCCGGTCCCATCTTCCTCGGATCTGCTCCGCCGCCTCCGGTTGCCACGAGTAGTGCGGGTCATCTCCCTCTCCTCCGGTTGTTGCCTCCACCGCGTTTCTCCGGCCGCAGCTTGAGCTTGTATTTACTCCACGTCTCCCCTCTACATCAAGGGACAGATTCCTCACAAGGTTAGCTCATGTCCAATTTCTCTCTCTAATTCTGAGCTATTTTTTCAATATGACATGCTTGGGATTTTATTTTTGTTATAGCGCGGTGTTAATTATTTCCCGATCTGATTATTTAACTCTATTTGGGTGTTCTCCAAATGAACCAGTAAATTGTTCGAGTAGCATGGATTTGTGCTTAGTTTACATATGCTCAGTATTTGTTCAGAGTTACAATACAACTTTGATTTAATTAGCATTTCGTTACAATCCTAGAGTGAATGCATCTGAGCTGTGACATATCAACATGTGTAATGCATATTGGACATCGCATTGCTAGTTTAGGTCATTCTTAGGATAAACTAGAAAGCAAGCGCATCATTGACGCGCGTACTCTCATTTGTATGCTCTAGTTTTGTCAGTTTGGCTGAATGCTCCCATTTATGTGAAAATTGTCAAGTGAGTATATTGAACCCAAACAAAGGTCAATCGACAATTATCTAAAGATTAATGGAAAGGTTCTGTTGTTATTATGCCAAATAAAAAAGGTTTAATCTGTACTATATCTGCACGCATCGCAAAAACACTTGCTTAAAGACTTGAAGAGGTATCAACGACACCTATCTTTTTTATTTTTTTTCAGATTATGTATCTTAAATTGGAGTTCAAGAAATTGTAGTAATTATCTTACTTCCTTTCAAAGTACCGAAAAACAAAGTGCTAATACAGTAGCATGCTTAGAACCAATTAAAGTTGCTAAACTATTTTACATATCATGTAATACCAAAGATGTTGATGGATACTTAACTAAATGGAAACAATGCATATAGCATAATTTTACTCCGTTACGTAAAGTCGAAATAAATAGTGTTATGTGTTTCAGCTATGAAAAAAAATGGAAAAGAAAAAAGAAGCTATTGCTCAAACTATATGACCAAACAATCGATAACAATCTACCCGTCAACCCATCAATATTCAGAATTACAATGACTACCAATGAGGTATTATTGCACCATATGGACAGCTTGTGTCTTTTCTCTGATTTCTCAACACGTTCAACATAAGCTGTGCCCTCCTGTTCTAACAGTACTATGGTGATTAATTTACTTCAAGTGTGTACCTGGAGTAGTTGGGAATAGAATGTGTTCGTTGTATAGAGAGTTTTGTTTGAAGCAAGATCCTATTATGCTTAGTTAAAAAATAATGAATAGATATACTACCTAAAAACTGGAGCACCTGTTTCACGTTTCTGATTCTATAGGCAGTATTTTTTGTATTGAAGTTTATAAGAGACAAGTTAAGTTGTGATGGAAGGGGTCCGTAATTGGATGTATAGTGTAAAGAAAGGAAGGGAGGTTATATAGTAAAGTTTGGGCAGATGGGGTAGAACGGTTCATTGAACATGCATTTTCTTTGCCAGATGCGATGATAGATGAGACCTCTAGATGTCCATGTAGCAGTTGCGGGTGCTCACACAAGAGAAAAAGGACCTTCTGTTACCCTAGCATTAGCATCAACGTCGGTTCAACGAAGGCCAAGAAAAAGGACACTTGCTGGTGATCAACTTCCAGAACAAGAAAGGCCTTTTGTTGTCCCTGTTGGCAAGTAAGGATAATGTGTACTATATGTGCTGAATTATTTTTCATAAGTAGTTCATTGCAGTTATCAAGATAGAGATGCACAAGTTCATGTACTATTAGAGCTCCATCTTTATATTAATGCTAAGTCATATTTTTTTGGTTCCCCTGCAACAGACAATGGGAGATATATCCCTGTGTGAAATCAAGAAAGGTGCCTACAGTTCAGGGAGCATTGCTAAAGTTGTTCTATCCAGACATTATAGGACCAAGATCAAACAGAAGGTTTGCTAAATGATGGAAAAACTACAAATGAACTCCTGATGATGGAACTCTATCAGCAGCTGAGATAATTAAAAGAGAGTTTGGGTAAGTTATGCAGCCTTACTTGTGGTAAATATATCATTGATCTTGTTTGCTAAAACCTGCTCCTTGCTATACTAACAGCCAAACTTCCTTGCAAGGTTATGCTTTAAATGAAACTAAGTGAGTAACCTATAGAGCACTTACAAAGTGAGCAGTTCACTATGTCCATAATATGATGAGTGGTTCAACAACTAAGTTAGTAACCTAGAAACCAAAACTCCAGGAAGGTGTACATGGTAATTTTATAGCACTAGCTGGCAAAGCTTATCCCTTGTAAGAAACATTAGCAGCATGCAAATACTATTGGAACATATACTATCGCAATATGATAAAATAAAAAAAAAATTGATATTAGAGGAAAGACTCAAGGCATTAGCTTGATGTATAAAGATCGCAATGCTTGTCACTACAATTTCTACAGTTAGGGTATGTGACACATAAAAAAATTGACATTCAATCATCATAATTGTATAAGCAAATAAAATAGCTTGCATAAAATTTAGCTCCTTTTCAAAAGAGGAACTTACCAAATTGTTAAGATATGGCACTACAGTTAGCTGTAATGGGTGTGCTATTGTGAAGTGTAAGATTTTTTTAGGACAGTAATGATGATCAATGAAACCCATATATTTTGTTATTAGGAAACACACTGATTAATTCTAGCTGGTAGTGTTGTTGCACAATTTTATGGGTCAGATGCTTGCCTGCTATAATTTGTCGATATCACATTCAAAACTATATTCTTTGTATAGGCATTTGCTGAGAAGATTGACTTGGACTTGAACCCACTTATCCACCCAGAATCTGAACCTAATATTGAGTGGTGTGATGGTGTTGAGCGTGTCCTTCATGTGCTTCTTGTATGTGGAATATGGTTACAAGCAATGGCTGAAATACTAGCAGTGGATTTAAATGCCTTGTTGCATCCTCGTGGTCCCTACAGGTGATGTTCGTTAATTTGGCATGTGTGTGATTACTATCTAGCTGATAGGTTGATATGGTAATGTTTTTCATCTAACTTGTTTTGGTTTTGTTTGCTAGTCAACCTCAAAACAGGTGTTTGGTGCTTCGAGGGCAAGTACTAGGACAAGTGCGGCATGATCGGATCTATGTGTGGATGATGACACCTATGTTGCTGATGATCATATCATAGCCTAATTTTCATGTTTAGTAATTGTTTAACAGTGTAGTTCCCAAGTAGCACTGTTTCATGAAAAAGTACCTCACATGAGCTTTGAGTTACTTTATTTACATTAGCAGTTAGGGATGATATTTGTGAAGCTTTGTCTCATTCAACCATAGTGACGAGTTCATGACTGTATACAGATTTGAATATTAATTAAGTGGATTAAACTTCATGGAAGTATGATCCTTGCCTGTGTAATTTAGATGTCTAATAACTGTAATGCATGTTCATTATGTTCCCTGGACAAACTAATTATCAAATTTATTTACAATGTTGGATAGAACAGTATTGGCCGACAGTGGTGGTACTGTCGGGAATTGTTCTCTTGCCGGGAATTATGGTACGCCGTTATCTCCTGACTCTAACGGACCTCAACATAACACCAACAGGGGTCCTGTCGGTGATTTCCTGTCGTGAATAACATTGGCAACAGTTTTCTCCAAAACTGTCGGCCATTCCAGTGATCCCACAGGTCATCTGCGACAGGAGATTTTGGACAGTACACTGTTGGCCACTGTTATTTCCGACAGCAGAGAGATATAGCCGACAGTAATTTTACTGTTGTTAAAGAATGCATGTCTTTAGTGGCCACGGGACACGCGGCTGGTGCCGTGCTCCATTTTGCCGTGCGTGGAGCACCGTCCAGAAAACTGCCGCGTGTCCCGTGGCCCACTTCGCGCGGTGCATGCTCGCATGTTGCAGGCATCGGCTCCTGACGTGTAGCAGGGGCTCGGAGCTAGCCGTAAATGACGTCTGGTCGAGTAGGTATTTTTTTTATTTTTCACGCCTTCTATCCTATTATTGACTCGTGCTGATAAAAAGAAGTGACTAGTGTTGTAGCGTGTTGCACTGTCGCAACACTGGCACGCTGTAAACGACGAGACGTCTAAGAGTAGTAGCCTAGAAAAAACTTCGTCTCGGATTATTATGATAATTAAAATTTAAAAGATTCACGGAGTTACGGTTTCATATTATTGTTATGGTTTCAAACTAATTCACAGGTTAAATTGTTTTGAAGATGTAATACTCTATATCAACTTAAAACAGGAAGTAACCTATATCACTCTACGTAAACCTATACAAGAACCGGTGCTGAGATATCATACGTGCACGTCATGGGCCAACGCACACGCAAAAGGGGCTCACGCAGTGACGCTGCTAAGCCCGACGTCGTTTGCGTCTCGGTGGTGCGCCATTGAGGCTGTGGCACGCCCAGACTCCAGAGCCGAGCTCGCGCACCGCGCAAAGTGGGCCACGGACACGCGGCAGCTTCCTAGACGGTGCTCCACGCGCGGTGAAATGGAGCACGCCACCAGGCGATTTTTTTCCATCTTTTTCTGCCCCTTTTTTACTGCGGGGGAACATGTTATGTTAGGACGTGTTTTTGTTCAGAACTCAGAAGTTTCGTTGAAGCCACGCAAAGATTGATGAGGTCATCGTGAGCCGGCCACAGGTTCCCAAATCATTTCCGACGAGACGTAAGTACGTGGCCTGTAACTGATCGACCTCCAGTGATCTGCTGTGTAGAGCACACAACGAAATCGTTGGGCCCCTGGCTTGCTCCTCGTCCCGGTCTCCCGGAGGAGAGGATTGCATCATCCAGCGGTTCAACGCAGCCCAGGCAGAGACTGGTACCGTGGGCCTATAGTATTGGGCTTTTAGAGCGAGTCCTTCATCGTGGGCTATTGCAGGGGAAATGGCCGGCCTAGGGAACACGATCATTCGTTACAGTTTAACATCTCCAATTCATTTCATCGTTTTCAGTAATAATTCGTTCGAAACGTGCTGAAAAGGACATCGGTGCTGTCTTCCTTCCCTCTCCTCTGCTGTATTATATTACCTTTTGACCCGTTCCTAGTCATTTACAGAGGGAGACGAACTTTGAACCAACTTTGAAATGTAGTACATGGAACACTGTTCTTCAGGTTTGCATTTGCAGGGACATTTCGCCTGCTCCCAGAGTGTCGTGCTTGATTGGATCATGCCTGAAATGCAGGCCTCAGGTCTGCATTTTACAGGGAAGAATGCGAGCGTGGTATGCCCAAATAAGAGAGACATACAAACGCGTGCGTCGAGATACCATCGCCGTTGACATCCGGTTTGGGCGCGACCACAGCCGCGTCACGGAGTTGGTGGCACCAAACACAAGCAGGATGGCACGCGACAGCGGATGGGACCAGCCAGCCATCGGTAGGCAGGCAGCTTGCCACGCCGCCGACCAACCAAGGGCAACGTCGCCCCTGCTCAGAAACGTCAACAAAGCCAAGATCGGTCGTGGCGGAGCGCCGCTCTCGCCTGGATTCGCCTGGGTAGGTGGCTACTCGGCTGGCGGCACAGCACCTTTGCCTTTGCCTGGGTAGTAGAGGTGTCCGGCATCGAGCGGTCACCCGACGCGACGGCGCTTGCTTCCTCGCTTGCAGTCCCTGTTTGACCCCTTCCGAACGCCACCAATCCCGCGCCGCCGCACCGGCTCGCTTGCCACCGCTAACAAAACCACATCACCAGCGCGTTCACCAGACCGCACCACCCTTGCTTAATAACACGAGCGAGCGCGAGCGTAGGTAGTTGACGCCCCGACAATCCAAACCGACCCCACTCTCTCCTACAGCTCCTTGCTCCGGCCTCCGGTGCGGCTTGCCCTCCGTCCTAGTAGTGTGGTAGTAAGTCCTAATTTAACCCCACCAACCGTCGATCCACGCCGCCGCTCGCTCGGTTGGGCCCCATTGCCATGGGCTCAGCTCGTCGACCTCGGATCCCCGTGCCGCTCTGAGAGCCTGCCCATTCCCGTCGATCGCCTCAAAGCTCACCAACCGCCCCGTCCGCGCGCTCCGATCACCGGGTCCGGATCATGCCGTCGTCAGTCAGGTCGTGCGTGTCCGTGAAGCCGGGAGCGAGCCCGGTCAAGTACAGATCCGCGAGGGTCGGCTGGCCCGGCTTGGGCGCACCAGCAAGGCTGTCGATTTCACAGCCTCCTTCGGCGTTCGGCGGAGACGGCCGTGCGCCCGCTGGCTGCGCCAGTACCAGCAGCAGCAGCAGAGGGAGGGCCACCGCCGGCGGTGGACCTGGTGGCTTCCTCGGCTATGGCGGGAGGATCACCAGGCGGGTCGTCTCCACGTGCAGCGCCAGCTTGGACGCCGTCCGCCCCGCGCCGGCCGCCGCCGCCGACGTGTCCGGCGCCCCGGCGTTCCCGGAGCGGGCCAAGGTGGTGGCGCTCGTCGCCGCCGTCATGCTGCTCTGCAATGCCCACCGGGTCGTCATGTCCGTCGCCGTTGTACCCCTTGCCGCGCAGTACGGCTGGTCCAGCGCATTTCTGGGCATCGTGCAGGTAAGCAAGTACACGAGTCAAGTGGTCAGTCCGTTCACCTAGCACATGCTTCTCTTCTCTCCTCTGTTTCTTTTGTTTTCGTCCTCGCATTGGCATCAAGTGCAGGCAAACGAAAGCTTCTTTTGCTCAGAAATTAAGCAAGAATTAGCTGTTCAGTCACTGGAAACATAATGCCCCAAAATACCATACCTTAAGTTCGTAGCTTAACAATCAATTATGCATCAGTCACAGAAAAGGGATAAAGATCAATACTGAATCAAGGCATGTTACCAGACATGATTGCCTTCACATTAGATTAATTTGTGATGCGACTCAAGCTGTCAAGCACGTCAGGCACAAAAGCTGATGTTTGTATGCACACTCACCAGACATGATAGCCTTCACATTAGAGTGAATATGTTACCTATTTTAGAATGTACGTAGGATACAGGTCTGCAACTCAGATTGTAACAAAAATATTTTAACTACTTGATATTGACAGGGTTCAAATTTGGTAACAGGAACTTAAATATGCACTAACAAACGTTGACAATTAAATTTCAAAGGGGCTGTTTGAAATATCCAAGCTAATGAAGTTTTATTTTCGTTTTGGTAAGGACCAGACAAACTGCAACTAAGACTTCGTTCTTACCACTTTTTGCAGTCATCGTTCTTGTGGGGATATGTCTTCTCATCGATGGTGGGAGGAGCTCTGGCAGACCGATACGGCGGGAAGAAGGTGATGGCTGGCGCAGCTGCACTTTGGTCCTTGGCCACTTTTCTCACTCCCTGGGCTGCATCCCGGTCTACGATATTGTTGCTTGCTGTGCGTGCACTCTTTGGCCTTGCAGAAGGTGTTGCATTTCCGACAATGAGCACCTTCTTGCCTAAGTGAGTAAATCATCTCACCAATTGAATTTTTCATAGTTGTCATGTAATCAGTCTTGAATCTTGATTTAAACAATGATCTTCATTTGACTCTGATGATTCCTGGTATTGCAGCCTAGTTCCCTTTTTACTGACCTATTCTAGCTTTACATGATTTAGAAACTGAAAGAACTGCTTTGACTGATGTCATCAAGCCAAATTCCAGTTTGGGTTTTCAACCATATTTCTTTAAATGAAACAGGTGGTTCCCAACACAAGAACGTGCCACTGCTGTTGGCATTTCCATGGGAGGATTCCATCTTGGAAACGTCATAAGCTTCTTATCAACTCCTATCATCATGTCACACATAGGCGTAACTGGGACATTTGCCTTCTTCGCCTCACTTGGTTACTTGTGGATCTCTGTATGGATGTTCAATGTGGAAAGTGATCCACTTGACAGCCGGACAATAAGCAAATCTGAGCTGCAATACATCGTAGCTGGAAGAAGCGCATCGAGACTCCAAGGAACCAAATTCCCATCCCTAAAGGAATTGTTGTCTAAGATGGAATTCTGGGCTATCATTGTAGCTAACGTGGTTAACAACTGGGTAGGGCTAGCAGAATAGCAGAGCGATAATTTTTTTTTGTGAGTAAGTAGAACAATAATTTGGTTATATTTTGTGCAAATTTTAACATTTGTGAACTCAAAATACCCTGCAGGGCTATTTTGTCCTACTATCATGGATGCCTGTGTACTTCAAGACGGTATGTTGTAACTTGGGGCAGACCATATAGCCAGTATATTGTTCACAAATCCACTCAATTTCTGACTATGATCCAACCACAGGTTTATAGTGTCAACTTGAAGCAAGCAGCATGGTTCAGCGCCATACCTTGGGCAGTGATGGCTATGTCAGGTTATGTTGCAGGGGCTTCTGCTGATTTCCTGATCAAATCTGGTTTCTCTATTGTGCTAGTTCGGAAAATTATGCAGGTAAACTGCAGCTGCAATACATTTGCCCTGTTCACTGGATGGACGAGCCGTTACAATTTCTGTTTCCTTTCTTTTTTTCTGTTGCAGTCCATTGGTTTTATTGGACCAGGAGTGGCGCTGCTCTGCTTAAAATTTGCTCAAACTGCATCAGTTGCTGCCGTTCTCATGACTGTTGCCCTTAGCTTGAGTTCCTTCAGTCAAGCTGGTTACTTCTGTAATGTACAGGTAATGCTTCCCATTACCCACATAGCCTGATCATACGAAACGTTTCTTTATTCCTTGGAATGCACCTCCATCACAACTGTATACTTTCATGAATCTGACTAGATGTGTTTTCCTTGATCTTCCTCACAGGACATCGCTCCCAAATATGCTGGATCTCTGCACGGTATGCTCCTCACCTGGTCATTAGTTAGTAGTAAACAATATAGGATTTAAAATTTCATTCTCACCGTTGCTGGCCTTGTACTGACATTTGCTCTGCTGCTTGAACAGGACTGACGAACGGCATCGGAACGGTGGCCGCCATAGTTAGCACCATTGGGACCGGCTATTTCGTCCAGTGGCTAGGGTCTTTTCAGGCCTTCCTCACCCTCACGGCGGGGCTGTACTTCAGCGCCACCATCTTCTACAACACCTACGCGACGGGCGACCTGATTTTTGACTGATACGAAGACTAAACTAAAGATTCTTTTGTGCAGAATCACAAATTGTACAAGCTCTCATTTGTTTATCACCAAGAATGGAATAAAAAGGAAATTGATTGTTTATCACCCAGTTCAGAGAAACACTGGGAAAGAGGGGAGCTGTTTTGATGAAGTTACCGTGCAGACGCCGTGTAGCCGCGGCCCGCGCGGGGGCGACGGGGTAGGTCACGGCGGCTGCGGTGAGCTAGCGAGCGTGTGCAGCCAGTGGTGAATGTCGACCGGCTGCCCCGCGGCCGCACTGGCTGGAGATCCGGCGCGGGTCATGGACGTCTGGACTCCATCGCCTAGAATCATGGTGGATGCGTTGATACTCTTGCGGGGACTGCCATTGGTTGCGGCCTGGGCGTAGGCAGACCATGATCGGTCGCAAGTCCATGTTGGATTGGGACCAATGGCCCACGGCCTCGGAACGTGGTCTGTTTCGATGGTCCTCGTCTAGCACAGAATCCAATTTCTTAAGCTTAGAAAGTGTGATATTGAAGCTGAGCGTGATATCTTGTTGGCCTTATTCAAAAGAAGTCTATGCACAGATATATTATACTCTCTCTATCCTATTAAGAATGTCTTTTTAGCATTTAAAAAATATCCAAAAAAAAGTGTCTTTATAGGGTCCATAGGGAGAGATAACTAAATTCCAATCGTTGCTGGCCACTCATTTGGGCTCTGTCCCTTCTTCCCCATCCTCTCTCTCCCTTCTTCTCCCTTTCCCAGTCCTCTCTCTTCTAACCACTCTACAGTACACTTGTGTGAGGCACCAGGCCAGTGGCCCATCGAAGAAGCCTCCATGGAGAGGAGCACCGCGGCCACCTTGGAGGACCTCGGTACCCTCATCCCCTTCTTCCCCTCCCGCATCACCTGTTCATCCATGTGTTCCTCCACCAGATCGGCGCTTGCTGAAATCCCCCGCACGAAGCTCCACGCCCAACGAATGGTGGAGGCAGGCCCGTATCCATCGCCATCTTTCGGCCAACCAGATAGATGCGTGCAGGGGCGGGGTGGGGATTGTGGGTACCAGCGACGCTAGGATGGGGATCGATTCAAGCGGTGGGATGCGCCGCTCGAAAGGGTCGTCGTGGAAGCTGGTGGGATCGAGTGCATCAGTGCGAGTTACGTGATGGTGTCGATTTTGTTGAAGACTTGGAGGATGAAAGTTGCCAGAGGGGAGGGAGGGGGTGAATAGGCAATAAATAATTTTTCTGCGAAACAGCACTCAGCAACCTAAATCAGTACCCCAGACTTCTGGCAAAATGCCAGATATCAGTGTGTCGAAATTCTGGTAAACCGCTGGAACTCCGGCAAAACCTAGTAAATGCGAAATTCACAAACTGAGAAAGTATTTGAAAAACTATTTGAACCGAAAACAAGCCTAGATATGTAACAACAGGAAAAGACATGCTAAATAGGTTATAAGTAAGTATAAGCAAACAACTGGAGAAAATGAAGAACAAGCACAAGTTAGATAAAAGAGAGAAAAGCATACGGAGACACAAGATTTGTTTTCCAAAGTTCAGCTACATAAAGAAGCCTACGTCTCTGTTGAGAGGTCCACAAAGAATCGGGTCTCTTTCAACCCTTTTTCTTTCTAAGCAATCACGAAGGTCAAACTTGGTTCTTCACTAGCAAATACCTCTTGTGAGGAGGGACAATACAAACTTCCTGGGGCGTCACCATAAAAGTTTGGAAGCTCCCTGACAACCTCTAGACATCTAGGAGATGCATCCCCGAGAGTAATAGGTCCAAGACCAAGCTTCAAAGACTCCTCAAATGCTCAAGAGTAAAAATGGAGTGCACTCAACCTTTCAATCTCTCTCACTAGCAAACCCTAGCTCAAATCTTTGCTTGAAAGCCTTAGTAGGGTGTGGGAGACGAGGAGAGAGCTCAAGAGGGTGTTTTTGTGTGTAGGCAAGAGAGATTAAGTGTTGGAGACGAAGGGGTATTTATATTCGAGACCCACAGCAACTAGTCTAGGGTTTGGTTACAAAATCCCCGGAGTTCCGGCCATTGACCAGACCTTCGAAGGGCCAGAGCTCCGGCGGTTGACCGGACATCTGCCAAGTGGTTTCAGGCAGTTGACACTGTTCGAATGGTCCGAAGGTCCGACAACTTGCCGGACGTCCGATGCTCCGGAGTTCCTGCCAAGTGCCAGAGGTCCGTCCTGAAGTTTTAGGTCCGAAAGTTGGATTTTGATTATTTGGAGTATTCGATTTGTTCATCCACTTGGTTTTGCATCCCCCTTGACAGTACGACATGCCTAGAAGAGAAAAGCAGAGATTGGACTCGATTTTCTTCACGTTTCTCTCTCATTTTGATGTTCTTTTGAACCTTCAACTTTTTAACAAATTGAGGGGCATACTTTCTAGGTCATGTGCTATCTTTTCTCCGTATGCATACATATTTGCTGCACAATTACTCAAGATATGATTAGCTCTTTAATTTTATTGTCATTAACCATCAAAACCCATTTAGGGGGCCTAGATGCACTTTCAGAGGATGGCGGCGGTGAAGACTTCATATTCATCCCAGACTCAGATGAAGAAAGTTGTAGGGAGTACTTGAACTCTGAAGCTGATGATGGCGAATGCGTCCCAGAGATAGAACCAAAGGACCTTATGCAGGCAGCATCAACTGCACTAGAGCAGGCAACAACATCTCCTGGAGTAGTGCAGGCAGCAACATCAACTGGAACCATCCAAGCAGTATCAACTGCAGTAGTGCAGACAACAACATCTCCTGGAGTAGTGCAGACAACAGCAGCAGCACCTGAAGTTCTACATGTAGCAGCGCCTCCGGCAGTCGTGCATGCAGCCTCTGGAGTCGATTCCGACGCCGAGGCCCGTACTGAGTTGATCAGAAAGCTGACCTCTCTAGATCAAGACTTTGAAGAATTTCAATTTCAATGGATGTTACACATGTACCCAGAACAGTTCCATCCCTTGTTGCAGGAAATGAAGTACAAGTGAAAATTATCTATTAGTATTGTCATGTGCTTTAGTAATTATAGTTATATACTGCTTAATCTAACTGTAGTTTTTTTTAGACTCTCTAGTTGTAGTTTAGCGTAGGTTAAGTACTGTGGAATGGCATGACGTCGTGGTTATGTAGTTGAGGACATATTTTGTTATTAGTATGGAACGCCATGACCTGAAACTTTGTCTGTTTACATATACGAGTATTTTTGTTGTTGCAATGGCATGGTAGAACATTGTAGTTTCGTATTGCTGTTGAAAATATTCATGGTTCATAATTTTCATACAAACTTAAGTACATGTCCATGTCTAATTTTTTAATTCCATCAATCTGAACATAGAGGATACTCATATTATATTGGCTAATAGTAACTTAAAACGAGGCCTTTGCCAAGTAGTATGAACACAAAAGGAGGCCATTGCCATGCAGTATGAACACAAAAGCAAGTCTTGTCCTACCAGGCCCTAAACATCTATAGCACCATATATCATGCTTTATCTAGACAGTAATATTAACACAAAAGGATTCCTTCTCCTACCAGGCACTAAACACAGGCAGCACCAGATATCGTGCTTAAAGCTAGACACTAATATTTACAAAAAAGGATGCCTTCTCCTTCTGCATGCTGAACCAGCTAAAACTCTAGCCACCTTCCATGAACTGAATGACATCATGGTACAATTGAGCATCACAACTAAGCCTTGTTGGAAGAGTTCCTAATGCCTCCAACCTTGCTTTATTCATGTGAGGGATTTGATATCTGTTCCCACCTCTTAGTTTCATGACCTCTATCAAGCATCCTTGTAAAGTTAGGTAGACCCTTGTGAGTAGAGCTGGTTTATATGCATGAAACTTGTTTACAATATTATCAATAGCTCATCCATGTTTCTACACTCTGTTTCGTATGTGAGGGACTGTAGAGAAGCAAAGAATCCAAGGTCTAGGCAATTCATATCCGGAGAGTTAGGAGGCTGGTTAATGAGCCTAATATCAAGGCCTGTTTGTGCTACTGCAGCACCAAATTGTTCATCATCAACTGGCACATGGGTTCTTGCATTGTCCTGTTGGATCCAAATTGTCCTATTTGCATGTTGTCTAGGAAACTTTGCCCTAATAGCTAGCAGCACTTTACTGATCAAATAAGATCTCATAATGTCTTTGACCACATTGATGCTCTTAGTAATTAGTGTTCCCCTCACTCTATTGCGACTGCTCCTTTGAGCTGGTTCCTATAAATATAAATATATAAAACATGTTAGTTTTGATAATGAAATGACTAGTGTACATGATCCATTAATAATCTGGTTAAACAGATGTGATACCTTTCTCACAAAAGGCCACACGCCTATCTTTCCATTAAAAATTTTATTACCTGCCTCATCATGTTGTGGCAAACCAATTGCTGATAAAACCATGACTTTGTCAATTGAGATTTTATTTTGCACTGTCCTAAGTGGATCCGCCTCTTCTGGTAACATGTAAAACTTTCTACTTGCCTCTTCTGGTAACATGTAAAACTTTCTGCTTTTCATTGTAGCATTGAACCACTTTTCATCTATGTGAATAATATTGTCCATTCTAATGAACTTCGAATCGTGTGGCAAAGTAGTTGGGTCTAACAAAGAAACACACCACTCCAGCCTTTGTTTCATGTTTGCATCCTTCAACAAAGGTTTTAGAGCATTGCTGTGAAGTCTTAGAAATCCCTCTTTGAACCTAAAATGCAGCCAGCTTTTGGATACTCCTAATTCTCGTGCTAATTTCCTTATAGTTGACCTCTTGTGCAAGGGAATACTGGCAATTCTTGACAGATCAATTTGAAGCCTTTTTGCACCACATTTTGTGGCCTTCCTTGAGGAAACATCAACTGGTTCACCCTTCTCATGACATTTTTTTTGCCCTATCCCATATATGCTTAACTGTACTTAGGCAAACCTGAAATTGGCGTGCAACAATGGTTGTGCTCTGCCTTTTTAATTTCCAACGGGTACTTGTTGCAAGCAATGCTTCATATATGGCTTGATTCTGTGCTGAACTCAAATTTTTCTTTCTATTTCCATTATGTTGTTCTTGTGCATTCTGATCTGCATCAGAGTCGGATAACTCATCTACGTCAAACTCAATGTCGACATCATGGCCATAAACAGCAGTATCTTCCATATCTTCAAGCATAGCATTCAAATCAGGCAGCTGAGTGTCGTATTCAATGTTGATATCTGAAACTGAGGATAAGTAAGCTCAAATTATGTACTTTTAGCATTTTATCTATTTTATTTGGGCACTATAAAAGTTCATGAATGTTCTCTACTGCGATGGCATCAAAAGTTTACAGGAAGCTACTCAATGGTGAAACATAACAGTGTTGCAGTGAAAGAGAACCTAAAGGTTAGAGTACAAAATAAATTCTCCCTTCTATTTTTCTGCTTTGAATCATTACATGTCTTATAGAAAACATATATTTAGATGTAAACTCAGTAAAGCAACAAAACAAGTCCTACTAATACCTCAAACGAAAAAAAAGAGTACCGAAGCATGAATGAACAGGTGCATAACTAAGGAAGATGTGGACCTGGAACACTAACGTAGTTGTACGTGTGTGATTTTAGAAAACAAAAAACAATTGAACCATGTAAACCATTGTTCTTACCTGGGTGCATTGATTCATCTTCTTCAGGCTCAGCTGTTGGTGCTGCGTGCACATCCTGATGCTCCTCATCCTCTGCTTGTGTGTCAACCGGCAAGCCATCTTCATCCTCCTCTGGTGGTGGCCAGTTCAGATCCACTCCTACAGCCATATCGTGTTCTTGCTTTTGTTTACACGGTGGTGGGTGTGCTATTTGCTGTGTGTTGTGTCATCTGACTTCCATTTATAAGCAGGAGGAGGGGGAACCGGTGGTGCCTTTTTAGATTTGGCGCCAATGTTTTCATTTTCACTTTGCCGCCAGCTTTACACTGGTTCATGCTGTATGGACATTTTGTTTTATCTGGACAGATGTTGTTGGCATCAACTATTACATGTGGACACCAGTTTGTACTATTGACTCTTTTATCTGTAATAAATAGGGGCTTGTTGGTCTTCTGCTTGCCACCATATTTTGGCCATTTGAACGCTAAAGGGACACTCTTAGGAGGACGGAGCAAGTATTAAACAAGATATCACGCTCAGGAGTGTCAGTTTACAATCAATTCATGTCTGAAACTTCAGACTGAATCATTGAACAATAGTACAAGCATAGTAGACCAACAAAAGAATGTTCAGGGACAGCACTGCTGGTTCTTGGGACTTGTGGTCACAGCAGCAGGACGTCCCTCCAACCTGCTATCTGACCCCCCTTGTTTGGCATTCCTTCATTGGTTTACATGAGCGATTGTTGGTTGCATAATCTGCTTTTTATTACTATCTTCAAGTTCAAACAATTAGTAACATCTCACACACAACAGGACAGCAGCAACGAAGGAAGCCCAGCCAGAGCTCATGAGTCGCTCCTGCTCGGCTTGTTCGAAGCTGGAATGACCTGCAAGATTGATAAGATGGAAATGAGCAAGATATGACTAGCTTTGTTTGGACTTGCTTTCCGATGATTTAGTTGGTCAACATACCGTCTCAGAAGATGGTATCCAATCATTTGTTGCTGGGTTACTCATGCATCGGACATAGCTGGCAGATGAGTAACTGGTGGTCATCACGTTCAAGGAGCTGCCATTGGGTCTCTCCACTTTGATAAAGCCTGTACCAGTCTGCGAAGTAAAAGATTGGCTTCACTATGTATGGAAACTGTGATCTTACAGGATATGCATGGTAACTAATTCAAGACATTAACACGAATACTGTCCACATCTCGCGATGGAAGAACAGAACAACATATAGTCGATTGGAGTCCATCAGTACAATCTGTCAACAGTCAACAGGTCTATAAGTGTTGGAACTTTAAGAACCTAAAACTCTTTTTGATATCCGAATTCGGCCACTCTAGCATCTGATAGTGATTATGCTGCTTTCGCTAAGAACCATTAGCAGACTATTAGAAACTAGTAGAAATTCGATGATCAGTAATTGTTGTGTGGGTTTGCAAGAATATTTTGATCAAGCCTGACTATGCAAAGGAGAACTACTATTATTTTGATCAAGCATCTGACTATGCAAGAATACTTTTGAGCGCCTGACTATGCAAGAATATTTTGATCAAGCCCGACTATTCAAATTCTTAGGCAAAAACATACTTACAAAACATCTAGATGAAAAGGAACCTGAAGCTGAAAACTAGCTAAAATACATAATGCTCTCTGGCGCTCTGGTTTTTGTAGTTTTTTTTTGGCAGCTGAATCAACAATAATTATATGGTTCTTGAAATAAGATGCCTGATGGATAGGTTCCACTAATACTAAAAAATACTAACCTAACAACAATATTACTACTCGATTAACTGATACCCCAAACGATTCTGAGCTTATAGCAAAGCACAAATTTCATAACTGGCTTTGCCAACTCGACAAGCCTAGTAGGCACAAAATAGATTTTCGTAGACGTACGGATAGCTTGACAAAAGTACATGTCACATCCAGGACTTACAGAATTGGTAAACACAACGTTCCTTGAAAGAGCGCACGCATAGTTGCGGTGAAGCTTACCGTGTGATGCTGCTTGTCGATGCAGTTGAGCCCATCGTAGTATCGCGTCTCGACGTACTCCTCCTCGCCATCCACATCCCCTGCTCCGTCCAACACCAGCTTCTGCACGGCACGCTCACATCGGTCGGTCGATCGATCGATCTCAACCGTCACACACACCGAGAATTTGAGTGAGAAAGGCGCTGACCTGGGGCCCCTTGGCCGCGAGGTCCTGAAGCTTGCGGAGCTCCGGCAAGTCGCTGTCCCCGGGGCCGGCCTCCGCGGCGGCGTCCTCCGATGGGTCGCTGCGCGATGGCTTGACAGGTCGCCTCGGCGCGACGCTGTCGAAGTAGCCCCGCACCTCGGCCTCCACCCGCGCCGCCTCCTCCGGCGTAAGGTGCGGCTCGCTGCGCGCCGGCCTCGTCGTCGCCATTTTTGGTGGCGGCCTTCGGCTCTCTCTCTGGCTTGGCTTGGTCCGAAGTGAAAGGGGCGGGTTGGTGGCGGGCGGATCAAGCCGTCGGGGTGGGTGTCTGTGGGGCGGGCGAGGCGCGTGGTTTCGATCGACCTGCCGGGCCGGAGAAGGGCGGTTTCGCGATGCCGATGACAGGTTGACAGCGGCGGGTTAAGGTTAGGTGGGGGCGATGCCGACGTGCCGTGAGGGTGCTGTTTGATGGCGACAGAGAGGAGGATTAGTAGCTTATCCTAAACAGGGGCTGCTGTCGCCAAACTCGTCGGAAAACTCATGACCGCTGATGGCTACGGCGACGGATTGCTCTAGATTTTGCCGTTCAGTTCGCCGGAGCGCTTTGTAGCGTTTCTAAAAGGCGTGTTATAGATTACCGGATCGGAGCAACATGTTTAGCATGATTTTATTAGATCATTTCCGGGTATTTGCTCGCCAGTTACCAAATGTATGATAAGAATCTGCAAGTGAAATGGCTGTGGATTCAAGACTCAAAAACTCAAGAAGTCACGAGATGCTTCCAGTTCCAGTGGCTAATCGCGCGATTGTATCAGGGCTGATTTCGTTTCCATCGGCCGCTCGATTTGAGGCCTCTTGCAATTTCCTAAGCCTGCCAGACCAACAACGGAAAGCTATAAGCCCAGCCCATGGTGAGTCCACACATCGGAGGCATGTCAGATTCCACACTTGATTTGAATCGTAATTATTCTCCGCGATCCAATGTTGTGGGCCCATCACAACAATGTCGTATTCCACACTCGAGGCTTCGTTTGGTTGTTTGAGGTGCAGAAACATGTGTATATATAACCCGGTGTGGATTGGACGAATCCTCCACCGTCATCCAACCCACGCCTTCCGATGCGTAAAAGGAACCCACGCGGCCATCCCTCTCCACGATGGCCGGTGGCGCTGACCGGAACGGAACATCATGTGGCCCGATGGTTGGAATAGAGATTTTTTTAAAAAAAATTATTTTTAAGAAGAAACAATCAAAATGTATACTAAAAATATACGATCAGAAATGAAGCTAGGCTGCCAATTCACAATTTGTAACTAAATTGAAAAAAAAAACATTTTTGTCAATACAAAAAATGACTACATGAATAACTAACAGCAAAACAATGATCTGACATGCATGAAAAAGATTCTGACAATGACCAGAACTGCTAACAGCATCATATCTACAGATAACATTGTGAAAGTATCATATTGTCCGCCACACAGTAGAGACTATCCAGACAGCAACAAATCATATTGTCTGAATCCATTCAACTCTCATTCACCAAGGGCAGACACATTGAAAATTTGAGTATTCTTCCATTCTTGCTATTGAACTACTCGAAGGAGAAAATGCTTAAAAGAAAATTAGTAAAAAGCTCAAATAGACTTTTAGAGCTCTTAGATCATTTACTAATATCGAGGTCATATTACAGTTCCACTAAGGACAATAAGTCTGCTACAATGTGTCAAAAGACAATGAACTCCAACGAAGACCACAACATTGTGGTGTTCCACTATTCTATATGCACACTTCTGGCACCTGAAACTAAATAAAGCAATAAGCTGTTACTTTCATCGGTCTAGTAGTTCAACAAATGAGAAGGAAACATACTTAGATCATTGCCAAAACTGTACAATAGAAAATAAGCAGTGAAACTAGAACTGAACTGTACAACCAGAAATGTATTATCCTAAGCTGCAAATTCACAATCTAGAACTAAAACTGAAGAAACAAACATCTTTACCAATACAGATTGTAGCTCTGAAAGAGTCCCAACATTCTCAACCTCTCAATAGCAAAACAGTGATCTCAGATGCATGAAAAAAATTCTGAAAATTACCAGAACAAGTGACAGCAAGGACCAGATCCAATGACATACAAGTTAAGTTACTTTGGCATGCATAATCAAATATTTGCAGAACAAACATTTACAATAGATCACTAAAATTTGTAACAGCAACTTTCGTAGTGTGCTACCAAGTACGACAACGACACTGTAACTAGTGTACTACCAACCACAAAATGATATTGGACGAACAAGGTTACATTCTTGAAATATTTGAATATTATAAAGTATGATATTGTTTGCCACACAGCAACAGATAAGCCCAAAACTGCAACAGATCATATTGTGCGCATCCATCAGTGTCTCATTCATAAAGATTTGAAAGAAAAAATAAACAAATGAACCTTTTTTTCGTTTTTGACCCACAAATGAACCTGTTTAAATAACCTACACAAAACATTTTATTTGTGAGTCAATTTTATTTGCCTACCTCGGTAGGAGAGAGACGAGCGGTAGCGAGTCAGGATATCTGATGGGCAGAGAGGCACGTAGTGGTAGAACAAGAACACCGCTGGTGGAAAATGATGAAAACTCGCCGGAATGGTCTACGGTGATGACCAAGATTCTGAATCTGATAAAATTAAGAAGGTGAACTGAAAACCTAGAGAAAGAAGCCAGGACAACATCGATCCTACAAAACCGATGAGACAGAGAGCTGGGGGAGTAGGAGGGAGAGGCTCACCGGAGAAGAATCGCGCACCGGAGTCGCGTAGATCTTGGCGGCGCAGCAGCAGGGCAACGCACGAACCGTTGCACAAGGACCAGCAGCAGGGCAAGGAGGGGCGTCGCACGAGGAGGAGGGAGATGCTCACACGTGAAGGTTAGCGCGCTGGAGACCTCACCGGTGTGATCTTGGCGGCGCAGCAGCGAGGCGGGGCACGAGGCGTCGCACGAGAACTAGTGACAGGGCGAGGAGGGGCGTCGCACGAGGACCAGCGAAGAGGCAGTCGTAGCAGCGCCGGCGAGGAGCGCCAAGTGCGCGTCTGGCGGTCCGAGGTGCGGCGGCGCCTCCCGTCTCCTGACTGCTGAGACGAGCGAGCGATGGAGATTTTTCCAGGCGTCGGTGGGTGATTTTTCTGGCCCCGGTGGATCGGTCGGTATCGGGCCTCCAACCACGTCAATACTCGAACTGACTGTGGGATTTCAACCCGACGTGGGCTGTCGTCCACGCGGGCCATGGTTTCGGGCTGAAACCACCCCAATACTTATACATCCAAACGAGGCCTGATTTGAATCGTGATTATGCTCGGTCTTCCCCTGCACCTGCAGTATCGCCGCCGCCGCTGCTGTTCCCCGGCCAAGAGCACGTGTGGCTCCCCGCTCCCCGACGCCCCTCCCTTGATGCGTGCGACTACCCCGGCTCCCGCCTGTCGCAGCCGATTATAATCAGGATTACTGAGATTACTAATTGTGCACCGATTGTAAATTCAGAATGCAAATGATCGGATCGCCCTATCGAAGGAGGTAACAACTAACAAGTTCATCTCTTACTTTGAGTGCAGAAATTCGACACCAATCTGGATCGACTTGTCATGTTGCCTGGAGAGGAAACAAAACACCTATAACTGAACTGCAACCTGTAACGTACACTTTGATGTTGTAGCATGGAGGAAAACAGCTACACTTAACTGAACTGCAATGTAAGTACAGAGATTTGTGTGAAGCTCACATTTAATTGATGAGGTTTATACTGGTGCCAGTTGCTCAAAGTCGTATCAATGATGATGCCGGCGGTAGGTACCGGGTACATACCACCGCAGATACATGTCACTCATATCAGCAAAGACATGAACAGGCCGTCGATAACAGTTGCTCGATCCTCCGAGACAGGGAAATGCATCTGGTAGGTACCGGGTACAAACCAACACAGATTATATGCCATGTAGACGAGACGTGGATCCATTCCGATGGCACGTTTCAGAGAATTAAGAGCGCTTTTCTGTTGTGCCCGTGATCCATCATTATTCTGCCCGGAACATCACGTCGTCGTCGCCGTCGCTATTGTTTATTTGCTCGCAGCATTGCGTGCATCCATTCCCGTCAGTAGCCGGACTGGTCAGCAAATCACCTATTCAATTTCATTTGCATCGTGCTTCTGCTGGTCGATCGTGGGACTCAAATTCAGTGAATCATCGTCGCTGGTCCTGCATAGCATAGCAAAGCATCATTCTTCTTCATCAACAATATACATTTGTTCAGCTGATGGCAAAACCTGTGTGCAACCTTTCAGTCCACGCAGTCCGTGTCTCAGCATCTTCAGCTGAGTGTGTAAAGGCATCAGAGATGGCGTCCCTTGTTGTCGCGTAGTGGTCTGCATCATGCTGAAAATCACTTCGTCGTTTCATCCTTCCAATCATGGGATCTCCGGAGTGCGCCCCCCACCCCCCCCCCCCCCCCCCCCCCCCCCCGGCGGGCGTTCCACACGAGATGACACGTATGGACGTGCACCACACAATCCAAATAATGCCATGCGCCAAAGGAACAGCCTCGTCAACCAACGGAATGGGACTATCCTCACTGGCATGACAGGTGAGGTGAATCAGTCGTCGCATTGGCTACGTGAGCTAAGAGTGATGTTAGCAGTTCCTCACCGAATTCATGACTGCTCGCGTTCAATTTGTTTGCATCGTCGTCATATCTGCAGGCTCAAGGATAAGATAAAAGAAAAGAAGGGAGCCATCATCCCCTCGTGTCCCTCGCTTTGCTTTGCTTGATCAAGAGCACCGTTGACGCACGCACGTCCACAAACTTTTCTAATCATCATATTACCATTTCCTTCAGGTTTGCTGCGGTGGCTTAACAAAGCTTCTTAATGTAAAAAAGCTATTATATCATGCCACGCATGTGATTTTTGTATTGCTCTGTTTTCCAGAAAAATCGTTGGCCCTCATCTAGAAACGGGCCACGGCTGTATGACTTGTGTGAAGGTAAGGTATACACAACCAACCTTGTACGTAGCACTACTAATATACGATTTGTAATTGCTAACATCTTTTTTTATTAGTGTAATTATTTAAAACAAAAAAATGTAAAACAGCAAGATGGCGTGAACGCGGCAATGCAAGGACAAGCAGAAAAGATGCATGGGTGTTCATTTCGTTAGCGTGAACCGTGCTAATCTTGTTTATTAATTAGTAGTGCAAGTGCAGTGCACACTAGGCACTTAATTGATCCTTTTTTATGGACTGCGCAGTGCGGAGAGAGAAAGAGAAATCTTAAGGCGCAGCGTGCGCTGCGCTCCTTTTCGCCGCGCACGCGGACGGGACGGCCGCCGGCCCGTCTCACCGGCCTGTGGGCCGGCAGACGGAGAGCGACTCGTGTAACCTGACCAGACCCAACGACCCATCACCATCGCCTTCCTCCTCCACGCGTGCGAAAAAATCTGGCTAAAAAAAAAAAAACAATCATGGTCAGCACGCTAAACGCTTGCTTGAGAGAGGGCCGACTTGGATAAAGATGATGATGATCCCTGTAAATCATTTAATCTCTTCGCCTGTGCCGGTGACTGGGCGCTTCATTTCCTTTCTTTCTCCGTGATCCCTGCCGAGAACAATCGAATGAAGACACGGTGACTTGACTTGCATCTTCAAACGTTCCTTGAACCTGCGCGATCCGTGTGCCCACACGGTTCAGCTAGCTCTCGTCTCGGAGGGCTCAATTGACCTTGAAACTGCAGCAAACCGGCCGTCGTGCGAGCGCGACGACGACCGATCGACTGGATACGTGTCCGCTCGATGGGGGCTCGATGTTGATGCAGCTTTCGTTGAGGCCCCCTCCAGTCCTCCACACGTGTTGGTACTTTGCTCCTCGCGCCTTGTACCTCGATGTCTCGATCAACAAGCTAAGGTGAGGTGATCACCACCACCACCACCAACGGGCGAGCCTGCTGCGCCACACGAAAACTAGTACACACGCGTCGCACGATTTAGGCAGCTGAGAAAATGCAAGACCTCGCCACGGATTCTCTCGGATAATATAAACCCAGACACACGGACACGCTGCTGACCGGGTGACCATGATGTCATTTTTATCACTCGGCACACGGCTCTGGTTGATGGCGAGACCGCGAGAGGAGCTAGACAGATGATGACGCACGGTTTTCTGTCCGTCCGTGCGGCTCGATCGCGCGGGGCCGGAACAAAAGCTAAGGGCGGCCGCGTGGTGACAGGGACCAACGGAATCGAACGGAGATAAGCGCTACATCGCGGTGATCTCTCTGGCTGTGGGACGCCGGATCAGCGGCCTCCTGCACGGTGTCGTTGGAGAAGGGGCCGCAGAGCCGTAGTATTCTCCTCGTCGTCTCCGCCGCGCGATCGAGCTGCCTGCGCTGCTGCCGACGACTCTCACGCCTTGCCGTTCCGTTCCGTACCGCACCGACTAATCAACTTCACTTTAATTATCCACCAGGAACTATATCGTGGAAGAAGGCACGTACGGCTGGTACGTAGTATTCACAAATTCAAAATCATCAATGTCCAATATGTGCGATACTAGCTACCTTCTTCCGAGTCCCTGTTCCTCGAACGTACAGTTTCAAAAAAAAAAAAAGTTCAGTACAACCAAGAGTACTGTACGTTACGTAAACTGCCATTTCAAAATAAAGCACAGGACGACGACGATCCGGGCGGCATGAATGAGCACCACTTCTCCACGAAACCAAACTAATACTGTACATACAAACCATGCATCCATAAACTGACTATACGGTACACTCACGCAAACGCTTAAATGATATCATTAGTTAAGCGTATGCGGATCTCCAAAAACGTTTTTTTTTTCCTCGCGAAAGAACAATCCAGTCACCGCACTACAATCACATGCTACTAGTAGTACGCCAGAGGAGCAGGACCACCTCCACTTCGAACTATCAGAAGCTATGGAACGATTGGAAGACACGCACTCGTGTTTAATTTACTAAAGCTCCCCCATATACACTGCGCGCAGCTAGTACAGAGTGTGGTTCGTTGTTGGCACGAACCAACCTTGATTAGCTAGCCAGACCCCTTTTTCGTGTGATCAAAAAGGGACAAAAGGGATTCTTGTATGCTTGTCTAGCTAGCTAGGTTTCGACGGTTCATCAATGAACAATCAAAGTATGGGAGGACACGACCCCACCACCATGAGGTTCCATCACTGCTGATTACTTGTCTACCAACCCGTTGTCTTGCTCAAGAAAGGTAATTTAGACCTCTCGTCTGAAAACAGAAAAAAAAAAAAGGTAAAACTTGACTCCGATCCGGCGGTCAATAAATAATGGATCTCAAGTAAATCTAGAACAACAACGTCACGAATGATCGATGCATTGAGGGTGATTAACTGTTCGAGTTTGACAATGTGAGAGGTAATTAGATGCGAAATTCAGAATGTTTCAACCCTGTCTTTTGAACTCTGATCCCTCGATCGGGAGTGCTTCTGAAAGCAAGCGCTAGCTTGTAACACGATCTGACGGTGACATCAAAAGACCATCTGGAGTATACTACTAGTAACATGACATGTGGTACTAGTGTATAGATGACAGATATAAACGGTTACAGGTGGCATGCAGTCTTTCGACACACTTCTTGCCGCACCACCGCGACGAAACTTTCCATAGCTGACTGACGAGCTGCGCTCTGCACATACTAAAGGCGTTTGTCCGAGTCATCCGTTGAGGCAACGGATACCTTATTACACGCCACTGAGACTACAGTTACAACAGTTCTGACTGACATGGTCGGAGTATGAGCGTGTATCGATCGCCGCTGCCGAATTTTCCGTGCCGTCTCGTAGTCCAAAAACCACATAAAACCCACGCGCACACTGGAGGCGGTCGCCACTAGCCCGCAAAGAAGACGGAGCGAGGCGCGCGCGCACGGCCACGATCTGACTGACGCAAGTGCGCCGCGAACGCGGTCGTAGTATGTAAGAAGGCGGCCGGGCACCTCTTCACTCGCTGGAGCGTGGCGGTTGTTGCCACTTCAGCAGCAGCAGCAACAGGGCAGGGCATCGTTCAAGTCGGTGTGATCGATCGGGAGAAGATCGAGAAGCAAAACCAGTAACCACCTGTTGTGCTCAGTTGCTCCTTCCCGGGCTTTTCTCCCCTTCACCCGCGCCGCGCCCAACTCGATGGAGAACTATTCTTAGGCGCCGCGTTCCGGACCAGCACCCGCGCGCGCGCGGTTAAGCGAGACCGTCGGTCGCGCGCCTACCCGCCTTCCCTCCCTCTGGCAGGGCTATGGCCGCGGCGACGACGACGGTAGCCACCTGCTCCTCCTCCTCCTCCTCCTCCTCCTGCTCCACCACCACCACCACCACCACCAGCAGTCCCATCCAGTCGGCCGGCCCGCACCACCGCAGGCGCCAGCTCAACGACATCGAGCGAGACGCCCCGCACGACGCCGGCCACTCCTCCTGCTGCGGCGGTTGCGGCGGCGCCGGAGCCGACGCCGACGACGTCGACCTCCTCCACGGGCACGCTGGCGGCGGCGCCACGCCCGGGAGGCAGGCGCTGCTGTTGGCGCGGAGGAAGCGCAGCGCGTGGGCCGGCTCGCCGGGCTGGGAGGTCTGGATGAGGGCCGTCGTGCTCTGCCTGCTTGGCCTCGTCGCGGTCGTCGGTTTCCTCGGTTCCCACCGCGGCGGAGGCTCCGGCGCCGGCGCCGCGGGCGGCGGCGATGGTGGCGTCGACGACGGCGGGAGGCTCCTGCAGAGGGTGGAGGTTGCCGACGCCGCCGACGCGATGGCGTGGACGACGGAGGGCAACTTGAGGGCTCTCGCGCGCCGCCCGCCCGACCCGCCGGTACGTCGTTGATCACTCGCCTCACTCGATCGCCGCCGAATCTCGTTCTGTTACAGTGATCATTATTCATTACTACGTTAATTAACTAACCAAGCGCGAATGAATGAAACAAATTTCTTTTGTCACCCTCCCGTGCACACGTACTTGAAAAGCGGCCATTTATTTCTGCACTGCTATAGTACACGTTGTTGCATTGGGAAAACGAACAGTTGCGTCTTCTAGTCCGTCGGTCCTATGTATCTCCCGTTTCGGGATGCGTCATTACTCCTAGTGCAGTTGCCACCAAGATCATCAGCATCAGGCAGTTTACATTACTAGTTCAAAATTGGAACTGTCAGCAGAGTAAGCAACCGACGGGCAGAAAATTGAGTGGCACACAAGTTTTCCGGACCAGGAACCGTAAAACTCACTGCACTGTCGGTCTCCGTTTCTAACCAAACGGGTGAGACACTCTGAAGTCTGAACAGAAAGCACGTCTCCTTTTTGATCGAATAGAGAAGGGAAAAATTAAAATTAAAGAGGGAGAGGATTGTGGATCACGCTCGTCGCAGGATGATGCGCAGGACTACTAGTATAGGAGAGAAAATGATTGGTGGTGATAAGGACAAGGATTCCTCCCACCGGTACTTGTTGCTAGCGTGAGTCACCGGAGCAAAAGAACACAGCACATGACGTGATCTTCAAGAGCCCACGAACGATGCAGCTCTGTTGTTTATCTCCTCTACTTCTTCTTTTTAATTATGACAAACGTTTTCTTGTGTTTTCGTAGCATTTCTCTGTCTTTGTTCTATGCCAAATACATCGCTGTTTTCTCATTTGACCGCTCGCTTTTGCGCCATTATTTAATTTGAAATCCAGTTCTCACAAACGATGCAATTTATGAATGAACTTAGTAGTGTCGTTGGTTGGTTGGTGCCGCGAGGTTGCTTTCTATTGTAGTTTCCAAACCATCGGAGCTTCTTCATAATGCAGGAATTTTCACAAGAATCGTATAGAAAAATCACAAAATTAATTAGGAATTTTTTCCTCAAATCGTATAGAAAATGATGTTCACTGAATCAATAAGATTATTTTTGTCAGGAGACAATGATCAATTTGTTGAACCCGCGTTACGGAATTTTGGTGATTTTGCACGATTTAGGTAACCCCAACCAAGGTTTAGACATGACAATTCATCTTCTTTTTTTTTTTTTGAGTGAACGCGACATGGACAACCACCTAACAGTTTAGGAAAGAACTGGTGCCATATGGCAAAGAGCCTTGCCAAAAAAATTGCACACATGATGCACATTTATTCAGATGACATGCTGCTCAGCGCTTGACTTCTCTTTTTGGACGTGACTAGTTTAAAGCCCGTGCGTAATCATACGAATACGAATAGAGATAAAAGATGATATTAGTTATTGCAAGATAGTAGTATTTCTTTATATCTTTTGTTTCTATGTGTAACATATTTTTCAAATTGTATACCTTATTTCTGAAACAAGCCTAAAATGTAATAGTACTGCAAATAAATTCCTTCTCATTCCAAAAAGCACCAAGCTGAAAAAGGGGGTTTAATTTCAAAATTAAAACATCAGGTCATCAATCTAGGTAAGCAAATAAATCTTGTGTGAATGAAGCAATCATAGCAAAAGACATTTTACATACTTCCATTAACGAGAAATTAGAAATGGTAGTTCTACTACAAAGCCTAACAGAGTCATACACATGAATGTGAGGAGCTGTAACAAGGAATGAAAAATGATATTACAAAAAAGTTGTTCAAACTCTTAAGTACATGCCACATCAAAATAAAAAAAATAAAGTTACACTGTGGGCCAACTTAAGATAACCATACCAACAAATTAGTTGTCAGTCATGAGCTATCTTAATTTAATTACGAATGACAGCATTTGTGAGAGAAGCCACATCTTCACATGTTACAACTGATGACCAAAAAATACAACATCTGACCCAAAAATACAACATCTAATGTTGTAATAAGGTTGCTCCATGTATCTCAAAATAAAGTTGATATGAAAAAAAAAGACATGCTTCACTCAAATCTAAAAGAATAGGCAAAAAACTGTCTTAGCAGGAAATAGTGCAATCAGATTTATCAATCAATTTGCAGTGCTACTATTGATATCGACAGTCCTGCCGTGTTGGCAGCAACAAAGGGGAGTTATTCCCTGGCCAGATCTCCAGCTTCCAGGTGACTGGTCTCCAACGACGGCGAGATGAGCTCGGCGCTGGCACGGTGGACGCACACGTGAGACGGCCAGCATGAGGGCCATAGAAGACGCGCTGGTGTTGCTGCTCACAGCGACTGCACCTCAGTGATGGGCAAGTGCCTGGACATCGAGTTCTGTAGTAGAGAGGTACAGAGACTGCCACTACTGGAGACTGCGATGCTCGCGCGTGGCCGTGGTGTCGCTCTCTCTCCTCGCAGTCTGCAACATTGTTGGAGATGATGAATCAGCGCATCAGCTCTTGCATCTAGGCCACTCTGCTTTGGAGCCTCGCCGCAGACGACGGATTTGGCAGCTTGACAGGCGAAGGAGAGCTGAGAGTGGGAAATGAGGGATTTGGAGGAGAGGGAACAACACTGACTTATTGGGCCCAGCTGTCGGCGCGTCGACGGAGGTCGACGGCCGGACACCACCGATTGGTATTTTTATAAGTAGTAAAGATATGCTTGACTTTACTGAAGTTTTAGTTAATAATCATGGACAGATACCTGAGATATGGATGAAACCAGGCAGCGAGGGCTACAGCCAGTGCATTGAACGGCCAAAGAATCACCGAAGTAATTAACTCACTTGTGGCCCATTTTTTCATTTCGTTCTCCCTCTGTTCAGTGTTCAGCTCTCCAGGTGCATTATTTCTGAGTTATCCATGGCTGCTCGCTGCAGGGACGAACAATGCGACCGTCGGCTACATATTGGTCGATGCAAATGGTGGACTGAACCAGATGAGGATGGGAGTACGTACAGACCTGTATTACATTAATCCCTACTACATTTTAGCAATGACTTTTCCATTCTGCTAACTCGTATTAATTCCTTCACGATTATTCTTACAGATAAGTGATATGGTTGCAGTGGCGAAGATCATGAACGCGACGCTGGTGGTCCCTACTCTGGATCATCGGTCATTCTGGACCGATCCAAGGTCAGTAATTAATTTAATCAATTTGCAAATCTCTTTGTTGGTATTAACCATCTTCTAGAGAGAAATCCCAACAATTTGTTGTTTGATGCAGTGATTTCAAAGACATATTCGACGTCGATCACTTCAAGGAAACATTGAAGGAAGACATTGTGATTGTATATTCCCTTCCACCAGCCTATAAGAGGATTAAGCCCTACGTGAGGGCACCCACATCCTGGTCCAGGGTACAAGTCAACCAACTCGTTGACTATGCAGTAATATATTAGTCGAGATTGCCACAGGGCCGCTTAGAGAAATTCAGGCATGTGAATACTGATTAATAGTTGATTTGACGGATCGTCAGAGCTTTATTTTTGCAGGCTTCCTACTACAGAGATTTCGGAAGGATACTGAAGAAGTTCAAAGTGGTGAGGTTTACGCACACGGATTCACGGATCGTCAACAACGGCCTGGCCCCTTCTCTCCAGAGGCTTCGCTGCCGCGCAAACTACCAAGCGCTCCGGTACACCAAAGAGATTGAAGCGCTCGGCAACACGCTGGTTGATAGGCTGAGAAATGGCTCCAGCCATTACATCGCATTGCACTTGAGGTAACCGGGGAATCACAATAACATTTAGTAGTCAAGCAAAGGCTGAGGAGAACACACTATTTCAGCCAAAGAAACCGCTTTCAGTTCACTAAATATTGAATCTTTCCTTGGATTATTATTTGTGTTTCTTGCAGATACGAGAAGGACATGCTGTCCTTCACCGGCTGCAACCACAACCTGACGCTCCACGAGGCCGCGGAGCTCAGGGACATGCGGCTCAAGGTGCGGCACTGGAAGGAGAAGGAGATCGACAGCGAGGAGAAGCGGCTGCAGGGCGGGTGCCCCATGACGCCGCGCGAGGCGGCCGTGTTCCTCAAGGCCATGGGCTACCCTTCCACGACCAAGATCTACATCGTCGCCGGCGAGATTTACGGCGCGCACAGCATGGAGGGGCTCAAGGCCGAGTACCCCAACATCTATACGCACTACAGCCTCGCCACCGTGGAAGAGCTGGAGCCGCTCGAGCTGTACCAGAACAGGCTCGCCGCCGTGGATTACATCGTCGCTCTGCAGAGCGACGTGTTCGTGTACACGTATGACGGTAACATGGCTAGGGCGGTGCAGGGTCATAGACGATTCGAAGATTTCAGAAAAACCATAAACCCTGACAGGTGCGTGCATACGTTGCCTCGTTCTTTAACTCCCTTTAGCTTCGTCTATGTGAATATTCTGTGATTCTAGAAGCTAATAACTTGACTGTGCTTTTATTTGTAGGTTAAAGTTTGTGGAGCTTATCGACAAGCTTGACGAGGGCTCCATGACGTGGAGTGAGTTTCAGAGTGCTGTGAGGAAACACCACGAAAATAGGCTCGGAGGTCCGTACGAAAGATTGCGTGGTGAAAATCCTCGGCAGGAGGAATACTTCTACTCAAATCCGATCCCCGGGTGCCTATGTCAAAGGGTTCAAAGGAGCAAGTGATGATGGGGATTCACCTTAAAGCAGGGGAAGGAATGTCGTGCGGTTCAGTCTTGAAACATAATATGCCAGCTTCAACGGCTGCGATGTTGATGGAGGAGATGAAGCTTCCTCCACATGGCAAGGGGTCGCCACGTGGAGGGAATTCTAGCAAACTGACGGGGACCTGCAGTTTCGATAATTTTCCTAGGATGACAATTCATGAGGTTGAGGTCTTGAGAGGCTGGGGGGGCAAAGAAGTGTATCCTCAGGAAAAAAAATGGTTCGGTCAAAGGGGAGAATGGGAGGAACAAAGAGATGTTGATGTACAAGAAAAATTATTTATAATGACACTGCTTGCAAAGAAACAGTTTATAAAGTGTCTTATGTTCCGAGCATATCCCAATAATTTGTTCTAGAAGCCCCTATTTTCAGGCTATAGAACAATTCGTTACAACAAGCAGAAATGAACAAAACACAGACCAATCAAGCCATCTTACTGCTATCTGGTGAACCTGCCAAGATATAGCAATCACGTATTGGCTAGACTAATCAATTTGACACACACTCATAATTCGAACACAGCGTGCCAAAAATTTTGTAGGCCTGTGTGTCATGTGTCAATACTACACAGTACATTTGTTGGAATTTGACTCGTGGAAAATGTCTTGTGAATTTGTTGGTAGTAAAGCATTATCTCACCACAACACCGTGAACCAATGGTTTCATTCAAGTGGTTTTGATTCCATATAGAAACATTTTCCCCATAGGAACTGGAACTGGAATGTTTGTAAAAGAATTGTGAACCGTACCAAACGTAGCATAAATCTTACAGAAAAGTTGCAGCCATATATCGTGCATAGTGTTATTGGGCTTACACAGCTTCTTCAGGACTTATTTTCGGTTCGGCCCAAATTCAGACAAGGCTTCCGCTAGCTAGCCCGTTTGGTTAGCCCAACAATTACATCGGCACAGTAGCTAAAGGGAAGTTCGTCTTCTCCGAACCGCACGCAGTCCGCAACACAGTTTGGTTCATTCCTTCTCTCTCTTTCTTCACACGGCGGCCTCCTCTTCCCTCTTTCCCCTCCCATTCATCAAAACCCTAAACCCTGTCACTCCGCCACCGCGCCGTTCTGCTCGGCGGGAAGGCCCACCGGCGGCGCGTCGCGTCTCTCCTTCCTCGACAGGTGATCCTTGCACCCCGCACTGCCGATTCCCACTAGGCACTTTGAGGCCCCGCGTCGCTGACATATTTGGCCTTTTTTGAGGTTCCATTCCATTGGCGTGAAAGCGGCGCTTTCTATTTTCGAATGTCTTAATGCTTTAGTTTGTTTTAACTATGAATCCCTTCTCGCTTTGTGAAATGGACCGCGTAGCGTTAATTTCGTCTGCTGCTGATTATTGTTTTGTGAATTTTTGGAGGGATATTCCCGTGGGAATATTGAGTTCCGGCGCCATTTTGACTGTGCAGAGGTGTATTACGGTAGTGTGGTTTGGATCATTGAGTGTTTATTTACAAATTGTTCATTATTGTTGTGTAACTTTGTTTTGTGACGGATTTAGCGGCAGCGATTATAGTGTATTTAGTGATTTTGAGGGGTTTTGTGCGGAGTATAGGGGTCATAGTCAGACATCGCATTTAAAGCCCAATGAAATCAGTACTTGTTGGTTTTTCCTCTCATTCGGTGTGGATAATTTATAGTAAAGCTTAGGGTTAAACAAGTGGATTACTTCAGGTTTCTCCATGGGTTTGGCATTCCTCCAGTGAAAGGTAAAAGGTGTTCCGCAGGTAAGTGTTCCGCACGAACTCACACTCTCCGGCCTTTTGGCACTTGAGTTTTGTGCCGCGAACTCATATGACTAATATGCAGATCTCAGCTTGGAGGAGATCGAAGCGCAGGCTGAGCATTATCTCGGGAAGTTTTGGGAGATGGAGGCACGCCACCGAGAGCGTGCTCAGTGCGGGCCGTGGCTCAACCGAGTTTTGCTTCTGAAGGACCCGCACGTGCAACTTCCGGAACGGAAGCTGGCCGACAAGGAGGAGGGCGAGAAGGGGAAGGGCAAGGCGGCGGCCGGGGACGCTTCGGGCTCGAAGAAGCGGAAGGCCAGCAGCGAGGCGGGCTCGCCCCTTAAGGGCGCCCGAGCAGCTAAAATGGCTGCTGCGGAGGCCATAATGGCACTGCAGGGCCGATCCTCTCCGAGTGCTTCGGTCTCGGTGCACACTGAGCCGGAGGCCGAAGCGGACTCCGCCGAAAGGGCGAGTCCGGGCTGCTCGATAGCACCAGAGGGGACCTCGGGAGGAGGGGCCTTGTCCGAAGCCCCCGAGAATTTCATAGTCGGTGATGTGGATTTTGACTTCGAAGAAGGTACGTGCTTCGAACTTGTTGTGTAGAGTTGGTGTCGAACGATTGGCTGTCTTATGGCCGCTTCCTGCAGAGCCCGAAATTCAACTGGCAGGAGAGGAGGTAGGATCAGCCGGCGACGAGGGTGCTGTCGAGAATGTAAGCTCCGAGAGCCCGCGCACCCATGGCCGCAGGAAAAGCTTGTATAGCTACCTGCCTCCAGGATCGACGCCCGAAGATATAGCCGCCAAGCTCCGGAAAGAAGACTTCTTGCCGTGCGAAGGTGCGCGTCACGCGCTGGGCTTGGCTGGCCAGCTGCTGGATATGGCCGGAGTGAGTGAAGTGCTGAGCGGGCTGAGCCCGGCCGAAGCATCGGAGGTGCTCTGCGGAATGGCTATACAGGTGCTTCTTGGACAAGTACGAACTTGTATTGGTGACTTGTAGAGAGGTGCTAACATGGTCTTCATGTATTTTGCAGAGTGCGATGCTGGCGCGGCATGTGGCGTCTTCGGCTCAAAAGAGCAACGAAGGGCTGTAGAGCCGGCTGCGGGCTGTTGAAGCCGAAGCGAAGAAGTCGTTGGAGCTGCGGCGTAACACCGAGCTCCGAGTTTTGGAGTTGGAACAAGCGCTCGCCGCCGTGCAGAACGAGCGAAATAGCCTGGCGAAGGAGCTGACCGAGGCGGCCGAAGAACGCGATACATTCCACGAAGCCTTTAAGGCCGCCGAAGGTCAGCTGACGATCCTGGAGCAGCTCGCCGAAGGGGTAGGGCACCTCATGGAAGAAGTAGACGATCTCCTCGGCACGCTCGGGGTGAACATTGTGGCGGCGAAGCCGGACGCGTCGGAGGATCCCTTGGCAAGCGTATCTCGGATCCGACGCGGAACTGAGGCTGCCCGGAAAGCCCTCCGGACCTTCGGGAACCATTGCGCCCAAGTCTCCTGGACCGGTGTCTTTGCTGCCGTTCGTGCGAGCGGCATCACGGACTTTGCCCCCATCAAGAGAGCTATCAGCGGGGTGCAAGAGACGTGCGCCGGAAGCTTCGAAGCCTATGCAGACCTTCGGGAGTCTCTCCTCGACCTGGGGAAGGCGTTCGCCCAAGGATTCTGGCTCCGGTGCGGCACCGAACTAAGTCGTGAATCCGCGCTCCGTTCGGCGGGGGGTGGACGACCGGCTGCTGCAGTAAGGGCGTGCCCTTCGGCCCAGTAAGCCGGCGAAGCAAGCAACGCCCCGGAGGGCGAAGGCGGGCGCGAAGACTAGGCGGCCGAGGCCGGCACATCAGGAGCGGTCGAAGGAGGACAGCCTCAGGTGTGAGCTGCTAGTTTTGCCGTAGATTGTACTTAGGTTTTTGAGAGCTCCGAAAGCAATGTAATTTGACTATTGAATCAAATGGTAACTTAGGTGCCTCTTTATGTTCAGGCTGAAGTAATTCTTAGACGCGATGCCTATGTCGTACGTCCCTTCGGGAAGCACCACCATTAGCCGTGTTGACTTCGCGAGCAAACACTAGTGGCGCAAATGGTTCCGGAAGAACCCCTCGAAACCCTAGAAGAGTTCTGAGAATTTATGAGAAAGCACAACGCCGCTATAAAAGAGTCGTGTAACAAGGTGAGCTCGGAAGAGAGATTAAGGCGACGCGTGAAGCGGGACCAACGAAGGGCTCTTCGGGGCCACCAGAGTATGGCCCTCCTGCTGCGTGCGCCGAAGGTGGAGCCGGAAGTGGAGACCATTTAGATATCCAGCGGAACTCCGTCGTTCGAAGCGCCTGTTCTAGACTTGATGGAGGAGTTAGCCCACGCAGTGAACGGTCCCGGAGGGGTGATGAGCTACATAGCGCGACTTCGGCGCGAAATAAGCGAGATGGAGGAACAGCTCCCTAGCATAAGACGCTTCGGTCGGCGAGCACCGTGACGCAGTTGTTGTAATAGTATGTAAATGACGAAGAAATGCGTCTTGCGCTGTGTAGACAGATAGATTCGATGTTATTGTAACGAAGGAATGTAAGTGACGTTGTACTAACGAAGAGATGTATATAACATCGTTGTAGCGAAGAAATGTATCCGACACTGTTGTAACGAAGAAATGAACTTGACGTTGTTGTAACGAAGAAATGTACTTGATGTTGTTGTAACGAAGAAATGAACTTGACGTTGTTACGAGCTAACCGTCATCCAGTTTCTCCTCGTCCGATATTTTGTATGGAAGATGTCCTTCGGCTCCTGTAATTAAACTTCGTATTCAGAGCTCGTAGCCGCACCATGCGACAAGTGTGCGAGGTCTGCTTGGCGTGTGTAGCGTGCCGAAGGCTGAGTGACCGACTCTTACGAAAAAACCGGTATGCGTTGAACGAAAGACGGTCGGATCGTTAGGGGCACTACTGTTCTTTCGGTCACCAATTGGCTTCTACGCGCATCAAGGGAATGATAGACCGCGTGAGGCACGACCCTTCGTTAAGTCACAAACCGACGTGTCCATGCATCGAAGGCACTAGGAATCGTCTGAGGCGCAGCCATTTCTTCGGACATAAGCCTAGAAATCATCTGTGGCATAGCCTCGCTGTCGGACGTGAACCGGCATATCGATGCATCAAAGGCACGAGGAATCACATGAGGCACAGCCTCGCCTTCGGACATAAGCCGGCATCTCGGTGCATCGAAGACACGAGGAATCACATGAGGCACAGCCTCGCCTTCGGACATAAGCCGGCATCTCGATGCATCGAAGGCATGAGGAATCACATGAGGCATAGCCTCACCTTCGGACATAAGTCGGCATCTCGATGCGTCGAAGGCACAAGGAACCATATGAGGCACAGGGCGTGCATAGGACGTTTGCGGGGGCGTCTTTCGAACGTCATTCGTTTTACATTGTCATGAGACGCAGCTCAGGTTAGCAAATTAACAACTAGATGGTTCGAAGAACCTAGCTCGAGGCGCAGCTCGGCACATAAGTGAAGAGAAAAACAAAATGACTTGTGGGACTTCGCACGAGGCGCAGCTCGGCACAAAAGGAAGAAACCCACAAGGCTCCGCACAAGACGTAGCTCAGCTCAGAAGAGGAGAAGAAGACAAAATGACTCACAAGACTGTGCACGAGACATGAGTCGGCACGAGCACTAATGATAGCTTAAGCATAGAAGCGCTTGAGCACATCTTGCATTCCAAGTATGCGTGATAGGCGATCCATTCAGCTGCAGCAGGTGATAGGCCCCGCGTCTGACCGAACGGTGCACAATGAATGGACCTATCCATTTGCTTTGAAGCTTCCCTACGGAAGTAGGATTGTGGTTAAGCTTAAGAATGAGGTCACCTGGCTTGAAGGATCTGGGGTGAACCCTCTTGTTGTAGGTGTTCTCCATTGACTTAATGTAGCGACTCAGGTTCGAAACGGCTTTTAAACGTACTTCCTCAATGGTGTCCTTGGTGAAGTCTTCTGCATCGAGAGATGGGTGATTGACCCCAAGGGAACCATGCTTAATCTCTTCAGGGGTCATAGCTTCACTGCCATACATGAGCTTGAATGGGGTGAACCCTGTAGCTCTTGTCTTTGTGGTGCGCAGGGACCATAAAACATGAGGTAAGATTTTTACCCACTTTCCTTTCGGCAAGCCCACCAAAGCTCGAGACATGGCATGGAAAATATTGCCATTTGCACGTTCGTAAGCCCCATTGGCTCTGGGGTTGTCCACGGAGATGTTGCACTTCTTAACATTGATGTTGACGTAGTATCCCCGGAATAGCTCGGCCTCGAACTGTTTCCCATTATCAACCGTGAGCTCGAGAGGTACTCCGAACCGGCAGATCACGTTCTTCCAAAAGAATTTTCGGATTGCAAGCGCCGTGATCTTGACCAGCGGCTCGGCCTCAACCCATTTCGTGAAGTAGTCAATGGCGACCACCGTGAAGTGAAAACCACAAGGAGCAGTTGGAAGTGGCCCAACGATGTCGATGCCCCACCTAGCCAGGGGCCTGACTGGAGGAATTGGTTGTAAAGGGGTGGCTGGTTGGTGCGACTGCCGAGCCATCCATTGGCACCCTGAGCATGTGCGGACCAGAGATTCCGCATTGGCCAGAGCTGTAGGCCAGTAGAAACTTTCCCGGAAAGCCTTAGAAACCAGGGCACGAGGTGCAAGATGTGATGAGCATAGCCCCTGTGTATATCGGAGAGAAGGCTACAACCCTCGTCATGAAACAGGCACCGAAGCAATGGCGCGCAGACACCAGATTTGTAAAGGACCCCTTCGACTAAGACATAGCCTCTCGCGCGGTGGCGGAGACGTTGCTCCTCCATATGATCATCAGGGGAAGGGCGCCCTTCGATATAAGCTCTTATAGGGACGCGCCAATCTTCTGCCACAGCAGGGCTTATGGCAGCCACAAGCTTAATGTGTGCGGTAGATGGGGATCTGAGGACTTCATGAAAGACGTCAGCTGGTTTGTCTTTCTGGTAAGCTGTGGCCTTAGCCAACATGTTCGCTTCTTCATTTTCATTGCGCTGAATGACTCAAACCTCAAACCCAAGAAATTGCTTCTCCATGTCACGAATGAGTTGAATGTAACGAGCAAGCTCCGGTTCTTTAGTTTGGAAGTCTTTGGTGATTTGCCCGGAGGCCAACTGAGAATCGTTAAGAACAACCAGTCGCTTCGCACCCAGATCACGGGACTTTCAAAGACCTAGCAGGATGCCTTCGTACTCAGCCCCATTGTTGGTGGTCTGAAACTGAAGAGACGCTGAGTACCGAAGCTTCTGCCCACTAGGTGACGTGATGACTGCAGCGCAACCAGTGCCGGAAGCCCCCCAAGCCCCATCGGTGAACACAAGCCAGGAGGGGTCTACCGGTGGGACATCAGAATGCTCAGAGGTAGCCCATTTTACTAGAAATTCTGCTATAACCCCGAACTTGATGGCTTTTCGAGCAACGAAAGATATGTTGTATTGTGCTAGCTCTGCTGCCCATTTGATGACTCGACTCGGGGCGTCTTGTTTTCGTGAATGTCGCGAATGGGGTAAGCCGAAGGGACTAGTATTGGATGCTCATCGAAATAGCGCCGGAGCTTCTTGGCCGCCATGAGAACTGCAAATGCCAGTTTCTCTCTCAGAAGATAATTGCACTTAGCTCCGGACAGCACCTCCGAGACATAGTAGATTGGCTGTTGGGAGAGTTTTTCATCCAGCTTGAGCTTATGCACCAGAACAGCGCTAACTGCACAGCTACGGCGATGTAAAGTATCAGAGGGACTTTCGGAGGTGGCGGATGCAGAGTGGTTATCTGGATAAGGTAGGCCTTAAGCTCCTTAAATGCTTTCTGGTGCTGAGGAGTCCACATGAAGGGTCGAGACCCTCTGAGAATTTCATAGAAGGGCAGACTCCTTTCAGCTGACTTGGCGATGAATCGATTTAGAGCTGCTAGCCGTCCGGTGAACTTCTACAATTCTCTTATTGTCTTGGGAGGATTCATATCGAGTATTGCCTGTATCTTGGTGGGCTTCGGATCGATACCATTCTTCGAGATCATGTAGTCCAGAAGCTTGCCGGAGCGTACCCCAAAGACGCATTTTGAAGGATTCAACTTCATTCCGACTCTGCGGAGGCTTTCAAATGTCTCAGTGAGATCCGAGATGTGAGTAGCTTGCACTGTGCTCTTGACCACGATGTCGTCGATGTAAGCAGCTACGTTACGTCTAAGCTGTTGTTTCAGCATTTCTCTGACCACCCGAGAGAAAGTAGCCCGGCGTTCTTGAGGCCAAAAGGCATTCTATTGTAGGCAGAAGGTTCCTTCTGAAGTTTAGAATGCTGTGAATGGCTGATCTGATGGAGCCAGCCACACCTGATGAAAGCCAGAATACCCTTCCAGAAAGCTCAGCAGCTCGCAGCCCGTTGTGTCGTCCACCAACTGATCTATACGGGCTAGCGGGAAATCATCCTTCAGGCAGGCCTTGTTGAGGGAAGTTAAGTCAATGCATATTCTCCATTGGTCATTCTGCTTCTTGACGAGAACAGGATTGGCTAGCCAAGTTGTACGATCTATTGGTCGGATGACTCCAGTGTCGAGTAACTTCTGAACTTCTCGCTTGAGTGCGGCAGCTTTCTCGGCAGTCCATTGTCTTATCTTTTGCTTCACTGGGGAGTAGTGCGGATTTATGTCTAGCCGATGCTCCATTATGTCCCGCCGAATGCCAGGAAGATCTTTGGGCGACCAAGCAAAGATGTCTGCATTGGATCGTAAGAAGGTCAAGAGCTCCTGTTCTTGTTCCGGGGACAACTCCGTGCCTATGCGGACGAGCTGATCTGAGGCAGTCTGGTTGAGGGGGACTTCTTTGGAGGCAACTTCAGCTTTCGCCTGGACTGGGGGCTTGGGCAATGCTGTGACATAAGTCTTGTTCAGTGCATGGCTTTTCGGCCCTGAGGCGAGCGCGTGAACCTGCTTCTGGCCCGGAGCAATACCCAATTTGAGACGGCGTGCTTCTGCCTGATCACAGTACACCGCGATAACTCCGTTTGGTGCTGGCATCTTCATGCATAGATACCCGTGATGTATTGCGGCACTGAACGCGTTGATCGCCCCCCTATCGAAGATAGCATTGTAAGGGTAGGGGAAGTCCATTACATCAAAGACTACTCTTCAGTACGATGGCTTCCTATGCTAGAGAACGACACTTTGAGCTTGATGCTACCAACTGCATACACAGGCTGCCCCCCGAACCCCTGCAGTGGTACCGGGGAAGCTCTGAGGTCTTCTCGGGAGATACCCATCTGTCGGAGGGCACTGAGGAAGATAACGTCAGCAGCACTGCCTCCATCAATAAGGACCATACGGACCTCATCCCCGTTGATGTCCACTGTTGTAACAAAGGCATCTTTGTGCGGATAGTCCATCGGCTTGAGGTCTTCCTGAGTGAAGTTTAGGGGCACATGAGACCAGCGGCACTGCACAAGAGGGAGGTGAGCTGCCACATGATTGACCTGTCTGATATATTCTCGGCATTGATGTTTGGAAGGAAAGTCCTGACCGGAGCCCCCTGTAATAGCAAAGATGACCTTGTGCGTTTGAGTTTGCTGCGCGAAGGGAGGGGCCTGCTCAAATGCGTGCTGTGGTAGAGGAGGCGGCGGTGGCAAGTATTCTTGATGCGCGTTTTGTGCAGGAGGGGCCCAAGCGAGAGCGGGACACAGTGGTGAGGGCAATGCAAGTTGCTGAGTTGGTTGGTATGACGACGAAGCCCCTTCATGTCGCCTGAAAGTGTGGGAAACGTGCTTGGCTGCTTCCAATGCTTCCGCACGAAGCTTGGCTTCTCGGAGGGCTAGGAGGTCAGGGCAGTAGTTCGAAGTATGCCCCTGCCCAACCCCATGGTAGAGGCAATAGAGTTTACTGGGGTCTCTTGGTGGGCGATGCTGAGGGCCGGCAAAGCGCCCCCCCCCCCCCCTTGGTCCTTACTCGTCCGATGCCTGTCCTGCCGCCGCGATTTCGGTTGATGATTGCGCGGCGGGGACCTGGCTCAGGGTGGCTCAGGGTCTTTCTGAATGGGCAGCACTTCGCAGCGGGGTGGCTCGTATGGCCTGCTATGGTGCCGATGAAGGGAAGATCGGCGCCTTTCGGGGTGACCCCCTCTCTGTGACACATGGTATTCTTTCTCCCGCCTGATGTCGTCTTCGACTCTGACCTGGGCTTCCAAGATGCTCAGCATGTGATCCAGAGTCTTGGGTTGTATCTTGCGCAGTTCAGACCTGGCTGGACCGAGTCAGAGCCCCTTCGTGACGGAGTCAATAATAGTAGCACGTTGATGTCTTCGGTCTGGCATTTGAGGTGGATGAATCGCCGAACATATGCAGCTAGGCTTTCGCCATCGCGCCGAATGCAGGCGTGCAGATCTCCTGAGCTGACAGGACGGGCGTGATTGCCCCGGAAGTGCACTGATACCTCGTGTCTTAGCTGCCCCCAAGAGAAGATACTCAGCGGGTGCAATCTGGTGTACCACGTCCGAGCAATTCCCTCGACGGCCAGCACGAAGGCCTTTGCTTTGACGGCCTCTCCTCCGCCAATGGACTCAATGGCTGCTTCATAGCTCATGAAGAATTCTCTGGGATCAGAGACGTCTGCATATGTTGGAAGCTTGACCGCTGCAAAGCGCGATGGCCAGGGTGCCTGTCGAAGCTCTGGAGCCAACGGCGAGCTCTTGTCGTAAGGTGCTGCTGGCGACAAGGATGAAGGGGAGGCTTCATCGAAGGAGGCGTAACCCGGAGCTTCGGCTTTCGGAATACCCACCCTCTTCAAAGCCTCTATCTGCTTCCGAAGTAGCTCCTGCTGCCAGTGGGCGGCTTCGGCCCGGAGCTTGTACCTTGACTCTTCCTCGGACATGCTTTCCAGAGCCCTCCGCCGGAGCTGCTCCTCCTGTGCCGCCGCCTTAGCTCTTTCGAGCTCCACCATGAGCTCTGCAGCTCTTTGCTCTTCCGCCGCGGCCGCATCTTTCTCCTGTTGAAGGCGCGCCAGGGCCTCGACTTGTGAAGGTAGAAGCTCCTGGTTGCCAGCTTCAGTGGAGCCTTCGGCGGCCAACCTTTCTGCCGGGAGCGCCGGGGCTGAGGTCTTCGTTGTTGCCTCCACAGCCGCAGTGACCGCTGGCTCCTCAATGGAAGCTTCGGTTTCGTCCTCCGGGTGAGAACTTTCGCTGTCGCAAGGTGGTTTTTTCGCCTTCCCTTTAGCTCCGGCCATCCCAACAGACTTTTTGTCTGATCCCCACGGACGGCGCCAGCTGTTGGATTTGGGTTTTCTTCGGAGCGTAGGGGCAAGGGAAGATGAGTGGTAGAAGTTGTCAAGAATCAGAATTATCTCTTCTGTTACAATAGCCTAGGGGGGCTATTTATAGGCCAGAGCCATTACACCTTTACTAGCCTTATTACAGGAATACCCTCATCTTTCTACTTTTACATAGGGCATTCGGTAATTTAATTCTCTCCGGTACATGCACAGCTGTATCTCCGTACTCTATATGTCACGAGCCTTATCCTTCCGTTGTGGGCCTCTCCTTCGGTACGGAAGGGTGACGGGACCGAAGGCTCTCTTGATCACGAACCTTCGTGGGCTTATCGCAGGCCTTCGTGGGCTTTACTTCATCCTTCGAAAAGGGGCCGTAGATGGGCCTCGGCCCCCCAACATAGTGTGAATTTGGATAAGAATCTACAGTCTTGGTGATAGATCACTGCAGCTCATGTGATTCCTCTTTCGCATAGTGGAATTGGAAGGAATGACTTTGGGTTGCCTCTAGGAGCTAGATACCTGCTGCAGTCAGTCCGCAGAGCATCAACTGCAACCGCAAGGCAACCTAAGGTTGGCATGGATGATGAACAGAGTGAGGATCACAAGCAGACCAAAAAGAAAAGGGAGGCATCCCCGGAAGAATGTGACCAGGCTGTGGAAGGCCTGAGCATGGCAAAAGCTAAAGCCAAGGCGAAGCAGGCACAAGAATCTCTGAAGGCCGACCAATCAGTTATACAGAAATTTCGGGCAAGGATTCTGGGTATTGGTCCTGCTATGAGAGTTGTTGCTTCAATGAGCAGGTCTGATTATATATCTTTCTGCGTAAAATTCGTAGTTGTATGTTGTAGCAAGATTGTTCCTTTTATTAACTTGCAATTCTTAACTTTTTTCTTTGTTTGTTAAGGGCTGATTGGGCTGCAAAGCTTAAGCACTGGAAGGATGAATTTTTTTCAGCACTGCAGCATTACTGGTTAGGCACAGAGCTCCTCTGCGCAGATGTTAGGATCTCATCAAGATTGTTGGTTTAACTTGCTGGCGGAAAGGGCCTTTCAAGGAGAGAGCGACAACAGTTGACGCGTACCACAGCTGATATCTTCAGGCTGGTACCATTCGCTGTGTTTATCATTGCACCATTCATGGAATTCTTACTGCCGGTGTTCCTCAAGGTGTTTCCAAACATGTTGCCATCGACTTTCCAGGACAAAATGAAAGAAGAGGTACGCAGTTTGTAAGTTGTTGCCACCTCACATTATTCTCCTCCATTTTTCTCTTTCTGTCGTTTCAGATAAATTTTGAACTAGCAGCAACTGTTTTTTGTTGGTCTGAACGACAACAAATAAAAAAATGGAGGAGTATTATCTAACTGTCACTTGTTACTGCTTGTGAAATACTTATATACTCAATACAATGTGCAATATCAGTATATTAATACGATTGGGTGGCATACCATGCTGGCTTCCATGTTGCAATAGATGCATCTTCTCTATCTTCTCAATATCGCATGTTTGAAATGGGCTCCTGGAGCCTTCTGTATTGGAGATTTGGCACCAGAGACATAATCACAATGCAAACTGACTGTCGAAAGGATGTACTTCATTTTCCTACAGGAAGCTGTAAAAAGAAAACTAAAAGCAAGGATCGAGTATGCGAAGTTTTTGCAAGACACCACAAAAGAAATGGCAAAGGAAGTTCAAACATCGCGTAGTGGTGAAATAAAACAGACAGTTGAAGATCTGAATGAATTTTTGAACAAGGTCTAAGTTCTCATTATGCTGCATTTCCATTGTTATAATTATGCATTGTGATCGTTTTTACACTATTCATTACGGGGTTGATCAGGTTAGGAAAGGTCAACGTGTCTCTAATGAAGAAATCTTGAGTTTTGCAAAGCTGTTTAATGGTGAGCTTACTCTTGATAACATGAGCAGGTTGGGCGCTTATTTAATATCTGTGCGAAGTCATTATCACACTTGTGATTAAGTTGATAGATATTTTTTGCAGACCACACTTGGTAAATATGTGCAAATATATGGGTATCTGGCCCTTTGGTACAGACAACTACTTGAGGTTCATGCTTCGCAAAAAACTGCAAGAGTAAGTACTCTATTTGATGACACTATGATAGAAATGATCAATATTCTATCTTCTAGAAACTTCATTGCGTAATTATAAAGATTTAAAGTTTAAACACTAGTAGCCTAGATCAGAGTAGGAGTTCAGTTGAAGCAAATGGAAAACTTATCTAGCTCGACTGCTCATGCAGAGCTCAAATAAACACTCTGCAATGGTGCAAACATCATGTTCATTTCCTGTAAAAAAAAATCATATTCATTTTTTTTTGCGATAAAAATCATATTCATTTTGCTTATGTCCACACTGGCAAACCATCTTTGCCACTGTATATGTATACCATGTTAGAGTTAAATAGAAGGTTAGACTCAGGGCGTATATTTGTTGTCTCCATAAGATTTTCATGGTTATTTTTTTTGTTTACTCTGTTTCCTAGTTGTTTTTCCCTTTGTTTTGTTATTGTCTGCGTTAGCATTCACAACAGTTGGAGCTATGTTCTTAAAATGCTGATTCAAAAAAACAAAAGTTGCTTGTTTTGGTAATGGTACTTATCTTTTCAGCATTAAGAATGATGACAAGACAAGATGATTCAAGCTGGGGGTGTTGAGTCTCTTTCTGAAGAGGAGCTTCAGCAAGCCAGGAACGTAGTCACTTAGGTGTCTGCTGTCAGTAGAAGAGATGCGCCAACAGGTTGCTTTTTATTATTCTGATGATACACAAATCTTGAACAGTTCACCTAGTTACTTGTTCTTGGAGTTATCTTTTATACAATTAAATCATCTATTCACCTAAGTTATTTTAGTCATTCAGTTTTTCGCATTGCAAGCCAAGCTCTCATCTTCTTGAGACAGATTTGCAATATTCTCTCTGATTCCCTCTGTTTAATTGCAAGATGCCCTTCATTTAATTGCAAGTTTGCAACAACAGATGCAAAATTGATGATTTCTGTTGCCTTAGCCCATCTTGAGCAATTATAAATTTAGTCCTCTTAGCACATCCCCATCTTACTCTTGTATGAGGAACTGTTAACTGTAAAGTTTTATCTAAATGGAACATCGACCTGGACCATATTGTCATGTTTGTTCTCAGTGACATGTTTACATGTCTTCAGTAGCTATGTCAATGTACTATTGAAGGAAAATTACAGTGAGCACTAAGCTTTTATGTTGAATTTAACACATCTAAAGTTAGATTACATGATGCATAAACCATAACCACAAATCTAACACTATTGAAAATGACCCACACTTTTGACGTCATTGTTTAAGTTTGGCAACTAATTTTTTCATGTGTATGAGTTAATGTGTATATTATGGTATACTTAAAATATACTTTTGACGGTTTATTGATAACACTTGAGCTACTTCAATTAACTAAATATTGTGAATCAAAGTATAGTAAAAATAAAAAATGTTGGTTGTTTGGAGGGAATGAGTTTATATAAAAGAAAGAGAAACATTGGTTGTTCTGAGCCAAAAATAAAGATACCATATAAATGCATGTAAAACTGTGCTATTCAAATTCGTTACAACTTCCTTATTTTTTTTAATCTCCCAGCTCCGAAACTGGTTGGATCTTTCACTTAATCACGTTATGCCATCTTCACTTCTGATACTCTCAAGGTAATTTGGTTGATGTTTTCTCACTTTACTGTTGCTTGTGACTCTGCTCGCATTCTTATGTTTTGTTATCCTTCTAGAACTTTTACTGTATCTGTGAAAGTGAAGCCCGAGGAGGCCGTTGTAGCAACACTATCTTCTCTACCAGATGAAGTTGTGGATACAGTTGGGATGGTATTGCCATCTGAAGATTCAGTTTCTAAGAGGAGGAAAAAACTGGAATACCTTGCGATGCAAGAAGAACTTATCAAGGTGATGTTTACAAAATGAGTTTGTTATGGTGCTTGGATTTAATAGCAATCGTTCATTTGATCAGATCTAACGGTTAAAAATAGAGAGGTACCAACTAAAAGGGACTTTAAGTTGTGGACCGGTACCGAAATTGATGGGTTCAGTACCAATTTTTAATTTTGAACGGTTAGTATTGATTCAAAAGGGGAGGTACCTAGAGGACCTTCCAAATTCCATAACAAAACTCTTACAAAATATTCATCTTCTCATTAATGAAAGAGCATAAAATAGAAAGGTTTCATTGGGGATTGGATTAGGCTCAATCCCTTCGAGGCAGATAAATTTAAGCCAATCAAAAAGGATTTGTCTAATCTTCAGTTATAACAAAACCATTAACGCGTCTTAGTACGTGCTTTGTGCTGTCATGGTAAATCTGGAGTATTCAACGGATTGAACTTAATTTGAATTACGTTTATAAATGAAACTTGGTCTTGATGTTCCTTTCTGTATTAAGGTGCCTCATACCCATACATGCATGGTTTATGCTACCAAGTTGTATAGTTTTTCCTCTCAGACTATTAATGTTCATGTAAATCCCTTGGATTCACACTAGGTTTAATGTGGAGTGTTGTTAGCTGTTGTCTATTTTAGATCTGTTTATGTGAAATATGGCTGAATGAAACCTGGTAATGTAGTTTCCATGAATTCTTCAATATATTCCCTATTTACCCAATCATATCAAGCAAACGGATCTCAACCTAGATCATTAACTTGATCATCTGGTGCTTCCTTGACACTACCGTCATAGTTTTGTTTCTTGTAGTAGCTAAACCTTAAGCAAGGTATTGGAGATGAATTCTGTTATCAAGCAGAAAAGGTGTCCCCAACTAAATTGTGCTTTTGTATCCCGTATGAAACAAAACTAATTTTGCTTAATTTGACCAGAAAACATTTTTCTTATATTCATCAGCATGTTGATCTGGTTTGCATTTTATTTTCGGGGACCTTGATGGTAAAGTAACGCCTGAGGAGGTGGCAGCAGCGGCGGCCTATCTTAAGGACACCATAGGGAAGGAAGGCGTGCAAGAGCTTATCAGCAACCTTTCTAAAGACAAAGGTCTGTTCTCCCTGACATTTGCATTCTGCTTATTGTACACTGAAGAAGGAATTAACATTGCATCATTACTGTCTGCGCGCCTGCAGAAGGAAAGATCCTTGTGGAAGACATATTGAAGCTATTATCACAAACAGATGAAAATAACGAAGAGGGAGAGGAAGAGGAGGCACGGCAGTAATTGGAGTATTTTTAAACATTCTTCATGTCTCGGTAGGTGACCTAATTTTTTTGGCTGAAAATTTCAAATACGATATAGTTGGTACTTAATGGCTGTGCCTTCTGTAACTGTAGAGGCAGTGTAGCCATTCCCTCTTGTGCCTCTGGCCTGTGGGCTGGGCCTGGGTAGACTCCGATACGCGTTAGTGACCCTGTCCTTAAGAAAGAGTCGATAAAAATGCCCCACAGATAAAAAAGCTGTTGGTTCGGCAGGTTATTAACCACTAAGTTTTGACTCGTTGTTGTGGAAGAGAACATACAGATCGACTGTACTTATGCTAACCGTGCGTTCTGATAAAATATTATAGCTATGTTACAATGCTTTGGGTGAACGCTCGGTTTTCCGAATGATTTTTTGTGGTTATGGCGTTTTGCTTTCTTCTTTTGTAATATAATGATCAATGTGCCATTTGGGATCAGGCTTCACAAGAAGCTTGCTGCTTGAGCTTGACCAAGCTTCAGTACGTTTTTCCTTTAAGCAGAGGAACAAGTATCACCGTGTCCTTTCTTTTTGAGAATGTACGTCCCCTTCTTTTGGAACATTTTCTGTCGGAATATTTTTTTTTTTTTTTTAAGAAACGCTCCACTATGAACGCTACTGTGGACTGAAAGCCCAGAAGGCTCCTTGTATAAGCCCAGCGGCCCATAAAACTGCAGGCCCACCTGTCGGCCAGGACCGACTCCGCCGTTAGGGTTAGGATCCGGCGTGCGGCGTGCCGACTATGCAGTACAAAACGAAACCTCAAAGCCGCCGCTTGCCTGTGTTTGGTCGAGGTCGGCGGCCGCCGTCGATCCCTGTCCGGCCGTAGCGATGCTCCTCAATCTTATCTATGCGGCTGACGCTCAGAGGCGCCTCTTTCCCATGACGCATCGGCCCACCGCCGGCGGTCGATTCTCCACCTCGCTGCGAATTTGAATCGCTAGTTCTGGCCTGCTTTTTAAGTTTTATGCTTCGTGGTTTGGGATTTTTGTTTCAAACTTCCTTCTGATTTCTTTGGAGCATCGGTGATGTTACATCCTAGTTTACTCATCCTTGCACTTTGAGCTGCGCGGTGAAGAAACCATGGGGGAATGTAGTCTGAGATGCTCGCGTGTTCTTTTTTTTTTTCTTTCTGTTTTCTTTCTACTTTACTCATCTTTGCGTGAATGGAATACTTATGGTTCAGTCCGGATCGATGATGCGATTGTTATCTGCGTTATCTTTTCTGCAACCTTCTGAGGTGCTGTAGAAGGCAATACTTTCTGAGATCCCATCCACGCAATACCCGATTGATTTGATGCGATTTCAAAAGGGTAAAATAGAAACTGGAAGCTGTGTCAACACTCGTTATGCACGGAAACAAATGTGTTGTTGTAGCCTTTTAGGTACGTAGTTGGCTTCTCCTTGTGATACTGTATCAATTTGGCTGCAACGCTATCTTTCGGGAGCATCTGTGATGTATTTACCTCTATAATCATCCTTGCACTTCGAGGAAAGATACCCCTTTCTAGTGAAGATAACAATGGGGATAGTACACTGAGATGCTCCTTAAGTTCATATTTACATTCTATTTACAAGTGCAGCAATGAGCTGAAACAAATTCAGATATAGTTTCACAGGTGTTTGTGGTAAAAGTTATTTTGCATTTGCGAAGTTTAAGCATGTCCTTTTTTATATACATGGAGAACATTACCGTAGAGATTATTCGTGGTCTCTAATACTAATATCTGACGGGGTAGTGCAGGACAGTTGATTCCCTTATGATAGTATATGTTGTCATGCGATATTGTCTTTTGTTTGCAATCACTTTCATGGCTCATTGTCTTTAACATGCAGTGCATTTTCTTGGAGCACCTGTTATGCACATTCAACCTTACTCATCCGTGCTCTTTGAGCTATGCGGTGAGGAAGTGACTGGGTGAGGAAGTGACTGGGGAATGTGTGTCCGAGATGCTGTGTTCCTTTTTTGTGTGTGGATTTCTGATAGTTCAAGTTCTGGATCAATGATGCAACTTTACTGCGTTATCTTTCTGCAACCTTTAAGGTGCTGAAGAACTCCTTACTTGCTGAGATCCGAGGCCCGTCATGCACCAATTTACTCAATGCAATTTCAGAAACAGGAAATATTATATTTTGGGCACCTCATGTTATGTTTAGAAACAAATAAAGCATACGTAATTTCATATCTTGGCATGCACTGCTCTAGATCAGTTAATCAGGTGCCACCAGAACATATGGCTCCCTATTGTATAGAAATGATTGCCTGGTGATGCTTAACTCTTCATCCATGCAGTTTGAGGGAAGGTTACTGGTTTATTGAGGAAAACATTGAGGATAGTATCCTGACATGTTACTACTAGCTCATACTGTTACTGTTATGTAAATTGAATCAAGAGGATTCATGTTTGTTTCAAAATAGTTGTTTTAATTTCATTGTTTTGGCTGAACCTTTTGGGCAACGGTACTGACTGAGTTGTTATTCTTTACTACGATATTGACTGAGTTGTTATTCTTTACTACGATATTGACTGAGTTGAGTACTGAGTGATTTGTCTCAATCAGATTTTTTAGTTTCCTAGCAGTATACTCTGAAATATTCTTTGACGGATGTACCAATGGCATGTAATGGATTATCATTGTTCTGATGTACTGTACAGTGTTGTTCCGTTAGTCCTGATGATAACATGATCTGGCTAGTTCCACCTGAGCGCACGGATCATGATCTGGTCTAACGAGCTCTATGTGCGAGGTAGGGCTCTGTTCGATTCCAGATTGATGAACTGCTGTCTGAAGAAATGAACCGTATGAAAGGTTTTTTTTGTTTAGTGGCTACTGCTTTACCACGAAGCAGCTACTACACCAACAGTTGCACGGTTAACTCAGCAATTAAAATCACTAACGACTGAATCCTCCAGCAATCTTGTGTGCCATCGACAAAGTTCAATCACAAACTCTGAAATACTTCGAGTTTTTTCTGTTAAACCTGTTACTACCCACTATACCGTGTGACACATGTACCATCCGAGACGTACCTTTCCGACGAGCCTGGACGATACGATGAAAGTGCAGGCGTGCAGCGGTTGCGATGCGACAACGCAATTTCGCCCGAGGCGTCTGAGAAACCGAGATTGCAGTCGCAGAGGCCGGGTACGGCAGGCAGTGTTGCTGGTCAGACCGGGCGAGCTAGCGTGCCACGTCGTCTCGTTTTACACCCGGACTCCCTCGACGTTTTGCCGTATATAAACACGACGTGCACTGATCTCCCCGTCCCTCATCACCATCTCCTGATCAGTTCATTACAGACCTACTAGTAACACACGAACACTACACAATTATCTAGCTCCTCTTTCGCTGAACTTTTCAGTAGTAATCAGTTACTAGCTTGGTTCTGCATCTAAAATGGCGGCTTCCTCCACCACCACCGCTCTCGCCATTCTCGTCGTCCTTGCCGTCGCTGTCCGGTTTGCTCACGGTATGCGCATAACAACTGGGGGCTGGGGCTCTTCATTTCTGGTCAAGTTACAATCCTTTCGTTCGTTCATGCAACGAACGCACTATGTGACCCGTTGATTGCTTGTGACGACGCAGGTGCGCGCCTGGCGTGCGAGGAGCTGCCGCCGGACGCGTGCGCGTTCGCGGTGTCGTCGGCCGGGAGGCGCTGCGCGCTGGAGCGTACGCCCGAGGGCACGCACCGGTGCCAGACGTCGGCGGTGCGCGTGCGCGACGCGTCGTCCGGCGGGTGGGTCGAGACCGATGCCTGCGTGAGCGCGTGCGGCGTCGACCGCGCCGCGCTGGGCCTCCCGGCCGCCGTCGGCGAGGCGGACGACGACCGCCGCCTCGTCCGGGCGCTCTGCTCCGCCGCGTGCCGTGACGCCTGCCCCAACATCGTCGACCTCTACGCCACGCTCGCCGCCGCCGAAGGCGTCTCGCTCCCGGCGCTGTGTGAGGCGCAGGAGAGGAGCAGCCGCCGGATGATGATGGGGATGTCCCCGGTCGGTGCTCCGGAGTCCGCGCCGGCTCCAATGTGAACTACGACGTACTCATAGAGAGAGGGGACCTCGTGTGCGTGTGCGTGTCCCATATAATTCTGCAGTTGATTGCGTACATTTGCATTGTTTCAGCAGGAAATAAAGCGCTTCCATGCTCATTCCAAGCACATGTTCTTGTTCTATCTATTTGTTCATCTCTTCGTCCGTGCATTGTGAGCGATTCTCTCTTCGTGACAACAAATCCCGAGTGAACGAACGTCTGGCCGCCAAGGCCTTTATTTACCTTGGGATTATTGGGCCTTTGGCCCGTTCCCATCGCTTATGTGGCCCAGAATGTAGCCTTGCTGTCTCATGCTATTAACGACCAATCTAAGCTCCGCCTAATTGGACAAAAAGGCGTTAATAAACATTAATATATTAAATATTAATAAAAGCTGGGGATGTAGTTCATTTGGTAGAGCATTATCGGTACGCGTTGACGGTACGTGGTTCGATTCCTCGCAGCTCCAACAATCTTTTTTTTATTTTATCGTGTCATCGCGAGTAAAAAATGTGCAAGCAAGAGTTTCCATGTACGATAGGTTCTCGTTCACCATTCTGGCCTTCCTTTATCTCTTGATCGTGTTGGGCCTTCGGCCTGTTGCCATTGCTCATGCGGCCCAGAATGAATCGTGTTTATGTCCAAATTGGAAAACAAAAATATTAGTAAGATAAATATAATTATAATTTAACGAATGCTTAAACAAAGTTGGGGTTGTAGCTCAATTGTAGAGCATTATCACACGCATTGATAAAGGCACGGGGTTCGATTCTCGCATCTCCATGAATTATTTTTTTTTTATTTTACTGCAATCGATTTAATACTGATCGCTCTTTTGCAGCGGAACACCGTCTCATCCCCGAAGCTTGTAGAGGTAGAGGAGGGCGAGACCAACAGCTGTGGACTGGTTGTGGGCGTCCATTGAAGGAGCCAGGGTTCTTTGACGGACATGCGTTCCCGGCGTCCATGGATGGCAGCGCAGGAGAGTGCTGTGCCAGGACGTTTCATTTGCTCTATTTTTTCTAAAAGAAAAAAAAAAAGGAGAGTGCGAGCGAATACACACCCAAAGAAGATAATGAGTTTTGCGTCTCCTGGCCATGAGTACAGGTCTCGTCCACGATGTTTTTCACCATCAGGTTCGTCCTATTGCACTGGATGCGCTTTTGCTGCGGTAAAAGTCGCAACCGGGAGCCGACATAACGACCTTGTAGACTGGTATGCCGAGTTTCATCTCCTCTAATTGTAACTCTCATCTTTGTATAACATTGTCCATGGCTGGCCTTGTTGCACAGAGAAGCCTTCAATAATGTTACCTTTTTTTTTGTGAGCATCTATACTATTGAGCTAACTTTCACTTCTGTAGCTTTAACTTTTATACATCCAGATTCCAGATGCAGTAGTACACAAGAACTGTATATATGGCGGATACAATGATCTTATTCCAGGACAGCTGAATACTACAACGGCAACCCCTGGCTGTGCCTTGTTAGAAACCCTCTGTTTGACGAAAGAGGACGAGCTACTCCGTTCTCAGTGCATAGTGCCAAAACATGAAACAGCAACCACTGAAGCTTCAGATCAAAGATTAGATAGCTTGTCCTAATATGCAAGGCCCATACACTTGCTGTATATGATATTCAGACAACAATCCTTCCTTTCCTTTTCTTACAGGTAAAGCGATTTACGACAGCAGCGTAAATTAAGAGGAACCATGCATACGCCGCTTCATAGCACCTACTACTACCAGACTCTGCAAGTGCAAGGCTGCAAGCGCTGGATGAAATGAAACAGAAACACGCAGCTAATGCTAGTATACTAGAGAATCTTTTTCAATGCAGGTTCCGGCTCTGGCGCGTTAATAACTCGTTCCCCTGTTGTGTTCCCAATAACCTGCAATGCGATTCTGCTGGTACGAACCTGCGTGATCCCGCTCGCGATTCTAGTGCCCCCTCCTGTTCCTTAAATATGAGCTGCATAGTAGTACTCCTGTTTGAACCTCCATGGCATTAGGTTCATAAACAGTTAGGTTAATGCAGTTAAGTTTTTTTTTTTTTATCAGACGGGGTCTCATTTGATAGCCTGGCGCCGCTGCATTTTGTTGGCCTTAAATGCCAGCCATATCCATTAGTGTCAGCGCTTGCACCATTCCGCAAGATCAATTCACAGATTTGCGTATCCTTCCTAATTCAATGCGTTGTTAAAACATGACATAACTACTGTACCTTTTTTCTGAACAAAGTGCACAGCAATCTCTGTCGAACGATTGAGCCATCACTAAATGAGCTCACTTACTTGCATTATCTCAATGCAGTAATACATGACCTTCTTTTTTTGCTGATTAACCTTCCAAGATGTCTGTATGCCTTGTGGCCTGGTCCTAGATCTCTGACGCTGCAGATCGCACGCACTGGAGCAATATACACTGTCAGAACCAACGAGCTTTCTCGGGACCTCTTTACCCTTGTGTTTTATGTACAGCGGTTTTTTTGCCTTCTCTAGTCCCAATATTGTTTTCAGCCAAAAAAAGAAAAAGGGTGATGCTGAAGAGGTTCACCAAACAGGAAACGGAGAGGAATATTAGTGTATGCTAACCAACCAAACCACTACTACTAGTAGTACTTAAGTCGCAGTCCAGGTGCTTCTGTTGGACTAACCAGGACCGAAGAGTGGGTCTCAGGCCTATGCAAGTGACTGGCAAAAGAATGGTTTGGGTGGTTACTTAAAAGGCAGGTTTAGAGTTTAGACTAACTGAGATGCCACGATGCTGCCACTACAGTATGTGCTGATTCTTTGTTAGTGCGAGAGCGAGGGAGGGTTGACACCTAACCCTTGGCCATTATTTCTAGCAGGGCTTCGAAGACAGGCAGAATCATGCTTGCTTTAGTTCACCTAAAGCCATACCACCTCCGACCTTGGCAACATGGATCTTTCTTTATGTAAAAAGCAGATGACGTTACAGGCAAGCATCAGGTTCAGTTCCCTTGGTAACATGCATGCTTGACGATGAGGTCGTGATAATAATGGTTTGGAAACTCTTGAAGGGTTTGGCGATGCATCTCTACGCTTTTGTGTTTGCGGTGGTTGGCAGTACTGCATTTCTGGGCACTGTTTCAACCCGAATTATTATTATTTCCCTCTAGATTCCTCCTGCTAGAAACCTTTGTTCCTTTCACTTAATTATAACCATCATGTTTGTTTGCGGCGTTGTGCCTACCCGCTCCCTGTCATCGAGCTCTCGTCCTCTGGTTTTCCGCAAGCATCTCGGAGGTAAGGTAGTAACTGACAGATGGTCCTATTTCGAAGCCTGGCCTTATGCGGATAGCAGAGACAGCTAAACTAGCTTTTGGTTGCGCAAAGACACAATTATTCCCCACAGGAGGAGCAGGTACACCGGGGGGCTGAAGCAGATGGCTAAAACAGCCAACTACTAGTCCAGATGACTTTGTCTAAGCCAATTAAGTTTTAGATAAATTTTTTCACCGCAGAAAAAGTTTGAGATATATAGGTGTGAGAACAATAGAAACACTGACCCGCCGATTACCCAATTGTACTGGACCAAAACTTTCCCCAGACCTAAATCATTGGCCTGTCCACAACCGGCCATACTTAATTAGCAGCACCAACCCTAGGAAACCTAGTGTGCTATTCGGTATTCCGCGGTCTATACTGTAGCTTCTATCCATCCAAGATCAACCAAAATCAGCAGGAGAAAGAGGTTCTATCAAAAGAAATCTATCAACAGAGTCATCGTCCTTGACAGCAGCATTCCACCAGCAAGGCCAACTATTCTTAGGTTCGCTTTCCAAAAAAAAAAAAAAAACTATTTTTATGTTCAGAAAACAAGGCGATTATCAACCGACAAGTGCAGTTAACACGTGTGGTGTGTCGATCCTTCGCCATCTTTCCCCAGTGGCAGCTTGGACCGTCCGGAAACGGTGGCGAGAGCGATGATTCATCTATCGGCGGCATGATCGCTGTGGGCGATGAATCATTCATGGCTGCCTGTCTTTCCTGCACCTATTGGCATGATCGCTGCGTCACTGTGCCGCTGAGAAACAGTGGTGAGCGCGCGATGCAACAACTGTGACGAATGGACACAATTATTTCCACAGACGACGGTTTACTTCTCGTAGATTTTCTACGGAAGGCAAATTGCCCGGAGAAAAATGCTACAGTTGGGATCTACCGTGTCTGTGCACAACATGTTTTCTTGACTTCATGGGGTCTTCTCTCGGAACACGTCAGTGTAAATGATTCAGAGCGGCGTGCCGAGAATAGTTCATGTCAAATCATGTCGAGGAGTTCCAGGGATCCACGATCATCGATCCGTCTCGCTCCTCTGTCTGGAGATGGAAGGAAACGAAACGCGCGCTCGCCATCGCCATCACGGCCTTCACGGACAGGGTACTGTGTGTGTGCTCCGACTTGTGAAACGCGGTAGGCCGCGTGAGACTGCAGAAAGCAGAGAACCTGTTCCATCGCACAGCACAGATCTGATGCGCCAATTTTTGGCAAGGCCCTTCCACTTTCACCCTGTAGTAGTCGTACTTACTTAGTAGCGGAGTGTGCAGGAGGTACGACTGTAAAAATTTAGGCTGTCTAAACTAAGCTGCAGTGTTTATTAATTTAGTACCCAAAGTCGTCACTTTGTTTCACTGAACTCGTGAAACGATCCGAGCGAGGTTGAAATCATGATAGGTTTGCTTTCGCTGCCCACTCACTCAGTCACACGACAACAACTTCTTTCGTATGATTTCAGTAGGGCGTCTCATCCTTGTCTCTGACCCACTAGCAGTAGTAGCATTAGTGGTAGCCCCGTTGCCGTGCTCCTCGAGTGCAATCCGCTGTGAGTGCACGAATCATCATCAAAACGTGATCAGTTTTACGCAAACGTTTTTTTTATTCCTTTTCCCGAGCAATGGACATTTCTCTTTTCTTTTGGTAGATCACGTTAGCAACGCTTTTCTCATAGTCATCAGACGTATTATTCAGGATAAGTCTAGTCATACCTGCAAGCAACGGACGCGAGATAAACAATGACGGTTTCCGTTTCTTGCTAGTATTATATACTCATTTCTTTTTTTTAATTGTTATCGTCGTTAACTTTAGCCACCAGCTTTTATCATTCGTCTTATTTAAAAAACTTATTTAAATATATAAAATTAAAAATTATATCTAAAAAATTTTTAGTAATAAATTGAATCATAATAAAATATTTAATATTGTTTATATTTTTTTACATAAGATGAATGGTCAAAGTTGATGGTTAAAACTAACGGCAATAATAATTTTAAAAAAATAGTACGGTAATACATTACAGATTGACACATTTTTTTTCCTTTGGAGAAAAAGTGGTGCAGCTTCTTTTTCCAACTCCACTGTATTACTGTATCCACCACCCCAGCGTCCACAGATTCACAGGAAGCAGCACTCTTGTCCACGGCCATGCATAATAAGATGAGACTGAGCTGAGGAGCGAGGAGCTACCCGCCTCTCTCTCTCCTCCCAAGCGTGGGCTCATCTTTTCCTTGCTCACTCCTCGTCTTTTCCTCACTGTGTGTCCGCACACAACACAATCCGTTCTCTCTCCCTCTCCCCCGTTTTCTCTTGTCTCGTTGCGGCGATGGACCGAGAAACCTCACGGGAACCCCACCCCAGGAGCCGCCCGGTGCCGCATTAGTGGGTTACATCCCTCTTCGGATCGCCTCTCGCGATCGCATTGCCTTGTGTCTCTCGGGTATTCTCCCCGTCTCGTCGGTCCTTCATTCTTCGACGAGGACGGATTCGGAGAGACTGGTGCGGTGCTGGCGGCGGCTGTTTTATCGTCGGTAATTTTCTGGGTTTGATTGGTCACGGTTTTGATTTTGGGAGCCCTCCGAAATCGATCTGCTGTGTTTGTGATTTCATTAGGTCGGGTGTATGGATGTTTATTAGGTTGGAGTAGAGATTTCCGTTTGAGGACGAGAAATGGCAGGCGGCGGAGAGCGGCCCGTGATCGATCCCGATGCCGTGGACCTGGAGCGCGGCGAGCGTCCGCGAGCGGGTGAGTTCGCGTACCGCGGGGAGGACGATGGCGACAACGACGAGGAAAGCCAGTACTTCTCCGACGCGGAGGACCGGTCGTGGCCGGCGCACTCACGCCAAGCCTCCACCGCCTACGAGGACTACATCTCGCCATGCGCGTCCGCCCGCGCGAGCTCCTGCGACGCCGACGCCGACAGCGTGCTCGCCGCCGGAGAGCACTGCAGGAAGTCGTCCTGCGTGTCGGAGGGCTCGCTGGACGACATCGACCTGGAGGCCGGGCTGGCTGAGATCATCAAGGCCAGCCCCGAGAAGGCAGAGATTAACTGCCGCATTTGCCACCTCGGCCTGGAGAGCGCCGCGGCCGAGTCCGGCGCCGGCATCACGCTCGGCTGCTCCTGCAAGGGCGACCTGTCCTACGCCCACAAGCAGTGTGCCGACACCTGGTTCAAGATCAGAGGCAACAAGTAAGTTCCAGCTTATAGAATTCTCGATGATTCAGTGAATTCAGTCATTTCACTGCGAGCAATGTGCATTCTCTTTCGTGTCAAACTCATATAAAATTGGTAATTTAACTGCAATTCATCCAGCGGAGTACGAATTCTAGACAAGTTTGCAGGATTTACTATTGAAGATATCATCTGAAAGATAATGCATTTAAGTGCATGGACACATGCTTATGGAATCTTAATAGGTAGTATAGGTGTTTTTGCTCTCTTTAGGTGGGGAAAAGCCGAAAGGTAAAGGGAGAAGATGGGGAGGCAAAAGCAAAGCAAATGATGAAGTAGTAGGCTTGTAGGAATCTCTAAGGTTTACTAGATTATAGCAGAGGATAAAATTAGAATTTGTTCTTTCATAGTACCATTTTTTGCAGATTCCATGCATTATCTGTTTGCTCTCCTGGAGTGCTGTGTTCTTTCTTTCTTTTTTGGAGGATTCCGGGAGTATTGTATTGACCAATTTTGATCTTGGTAGATTAACGTAGGCTGATGTTAGTAGGCGTGACATGAGTTTTTTTTTTTTTGGTGGTGTAGGGATGGTGCGGTGTTGTTTGTCACTTTCCACTACTACTGTGTTTGCTTTCATGATTCATGAAATTGTAGTCAGCAGCCATAAAGTGTTGCAGCCTCAGTGATAAATGAGGTGCAAGTATTGCTAGAGAAGAATGTTTTCCCTTCTTTATGCATATTGGAAGCCTCAAATGTCTAGTAGTGTGCAGTGTTTATACTGAACACTATTATCTATTATAGAATGCTGTGTAGTAGATAGCTGCTGCTTTGATAGAGTTTTGTGATATAGCTACTTGTTTTATTGCTTAGGATAACAAATGGTCACTTTATTTGATTTTCGGGTTTAGGAATATTGATGAATCTATGATGTGAAAGTACTGAACAAGTTTCTAATAAGGGCATTTCTCTAACAATTTGTTTTAGGAAGGTTGAAATTCTTACTTAAATTAAAAACCTTGAACAGGTTAAGATGTGCCTTTTGGACATTGTTCAACATCAAATAGGCATTAGTCATTTTACTCCATGCACTTTATGCAGCTATCGAGCATTTTTGTTTCGCTGTTTACATTTCAAGAACTGTCTCTTTTTTTATCTAAGTTTCTTTAATCCCAAATCAATTTATCTGCGTGAAACTATCCCTTACATCAAATACATATAACTTGGTGCATTGATGATTATTCCAATCTGGTGGCGAGACCAAAAAATTCAACAGCATGATGGTCCTGCTTGCATTTCTACAATCTTGGTTATTCTGCTTCCATTCTTATTCTTGCAACCCACTTTAAAAAATTTTGCATCCTAGGTTTATCACTTGCAAATCAAGTTGACACCATGATAAACTGTGCAGAGATACCTAAGCTCTTTTTTTTCATGCATTTGAAGCATTAATCTATTTCAGAAGATCAGGGTTGTCTGAGATATTGTGTTATTACAACATTGAGTCCTTGCTTTTAGGGACCTCACTCGGTAAAACTCAGGTTTCTTCTGTCTGACAGAATCTCTTCTACTACTTGCTTAGAGACAACTATGTGTTACCATCTGTGAGCAAAAAAAACGTTGAAATGCTCTATTATCTTCATCAAATGCAAAACTCTGTTTATGACTTTTCACAATTTAATTTGGCTGTGTATAAACTGAAATATTGTTTTCTGTGTTTCTGTCTAGGATTTGTGAAATATGTAGTGCGACTGCATGCAATGTGGTAGCTTTAGGCGATTCAGAGATAAGTGACCAGTGGAGTGAAGCAAACAACACAGCTGCAGTGCAAGCTCCACAAGCTGAAACGCGGAGGTTTTGGCAAGGCCATCGATTTCTCAACTTTCTTCTGGCTTGCATGGTGTTTGCCTTTGTTCTCTCCTGGCTGTTTCACTTCAATGTCCCAGGCTGAGGTTGGGCTCACATGGTCCTCAATAAAAGCCCCAAAGCCGTATCTTCAAACATGTAGGTAAGATCTAGCGAATCTGAAGAACAGGACGGTGTGAAGTAAAGTTGGAAATGGTACGAGAAAAAAAGAAGAGTATGGTGGTGGCATGATGATCTTACATTTGTCTTGTGGTGAATGCCTTTCCTTTGGTAAAGAGTTAAAAGACTACGGATGCTGATCCCGTAAGGAACGAATCCATTTGAGCATTCTCTGCCGGCTCTGTAATCTAGGTGGAGGTGGAAGCAAAGAGTAGATGATTTGTTTGTTGGAGGCTAATCTTACCATTGTCTGACAACAAAGATTATTGTTTAGCCAAGTTGTTTCCTATCCCTCCTGCCATTTATCATTTTGACCGCTGCTTCGGTGTGATCTTGTACATATCCGTTCTACTCACCCTTAGTTTGTGTTCCCATAATTCTGCTGTCAATGTCTCTGGAAAGAATAAAAACTTAAAAAGAAATGTTTTGAAATGCTTGAGGCTATATGTACACATCGGATTATGAATTTATGATTGATCTAACGTGTTTGGTTGGCAGTTAGAGGTTGGATGCTTTGCACGCTTGACCAATAAGGCAAAATCTAGAAACTGTTCAAGATCCTTTCGTTTTGTTCTGTACCACTAGTTGATAAAGTTCTCGCGTGTTGGATGTAGTACGTTCAACTGTGTTGGAGGCTGCTTCAGAATTCCGGGACCGGGCTGTTCGGAGACACAATAAATTGTACTAGTCAGATTTTAGGCCTGATGTTATTCACGGGGTATACTTTAAAGCTTGTAGTAGGCCCGAGTATATCAATGCAGGATCGTATCATTGTCAATAAATGGTACTAGTAGTAAACGCAACTTGAAAGTATACCGACGCACGCGTTTGATTTTGAAATTTGTACTGGCACGAAAGGTACTCACGGCATCTCTTCAGCACTCCTCGAGAGAGTAGCATCCGTCAAACAGGTTCTATCGTCTGTATTGCATTTTAGCAGTTGCACGACGAATCGCTGCGAAAAATGTTGGGGAGATGCTAGTGTAGAGATGGGAACGTGACGGCCCGTCGGTGCCGCTGGTGAACCAGCATAAAAGAGCACTCGAGAGGGCTCGAGGCACGCGTGGCACGGCTTTCGCAGATCGGTAGTATAGTGTCGCACGCTAAAAAACAGCTCACACCACATGAGCCTGCACACATACGTCGTCGTGTGCGGGAAGGCAACAGAAGCACGTGCTTCGCTCTCGGACCTCGAATGAAACAAGCAATGAAGGCGTCAGCACGAAGCAACAGCCAGCAGATATTCAAAGGCTCCAGCCAGTTGCCTCGGCGGAGACCAGCGGGTACGAAATGCGGAGAATATACAGGTTTAGCTAATCAATATGTACATCAAGATGAAATTTCAGTGCCATCCTGATCTAGGCCATGCAATGGAGATTCAATACGAAAAACTGTACCGAAGATCTGCGCGACGCCACAAAATTTTTTCGTGCTGTGTCGAGCGAAAGGGTTGAGGAAGGAGATCCATGGTTTCATTAAGTTCAACATGCAGATAAGCCCGGCAGTTTTCCTGCCCCCGGAGGATTCTCCTCCGGACGCCAAGGACAAAACTCCCGGTGAAAAGCAGATGCCACACGGTCATGTACCATTGGCAGTGGCCTCGGAGAGCGTGTGATTGATGTCTTCGTCGTGCCTCCCGTTCATCTGCGCTCGCTGTCGCTGAAAGTCAGAAGCGGACATGTCAGGTAAACAGCAAAATAGTGAGGCCCGACAGGACACCACGCACACGAAATGCCTAGGAGGAGGAGCCAACAAAATCAGGTATGGTTATAATAACAAAAGGTAGTATCTAGATTCCACTAGTGTTTTGTCGTAAACTGGCCCTGATGACTATGCAATTTAAGAGGATTCAAAAGGGCGATAAATATCGTAGGAGGCACTAAACACGTCAAAACACTAGTGAAGAGTTAATATACTGCTAGTAAAAGCTCGAAGTTACCCGATCAGTAGGATCCCCATGGTTCCCGTTCAGCAGCTTATGGAACTCATCCTTCAGTTTGGTGTCTCTCTCCTCCTTCAACCTTGTATCTTTTTCTTTGGTACTCAAGGGAAGCAGAGGTGACCCGCTCGTCCGATCAGGCATTTCTGCAGAAATGACAGCAAAACCTATTACAAAGTGCCTACCACAGAACGCCTCATATTAGTGTTCATAAACAGTACCTGGGAGCTTGTTGTCGACAAAGAATACCACTAAGTTTACAGTATACCTGAAAGGGAAAGCCAAGTAATAAAAACAACATTTCAGTACTCGAGGAACTCCATCCCCGTAACTCAACAGTATGTCAAACTTCTTGCAAGGGTTGAGGAGGAAGGTGATACATTAGGCAGATGTTTAACATACCATGCAACAACAACATCCACAGTATAATGCTTGCGAGAAGCAATTATAAGAAGACTCTGAATTATAGCCATGATCCAGGCAAGAAGCTTAATAAACCTGTAATCCAAGGCCCCCCATTTCAGTCTCACTTTGACATCAGGGATATTTTAAAAATAAAGTAGAAATACCTTTTTGAACCATATTTCTGGTATGTGCGAACAAAAACAAGAGTGAAAATCATGTGAGAGGAAAATATCAAATCACCACAACCAAACAGTACTCCACGAGGAACTGTAAAGAGCAATGCAAAGTGTTGGATGTTAGTTCAAGTTAATTACAAAGTCTGTCAAACCACCAAAGAGGCTTACAGTTAATTAGGAGCACTTCAAGTATACTATTAGGTGGAGGAAGAGTCGCTAGTTCTGAGCCCTACAAAAGCAACACTAAAATACTTCATATATGACCCAACTGCATGTTATCATAGGTTGTAATGCAGACACAGCAGATAAAAAAGGTTACCTCACGACAATGATAGTTTGGACCTGGGAGCTGGGTAGAATAAAATGTAATAATCCTTAAAAATTGTGAAGCCTGCATAAAGAATGTCCAGTTAGGACTTTAGATGTACGCATAACAAATATACAGGTGAAATGATTTGGAAACTCTGAACTCACAACTAAAAAAGCAAGCACCCTGCGCCAGATTAGCACAGTATAGAAACGTTTGCTGTGATAAATGAAAGGATGAAAAGTCCACTGCATGTAAACATAGTGTCATGTTAGCATATCAAGCCTGATAAACAGGTTGGTAAGTGCATTCAAAATGCCTGAAATAAAGGAAGCACTACAGATATCACAATAAAAAACTTGCCGACATTCTCGTCGTACAATAAGTAACAAAGCAGTCAATATTTATGAATTTATCAAAAATCATTTTTTTTTTTTGCAAAATCTTCCTTTGGAAGAGTTAAATAGAGCAAATTCAAGAAACATCTGTAACACTCACAAAACTCAAAGTAGTTGCGACAATAAATAGCTAAGTTGACCTTGACACATTAGAAACAACACAAGTTACCTAATATCACATTGCAGCACAAAATCAATGGAGTATAATTTCATTTGAACAAAAGATGGCAATAATCAGCAGTTTATTTCATTAAGTAAAAACAGATCAGTCAACAGCGCTAACTTTTTGGTTCATACAACATATTCCTATTCTTGGCTTTAGAGTCCTACTGAGACAAAGTACAACAGACAAGAATACATGCACATAAGGAGGATAACAAACTAATAGGTGTCATGTTACATAGAAGATTGTAATATTACTTCTACAGGGGAAAATGAAGAATAAACATTGAAAGATTACTTTGACATAACAGACCAATAGGAATCAAGCTACGTAAAATAATGAGACAACTATTTACCAAGACAAAGGAGATGAAGATGGAAGAAAATATGCTCTCACTAAGATATCCTTTGTCTTTCCCAAGCTCCTGAAAATTTTCAATAGTGCCAAATGGATGTAGTGACTAGTGAGTTTTATATCAATTATACTCTTATGGAGAAAATAAATACAATTAGGGCAATCAACTTACTGGAAGGGCCATAAATCCCAGGTCCTGTAGCAGTGGACCAGGCCGATGCAAATAGTGCACTCCTCGAGCAGCCAATCCATGAATGTACTATTTATAGGCAAAATAGTTGTATATAAATCTCTAAAAGAATCAATGAAACAACTGAGAAACATAGCTGCATAAAAAAACCTACATAACTAGATAACAAATGCATAAATGGAAAGAAAAGGAAATATTCATAACATTAAGCAAACAACAAGCTGGAGACAACAAGGAAGAAATATCATTAATAACCGAGAATTGTTTAGCAGATGGAAGCCATAGCCTACCAAATGAGTATTATACGAATTATGCATTTCTAGATACAAATAACAATGTCAACCTGCTTTTACTTTGATCATAACGGTGAAAGAGCAGGAGTCACAAACGACAGCATACATTGTAAACCACGGATAAAGTATACTGCTTTCACGAGGAGTAATCATGAAATCACAGAATCATTAATTAACTAATGAGGAGGAATATACTACGCCCCAGGTTATGATATGATATACACATACCCATGTGATTCATTTAACATAGTGACACCACTCGATTCCACTACCAGAGAAATTGAAGAAAGAATTTATGCACAACTTAATGCATTGCTGGAGTTTAAGTTTTGAGCTTAAAAAGAAAAGTCCAATTCATGTTAAAAGGTAAACGATATGATACATGTTTCAGGAAGAATCTAGCGGTAAAGTCAATGCAGTGAAAGTGCCAATGCCATTACAACGTGACATTCCAACTCCACAACACGACATATATCACTCAAACGTTGTTCCATCCCAACAAATATTTGAATAAAGCAACAATTGTTTTCTCATACTTTAGGCCAACAAATTACCTACCAGTGGAAACTGAAATATATCACAGACAGACCAATCAAACACAGTTAAGATTTGAATGAAGTACTTTGCCCTCACAAATTTCTCATACCATCTACCAATGGAAATCATTCATGTGTGCATGTATACAGTATGCTACTAGCATTCAAACTAAAAAGGCAATCTGTTCCAACAACGCCTTCCCTTCAAGTGTCAAAAATGTGTGTGCGGCACAGAGCAACAACCAACTAAATATTCGTTGTGTCCTTATGCTCCCATCAACAATAGTACATAGCTACAGAATGCAGACGGCTCACATTGGTTTGGTTAGATACACCTAGTGCTCTAAAGTCGCATAAATCTGATGACATAATCAGAATAAGTTACATGATGCAGGGTAATTACTAAACTGAAGAAAATTAAATGATGCCTTAAATAGCTAACAAAAAGTGCACGACTAACATTACAGAGCAGGAACGGAATTAAAAAATTGTATATAGTATACACAAAAGACGAGTAAAAGCTACGGCAACAAAACAAGAAGCACACCTGGCAAATCAGTCCAGCGAGGAGGAGCCGCCATTTCTCGCGCAGCAGCGGCAGCTCCGCCGATATCTCCGCGGTCACCTTCCTCCAGACCTACACAACCCCCGCCAAAACAGAAATCGTCAATTCCCCACCGCTCGATCGACGAAACCGCACCGCATGAGGGACTCTACGAAGCGTTCCCCAATCGAGGGCGAGGCGGTACCTACCTTGGACGTTTCCCGCGCTATGTACATGGTCATGCCCGCGGCCGGCGCAACAACCCCAGCTCCCACCCCGGCTCCCGCAGCAGCAGCTTCTACTGGGCGGAGACGCGATCACGTCCATGCTCCGATCCGCACATCACGCCTCGCGCCGTCGCATCCCCCGGCAGGGATCGCCACTCGCCCGCGAGAGCAGAGGAACCGGGAGAAGAGCAGGCCCGCGCCAATTCCGCCCCCGCGCCTATGGAGCTGCGACGTCGGGGTAGAAAGGTAATTCCCTGGGGGTTCGTCCCCAGGCAGATTCCGCGACCGAGGCCGGCGGCGGTCTCAGGGCGGCGTGGGAGTTGCGACTTGCTAGTCGAGGGGAGAGTTCGAGAGATCGAGACGCGAGAGAGAGAGAGTGGGGAGCAGAGGACGGGTCTGGGAACCGGTGCTCGACGCGAGGGGGTTTATGGAAAAAACGGCGAGGGTGATGAAGATCGTCGTGTCCTTCGTAACCGGCCCTTTTGGCACGGGGCAGTTAGAGAAGTCGTGAAGCCGGCGCTGCATCTGCATGTGTGTGCTCGTGATTTTGTAGCCAAAGCAGCCATGTGCTCGAGCTCCTTCAACAGTAAACACTAGTATTCTAATTCGGTATCAGGAATAAATTCGTGTCAAAGGAATTAAGTTTGTTGCCTGGGTCTTTCAGGGCGAAAGTATCAAGTTTGGTGATTTGAGCATTAACTTATGCAATGGAAGATTTTTTTTTTTTTTTGCTCAGTGCTATGTAGTGAAAGTTTGTAAATCCATCAACCTCATGCGCAGAGTTGTTAGCAGGAATAAATTAGTAGTAGTATTACGTATACATAGTAAATAATTTGTAAAAATAAAAAGTGTGTATAGTAAATTTGGTAAGAACGTTGTAGTGACAATTGGTAGCCAGTCAAGTCGAGTTGCATGTAGTTGTGCCCGTAAGGTCACCAAAACGCACACAATAGCAATAGGGTCAGGTGGGATTGTAAACAATGTGTTGTTAGTGGCCTATTAGTACTACTAGTAGGTAAGCAAATACTTGCAAGTTGCAATCAACTCTAAAAGTTTCAGATCAACAAAATACTCTCTAACGCTTATCCGCTGATGAATAGATCGGAACGTCGTCCACTTTTAAGAACACAACGGGATTTCATTCCGTCACATCTTTTTCAAACCCAAAAAAGAAAAGAGATCAGCTGATTAAAAACGAAACCTGAATTTAACAGACGGCGCACTTGAGTGGATTCAGACGCAAACCTCCCTCTGTCCCTAGTGGAGCAGGCAGTTGGCTGGCTTGGCGTGGCGACGGCCTCCCGGCTCCCCGTAGAGAGCGAGAGAGAGAGAGAGAGAGAGAGAGAGAGAGTCCCTGCCAAGGACGCCGACCCGGCCGGCGAGGCGAGTGCCAGGTGACGAGATCACGCTACGCGACGAGTCAGCGGTGCCACCTGCTGGCCTCCGGAGAAACTGACGTGTGCTGGCTGGCTGGCTGGCTGAGGCGCTTAGCAGCCAGCCCCTTCCGGCGGCGATTCCTTTTTTTTTCTTTTAACTTATTTCTTTATTTATTTTGCAAATTGCGTCGACCCAGCCAGCGTGTCCGGCACATGCATCGATTGCAGACGTGGACGTGCGCGGTATCATGGGGCGAGCTGGCAACAGTGACCAGGGAGGGATGCATATCTTCCTCCCACATGGCCAGTTTTTCCGCCATACTAAATACCAAAAAGAAATTCTTGAATGGTTCAAAAAACAAAGAAACTCTTGAAGACTTGAAGCGATTATCAAAGATAAATTGCGTGTGGAAATCATTTCTGTTCAAATGAACCACTAGGGAATAAACCGATGACTGCACTGCACAGACACGAGTGTAATAAGGCTTCTCCCCCCCCCCCCCCCCCCCCCCAAAAAAAAAAAAAAAAACGAGTGTAATAAGGCTGACTGTTAAGAGGCATGCTTGCTTCTACGGGACGGGAGTGTTTGTAAGCCACGGAACTGCAGCTGAGTAGAGGGCGCGAGAAGCTCCCCCCACCCCCCCGGTTGGCCGTGGTCCATCTCTGTAAGGCCGGTTCAGCTTGGTGCTGTCTGCTTGATGTGTGCACACCACGATCACGATTTCCTTCCTTGACAAGTGTACATCTCTGTAACGGTGGGTGCTTCGATCTCTCAGCATCTCCGACTTGATAGTTTACCTTTCCGATCGTCACATCACCTGCCAGCACCTGTGCCACAGCAGCAGTTAAGGAAGGAAGGAGACGGAATGTTCAACCGGGACTATCGGAGCTAACCACGTGATATGGACATCGCTGCGAAGGACGGAGACGATGCCGAAAGTCAACTTTCCATTCCATGCCAGCCCCCGAATTCCATCGGCACGCCTTGTAAACGTGAATCCCTCTTCAGCAAGGACCGTGATGGAATAATCAGTTTTTTTGCAGTGTGTAAGCGCAATGATAGCGACACATTTTTCTTTCCCCATGAAATGAAAGTCAACAAATTGTTCGGTTTTTGACCAGACCAGATGGTACAAACGCCGTTATGCAAGTGCATACATACTGTAGTATGTACTTCCAAGAAGAGCAGGGTACGGAGTCCATTGTCAACGCAGGGAACAGCGGTACTACCAAATAATATACCTCACCAGAAAAAAAATGGCCTTTTTCGCAAAGGAAAAAAGGAAGGGGGACATGTCCTCTCATACAAGAGTGAAAATCTTTCCCCTACAGATTCTTTTGAAAGTGCACAGTTCTTAGTTGTCAGATCCGGTTTTACAACAAAAATCAGGAGTCCCGTATGTGTGTCCAGAACACAGTTTCACATGTACCTGATAAGATAAGTGATACATAAAAAAACCAATGTCAAACAAAAAAGGAAACCAAAAGAAAACTAAAGCCTTACCAAAGACTACACGGAACGACGATCAGAGCAACGCGGAAGACAACACCAAACTTCACAGGTAGTCAAACGGGAGAACAGCTCGCCTAGAAGTGGTCCTCCTCGATGTAGTCCATCTCTCTGAGTAGCAAAAATTGACGAGTGGGGTAATACCAAGTGTGAGTACAATTTATTTGATTAAATCGTACTCCGCAAATATAGAAAATATATGACATGAGAGGCTTAACAATAGAAAGGCTAATAACATGGTATGACTGCAGAAGCAACTATGTCTAGATTCATTTTAAGCAACCTATTACTAGATGATAAATCTATGGTGCACACTGTTGCACCATGGCAAGCTAGTGAATTGTCGTTCTAGAGGCTACTCTACCTCGTACCATGTTACAGACTACACTATCTGAAACATTCCCCCTGGCTCCGTACTAGAATCCACCAAGATCTGTGTACCCCACCAGATCACATTCCATCTAATCATGGAAGTGTCCATGCCGCTCATGACTGCGAGCGCGGCTATCAAGATGGTTTATAACTCTAGAGAGGTGCACAACTATACCCACAAGTCAGTGATTTCGTCACCCATCAGTGATTATGTCTCCATATCAACACACTTCCTATGGTGTGAGGCCAAGAGACCACCGCATGATCTTTCGAAAGAGATTCCTAGACTATCTGCAATCACGCTAAGGTTTCACTGGCGTGTAAGCTTACCCTTACGACGACAGCCCTCTCTTACGCCATGGGTAGTGTATGCTCTACTACACACACATCCCCTAGGTCCAGACTCCATATCCGTACCTTTCCTCTGATTGCAGTGGTACAAAAGAACCTACAAGCTACTTAATCAATTTTTCCATAATCAACTTGTGATTTGTACTGTAGTCATGGTTACGCGTTCCACGAACAGGTTTCTTATGATCTCGAGCAGGAACTATCCACAAACCAAGGTACTACACAAAACCACTGTGCAAACCCACATCCTTACCATCATCCTGCCAGGATCACTCATCCTGCATATTGCTACCAACTACCATTACCCATGGTAATCATTAATTGAAGTTGAACATTAATCAAGTTTAACAATAAAGTTCATGGTTTTACCCATCCCAATCATAGCAAGGCTAAGCATGGACTAATCACATATCATCTACCCCAAATCGAGGCGACAAGGATAATCATGAAGGATATGACACATAGGATTCAAATTATTGCATGCATGGTGACAGATAGAAAGAAGTAGGAGCATTATGGTCAAGGATACTTTCCTGACTTCGCCGTATTGTTGCTGCTCAAGATCTGCAAAGTTCAAGTCTTGAAGGTTCTTCACTTGCTCGCCTTCTAGCATCGCAATGTCAAACAACACAAACAAGACAAGCAAACAAACAGTAATGAGAAAACATATTAAAACAGCAACAAAAGATGCTAACAACTATGCTAAAAGATTCTACTCATCGCTATGAGTTCATGGGCGTGAAAACAACTAAAAACGGAGCTACGAGTGAAAAGATATGCTCGTTTGAAGCTATAGGGACTAAACTACAAAAATAGCACTAACAAGGACCTATTTACAATTACAGAAACATAAACAGGAAGGCATTCATGTAATTAGACTAAAATAGGGGTATAATTTCAAGAGCAATAGGTTATAGGTGTTTATTTGTGAAAACAACATGATTTAGGGACTTATATGTAATTTTACAAAGGACAGGAGTTTTGTTGTAAAAAGGTTAGGTTCAGATTTTATTAATTGACACCACTGTGTTTTCTGTAAATTAACAGGAGCAGAGTATAAATTAAAGCAAAAGGCTTTTAATGTAAAAGAATAAATTCAGCATAATTTAGTTGAATACAGAGTCTTTTATGCAATTAAATTAAAGAACAGGTGTCTTTATGTAAAACAACTAGGGCTGTCTTTTTATTATTTATTATTATTTAAATAAAAGTATACGGTGCTTCATGTAAATAGAGCAGGGCAGATTACAAATTATTAAAATATAAGGGTTTTTATGCAAAACAACATATTACAGCATAATTAAATTAAATGTAGGGCCTTTTATGCAAAAGATAGGACCAGAGCACAATTAAGCCAAAGTTAGGGGTTAAACTGTAATAGATAAAGGCCAGGGATTTTTCATATTTTAGTGAATTGTTTTTATACTGAAAAACGTGTGAAACAGGTGCATGGATCGGGTGGACTTGGTTCATGGGGTTACGTGGACTCGGTGCACGGTTTCAAAAGGCAGGATCTGTTCTCCGGCATCGATCTGAGATCGGACGGCCCAAAGTAATCCGGTAGGACGGTGGTGGCGACGGACGCCAGAGAGCAGCAGCGCACCATGGGGGCTCGTCGGAGCTCAGCCATCTCGAGCTCCGGTGCGTTTCCGGAGGCGGCACGAGTACCAGGGGGAAGCGGAGGCAGCGAGAAAGCTCACCGGGGGGTTAACGGGCGTCGGCAAAAAGTGGACGGCGACGCGTGACGGTGAGCTCGAGGCGACGACATTCGGCGGCACTGCGGAGGTGCTACAGAGGGCGGCGCGCCTCGATCCAGGGCTTCGTGGAGGCGGCGCAGAGGCACGAGGGCCAGCGTGGGGCTGGCGAACGCCAACGAGCACCGACAGCGGTGGGCGGCGACGGCGCGTGGTGGCGGAAGTCCAGCGGTGGCGCGTGCGAGCTGTGGAGCATGAGAGGCGGCGGGGTTTGGGGAAAATTTTAGAGTGCGGCGCTGGGGTCATGGTTATATAGGTGCGCGGGCCTAGTGTAGCACGGACATCGAGATTGGACGGTGGCGGCGCAGTAATGGCTTGTGGATGGCTCGGATGGGCGACACGTGCCGGCGGTGGCGCGCTAGGTTTGGGCGTGTGCGTGCACTGTGCTCTGGCGGAGCTGCTGCGCAAGTTGGGCCGGGCGGCGTGGAGGCGGCCCAAGGCGGATGCGCGTGTGAGGGTGGCGCCGCGACTGCGACTTGGGCTGGCTAGCGGAGCAAGCCAAGCGGGACGGGCTGGTGGCAGGCTGGTGCTGGTTGGGGGAGAAAAAGGAAACTGGCCCAAGAGATTTGAATAGTTTTGCTTTTGATTTTATTTTTCTTTTCTTTTCATAACAGGTCCAAATCAACTCAAAACCAAACAATTCAGAGCAAAAACAATTTGAACACAAACCACAGAAATAAAGATCTGAAAAAATTTTCAGAAACTAAACAGTACTAATTCACACAACAAACCTGATGCATTTAATTCATCATGAATGCAAAATCGGACAATTCAATTTAAATTTCAAATTTCGGAAAAACAATCATTTTTGGAGGGTGAGAATTGACAACACTCTAATTTCTAGCAAATTTTATGAAATTGCAAAAAGTTGTAATTTGGGGTGTTACATTAGTATACTTGGTTAGTTAATTTTCAAGACTATTGATTGGAAATGACTTGGAGGGTCATTTGTGAAATTGTAGGGAAAGAGAATTTGTATTAGAAAAGACCAGCAAAACGATCGAGCACTTAAAAGGAAAACTGTCGTTATACTTAGTTTCTTCATTTCTGGTAGTATGGCCGGCCACACTAAGCATATATATGCACCGTCAGAAAAAGATGGCGTCGTCCTATATTCTATTTCATATTTTTTTATGTTAATTTCTTGGCTTGTGTGTGCATTAGTACCTCTATGTTTTAATTGTTGTAGTTACTAGAATAATATTTTTTAGTTGGAACGACAACAATGGATGTGTAGTATAAACATAAAGCACGTACGGACGAAATGGAAGTTATCGTTTTCATCTTACGGAGACGCATAACAAAAAGAAGCAACCAAACAAAAGGAGGTAAACGGTGATGCCATCGCGGTATGCGTCAGCAATCCTTATCCGAGATTCCCCTTGTCAAAGAGAGATGATGGCAGGTTTGAAGTGTTCAACGACATGAACGGAGGCCACTAATAACCAGGACGTTCCGTCCAAGTACATATGCTCTCTTCACGTGAACAATTTGCTAATGCCCGGACTTGTTCCTGCATCCGGCCTGCAAAATTCCTACGCCCTACTACTACGGGCGGGATCGGAGCAGGTGGCCGTGATTAGTGTTGGACAAACATTTAACACGATCCAGGAATTATTGATATTTTTATACGGAACATGAGGCTATGATATGCGATGACGACACATTTCACGTACATCGCTGATTTTCCACAACAGAGCGCACTGCACGAGCTCTGGAATTGCATTCTTTTGAAGCAACGAAACTACAAACCGGCGTTGAGGAGTTTAATACGTGCTGGTTTGAAAGTAAATGAAAGAGTAAAACTGTAAAAGACTACATAACGCGAGTCTAGAACAGGCGGATGTAACATCGCATAGCAAAATGGGCAGGACTCTTAAGCATCTTCTTCTTGGCTTCTTGCGACCCCAGCATGTCTCAGCATGATCACACGCCAGTGCCAGGGCGCGGTCGTACTTCTGCCCCTGCGTCTTGTTGAGAGTGGAAGTGTGTACAGCATTCTGTTCAAGCACCGCCGCACCTTGTTCGCGCTGGTTAAGCTCTTCCCATGCTATGTGTGTCTATATCATGTATCCCCTTCATTTTTTATTTTCTTGTCGTACAAAGATTCTAGTTTAAAAATAAACTAGCACTCTTGTCGTAAAAAAGATAAAGGAATACTATTATATACTACTACAGTATTTCGTTAAACAGTTAGCCAATCTGTTGCGGGCTTTTGTGAGCTATGTATGGTTAACAAAAGAAGACGTCTCGACCAGCAGCAGCAGCTTCCTCTCCTTTCCTCCTCTTATTTTTGCTTGGATGTGGTGTTTCTAATATTAGTGTGATCTTTTAGAGAGTAACACATTAGCAGATTGTCGCCCTAGTCTCATAAGATCATCATTATAGTCAAAATAACTAAATGTATTGTCATAGTGAGAACGATTTAGGGACAGGAGTGCATGTAGCAGCAGTATTGCCTTATTCGAGCAGTGTTTTGTACGGTTGACGTTTGTGACGTATGTTTGCGTTGCAATTTACAAAGAGAGAGAGAGAGAGAGAGAGAGAGAGAGAGAGAGAGAGAGAGAGTTAAGCTTAAGCCTTGAGAGATGTAACTCCTTTTTTTTTTTGGTCGGGAGAGATGTAGCTCCTAGTACTTCAGAGTCACGCATTACCAGCAAAAAGCAAACGGCCCAACTCTTTTACATGGGCCTTGATATTACCTCGAGATGGCGTGGAGATGCCTTTGCTTGCTTGCCGAGAGGTCCTTTGTCTGTCAAGCAACTCTGTTAATGTCAAAAAAGCTTGTGGGGTCCCGACGTCCGGGAATGAGTACGTAACTCAGTTAACGAAGAGGATCCAGTGGACATGCCTTTGCTTGCTCAATGGTGAGAGGAAACAGCGGCGGCCATCCACTAGACGCTGATCGGACCGATTCAATAAGTTATTTGCACCGTTGCGGGCAATGCGCATTATTAAAAATGTCATCTCCATGCCATCCCCGGGTTGCGGGTAATGACCCTAAATGGGTTTCGCGCGGGCTGGGACTGGGAGAAGACGGCCCTTTTAGAACTGGGCCAGACTATTCTGGAGCTCTGCTCTGCCGTGGCTTGTGGCGTCCGGTTCCAAGTCCGCAGCATAGTTACTGTCATGTGCCTAGTGAGTGAGGGTCACGGGTTCCAGGTGCTCTGTTCTGCAAGGTTCACGAGAATTGTACTAATGACAATACCATATACTCTGCTCTGTAGTCTGTACTGTATACCTCACTCGCCGAAGCTTGCACTAGCTGTTGTTCCCTTCCGGAAATCGCTTCGCGGTACAAGACGCGTACCAAGACGGGCAGCCAGGCAGAGCAACGGCGAGCGAGCATGTGAACGAGCTTTTGCCGAGGAATGAAGCCGGCAGAACGCGTTCACGCGGAACGATCGCGTCCGTGCGCCACAAGCAACAGAACACGCCGCGGTTCATGCCCATCCCCTCTCGCGCGCGGGCGGCGCCCTCGATTCGTGACGCCGGTCGGGCACGCCACTAGTCGGGGGCGGTGCGGGGACCGTCGAGGCGCGGAAAGTTTGTCGAAATCGTGTGCACTCCATCTGCCTGGTGCCGTGCCTTAAACCGAACGGAAACAGGTCGTCCAGGGCCCGTCTCGCGCGGCTGGCTGGAATACAGTATTGAACTCACTGGAGTACTAGTGGTAGTGGAGTGCCGCAATAGAACTTAGCGGATCCCATGGCATGGGAACGTAAGATGGATTTGGAGTCTTTGACTAAGCAGACTGTCTAAGCAAATGGGGGCATGGGGCGAGGTAAAAGAATGCTGATCGCCGCCATTGTTGACGTGTGTCTTCGTTCTGCTATCAACTGCTGCTGCTATTTTTATTTAGAGTAGTACGCTACTGTATTATACTACTACAGCAATATCGTACCTAGGATTTTGTCGCCTCACCTACGTTCGCCGCCAACAGTGTTTCCCTTAAACACGCCCAACCTGTCAGCCACGATCAACAGCTTAAAACAAATCCCCCTTATACACAAGCAGCAAGGGCCTGCTCCTATGATTTAGCTAGCGTGATGGCATGCATTTGAAATCTGAAGCGAAATGAAAAAGTGCTTTAGCTTAGAAAAAGTACTAGTAAGACTCAAAACTGCACTGATCGAACGACGTTGTGTTTTAATATGTAGGAGAACTGTAGTACTATAAAGGAATGCTCAGTACAATTAGCTGTCCTCTTAAAAACAAGCATGTACCGATACCCACTAAAGATCAAGTGGAGTGGAGAGGAAATAAGAATTTTAATTAACATTGGACTGTACTACTAGTGCTACTGACTACTGAGGGTTACCGAAAGGAGCATTGTGTGTGGGCCTTCCTCAAGTGTAAAGGCAGCAGGTTGGTTAATTAAAAACACTCAACTGGTTGTGTAGCCAGACTCTAGCTGTCCTTTGTTGGGCGTCCCGGTCGGTCGGTCCCCTCGGCGCGGCCAGATGTGAAGCCGATTGATTGGTGGTGGTCTCGTAGAAGAAAAATGGCCTGCCTGCGCAGAGGGCTCGCTCCCTCCCTCTCTCCTACCGTGGTTTTTTGGCTGGTCCAACAGCTAGCAACAGCCCAGCAAACCGCTGGCGCGCGCGCGATGAGCTGTTATGCCAACGAGATGGGAGGAGATCCAGGGCGCGGGTTGGATTGGATTCCTCGGAACGAACCAGTGGCGCCGTCCACCTTCTTCTCCTTCGCTTTGTCGGTGTGGCGGCGCGTGCCCTGCTCGTGCTGTACTCTCTTTCTGCACGCATCGCCCCGCTTCATTCGCGAGTACCTGGAGGCTGGAATAGGAGCAGCATTGCAGGGGTAGCATTTGAAAACGATCGGAACAATAGACAGTGGGTGGATTGATTATCAATGAAAACCCAACATAATAGTACTAAGGTAATTTGTTTGCCGGCAGTCTGTGGTTGCCGACAAATGGACTGGCTGCCGGCGTGAGGCCACGCAATGCAAGTCGAGGCGACGACGCTTGCCAGGTTGGTGGGATTTCGTTGCGTTGCACACGTTGGGATGCCGACAAAAAACCGGCAGCTGCCGTCGGTTCAGCAACGCCTCTCTCGGCGGTTGGTACACCGTCCTAGTAGTACTACACTGTTCTATGTACTCCCTCCGTCTATTTTTACATGCGCACAACCTCTTGACACAAGATTAAGGAATCAAATTATTATCCGATGGTACCGTTTTGATTAACTTCTAATTCCCTATTCTAATAACTGCATGGCCGTTCAGATCCTGGGCCCAGCCACTAACCAACCGAACGAGAGGCCTGCATGCACTCGCTCCTGCATGCATGCGGCGGCCCTCCTTGCATGCGCGCAAGATTAAAATCAAAGGTCTCTCTTTCATGCTCACACGCGGAGGCATATTTGGAATCAAATTTTTTTTTAAAACACAAATTTTGCATGCCCCCCAAGTTGCCGCCTGATTCAGCCTTGTCCTATAAATGGGCATCATTGCAACACCTATCGCCATCAGTTCTGGCCGCATGCCTCCCTCCCATCCATGGCACCACCGATTTTTGATCTTAACCAAGATCCATCTGATCCTATCGATTGGGATGAAATTGAAGAGTGGAACGGGCCTGCTCATGCATTAGAATATGACATGGTATGGCAAGATGATGAAGAGCAGTTTCTTTATGAAGAAGAGCTTAGCAATGGTAGTAATCGTTTTTCATTCTGTACAGGCCAACATTTTTTTTATATTTTGTTTTCTCATTTCTTCATTTTTTATTGTTGCCTCAATTGTAGGTGCACAAGAAGAACACACCATCGATCTTACTGTTGCAGCGGATGAAGAAGAGCTTGGTAGTACTCGTTCACTAGCTTCATCATTTTTATATGGTCCATCAATTTTTATTCTCTGTTTTCTAGATTGGTCATTTTTATATGTTGTGTCTCAATTGTAGATGCGCAAGGAGAACAAGCAGGTGCACAAGGTTTTGACCTAAACAATCTTCTAGTGCAAAATGATGATAGTGCACCTACTAGTGCCGGTAAAAACTCCTCTTGGAAACTCTTCTTATGTTCATCAGTACAAGTAGATCATTTTAACGTGCTGGAGTCTATTTTTATTTTCCAAATAAACTAGGGTCTACTTTTATATAGGTAGAAGGGGAAAAAAAGGAACTTTTACTCTGATGATGTGAAGATGGCTATCTATGCTGAGGTATTGGCCATGACAGACCCACCCGTGCTACGTCGTGGAGTAACACATGCAGTTGCTACCAAATTTGGGGTTCCAAGACGTGTTGTACAACTAATTTGGCACAATGGAAAGACTGGTGGTATAGAAGGGGTTAAAAACAAATTGGTGAATAACTGTGGCCATAAAAGGACCGATATTTCTCCTGAAGCCATCAAAGCTATCGATTTGAAAGAACGAACAACCTTTCAAGATTTAGCAAACGCACTAGGCTTTAAAAAAGAGCACAGTGTTCAAGCGCTTCAAGGAAGGCTATTTTCGCAGACATACTAATGACTTAAAGTTTACCTTGACTGATGATAATATGAAGGCTAGGGTAAAATATTGCTTGTCCAGGTTACGTGAGAACAGTATAAATACACATACTTTTGACCCTATGTACAACATTGGATACATCGACGAGAAGTGATTTTACAGAACAAGGCGCAACCAGAAGTATTATGTGGCGAATGATGAGCAAAGGTCACGTAGGTCTGTTAAAAGCAAAAATTTCATTGAGAAGGTACTGTTCCTGGCTGCGGTTACTAGGCCACGATTTGATAATCAAAGAAATTGCACTTTTACTGGGAAAATAGGCATTTAGTGGTTCATCTTCTTCGCTATCGAGAGCCCAATTGACTCCACGAATGAGTTTTCCGTCTGCACTTGCTCCTCTTGAGGAGGATGCTTCGTCGTTGTTGCTCATGTTGCCGCGGTGGTGATGCTCAGGGTGGAACTGTTGCAGCGGCGTGGGTGTTCGCGTGGTGGAAGGATGGTTGTGTTTCTGGTGGACTGAGCTACATAGAACGGTAAAAGGTCACAGACCATTGCGAGTTTATATGCTACGTAGAAGTCGTTCCGTTGGAGTAGTTGAGGAGCCATCATGCATGAAGTCAACCGACGGTTGTTTATTACTTCTAATATTAAGCATCATACAGCCACACAATTAATTGAAGTTGCATGTACGAGGCGGACAACCAAGCAAGCATATCAATTGTGCATTTTTCATTTTTTTCTTATACGCATGTGAAAAGTAGACGGAGGGAGTACTACGTAGGCCGCTGCACTACTGATACGAGGCTTTCTCGGTTGGTAAACAAAATTCTACATCGTGTGCATACCACTAGTATACTAGTACTACTCCATGAACTTTAGGTTCAACGGCGCAACAGGAATACCAACCTCAAACGTCACAGTCGTTAGGCCAATTGGCAGCGGAAAATCGTCGGCTGATGATCGCAACTCACAAGTGCATGCTGAGGCGAGCGAGCCTTCGACTGGACGCAACTGTTGGCAAATGGGGGCGACGAGAACTGTCCTACTAGAATTGGTTAACGATAAGTTAATAGAATATTAAGACTAGCGAGTCTAGCTGAATGAATACTCGAAATCCCTCCACTTGCCATATTGCCGGCTGTATCATTGGTTGAGGTCAGCGACGTACGATGCCAAATGGGGGAACGAACCGTGATTGAACGACGACACGGGTAGTCACCGCAGCTTATGAAATGGATGGCTGTCCGGCCATGTGATGTTGATGGGAAGCCAATAATGCCGCGCATCAGTTGGGTCATTAATTACTAAATGGTTTGACATCATTGAGGTCAATACTGTATTCCTGATATTGTTATAAGGGGAAAGCCAAGACAAAGTATAGTATTTCTCAAAAAAGAAATAGTAGTAGTATATGGGCATGCTATACGTACTAGTATATAGTATTACTCTGTCGTTTATTAAAGTATATAGTAAAAAAATAGCACTACATAATAATAATGGTACATTGAACCTGTCCGGGCCTTTGCATCCAGCATCAGTTCTCTCCGGAAGCTCTTGCCGGGAACAGTTGTTTACGTGTCCGGTTAAGATGGACCGACTCCGTGCGATAGGGCGGATAAACTTTGTTTACTTGCGTGTCGTGTGTCTCAAAAAAAATATCTAGCGTGCGAGGTGCGGAGGTAATGGCGGGAAGGCGTACAAAGGAGTTTGTAAAAGTGGGGACCAACGGACGAGCGGGGTGTTGGGTAGAAGTACTACTGCCAGAAAAAATGGCGGGAGTTGAGTTGATTCGGGTCGCAGCGAACCCACCGCGGGTGCTGGCGGTGAGATGCACCACCGAGGGCACGCACGAAGCGAACGTGATGGCCACCCACATGGTTCGCAAACGCAACCAACCAGTTTCAGCAGCAGCAGCAGCAGGTGCGGGCAGCCAACCCACACCCAGCGCTTTTCCAGCGATCACGATGCCCCAACTCCGCCGCACCACCGCATGCTCGCTCGGCACCCACGACGCTACCGCCCGTTACCTCGCGAGCTCTATCTGCTGCTCTGCCGTGCTCCCTTTCGCAGGCCACAACCCACGACGCACCGCACCACCACCACCACGGCACCACCCCGCCCGCACAGTTCGGAGCGCGGGTTCGATAGGCCTCCTCCCTTTTATTAAAAAAAAAAACAATTGGGAGTGGGGTACCGTGCGGTTTACCCAACCGGAAAGGGACAGGATCATCGTAACAAGGCCCGAGGCGAGGAGCCCGCTTTTTTATGAGAGCTGAGCTTGGATCGGCGGAACCCGAGGCGGGGCGAGCCGCTTTCTCTTGGAAACACGCCTTTCCCGGCGACCGATGACGGAGGCCAGGCCGAGAGGGAGAAGCCAGCCAGGTGAAAAGAAAACAAATCGAAGCGCAAGGCACCGCACACTCCAATCCAAGGCAGAAAGAAGAGAGGCGACCGCTTTGACGGTTTGACCGGTCACAGGCTCACAGGCCCACACCACGGACGCAAGACCGGAGCAGTAGTATACTGTACACCACATCTATCGGTGGTGGCACTGCGAAGGCGTGGACAAGAAAACAAGAGGCAGCCATCAGCCACGCAGCTTTTAAAGCCTCGCGCCAGCAGCAGCCAGAGACCAGGCGCACGGGGTCCGAATGCGTCCGAGAAGCCATTAAGACGGCAGAGAGCTCTGCACCGGCGCCACCGGATGGTGCCAACGGCCGGAGCCAGGCCAGGCTAAACAAAACGTTGGACCACAGCCAGGCGACCAAGGTTTTGGGCGCGCGCGCGCGGCACCATAGGCGTCCTTCTCGCGGATCCAGCGCGAGGAATGGTGTCGAGATGCAGATCCCATGACCCACACACCAATCCAGATTCTGAGGCGGTTAGGCACCGGACAAACTGCAGCCGCCTCACGCTCACATGCATATCTACTAGGATTACTTGCTGGTGAATAGAAGGGGGGCAGAGCAGAAGTATGATTAAGACATTGACATGATGCACCGTGTTAGGCAATGAAAATCCATATATTAAGGCCTCATGCTCATGGCGCCATGAGGTCAAGAAACAGTACACACAGGATTTATAATAATATAATAATCAGCCAACCCTTGTTGCTGCTACAGTTGTTGCACAGCAACTGACCACTCCACTCCTAACCATCCTTGTAACAAAAGTCAGGGGACACTTTAACCACCATCTAGTACTACAATAAAAACTAATAGATGCAGCAAGCGCCCTTATTCATGGAGCCCACGGCGCAAGCTTCTTTTGCAAGTTAAACGGAAAAAAAAAAGCTGCAGAAAAGATGGGAGGAACGGAGGGAGTGACCTTAGCTGGGTCTCTGCTGGTAGCAACCAAAGCAAGCAAAGCCATCGATAGGGGAAACGGGCTCCCCCTTATTTTGCCTGTTTGCTTACAGACCTTTCACCGTCATTTCTTTGCTTTGCGGCAGCCCAGGCGACCCCTCCGTCCTCCATCCCCATCCTCCAACTCCAAAAGAACCACTTATTTTCTTATTCCACCTCCAAAACGACCAGAATTGAGTCATGGATTTTTTTTTTCCCTGCTGCTTCTCATCCATTTTCACGCTTTGCCTTCCACATACCAAAAAACCAATATATGACCCAAACCAAAACGAATAGACCTAGAACTGATGCAACTACTGCTGCTCCTACTTCATCTGTTGCTGCTAACACACTACCTAACACAAACTAAGACGCTAATGTAATATTATTAGTAGCAGTAATATAAAATTCGACGGAGAGCAGACGAATGGTGTCGCCGGAATCTTGGTGGCTCCCTTCGTCTGTTCCCACACCGGGGGACTTAAGAACTTTGGCAGAGTGGCGGCGCGGGAGCGACGACGGTCCTTCGTTTCTGGTTCGCAAGCATGGCGTTGCTCCGGCTAATCAAAGCATCTGCTAGAACGGAGTTCAGCATTAGCGTACGGTGCAATTTTCTGAGGAATACTTAAAACTGAACAGAGATTGAGATTGTTACCGTGATCCAGAACGAAGCCGCCAGGGTAGCACGGCTGCGCACCGAGGTCGTCGAGGTTCAGATTCAGAGCCTGCACGACACGGGCGGGGACAAGAACCGTCGAACATCCTGCATGAGGTCCAAAAGCACAGAATGAGCCACTACAGTGAATGTTTGGGAGAACTCGAGCCACGAATCCAGAAGGCGAGAAACGACCAAACAAGTTGGTACAACTAACGCACTCACCAGACTTCTTTCTCGGCTCCGAGGGGGCGCCGGCCGGGCGCGGGAGGAAAACACCCGTGCCGGTGCGCTCGCGCTTGCCGCCTGGCGGGGTGAGGAAGACCGCGCGCATGCCCGCGGCCGGAGGCGGCGCATGGTGCTGCTGCGGCTTCTGAAGAGGCGGCCACGCCGCCTGGTTCAAACCCAGCGGCGCGTTGCCGCCGCCGCCGCCGCCACAGCCGGCTGCCTTGTCACAGGCGCCGCCGAGCCGCGCGTTCCAGGCCGCGAGTTGACGGTCCCTCTGCTGCTTGAGCAACTGCTGTTGCTTGAGGAGATGGAACTGCACACAGCCGAACCGCAACAAAACAGAGGACGTCAGTGTACAGGAAACGGAACAAAGGCAAGCATACAAACTCAAGAATCTCGGGGAGAACAACAACGCACCTGAGCGGCCTGCTGCATCTGGCGCGGTGTGACCAGGTGCGCGAACGGGTGGTAGTATCCGCCGGCCGGGACCTTGGCGGCCGGCGAAGCCACTGCCGCGGGCGGCGGCGACGGCTTCCGCGCCGGCGGAACAAAGAGGCCGTGGCTGTTGAAGCCCGCGACGGGGATGCCGCCGTTGCCCACGCGCATGCGAGCAACCTGGCCGGCAGCCTCGTAGAGAAGCTCCCACGGGTCGGCCTGCCGCTGCTCGAGCGGCGACGACGGCGGCGAGTTCCCCTTAGACGGCCCGTCGTTCGGGGTCTCCTGCCCGGACTTGGGCAGGCCGCACAGCGTAGACTGCGGCGATCCAACCGTCTCTTCTTCCTGCAACAGCGGAACGCAACAGTCAGAGCCAGAAAACATAATAAAGGAAGAGAAACGAAGCCTTGCATAGTAGAACCACGAAATCAACCTTGGCAGCAGGCTTCCGGTCGCCGTTGTCACCGAGGATGCCGGCAAGGCGGCGCGACAGGCAGGCCAGGCTGTCCTCCTCGTCGCTCTCGCTCCTGGCGGCCACCGCCGCCTTCTCCTCCTCGGAAAAGAAGTCGTCGTCAAGAAACTCGTCCGGCAGCGAGAACTCCTCGCCGCTGTCGAACCATTCCGTCGCCATTTCCTCCACTTCGAAACCTTGAAGAAACCTCAAGGCTCCGAGCACAAAAGGAGGGAGGAAGAGGAAGTGGTGGCGTGCAGGGCAGGATGGACGGAGAGGGAAAGAGATGGGGCGGGAGAGCTAGAGGAATGTCGACGGACGCAGAGGATATTAAAACGGCGGGGCTTGGCGCCTGGGGCTTATAAAAGGAGGCCGCCGAGGTGAGAGAAACGGAACGAAGCGGATTATAGTATTATGAAAAGCGGCCGAGAAAATCATTTTCATTTCCAACCATTTGTCTTTTTAAAGAAAACTTCGGTGTGCGATTCGGATGAACGAACGCATCGTGGCCATAGGGCCCATGCCAGATCAAACTGCGCCCGATTTTATGGCGCGTATTTTCGGACGGCCGGACGGTTGTGGGAGTAGTTATTGTTGTGGGAAGCGCCTGTGCGTACTGTTGGAATGAATACGTTTTCGTTGGATTTTTTTTTTCTTGGTACGGGTTTGATGCGTCATGTCAATGCCAGTCCACCCACTTCTCTTCGCCGCAGTCAAACGGTGGTGTTTTTCTTTCAGATTTTTATAAGAGAACTGTCAACGAGTGGTTGAGCTAATTTTTAAGTGAGATTTAACGCTGTATTGTTTGACAAAGAGTACTGTACTAGGCGTGTGCATTACGTACCGTGAGTAAGCGAGTGATGCAACTGCAGCCTGCAGCTGAGAGGGTGGATCGGGGATGGAGTAGCAGAGCAGTGTCACTCCAGCCGCGGCCAGTGAAGTCGGGCGTGCCGTGTAGTCACGACTCACGAGAGACGCCGCATCAGTGCTCGGTTTTCGGAGGAATTTCAGTTAATTTTGACAGCGCGTTAAAGACGTGAACGCTTTAAAGTCGTGGGTACGGGAGGAGTGGGAAAAGGGCGTGGGTTGAGGGTGGGGGGTACAGCTCACGTAGAAATGCTGCGGCCCGTAACGCACTGCCTTCTTGGCCCCACTCGAAGCGAGGGACGGCGCGCCCGGTAACCCACCCGGTGGTTAAAAGTTTGGGCGAGGCTGAGCCGTGCCGTGAGTGGAGCTCTGTTCGGTTTGTATAAAACGGGCGCCGGTTTGGGAATGGGGTATTGGGGTGGTCGGTCGCTGAGACGCTGACGCGAAGTGTTTACTGGTTTTGTGTACCGCTACGACTATTAAAATTTCACAGTGCGTCGTCCGTATTTTGTCGTCTTATACGTAGTACCGAGTACCACCGGACTTTCAAAAGCATTGGTTGATCGAACCGAACGTACCAGCAGCAGCAGCAACCGCCGCCCGTCAATCCGTGACATGACAAAATAGCTCCTTTCGATTCTGCAACTGCTAGTGAGGGTAGAAGCAAACGCGAACACTCGAGTACCGCACGCCGCGCCGTAGAGTTTCTCCCCTCTCAGATTTGGATAAGAGCGGCGCGGGCGCGAGCCACCGCCGGCCCCTCTCGCGTCCGGTTCCCACCTCCCATACACCGGGGCCGGGGCGGGCATTCGCGCGGATTCCTGTGAATCTCCGCGGCTGGGGGGTGCGGTGACGCAGGCACGACGCCGCAGATTCCCGCAACGACCGCGCGCACGTCGCCGTCGCGCGGGGCCGCGCGTCCTCCTCGGCCTCTCACGTCGCGCTCTGCGTCGCCGGCCACGTTGGACGGTTGCGGCCGGGCAACCCCCTGTCACCGACGCCGCGGGCCCGGGGTCGTGGAAGTCTGGGTCAATTCGGGCCCTCCTCCGTGTTTTACTTTTACCTCCTTTGCTTTGCTTGCCTGCGATTTTGAACCTCGAGTTTTTTCTGTGCTCGACGTGCCGTCGTCAATTCATGCTGATGCTGGAAAACGACCCCAGGTCGCACCGCCTTGACTGGATCGCTCGCTCTTGCTCTCTCTCTCTCTCTCTCTCCCTCCGCTTGAAGCTGCCCTCGGGTGAGCGGAGCTTGTGACAGCGAAACAAAAAACCGCTGTGTACCAGAAGAAGAAACTGTCCGGATCATGGCTGCCACGGCAACTCTATCTTCTGCCCTCGCGTCGTGCTATGCCTCCTTGCCTGAGATCAGTTCGTAGTTATCCAATCGCGCGAAATCAGCCTAATTGAGGATGGTGACAAGCGATTATCTTAACGTACGTATAGCTGCAATCATGCTCGGAGCGGGCGTGTCACGTCTCCAGTGGTCACGCCGTCCCTCCGTGACGCAACCGCGAGAGCGACGCTCGTTTTCGCCTTTTCGATCGAGGGCGACGGTTCTTATCGAAGAGTACTACTCGTTAGGACAAACTTTATCGAAGGCAATTCAAAAACAGAGAGAGGGAAAAAAAGGTTCATACTTAAGGCAAGTGCCGTGATTTCGCCGTAAATTAACCCAACAACAGAAATACCTCCGTGCACACCACAGCATAGGATGCTTCTTTCCGATGCACCGAGGCAAGACCGCAAGAGAGTTCTCATTCTTCTCTGATCGTTTTCAGGGGGAAAAAAAAAAGAAGCAATGCCGTAGCTTGTGCTGTGGCCTGAGGCGTGAAAGGACAGGTAGGCCCCCCGAGGCGCTCGACATGCCGAGCAATCTAAGCAACCGCAGTCCACGAAAGGCGAGCGTTAGGAAATGTTAATGGCGAACTATTTTTTTTAGTACTACTACTGTGAGTATCGTGTTGCCGCCAGCAGGAACAGGAACGAACAGGTTCCACCAAGTCCGGCCGGGAGAGCGGCGCGGTGTGCAAACAAAGATCCCCAAAATTGAAAACGCAGGGTGGGGGTTCGGCTGGGCGTCTGTCTCGACGCTGGCCTGCACGCTCCCGCTGTGCGCGGCACGGCGGGTTCCTCTTTTATCTGTGCTCCGGCCAGGCTTTGTTAACCAGCCAGCTTGCCCGCCGCAGTGGGGTGGGAAGGCTCGCAGCCACACCGCGATGAAGAAAAGCAACAAGGCACCTGCTGCCTGCGAGAGAGTGGTCAGTGCTGTGCGGCGGCAGGTCTGCTGGTCTGCGTGCTGGCTGCTGCCTCGTGACCTCGCTGGCGTTTACACCGTGCTTGCGCGAGTCAGGACTAAGGAAACGCAGCTACCGCCGCCGGAGACACGATTATTTTTTTAGAAAAAAAAAAACTTTTCTGGCGGAGGACAAATTAACGGAGTTTTCAACAAATTCTGCAACTAATACAAAACGCTTTTAGAAAATCTTACCGGCAGTGCCGAACAGAATGACATTTCAAAAATTTCTTTTGCGCCGGTTGTGATTTGCGAACTCACATTTGAATTTAGTACAAGCCAGCGACGGAGATCTGTACTGTGCCAGCAATGAGAGTTGGTTTGCCAGGCGAGCATGGAGCGTAATCACCTGGCGTGCGTCTCGGCCTCTGCAGCTGCGGGGGATCTCTGCCGGTCTTACGGCCAGCTGTGACCGGTCAAACACAGCTTTGAGCTTTGACGCCTCGTGCTCGCTTTTCCCGCCATTTGAGGACGAGTGGGGAGCCTTCCCGCCCAAATGAAGGCGCCTGCATCTGCTTGCGGCAGCATGGTGCGATGGCCATTTTTAACAGTTGCAGTCCGTACTCCGTGTGGCTACTACTCCTCGTAAAAAACAGAGATAGAAGCACAGTGGCAGTCCAGAAATGCGGCTTTATGTTGTGGCAAGTAAGGAAGATTTGCGGTTAAATGAGTGTACCAATGTAATGCTTCTCTATTCCTTCAAATGCAGTTGCGCTAATTAAACAAAGACTTGTGCTTTCATGGAAGAGAAAAAATATTCACAAAGATTCTATTTCTCAAGAATAAGTCAATATGCTATCTGGTTGAGTTTTCAAGCAGTCCCTATCAAGGAAGCAGTTTTGTAACTCAAATCGTCCTATGATAGTTGGATCACCATTAAGACTTCTACTGCTCTGAAGTTTTCTATTTCTATTGGCTGTTGAACAATATTTCTCAGGTATGGAAACATCAGGGAAGAAATTTGTTTGCAACATAAATAAAGAGTACGATTACTAATTGGAAATAAGTGTTTTGCATAGAAGACTTCAAATTTCCGTGGTACCACTACTTTCATCTCGTTTTACTTGTCATTCTAGCATTGCACAGTTTTGAAAATTTCTAAGACGCCATTAGTTAAACTGATTATCCTTGATCTGCCATGCGTAGGAACATGTATCCCTTATATGGAACACCCTCCCCCCCTTCTTAAAACTTTCTCTCTCCCACAATATTATCTTTATAATATTAATTTCCTCTATACTCGATCACAAGTCGCAGTCCCGGGTTCTAGATTCACACAAGTCGCCATCTCAAGGTTATAAGCTAAAAGCTAAGGTCGCCGCAATATGTGTTGCATAATTCCTCTTCTCAAAAAAAAAAGCACAATAATCTCAGTGTCCTAGGTTCAGTTGCGCTGTACATAGATATACAGGAGTACAGTATACAATTAACATAGCGTTGAACGTTATACTTAAGTGTCATGGTAAACAAAATGGCAAGTAGTAAGCCGGCCAATCACCAAGCTCGGTACTCGTCACACTTGCGTGCCCGCCCGGCAGATTTTTTGTACTACGTAACTCACTCTGTAACATCTATACAGTACTTCTCCGTTCTTTTTTACATATCGTCGCAAATTTGATAGATAATTTGGATTATTTGTCTTATTTAAAAAATTAAAATTTATTGTAATTTGATTTGTTACTTACAATTTTTAAAACATGACTTTTAACTTTACACGTTTTAATATTTTTAAATAAAATAAATAATCAAAATTAATGATCAAATCAATAACAATAAGTAAAAAAGAACGAAAGAATATAAGAATACACGAGATGGTGAAAATCTGCAGGTTTCTCGTTGCTCTCCTCTTGCTCTTGGGCGCAGCTCTGTCATCCAGTTGAGGTAACGATCGCAGGTTCAGAGAGCTGTACCCGTACGCGTATCTGGTCGGCAAGACGTTGCATTTAACGAAGTTGGTCAGGCAAAGAACTACATACCGTACTGGCCAAAACTCAATCGGATGCCAGTGCCACTTGCGACGGCGAAGCGAGCGGAGAGCAGCGGCGGTCGAATCGGACCGCACAGCGCACGCCGCACGGACGGGAGGAGTTATAAATTGGGACAGGATCCCAGATAGATTTGCTTCACGCCACGGTTGTCAGCGGCATTGATTCGTGCTGCTGTTCTCGTCGACTGGGCCCGCGGCCGGACATAATCGGCCGCCTGACGGCGGCGCCATTCACTGAAGCTGCTGCCGGACGGAAATAAAGACGAGATCGTGATACGGATACGATGTTCTTTTTTTAAGCGGGCGAGACGATGATGTTCTAGTAGTTACTACACCTTTAGTGCTCCGATGTCGCGATCAATTTGAGTAATCACATCTCTCAACGATACGATACGGCCGGTCATGGCCATGCATGCGTGCGGCGGTGCAAATCTCGGCCGCAGAGCAACCAGCAGGCGCACGCGCGGGATGACGGAAAAAGGCGCGATGACGTCTCCCGGAACAGAGCGTGCAAGTGCAAGTACAAACCAAAAGCACGAGACGGCCGGGGCTAAACGGTTTCGTGGCCGAGGTTGCCCGTGCGCGATCGATCGCACGAGCGACGGCGACCGCGCACCACGTACTACTATCCGGACGCGCGTGGCCTCCCGGCGCAGCACGGGTTCTTCCCGATCGAGCGGACGTCCGCGTCGCGTCGCGTCGCGTCACGGCAGGAAGTTGGTTAGTTTCACCTCGCTCCATAGGCGAGGCGCCGACCCGATCGATCATCAGTTCATCACTCCTGAGAGGCTGAGACGGAACGGGTATCGGTTCTCCGTTCCCGGCCTCAATGAAGTACCACGAGACCAACAAATGTAGGGTCCGCCGAGCACGCCGTGACTCGGATCGGAATAGAGCTATACTACCTCTGAACTCTGATAGGCAGCAGCACCTGTCGACGAGGTAAACGGCCCGGAAGAAAGCTGCTTTCTTCTCAGACTCAAAAGCTAGTAGCGCTGGCGCCGTCTCATCGTCGTGGGGGTACTACTACCTGACTTGTGATTTGATGAAAGGTCCTATATGTGGTATCCTGCATCTTATCTAGTAGTACTATATTACCGGTAATTTCATCATGAGTCATTTTGGCCGAAAGATGGCGAGGAATAAAGTTGCCTTCGCTTGGAAGTTTCAGTCTGGTTCCTGCCGTAGCAAGTAATCGCCATCGGTTCATACCGATGCGAGGGGAAACGACGATCCACCATCAGAAAGTGGAGACAGTTTCGTGTCAATCAGAGCACAAATAATCGTACAACCAGTGTCGGATCGGAAAGCCGTTGAGAAAAAAAAAAGAAAGAGAAAAAGGTAGAAACGATGATCCGCACACGCCCCCGCCTTTCGCTGCTGTACTCTACCTCTGAAGTGCAATCCAAGTCACCGTCTCCAATCACTCGAAGATCCACGATCCGCGAGCGATTAATTGGACGACGAGAACCGTCGCGGTCGCTTAGCTCGCGCACTACATCAGCTCGCTCGGTTCGGGGGTGTGCTCCGACGTAACATCAGTTTCCTCTCCGCGGCGTTTCTAATCGAGCGAGCGGTTCACGAAAGCCATTCTCTATCTAACCGATTTTTTCCCTAACCAACTCGATCTGAGTCAGCTGGAGGAACTGGGGAACGTTAGCGTCCCCTCATGTCCGCGTAAAATACCTGCAAAAAAGAAAGGTCGGCATGGTGCAATCGAAAGTAGTAACCGAGTATTACCGCCTCCGTTCCGTGCGGAAATTCCAGCACTCAATGGAAATTCGTAGTAGTAGCACCGAACTTCGCATGTGATTTTTGCGTCGCGGCCAAATAGACTCTGAATGTTTTCAGATACGGCAAGGGAAAAAAAAATCGGAATGTTTTCAGATTCATGCAGGCACGACCGGGCGACCGCACCGCATCATCATCCTCACATGCACACAGGCATCGGGACAGCCCTGGCTGTTCCCTGGTCAGCACCACTTGGAACTGTGTTCTCGAAAGCAACTTCCTGATTGCTGCCCCGTTCGAATCATCTTTCTCCGAACGAGAATGCAACCGCTGCCGGACAGCAACGTGCAGTAAGGTGAGGTTGGTGCGAGTTCGCTTGCCGCGACCTAACGCCGACGACGAACGCGAGCTCGAGATCGAGAGTGACGAGGCGAGATTCAGATCCCGCATCGACGCTGACGCCAGCACACAACAGACATTCCAGAAAGCAGAATAAAACAGAGGTGCCAGGTGCAGAACATCTCAAAATTTTTATTCAAGGGCATCTGTACACATTCAGCCATGTTTGCATAGCTGTTGCTTTGTGCACGCAGCGCTCGCTGCTGCTCTTCTCTTGCTGCTGCACCGATCGTTGTGGCAGCTGCAGTGTGGGTGATGCACCGATGCCAGAGACTATTACAGTGTGGGTCATTTTACAGTACATACTGGCTATCGGCTGTAAGGAACCTTCACAGGCCACTACATACAGGGGGCATGTACAGCGTATACACAAGGTTGGTTGACTGGACTACTGGAGGACGGAGGCCAGTGAGCAATTTACATGGTGCTGCCGGCCAGGAGCTTACGCGACAGCTTCAGTCCGTTCTTTCCGGTAAGCGAGACCTGGAAAATGAATGAATGAAATAAATCAAATTTGAGCTGAAAAACAGGTATTGATATAGTACATGTAATTGAATTTCGTCCATCCTACTAAAGATACATGCATACTTCAATGAGGAAAGACACAAAGCAAGAAGAATTTGAAGCAACAGGCATAATATTACTACTCTTACCAAAAGAATATCCTCGTCCGTTCCATAGGATTTGCGAGCCTCATCTAAGCTCTTCAGTGTCACTCTCTCGCGCTTTCTGAATAAATCAACAGATATTCACATGAGAACTTTTCGCAAAGTGAATCTTGAAGTGGAAATATGCATCCTCAGGTTTTGATTCGAGCTCTGAGATCGTTGCTTGTAACAGTACCGATATAAATGAAGGCTAACATGAAGCATCAAGTCATGGAAGGACGGGTATTGGAAGTTACGTTAAATGTTAACGTATCTAGATGATTACCAAGTCATATGCTTAATTCCAGAGCAGCATTACAGTACTTGCCAAGTCATATGTGTCACTGAGAACTGCATTCATATGACTCAGAAAGACTGACAAGGTGAATTTGAAGTACCTGGAACTGGCAGGATCCCTTATCTCAAATTCACAAGAATCAGCGTCATAACCACATATTACAACATAATGCCCTGCAAAGGGACAAAAAACTTGCCAATTAAGCACGTATATAGGATTACACTAATAATGCGTAGTTATAGCCATGGCAACAGGATGAATATTTGTTCGAGACTGAAGCTAGCCTATCAACTACCATAGCTACTAAAGCAACTTACCCATGTACTCTGAGTCCTTCTTAAGATGTTGGACATCATGTTCATTCATCCAAGATGAACTGCATACCAATTCCCGATATTATAAGATTTTGTTATTGCTTCAATATTCAAATATATTGAGGATACCATGTTTTCTGAGTTGAACGCCCAATGTTATAACACTCATAAATGAAAGTGAAATTACATTCTGCCAAATCATACAGAAGGAAAATGTACATAAAGGCATACGCCCACAAGTTTCGAAACATTTCACAGGGAGAGGAAGCCCATCCTAAACTGTTTTCCAGAACTATAATGTTTTCTGATATATTTCCGTTCAAATGTTATTCTGGAAAACAGAAGTAGCAATTGCAAATTTAGTTTACTGAAATTCAGCTGCTTCGTCATCAAAATACAGCACTCCAGACATTAGTGATGCTTTTACAATCACATGGTAACTTTTAATCAAAGGAATTAGTGGAATTCTAGCCATTAAGATCACGAATTTGTTTCATGAACCATACCAACATTTGTGCTAGCAAAATACTTCTCACTTGAATATTTGTTTATGCAGGATCTCATTGTCAACAGATAATTCAAAACCAAAGACAGCGACACTATTTAGTAATAATTGAGCAAAATGTAAAATGACGGGGCATATACAAACCAAAGAAATGTCATACTTACGTTAGCTTCGTTTTGTCCACTAATGCAATAGCAATGCAGTGCCCAGATAACAGTAGAAAAGCGATGTGATACGCACTGATCGATCTGCACTGAGAATAAAAATATGAATTGAAAAAGAATCTTAAAACTAATATGAGAAGTACATGTGGTGCAAAATTCTCATGATGCTAGCTGTTGTGAGCATACTTGAATACTTATTCCAGCATCAATTGCTTTTCCAAATAGCTCGTCCACTCTATCCATGTCTTCTTCCAGTTGCTCCTATCAACATAACATCAAAACCAGTTTGAATCCGACCTCAACAAGAATCTGCACTAGCAGACGGTTACAGGCAGCACATACCCTGTAAAAGGTTTCGGCAGAATACTGCGGGTTTGCTCCAAGAGTCACAGTTAAGAAACAAAAACTAACTGAAAACCTGTTTAAGAGAAACGCCAAGTCGACTGTCCAAACGCTGCAGAAGGCAAAAAAAGCAATGTTACCAGCGTGAGAAAATCAGTGAGGAATTCAAAATGCAGTCTACTCTTAATGATTACTACTTTGTACAACGTGCATTCTCAACTAACAGTGTTTTTACCGTGCCTGGCCTTCTCAAATGCACAGTTTTGAGAAACAGGTCAAATCGAATGATCAAAGAGAGAATCGTATTACGAGTACTTTAGAAGAAAGTACGGCACAGCTAATCGCAGTTGAGATTCTCGTAATATGGGTCATGGCCAAGTGACAGAACCTTGTGGTGCGGCAGAGGTTCTCGAGGTCGGCAATGCCGCCGCAGAAATCGTTTCCCAGCGTCTTGAGCACCATGAGCACGCAGGCGAGGCCGCAGTCCCAGTTGGAGGCTTGCTGCACGTGCGGAACCTAGCATCGCCGGCACACAAAGGGATACAAAATTTCTCAACAACAGCAACGCAATAACAGCGAGATATACTAGTATAGTAATACAGTAATTCGGTGCGCGTGACGGAGAAAAAAGAGAAGTACTGACATCGACGTAGTAGGATCGGCGCGCCAGAGGAATCTGCCCGTCAGTGGACGGCGAGTCGTTAGGGTCGTCGTCGCCGGCCACCTTGAACAGCCTGTCGGAGATGACGCAGAGGGGCCACATGACATGGTCAACCGGCCGAGCAGCACCGCTCGCGCTTAACGGCCGCCGGGCCGCGCTTCGATGGAACGAAAGCGAGACGAGCAGAGCAGAGCAGCAAGCCGAGCGGAGCGGAGTGGGTAGCGCGCGTGTTGCGGAAACGGCGATGGCGCCGGCACGAATGAGATTTATTGATTGATTGATGGGGCGCGGCGCGGCCGGTGCCGTGCGGCCGCTGGACGGCGATTAAAACGGGGGCGGGGGAGGCGACCGGCGCGCGCGGCGCCTTTATGGGACGCGGGCCCTTCCAGAACCCGCCTGCGTGGTGGTGGCCGAATATTTTAGGCTGCCTGCGTGTGCGTGGTGGTAAGAAAAAGGACGTGAGGAGCGTCGGGCGCGCTGGCGGGTGAGTTGGAAGGGAAGCGATCGAGGAGGATAGGGAGCAGAACGGATAGGGATCAGTGGCAGGCAGGCGAGGAAGGCGACGGGTGGGAGGGAATTCGCTCTTGACCAGCCGCATCAAGACGCCGCGACTCCGTGGCGCGTAGTAGCGTTGTGCCGGCTCGCCTCGCCTCGCCCTACCCGTACGCGCGCAGAACGGATCTACCCCCCTCCTACCCGCGTGTGTCCGCGCGCGCGCTTTCCTGCTGCTTCGATTGATCAATGATGATCCATCCGGTCCGGTGGTTGCGCGCTTAGATCCAAGGCGCAGCCGCCGAGTGCGGTGGCGGTGGGCCGGCGGCAGCGTGATTGGCCGAATCGTTTCATCGGTGCCGACAGGCCTTGCTTGCGCTTGCACCCTGGTTGGTACGCTTACGCTACAGACACTACCGGCTTTCGTGACCACGTCGATCGGGATCTCTCTCCGTGGGGGCGGTGCAGCCTTCCTCCACCTTCTTCCTCCCGTGGTCGGGCCTCCGGAGAGGATGACTACGCCCGTGGGTGGAATGGAAAAATATCTCGTGATCACATCTCGTTTTTCGTTACTAGTCTAGTACTACCATTTTTGGGGTTCCACTTCCACCGCGACAGTCGCTAGTAGTTCCTATTCCTGCACGACAGTGAAGGCTCGTGAACTGTGATGGGCATTTCTTGTCAGCATCGGAAGACTGAGCCGTGTCAAGTAATCGGCCGGCCCTCTAGTAAAGATGGCGGGCCCAGAATACAGATATCATACATTGGTCATGGGCTGTGCTGCTACAGAATCAGTTTCGGCCATTGGAAGCCCAAACAAGCCACAGCTCCTGCCTGTTTCGTGTGCAGTGGGTGTGAAACTGACTGATACCCCATCACCCGGCACGTGACTGACCAGGATTCACATCATCATGCATATCGCTTCGTCTCCGTGTTTGCAAGAAGAGATGATATACAGCAATACAGTAGTGTTAGTCAGCTGCTGACGAAAAGAAACTTGTTCTTGAAATGATACTGTTGTGGCATTGAGTGCCGTGACGATCAAACTCAACACCAGTACACCACCAGCAAGGCCTACCGTGTTTCAAGAACCCACGCGGTTCCACGAATTTGTTTGGAAAATAAACGGGGAATATCCCATTGCAATCTCGGGCTCGTCAAACGTTTTCGTTCACGCATACCGCAGCACTTTCCCTGCTGCCATTCAGCGAAAGGGAGACGAGAGGAAGCAATCCCAAGTCTAAACCGTTTTCACTCGCCAGAAAAAGGAAAACAAGAAAAAGAAATGAGGTCTTAACCGTTTTAACTACCGCGAGCGAAGCCTCCCGGAAATCCTCGTGACTCCACGGTCTCCAGAAGAAAAGAAAAGGCAAAGGGTAAAACAGGTTGCTTCCAAACCAACGCAACGCAACGCAACCCGCCGCGCAGGTCCGCCAACTGTTCCGGCGCACCGCCGCGCGCACGGTCCCGCGGAAGGGCAGAGAGACAGCTGCCCCCCTGTGCCAGCCAGCATGGGACGTTGCAAAGATTACGCGGGCACGGCGCCACCAAACGCTAGAGTGCACGCTCCCCCACGACGCGTGCCTCCTCACACCACCAGGCCCGACCCGGACACCGGCCGGCGCCGCGCGGGGTCGCCGGGTCGGTCCCTGCCGAGCTGAAACGCACGCGGCGAAACGTGCACGGATCAGGCGGCGAGACGACCTTCCCCATGTTCCGCCGCAACGGCACTTTCATTACGGGGGCCAAGCAGAGCCGACGCGGCCCCGCGCGACTCATTAAATACCTCTCCCTCCTCTATCTCCCCGTCTCACCGCGAACGCTTCCGATCAACATCTTCCTACCTGTCTACCACCACCACCTCACAGCGTTCAGGTACTTCAGGAGGTGCAGCAGCCAGTCAGCAACTCAGCGACTGAGCGAGGGTTTTGCTTTGCTGCGATGGCCGGCCCCGGTAGCGACGGGGTGCGCAAGGTCGGGGTGGCGATGGACTACTCGCCCAGCAGCAAGAAGGCGCTGGACTGGGCCATCGGCAACCTGCTCCGCCACGGCGACACCCTCGTCGTCCTCCACGTCCAGCACCACGGGTCGGAGGACTCCAAGCACGCGCTCTGGGCCAAATCCGGCTCCCGTAAGAGCAAACTCTGCAATTCTGCCCTCTGTCTTCTCCTCTGACTTGGTTTGGCTCGAATTAATCTGACTCACCCTGACCCCGTGTTGGTTTGGTTCCCCGCGTGCAGCGCTGATCCCTCTCTCCGAGTTCCGGGAGCCCGCGGTGATGAAGCAGTACGGCGTCACCTGCGACGCAGAGGTGCTCGACATGATCGACACGGCGGCGCGCCAGAAGGAGGTGGGCGTTCGTTCGTCTCCCTAAACGCCTTTTTAATTAATTTGTGGCCTGCTAGCCGATTCAGTTCTCGTCGGATCAAGCATGCGAGGAATTACTGACGCTTGTCCGTTCCTGTGCTGATGATATCAGCTGAAGGTGGTGGCGAAGCTGTACTGGGGCGACGCCAGGGAGAAGCTCTGCGACGCCGTCGGGGACCTCAAGATAGACACGCTCGTCATGGGTAGTCGCGGCCTCGGCCCGATCCAGAGGTACAATCATTCAACCTAAACTACCGTTAGTAATTTCGAGTTGTGAATATTGTCTGGATAAGCGATCTCTGCATCAGTGCTGAAAAAAGTGTGTTGATAAAACTGCAGTAATTTACGATGCATTTCTTGCATCGACAGTGATACATACGTAGATACGCATGCCAGATCAACACCCGTGCTAGCCATATAAAAAAAAAAAACAGCATCCCCTACTTCGTTTCGTCACGTCGTGCAGGAATGTCGTGTCAACGATAATGTTGATCTAAATATCTGGCCACGCGCAAACACGTCTTGTTTCGTTATATTCAGGGATATTGTGCTGTAAATTGTTTTTCCTTTTATCTTTTTTTTTTTCAGATGGAACGACCGGCAATTTGCTGGTTTTGCCACATTTTTAATTGAACGAATGCACGATGAATAAAACAACCTATTTATGAAGACCAAAGTATCTCCGTCTTGATTGCCAGGTCTTTTTTAGGTGCCACGTGAGACTGCACATGATATTCAATGGCCACTATGACTGTGATAGATGCATAGATATGATTGGTTCAACAACTTATTTGTGTCATTCATGTCCAGAACAAATCATAGTACTACTTACAAAGTGGACACACTGTTTTACTGAAATGCTATTGCACTATCTGATGATTCCAGTTCAATGTCTTGACAGTTATGCCTGACAGCTTGCCCTAGAAACGTGAGTAAATCCATATAAAAAAAATGTTCATGCCAAACGTTTGTAACCTTTTTTTTTTGAGAGAACGAAGGTTTGTAACTTTATTTTCTTTTGTCATAAGATCAATTCATGCCTACTGATTAAATCCTTGAATTGAAAAGGCGAAAGCAGCCCTTGTACTCAATTCATTTGCTTTGCCTAGCCTATTGTTAAAGGTCAGAAATCGCAATGAGGGGTCTCAGGACCGCATATCTCTCCGTTCTTTTTGCCTTTGTCTCTTGCAGTTGTGGCTTTGCGATATTTTTGACGAAGCTTTGTTCGAACAACAATAGAATGAAGCAAACATGTAATACATACAAACAGAAGATAGTAATAACTTAGACCCTGACGCATGAAAACATGGCCCTCAACCTTTTTCACTTGTATCATTCTGCTGACGACTTTCTTGTGTGGCAATGCGGTGCAGGATTCTTCTGGGGAGCGTGACAAACTTCGTGCTGTCGAACGCATCATGCCCAGTGACAGTCGTCAAGGGAACGTAAAGTCCAGTGCCGCCTACCAGTGATGTTGTGATTTCTAAGGATACTTGTTAGCTTGTAGTTGTAGTAGGTGTATGTGTTAAGCACTCGTTCCCGTGTCTTACACCCTGAAATAAAGTGTGGATCTTTTTAATTTTCTGTGCCGTGGCCATCACAGGTCCTTTTCTGACCGTGTATCTGCATAAACCTTCGACGCGAATGTGTTCATTTTTGTTCGTCCCTCCTCATTCAGATCAAATTTGTTGGCTCACGCATCTCTGACCGATAGCCAACCGTGTCATACGGACGGCATGCCTGCTCTAGTGGGCCGGTTGGTTACTGTATGCATGGGCTGGTGGGCCGGTATCGATGCAGGCCCCCTTCCAAACCCTATTCTATCACTGCGCCGTGGCTCTCCCCCTCTGCCTTTCCTCCCGACTCCCGTCCCGCTCTCCCTCCCCACTGACCGCTCTGCACAGTGCAGCAAGGGCAGCGGAAGTGGGCACACGACAGCGGCTTCGTATCGTGCGGGCAGCGCCGCCTCCTCCTCCTCTAGGTAAAAGCCGAGCTTTCCTAGTCTCCTCCCATTCTTCTACAGAGCCCTTCGTCCCTGCGCAAGGGCGGGAGCGGGCCCAATTTTCACTCGGAGTAGTGAGGAGAGGGGTCTCTCTGCTGGCTTGAGGTAGTGCGGCTGCCCTAGCTCTCCCCTATTGCCGGTCCGCATTTGGTCTGCGGGAGGGCGTGTGGGACGAGGACGAGGATGTACGGGAGGCGCGCTTCGCAACTGTTGAAGGAGATCGACTCCTCTGAGGCCGGACAGCTCGCGCCTTTCAATGTAATTTCCCCTTCCCTGTACCCACTTTAAGTTTAATTTCGGAATCAGAGAGATTTTTTTATTGCTTCTACCTGCTAGCACTCTTTAATTTTTCATACCGGGACGCAAATTTGTTTGATCTGATGTCTTAGGCGTCCGATTGGGAGGTATCAGGTTGTAAACATATCCAGATCGGGATTGCGACCAAGCAGTACCGGCACCCCATCCAGTTCTAATCATACTACCTGAATTGTTAAGTCCATTACGAAATTTAGCGACGAAGAATCCACAATGGTTAAAGGGCATAATTCGTTTTACTATGTGTATTCCAGATCAATGTAAACAATAATGTCCACTGAGAACCTACAAGCACACAAGGGCTGCTTCTGCTTCATTATAACTAAAAATAAGTTAAATGTGACCTTGGCAACTACAGCCTCTTTTATTTTCTCTGGTAATCCTCTCACCTGCAGTCTTTTGAATGCGCAGAGTGACATATTTGATCAAGTCATTAGAGAATGCAATGAACACAATTCTCAGTTTCAGTCATTGATCAGGTAACTTGCATCCTATTAGAATGTTAATAATCTTTATCCCGTTTTACCTTACAGGTAGGGTAGGTGTTTAAATGCCTAATTTTTTTGTTGTGCTTTGGCATGTAATAGGAAAATGGTGGAACAAAACTTAGATATTGAAACTACAAGAAACGAGGACCACTATGGTGCAGCAATCCACCATCTTTCTCTGCTCCGTAACAAAAGATGCCTCATGGCTTACATGTACAAATTGAAATTTACAACTGGCCTTTCTTTTTGTCTCTCTGTCTAAAGCTCATTGTAAATGCTTTAAAATGATTTTGTGTGGCACAATCGCTCAAAGCATTGTATCCAATCAGGTACAACCGAGCAGAAGTCATTCAGAGTTTTAGATGGAAAGTTGGTCCTGTGCTCCCTCATGATATACAAGAAAAACTCCACTTCTCAGAGAAAGAGTACTTCAAGAATCACTCTGCAGCCATAAAATCATACATATCAGAGATGGATATAGATTTAACAGTGGTACGTTACTTTTTTTTCATCTGCTTCCATAGGGATAGATAGATTCACCAGACCCACCCTCTTTATTTTTGGGGGACTTGTTGTAGGACATGGTACCACCGAAGGATCCTTACATTCAGGTCCGTGTGCTGGAGGATATTGGTGAAGTATCTCTGGGCGACCATTCTGTATCACTGAACAAGAACTCGCTTCATTTCCTACGGCGTACAGATGCTGAACAATTTATATCACAGGTTTTCATTCCTTCTTTGTTTCTAGCAGTACCTTGTTAGTTAATTAAAAAAAAATACTCTGACCTGTGTGGGGTAAGACAACCACTGAGCATTTGCAAAGTAGAAAGTTCTCCATCAGTTAGTAATATGTACTCAACTTATAATAGGGCCTTATGGAGGAGTTTCTGGAGTAAGAATCACATATGGTGTTTGATTGGTATCGCCCCTTCACTTTTATCTTATCACTTAATGTATATTTTAGTTGTGCAATAATTCTATAATGTTTCAAAATTGTCAAAACTTAACTATCTTGGATCAGAGAAACTTAACACCTTGATGATTGCTGAATATAGACTGATAATGTCTTATAAAAAATAATTTGTATATAATGATAGTTAGGTTAACAACGATTCAATATCATTATTTTTATATTATCAATCTTAATAACCCTGTTTGCTATTGACAATCAAAATTGAAAAGATTTGACTTTGACCAAACCCCAAAATGCTTACATTTCTGCAGAGGGAGTATTCATCTTAGGCCTTTAGTTTAGGGTATTGATAGCTACTATCAATTTTGAAGGATTTGTACTGTATTAATATATTTGGTCTGCTTCTCAAAATAAGCACATGTCAGCTGATTATCAGGCAGGATGTACCCTGCCTCTTTTTCTCCAGTGCTGCTGTGTGGTTCCTGCTGCCTTATGAAATAAAAATCATTGAGAAGAGTGCAAAAACTATGTGTTGGATGCTACGGGATAAGGAACAAGTGAGGATTTGTGAACAGAGCTTCTAACTGGTTTTTACTGATGGCTTGCTAGCTCTACAAGGATAAGTCGTGTTTGTAATAGCTTTGTTGTTGTGACAATTTTCTGAGGGTTGTACTGTCTTACAGAAGAATTTATAACATTGTAAAGTGTACAAACAATCTTCCTAAAATGCATCCTTAAATACATCGCCTATGTTTTGCTTCTAGACAATCTGTTCTACGATTGCAGTTATTTCGGAAACATAGAGTGCATTCAGTTTTATTCACTTCTGCTTCTTTGTGCTACAAGCCTACAGTTCTATCTTTGTGCTAGTAGTACAAGCTTACTACAGTTCTGTCGGAGTTCAGTGTCTCACCTGTGCTAGTCAGAAGCCACAACACAGCCTGTTTCCACCTTTGTATCGCATCACAAGTTATTTTTCTATCTTCGACAGGAAGCTGGAGTAGTGCAGTGCATGGTTCCTGGATTTATGCGAAGGTGTACTGAACATCACTGTGCTATGATTGGTATCTTCTTTAAACCATCACAAGTTTGTTAAGATACTTCAATTCTCGGGAAATATGCAAATTGGCATGGTGATCACTGCACTAACATGCATTTCAGAACTCGAGCCTAAAGATTGCTAAATGACCTGAACTAGAAAGTATATATACATCTTAAGTACTGTGTGCACTTAGCTTGTAGAAGTTGTACCTACCATGCCATGATTTCAAATTTGAATCGCACCATTGTGTGATGCTAATCGGCAATGCACTTACCATGCCATAATTTCTATCGTAACCTGTACCTCTTTGTTTACTCTGCTACGTGAATAACTGAGCCTAGAGTGTGAGCTGTTGGTATGCGCCCCTAACATCCACGTTTGAGTCCTCTATAACTGGGGTTTGGATGACTATCCCCTTTTGATAAATAAAATTAAAAACCTATTCCTCTTCCTCGTGAAGTATAAACATATTATGGTGGTTAGTTTGCTTACCAGTGCATTTTATTACGGTGAAAAAGATATTGTGAGAAGCTGACCTAACTCTGGTCCACACTGCAATTCAAACGTAAAACTAGACCACCAGAACTTGGACTCACTTGATTTCACATTCGTTTCCCTCTGTCTTTTCGGCGGTATTGTAATGTTGTTCTTGGGCGTAACTAACTAGTAGGCCATGGTACTATAACGTGGTAGTACGATCTGCTGTCCCTAAACTAGAAGATTGCTTCGGCGCCAAGGGGCACGACATGATGGTTAAGTGCTTCATGTAGAATACTGCAACCAATGACAGGGTAGAGGTATATACGAATAATTATGCTGACTCTTAAGCCTTCCAAGCGAAGAATGTCTTTTCTGTAGCACTTATTAAGCCCAACATGGCACTCACCCAAAAAGAAACAAATCATTGCATGTTTGGAAAGCTTTTTAAAACACTTCGGCTAAAACAGCTTTGTCAATGAGAATGTAGGTAGTAATTTTTAGAATCCTTACATTTGGGATGGAGCATAATCCGGTACACGCCTTTTGGATATAATCTACAGTCTTTCTTGAGCTTTGAGACATTTGAATGGGCTCCTACAGGACCAGACTGAACGCCTTCCCGAGAACTCTTGGCTTGTCCCTGTTGTCTCTGTCGCTGTCTCTCAGCGCCGTCGGCACCGGCATTGTCTTCCCGGCGCCACGGAAATCGACGAGCCGGCAGATTCTGAGCTACTACTACTAGCAGGAAGGTCGTATCCGCGACGGGCCCTGACCGGCGACGCACACACGCACCCGTCCCTTGGTCACCGTGCATCCTGCAACGGAGCACGGTACGCTGCAGCTTCATCCTCTGCTTTGGGCTCTTAAAAAATTCCGCTTCTCGTGGTTTTGTCTGCACGCTGCTCGCTGCTCGGAACTGCAGTCGTACTACTCTCATGGAACATTCTTTAAGGGTAGAGTGTGTAACACTTTGACATTCGAGTCCGTCGCTTGGATTTCTCGCACGGCGCGACTGTGATTCTCCTTCCGCCCTATGGACTTTGACTCCCAGTGTGAGAAAAAAGAACCAGATAAGATAATGTGAAGTCAGACCACGCAGCGTTTTCTTTTTCTGGGGACATAGAAGTCTTGTCCTGGTACTATAGGTGCTGGAAACCATAACCATCATTGAAGCCGGTTGGTGTCGGTTCGATTTGCTAGCCAATGGGACTTGTGTTGATCTGTACCGGTAGGAGACCGATCCGGTTTGCCCACTTAAGTCACGCTCTCTGCAGTATGCTACTACTGGCTTACAACTAGGGAAGCGTCTCGTATGATTTAAAGCTGCTCATCTGGCGTCCCATCTGCTGGCTGCCTAGTACGTAGTAAGTAAAGCCACTAACGCCGGTGGTGGGCCAGAGATTAAAGCTGGAATTATGTATTTCTTCCCGCTGCTTGCGCGCGCGACCAGATAGATTGAGTTCTATCTTGGTTAATTGTAAAAACCTACTTATAAACTTTCTTTAGATTAATATTTTTTATAAGGTAATTTATAACAAAAACTCACCTAACCACAAGTTTTAGATGGAATCTTCTACGCACCCCACTTATCTCACTGTGAGTGACGGAGCTTGCTGTCGTGAGGGTCGGGAGGACAGCATATAGCAGTAGTGTGGTGGAGTCGAGGACGACACGGGCTGTTTGGATTTTCCATGCCGCCGCAAGAAAGGAGAAAGATAGTACAACTCGCCGCGCGCGGTAATCGAGTCAAACCGCAGCCGCTGCTTCGCTTTTCCGAACGTTTTGGCCATCGTCGGCAGCAGATGCCGTCCTCCTTCCTCCTAGTCTCTCTCTTTAAACTCCAACCGTTGCAGCCTTTTTGCCGCCCCGGGGCTTTCGTTTTTTTTGTTGTCTCCGGAATTTGAAATCGCTCTGCTTAGCTCCCCTCGTGCGTCGTTGGCTCGTTGCTCACGACGAGCATGTGCTTGTGTTAGTATTCTGCTTCAACAAGTTCTCGAATTCTCAACTGGACCCGACGTGTCTGTTACGGTTACGGACCCTTTTTTTTTCTAGAAACAAGCTTCGTGTCAGCCACCGAAACATCGTTCTCGGTCGATTGACCGTTTGATCACGTTCAACGCCATTAAACAAAGCCCAAAACATGCGACGAGGAATCATCAAACAGCACTTACGTTTACTAGTTGCGTCCTCAGAACTCCGTAGCTTGCAACCCATGGATCGACCGGCGACGCGACAACTTGCAACCACGGGCAAGGCACCGGGCGCGAGGAGAGATAAGTAGAGAGGACGCCAGGTACGGCAGTCCATCCCAACCGTTTGTTACTGTCCGCATCTGGTGCTCTGTTAACTAGAAGTAGATAAAGCCCACAGAAAAAACTCAAAAACCCAACGGTCACTCCTCCGTCCTCCCTCGATCGACCGCCTTTCGCTTCTTTTAAGCCTTTACTCCTCCCACCGTCGCAGCGCATGCACCCCACCCCACCGGCATCCACAGCAACCATGTTAGAATGTCCGAGGTGAGTTGTGCCTCTCTCGTGTCACACGCAACACCAAAGTGAAGTCCTAAACAGCACCACTGGCAGGGGAAGAGCGCCCAGCTTTCGTGTCTCCGCTGCAGCGTACGTACGTTCTGCAGAGGGAAGAAAGCGTGGTGTGGTAGCCAGAGAGAGAGACTGAGGAGAGTTTGTCGGCGCGCGCGATCGAGCGGGGAGGAAGGATGGCGCCGCGGACGCCGAGAGGAGGAGGCGGCGGCGGCAAGGTGGTGGAGGACGAGGAGGTGGAAAAGTCGGTGAGAGAGGTGCTGACGGCGGAAGACTCGGCCGACGACGAGTGCCGCCGCGGGAGCAGCAGCTCCGGCTCCGACGAGACCGCGTCCACCGTCTCCTTCTCCTCCTACTCCCCGTCGTCCGGGGACTGGCAGCCCGTGGCCATCAAGACCTGCGTGTCCGCCGACGTTGTTGTTACTATTACTGAGGTCGACGGCAAGGAGGAGACGACGAAGCCGGCGGCGCCGCGCGGAGCGGACGACGACGACATCGCGACGGTGGACAAGCACCGAGCAGTCTCAGGTACGTCACGACGTCACGACGACCAACTCGGTCTTTCTCGCTTTAATTATTTCCACAGCCAGAATTCGGAGTCACTCAATGGTGAACGCAGCAGAGGTGGAGATGATGAAAGAACGGTTCGCGAAGCTGCTGCTGGGGGAGGACATGTCCGGGAGCGGCAAGGGCGTCTGCACCGCGCTCGCCGTCTCCAACGCCATCACCAACCTATGCGGTGCGTGCGCGATCCACACACTACGTACTTCCATTGCACCAAAAAAAAAACATATATAAATGGTTTATTCAACAGAGTTTCTGACATCTCTCTCTCAATTCGCAGCGACGATTTTCGGGCAGCTCTGGAGGCTGGAGCCGCTGCTGCCGGAGAAGAAGGCCATGTGGGGCCGAGAGATGGAGTGGCTGCTCTGCGTCAGCGACCACATCGTCGAGCTCGTGCCCACTTGGCAGACGTTCCCCGACGGAACAAAGCTTGAGGTACTACTAATAAACTAGCGCTCTGGCTACAGTTTAATAAATAATGGATTAATTACGCACTCAGATTACGATCCTGCACCGGTAGTAATTATAACTTGGCCGTATGATCGAATGAAGCGCTATACTACGGGGCTTCTCCCCTCCGGTTTGATAAAAAAAAAGTTACAATAAAAATTGATAACTTGGCTATATATGGCATTAGTTATGTCAACAACCGACATGGATCAATTGTATGAGCATCCTGAAATAAGTCACAGTAAAAATTCATTCACAGACAAGAATGGTCCAGAATTATTACCGAATCTATCAGTATCAGTATCAGTATCAGCGGCTTCAGCGCGTGTATTAACTGTTTGGTTGCTAATGTCGAGTCGATCCCCGGTGTCCTGCCCAAGTGTAATCAAGCGTCAAATCTTTGGTGATTTGATTTAGTAGATTTTGGCTGTCCAGAGGACGGCGGCGAAGAGTCATTGAATGTGTACTTTGCCATTTTTGATACCTAATCTAGTGTATTACTAGAAGGGACAGACAGGCGCGTGATGAGGTTTTCATTTCAGGTCCAAAGAATTTAAGTGCACATCAATGGCTTGTCCGTTTGGTAGCCCGCTTTATCGCATTCCTACCAAAACTTTTACTCATTGAATCGCTAAAATACAGTAGTATGAATGAAGGGAGATACATAGTACAGTATATCGATCACCTGAAAATTTGCAGTTATTTAAATCCTTGTACTACAGATCTTAAGCGAACGGTGCATACTGAATAAGTAATGGTTATGTGTCGTCGCATGTTTTTTTCAGATCATGACAAGCAGGCCACGGTCTGATCTCTTCATTAATCTACCGGCACTACGGAAGCTGGACAACATGCTCCTCGTGAGTTCACCAACCTTTTTCAATCAATTATTCTGATGACTGAAACAAATCCGTGGTAGTAGTAATGACGTAGTACTGACAAGCCTACTTGTTACTGCTGCCAGGAAATCCTGGAGAGCTTCAGAGAATCGGAGTTCTGGTACGTGGAGCAGGGCGTCAGCGCCAACAAGGACCACGACTCGTTCCGGAGGCCGGCGTTCCACCGCCGCGACGACAAGTGGTGGCTCCCGGTGCCTCGCGTGCCGCCTGGTGGGCTCCGCAACGCGACGCGGAGGCAGGTCGAGCACCGGCGCGACTGCGCCAGCCAGATCCTCAAGGCCGCCATGGCCATAAACAGCAACGCCCTGGCGGAGATGGACGTCCCCGAATCCTACCTCGAGTCGCTGCCGAAGAACGGGCGCGCGACGCTGGGCGACGTCATGTACCGGTACATCACCTCCTCGGAGCACTTCTCCCCGGACTGCCTCCTCGACTGTCTGGACCTCTCGTCCGAGTACCACGCCCTGGAGGTCGCCAACCGCGTCGAGGCTGCCGTCTACGTGTGGCGCCGCCGCCGCACCACCAATAAGCCGTCGTCGTCGTCGTCGTCGTGGGGAGGCATGGTGAAGGACATGATCAGCCTGGACACGGGGGAGAAGCGGGACCGCCTGCTCGCCGAGCGCGCCGAGGGCCTACTCATTTCGCTCAAGCAGCGGTTCCCCGGGCTCACGCAGACCAGCCTGGACATGAGCAAGATTCAGTATAACAAGGTTCTGTTCTGTCCTTCAGAATCCCATTGCGTTCCCATCGGTGCAAATGGTTGACTGAGATATTTTTTTCAGGACGTGGGCAAGTCGATCCTCGAGAGCTACTCGAGGGTCCTGGAGAGCCTGGCGTCCAACATCATCGCGCGGATCGACGACCTGCTCAACGTCGACGAGATCAGCAAGCAGTCGGACCACCTCCCCGCGGACGCGAAAATAACCAGCAGCAGCAAGAGCGGCAACTACGTCAAGGCCGTCGTGGCGCCGCCGCCGCCGTATCAAGTAGTAGTGCCCGCCTCGGGCACGCCGTACGAGACGGCATACGCCACGCCGAGCTGCTTCTCGCCACCGCAGCCGTCGAGCCCGTCCAACAAGATCGGGAGGGCCGTGCTCGTCGACCGCCGGCCGCACCACCACCACGGCGGCAGGCTGACCGCCGGCGCTAGGAGAACGGCGTCGTCGACGGCTGACAGCGTGGAGGTCGTCAAGGGGATGGTGTGAACTGTGAAAGGTGCGAGCTTCATCGGAGTAGAGGGGCGTCTCTGTGAATACTTCACATCGTGTTGGCTCTGCCATGCGCGCTTGCTTTAGATTTGCTGCTATGTGCTGCTAGAGTCCGAGGGCGATTTATCTCACTGTTTGCCGCCCTCGGTCGATTTGTAATGATTGAGTGTTTCTGCTACTTGTGGTGAGAGTTCTTAATCCGAGTATGCGATGTTCATCGATTCAACTTCAACCATTCAAACCGTACTTCTCGTCGGGTCGGGGATCCTACGAAGCAGGCCACAACGAACAACTGGCTCAATCTCAAGTGTCCTGCGCTAAGCAGTCTTGATTTGCGGAAAGAAGGCCTTGAAGCCTATCTCATCTGCGCTAAAATTTCTACATGGACCCTCTCAGCAATGCTGCTCTTTTTTTTTTTTTTGTTTCAAATAGCAATGCTTCCTATTCACACACCGAAACCCAACATTCGAAGGAAAGATAACTCCTCCGCGCAAAAGAGGTAGAAATTCAGTAATAGAAAGGTATGTACAATTCAAATATTTTAAAACACGTAGCGCGAACAGGGACACACACGGTACATGAAGCAGGTGATCCTGGGAGTTCTGACTCTTCGGCAACTGCTTATGAAACTAGAGTACTACATATTTCCTGCAGCCCTACCAGTCCGTTAGTGCTGCAACTACACTACAGGAAAATAAAGAGACGTCTATCCAGGTGAGATGATGCATCTAAATACTGCCTCCACGCTGGAAGTGATGTAGTTCCAGCTTCCCAGTAAGGTTTTTTCAGTGTCTGACGGTTCATATATATCAACAGTTCAACACGCTACAGCAAATCAAAGCTCCGTTCCCACTCCTTTTATTCTCTGTGAGAGGGAAATAAAAGAGTAATAAGATGCAAAGTAAGCGATGAAAGCAATGATGTGACAGGTCTCTCTCAGTTCATAGCTGATCATCGAAAATGCAGAACTCGGAAAAAATTGCAGTTCAAAATCGCTTAAAGCTAGCTCCTATATGTCACCGTCAGACTTTAACATGTTTCATCAATGATTTTTTAAGTACCCAAAGTCGAAAAAAGCATGTAGCAACCATAACGGCTTAGATATTTCACAATCATCAGTTACTTTCTGACATTTTTAGGGTGCAACCTTTTTTAAAGTTAGCAAGCTCACATCAAAGCTCAATAGGTTAAATGCCAAACATATCCAAAATGCCAACGTGTATAAAACTTCTTAAGAGCAATAACCCCTTCAATAATACTTTGGGAAGATCAAAACATTTCTCTGCTACTATTTCCCCAAGAAGAATTACACTTGACGCAGCTGCAAGATTCTATGGATTCTGATCCAAAACATATTGCTTCAGTTCTACAGTTCACTTCAGTTATAGTTAAGACAGAACTTTATATCTTCCTAACTCCAAAAGCTAAAGTTATCTACATTCAATTAAAGTTTGCGTTTAAGGATATAGTGTGTCATCTTTGTCAAACAGGAGTCATTGTCAGCCTCCATTGTTGTGCAATCACTTGAGTAATTGTTTATTCAGAAGGAACAGAGGTAAGAGCACAAGCATAAGGAAATATGTTCCTTCAGGTTCTTAGTGTGAACAGCCAGACATGGCAGTACCCTCAGATCAATAAAAACTGAATGAAACTTGGTTGTGACATCACATCTTGTATGTTGCAAAGTTAGCTTCTTAGTATATATAAGACGAACAATCTATCATCTATTTTAATATTTTCAAACAATTGCTAACTGTCAAGATTAAAAAGATGTTGTGTCACTTCTAACAAACAGGTCAAAATACAGATAATAACTAAGTAAATACCCCATTGATAACGCTGACAGAAAGACACTGTGCAAAATGGGGGTGAACTAAATTGAGTAAAGTGAATGATGCAAGCGATATATATTTGCAATGAAAGCACAAATTGAAAGAATTTATTCAGTCAAATATGAGAAGCCTGTTTCTGTGTTATACCTTGTTTCACAAAAGGAGAGTCCTCGGAAGATTTATTCAGTAATAAAGTGAACCTGAGAGCACAATATAGTTTCATGCATCAATATAAAAGACTGAAATGTCAATATCCAACCTTACAATAATAAAATACCATACCTTGCCACCAATCACCTCTAGTTGCAGAGCCATCCGAATCATCATCCTTATACTGGATTGGACATGGAAAATAAGCATACTGTAAGTGATTCGAGCAAGCTCTACCACAATAAAACATTTTGGACGTACATTTCTTGGGGCTTCAGTGGTCTGCTTCTGAGGAGAGCTGTTGTAGAAATCCCGACCGCCATAATGCACGGAGGAGCCGAAATAAGGGGATTCTGATGGCTCATTTGTATAAACATGTTTTCCGTCCTTATATGTAGCACGGCCTTGGGATTGACCACCTACAGGATGAATAAAACCTCTACAATCAATTAACTGATTATGGTACTTCAATGCCCAAATCCCTTGTAAATTATGATCGCCATCAAACGTGGTAAAGAAAACCTATGGCCATATACTAGTTCAACGAGACAAGGATCATTGAGCTCTGGAGTAGCCTAAATCCCAAATTGATTTTTCCACATCCTCCGAATATTCATGCAACCTTTCAACTCAACTTATGAACTAGTAGTATAACCCTTAGCCGCATATATCAATTTAAAATAGACTGGACATTCCGCACCAACCTGCCATGCCACTACCATTCTGCCCTCTAGGGCTCTGCTTGTTCAGCATCGTCATCAAGTCCGCTGGCTTTGCGTCATTTGTATTTCCCTGCAAGACAGATAAAACGGACATACATAAGTCAAAATCATACCCAATTTTGCAGACCCCTCCATCGATCACAGAACCCGTTGGAAACGAAAACGGGTCTAATTTTCCCTTTTCTACGGAAACCAACGAATTCAGAGGATGATATCATCATCAAATCACCAAAACGGAAAACAGAGACATCGAAACAATCCGTATAAGAACACGAAGAAGTCAGTACCGCAGGCGACGCGGGGAAGTACTTGCTGAAGTACCCGTTGGCCGGCGGCGGCGAGGCTCCGGCTCCGGCTCCGGCGGCGGCCGCGGCGGCGGATGGCGACTTCTTCTTCGCCTCCATGGCGGCTCGGTTTCAGCTGTACGAGGAGATGAACCTGGCTGGGCTCTCGAGACGATGGAGCCGTGAACAGGCGGAGAACGATTGGGCACGTGAAGTTATAGGCGGCGGCGCGGCGGAAGCAGTTGGTGGTGAATGGTGACTCGCCTCGTGGCGTGCGGCTCTGGCCTCCATCTGTGCCCGCATTTAAAGGGCTCGACGGAGCAACAGGGTTTCCTTATTTTGAGGATCTCGAAGGGCTGGATAGAAAGAAAACTTTGTTCCAGTGCCCCTGCCCACCAAAGAAATTGGCACGCAGGACCCTGTGGGGCTCAGAATTTAATATTTGTTTTCCTTACCTCCTAGAAGGTAGAAGTAGTAATACTTCTAATTAAACATTTTTAGAATCGGTTAGGATTTGATTCTCAAATTAGGTTTGCTGCAACATTCCGTGAACCTAACAAATGATTATGAGGTCAATGAACACAGTGCCAATGACCAGTGAGAACAAAGAAAACGCAATGCTTGCTTTTTGTAGTCAAGATGCAAAACAACACCTTAGATGTGCGAGAACCCTTGCGTCGCTGAATGGCCAGCGACAGCAAGGGAGCCATATCTCGTGTTGAATACTACTGTCATTCCTGCAATCCTATCAAGAACTCAAGAATATCTCTTCTTTTTTTTTCATACCAAAAAGAATCTAGCATTTTTGGCGGCCTGCTATTCACACGCTGACTCGCATTGTTGCCCGGCAATACTACTTGGCGGTTGCGGATTGCACGTGCGGATCCAATGGAATTTTTCCATATCTTCCAGCTCCACGCACAACATTTCCACATTCTTCTATACGTATCGACAAAGAGGTTCGCGGTTCTGTTCAATTCTTCAAAGAGCATCACGCCGTATCCTTTTTCATCTATCAGACCAAGAGTCCTCCTAAAGGCAGCAGCAGCTTTCGAATTATCCACCTGCGCATTGACCAAGCTTGGGACTTGCCCCCCAGCTCTGCTCCTGGCTCCTGCCGCCAAAGCATCAACAACCAGCACCACATATATGGTCCATATCTCCCGCGATCTGTATCTCCTGTGCCTGGAGCCGGCAGGCAGCATCGATGCACTGTTCTGCTGCAGGCATATGTATCTTTGTTCCGGTCCAAAATGCTCGGCAGCCAGCCAGCAAGGTGTGCCAAATTGCAACCGCACAGGATTATTCACCATAACGACCGGATAAACTCGCCGTACCTGCATCGATTCTCAAGATATTATCGGCACTGACTGACACGTGGATAAGCGGATTACGCCCTCCCCCCTCGACCAAAAAGAAGAAGGGGGAAGAAAAAAAAGGTGGATCGCCAGCCCCCCCGACCATGGCCTGAAGAGATGAGATGCGCGCGTCAATAATTTAAGCGAGCCGAGCCGAGCTCATCCTTATCTCATCACGTCCGCTTTCCAGGTCAATCCGTCCTTAACAACGACAAGTAGCAGCTCGGCCTCAGCTGCTGTGTCTGTGTTAGAGTGAGAGCCCACGGTATCGGATGGGGACGATGGTCATGGATGTGGCAGCGACAGCGAGCGAGCGATCGATCGACGCTGCTGCGGCGGACTCTGCTTTTTATCCGTTCGCCGCCGTGGAAGGCGACTGACGAGTGGAAAAGGCGACTTCTGCATGGGAAGATTTGGATCCAGCGAACGATCCGTCTCTATCCTCCCGTGCGCGCAGTTGTTATGATGATGAGCGAACGAACATGGCATGCCATGCCATGCCATGCCAGTTGCCAGTGGAGTACTGTATCCAGTATCCAGGTTCCCCAAGAATTCGAGGGCGGCAACATGGCCCCATGAGCAAATCCGTGGAAGCAGCGAGAAGGATCGGATCGATCGATATCCTCCACTAGTAATAATCTAGTATATGTTTAATTCTCAAAGGCAGGCAAATCATATCTCAATTCTCTCATGGGCAAATCTTACTGAATTAACTGAGCCACGGCGATCTCCGGTGCTTTAAGGATAAGCTAGTTTATACGACGCGCGCGCTACTATCGTAGCTGATTACAAGCTGCGCGTGAGCTCCGTGGTAGGTAGTTGGCAGTTGCGGCTGACGCGGGCGGCGCGCGTCGCCGTCAGGCATCGGCCTTCGGCGTCCCCGATCGATCGAGGGCGAGGATAATGGATAAGCAAAGCACGGCACGGCACGGCGCGCCGAAAAGTTGGGCGGGGGTGCCGGGTGCGTGCGAGGATAGAGAGACAGAGACCCTTTGCGGCTCCAAGGGTCGGGATTGGGAGAAAGCTCGCCGGTGCAGTGGGCCGGGGCTCGTCAGCTCCGGTCAGCAGCGGGGCCGGGGCCGGTCGCCTTTCGTGGGTGGGCGTTTGGCAACGCGGCCGACCCAGGGATTTTGAGAAGTTTGGAAGGCAGAGAGCTGGTCATCATGGCTCGAAAAAGGTTTTAGATGATCGTGGTCCCCGCTCGATCCAGGACCGCGCCGCGCACGGCCGTTGCGCGGGGTGGGTACAAAAGCGCATAAGTGAAAAGGGGGAGCGAGTTGGTGTAGGAGCAGACCGACGAGATTCTGTATTGGGCTTAATGTGAGAAAGGGCTTAGTATAGTGATGAAGGGCCTAGTAGCGGAGATTTTGTATTGGGCCACTATCCAAACCCACTAGTAATGGCATCCATCCAGGCAAAGGAATTGTTCCACGACCTCCATATCGGACAGACAAACCTCGAACGGAATCCGTTCTCTTCAGCGACAATACTAGTACAGAATTAATTACTAGTCGCCATCAAGTTCGTCGGCACGAACATGCGTGCGTGGCGTGCTCCGGCCGCCTCTCCGGGCATCCATCCGATCGCGACGCCACACTCTCGAGGTCTCGCCCTCGGCAGCACCAGCACCCAGCCTGATGGTCTGAAACGTAACGGAAACCCGCCGATGCGTTTCCTGTCTCTGTCGCGCTCAACTGCCGCGACGACGCGGCCGAGAGGGCGACACGACTCCACGGTGAGCGCGGAGGATCTCTGGTCTCGCGTCATCTGGCGGTCTGCCCGTCACGACCCACCCACCGTCCGGCCACCACACTCTAACGGGCGCGTGATGATCTGATCTCTCTCTCTCTTTCTCTCTACTCGACACCAACCAAACCCAGCTCCCGTCGGTTTTCATCTGACGCCGACCTCGTCCTTGCTCGCCGCTCGGATTTCTCGCGACGCGACATCGCTGACGGCGAAGCCGCGAAAGCAAAGCAAAGGGATGTTAAAAAAGATGCTGCTGCTCAGCTTACTCAGCTACTACTACTCGTTCGACAGCTCCATCCGTGTGCCGCCGTGGCCTACCAGGCTACTCTACCACAACCAAAGTCTCATCTCCGCCGACTTCACAGTTGGGTCGGTTCCGTCTCAAAGGCACGGGATGAGCGGGTGATCCATGCATGAGACGGTACTCCATAGGTCGATCGCAGGACCCGTGTGCGTGCTGGGGTGGTGGAAACTGAGCCACACCAACAAATAATATGCTGCATGCCTCCATTATAGTAGATACAGTACTGCTTTTGAGTTACTTATGTGTCAGACGACGGTTGGAAATTAGTTGGCCGCGCCCAAAAGCAGTGTTTGTGCACGTTCTATCAAAATACCCTTTCCGGGTACACGGCGGTGAAAATGGACGACCACCTTCCCTCAAAAAGAAAGAAAAAAGAAAAAAGGACGACCACCAGACACACAGATGCTTCCTTAATTACCTCTCCGGTGCTTTTGGCAGCCGTACGTGCGAAGCGCCATGACCGCACACCTTAATAATCCGGGTGCGTGCGAAGCGAAGCCACCTTTTTGCCGTGTCGACCGCGCTCAACAAATCTCGAAATCACACGTCTCCGTCGTCGTGACCCAGAATTAGGTAATGCTAGCTAGTAGTACCTATTGTACCGATGTCGAACCGACCATGCGTGTGCACTCCGGTTTCGGTGATTTGCAACGAGTACACATGGAGAATTACTGAATTAATAGTAGTATATGACTAATAGTCTTTCAAAAAAGTATACTATGCCTAATAATAAGCCTCGCCCAAATGTTTCAATTATCCTCTCAGGCCGCCGCACGCGGCACGCGGCACCGTATCGCCGGCCGGTTACCCCTAACGGCGGTGTTATAGTCAGTTATCAACACGTACGTACGTCCCGATCCGATCGGTCGGCGCCGATCGAGTTCGTCGCCCACCGGTCCTGGCCCGACAGTGCGCGGCCGCGACGGCGAGGAATAATAATGGTGGAAAGCCCGGCGGAAGAGGCGGTGATGGAGGCCTAAATAAACTATACACGTACTGTTTGACGAGCCGTGAGCGCGCCCATGCGATGCGAAAGCCAAACCCGGCCGCTAGCTTTGCGCCACCACCATGCCATTGCGCCATGCCATGTACTGTAGTAGGACGTAGCGCTACCTCGTTTTTATCGGCAAGGCACGCGAGTGACGGGACTCAAAAGTTTTTATACTTCGAGGTACTATCAACAGTTTTGATGGGCCGCAAGGGCCACCGTCTCGGCGTATGCAGCCTCGACACGTCCGCGCAGGCGCCGTACGTGGCACCGTCACACTACTGGTTTTAGCACATGCCAGGAAGTACGTAGTAGTACTAGTTGTATATATGCATGGCATGGCGCACGATTCGGTGATTTTTTTTTTCAAATATAAAAAGCTGGTGGAGGGTTATTAACAGAGGCCGGCCAATTGCCGATCGGCCGCGGTGTGCCTAATTCACGGAAGAGACAAGACGTCGTGTTCTTCTCTCGCCACAAAGTGCGTGCACCGATCGGTGCATGGCGAGTTCGTGTTGCGTGCACAGAGTACTACTAGTATAAGTAAAAGCTCTTTGTTTCTTCAACAAAAACAAATCACGTCGTTAAAACAGTGTCACGGTCGGAGGCAGTTGGGGCGAGCAGAGGAACATGGGCGCTTACGTAGAGGGACTCCGGATTCAATCAATGACCATCCGCTGACGGCTGACGTACTCCGTACGTATGAAGAGTCACTCCACTCCACTCACTCTCCCGTAAGTACTGTAGGTGAGGGCGTGAGGCGCGTAGCTACCGGTACAGCAGGCAGGGCGTGCAGAGTGCAGACTGCGGTGGCAGAGGTAGATAAATGTCGTGTACCATACTGTACGAGACTATTGTATACGTACGAGAACAAGACGCCTGGCCTCTCTCTGGATCGCTCGGTAGCGTTGGGAAGGCACGAGGAAAGGGACAGCCCAGCCAGGAGCCCAGGAGAGCAAGTTTACGAAACGAACGAGAAAACCGAAACTAACGGGCGTCAAATCGATCGGCGACAGCCGTAATGACGCTGCGACAAAGAGTGCAGCTAGAGATCTTTCTTTATTACGGGATCTCTGCTTTTTCTGGTGCACTGTCGATCGATCGATCGACCAACTGTAATGACCTGCTAATAATCGGACAAGCGATATGACCACCTTTGCGCTTTAATACCGTATACAATAAGATAAAACTCACTTCGGCTGCATGCGGTTCCGGACAAAGCCATGATGAACTCAGACACACTCCATCTAGTTGTATCGGGGATTAGACAGAATGACATGATCAGACGCAAGCTGAAGCTGCGAGCACCTGCCCTACATGCACCTACATGCACCGGGGGGGGGGGGGGGGGGGAGGTGGGGGGGGGGAGGCCAGCCGCATGCAAATCATTCTTCAGCAGGTTAAAGTGAACCATGCAAAAGAAAGAGTGAGTCTTAGAGGCAGAGAGATGTCAGATCCCTTTGTCCGCAGCTCGTGATCGTGATCTACTACTACTAGTGATACTAATTTGGTAGTGGTATTACAAATGTTGGTAGTTTTCTTTTTAAGAAAATTCTGTACATAAACTTAGTCAAAATTGAATTAGTTTGAATTTAGCTTTTTTTAAAAAAAACATTCTCTTTAATTGCGATTGGCGGTCGTAACGCCATGTGGGCATATATATGGGTTGTTAATCAGTGTTCCCTAGTTAAGTTTTTTTGTTACTACTGAATTAGATTTGGTCTTAACAATACAAATTGAAGTATACTTCTAGAGGGCGTACGTACAACTACAAGGGAAAAATGATGATCGAGCGCGCGCATGTGAGAAACAGAGAAACCGACGGCGTCGTTGTAGTAGGGCCGGTCCGGCGCTCTCTCCTCCCTAGTCGTCAACAAGAAAAAGAACCCATCCAAAGATCCAACACACACACCAGGCGCCATGCCGATGCCGTCCGTACGTGATGGCTCCGATCCGTTCGATCATTGCTCACCGACCCCATATCCAAGGTCCAAGCCATCGATGAACCATTAAAGCCTTGCTCCACTGCTGCATGCATGGAGCATGGCATGCACACACGATGTGCACCGTACGCACACAGTGCGACCCCTGACCACCTGACCCACTCCATGCAAATGCATATGCACAATGCCACAAACGCACAAGGAGACACGGACACGGCAGTACCCCATGGCCCCTGCCTGCCCTGCTGCATGAAGGTCGCGTTATGGATGGCTCATGGGGTGGGGGTGGGGCTCGACTTCGACGGGAAACTCGGGCGCCGCTGCTGGCTCTCTGGCCCCTGGACTGCTCCTTTGCGCGATCTTGTTGGCCGTCCGTATGTACCTGGCCTGGCCGCCTGGCGCCCGGGCACTGATGAAGCGAAAGATCGCGTCGCCACCATGCCATGCCCGATCCGTGTACGGCCGGCCGGGGAGCGCGCGCGAGCGAACGTGCGCGCCCGTGCCAGGCTACTATACTATCATCTCGTGGCCGTGTCTGCATGCTGTCTCTGATGCCTGCGCGCCCACTAACCCCTGCGGGCCACCTCGCTTCTGTCCCGCCGCGCAGGGGGGCAGGACAAAGGTGCCGATGGCGATACCAGGGCCAGCCCAGGTGGTGCTGAGTGCGAGGAGTTTGGAATGCGGCGAAACAGATGCAGGGCTGTTCCTGCGCGCGCTCATGGCTACACGGACGCCGAGTGCACTAGGATAGGCAGAGACCTCCTGTGTCTCCTGAGCACGTACGTGTGGCCCTTTCCCCAATCCCCAGTAGTAGTAGTATCCAGCCAGCTCGCGTACCTGACGGCTATCATGTACCGGCTCTGATCCGTGGTTGTGGTCACCGTCACCGCGCGGCGGCAAGTTAATTCCACCACCCACCGCACGCGGCCCACGGCCAGGCAGCAGCACCATTGAGGGTTGAAGGCAGAGGCCACTCGCACGTACGGGCTCCTCAAGTTCTCTAGTTGCTTGACCGAGCGGGCCTACAGGGCGCGGTGCACGGGCCCTACCGCGACCCGCCGTGAATGGAACGTACAGTAGCCGCGCACAGGAGACAGGGGCACAGCAATAGCGCTCAAAGCGGCCGCAGTCCACGTGCCCGCGGCACTGTTGGATCACTGTGCCACAGTAGATGCCCTGTTTTACTCCGACTGGTACGACTTGCAGTATAGAGTACTCCTAGTCCACAGGACAACGACGACGGTGTATACTACTGGTGGTACAAGGGCACACTAGTCCACAGGAAAGCTACGGGGGCTAAGGCTACAGTAACAACAAAAGCCCGGGCACGGAGGACTGGTTCCTTTCACCCGGTCCAGTACCAGTCAGTACTCACTCTGCTGTCTAGCTTAGCTTGATGGATGGACGTTACGTTAAATGGAAACAGCAGGCACGTCACCTCCAGACTGCCTATCTACGCCACCTACTAAGTACTCCAACAACACTGTACGCAACCAAAGCCCATCATCACCGGCCGTAGAGCTCTCCACCAGCTCCCTCTCAGTCTCGTACTCCCTCGGTTCTCATTTAGTTATAATTCTAGGACTTTTTAATTGTTTTCTTTTATTTGTGATTTTCGTTTTTTAATATTGTTTTAATATATTTTATTTTTATTTCTCTCTTTTTTATTTTTTATACTTATTTTATTTTTATTTTTTTAATCTTCATATTTAGAACTAAATTATAAATAAATAGAGACGAAGAGAATACTAAGTACTGGTGCAGTGTGAGCGTATCCATATCCCTTGCGTCGCGTCGCGCGACGGTATCTCCCCTCCCGGATGTATTAGTAGCCGCACGGGACGTGACACGCGTCCCGTCGGGTCCGTCTGGCATACGACGTGAGGACCGTACTGTACTCACTCGTCGTCATCGTCCCCCGTATCCCGCCGGGGAATCAATGTGACTATCCTCCCTTCCTGCTGTACTCTGCGCCCTGGACTCGATGGAGTACGGGGGAGAAGAGAGGACGGCAGCCGGCCCACGCGTCAGGGGAACACGTGAGGGAGACGGGTTCTGGGCCAGGTCTGTGCAATGTTACGTCGCGTCAGTGGAGGGACCCTGCTCAGACGGATGCTTGCTTCTTCACTTGGGGGTCCAATTATTTATGGGCCTGCTGGGGTCGCTCGCTCGCGCCGTGCGTACCCCACAACCCGCCTCGTTTGTTGTTGATGCGGAGCGTTGTTATGGATGGCCAAACCAGCGCCGAGGGCACTAATGCGGAGTTCGTACTTGCGGTTGTGATTTGCCGATCTAGAGTACGATCAAGTTAATTAATTGACTTGCCGATCCAAATTTCAAATTAATTTGTTGATGTAGTAGTAATAAGTTACTGCGGCCTCTTTTGAATTGAAGCACATGGATTTCAAATGAATCCATTCAGTTCCATAATAAGACCATTGTATTTTGAAGAAATGAAGCTTGTTATTTCGGAGGCGACCAATTTATTTTTTTAAACAAAAATATATGTAATCGTAATCAATGTAATATAATTTCCCTCTTTTCTAGACGATCGATTTGATGCCAAACTATCTTGTTCTTTGCACTCTTTAAAGATAGATTATTCATTCTTTGCACTCTTTAAAGATAGATTATTCATGCGTGCCAGCAGTACTGCCTCAAAATTCATGAGTGTTGTTGACACAACCCGTAAGCATAGTGGGAGGATAAGAACCATGTGTCGAGCTTTGTGCTTAGACGACAAGACTTTGATCCATGATTTGACGATGGACCACGAATAACCAGGAGAGAAATAGGATCGGTGGGCGCGTTCCTCCCCACCCATCCCATAAACACGCGCGCAACGTTACTACTACTACTATCTACGACGTCCAATAGTAGTACCTCAGTTTTGGCACGTCTACAATAGGAAGAAAATGATACGCGAACCATGCATTTTGCAGAAAAAATTAACTCAAGATTGTATTGAAAGGAAAGGACTAAGGGAAAAGGTCTGTATTTCTATGAGTAGAGATATATTTTAGAAATTCACTAGAACAGTATAAAAAGTTCTTACCATCACATTCAACCACCACGTGCTTCACAACGTAACACAAAAGCTGCTAGATATGCATAGAAATGGGACAACATGTTTCACTTGATGAGTTATGTTTTTTTTATGGAGCAAGCAATCAGTAGTAATATGTATGTGGATTCACGGGTGATAGCGGTTGGTCTCACGGATTGGCCTGTCCTAAAAAAATGATGGTGTCATATTGACGCGTTAAAAATTTGACATTCAGAACAAGAAAAAATGTTGGTTTTTTACCCTCTGTTGTATTATTTATCTAAGGCCTTCTCACATGAACCATGTGTTTAACTTTTCAATAATGACATCGAAGCTACGTCTTGATGATGGTTTACAGTCAAACATCGTGATAGGCTATTATTAAAGTTTAGTTTTATTGATTATTTAAAACCTATATGCCTATTATGAAAAGAAAATACATTCAAAATACAAAAATATAGATGTCATTGGACTTGTTCCGCTGCACTTAATTTGTTGCAGCTGCTGTTGTGTGCTCTAATTACTATAGTATTTTCTAGGTATCACGTTGTAGCAGCACAACGAAATCCACGACAGCCGATTACTCTCATCATGATATGTAACATGAGATGAAAAAAAATATAAAAATAAAATGAGCCCCAATAATTATTAACACTACACTTAGTCTAATTTTTAATTGATACACGTATAGATTAATTCAAAATCGAGAAAGTCAATGCTTTGCTTAAAATAACTATGATAAGTAATATAAAGCCTTCAGGTAATCCCATAAGATTCTGTAAGAACAAACAAAAACCGGAAAACCAGCCGAAGGAAAGCAGCTAAGGCACCGAAGCCGGAACGACGACTCCCAAATTCCGCCTAACCCGGTCAGCCGGAGTTTAGCCGGTGGCGAAGTACAAAACCCCCTTCTCTGGTTGATTTCACCAGCACGAACGGCCAGGCCCTAGACCAAAGAAAACCTCTCCTCGCAGGCTCGCACCACAATCACACGAGCAGACAGGCACCAACTCCCTTTCTGCCTTTCGCTTTCACTGCTCACCATTTCCCGTCCCTGCCTCTTCCCTTCCCCCTCTCTCTCTCTCGCCGTCGCGCGCCTCTTTTTCACCTCCACCCCTCTGCCACGCACCTTTGCAGAAAGAAAGGTGTAGTAGTAGCCCCAGACCGAGAGAGGAGAGCACCCCCTCCACCAACGCCACCATCACCAGAGCCGCACAAAAGCTAGCGGCCGGCTGGAACGCGGGACAAAGCAAAGAACGCGGCAGTACTTGCCGCCTGCCTGCAGCCAGCCGAGCGCTCGAGAAGAGCGCGGGAGCCGCGCGCGCTAGCTGCTTCCCTCCTGCTCTCTCGCTTTCTCTCCGCACGCTCACCCGCTCCAGGGCAAGCACGTCGTCGGCCTGTGGATCGGAGGCGGCCGGGCGCGCGAGCGCACGTACGTAGGGACCAGAAGCCCTTGCGACATGTCCTCGGCAGCGGGCGGCGGGTACGGGGGCGGCGGCGGGGCCGAGCACCAGCAGCACTTGCTGCTGGGGCAGGCCGCGGGGCCGCTCTACCACGTGCCGCAGCACAGCCGGCGCGAGAAGCTGCGGTTCCCTCCAGACCCGGCCGAGTCGCCGCCCCCGCACGGCGGCACGCCGTGGCCGCCGCCACCGCCGCCGTTCTACTCCTACGCGTCCTCCTCGACGTCGTCCTACTCGCCGCACAGCCCCACGCTGGCGGCGCACCACCTGGTGGGCCACGCGCTGCCGGCCCAGATCCCGAGCCAGAACTTCGCGCTGTCGCTGTCCTCGGCGTCCTCTAACCCTCCGCCGCCGCCCGCGCCGCGGAGGCAGCTCGCCACCGCCGGGGCCGCCACGGGCCCGTACGGGCCGTTCACGGGCTACGCGGAGGTTCTCGGCCGGTCCAGGTTCCTGGGGCCGGCGCAGAAGCTGCTCGAGGAGATCTGCGACGTGGGTGGGAGGCCGGCACATCAGCTGGACCGCCGCTCCGACGAGGGGTTGCTCGACATGGACGCCATGGACGCGGATCATGACATGGACGGTGGCGCTGAACGCGGTGCTGCCTCTGAGGCGGTCACCGTCTCCGGTGCTGAGCAGCAGTGGAGGAAGACCAGGCTCATCTCCCTCATGGAAGACGTGAGTTAACTTGCTATGATCTACGTTTTGCCTTGCCTCGTAGTTTCCTCGATCGTTTGATTGAAGACAACCAAATTCCCTTTTTTTTTTTTGGCTCTCGTTTCATGTCGTAAACTTGTTTCTTCGTGGACGGGGAGTCTAACGAACACCTCATGGTCACATCATTGATGCTACAGCCTGTGTGAATCTTTATGTACTGTGTTGGCACAGCTTATTTCTTGTGCTTGTGATTGAGTTCTTTTTGGATATGTTTCTTTGCTTATTATATGCATCAAATCAAATCAATGCTTTGCACTGTTACACCGAGTAGTTTCTTTTCTTACTTTTGCCTTGTAGTACCCCGTCGACCTACAGGCAGCTGCTTGCTGTGAGGCTCGCGATCGGTAGCTACTATCACACAGCTGCCATGAGCATGAAGCACCTTAATTTCTTGCTGTAGTTTTATCCTACTGTATGTAAAAATTTCGAAGGTCCTAGAGTACCTTGGGTAAGATTCCTAGAGATTTTGTCTTCTTCACAAGGATGCTATATGCATCAGTGTAAGCTGCAGAAAGATTCTGTTTATCTGGTCATCAGTTTCTTTTGTTAGAAAACTCAATTGTACGTGTTGTACTTTAACCTAGCATAGTATTTAAGAGCACCATAGCTCCTTGATTAAGGAAGGGACATGCTTTGGAGAAGTCTTGTCTAGTGAGCTAAAACAAAATCTTATTACTCACTAGCGTTGCTACATGCTGTGTCCTGTCCGTGTCATTTGTAAGTTATTTGACTTCACTCAGTAGTTATGTCAAGACTGAGTCTTGTGTCAACTACATGAACGTTACAGGTCTGCAAGAGGTACAAACAGTACTACCAGCAGCTACAAGCCGTGATCTCCTCCTTTGAAACCGTTGCTGGGCTGAGTAATGCAGCGCCTTTTGCTTCCATGGCTCTTCGGACAATGTCCAAGCATTTCAAGTGTCTGAAGGGCGTGATTCTTAACCAACTGCGCAACTCCAGTAAGGTTGCCAATGATGGTATTGGCAAGGAGGACGTGACAAATTTTGCGCTTTTGGGAGGTGGTTCGGGGCTCCTACGCGGAAGCAGTGCCAATGCGTTTAACCAGCCCCATAACATTTGGAGGCCCCAAAGAGGACTTCCAGAGCGTGCGGTGTCTGTTCTTCGTGCATGGCTATTTGAACACTTCTTACATCCGTAAGTATATTCTTCATAGATTGCTTTTGGTCAAAGTATGTTGTTGAATTGGCCCTTTGAGCAAAAATATTAAGCGTATGCCACGTTATGATGCTAAAGTACATTAGGCAAGAGCTTATCCGATTGAATAGCATGGACATGACATGACATCATGACATGCTACTTGCGCAATATGTCATGATTCTTAGTGCTAGAGTCATGCATGGATCCTGAGCATGGGATAAATGCCTAGATAGTTCCAACGAAACCAACGGCTAAAACTCACCGCCTTTATTGAAATCTTCTGTATGTGCATGCACTTTAGTTGTATTTCTGCTTTTGGTTAGTGCACAATAACCACTGCTTTCTTTCCATATGTTAATCAGATAGAAGGCATCATGGAAAAATTCCTTTCAGGGGCTTATCAGTAATGAGTGATTGCTATTGTGCCACAATAAATATTGTTGCTGATTGGTTACCATCTGAATGCTTAATCAGTTCTGCTATATGTAAATTAGAAGATAATAATTCCTATTGTGGATTTCCACATGGGGTCCACCTGTTATTATTCATTTAATTCTCATCAAGTTAAAAAACGCTCTATTAGTAACCACATAAATTAGGGCCACATAAAACATTTGTACCATTATTAGTTATATAGAGGCGTTTTATAATTCACGGTATTTCGTGGATCATTGTACATAGTCATCGTTACCCAAGTGTCCTTATAGTAGATATGCGTTTATAATACTTTATACTTTACTAAATAGAATCACTGCAAAATATTTGAATCAGACATGCAAGAATGATATAAATATTTTTGTTTTCATGAATATCAGTTGGCGCAGTACACTTTTTTTCATTTTTTTTCTCTTCAAATTTCTGAATTGGCCCTTGACATCGTTTGCATTTTTATTAGTACATGGTTTCGAGTCCTACCCATCGCATGAAAAAAAAAATTCTGAATGATAAGTTTACAGAAGAATTTTTTTTGTGATGAAAACTGTGTACTACTAGTACCATTTATTGTTTGATTGGAAACGGAGGAGTCTCATGTTTGGTCTTTTGCTTTACAGGTACCCTACTGATAGTGACAAACAAATGTTGGCGAAACAGACAGGCTTGACAAGAAACCAGGCAAGGAATTCTGATCCCAACTTTCTTGCAGTACTGAAAATAAGAATCGTTGTGGTATTTCACCGTTTTCTAGCTAGCAATTCTTGTACGTTTAAATAAAATACTTATTGTGTACCTGATCGGAAGCTTTAACGAAATTAAACATGTAGGTTTCAAACTGGTTTATCAATGCAAGGGTGAGGCTCTGGAAGCCAATGGTGGAAGAAATCCACAACCTCGAGATTAGGCAGCTCCATAAGAATCCATCTTTGGGAAAGAACCAGCTCGGCACGCATCAAACGCAACATTCATCGGACAGCAGCGGCAAGCCAACTGATCATCCTTCGAGTTCTCAGAGAGGTCAAAGTAGCGGCATGACAAGGAACCTCAGTTCTCCGGGAGGCTCCCGGCATATGCAAGATGAGCTATCCCAGCAGGTGCCCCATGACATGTCCGGACAGGTGAGCTTTGCATACAGTGGGCTGGCCGGGCACTACGGCCTTGCATTATCACACCCCCATCAAGCTGAAGGTGTCGGCGGCGGCGGCGGCGCTGCCAATAGCGGCGTCTCCCTTACCCTCGGCCTTCATCACCAGAACAACCGGACCTACATCGCCGAGCCCCTTCCATCAGCGCTCCCGCTGAACCTGGCGCACCGTTTCGGATTGGAGGAGGTGAGCGACGCCTACGTGATGGGATCGTTCGGAGGCCAGGACCGGCATTTCACCAAGGAGATTGGTGGCCACCATTTTGTTCATGACTTTGTTGGCTGATCAAGGCTGGGACTGGGAGGAGCTCGATCTGTGGTGTGCGTATGCGCAGATGGTGATTCAGATGTATTGTACTCTAGATGTAGGTCCGTTGAAGAAACAAAGGGACTTTCCTGCGCCTCCCTTTTGTAGATCCGGGAAATTGCTGTCAATATTTGACAACATGGGGGAAGGAGAAGGACCCGTTGTAGTAGTGCTGTACGCTATTTGTTCTAATCTGATCAGAGGATTGAACCTTGTTGACATGTACTATTCCTTTGACCTGCACCTGGAGTACATGGTGGTCCTTGCTAGATTATTTCCCAGTGGCAAATAAAAGAGAAGGGTTCTTAATTAGCTTGTTGCTGCGTGTATCCTCTGATCCATCCGGTTGAACATGTTGTGTTTCAATAATTTACAGCCTATAGGTTGTAGCCTCGCTGTGTATAGCTCTAAAATATGACTGCGTAGGATGATACGTAGCCTTATATTCGTGGATTACATGTGGTTAGCCTTTCCATGTCGTCGACCCCATTAAACTAATTAAGAAAGCAGGTTTTGGAAGTAGTAGTATTAGTTTGTGCCAGATCTTGCATCCTTAGATGGAGTAGCCTCCTAAAGCTTGGACAAGCCATGATTTGCCCATCTGCTAACCTTGCCCTCTTCTTGTCACCGCGCGCCTGTTATTGTTAGGGCTGAGCTGTGCCTATTAGGAGGCAGCAGCAGCGGTAGGCGGTACAGCAAGCAAATGTCATGATCGATTGACATCCTTTCCGTCCTGCTGGCCAGTTCTTTTACTTTTCCCCAGGGTAAAAAGCCCATGTTACATGGGATCAGTTATCCATGGGCCTCGGTCTTGCAGCACCTGATTTGACGTACGCTTTGGCGACGGGCGAGCTGTACTGGTAGTAGCTAGCAGTAGAATAAACAGCTGGGGGGGCTCCATGCACGCGCTTTTTTGCGTGGACGGAATCCCTGCACGTCAGTGACCACTGCTGCGGCTTCTCTCCCGGAAAGCGACCACTGTTCTGTTCTTGTTTGAAAAGGGCGCAACTTTCTTTTCCAGGGCTCTACTAATCGAGTGGTGAGATGACCTGCATGAGCAGGTTATTGCTATCTGATGCTTCATCCATGCCTTTCTCCTCCGTGCATAAAGCATCGGAGTTTGTATAATAATCTGCTCTTCCCTGTGAATATGCCTGTGGTACTTTCGTGTAGCATAATAGTGCCATAGCATGGGAGGAGAAAAGGCTGCCAAGACATTCCGGCTTGCAGGAGGGCAAGAGTGTTTTGGGACGTGAAAAACGAGAACTCTCTCTTGTCAAATCGGAATCACGTTAACTCATGCTGTACAGTACCGTGTACATACTGATGACCGCTGCGGTACTGTATTTTGGAGCGAAGAAAAAGTTGTCTACCTTACGATTACGACGGGACCATCAGGGCTAATTTTAGGTGCTTTTGTTCCTTTTGTCGTCGAATTTTCCTCTCGGCAGCTTAAACTAGCATTTCACACACATCTTTTCAGTTATATATACTTGCAATTGCAAGCGAGGAGACTATCTGTATCAGATGTTCTATCGCAGCAGTTCAAATACTGCTGCTTTGATCATAGTATGACCTTTTTAAGAGTACTGCAAATACTTCACGTAGTACTACTAGCATCTTTTCACAGTACCACAGTAAGTACTATAGAAATCTTTTCACTCTGGCTGTCTGCGACTGCAAATACTTCTCTGGCTCAGCAGTAGTCAGTAGCGCCAGCTTCTTTTAACCTCATCTCCTCCTCCGATCTCCGTGATGTAATTAACAAATCAATGGCGGGACATGCATGGGATGGGAGTGCCAAAGCTAAACGCCTTTTTTCTTAACCCCCCTAATATAATCTGTGCTGGTGGGCTGCTGATCTGTCGTTAAGCATATGTTCTTTCCCATCTTAAGATATGGCCGGCCGATCTGACGACGATCCGCCTCTGGATTTGCCTCGCCGCTTTTTTTTTTTTAAACGAGATGCCCCCCTCCCTAGCTGGGGCTGGGGGTGGGTGCTTTTGTTTGTCTAATCCGAGTGGCCATCTCCGACGGCCTGCCCTGCCGCACCCGCACCAGCCCCGTCCGTCCGCCACAGTGGCAGGGCAAGAGGGGAGGGGAGCGGCAACGTGCTTTCGCCTCGGAAATGACATGCGCCCCTGCCCCCGCATAGAATATTTGCTTTTCTTGGGAAGTGGGAGCGGCAGCAAGCAGAAGCAGAGCAGGTCTACTGTACAGGCAGTACTAGCACACACACTGAACCGAACTGGAGTGCAAGTAAGCGTCGCAGACTCGGCAGTGGATTGGATGGGCAGCGGAACCATCGGGCTTTTGCATCATGCCTCTCGAGTCTCGACTCGCTCTCGCCCTTGCCCTGTCTGCAGTGCACTGCTGCCAGCCTGCATGGATGGATAAACAAGTCATCGGTACTAGTAGTAGCTCATACTGTACGTAGCCTTTTTAAAAGAGAAATTGTTCAGTTTGTTGGGTTTGCTCTGCATCTGCGCTGTACGGCGCGCTCAGGCAAGTACAGTAAACAAATTGCCCGTTAGGTTCTCGGGGATTGACGACGTACGTAACGGTTTCCTTGGGGCGACACAGTGATGGACCAAGTAGTAGTAGGCGAGGAGCTTCAGAGAGGTGTTCCATTGCTGACAACAACGGGAAGTAAGAGCCCAAAGGGCAGTGATGCACGCTTCGCAAGGCAAGTACAACATACTACTTTAGCAAAACTCGTACTTGGACAATTTAATGTTAGCAGGGGGACACACGTATGGCCAAAAGAAAACGCGCACTACTATTACCATTAGCCGAATTTACCGTGGTAATTAGATGAAATTAGACACAGTTACAGGTATATGTAAGCCTTGGCGGACGACGATGTAAAATGGGCATGTTGCGTAGAAACTCTATTTCTCTCTTATTAATAATATATGCCGGATAATGTTTAAGGTCTTTCAATAACAAATATAAAGTAAGGAACTTTAATTATTCGGTCTTTAATTCTAGTATATGAATGGCTCTAAAAATCCCATAGATCTATTGGAGGTTTGTGTCACTATCAAACAAGTCCTTATGATTAAAAAATTTCAATAAACTGTCGTTTTAAATGCAGTATTTCCCATTCCTAGTTTGTACTTACTGTAACCGCAGTGGATTATGATCTAGCGGCTCCCCCTTGATACTCCTTTTTTTTCTTTTCTTTTGAGCACATCCCCCTTGATACTCCTACTAGCCAACGAAAGAACAGAGGATTTTGTGAACTTGCCCATGGGTCGCTAAATGACCGCTCGTATGAGTAGATAGCACAAGCCCATCCCAACAGACACGATCCAACAGTAGACATGGAAGGAAAGGAATCCAACACATCAACAACCGAATGGACCCCCAACGCTCGCTATATGGGCTCCCCGCTTGACCTGGGTCGTGAGCGCGGCCTCCACCAGTGCATCGCTGCACGATTTTCTCGCGCCCCGGGCAAAATCCCCCCGGACGCCACTAGCAGCCTCTGTGTCAGTGCTTCACATCATGTCACACTCATGATTTTATGACTAAACCGAGTTTAAGTGTGTTCAGAAAAATATCACACAAAAGACAGAATTAAAGCGGTATAAAGTATTCCACCGTCTTTATTACATAGTTCGAGTCAAAAGTACAAAACTGTCACATAAGGGCTAAACGTGACAACGGACGGAGCTAGCGGACGAGGGCTTCACGACGCCAAAGCAACCGAACGGAGAAACACCTGCCTAGGAAGAAGAGTCTCTACCGAAAAAGCCTGCCTTCTGGTGCATCCTAAACAGCAAAAATTGACGAATAGTGTATAGCAAGTGTGAGTACAATTTACTTACATAAATCGTACTCCGTAATTGTAGAAAAATATTACATGAATAGCTCAACAAAAGGAAGGCTTAAATAGGTATAATCAAGAAGCAACTTATATCTAATTCATATTTTAGCAACCTATTACTAGGTGATGTACCAATGTACACACTGGTGCATAATGACAAGTTACCCACTTGTCAATAACGAGGCTACCTTACCTCAAACCATGACACATGCTACCCGCCTGCTCCACGATGCTCGCTACCCACCAGCACCAAAAGCTTGCTACCCGCCAGCAAGATAATGCTCGCTACCCGCCAGCATTATCCCAGACCTGTGTACCCCATCAGATCCCAACCAAACCACACTATCTATTATGGAGTGTCAATGCCGCTCATGACCGCGAGCGCGGCTGTCACAGTTTATAACTCTGCAGAGGTGCACAGCTGTACCCACAAGTCGGTGATTCCGTCACCCGTCAGTGACTATGTCTCCGTGTTACCACACACTTCCTAGGGTGAGGCCAAGAGACCATCGCATGATCTTTCGAAAGTGATTCCTTAGACCGCCTGCAACCCCGCTAAAGTTTCACTGGCGTGGAAGCTACTTTTACCACGTCAGCCCCCTCTTGCGCCATGGGTAGTATATACTACCCGCATACACTCCCCTAGGTCCGGATTACCCATCCGCACCTTTCCCTCGATCGCAGTGGTACAAAGTAATCAACAAGCTACTCAATCAAGTTTTCCATACTCAGCCTGTGATTTATACTGTTGTCATGGTTACGCGTTCCATAAATCGGTAAGAATGATCCCGAACAGGAACCAACCACAATCCCCCATTGAATACTACACAGAACACTTGTGTAAACCCACCTCATCATCCACAACTACCTGTCGGGACCTCCTATGCCATGTTGCTAACGATTACCATTCCCATTGTGATTCTTAGTTGAAGTTGAGCATTAATCAAGATTAACAATAAAGTTCATTGTTTAATCATCCTCAAATTATAGCAAGACCAAGCACGACCTACCCAATCTCAATACCCAACCACAAGCGACAAGGTAAATCAGGAACGACATGACCATAGAATTCAAATTAACTTGCATGCAAGGTGACGATAGAAAAAAGTAGGAGCATTTTGATCAAGGACACTTGCCTGGTTCCCCGGTTTGGAAGTAGACCGCTGCGGAAAAGGAGGTGGAGGGAAGTACTGCTGCTGGTCAAAAGGTGGTTGGAGGAAGAAGATCTGCGGAGGAGGCGGATACTGAACGCACTGATCAAACTCCAGGTCCTGAAAGCTCTGCTGGTCGGGCAGTCCTTCTACCGCCAGAACACAACATCAAATAAGGTCACAGTCAATAATTAAGAAAAACAGTACATCAATCAGGTACAAAATAGTAAACAATCAATTCCAACAGATTCTACACGAAATGACGAGAACGTGGCCGCGAGACCGCTAAAAACGGAGCTAGGAATCAATAGTTATGAGCTTTTAAAATTGTGAGGGTTAATCTACAAAATAGAACTACTAGGGACCTATTTATAATTATAGAAAATTAAATCTAAAAAGCTACAAATAGAACAGAGGGACTAATCTATAAATAATACTCTAAAGGGGCCTATATGCAAGATCTACACGGCTGGGCAATTTCTAGTTTTAATTATTTTATTTTTATAAAGAAAACCTATGAACCGGTCTACGGGGAGCTGTGCACCAGGTCCATGGGTCCACGGACCTGGTCTACGACGCCGAAGAGGGGATTCAAATTTGCATCCGACGGCGTGCAAGCGGCACAGCGGCGAGGCCACGGCGGACGCCGTCGAGCGGCGGCGCCATCACCGGTGAGGGGCGGTGCGCGACGATCTAGGGCTAGGGGACGCGGATCTCGATGGCGCGAGTACCAAAAGCGAGCACGGAGCACGAGGGGTCTTACCGAGGGGTCAACGGCGGCGATCAGGAGGCGGAAGGCGGCACGCGCTGACGAGCAGCGGCGGCGGGGTTCGGCGATGGCTCGGGGACGCTCCGGATCTCGACTCGCATCGATCCGGGGTCCATCGGAGGCGGTGCGCGACGGGGAAGCTCGGCGTGGGGTCCGTGGGCGCCGACGAGGATCGTCGACGGTCGGCGACGACGGCGTGGCTTGGCGGAGTAACGGCGGTGGCGTGCGGGGGCTACGGCGCACGAGGGGCGACGCTGTTGTGGGGGAAAGGGGAGAGCGGGGGTCCCGTTTTATATGGCTAGGGGGCTAGGGGAGCTTCTTGGCGCGCACTCCAGTGATGGATGGCGGTGGCGGCCTCGAGATTCGTGCGGCACTCCGATTAGGGCTGGCGGTAGGCGAGTCGCGCGCGTGCATGCGATGGACGACACAGAGCTGGGCTGGGGCGGGCTGATTTCTGTGGCTGGGCTGGCGCGGCGCGGAGCGGCCCGGCCCGGCGGTTGACGGGGTGAGCGACGTGGCGCGGCGGGCGGGCCAGCAGGCTGCGGCGGCAGGCCGGCTAGGCTGATGGCGGATGCGCGCGGGGTTTGGGCTAGCCGGCTGGCTAGCTAGGCTGCTGACTGGCGGGCCCAAAAGGGAAGGATAAAGGTTTTCTAATAAATCTTGGTTAATTCTAGCTAAAACACTCAATTATATCCTAATCAAGCTGCTCAGCAAATTAAAAAAGCCCTAATACGGTTCTACTCAGCATGAATGCACATACACCTTAATATTCTATAGAAAGTTAATTTATTTGGAAAATAACCTTTTACAAATATGGAAAAAAAGTGAGGTACACTTCTATGTCTAAGCAAATTTTACTAAAAATTTGAATACCTGGAAATTAGGGTGTTAAACTAGACTAGCGCATGAATGTATAGGGGAAATTCTATGTCTTCTACTCAGCATGAATGCACAGGGGAGTAGACTAGCGCGGATTCGCTGCCACTCGCTCGCAGGCACGGCGGCGCCTTGTGGACATGTCGCTCGAGTACTTTCATGTCGTCGTGCTCCGCTCTGACCTCTCTTCTCTAAGGAACGATGTTGAGGCTTCCCTTAGAGCATCTCCAATCATTCTTTAAAATTTACTTTCAAAAGGCTGCTTTAGCAAGTTTGTAAATAAGTATTAAGAGTAAAACAACTCGTACTCCAACAACTTCCATTATAAGTTATCAGATCTATTTAAAATATTTGATACATATGTAATTTTCTTCGGTCCAGTCTATATATGAAGTTGTTTTGATCTTTTAGGAGCTTCAATTTGATTTCTAAATGTAGGAAGTGAGAGAACTTATTTAGTAACTTGTTAAGTTTAGGAACGTAGTATAGAGAACGATTGAAGAACTATTTTTTAATTACTTCCTAAATTAGTTTAGGGACTTAATTTAAGGAGTGGTTGGAGTTGCTCTTATCGCAATAACGAGATGGAAAGGCGCATAATATAATAGTATGTTTGTTGACTTAGCGGTTTAGATAATTTAAATTGCAATTTATAAATTATATAATCTAGATTATAATTAAGATTATAAGTTCTTTGAAAGTTGTATGAGGATTAGAACTTTTGTAGCAAATAAGTTAAAATCAGCTTTTCTTATCTGGATTATTGAATTATATAATTTAGGATGTTAGCCCTGTTTATTTTATATTATAATCCACCAGATTATAGAATCTACAAATTATAATTCAGTAGCTTAACAAATAAGCTACTTATTTTCTTAGCTTTTATAATCGAACATCTCAAATTATATAATTCAATAATTTACATAAGAGAAGCTTATTTCAACTTATTTAATACAAGAGATGCAACACTCATACAATTTTTAAAGAACTTATAATCAAGATTATATAATCTGCTAAATAAATAAATAGACTTTTAGATTATATAAGCTGAAAAAATAAATAATCTACTTGTTAACTTCTAAATTATAATATATAAATTATATAATCTAATGAATTATAATATGAAACAAACACCGCTACGTCTCCTGTCCCACCCATCGAAAATGACTCCAAATATATCATCCAGCGCCTTGAAAAAAACAATGATTGGCTGACATTTTCTCGTGGATAACGGAATCTAGTATACATCAGGTTAATTAGAGCAGGTAGTAGCTAGGAGCATCTATAGAAAGAATCTTCCTCATATATCATGGAAATACTAGCATCTATCGCTGACCGGGTCGATAGCAGCCTCCTGATATGGCTACGCGCGTGCCAAGTCAATGATAAGCCTCCCCCTCCTCATCATATTGATGCCGTATCCTGTCAGCCAACACTACTGATAAAGTACTACTACTTTTTTTTTAATACGTTTGATTTTTTATATTATTTTTGATCGTTTGTTTTATTTAAAAAATTGTTTTAAATATATAAAATTTTAATTATTATTTAAACACATTAAATTATAAATTAAATTATAATAAAATATTTAATATTTTATTATAATTTTTTAAATAAAATAATATTTAATATCTAAAATATCAATAATAAAAAAACGAAAATAGTACTAGTAACGCTCTACTATAGTAGCTCTTCCATATCCTACACCCGGCCCTGCGGCCCTGCTGTCCCTCTCACGAGGTTTGGCAAATTGGGCTGGCCGATGAGCATCTGCCCTTTCGGCTCCTTCAAAAGCTCAAGGGAACAGTGTGGCAGGCACGGTCTCCCTTCGTGAGTCGTGACAAATAAAGCCCTGTTTGAATCATTTCAGTTTTTTAAAAACTGGTTTTTAGAAAAAACTAATTAAAACTAGATTTAAAAAAAACTAGATGAGATGTTTGGATACTCAGTTTTTTTTAGTTTTTTAATAAAAACTAGTAAAAGGTGGGTTGGAGTAGCTTCTTGGTTTCTTAAAAAATAGAAACTGTTTTTTAGAAACTAGAAAAAAAAACTAACCTGTTTAGAGTCACTTCGGTTCTTGATGGATTCAAACAAGGGCCTAAGACGTGTAATTTTGCAAAAAAAAAAGGCGTATAGTATTATCGGATTCTGGAAGCGGAGGTTGTGAGCGAAGGGAATTATCTAAATCCAGGTCCCGTGGCCTTTGCGCGGCTTGCGTGTTCCTGCCACACACAGGCGTAAAGAAACCGTACAATTTCTTGGAAAGCGTGTGGTGTGTGTTCCTTCTACACATACAGTAAGGGGTCCTTTGGATTGAAGGAATTTCAAAGGATTTTTGTAGGATTCGATTCCTACGGAATTTTCCCTAAATGTGCCCTTTGGTTCCTAGGAACGATGAAGGAATTATTCCAAAGGAATGGTTTCCTTAGCTAGATTTCATAGGAAAAAAAGTAAGAGGTCAAGATCTCTTAAAAAAATTCCTACGGAAGTGTTGACGACCAAAATTGACGCCTTCTCCAAAGTCCGCAGAGACGGGTTCTCCGGAGGATCCGGTCAGTGACCAGAGTTTCCGGTGTCGGAGGTTCCGGTGACTTACCGGAGGTTCCGGTGGCCAAAATTGGCGTATTCTCCAAAGTCCACAGAGACGGGTTCTCCGGAGGGTCCGGTCAGTGACCGGAGTTTCCGGTGCCGGAGGTTCCGGTGACTGACCGGAGGTTCCGGGCCAAAATTGGCGTCTTCTCCAAAGTCCACAGAGACGGGTTCTTCGGAGGATCCGGTCAGTGACCGGAGTGTGCGGTACCGGTGGTTCCGGTGACTGACCGGAGGTTCCGGTGGGTCTCGATACCGACTCGGATTTTCAGATCTAGCGCGATTCGGTTCGTTTTTTGGCTTGGAAAGGGATAAGACCACCCCCCCTTATATAAATAAAGGGTCCACGGCCGATTGAGGACAACCAACTCCAATCGAAACATTACCTTTATCAAATTTAGTTTTTCTTTTATCCCTTTTATCCTAATCCCCTCTCTAAACCCTAATTCTCTCCTCTACGCGCACCGGCTGTGCAAGGAGGCGCCCTAGCTCGTCTAGGGCAACCCACGGCGCGTCGCTCCTGACGGGGTCCCTCCCGGAGCGGCGATCCTTGGTCTTACTCCGACGGATTCGAGCTAACCGGCGGCTACGGTTTCTGCGGATTCGTCGCGCGGATTTCGCACAAGGGCGTGCTCGTGTCTAACGGCGCGATCTTCGCGTCAACAGGAAGCTCAGTGTTGCTAACTCACTCTTGCACTCCATCTTCCTCTTCTTAATTAATGAACTCCTCTCTCAACTTTGATCAAGAATTTAAACAACTTTTGAGCTTACAAAATTTATGTTGAAATTTTGCAATCATAGAACAAAGAATCGAGAATCCATTTTGACAAGAAGCGCTCAAGAAATTGATATGAATTTTAACTAAAATTCGTCAATTTGATAGTTTTTAATGTTTATTTGAATTTTGGAGGCATCAAGTCAACACCTAAAGATCTTGTACAATATATGTGAATTCATGTTATCAAGTGCATTTGTGACAAAGATTTTGTTTGACACCATGTTATATATAATTTTGAAAAGTTTATTAACAAGGCATTGATTAAAGCGTATGAATTTAAATTAATACTGCATGGTTGTGCATGTTAGTGTGTCATGTGTTGTAGAAAATCCTTTGTTTTTTTTCTTATAGTTTTGTCAAAGGACTTCACATCCATATTCCTCTGTTTTCATTTCCTAAGGATTTGAGAAGTGCACCACCTCAATTCCTACGTTTTTTTTTATTACTGTGTTTTTTCAATTCTGTATTTCAAAGAAGGTCTTAAGTATTTATTATTTAAAGTATAAGGGCATTCCAACTCTTCACGTAGGATAGTTTTTATAAAATTAAATAGTCTGCCACCTAAGAAAAAGAAATGATGTGGCACCCTGATTAAAGAAGAAAGAGAATAAAATAGTAGGAAACGATTTCTCCCCTGAGGAACGAAGTCCTCTCGATATCCCAGGCACGAAGAAATCAGGCTTTTGGCGTTGGGGAGTCCTTCGAAGATTCCTTGTGGTCCCAATGGGATCCAATGCTCCTCCACTCCCCACGCCCGTCATGGCTCAGGCAGGCGAGCATCATCTCCTCGCGCCATGGCGGGAGTTGCTGCGGCTAGGTAGAGCGGGCCACGACGGGACAGAGCACGGTGGGGGCGGACCGCGGCAAGGCGGCGACGCAGCTGGGCGATGCTTGACGGAGCTCGGCGAGCGATGCTGCAACGGGGTGGGCCGCGGCGAGGCGGCGCCGTAGCTGGGTGGTGCTTGACGGAGCTCGGGGAGCAGCGTTCGGCGAGGCAGAGGCGGCAGGGCGGAGCTTGACGCGGCCGGGCATGGCGCGGTGCGGCGAAGCTCGGGGAGGCAGCGGCGTGGAGGTGGTCGACGGGGTGGGCATGGCGCGGCGAAGCTCGGTGAGGCAGCATCGTGATGGTGGTTGATGGGGCGGCGCCGTGGCAGAGCTTGGCAATGTGATGGATCTTCACGAGACAAAGTTCGACGAGGAGGTGCCGTGGCGGAGTCCGGCCGGACGCGGTGTGGCGTGGCAGAGTTTGGCGAGTGGAGCGCGCGCACAGGCGCCGAGCGTTGAAGCCTGGCCGCGTGCGACGCCGTGGTTAGGCCGGCCAACATCTTCTTGCGAGCCTAGCAATGATAGAAAGATGTGGTGGAGGAAAGAGATGTGTCAGGTGAGGTGAAAGACGATGGTACGAAGAATCAGAGAGTATGGGTCGTTGTTTTCATGACATAGTTGACCCACTTATTTTTGTCGGTTCGTTTAATTTTTATTGCCTATAGAAACTGCTCTTTAAATTTTGGGTTGCGAAGCATAATTTCTTCTTATGTTTTCTTGCTGATGTGTACGTTATGGAAGTCGTGCGTAGTTTTCTGGATTGGGACTGTCCTAAGAGTTACAGTAGTTTCATTGGCTGCTAAAGGTTACAGACGAGAATAATCCTAAATTGATTCTTAGTACCTTGGATGGATTTTCTTTTTTATTATTGTAAAAATGTCAAGGATACATTTGATTACCGAAAAGGACATATTTACGCTAGGCAATACATGTGCAGTCTGTTGCATGTTTAACACAACTCGACCATCTATTTTATTCATCGTGAATCATGAATCAAACACACTGTGGGCACGTATTTTACGAGCGAAAGGTGAGGGTGAGACCTGGACCTGGACGTTTGTTAAGCACTTTCCACGCTATAGATTCTAAGTCGTGGGTCAACCTTTTATGAAGTCACCGTGAGCCTATAGTGTCGTCATGGAATGGAACCTTTGCTTTCTCTATGAATGAATAGAAGGTGCGACAGACGTTAGTTCCAATTAAGAGGCAAAGCCCATGTCGCACAATCTTGTTTTGCATTACTACTGTCTCGCAAGCTGGAATCCCCGTTGTGTGTGTCACCGTACCTTTTGTAGTATTTTATCAGTTGTTGATGAAGGGAGGGATAGATGCTCACGATAAATCAAATATTTTACAAATATGGCGGTGTCTCAGTATTCCCTTCAGATTAAAAAAGAAGCTTATTTAAGTACAATGATACGATCTTCAAAATTAAACTTTAACTCTAATTTTTTATAAAAATATTGATTAATAATAATATAAAAATATTTTTATGAAAGTATTCTTAAAATCAAATCTATCCATATAATTTTCATCTTTTCAAATCTAATAAATTAAAAGTTATTTATGATTTATATTCTTAATATTTGATTAAAATCTTGTTCTAAACAAGTTTTTTACCAACCTCAGAGGGAGTAATTACTTTAGTTTGAACCGTATTTCCGTTCACTTTATTCCCAGTAACTTCACGGGAACACACACATTGGAATTTGTACTAAATACTAACAAACAAATATGCTCGCGTCTGGATGAGCACATACCTAAAACTCACCACACAGTGCAGTGCGCGTCTGAGTACAAACATTATTGTCTTTCCTTAGCAAATAAAAAACATTATTGTCTTTGTTTATACTGTAACTAGTGTAATACTGCGGAAACGAGAACACGAAGAGGGAGTGACGTCCCGGGTGTTTCGTTGAGTTGGATTGGATCGCAGAATCAGGACTGTGGTGGGAGGACCACGCGTACCGTTGTTTATCTGGAAAAGGGAACCCCGATGATGTAGTATCGAGGACGATGCTGGAGTGTGTGGTGTGGTCAGCGCCACCACAACTCGCAGCAGCCGAGAAGCAGCAAGCAAACACGACGTCCTGTCCTGTCCGTCCGGCCGCGGTGCCGTGCACTGCTAGTGCTAAACAGTAGTACTAGTATATTTGAGTCTTCTCTCAGTGGATAGCCGCCACCGTGATAGCGTAACGCCTCCCCTGAAGCGTGTGTGCTCGTCGCTGCTGCAACGCTTTCTACTACTACTACTACTAGCTCTGTTTAAACCAAAAATATTTAAGCGACGGGGATAGGCCGGAGCCGGAGCCGGACACAGGGCCGCGGTCGCTCGTGCCGAAAGGCCTCCGAATCTTCGACCCGCCCCGCCGCCGCCGCGTCGCTCGAGGCGACGATGCTCCGAACGGACCAGCGCCGATGGCGACGATGATGCGATCGAGATGCCCCTGGTTCGTCCCCGTGCGATGTGAACCCGCGCGCGCGACATGGCCGCGCCGCGCCCACGCGACCCGGTTCGCTCAGCCCCACACGCCGCCCTCGAGCGCTGGCCTCGCCTCGCTTGCAGAGGCCCCCACCACCACCACACCCACCACCGAACCGAGTCGACACGCGCGCACGCACCCGCATCCCGCACCACCGGACGGTCCGTCCGCGGAAGCAGCCAACCACACGCCACGACGCTTGCCGCAGAACCCAAGTGCCCATATTTTACATGCCAAAAGCCATCACTCCACCAGGCCAAGCCGGGCCGGGAGAGGAGAGAAGAGGAGAGGCAGAGAAGGGGAAGGCCAAGCCAAGCCGACGCCATCCATGTTGCGTGTTGTTTAGTCGCGCCAAAAGGCGAAAAGGAGCGAGCGGGAGGCGCAAGCACTGAAGAAGAACAGGGAGCACCGCACGCGATCCCCCATTCCACCCACCCACCACCCGCGCACCGGCACCGCAAAGGGAAGGAAGGAAGGAGGCCGTGCCGATCTCGCGCTCTCCGGCTCGTGCCCGCCCCGCGCGCGTCTGCGTCTCCCACCTCACCTCCGGAAAAAAAAAAATCTTCTTCCCGGGCGCGGGCGGGTGGACTAGCCGTCCGTGTCGGCGATGAGCTGCGGGGGGCAGGGCAGCGGCGGGTGGCTGCTGGACTACGGGCTTGTGGAGGAGGAGATCCAGGGGTCCGAGTTCATCTACATGGTCGACGACCCGGCCGTCTCCAGGTCTCTCAGCACCCTCCCCGCGCCTTCCTTCTTCATTGGTTTTGGTTTCGTTGGTTGGTCTCTTGTTGATGCGTTGGTTTGTTTGTGGACCGCTGTTGATTGGTTGGTTTGCAGCGTCATACTTGGGTTCGATGCTCCCAGCAGGAAGGAGGACGGCGGCGTCCAGGACAACTCCGGTCCCAAAAAAAGGCAATCAATCTTCTTGCTTCCTCCTTTCCAATCAGTTCATCTTCGCATAATAGTTAATATCGCATGGTTTGCTTGATGATTTGTTGCTTTGTTGTTACTAGTATCACCATGCTTATCCTGTTCTGCCTAGTAGTAGTAGTACTGTACTCGATCAGCATCCGATTTACTAGTTGAAAAGAACGGCAAACGAACCACTATACGTAGAACTAGAGATGCGTCAAGGGCAAGCGAGTGCAAACACTTCTAGGACTACGTAAAAAATTTAGTGACCGACCTCTAAATTAGAATCGACTATCTGTCCTGCCGATTTTACGTCAGTACGGCGATTCTATCTAGTAAAGCGGCCGATTTCAGATTTTCGGTATACAGAGTCAGTCGGAAACAGCAGCGGTCCAGGAAAGGGTAAAACGTCTACATCCACACTGATGCAAGTAGCATCACAAACTTTGAGGACCATAAAAGTACTAGTACTGACCTGGAGCACATGAGCAGAGTTTGACGATAGATTTGCTTTCCCCCTGTGCAGGTTCCGGCCAGAGTCCAGCGCCCCACCCGGCACCAAGGCTTGCCGTGAAAAGCTCCGGCGAGACAGGCTCAACGAAAGGTATGTTTCAGGGTTCAGTTTCAGTGTACTGACGTCAACATCCCAACAATTCTTCAGCGTAATCATCTTTAAATTTGATCCGCTCTCTGCCTTTTTTTTTCTTTCTAGGTTCAACGAGCTCTGTGCCATTTTGGAACCAGGGAAGCCACCAAAGGCTGACAAAGTCGCCATTCTGAGCGACGCTACTCGTCTCCTGAGCCAGCTTCGTGCCGAGGCTCAGAAGCTCCAGAAATCGAATGAATCACTGCAGGACTCCATCAAGAGCCTCAAGGTAATACTACCAAATAGTAACTTCTTGTAACCACGCCGTTCGTCTGAAGACGGAACATTCAGATTCAGAGATGAAATGACCTTCAATGTGTGACTGCAGGCCGAGAAGTCCGAGCTGCGAGACGAGAAGACGAAGCTGAAGGCCGAGCGGGAGAGGCTGGAGCAGATGCTCAAGGGCGTCGGCGCAGCATCTGCTCCGGCGCAGTTCCTTCCGCACCCTGCCGCTGCTGCCGCCCCACCACCGTTCCACCCAGCGGCATTTGCTCACGCGGGCAAGTTCGTCCCGTACGCCAGCTACCCGCCGCCGGCCGCGTTCTGGCAGTGGATACCACCGACGTCGCTTGACACGTCCAAGGACCCCGCGCACTGGCCGCCGGTCGCGTGATCAGCTGACGATGGCGCCACTGTATTATTGACGATGCGATTGCCTGTATTGATGTTTGCCTGTCCGTGTTTTAGAAGCTTGACCGAAGCATGCCTGAAGAAAAACTTCAGGTGCTGATTGTGTAACAGATTTAATGCTTGTCTCCTGCATAATGATCAAATGACCGGAAGTACTGAAATTGGGGTGGTCATTGCCGATTGGAGAAGCCCTAATGTTGAAGTAATGGAGGTGATATTTCAAAGGCAGAATGTACGCGCAGGATGAGTTCATGTTCATGGCATGCTGATCTCTTTGATAGAACGGGGGTGGTTAGCATATGGGACAATGCCCCAGAAGTACATACAGCAACATAGCAATAATTTGATCAAACTAGAGTATTACAATCAATTACCTTATTTGAAGTATAAAAAACCACTCAACTTATAATTTGAGATAATAAGTAATTTTTCAAAACGTATAACTATACTTAGATTTTAATTTTACTGCAAGAACCTATAACTTTCTCACATGTCTAGGTTTGTACTCTTCCTAAATGAGAAAATAGTTGTATATTTTGGACTATACTAGAAATGAAGATATATTTTTGAGCCTCAATAAAACTTTCAGCATTTCTGTACGAAAATCTGCATATACCTTTTAAGCTATCATTCTAACACTCGATACTTATCATCCAAGTTGTATCCAAGTATAAGGTACAATATAAAGATTAATAACTGCATGAAATTTGGGACAGGAGGCAATGCATTGTGGGGACGAGACCCAACTTTCTGGTTTCAATCACACATTGCCTCCATACATCAGTTCTCTTTACTCTAAGCATCGTTTTATTATTGTAACATTGGGTAAATATGGCCTCCAAGCTCACATACAAAATGATATACTAAGATGCCGCAATAAGATGGTTCTACACAATGACCGAATAACTAATGGATTCACTGTCCTCAATCTTGAAAAGATTCACCATTTTTATGCTCCATGTCTGATGAGACTATCAAACTTCACAGGATAAACAATGAATCCTGACCATGACAAAAAAAAGGCAATAACCTGCAATGTTGGTCAAAATGAGTACAGTTTGACTCCCTGCTATAATTTAACAGTGGCCAACAGGAATCTACTACATCAAGGGCAGGATCCAGAAGTCTTTACACTAAATTGTCAAGTTGTTAGCCTAATTGAAGCTCAAATTGAACTAAAGTTTGAGTTCAACGATAACAATTTAAAAGTAGAGGGTTAACATAACAGACAGACACTACAATTGATTCATGCTAATGCAAATAAATAGGTTAACATAACAGATAGAAAAAAAATCTAAAAATGAATGTAAGATGTTCAGAAAAGAAAAGGCATCACTTGCCTCATTGCAATGGAAGAATCTTATGGGTATATGCAATGCCCTTATCACCGTTCACCACTTGTCCACTCCCACGTAAGATCCTACAGAATGTGTACAACGTATACACAAAAAATGTCAGAAAAATCATAATGCATTGCTTATAAGAAAACAGGCAGACTGAACATGTACAAACAGAACAGCTTTAAATCTTGAGATTCAGATAAATACGAAGGCACTTATCCAAACTGAAAGGTTCAATCAAATATAAATCATTAGAGTCACTGTGTTGACTACATGAGTTGTGAGGTAAAACATGATTAAAACTGCACGCTAATAGAGCTGAAATGAAAAGGCATATGTCTATGATTCCTGACTAAAAAATAGATGAAAAGGGAAAACACATATCGACCTATTAGTAAACGTACAATTATACTTCACAACACATTTAGTGCAGTAGTTGCCACTGTTTAGAATGCTGAGATTTCACATATAGAAATAATTGCATAGTCCATAGTTTCTTCATCAAAATATATGAAAATAATTGTAGTAACCTTCCACCTATCAATGTGCTAAGGCATAGGCCTAGATTCCCATCAGAACCAGCCTAGATTCCCATCAGAACCATCTAAACTGATGACCTCTTGTCCGACTTTCAGCAACAGTCTCGAATAATAAAATGTAAATATGCAGCTAATATACACAGTTGCATAACTGAGATGCATAAGAATAACTAAACTGAAGTACAATAGTTTAATGAGAAAGGCCATGTACCATCTTGTAGTTAAGAGACCTTCAACACCCACAGGTCCACGGGCATGTATGCGTCCTGTACTTATGCCAACCTATTCAAGAATTTAGAAATGATTTAGAAGAAAAGTAATATTCATCAAAACAGACACTTATGCAAATCTACATAATATATTCCCAGCGGCCCCAATTTTAGAAGTTCCAACTAAAAAAAAGAAAAGTCTAATTTAGATACTCTACCTCAGCACCCAGTCCGAAACGAGCACCATCTGAGAATCGTGTACTAGCATTACGGACTACAGCAGCACTGTTGTAGAGAAGTAAGACATAACACATGTTAGATATGTAATCATCAAAGAACATGTGCATTGTAAACAAAGAAACTTTACTGAACAGTAGCATGAATAATAACGTGGCGCTGACGTTAACAAATACCTATCAACTTTACGCAGAAAAGTTTCTGCTACTTTATCGTCTGTAGTGACAATGCAATCTGTATGTGAACTGAAAAAAAAAATACAGCAGATAAATTTCAGTTAAACCAAATGAGTTCCCTGGATTTCACAGATGAGACAAAAGATTACAAAACAACTTTTGAGTACCTTCCATAACGATGTATGTGATCGATTGCTGCCTGTACATCATCAACAAACTCAATTGTGCAGGCCATAGCACTATACTCATGATGTAACGAAGAGGCTTTTGGAACACCCAGCACTGCATGTGCAATAGGCCCACCATAAACAGAAACTCCTGCAATACAATATATGTTCAAGATCATGACCACTCCACGCCAACCCACAAGTTCTACAATCAATTCATGGATGTCTATATTGGACAAAACTTCATATGCATTAAGTAAAGCGTAAAGGTTATCTCTACACGAAGCAACATATCCAAAATGCCCAACATTTGCAGACATAAGACCTCAAAACATGTACAAAGAACAGCAACAGCTAGAGAATTGCAGACACAACATGTTCCAACTTGGGAAATGCACTGTTTATCCATATACTCAGTTTAATGTAAGAACTAAATAGTAAGTAACAAGTTCCTATCGCGACATCTTTACATTACTAACAGAACTATATTGTTGTAATTGTAAATCATATTATACAGCAGTATCCCTAAATTGAACCATATCACAATACAGAGCAGACCAACAAGGTGAAAGTAGCAGTTATTATAGTCTACACATTAGGTATATGAAGCAACAAGGGACAAGAGGTTTGAGAAAATCAAAACAGAAGCAGAAAAAAGTGGCTGAATAGTAATAATATTCTCCTGACTGGTGCACTGCTTGCATGTAGTCATTATAATTAGTGGTTTCGAGCATAAAGAGAAGTCAAACCTTCTGTTTTGAGTGATAACAGTATGTCTTCCAGGCCAGGAGACTTCATTAGATCTTTATGAACAAGTAATGTCTCCTGCAGAAATTAAAGCCCAAATATGACATTTATTGAGTATATGTAATAGTATTTAGAAAGGCAAGCAACAAAAGCATGAGTATCCTGCAAATATCATAGGAACAACAACCAAAGCGTTTTGTAAGTAAATCTATCCTTACAAAACAAAAGGATAATTACAGATGATAAACATTAAAAGAACATTTTTTTTCAGCAATATATACATAAAAAAGGAAATAAAAAGAAAATGAGACATAAATTTCCGAATAACAACTGAAGCTGTCAATGTGTAGGAAGGTATATAAACTTTCCCAAATACAATCCATTCTGGAATTGGTGAAGCACCTTTACATGTTGAACGAGAAATGCATGACACTGTACACTACACAAAATTAGACATATACCATTGCATTGCAGGCTGCTGGGTAATCAATTTTTGCATCCATCACAATCCGTTTTGCCATACCCATGTCAGCTGACTTGTCAATGTATACATGACAGACACCATCTGCAGCAGAAAATATGCAATTCAAAGAAAATTAGTATCAAATCAAAAATTGAGATCAAGACTAACGTTGAAAGATTCAAATGTACACTACCTGCATGACCAAGCACAGGAATCTTTGTTGATGCTTTAATTTGAGAAACCAGCTTATTGCTGCCTCTTGGAATGACAAGATCAATGACATCATCTAGCTGTACAGTTATTAGGAGTTTAGGCATTCATGTAAAAAATGTTATTCCAATAATCCTTCCACATGCTCACCTTAAGCAAGTCAGCAATTTCATCTCTACTTGTAACAAGGCCAATAAGTTTTTCACCAACATTTTCAGGAATGGCACCAGTTATAACCTAAGAGATATTAAAGTTCCGTTTAAGGACACCCATGTTAAAATCATGTAATGGTGATAGCAGTGTGCTAATAATATATTAGAACATAAAAAATTACCTTATGCAGTACTGTGTTTGATCTCATAGCTTCTTTTCCACCTTTAAGGAGAAGACCATTACCACTTCGGATTGCTAAAGATGCAATCTACAGAATGATATCCAAAGTTAGAACAAGTTTCTTAGTACATGTAAGTACTAAGCATGCAAAACACCTGGACAGTAGCCATAATGAATAATCACACACAGACAAAAAAAAAAAAAAATACCTGAACCAAGGCATCAGGCCGGGACTCAAAAACAATTAACAGAACACCTAAAGGGCAAGATGTTTTCTCAAGAACCAAATTTTCAGCAACCTGGAAAGGTAGTGTTCTTGTTAAGACACCTTTAGATGTAACATCTGTATTTTTGAAAGCATGGAATGTATCCTATCTAAGACAGAATGCAGTATTCTGTAAACTCTCACCTCCATTCTTTTCAGTATTTGGTTAATGGGGTCGTCCATGTTTGCAAGAGTGCGAATGGATTTTGCTAGGCTAGCAATCTGGACAACGATCAAACATAAGTTGAATCAGTATAAGAATAGTTTGAGGAATTAAAAAAAAAAAGAGTCAAATGAAAAGAAAGAAATTAGAATCAACAGTAATAAGATTATATGTATTCAGGTCACCTTTCCGGGCTTCAAGGTCAACCTAGCAATCAAAGACTTCTCATATCCAGCATCTTGTGCTGCAGCTATATCAGCTTCATTCTCAGTTCTAATTAAATTTATATTTGCCTCTAAAGCATCAGCAACATCTAACAGTATTTTCTTTCGTTCATCCGATGACAAATCCTGTTTCAGATGTCCATAGAATTAGCATAAAAACATCCAGGAAAAACAGTGTGCTAAGAGTAGTTTCTATCACGTGTTATGATAAACACCTGTAGACGCCTTGAACTTTCTCTGGCAGCAACAGCCATTTCACGAGAACTAACATCCTTGGATGGTTCCCACAAATGTGCATCCTTGTGAAATAGAGTACCGATTTTCTCTCCGCGTAGAACATTTATAATGCTCTGGGATGCAAATCCACTTCACATATGGTAACAAAGTTAACAGTTAACACCTTAACCATTCACAGCAGAAATAAACATATCTTGCAATAGGTGGACTTAACATTATTCCTATCCAGCTGACCAATGGAAATATACATCACCACTTCACAAGCTACTACTTAGGTTGAACATTTTCAGGTAACAATCAAAACATACAATCAATATTCCTTAACAAATAAAAGTTATCATGTGTTCAACCACCGAAAATCAAAGCAAGCAAACATATTTTTCACTCATTGCCTTCACACCAATTAAACTATTATGAAACAGGAGTAAACTTGAGGCCTAAGAAAGGCATCAAGGCAAAACATCAGCTCACTGCTAATATATGATAGGAAGATTTGATACTACAGATGTTCTGTGAGTATATAACGAGCAATGATGGACAGTAGTGATCCTTTGCTAAGGGAGGCAGCTGTTCCTTTACCTTGTAATGACAACAGGCGTGCCACTGTTTGAAGCGACAATAGCTGCCTTGACTTTAGCTGTCATACCACCTCTACCTACACGCGACTTGTCCCCAAAAGTAATTTCATTGTGATGTTTCTCTTTAATGTAAGTATGTATGATCTTTGATTGAGGATCACTTGGGGGGCCATTGTAGAGCCCATCCACATCACTGAGTAGAACAAGGAGATCAGATTTGAGTTCTATTGCCAGCAGGCCAGCTAAACTGTCATTATCCCAGAATATACCAGATGAATCCTGTAAAGGAATATTATTAGTGAGCAATGAAAATGCTAAAACTCTTGAGAAATGCATTAAAACTGTAACTTTTTAATAACATTTTACACAATGATTAATACAACACAACTGAATACTATCAGTTATCACATTTAAGGCAGGGTAAAACCAAAAAGGAACAGTGATTCATATTTTAAAGTTATGAATGGCACGACACACCTCATATGGAGCCTTCCTTGTGCTGACAGCGTCATTTTCATTAAATACTGGAATAACTTTAAGATCCAACAGTGACTCAACAGTTTCACGTAGCCTTTCCCGGAAGTTTGGATTCTCAAAATCATTGTCCGTCACAAGAAGTTGAGATGAGGACACATCAAGCTGCAACCAAAAAAATTGACGTTAGATACATGTGAACAAGATGCCAGGTTTTTACATTGATTTACAATAGCAGGCTGGTTAAAAAACATACTTGGGTAAATAACATATCGTAAAGTGCCATGAGGCCACTCTGCCCAACGGCAGCACAAGCTTTGCCATCAAGCTCCATTTGTGGCTTTTGTAGATCAGCAAAGCTGCTATTGACAAGTTTGCGGTACTTGAGCCTCTGTTTTCCCACGCCAACAGCTCCTGACGTGACCAGAATCACTTCGTATCCCAGAGTGTTCAGTTCCTTCACCTACATTTTGACGTGTTAATTGGTTAAGCATGTTCCCAGACTTAACACTACTTGTTAGAGCAATCTGTAAGTTCAGGTTAGAATTCTACCTGCTCGCACAGAGCTCCAAGCCTGCCCAAAGCAAGTCTTCCATCGTGTCTAGTGACGACTGCAGTGCCCACCTGCCATGAAAGAGTCAGTTGCAAACTAAACGATAGAGATCAAGACTGTGAGACCGATCCCTCAAACGGATTGGTGGTTTGGTACTCTTGGCAAAAGTTGCGAGTCCCCACCATATCCCCTTGCCAGTTCAGTTCATTGATAGACTAGTCATCGTGATACTAGATTCCCCACACAAAAGAGGAGAAAAATACAGGGGACTCAAACAAGTGGATATCAGATACGAAAATGTCATGCCGGAACTCACGGGACCGGTGGTTATGATGAACTCTGCTCTACCGATTCTTCATCTGATAGAAAACTAAAATCACAACAAAACTTACAGATTTGACCCCTAAACATGGAACAGATGAGTCAACAAACACAGCGATTCGTATCAGTAACTTCGCTATCAACCAACTGTCACCTCACTTCAAGTCGTCACTCGTCAAGCATAAATGAAAGGCAAAGCAATCTACTACTAAAACCCAAACAAAACCCTGCTGCCGCTGCCTCTCCACTCGTCACGACAAAACGAACCCAAATCAAGCGGGGCTACTCCGGCAATCATCCAAGACGAAGAACTCGGACGGGACAAAAAATGCAGCGATAAGCAAGCGGCGTAACGCTAAACGAACCCCACGAGCGAGTTTAGATCTAGCAGGACGATCAGCCGGCGATGGCCGGATGATCCGTTAATCACCTTGATGATGAGGCGCTTCACGTCCTTCATAAAGGTCCGGGTGCGGTCCGCTGTCGCCATGTCTGCCGGCGACGCTTAACGTCCTACCCGACGCGGCTCCTCCGTCTTCCGCCTCCCTTTCACCCTTTTTTTCTGTCGAGGCGGACCAGGCGGACCGAGCAATAGGGCAAGCAGGCGGGAGGATTCTCCACACGGGGGAGAAGGAGAGGAGGCGGCGCTGGTTCACGAGACGGAGCGGCCGTCGGGTACTATGGGGCCTGCCTCCACCGTCTTGTGGTATTTCAGTGTTCAATCACCGATGAATGTGGACCTGTGGCGGCGTTTGGCCCCTTGGATGGAAGTGGTTAGGATAGGGATATGAAAATGACCGACGGGGTAGGATTCTTTACCATGAAAGGTTTAAAAGCTACAATCACTAATGTAAGAGCATCTCCAATAGCTACCAATAAAAGCCCCTAATTTTATTTATTGGAATTTATTAAAAAAAAATCTCTCCAACAGCTCCCCAAAATCTCACCCTAAACATCGGTTCCCCCAAAGCATGGCCTCATCCTCCCCACATTTGCGTGCACCGTTCGTCCTCCCAAAAGCACAAAGCGCGCCCTTTTCTCGATGAAATCGCGTTCCCGCAGATGGATTCGCGCGCGCTTGTGACCAAATCGGAGTCGGTTCGTGCAGCTTCGCGCCCTATTTGGAGCATGACGTATTGCACCAAATCACGGGTTGTATTTCAGCCCCTGCAAAAGACGTATCTGCGTCGCTGCAAACAGGAGGAAGAAAGGGTTGCGACAGCACCGGCAAAGTTGAAGGATTCGAGTTCGAGGTGTCGTCGTCAGGCGCTGCTGCAGTTCTTCACTTTCCATCCCCGTTCGTCATCGCCACGCAAGGTAAGCCGCGCCGATCTGGTATGCGTTGCTCCGTGCCGATCTGTGCGGATACTAGTACTAGGTGTCTTGATTTGTGATACTACTAGGTCCTTTGATGTTTGTTTGTGCTAGGTGGATCTGTCTCAGCAAGCACCGATCTCTGGTATGCGTGTCGATCTGTGTGGATACTAGTTGTCTTGATTCGTGGGTACTAGTTGCTTCGATGTGTCCTTTTGCTAGGTGGATTTGTCTCAGCTAGTCAGCTAGGTCCGATTCCGATTTGTGTTCCTGTCTTGGATACGCATCATATGATTGATCTGCCGAGCTAAAACATTATTTTTTTCGATCTGTACCTTTGCATCTTGTAAATAGATAGTATGTGTCTATAAAATAGAAAATACTACTTGCAGATTTGTCTATAGTATTGGAAAAATACTAGTATCAGGTGGCCTATAAAATACTAGTATATACTACTTATTTGTTCTATGTCACCTACATATTAGTACTACTGATGGTGATTTTTCATGTCAGTCCATTCAATTGATCTGTAAGTGCAAGCGTTAGTGTTATGCCTTTTATGCCAACAACTTCACCGTGCTGTTTCATACTTTTATTTTTGTTGTGGCTTTCATTTTATTCAATTGATTTCAGTGTTATTCATTTTGTCATATCTGTAGATACTTCTTAGTTCTTGCAATGGAAGAGTTTACCTTGTACACTGATTTGTTAAATGGGGAAGAGAATGGTGTACCTTTGGAAGACCTGACTGACCATCAGTCGCCCATAGGAGACACTTCACAAGCATCACAAGTTGATAAGAAAAAAGGCAAGAATTTCAATGAGGATGAAGACAGGCTACTTGTTGCGGCATGGTTGAATATCAGCACAGATGGTAAATGTGGTACGAATCAGAGCAAAGCTTCTTTTTGGACAAGAGTGCACAATTTTTATATGAACCACAGAGAAACATTAGCAGAAAGGAGTCAAAATTCACTGTCGCATCGATGGGCGGCTATTCAAGACGCTGTTAGCAAATTCTGTGGGTTTCTAAGCCAGGTTGAGACTAGAAATCGAAGTGGAAGCACCATTCATGACAAGATGTGTTTCTAAAATATTCTTTATTTACGTGATTTCTAATCCTCACAAGTTCTACATTTTGTATTTATTTTAATTTCGTAGATGGATGAGGCTGAAAAGATGTTCAAGGTTTTTGTTAAGAAACCATTTCAATTCAGACATTGCTGGGTTAAATTAAGAAATCAGCCAAAGTGGATAGAGAGGTTACAGTTTTTGGAAGAGCTAAAAAGAAGTGCTAAGAAACGAAAGGCAAGTACAGATTCTAGTCCACCGGCAAATGATTATACTCAGGTTGATAAGAGCACTCATGAAAGCAGTGATGTTGTTACTCCAGAGATACCCCCTAAACATTCTGAAGCACAAAAGAGACCAATTGGTAAGAAGAAGGCAAAGGCTGTATTGCGTAGAGGTGACAATGATGCGTGCATACAGGCCTTAGACAATCTTTGGGAGAAGAAGAAAGAATCTGATTTAGAGAAGGAGATTAAAAAGGATGAAAGGTATGCTAAAGCATTCGCACTGGATAAAGAGAGGCTTGAGATAGAACAAAAGAGGCTTGCAAATGAAGAAAAAAGGCTTGCCAACGAACAAGAGAGGATTGTCAATGAGGCCAATAATCTTCGAATTAAGACAATGGTAGAAGAAGAGAGGATAATGAATCTGGATGTTAGTTCTATGAATGACTTACAAAAGAATTACTACTGGAGCTTGCAGGCTGAGATTGTTGGCCGTCGCATGAACAATCCTAAATAAGATCATAGGTGCTTGAGATTGACTTATTGTTTATTTTTCCTGGTTATGTTCAATTAAACTTATACTAACATGTGGCTTCATTGGTCCGTGATGCAGTGCTAGAACAAAAGAGGCTGAGGTGGTTCAGGAGTGCAGTGTCCATTTGATTTATAGTTGTGGATCTATTTTCTTTGTTTTAACCAATTTAGATACTGCTAGCAAAAGAAATAGTGGAACTAACGCTGTAATACACTATGACCTACAATCCTTGTCAGGATTTCATATGTAATGAATAAATATAATAGTTTTCACTTGAATCAATTATCCTTGGAAAGAGTGCTACTTTTCATGATTATTGGCTCTGTTTTTTTATTTTTTTGCTACCTTCTACTAGTGCTGAAGAGAATATAGAAGAGAATAATTATATGGTCTTGTACGGTGAAACAAAATAATATTTAATGGCAATAATAATGGAAAAAAAAAACAAAGATCTAGTAGATTATGAATATAGATCCGGATAGTGTTGCCACAGGTGTTCCACTAGATCTTCTCTAAGCTGATGATGTGTTTCACTATTCCTAATGTTTATGTGGTTCTGAATGAAGTCATCAAATTCTACTGTATGCTCATGGGAAGGTTCCACATTTTCACCACCATTCTCAAAACGTTCATCAGGATCCACCGTACCTTCATCCTCAATAATCATGTTATGCATTATAATACAAGCTCTCATTATGTCCCTTAGTGTTGCTTCGTCCCAAAATCTAGCTGGACCTCTCACAATAGCAAATCGAGATTGCAATACCCCAAAAGCTCGTTCAACATCCTTCCTCACCCATTCTTGTGCCTTGGCAAAATATTTTCTTTTATTGCCTCGTGGTTCCGGTATGGTCTTTACCAATGTTGCCCAAGATGGGTATATACCATCTGCAAGGTAGTATCCCATCGTATAATCATTACCATTTATGTTATAGTTCACTTTAGGAGCTTCTCCATTAGCAAGTTTTGCGAACAATGGTGATCGATGAAGAACGTTGATGTCATTGAGAGACCCCGGTAATCCAATAAAAGCATGCCAAATCCATAGATCTTTTGAAGCTACAGCTTCTAAAATTACTGTAGGTCTGTGATGGTGCCCTGAGAACATACCTTGCCAGGCTGAAGGGCAATTTTGCCACCGCCAATGCATGCAGTCAAGTAATCCTAGCATGCCTGGAAAACCTCGTTCCTCCGCAACAGCAAGTAATCGACATATGTCGCTCTCGTTGGGTGTCCTCAAGTACTCCTCACCAAAAATTTCAATAATAGCTTTTGTAAACCTTCGCAGACTTTCGAAAACGGTACTTTCTCCAATACGTACATACTCATCAGTAGCATCTGCTGGCATTCCATAAGTTAGCATACGAAATACTGCAGTAACCTTCTGAAAGCAACTGAGTCCTTGTACATTAGCTGCATTTATCTTAGACGAAAAGTAATCATCATGGTTTTCCACGTCATTCAATATTCTTACAAATAACCCACGGTTCATTCTAAATCTGCATGAAAAAAATAATTTAAGGAACATGTATTAAAAATGTGCTACATTTATTTATTAAAACAAATAAATATACCAACCTCCGTCGAAATAAATCTGGACCAAATGTAGCATCATCAGCTAAATAATCTTGATACATTCTTACATGTCCCCCTGCTCTGTCGCGATATCTATATAAATGTCCTGGGATAGAGCCGCCATGTTTTCTAATATCGCGTGAATGACTTTGTATGATTTGACAAGCGGTAAGGATGAAATCGTCGTCATCATCTGATGATGATTCATCTAAAAGTTGTCGAGAGAGGAACGGACGATCAGCCATCAGACTTGATCTTGTATCTACACGTAATACGTAAATAGGACCACATAGCGATGGCCATGTCAAGTATTGATAATGAGAATAATTAAACAAATTAACGAATGTTAGTAGTACAAGAACATACCTGACAAGGTTTTCCCCTGTTCTTGCGTGCTGATCTAGCTTTCTGGTGACCTGATGCACGAACAAAACTTGCATGCACGAATCGGAGAAGTAGACAGCAAGGCGACTCGTCACCTGGGTACAGAGGAGGCCGGCTATATACGGGATGTATTCCGGCGGTCTGGTCCGCCGTGACCGAACCGAAATCGTCGTCTGTCCTCTATAGCACAGAAGAAAGTCTCAGATCTAACCAAATCAACTATGCTGGGCCCATTAAAGATGACGTGGCTAGATTTAAAATAATTGAGAAACCAATTATTGGGGGTTGTTGGAGGCAAGTGTTTTTCGCTCTCCCAATATTTTTTTGGGACTTCCAAAAATATACTTTTGGGACTATTAATTTTACATGACTGTTAGAGATGCTCTAACTTTTTCTTTTCCGGATCACTAATGTAACTATTCATCTTTATCAATCAAATATTCCATAACATTGTTAGAATAAAGTTAGACAAATGAATCAAGCATTTTCCTATGAAAATGTGACGAGACGAAGAGTTCAAACACTTAGTCGGAATCAAGTTAGGCAAATGAGTAACTCCCTAAGGTAAGCAATTTCCCATGAAGATGTGAAGAGGGGCTAGAGGTTGGGTTTGGGTTGACTAGGGTTATGAATTTTAAACCTCAATACCATGTTTTCATATTTCACTTAGGGATAAGGAAATAAAGGATGGACCCATGTATTATTTATCTACCCTGTTTTTTCTCTCTCTATCCAATCTGCTCATTTTTTTTTTATTTTTTGCTTTCATCATATAACCTTAGTTAAAGCTTAAATGTTTATAATTATAAATGATTCATCAAAATAAATTATAGATGATAGAATTTATTATGACATTTCTTTGTAAAATTTTGTGTCTCTATGTTGTTAATAGGAAAAAAAATCCACTTTACTCCCTAAGGGGGTTAAGTGGACCAGAGTAGCGAAGCTTAGGTGAGAACCAATCCAAATATCAGTACTGAGGTTATCTGGACTTTGATGAAACCTTAAGGACTAAAATGGACTTTTCTTTCCAACTATTAGTTTAATTTTTTTTGTACTATTGAGCAACATTCTTTTATATTTATTTAAGAGTTTTGTATTATTTAAAATAGTTCCGGTTAGTATTTCAAAAAAGTACATATGTGGATATGCCGTATCCAATATCTTATCTAATCCTCTTGTAGCTCCAGTAGCGGAGAAAAAGGGAGGGACACATAGTTTGATGGCTTAATTGCAAAACCTCACCCATAAGTTCCTCCTAGTTTGATATTTCTCCCCATAAGATGATTTGTGGTAAAAACCTACCCACCTATAAGTTTTAGGCAAAATCTCTCTCCCCCCACCCCCACCCACTCATCTGATATATATTTTCTAATATTTTTATCGGTGTTTGTTACCACCGGCTAGTAATTATCGAGGGATGTGCGTTTAGAGATCGGATGGTCCGCAAGAGGACACAAGGGTTTATACTGGTTCAGGCAATCACGCCCTACGTCCAGTCTCGAGCTGCTCGTTTTACTTGCGTTGTTTGTAGCAGAGGGTTAAAAATCGGGCGAGAGAGAGAGAGAGACGGTGTCTCAAGTCTCTAGGCGAATGAAGGTGCGTGATTGAGTGTGTCTTGTCCCCCTTTGTGAGGTCCCCGGTCTCCCCCTTTTATACTGCGAGGGGTAAGACTTGGATTGTACGGCCGTCAACAAAGAGAGAGAGATAGAGGGAGAGATGGCAGAGCGGTGGTCGCGGCCGCACGCTCCAACTTGAGCTTGCTGATGCTCCTTGGGCTTCGGGCTTGTTGCTGTGGATGGCGTCACTGGCATGGCAGCGCCCTTCCGATCCGACGGTACTGGGAGTGCCTGTCATGGGATGATGGCTTTCGACGAGGGTCGATGGAGCGGCGTCGGTCGTCATCATCCCTGCACTTGCTGGTTTGTTACTCATAAATGTCCCATCCTAGTAGGGGAGTGGGCTCAGACAGGAGTTGTCAGAACAGTGGCAGTCCTCCGGCTGTTGTGTGTCGTGCGTATTTACTACCCACTTGCTTGAGCAGTGGTTATCCTCATCCGTCCCTGGGCGTGGGAGTCATAGGTATTTATTGCCCAACCACCCGCAGCCTATCCATCCTTGTTGTGGTAGGCAGTTCGTCCGATCTTGGGGTCGAGCGAGGCGGACCCTCGTGCGTTCTCCCGACCCCCACGCGGTGAGGTCGAGCGCATCAGTCAAGTTGCGGGAAATCCGACCCCCATTCGGGGAGGTCAGGCGAGGCGGAACCGTCCGCGGGCCCAACCCACCGTGCATCTCTACGCCACACGGGTCGGGTGAAGCGGAGATCGTTTCGTCTCCTGCGTGCCGTTGGTCTGTGGGCCGTTAATGTTGATCACCTCTGGTATTGGCCCATAACAAATATATTAAGTAAGATTTAGATTTTCATAGATAATTCAAATGTTTATTTAAAAAACATTCAAAATATCTATTAGATTTAAATTCCTCAAGAACATTTGATTTTTATGAGACAATTCAAAACTATTTAAATTCAAATTTGAGAATTTCCAATAAGTATTCTGATTTGAAATTTTAAAATTTTAAAATTCAAAAGTATTTCAAAATTTTCCAATAAATATTCAAATTTGAAACATTTGATATTTCATGAAAACTTTCCAAATCTAAAATTTTGAATATTTTGAATTGTCCCACAAAATCCTTGCTTCCGTGTATTTGAAATCAAATAATACTTTAAATATTTTTTGAATTGTCAAGTTTAAGTTTTACTTAATAATTTATTAGGAAATACATATGAGATGAGTTGGGAGGGGGGGGGGAGGGGGGAGAGATTTTGTCTAAAATTTGTGGATGGGTGGGCTTTTGTCATAAGTCATATTGGGGGGATATCAAACTAGATGAAACTTATTTATAGGTTTTTCAATTAAGCCTAGTTTGATAGCTGATCCGAGCCGTTCGTCTCGCAAGGTGTATCAAACGCTTGTGGTGTTGTTTAAGTTGGTGGTTGTGAGTCACGGTTGAGACGAAGTTTTGTTGCGCAATTTTCATCCAAGTGTTCAATTGATTAATATTTCATCCAACTGAAAAAGAAGGGTTCCATATTTTTTCTCCCATTGACAAAATGGTGTCCTATTTCTATTCTACCTATCGACGTGCAACAATTAGCAATTTGCTTTGCTCCTTATAGTACAAAGAATAAAAATAGCTTATAGATATATATATATTTTATTTGCAAGGGTTATAGTAGATGCTTATGATCATAAGCAATTTTGATGTTTCAGGTTTGACAGTGTTCATAGCATATTCTATCAAAAATTGTACTTCTTTTATTTTTTTTGTCTGTCGTTGTTGACCTTGACTAATAATTTTGACCATTCATTTTATTAAAAAATATGAAAAATATCAAATATTTAAAAAGAAACGATTCTAATTTATAATAAATATTTTTTAATTCTAATTTTTAATTTTAAAATATTTAAACTAATATTTTTAATAAGACGAACGATTAAAATTTTCAATTATAAATTAAAAAGAAAGGAAGGAATATCATATGCGGCTCAATAAATCCTAATCCGTAGTACCAAATATCAGCAGTACGATAGTATCGTGACGCATGGTGGCACGAATGATTGGTCGTGATCGTGCACGATCCGTCTCGCATTGGTTTACACAAACGTGGCGGGTCGCGTGTCACGTGCGTCATCTGAGCGAGGTGGGTGGTGTGGCGTGGAGCCGTGGAGGGTGGTGGAATCCGCCGCTCGCGGGAGTCAGGCCGCGCCGCGCAGGCACGACGCCGCCGCCACCGCTCCGTGACAGCGCGAAACGAGCAGAGCAGACGCTGATCCACGAGGGGCGCGCTGCTGCCGGTTTGGCGTTTCTCGCCCGCGCGCGACATACGGATACACAGGGATCGATCGGGCTGGGACACTTGGCGATGGCAGCGCGCTGCCCGGCAAGCGGACTTTTCATGTTCGTGAGAGTCTGAGCGGGGTCGAATAGGCACACGAGGCTGGGGAGTAACAGTAGGTGCACACAGCAAGCCAGCAAGCACAGTTGTGACAGCTTGGCAAGGCCTGTGAACGGGATTTCTGAACCTGGACCCCGATATGTGAGGACATTCATCCAACAGATGCTTTGGTGCTTTGCCGATGCGGAGCTCCGGCGCTGTGCACGCGTGCGCCTTGATTCACGCCTCGCTACGCGTCTATTCCCGTGATTTTTGGGAGCACCGGATCTTCTGTAATCCTGTTACATAAGTACTCCACTTGAGTACTCGGTATACTGAAGTAACATCGCTACTAAATGACACGTTTTTTTTTTTATCCTCTGAGATGAAAGCAACACAGTTGTGACTTGTGACAGCTGACAAGTGACCATGTCTCAGAACTCCACTTGTCACCTTGACTAAGACCACTCGCATCCGTATGGAATCCTATCCGTATCCTTTACTCGTACCTTTTTTTTTTTGAGAAAATGATGTACTCTACTTTTTTTTTTTTGAGAAATGATGTCTCTATTGGGTCGGCACATGACCCACCAGTCCAGCGGCCCAACATTCTCCTCGGAACACTGGACCAGACCACCAAGTGAAGCGAAGGCCGTGATGAGCAAATGAAGAAACGCGAACGGCCCACTGAAACGACCAGTCTGCGCCCACTCCACCATGCGCACGCCACCTCGCACTCTCTCAATCTCAAGGCTCCCACCGCAAGCAAACGATGGAACGGGCAGCTCACAGACGCGCGGCTGTGGCACACGACACACGCAAAACGCAGAGAGGATCTCCCGTGTCCACTCCACGCTGCCCAAACGCGCAAAATTCATTCCCACAGCCCCAGATCGAAGGAAGCGACGCCGTCCCGTACGAGTCCGACTGTCTTCCCCCGAGCCTAGCCGTCTAGAAGCTTCGCTGCCGCCGTCCGACCGCCCCGCCCCCGCGCGTGCGCCGTCGGACACGCACACGCTCTCTAGGGTTCGGTTGCCGCGGGGAAACGCCGGCGATGGACTGGAGCGCGGTGACGGCAGAGGACCTGGTGGACGCGCTGCGGGAGGTGGACTGGTCCACGCCGCCGCGGCCCGTCTCGGAGTTCTTCTCCCGCTTCACCGTCCCCCGCTCCTACAACAAGTGGACCAGCCGCCTCAAGTGCAACTTCTACTAGTACGATCTGCCTCCTCCTCCTTCCCTGGCCCCTCTCGCGCATCCACGATTCGCCTGGGACGCAGATTACCGTGTTCAATTTGAAGGATTTGCTAGGAGCCTGTGCTGAGGCGCTGTTTAGACTAGTTGCTCTAGGATTTGTGGGCATCTGGAGTGAATTGGTGCTGGATCGTGCGGTTTCCATTTTGAGGAATTAAGGTGTACGGACGCAAACCTGAGCTCGCAGCTCCATCTGATAGCACGGGGGGCTTCATTTTATTACGATTAATATAGGTAAAACGAGTGCAGATCCCATATAACCAGTAACCTGTAGCTAGCTGCCCTTGCTTCATCTTCATAGATCAGTACTGATGTTATAGAGAACTAGACAGAAACGTTTTATTTCCTGTTCATAAGTATTGTTCTTTAAACAAGCAATTTAGATCAGTAGGAGTCCAGCAAGTTCGATGAATATACCGTGATGATATAGATCATGCAAATTCTTGTTTTTGACCTCTGCTTCGTCTGCTTATTAGCTGGCATGCATATAATTTCAAGATTTATCGTAACGATGGAGATCCTTACATTTAGTGAAATCATCACACAAGGTGAATTTTGCTTGTGCGCACTCATAATGAAGGCATAGAGCATTAGTTATGTTCAGGTGCAGCATCTAACTTCAATCTAGCTTTTCCCCTTTTGTTGCATTGAAGGCATCATGCTTCATTTTTTGTGAATGCACGAATTCATGAAACATGCTAAGATGCTCTAGATTTTTTTTTTGAATTTATATTATGTAAATATCAGAAATGTGCTAGCCAATGTGTCAGACTCAGACAGCCTTGTTTTGTTGATGTCTTATTAACGTGTAGTTCTGGTCTGCAGCTACAGGACAAACTACTTCATATTGATCATGCTCATCCTTGGTAAGGAAGATAATTTTAATACCTGATCTTCCTGCATTTAGTTTTAGTATGACACTGATATGCTGTGATCGATGAACAGGCATGGGCTTCCTTTGGAAGCCGGTTGCCATCCTCGCAGCTTTCATGACTGGGGTCAGCATTGCATTTCTCAATGACAGGTAAGTATACACTTTGCTGGTATCCGTTGCTGCTTGTTGTTTTAGTTTGGTTTTCATTAAATTTCTTCTAATTGTCCAACTGCAGAGGTTACATGTACACATACTTTGCTTTAAGATAATGAGCCATCAGTGGTATTTTCGTTCATAATGACTATTCTAACACAAAAGTCAGTAGCAGCTGCTTAGTTGATCTGTTACGATCACCGGATGTTGCCTTTTTCCTTATTTTCAGATCAATAAAAAACAGTTTAAAACACATATTTGCATTTGTTCATTTGTCAGAACGTCTTTTTAATCATTTTAATAACAAGGTATTTTGGATAACATTGAATTCTCAACATTTTGGATAAAAGCCTTTGTTTCAAAACTGATAGTTCCTAGTCCTAGTAAAGCCACATAGAAGGTCTAGGGAGTAAGACGGCACATTTTTTTTTTCAAGGCAAAAGGTATTACAGCTTAAACTATTAAAAAAGTGTATAAAAAGGTGTAAATTTACCCCTATAGTGGAAGAAGTTGAACGCTAGTGCTCTGGTACTGTCTAGGTCCATCAAGTCTGTAGAATGTACAGGAGATATTGTCTGAGGCCCGTGACCTGAATTCCTTGTGAGTTGTGACCGGCTGTTTTCCCAGTCACCATGTTTTGATTATTTCCTCAAGAATGAGAAATGGACGTGTTTACCTAGCAGTCTCATTTTCTTCAAAACCCCCATGTTCCTTCAACAATGATCATTTATTGAGTTCCTCATCGTCCTGGTTTGTTATTGTGGTTGCAACTATTTTAAAATCATGCATATGCTTGGCATTATTGACGACAATAAAATAACGAAATTCCATGAATACTCACTATGCATAATTCTTGAGTCTCTTATGTCAAGAAACCATCTGTTCTGATTCTTTGATATTGGTCGACATATGATTATTGTAAGCTAAATAGCTAATTTTTTTTTTTTGATATTTCAGCTTTGCAGTCACTTTCAACGAGAAGGTCACAAGGACTGTGAGACAGTTTTCACCACATTTGGCTGCAAAGATGAGGCCACCAATGACGTGGGTATCTTAGTTTATGGTGCTTCCTTTAGTTTTTTATTGGGTGCGATTAGAAAATGTGATGATGTTAATGCAATTTTCAATGACTTTTTCAGCCCTGTTATTCGTGGTCGACCAAGCTCAAAGAGATCAATTCATATTTGTGGGCGACCTCGCTGGGTTTTTGTCCTGTTCTTTTCTGCAGGTATCAAGAACACTCAAAACAGCATTCACCAAACACAATTCCATACCATAATTTTGGAAACTGACACCCGCTATTTTTTGTGTTTAGTTAGCTGTATGCTCTGGTTGACTTCCTGCAATCTCCTCACAGTCCTGTGGGCACTTCTTATTGCTATATTTGGTATGTTCAGTGTATGATTAAGAATTTGGGTATACTCTGCATTCTGCATATCACATGCAAATATACAACACCCTTATGGCCGTCTCTTTTTTACAGCAACTGTGCTTCATGCAAGCTTCAGAACACCTAATTTGAAAGCACGCCTTAATACATTCAGAGAGGAATTCCGAGCTGTTTGGAGGAATTATAGCGAGCTTTAATTTCTCCTCGTTGTTTCTCATGTAAGTGCCTCGTTGGTATCTAAGTTGCTGTCAGCTTATCTGTACCTGCAAATGCAGCAACTCTGTTTGGACATCTCTTGCATTCCCATATCTTGCTAATTGATAGGTTGTGTTTTCAATGCAGCATCATGGTACCTGGTATGAAAAGGCATCTTGTGCTGAAACATCCGTGCTATTTGTGGGTTGTGCTGTAGAAGATAGGTGGAAGGTGATATGCCATTGCACATTACTGTGACTTGCTCGTTTTGGAGATGAACTTTGGTTGGCTCGGAAGTTTGTGGCTTGGTGCAGCACCTTAGCTTGCAATCCTCCAGATCAGATTTTTTTCTTCAGACTTCTCCCTAACCGAGCATTGGAGAAAGGACCGCATGTAAAGGATGTAAAAAGTGTACCCTGACCTCGATCAAACCTTATGTTGAAATGACTGCTTCATACGATATAACTCATTTGGTTCAATTTATGTTTTGTGTCTAGAAATTTGTTGAGTTTCAGCATAGTTGGGTTAATGAAAGTGTATTCAGATTATTTTATCTTCCAACTATTTTTTCGCATAAAAACAATATGGAACGACCTTTTTCCTTCAGTTAGAAGAAATATTAGCAAGCACACCGTTTCATTGACCGAACGGCAGCTATTGTGAGTAAACCCTCTTTCTTTAAAATCGTTTAACATTTTGTCAGCACATCCATAAGATTGGAAACGGAGATGTTTGTTTCCACAACAGAATACAAAATGTATCAAAAACCCTTTTTTTAATTACTCGTATATTATATGCCCTACTAATCATAATAGTAACAAACATATTAGGCAGATAAGTATCTCACTGTGAACATATCAAAGGAAAAGCAATCTACGAACAATTGACCTCATTACTCTCTAATACTTTGTCTCTTAAGGAACTTTTGCAACGATTCCTGCTGGTATGACATCGCTTCGTCCAATGAACAATCCGATTGATTATGTGGCAAAACTCCTGTCACCAGCATCCCCCAACCCTGGAACAATGAAACTGCCGGCACAAATGTACAACGGAAGTCGTTAGCTAATAAACAGAAGATGTTGCATAGATTGTAGAATAGGCGGATATTAGTTTAGAACAATACCCTTTCTCATTTACTTCAGCATCAATTATTCCTGTGTACACATGGAGCCTGGATTGGGAGAACTGTAAATATGATACACAAGATGCACCTTTAGTAAAAAAAAATAGCTAATCAATTCTTACCCAGGGAACTTTTCACTGAGCTTTTGCAGTGCAGGAGATGCTGCAACAGCAGATACCTGCATTGTGAGTGTAATGGTGTTAAAGGTTGATATAATTGTAATGGGCATGTAACAGCCATACTGCCGTGAGGAGGGTATGTAACAACACAAGTTTTCAGCATCTTACCACTTTAATCTGTTTACTGGTTGCTCCACGATCAATCAACAAATCTATAGCAGCAACAATTGTCCCACCTAATGAATCAAGTCATATATTTGTCATGATACTTCTTTCGTATTTGTGAGCTACTGCATACAATGCCATATCGAGAAGCTACTGTGAATGCAATACAGCATACAAATGCTATCATACTATCATATATACTCCAGTATATCAACAACTTCTTTCCTGGCATAATTGTCAATTGTTTGCTTAACAGTAGTTTTTTTTTCTATAGCGTGCTTAGGTACAGATATTGTTTTCCATTTTATACCTCTCGAGGAATCAGACATTTACCTAAGAGTTAAGATAGCAATCAACATGCATATGAAGAACTACGAATACGATTATTATTTGGCCTTGAAACTACATATCAATAGGCAAAACACAAATGATTCCCCCCCAAAAAAAGACAACACAAACTTGTTTATGTAGATTGTAAAGATAAAAGTATACCTGTGGCTAGCATGGGATCAACAACTAACACACGAGCTCCTTCTGGAATCTTGTCTGGCAAGCTGGATTAATAAGGAAGACCATTGGACTAGTCCGATTAGTGCAGGAACTTAAGTTTTCCCAATGGTTGCAGAAAGAACAGAGCAGTATGAATGTTATAAGGTGGCCTCAACTAATAAAAAAGCCTGGTACTATAACAGCGGTTGCCTTTCTGTTATCTGAACCATTGGGTTGAAATAAGCATATCACACTATATAGGCGAAATGAGGAATTAGTTTTTTGATAGTAAAAGTTATAAAATCGCATCTCAAATTGAAAGACACAATGTAGACTAATATGGTCTCGTGAGACAAAAAAGAGTCAGTCAAAGCACTTGCGTGAACTAAAACCTGGAACAAGTAATTAAGAACAAGAATATGAAAGCATAAATAGAGAATTGTGAGGAAGAACCAGACATACTTGTTAAGATATACTGAAGGCTGAAGTGTTTCCTCATCCCTACGAAGACCTTATGTTTTAACAAAACAGAACATGTAAGAATAATTATTCAGAGGTTTGGAGAGTAAAACAACTGAAATATGGCACAAGGGGAAATATTTTAGATTCATTTCTCCATTAATACATAATTGTCAAAAAGAATAATAATATGAGTTCATGAAGTACAGAATATATACATACTGTATCTTTCTGATCTGTAAAATGTGCGTGCATATAATCCAGATACCAAACAATAGTACATGTTTTCAGGAAAAAAGACCATCAGCTTGAATCGCTGGATGAATTTAGCAAAAGAAAGAACATCAATCAATTGACTCTAATGTTCTAAGGCACAAAAACACTCTCTGTTTAATTACCGAGATGATAAGTCTTGGTGGCTGGTAGAACTGATGAAGCATTTTCAGCTAGTGCAAGGCCAGCCCTCAGTATTGGAATAACCTGTTAGACACGCTAAGGGGAAGACTAAATATGGCCAACAACACACTACACATATCATGTACCAAAAATAGGATGAAGAAACAGACTTACCATAACAGGCTCTCTTGGGTCAATAAATTCAACACTGGATACAGCTACAGGTGTTTCAATCTCTCCTGTGATTGTAGGCTGCAAGGTTATGAAACAATTTATCATGCATCTGATGCACTATGTATATTTATTGATGTGCCTGGGACTGACTAAAATTTGCACACCTTTATTGAGCCATACATTGTTTATACTTGGAATATAACATACGATGGTGGTGATGATGGATTCTCAAGACTAATAGAAAGCTACATGATTGTGATAAAAATACGGTGTGGAATAACAATAACTTGATACACTTAGCTATGCAACATTTCAACTCACCAACCAATCTCTCGAAGCTTCATATATGAGGAACCGGCCAAGCTCAGCCATTGCACTCCCTATCACAACAACACAGAATTGCTCAGACTAGTCATAATCTACAATAAAGTTTCGCCAGCTAGCTCAAAACTATCTTGGAAAAATAGTTTGTCCAGTTATCAAGATTACCAGCAACATTCTACCCGGCAGGACAAAATTTGCTTACGCTATAAATTCCCACCAACCAGTCAGGCTCAGTTACAAGAAATATGCAATTCGCACGTTATTCAGAAGAATACTCACTAAAAATGGCGCAGGGCGTCTGCTCGTTGCGCAGCACGGAGACCCAGTGCTTTATCAGCGGGTGCGGCGGGACGAACACCTACGGAACAGACACACCGCCACCGAACGGCGACAAGTGAGCGCGCACGTGCAAAATTGGTAAACGAAAGCAACCGAGAAAGAGATGGAAATCAGATCCGCACCAGCATCTGGCCACCGGAAGTGGGCGACCTCGCAGCCGCCCGCACTGCCGTCGGAGGTAGCCTCGGTGCGTGGATGGGTGGCAGGGCAGAGCCGGCGGCGGTGAGGCGCGCGGAATTGAGGAGCGCGCTGTAGGGGAGGAAATAGGAGGCCGTAGTGAGGCGTTGGTGCGTGCACTCACGGCGGTGAAGGGGCGCCGACGCGGCCGCGAGAGCGGCCCTGGCGGCCGACGGCATCGTGAAGGCGCGGCGGAGTGCGGATGCCAAGGGAAAGCGAGAGTTAGTGAGGACTGAGGAGAGGGGAGGGGGATACGGTGGGGCCGCGAGGGTGTCATGCAGCTTGGCACATATCGAGCTGTGGCGTTTGGCGTGTTCACCAGTGTACTGCCAAATTTTACGCGAAATTTCAAATTTATCTCCATGTCCAGGAGAATTTACATGATGGCTTTGATGCTCTTAAGAAATTCTGCTGAATATGCAAATAAGAGTTGGGAAACTTATATAACATCTTCAGACAATGAGAACTGCCGACTGCCGTTGCATTTCACTCATACTACTTACCGGGCTAAGAGTCCGAGATTTTCTTTTAAGATCTCAAATAAAAACGTAAGGTGGGCCTCACTGGGCCTGTATACTACTTACCGGGCTTGTCCCAGATGCCAGATGTAACCCACGCCAGCGGCTCCGCCTCCTTCCTTCTGAAGCAAAACCGAGGACAAGGCGTACGATGACGACTTCCCCTCCCTCGCTCGCGGCAGACCTGTGACTTTCTGAGACCTCCCCCCTTTCCCCTCCGCTCCCAAATCCACCGATCCCACCTGGGCTCCGGCGACGAGCCGTTCGGCCATGCGCGGCTTCTGAGAGGCGACGACGTCTACGCTACCGGCCATGGACGAGGGCTACGCAAACCTCCCCACCAGCCACCTCCTCGGCTCCGTCCCCGTACTGACGCCATCCCTGCCCCCTTCTCTACTCGCTTCTTATTGTTCGCTTCCTCTGATCTGGAGTCTTTGGTTTGTGTAGGCTGTGACTCCCGATGACAGGAAGCCTGGTGTTGGCTCGGCCGCAGCCGCAGGTAGCGGCGTGTTGTGCGCGGGCTTGCTTGTGTCCATATTACGGTTGTTGTGGTTGTTGCTAATTAGTTTCGGTTGCAGATACTGCTGCTACCTCGCGCTTGCAGGAGTTTCCACCGCCTGCTCCTGGTGGGAGCGGAGGAGGGTATCGCCCACCAGGTGCCCCTGCAGGTGCATATAACCCTGACTAATGTTGCTGCGTGTGGCCACTTTCTGTAGTAGCTTGTCAGGATTCGGATGGGCCAGATATATATGCTTGTTGATGCTCGTTGGTCAGTTGCACAACTTGCGGTGTGGTTACTGAACACGTTATGGTGCCTATGGCTATGCTGTGTGGTTACCTTGTCAATGTCCAGGCCCAATTGTACATACAGTAAATTCGAAATGAGAATGGTGGATTCAGGACCATTGAAGAAGACATTTTGATTGCTTAGCTGCATCTGCATATGTTCAGAGGATTCCATTGAATCATGTTATTTCCCCCATGAATGTCGCATATGTTCAGAGGATTCTATTGAATCGTGTTATTTCCCCCATGAATATCATCTCAAATACGTCCTACAACTGTTTTGTTTACAAGAGCCCTCTTGAAGGTTACTGTTCCACAATATCCGCAGATTCCATGTGCGTTTATATCTTTTATAGATTGGGGTTGAGAACATTTTTTTCTTGAACGCATCATTAGTATCATGACTGTTGCATGGCAGTAAGCCAGTAACTATGCACGTTTCATGAATATACTGGACATACCATATAGTCACATATACTGCATGTGCCTCTATGGCTGAATACTTTGATAATCTGACAAATGAACTTCGTTGCACTGTAGTTATGTCTCTTTTTATTTGTGCAGATGGAGATGTAGAAAATCAAACAAATTGGAAAGGATACTTCAATGTTGCATCTTACACTCCATACTTTAATGTTGACACTGATGTAGTAGTTGACAGGCTTGTCTGTTCAGTTTATCCGATGGATGGTTTTTACAGGAAAATTGATGCCAATCCTGACATGTATGTACCTCTTGTTCCCGATGCACCCCATCACTATATGTGTCACCCCCCCCCCCCCCCCCCCCCCCCCCAAAACAAAGTGGATTTTAGTTTTTTTTTGTTTTAATCTCATAAATTTTGGTAAATAATTTTACACAAATCTAATATTTTTGGTGAAGTACTTTAGCATGAGATGGAGATTTGAGTAGGGAACTTGTGGAGTTTTTGCAGGACGCAGAAAAATAGTGTGATAAACTGATAACACTAGGTACCTAGCATAGCACCTTGCAAAAAAAGGTACCTAACATAGCAGATGGTGTCTAATTGAACAACCAGAGTTTCAAAGGGAACCTTGACCAAAATTTTCTGTCCTTGGGCTATTTATTGTTATCAAAATGGATTTGCTGTAGATTTCTTATGTTCTCATACTGTCATTTTGATCACCTAAATTTAGGTCATGTTATATTTTGCCCTGCAGGTATGGGCCATTATGGATTACCACTACACTGATATTCATGCTAGCTACATTTGGGAACTTTGCCACTCATCTGATACAAAGGAAAAAGGATTCGGACATATCGAACTTTGACGTTGGTTATTTCAATTGGGCAGCATCAGTCATGTATGGTTATGCTATCATTGTGCCCGCTGTCTTCTTTTTCTTATTCCAGTATTTTGGATCACGCCCAAGTCTTGTTCGCTTTTGGTGTTTGTGGGGCTATTCTCTCTTTGTCTTCATACCAGCATCTGTAAGTATTCTAAGTCCACACGCTAGTTTCCTAATGAATATCATTGGCTATACACATGTTTTTTTATTACTACCCAAAGGGAGGCCCCTAGGATGTAAGGTGCAGCACCCAGGATTTGAACCCTGGGTTGGAGCATTTAATACATAATTATGCATTTTGAACCTTGGTGAATTTTCACTCTTTGATCCAGTTTATATGATAGTTCTAAGGATGATTCTTAGTCTAAACAGTAATTTTATTTTGTCCTCAGCATTTAGCTTCACTGTTTTGTTCTTCTGAATTTTTTAGAAAAAACATCTTTATAGTTTATAAATATTATGATACTGTTTAATTTATTCTTTTGTTTCTGCTTCAGGTGCTTTTGCTTATTCCTGTGGAATTTCTCCGGTGGGTTATCATAGCTCTGGCTGGTGGCGCATCGTCTTGGTTCATCACGTTGAACTTGAAGGAGTGCACTGAAGGAGCCGATATGATGGTTTTGATAGCGAGTGCTGCAGTGATACAGTTTGCTCTTGCATTGTTCATCAAAGTTTTCTTTTTTGCCTGAGGTTCTTGTCTATTTTGCTAAGGTCTGCCTCTCTTTTTATATACAAATTATCAGTTAAAATCCTTTGATTAGCTGAAGCTAGGGGTCCTGATACTATATTTACTTCTGTTTTTAACAGGGAAACTGGTGTGCTCTTTCTCTACATCATGGTTTGGCAAGCATCTTTTGAAGCACGAGCAGACTAGTTCTACTCAAGGATTTGTTATACATATTGACCTTAGGTTTGCCAAGTTTCAGGGCGGTGCTGTTTGAATCGTCTAATTTTCGAAACCTCCCCCCTCCCCCCCTCTCTCTTTTCGTTTCCCTTTTTTGTGACTCTTGCTCGTGTAGCCAACAGGATTGTACCAGCTTACCAGGTCTGTCTTTTTTTTTTTTTTAAGTACCAGGTCGTTTTACGCTGCAGATGGTGAACTTTTGTACAACTTGTATGTAGAAGTAGCATTTTCTCTTCTGGCGTTGGTCAGCAAGAGCACGCACATCTTTATTTTGACCTACATCTCGTACGTTTTAAGCCATTTCAAACTCGATTGGGATTGCTTTGCTAGAGTGAGGAAAGTCAATAGTTCGTGTATGCACACGGCACAAACAGGACGAAATCGTTACACTTGATACTGATCTTGACAGCAACTACAATCGATGATGATCTGATCCCTGCCGCCTGATTACGCACAGTTAAGGCAATGAAGGCTGCCGCAGCCGATTGAAAATGCCTGTCTATTATAGAGTTTTTGTTTTTTAGATAATGGAACGAATGTCTTCACCTCTACAATCTGAAAATTATACACAGCTTATCTATTATCTACGGACAAAAATCCCAAAACAATAGGCATAATATGAAAAAGGGGTGTATGCGACATGTGTCAACAATTTCAACCCTGTCGAGTAAGATGCCACCAAGATTGGGCCACAACAGTTACAAGTTCAGATTGAGACTGATGACAGTTTTCGACATCTAAGGAAAAAAAATCGCGTGGTCGTCCACAGATATAATCTTCTTCGCAGAATAAATCCGTAGTAGACTCTTGATGTCAATCACTAGTATACATTCGGTAGCCGTGTGACCTCCCATTCTAACTCCAACGACCTCAGAACTGAGCAAAGGGAACCTGTCCTAAACCACGTAAAAACAAGGAACTTGTAGTCGTACCTCATTCAATTTTTAATCAAACCCTTGAGTTTTCTCAGCCAAGACAAGTACTCATGGCACTCCTTATTTATCATGTACGCATGTAAGAAGTTGGTGACATCTTCCGAAATGCCCCTACTTTTCAAGTAGGTATAGAATGCCTTCTGAAGTTCCTCAGGAAGGTTACTGCAAAAGGATGCAAATCCATGATTAGTAGTAAGAAATTACAATACTAGTATTCAAGACAAGAAACATGTTGTACAACGAAGCAAGGTTTGATGCGCACACTATTTTAGCTTCAACGCTCGATAAAACAGACTCGTGGCTCGGTCCAAATGCCAAACTCTCGATGACGAGTTCATCTGGGTAAGAGCGACAGCTGATTTCCAGCGAAATCGATCCTTTGTGGATTTTCACCATCAGCGGGATATAGTACCGGCTCTGGCCGTCTTCATCTTCAGCCTGTCCCCCTTTTTGGTCTGCTGCACCTACTGGGCTCGGCAAGAGCACCTCCACTTCCATTTGCTCCTTCTGATCTCGTTTGGTGAGAGTTATTCTGCCGGTACCCTCCTTATCTTGGATCTGAAAAGGGAATCCTCCTCCAAATTCCTTGGCCTGGCGTGAGAGTGAGACAATCAAACATAAATAAAAAAAAAAGATGATACTACTTCCAGTAACCTAACGATCTACAGTAGCAGGGGATAAAAATCGGTCCTAATGTCCTAATCATATCTGAAATAATTTGCAACAAGCAGCCTGTATCTGTATGCACAAACATCAACTGCAAAAGGGTAAGAAAAGTATCAACTAGAATTACGTTTGTACAAAACGTTAGCCTATGCATACTCAATTGATTGCTAGCTGCCTACTGATGTTTATCTTCGTTCCTTCATTTGTGGGCATTTTTGCTCCCTGACGGCAAGGGAGGTAAATCCAAAGAGAACAAGAATAAAGGGCCAATAGGGGATCACATACCCAGTCGCGCTTCTTGCAATCTTGCTGGGCGCAAGAGATCTCGTACTTGATGACCCGGAGGAGGTGGGCGTCGGCGGCGCTCGGCTGCGGAGTGGAGAGGGAAGAGAAAAGAGTGCGCTCGGCTCCGCAGGGATGAGGATGGGGGGTGCGGGCCCCGCGGATCCTGGCCATGAGAAGGGCCCGTGCAGCAGACGCTGCCGCCCACGGCGCCCGGCGGAGAATGGAGGTGACAGCCATCCCGGAGCCGGAGGTTTTGCGAGGGAGAGGGGTTCGTGAGCAGAGCGGCTCGCCAGAGAAACAAGCAGTTGTTGGGCCGCTCGGGCTGTCGGATTACACAATCTGGCCATAAACCGTGGTCTGGTCACGTATGCCGCAGCCCATTTGCCTATCCAGAGGCGCTGCAATTTTTCTTTTTTTTTTTTTAACAAGCCTATGTATAATGGACAACAACAACAAGTCAAGAACAACAGTCACCGTACAAGTACAAAGGAGGGAAAACCAGCTCGTAGAAGTACGACCGAGTGAGGACCATATCTATACAGATCTATTACTCTGCAGAACTTATTTTTGGATAAGAACTACTGAACATTTGTACAAAGGAAAGTTATTTGGCTGGGCAATTATTTCATACCTTCTCTTAAAGAAAACATTTATTCTCGTATATATATCTCAGTTCAAGGACAATATTTGCATACAATTGAGTCAACAAGTAGTGGCTTCATGATGGCTTCTAATGCCTTTAGTTTTACACTTTATATTTCACCATCCCAAAAGTCCTCCAGGCTTTTGTAAATACCTTGGGGGTGAACTACAAACTCAGCTCTTAGCATCTTAACCTGCAGTAACCAAGAAAATTTTCAGCTACTAACACGGGAACTTTCAAGAGAATGATTTAAAGTTCTATACATTGCCACATAGCTATGCTTCTGTATCATGCCTAAAATAGAGATATACAGGAATCTGAAACATGGGGAAAATAGTGTTCAGACTTGAGATGCACCTGCTGGATTTCAGAGAACTTTGCCATCAAATCGTCAGGTATAGACCAATCAAATATGTTTAAGTTCTCTTTCATCCTTGATTCGTTAGTACTTTTCGGGAGTACACTCTGGCCCATTTGAAGACCCCAGCGTAGAGCTACCTGTGCAGGTGTTTTCTGTAACTTCTCGGCAATAGACATGACAACAGGGTTGTGAAGAACAGTTGGTCCCTCGAACCCAGGTGATCTAGCTTTACCCAAGGGTGAATATGCCTGCAAAAGCATAGCTGCAAATTTATTAACAAGAAAGTAACCTAAGAAGAGTTGACGTATGAAATTTAGCTTAAATAAATAATTTCTCTATATTACTAATGTCCAAAACTTACAGAAAGATGAACACCCTTTGACTGGCAAAGTTTCCGAAGGTTCATTTGCTGCCACATTGGATGGGACTCAACCTGATTTACTGCTGGAGGCACATGGGCAATGGCAAGCAAATCCTCCATCTTCTTACAAGAGAAGTTACTCACACCGATTGCACGAGCTTTGCCAGAGCTGTATAACTTCTCCATCGCTCCCCATGTAGCAGGTATGTCAAGAGGGAGAAAGTTTTCAGGGTTTGGGGTAGCTCCTTTCTTAGAACGAACTGGTGAATGGATCTGCCAAATATAAGCCATATCAGCAAGCAACATATGCAGATGCAGAGGATGTACTCCATCTTCAGTTTAGGTCATGCTTTGCAGTTTACAATAATCACTCTCAAATATAGATAAGCCCCAGTTTTATTTTTCATGCAGAAAAGGTTGCTCAAGGTAGTAATTAGACATGATTTTTTAAATTTTGTATACATTTTCACTCTCCCGTTTTGCTGCATTGAACTGTACCTATAAAAAGGATTAGTGCAGCCCCATGTACACCAAAAAAATGGACAAAATATAAAAGGTGGCAGCAATTTCATTACAAATTTATGGAATAAAATTATAAAAGGTTATTTGAACAATGATATTTGCTCTTATAATTTTCATATTTGGTGAGCCATAGGCATATCATCAAATGAAAATCCTTCACTGGGTAAAGCACAGAAATTTACAAGGAACAAATCTAAATAATCCAGCTGCAAATCTTGGAGAGTAGTGTCTAGGCCCTCTGGCACATCTTCAGGGGATTGATTACCACACCTACAAAATAAAGTTATCTTTTGAATTTTGATAACACAGCATTGAGAGTTACATATTCTATAAGTGAGGCAACTCGGATTGAGAAGCCTAACCATAGCTTAGAAGTGATAAATAAATCCTCACGCTTAACCACGCCATCCTCAAATATTTTCTTCAGAGCCAGACCAATCTATATAAGGATGTACACATAACTTAATTTAACATAATATGTTCTGATAAAAACAAGCATATAGAGTTTATTTGAAGCGTATAGCTTAGAGTTCAGACAACTATTCACGTGCATGATCATGTGACAAATCCTGAAAAAGTGGTAATGAATAATTTACGAAACTTAAACCACTAATGCACAGAATGTCCCAATATTATTCATATTTCTTTCTCGAAAAGGTACAGAAATATCATGTTTCCTTTTGGTTAATGGAAACAAAACACAGCAGCACATATAGTGCATTAGATCAAGAATTGTGAATTAGAGGCTATTTTAAATGTAGCACTACATGATTTTTCTACAAATACCAACCGATCCATTCAAAACAATTCAGTAATACAGCAGAAGATGCATTGAAGGGGCATCCATTGGTGAAAAACAATGGTTTGCCTGGTTTATAGTACCTCCTTCTCATTGCGGTAAGCTGGAGCACAATCAATATGCCGATATCCAGCCTGTATTGTAAGAAAATCAGAATTTTAGCCATGGATATGACAGGCACCGTAGAATATTCGAAAATCAAGAGCACAATAAGACCAGAATTGTTCCTTTGCTCGAAATGCACATCGTGGCTCTCGGGATTAAATATGTTCTCTTAAAGGCAGCTCTGCATTAACTTAGGTAACAAATATATACTTCCAGGTTTTTGGGTTTAAACAAGTCCTCTTAGTGGGAGCTCTGCACACTCCACGTCTCTAACCTGGACAGCAGCATAAATGGCCTGTCCAACAACACCAGGCTCTGCTTGTGATGTGCCGAGGCCAACTGATGGCATTCTTGCACCAGTGTTGAGGATAAAGTATTCAGCCATCCCTGCTTGTCTGAGCACCCAAGCCTGCAGGGTATAAGAGAACAAGACAGAGCTAGATTACCACCAAATATGAGAGTCACGGAAGATACTAACAAGTAGGAAGGCCACAATTCGTGCTAACTGCTGTAAAGAGTGTCATCTGCTACTTATAATAAAAACTTGGACTGGACAACTTTTTAGCAGGTCCATGTTGCTAAAGTTTGGAAAAGCCTGTTCGGTTATGGTGGTTCAGAAGGGGATTGAATCCCACCTGCCTTGCAAGAGACTCAATCCCCTCCAATCCCTCTTTAATTCCAGTGTGGAGGCACGAAACGAAAGTGAACACACTATTCTCTGTTCTCCACTCCACGAGGGAATTTAACCAACGGCAACTTCTGGAATCAGGGAATCCTATGCCACTCGATAAAATAAAAGCAATCGCATGAAAGCGAAGCCGCAAGTCGGCAATAAATCCAGGAAAAGCACGATGCGCCCGGCATAATTCAACGGCATACGGCTAGTGCGGCTGCGGGACAAGAACACGCTACCAGAAGGTTCCGCGGGACAAGCAAGCCTTAAAAACGCGCCCTTCCTCGTCGAGGACACGGCCGGCGGCGATCCGTCTCCAAGGATGGAAGCAGGGAAGGAGAGGAGAACGCAGCCTGGTCGAAGTAAGCACAGCGCCGCAGAGGGGTAGTGGGTGATCCCGGTGGGCGCAGAGGCGGACGCGACGGCGCGGGGAGTGGCTAGTCCGCGGCGAGGCCGGCCGGTGGATGGAAAGTAAGGAGCGCGGTGGAGTGGAGTGTTTTGACTAGCGGCAGCTTTTGGTTTCAGTTTTGGGCACCGTGATGTGGGCCTGATCAGGCTGCAGCTGCAGCTGCAGCTGTTTATTACGCCCGACGAAGAACCGGATACAGGTCGTACGTGCACGCTTCTGCTTCGTTGTAACGTTCACACTAGCGGCATGCTGCAACTTGCATCGACACGAGGAGAGCTGGTTTGGTAGAGACTAGAGAGTGTGTCGTTCCAGTTCCAGCTCCCTAGAGCTAGAGGCAAGGCTGAATAAAATTGTATACTAGTAGTAACGACCATTAAAGTTTGTTGAAAATATCACCGACGTAAAGGGGAAAAATCATCCTTTCTTCCAAGATGATGTTGATAGGCAAGGCAAAAGGGAGGACAACGAATGGCGATTGGTTCTTTGGTTCTGTTAAAGGAGTTTAGTTTGCGCCACAAAATTAGGTGTCTTACGTGAGCGAGAGTTGGTCGCAGAAGACGGGGAAAAAAGGGCAGGAACCTGCATGTTACACAAAGCCAGAAGAAATCTCATGTAGAAAACGTGGATACTTTGTTATTAGAGGTCTCAGGATTCTATTTCTCCGAGAAAGCATTGACGCATAGCATCCTATATTGACATAGAAACACCAACAAGAAGATGAGGACGAGCAACTAATGGAAAAGGCTCTCTTGAGAGACATGCCTATTTTATTTTTGAGAACTCTGCCATCAAATCTTCAGGAATGTATGACAAATTGAAGGAAGCAACTAGGGTCCAAACGTCTTATGGAAATTTTTCATCGGTCACTCCGCCACAACATGAAAATATAATTATATTTGCAACATCGAAAATCACCGTTCGCAAAATGAGAAATTTGCACTACAGTAATACAAAAGGTGACACTGGATCATGTCACGTGGAAGACACTGTCAACCTGGCAATGCCTGAAAGTGTCAATTCTAGGCTGAACGGCAAATGAAGGCAAGCATTCTAGGCTGAACTGCAAATTCAAGAGAACTCTGTATGCTTTATATTTCACCGTCCCAAAGATCTTCCAATGTATTGTAACCACTGTTCGGGTGAACTGCAACTTCGGCTTTCAGCAACTTAACCTGCATGTTTCAAACCCAACCAAAAAAAAAAAAAATCTCAGGTATCATTTCTCGAGAAAAAATGGTTAGTGTGTGAGACTCAACATTCTAGATTGTTATGAACAAGAAGTCAGCAGGTTATGTAACTAGCAGGGAAGGCTACAACAAGACATGCCTGTTTGATTTCAGAGAACTTTGTCATCAGATCTTCTGGGATAGACCAGCCAAATATGTCGATGTTCTCCTTGATCCTCGCTTCACTGGCGCTCTTGGGGAGTACACTCTGTCCCATCTGAATTCCCCAGCGTAGAGCGACCTGGGCAGGTGTTTTTTGCAACTTCTCAGCAACAGAGACAACAACAGGGTTGTTGAGAACGCTTGGCCCACTGATCCCAGGTGATCCAGGTGAACCCAAGGGCGAAAATGCCTGTAACAACAGGAGTAGGAGTTCAGAGAAAAAAAAAATTGATGAGCTCACACTAGAGAATATTAACTAAGTTCTGCCAAGCTTACAGAAAGATGAACACCCTTTGACTGGCATAGCTTCCGGAGCTTGTCTTGCTGCCAAACCGGATGACACTCAACCTGGTTGACTGCTGGAGGCACACGTGCAACTGCAAACAAATCCTCCAGCTTCTTGCAAGAAAAGTTACTCACACCAATCGCACGGGCTTTTCCAGAGTCATACAACTTCTCCATCGCTCCCCATGTAGCAGGGATGTCGGTGGGGATAAGGTTTTCAGGGCTCAGCGTAGTTCCTTTCTTGATACGAATTGGACCATGAATCTGTAAAAGAAAAGGATTATTTAAGCGACCAAGTAGTACAGGGAAAAAATGGCAGACATATCAAGCAGTTCATCGTACTACTTCATAATCTGTTTACTTGATTAAATTGTGAGTCTAATTTCAGGACCTTCTTTAATAGTATTACTACTAAACAATGAAAGGATTCACCATACACATGTGCCAGAAACCTTGGCAAAATAACCATTTCTACTGTTCAGTAAGTAACACATATCTTAGCATATGAATCGCAACATAAACTGTTGACTGGGTGGATTATATATCAAGCACGGGAATTACAAGGTACAGGTCTAAATAGTCGAGCTGCAAATCCTTAAGGCTTGAATCAATTCCCTCTAGCACATCCTCAGGTGCATGATTAGCAGCCCTGCAAAACTCAGAAGGAATGCTATTATAGTTTCAAGCTGAATTAGAAGTTATATAGATACTACATACACTGCTCTGAGTGATAAATAAAGAATGGAGGCTGACCATAGCTTAGTGGTGATAAACATATCTTCACGCTTAACCACTCCGTCCTCAAACAATTTCTTCAAAGCCAATCCCACCTATGATAATAAAAAAAAAGTTTTGAACTACTTATAAATGTTATATAATATAATATAATATTTTGAAATCAAATCAAACAATAATAAACTGCCGAATCCTTCCCCTCCCCGCCTACAGGACATGCTAGAAATGCGTATTTGTCCTCTGAACACCATATGATATTTGTCAAAAAAACAACAAACTCTAACAGGAGAATAGACTATTTTGAATTCTTTTTTATCTCAATACACAGAATGAATTACAATCACAAAGATGCAATGTTTGTATTTCCTATTTATGTTTTTTCTATTGATTTTATTTCGATGTTTCATAACTTTAGCTTTCGTTGCGCTCATTGATTAATCTTTGTCGCCCACCCTGAGTCCGAGTCTTGGCTCAAGCAAGGGTGCTCATCTCCTCTCTTAATGAATTGGCAGTGCACCTGTCCTTGGCTTCCGTGCCAAGTTCTTTTTTTTTTATTATTAATCGTTATGCTTATTACACCCCTTTTGATATATTATCACTATGGAAGGTATGGTTATATCTCTTGATATTGTTTGCAAAAAAGGTTCATCTAATATTCTGCCTAGAAATATTCCAACATTACAAGCAAAAAAAAGTTAAGATTAATAGCAATGTTGTTGCATATTATTATACAAATAATTATAAGTAATACAAAACAATCCTCATGTAGTCTGACTGGCAGTCAAAGAGTAAGTAGATAATTTCTAAAAAAACTCGAACAAGTGCATCTACATCAGTTATAGTGCAAAGTTATTTGCAATGTACGCATAGAAAGAACAAGAAGATCTTGCAATTGCATTAAGTAATTTATATACTACTTACCTCCTTCTCATTGCGATATGCTGCAGCACAATCAATATGCCGATACCCAGCCTGCTTCACAAAGCCAGCAACAGTTTCATACTAGAGCCAAACCTTAGAACAGAGTCCGTTCCGGAAATCAGGAGAGAATAGGAGCGATCCGGAAAGACCTTGACAGCAGCAGAGATGACGTCGCCGATAGCCTCCGGCTTTATCTGCCACACTCCAAGGCCAACCGATGGGATCCTTGCGCCGGTGTTCAGAACAAAAGATTCAGCCATCCTTCGGCAGTGAGAACGCGAAGATTTGGAGAGAAATGAGAGGAAAACAGTCTACCGAGGCTCTGCTCGGTTGTTGAAGCTCACTGAAAGCAGACAAATCGTCAGCTCTAGAGAGAGCGAGAGGTTGCTGTGGTTGTGGCTGGGTCTGGATGGCGTCTGGATTCTGGAAGGTGGGTGGAGGTGATCGTTCCAACTTTCTAGTCAAGCTTGCAGCTATTTTCTTTAGTCCTTTATTAACATGACAAAATAATCTCAATGCGTGTTTCTTTCTTCAACTGCCACCAACACCATAGAATTCAATAGAGATGATGTGGCTGATGCTGACCTGAGTGACCTCTCCCCACGACTGTTTCTCCAAGCTTTAGCTCATTAGGCATTACCATAACAGACCGGAGTACTATCTTTGTTTCCTTACTTCTTCCCATGACGCTCCACTTCTTTTGACACTGCAAGCAGTCCGCAACACGGCACTGAGATCCTGATTTTATATTTTCCATCCATGAACCTTGAGAAATCCTCCGTCCATCAAACTTAATCTCTCACTATTTGAACAATTTTCGTCACGTCCCCATGGCGTGCAAAGACAACAAATCAAAAGTCTACATTTTCGGCTTTGCTTGATGCCAGAGCATAGAGCAAGGCCACCACCTCTTGCCCAGACGCATAGACAGCTTCAATAAAAATGGTATCGTAAGTGCATCGGTCATCATTGTGAGCTCCACTTAATGCGCCATTGCTAGATTAGGCCCTTAACTGCTCCATGTCTGACACTAGTTAAAGCCAACCATCTGAACGTCGGATTCAAAACAATCCATCCCCATTGCTCAAACGCCACAAAGCAAACCGGATTTTTCCTCTCCTTGAGGTTGTTTGGCACGGAAAGTAGATCGATATATTGGTACAAAAGAAATTTGCGTGGGCGTGCCAGTGTATCAGGTACCCAAATAAAATAAGACAAATATAAATAGAGAAAATCATGTATTTTATTAATTCTCTGAATCAATAAAATTATAAGTTTTCCTATAATATATTTGATTGCGCTTCATGGCCTCATGGTCATCCATCAAGATCAGACAATGTGTCCTCCTGATCCCCGGGGCTTTGCAAAGCTCCCGGTTAATTACTCCCATAAGCGAACTCATGAGAAACCTTCGATTAAGCTGTGCGTGGTCGTCGTCGTTGTCCTCTTCGCTTTATTTTCTCCATACATAGTATAAAAATGAATGATGATGTCAATGTCGATATAAGAAAAATAGGCGTTGGCGTCATCCACGGCCTCGTCAGTCGCGTGGTGCCTGCCTGCCGTCCGGCCTTGTCGGTCACGAGTGGCGTGAGAATAACAATTGACTGAAGTAGTCATATGCATGGAGAAGTGAGCGAAGATATCGACTTGACGTTGACAGCATCTCCGGCAAGTTTCGCTCGAGAGAGATACCGGTCGTCAAAGTATATAGCGCAGGAGAGCGCGAATAATCTTAGTCTGGACGTAGATATTCCAATCATTTTGGCTGGCCGTATAAGCAATTCACAGTCTCTAGCGCTGGTACATGCCTCGTGTCGATGTCCAAAAACAGACCATGCACATTTCCTTGTATACGAGGTGCTGGATAATGAATGTAAAAATACAGCCATGCAGAGAAGCTCCTCTGTATCATCCAGAGGTCCATCCTCATGTCCGCACTCGGCAACTCGTCGTTTTTATATGTGAACCTCTCTGTGACACCTCGGAATTTAAACTCGATCAATCCGCTTAATAAGTAAGTTTATGGTGTTAAGATAAAGAATTAAAAAAAATTCTTTGTCGTTTAATGAAGTAGAGAGAATTACATAAATGGCTACTAATTCGCCACCTAAAATAGGTTATAAGCACCTCTTGTCATTTTAAACTATTGCAAAATTATTAACTAAAATGAAGTGAGAAAAAGAGCACGGGAATATTTCATGTAAAACGGGCGGAAAATGATTAAAGTGCGAATGGGTCGAACTCCCGTAACTATTTTCATCGAAACCCTAATCGTCGAGTAGATTGAGTAGTTGGATAATGGGACCTAGGTTTATCGGATTCAAAAGTTGTTCAAACCTTAGTTCAAATTCCGAAACGGCCCAAATCAAAAAAAAAACCTAATTACGTCGGAAATTTGAACAATAGACAAGAGACAAACAATTATAAAGGGATTCGAATTTGCAGTGAAGATTCAAATTCAAATAGCAATTCAAAAAGATTCAATGTTAATTCCTTTACATTTCTAGTCATCCAACCAAATTAGTGAAGCTTCAAAAAAATTTGGAACTCAAATTTCAAACTCTACCCTAAACTTTCTCTCCTTCTTCCCTTCCTTCTGTCCTGCCTCTTCTTTCTTTTTTCTCTGTTGTCGGACGGGTACAGTACCCGAGCTGCCGAAGACAGGGCCACCATGCCGCTTTCTCCCGCCGAGCGTCGCCCTACGCCCCTAGCCGTGCAGAGCCGAGCTAGCCCGACGTGCGCCTTAATGATCCTCCGCGAGCGCCGCTGCTCCGCCCGGCCGGCGAACTACCCACGTACGGGAATTGCCGCCGCCATCACCGTCGCCGCGGCCGCTGATTAAATTCCACCCGAGAACGCCGCTTCACTGTCGTCCGGCCAACCACCCGTGTACTGCAGGCCGTCTCGGTGGGTTACAAATCGCTCCTTCGTCGATTTCCTTCTTCCTCCCCGCCCTGCCTCTCTTTCTTTTCCACTGCCCTGCCGCCATTGCCGCCGCCTTGCTCCCACGTCGACCGGCCGCCCCGCTACAATCCGACACCAACCGAGCTCCTCCAACGTGTACGAGATCACTCACTACGCCCTCCCACATCCAATTAACCGTTCCCGAGCCGAAACCCTAGCCATCACCGGCAATTCGTTCTCGGAGCACCGCCATAACCGCCATTAAAGCCGCCCCATCGAATTCCTCGTCGCCGGTGAGCGTCTATCCAATTCCTTCCGTCGGCGAGACCCTCGTGTCGTCCTGCATCCGTTTCAATTGACTGCAGCGGTTTTGGTGAAGCAGCGGTGACGGAATCGCCGCGCCATCGCCGGAGCACCCGCCGAGCCGCCACCTCACCGTCGACGACCATCTCCCGGCCAATTTCACTCTTCCTCGCCGTGCCCAGCGACATCCCCGACCTCTGCTGCAGCTCACGGTGCTCAACCCCGACACTCACCGACCGCCGAGCCGCCGGAACACCGCCGCCGCCATTGCCGTAATCGGTCCACCTTCGCCGGCGTACCTCCGGTGAGCCCCGTCGCCTCTCCGTCATCAAATAAACTCTCTGACTCATGCTGAGTGCGGTGGGCACCACGGAAGCCGCCGCCGACGCCCCCTCTGGCGAGAACCGCCGGTGAGCGCCGTCGGGAGATAACCCTAGCGCCGCGCTCCCCTGTCTCGTGCCACTGACCAGCGGGTCCGGGTTCATTTCAAATTATTCAAATTCTAGGGGATTCCACAGGGTTGCAAAATTCATATAAAATAGAATACTACTCCAAAAATAGCAAACCAAACCTTTTTAGAAACCTCATGACTAGGACTAAATTTTTGTTAAAACGCTTTTTATAAAACGACCAAAAATTTTCAGGAATAATTAAAATACTCTTTTCTGTTTTTGAATTTTAATTTGAATTCTAGAACAATGATGAGGCTAAGATTTTATCTACAAGTACCCATGGCAGCACACGCCTACTGGAATTTTATGAGGATTTTAGGACCACCAAATTGTATATAATACTTTCACAATACCCCAATCTTCCTATTAAAATGCCATTTTCTAAAATACATTGTAGAAAGTGAGTAAAAAGATTAGACCCCAAAAACAAAGTTGTAGATTTGGTTCTCCTGAGTAACACCATAAAATATCATAATTTTATTCTAAGGTTTACATATGGTTTCTGATTTTATAAGATCTAATAACAGAAACTTTGTTGAATTTTTATAAAATCTAGGAATTTCACCTAGGCCTCAACCAAAGCTTAAAATTACTATTTCAGAGAGTACCATCAATTAAAAATAATCTTGAGATCTAATCAAAAGTTTCAGTTTTAACCTAGATAATAGTCGGAGTTATTAAACAATTAACATTCGAAGCAAAGTGTCGGCCTAACCCTAATTTCTAGCGATGAAACCCTAGTTGATCTTTAATAGAAACATCGTGACTCTTTGCATTAAACTATCAGCTTGCATTTTCAGCATATAGGAACCGACCAGGAACTTCCGACGGTGAACGAGAACCCAGAGGAGGCACCCGCAGGAACTAACTTCTTAATTGAGTGCTCTGACTACTCTGCAAACCAAGGCAAGCCCTGGTGTACACCTATGTTTTACAAATTTTCTGTTTTCCACTATATGTGTAGGAATTGTTTGTGCATTAAGTTTCGAGGAAATTGCCGTGAAAACCTAGATGCATGACTTGGTAGGCTTCCTATGAATTATTTTGGTAGAGCCATCGATAGAATGCGATGCTTAAAGGATAGGAATCCGATAGCATCCGAGTAGTATGGAGACTACTCGTGTGTATTCAAAGAAGGAAAAGTCGAGAATTATGTTTGATCTTAAATATGGTTAAAATTTGAGAACCTTATCGGATGCGGTTGCATTGGTCAAGTTTGAGGTGTGTATCGAGTGCATACTGGTAAATGGGACCAGGAACCGACGTAGCTCACCGTGCTTTGTTGGACAATTGGCCATCCCTTTTTCTGGGTGAACGGACCAGCAAGGTGGTTGAATTTGCTTTTGTTTTCTTGGGCTCGTGCTAGTGAGAAAGGCTTGGGGCCGTACAGGGATGTAGGACATCGCCTGGAGGACCATGTCCTTGGAGGGATGGATGTTGAGCCAACACCGTCACGATGTTGCGAAAGGTAGCCACGTGTGACTCAGTTGAGTGTGCACGTGTCGTGTCATTCGGGTTTCTCCTGTAGGATGTAAATCAATTATAATTGCCACTACTCGTGGTTAAGAGCAGCACTTGCTCCTTTCCACCGCAACGATATGTGGATGATGGATTCATGATGAAAAATGGCTATCGTACATTATGAATTGTTGTGCTGGACTCTTGATTGCTTAGAATAGTGGCAAGCCTAGTATGTTGGTTACGCACCCTGTTAACTTGGCTAAAAATAGAATAGACTATTAGCGCTGTGTTTTGCAATACTCGATCAACTTCCACCATATCTCCTGCATTCTAGGAGTCGGTCATTAGATGGCCACGTTGACGGGTAAGTCTTGCTGAGTATTAGTTGCTCAGGCTTTGTGGATTAATATTTTTGCAGGTGATTCTTCTAATCTTACCTCGTTTGGTTGTGGTGGTTGGGAAGGGGAGGCACCCTCGGAGTGGACCTTCGAGTGGGTTCCCGCTTCTCCGACCTATGAAGATTAAGCACCCGTGGGCTGGCGTGCTTAATTGTATTGTCGAGTTATAATCATTAGCTTCCGCTAACTTTCGTTTGTTTTCGAACTACGTTTCCGCACTGAACTTAAATTATCTGAACCCATGATGTAATATTAAGAATTCATGTACCCTTTTTATCATGTTTTGCGTGTCCTTGCTAATTATTGTACTGTATTGTCGCTTGCTTCGCCAAGTGGCACCCCGAATGATTCTGGATGAGCAACCGTACGATTTTATCGGACGGGGTTGCGACACTCTCTCTGCGTCGCCGTAGATGATGCCTGCGTCGGACTCGCCGCCGACCATCCCCAAAGTGAGCATAGAGTCTACGGCTGGTATCCTCGTCAGCGGTAGACAACCAGCCGCGACGATGGTGATGAAGCTCTTCCTTCATCAACCAGCCTGGCGATCACCATTGTTCTTCATGTCCAGCAATCCTTCACGTGCGGCGTCTCCCGGTACTGCCTGGATATGCATGCGGAGAAATGAGATTAGTATGTGTGACTACCTGCGCCGGCCATGGATCCCAGCAGCTTGGTAGCCTCTGTACTGCTCGCCGAACGTCCACTCGTACAGAGATAGTACTGCAGCAATACGGACGATCTCTGCTTTCCTTCTTCTTGCTGTAAGTTCTTGCGTGAGTGGATGTGTATTGTTGTGTACGTGAGTGTATTCTCCCTGGTGTATGTATGAGTCTGGGTGTGGGTGAGAGAGTATGTGTATACGTGGGTGGGTACATGAGAATGGGTCTCTCCTCATGATGATGGAGTAGTGGTCTTTATATAGGGTGAGCAAGACCGTTGGTGATAAACAGAGGCAGCATCTAAACGCGTCCCTCAGTCACGGGCGTGATCAATCTTCCTTCTACGGTGGCCGGTCCTCTAATCAACGTCGGGTGTTGCTATTTCTGCATCAAGCTTCTATACTTATATTTTTTTCTCTTAATTTCCTTCCTTTAAACACGATGGAACCAGCAAATCAACCGAATAAACACTTTCCATATTTGCTCCTACTGTAGTTTCGGGAAATATACTTGCCACAACTACAATTTCCTTCCTTTAAACACAAGAAAACCAGCAAATCAACCGAATAAATACTTTCCATATTTGCTCTTGCCGTAGTTCAGAAAATATACTTGTCACAAATACAATTTTCTTGTATACGCGGCCGTGACAACATTATTATATTTCCATGTATAGAGAGGTAAAATTTTCATCCTTGCATCAATTCCTTAATCTCCTTTCCTTTGATCAAAGAAAACTGACAAAAAAAATTTCATTCTCTGTACCCCGGCAACGTTCAAATTGAATCGGGACTCATGTTTGTCCTGCTGTCATGTGGACCTTCATTTTTTTTTCCTTAATACCAGTTCTCTTGTATACGCGGTCATCTTGCTCACATTACGTCTTCACATATTGTCATGAACACAATACGTATTTCTTTTGTTCTTCTTGTATAAATACTCATACGCGCATCTGAACACTGCTAGCTCCATCTTTTTTTTTTTCAAGATGTACAAAACTCCATCAAAAAGAGGTACTATTGTAGCATCTCGCCGCCATTAGAGCGCCTGAACTTCTCACTTATCCCACATCCATCTCAGCACTTCACCCTAACCTCCACCACATGATCTTCCACTTTCACTTGACACAGAGAGGACATGACGACTGATGAGGGGCTACACCACCTGAAGATCGAGATACACGGCGTGCTCGAATCTTGGAGAACGGGAGTTTGTAGATGGAGCCTTTGGCGTCCACCGCGAGCTCGCTTCCGATGAGGAAGCCTAGTGGTTGACCCCGGCATTTGACATGGGCGTGGCGCGTGGCGGAGTCTGGCGTCTGTGGAGCTTGGAGAACAGCAGGGGTGGGGTGAGGGCTTGGGTTCGCCTGTGGCAGTGGGCTCTGGGCTGGTGGTTTGCGTACTGGGCCTTTTCCGTTCTTTTTCACTGATTAAATCTTCGGAGAATAGATAAAAAGTAGTATTAAAAAGGAAAGGGGAAAGAAAAGGAAAGAAAATGAAAGGGATGAATCACAAATTACGAGTTCATTTTCCTTTCGTTTAAAAGATACCTTTTCCTCTGTCGTTCAGCGGAAAACTTTACATTATACTTCGCACAAGTATCATCATCTTCATTCAAACTCCTCACTGAAATTAATTTAGTCGCCAGGTTTATCATATCTCGCCGTCCCAGAGATCTTCCAGAGTCTTGTAGCCGTTCACCGGGTGCACTCCAAACTCGGCTCTCAGCAGCTTCCTCTACATACAACACGCACCCAAAAAAACAACATCACCAAACATTGTCCCATAAACAAGAACGTAATGGAAAAAAAATAGAAAAAAATTATTAAACCCGGCAGACCTGTTCGATTCCGAGCATTTCGTCCATCAGCTCTTCAGGGATGCACCAGTCAAAGACGTCGAGGTTCTCCTTGATCCTCGCTTCGTTGGTGCTCTTCGGGAGCACGCTCTGGCCCATCTGGATGCCCCAGCGAAGCGCCACCTGCGCAGGAGTCCTCTGCAACCTGCGGGCGATGGATGTGAGGACAGGGTGGCCGAGCACGCTTGTTGGCGCGTCGATGCCTGCCGCAGCCGGCGAGCCCAACGGCGAGTACGCCTGCAGAAAGAGAAATGCTTTGCCGGTCACTGGTCGTACATGACTCGCAGAGAGCCAGAGAGACTGCAACAAACGATGGTGTGCAAACGCGGGGCCATTAATCAACTGGATGCACGCATCAAGGCAAGGATGTGTCTACGTACCGAGAGGTGAACGCCGGTGCACTTGCACAGGTCCCGGAGCTTGGCTTGCTGCCAACCAGGGTGGCACTCGACCTGGTTCACGGCCGGAGGCACGCGCGCGACGGCGAGCAGCGCCTCCAGCTTCCGGCAGGAGAAGTTGCTCACGCCAATGGCGCGGGCCTTCCCGGCCTCGTGCAGCCTCTCCATTGCCGCCCACGTCGCAGGGATGTCGCAGGGGAGCGAGTTCTCTGAACGCGGCGCGGTTCCCTTCTTCAGACGGATTGGGCCGTGGATCTGCATATTGTTGGCAAGAATCAAGAACCAAATCATGTGGCATATGGTACACTTGCAGCTCAGGGAAGCATTTCAGTAAGATGGTGAACAACGATTCTCTCCATTTTTAAAGTGACTTACAAGGTACAGATCCAAGTACTCCAACTGCAGATCATCAAGAGTGGTTTGGATCGCCTCCGGCACATATTCAGGTGCGTTGTCACAGTACCTGCAAAACTCACAGTACATAAAACTGCATGCTAAAGTACTTTCATCCATCTTTTAAATTTAGGTTTGGCGAATAGGACTGCATGGAAAAAAAAATTGCATAATCAAGCCTAACCACAGCTTTGACGTGATAAAGAGATCTTCACGGTTCACGACCCCGTCCTGAAATAATTTCTTCAGAGCCAATCCTACCTACACATCGAAACAAGAATATGAAGAAAAGGAAACCAATCTGAATGCACCGTGTTACATACTCTCATTTGTGACACCCCGATCCAGAGCTTAATAGGATTAATAGGATACTCATATCAACAAGTTACAACTATTTTTCCCGTAGCCTAGTTTTGAAAAACTCCGAGGTTAAACGTGTTTAGCCTGAAGCAATTTTAGGATGGGTGACCGATCGGAAAGTTATTTCCGGATGCGCACAAGTGAGGATAAATATGCGCAGAAAAGACTTATGTTGGTCTGTGAAGCCAGCCTACATCCTATAAAAAGATATCTGATATAAGCGAATTCGGCCTCGAGTAGGCGGGACGTTACATTATTATACCTCTTTCTGGTTGCCGTAAGATGACGCGCAATCAATGTGCCAATAGCCAGCCCGCACACCATCAGAAAACGGTGAAGTTCTTTGCTTTTTTTGAGCCGAACACATCGAAGTTCTACACCACACCACTGTTCTTGTAACTTACTTACAGCAAGTAATTTCATACATGTTCTATGTATATTTCGTCACAGAAATAAATAATTCAGATTTTGTAAAGACATACTAGCTCTGAGGGAGAAGATTAGAAAGATCAAAAGCTATGGTGGCGGTGGGAACACGACGACCGACCTTGACAGCGGCATAGACGGCGTCGCCGACGACCCCAGGGTCGGCGTGCCAGGTGCCGAGGCCGACCGCCGGGATGTTCGCGCCGGTGTTGAGAGGAAAGGATCTGGCCATTGATTGATCCCCAAAATGACCTGGGCGAGGTTGGAGAAGAAAGAAAGCCGAGACGTAGTGTTGAAATGAAGCTGCAGGTTGGCTCGCGCACACCTTGCTTGTGAGAAGCGAGCAGGGACAAACGGTGGTTGCCGCTTTTGTGCCCATGCCTCGCGTTGCGATGCATTGCACGAGAAGGTGGCATCACGCGTTCCTGGACTCTACTGAAGTTGTGTCATGCCTTCAACCGTTCTTAGGCGAGAGATGGGCGATAACGAGCATAGATGCTTAGCAGCCTGCTGGCGTTTCCGCGTTTGGCTCCGAAGCTCGGCCCGGTGTACTAGTAGATGGAAAACTCTCATATTGAAAAATCCAAAGCCGCTTGCTTTTCACATCCGTGAATCCGGATTTTAAGCTGATAGGGATTGTTTGCGACTAATTTATTCAAAAATGAAAAAAAAAATCAGGATGCATGTGAGAGGGTAAACAGTGTGCAGTGCTCTGTTTTTTTTTAAAAAAATGTGATTTGGTGATGTTTTTTATCTATTAAACAAAGACGTATTAAGATTTTGTGTGTATTTTTCTCTCCATCTCATCTAGAAATGTGCAAGTTTTTTAAGATTTTTTGAAACCTTCTAAACATGTTTTAATTGAAGTTTCTATGGATCCATCTAACTAGTGGTTTCCACTGTATATTTCTCATGAATCTGCATACTGTGTTGAGTATTTTAAGGTGGTATATGGATTGTTTGGGACTAAATTTAGTCATGATTTTGTTTGACGTGCTAGATGAACCAAGAGTATTGTTGAAGAGTAAAATGGACTGTGTTCTGTTTAGAAAATGTTTCCATCATTTACTAATATCAAGTTACAGATATATTAATTATTATGAGAATATAATAAAATATGATAATGCTAATTTTCAATAAGTTGATATTTAAGCTACTTTCAATTAACGTCATAGTCCTTCGATGTAGATCTAGTAGTAGATTGTAACTCTATGATAAAGATTTATAGGGTATGAGCATTGATGGTAATGACGTTTTAATTTCAATCAGCTAGGCCGTTTCCTTCCCGCTGCACTCTTTCATCATCCGCGCGTTCGCGCTCGGCGCTTTCTTTCCCCTCGCCATTAGCCGAATCCTCATCCTCCCCTTCCAGTTCCAGTCATGGCACCACGGCCACCACCCATCGCCCACCGCCTCCTTGCCGTCACTGCCGTCCTCCTCCTCCTCGTAGCGCCCACCGCCGGCACTGCGGTTACCACAGTCTCATTCTCCTTCCCGTCCTTCTCCCTTCGCAACCTCACCCTCCTCGGCGGGGCCTCGCTCCGCGCCGCCTCCGTCTCCCTCCCGCCGCCATCTTCCCACGCACTATACCCGTTCCGGCTCTCGTTCTCGCGCAACGCTTCCTTCACCACATCCTTCCTCTTCAACGCGCCGGCCTCCGCGCGCCCTACCTCCCTTCTGTCCTTCGTCCTCCTTCCCAACGTGGCCGAGCTCCCCTCGAAGAACCGGTCCCTCCCTCTCGAAGTCACCCTGGACGCGTCGAAGAACCGCATCTCCGCATCCTCCGCCGACGTCGAACTCGCCAGGAACTCCACGGGAGCGGTGGACCTGCGGAACAGCAACATGGTCGGTTCGTGGGTCGTCTACCACGCGCGCCGGGCGCGCATCGAGGTGTTCCTCAGCCACGCCAGCCTGCGGCCTCGGACGCCCGCGCTTGCTGCCGACGCCGCAGGCTTTGGCGCCCACTTCGCCGAGTTCATGTTCGTCGGCCTCGAGGTATCGGCTTCGTCGGACAACGCGATCAACGATGGCGGCTTCGGCGTCGAGAGCTGGACTTTCCTGACATCCGGGCTGCTGGCCGTTGATCTCACGTCTCGGCCCGCGCACAGCATATCCGACGGCGTCCGTAGCGCGCCCGCATCCGTCGGTCTCACCACTCATGGGGATGTACGCAGCAGGACGCTGGCATCGGCGCTTGCCATAACCTTGCCCATTGTTTTTCTGGGCGCATTCATGGTGTTTGCTGTAATGTTTGTCAAGAAGTGGAGACGGGGTACTTCAGAGCTTAATGAGGTTGTTGTGGCAAGTGTACAAGGCAAGCCGAGGCAATTCATGTACCAAAATCTCTTCTCAGCCACGATGAGATTTGATCTCTCTACGGTGGTTGGCAGCGGTGCCTTTGGTACAGTATATAAGGCAGTGTGCCCACGCTCTGGCGTCACGTACGCGGTCAAAAGGTTGAGGCAAACGCGGGAGAGCTACAATGAGTTCAGCGCTGAGCTCACCATCATTGCTGACTTGAAGCACCCCAATCTGGTTCAGCTTCATGGTTGGTGCGTGGAGAGGGACGACCTGCTGCTTGTCTACGAGTTCATGTCGAATGGTAACTTGGATGAGGCTCTGCACCCTTGTTCAGGCGCACAGCCTGATGTCACTCTCGATTGGTCTCAGCGGTACAATGTGGCTGTTGGCATCGCCTCTGTGGTGGCATACCTACATGAAGAGCATGACAAGCAGGTGATCCACAGGGATATAAAAAGCAGTAACATACTCCTCGACTCATCTTTCAGTCCAAGATTGGGAGACTTTGGGCTTGCAAGGTTAAAGGATCCTAACATGAGCCCTCGATCAACCCTGGCAGCAGGGACTATCGGTTACCTTGCACCTGAGTATCTCCAGATGGGAAAAGCCACAGAAAAGAGTGATGTCTACAGCTTTGGGGTTGTGCTGCTGGAGTTGTGCACAGGCAAGCGACCGATAGAGAGAGAAGACCTGACAGTACGAACATGTTGAATGTTGTTGATTCGGTTTGGAATTTACACTCGAAAGGCAAGCTGTTGGATGCAGCGGATGCACACCTGAATGGGGAGTATGACACCAAGCAAATGATGCGGCTGCTGCTTCTAGGTTTGAGTTGTGTCAATCCGTTTTCAGAGGAGAGGCCTTTCATGAGGACAGTTCTGGGGATACTGGAGGGCAAGAATGAGCTACTTCCTGTTCCAAGAAAGAAGCCTTTGCTTGTCTTTGTTTCCAGTATACCTATTGATCTTGAGGGAATAGTTTCAGAGTGCAGTCAGAGTACAATTTCAAGTGACGTGTATGAACTGAAAATTGACATAACTCGGTACAAATTTTCTGCAATAATTTAATACCTCAGTTATATTATATTGTTTACCATGCTTTGTACTTTGCGCATTCTTTTTCATGAAACCAATTTTACTAAATGTTATGCTGATTACTGCCCCAGAAAAAATAGCTTTTCCATTTACATTACATGATGTGAGTTGTGGATACCCCTATTCCTATATGGAAGGCAATTTATGATGGTCTTATAAAACAAACAGAAGTTATGAATGGTAACATGAATAAACTATGGTTTACATATCAGCTATTGGGGATGAGTTTGACGAGTGTTTATGTCATATTTGGATGAGTTCTAAGGATTCTCAAGTTATTGCTCACTTGCAAATTGCAATACACTCGTTTTGTAATGCTGTTACCTCTACTGCATTTGATGCTGACAAGCATTATCTGATGTAATTCATTATTATCATTTGGAGTGATAAAAAATAAAGACATTATTTCCCTTTCATAGATTTGCTCAGAAAGGTTTATGTATGCTGTATATTTATTCTTATATCAAGCATTATGTTGTGCTTAATTGTTTTGGAATAATCTCTAAGTCCGTAATTTTTGGACTTTTGGATCTACAGGTAACTGCTGAAGAAGCTTACTCATGTGAAGAACTCTACAAGTTGTGAAGTGTGTAATTGTTCCTATCCAGATGCAGCCTACGCAATACTCATGTGAAGAACTCAGATATACTTTGTGAAATTTGTAGATGATCCTATCCATATGCAATTTCTACTCTGAAGGGAAATATGATGACTGTCAGTTGACAAGTAAAGGCTGACACAGTAGCACTATTGGCGTTGAAGGATCAAGCTGTACCTATTCCACAGCAAAAATATGGAGTGCCATAGGGCCACTTGTTTGTTACGCTGAGCAGGACAAAATGCAGCTTGTTACTTTTGTGCCCGTGCTTGGCGTTGCGCTGTGTTGCACGAGAATTATGAATCTTCAAAGTAGATTCAGCAACAGGATTCAGTGGGCAGTAACCTTTTACACATGCATGCGAAGATTCTGGATTACTAACGCGGATGAACCGCCACTACATCCACACTGCCGTACAGTAATAGTGATATAATATGCGAGTTCACTGAGAGAGGTGGTAATGTTTGTACGGAGCTTTTTTTTTTCTCTTAATATGAGATACGCATCTCTCCTGCGTATTCGAGAAAAAGAAATAATATATGAGTTCACGCGGACATTCTGAATTTCAGGTTCCTGCAACACGCATGCCAATATCAACAAAATGAACACTTACTGTCTCACGATGCAGATGAGCTTATTCTTTTATCTCCAGGGTTCAACAGAGCTCCCCCGAGATAATCATCTGATCATTCATATCTCACCGTCCCAGAGCTCTTGGACGGATTTGAAGACGCCTTCCGGGTGAACAAAAAATTCAGCTCGAACCAGCTTCTCCTGAAAATCACAATCACCAACACGAAACGTAAGCACATTGTCAAATCTCCAGCTTTCTGAATTCGAAATGCCTGACGATGCCATTCCCAGATGCTATATACTTGCCTGCTCGATTTCCGAAAACTTGGCGAACAGGTCGTCCGGGATGGACCAGTCGTAGACGTCGATGTTCGCCTTGATCCTCTCCTCGTTGGTGCTCTTGGGCAGCACGCTGTGTCCCTTCTGGATCCCCCACCGTAGCGCCACCTGCGCCGGCGTCTTCCCCAGCTTCTCCGCCGCGGAGACCACGACCGGGTGTTCGAGAACCGCGCCGGACTTAATCATCGCCGTCCCAGGCGAGCCCAACGGCGAGTACGCCTGCGCGGGCAAGGACAACCAAAACAGACTTTTGATTTGATGAGCACACTAGCTAGTGGACCAAGGCGCGGGGCAGATCCGCAGATAGATGGATGAACCGAACCGGAACGTAGTAACGTACCGAGAGGTGTATCCCGTTGGAGTCGCAGAATGCGCGGAGCTTGCCCTGCTGCCAGACGGGGTGGCACTCGACCTGGTCGACCGCCGGCGGCACGCGCGCGACGGCCAGCAGGTCCGCCAGCTTCTTGCTGGAGAAGTTGCTGACGCCGATGGCGCGCGCCTTGCCGGCGTCGAACAGCTTCTCCATCGCCACCCACGTCGCCGGGATGTCGGACGGGACGACGTTCTCCGCGCTGAAGCCGGCGCCCTTCTTCATCCTCAGCGGCCAGTGGATCTGAACACGACACCTCAATCAAACTCATCAGTTCAGTGCACTACTGCAACAAGAAATGGACGCGTTGCATCACGCTCGTCGTTTGGTTTGCAGTGGGTCTTTCTTACGAGGTAGAGATCCACGTAGTCGGTCTGCAAGTCCTTCAGCGTGCCCTCCAGTGCGACCGGGACGTCCTCTGGCGCGTGGTTCGTGCACCTGCAAATTAAGATTTGTTCCATGGTGTAGTAAGCAACATCGATTCTCGGTAATGATCGAGAGGCGTCCTGAATCAGAGAGGAGATGACTGACGCACCAGAGCTTGGAGGTGACGAAAAGATCCTCACGCTTGACTAGGCCCTCGTCGAACACTTTCTTGAGAGCAACTCCAACCTGCGTAGCATGAGCAGTGACTCTGAATCTGCAGTTCAAGTTCTGTTTCCCTTGACTGGCGAGTCGAAGAAGAGAGATTTATTACCTCCTCCTCATTGCGGTATGCTTGAGCACAGTCGATATGCCTGTAGCCCGCCTGCACATTTTATCCAGTGGATGAATTCAGGTATTGAGGCAGAGCAAGGAGGGGGAAGGACGACGCACCTTCACGGCGGCGTAGACGGCGTCGCCGACGACGCCCGGGTCGGCCTGCCACGTCCCGAGCCCGACCGACGGGATGGTGGCGCCGGTGTTGAGGACGAAGTGGCGAGCCATCTCTCTGCTGTGCACTGTGCACTGCTGCCGCTCCTCCCCCTGCCGTACTCACTCACTCGTGCGGAGCCTCCTCGAGCGCGAAAAATATCTCTGCCTCTTTTTCGACACGTAGTACATAGAAGTAGTAGCTTTGGATCGTAGCTTGTACTGTACTGTAGGCTGTAGCACAAGACGAGTCGGGACCGGCGAAATTGTTGCCGCGACAAGACAAGACTGGCCCGACTGCATTCGTCGCGTCGGTGAGGCCGATGCTGCAGCGACGTGGGCTGCGACTGCAATGGCGATTGCGCGCCGTGGTCCCGTCGGCGATTGATGGCCGTCTGTCCGCGCACGTCGACGCCTGGTGGTTGGATATTGTCGACGCGCCCCCAGCGCTGGTGCTTTTTTCGTCGTTGCCGGCCGGCAGCATATCGGTAGTAGTAGTAGTAGTACGAATGTACTACAGTACTGGTGAAATGCTTCTCGTGCTGTGGGCTAGTGTAGTTTGGAAATTCTTTGTGGGCTGTCGTGGCAGGCACGGCCCTCTTTACTACCTGAGCGCAGGCCCAGTGTTTCCCCCTGGCCCAGAAAGTTGTTGCATCGATTATTCGCGGAAATTCGCATGTTCCTCGTCAGTCCACTACGGGGCGGGGCCACCGGCGCCGTCGCTCGCTTCACTCCTTCGAGGAGCGACTGGTTTTGGTTGGCTTGGCTGCGCGGAATAATCCGATTTCCGGTTTTAATTTTGGGTCTAGTCTAGGCTGCGTGGCAATAAAAGATTTGACGCCAAGGAAAAAAGTTTGCTTCGACGCCACGTTTTGTCGCCCAGAAAGCATCGTGGCAGGTTCCCGAAGACTCGTGGTTTCATCAACTATCAAAACATTAAGAGTTTCCGAGCTCTTGTACAGCCGTGAGCCATGATTTCGATAACTCACATTCTTGTGACTTGTGACCATGTAGGGCCAAGACGATGACACGGCGAGCTGTTTATGTTTATGGAGTGCTCGTCGTCCTCCTCCTGCAATAGCATGGTATGGTGCCGCCCACGTTTTTAGCATCCGTGTGGTGGTCACCGATGGAGTTGAACTGTGGTATAATGGAACCACTTTAACGCCAGCCTTGTATCTCTATTGTGCTTGTAGCACCGATTTGATATGTCTAGTCCCCTAGCTAGTACATTTTTTTTAAAGTTTTTATCGTTAAGATAAAATTTTCAATTACGCAGTTTTTTTTTGTTGTTGAGAAATTAGCTTATTATGCAGTTTAATGATGCAGAGATCGATGATCCCCTTTAATTTATCCGAGGCAACTCTACGGGCACGCAAGTTCTTAAAAAACGGGCCTTGCACGGAGAAGTTGTCATTTGTTTATAAAATTATCGCTCTATCAGGCGTACTCTTCACCCCAAATCCCGCTGTATGATCATCTAATCACATCCACGTAAGCGCACGTCGCCGTTCCACTTCTTCTCCGTATAACGGCGCGCTCGTTAAACGGAACGTCCATTGGCAATGCGAACAGCGGAAGCCGTGCCGGCGTGCGCAAGCAACCCAGCCGCGCTTTTTCTATTACTACCCGACTCCCGCGTCGCGTGTGGGGAGACTGGGACTGGGGTCCACAGTCGCGGCCCGGCCCCGCAAGCAAAGCGCGCGTCAGCGGCGCACCAACAACCTCCGCCGCCGTGGCGGACGGTGGTGAGTGGCGAGCCGGTAGCGTCCACCGAAATCCACCCCCCTCGCCCTTTTCCTTCCTTCTCATATCACTGTCACTACTCACTATTTTCTCTCTGCTAGTTTAACCAATCGAAATCCCCCTTTCAACATCCGCAGCGCCCGAGCCCTCGAAGCTCCAGTCCAGAACCTGCAGCGATCCGCTCACCCACCAGCCACCAACCGGACCAGGCCGGGGAGCGCATGACCGAAAGGCGCGGCCGCTGAGCGGCGGCGGGAGGCGAGAGGAGGAAGATGCCGGGTATGGCGGGGAGGCCGGGCTCGTGGGGCGGCCTGGCGCTGCGGGTCGGGCAGGCGGTCTGCGCCGGCGCCTGCGTCGGCATCATGGGATCGTCGCTCGGGTTCGCCAGCTACACCGCCTTCTGGTAAGCGGCGCCGGTCTCCGCGGCTCCCCCTCCCTCGTTGACCTTGTGGGAATTTCTTTCTAGACTTTCAGCCTGTTCATGTAGCTAGGGGTTCGCGTCATCATAGGTCGATCTAAACTGCTTAGTTAAGCTCTCGCTTCTCAGCTGGTGCAATGCGAGTTGCAGATGGCTTAATTTTCGGCGATGAGTTGGCCCTTTAGCTCGGTGCAGATTGGTAACCTAAATTTCCCCAGAAGCACTTGTGGCTAACTCATCCAGACTCGTAATAAGGATGTTTAGAAAAAGTAATGGAGTGCTGGAGGAGTAATTTCCAAGGGTTTGACTTATATGCAGTTGTTTCTTTTCAAATTGTTAGTTTAAAAGGGGGGTATATTATTGATGGTCGATTACACTTGCACCTTATACTAGAGGAAATTTTTGAGAAATCATGATGTTGCAATCATGCCATTCAGTTCTGCTGACCATCCAGAGTAAAGTGAGCTCGGCCCTTTATGTTTAATGCTCGACCTGGTCCTGGCATGGTGAAAATTGCCGTATTGTTTAATATGATGTTGGCAGTATGAAACAATAAGTGCGTCAGTAGCAATTCGTAAATTTCATAATACCCTGGTGTTGCAATGGTGACTTTTTTTTCATGCTGTTTAATAGGATCCCAACACACTATTTCTGTTTGGATTTGTGGACTTTCTGGTACAGAATGTCTGTGACATCAATGATGAGCTCATTTCGGCTTTCATTTTTTCAGCTACTTGCTTGCATCAATGGCGCTGCAGTCGTTGTGGAGCTTGGGACTTGCATGTCTTGATGGATATGCCCTTAAAGCCAAAAAGGATCTCACCAACCCGATTCTTGTGAGCTTGTTTCTTGTTGGAGACTGGGTAATGATTAAGCTCCTCTTGAAACTTTAGAAATTTAGTTTGTTATCTTGATTGCTCTTTTTTAAAAAATATACTCTGCTGCATTGATCTTTATGTTGTTTGATGTGAGCACTGATATTGACCATTTGGAAAATCCAAGCTAGACGATACTTTAATGTTTCCCTCTGTTTCCATTGTTGATGTAGGGGAAAGGTTATAACCTCTATCCCCAGATTGTACTAGGGCTAAAAAACAAATGACATTCCAAATTATGCTCTAGGGTTCATGATATCGAACTTTTGAACCTTTGGTAATCGGTGTCTTTCACGAATGTAGAAATTGAACATATGATGAACAGTATTAATAGTTCTATCTTAAAACTTCCTGTTTTATAATTTATCTCACAATAGATTTGGCTGGCTACTTTCTGTTTTGGAGTAGACTGCCCTATGTTGTGTCCTAAATCTCACCTGGCTGCCGAGGAGTAATACTAAACTAACCTCCCTCACTCCCATTTCCGACATTGATGTATCATTTTGCTCGCATATATTTAATTAATTGACATTTTGATGATAAAAATCGTGCCGGTCTTTTCTAGACAAGTTTTCAATCAAATTTTTTAAGACGAAATAAATGAGTTGGCTTTATCCCTGTGTCCATTGCAATGATTGTCATCTAGCTGCATCTATGCTTTCAGAAAAGTACTAATGCAACCCATCTATGGCCTGCAGGTGACAGCAATTCTTTCATTCGCTGCATCATCCTCAGCTGGTGGTGTGGTAATTCTATTCAAGAGGGATGTTCTTTTCTGCAGAAGGTATCCTCAACTCCCTTGTGGAAGATATGAAATGGCCACAGCATTTGCTTTCGTAGCCTGGGCACTCAGTGCTACATCAGCCATTATCATGTTTTGGCTACTGGCCCAATCCTGATTCTGTGTATAATCTGTTGCTAGCAATGTTTATAGTGCCCCCCTTTTCTCTGTTTCTCTCTCTTTAGCTTTATGACTGTTATTAAATCTCCATACCACATACTTAACAAACCACACAAACCAAAACATGGGTGTTGGGATCATGTTGTCCATGGAGTGAGAATATACTAATTATTAGAATTGATGAATATAAGCTTGGCTTCAGATGCTGATGGGTGATTTTGATTTGATTCACCAAATCTATGACTTTGTGTTCAGTCTCCATAAAAACCTATGTCCATGCTACTCTGATTATCTTTTGTTTCTTACGGGATCATGCATTTTGAACTCAAACTGCAACCAAATAGCTCTAGTAGAAGTCAACCAGAGCTGCTTTGCCTGGGCTTTATTTCAAGTCTACTGCATTTTTTACTCAAATCTCACTTCGACATGTTGTCGATCTAGAAAAAAAACTAGAGCAAATTCACGAAACAGTTGTTTCTGAATTTCTGCAAAATCATTGACAGGTAGTTGTGTCAAGAAATGGTTCACTCCTTGCAATCATGGTTTGCCAACACTCAACAGCACTAGTATAGTCCATACTATGCAATAACTGAATCACATCGACTCTTGCTCAAAGTAGTGTCTGAAACTAGTACATCTCATAATTAGGTAGTACAAAAACTAGAGATCCTGAAAGCCTTATCTAAAAAAGGACGAAGGTTAGAACAGTACCGACTGAGTCAATTTTTCTTTCCAAACTATGGACTAACGTAGTCTTCAAAGTTCAAATGTTAGCAACTGCGGAGCTGCTAGAAGAAAGAGAACCGACTGAGACTCGAAAGTCGAAAGTACCTGATGTTAGCAGTTGTTGGATGTTGGATCTCGGGTCACAGAAGCAGTGCTTTGAGGACTTTTGACAGAAAATAGAAACTTTTAGAGTATCTCCAACAAGTTTATAAAACTTCACTCAAAATCATGGCTCAGTGAATTTCTAAATATCATGGTGTAGTGTATTTCTCCAGAAGAGAATGTTCACTGTGGTCCAAAGTGTGTACGTGTACACGCCTCAATATGTACACCAATTTGGAGCATAGGAAATTTGAGCTGAAAGTCCTTCCAGCATTCTTTTTTTCTTTTTGCATGCAGCATATTATTATTCCAACCGAGAATACACAATTCTCACACCCTAGGTGCAAATCCTCCTTGGGAAGACCTGCACCCCATGTATTACATGATTCATCACATAACAATTTACACTTTACACTACAACTTAGGCTAATATTCACAGTTGCTCAGAACCTGCATGAACTCGCTTCTACCTCCACCGCTAGGTGCAAGCCTTGGCTTGCTTTCCTTGGGTTTCCATCCTTTCGCTGCTTGCGCTTCCCCCGTCACGCACGGTCCTGGGAACGACGCCAGCGGTGCGCGTGCGACGGGCTCCTTGCCGGAGACCGTCGTGTCGCGCCGGCTACACCAGAATCCACCGCCGTGTTAGAGAGAAGGTCGTTCACAGTCACCTGGTACCGGCCGGAGTCACCAGGCAGATGGAAGTAGGCCATCGGCGACGACGGCTCGTCGAAGAAGAGGTCGGCGAAGGAGATCTGGCCTTCCTTCCTGTACTGCACCACGGCCCTGTAGATGAACGGGATGAGGCCTTCCATTTGAACAACCTGCCGAAGCCTTTGAGCTTTCCGAGAGCCAGTCGAAGATGATGAAGCAGGAAGGAGTGAATCAGCGAGAACCGGAGAAGTAGTTACGGCACTCGATATAGAGGTTTGTCCCCTGAAACGTCAAAGGGAGCGAAGGTGGAGCTTAAAAAGGGAGGCAAAGGCGCATGACTTGAACTCTTGAAATGGATAGAGACCGAAACAGAGTATTTGCCAAGGATCTCACTGGAGCTGCTAATGGCCAGGCAAGGTGGTGGTGCTAATTGTTTATTGTGTTCTGGCACCTTGAGAGCAACTTTCCTGTCAGCTGTCACGTACTCAAACATATTTTCTTGTCTTGGTAGAATTGTCCACTTTGCATCGGTAGTTTAATACTTGAGAAGTTGAACTGACTAAATAAACCCAAAAGACCAGTTCTTAGGAAAATGTGTAATTGTAAGGTTACTTGTGTTTCCAAAACGAGTTTTGAATTGTATCATCCACCTTTTTAACTTGCTATCAGCCAATGAAAAGTCAAGCAATTTATCTCACTAATCATCGGACGGGCATTTTGCGTGGCAGAAATTGGAATTCTTGCAGTGGGAGGAGGCTTGAACGCAAGTGATGGTCAGTCTTAGAAGGCGAGTTTTACAAGTGGACAGCGACGTGAGGGCAGTTTCAGTGCGGGGATGTCTCTCTTCTTCCCAATTCACAGCTCTGGGAAGCATACCCGGGTTACCTGCCACGAAAGAGAAGTAAGCCAGCCACCTCATCACCTCTGCAGTCTTGACACTGATCATGATTTGGCGGCCATCAGTTGAAAACTTTAATCTGATAAATTCCGGGTGGCGTAATCCGCTGGAAAACCCCGGCGCCAGCACGGAAAACCCCCCGGTTTATCTTTATCTTGCGTCACTCCATCCGACTCCGCCGCCCGGGGTAAGACAAGAGAAGCTAGCCGTGCCCATCACCATCAATCTAGACGGTGACTTCTCGAGCACTCTCCTCGCGTATCTGATCGCAGACGATTAAAAAAGATGAAAATGTGGCAGCTCGTGTGGCTTGAGCTGTAGAATGGACGAATGTTATGAGATTGACCAGAATAAACTAGTGCGAAGTGGTTTGTTTAGATGATCCAGTTGGAGACCGGAGATGCTGGAGGAGGCGACAGTTCAGACTAGAACAGTAGACTCTGTTTCTGCTGTATATAAGATGTCTGAAATTATCCTAATTAACTATACTAATAAGAAATCAGCTAGAGAGCAAAATCGGCAGCACCTGATACGATAGATGGTGATTTTATATACTACAGTACTACATTGTTGACATCACTTTGTCTGTGATGTAGTGATGTGGGCGTCCCAACTAACATCTTCAGGTAATTCGATTGGGCCAAGAGAAGATCAGCAGAAGTCTAAGAAAGCCAGCTGATAAGCTTTCCTGCTGGTGCCTCCCTCTACGGCTCGGCGAAGGAGGCTCTGCCTGTGCTTTAGCTTACCTTCCTGCGACCAGCAGCCATGTCCTTCGTTTCTTGGAGCCTCGCGGAAGTGGATAAAGCATTAAAGCTGCAGCCGAATTTGGGACATACTGTATATATATATATCTGCATCCTCTCCTTGTAGCCACTCAAGACCTTTTTTTAAAAAATAAAAATAAAACAAAAGGTTCTCCCACGGTTTTTTAGCCAATCAAGACTTGGTCCAGCCACCTTAATAGATGGCCTTATACTACAATTTTCTCGTTCTCCATAATCTCTTGCAATAATAAACCTGGAAACCCCTATATCGTTCTGGCCAATCAAGCAAAGCCTTTAATTACCTTGTGGCAGGGCCTGTGGCCATCATTTCCACCATCTCAAATGCGGCGGCGCTCCGGCGGCTCGCACTGGCTGCGGTGTACGCATTTCTGTTGCAACTAGAGCTCAGATCGCCATTGCTGCCGGTGTAGAAGCTCTGCAGGCTCGCGCCGCCACCACCTGCGGCCGCCCGGCCGCACTCCTCGAGCTCGAGGCACTCCTGCAACTGTGCGACTACGTCGCTCATGGTGGGCCGCTCCGCCGACGCCTGCGCGGTGCACTTGAGTGCGACGTCGGCAGTTTTCCATACGCTGTTGACGTCGTGATCGTCGCTCGTCATGCGCGCGTCCATGACGCTCTCGATCTCGCCGCGCGCCAGGCGTTGCTGCACCCACTTGATGATGCCGACGGGCTCCGGGTCGCGCAGGATGGCCGGCTTCCCGGTGATCAGCTCCAGCAGCACCACGCCGAAGCTGAACACGTCGCTTTTCGTGGTCGGTTGCATTGTCACCTGGTACCTGCACGTTTCCCAGTATTTCCCTTCAGAGACAGCACGCAAACGAACACTTGCAAGCCTATCACTTTTTTTTCCCTGACGAAAAGGCTATCCCTTCCAGCAGGTTCAATGTAGGAGTAATAAGATAAGAGAGATACTTACTCTGGATCGACGTATCCAGGTGTACCAACAAGATTAGACATGGACACATGACTGCAGGTGCCGAGATTGAAAGCCTTTGACAAGCCAAAATCGCCAACCTTGGCCTCCAGTTTCGCGTTCAGCAGGATGTTGGATGTCTTCACGTCCCGATGGATAAGAGGCGGGTTGCATCCCTTGTGCAGATACTCCAACCCTGGATATAATCTCTATATGTATAAGCATTCATACTACTACAGAAACCTAATCTGCAATACCAAATTTAACTTTAGTTCACTGAAATTAATTTGTGAAGCCGTACCTTGTGCTGATTCCAGTGCGATTCGGAGCCTCTGTCTCCAAGTCAAATGTTTTCCTGAAAACAGAACAGTGGTATGAGAGAAATTCTTCAGACGAGCTAAAAAAGGCAGTTTGAATGGCGCCACAGACCACTAGCATAATACATTATGAGGTAAGATTTAAAAACTTCATTGTCGTCCTAGAGTGCAAAACGTGTCATACTTACCTAAGATATGCTCCTGAAGGCTGCCTTCGGGCAAGTACTCATAGACAAGTGCCAAGAACTCCCCATCCTTGCAGTATCCGATCATGGAAACGAGATTCTTATGATGAATCCGTGTTAAGATCTGAGCCTGAACAGATAAGATCCAGACTCGTCAAATACCAATGCCTTGTAAAGTCTTTCTTTTTTTTTTCTGATGACGGTTTCATCTAGAAACATAAATTGTGTCATAAGAAGAAAGTGGTTACCTCCGTGATGAACTCCTTCACACCCTGATTGGACGACTCAGAACGCAGCTTCACCGCCACCTGAGTGCCATCCTCCAATAAGCCGTTGTAGACGTAGCCGAAGCCGCCCCGGCCGATTACATGCAAGAAATCGTTCGTGATCCTTGCCAATTCCTTGTACGTGAACCGCCGGTTCTCAAGCTGCAATGAACTGTGCTCGTCACCTATTGGCACAGAGCTCATTGATGTCTCATTCCGAGGCTTCACAGAATTGTTTGACCATCGTCCTTAATGACATATATATGTAGGAAGAGTCAAACAATTGCTCAAGATGGGGAAGGCTGAAAAAGACTAGTGCGGACGATTGATTTGTTAATACCTTTCTTTTTTGGCCTCAGCAAGAAAAACAAAACAAGCACTGATACTATCACTACAGCTAGAGCCAGAGGAGCAGCAATGTAGATGGCCAGTTTGGTCTTCCTTTTTGTCGTAGGACATGAATCGCCATCGGTGCAGAGGCTTGGATTGTTTCCATACCTGCAAAACGATGAGAGATAGGGATAATATACTACGTGTCATTTTAATCAAGAATATGCCAAGCAGTAATTTAGTTATGTCTACTGGAACCAAAAGAGACGATATAGAATCAAGAAGTGGACATTAGATTTAAGGAGCCATCTTGAATCTTTTGAATAAGACCAGGAGGGATTGATCCACTGAGTTGGTTCCCAGTTAAATCCCTGAAACAAATGAGATGCATAGGTAAGGAAGATAGCCGTGAAAATCGAAGTGGAAGCATTCAGAAATAGAGATGTGCTCTGGTGGAGCTTTTCTAAATTTTAGCACGAATCTTAAAGCAGACTATTAATCTAATTAATCATTTTCGTAATAAAACTAGCCGGCCGTTCAAGTGAGCCGAGCCGTCCGTGACCTTTGAGCTCACGCAACCTTTCTCTCCATATTCTCTTTCCTATCTTTCTCCCCAGTCCCTACCCTGCCCTGGGTAAAAAAAATTTTTTGCTTGGTTAGATTAAAACATTATAGAACCAATGCAAAACAAATCATATTTTTCCGAACTCTAAATCTTTCATTATGATTTTTAAAAAATTCAGCCGATTAAAACAATTACTAAAGGATAGAACCCTAACTAGGGCGCCTGCCCTAGGCTCGCCGGAACGCTGGGGCACGCGCCGGATCTGCCTGCGCGAGCATCTAGGGAGCACGGGGATGGCACAGATTAATGGATAGTTAGCTGGGGAACTCGATTGACAAGGTATGGAGCAGCGGCGCTCGCCGGAACGGCGTCGACGACAACGGCGGAATGACGAGGTGCGGCGAGGCCGGGAGGACGGAGGAGGCGACGAGGATCTCTTCAATCTTGCCCAGAAGCTGCACCTCATCCTTGCGGTGCTCGGCGTCGAGGAAGACGACGACGGGGAGGAGCGCAACCACCTCGGCGACGGCTACCGGAGCTCGGGCTCGTCGCGGCGGCGTTCCCGGCAATCTGGACGAAGAACAGGGTAGACGAAGGCTCTGTGCACTGCGTGCGGGGAAAGAGGAGGGAGCTCGCCTTCGCCACGGATGAGCTCCTCACCGCCGCCGCCGGTGCCCTAGTTTTTTCCGAGATCAAGCAATGGACGCAAGACGCAAGAGAGAATCGTAGAGAGAAAGATGGGGAGAGAGAGAGTAGGGTGATAGAAAGCTTCGGTGGGCACAGCTGCACAGGTGGGCTCAATTCTCAAAAGTCAGGAGCCGGCTGGGTGCAAGGAGCCGACTAGTTTAATTACGAAAATGATTAATTAGATTAATGAGCTGCTTTAAGATGCGTATTAAAATTTAAAAAAGCTCCACCGGAGCACATCTCTCAGAAATATGTCAAGTTCATAGACTTACAGAACTTTTAATGAAGGTAATTGTGACAAGGTGTTAGGAATTGAGCCCGTCAGGTTGTTGTGTGACAGATCCCTGCAAGATATAGAGAAAGATATACAGGTGTCATATTGTTTTCAACCGATCCATGCCTTTTTTTCATATAAGGAAAAGGTTCTGGCTTTTTACAATGTAATGCATAGAACCTACAAAATAGTACATTATTACAATATTTGCATCAAAGATGTTCAAATAGAATAACAGTACGTAGAAAATAGACCAACGAGCACGTACATACATGTATTGGACGGCTCTGAGATCTGCGAAAAAAGGTGATATATCTCCCTTCAAACCGTTGAAGGATACGTTTCTGCATCAAATACCCAGTACCACATATTTTTCCAATTTTGTTCATTTTCCATACACAAGTAAAGCACGTGATGTATAAATTGAGAGTACTTACACGCCGGTAATTCTTGGATGACTAGAGGTGGAGTCAGGGCTGCAGGTCAACCCGCCCCACCTTAAATTACTTGGTCCGCATGGGTCACCCACCCAATTTTCATTGATGACCCCATATTGCTTCTTGATGGCCGTTATAGCAGAAACTGGTAGTTGCAGACACGCAATTTGATTTTTAGCTCAGATTGATATGCGTGTACGAAATTGTTTGTTTTCTTTCTACTATATATTCTTTTTGTCCGCTCGTCTTATGAAAAAAATAGTTTAAATGTGTAAAATTAAAAATTAAGATTAAACACCTTTAGTAAATAAATAAAATCCTACTAAATATTTGATATTTCTTATATCAATTTGAATAAGACGAATGATCAAAATTATTGGGTAAAATAAACGGTGATAAAAAAAAAAGAACAGAGGGAGTACTATATTACCTCCCCCTTCAAAAATATAAGAACTTAATAGGTTTTGTCAAAATTCTTCAACTTGAATGTTAATCTCTAAACTTAATTTAGTTTAAGTAGAAAGAATTATATATCTTGATAGTTTGTTACACAATGAATCTAGTTACATTATTTCCTTTAAATATTTTCAAATAATTTTTGAAATTTTATATTATTATTTTCAACTAAACTTTGACCAACTTTAAGGATGTTTACATTGATTTTTGGATGGAGAGTACACTACTTACTGTCCCGAGAGTCCGTGCCAATGTTGGTGGTGGGCATGGTGGTGTAAACCTCGTCGGCGTTGATGATTGGCGGCAGCGTCGAATTGGCAGTGGCTTGGATACAGACATGGAACTGGTTTTGGTCGTAGCCTCCAAAGGGCTTGGTGCTGTAGATGTAGTCCGAGACGAGATACGGCGGCCGGAAACCTTTCGGGTTCTGCAGGTTGCCATTGATGTAGACGTACTGTTCTCGCACGTCGTCTTTCCGACGGTGAACCTGGAGCTCGGAAAAGTACAGGATGTGCATGCACCTCGGCGACGGGTCGCTGGGCCGTGGGGGCAGGCTCCACCGGAACCGGATGTCGTCGGAAGCCACGCTTGGCGTGACCGCCGTCTGCATCACCTTCGACGGAGGCTCGAAGTCGTTGGTCTTTCCTTGCTCCACTCTCAACTCCGTCGATGTGATGTTCCAGCTTGCCGTGTTCCCGAACCTGTACCAGATTCTATCGTATGGATCATCAGGGTACCTCACCGTAGTCGGGCCAAAGTTGCGCCTGCTCGACAGGTTCAACCCTTGCGTCGCGTTCACTTGCGGATAGAGGGAGCTCTTGAGAGGCCTTAGATCCAGCCCGGAGATGAACGGATTCCCAGCGCCGGTGTTCACCAGACAAACCTGCACGAAGTCGTCCGGCACGACGAGAATGGCCTCCCACTCCCACCACGGCGACCCTTCTCCGCTAGTGTCCACCGTCGCCCACAGGTTGACTCCTATGTGGAGATCGAAAACCGGCGGCTTGAGGAGGCCGTCGTAGTTGCCGTACTTGAAGCTGGCCCGGAGGAGGTACTTGTTTCCGGCGGTGAGGGACCGGAGGGTGTAGCAGTTGCGCTTCCCGTTGGGGAAGCTGCGTAAGCTCAGCATCGACCTCGGGAGACCCTGTTCGATTTTACTGGGCGAGATGTTGTGGTTCTCGCCGGCGTCGGTGAAGGCGGCGTCGGGTTCGTGTGACAGGTTGGTGGTGTCGTCCACGTAGCTTGGCCCCTGGAGGCCACAGTCTATGCTGATGAAGCCTGCCAAAAAAAAATGACGACTACCTTCTTCGTTCAGTTGTGCATTTGCGCATCATACGAAGGAGTGTACCAAGCAGCAAGGATATGAATGAAAGTTAAAATTAGTGAGGACGATGGGTGACGTACGTACCGTTCTTGTCCGGCTGGGCACGGGTTTGGAGTACGCCAGCGAGGTAAAGAAGCAGCAACCTCCACCTCCACGACGACCTGCTTGCAGCAAGCGCTCTCGGTGCATTTGATTGTTCCAGTGCCGCCATCATCGATTCCCGGCCGGCTGGCCGCAGCAGCGTCTGAGCTATCAGCGGCGTTCAATGTGGATGCTCAAGAAAATAATTAGTGGACGAGAGAGGGCTAGCAGCCTAGCACAACACATGTATCACACCATGTGCAGAAATCATCTTTTTGTAATAAAAAGCCACAAGGCCATGCACATTCCAATGATAAAAGTAGCTACTGTCCGTGGGTACGGCATGTCATGTCAGTGGCTGATTGATTTGAACAGGACGTCGTCCACGGCGTTGCTTGACGCACGACTTGGGCCTGACTGAGTGGGTCTTCGCCGGCCGTACAATGGATGGGCCCGTGGCTCGTACCCGCCAGATTCTCCATGCGGGTGGCTGGGGCGACGATTATTTGGGGGCTCTGAAAGTCTGAATACTCATATGCGTTGCATTCGGGCATTCGGCCATCAAGCTCATCATTCCTGAGCACTAGGTGCTGCTGCCGCTAACTGATATCCAGGTTGCATTCCAAAAATGACCAAGCTAATCTGGTTACACACAAGAAATCCGAACCCAAGTCGGTCACTCCATGCAGGTTACAACTTGTTACATGCAGGTTAGTGCTTGCACCGCCGTCTCGATGCGACTCCTCGTTCTGTACCCTCACCGGCTAGGCAAGCGGCAGGAACTCAGGATGCCACTGTACTACCACAGCAATCCACGCCAAGTAGCCGAATGAATCAAGCCGCGCATGCCGTGGGTCACGGTCAAGTCAACCGTCAAGGCCACGGCCCACGGTTAGGCAAGGGTGGCAGACATGCATGATGGACAGGTTGATAGTGATTGGTGAGCGGCCGGAAACAACAGGCAAAAAAAAAAAAAACAAAAGCACGGCAGATGCTGCCAGTCATCAAAACAGGCTTATATGCTTTTCCTTTTAACTGTAATAAGATTTTCATGTAAAACGCGTGAGGTCGTTAGCATACATTTTCTTGTTAATTGTTAGGAAAAGGCCCTTTTGACCTCTTCAACTCTTACTGAAGTTCAATTCAATTAACCTTCCTCTATTATGACTTACGAAACCGGTTAAGATAATTTTTTCAACTTAAAAAACAGTTTGTCTTTCCTTCCACTCGGTAGTTTTAGAAGGCAATTGGTTTAAGGTATTTATCTTACTCCAAAAATCACTAAAATTTTAAGACAACTAAACTAGTTACGGGTAGAAAGTTTTTTATTGGACTAGGTTTAAGTTCATCTCCCAAAACTTTATAAAAAAATCTCTAGACAAGGTCACTTTTTGAAAAAAAAAAGTCAGTCAAACCATTTCCAAAATGTACAAAAAAACATGAAAAAAATCATCAAAATTGTGTTTTAAGGTGATTTTTACAACCAAAAGTCTATAAAATCCTCAACATGCAATTCTGTTTGAAAATAATCATGAATTCATACATACATTCCTTTCAAAATATTTCAACATAAGTGCAAGTCAGGAGGAACTGCATGGCTGTAAATGGCACATCAAAACATAATTTTGCTGATTTTTACTGAAATTTTGTGCATCTGGAAAAATGGTGTAATAATTGATTATTTCCCCTACAAAACGGTATTGTCTAGAGATTTTTTTATAAATTTATAGGAGACGAATCAAAACCTAGTTCAAAGTCAAAGATTAGCACCATAACCTGTTTAGGTATCACAAAAAAGTTAGGTGATTTTTAACGAAAGATAAATGTCGCAAAGCGACTTTTTGGAGTAACTCATCAGCAAAACTACCGTTTAAATCAGCAAAATCGTAGTCCAAAACTATCGAGAGGATAAAACTATTTGTAAAGTTAAGAGATACATCCTATCTAGTTTCGTAATAAAAGAAGCTAATCAAACTTTTACAATAGTTAATAAGAAAGATTAAACGGACTTTTTCATAATTGTTTTGCGGGCGACTACGAGGAGAGGCTTGCGGTTGCGGGCTAGACCTTTTTTTTTTATAGAGACGAAATCATAGGTGAGTACATACATAATCATGGGCTAGACTTGGAAAACCCATCGCGCGCTAACTTCCTCCAGCTGTAGCGCGGCCCACGACCTGCTAACGACAAAGCGGAGTGCCGAGCGAGCCCAGTGGGAGCGACGTGAACGGATAGCATGAGCAGCTTGAGTTTTTCGCGTTATGTGGAGAGTTGACGCACGTTCGGTTCATCCATCAAGTGCGTTTTGAATTAATTTATTTTTTTCGAAAGGATTAATTTTGACCATTATTTAAACATTTTAGTGGGTGTTAAAAATCTTGAAATGGTACTTGGATTCAATATTTTCGCCTCGAGTTCTTTTATTTAGAAAAAAATAAAAAAAAAAGGACTTGAAATCTGACTGATGGCGATCAGTCCAATATAACTTCGTGGAAACCGCGGAACCTTCGGCCAACCTTTTGGAGGTATCTAGATGATGGATGGAATCGAACTCGAACGGTCTGCTTCTTTCGCGACTCGTGAGTGCTCTGGTAGTTTCTGGCTCTGGCTGGAGAGTCGGGTGCCGATTTAAAGATGCTCCAACTCTGCTGCCTGTCTCAGCTGGCTTGATCTCGTGGTATACAAAGCTTAGTGAGACCATCACTCACTGTACACTTCTACTGGAAGCAGGGAGCGATGTCGCTGCTGGCACCGTCGTCGGCTTCGCCGGAGCCGGAGCCGCCGTTCCGGCCGCGGGAGAAGATCGCGGAGAAGCAGAGGTACTTCCAGAGCGTCCACAAGCCGACGTACCTCAAGGGTCGCTACGACGTGATCACCTCCGTCGCCATTCCCCTCGCCCTCGCCGTCTCCAGCATGTACTTTGTCGTAAGTATATCCGGCAGCTGATGCTCACTCATCACGTTCTTTTCCGCCATTTTCCTAGCCTCGCCTCTTGCTGGTGCTGCTGCTGAACGGTCTTGCTGATGAGTTCGTGTGCAGGGGCGCGGGATCTACAACATGTCCCACGGGATCGGGAAGGAGTGAGCGATCGAGCTCGCGGCAATGGCGGTTGACGGTTGTGGCCCTGCTATTCCATGTGTCTGGTTGTCTGCTGCTTACGTATGTAGATACCGTCCAGTTTGAGTAATCAAGAGTGTCTTATCCACTTGAAGCCCGCACGCATGTGCGCCTACGTGCGTAGATACTGTATAATTGAAGTTTAGTAATATAATACTCGTAACTGTATCATGCTTCATAAACGACTGCAACTTAGCGCCAATTAATCACGCTTGTCGTAACGCATGATACCGACAGCGTTCTATCAAGTTTCTCCTGCATATAATTAAGGTTGGCACGTCCTCCACCCAACAATCATCAGATGGTTACATCAGTCGCTCATGCTACGTTAGTTGCCCGTGGATTATGTCCTCAGGGCAGGCAGTTAGGCAGACACGGTCAGACTTCATAGATGAACAGAGATGTTTTGCATCTGGCGGACGCAGCACGGTCCGTTGTCCGCGAAAGAAGCGCCCAAGCACATGTCATTATCCACAAATCATTCGGGATACTATAAACCAGTATATTCTATCAAAACCTAGAAGAGATTTCACGCCTAATCATGGAATTAGGCTATTTATTAAGATGTGTTTAATAGAGATTATTAAACTGATTATATAAATAGATTAATTTATAACATAATTATAACTATTAAATATTTAAGAACTATATAATTTAAAAATAACTTAATAAATAATTATAATCATAATCATTCATGAGTTTTAGATATTTAGACATATAAAAATATTTATTAATAATATAATCCGTTTACATAATTAGTTTTATAATCCCATTTTAATTTGACGTACTTGCTAATAGCAAGTAAGAGGTGGAAACAATGGCGCGAGGGGGGCATGTAATCCTGCCCCCCAAGAATAAATGATCAAGATGACGACACTCGCCGGAGATCGACGACGACCACGCTGACGTTGTCCGAGCTGCGGCGTGCCAGCGCGAGTTTGGCGAGCAGCAGGGCCGCGTCGGAGCACGCCCTGTCCGAATCGGCCTTGTCCACGCCCTTCACAGCGGCGGCGGCGCAGCCGTCGTCTTCCCGCCCCGCAGCCTGGGGCGTCGGTAGCACGTCGTTCGGACGCGCAACAGACGACGGCGGGCCGTTACTTCGGAAGCAGGCCCTAACCACCTGACACGCCATCTCGTTGGTGACCACGTCCCACAGCCCGTCGCTAGCCAGGATCAGGCAGTCGTCGTCGTCAGCGCGCTCGGTCACTGTCACCTCCGGCTCCGCCGTCACGAACGGCTTCAGGTAGCCGTCACCAATCGCTCGAGACATGGCTAGGACGCCGAGCACTCTGGCGCCGTCCCAGTAGATGACGCGGCCGCCCGCTGCCTGGATGCGCTTTAGCTCGTCGGGGCGGTCAGGCTGAGACAAACATTTATACAGATATAAGCAAACGGCAGACTGCGAGGAACGTCGTGAGGACCGAGAAGTGGCCAGTGTGCAAAAGCTCACCTTATGGTCCACTGACAGCGGGACGGGGACGCCGCCGCGGGAGAGGACGGCGCGGGAGTCGCCGGCGTTGGCGACAACTACACGCGTTGAGCCGACGACCGCGACGACGGCGGTCGAGCCGGCGAGGTCGCACCGGGCCTGCGGCGTCTTGAGCTCGCAGCGGCAGGCAGGATCGTCGCCGGTACGGGTTGAGGCCCAGTTCGCGGCCGCGTCGTCCATCCGCGCGAACGCTTTCTCCATGACATCCTTCCACGCCGGAGGTTCCGTTTCAGCCCCCGCCGCGGCGCCCTTGCCGGTGGAGCCCGCCGCCTTCCTGTACTCGTCCGCGACCAGCTGGTGCATCCTGTCCTGGCACATCCTGGCCACCTGGAGAACGGCACAAAGAACACCGTCGCTCAGCATTAGAACTCGACCCGCATTCTTCATGGATCGCCCGCAGCAGCTTGTAGATGCAGAGAACTGGGCACTGGCACGCGTACGTACGTGGGAGCAACCGTGTCCGTCAAAGACGCCGAAGAAATGCTGCGTGCCGTCGCCGGAGGAGCCGGGCAGGAAGTTCGGCCTGATGGACACGGCGTCCTCCATCTCGCGACGGGCGCCGCAGACAGACGTCACGCCGTACCTCGGCCACCACCGCCTCGCTCCGGGCTGCGGACCCGCGCGCGCCTCCCTCCGCCGCTTCCTGCCACCCTGGACAGGCGCGGGGCGGAACCCCTCGGCTGCAGCCATTTCGACGACCCGCGGGCGGCGCCGGGCCAGCGTCGCGACGGCCGACTTGGCCTCCTCGCAGCAGATCTCGGCCATACGCGCCCCCCGCGAGCGGAACGGAGCGGGGGCGATCGGCTGCCGGGCCGAGGCGCAATGCAACCGCAACAGCTACAATGGCGAGGTAGATTTTTGCCGCCGCGCCCTCTTCTCTCCTGTTCGCTTCGCCTCTCAAACCGCACGCCGTCGCCGTCTCCGTCGCATCTTCTTCGAGCGAACCAACGACAGCGGCGCGGCAATAAGAATGCCGTGCCGTGTCGTGCTCCCCTGTCTCTCGTGCCTCGCGCGCGGGAGGGCCGGAAGTGGAAGCGCTCTACGCCAACACGTGGAGGGGACAGCGCGCCGACTGTTGGCGGGGGGCGCCATCAGCGGAGAGAGAACGCGAGCGGCGGGGGTCGCCTGTGATCCCGCTGCACACGCGGCGGCCCTGGGTTGCTGGGCGCGCGCGACAGCGGCTCGACAGCGAATTTGAAATCTCGTTCATACGGGCCCACTGCCTCATGGTGTGCGTGTGCCCGGCGCGGCGCCGCCTAAAAATATCACGGATGGCTCACTGTCAAAGTGGGACCGCAGTGTCGGGATCGTGTGCGCGTGTCGAAACGGGAGGGTCGCACTACAGAGGATGGTTTCAACTGGGCTGGACCGGATGCCGGTCGCTAATCGGAAAATATTTTACTTTGAGTCCACCGGAAGACATTCGTAATTCTTTTTAATCTGAATAAAGAACAGGTGGTTCCTCAACAAACAAAAGAGAAAAAAAAAAGCAGTGCCAAAACACTGGGCATGCAGCAACAAAATTTATAACCATGCAAACGGCCACGACGACCTAGATACTAGGCCTCCGGCATTGTTCTGGGCAAACCATGGAAGCTGGAGGGCGGCAGCCACCGTGAGCCTCTTCTTGGGGTTGCACGTAAGGAGTCCTTGAAGAACCCCGAATCCGTCGTCGGATAGAACACCAGGGGGGACCAGCTTGCGTAGCCTGTTGTCGCTGCTGATCCGCAGTTTCTTCTTCTTCTGCCGTACCTGCTGATATCGTCGGGCTCTCCATCTATCCACCTCTTTAGCGAGATCGAGGTCTTGAGGCTTCATATCCTTCACATCTCTCTTGCACGGAATACCGAGCACATCGAATATCGTGTAGAGCTGGTCTGACCTAGGCTCGTCGGCGGCGGCGTAGTCCTCGTCCACGGAGAAGAGCAGTTTGCCGGTGAGAAGCTCCGCCATCAAGCAGCCGATCGACCAGGAGTCGATGAGCTCACTCTCGAACGCGTCGTCTCGTCCCCTGAGCAACACCTCCGGCGGCGCTCTCTTAAATATCCACCGGTACGGAAACTCCGTCTCCGAGACGCACGTCGCCCGGCCGAAGCCCCCGATCTTGACGGTGTGGCCGTCAGCAGCCACGAGGACGTTCTTTGAAGGCACTCCAAGATCGTGCATTGCGATGTAGATGCACGCCGTACTGACGCGCCGAAGTGTCATGTCTGTTCCTGGCTCAGTAAGGCCTTGGATCTTGGTGCAGAGTGCAGAGAGTCGGGAACAGATGCTAGCCATGGAAGAATTCATCCTCCACCTCACGAATAGTATTAATTTTGGCACACCGCAGTCAGCTTAATGACCTCCACTCCACGCGGCTCCACCTCGTTTTATCAAGCAATGTTTCGGAACAGCTGTTTACTATCCTACTCCGATTTTACCAGGAAACCGATGTCGATTCGGAAAATAAAACGCGTAGGGATGCCACGGATACGGTGTCCGAGAAGAGTGAATCGTAAACGGTAAACGCGTGCGGTACTCGTCTGTGGCACGCTCTGCATGGCGGAGGTTCAAGCGGAACGGAGTGACACCGCAAACGCGCGGTTTGGGTCGAATATGTGGTAATATTTGGGCCTTTCATTTTTCAGCCCACGTTATGCAGAGCGCTTTTTCCTTCCATTTCCGGTGGGCACAAGCGGGGTCCCATGATCGATATTCCGTAGCTGCATCTACCGGTAGCATTCGGAAGGGATTGGATAGACGGATAATTTATATTTCAAATTTGAACTTGACTTTCCTCTTAACTGTAGCTTTGTTTCAGAATCCGTTTGAAATGTAAGGTTCCTCAGAATTAATGCAATAACATGAGATCCTATCCCATGTGAATTTTATTTCTAAATCTTTTGAATTTAAATTTGTAATTTTTTTTTGTGAAATGGATATGTACCTCTACTGCTTTCATTAAGAATAAAATAGAAGTGTCAAACATACAGACCAACTTCTTAAAAAAAAAAACCATACAGACCAACCAAGAACAAACGAGGGAAAAAAATTCTCTCATCAGGGCTGTTTACCGATGTGTTTACAACCCTGCCTGGATTTACGCCACGTAGGCTCGTAACCGAATCTCAAAGCAACAAGGTTAATCAGTCCAACACACGGTTCTTCAGCTGATCGATCTTGGAGCCTTGGAGCCGACCGCGTGCCTGTTGGCTCGGCTTCCTCGACGATTCGTACAGGATAAGGGAAGGTCGCCGGGCCGGTGGTCGGGGGGCGGAGTACCGCGGTGGAGTCAAAGGTAGCTGCTTCGACGCTCGAGGGACTTCCGGCGAATCCGTGGTCACTACGTCCGGTGGAGCCGCTGCCCGACGAGTGGAGAACAAGGAGCGTCGTGCGGTTCCGCGCGGAGCGCTTCCATGGCTGAGGATGCTCGAGGTGAGCGCCATGGCCGAGCGCTTCCACGGCTCTCTCTTTCTCTCTCTCTCACAGGCGAGTTCAGATTCAGAATGTGGTACTGAAAAAAGATGATTAACTTGTCGTTTCTCATGTGCTCAGTTGTAGTGTTGTGAATTACACAATGAGACAAGAATATCAAAATGTAGTGAAGGATGAAAAATAAACTTAATTTGCACATTTGGGATGATTAAAGAGAATTTTTGTTATCAGCATCACCAAGGCACCAACGTCATTGTCTGCACACTATATGTTTTTCGTGCAAACTTATATTCAGTTAATGTCATTGTTCAGTTAGCTCTGTTTGACATCAGCATAACGACATTGCACTTTTTAGCTAAATTTATATATACATAGAGGCAGCCATAGTTTTAGTTAAATGTTTCTACATTCTTCTGTAGTTCTTGTACATGTTTTAGGATTTGGGCCAATCAACATAGATGATGAGTACCCCTTGCTCAGGAATCCTCACACTCAGACCGAATCCTTTGCCTCCGACAATACAGATCATCCCCACAATAGCTGCAGCTGCCTGAGCATGTTTTCAGTTATGCGTTGGGCATGTACACCCCATTTGTTTGTAAAGAAGAAGAAATTCTCCATTGTACTACTGCCCCTTATTTTGGCTTTTTTTTCTAGATTTTATAACACTAGGAAGAAACAGTATCTGATGTAAAGTACAATAATATTGAAAATGGAATGCGGCACCTCATGGTTCCATAATATCTAATTGTAAGGTACAAAAATTATTGTCAATGAAAAATTACACATGTAACTGTGTCTAATCTTTAAATGTTGTGTGCTCTGCTGAATCGAACTGTAACTTTCAAGCAGTTGGTGCACCTTGATCAATTTGATCAATTCCTAATAAAAGGCCTGTATATCCTGATGTTAATGGAGCAATCATATCTGAAACATCTACATACATATCATTAGCTGTAACATTTGGTAGTGTCATTTGAACACCAATGCTTGGTTGCTGTCTTGGTTCCTGTTCTGATTCTCTATTATTATCTGATGCTTTACTGAGAGCTTCTCCTACATTAGACACAGATGTAAGAATATATACGGTATAAGATTGTAACCAGATCTAGGAGGTTATATTTTTTCAATGAATACCTTGTTTCTTAGCTGTTTTCCTTTTTCTTTTATTCTTTTCAAGTGCATCTCTTGCTCTTTTAGTCTTTGGACCTTTTACAATCTCAGGAACTCTTATTGATACTTTTCCTTTTAACATGCATATGCTTCTGAACTTCTTGTAACCTCATCAGATTTCTCATGTCTTTTGTTTAATGAATTATCTGCTTCCAAGTCTAACTTGTCGATAGCTATTTCCAACTCATCAAGAAGTTCTTTTGAAATTGAGCATTTTAGAGCAACTGATGTCGCCTTTCGAGCAATTCGTGCTGCCTGTGCTTTCAATGGCTCGTTCTTGCTTCTTCGTTTCTCACAAAGATATTTCTTTTTGCATATTTTGTCCATCTATGTAGTATATACTGACTTGGCAAGACAAAAACCTCATTTATATTGAACACTCTGAGAGCATGCTTGCACAATATACCTATAACACACAACAAAATAATTTTTATTAAACATATTAATTATGAGCTAATATAATTCGAAATTGTGAATAGATACTGATTCAAACTTTCTGCATGAACATTTAATTGTCAGACTCTTAGATTCAAAGACAACTGTTGCTTCAGCCTGAACTGTTGCTTCATCCTGAACCATAGATGTAACCTTGTAAACCATTGTTTCCCCCTCAGTTTGGAACAATTTGCATGAGAAAGAAAATTGTTCTGTAAATTGTCTCTCAAAATCCAAATAAATCCTCTTTGTGTATGATTCAGCTGCAGTCTTCAACATAGGTAAATTTGGGACATATATAACTGGCTCAAAGCGGCGTGTCTTAAAATCCGTGTCCAACTCATTTTCATGAAGACTAGCTGCACACTTGTCACACTCTTCTAGTAGTTCTGAAAGACAGAGTTTCCTGCGAAACCTTTTCTTGAAGACATTATTCATTCCTTCGCTCCTTTGAGTTGAGGTCATGTCAGCAGTGAAAGAGTCACGTGTCACAGCAGCCCAATGCTCTCGCATCCCATACAATTGTTTCAGCCATTTGTTATCCTCAAGTTTAAAACGAGCCAACATGTCATGCCACAACTTTTCAAAGCACGCTACTGAACTATCTTCATATACACATCTCTTGAATTCAGGAAGGAACTTACGAGTTCAACAATTACATGACCAAGATGCTTAGCAGCATTTTGAAAAATGTGCCATAAGCATAGACGATGCCTTGTATTTGGGAAAACAATGCTAATTGCTGCTGCCATTGCTGCACACTGATCTATGAAAATGGTGCTAGGATGCTTACCAGCCATTGCTGCTAGAAATGTTTTAAAAAGCCAAATGAATGACTGAGTTGTCTCATTATATAACAAAGCAGCCCTAAAAAGAATCGTTTGCTTGTGATGATTGGTTCCAAGGAGTGGAGCAAAAGGCATTTCAAACTTGTTGGTTTGAAACATTGTGTCAAATGTCAGAGCATCACCAAAACATGCATAATCCATAATAGCTTGGCCATCTGCCCAAAAAAAATTAGCTATCTCGATAGTGTTCTTGTCCACTTCTATTGCTTCTATAGCATAAAAAAAGTTGGATCCTCTGACTGTTTATTCTTCGAGTAATCTAGGAGGCTTTGCACATCATTGGCTGGTAAATACATTCTCAGATCCTCCATACCACTGCTTGAAAAAGTCATACACTTGAGCTGGCCTAATTCCAGCTTCATGTATTTGACTAATTAGATGTCTATAGACATCTATAATATGACGATGGGATCTCAACTTAGCTGCCTTATCGGGACTAGGAAGATAATGATTGTGTTCATATATGACCTTATGTACCTTCCAAACTCCCTTTCGGCAAATACTAAACTGAATACTGTAACGTCCTGCCTCCTCGAGGCCGGGTCCGCTTGCATCAGATAGCTTTTTATAGAACATAGGCTGGCCTCACAGACCAACACAAGTTTTTTCTGCGCATATTTGTTCTCACTCGTGCGCACCCGAGAATAACTTTCCGGTCGGTCACCCATCCTAAAATTGCTCGAGCTAGGCTACCGGAAAAGAAGTTGCAACTTGTTGATATGAGTATCCTATTAATCTTATTAAGCCCTGGATCAGAGCGTCACATACGAGCTTTGCAAGATGTTCTGGTAATGTCATTCTCATTCACAGTTTCATGAGATGAATGATTACCTCGTTTCCTTGATTACTGCAAACAAAGTGCTTGTGGTATATACTTTTATCTACTCTACGCTTCGTGTCACTCTTCTAATACTAAAACCAATCTTCTTGGCATAAGAATTGTACATATTATATGCATCTTCTTCTGATTCAAAGCACATCCCAACTTCTGGTATAATAACTTTTTTGCCACAGTCATCATCAATCTGCATAATGAGGGGAAAGAGATAAAACTCTAACATGTGAAAATGTACTAAGGTTTGTTATGTCTAGTATGATAATACCTCTATTGAAGAATTCTGATGTGCCATAAGTTGGGTTTCTTTTGGAACAGAAGCAGTCGTCATCAACGTGGTCAAGGATGAACTGCAATCGAGCATTGTTGTGGCAACAACTTGCTCTTCATTGACAGCTGATTGTTCCAAAGACTTTAGAGGGATGCTATAATAATACAAATTAAGATGCAGTTAGAGCAATATGGTCTACTTGTACATTGATTTTTTCTAATACGTGTAGCAAACTAGCAATGTTCCAAATAGACTTCAATTCTTAGTAGAAGTGATCAAAACCTGATATTGGAGACATCCTCAAGTCGTGAAAAAGATTGGGGTCTGCTTTCGACACCGGCGAAAACTACAGGATCAGCTTCATCGGAGGCATCCACTTCTGCCGGCGGCCATCCGTTCTCCATGATCGTAGACCAAGGGTAGGGCTCAGGCTCTTGATGCTGAGGAGATTCACGAACAGATCGTATTCTTGAAGGAAGCCGAGCCGTCGTATTCTTGTTGGGCTCAAGGCCGGCAGCCGAATCGTGTTTTCGTGCAACACGACTGCTTTGAGATTTGGTTACGAGCCTACGTGGCATAAATCCAAGCAGGGCTGTAAACACATCGGTTTACAGCCCTGATGCAGAGAATTTGTTTCCACAAACGAGAGGGCACGAAGTGCGCGCCTCCAAGCGAGAAAACAGCTAAGAAACCTCCTCACAAAACACAGTACGTTGCTATAGCCATAGTGCCATGAATTTTGTTGCTCAATTCAACAGACCCGGACCCGGATGGGATACTGTTGGGGTGCGCATTTACTGATTATTGCATAGTAGTTCCTATATGGTGTACATGTCAGCAGGCTACAGGACCCTGCCAATTCTTGTGTCAACGACAACTGTTGGTTTTGAAGGTTCTGAAAATTCTAATGCTTGAGCCAGTGTTAATCTAGGATTCCTCCAGACATCTTCTGCCCACCCCTTCATCCGTTCACCTTCCGCCTTCCGATTTGACTGAATAAGCAGCAATTCTGCATATTCACCTGCCAGTGAAGAGCGTAGTTTCAGTATCATCTCAACCCACGGATGAAGGGACCACAAGAAATGTTGGAGGCCCCATAGAAGAAATATCCACATGCACATGAACATCTAGTGATGATATTGACTACCCCGGTTGATGTAAATTGTTAGTGGTTAGAACTGTCAGGGCTTAGTAAAGCAAATTCTAGCTCGAAGGGATTTCTCCCCTCAAGAAATCTCAGAAGACAGTATAGCTCTATAGTTCTTGTGGTTTTACAATGCAATCCAATTCTACTGTGACAAACAGGTAGCTAGAATTAATAATGCCATTTTAACATTCAAATCAACTGATTGTGCATTGGATTATGAACAACATGCCATGGAGATTGACAGCTCTCTAGTGACATTCCAACTAACTGAAATTCTCAATGAATCGATAAATAGATTGCAGAAAGCATGGCATCACTAAACTTATGCTTCCTTGCATGGATCAGTCTGAATAAGAACCTTAATATATTTATATAAAAAATGTCAAAATTCAAACCTCTAGCAAGGGAAATTATGTCTCTCCAATCCATATGTTTGCTGGTATCTGGAAAAATATAAATATGAACACTATATCACTCAGGTTATGGAAAATGATATCCATCACAGATAGAAGATCATTATTTTACCCTCAGAATTGATGGCAGGGGCTTTCAATACTTCAAGGGCCTTCCGGTACAAACCCTGCAATAAAACAGGACATCAAAAAGGCAAATAATTCAATGAGTTCATGTACATGTCACATGGATTAAATATATTTCTGTCACTCATTGTAGCAAGAAAAAAAGGATGAAATTCATGATTCAGAAAAAATCGTTCGAAGGCATGATGACTCACTGACCTCCTGAACCATTATTGAACTAGAACCTTCGGATTTTGCTTTCAGTTTGTACATTCTTGCAACACAAGTCAACACGATGCCAACCTTCGGGTGGTTTGCACCTGCATGGGTTGTTAAAAATGTAATATGATTGCTGAGTTCTAGTCTGGTATATGAGTGAGACAATTTTTTCGTGTTCACTTAAAAAATTATTGTGCCAAACCAAATTGCTCCTCAGCTTTCTTCAGTGCTCTTGTAAGATAATCTTCTGCCTCACCAAACTTCCTGGATTAAAAGAAAAAGGTGAGGCCCATAAAAGAGGAAGAAATTAAGAAATAGTTGCACCCAAAAAATCCCTGTAAGTTTACAAATATTGGGATGACTTTATAACAAACATAATCTAAGAATAATAGTATAGATGAGTCCGACTCTTACCCAGAGTGAGATAAAAGCTGACCATATGAGCAAGTGGCCCCAAGAGAAACCTCCTCAGGAACCATGTTTCCAGCTGCCAAAAGATTTCTAGACATATCTTCTATGGAAATTGCCTCAAGAACTCTCTGATACACTTGTGTTGCCATTGGAAAATCCCCCACACAATGCAAATATTCCCCATACGAAAGCGCAGCATTTTCTGATAAAGACACTGATAAGACCCACATATTGAAGAAAAAATGTGATTATGTTCTGTTCGATAGTAAGTTACCTGTAAGGTTTTTTAAACGAGAAAAATCTCTGTACCCATCAACAAACAGCTGTGCTGCTGATAAAGAGAAAATTCAAATAAATTTTGCAATCACTCCCTAATTGATCAAACTATGATATTCAAGACATATGAGAACCTGAATCTGTTTCTCCATTCAGAAGTGCAATAAGGCCTTTGATAGCGTTAACTCGAAATTTCAAATGCTCCTGATCAGGCAAGTTGCTATCATCGTCTCTGATTGACATGTCAACTGCATCAGTTGGGGACACTGAGGAGGACATCTCCTGTTTAAAAAGTTAACCATTAAATTTCATGTAAGGGTTGTCGAAGACTAGATGAACATCCAGTGCCAAACCTGGCCTGCTTCCATCTGTACTCCCATTAGTGATTCCCATGCTGCAACTGCACAACCAGTTACCAATAAAAAACGTAAGTGTTTTCTCTTTTCACAACAGTTATCTAATTATTTCAGACACAAGAGTGCTAGTTAGCAAAAGCACCAGCACATACAAAAAAAGAACACTATCTGTATATTTGGTTTCTCTAGTTCTGTCTGGAATGCAAATGCAGGAGCAGGATATAAGACCTCTTTGCTTTAATGTTATGGGCCTTTGGCCAGTAAGCTGGCTGGTCAGTAGACCGGTAAGGTGTAATCAACAAAGTACCTCTAAAAGATGCAGATGGAGCAACTTGTTGGGCACTTTTGAGCTTTTCAATTGCATCTTCACGTCTTCCACTGCACAAGAGAAAACACATATAGATTTACTCAAATACGCAAATGCTGCTCGAGTGAAAGATGGAACAAGCCATTGTAAATCCAAGGAACCAGTAGGAGATCTAGCAACTAAAATCTGAACTGCATTGTGCCACATTAAAATGAAGCAGTAATTATTCACCCCCGTTTTTTTTTTTCCTTCAAAAGACCCACCGTGGATATTAATCATATTACACATATCTCATGTTAAATCCAAAACTTCTGTGAAATGTAACGAATTCTCCATTCTTGCATCTTCCGGACTATTTAACGTGCTAGTAATACGCAAACCCGAATACATATCCATCACCATGAAATTGGTAAATCCTCTTGTTCATCTCATAATGTGTGCTACGTCTGAAGAACACTGCTATACGTACACTACCAGAGATTTTGACCTAGCATGCATATGCTAATCCTAACAGCAGCAGAGGAAGAAAAAACTACCGACGCAGTCAGATGCCAATTCACAGGGCCCAAATTTTAAGGAAAACTGTCACAACTCACAAATTTGCTCGGACTAAAGCTTTGGATTCCAGAAATGAGTGGTGAAGCGCGTCATACCTCCGGTAGAGCAGAGTGGACATGGCAAGCATGAGCATCCCCACGGCCTCGGCGCTACCCTCGGCGCCACCCTGCAGGTTCGAGGCCCCCTGCTCCAGTATCCGCATCGCCTCCTCTGCCACAGAAGCAACACAGGGTCAGCGCACACGGCGGAAGTAGCACCAACGGGCGGGGGCGGAGAGAGTGGAGGAGGAACCTGGAGAGCTCCGATGCGCGGCTCCGCTGAGGGCGTAGCGGACCATCTCCGCCGCCACCCTCTCCGGCTGCGTTTGGCCAGCGGTGGCAGCGAAGTGGCGGGCCCCCCGGGTCTTCGGTGCAACGAGCATCCTTGCGAGAGCCGATCGAATCGGGCCCATCGCCATGGCTGTGCGCCTGCGCGGGCGTGGCGGCGTTAGGCGGCAGAGGAAGAGTCTAGTAGAATGGGGAGAAAAGGCCACGACATGTTCGGCTTTGGAGGACGAGAGCGGCAAAGGCCGCAAGGGCTACATGGCAGCGCGAGACGCCGGCCGGTGACACGCGGCTCTCTGCGCCCTGAGTCCTGAGACGACGGGCTCCGCTCGCCTGGGCCAATGGGCCTGCTACTGAAGCGTGGGCTGATTGAGTTTTCATTCCGTTTAAGAGTCAAAAAAACAAAGGAAAAAAGTTTCCATTCTCATCAGATTTTTTGAGTCAAAGGTGTTTATCATTTGATTCATCGTAGATAAGTTTGGAGTACGTTGCACTTGCACGTCGAGTCTGTATCATCCTCCGCTTTCTCCTCTAAAAATATAACCCGCTGCACGTGATTACGCAAAATGATAGTACGTTTAAGAAGCCGTATTAGTCTTACATTCTTTTTTGCTACAAAAAATTCAATGCTTGTCAAATTGTCGACCACGGGTACCATCATCATCAGAATAATAGTGGCCGATGTCTTCATCTCATGGCATCTAGCAACGTCCTTCGTAATTACTGCAGTAGTAGTATATATGCTTAGTTGACAAGCAAGCTGTACTGTACTGTACCTTTCACCCCTCTCGGTTTTCAGAGGCAGATTTGGATCGTCTCGGCAATTAGTGGTCAAGAATGCCATCTAGTTTGACCATGAATCCGTGCATCATTCATATCGTGTCACGGGTTCTGTAGCTAGTGGCTTCTACTGATTTTGACGGCACGAGAGCACACGTTGCGATTGTCCTTCACACATATTCACGGAAGAGCTGCTGCTAGTCTACTTTGGTTATTCGCGCGCTGCAGGACTACATTCGTTTTTTTAATTATTAATTTTTTTAATATAGATTTATATTAAAAAGATCAATAATTAAAAAATAAGATATTAATTAATTAAGCTCGTCTTACCGTATGAATGAACCAGAGGTTCTAAGCGTAATTTTTCTCCCTCTTTATTGAATGGCAGAGCTCCTGCCTTTTACTAAAAAAAGAAAGAAAAAAAAAAGATCCAGGACACACGACTGCTACTCTGCTAGTGCTAACTATTTGGACAAGACTGCAAAAGTAGAGAGTAAACCAAAGGGTTCCACAGTTCCTGGGGCATTTGCAAAATCTCATAGCAATCGGTAGCATTTTTTTTTGGGGGGGGGGGAGGGGGTGGGAGGCGGAGTATCGAATAAAAGAAAAGAATAACTTTCCACGTCATTTCAAGCATCCTTTCAACCTTGTGTGTTTGATCAGGCTGCCGCCCCCCATATATGATTTTAAGTTCATAGCTCTTGTCTCTGAAACCACAAGAATTTCTAAATGGAATAGTACAGTACTATTAGTTCGTTTCTGAAAACCTGCTGGCTTGCATTGAAACTCCGTTTGCGTTTTTTGCTTCATCTCTCACACAGAGACAAGGCAGGCCTCGTACGTGAAATACGCACGCATAGAAGCCGTCGCAAACAAGGATGGCGCGCGAGATAGTACGAGCCTTTCGCTTGAACACGCACACGCACGGTCCCCTCGGCTCGGTGTCGCGCTGACTACTTTGAATGTGCAAGCAGCGACGACCGCCGAGCGCCGACCGGACTGACGTTTCCATGGCGAGGGACGCGGACGCGTTCAACTCGAGGAGCGCGTGGAAACCTGGAAGATGGGCGATCCCAGGCGGTGCTTATGCATACAGGTCGGCAGTGCACGCCGCCGGCGGCTATGTACGCGCGCGCCCGCGCCATCTCGGCCGCGTTCGTGCGTTAGTTCCGCTTGTGAACGCTGAAATATTCACTCTGCGTACTGCATGCGACGATGCGTTCTGAATTCCTAGTACTTCCGCTGTTCACGCTACCAGGTCGCGCTAGCACGGCGCGCGGCTGCATAGGACAATGTTGCTCTATACGTGGGACGGGTTTCCTTTCCTGTGCAGCCAGACTGCAGTACATGCAGCGTATGTGGAGTGGATGCGGACGATCAGAGCTTCAATACCATACTGTGTGTATAATATAATACTGAGTGATCTACGTCATTGTCCTTACTGAAAGGTACGTCGTGTATCTGTGCAACCAGGTCAGCGACGTAACATCACCGCATTAACTCACCTCAGTCCCAGCGACGTAACGCACACCGTATTAACATAACCGGATTTGGGAAAAATAAAAGTTACCCAAACTGTGTCTGTGTCTGTGGAGACTAATGCTACAAACTGCTTGGTAGTACCTGGCTAGAGAATCACGTTGAGTAACTGGTTTAGAAGTTTTTTTGAGGGTATAACTGGTTTAGAAGTTGGACTAGCCTGCCATACCATTTTATTGGGTTGGCAATTGGCATGATCCCGAATTATGGAGGGGTTTAAGGCTTACCTACGGATGCTCGGCGAACTCATAAACCACTTGTAGCCCACGGCTGAACCCTGCTCCCGACGAAAGCAAACGCGTGGGCACACAAATCGGCAAGTCACACTGACCAAGTCCCGCGACTGCGACCAATGAAAGCGCAGATACTACGGGGAGTCGGGCAGGCTGGATGCACGTCGTACGCGCCACGCGCGGCAACGCATACAGCCGGGCGGCGCGGCCGACGGCGGCCACTGTGGCATACTATATCTGCCGCTCGCTCGCTGCTCGTGCTGGTGGTGAGTTTCGCGAGAAGCTTCGAGCACGTACTCGATCGTAACCCGGCAAGCGTTAACGACTCTTATGAGTTATGACCATTGACGCGATGGTTTCCATCAAAGATTTAAATCCCCGTTCGACCTCCCGCGCGGGGCGCGGTCGTTCGCGCTGTCACGCAACCGCCGCCCAGGTTGAGACCACGCAGCTGTCGCGGCGATCGATCCCATCAGTTCACACACACGCGCTGCCGCACGGTGGTGATGAGATGAGGTCGTCGTCGCCGCGCAGACTCTCCTCCTTATTTAAAAGGAACTCTCCAAAGCCCTCTCGCTGGTCGTTTACTCAGTTTGGAATCAGGGTTTTGCTTGCCTGTTCGTTGCGAGGTTGGTCATCCTCCACGGATCGCCCGCGCCACTCTGCTGCACGCACAACCCTCCCCTCCCTCCTAATCCGGATTCCTCCTAATCCTACCTCCCCGGCAGCTAACCGGAGTCGTCGCTCGCTCGCCAGTGCAACCCAAAGTGGGTGACGCGCACATGCGCCGCGCTAGGTGATCGAGGTCAAGCCAAACGCTGCCCACCTTCACCCAACCCGCTTATAACCTCTCCCACGTCCTGTTGCATTGCCTGATTGAATTAATCGTCGTCGATCCATCCATCCATCCATCCATCATCAGTCCACATCTCTCGTTCCATCACACAACAACACACGCCCCGGGCGACGAGATGGTGACGGTGCCGGCGCCCCGGGCGCGGCGGCCGTCGTCCGTGGTAGCGGAGCTGGAGGGCGGTCTGCTTCGCAGCGCTGACACGTTCCCGTACTTCATGCTCGTGGCGTTCGAGGCGTCGGGCGTGCCGCGCTTCGCCGCGCTGCTGTTGCTGTGGCCGCTGCTTCGCCTGCTGGAGCTCTCCGGTGCCGCGGGCGGTGACATGGCGCTGCGGCTCGCGGCGTTCGTGGCCACGGCGGGCGTGCCGCGCGCGGAGGTCGAGGCCGTGTCGCGCGCCGTGCTGCCCAAGTTCATGGCCGACGACGTCGACCCCGCGGCCTGGGCCGCCTTCGGGAGCTGCGAGGGCCGCCGCGTCGTGGTCACGCGGATGCCGCGGGTCATGGTCGAGCGGTTCGCCAGGGAGCACCTCGGCGCGCACGAGGTCGTCGGGCGCGAGCTCGAGTACAGCCGACTCAGGCGGTCCACCGGCCGCATCGTCGTCGCCGGCGGACAGGACGTGGCGGAACGCGTGCGCGCGCTGTTTGCCGACGTCGACAGGCCGGACCTCGGGATCGGCTGGTCAGAGATGGCGCGCGGATTCCTACCGTTCTGCAGGGTATGTCCGGCCGCACAAAGATTGCGTTACTTTTTGTTTTGTTTTACGTTACTTAGCACTACTGTTTTTGCCCGCTTATTCTTTGTCGGTACACCTACGAGTAATAGTGGTTATCCTATGGAACAGTATAGCAGCTGGAGAATCTGCACCGCTCATGCACCAGTCGTAGAGTTGCCTGCCCATGCGTTACTGTTCATGCGTTTTTGTGACCGAATAGCCAGACACAGGAGTCGTGACATCAATTCGGAACGCAACTTGCAATTGTTTCCTTCAAAAAATAATAACCTTGCAACGGTTCCCTCATCTGGATTTAATATTCGTAAATAGTGTAATAAGATAATCTAACGACCACTTGTGTCTGGTTCATGCAGGATCAGCTCCAGCCGCCGTTCACCGCGGCGGTGGACACGACGAACGCCCCGACGTTCCGGCCCGTCATCTTCCACGACGGCCGCCTGGTGTGCCGTCCCACGCCGTTCATGTCGCTGGCCATCCTCGTCTGGCTCCCGCTCGGCGTGCTCGTCGCCTTCGTCCGCATCGCCGTCGGCCTCATGGTCCCCATCTGGACCATCCCGCACATCGCGCCCATCTTCGGCGGCGCCGTCATCGCGCACGGTCGCGCACCGCCTCCCCCCGCCGCCGGCCGCTCGGACGGCGTGCTGTTCGTGTGCACGCACCGCACGCTCATGGACCCGGTGGTCCTCGCGACGGTGCTGGGCCGGCGCGTGGCGGCCGTGACCTACTCCATCTCCCGCCTCTCGGAGGTGCTCTCGCCGATCCCGACGGTGCGGCTGACGCGGGACCGGGACGTGGACGCGGCGCGGATGCGCGCGGAGCTGGCGTGCGGGGACGTGGCCGTGTGCCCCGAGGGCACCACGTGCCGGGAGCCCTTCCTGCTCCGCTTCTCGGCGCTCTTCGCCGAGCTCAGCGACCGGATCGTACCTGTCGCCATGAACTACCGCGTCGGGCTGTTCCACCCGACCACGGCCAGAGGGTGGAAGGCCATGGACCCCATCTTCTTCTTCATGAACCCGCGGCCCGTCTACGAGGTCACCTTCCTCAACCAGCTCCCCGCCGAGGCCACGTGCGCCGCGGGCAAGAGCCCCGTCGACGTCGCCAACTACGTGCAGCGGATACTCGCCGCCACGCTCGGGTTCGAGTGCACGAGCCTCACGCGCAAGGACAAGTACAGGGTGCTCGCCGGAAACGACGGCTTCGTCAACACCAAGCCGCCGGCCGCCGCGGAGCCGGCCTGGTGGCAGCGATGGGCCAAGGAGGTTCTCGGCTTCCTGCTCCACTGATAACAACCGCTGTTATTGACCATTATGCAATGCAGAGGACAGAGGCGGCGTCGCTTTTGGTCAAGTACTCCCCTCACACACACAGACACACAGTTGATTGAGTTGTCCATACACAACATGTACGTAATTTACGCAAAAAAGAATGTATAATAGGTGGTGATTAGCAATTCTAGTCTGCACATGCATGGTGATTTTGTTTACATTTTTTTGTCTCACAAAATATATACCATATCGTTTTATACTTTTGTATAACGTTTAGGAATAATATGTACCACACGCTGTAATTATATTGATCCAACGAAGGTTTGCTCCTCAAAATGGTTAACTCCACCAACCATGCGTCCATGCTATTTTCTTGTTCTTCTTATCGGATCCAAGGCGTGTTTAATGTGGTCATCTCAGCAGTTATTAGGCGAGCGGAGGGCCCTTCCTGTCTTTCCTACAGTACTACTATCCTAGAGGCATATGACGGCTAATGTTTGACATACACGTAGGCGAACTGCGCGTGACAGTTGAGCCACCTGCTTGGACACGCAACAGTATGATCATACACGTGAACGTGCACCTAAAATATATACCCCAGGATGGCGACTGACGGTGCCTGAGCAGTGCTACTAATCAGCGGTGGTTGTACAATTAGCGTTCATGAGCCCCGACAAAGGCTAATGTTCTGTCGTCGCTCAAACAATTAAGAGCGTATCGACTATAGACTGAAAAGTCAGTATACTCCAGATTTAGCATTCTTTTTCGAACAATAATTTCTTTTTTAATAGACAAAAGGGACAAGTCACTAGCTTTATTGATTATCATGAAACCAAACACCCATGGGCCGGTGTACTCTTCTCCAATAACGAACGTGGTGTTCGTTTGAGCCATACACGCTAGTCCACTCCCTAGTCCCAACTATTACTAGTTGCAACGTACTACTACTCCGTGGCGCAGCGTTGGCTGGCCGCTCGAAGGCCCCCCACTCCCCTGTGAGGAAATGAAGGAGAACCTGGCGTGTCGCCGGATGGGTGAAAAGGGCGTTGTACGTGTACGGTGACCGTCTCTTTGTTTTTTTAGTTGGGGGGGGGGGTGAGGGCGGTATGGCCGTATGGGTACGGTGATCGTCTCAGTCTACTGCTCCGTCCACTCTCTCTCGGCAGCGACGCAGCGACGACAGGGACGTTCTGCCTTGCTGCAAAGGCAGTTCACCAAACTTTTTATATATGGCGATTATAACAAGCTCATGATCACGCGGCGTACTCCTGAAGCAAATCATCGCAGGCAGGGATGTGCAGCGACAAGCAACCGACACACACACACCCCGTCTTGGCCCAGATCGGTAGTAAAACGCAGAGGATGGACACTTGGACGCCTCAGTTCTTTAATAATCCGTCAGCTAGTTTTGCCCTCACGCAAAGCCGTCACAACCCAATCAAGCACAATCTTCTCTCTGCTGTCATCCCACTCCCAGGTCACACACACGCGACGATCAAGACAAGATCAAGCTGTAAATGTGCTGAAATGGCAAGAGGAGATGGACCTCATCCAACGCAAAAAATCAAGAAACACCCATGAACACCACGCGTGGACCCCTCCACGTCAACCGCACTAACCATCCTGATTATCCTCCTCACCGAACGGCAATTTCTATGGGAGGGGTCCCATGCCTGGCTCGCACTCGCTCGTCTCCTTGCTCCCGCGGCAACAGAGAGAGCTCATTTTTCCTTTAAACGGGCGGAGCGGACGCCGCGTGCGCGCGCCCGACCCGCTTGCCCCCCCTCTCTCTCTCTCCCACCCCCCGCACGCGGACGGCTTCGATGCGCAGCCCCCGCCTGCGCCGGCCGGAGGAGGAAGAGGAACCCTAGGGGGCGGCTCTCCCTAGCTCGCGCTCGCGCTCGGGCTCGCCCGCCGATGGCGGGACGGCCGGGGTACCTCACCCTGCCCATCTTCTCCGTCCTCGCGGCGATCGGGTACGTCTACTACACCACGGTGTTCGTGGCCGTGGCGCGGTGGCTGGGCCTCGCCACCGCCGCGGGGGTCGCCAACGCAGCCGCGTTCACGGCGCTCGCCGCCGCCTGCGTCGGCACCTACGCCGTCGCCGTGAGCAGCGACCCCGGCCGCGTGCCGACGGCCTTCGTGCCCGACGTCGAGGACGCCGAGAGCGCCGTCCACGAGATCAAGCGCAAGGTGCGTCTCGCGCTCCGTCCCCCGCCTCCTTGGCTTCATCTGTGTCGGCGTAGGAGTTTTGGATCTACGAGGTGCTGCGCTCGTACTTGTACGAGAAATGCGAAATGGAGGATGTTTGGGTTTCTTGATTTGGGTCATTTCAGGCGGAAAATTGTTCCGTGCTACCGGTTTTCGCCCAATTGGGATCTTGACTATTGAGAGCAGGAATGACCAGCTTTACCGGTACTTTGCACCGAATTCGTGGATCTAGTCTGATTTCAAGCTTTTTTCTGTAATTGGTCAGTTCGAATGCTCGACTGGTTAAATGCGGTGCTGTGAGTTTCTAAATCTTAAGCAATAAATAAGCTGGAATAAAACCAAAGTGTGAACCTGAATTGAGAAGCTGCAGCTGCTACTTCGTCTTAGGCCACCTACAATGCTGGATGCTTATCACTATCAGTGGTTGATGCAATTTTTTGCCACGCTGGAAGCTAGTGCATGGCTTCTGGGCGCTCCAGAGCGGGGTTAGCAGCTTGACCAAGTGGCCAACGCTTCCGTTTTTTTATTAGCATCAGACGCTTTGTCCAAACCAAAAATTGATCGGTAATTGAATATGTTACACTGGGCAAACAGGCGCTTAAATCATTACATTGTAGGTTAAGACTCTTAGAACAATGCTTCAAGTTTCTCTCTCCTTGAGAGCCCTTGTAAGCCTCTTTGCATTGTACACGGCCTTAGCGGTTATTATGTACTGATACTACCCTACAAAGCCTCTCTTCATTACTCTTTTGGCCTAACTTGCGTTGCATGACTTTAGATGGATGTGACTGAATGGAGATAAATAGATAATTTTGCTCGAGTGTCTTACATTAATTTTTCAAATACACACTCACTACAGAGTGGTACTCCTCTATTTGAATTAGGGTCTGCATGCATTTCAATATTAGGTGTGATTGGCTGCACTTCTTTAGCTGTGGCTGCAGCTATTTGTGTGAGCGCGCTCCGCAAAACAAGCAGCCGATGACAGCCATTCAAACTTAATAGACTTTGACCAGTAATTTATTAATGAATTTGCAGATTCTGTGATACAAAAGAACCATTTCATTGTTATTTGAAAGTATTTTTCAGTGGTCATGATTATTGTATCATGACCAATTAACATATGATCAGTTAGTGGTCAGATTACATTCTTGGTGTCCACAATAATTCAAGACGTGCTCCATATTTTAAAATTGATGTACTGACATCTGACCAAAAAAGGGAGCCTGTAAGCTGAGGTAGACAGCTCACATTAACTCTAATGTGTGCGAAATTCTTGAACCACTCGGTCACTCCAGTTTTGGAGTACTTTTTTTTCTTGATATCCTACAAATATAGCGTATCATTCGCTTGTGATCACAGCTTGTTCTATTTTTTTTTCTTTTTCAGGGTGGTGACTTGAGATATTGCCAGAAATGTTGCCACTATAAACCTCCACGTGCACATCATTGCCGTTTTTGCAAGAGATGTGTTCTAAAAATGGTACTGCCAGTAATAATATTATGATGCCATCCTTCTATCATCTTATAATCTCCACATTTCACCAACTTCATATCTGCAGGACCATCACTGTATTTGGATTAATAACTGTGTTGGACATGAAAACTACAAGATTTTCTTGGTCTTTGTATTGTATGCTGTAGTTGCAAGCTTCTATTCAATGGTATTTTTTTTTCTTACTCAAGAAGCTATTTTTCCCAAGGGTTATGGCATTAAAGATTTTCATTGTTATCTCAGGTTCTGATAATAGGTAGTGTCATACACAGTGTTCCTAAAGATGAACAGGCAGGCAGCGATTCTACTCGAACTTCACTTGTGAGTAGTCTGTGGATTTCATTTGAATGTTGCTGCATGTTGCGCGTATTAATCTGAACCACTGTCAGTAATCTGTCTTAGTAAGAATTCTGAGGAACTTATTGAATTGGCAGATTATTTGTGGGGTCATTCTTTGCCCGTTAACTTTGGCGTTGGCAGTGCTCTTGGGTTGGCATATTTACCTCATAGTACAGAACAAAACTACAATAGAGGTTTGTGACATAAGATTTCCTTTGATATTGGGCAGCACCATTGTTTGTAGAAATTTTGACAATGCTTGTTATTATTGATTTGCAGTACCATGAAGGGGTTAGAGCAATGTGGTTGGCAGAAAAGGGCGGAGATCTCTATCATCATCCATATGACCTTGGTGTCTATGAGAATCTTGTTTCGGTAAGAACCGTCTATAGCTGTGCCTTGTGTTTCATAAAGCATAAATCCATTTATCACTGCAAACTGAGGACAATCAAATTTTATTTTGAGAAAAATGTTAGGGACAATTTCATGATCTCCCATCTAATGATATTAAATTTGGATTTAACCTTTTTTCCTGGCTAGAACTTGATTTTCTCAACCCATCTGCCCACAGGAAGGAATAAGGTTGGAATTGAATGTGAAATGATATATTTCAATTTGTTGTTTGGCATGGTGTTATTAGCATTTTGCATTTCGATAATTTTACAGAAGGAAGAACGAATTACTTGAAGGCTATTTACTATATATCAGTATTGAAATATGTTAATTTTGTGTATTATAGTGGAATACTCTTTCCTTTCTTTTGCTTTGTTCGTTTATACTTGTGCATGCTAACTATTGGGAACAAATAGCAAAAACTGCCTCGTGAACTGAATCTCTCTGTCTCCTAAACCACTAACTGCGACGAATGAATAAATGGTTGAGTCTTGTTAATTCGTAATAGTGCTTTAAGAGCCAAACGGTTCCTAGCGCACCGGTTAGGAGTTCAGCGGCACTCCTTAACTCCTGGGTTTGTTTCCCCATGGGAGCGAATTTCAGGCTGGGGTTAAAAAAAATCCCCTCGTCCGATTCTGCACCAAAGCACATGTTAAGAGCCGTCTGAACTCACATGGGCTCGTGGCTCCCTGTTCCAAGTGTGGAGGAAAGGATGTTTGAGGGTTTTCTTGATCTGCGTGAGAGCTTCTCTTATAAAGTAAATGCTCGGGGCTGTCATCCCCCCCCCCCCCCCCCCCCCCCCCCCCGAAGGTCAAGTTTTTTTTTATAATGCTTTAAGAAAGAATATGCATGTCTCTTCAAATCTTGTACCATCAAATAAGATTGAAAGCTTTTCAGCGCCTAAATCATCAAATGACTAAGAACAGAGGGGTAGGATATTTATACCACTGTAGTTGTTTTCTTGCACAGGGTTGGCATCACTTGTTTCTAATGTTCCAATGTTTCCTGGTTCTTGTACACAGGTTCTTGGACCAAACATTTTCTGTTGGCTATGCCCTGTATTGAACTCTTTAGGCAATGGCCTTCGCTTTCGTACATCCTATGATATTCCAGTATCTACACCAACAATGTGATTACAGAAGATAGCAGTACATTCATAATAGGTATTTTCCAATTTGTGAAACACTGGCTTCCAAATATGATGCTTAAATGTCCTTTTTTGAACCATTTTTTATTTGAGCAGGCCAGGTCTTGTAACTCTGCAAGATACAGGAGATGTTTAACACAACCCAGGAGTATTTCTCCACGTATCTCAAGTCATACATGAAAATGTTAGCCTTGTAGTTTCTTTCATTTTTTTTTTTGCATACATGGTGAGAAAATTGCTATTACTTGCTCATAATGTGGAGTAGGTTGTACGTACGGAATTTGAACAGTTGCAGTTCTTTTGTAAAGTTGGGTGTTGATACTGTGTTCGAAGCTGTAATGTAGGGAAAGCCAGTGAAAGCAAATTTTCCAAGGTAACGTATGTACATCTCTGTTGAATTGAATGCTACATCTGAGCTCTGTATGGCTGTAACGAGTGCAACTCTGTCCTCCAAACTGCTTCGAGAAGTCGCAGAAGCACAAGATGCAAAACAACACTGCATGTTAAGGTGGATGTGGAAGTTTACTACAGCTAGGGACTTCTAATCCCATGATTTCTGTTCATCATTATCCCATCCGATTGTTGCTCTGGAATGGTTTAATGTTTGAGCAATTTTAATCTAAGGCCATCTTAGAATTGAAGGAAATTGAATTGATTCCTATGAAATTTCTATACGATTACCCTAAGTTCCAAAGAAATATAAATTTGGATGAATTTGGTGCAATCGTGCCTGAAAAACCCAAAGATTTGTACTAGTATTTAAGATCAGCCAGGATCTAAACTAAAGCAATAAGGTACAAGTTTGCAGCCCATCAGCTGTGGAAACGTCATCCCCAATAGTAGTGAGTAATGACATCAAGTAGATATCATTTATTATTTGCGAAGGCACCATAGATCGGCGTTTATTTTTCTTTCAGTACAGCAAACACAGTAGCCAATAAGTGACACGGCAGTTTGATGAGCACACAGATTATTTTCTAGGTTATGATTGTCAGTAACAACTAATAAGTAATCTACTTCCCCTTTCCTTTTCCCTTGCCCTTCTTTGCGTCAAGCTTTGCTTGGACTCGGGCTGCTGCGGCAGCCTTTGCTTCCTCCCTCTTCCTCTTCTCTTCCTCTTTGGTAGCAGCAGCTAACTCACGTTGCTTCTTAAGTTCCCTGCCCAAAATTATATACTATCTATTACTTGACGATCACAGCATAAAATCTTTGATCTGTCACATGATAGAATTAACAATCGCACTCAAATACAAGTTGGACACTGGATAAATTAATTTTCCATATCATATTGTGATCAAAACACTTAAGGATGCTTAGTTTTAGAAATACATGATGAGTTAGTCTTGACTATGTTGTGAAGTTTCACTGTTTGATTTCATATTTGTCTGCCGTGTCAATTACTAATCAAGAAAAGATATTTAATTAAATTTCCCTGTTTGATATAATATCTTACTCAAGCCTGGCTTTCTCTACAGATACACTTTCCAGACTTGAACCTTTCCTCGGTCTGCAAGCCAACAACTCCACCTCAAAAATGAGAGTTGCACTGCAAAGACAAGCTCCTCCGGTCATTAACAGTACAAGTATCGTAAAAAACTTCATTTTTCTTTCCAAAGACAGTTGAAACAGGAAAGAGACTTGGGAGGTATCTCTGGTGGTGCGCCCGCACTTCCATATGCATATTCTGGCTTGCATGTGATCTTTGCTACCTCGCCGACCTTCAGTTTCCAATATAATAATCACATTAGAGATAATCAGATCAAGACAGAGTAGAACACTTACTCATTTACATACCTTCATGGTTCTTAAGGCTATATCCCATGCTTTAATTACAGACCCCTGTCCAACTTCAAATGTGAAAATAGAGTTGTCTTCATGAGTGGTGTCAAAAACTTTGCCGTTCTCAGCAAGTGATCCTTCGTAATGAACTGTAAATGAGGTAGAACGGTAAATATTTGTACTTGTCCAATTGTATGTGTTGTATTCTTGAAATACTCTTATTTGAAATCTCCTAAATTTATATTTCATAGTCCTAGACGACAAACTAAAAAGCTAGGTGTTTCTTGAGAAACATCAAAATGTGAATTGCAGTTAGGTCAGCACGAAGCAGCTGTTTGGAGAAATATATATATATATATAACTAAGAGAAAGATAACTCCTGTCACAATTCAACTATGTTGGGAATTTCAACCAAAAATAATACCAGAAAAAGGATGAGTATGGCAATGCTTAGCAATGTGATAGATGAACTGCATACCATCAACCAAGGGAAGGCTATCAGATGGCGCTGCAGCATCATCCTTTGCTTTCCTAACCACCGTCTTAAGAACACCTCCATCCCCAGTTAAATCAATGGTCTCTGCCATGGCTGTGCTTTCACAACGAAATTCTGAAATAACGATACAGATCATTACAGTATTCTAAGCCCTTAGGAGAACCAAGCTTTATCAAACCACAAGGCACAAAAGGGAGGAATCAGACACTTTCTTCAACGCAATAATATAAAGTAATTTATTTTTCTTACTCTCGGTAGATGTTCGGCAATTTCTGAAAGCCAATTTAAAGGCAGTTGGCAATCTCATATCAGACCTTACGTTTACAGTTTTTTATTTTTTTGGCACCGAGATACCGAATCGATTGATCAGAGGAGGAGAGCAATAGGGCGAGGTAGGTCAGCCGCCCTACCTAACGTCAGCGGATATATCTCCTCCCCTCTTCCCATCCCCGTAGGGATGAAATCTCCCTGACCCATCCCCGCCCCCGCACAGGTATCGACCCATCCCCCGCTATATCCAGCCGAAATGTCAACTACAAAAGGAAGATGGAGGATTCTCCATAGGATTGGGGTGGAGAGCTTGGCTCTCACCTGCAGGAAGCGCTGGCCGCAGGAGACAGGGTCACCGGGTCAGGTGCTGCCGTCCTGCTGTCGCCGTCCGTCCACACTCCACAGCCGATGGCCGCTCCTAGCTAGGTAGGTGTGCACGAGACCCAGGCAATGGTGGGCCGTGGGCCGCGCTTTACATACGGACCGGACCCTTCCTTTCCCTTCTTCAGCTAATGATCAACTTAATGTCAATATGTTCTTGCTATTACTACCTTTGATTTTTTTCCTATCTAAGAAAAACATATGCCGATTTTAATTATTGTCTAAATTTTTAACACCAAACATTGTATTATTCGAAATAAATATGAAAAATATCATATATTTTATTATAATATAATTTATTATTAAATATATTTGTGTGACACCCCGTGTGTTACATTACCTGTAAGAGTCATCCCGAAATAAAAATCGAATTTTTAACTAGAGATAATGAAAACTGATTCAAGAAAAAGGCTTAACAAAAACTTGAATAACATAAAAGGGTCTGGAGTGGGCATAATTTTATCTAAATTTAAATCATTTGTAAGTGTTTAAATAGAGGGAAATTTTTGGACAATATTTCTAGTGAATGGAATTTGAACCTAAAAAGGGTTTGAGAATAATCTCAACCTGTCACCTAATAATCAAAATATAGAAAACAAATGGAGAAAACTTAGTGAACATTCAAATTTCATGTTTAAATCCAATTAAATTTTATAGTAAAAGTCTATTTTACACTCTAAAAACTTATGGAGGTGACTATTGGAATTACATTACACCAAGTTAACTAACAAATAAGAAAAACATAAATAGTGGTTCAATATTCAAATGTATACAAAATGTATGCGAATCTTTTTTGAGCTAGTATTAATTCCAAATTAAAAAGTTGCATTCAAATTCAAGTTCTTTCCAAATCCTGAGATTTATCTGTTTGGGCTAATTCAAATTCCAGAAAATTTTATGAATTTTTGGGATTCCTCAAATATTTTCTTCACCAGTGGGGCCCACTGGTCAGCAGGTCCCACTGGCAGTCTCTCTTTCTCTCACCTCCTCCTCTCTTCTCTCTGCTCTCACTTCTCTCTCCTGCAGCGGCACCGAGGGCGCGTGTCGAAGCCCTCCACGCACGCGCGACGCGGGTTAAAGACGTGCTTTGGACGCTCTGTCGCGCGGCGCCTCGGTTGCCACATTTTTTTTTCTTCTTCTTCTCGCTCTCGGCTCTCCCGTCTTCCTTCCTCTCGATTCGCCCGCCGTCTTCGCACGAGCTGTAGCCGCCGTAGTGGCCGTCTGGCCCCTCCGCGCACGACGGCTCCCCGAGCAGCTCCTCCCCCAAGCGACGTCGGCACAGTGGCCCCTCCCACGCGCGGAGCAAGGCACGGCGACCCCGCGCCTCTCCACCACCTCCTCCGCCTCGTCCACGTGTTCGCGCTCCCCGTCTCCGTCCCCGCGCCCTCGTGTCCAGCACGCGCGGCGACCCTCCCTCGTGCATCCGTGAGCTTCGCCTCCTCCTCGGTCTCTGCCACAACCGCGCGGCCGCTCCCACGCTCAACCAGAGGGCCGCCCGCCTCCACCGCGCGGAGGGGATACCCAGGACCGGAGACTCCCGCATGCGTCGGGTCCAGCCCTTCCGCCGCTGTCCCCGCGGACGACTCTTTGTCGTCATGCTCCTTCGACACGGCGTCCACAGTCACCGGCTTCTTTGAGGTTGAGGGCCTTGGAGTCGCCCCGGCCGCTCCGTGCGAGAGCCCCATGCTTCTCGTGGCCCTCCGTTCCACTCGTCTCGCTGGACTTCATGCCAAAGGCCCATCGAACTCCGCCTCCGCTCACCGTTACCGTGCTCCGGTGAGTACCACGTCCTTCAACCTTGTCAAACAAATTCCTCGTGTCACGAGACATCGAGGGGTGTCCCTCCCGAGTCACCCTATCGCCGGTAGGGCGCCCCGCCGCGCACTGCCATGCTCCGGCGAGCTAGGGCCAGGGTTCAGTTTTTCTGTGAGAGATCCGTCCAATTTTACATTCAAGTTTACCAAGGTGACTCGTGGCCCACGCATGGTATGCGAGAACTCAACCCGATAAAAGAGAATATAAATCCGGCAGTCCCCCGACATGCTTCTGAAGCAATGCCCAAGATCCAAGCACGTCGGTAACATCACATAGTCACATTAATTAATAATATTAACTTCAAATATTCTTACAAATCAAGGTTCATCATAAGTCTTGAAACTAATAAATTAAAGTGCGGAAGCGATTCTAAGAAAGACGACGGTCGCAGCAGTTGCATCGAGAAAACAGCAAAGTAAGATGCCCAGCCCATGAACATCGCAAATCATGGTCACTCGAATGTCTTGACTATGCCTCGCCGTCGCCGGCATCGACGAGGACAAAGTAGCCGAAGACGAACTCATCGTCACCTGCAAAAACTTAAGCAACAAACGTTGAGTACGAAGGTACTCGCAAGACTTACCCTGTTGTGGGAATTATTTCCCGACTCCAAGGATAATGCAGTATGACAATAGCAAGGTGAATAAGGAATAGGATAGACTCGATTGCTTAAAGCTGAAACTAAGCATATGTGAATAAGCATAAAGTAAAAGACTCTGTGGACATGAACCCCAACTGTAACTCATGACCATAAGTACTATGTGACCATAAATCATATGTATACCATCAACCATATTACATTTAACCATGTATACCATAACCATATTCCAACTCCCATCATGTTATGTGTCAACTCTATGATATTATCCAAAGGACACTGAGCTTGATCATAACCGAGGTCGCGGCGGATTCGAACCAATTTTAACACCCTGTAGGGGAGTCCAATTGTACCCACATGGCTGAGGACCATACGGCTCATGCAACCCGCTAAAGTTACGCAAGGGGGTACTTATGTCAACTTATTTCACACTCGTGCTCACACGGTTGGAAAATCCGCACGGTGCCGAGTACCACGGCCTCGCAGGCACACGTGAGTCCCTTGTCGAGTATCACGGCCTTGCAGGCACACATAAATCCCTCGTTCCACACACCATGTAGTCATCGGCCAAACGTTGATACGCAGTGAGATACTCAGCTTGTCCTACCATTATATTCGACATGTGGTATGAACGAAAAGTGCTCAGACCAAGAATAACACGGCCAGGTCTTAGGTCAACCCAGACGGGGCGTAAGGCACACAAGACCTCCATGTCTTGCTGCACTCCTGTTCCACCGTTCAGATTTCAGTTTTTAACACTTTCCAATCTTTACCATCATATGAACTTGCCACAGGTCCATAAGTAACCAGGGTAAATCCTATACACGTGAGTGGGACTTACCACTCGACTTCTACCGTTTATCTAAGCAAGGCTAAGCATTTCGTGACTTGAAACAATGACACACTACTCAGTTGACAAGGTGACATAATCAATATCAAGGAGGGGTAACATGCAACAATAATAGATTTTCCCGATATTAACACTAAGCCCGACTTAATGCAGTCCTATACGTAAGCATATTTATTAACTGTAAATATTTACTTAGGATAGCAATATGAGGTGCTTGACTTCAATAGCAGCGGTGGTGTCCTCCTCAGTAGCTGGATCAACCTCTGGTGCTTCTCCCGTAGCAGCACCTGCGTCACTCTCTGACGGATCGTATTCTATAAAGCAAAATCGCGTCGGTATGAGATGTATGCCATGATGCCATGATGCACAAATGATGCGATATGGTGCAGAAAGATAGCTACTGAGACTACAAACACAATACAAAAAGAACCTTGTCAAACGGAGGTCTACAACTCAAGTTATGCTGAAAACAGTTTTACCGATTCCGGAAACAGGTTCCTGGTTCTCAGGTTCCGGTTCCGATATCGGGTGGCACGCGGACGTTGTTTCCAGGAAAAATCCCATAAAAAGTCTCATGCACTGACTTTACCAGGTGGCTAGGGGTTACCACGACACTAAGTTTGAATGGTTTTTACTCGCGTTAGCAGGAACACGAGTGCTCCGACTGTCGTTACCCGTTTACGACATCGGGGAATACCGTAAAAGTTGTAACGACTTTTTCGATGAAAATCAAAGTTAAGTTACAGGTATGTGACCATTTTAGTTCAAATAAGCTTCCAAAATAAGACATTTGGCACTGGTTTGGGGTCAAGTTGAGTTTCTAAGAATTTACTAAAAATCAAACAAGGTTCTGTCATTTAAACTTATAAAATCAGAAACATATACTAAAACCTATGGAAAAATCATGAAACTTTAAAGAAGTACCAGTGAGCATATAAACTAAAGTTTTAGTTAAGGTTTTGGGCTTTTGGATGAATTTCCTAATGCATTTTAGAAAAAGACAAATTAACTAGGAGTTTATGAATTTCCAAGAATATGCATGCACAAATGTTGCCCTAAAATCTTGGAAAAAAAGCAGGAGATGCAACATGCTAAGATACACTCAAGGGTCAAAACTAAACCTTAGAAACCTTCTGGAACTTCAAATAAAATTCAAAAACATAAAAGGTTCATTGGATTATTTGAGGGAATTCCAGGAACATTTTTGAGAAAGTGTTTTAAAATAAAACTATTTCATTCTTCAGGGATTCAAATAAAATTATTTTTAGCATTTTTAGATTTTTCCATTGTTTATTACACATTTTAGAATCACTGGCTAATTAATGAAAAAATGGAAAATAAATAAACAGAAGGGCAGAAACAGGGGAACATGGCCGTGGCGGCGCTCCGGTGGGGTTCTCGCCGGAGGAGGGGGTTAGGGCAGGTATTAAACGGTTGTGGAGCTTCACCTTGAGTCAAAGCACTGATTTGAAGAGGATGAAGGCCACGGGAGAGAGGGGAAAGGGGTCGGTGACGTGAAGCTCCGAGGCGGCTTCAATGGCGGCCGACGGGTGGCGCGGGGAATTTCTCCTCACCGGAGATGAGCTGAGGCCTTTAACTTGTCAAATAGGTGCACCATAACAAGTAGAGCTCGCCGGAGAAAGGAATTGAGGAGACAATGTACCGTGGCGAGGAATTTCGAGAAATGGCGACAGGCGGCGATGCTCTTGGCTGAGGGGACGACGGCGGTGTTCCGGCGAAACGGCGGCACGACCGGTGACCTCGGTGGACTGGGAGCTGCAGTGACTCGAGAGCAAGTCGGTTGGCACAGTGGCGAGGCTCGGGGATGGCCAAAGTGAGCTGTCGACGGGCGGGCGGCAATGGCGGCGATACTGGCGGCGCTCGGGACAGAGAAAGAAGAACCGGAGGAAGGGAGAGGTGCTTGCGGCTCGAGTGGGAGTGAGCCAAGGGGGAAAGAGAAGAGGGAGAGGTGGCACGCCGTGGATTGGTGCAGAGGAGCGGCGGCCACGGAGTGGAGAGCGTCGGGCGGCTTGCCGTGTGCCAGAGGAAAAAGGATCGCGCGCCAGGGAAGAAAGGAAGGGAGAGAGGGAAAAGAGAGAGGAGGGAAAGATCTTTGCGCAAGATTTGCTGGACAGGGAGTGAAGGCGCGCGGGAAGACGGCCTGCGCTTGCCCGGCGGTTCACCGTCATCCCTTTTTCAATTTGGATTTTGAATTATTTCAATTACCTTCACTTAGGTTAAAGGAAAACCCTACCTCCCAAGCTTAAGAATTTTTGTAACTTTTTGTGTGTACTAAAGGAATTATTTGGAACAACTTTGCTTAAAGGAAGATGTCCTGATTCAGCTTCTAAAGGTCTGTAAATTTTTAACCTAGCTCAAGTTTGTTGGAATTTAAAAGGGTTTAAACCTTTACCAAAATTTTTTATAAATCTCCAAAATTATATTTTAATGTGCAGTTAATTTTTATGTAAAAATATTGGGATAGTTCCATTAAAAAAATAGAAGATTCCTTGAAAGCACAACTAGGGTTTTCCCGAAGTCGACAAACCCTGAAACCCTGACCCAGAATTGTCAAAACAGGAAATGGTCGAAATCAAAAATTGAATCAGTAAGCTCATTGTCAAAAGGAAAAAAGATTGAAATTTTGGGACGTGACATTTTCCTTTCTATATTTTCTGTTATTATTTTAATTCAGTTGAAACTTGAAAAATCCATATAAAACTGTAGATAACTCACAAAAATACGATTCTTCTTGCTATGGTTTTGTAGAAAAATATACTTTTCAGGAAAAATATCAAACACTTATGTTATAAATTTTATTATAATGTGAGGTTAAATGCTAATTATTACCTAATAATTATGTAATTAATTTCTAGATTAATAAAAGTCATGGATACTCTATAAAAAGGGTATGAATAAATTTCTTGCCTAGTTTAAAACCTTAATATCAAATTGATTAATATACTTTGGATAGTGAAGTTAGTTAAGTAACTAGCCGTTTACATTAAACACCAATATTGTTTAATAGTTAAATAAAATATGTTCTAACTCCATGAAATATACCAGAAAATCATAAGCAGTTACTTGAGCTAATTAATGAACTTAATCTAAATTGTTACTCCAGTATTACACTCGCTCCAATAAATAACCTCTAGTGCTTGCTTAATTATAGTGTTATTCTTTTTCCGTACATATATTAAGCATGTTCTCATTCTTGTTTAGGACTTAATTAATCAGTTTCTATGCTACCCTAAAAATTGTAATACAAACCAAAAACAACATTAAATGTTAACACCATCGTCATTTACAGTTTAATTTAGTTCGATAACTATAGCAAGTTAATTCTTGATCGATAATTGTATCTAAGACAAAATCAAGAATTTGGTCTGATGACTTATGTTAATCACTTCGTTATACAAGCTAGAAGTTATTAGCTGACGAGTATTGAATTCAGTAAAGTTCTTAATCATTCATTATTTTGCATGCTATGGTTGCGAAGGACGACTTTAAATTTATAAATTATAATAATAACAGATTGAATCATAAGTCGTAAGAGCTCATATCATATTGAAATGATGATCGCTAATTATTGTCGTATGTATATGTAGTGTGATGGCGTCAACATTCAATCCTGTCGTACTACTAGTTCCTTTTCACTTTAAATATACTGGTAACTCGGAAGCGTTTCTTTCTTGGGAAACAAGATCGATGGGAGGAGCCAAGAGCAAGAGCAATTAGTCAGCCAGGCCAATAATAGACTTTCGGATCAGTCACTGCTTTTGTCTTGATGTTGCTACCTCGTTTGAAAACCAAACCAACGCAGACGAGACCACTTCAGATCAAATTTTATCTAATCTCCTCCAGAAGGAAAAGATCTCGTGCAATTTCGCCGCCTCCTTTCGATCTTTGTGTTCCTGTTAACCCGGTGGAAACCAGGCCACGTAACAGCATCCCTGAAAGTGACCAGCTGATCCCGTGAGCGCCGCCCTGCTCGCGCCCGCAGAAACCACGGTCGCGCTCGAGCCGCGCCGCCACCCCACACCCGCTTCGCTCCTTCTGGTCGCCGCCGCAGCGACCCCTCTCTTCCTCACGCGGCACCAACAACCGAACCCGCAACGTCCCAGGAAGGCAGGAAGTGAGAGAGAAATATCTCGGAGCGCGTCCTTCAGTACACGACCCGCCCCCGCCGCCCGGATCCGTTCGGCCCGGCCCTCCCATGCGCGCGGCGCTGCCGACGACGAAGACATGACGCTCGCCTCCCTCGCCCGCGCCCTCAGCCGGTCCGCGCGCTCCTCCCGCCCGCGCCAGGCGAGTCTCCCCTCCTCCTCCTTCCCCGTCCCCTATGCCATGGCACGCATCCGCGGCGTCCCTGTGGAGACGAAGGTCTGACTTTCCGCTGTTCCTCTTAGGGTTTCCAGCTCGGGGGGCTCAGCGGGCTCCGGTCGCCGCCCGCTTCGCCGCTGCCGCCGGCTGCTCTCGGCGGGGATGGCATGGGGATTGGATTTCTGCGCGGATACCTGACGGCAGCATCAGCAACGGCGCTGGGTAGGCCCGCCGCCGGCAAGGCCGTGGATTGGAGGGTCCTCCTCGCGAGCCCGCAGTTCCGGCGGCTCTTCTCCGATGGGTCCAAGAAGAGTACGCTTCTTCTTTTTGCTCATATTAGGTCGTCTGGTTGCTAGGGCCTAGGGTGCTAAAAATGTTTTTTGCTTTGTTGGTTTTAGATTATGAGAACTACTATCCAAAAGGCAAGAAGGAGGCGCCGAAAGGAGATGGGAGTAACAAGTCTGAATCGAAGCGTAAGTTTCAATATTCCCTTGTGCTTCTCTTGTTTGTTTGTAGCTTGGAAGGATCACATCTTTTATGTTAGTACTATTTAAACTAGCATCTTTCAATACACTAGCTGATGGACTTGGTTAATGTATTTGGGGATTAAGATAAACAACATTGCATTGCATTACGGCTTGCTTCCGTACATGTGCTTTGGATGTTTCATCTTATCAGGAGAAAATAGCTTGTTCATCAGAGCTCGATAAGTGACTATCCACAGTTGCGCACTACATTCAGATTTTGTACATTTCGAACCGAGAGTGCTTCTAATTCTAACCACTTCACCCTGATGGAATTGCACTATTTGTGGTGTGCAGAGGAATCCGAAACAGAAGGTCAGTGGAACTTTCAGGAGAATTTTATGAAACAACTGCAGAATTTCCTCACACCTCTATTCATTCTTGCCATGATGCTCACAACCATGTCTTCTGGTACATCTGAGCAGAAGGAGGTAATTTCAGCTCACAGCTTTACTAAATCTAGTGCAAATGGTTCTTCAAGTTTCTTTGTTATTGCTCTAGTCAAAGCATGCACCATTGGTTTGTCCTGAAAATTTTAACAAGAAGGTTGACTTTGAAATGCTTCTGTGCAAAGCATTAGGATTGTTTCTAACCCTATGATTTTTGCCTGAGAAATCTTCCTACCTCACGCCTACACCAGATGGAAGGTAGCACATTTATCATGATGTGCGAAGCATTAGTTTATATCACTGAGTGAAAAAAGAACAATGACATCAAAGCCTTGTGTCAAGCAAGTTGTGGTAGGCAAAATTAAGTCATAGAGATGTATTATTGAAGCGTTTGCTATTGTACAATTTCTCAGCCTAACATGGGTTTATTTTACTATTTATTTGTGCTGGCAGATCTATCTTACTATCATGTTCGGAAATTTATTTGTGCTGGCAGATCTATCTTACTATCCTGTACGGAAACATCTTGGATCATTACCATGTGTCCTATTAGTTTTGTTTTATTGCCTTTGAATGTGAATCCAATATTGGAAACTATTTGATTTTGGATTAACTGATTTTTTTTCTTTGGACAATGATTTCATGATTAGCATTTCTGTTGCCAATATAGTATATTGAAAGCTTATTCTGGACTTGATGGTCTATTATAGTATATTTTGTTTCATAAACTTGCAGATAAGCTTTCAAGAATTCAAGAACAAATTATTAGAACCTGGTTTAGTTGACCGCATTGTTGTTTCAAATAAATCAGTGGCAAAGGTCTATGTCAGGAGTACACCACAGCCAAAAAGCCAGGGCCAAAATAGTGATGCCCATATTTCCACCAGTGATGTTCCTGGCAGGTCTGCTGCCAGCCGATGCAAATATTACTTCAACATTGGTAGTGTTGATTCCTTTGAAGAGAAGTTAGAGGAAGCCCAGGAAGCTTTGGGAATAGATCCACATGATTATGTCCCAGTAACTTATGTTGCTGAAGTAAATTGGTTCCAAGAACTGATGAGGTTTGCCCCAACAGCATTTCTTGTTGGATTGCTTTATTTGATGGGAAGAAGGATGCAGAGTGGGTTCAATATTGGAGGTGGTGCTGGGAAGGGAAGAGGTGGTATTTTCAACATTGGAAAAGCTACTGTGACAAAGATGGACAAGAATTCCAAAAATAAGGTTCTCTTTTTTTGTGTGCCACCTTCTTTTAACAGTTCTACTTTGTGCTGTTGCAATTATGTTAAAAGGGAAAATTCCTTCCATGCCATTGGCAGAAACTCTAATTCCTGATCCGCCACCAAAAGAACCTTTATCCCTTGAATGATATGGGTTTTAAATTTTAAGCCCTTGGATGCCACTTCGGTGAAATGTTAATCACTTGCATGCCATTTTGACCATGGGTCAACTGCCACTTGTTGTCTCCTTCCGACAACTGTCGCCATACTGCTGCTCCTCCACACTCGCCTGCCATGCCGCCAAGCTGTTCGGAGCTGAGCCTTGCACACTGAAGTGGCATGCAAGGGATGAAACTTTAAAACACCTGACATTCAAGGGATAAAGGTTTTTAGGTGGCAAATTAGGATTAGAGTTATGCCAATGGCATAGAAGGAATTTCCCCTAGTAATAAAGTACATCCCCTTGTTTACATGCATGGAAAAATTATTGAGCTACATTATGTGCGTTATTCTTTTTTGCAGTAGTCTGTTTTTGCAGGGTACATGAAATTCTTGTTTATTTCTTTACAGTAATACCTGCTTTCCTATTGGTGCAGGTGTTTTTTAAGGACGTAGCTGGTTGTGATGAAGCTAAACAAGAAATAATGGAGTTTGTGCATTTCCTTAAAAATCCTAAGAAGTATGAAGAGTTGGGAGCCAAAATACCTAAAGGTGCTCTACTTGTAGGCCCTCCTGGGACGGGGAAGACCCTGCTTGCCAAAGCTACAGCTGGAGAGTCTGGTGTTCCCTTTTTGTCTATTTCTGGTTCAGATTTCATGGAAATGTTTGTTGGTGTTGGACCGTCCAGGGTGCGAAACTTATTCCAAGAAGCTCGGCAGTGTGCACCTAGTATTGTATTTATTGATGAGATAGATGCAATTGGTCGTGCAAGAGGACGTGGAGGTTTTTCAGGCTCAAATGATGAGCGCGAGAGTACTTTGAATCAACTGCTTGTGGAGATGGATGGATTTGGTACAACTTCTGGTGTTGTCGTTCTTGCTGGGACAAATAGACCTGACATCCTGGACAAAGCTCTGCTAAGGCCAGGAAGATTTGATCGCCAGATATCAATTGACAAACCAGATATAAAGGGTCGTGACCAAATATTCCGCATATATCTTCAAAAGCTTAAGCTGGACAATGAGCCGTCCTTTTATTCGCAAAGACTGGCTGCTTTGACACCTGGTTTTGCTGGAGCTGACATTGCCAATGTTTGTAATGAAGCTGCTTTAATCGCTGCAAGAAACGAGCAAACTCAGATTACAATGCAGCATTTTGAGTCTGCGATCGATAGGATTATTGGTGGTTTGGAGAAGAAAAATAAGGTAAATTCTTTTACCATCATTGTTGAATTATTTTCTCTGAACGTAGTTTGTTTTGTTTCTTATTCTGACTGCTAAAAATATTAATCATTTTGCAGGTGATTAGCAAACTGGAACGTCGTACTGTTGCTTACCATGAATCTGGACATGCTGTTGCTGGATGGTTCCTGGAGCATGCAGAACCACTTCTAAAAGTCACAATTGTTCCTCGTGGAACAGCTGCTTTAGGATTCGCGCAGTATGTCCCAAGTGAAAATCTTCTAATGACAAAGGAGCAGCTTTTTGATATGACATGCATGACTTTAGGTGGCCGAGCTGCAGAGGAGGTACAGTATTTTCTTATGTCTTCTTATAGGCTTTAGCTGATCTTTTCTGATAAATAGCTGGGATAATGGCACTTCTCCCAAATTTTATGCATTGTAGCTAATTTTCGGTTGAATAAAGTAAGCTTGCATTAGCCTTTTTAGGTTGGTATTGTATTCACCAGTTAGATTAAAAAGGGCAGCCCGGTGCACGTATCTCCTGCTTGCGCAGGGTCCTGGGAAGGGTCTGACCACTTTGGGTCATGCACTGCGAATATGTTCAATGTCACAACTTACAATTTGGTAGGCAGTTCTTGATTTGCTGCATCATATAGGACTCTCGGTTCCATCATCTGCTCTGTATATGTAATATCCACAGTGCTTAAACTTGCACATACAGACCATTGTTTAGTCAAATTGGTTGACTATTTTGGGATGCTTATTCTTAGATAAATATGCTGTGGTTTCCATTTAGTTCATGGATCCATGCTGAATCTTTCACAATATAACCGCATGTTCTTCTCTCTTAACATGCTTTTTTTCCAGGTTTTGATTGGAAAGATATCAACTGGTGCTCAGAATGATTTGGAGAAGGTTACCAAAATGACCTATGCACAGGTTGCTGTATATGGTTTCAGTGAAAAGGTGGGGCTTCTATCCTTCCCTCAGAGGGATGATGGTTTTGAAATGTCAAAACCTTACAGCAACCAGACAGCGTCAATCATCGATGATGAGGTCAGGGAATGGGTTGGCAAGGCCTATAAGAAAACAGTCGAACTTATAACGCAGCACAAGGAACAAGTGGCCCAAATTGCAGAATTGCTGCTTGAGAAGGAAGTCCTCCACCAGGACGATCTGACTAGGGTACTAGGAGAACGCCCATTCAAGGCAGCAGAACCAACCAACTACGATCTCTTCAAGCAGGGTTTCCAAGATGATGACAGTAAGAGCCAAGAACCTGCAAAGGATGCAGTGGTGCCTGATGACGACGCTTCCTCCTCGCTGGGCGAGGTTGTACCCACATAGTTTTTGCCCTGAAGTTACAGCTGTACATTGCACGCATATTCCATAGATTCTCATTTGTTGTTGCAGCATAAGAAACTGTATAAATTAGCGCCCTCATCTAATGTAATGATGCCGATGTGGAAATGCTGCTGAATCTCCTCAGGTGGCAGCCATGTTGATCAATGAGCTGGTCGAGGTTCATGCTTTGAGTTTAACTCAGATATCATGACAGAAGGTTCTGAATCTTGTATTCTTTTTCTTTTTCAAATATTCTGTCAAACCGATGAGGTGGCACAAAGTGTTTTTCTCATCTGATGTGCTACCAATGAGTCAAGTGATCTTTTCTCACGAACGTGTGTGGGATTTCTATCTAGTCTGCAAACACATGAAGAGCATTTGTGGCGTAGGATTTCGTTTCGACGTTGTTGCAGGTTCTAGTCGGAGACAGCACAAAAGACTGTTTCCAGGTACAGTGATTTTCATGAGTAGGGATGTTCATTTGAGTGATTAGTTTTATGAAGGGAGAAGCTTTGGAAAACAGACATTTGTATGTGTAACAATGTGATATAAGTGGTCAAAAGTGCATGAGATCTAAAGAGTTAACCGTGTTACAGAATTCATTAAAAAATTAAAGGTGAGTCGTCGCCTTGCCAAGGCTTGAGGTCTCCCGGCGGTCCGGCCGTCCAGTTGAGGACCGTCTGTCCGGGCTTCATGAAGACGTCGCCGCCGTGCGGTAGTTTGCGCGAGAGCCCGTTGAGTATCTGGTGGAACGCGTCTCCCGGCTGCGCAGGCTGCGGGAACAGCACGGCCCGCTTCATTGCGGGGCTGGCGAGGAGCCGCTGCTTCCTGAGCACCACCTCCGGCGGGATGGACGTCAGGATGCTGTCCAGCCTCGGGACGTCCTCCTCGGCGACGAACACGCCGATCTCCTCCCACGGGATGGCGTCCGCGAAGGGCAGGACGATGTCGTCGGCGACGATGACCGGGACGCAGCCGAACACCACGGCCTCGACCAGCCGCGGGCTCCACGGCGCCCAGCCCAGCGGGCACAGGCAGAACACCGCGCGCTGCAGGTCCTGGTAGTACGTCGCCGGGTGGTCGGTGGAGATGTCGAAGAGCGGGTTGTTATTGAAGTTCTCCCACACGGACGCGCGCGCGCCTCTGCATCGTTGATGGAAAGGAATCATTGACGCTGCTTGTGGAACGGGAAGGAAAAGAAAGACATGTGATCAGTGCTCGTGCTTATTTACCTCGCGTAGTAGCCGCCCTCGGGATCATTGGTGGTGTCGTAGAACAGGCCGCGGAAGTACACGAAGATGGAGCGCGGCGTGCCGGGCGGGAGGCGCTGGTCTTGCATCTTCTGCGGCGGCGCGTACGGTGGCACGACAACGGATCCCTGGTTGAGGCAGGCGTGGTTCCTCTGCCCGAAGGTCTGGACCAGCGTCGCGCGCCGGAGCAACTGGAGTACGCCCCGCGCGACCGCCTTCTCCTCCTCGAAGTGGAAGCAGGCGCCGAAGTCGTGCGGCGCGACGAAGAAGTGGTCGGCGCCCTCCGACCGGTTCCAGTACGGCCAGCGCGCGGCGATCAGGCGGACGGCGCTGCGCATCATCCGCGGGGAGTCGAACGGCATAGGGTGGCCCGACGACGGCGTCAGGTCGCAGGTTGTGTACACGGGCGCGAAGAACCAGTCGGCTTCCTCGGGGTCCAGGGTCCGGACGGCGCTGGACAGCAGGGACCGGTGCACGAAGACCTCCGTGGCGAACATGTGGGTCAGGCACCGGGGGTCCTTCTCCACCAGATCCGTGTTGTACTTGCTCGGGAGGTCATAGACGTAGACCTTGAGCCGCCCGGTCGGGTCGTCTTCGAGCACGTCGCCGGCGTTGCCTGCAAGTTTTGTTGCGCAGAGATGAGTAAAGACAGAGGCTACAGAACCGCACCATTCGTCTGCCACTCTGCTCCACTACCTCTGCATTTGCCCAAAGTAATTAATAGTGGTTGTCCACGGAGCACTACGGGAATAACTGCGATGGTTTGGTTCTGTAATTTACTACTCAAAGCTTGGCATGAACCATGGAGTTCAATTGGAGGAGCTGGAGATGGCGGACTCGAGGAGATACGCGACCATCAGTAGTCGACCCACTGGGATCCTCTGCCGCTTCTCGTAGAGAGGTGTGGATCCACACAGGAACATGGAAATTGAGGGTGGGGCCGACGAGGTCACCGACTGACATGGCTGGAGCAGGATCTCGGGCGCGGGCGACCTGTGGGAGGAGCAATAGATGCGGTGGAAGGGAATGCGCGAGGGGGAAGATATGGCAGGGAAAAGGAAGGAGGACACCGGAGGAGGAGCAGGAGTTGATTCGCCCCAAGGAGGCGTCCGTTGCCCTCGCCGGTGTCGGAGCCGCTGGTACAGAGCGGAGTTCAAGAGATGGAAAGACTATTCTACAAATTGTGTAAACTGTAAGGTGGTTTTCCAAATAATTAGATCACGATTATTAATCGGGATCTAAACTAGGGGCCATTTTGTAAATACCCAAATCAGGGGAGTTTCTGAACACTCTCCAGATTGATTTCGAATCCGCCGCGACCGCCGACCGCGACCTCACTGGCTGGCGACGGCGTCTCCGGCCGTCCCCTCCATGTGGCCCACCGGCCCACCGGCCTAAGCACTTGTTTCCCGGTGCAAGCTTCATAGATGGAGGCGCCGACTGTGAAATTCTATGGACACAGTCCCTATGCCTCTTGCTTCAGGCGCTCCGTGGAATTCTATAGAGCTGCGGGCGCGAATCCGCTCGATTCTCCTGCGGTGCGCACGGCCCAGCGGACTGTGTGTCCTAGTCCTGTGTGAGTGCAGTGAGAAACGCGCTTCGCTATCCCGGAAGCCACAAGCTCGGTTTTGCCCGGGGCCAGCGTTGCAGGCGCTGGAGGTAGGTGGACCGAGGACAGCTTGCCATATGCCTTTCGTCGTTGCACCTGAGCACAGACATTGCAATGGGTTTCCGCAGGCCTAAGGTGTGAGTGCTTTTCTAAGCTCTGTAGTCAGATGCGATTTATCCTATGAAGGGTATGCGTCTGTTGTGTCTCACATCTGTTCGGCATTTTGATCGACTCTTAGCATTTGCAAATGCTGAAATGAATTATTGCTATCGCATGGTAAGGGGCACCTCATATGCAATTTGTCTTTGATTTGCAATATTTATTGGAAATGCGTGAAACCAAGTGTTAGATACGTTATAATGAATCATGTAGGGGTTGCTTTTGATCTGCAGATTGTTTTGGGTTTTAGTTTCAGTGGTAAACATTTACAGTTTTCAGCAAATAACCCTATTTTTTTTTTAATTGATGCCAGATCCATAGAATAAGGGCAAACCGTGTCAAATCACCAAAAGTATCAACCATTTCCTTTCCCTGGTATATACTGGGAGGTAAATTCACAATTAACAGGCAATGGCTATTATTGTATCTGAAAAAAAAGGGGAGCGTGCCTCACTAGCAACAGGAATATTTGTTTTATTCAATCAAGTTTTGGACATTATGTAGCTTCTTCTGCGACATATACTTCGATTGCATTGTTTTTCTCAATTTCAGTAATGAAGCTAAGAGAAAAGGGAATGTTAGAGTTTCCTATTACTAATCACATCATGAAGCTAATAGTGCTAAGTATTTCTTTAGTCTCATGGAAAATCATAGTCCCATTGGATAGAAGCTTGTTTTCATTTTGGTAACTTAAATTAACCTTGGATGATTTATTGAGTGGAGGTTTAACACCTTGCAAAATATACGCACAATGCAAGAAGGTAATGGCATAAGGTGAAGGGATCTCTGGGCACCTGAGATCCTCTCTGTTTGCTGCACTTCCTGTGCTTCAGATCCAGTGAACACCACTGCTGCCGCAGCAGCAACAATGGCAATGGTGAAGACCCAGCTCATCTTCTTGACCCCCACAAGCCTCTTGGTAACCCCTTTGTCTCCTCCCAACCCTCTCCCTCTCTGGTCTTCTATTCTTTTGAGCTAGGCAGTGGCCAGGGGTCATTTAAGAGTTAAAGGAGCCTACCAAGAAGTATTTGGGTGGAAACAGAAGGTGATAAGAAGCTTTCTTAGGCTTCCTTCATTCTTCCTTCTCTCCTTTACGCATATATGATATCAGGAACAATTTGTATTAGCGTGTTTACTTTAAGGGAGAGAGTGAGGAATGAAAAAGGTAGGAATGCTGTCTCCTGTTGATTCTGCTTTTTCTTCCCCCCTTATCAACTCAATCTTTTTCCTTCTACTTTACTTCTATTTCTTTCCTGGTGAGTAGATGGGCCAACTACAGAGGAGTCATACAACATCATTTTCTTCATTTGACTGATATTGTAATAAAAATAGCTAGGAATCGTGTTTATTCTGTATTTCTACACTTTAACAAATCCAAGCTAATTTTTCACAAAAAAACAAATCCTAGCTAATTATATAGAGTTATTCTATTCATTGCAGTTTCAGAAATTGTATAAATTAGATCCCACATCTAATTAAAATAATGTTGAATTGCAGTTCAATTTCCATTGTGGCACCCAGTCGAGGTTTAAGCTAACGTCACTAAACATTCTGAAACTGCTCTTCCTACTAACGAAGGCACATATCAATCCTGAACTTTCATGTACAGTTCTTGTAGGGAACTCACTTTCCTTTCTGGTTGTAGCTGGCCCATACACATTTATCACTTCCCATTTAAACTTGTCCTTTAGTTAATTATTTGATGTGTGCAAAAAAAAAATTTCCACAGTAACATTTGATATGAATCTAGGTCTCCCTGTTTAACCTCTGTAAGCAGTCCACCTGAGTACCCCCTTGGGACAGGACCCAATTGCAGAAAAAATCTTGATTACTGCTCAAGTCTTTCATTAACAAACGGAGTTGGTAGTAGTTTGTAGCAAGAGTGGTGTTTAATTAGATAGCAGTCGGTGACTTTCAGTTCACTCGAGGGTTGGACATCGAAGGGTCAACCAACCATGACGGGCTTGATCAGATAGCAGTCATGACCTGTGCGTTCAGTCTAGCTTGGGACGTGAAGGCGCCGTCAGTTCGCTCAAGGGGTGGACGATGTTCGCGCTCATTACCCCTGTTGTAAAAAGATGACCGTGTAAATATGTTTCCATGGGATCCAGGAATCGGCGAAATCTGCTCATCATGCGCCTGTCAAGCAAAAGGTTTATTTATACTCCACTTGCTTTGTAAAGCAGTGAAGGACGATCATCAGCTTCCGACCTACCTAGGTCACGTCCCTGTTTCCTAAGTTCTTTTGATTTGCTTGTGCATGGAGAACCCTTCGCATGTAATACTAGATGCTAAAAAGTTAAAAGGTTGTTGATGCACTCGCACTTGTCAGTTAAGTTGTCACTCGAAGCGAAGATTCAACTACTATTGAAAATTTTAACAGATTTCCTGGGGGTTGGTGTGGAGCCCTCTATTTATTTAGTGGTCTAAAAACCGGGTAAAACGCCTGTCAAATCAGATTTTGTTGATTGCAGATATATGGATCATCTCATCATATTCACGTGGTGCTCTCTAGACTAAATTTTCCTAGGAGATTGATCGCCATTTCGAAGATGTTTATTTTTGTTTTTTTTAAGGAAAAAGAAAGAGTCTTCCAACGACTATGTGTACCCACACGCGACATTGATATTCTTACATAAATTCAGCTTTATATATCGTTGATGTGCAAGGGAAACAAAAAGAATGCAAAGATTATACTTATGCATGACAAAGAACTTCAGCAGCACAGCTTGAGCAATAGATAACAAGCACGCCCGCAGGTTGACTTTAGCCACACTGCAAAGCTACAGAGACCGACGGAGCGTGCTTTGCCGCATGCACCGGGTTGGCCAGCAGCCTCCTCCGGCCGTCTATCAGCAGCAGCCAGCAGCGTTACGCTAGCACAGCTGCGGCCGACGTTGACGCGACCGTCCAGAGTCCTCCTGCTTCAGCAGTAGGTCGATCGAACAACAACGGAAAGCTACCAAACAGAGCAAAAAGGCCAAGTCGCACAGCCTTGAAGCATGGTGTGTAGTATACCAGAACTCGCAAAGGGAGCCATGCATTGGCCTGATCACCGGCCCACCTGTCTTGACGCTAGAGTGCAGCCTGCAGCGGCAGCCAATGAAATGCGCATCCATCTGCTGAGTATATAAAGGTTCGGTGCCCTCCTGTGCGTTGCCACCATTACAGCAGAAGCAGGGAGCTTAGTAGCTTCATTTGGCAAAGGGAAAGGGTTAGAGCAATGGCGCTCTCCTCTGCTGCCCCTTCCGGCTCCGCCGTCGTCCTCGTCGCAGCGGCGGTGATGTCGCTTCTCGCCGCCATGGGTGCCGATGCCGAGACGAGGCACTACCAATTCGATGTAAGTTCATCGTAGTACTCTGTTTTGTGTTTTTCATACACAAGGCTTCAACATCAGCACCAGTAACTAAATCTGTTACATGGCGGTGGTACAGGTGCAAATGACCAACGTGACGAGGCTGTGCAGCACCAAGAGCATCGTGACGGTGAACGGGCAGTACCCGGGGCCGACGCTGTTCGCGCGCGAGGGCGACAACGTAGAGGTCAACGTGGTCAACCGCTCCCCGTACAACATGACCATCCACTGGCACGGCGTCCGGCAGCTGTTCAGCGCGTGGGCGGACGGGCCGTCGTACGTCACGCAGTGCCCGATCCAGCCCGGGCAGAGCTACGTGTACCGGTTCCAGATCGTGGGGCAGCGCGGCACGCTGTGGTGGCACGCGCACTTCTCCTGGCTGCGCGCCACCGTGCACGGACCCATCGTCATCCTCCCGCCGGCCGGCGTGCCGTACCCGTTCCCCGCGCCGCACGAGGAGGTGCCGCTCATGCTCGGCGAGTGGTGGAGGAACGACACCGAGGCGGTGATCGCCGAGGCGCTGAGGACTGGAGGGGGACCCAACATCTCCGACGCGTACACCTTCAACGGGCTCCCTGGGCCGCTCTACAACTGCTCGGCTCAAGGTCCGTCCGTTCACGACGATCGTCATCAGCGTATTGTACTAATGTTGTCGTGTAGCTGATCGAGGTGGTGCGCATGATGATGCAGACACGTTCAAGCTGAAGGTGAAGCCCGGCAAGACGTACATGCTCCGGCTCATCAACGCCGCGCTCAACGACGAGCTCTTCTTCTCCGTCGCCAACCACACCCTCACCGTCGTCGACGTGGACGCGGTCTACGTGAAGCCCTTCACCGTCGACACGCTGGTCATCGCGCCGGGGCAGACCAGCAACGTGCTCCTCACCGCCAAGCCGTTCTACCCCGGCGCGCGCTACTACATGGAGGCGCGGCCGTACACGAACACGCAGGGCACCTTTGACAACACCACCGTCGCGGGCGTCCTCGAGTACGAGGACCCCTGTCCCGTCACAGGCTCCTCATCCCCGGCCACCAAGAACGCGCCCATCTTCGCGCCGGACCTGCCGCAGATCAACGACACCAGCTTCGTGGCCAACTACACCGCGAAGCTCCGCAGCCTCGCGAGCGCGCAGTACCCGGCCGCCGTGCCGCAGCAGGTGGACCGGCGGTTCTTCTTCACCGTCGGGCTCGGGACGCACCCCTGCGCCGTCAACGGGACGTGCCAGGGCCCCAACGGCTCCCGGTTCGCGGCGTCCATAAACAACGTCTCCTTCGTGCTCCCCACAAAGGCGCTCTTGCAGTCGCACTTCACCGGCAAGTCCAAGGGCGTCTACGCCTCCAACTTCCCCATCTACCCCCTCATGCCGTTCAACTACACGGGCACGCCGCCGAACAACACCAACGTGATGAACGGGACCAAGTTGGTCGTGCTCCCGTTCGGGACCAACGTCGAGCTGGTGATGCAGGACACCAGCATCCTCGGCGCCGAGAGCCACCCGCTCCACCTCCACGGGTTCAACTTCTTCGTTGTCGGCCAAGGATTCGGCAACTTCGACCCGGCCAAGGACCCGGCCAAGTTCAACCTCATCGACCCCGTCGAGCGCAACACGGTCGGTGTGCCCGCCGGCGGCTGGGTCGCCATCCGCTTCCGAGCAGACAACCCAGGTCCGAATTTACTGGCTCTAGCTACTACTTGCAAGCTTTTGCACAACAGCACGCCTCGTTTCTTCTCTTAACCATTCTGTCTTTGACAATAACGGTGTTCAGGTGTGTGGTTCATGCATTGTCACCTGGAGGTGCACATGAGCTGGGGTTTGAAAATGGCGTGGCTGGTGCTCGACGGCAGCCGCTCTGATCAGATGCTGCCACCTCCACCATCAGATCTGCCACAGTGCTAGACCTCCACCATATAAGAAGAGTCGAGACCGATAATCAAGTTAAATTGGTTGCTTCTTCGCCTTCGACGCAAGCATTGTTGTCAACAAAATTGGTCGATCAAGTTGCCGTTTTGGTACAGTGTGTTGACAAGTGTCCTGATTTACTTCCTCTAATGGTGTGGTTATTTTGACTAATTCATTGATTCCTCAGGCTAGTGACCACGGTTGTCAGTTAGCTGTGCTGTGTGTTTGCAAAAAAAGTATGGACTTATTTTTACTATTATTTCAAAGGCATTGTTGGGACCAATTTGCTCCGACAGAGCTTTATTCTCTGTGTTGTAGCTCAAAGCTTGCAATATTTTTGTGCCCTTTTTTTATGTTCCAAGTGCAGTACTGTAATATTGCGACTTGTCACGGTAATTAATAAAGTATGCAGATGTGATTGATTATTGCTCCTAAAATTTTAGTTACTCGCTGTTTTGCATATTTTGAGCATGCACCAAGGTGTAATGTTTTTCTCTTGGAGACGACATGTATGAAAATGGTCCATAGTAGCAAACGAGAGAGCCTCAACATGGGCCGAACAGGTGAACCAGGTACTGCGGCTAAGAAGGCCTCCAGATCCGTCGAATGTCAAGCCCTAGCCCTTAGGATGCCACGCCGGTTGGGTCAGAACCGTTTCTGTACAGCCCGTTCGGCCAACCTTCCAAATGGCTCTGGATCCGGCATCCGGGTGATCTTCCGGCCACCGTGGCACCGCCTCCCGAGCGGCCGAGCCCCAACTCCCAACGGCTCTTTCCCCTCCCAAAGCCTTCTCCCCTCTCGCGTCTATTCGCCAACGAAACCTTAACCGCAGAGAGAGAGAGAGGAGGAGGAGGCAAGGCAATCCAGAGATCGACGCCATGAACGACCTCATGACCAAGTCCTTCATGAGCTACGTCGACCTGAAGAAGGCGGCAATGAAGGATCTCGAGGCGGGGGGCGACGGGATCGAGCTTGCAGAGGGGGCGGCGACGGGCGGCGTAACGGACGAGCGCTTGCGGGGCTTCTTCCAGGAGGCGGAGTCGGTGAAGGCGGAGATGGCGGCCATCCACGACGCGCTGGACCGGCTCCACGTCGGCCAACGAGGAGGGCAAGTCCCTTAATCAGCCCGACGCCCTGCGCGTGCACCGCGGCCGCGTGAACGCCGACATCGTCTCCGTGCTCCGCCGTGCCCGCGACATCCCCGCCAAGCTCGAGTCCATGGACCGCGCCAACGCCGCGCAACGGAGGCTCTCCGCGGGCTGCCGCGAGGGCACGCCGCTGGACCGCACCCGGACCGCCGTGACCTCGGGGCTCCGGAAGAAGCTCAAGGACCTCATGCTCGACTTCCAGGCGCTCCGGCAGCGGATGATGTCCGAGTACAAGGAAAACGTCGAGCGCCGCTACTAAGCGCTCACCGGGGAGGTCCCCGAGGAGGAGGTGATCGAGTGCATCATCTCGGACGGCCGTACCCGTTCCCGGCGCCCGACGAGGAGATTCGGCGAGTGGTGGAGGAGCGACACGGAGGCGCTGCGGACCGGCAGCGGGCCCAACGTCTCCGACGCGTACACCATCAACGGGCTCCCCGGGCCGCTCTACAACTGCTCGGCTCAGGACAGTCGTTCAGGCTGAAGGTGAAGCCCGGCAAGACGTACATGCTCCGGCTCATCAACGCGGCGCTCAACGACGAGCTCTTCTTCGCCGTGGCCAACCACACGCTCACCGTAGTCGACGTCGACGCGAGCTACGTCAAGCCGCTGACCGTCGACACGCTCGTCATCGCGCCGGGGCAGACCAGCAACGTCCTGCTCACCGCGCTGCCAACGCGCCCCGACGCCAGCTTCTACATGCTGGCGCGGCCGTACAGCATCTTTCATTTTATAGCATCACGAAATGCATTTGACTCGTCGCACACGGTAAGAAATGACGTATCTGGATTCGTCGTGTGTAGGTGTGTGGTTCATGCACTGTCACCTGGACGTGCACCTAAGCTGGAGCCTGAAAATGGCGTGAGTGGTGTTGGACGGCAACCTGCCAAACCAGAAGCTGCCGCCTCCGCCGGCCGACCGCTCGATCTAGCAAATGTGCCCTTTGGTGACTGCACATCAACTCTATGTTCCTAAGCACGTCATTCTGTGCTTTTGCTTGACGTTTTCTTTATTATGTGTAAACTGCACAAATGCAGCAAGCATATGTTTTTATACTCATTCGAAGGTGAATAAAAATATAAAATGTTGTTTGGCGTCACAGAAGCTCGCACAACAATAACGTCCTCGGGTAGTCCTTTGCAGTTCTTCAAACAGGTAACGACATTTAGTCAAGGGATTTTTGTCTAGTAGGAGACATCATGATAATGTGAATTTATCTCTAGAACACTAAACAAAAACTTGTCTGTAAGACACCACCTATAGTCAACAGTTACTGAGTGCAAAAGTGACGCTTGTTTCCTGGTTTTCTCAAGTATATCCTATGGGGCAAAAAAAAGGTATCGCTAGAATCAGACGACTTTGTACACCCCACCAAGGAGAGTTGGCTGGGTAGATGAATCCAATTCAGAAGAGATTCTATTTCTTCAGTCAATGATTTGTATCTTTGTTTAGATCTTCAGAACACCTAAGAACATCAGGTCATCCTGTCCACTTCAGCAGACTGCCAGATGTTTCTGCAAGATGAGGAGAATAAATTATAGACAAGTATCTTCAAGGACCTCAATTCATCTAAAATGTGGAGTAAAATCAAGATATATTTGACATCTTAGCTCGCAGATAACATCCAAGCAAAGGGAAAAATAAATAATACCTTCATACAGCAGAACTAGATCAAATCTATATGCTTCCTCATACTCTTTTCTGGCATGCTTGAAACACCTGTGCTAGAATTCGTGTTCCAGGATGTGGTTTTCAATAGTATATCAGTAGTAGTACTATGATTGTCCATTTCATCCATTGAAAAATCTAGTTGCCTCTCAATGCTTTTCACGACAGCCATCCTTTTCGACCTTAACCGGTATGCTGGGGAAACATCAACACTCCCTAAAGCAGCAGATAATTCTTCACCATCTGGAGGACCCAAGGACAAAAATGTTGCCGTCTTGAATGAATGTGGGCTTACTGCAGCACACTTTCCCACGGGAGTATGAAAACTATCACCATTTAATATATCAATCTTTATTTTACTCTCTTGAGCATCCAAAGGTTTCTCCCTCTTTCTTCTTCTTAATATTGAAGGAGTACCTGGAAAGGTTTCAGCTGCACTCTTCAATATTGATTCGACACTTAGCTGATCCCTTGTGTTCCCATCCACAGGAGAGAAAGTAGAAAAGCCAATGGGTGACTGGAATCCATCCACACGATTATCTTGTACATGATGTCTTGAAAAAACTGGGGAGTGAGCAGGAATAATATCTTCTAGCTTAGGTATCTGATAACAAAGAGAACCAAGTGACGAGCTAGACTCATTCATCAAGGATAATTCACACAAGTTACTGTCTGTTTTGCATCCTGGCCTAATTGGTACTGAATATGTCATTCTATCTATTATACGACCAACGTCCGCTGCCTCCAGATTGAGTGAACCAACCCCCACACCCTCACAAACAATTTTGTATTCTGTGCTCTTGTCATCAACAGCGTCGAGCTTCAGCCCTTGCATTGCTAAAGCAACAGAAGAATCCTGAGCTACCACTGCCTCACATGGAATTTCTTGCTGAGCAGTTGGCATAGAAAGAGAAAGGAATTCCAAACAGCTCTTAATATCCTTCACATTGCAAGCATGAAGATGAGATGTACGTTCAGAATGGCCAACTATTTCTGGGGGCCCCTCCAAATGCATATCGGGATCTTTGTTCAAGTCAATATGGTTCAGGGCAATAGGTTTCTTTACATGTTTCAAACTATCATGAACGATAGGCATAGAAACTGGCAGAGTGCTGCTTGTCTTGTAGTGATCTAACCTTTTCTTCAACGAACTATTCCAATGGTTTTTTATAGAGTTATCTGTCCTGAAGACAAGAAAAGCTTACATCAGCACAGGCTCAAAAATAGATAATTATTGTAATGAAAAATAGTGGAACACATATTCTGATTCTACCAAAACAGCCATAGTAAGAAAAGAGGTATATTAGCAGTAGTTCCACATGCAAGCACGCAACAGACTGAAGATCAACAGTGCACAAATAGGCAGTGCAGTCGGAAGGTCCTATTATTTTATTCCAGCAGTTGACTAAATTTATTTGAAGGTAATACATTAAACATTCAAGATTAGTATAATTCCTGCACTTCATACTGACTATGCGTCTTAGATACCATATAACTCTTTCAAATAACAAAAAACAAACATTATTTATCTAAAGACAAAGCATAAATATTTTCCAAGAGGGGTGATTCTGAATTGAACCTTCCAGGTAGAAGTTTTGCAATTTCTGCCCACTTGTTACCATACACATGATGAGCATTAGCAAGCACATGCTCCTCCTCAACCGTCCAGGCCTCTTTTCTTATTTGGGGATCCAAATGATTATGCCACCTACATTATAATTAGGAAATTAGCAAAGTGTTTATGGCTCTTTGCTCTGGCAAACCATTTAAACTAAACAATGAACAAATATAAAGAACCTAGTAATATTAAACACTCTCATTATTACTGAAAATAAAGGTAGATAGGTCTTGATCTCATTGTAGGTAAGAAACAGTTTCCTAAACAATGATCAATAAATAATATATACCATTAGCATTCCAACGATGCAAAAAATTGGCCACAAATGAAGAAGTGGGACGTCGTTCATAGCTCAACATGGTGCAGACTTGCAGTATGCATCTAATCTGTGCATATATTACTTGTGTACCAAGTCATACTCACAGACCTTTCACTTTATACCTTGTATGTAAAGTTTCTTTGCCTCCCAAGGTAAAATAAAATATACAGTCCACACAGGAATATGTTGAGACCAGAAGGCAGGAATATTTCTTTATGACATGCATTGTGACTTGCGAATAAAAGCTGGGCTTTATGTTTCTATAGGTAATGATGAAATCTAACGTACTGCTATAATGGGAATCTTACTCAGGGTTTCAATGAAATATGAACGTGGCATCCACTATATTTATCTATAGCCCATCCTTGGTAAGTCATTAGATGAATACCTCTCTCGGCATTGCTTGCCAATGCGACCATCTAGTGAACTTGCTATCACAGACCATTTTTTGGGGCCATGCTTCTTTACCAAGTTGATAATGATATCATCTTCCTGCACAACAACTCAAACTAGTTATAACTTATAATACAGAAGATGCATGAATTTATTTTGTAGAAATGAAAGAACAGTTTATAATTGACAAACCTCTTGGGTCCAAGAACCTTTTACAAGTTCAGGGTTAAGAACTTTTTGCCACCTATGCAGACATTGCACCTCTGTCCTATGAGGGACAAATTCAGCTGCATAAAAAGACAAACAAATATGAAGGCTTAGCAAACTTGTGATTTCATTTTGTTCCAGAAAATAAGATGAATCTAATTTAAGAGTCTTAACTAGCTCAATTATTCTGAATTACATTTTTTAGCGTGCTCCTCGGTTCCCCTGAATATAAGGGGCTACAACCTAAGTTCTACCTCAAGCATTTAAAACATGAACATGGGAGCATATAAATAAAACTAATGTAAAATGATTCCATCATTAACTGTAAATCCACTAAGTACGAGTACAACACATGTGTTGGATCCTATAGGTTTCATCTCTAGCTAGCCTAACTTGCTTCAAACTAAAAGGTTTGGTTCATGTAGTCATTGTTGTTGTATGACACATGCTGTGCAAGGATAAAGAGTAAATAATTCGCTGTATATGCAGTCAACAATCCTGTTTCTACGAACTAAAGAAAGTCCAAGCCAGCACTTAATAGGCATCACATCCAAACCTGTTCGTATTTATAGATTCCTAATAATCCACTTGATTTCCTTTTACATTTGGAATATGATGACACCTCAATTATTGCTACACAGTCAGGAATGTAGATTGTAAAGCATAGAACAAAATGCAAACCTATCTTCTTCCAGTGTCTACCCTTAAAAGCACTCACTGCTTTGCGCAAATTTTCATCCTGCAGCCACATATCATGAGCTATATAAGCAACAGCTGCACATTTGTGTTGGAAGCAATGAAGAAATGGATTTTATTTCAAATAAAAGAGATAAAATCCAGCATTAGTGATGTGTCAACAGTCAGGACATTTGTGTTTTGAGGTAAAACAGTCAGGACATTGAGGAGAAGAAATTTAGCAAAATAATGCCAGGTACCCATGTACAAAACCCACCTATTTTTTTAGGGTAAAAGATCATTGATACATAATTATGATTACAATGTCTCCTATATTAGATATAACTAAAAAAGGCAGTTAAAATTTATAACATATAGAGATAAGAGATAGATTTTTGAAAAAGTATGCTCAGTAAGATATATATAATTAAAAACAAAAACAGTTAAAGGAAAAAGGCTCAAATACCTCTTCTGGTGTCCAGCCACCTTTAGCTCTCCTTACAGGGCCACTTGTTCGCCTGATCATGGTGCAGTATAGACAGTCATATATTGAGAAAAACTAACTAGGGTCCAGCGCAATATATGAAAGACAAGTTACACTGTACAGACTACCATTGAAGTTAGAAGGCAGTACATCCTACACATGACAGTGAAAACGAGAAATCAATTCTCATAATCTGGATTTCTCAGTTGTTTAAATCATTTTTTTTGTTTCAGAAAACAGCTTACATGGTCACAATGATCGGGATTTCAACCATGTGAATTCTTAGAACTTTGGGTGATCAGAAAATTGTTTCTAGAAATAGCTGGGGTCCACTTGGTGAACTGTGGCCCTCAAAACAGGAACGAATCAAATGTTGCAGGAGATATAACAACATCATCAAGGAAACTAACAACAGTGAAAACTCAAAAAATGAACCTTTAAAACCAACAAAGAAACGCCATTCATACTCACGTACAACAACAGTTCCAAAGTATCTTCAGAGATCCTCAAGAAAGAAAAAGGGTCATTCATGTTTCCAAATTACACAGCTCAACAAAACTATTTGATGAACCAGCATAAGAACGGGTAGAAGACAAGCATCACATGTCCACCAAATGGATGTCTAAACGCTATGGAAACAAAAAGTAAATCCCAAGTGTCCTTTCCCAACGACTATGACCCCACCCAGCACTGGGAATATGTAATGTCCAAATTAAATGAATCCCCGCCCTGTGAATCGTATAATCCATAAACATGTAACAGGACATAACATACCAAGACTAGCATTTTAATACCACTGAAAACTATGCATATCACTGAAGAAAATTCCGACAGAATCAGCATCAATACAGTGCACTGACTAACATCAAGTTTCAGTCACAATGAACTCAACTCATGAACAAGAATTTGTGAAATCACAAAAAATCTAAGACGTAAATTGTTATTTGAAGCAAACTATTCCTACATCGATCAGCCTAAAAAAACGCTACGTCCAACAGTCACCGGTTCACCGCACAGCACGAGTCTGGTTTCCGTTGGAAATGGCGTCCAAAAGGCATCATATAACCGAGAGCACAACAAAAAGGGGAACAGCTCCACGATCTAGAAATAGAAATAGAAGTAAAACTGAAAAACACTACGTTCCCGAGGCAAACGATCCCGTCCAATCCGCAAGCTGATCAACTGAGAATAAGAGCCTGAGATAGTTCATAGCGGCGGGGAACACTACCTGTGAGCGGAGACGGAGTCCGCGGGGCTGTATACCGCCGGTGACATCGGCGCGCCGCCTCCACAACTTTCTGTCTTCAACGGGGACGTTGGTGGCAACGGCACCTCCAGATTCCGCCAGTCCACCGCGGTCCCCTCGCGCTCCTCCACCTTCACCGCCGTCATCGCAACCATCTACCGCAGCAACCACTTCATCAACTCCTAAACCCACAAAGGAAACAAACAAAAAACAAACTTTATCAAAAAAAATTCCCCACAGAAACGGCTGGCGTAAATAGAATCAAAGGTTCGCCGCCGCCGCTCACGAACCTGGTGGCCCCCGGATCAGGGAATCGGACCGGATCGGATCGGGAGCGGGGAGTGGCGCGAAGGAAGAGCGGGAGACGGCGGCCCGAAACCCTAGGTGGCGCAAGCGCGCGCGGATTTTGGGCGGGCGGCTTCGGTTGGGGGTTGTCGAGGGGAGAGGAAGAGGAAGGGGACGAAACGAAAGGGAAGGAAGGAGGCGGCGTTCAAAAAACCTCGCCCGTTGAGCAAAAGAGGCAAGGAATAATTTATTACTTGTTTTATTTCAAAATTGCACCCTATAGTTTCACGAATTGACAAAGGTGATCTGTGGTCACGTTAGGTCAAGGCCCGAAAAGATGTTGAAGAATCTGTACCGCAAGTGGCATTATGGATGTGTAAAAAACTAACTTTTATTTTCCAGCATCATACGTTACACTATAGTAGTAGGTAGTAAAGGTCAGGACTCAAGAAGAAAGAAGTGAGTGAGCCGGCCTGCAAGAAGGACCGTTTTCGAAATAATCGATCTCCAAGGGTACGTAAACAAGAGGCGACGACCCTGAAGCCCGAAACGGAAGGCGCCCACAAACAACGAAAGCGATGCCGTCGGGCCTGGCGACGTCGCCGATCCCGGCTCCCACGGGCCACGGGTAACGCGGAGCGACGAGTTCCAAACAGTAACCGTTGCGGTCAAGCGACAGGGTCCTTTTCTTTTGTTCGAACCTGTAACGGCTCCTCCTCACGAGCCGTGGCGCGCGGCCGATCCATCGCGGGTCGGGTCGGGTCGGGTCGCGTCGCGTTCACTCGCTCGCTCGCGTGGTCCTCTTGCGGTCTTGTACTTCGCGGGCCACTCACAAGGTTATCCAACCGAACCGGACCGTCAGTTAATTTGTTTGTTTCTGGTTCTGGACATTTCGCTGGTTGCTGATGCGTGATGCGCTGATGCCCGTTTGATTCGAGGTGTTGTTTGCGCCGGTCAGTCTGCAGTGTCGCCGCTGTTTGTACTGCCGGCGGCGAGCAGCCGGACCAACAGCAGTACGACACTGGCTTCTACCGCTCGACCGGTTGACTCCTGACAGCGATCACACACACCTCCTCCAGGGCTCCGCTCTGTACTCATTGCAATGGTGTCCCAAGGCCAAGGCGAACTTACGTGCGCGCGGCGCGCCTACGTCCACTGGCGGTCGTGAGGAGTCCTAGTCTCGACTTTCGACGGCGACGAGGAGGCATCGGGGCTCTGGTCAGAGTCCACTGGAAACCGCAGCCAAGATCTCGCAGGCTTCTCTCCCTCTCTGGCGGTTAGAGTTTGACGTGCGGCGCCGACCTGGCGCGCGCTATCCTCGCACAGGGCCGCGTCAGCCAACCTGAGGCGGGCCTCATGTTAGGATTGGGAACGTCGCTCCTCTCCATCTTTCCCACTTCTCTCGTTAAAGAAGACTTTGGGATTGACCCCCAGGGGAAGCGTGCTACCAACAACACGCAGGCCAGGTGTTCGAGTGTATTCCCCTGTGAAGCCAGCAGCAGCTCCATCAGGCCAGCGGCTTGGAGGTACTAGCTATTCAAGAATTGTCTCTCTTCCGTACTTACAGATGCTTCATTCGTGCGGTCATTGGTTGACCTATATCGGCTTCTGGTTCTGGTTACATCTTATGTCTTGCTTGATTTGTGTGTGTTTTGGTACTGGTTCCATTGGATGCCCTTAATTCTTTCCCACTGTATATTGTCCGCCAAGTTCAAAGAAGTGCTTGTCTCTACAGGATGAAGGAGACAGCTTCGGAACCTTGTAAGCCAAAAGTTGTTTATTGTTGCCTTATGCCTTTTTTCCTGCAAACGAACTCATGTTTTCTTTTCTTTAAAGATGGTTCACAGTTATAGCTGAAAATTGACAGCGCCGATAGTAGCTATAGCAACTTAACCATAAAGCACTGCACACCTGATGGATCATTCAAGTGTAGATTAAGGTTTTAGAACATTGATTATATGACCTTGGTCCTTGCCATCCACATTGTGTGACTTTCTCTTCCTCTCTGTTTTTACTTGGTCTAGTTTTGTGTGCATTATTCGCTCAGCTGGTAGCTTTAAGGGAATCTTCTTCAATCATGTAGAACATTGTATTTCCGTCCAAGGTAATTTGATCACAAACATCCTTTTTACTGGATTTTGATACAAGTAGTTTGCCTGTTATAATTAACTATATCACACATCTAAATTTCATGTATTTGTGCATTTGGGTGATGATATACTTTTCCGTTGCTTATATGGAACATAAAGAGCAGTAACATCTGAATTTGATGTGTTTATGTATAATGCTGATGATGATCGCTTTCTTTATTTATACCCTCTCTGCAATCATCATCATCAATTTACAAAGTGCCAGCTTACAATGTCAACTATGTAAACACTAAACTTTTAATTTGGCACTATAATATATAACTCTCTGAACTTAATTTTGGCAATTTTCTTAAATCTTACTAGTAGACTAATTTTAACAATCTGATGTCTGCGCTGGTATCATCCATAATTGAGTACAGGCGTTGAGCTTTCTCTTATGTTGATGCAATTAAGCTACACGTCCATGCAATTTAGAGTATTAAACTTGAGGTTGGTTGTTGCACTGTAGAGAATAATCACCCTGTTGTACGTTTATGATGTACTTATCTTAATATCAACTACCAGATGGCCGCTAGGTACTTGGGCCTTCTTAGTCTTGTACTTTACTTTCCCTTTGATCCACACTGACAGAAAGCAAAAGGGTAAACAGCGACACTCAAGACATTAGGCTTTTGATTAATGCTTTTGTTGTCCGTGATTCTGATGGATGCACCAAAGCTTAATGCTGAAGATTTTGTTGCCCAAGAGGACTGATTTAATAAGACAAGAAAACATTTTGTTGCGTCCATAAATCTGGCCTCAGTTTGGATAAATGAGATACTATGGTGAAAGCATTCAATACAAAAGGAAGGATTAGTTGGAAATTTGGGAGCCTGAAGTGCAGTGTCAACATTCAGTAAGCTCATATTGTGTTGGGCTAGGCCTAAGTTGTTGCGATGTCGTTGTTGTCGTAATTCCTAAATGGATTCTCTATTAAGCGTACCATTGCCATCTGTGGTGAATAGCCTTGCATGTCAAGATCTTCATCTGAAGAGGCTCCGACAGATCGGCAAGGCCACTCGCTTTCACAGCTGCAGCGAATAGAGAAGAGGAGAGCACAACAGAAGCTGAAGTAATGGCTCACCTGATCTTCTAGGAGTTGTTGCACGCAAGATCAATTGTGTGGACAGGTATGTTTCAAAGTCTGTCTTATATGTTTTCTCTTTCGGAGTATTAGCACAATGGCACTTGCATATTAACCTACTTTTTCTATCATATACCTTTGTGTTCTCCCATACAATCCATCCATCATCCGGCCCTTAGGACAAGAACATTAGGAAAGAGATTAGATTCAGAGATATGCCCCAACAGGGTCTCATTATTTAGTCTGAACTCACTTACTCACTTTTATATGCCTTAGCTGAACCTAGAATGATGTGCGACCTTTTCAGCAGGCAGAGGGAAGCATCATTTCCCGTGGAAAATATTGAGAAGCATCATCGTAGTTCGGGTTGCTTTATGGGCTACACTACAGCAAAAGGAACAGGCGAAACCACATATACGTGTGCATCTACAAAAATTCTGAAATAAACAACTGCAATTCGTTTTATATGGCAAGGATGGGGGCATTGCCAGCAATGCCTCCGCGTTATCTGATCAACCAAACAGATTACAAAAATAGTAAAGCGTAGCTCTTCCTTAATGCCCAAGCGGATGGCCCTTCAGTCTGACAGCACCTTTGTGAACAAAACGGTACCAGCAGGCACAGCAAGGGGACGGGCTGAGGGACTCGTCATTACAGCGCCTTTTCCCGGTTCACCCCAGCAGCACAGCTCACTCCAGCCGAGAGCACGGCGCCATGGCAGAGGAGAAGAAGAAGCACAAGCACAAGCACAAGGACAAGGAGAAGGAGAAGCAGTCAGGGGGCACGGAGCAGGCGCACTTCAAGCCGTGCGCCGACGTGAAGGGCATCCGGTTCGGCGGGCAGTTCATCGTCAAGTCGTTCACGGTGCGGCGGGCGTCGCCGCTGGAGCTGCTCCGGCTGCTGGACATCCCGCCTTCGTACCTGAGCGAGTGCCAGAGCCTGCCGTTCCCGTCTACCACCGCCTACATGCCCACCAGCTTCACCATCCTGGCGCACCAGGCTTGGCACACGCTTACGCTGGGCCTGGGCACCAAGAAGTCCAAGGTGGTGCTCTTCGTGTTCGAGTCGGAGAGCATGAAGGGCGCCGTGGACCAGCTCTGGCCGGCCATGATCCCGCTCGGGGACGTGAACAAGAAGCTCATCCGCGGGCTCACGGGGAGCGAGATGGCGCGGTTCAAGTTCCGGAAGGGCTGCCTCACCATCTACGTCTACGCCGTGCGCCGACTGGGCGCCGCCGGGTTCATGCGCGCCGACGACCTCCGGAGGATACTGCAGGCGGTGGTGGACCTCAAGGACTTCCTGGACCACACCGCCATGCTCGCAATCCCGAGCCAGAAGAGCATCACGCTGCAGTCCCGGGTCAAGCATCACTCTCCAAAATCTCCAGTGATGCCACAAGCATCCTGCTGACTTCAGCAGCGCAGGACAGGTATGCTCGGCTTGCGATCGATCTGCAGAGACGGTCTAATTCTTTGAAACAGGTTCATGAATTCGTTTGTTCAGTGAGTGTCAGTGCAAGTGTTCACTCTCATCTCCCGTTCTGGGAGCTGTGTATAGATCTGTTGAACAAAGTGTTTTCAGCAAATCAAGCATAGGTTTTCTTTTTCATTTCTTTTTTTTCAAAGGGAATTCCTTTCCATGGATCTCACACATTTCGGTATTTGTCTCCTGTCCTTGAAATAATCCATCAATGAAGCCGCTTGTGCTGGGACACCCACTTTCTTGCCGTGTTGTCCGGCACATGTTGCTATAGTTAGCGGGTACAGTACGTGGTTTGGAGATTTGTGCCGTCACACGGTCATTTTCCTCGCTGCACTCATTTTTTTTCCTCGGAAGAATTGTGAAATTCGTTTTGATCGAACTGCAAACCGAATTACTACTACTTGCTAGGCATTGACAAATTGGAGCTGTCGAGGGTCCAGAAAGAGCAAAGTGAGAAGCAGTACAGAATCTGGGAAAAAGTAGATGTGCTGTGGTATCTTCTTTTTTCTTTCCAGCAGCGCTTATATCTGTTTTAACAGAAGTAAACACATGTAACTGATTGGAAAGATGAATATATGCTAAACCTTTTTCAGCCTTTTGTTGGTAAGGGCCATGCTCCATGCACCAGAAAATTTCTGTTTTTTGACCAAGGGTTCGATCAGTCTCTGCTTTACGCATCCAAAAGGACAGATGGGCGGTGTTGCCGCCATGATCATGAAGGAGCTAAAGTTAGTTGGGGCAGGACACTCGATTGAGTGACATGATGAGTGGTTGAGCGGCATGGGCCACCCACTACGCCCTTATTAAAATCATTATTATTGCTTAGAAAATAAAAGACAGTCTCACGTAGTGCGGTGCAAAAGGACAGACGCAGGGCTCTCCTGAAACCTGCATCCTAGATTGTCTTCTCGGATCTCCTGTGAAATAAGCCATTTCTGGACTGTGATGTTCGTCTTGCTCATCTCTGGTGGATCGCGCCGGCCGAGTCTCTCCAATCGTGCCGACGAGGCACGGTCCGCACGGAAAGCAGATCGCGATGTATTTATGCGCGGATGTCATGTGGGCGGCGCATGGGCGCCCCGGCCCTGCTTGCCCTGGAGTCGCGCCTGTGCTCCCTGATTTGGCGCGGAGACCCTCCCTGGCTGGGGCTGGGCGCCTGGCGCCTGGCGCTAGCGCACGCATGATCGTGAAGACCTTTTTTCTGCTTTTTTCTTCATCGAAAGAGCAGGACCCTTTCCTGCTGCTTCCCAGTTCTCGTGTTGTCTCGAAGTTAAGGACTCCTACAGCAGTTCGTCGTAGGACGGGCTTGTTTTGATCCATTTCACAGATTGTTAGGCAGACAGAAACTCATGGGACACTCACAACGCTAGTTCGGCAGATCGATGATCGTGTCATATGATTTTGTTCATCCGCTGCGGTGCGGGTTCTGATCACGAGGCAATAGTGGTGACGAGGAAAGAGAGATTTTCCTTTTCCTTGAAAAGATGGGTCTCGGATATTCTTTTTTCAATTTGTTACCACATTAAAAGGGCAACGAGTGACGGAATGGACATTTCATATTAGTGTAAGTGGCGCCGTCATTTCGCGGGTAAAGCTGATTGCTCCGGTTGAACTGTTGGCATGTAGTACATATGAAGGACTAAAGCTAATGATTATCCCATAGCAACAAAAAAAAAAAAGCTAACGATCATCCACGCAGAAAGAAAAGCGCTAATCAAAGTCGTCAAGCTATGCAGTCCTTTTCCTTTTTTTGAGATAGAGAAGGCAAGCATTTTTTTTCATTTTCTTTTCATATTTACAATTATTCGTGTTTAAGTAAGTTGGGCCATAATTAAGTCGAGACGACTACACAAAGTCCAAAATGATGTCATGGCCTACTTATCCTACAACCCATCAGCCCGTTCGGTTATTGTAAGTGGGCCATTAAGGAGATGGATGCCCACAAGACCGACCTAGAACGGAATAGCGACATAATCCGAAGGTGCACATGATGGACGGATGTGGATGAGACACAGACACCCCAGACGCTGCGCACCGCCTCGCGCGTTCAAATTCCACCAGTTTCACAACGGTCGCCTCCTTCACCTTCAGACACGCCGCACGAACCAGGCTCCGTCGATCTCTCCTCTTCCGCTCCCCATCCCTGCGCTCCCTGCTCCTGCTCCTGCTCGATAGCCCCTCCGTGATGGGGATAGCGACCGCTTCCTCCTCCTCCACGCAGCCGGTGCGCGTCGTGCTGCGCGTGCGCCCTTTCCTCCCGTCGGAGGCCTCCTCGGAGGGCAAGCCCTGCGTCTCCCTCGTCGACGGCTACCCCGGCAGCGAGGTCTCCGTCCAGCTCAAGGACCAGTCCACCAGGTGCTCCCTCCCTCCCCTCCCCTGACTCCCCTCACCCGGATCTGTCACTTGGCGGCCGCGGATTCAGATTTTCCCCCTTTTGGCAGCTCGAGTTCGGTTTAGCAAACTTGCCTGAAAATCGGGAAAATAGCCGTGAAAAACACCTCCAGGAGGGATGGCATTTGTTATTTTTTTTTCAGTTACTGATTTATCCGGGGCTCTCTCAATCTTCCTTTTGACGATCCTCTGTTTTCGTGCACTGGTGCCGTTTCTGCAGCCGGAGGGAGCATTACAACCTAGATGCGTTCTTCGGGCAAGAGGACCGCATCAGCGAGATTTTCGATAGGGAGGTCAGCGCAGTGATCCCAGGCATATTCCAGGGAAGCAATGCTAGCTTCTTCGCCTACGGTGCAACTGGCAGCGGCAAGACATACACAATGCAGGTGCTTGATGTCCTCGTGACTGTAGTGTGTTTGACGAAAAGCCCCCTGTCGGCTACATAACCCGTCACTGAGACCTGGGTGTGTGGATACTGTGCAGGGCACGGAGGATTTCCCAGGGCTCATACCCTTGGCAGTGTCGACCGTCCTGGAGCGCTGCACCGGCTCGCGGTACTCTGTGGAGATCGCATACTATGAGGTGTACATGGAGCGCTGCTATGATCTGCTGATGCCTAAGGGAAAGGAGATCGTGGCGTTGGAAGACAAGGATGGTAACCTGCAGCTAAAGGGCTTGTGCTGGGTAATATGCTTGGGTCTAATGATTGTTCTTGCATCATTGAATGTATCTGTCCACTGCCCAGCTTGTTACCTAATTTTTTTCTCTTTTGGTGATCATAGGTCCCAGTGCAATCTATGGAGGAATTTGAGGAGCTTTATTCAATAGGCGTGCAAAGGAGAAAGACCGCTCATACTGGACTCAATGATGTTTCCAGTAGAAGTCATGCTGTGCTGTCTCTCAGGGTTAGTGCTGATGTTGTGAAAGGGAAGCTTAACCTCATAGACTTGGCAGGTATGTCATAAGATTGAGCTGCATATGCTTATGCTTTACTATTATCCATATAGTTTAGCTCATGCTGTGCTTGACTGATCTTTCTAGGTAGTGAAGATAATAGAAGGACATGCAATGAGGGTATTCGCCTTCAGGAAAGTGCTAAGATTAACCAGTCATTGTTTGCATTGTCCAATGTCATTTCAGCTCTAAACAGAAATGAACTCAGAATACCATATAGAGAGAGTAAATTGACCCGCATACTGCAAGATTCTCTAGGAGGCAGCAGCTGCGCTGTGATGATAGCATGCCTGGTGACCTTTTCTCAAACTTTTTTTTGTAGATATCTCATGTCATATAACCTTAGCTAACACTTCTTTGTTGTTTCAGAATCCTGTAGAATACCAGGAAGCAGTCAATACAGTAAGTCTAGCTGCTCGTTCACGCCACATTGGGAACTATATGAGTTTAGCAAGCAAGCCAGAAACTCCTAAAGTGAAGGTTGACATGGAAGCAAAATTGCTGGCATGGTTGGAGTCGAAGGGAAAAACAAAGAGCATCCGCAGAATGAATGATCTTTTCTCCCCAACTGCAAGCAAGACTCCATTATCTATAAGCCATATGAAGCAACCAGCATCATCAAGGATCTCTAGTAGAGCTAAGGCAATGGATCAAGATGTTGTTCATATCAAGAAGTAAGTGTATCTTGATACTTCACATTTATTTTAATTGAAAATATGGAATAAATATTGTTCTTTTTTTATCTTCTGCTGCACAGGAAACTTTTTGATCCAGCCAGCAGTGTTCCAAATGAAAACGTACCAAGATCAATCATAAAAGATGAGTTAAATGTGAATAAAGGTACATTTTTATCATACTGTAGGGTATTCTAGTTGTGTTAAGAAGCAGTTATAGGATGCACATAGGTAAGCATAATGTATCTTCACCGTGAACCTAACATGTGAAAGTATACTCTTGTGCAGCATTTCTTCCATTAGTAGTTCCTTGCAAAGAGAAGTCTGGATTTTCTCCCAGGAGAGCTCTTTCACCAATTTCTTCGAATGTAAAGCATCACATATCTGATACTGGCAATTGCTCCATTCTGTTAGAGCCCAAAACTCCAGTCGTAACGTGTAATGTACTTGACAAGGTTCCACCTGCTACACCTTTAGACAAATTGAATGCAATTGGGTCTACCATCAAGGTTGGCACAACTCATCTGCCTCTTTCATTACGATCCACTATAGTTTAAGATTTATCATTAACTGTATAACTTTACAGGAAACTTTTGTTCAGCAGTACCTTGAGTTCTTAAATTGTGCAGACAAGTAAGTCAAATTCTACAAACATTTTATTGACACCACAGTGTTCATACATTGTATAGTTTTCCTTATATAAAAACCGATGTTGTACTTGTTATAAAAACTGGTTAAAGCGGCTGAGAGAAAACAGGATTTGATAGTCATAAATCCTCCTATATATGACTATGATAATATTTATTTTTCATCCTTCCTCTTATTTCTATGGCCATGCTGTCTTCCCATTTCTATGTCCTGGCTCTCTTCCCTCCTGGAAGATACATAGGGTGACATCTGGGGTTGGTAGCTATTTGCTAGGGTTTTTTTTTTTTTTGTGTGTGTGTGTGTGTGTGTGAGTCTAGGAGCATTTAAATCTTAAGTAGTTTGATCACCTAGGTTTAGGCTCGAATTGCAGGCCAAGCCATATTTCTTCAGTTTGGTCATTATGACACTAAAACAGGAATCCTAGCTTCACTGTTTCCTCATCAATCATCAATGAATCTCTGGCTGTGTGGGCTTTGTGATAGTCTGTCACTTCTTACTTTCTGTGCTTAGCTTAACTTTTCTGATTGTCTCCAAAGATTTCTTTTTCCAATCTTTTTAATTGTTCACTTCACCTTTTAAATGCAGGGATGACCTTCAAAAGCTGAAAGTATGGTCCTTCCATCTCAGAATAATTTGATCTCTATTATAGTGACCTTTTTTCTGACTAACTCCTCTCTTATGTCGTAGGGAATTGGTGTGAAGAGAGCAGAATACATCCTGGAGTTACGGGAGGATTCACCAAAACCATTCAAATCAGTAAGTTTCTAGAGTACCTGCTAATCCTGATGTTTGGAATAATCTACTAACACAGATTAATTTTTCAGCTTGCAGATTTGGGAAACATAGGCCTCTCATCAAAGCAGGTAACCTTTTTTCAATTTGTTAAAGTGTGTACCTCTGTCACTCTTTTTTCCCCTACTGTGATAATACGTACTACTTATAATGCCATCGGTTTTCTCTATTGTGTCGCACTTGCAGATCCAAGACATACTACAGAAGACGGCCTCTGGAATCTTCAAATGATCACCAAAATGGCTGTTGTACTTCAGCAGTTCAGCACATAGGGTTTCCGGTCATTGGTGTTCAGGTCTATGTTGTTGTGCTGAAGCTGTATTTCGACCTTTTTGTTAACGATTTCGGGCAATATCCTGCTGCAACCTAGATCTTGTAATGTTATCCTTTGGGTGTGTTTGTACTTTGTAGTAGTTTTTTTTTTTTTCTTTTGCAAGGGGTACTTGTAGTAGTTGGACAACTACGATGTAGCCATGTAGGAGACGTGCCACTTACTACTACTTTGCACGCAGCAGTGAGCTGCTCCTTGTTGCAGATTTACATGTGAATGTGTTTCTCTGAGAAGAGCTGTCGGTGTTAAATGTTACAGTCCGCCGTATGAAGTTTGTGAGTCAATACTCACAGTTGCAGCGTTTGATCAACTGGGATTAAGAAGGGTGTTGGACAGTACATGTATGTAAAGGTTGATACGAACTACTCCAACGAACCTTTTGCTGTTTTTTCATGACAGTAGGAGACAGCTTGAGGCATGACAAAAAACATCAATCTCTTTCTTCTACCTTTTGCCAAACATCCTATTGGATCGATCTCGATGTGATGTGACACCATTTAAGCCACATACTACAGTTACTTTTATCCATTTCTTTGATTACGAAACTTCTAAAGTAGACATGCACACTGCACATGGACAAATAAGAATAATAACACAAGACGACAATACCCGGATAGAGTACGTGTGAAAGCTTTCTTTTTCACGTCCAGCTCAGCATCCAGCCGTCGGTCTCAGCTCTCAGACATAACCCACGAGCAAGGACCATAATTCACGCTGTAGCCGTAGAATTTTAACTATGAAATATGATTGTGAGAAAAGGGACTGTACGCTCTGAGCCGTGGAGAAAGCTGAAAATACTTTGGTTAAAACAGTTGTGACCGTAGTTTTGAGAAAAAAATTTCTATAATGCACTTGCATCCGTCAATCTCGATCTAGATTCGTGAGGGATTCGAGAGAAAAGAGCGAGAATGCGGTATATTTCATATTCGATGACCATTCAGGTAAAGAGTTCGATCGGAATTCGATAAAATCTGTCCACCTATGTTCAGTCGTAGCAGTCGTGAAGCGAAACTCTCTTTGATTGGTTTTTGAACTTTTTTTAAAAAAAACAATAGCTCTAGAAGTCACGGACAAACGCTACCTTAATTGTCCACGGCTTGTCAAATCAAAGTCCCCGAAAGACGGCCCGGCCGTTCGTTTTGACTCTGCAAACACATCACGTGACCCTTCCAAATCAAGTCTCCATCAGCAAGCGGCCGCGTTTTAAAATCCCTAACCAAATCGAGCTCCAGTCGCGCTCGCGTTACGTCGTACTCGTTGTGTCGTCGTTGCTCGGCTGCGAGCGACCGACCGACGCCACCCAGCACTCGGTCTCGGTCGGTCACGCGCCGCGCACTTGCGCTCGCGCCTCCCTCCCAGTCCCGTTCGCTCGCGCGCGCCACCTCCTCCCTCTCCCCTCCCCATTGAGCGGCGCGGGCGGGAGCGAGAGCGATCGCACGCCGAGGAGCCCTAAACCTAGCTCCCCTGGCCAGCGTTTGGCGCGGAGGGGTTGACGCAGCAGGGAGGGCCCGATGATGCAGGGCCAGGCGTACAGCCGCCTGGGGAGCTTCGGCGGCGCGGCGGGCTCGTCGTCCCCACCGCCGCCGCCACTGCCGTCGTCCCCCGCTCGGGCCGGCGGCGGAGGCGCGGGGAGGCGGACGCCCGCGAAGGTGGGCGCGGCGAGGGGCGTACCGGTGAGCACGTCTGCTGCGGCGGCGTGGGTGGGGGTCGGGTGGCGCGGCGCGGGTATGAGGGCCGCGCGGGCGGTGCTCACGGCGCTGCTGCGGAGGCAGGCGGTGTTCCTATTCGCGCCCCTGCTGTACGTCGCCGCGATGCTGCTGTACATGGGCTCCCTCTCGCTTGACGCCGTACCGCGGATCATCGCCCGCCAGGCGCCCGGGTCCGTGTACCGCAGCCCGCAGCTGTACGCGCGCCTACGCGCTGACATGGACGCCGACAACTCTACCGACGCGGTGAGTGGCTCCTCAGTACACGTTTGATGTCGTAAGTTGCAATGTGGCTCGACTGTTTGACTGTTCTGATCGTAAGATGTGTAATGTACCAATCCAGCAGAGATTGTTTGGGTCTGTTTAGATTAGTTTAACAAGTCTTGCTTAGTTCCGGGCTTCTTCAGTTTGCCAGGGCACGTGGGTTTTTTATTTGCTAGTTAATGAGTAGTGGCATCGCTGCGATTTAATGGGATGACAGCAACTACTTATTTATATCACCATGTGCGTCGTAGTATATTATCAGTGATGCATTGATTGAGTCAGATTAGTGCAGGTCGGGCTATACTGCCCGTTGCTATGAAAATTGAAGTGGAAAACTGTGCTTTCTACATTCATCAAATCAGGACTTCCAATGATGGTGATTGTGCTCGCCCTCCCTTGCTTTTTTTGTTGATAATACATTATTAATTATTGCACACATACTACAGCAACTTCATTTCAGTCCCAAACAAGCTGGAATATTAATTGTTGTACATACATCATTGACAAAATAACCATGATATAGCTGAAGAAAAATGGCATTCATATTCGTTGTTGCAGCGTTGAAATTCCTCTTGTGCTCTGTGTGCTTCCTCTTCCTTGGCTCCTCTTGTGTTCGTGTGTGCGTGTGAGGGTGAGCGAGGTCCTGGGTTTCTAACACATGAGCCTCTAGTGGCAACAGGCAAACTTCTGCATTCCTAATGTTGTTTTATGTCTCTTTTGAAGTCATTTTAAGATTCTTATATAACCAATAAATGGCTCAGTAATCTCCTGCAATGAAATAGGAGAAATGGAGAACATGTATTGTATTACAGAGTATCTTCTATTGCCTGCTTCTCCACTATCTCAAGATGTTTCTGTTACTTCTCCCCATACTTTTCTGCTTTTTTATTTTATGTTTATTTTGCATTTGAAAGAAGAAGAAAAAATAGATCAACCCAGGGGGTACTAAGTGATTTTATATTAAGAAGAAATAGACAGTCAAATTCATGTAAAAAACAACTCAAACTTGGATGGTTTATCCGTCCAGGCATACATCCATGACTTCACTAATTTCGGTGTTTGTGCCTCTTTTTTCTCACATTGGCATATTTGTTTTAGCTAGCAACTGTATGGAGGCACACTTCCAAAGGTGGCACGTGGCGGCCCTGCATCAGTAATGGAACTAGTGGTATGCTATGTTTCTTGAGCAGTTTTTTTTTAATTTTTGTTGACAAAATAAGATTCATCATACATGTTATATTCCAGTATTTGTAGTTCTAGTATAGTTTTTCCTTTTTGACATGAAACTGTGCGGGAATTCCCTACAGTGAAAATTGCTATATATATAAAAAAGAAAAAACAGGTACGTACATGAAAAAAAAAATGAGAACAGGTTAGGTCCATCGTTGCTTATTTTTCCTTCTCTTAATATTTCTTCGGTGTAAGTGTAACTAGTTTATTTCTTTCCTGATATCTCAACAGTAAATCGCTTAATATATTCTGATCTGCAGAGACAGAACTTTTTATGTATTATCGTTCTGAGTTATTTGATGTTGTCTTATGTTTCCTTATTGTCAAATTGTCTTTTTTGAATCCATTGCTCATAGTTACATTGTTTGTTTGAAAGACTGATAGTTAACATTGTTGTAATAGAAGTATGAACATGTAAATAAATATATTAGTTCTTATTTTTGCTATGCGGCCTCTGTGGCCTCTGCGGCTCTACTGTAGTGGTTCCCCGTAGAATTCACAAGCAGCACATGTTGGAACCTAATATGTTCTATCGCTCTGTACTGTGATTGACAAGTTATTGATGGTTAACAGATCATCTTGAATACAGTTGTTGTTACTGTAGTGCTCACCTTCTTAATACAATGATACACAACTCTCCTACATATTTGAGGAAAGGAAAAAGAAAAAAAAAACTGTCACGCATACCAAGTTCATACTGGAAGGACTCAGACAGATATATCATAATTTATTTCTTTTTTAGACTAAGGATTAGAAAGTAGTTGAACCATGTTACTGTTGACTTCAAAATTTGAGGAATATGTTCTTAGATATATGAAAATGGTCTAAGTAAATATGTAATTCTCATTTAACCTTATCATTATATACAGAATTTAGCAATATGGGAAAGTGTCATCATATTGCCTGTGTAAAAGCAATCTTAATTCTTTGTGACTGTAGAGAGTTGTTTGCTTGCATCTTTGAACAAGCCTCTTGTATCTCCCTGATTTTTTCCCTCGTCTTCCATTAGGCTTGCCTGAGTCAAATGGTTACATATACATTGAAGCAAATGGCGGTTTAAATCAACAAAGGACATCGGTAGTTGCCTTCTTCAGTGATGTCCTCATTTCTCCTAATAGTTTACATTGGTTATAATCGTAATTTGTTAGCTAGTATTGAGTTACTCAGCTATGCTTCTCTCTTTTGTCCCAGATATGCAACGCAGTGGCAATTGCTGGATTTCTGAATGCTACTCTTATTATACCAAATTTCCATTTTCATAGCATTTGGAGGGATCCTAGGTCTCCATTCACTCTCCATGTACCCAGTTTCAAATATTTACTAATACTCATTATTAACATGAATTTTTTTGTGAAGAATTATTAACATGAATTATGTCTGAAATATATGCTAAAGTTTGTGGTGTTATTTTACAGATGTGGTAAAAAGGCATGATCTTAAAACTGTAACAGATCTTTTTGTTTTTGTATCCACTGTGATGTGGTTTGTTGATAATGTGAAAGATTCATTTCTTTGTAATTGCCTTTGCAAAACCACCATGACCTGTTTTACCTTCTAAACATTTACTGTTGATATAACACTGAAGTCATTTTGTTATTATTACTTTTCTTATTTTCATTTTAGAAATAGCTTGATATTGTTAATGTCAAGTGGGGCTGAGGAAATTGCACTTCTTATCTTCATGAGTCTAGAAGCTACCAGAATACTCTTCCACATCTGCCTGTATAATTCTAATAACATACAAAGATAATGTTTATTTGAAGAGACTTTTGGACTCTGTCTCTAGTTGATAGAGGTTGTTATCTTGTTATAAACTTGGGTCGCTAACTGTGTTTACTTATTATTGTTGCTGGGAAAGTTCTATATCAACTACTTCTACGAGGCAAGATTTCACCTATTGTTGGACTTTGCATACATTTAGACTTGGTTTGAGGACTCTCCCTTTTTGTCAAGATGTTCAATTTCCTTTAGGTTCTTGGTTCCTTTAGTTCTTTTCTCTATCTGGAAGTAGCTTTGGTGTTTGTTATCTAATTGATCATTTCTGTATGCTTAGCTTCATGATAGCTCACGATAACACTGGCTATCAGTTTTATAGCCTTCTGCTCATAATTGTATTAACATGATACAATTACTGATATTTGTATTTCTTTTCTGATATAGTAAATTCAATGATATCTATGATGAAGAACACTTTGTACAACGACTAAGAAATGATGTTCGCGTAGTTGACAAGGTTCCGGACTTTATAATGGAGCGATTTGGTCACAATCTCAGCAATGTATTCAATTTCAAGATAAAGGCTTGGGCTCATATTAAATACTACAAGGAGGTAGTTCTTCCCAAATTAGTTGAAGAAAGGTGAGGTTAAGTTCAGTTCAGTTATTTCTTATGAGTTTAATGTTGCTTATGTTAAATCATTCTAGCTAGTTGTATATTTATAGTGCGTTATGAATTCATGCTATATCCTTTTCTCAAAATGAAAAAGAATTCATGCTATATCCTGACGTTAATATCAAGCCTTGTGTATGCTTATTTTTAAGAGCTATAGGCTTAATACTTAACACAGCCTCTTTATTACCACTAGAGTGTACAACTTTGAGATGGAAATACGTAAACTCACTATATGATATTGTTGTAACACCTTCGACATTTATTGCTCCTCTACAATATTTATCTGCAGTTTTCATGGCCTGAGGGGTACTGAGTTCCCTTTCAAATTTAGATGCACTTTTTAATTTGAAAATAGGTTCCCTCACTGGTGTAGCCATTTTTGGAAATATTTTTTTTGTAGTTTTCTTGTACTATGATGTGCCTCTTCTGATGTTTTGCTTGATAGTACAGATTCATCAGGATTTCTCCTTTTGCCAACCGGCTCTCATTTGATGCACCAACTGTTGTTCAGCGGTTAAGATGCTTGGCTAATTTTGAAGCCCTAAAATTCTCCAAGCCAATTGCATCTTTATCTGAGACCTTAGTTTCTCGAATGAAAGAGAAAAGTGTTGAAAGCCATGGGAAATATATCTCAGTGCATCTTCGTTTTGAAGAGGTTGGATTTCTTCATGGAAGCTTTAATAGTGCTTAATTTGTTTGGCAGCCAGGGATCTGCCTTTTTCCATTTAACTCTTGATGTTTTTGTCACCATTACTATGCAATAATGGAGGCATTGCAAATCCTTATCTTGCAGGATATGGTTGCCTTCTCATGCTGTGTCTATGATGGTAGTGATGAAGAGAAGAAGGAGATGGATGCAGCCAGAGAACTAGGATGGAGAGGCAAATTTACTAAGAGAGGTCGGGTAATAAGACCAGGAGTGATAAGAATGAATGGAAAATGCCCGCTTACGCCTTTGGAGGTATGCTGATTTCTAGTATCAGAAGATGAAAAATCACCTGCTAGTAAATTACAGATACTGTCTTCAAGCACATTTTGCTAACCATGCTGCCTTCGTCTCCTTTCTTTAGGTTGGATTAATGCTTCGTGGAATGGGTTTCAGCAATAAAACTGCAATATTTTTGGCATCTGGAAAAATTTACAGGGCAGAGAAGAACATGGCACCTTTTCTTGAAATGTTTCCTCTTCTACAGACAAAAGAGACTCTAGCATCAAAAGAGGAACTTGCTCCTTTTAAGGTAGGGACAATAGGTTAGCTGTTCTTTATTTTCTCTATTTTTTTTGTTCCGTTCCATATGTCGTTGTTCTATAATTACGCATGATTGCCAGAATTTCTCCTCAAGGATGGCTGCTATCGACTATAGTGTTTGTGCGCAAAGTGAAGTTTTTGTGACCACGCAAGGTGGAAATTTCCCTCATTTTCTTATGGGCCATAGGAGATACTTGTATGGTGGGCATTCAAAAACAATCAAACCAGACAAAAGAAGGCTAGCTGTACTTTTTGATAATCCACGTATCGGGTATGACAATACTCTCTACCCTTAGTGTTGTTATATGCACTGAACAGCACACATCTTACACTAAAATTATATTTATATCCATTTTTCTGCAGGTGGAAATCATTTAAACGACACTTGCTTATTATGAGAGGACACAGTGATTCCAAAGGGATTGAAATGAAAAGACCAAATGAATCCATATACACCTTTCCATGTCCTGACTGCATGTGCAGCTTGAACAGAACAGAACACTCAAACTCCGGACACAATAGATAGTATCTTGTAGATGCATTTCAATTGACTAACATCTTTCTTATTTTATTTATTTTTTGTGTGCTGTGCGGCCGCAGCACTGTACAACAACCTACTCACTCTAGGGTGGTGGGAATAGCATGTGCCAACATGGATACACCATATTACGTAGAGTAAGTGACTGTGATGCTAACAATACACAAAGATCTAACCTCTTTCCCTATAGGGCTGCTATCCATCATCAATGGAAGTATAGTAGTATCAAAATGTTTGGGGTAGCGTTGACTTCTGTACATAGTTTATTATAGTAGTTTGTCATCATGTGTAAAGTACAGTATGAATGCAAGGAAGTTAATGTAATCCATTTTTCATCATGCTCCAAAAATGGGCATCGCTGCAATAGTCTCTATTCTTATAGTTAGGTCTTCTATGTTGTAAATTTCAACCATCTCTGACACTAGTTTAACAATTTTGTCAATGGACATTGCCTGGTAACTTCATTTTCACTGGCACTAAGGAGTCAAACCTCTAGTTACCTGCTTTCTTGCCCTGTGTGCTCAGGAAGCTGTTTGTCAGTGACATTTCTCCCTTGTATAGTTGTACCAAAGTTTATCAGGTATAAGGTGTATCATTCATTTTCGGCCAAAAAAAGAGCTGTATCATTCATTTCCTGAACTATTGTTCTTGCATATACGGACTGCTTCATCCGGTTACGGGTGCAAACATTTAATTGCAGAAGTGTCAGCACAGCGAGGGCTTGACCATTGAAGTGATCCATGCAATACTGTTGGGAGGCTGCGAATCTGGAACGGAGGGAAGACCCTATTGAATTCGGAACGGGTCAACAAAAACTCACTTTCGAATTTGGCAATTTAGAGTTGCCCATTTGCATGCTCTTTATTTTCAGACTGGGCAAGGTTCACGGTTGATGGTACATGAATCAATCATCTGAATGACGAAGAGTACTAGTCTGTGCCTTATGGCCAAGAGGCTTGACTACTTCATATTTTACTCCATCCGTTTTAAAAATATTATTGTTATGACAATAGTATTAGTTGAAAAATAAATTGCAGTTGTCATTCCGCAATTATGGGGACGACTTTTCTCACATGGTTGGTTCAGCATAAACAGCTCCCATTCTCTCTAAAAAGCCCTTTTCAAGACATTAAAAGCTTTAGATGAAACGATATCTGAAAGAAAATTCTGTTTTTGAAATGAACATATGATGATAGCAGCAGGTATAATTGTTTACTTTGCTTCTCCTAGGCAGAGGATTTGACATTTGGGTGAACATGAACTTACAGCTTTGCATAAAAGATGTTAAATGATGTCCTTTGTTCTTTGCAACACGCAACAAGGTTACTTATCCAAATACTACCATCCCTCGAATGGTTTAAAAGTTACTTGTAATCAAACCCTGCGAGTAGGTAACCATATCAGCAGCCGTAGTCCGTAGTGTCGCATTGTTGATGTTGAGCTGGCTCTGGTTTGGCCTAGCAGCAGCTGCAGCTACAGTATACAACAAGCCACCCACCCGGGGGCCCTCATGGCATTAATAAGCCCAAAATGCTCATGATTTTCTTTTTCTTCCTATGAGAGAAATGGCGTTCATGTCAAATGAAAAAAAAAATGGCGCTAGCCTGACAAAAAATAATCATTCCTTTCCGCTCACCACCTCGCATCTGAAGCCTCACCCCCTCACTCACTCCCACACTCGAGTGCTCCACTCCAGTGGCGCCGAGATGCGGGGACAGATCCCTCCCGTCTCCCGCCTCGTCCTCCTCCTCGCGGCGCTGCTCGCCGCTGCCGCGGCGCCCGCGGCCGCCGTCAACGTGACAGGCGTTCTCGCGCCTTACCCCAACCTCGCCGACTTCGCGCGGCTGCTAGCGTCCAGCCCCGTCGCGGCGGAGCTCGCCGGGCGGTCGTCGCTGACGCTGCTCGCCGTGCCCAACGGCAATCTCCCGCAGTCTCCGTCGGCGTTCGCGGCGGCCTCTGGGGCCGACGTGGCCGACGTGCTCCGCTACCACGTCCTGCTCGAGTACCTCGCCCCCGCCGACCTCCGGCGTCTGCCGGCGTCGGGGAAGCTGGTGACCACGCTGTTCCAGACGACGGGCCGCGCCCCCGCGGACTTGGGCGCGGTCAACGTCACGGCGGCCGGTTCGTCCCTGGCCGTCGTCCGCTCGCCGGCGCCGTTCCCCGGCTCGAACGCCACCGTGCTCGGGGCCGTCACGGCAGTGCCGTACAACCTGAGCGTGCTGGCCGTGGATGGCCTCCTCGTGCCGTCCGGGTTCGACCTCGCGGCGTCCGAGACCCGCCCGCCCGCCGCGGTCAACATCACCCGCGTCCTCGCGGACGCGCGCGCCTTCAACGTGGCGGCGTCGATGCTGGAGGCGTCGGGGGTGGCCGGCGAGTTCGAGGCGGACGAGCGCGGCGCGGGCATCACGGTGTTCGCGCCCACTGACGACGCCTTCGCGGGGCTGCCCGCCGGCGACCGGCTCCAGTCGCTCCCCGCCGACCGCAAGGCCGTCGTGCTCCGGTTCCACGTGCTCCACTCCTACTACCCGCTGGGGTCGCTGGAGTCCATCGTGAACCCGCTCCAGCCCACCCTCGCCACCGAGTCCAGCAACGCCGGCCGGTTCACGCTCAACATCACCCGCGCCAACGGCTCCGTCGCCATCGACACCGGCGTCGTGCAGGCGACCATCACGCGGACGGTGTTCGACCAGAACCCCGTCGCCGTGTTCGCCGTCTCCAAGGTGCTCCTCCCCAAGGAGATGTTCACGCGGACCGACGGCGGCGCCGACTCCTCCATCATCGCCGCCGCGGCCGCCGCCTCGCCGCCTCCGGCCGCCACGCCACCGGAGGCCTCGATGGGCGCGCGGACGCCGCCGACGAAGCTCTCCTCCCCGCCCGCTCTCCGCGGCGGTGGCGGCACGCAGGACTACGGCACGGCGTCGCCGGCGCGAGGAGCAATCGGGTGGTGGTGTATAGCATTGGTGTACCTACCCTTACTTCCACATCTGGTATGAGATCCGGGCATCGTGATTAGCAGCATACCACGGTCCATTGCCATTCCATTCCTTTCTTGTGCCCGATTTTTGCCTTGCTCTTGTTTTTCTTCTTCTTTTTTTTTTCTTTGGATTTTGCTAGAATCTGTACGTACACTGGGAGGGGAGGAGGTGAAGATGAAGAACAAGAAGAAGATTGAGCTGCAAAATGCAGCATTTTTTTTCGTTTATTTTTCTTTTTACTGCTAGTTGATCCGTGTTGGAGAAAGCGAAATAATAATCACACGACCGTCCTGTAAAAAAGTCCGATCCAAGTCAATTATCATCATCATCATCATCTATTAGTAGTAGTTCGACTACTACATTCCTTGGATTTGCTTGCTGTGTGTGTCATTTAGCCGCAAATTCGCTGTGTACTTTTTGCTTGGATTACAAGGGAAGGGAAGGGACGGTGGTGGTGGCTGGTGGGAGGAAGCGCAGCGCGCACCGGGGCGGTGAGGGGATACTAGTAGTGGTGGGTGGCTGGCAATGAGCTGGCGGGCGGGGACGCGGCCGCCTGAGGCGCAGACGTCAGCTACGCGCCCCCGACTATTAGATTCGATCGCGCGTCTACGCTTGCGTCGTCGCCTCGGCCGCCGCTGTCACGCGCACGACCACCGCCGTGTCTGCTTAAGTACCCTGTCGCGCCGCCCGGCAGGAATTCCGTCGTCGGCCTTGCTCTAGGCGCCCGTGTGCCGCCGTGCAGGGGCAGCTGGTGCGGTGAAAAGCACTTCACTATCTGCCGTCGTCTGGTCAGCTCCGATCTTCTTCTCTCTCTTTTTTTCTTTTAACGGCACTGTTGACCTTTTACGGTCACTGGACTTGGTATCGATGGGTGGGCTGTTAGTACGGTCGCAAGTGATATGCCATTTTTATGCTTCGGAACGAACTGTGGATTGGCCGATCATTCATTCGCTCATTATTGAGTGTGTAGTGAACACGCACCTCTCGGCAGCAGCAGAGCTGGACCTCTCTACCGCATTTGCAGCTGGATCTCGCTCGCCCTCACGGTCACGGGCGCCGGGAACATGGGGGGGGGACTGGCCTATCGACTAATCAGATGATAGTCTGATATACAAACCTTGCAGTTCAACGCCGCTCGTTCATCAGAAAAGTGGAGAGCCGGAAAGGGAAAACGCAAGTGACGCCCTTCCCTTCTTCCTAGTCTCGAGAACCAGTCCCCGCTACATCTAGTCTAGCTATAGAAGAAGCAGAAACTTGACTGACCAAAATGCTCATCCCCTCCGCTCCTCTCCTCTCAAAATGTAATGAATGAGCCTTTGCACGGCAGGGCTGAATAATTGCCCTCATTAACGAGATGTTTCTTGTCTGGCTGGCTAGCTCATCGGGTCGGGTCGGGTCGGTGGTGAGCTGGGCCTGGGGGCCCTCCAGCCGGCCGAGGCGCTGGAAATTCGTTTGGAGCCTTGCTACCGGGCTTGTGGGCGGGAGGCAGGTTGGAGCTGGACGCTTGGACCCGTGTTTTGTCGGTTGCTGCGTGCGCCAGCTCGGACCCGAGCCGCCGCCCCTTGCTGGTTGCTTTTGCTTCGGCCGCCGGGCGATGAGCAGTTTGCATCTTATCTTACAGTAACAGTAGCCAGGATTCACGATTCCAGGGTATCACTATATAGTACTACAACTATCAGAGCTTGGTTTGGATCTTACACTGGATTTCGACGACCATCGTTGCCACATGCAATTTTTGTCGCTGTGGTTACGTGGTGAAGGAGGGGGGGGGGGGGGGGTGGTGGGCGCTGACGATGCGATGCTGCGGGTTTTTATGTTTTCCTTGGGTAAGTGGCGTTATTATTTTACGATACGATGGGCAATGGCTAAGCAGAATCTGTTCAAAACACCACGACGAAGCATTTAAAAGCCCCCCATGTAACCATCCACATAAACAGCCCACGTTTGTGGCGACTGGATACACATGACATGGAAGGCCCCCAAACAAAAAGAGCAAATCGATCCAACCCGAACAGAAAAAGAAGCTGATTTCAGCCCGGCCCATTACTCACCCGCCGCGACCCACCTCCGCGCTGCCTATAAAATCCCTACCGGTTGTTAGGGTTTCCCCTCGGTCGCAGCCGCTTCACTTCTCTCAGATAAGGTGAGTCCCCCTCGCGCCGCCGCCGCCGCCCTTAAGCCCTCCTTCTCCCTCCCTTATGTTGATCTCTCTCCTTGTTTCTGAGTAGGAAAGAGCAAGTTCGTCCTCATGGCGCCGGCGCAGCCGAAGTCGGGGCTCTTTGTTGGGATCAACAAGGGTCATGTCGTCACCAAGCGCGAGCTCCCGCCGCGCCCGACCGACCGCAAGGGGGTAAGCGTCTAGGCTGCTCTAGCGACGCGCTGTGTTGATTATGCGGGCGTTGGTAGTGATTTAATTTTCGATCAGTCTGTGATTAGCAATCTGTGTATCGATTCTTTAGTTGTAGCTGCATGTTTGTGATTACGCAGTTTGGAGTTTTACCTGCTTCTTTGTGATTAAGCTGTCTAGAGGTCTGTTATTTTGTCCGTCGCTTGCATAGTACCGATGGATCTGTTTGTTGACTACATTTTTGGCCATATAGTTGCTCCCAAGTTCCAAGGTTCTTGTGTTAATTGTATATATTTCTTGAAATGCAATGTTCCTGACCTGTGGTACCAGCTCACTAATCATTTTACAAATGTAACTTTCAATTGGTTAACTGTAGTCTTGGCAGTTGACAAGTGGGGTGATGATATTTGTGTATCTTGTGCAGTTATCCTATTCAATTGATTGTTAGATCTGCTGTACTAACTCACGTATCAAGCACAAATAGTGCTTTCAATTAGTAAATTGTTGTCTATAGGGAGAAGGGAAATAAAATTAGCATGTATTGTATCACTTGTTCTAACAGGATAGCTCAAATAGTCACATCTATGAATATATATTGAATTTGCTCTATGAGCTGCTTGGCAGGCTTTACCATTGCATTTCCGTTTGAATTTCAGAAGTTGGCATCATTTTTGTAAGATGTCCATTTCTGATATTTAGTTCAGTAGTAACATTTATTCCACATGCCTTGGATCTTTTCTTTTATAGATTTAAATGTGTCCCTTTTTGTTATATTTTAACAAGACGGCATTGTTGATGTGCAGAAATCCACCAAGCGGGTCTCCTTCGTGAGGAACTTGATTAGGGAGGTTGCTGGGTTTGCTCCATATGAGAAGCGTATCACTGAGCTCCTCAAGGTTGGCAAGGACAAGCGTGCCCTGAAGCTTGCCAAGAGGAAGCTTGGAACCCACAAGAGAGCTAAGAAGAAGAGAGAGGAGATGTCCAGTGTCCTGAGGAAGATGAGGTATATCTGCTTGTTATGTTTTTTTTTGCATTTACACTGTAATGTCATGATAGTATGCTTTAACTGAAAACATGTGGTATTTGCAGGGCGGCTGGTACTCACACCGACAAGAAGAAGTAGAGCATCTCAAGTTCGTGCAAGTCGATGGCAATTCTGTGGCCTGCCTGTTTTTCTTGTAGTACCAAAACTTTGTTCTGTTAGTTGTGGAACCTGATGAGCTTCAAACTAAATGCATGGTTACTATTATTTTGCTTGGTCCGTCATATGTGCTCTGGAAGTTATTGAAATGTTATGGTTTACTTTGAACACTTGTAATATTTGGCTGTGGTCTTCTCTACATAACCGTAGTGATTTACACAAGAATATCACTGCACTAGTAAATAATCGTGCCATATTGCTGAAAGTGATCAAAAAATCGAATAACTAATTTGATCATGGGTACAGACTAAACATCACTGAGCTTTACTGAACAAGCAAGACAAACAGATGTATACGTGATTAAGGTCCTATTTATTTCTGCTTAACTGGACATCAGATTTTCTGGGAAGCGGCTTGAAAGATTTGATCTGATAATATAAGACGTCTCTCAACCACGAAACAGAACAAGGTCAATAAAGTGCGCCATAAAAAAAAAAGTACTAATAATTCGAGACTACAAACGACAGGGAGGCAGCTGCACCCGCCAGGCGCCCAGGCCAAAATTCTGTTTGTTGTTCTCACATAAAGGAAATTTTCAAATCGAATAGTCTAGAACATATAACTTACAAATAGGGCATCAAACATCCCCACCTACAGTTTTTCAAGAAAGGCTACAATTTCATTTCCCTTTTCCAAAAATGGATGTTTTTTTTTTCCTCCTCCAAAAATGGATGTTTTTTTAACTAACGAAGATTCATACCATCCCTATCGACTGTTCCTACAAAAATCCCCACAGACCTCAATAGCTAAGTAAATTTCAGCGAACCAATCATATGACGAACAGCAATGTCTGAAAACCCAGTCACACCAGAACTCCCAAGCTAGATAAACAGGGCAACATACTCTGACTCGGAACAAGTTAACGCAGTTGTGGCATCATCACTACTGACAAAGCAGAAAATTTCCTAATAGAGCCAGTCACAAAATAGAATGTAAAGGATCACTGCAAAGCCATAGGCGTGAAATAATACTGCTGCTATCAGTCCTCAAACAGCATCACTTCCCTAGACACTTGAATTGATTTAAACAGAGCACATGGATATCAAGAAAGAGGCATGAATATTAAAAAAAAAAGAAGAAGAACACAAGCAAAATAATCAAGGAAGCATATATTTAAGAGCTTAGTAGCTGCTCTGCATCCAGGTTTACCAACAACCTCATAGTCTTGCTTCCTCCACAACTAAAAAACGACTAAAACATAGCTACTAGATACTACCACGACACGACATAGCACTCGATCAAGCCTTCTCGCAAGAACGGACGCCATCCCCACGGACCAACCCAGCGAGACAGCTTAGTCGACCTCCTCGATCTTGGGACCAGCACCTCCGCTGCCACCAGCCGGCGTGTCCTCGTCCATGCCACCAGCCATGTCAGCGCCGGCGCCCTGGTACATCTTGGCGATGATAGGGTTGCAGATGCCCTCCAGCTCCTTCATCTTGTCCTCAAACTCGTCGGCCTCCGCTAGCTGGTTGCTATCCAACCAGCTGATGGCGCCGTCGATGGCATCCTCAATCTTCTTCTTGTCGTCCGCGGGCAGCTTGGAAGCGATCTTGTCGTCCTTGATGGTGTTGCGCATGTTGTAGGCGTAGTTCTCCAGCGCGTTCTTGGCGTCCACCTTCTTCTTGTGCTCCTCGTCCTCCGCCTTGTACTTCTCAGCCTCCTGAACCATCTTCTCGATCTCCTCTTTGCTGAGACGACCCTTGTCGTTGGTGATGGTGATCTTGTTCTTCTGCCCCGTCGTCTTGTCCTCGGCCGAGACGTTCAGGATGCCGTTGGCGTCGATGTCGAAGCACACGGTGATCTGAGGCACGCCACGGGGCGCCGGTGGGATGCCAGACAGCTCGAACTTGCCAAGGAGGTTGTTGTCCTTGGTCCTGGCGCGCTCACCCTCGTACACCTGGATCAGTACTCCGGGTTGGTTGTCCGAGTAGGTGGAGAAGACCTGCTCCTTCTTGGTGGGGATGGTGGTGTTCCTGGGGATCAGCACGGTCATAACACCACCAGCGGTCTCCAGACCCAGGGAGAGCGGCGTGACGTCGAGCAGGAGCAGGTCCTGCACCTTCTCGTTGCCCTCGCCGCTCAGGATCGCGGCCTGGACAGCGGCGCCGTACGCCACGGCCTCGTCGGGGTTGATGCTCTTGCAAAGCTCTTTGCCGTTGAAGAAGTCTTGAAGCAGCTGCTGCACCTTGGGAATACGAGTGGAGCCACCGACGAGAACGACGTCGTGCACAGTGCTCTTGTCCATCTTGGCGTCGCGGAGACACTTCTCCACGGGCTCCATGCACTTGCGGAACAGGTCCATGTTGAGCTCCTCGAAACGGGCACGCGTGATGGTGGTGTAGAAGTCGATGCCCTCGTACAGCGAGTCAATCTCGATGGTGGTCTGCGCCGTGGACGACAACGTGCGCTTGGCGCGCTCGCAGGCCGTCCGCAGCCGCCGCAGAGCACGGGGGTTGCCGCTGATATCCTTCTTGTGCTTTCTCTTGAACTCTTGCACGAAGTGGTTCACCATGCGGTTGTCGAAGTCCTCACCACCGAGGTGAGTGTCACCAGCGGTGGCCTTGACCTCGAAGATGCCCTCCTCGATGGTCAGCAGGGACACATCGAAGGTACCACCACCAAGGTCGAAGATGAGCACGTTCTTCTCGCCACTGCTGCTGGCCTTCTTGTCAAGCCCGTAGGCTATGGCAGCCGCGGTGGGCTCGTTGATGATGCGCATCACGTTCATGCCGGAGATGACGCCGGCGTCCTTGGTCGCCTGCCTCTGTGAGTCGTTGAAGTAGGCAGGCACCGTGACCACGGCGTTCTTGATGGTTGAACCCAGGTAAGCTTCGGCGATCTCCTTCATCTTGGTGAGGACCATGGAGGAAATCTCCTCGGCAGAGAACTGCTTCTCCTCGCCCTTGTACTGGACCACAATCATCGGCTTGTCGCCAGGGCCAGCCACGACCTTGAATGGCCATAGCTTCATGTCGCTTTGAACGGACGGGTCAGAGAACCTCCTACCGATCAACCGTTTCGCATCTGCATCAAAGAAACAGCAACAACAGTAAGCCGCACCGTACAGTCACTGACTATAGCAGAAATCACTTCTGTTAATAAGTTCACATAGAATCAAACGAAAGATATATTCTCACAGTAAAATTTTAGTTAAAAATGCTGGCAGAAATGACCCACACATGCACTACTTGAGGCCAAGACTGTAACTAACTAATTACTACTAACAAGTTAGAGAAACAGAAGATTCATAACGGTACTGAAACCTCAGTTCATTATTTGAAACCGACATCCGATAGTTCACAGACTCTACCAGAGATCTTTAAAGTAGTACTAAACACAGACTGAAGCAGAACATCTCTGAAGTATATACTACCCAATTACAACTAAAGCCATGCCTCGCTAAAGATCAGCAGTACAGGCAATTTCTTTTCATGAACAGGCATAATAGTACCACTTTACTTGACGAATAAGCATATTTCTATCAAATCTGTTAATAAGTAAACATAGAATCAAAACTAATGATATCTTCCACAGTAAAATTCTAGATAAAAAAATGCTGGTTACCGGCGCATGCACTAATTAAGGCAAAATCATAATTAATTACTAACAAGTTTAGAAACAAGGATAGATAACAGCAGTACTGAAAGTCAGAAACCTCAATTGTCTATTTCAAACCGATTCTGATGGTTCACTGCATCATCTGCAGCTAAACATAAAACAATATCACTACTACCAGCATTACTGCAATTTCTGGACAACGGGAACAGAGCAACTAGTGATAACATAAAAACAAGTTCTCGTAGATCTAGAATCTGAAAAATTCCTATATGAAACTAGGCCAAATTAGAATGCACTAGTCGCACATGCAGAAGCAATCGATCTAACGCAGTGGCATTTTAGTTGAAACGTAAGACAGAGCAGGGCATGCCGTGACTTACCGAAGACGGTGTTGGTGGGGTTCATGGCGACCTGGTTCTTGGCGGCATCGCCTATGAGCCGCTCGGTGTCGGTGAAGGCGACATACGACGGCGTGGTGCGGTTCCCCTGGTCGTTGGCGATGATCTCGACGCGGTCGTGTTGCCACACGCCGACGCACGAGTACGTCGTGCCGAGGTCGATGCCGATCGCCGGCCCCTCGCCCTTCGCCATTTCTCCTCCTCCGCTCTCAGAGAAACCTCACGAAATCGTGTCAATAGCGCGGCTGGTTTGCTTGATTTCTTGATGCTTGCGGCGAATCGCGTGCAAAACCTTTTCTATTTCTGGAATGAGATGATGTGGGAGTGGAGGAGACGGGAGGTTTTATGGCAGAGGTGGCGGTCTAGAAGTTTCCGGCGCGGGCGATCTTGGCCGTTGGATAACACTGTTCTGGAAGGGTCGCGAGGGTGCTGGTTCCAGTGGGGTAGTCCCGCTGGTGCGGTGGGCCAACTCCCGCGCTTTTTGAACCGGCCTGCTCTGGTAGGTTCTAGTATGCGGTGTATTCGATTCGATTTGGAGGGCGGCGGGTCCGCGGTCCTGTTTTTGCGCACTCGCGCCGTGAGGATTGAGCGAAACATGTCATTTTCAAATTCAAAATTAGTTATACATTCGCATTTTCGAACCCGCCTTTGGGCTTATACTATTCTGGTTTTAAGAGTAAAAAGTGACCAAGCTCAAGACGGCGTAAGTAGAAGTTAAATACTGTAATATGATACACGTATTCCTTATCAAATACTATAATATAATATTGTATTTCTCTATAATATGATATTGTATTCCTTATCATATAACAACACCATATTAACAAAAAGAAGCTTCAGACTATTCTAGGTTTAATTGTTCTTATTTGAGGAGTTGGGGGTAAGATGATTAACGTCTAGGTGTTAATTTTATAGTTTTGAAGCAAAGAGACAAGGGAAAAAAACCTTATAAACTCTAGATCAATATTACGCTTTTGTGTTTAAGTTCTTCACAAACGACTGAAAAATCAGGATTGATTTTAGTAGATTCAAATTCTCGAAGTATTTAGCATTCTCTGACACCCGATAGCGGAGAGGTAACTGGTCAGACAACTGAGACATCGTTCGCTGCCGCGACGACGAGAGACCTAATACCTGTCAAACAATAAAAGAATAGACTATTTATTTATTTTTCTATTTTTTGGTTCCTTCTGAGTTGAGATAGAGAATAAATTTTTGTTGAACAAAATTGTCCCACGAGATACTAATTTCAAGTAGTTCATATATTATTGCTGCAAAAGTGGATAAAAACGTCCAAATTCTTATTTCCCCTCTCGACATCACCTCTCTGACCAGGTTATCATGGGCTGAGCGTGTTTGGTTGCCTCGCCGAGCAGCTGGCCAGGTACGCGCGATGCAGGCACAACATGATTGGTTGTCTGGGTGAGCGTCGTAGCCAGGTTCGTAGCATGCAAGATGACCCTCGCAGCCTGGCCCGTTAGGAACGCCGGGATCAAGCTTCGCTGCTCAGCCTGGCTGAGTGTGTGCGAGTGAGCGGGTCTGACTGCTGATGCGGGTGCACGCGTGGCTGCAGCTGGGTGGTCCACTGATGCAGCATAAGCTCAAATGCAGCCAGGTTGACTCCAAAGCAGGTAACCAAACACACGCTCATGTACCGCCGGATGCTGGCTGCCGTGAGACTGGCTCCACCCCACGACCTGGTTGAGCCGAATGCGAGCAACCAATCACCCATTCATCTCCCTAGCCTCAACCCGCCACATTTCCCTTTCCTATTTAAAAAAAAGACTCATCTCACCTATTATATCCTCATCTCACATCTCATTTTCATGTATCCAAACATGACTTGACACATCGCACATATACCCATTAACACTATGGGACCGGTCATGAGAGCTAAGAAAAACTAATACTAGGTTAGGTTAGGGTGGCCCCATATACCAACGTTTGGTTTGCTTCTTATGGGAAAGGGACTATACAAGACAAATCACGCAAATGGGAACCTCATCTTTTGCGAAATAGAATAGACAATCAAAGCAAAGAAAACAACAGACGATTACATATCTTCTCAGAATTTTCATAACTTTGATTGTACATGCTTTAATTTGCTCCTTCCGCAAACATATTTGACATGCATCGGTGGTAACACTACGCCAACTTTTGACGTTCAGATAAGTTTTTTTTTTTCAGTTCTTTGCTAAGCCGTTTAAATCGTCCTAAAAGCTAAGAATAAAAGAACGGATGACGAGTCCAAGTAATTTTCTTGCTCTTCTTCCACCGCAGCCCGCACGCGTTGCACAAGGTGCTTGGGCCGCCCGGGCCTGCCCGCCACTGCGTGGTCTCCGTCCTTTCGCACTCCTGGCAACACTGGCTCCTCGCATCATCGTTCTCCACCACGACCACTGCGACGAGCGGAGGCGTGCGCGCTACTACTACTCTTCCGCTTCCGCTGCCCGGCGGACGGAGCTCGCTGCTGCTTCTTCGGTTGGCGCGGGGTGATGACGGCGTCGCAGCGGGCACGCTTCCTCGTCGGTTTTGAGACGGAAGCTGGGGTCTCTCACCATGTCGTCCTCAGACGAGGAATCGTCGTAATCGTCGTCGCAGGACGAGGAATCGTCGTCGCTTCGCGATGCCGATGAGAGGCTTGCCGTCGCGGCTGGCCGCATTACTCATCGGTTTGTCTTTCTTAGGCGCCGGCGGCGTTCCCGCTGTGCTGCCGACGTCGGTGTTGACGAGGACGGCCCTCGTTGCCGTCTAAGTCCGGCTCCGGCGTGAAGGTCTCAGTCTCGTAACAGTTGCAGCGTATTCATCCAGCAGAGCGCTCTCGAAGTCCAACCCATCGAATCCAGGTCGGTAAAGCCGCCGCCACTCCAGTCCAAGGGGGCGCCGCGGAAGAGGCACGCCATGACCTCTGCAATCGAGTCGTTGGGAATGGGGATCGCTGATCCGCGCGCCGACGGCTTGCCGGATCTAATCATCTCGTCTGGCAGCGCGGCGCTTGATCAGTACCACGTGCGTAACTAGTGCAAATCTAGAACGTCGTTGCGAGGCTGATGCTTTCCGTTACGTGATGAGTACCGTCCTATATAAATCCCGAGTATCCGACGAGAACGCTGCGTCCGAGTCCGAACAATTGTTCCACGGGCTCCGTGTCGGAAGTGGAAGTTTTGCCTTCGAGCGGTGCGTTTCGTCTGCGATTGGGACTTCCTATATATACAGCGCGCTACGTATAAGCACGCATAGAACGGCCCATCTTGGCCCACTAACGCGTTGGAGCTGACGGCCTGCCATGCAAGTGCGAGTCTTCTTCGCTTTTCAGGCGCAGCCGCGCGGAGACGGACGTTTCACGGACGAGTCGGAGCCTCGAAGTCAAAAGATTTCTTTTTCCCCTTTCGCTTTGACTGTTTATACAAGTGACAAAAAATTATGTCAAATTTTATTCAACTAGTACGAGTTATTAGATCCACCTTTAAGTATTTCAGTTTTAAAAGAAAAACTGTTTCAACCTCAATAGAAAAATATTTCAGGTTCCCATGAAAAATGTTTCAAGTTCAATGGAAAAAGGTTCCGCCTTCAATTTTAAAATGTTCTAACTTCCATAAAAAAATGTTCCAGCTTTAATAAAAGAATGTTCCAGCTTTAATAAAAGAATGTTCCAGCTTTAATAAAAAAATATTCTAACTTCTATCGAAAAATGTTCGAACTCTAATAAAAAAATGTTCTGGCTTCTATTGAAAAATATTCTAACTTCCATATAAAAATGTTCCAGCTTCAATTAAAAAATGTTCTAACTTCTATTGAAATTTTTCATCTTTAAAAAATGTTCTGGTTTCAGTCAAAAAATAGGGTTCGAATTTAATTAATAACTAGTTCAATACTTTTGAATCACTATTAAAATGTCACTGAAACATACTAAAACAACAGAGAAATGAAATGATAGTTTAATTCAACATTTTACCCTCTAGAAGAATTAGTTTCATTATTGAAACAATTAAGTTTTACATTTGGAACAATTGAAACAATTTCTTTTTTATGATTGAGTGATTATTGAAAAATACAAAAAATACAAGGTACTGAAAAATATAAAACCAAAGTATATCCATGTGTGATCTTGTTTTGTTGCATTTAACCAATAGAATACCATGTTTCAAACCGATTCAAAAATGAACTCAACAGTTTGAAAGAAAAATTATTTTGAAGTTTCCGCTCTGTCAGTTTTGATCCAGCGTCGCTAGGGGACAGGCTCACGCAAATCCGTTTTTGCTTGTGCATATCCCAATTTTATACCGAACAGAATAAACATGTCTAAGTTTTTTATGATTAAACACGATAGTAATAGAGGTATCAAATAATACTGTGTATTTGTCCGTGACAATTAGTGCTCTTTGCGATATGTCCTAAAATGTCTTGCTCTTTGAGATATGTCTTAAAATGTTATTTTCTTTAATGAAAATGCATCTTAAAATGTTGTAACCATCAACGCGAAGTCTTTAATGACCTTGTTTTCATCTTTGCCTGCAAAGATTGATAAATGGGTCAGGATATAAGACTAGAATCTACCTTTATATTTAACAAGATAAAAATTAGTTAAACTAGCATAGGACAGTATTCAAATGTGTCATTTGCTATAGGACACTAAATTAAAATTCGTTTGCTATAGTACACACGATCTAGTTTATTTATAGTGTCCAGTAGCAAATAAATTTCAACTTAATGTTCTACAATAAAATTTACACTTCACAAAATGTTCACCAGAAAAATTTCTCTAAAAATCGTTATATCTGTTTTTTTTGTTAGTACAAAACGTCAATAATAAAAAAAGCAGCTAGTAACAAAAGTTGGCAAAAGGTTTTGAGGACAAAAGACACATGTTTACAAAGTTCCTCCAGACTAGAAGCAAATTCCGGATTAATAAATGTCAAACCTAAATCAAAAGGGATAAACCGGAGGATTAATCCGGTTATCATCATCATAATCGATCTCGAACTCTCTCTAGGTTCATATAAATCCTCCAGCCTGTAAGCTAGTATCTCTCCTCTTCCTCTCGATTCATCATCCCACCTCCCTCCAAAGCTGCTCACGCCCCCAGAAAATAAAGCAGCTACTCCCGGGGGCGGCGTACCACCACCACCAGTCTCCTCACCAAAACCCTAGCCCCGATCCGATCGAGGAGCGCTGCTTCCCATGGCGGGCACCGCGAGCCAGGCGAGCCTACTGCTCCAGAAGCAGCTCAAGGGTACGGATCCGGACGGCCACCCGGTTTCCTCTCCTTCTCTCGTTCTGATTTGCCGCGATCGGTTCCTGAATCCTGATCCCTTCTGCTTTGTTTGTTTACTGTCGCAGATCTTACGAAGAACCCCGTAGATGGGTTCTCCGCCGGGTTGGTGGATGATAGCAACGTCTTCGAATGGCAGGTCACCATCATCGGACCGCCCGATACTCTATAGTGAGTTCGAGCCCCCTAATTACTGCACAATTGCCCTAGGGTCTTATGGATTACATGCTTGATGCGTGCCCGTGTTAGCTTTCTGTCGTAATTGTTTGGGTTGCACGGTGTATTCTGTGGGAACTCCATGTTCTGGTGTCGATCCGCAGCTCTAGCTGGTGAATTATGGTGTAACACAGTGGATTCCGTATTTTGACGCCGATCCATAACTTGTCAATGGATTGAGGGATCAGCTGCCATCGAACAAGTTCAGACCATTCAGCTTTCTGCAGTTACTCACCTGTGTATGTCAGCAACTCAGCATGGATCTGTGTCCTTTAGACGCCTTCCCTTTATGGGTGGAGACACTTTGCACTTTGCCTTATGCTTTCACTGTGCTACGCAACTGATATAGTAGCTGGTTGCAATATCCATTGGATTTGGCTCGCTAGCGAACTGACCTTATACCACCTCTAGTTTTGTTAATGAGTTGGATGTGTTGTTTTATTATTATTATTTGTCATCTTGGGGAGGGGCACTGTATGTTGTGAACCATAGCTACTCAAAGATAAGGAGACATTTGCTGGAATGGTCGCAAAAAATTGTGTACGTACATGTAACAAATTTTGTGGCCAGGGAAGTTAATGAATATAGTTTTATGTCATACTTTTATTCCAGCAACACCAATATTGATTGTTTGATGCATAGTTCCTGCTGATATATGTGCATACATACAAGTTACTTTCATGGATCAGATTAATTCGATTGAAGAATATAAAAATGGAGGTAGCGTACAAGTGATCAATGCTAAATTAGTTTTTCTAGTGTTCAGGGCTTTGACACAGACATGTATATACAGTTGTATTTTAACTCAGTAATGCTTGATAACAGAGTGTGTTTGAGCTAACGTATTGTGTTTTGATTACGCAGCGTACCGTGAAATATTAAAACATGGGCAGATGATATAAAACTATTAATTGCAAAATTTGCAATCTTCTGTCAAGTTGTCGAGGCTTTTCAAAGAAATCATTGTAGAAATACATATATTTCAGAAAAGAATGTTCACGTTCTAAAAGTAATTCGAAAGAAGAAAAATAAATTGCCTCAGATTTTGAACGTTGTTATTGATCCCGTTTATCCAGGGCATTGAAAAAACTGAAAGCCAGCATAGTATCTTCGAGCAGTTAATGCCTGGGTAGAGTGCGTTGAACGACTTAGGCAGGGCGTACAACAATTGTATTGTCAAATTCATATGTTTGTTGTGTCAGTATGATGCTGTGAAACAAGTGGCTCATGGATGGTCAAACATTTCAAGCCTAGATGTCTTTAGTTTCGGATATTGGATGTCTAGTTTACTGTAATGTATTGGTTCTAGGATAGCTTCATACTTTTACCCTCTTTGTTGAGGTTGGGTTAAAACAAAATGATTTAGCTGTTTGCTACTCCTTGGTCCTGATTAATTCGGCATTTTAGCTCTGGACACGAAAAATAAGAGATAGAGGGAGAGAGGGAGGTAGGGAGGGAGGCTACAATGACAAGTGGTGGAGGCTATTTCAATGCAATCATGACCTTCTCCCAGAATTAAGAGAGGGAGGGAGTGAGGGAGAAGTAATTAAGAGAGGGAGGCAATAATGACCTTCCCTCAGAATTAATAGAGGGAGGGAGGGATGGAGGGAGAGGTAATTTCGGAAAACTGGAGGAGACTACAATGACAAGTAATGTGGCACCGAGGAAGTACTACATACCCTATTTGCTTAAGTGTTTGCATTTTCCCCGTACTTGTGTATCTTTGTGATCATAAGTATCATAAACTTGACTACTTGAGAAAGTTCATGAGAAAGATATAAAAATTATGTAAACTACTAACTTTATTTTCTCTGTAATTTCATGAAACTAAAGAATATTAACTTTTTTGTAGTGATGGAGGCTATTTCAATGCAATAATGACCTTCCCCCAGAATTATCCCAACAGCCCGCCATCAGTAAGATTTACCTCTGAGATGTGGCATCCAAATGGTAAACTGTTCCCCAGCTGGGATTGATACATCTGGTTTTATTTTGTCTATATTCTGATATTTATTATGTTGAATTCTCAGTATATCCTGATGGACGTGTATGCATTTCTATCCTTCATCCACCTGGTGAAGATCCCAATGGTTATGAGCTTGCGAGTGAACGGTGGACGCCAGTGCACACGGTAAGGTCATCAGTTTGTCCCCTTTGGGTCCTCTTATAAGCCACCTGCAAACTAGCGCATCAGTTCTGAGCTGAATTCTAGATAAAATATCGGAGTGGTTTCTGTCTCTCTCTGAAAATTGCAGTTTTCACCCATTACCATTTTCCCAGTCAAGATCATTTCTAAACTAGCAAATTGACAAATTGAGTCCTTTCTTGGGGTTAGATGATACTCCATGAGACATAAAACATTATTATGAAGAATGGCTTCAGACTGATCTCTTTAGTGTGATTTATTTTCAAGGTATTTCATTGTAGTTAGCTGCATTTTAGAACCACAAACCAACCCTAGGTTTGATCAGTCCTCCAATGGTTTATAACTGAGCTCATCGTTGTCCAGTCTTATTGATTACTCAATGTATGCTCCATGATTAAAATGCGATTTTGCCCAAAATTTCAATTGATGCTTTTAGGACCAAGCTCTGGTTTAAAATATGTGTTATCAAGTACTACCTGTGGTTTTTAATTGTTGATGCCTTTGACTTTCAATGTCATCTTTGACAAATATGATATATTTTATCATAATTTACTTTATCACTAAAAGAACTTGAATCGCAACTTATAATTCTATATATTTGAATTTATTTATTTATTAATAAGACAAATGATCAAAGTTGATGTTAAAAGTCAACGGTGTCAACGATTTAAATACGGAGGGAGTAGTAGATTGAATATGCATCTTCATTAAACGCCAGCTTGCTTCTTGCCATTGCTAAGGGATTTCATGATGTGCAGGTTGAGAGTATTGTCTTGAGCATCATTTCGATGCTCTCTAGTCCAAACGATGAATCTCCAGCTAATATTGAAGCAGCTGTAAGTGCACTTAACATTATCTTCTTTCCTTTGTGTGAAATTGGGTAAGCTACGGGAAAATGCATCGGAAGTGATTTGTTTCAATGTGCTTCCAGAGCTATGTTTATAGCAGTAACACGTCTATTCTGCAGTTATCCTAACTGACAAATACATTACCAAAAAAAAAAAGTCAAATGCACCAGAGGTCCATGAACTTGTCTAGATGTGTCATTGAGGTCCATGAACTTCTAATTTGCATTTCTAGGTCCATAAACTTGTTTATTTGTGTCAATTAGGTCCACACTTTCAGTTGACAGTTTTAGACCTATAAACTTGCATTTCTAGGTCCATAAACTTGTTTATTTGTGTCAATTAGGTCCGCACTTTCAGTTGACAGTTTTAGACCTATAAACTTGTCCACTTTTGTTAATTAGGTCCATGGACTTTTTTATAGTCTATAAATTTGTCCACTTAAAAAGTTAGCACCATAACTGGCCTTGATCAGGTAAATCCCAAGTCGTTGCCCCCCCTTGACAGCAGGGCTCGGCGTTCCGGGGAGCCAATTGATGGCAGTGAAGGTTGAAGATGTCAAGCTTAGGTCGAGAATCATCTCATCCTGTAGGGTGGTCATGTAAAGCTTGTCGTCAACGAGGGCAAGACCTGTAGATTTTTTGTGATCTAAGGAGCTCCGTAGCACCCAAAGCACGGACAGTCCATATGCCTTGCCAGAGTTCATTCATCTGGATGGTATTATGAGGCAGTCTGCGCTTAATTGCCACCACCAAATCCATACACTGGACATCATCGTTGTTGTGGCCTGGCTGCTGCCGTGGTTAGGGTAAACTTACAGGAACTGTATGGGAAGAGAACCGAACCCATACAGATTGATTTGTTTAACAAAACCATATAAGTGGAAAATAAAGTGCATGGGGATTCGATTAATAAGTTAGGATCATAATTGGACAACTTTTTAGACCATTAAAAAAAGTTAACAGACCTAATTAATGCACAAGTGGACAAGTTTAGAGGTCTAAAAATGCAAACTAAGATTTTGTGGACCTAAGTGACACAAGTGGACAAGTTTATGGGTCTAGAAATGCAAATTAGAAGCTCATGGACTTAAATGACAACTCCATAAGTTCGAGGACCTCTGGTGCATTTCACTAAAAAAATGTTCGCAACCTTGCCCTTGAGCTAATTGACTGGCACACACATAGCACTTCTGCATTGCTCGTACCATGGAGTTATCAAACATTTAACTATGCACATTCTGATCTACATGAACATACTTGAGCACTTTCAGGATTTGTTGAAATTATGTACACTACAGTTTTTTGCTAGCTGAGGGGACGTAGTTTCTGATGTTGTACTGACTTATGTTTCACAGAAGGATTGGAGAGAGAGAAGGGATGATTTCAAGAAAAAGGTTAGGGCATGCGTCCGCAAATCTCAGGAAATGCTCTGAAAGGGGAAATGGGGAGTTAACCAGTGCTGCAATTGGTGTGGCGCACTTCACCATCGTTCATAAGCTCACCTGATTCAGCATTTTCATGTCTCCCCTGTATATTTTCCATTCAGTATCATTCGTACGGTGGTGTTGGTCTTGTCTCCAGGGAAACTCGGAAATGTCACTTATCCTAAAATTTCGATTGTATTGTGTGGCATGGAGTGGTGTCGAAGAATATTTTGAACATGCTGCCTTCTTATCATAATTTTCTTAATGAACATCAAAGAAGAAAGTGATTGTCGCCTAATGCTTCTAAGTTTCACATTTGCTTCTTGGTTGTGCCGAATGTGCTCGCAAACTGAAGCAGATCCGAACGCTATTTCATTAAACTATAATATGACCTGCTTAGCCCTAGTTTTCTTTTAATGATATCTACCTCTCAACGTTTACTTATATATAATAACGTATTCCTGTAAATGTAACCTGGTGCTGACATGGATTCGCGGCTGAGGTATTTTTGTCAGTTAAGGCAGTTAAACGAACTATAAAAAAACATAAACATCTCATGAAATCATGAAGATACTCTGAAGCAGAGTAACTTAGTTTGGCTTTAGTGATCAAGTCGTCAATCACGATCTGTGTCTGCTTAGAAAAACAATACGTTTCGAAGAAGACAGAAATGGTTTCGTGGTGTAGTTGGTTATCACGTCAGTCTAACACACTGAAGGTCTCCGGTTCGAGTCCGGGCGAAGCCAAAATTTGTATCTGCTTTTGCCTTGTTTTCCTTTTCTTTGGTCCGGACTTGCTCCTGTTGTCCCACTTACATCTTTGTGATGTGAAGTACTACAGTTCTTTTGTGCATGTTTTCCTTTTCTTTGGTCCGGACTTGCTCCTGTTGTCCCACTTACATCTTTGTGATGTGAAGTACTACAGTTCTTTTGTGCATGTTCACAAACTTTCAGTGTCATGTTCACAAACTTTCAGTGTCATGTTCGGTATGGCTTGATTTTTTTAAGCCCTGTACAAAACTAATTTGACTATAGTTACTTTTACAACGTGATTTCTTTTTTATTTCTTTGTCATCCCAGCCATATATGTGAATGAATTATTATGTGAAGAAAAGATGTAAGGAGGACGGAGCTAACGAGTGTGCACTTGTCTTTGTGGGTGTGAAGAATTTTATCATATGGGAGCGAATATGATGAAGATTTAAACAAAATTTTTATATATTTTTTTCTAGGTTCCCTATAATCAATATAGACCTACCCATAGATATAAATACATTTGACATCATTCTATAGAATGATAGTGACTAGGGCACTAGAATGTGAGTGTCCCATATAGGTTGAGTCGGATAAGAGTTGGTAGCACAACACTTATAGTTAACGTGTTTCAAATCTCTACTACTATTAATTTTATAATTATTGTCCGTGCACCTCTGACGAGCGGAATAAGCCGTCGCTCGTCCACCCTGCCCGCTGCAGAAGAGTTTTGGCACAGTTTCGGCTCTAGAAGTAAGCAAAAGCACAACAAGGTGTTCTGCATACCATGACATACTTCTGACACAGTTCCGGCTATTTTGGTACTCCAGAAGTGAAGCAAAAGCAGAACAAGGGGTTCTGCCTGCCATGATATACTTCTGGCACAGTTCCGGCTCCCGAAGAGTTCTGGACTTTCAGAGGTAAAGCAAAAGCTTATGCTTGCCATGATATACTTCTTGCACAGTTCAGGTTCCAGAAGAGTTCTGTAACTCCAGAAGTAAGACAAAAGCAGAACAGAGGGTTCTGCCTGTCATGACATACGTCTGGCACAGTTTCAACACCAGAAGATTTCTGAAACTCTAGAAGTAAAGCAAAATCAGAACAAGGGGTTCTGCTTGTCCGATAATTTTGTTTAAATCATCTAATATAATAGGATCATTTATTTTAATATATGCTCTTAGCTAAAAGTGTTGCTTTCTCATAAATCCGTTGCAACGCACGGGCATTCAACTAGTCTTGTAATAATTCTATAGTTCAATTTGTATGCCGAATATTGTAACAAAAGATCGGATACTACTTCCAGTATTTTGTTGTGTCTGTATTTGTACTTTTTTTTCTTCTACAATTGGGTTTCCTAACTGTAAGTCTGTAATCTTGGTATGCTCTCTTTAGCAAAGTTTTTACTCCTTTTTTTTATTTGACAGAGGTGGAACCCCGCAAAAGCCAAAAGCCGAAAACCGGGACGGAAAAGTAAAATTCAAGCTTTGATCTCTCAAACTAAAATTTTAGCTCGTATCATATTAGATATTTAGATACTAATTAAAAAACTAAACATTGACTATTTATAAAACTAATTATATAAAAGTATAGTAATCAATGAGACAAATTTTTTAAATCTAATTAATTCATGATTAGTACATAGTTACTGTAGCACAACATTCTCAAATTATAAATTACTTAGGCTTAAAAAATTTGTCTCATCTATTAACCTCTATATATTAAATTAATATTATAAATAATTAATATTTAATATTTTAAATTATTTTTAAAGAGTTGATGTGATAAAGGCTAAACTTTTAGCCCCTGATCCAAACACCGCCTAAAATTAGCGATCACTGCTAAACCGATCCGCATCCCGCTGCCGTCACCCAATCATCATCTTCCACGCGTTTTCGCCGCCCATCTATGGAACGTTTCAGATCCTGCCATCTCATCGATCCGCACCCTCCTCCTCAGCCAATCACGCTCCACAATACCGCTCCATATATACTGCACGTCACCCCGCGATTTCCCATCGCATCATCAATTTTTCATCACTCGCGCAACCTCCTCTTCCAGCACCCTCGCGCGAGTTTCCTTCAACCTCCCGCTCCTACGCCTCGATTCGCCTGTGATGGCGCCGAAGGCGGAGAAGAAGCCGGCTGAGAAGAAGCCCGCGGAGGAGAAGGCTCCCAAGGGGGAGAAGAAGCCCAAGGCGGAGAAGAGGCTGCCGGTGTCCAAGGAGGGCGGCTCGGACAAGAAGGGCAGGAAGAAGGCCAAGAAGAGCGTGGAGACGTACAAGATCTACATCTTCAAGGTGCTCAAGCAGGTGCATCCGGACATTGGTATCTCCTCGAAGGCCATGTCCATCATGAACTCCTTCATCAACGACATCTTCGAGAAGCTCGCCCAGGAGGCGGCGCGCCTGGCGAGGTACAACAAGAAGCCCACCATCACGTCGCGCGAGATTCAGACCTCGGTGCGCCTTGTCCTCCCCGGCGAGCTCGCCAAGCACGCCGTCTCCGAGGGCACCAAGGCCGTAACCAAGTTCACCTCCTCTTAGATTGCTAGATATTGCCCCCTTTGACCAGTTGCTTGTGTTCTTGCCTCTTCCCCGTATCAGGGATTGACGCTTATTAAAAGGAAGAATGAATGATACGGCCACGTTTGCTCACTGATGAATTTATTTGTGCTGTATGAATATTATGATGCTATATAGTACTATATCTGCAATTCTCGTTCTGAATTGCAAAGATTTTGGGAACCAAAATAAAGGAGAATTTGCAATGCCTCAGTTTTGGGTATCGTTGGCATCCTCTGGGTTGATGAATTCTTCTGGAAGGTTGCCTGGGAGGTCGGAGCCGTAGACGTGGCCCATTTTGGTCCGCTTTGTCTCGAGGTACCTCTGGTTCTCCTCGGTGATGGGGGAGATCACCGGCACCCTCCCCACCACGGCGAGGCCGTAGCCCTTGAGACCGATGAACTTGGCCGGGTTGTTGGTCATCAGCCGCATTGTGCGAACGCCGATGTCCCGCAGTATCTGGAACAGGCATTTGGATTGTTAAACATTCAGTTCTTGCCGCACCGATCTCCCTTTGGAACCTGACGAAATCGGCCAAGAATTTGTGGATTGGGAATTACCTGGGCGCCAATGCCGTACTCGCGGGAGTCCACGGCGAGGCCGAGCTCGAGGTTGGCCTCGACGGTGTCGTGGCCCTGATCCTGGAGGTTGTAGGCGCGGAGCTTTTGGCCCAGGCCGATGCCGCGGCCCTCATGGCCGCGGAGGTACACGACCACGCCGCGGCCAGCCTTCTCGATCAGCCGCAGGGCGAGGTCCAGCTGCTCGCCGCAGTCGCAGCGGGCAGAGCCCAAGATGTCGCCTGTCAGGCACTCAGAGTGCACCCTCACTAGGACGTTCTCGCCGTCGTCGATGTCACCCTGCATACATCAGCCACCTTAGAACAATAAGAACGCACCTGCAGATATGCAAGAAGCGGGGGACAACTATCTCTATCTGTTGATGTATCATCATATTAAAGTTTCTGCACATCATGGAACATGCATTTTTCAGCACATGAGAACATCATGGCTAATAGACATACAGCAGGGTTGTCGCTGATACCTTCACAACTGCGATGTGTTCAGTTCCATCGAGCTTGGATTTGTAGCAATAAGCTCTGAAAAGGCCCCATTTCGTGGGCAAGCGAGACACAGCAATCAGCTCCACCAGCTTCTCCCGTTTTCTTCTATAACTGAATCACACAAAAAAGATTGAGATTTAATCTTCGTCAATAAGGATGTCTACAACATGCAGCTATCCTATGACAAAAACATTCCAATGCAGTATTAGTTTTTGTTTGAAGCAAGATATCATTTATGTGTTCGATCTTGAAAAGTTTTGTGATAAGATTTTAAAGCAGAACAAATCAAGCTATAGGTTCACAAAGGCTTCACCTTAAGGTATACTAACCGGATGAGATCAGCAATTGAGATGATTGGTATATCATGCTCCAAAGCCAACTGTTGCAGAAGTGTTATGCCGGCCATTGAGCCATCCTTCGGGTCCATAACAGTTGACAGGACAGATACAGGGCGCAGACCCGCCAATGCAACAAGATCCACTGATGCCTCCGTGTGCCCAGCTCTTTTGAGCACACCTCCATTTCTGTACTTGAGAGGGAATATATGGCCTGGTCTTCTGAGATCACTGGGCTTGGAATCAGGGGAGGCTAGAGTAAGGATGGTTTTGGCTCTATCTGCAGCTGAGATACCTGTGGATATTCCCACTCTGGCATCCTGATAGATTGAAAGCAAATCTATTAATTGTAAACCAAAATCTATAAGGATTCTTGATCATTTTTAGTGTTGGCATAGGCTATCATGAACAGAATTTTACCACTGTTACTGTGGAAGCAGCAGCTGTAATATCCTCAATTTCTGTGATTGGAGACATCATAGGGATCATCAATCTTGATAGGTCTTCTTCTTTCATGCCGACTGAAATGATCCCAGAACCATTCCTGATCATGAATGCAATAGACTCTGAGTTCACTAGAGTTGCTGCCATGACAAGATCTCCTTCATTGTCTCCGTTTTCATCATCTACAGCAATAACAAACTGGAGAAGAATGAATAGTTAACTTTGTAGCTAAATTTAACTGTCCTAGGAAAACAATAGTAACACAATTATACATTCCAGGCCCTGTACTGAATTTTGAAGCTTTGCACCTCATAATGCGAATTGACAACACAATTTGCTAGTAAAATGAACTCATGAATCATGATACAATGTTGGTTTATTCCAGCATAAACTAGGAAAAGGGTTTGTCTAGTTGAGCCATTGAAATCTTGTTTCCAAAATGAACCAAAAAAAAAAAAAATCAGTGACTAAGGCAATAACGTGATATGTATTTTATTTGCCAACAGATACCAAGTACAATTCGAATATGATATTCAAGTGTAAACCCAAACTGGCCCGAATCATTCAGGTTCAATGCCCTGGATGACCCACATACAGAGACTGATGGAAGCTCATGGTATATAATGCTTCAAAATAAGACTGAAACTCTGAAAATGACCGTATAAAATGCAGAGATGAAAAGTACCAGTTTGTGAGATATTCTAAGTTCTAACATAGCCATTCACCTACCTTTCCTTCACGCAAAGCAGTTACAGCCTGGTCGATCGAAGAGAAACCATCAGTAGGTTTGTCCGGGTCACCCTCAGCATCACTGACGAAGAAATCTCCTGTCTCCTCGGTGATTTCAGCACCAAAAGTTCGAACGGATGCACTAGATTCATGGAGTCCTTTGAAAAAAGACCCATTATTGTTCAACGGATCCTTTAAATACCCTGGATCACCAAGTTCATCACCAGTTGTATAGCATCTGAATTTTATGCATTCCTTTCTTATGACTGCAAATCCGATACTGCTAAGACCACCCGGACCTTGGTGAAACCTAAAATATGATCAGGATAAGAAACATATTACACAACAAAAGTTACGATTACGAACATGAATCTGGAGTCTCAGAAGGTTTTCATCAATTTTGAAGAGACAAAGTGGGAGAATCGCACCATGCGTTTACTACAGTGTGAGATGGGAAGTAGGAGCTCAGAAGAACACGGTCCATTTGTTGATCCCAACCGATCCTCCAATCTCAGCTTCAAAATATGCTTATATACCTCTATCTCCTGCAGTGTCACAACACCTCTCAGCCTATCACTTGGACTTATCTGCTCATGTGGATAATAGAAGGAAAATACAAAAGGTGGAGGGAAACTGACCACATATTTCTGAGCGCAAGATAGCAGCAGCTGTGTCGACACATTCCGCATTTCAGATCATGCCAAGTTATCACCCTTTGAATCCCTCTTGTTGCGATCATGCTTTGAGTCAAATGCAACAGAAGCTGAACCTGATAATGACAGGAAAACTGCAAAATGTCCATTAAATGTAGTTAGCAGATTTTACACTCCCTTTTGTTTCTGAAGAAACAATACATATTCGCGACATCATGCTTGTCTAGTCGCCTGATTAGAAAGCGTTTTCAGTTTCAACTGACAATTGGCCAAACGATCCTTACTCCGGAGTAGTTGGAGTGTTGGACCTGTAAATAGATAGTATCTTCAAATCCTGCACCTGCGGATCGAACAACCGGCACCAGCGGAGGCGGCACCGCCTGGCGTCGCTCGCTGGTAGTACGGCGGCTGAGCGGCACACCACGCCAAATCGAAGAACCCAAGGGCGCGCTGGAATGCGCACGCGTCCTAAGAGAGCAACGGCAAGGGGTGGCGCCAAGGCCGCGGGGAATGGGGCTTCTTGGTCGGGACGAGGGCCCGGCGGTGAAGCGTTTTTGAGGGGCGCGGCGGGCTCCGATTGACCCGCTGTCCAGCTGCTCAGCTCTGCAGTCTAGGGATTTCTCGAACCTTCGAAGAGCAGGTGAAGACATGTTCACGTCTGGAGTGTTACTTTAAGGCAAATGACCAAATTGAATTCAAGTAAGCAGAAGCATAAATCATGATATGGATTTATATGATAATTCTTCGATTAAGTAGATAAATAACCAGCCGAGCAGCTGAAATAAATCATGATGTGGTTTTACATGATAATTCTTCAATTAAGTAGATCAATAACCAGCCCACCAACTGAAATAAACATAGAAACGACATCACATCCACTAGATTGCTAATACTTGGTTCAGTAACTTGCTGCATTTGGGATCTCACAAGCCGGTGACAGATAACACCTGAGCAGATCTGAACCGAATTTTTCTCAGGCTCGTTTCTTCCGGTCCATCTTCCCCAGCTTCGACTTGCGTTGCTTGAACACGTGCAGATAGAGCTTCAGCCAAAGAAACGGATAGCACACCAGCACACCCTGGGACGTTGGCACATATATTTAGAAAGCAACTGAATTGTTAAACAACAGAACACTCTTACAGTTTCACTCATTTAACGCACCAGTAGAAATGAATGGTAGCTCATGGAGAACTTCTCGAAGAAACCTGAGTAGAGATTCCTCTCCTTCACAAATGGAAGAGCTTGGTATATAGTCCATACTGCAAAGGAAATGATGATCAAGCTCAACGTTACTGTTCTGGGAGTAGCCATGTTATGTGTACGAGTATTTCAGCTTACTTTCTCCTGGTCCGACCCCGATTGGATACAGTGGGATAAAAGCAGTGTACCTATAGGCATTTGCATGTGATCATCCAGAAAATTATGATACTCAGCATACATATAGAAAGCGGAAGTTGCTCAAGCTGCGGATTTTGAAATGCAAAAAGCGAAGAATGTAAAACAATGAATTGGATTGGAACTGCCTCTTAATTTGCTTCGGTGGTGCTGGTGCATCTTCAGCATCCTATTGTATTTCTACATAATGTGACGGATTGTAAGCTGTAACGATGGGCTCTTATGTCAGGTGATCTGATTGACTTGGCAGAACATGTGACACGCTTATCAAAAGAAGGGCTCGCTGGCATGAGTATATGCTTCTATAACTTTAGCACTCTGATCTTTCATCGTTACACTCTTTATTGTTCTTACATAGTACTTAATTTTTCTCTGAAATCCTACGAATGATGAATGTTTCCATCTTTTCATTAAAAAATTAAAGAAATCTACCAGTCAGTTGAATTTCCATATCTAACAGCAACCACTTGTATCATAATACAGGCATAAAGAATACGTATGGAACCTGAGATAAGTCAGCCATGCTGGACAAACTTTTAAGCTAGTCAGAGCATAATGAGAATAACGGATAACCTGTATGATATATGACGGAAGCAGTCAAGCAGATTGGCATTGTTAAACAATATTGACATAAGAGATTAAACTTGGAAGCATCTCTTGAAGTAAAAGAAACAAAAAAAACTTTTATTCTAGACAGGCAATGGATGTCGCAGGGCAGACCATTTTTATTTTGTTCACTAAAACCTTTTATTCCTTCTATAATGAAAGGCAGAGCACCTGCCATATTTCTCAAAAAAAAGAAAAGAAAAGGAAACAAAAACAAACTAGACAGTACTTCATATTTAAGTATTAGCAATACTTCATATTCACCTTGTGGGCTATGAATTAACAGATGGTTGTTAGTCAGGAATTACTAAATCTTTTCTTGATAAATATACTACGATTGCTACTTCTTAGGTACTTAATATTATAATCTTCCTCAATTTACAATCACAAATAAAATGTTATAATATTTTCATCTGAATATAAACACACAAAAGCATTTATATTTGATGACACATTCGTCAGATCAACTCAAATATCAAATAGATATAATCATATAAATGATAACCGATCAGAGAAAGACAATCTTCTTTTTGTTGTCACAAAGTTAATTAAACGGAAGGACGTTGTGTCATACCTCAGATATGCTCCAAGCTATAAACGTTATGAACACAGATGGGCTGCTCTGAACCTGCAGTTTTCCCTCCAAAATTGTTAACCTGGATGTGAAATCTAAGGAAGTAAAGACGCGTTACATATTAATTTTTTCTAGCCCCACGAAAAAAGAGCTCCCATTCTGATCTCTTGGAGCGCCACTCAAGCTGCTCACCTCGGGGATTTGCCGGACAACAGCGAGAGCGAAGTGAGTTCTCCCTCCCCATTGCAAGAAAGCAAGAATCGGCGCTGTGGGCACCAATCCTAAACCAAAACGGTACCAGTGTCTCGTCAACATCATAGCAACAGTTTTCATTCTAAGAAAAATGAACAGAAGATGGAAGTGGTTCAACAGTTCATCCCACCAATGGCGGCGTGGACCGTTTCAAGAATTGCGCAGGTCTGCAGAAGGCCTAATTCAAAAGCAGCGGAGATTATTATTGGCGCTCGCACTCGCAATTCGGATGTGATTGCACCAAACAAATTAGGAACAACGGAGGGGAGGGGCGGAGTTACAGATGAGGTCGCCGGCGACCGCGTAGGCCGAGTGGATGGAGAGGGGAGGGGCGAGGCAGGGAAGGAGGCGGAGGAGGGCGATGGACCTAAATTCAACAGGGAAGTTGAGAGATGCGTCAGTAGAGGAAGCAGCAGCCGGCCAGTCGTCGCAGGTGGCCGTGGTTTACCATCCGAGAGACTGGAGGGAGTTGTAGGAGAGGAGGTAGAGCTTCGAAGGGCGAGCCATGGATGCTGCCGGAGGCCAGACGCCACGTCGCCGGCTGTCTGTGTCTGTGGCTGCGGTTTCGACAGCGCTGAGACGAGGATCTGGCCGGGACGCGAGCGAACCAGGTGGGGTGAAAGAGATACTTCATCTCTCGCGCGCTCCTTGCTTCCATCACTCCTATTTCTCTTCTAAGTTGATCCATTATCATTATCTTAGTTAAAATGTTACAAAAGCACCTAGATATTGAGATAGCTTAAGGAGTTAATCTGAAAGGAATTATAGTTACACTTTGTGAGCATGGATGTATATTATAGATTGATTGCATTTGCACGAAAAGTGGATGAGGGTGCGAGTACAAAGTTCTGGATTGACTGAGAGCTGAAAATTGTTCGTTGAGTCAGTTGCATCAGTTTCATATATAGGACATGTTTAGAAAAAATTAACATCATATACATTATAGACTATAGATCTATAAAATCACCATATTCCTATAGCTGTCGACGTCACCGTTGCTAAGAAATAAGAAATCATCCATATTGTGTATATTTTTCTAGCCACCTAGGAGATCGACGGTACCTGACCACCGTCTAATTTCGTCATCCATGTCCAGCCACCCAGACCTAATGGTGGCCGTCACGACAAAGCACACCATACACTTAAAGCTCATGGTAGTACTACTCGTTTTTGCTTATGTGCAACCCTTTGTGTGGTGTGGCAACGACTACAGTGTTTACGTAAGTTAGGTCCAAACAAATTAAGCAAAGGTGACTTGTTATTATATATGTGACTAGTGGAATGAATGACATAGAGATTGGGTTAAAGGCTAATGTTAGTGTGAGAAAGAGCGAAAGAGAACAGTTTTATAGAGCTCTCTTGAAGAGGTGACAGCATTAATGGAGAAGATTGTAAATTTTTTTTAAGAATTATGTTATAAGAATAATGTAATTTGAGAAAACTAGAATGCTAAACATTTAGGTAGGAAAATGGAAATAAAACGGAATCGAATAAAGAGAAAATGGTGTAACCTAAATACTTTTCCAAGTGAAAATGAATAGTCTAACACGAATAATATACAATCAGGTGAGAGGAAAGACTGGACAGGTAACACGTCCAGGTAACACAATTTTGATCGGCTTGATAGTTGCTCTGTCATCTCGATCTCTTCACTTCTCTCTCTTGATATGAGGCAGTAAGTCGGCGTGCTGTTGTTGTGGTAAGAAGTGGGGATATAAGACGTGACACTACATGGAGCTGCACCATGGACGCGATACGGCAAGCTGTTGTTGCAGCATGAGATTGATACATAGGAGTAGCGGTAGACAACTCGTGCTCTCTTCAACTGTAAATCGATGGTCAACAGCCTCTGAAACAACTACAAGACCAAAATATTTCTATAATTATGTATCTATGTTTCTAACAAATACAAATAAAATATATATAATTCACCACCAGAAAAAAAATATATATCACAGACTAATCTTTATAGGCATGACAAAACACATTTATTAGACTCATACTCTAATAACTAAAGGATAACTCTGAAATTCTTGTGTTTGCCCGTCAATATTAACTAGTACTCTTGCCCGTGCTAAAGCCACGGATTGAAACAAAAATAATATAATAATCTAACATATATAATTTTTTAGTTATATGAATAATGTCCATACTAACGTCATAAGTTAAAAACAAATAATATGATAACTCAATATTATAAAATTCTATATAAAACATGATAATAATTTCTAAGACAATATGATGGACCTACTTGTCATATGGGGGGAGCTTGGGCCAGTCAATCAGTGTGACATAATCTTTTTCTGGAGGACCACAGCGGCAAGCGCGCATGTTGTTTCAGGTCTCGGCCATGTGGAGGTGACGGACGAGCGCAGGCACCACCTGAGGGTCGTGCGTCATAAGGGATCTGCTTCTCTGCCTGCCGCCGTGCGTCGTTATCTACGAGCGGAGGATGGGGCGAACGATGACGGCCTCACAACCTCGTGTTGGCAGACAGAGGACGCGGCGAGCGACGGAGGCCTCGCATCAGCGGGCGGTGGTGGGCGGATGACGGGGCAGTGGCCTCACAACGGCAACAGACGGAGGACGGGTCAGGCGGCGACGACTTCGTGATTGCGGAGGGCGGAGCGGCGGCGGGCGGAGAACGTAGCGGTGGCGATCTCGTGGTTGCAGAGGACGGACGCGAAGTGAGATCTATGATTGCGGAGGATGGATGAATCATGAGTCGTGAGAGCAAATAACAGATCAGATTAGATTGACGATTCATTCAATATTGTCGCATGAATACGTGGTATAGGAGTTTGTAAAATTGTATAATGGAAGATTCAGAAATTAGTAGCCATTAATTTGAGTAAATATAACTTTATTAATAGAGGAAACGCACGTGAGTCATTAGATTTGAGTTAACATAATCTTTATCATCGTAATTGTGGGGATATTATTAGGATGTTGGAATTTTTTTCAGGGACGTAGGTGAAAAACGACAAATTTAGTACATTACAGAAGCAGAGATAGAGATTTAAAAATTATCGTAAAATGATTAAAATTATACTATCATGTGTTACCCGCACGCACAACCCTACAGGCAGACGGACACAGCAGAGGCTCCTTGCATGCTTTTGCTGCATAGCGCTTCACAACACCAAATAAACCCGTTCGTTCTCAAAATACTTTATTTTTCGGGACAGACCATCTCAGCGCCTCCGGTGCTCGAGTCCTCGGGCCGCTTTCCTTGATCTCCTTGGCGTCCATGGCGCCTGTGAGGGGCGTGAAGAAGCGGAAGCGGGCGGAGAAGGCCGCGCCGACACCGTCTCCTCGGCTGCCGCTGCCGCCGCCGCCGCTGCCGGACGGCGGGGATTGGTGGGACGTCTTCTTTCGCAGGATTGCAGGTCGCCTCACCTCTCGCTCCCTCGCCTGCATCCCCTGTGCTCTTTAAAGTTTAGCCATGTGTGCCTCCTTGCTTCTTTCGTTGCCGTAAGCTTTATCACGCCAGTACGTTAGGAAAGTGTCCTAGTTCAGGGTAATGCGTCAGCCGCCAGAGATTGAGATAGCTCGTGGGTGGATCTGGAGTGAGTTACAATTGCACTTTGCGAGCGTGGATATGTAGCTTAATCCGTTGATTGCTCGAGATGCATCTCGAGGGTGCCGGTGCAAAGTGGTAAGAAACATCGGGATGATGTGTTGTGGATTGATTAAGAGCTGAAGGCCGCGGCTGCTGCTGGCCATATTACTCTGCATCGGTTGCATCAATTACGTAGAGCATAGTTAGGAAATTAAGCAACCGGATTCCATTTCTTGTTGTCCAGTCATGTATGTTATGGAGTCCAGATCTGTAAAGCCACCGCAACGGCAATTCGAGAGAAGATGAAATTTAGATCACGGTTGTTTTTCCCACAGTTTTTTATTCGGTCTGGATTCAGCAACCAGTCACAAGGAATCTGATCCTTGATGCAGCGATCTATGTTTTATGCAATAATGCCTTCAAATCCTTCCCTCGAGAAATGGAGTGTTCTATTTGTTGAGCTAAATGGGAAAGGAATGACAAGGGAGACAGGAAAATGTCGCCCGCAACTTGCAATTCTTGATTCTGATAAATTGTAGTTGTAGGCTCAAGATTCGAACAACGAATTTACTATTCTAAATTGTATGACGATTTGTGTGCTACCCCTAAAAAACTCAGAAACATTTGTTACTACTACATAGACTATATTCAGGTCTTCAGAAATTGAAGGGTAGTCGTAAATAGTAGTTGTGTAATTGTTACCGGTGAATTTTCTGATAGGTTTTGTGATACTTTTTGCTTTATATTGAACTATCTGATCAGTGTTTGTGCGAAAGAGCATGTGTTGCATACATTTCATTAGTAGGGAAAAGTGTCTGGGGTCAAGTGTGGCAACCATAAGTTCGTCTAACAAAGATGTAGGTTTTTCTAAAGGTACAGCACAGCTCAAAAAATGTCGGATATTACCCGACTGAGAAGACCTCGCAGCTAGATTCAATCATTGTTGTACTTAGTCTTTTTTGACAATAGTTAGTAGTTGTATGCTATGCACACTAGTAAGTCATTCTGATTTCAAATTTGAATGGTCTCATTAACTCTCCCAATCTGAGCCTGGAACTGAACTTGCAATATTCTGTTGAATGAAAAAGATGGGTTTATACACAAAATTGTATCCTGGTTTGCTTGATACAAATATATGGCGTTTTTATACCTTGAAAGTCATGTATTACTGATCCAACTATATAATTTGTAATTCAGCAATTTTATCTTCCCTGATCATTGTGTTGTTCGAGACTATTGGATACATTTGTATTACCATGTATTAACCTTTAGATTGCATAATAGTTTCATAACAAATGTTTCTAAACTATTTGCCTGTCATAGATGGAGCTTCATTATTCCTTTGCATAACAGCAGTACTGAAATAGCCTCTGTTTATCGCTTTGACAGGACAATCCTCTTTTCCAAGAGAACACCAGAGCATGGAGTCTATCCTCATGATGTCAAGAAAGACCTTTGACTATATCTGCTCACTTGTGAAGAAGGACCTGACAACGAAGACATACGGTTTCAGAAACTTCAGGTTCGGTGACAAGGCGATCCTAGGTGTGGAGGATCAGGTCGCGGTGGCTCTAATGAGGTTGACGTCTGGGGAATCACTGCAGAATGTAGGGACGTGGTTTGGCATGAATCACTCAGCCATCTCGAACATCACTTGGCGGTTCATCGAGTCTATGGAGGAGCGTGCTATCTGTCATCTAAAATGGCCGAGCTCTGATGAGACTGCCACCATCAAAGCAAGATTTGAAAAGATTTATGGACTCCCAAACTGCTGTGGTGCCATTGATACCACACATATACTTATGTGCTCCTCATCTCAGCCAAACAGCAGAGTCTGGCTAGACAAAGAGAACAAAAACAGCATGGTCTTGCAGGCTGTTGTCGATGCCGACATGCGTTTCAGAGATATTGTCAGTGGCTGGCCTGGGAGCCTGGACGACTCATCCATCCTGCGCACCTCAGGCTTGTACAGGCTATGCGAGAAAGGCGTCAGGCTGGACAAGCAAATGAAGCTTCCTGGAGGGTCAATGGTTAGGGAATACATAGTTGGAGATGCAAGCTACCCTCTACTTCCTTGGCTCATGACTCCATACCAACAACAGGGTCTCTCAGCGGCCCAAGCTGAATTCAACAAGCGGCACAGGGCAGCCACAACGGTTGTGGAGAACGCACTGGCGACGCTCAAGGGGAGGTGGCGGGTTATTCAGGGAGAACTTTGGAGGCCTGACAAGCACCGGCTGCCGAGGATCATCTTCGTCTGCTGCTTGATCACCAACATCATCATTGACATGGACGGCCCTCCAAGCAAAGAGATGGTCGTGACAAGCAACCATGACCAGGGGTACAAGCAGCAGTTCAGCAAGGTCACGGATGACAATGCTGCTAAGCAGAGAGACCTCCTTTCGCATTATGTCAGTGCCGGCAAATAGACTCATTGAGCTTTGTGGCTTTCTACCGCCCCTGTTGCACCCATTCATATAGAACAATGGATACAAATTGTAAGGTGAATTTTGGCTTCGGTGACATTAGTACCATTTTGAGAGTAGGGCAGACCTAGTTTGTGACCATGCCTCGTTATTTACACAAGTTGCTGTTTCTATTTTCAAACAGCACTATAAGACAGAATATCAAAACCAATCAAATTGGAATAATCACTGCACAAATTTCAAGACCAAGAAATGCAACATTGATAACCACAGAACATTGGCGGCACTGTATATCATTCTACACATACATAGGTTTCAGACGATTCATTTCATCATTGCTAACAAAAAGAATGTATTATCTCTCGAGACATAACGAAAAAGGCAATACTCGATCCCTCCACCCCAAAAGCAAAGCACATCACATGAGAAGAGACTTGGCCAAGTGCTCTCTTGCTGTCGTTAGGGCTTGAACTAAAGTCTGCATGAAGAGAGCAATAGCAAGTAGGTTAAAGGAATCGGTTTCCTTCAAATGAAAAATATCATGGCTGCAGCTTACCTGCTCAGCTAACGATGTGGCACCTTCCATTCCATGAGCTGAGGACACTTTTTCAGCTATCACACTTCCTTCCGTTTCTAGTACAATCCTGTAGCCATTCAAGATGAGTATAGTGAGAACCTAGTGACAAGCTGCCAACAATTTGTACTGTTGTATCTCTAAGCTGCACACAGAATTATTGAATAACTTTGGCATTTTAAAACCTAATGGTACCACAATGTTTGGTAGACTTGCAATAGCTGAGTTCATGGTTCAGTGGCCATTGAATTTCATTTTTTATCATTTTAAAGTAAACACATGTCGTTGGATGTTTGTTTGACCAGTGCTACATCAAGCTATTGTCTGATGAGGCGAAATTTTCTAACAGATAACTCCTGTGAAAACAAACATTTCAGGTCCTTACAAATTCTGTAGCCATTCACAAGGATCCACTTTAACAGAAATTTCCCATGAACAGGAGTAGGCAGATGAGTAGGATATGTGATTTTGGAACCAAATTCAGGAAAATCAACAACAAAAACAAACAAGAACACTTGCTATCAAGTAGAAAGATAGGGATGTACCCTCCATCAACAATTTCGTCAATACACAATAGGATCAGATCCAAATTTTCAAGTGCTGTCCTTTTGTCAACAATGTTCCTGAAAAAAATGAAAGAGGTTTCCAAAAAACATGTCTGCAATCAGCAATTGCATAAAAATATGGGAAAGAGTACATAGAGAAAGAATAGATAAAACTTCAAAAGTGATTATAACCTGAGAAGTTGATCAACAGCATCAGAGAATCCCTGAAGAACAGATGCCAATATAAGCTCATTATCCTCTTCTCCTCCAGTAACAAAAAAATGCAGATCTTGGATGAACTTATACACAACAATTTGGCCGTCAAACATCACAATCTCAGCTGTTAAACATAAAAAAAAATGAAACATTGTCAATAGATAAATAAGAAATTCCTGGCGGTCACAACTTGAAGTTAAAGGATTTTGAAATTGTTCTTCACTCATTTTTCTGATTGGCATGGGCCATGGGAGGAAAAGCAAACCAGGTTTAAATGTTTGATCATGTTTCTGAAATACCAAGAGCACATAATGGAGTAGACCAGTAAAATTGAAAATACGTATAATCCATTCTTTTAATATTGTCAATATAAGACATGCAGAAGACGAAATTTAAATTATTGAACTATGAAACGAAATATATACAGTAAATTAATACAATTAAGGATCCAAAGGAATTGTACACTGCGAACAACTTATTTGACATCTAGGAAGAAATTGCTCAAGGTATTGAATTGGTGAACTGACCATGCCAATCTGCAACCACTTATATTTAGATCTTCTACACCAGCATCAGCATATACAGAACTCACTCTCAACTCATTGTTATGTTACTAATTTATAGAATGAAAAATAAGTTACACGTTCCAGAAGGACCAGATCCAGGTATTCGCAAATGCACAATAACAATTACATATTTTAGTTAGATCAAACCAAGGTAACAAAGTAGCATCTTTATCAGAGACAAATCACATCATCCCTTATTTATATTAGATAGAAAAAACAAGGCGGAAATTACCCTCTGTGCCAGCATTAGCTTTCTGGGTCTTTGTGAATACCGCCTTCTCGAAGGCCAGCTTCGCGGACAGCGTGGGCCAATCATCGCTGTAGTACTTCACGGCGACGCGCTTCCCCTCGGAGTCCAGCAAGAGGATGTTCTTCACCTTCGGGCAGGTCTCCTACACCAGCACAAATGTCGAACCCAACCGTCAACGAAACAACGCAATTGAGGTTGCCGCCATCCCTGGATCCCATCCATCCCATCCACCTCTTCGACTCCAACAGATCACGAATTACAGAGGGAGAACGGGGGAGCACGCCGTAGAAGGCTAGATCTCCGCGAATCGGGGGCAGATCACGAACCGGCGGAGCTGCGGGGGCGCAGGGTAGAGAAGGGCGAGAGAAGGAAAGGCTGGAGATGGGTTCGCGTACCATTGCGAGAGGCGGGTGGCTCCGCTGCGCGCTTGAGCGGAATGATCACGGGGATCCGGATCTCCGACGACAGCGAACGGCAGCGCGGGGCAACAACCAGAGACGGTCGAGGAAGACACCGTGAGCCTGAGGTTAACGAAGAAACGGAACGGTGTCCTTGCGGTGCCAGCAGGAGGTAATAGTACAGTAGGGGATTAGACTGCGCCTGGGCTTGTGGATCTGGCCCAAACTGTATTTGGGTCGTCAAACATGTTGTGATTCGTTTCGAATGGAAAATCCAACGGCCCACCTTATTATGAAAAGTAGCCGCTTGTTGACTGGCCACGGTTTTCCCGCGGCCGCCGACGTGGTTCGCGGATCGCGATAAAAGGCCGCCGGCGCAACGATCTCGTTCGCACGCCTAACGCGTCACACCAAACATCAAAAGATCTGAATTGAATCTGATCTCAGAAAAAAGTAAAATTCATCTGGTCTCAGCAGTAAACGATCAGTTTGGTTTGGTGGAAGCCAGCGATGATTAGAAACTCGCAGCTTAATGCTATGCGTGCTTGCCGGCTTGTTCAGATAACTGGCTGGTGCTGTATTGACTGAATGCTGCCCGTCCCCGGAAGAACAGAAACCAAACCGTTCCAAATCGCTGTAACGTGACCGGGTTCATTTCAGCAACTAGACGCCGGTGTTGCTTATAAATTATAATGCCAGACATACAACCAAGCGTCAAGGTCAAAGCGGTGGAACAGACATCAGGAAAACGATCAGAGGAACACGTGAGTTTACGCTGAAGATAAATGGTCCCTGAAGTTGGTCAAAAACGTCCGGACCGGGAGTGGTGTGTGTGATCCACCAGTTCTCCGATGAGTCGTCGTAGTGTTTGCTGAATGCGAGCTCTGACTTCTGAAAACACGAATTCAAGGTCCAGACGTCCAGCTAACGTAACGAGCCCTGCTCTCACTCTCAGTTCAGCAACACCAACCCCCAGGTGTGAAAACACTGAACCGAACGCCGAGCTGGAACGACCACAGATCGCTCCAGTCCAGAGACGCGCGTCGCAACTGCGCGGAGGATGTGTAAAAACCTGTGCGATCGAACGGCGCGCGGCAGGCAGGCTCCTGTTCACGTCAGTCAGCTTGCAACAACCCACTGTGGCACTGTGTTACTACCATACCAGCGCTGCCGCCGCCGTTTCATTGCTACGGCTGGCGCTGATTCAAGCCACGTACGTGTGCGTTTCTTACTGAGCCGATCGATCTTCCATTCAGACCGCGCGGCCGCCTTTGAAAAGCATACCGACATCTAGAAGCTTTTTACACTGGGCCGGTCGACTGCGGGGTCCATTCCTGCATGCTGCGTTGCTTAGCAAGCAGGTCGCATGTCTGAGCAAGTCATGTGTGCACCGCCGTATTTGGCATTGCACCACTGAACGTGCTATATATAGCGGCGAGGAGTTCTGGCAAATGAGCAAAGAGCTATATGGCTATATCAGGCGTCAGCAGCAGCGGCAGCGATTATTGTTCTATGCCGACGATGGAGAACGAGCCTGGCGTGGCCACGGTCCGCATCCTCGCGCTCCTCTCGCAGCGGCGGCAGCGGGGCGGCCGCTTGTTCGAGTGCAAGACGTGCGGCAGGCGGTTCCCGACGTTCCAGGCGCTGGGCGGGCACCGCGCCAGCCACAGGCGCCCGGCGGGTCCCTACTACAGCCTTGGGAACCGAAAGCTAGTGGCCGCGCAGGAGGGCGCGTGCGCGCCCGGCCCGAGAGTGCACGGGTGCCCCATCTGCGGGGTCGAGTTTGCCGTCGGGCAGGCGCTCGGCGGGCACATGCGGCGGCACCAGGCCGCGGCAGCCAACGCGCGGGTGCAAGTTTCCAGGGCCGTGACGCCGGAAGCATGCAGCTTCGGGGCCGCGGCGTCGGCAAAGGATGACGACAATGCCGGGAACTGCGTCGGTGGCATCTGTCTGGAATTGAACATGACGCCATCTGCTAGCTGCGTCAAATGCCAGAAGAATGCAAGGCGTGCAGAAAATGTCGACACTAGATTACATCCTTTGACGGGCTGTTGCATAACAATGGTTTAGGTCTGTATGTTTACCATAGTTTCTGTTTCTCGTATATATGACTCATGTATTTGTCTTCCAATAAACAAAGCTACAAGCATTCCTGTCACAAACATGTACGTATATATTATATCAAGAAATTCCTTTCTACAAACATCTCCCTCTTCTAAAAGAAGCAAAAATGATCTCAGAAAAATGGGAAAGGAATCACAAGACAGTTCACACCGGAGCAATACATTATTCCGTGCATTGATTGATCAAATGCAAATCCAACGACATGGATTTCATTACACACTGTAGGGAGGTTTTTAACAGATCGAAATCCAAGAGTACAAGAGCTCCCAGCAAATGCAATAGCTACGTCATCAGCAAGAGTAGTTGCTTCAAATAAAGGAAGCAAGCACAGGTACAACCACATCAGTATGACAAGTATCTTCTTCAAGCTCTTCCTATAACAGTGATGCGAGAAATAAATAATGTCAAATAACGAATGATTGGGAATTTCTCACATCCCTTATGAGCCGCAGCAGGAAGATCCTGTGGCTGCTGGTGCGTCACCACTCCCATCTGCCTTGTTAATCTTAATTGTCTTGTCCTGCAGACGAAGAATATGTTTATCAGAACGCTGAACATTGAACAAGATGGAAAAACAAGCATAACTAAGTGCTACTATCTGTACCTCAGGCTTCGAGTCAGTCTCGGCAAGCCTCTGCTTAATGTCACGTGCAATGGAAAAAAAGACTTGCTCCACGTTGAGGTTTGTTTTGGCACTCTAAAAGAGACAGCACACATCACGAGACAAAAACAACTTTGTCGTAACAAAAGGTCATTCAATTCAGGAAAGGAACATACAGTTTCAAAAAATTTGATGCCATATTCATCAGCAAGTGCTTGTCCTTTTGCAGTAGGCACAGCCTGAATCATCAGTTATAAAGGACATTTCAATTAATTATTTATCAAATTACCGAAGCATCTAATAGAAAATAGAATACAGCATGAAATCCATATTCATCAGCAAGTGCTTGTCCTTTTGCAGTAGGCACAGCCTGAATCATCAGTTATAAAGGACATTTCAATTAATTATTTATCAAATTACCGAAGCATCTAATAGAAAATAGAATACAGCATGAAATCATGGGTATGTTTATATAAGACTGAAACAATAAATAAGAATGATGAGTTCATGGGTGTGTACCCTTTTACTTTCGTCCATATCAGCCTTGTTGCCGACCAATATTTTGTTCACATTATCAGAGGCATGTTGCTCGATATTCCGAATCCAGTTTCGGATGTCTATGCATTAGGTAATCAGATCGTTGAAAGATGGTTAAAATGGCTCAAAAAGAAAAAAGCAGGATAGGAACATATGGTTCAGAAGAGTGTACTGTTAAATGAAGACTCGTCTGTGACATCATACACAAGCAGGATGCCCATAGCTCCTCGGTAGTATGCTGCGACAAATAATGTTTACAAGATCAATATTTAATTAAGACTTCAATCGAAGCAAATAGTCAATCAGAAAATATATAAGCACTATACCGGTGGTAATTGTCCGGAAGCGTTCCTGGCCCGCTGTGTCCCAAATCTGTAGCTTGATGCGCTTGCCATCTAATTCTATCGTTCTTATTTTAAAGTCAATTCTGCACAAGATAAATATAAATCAAATTGGGTATACAAAAAAAGGCACGATTTCTGTAATACGCAGGAAGAGGTCACAAGCACTTAAAAATATTCATCACACAAAAGATACTTGCCCAATTGTGGTGATAAAGCTTGTGGTGAAGGAACCATCAGAGAACCGCAAGAGAAGGCAACTCTTCCCAACACCTAGTCACAGAAGGGAGTATGAACAGCTCTTATCAGGAAATAGATAGAACAGAAAACCTGATCAAGTTTTTGATTGGAAATAGGAGAAAAACTTGACTAATGACATTCTGCTAGCTAAGGATTAACTATTCAGTCATAAACATGACTTTATATGATAACTGTCCCAATCTATAAACGTTAGTATATCAATGTAACTACTAGAAATGGCCCAGCGACCTGAATAACCCAGACTTCAATTCTGAAGTTCCTCAAAACCAAAGGCAGTAGCATTGATATCTATGGGTGGCAACAATACTACTAACATGCATCCCCTTTGTGTGCAACTTCCAAGAACTACTTAATAGGTACTATTAGTAAGCCTGGACCAGGTTAACATTAAAGTCCACAATAGTGGCACATAGAAAAAACATAACAATGCTCCTAGTTTCGTTTAACAGTACCTAATTCAAACTTCTGGAAGCATTGTTTTTAACTGTAGGCGACATTACTTCAATATAGCACTCAGTACATTTGTTTCATTGCTCAAACTTACATCCAGCAGTCAATCGTTAATGAGTCTAAAACCCCTGAAGCAAGGAAAAAGAACATATTCCACTCCAGTACCATATTGCATACAGTTTAACTGGTATGAACTAAGAAGTTACAACCTATCCAAGACCTGAGATCAGAAACAAATGTTTTTTAAAATTATCGCTAGCACCTAATGTGAATGTATTTTGAGGTATATTTCCTAGTATTTCTGCCCATTGGTAGACAAAGTAAGAGGAAGCATTTCTTAACCAGGAAAAATCAACCCAACAAACCATTGAACAAGTCTGCCAACTTAATTTGCAGAACAAAAAAAAAATGATAAAACATATTCCTACAAATTAGACTGTTTCTCGGCCAACCAAACAATTTTCGCAAGTGAAATGTTCGTACACGCAATAAAAAACAAGTTCCCAAGCCAAATGTTCATCCATGAACGGGAAAGGAAAAGAACTCCGAGCGAGTTCATGTTCATCCATGAAAGGAATGGAAAAAACTAGCAGCAAGACCACGGCCCACTCCTGATTTTGCATCTGAAAGAAGCACTAAAGGGGTACGAATGTCCTCATTTCCGGTTCCACAGCTCTATACAAGGTTAAGCAAGCAAACATTCCATCCCTAGTGTACTGTAAACGGAGCCCGGATCGATCATGCCAATACGACAACAGGCAGCACGAGTGAGATCTGCTTCGCGCACGTCCCCCGACACACCAATACCTCCCGATCCCACGAAAAACTACACGACTCGATCGATAGGGAGAGAGAGAGAGAGAGAGAGAGAGAGAGAGAGAGAGAGAGAGAGAGAGAGAGATCTAGCGTGGCACCCACCGCTGTCCCCGATCAGGAGCAACTTGATCAGGTAGTCGTAGTCGGCCCGAGCCCTCGCCGGCGGCGCCGCCATGCTGCTGCTACCCGGCTGCTCGCACCACCCTCCTCCTGCCTCCTACCCGGCGCGCGCCTCGACCGGTCCCCCACCTGCACAGAGAGAGCGCACGCCGCGTGAGCCACCCGACGGGAATGGCGGACGGCGGCGGCGCCGGATCGGCTGGGTGCTGGGGCTCACCTGAGCGGGCGCGGGGCGCGGGGATCGAGGAGCGGGGCGGGGGCGGATCTGAGCGGGCTGCGGGGGCGGAACGAACGAAAGGACGGACAGGGGGACGACCGGACGAGGCGACGGAAAATTTTGGGGGCTAAACAAATGTCGGGCTGTTCGATTCGGCCGCGGTGCCACGACCCACGAGCCGTGTGTTATGTTATGGTATGGTGGAGGCAGTCTCAGGACTCAGGTCAGTCACTTGCATTGGAAGACTGGGTGGGATGGCCACACGGTTACTTGCGGTGCTTTGCTTAACCCCGAGGAGAGGAGCGCCCCCCGCCACCGGCCAGTGAGGTTAAGCCTGACACTGCACGCTAATCAAAGATGTACTGTACGTGTCTTTGTAAATTACAGTTACCCTAATCATTTTTTTAAACATGTAGGGTACATGTGCTCCTAGCGGAACAGGTTCGTGTTGTTGGATACATTTCTGACGACCAAATATTTGTTGGAACTGGAGTCTACGAGCTTTGTTGAAAGTTGTCAACACGTGTCGTCGTGGACTAGTAGTAGTGGGGGATGACGATGATCATAAAAGGAAGATCGAAGGAAAGCAGCGCGCGTTGTTTTGCCTCCAGGTTTTCCTCAGAAATGGTCACGCTGCCTCCATATGCGGTGACTTCTGAATGCAATTATAACACGCGAAAAGTAGACCAGGAGTAGGAGATAATGGTGGCCAGCGAGGGAAAGGTAAGTACAGTACATTATTGATGTCGTTTCAAGCATGATATTACAATAAACACACAATCTGATCTAATCTTTTCCCATGCACATGTTTTCCGAATTCCGTTATTAGTTTGCGTTGATACGATACGACTGATAGAAAGTGAATTTTTTTTCCGTCCTTGTGGCTTGTGATTGTCATCCAACGAGGTAGTTTGGCAGCTGGTAGCCATTTTTTGGATGGAGGTGGTGAAGCAGGCAGGTTAGCACCGACCACCGATAGCTTAGGTGAGCATGACTGTCTCGGTTTTTTTCTTTTTCCCCCGAGCACGAAGCCTATTACATGGGCTCTTAAAACAGACTGGATGATAGGTGCTACATGGGCTTGCGAACAAGGAATCAGGCCTTAAAACACAATTTTTAACATCGAAATCCATCTTACTACATAGGAGCAGTGGTTTTTGCTCATAACAGAAATTTGATTGATTTGTTGTGAGGAAATGCAAAAATTGTGATTGGAACTTTGATACGATCGTGCAAAGCAGAGTCAACCCGTCTAAAGCAAGTCAAAATGGCCATGAAATACATAGGCTAGTCTCATAAGCTGATTGGCTCATAGCCTCATACTACTTTAAAGAGAAATGTCAACATTATTCAAAATTAAATCTCTGCAGCCGATAAAATTAATGCATGAGTTTTAAATTCACGCCATAGGCCACAAACTATAGGCTTATGCTCACAATTAGTTCCAATGTCACCATAAGACAGGCCTAATGCAGACCAAGTTTTCTTATAGGACAAACGAAAGTTGTATGTAACACATCATATACATCATAGATACATGTTCAAAACAAGGTTGTTGTACGATCTCCACACAATGCATACACACACAATACCGGAAGCGATGCGCATCAGTCAAATTAACCACATATACACATTGATGGCAAAATCGTTTGCACAATTTGTACATTATTTTTGACAAATTATTGGCAATTTAAACATAACACTAACTAGAACACAATGTCCTCACTTCCTCAGATTCAGAGAACAATGAATAACACCTTTCAGCATTATTCCTACTTTCCGTTTGCGATCCATCTGAAAAAATGATCGAAGAGTCACGCACCTTGATTTTATAAGTGTAATCCGAACAAGCATTCGACGATGGACAGTTCATTGCGGGTTTGGCAGCAACCAGGAAGGCCATTGCCAGAACCTGTTGCAATACAGCTTCAACAAGCTTCCGCGCCCGAGATTCTCCGTGGTAAGGTCGGCGAGGTTGAGCACGGAGACAGTGTAATGCCCCCCGGTGACCTCCATCCGTAGTCGTCGTCGACGGACCCGTACGAGCTCGCGACGTACATGCAGTTTCCGCGCACCCCGTTGAGCCCGTTGGCCTCGACGCAGAAGGCTCGGAGGTGGTCCACGAAGACGGCGCGGTTGTCGCTGATGCCGCCGGCCACCTCCGACCAGATCACGTTCCTCCGGCTGCCGCGGCCGCCCGCCTCCTGGTGGTCGGCACGGAAGGCCATGAAGATCTTGTCGGAGTTGTACCACCCGGGGTGTAGCAGCTGCGTCCTGATGAGAAGGAGCAGCTCGTCGTGGGGCGTTACGGCCAGGTTGGCCTCGAAGCGCCACCTGGGTAACTTGATCGCCGGCGGCAGCTCGATCACTGCATCGACGACCAGTGTTTCGGCGTCCACGACCGTCGTCTTGCAGACTTGCTCCTCGAAGAGGTAGAACGCGCCGTCGCAGTAGGTGACGCTGCTAATGCCTTCGGAAGCAGAGCCGCAGCTGAGGAGGAGCCTCCAAGACGCGTCGCTGCCGGGGCGGCAGAAGTACGCGCCGTTGCCGAAGGACGCCACGACGACGCCGTGCGGAGACCAGTCCCACGCCAGGTCACGGGGGACCGGGTCGTCTTAGACGTGGTAGCTGCCGCTGCTGCGAGAGAACGGCAGCGCAGGCAACTCGGCCGAGGCGTCGGTGAAGGGATGCAACAGGACCGCCGAAAGGTCGCCGCCGGAGACGGCCAGAGTCCAGCCGTGACGGGAGGCGAAGAGAAACGAGCGGCCGCGGGCGCCGGGGAGAGGGACCTCCGCGAGGCTGTCGGCGGCAGGGGACCATACGTGGCGGCTCACGCGGGTGTGGTAGCTTTGGGTGGGTATGAGAAGCAGCGGGACGCGCCGCCGATGCCGCGCGCCATGACGGGCACACAAAGCGGAAGCGCGCGAGGTCGGCGACGTCGGGAAGCTTGCCCGCGATCGCCGAGGCGAGATCGGCCGGCAGGTCCGACCAGCTCATCTTGTACTAACACGAACTGGGCAATGGGGAGAGGAGATGGCAAAGGGTTGGGATGTTTACTGATAAGACATGGTTGACTTCTCTTCCGCTTTAGGCCTTAATTAGCCAAGTGTGTTCTAGCTATATCGCCCGAAGCCCCATCTCGTCGTCAGGAGGACAAGCTCCGGTTAACCAGCAGATGCCGCTATGGCCGATGGCTGCAACAACCTCGGCCGGCAGGTCGGACCACAGCTCCTTGTTGTTGTCCATGCTGACAGTGACAGAGACAGAGGGTGCGGCTTGGATTTGATCGAAGGTAGGCAAGAGTGTAAGGCCAAGCCTGGATGTAGACTTTTTGACTTATTGTTTAAAAAACAGGGCGAAAAAAAAAATAGTTCGATAGCAACCGTTGGACCTGATTTTAGATGTGATCATATGGTAGCATCTGTATGTGTTGGCCAAATTTTATACCCCACTAGCTGGAAAATGTGTGTTACTTCGAACTATCAAAATATAGGGAGAATTCCCCAGTGATACTGCAATTCTGGAGCTAGAGCTACAGCCAAAAACCAGTATATGTCTGGCGGGCCACAAGGCGAGCATAAATTGTATTTTCACTGCTCCAAATTGAATTGATGTAAACCATCGGCCCTTGTCTCCGGTCATTTCGATCTTTCCAATTTTATCCACCGTAGCCGGCAATGAACTAGTCCGACTTGCCGACCGGTCTCGTCGCGGCGATTGCCGACGAGCTCACGGAGCTGCGTGACCTGGAGCGGTTCCGGTCGGTGTGCCCATCATGGCGCTCGGTCACCGCGGCGCACGCCGCCCGCCTCCGAGTCCCGCTGCTTCTCCTACCAACGGAATGGCACGACACCCATGTCGACCGGCGCGTCTGGTCCGTTGCTGACGACCGCCTCAGAGAGGTCCCACGAGTCCCTGCCGCGCTGGGCCACGCTTTCCTCTCCGCCTCCCACCGCGGCTGGATTCTGGCCGTCGCACGAGACTTGACGACGGCGACTCTAGTATACCCCTTCACCGGCGACTCGGCCGGCCTGCCCGCTTCACGTCAAGAATAACCAGGGACGCGAATGGACGACTATTACCTGTACCTGGTGCTTTTGCTCCTATGACAACATGCTCCGATCAAGATCCAGATGAGGAGGCATGGAGATCTTTGGCAAGAGAGAATTACTACGAAGAGATTATCCGTGGCTTGGCGTGGGACTGGTCCCCGCATGGAGTCGTGGTGTCCCCGGGCAACAGCGCCAAGGGCGCGTTCTTCTGCCGCCCCGGCGACCGATCTTGGAGGCCCGTCGTCGGTTGTTCTTCTGCTTGCGTCACAAGCGTCACCTACTGCGAAGGCTAATTCTACCTCTTCGACGGGCGGCGCACGTGCACGGGAACGGTCGTGGACGCCGGAACCCTGGCCGTGGTCCGGGAGATCGTCAAGCCGCACGCGCTGGAGTTTCCCAAGCACTGGTACTTCGAGGCCAACCTCGTCGTGTCTCCCGACGAGCTCCTCGTCTTCAAGGCCTTCCGTGCTGACAACCGGGAAGCTGGCTGCGGCGTCCGGAGCCCGAGCAGCTGGTCGGAGGTCGCCGGCGGCATCGGCGACCGAGCCCTGTTAGTGGACCATTTCCGCGCCTTCTGCGTCGAGGCCACCGACGGGATCAACAACGGGGTGAGCAGGAACTGCATGTACGTCGCCAGCTACCGCGAGGAGGTCATCAATGATAAACACCAGAACGGCATCTACGGGATCTACACCGTCCACAAGCTCGACCTCGCCGACCTCACGACGGAGAGGCTCTGGTACGGGAACTTGTCGAACGTTCGTGTGCGTTTAAGCAGATTCTGCCAATGGCCGTCCTGGTTGCTGCCAAGACTTCTTTGATCCATCGTGAAATTAATGCTCCACAGTCACTGTAAGCCAGGATCCATCGTGAAATCGTCAAGGTGTGAAATTAAAGCTTCCGTGCTCTAGAAGAAGCATCTTCAATTGCCGTGACTATGTCGAAAACAATGCATTGTAAAATAAAGGGAACTCTCTGCTAGTTATTTGGTAATTTCTACTGATGCATTGCATATTCTTAGTTGCAACATCAAAGCTGTTCTGAGTGATGTGCATCTCGTTTCAGTAATCTTAAGTCCTCCCTCCGGTCATGAAATATTGATGGCTGGACAATTCTATAATTTTTACTTCACGATTATGTAAGACAAAAAAACACCAGATTTCTCATAACTTCGGTGCCGAAGCTGAGACATGCTATCCCATTGGAATTGCTTCCTGGGATTATACATTTTGTCTAGTTGTGTCTAAAATTAAAGATTGAAAGCAAAACTGTGGCAGGCCAACCAGAGAAAGAAAAACAAATGATAGCAACATTGATTGTATACACAATGACACGTATGTCAAAAAAGAAATAGGAGGATTTCCAACAAAAGAACCGCCACACAGACTGGTGTAGCTGATTAGGAACGAGCTGACATTACAGGAGTTCGTGATTTCACAACAACAAATTGAAGGGATCGTTCCTTGAAGATGAGCTTAAAATTACATTTATACACCTAACACTAATAAAGAGGAGCAGAAAAATTACACCTAAACCATGGATTCAAGTAACAAAACAGAATATACATATAATCACAATCTCAGAATAGTAAATAAGAGAACTGCAATTCTCGATCATGATATGTGCCTACTTGCCCTAAAGCTGAGATACATTACGAATCTATAGAGAACTCCTTCAAAACAGCACAGTAATTCATCAACTAATGTGTGCATTTGACATCGCAGTAATGATCATAAAGAGATAATATAACAGGACTGAAGTATTCATAGCCATCAATATAACATTCCGATAGGTTTTTAATCAGTTTTATCATCTGCATAATTTATGCAAGTATTAGCAATCCATGTTTTGAGATGTTCAATACTTAGAACTGCAGTTTATGGAAATGTCATATATCAATGTCCTGCTACCGGTTATTCTACGATTCATTACAGAAATTTAAAACTGTGAGGTTAGCAAAGACGCTTTTGAGTTTTCGTTCATTCTTTCACAATTCAACCATATATAGTTCGTAGGTGGTTGTGGTGGTCCAGGCAACAAAATTAAATTTACAATATATTTTTTTAGTCCCAAGCAAGAACAATGAAACACAAGAATTTCAAACACAAAAGGGACACCAATATATATCTCATACAACGTGATGCAGCTAAAAAGGACCGTCTGCAGTATAATCCAATGTCGAGATCGTGGAGCACAGAATTGAAAATTTTTAACTTAAGAATCTAGATATTGTATCATACAAACACACTCATATTTTCATCACAAGAGCTGTTTCAGGATAGCCTCCCGCTGTCGCGCTCGCGCCGGGGACGAAGAGGATCGTGCCCGCCCGTGAGTCTGGTGCTCGCGCGCGCTGCCAGTGCCGTTGCGCGCCCCCATGTGCGCGCGCGCTCGGGTCCGGGACCATGCGAACGTGGGGCGGCAGCGGCCCACCCCCCCGGCATGTGCCCGCGCGATATTTTCTGCGTCCACGAGTACCCTGTGCCCCGCGCGAGGGCCGTCGGCAAACCCTGCGGCCGGCAAGTGTCTCGCCGGCCGCGGTGTTTCCGTTTCCGGTGGCGGGCCGCGACGATTGATTTGATTGCCTTTTCGGTTAATCGAGTTCCTGCACGTGGCCGTCTGGTTGGTCGGGGGGTAGAATAAAAGCTCGTGGGTCGTTGCGTGCGCCCACCCACATGTGGCGTGCCGACGTCCGCTGATTCTGTTTGTTGTACTAGGACACACGATTTGATAGGTGTGACTCATGTCTTGCGTTCTACAGTAGTAATATCTTCTCGTACGAAAGCGGTAGAAAAATATCTGGTCCGTGCGAGGCAGAAAATGCTGTTGAGGAAGATCGAAAAACCGTGACCTGCCTCCGTGCAAATACTACGAAACTAAGCTCTCTTTTTGTCTTGAAAAAGAAAACAACACCACTTAGCTCTCATACTGTTTTTTTATTCTCGAGGACACTGAACCGAATTGAATCGAACCAAACTAGGGATAAGGATTCGTGACGACGATAGATCCGTCGTCCATCGATCGCACGACGCACCCCCATCTCCCAACTGCAGCACGCACGCACGTACGCACTGCCACTTAGATCCAAAAGAACCTTTACTGTACACATATTGGCGCATCTCGTGGGCGAGCGACATGCTTTGTCTGCCTCTGTACTGTACGTGCACGCCTGTCGGTTCACGCCACGATGGTGCAGAGCAGAGGGAGAGGCATCTGTTCCGATTCCTGGAGCAACCACCAAACCGTCAGTTATCTCTTCGCGCTTTCAAATTATCTTTGCGCCGTTCAGAGAGAGAATACTTCCTGGGTCGCGCGAGCGCGATCCTTCTTTTGTTCTGTTTTACACGAAAACTTACCCGACGTGGACAGAGGAGTGAGAAGTAAATTTATTTATTTTTTGATTGAAGGTAAAGTGAGAAGTAAATTCCGATTCTCGCAACTCCTGACGCGCTGCACATATGCGATTTTGGTAGTAGTAATGAAACGGACCCGGAGAATAAGCATTTTTGCTAGTTCGTTTCCCAAAGAATGGTATTCGAATATTGTTTTGGGACGAAACATCGAGAATAAATTCCCAAACGCCTTCCTAGCGGCTATAAAAAGCCGCGGCTTCCCCTGCTCTCGCCTCTCAACAAGTCTCAAACCATACGCCGCCAGCGCGTCGTCAAGCGACGTGACCTGTGACCAGCACCGAAGCCTCTCTCTGCTCTCGCCGTTGCGCACCTGCCACCTCCGAGCTGCTCGCTCGCCACGCGTGCGACGATGTCTTCTCTGCACCCGCGGGCGGGCCGGCACCAGCGTCGGGTGTCGCAGAGCGTGTTCGTGCTCCCGGAGAACCTCGCCACCCTCGACGTCGTCGACGCGGCGGCCGGCGGCGGGCTCCAGGACGGTGGTGGCGGCGGCGCCGCTGGCGAGCAGCAGGCGGCGGCGAGGCCGCCGGCGGGGCGCCACCGCCGGGCTATGTCCGTCGCCGTGGCCTCCGCCAGGGACCTGGAGCTGATCAAGGAGGACATCGGCGCCTACAACTACAACAAGATCGGCGCTTGATTTGATCGATCAATCAAAGGCGCGCCAGATCGACGCCGTCATCGGCCACGTGCTCGTGTCATCGTCGTGTGTACCGTCTGTACTGTACTCTGTACATAGAGCCCTGGGCTGGGGGGGGGGGGGGGGGGGGGGGGGGGGGGGTTTAAACGCGCCCGAAGCTGCTAGCTTTTACATGGTTTGATGCGTTAAAAGGTTCTGTAGTGGACTAGAGAGGTTCTTCTTCTCTCGCTCTGTTTCGGTTCAGGCACTCGAGAGAGGCTGTCATGTACCACCAAACGCGTTTTTCATGGCAATGAAAAGACGTAGTGTTTCATCTTCAACTCTTGGAACAATGACTTTTACGCGATTTCTGAATGCTCTGTGGTATAATAATATTAACCCACTAGTAAGTTGCTGGCAGTAACAGTAACTCCTCAGGCCGTCGAACATTTCTGTCGCTAGCTTTATCGAAATATCAGATACTATTGCGGATGAACAATCCCGCGTAATAATTGAGTCCCCAACACTCATCACATCAGTTAGGCATTGGTCCGTGCACAAAGATATTTTAATGTACTGGCTAGGCTATAATGCGCTCTTTGTCCCTCGCTCGAGAAACATGGCCATGTTCATCACATTTTGGCTGTTTCACACCGATGACGTACGCCCATGCTGCACGTTCCAGGGCTAATAACTCTTAAATAATCACAACACAGATATTAGTGCAGAGTACTATAGCGCTTTAACAGACCGTTAAAAATGGTCGCGCACACGTATGTTCGATCGACGCACAACATTGTTTGCCGCAATCATCTGCATTATTGTTGTACGTACGTATTGTATGTGTATTACTCCTGGCCTGGCTCGTATGATTGCAGATCTTTACGAACGTGTGAAGCCATTATTGCATTTGCATTGCTTTTCGGCCCTTTTTTTTGTCACTCTTCTTTGCGGTATTTGGCGCGCCCAGATCTCGATCCGGAGCTAGTGTCCCTCCAGTCTCCACGTCATGAAGTGAAGGGAAATGCACGCAGCGACGGACAGTTGGTTTTGTTATCTTATCACACTGGTCATCGCCTTTCGATTTGACGGGCCGGGTTTTGTGGATTAGTAGAGATGTTGGTGTCGCCGGACGCTTGTACGGACGTAACCACGTCGACGGATCTGTTTTCGCTTGTGATCGGGTGACTGATGATGAGTGGTGAACATCTTATTGCAGGCGGAAACCGGATTAAAAGGATAAAATTCCTGCTACGACTGTAGTTCACTGACTCGAGTTCTCGCTGTATGTATGTGATGGGTCGCTTGGTCAGCCCATGTGATGCGAGAAACTAATCACACAATTCTCGGCCCAGACTAGCAAAGTGCATCGCAAAAACGACGCTTATGCAGCCCACGACTCGCTGAGGGTGATGGAACGGGACTTCTAGCGGACTAGCCCATAGGAGTGCCCTATCTATGTGCCCATGAGTGAAAAGAGTAGCCGGACCCATTGATCGGCACTACTGGTCTGCATAAAATCCTCGCGCCGTCTGCTGCCATTAATACACTCCACTTGGTAGCCTCGACCGACACACTGTAGCTCGAGCGAGACCATAGTGGTGTGTGACTGGTGTCGCCTTCACAAAGCAGAGAAGAAGCCGGCCGCCGGCGTCGTCTGCTGCCTCCACCTGTTGGGGACTGGGAAGAGGCAGCCGTAGACGTCCAGTTCATCAGGCTCAGCTCTCGATCGCGTCTCGCGCGCGCGGAAGGCGCCAAATTGGGGCCCCTAATTAAAACGATGGCGAGGAACCCAACAAAACGAGGCCTCAAAACGACGACGACGGCGCGGGCCGGAAACCCCTACAGGTCGAGCGATCCGGCGAGAGCTTGCCTCCCGTGAACCCCGGCCGGCCGATACGCTACTTACTAATACGTCTTTTTCTTTACATGACAGGAACGAGACAAGAGAAAGCAGCGCCGCGTGTCTGTCAAGTGGAGCTGCCAGCTGCCAAGCAAGTAGCAAATGTTGATCAGGTCCACACGTCATCGTCGTCACTGACGGATTGTTGCGCGGTCACGTGTTCGGAAAAGGATCATTCCCAATGACAAACCCAAGCTCCCTACATCAAAACTAGATCACCCGGCCTTTTAGCTCCGGCTCTCACTGCTTGCTACCGTTCAAGCACTATTATTTTGCTACATACCGTAGCCTGAAGCTAGTACTTTCTACCTCACACAAGCTCTTATTTATTGCTACAACACCGGAGCTCTGCCAAAGGCTTACTTGCTAGTAACATGCAGGACCGATCAGTTAGAATGAACTCCTTGTGCTGATTTTTTAAACAAAATAAGAGGACAATTATTGACTCTTCTATACCTTTTGGGGGCGCTCCAAGGTCAAGGATCTCTTGAATCAGCAGCTAGTATGTACATACACGCGTGTAGTATATATTACGTACATACATGAGAACTGCGTCCCCCTCCTAATTAATCAATCTTATACATACACCACAACCATATGCGCATGGATGGTTCTTTTAATTGTTGCATTAACAATGTCATTATTATTTGGTACCTGAACTGGGGCTAGCTAGCTAAATACTCCTACTAAATTATAGTACTGGCTTGTTGGCCACATATTTAATGATCTTGTTGTAATAATGAAGATCTAATTGCTTATGGCCATGCATGAAGTGATAATATATAGCTTAGCTCCAACTATAGTTAGCCTTCCTCATCGTCGTCGTCGGTTTTGGAGGCCGCGGCCTCCGAAAGCATCTTCTGGATCCGCTGCATCGTCTCTTCCTCGATGTTTCGCTCCACACGATCCTTGTTGTATGTGTCAAAGAACTCCTTGTTTTCCTTCTCCAGCTCCTTCCACACTGCACAAGAGCATGGGTCACACATGAAATGACAAAATTAAAACTACTTCCATATGATCAACTAAATCTCGATCTTAGAGGCTGTATTGTGTCGATGAGGCGAAGCACTATATGCAGTTATTCATGCATGACTAAGTAGAACAAAAGGTAGTTGGAACCGGCCGGAGGATTGTCTTTTTTTTTTTTTGAAAAAGGGATTGTCTAGGGAAGGCATATATCGTATATATATGTAGCATGGTAAGCTAGTGCTCATATACGTGAAGTACCTGTAGAAGTGATGACAGGGTTGATGTTGGCATGCTTCTCCAGGGCGTTCATGCTCTCTTCCTTGTTCAAGTTGAAGCAGATGCACTTCTCTATCAGATGGTGAACCTGAAAAAGAACCAAACAAACAGTTCATTTCGATGGATCCACTGATGTACTACCTACATATTTAAAACGATAACACTGGTTAGTGCAAAATAAATTTGCAAGAGCTTACACGATGCATACCATTCTGATGTAAGAAGCTGACGATGAGGAGTCGCCCATAGCTGGTGAGCTGATGATGAGAGCTGCTACCTAATAATGGGCAGCGAGAGGACAAGCAGCTTATTCAGAATGAACAGCTGCTTGTTATTCAAGCTTTAGGACTAGCTAGCGGAACGAAGCAGTAATTAATCTAGAAGCGACCTTTAATTTCGTGCCTGGCCTGCAAGCTGCAACGAACACCGGCGGGGAGATAGAAATAATAGGAGACGCGAGGGAGGGGGACGTGGAAGCATGCCACGTGGGCGCGACCACCTCATTGGCCGGGAGGTGGCCGGGGAGATATTTCCGGGCCCACCGCCACACTCTCAGCTCTACCTTCCTTTTCTCCGTCTTCTGTGGTGGGAGAGTGTGGGCGATCGAAGTGGGAAGCTAGCTATTCCTCAAAAAAAAAAAAAAAAAAAGGTGGGAAGCTAGCTATACCTTGGGCGGCCAGGTGGAATTCTCACTGGCTTCTTCAGTTTTGGAGTATTGCGCTCTCGCTGGATGCATGTGCTGGTCTTTTACTTTTACACGACGTTGAGTGGGTATATTATTCTTTCATTCTATCTGGTGAAAGCTGGAAACTCGATTTAATTATTATTTGAGAATTATAATAGGGTTATTACTTTCCCAGCTCTTATTGTACGTGTGGCTTGCATTTTTATGTATTATCTATATAATGCTGCATTCTTTTTTTTTAAAAAAAAAGGTATAATGCTGTTTCATGGGGCAATAGATATTTTGTGGGGTTATGTATTATGATAAAGCTCAAAATGTGCTCTCTCCATTCCCGTTCGTTTGACATTAGGACATGTTATGTAGTTCAATTCTGAAATAATAATATCTTGGCCGAGCGTCTCAAATACTAGTATTAAAGAGCCAAAAGCAAATGGTAGAAAGACCAATTCGCCGGCTGGCCGCCCCCATAAAATGCAGTTTAACATGGCCCATATAGCAGCGAGCAAAAGATCAAGTCCCCTAAGATCGCGTGGTGGCCCACCTAACCAACATTTAGCCAATCGCTGTCGTCCCGAAGCCGAGAGGAGGAAGATCGGAAAAAAATTGGGTGGACACCGCGCCCACCGCGTCGCGCGTGCGACCCCATGCTCGATGGGTGCCGCGTGGAGTGCCGCCTCATCCGACGGGCAGGGAATAGGCGCCTCCCAGGCTCAAAAATCCCTCTGCTGACTGCTCGGCTCGCTCTCACGCTCGGCTCGACTTCGGTCCGTGTGACGCCGTCGAATTCTTTTTTGACGGGATTACTTCTCCTCGGATGCCGACACCGCCGCTTCTTCCTCGGCCTGCGCCGCGTGCAACCTTTCTGCCGCAAGTGCCTCGTCCCCAAGCCTCTCCTCTGATGCGGCCGTCATTTTACTCCAGTCCGCGCCGCCTACGATCTGGCCGCCGCAAGTGCCTCTTCCTGGATTGCCCGTCCGACTGTACCTGGGCCCGTCGCGCCGTCGCGTTGCCGTTGCCTGAGCTTCTTCCCCACGCGGCCTTCTCTACCCCGTGCCGATCTGTTGGCCTGCGTCGTCGCTGCTGCCGCGCTGCCTGAGTTCTCTTACTAGGCGATCTCGCTGTAGTCCATGGACTGCCACAACCATCTCCATTAGAACTCGTTGGGCAGGTACATTTATTCGGCTACTCTGTCGATTCATGTACTGACTTGTATTTATGTCCACATATCCTAATAGCTGTGGTATGGAATGAGCATGCAGTTTGGATACTCTAGACATTTAGAGTAAGAATTTGCAAGAAGTGGTCGCTGACATTGGAGCAAGGATTTGCACATCTTTCTGGAGGAGCATCAATACACTACATGGGTTTTTGCTCCCTTCGGCAAGCAAAGGATATAGCAAGATAGAATGGTAACCAAGATGTTTTGATAGGAAATAGAGAGTTGAATCCTTGTGAACAATTGTATCAGTGTAGTACGTGTAGAAAACTTGTGTTCAGTATAGAACTTTTTTTTTTTCAATTTGCCATGTATGAGAGTTAAATAAAGAAAAGCAGCCTTTTCATTTTACAGCGCAACCTGCATCATTCATGTGCAGGCCATTCATTTTTCCTAAAGATGCTTGTTCAGACAATCAAGTATGCAAATCCTAACAACTTATAAAATTCAGAGAAAAGCCAACAGACTGAACATGTTTCAGACTTTCAGTTCATATGGTTCATCTAGAAGGATAAAAGTTACATAGATTCATGATTTTGCACTCCATCAAAATGTAACTTCCTAACAGCAGTTTGCACTGTAGCATCTTGATTAACTCCCATTAATAGACTTGTGTATCCTCCTGGTATATATGGAACAGCTATTGCAGAAGAAGGTCCAGCATTAAAATCCTGTGTCATAGCATGAGAAAGTGTTGACATATCATGATTGTAAGGGAAAAATTCTGAAAATAGCTAAGGTCTTACAATCATTTACTTTGGATCAGCACATTCCACTCTCATATCTTCATCATTATTTATACCTTCACCTACAATAAAATATATAAGATAATAGAAGATTTAAAATAACCTGTAGACATAAGCAAAAGGCAGTGGGCAGATCACTACCTTTCTTCTTAGCACCCTTCTTCTTCCCTGGTTTCTTTTCAACAACATTTTTGAAGCGTATATTCTTTGGACCATTTATTACTTGAGGAATTCTAAAAGATATGACACCATTTAATGGTTCTCGGGCACATTCATTGGAAATTGGAATAGCTTTGTTGGATTTTTCATCAATCTCGCTCGGATAAGTATCTACTTTCAAGTTCAAGTTATGTATGGCTGCCTGTAATTTGTCAAGAAGTTCTTTTGACTCTGAACAATTTAATGCAAGAGATGTGGCCTGTCGAGATATAAGTGCTGTCTGTGTTTTCAAATCTTCCTTTGCAGTTCCTTGTTTCTCAATATAAAATCCACTTTTTGCATATTTTGTCCATCTAGGTAGTATATATTGTGATGGCAAATTGTATACTCCATTTATATTGAAGACTCTTAGAGCATGCTTGCATAACATACCTGTAAAATGTAGCACCCAATTTGAACAACTTATATTACAGAATATAAGGTAAAAATTGAAATGCAGTAGTATACTCACCTATGGATTCAAACATCCGGCAAGAGCATGTAATGGTGGAATCTTCAGTGTTGAAAAATACTGTTGCTCCATGATCAGACTCCATATACTTAACAAAGAATGTCAGGATTGTCCCCCGTTCTTCCATCATTTCACAAGTAAATGTAAACTGCTTTGTAAATTCTTCCTCAAACTCTGAATATATTTTCTTTGTATATGATTCAGCTGCAGTATTCAGCATAGGTAGATTGGGAATGCAAGTAACCCGGTCCTTTATGCGTGACTGAAAATCTGCATCCAACTCATTTTCACGGAGATTTCTTGCAACCTTGTCACATTCTACAAGGAGTTCCGACAGACCTAGTTTCCTACGAAATCTTTTCTTAAAAACATTATTCATTCCTTCGCTCCGTTGAGTCGAGTTCATGTCTGCTGTAAACGAGTTACGATATACAGCAGCCCACTTTGCCCTCAAAGCATATAGATTTGCCATCCATGAGTTATTCTCAAGGTTGTATTTAGCCAATAAAGCATGCCATTTCTCCAAAAAGTAAGCCTCTGATCTGTCTTCATACACACATTTCTTGAAATCTAGAAGGAACTTGCCAACTGACTCATGAATTACATGACTGAGGTGTTTACCAGTATTTAGACAAATGTGCCACAAACAAAGGCGGTGGCTTGTATTTGGGAATACATAAGCAATTGCTCCTGCCATAGCTGCATCTTGATCAGTAGAAATTGTTCTTGGATGCTTTCCTAACATTGCTGTTAGGAAGGTTCCAAAAAGCCAAACAAATGATTCAATTGATTGATTAAATAGAAGCACACACCCAAATAGTATTGTCTGCTTGTGATGGTTAGTGCCAAGAATCGGAGCAAAAGACATTTCAAACTTATTAGTTTGAAATATGGTGTCAAATGACACAGCATCACCAAAGCATTTGTAATCCATGATACACTGACCATCAGCCCAAAAAAAATTTGCTATACGACCATCTTCCTTGTCTACCTGAATCGCATAAAAAAATGCAGGATCCTCTAACTGTTTATTTCTCAGGTACTCAGATAGTGTTTGAGCATCATTGACTTCTAAGTACTGTCTACGCTCGCGGCCAATCTCATTATAGCAATCCATCTTAGCAAATGGCACTTTGTCTGCCCTTCCATAAAACTCCTTCATTAACTCATACACTTGGGATGGCTTCATTCCGGCCTCCCGTATCTGTCCAATTAACTTCCTAGATGCCTCGATAACCTTTCGTTGTGACCTCAGCTTGTGTGACTTATTTGGACTAGCAAGATAATGGTTATGCTCTAGTACGATCTTTTGCACTGTCCAAACCCCCTCTTTGCTGACACTAAATTGAACACGAGCATCACAACCCGTCCTTGTAATGTCCTTCTGTGATGAATCATTTTCTCGATGTCCTTGGCTACTGCAAACTATATATTTCTGGGATATAGTTTTATCTTGGCGGCGCTTTGTCTTGCTCTTTCTAACACTGAATCCAACCTTACGGGCATATGTGTTGTACATCTCATAAGCCTTTTCCTCTGATTCAAAAGCCATTCCAACTTCAGTAGTGATCAAATTTTGCCGAGCTTCCTGTATGAATTTTGAGGAATCATCTAATGTTAAAGCTGTACTATAAGAAAAAAGAAATATAAGTGCTATTAAATTTTGTCACCTATATTTTCTATTACCTTATTAGGTACTTCGCCCTCCATTGATCCAGATGCATGATCACTGCCATCAATAGTGCTAGTGGTTTGTACTTCCATTGTAACCGACATTGTGTTCTGTGAAAAATATTCCCAATATATATATATATATATATATATATATATATATATATATATATATATATATATATGAAATATTCATTGCCAGTTATGTAAGCATTAAAAAGTACTTTCAAATGGAAAAGAAAAATGTTGTGCGGTAGAAAGAAAAAGAGAAGCAGAGCGGTTGATGTGTGTAAGTTTTATATTTCTTTCGTGTTAGTCATGATCATTAGCACAATCTCCAAAATTGATTAGCCATGAGAGAGAGCAATCTAATATATGACGAAAAAACATATATAGATGAAAAAGCGGCACAACATAAGCAAAACCTAACCTGTGTCATCTGCGCTTCGTTTTCTCCATAGCTGCCATTGACGGCACCAGTTTCTACCGCATACGATGTCTCCAACAGAGAAGATGATGCCACCTGGTCACCGGCTCTGCAGTCTTGTTGGCCTCCAATGCCGGCCATGGAGGTTGTTTCGTCAATGGAAGCGGCAGCGGCAGGGTCGATGTATACGTCGTCTCTTATTCTAGTCGAATCGTATTCTCGTCATATTGTATTCCCGTAACAACGGCGTCACACGGACCGAAGTCGAGCCGAGCGTGGGAGCGAGCCGAGCAGTCAGCAGAGGGATTTTTGAGCCTGGGAGGCGCCTATTCCGCTGCCCGTCGGATGAGGCGGCACTCCACGCGGCACCCATCGAGCATGGGGTCGCACGCGCGACGCGGTGGACGCGGTGTCCACCCAATTTTTTTTCCTGAAGATAAGGAAAAGGGGACCGACCTCATGCAAACAGCACTTCTCGACGGCGTATCTCACTCTCACAAACGAGGGACTTGGATACTTTACGACCGATCTACTTGAACCGTGGTTGCACTTATACACAACGCACTAAAACAAAAATATAATGAATATTTTTCTCTTACAAAACACGTAGTATGATACAAACACTCAAATGGATCACAGATGATATCAATCTTCAGTCTTCACGAAGACGAATGGAATATTTTTGAGGCCTAGACGCCTAGTTGACAGAAGTAGAAACGAGATCCAATCCATTAGGTGCTTTGTAGAATCTTTGATGTTAAAAATCAATGATGTAAATAATTTATAATTTAAATACATAGGCAATAGAAATGAACTGACTGTGACGTACTCTATGAATATATGCTAAAGAAACATAAGTTGTCACGTTATTCCTTTGTTGATGCGATCACCTACGCTCTACAATTTTCTTGGATTGTATTGATCTTTTCTTTTTCTTAAAAAAATGTGTTTGAAATGACTCTGACTCGTACGTACTGGAAAGCAATGTACGGAAGGTAATCCACGCTTTTATCGTAACAGACATGGGTAGCTCTACGGATCACGTGACGTGGCACTGGATGATTGGCAGCCTAAATTCCTTCTGGGAATCAAACAATTGACCAGTGACACCAAGCATGCAGTTGTACCATTTGCACACACAACTTGAGAACGGGAGGAACCTGGCTAGCTACAACTACAACTAGTATCATTGCTACAGTACTGCTGTGTGTGTGTGTATATATATACACACACAGATTCGATTCACACAGTGACACACAGGAACTAGCTAGCGTGAGAGCTGCTCCATTTTTATGGTAAAAAGTTTCTGCTTGTCTTCTCTGAAGATGTAAAAAGCTTCTGAAGTTCCCCCTTATACCGATCCTTTTTTCTAAAAAAAAAAAGGGTAAAAAAAAACCAATTTGTCCTTAAGTTACCGACACAAGCTCAAATTAATCCTTCATCTTTGTAAGAACACTATGAATGAACTCTCTAAGAATCGTGCAACATGGTGAGAACCGCGCGGGCTGAACAAATTAAATGGACATTTCACCTACTCATCAGCGCGTCGTCGTCGTTTGCTAGCTCGCTCTCGCGCGATCTTGCACTGACGAACTGTGGGTACGATGTGTGCCGCCAGAGATCTGAGAGCTGATCCGTCTGGTCTGGCTCTCGTGATCGCCACCGGCGATGTCGTCTATCCCATCCTATCCGCCCATATCCTCCGCGACGGATGATGCGGCGCGGTCGGACGCAACCTGGATCACAAGTTTGCCGAGATGGATTGGATGGATGGATCGATCACCGCCGGCCGGGGCATATTATTATAGCGGTACGTTAGATTTCGGGACGTCGTCGTGTCAGCTCAGAAAACATATGAGGACGACCGTACCGAGTCCCAGCAACAGGCAGCTGCCACAGCTAGCCCTCATCAGCTCGTGTGGCGGCTGCATGCGGGACGACTTGTCAAAGACACTGTGGTGTGGCTACTAATAACTAGTGCGTGCCTAATGGCGACATATGTGCATCATTATTGTACGTTGGCAGCTTCTTGGCGAGCCAATGCCACGGCAGCAACAGAAAAGAGAGGGGAGTTGCAATTGCAACAAGCCATACATGGATGGAGCTGAGTTGTGCAATTGCTTTGCTGGTCGCGCTCTCTCTTCTGTTCTCTTCTCTCTGCAACAAATTACAGCAAGGAAGCGGAAAAGAACAGAGAGTAGGAGTCACCCGACGGCTCGACCCGCCCGCGCTGGAGAGAGAGAGAGAGAGAGAAGTTGCCTGCCGTTCGTGGGCCTGGGCCGGCCGCGCGACAGCCACTTGTGAGCGACAGGGCCGTCGTAACCCGAGGGCGCGCCATCGTTGGCCCAGCTAAATTACACGTAAAGGCCCACCCACGCCACGCGTCTCCCCTCAGGTGCCGGCTACTCTGCTCTGCCAGAGAGCAGCAAGCAGCCCACCGGCACGAAGAAGGAAACCCAACTTTGGCGAGGGCCTAGCCCTGCTCTGCATCTTGGCGGCGTCGGATCGGATCCAGTCATCGTGCACTTGCTCCAAGGTCCAAGCAAAAATTTCGGCCACACTATTATAGTCTATAGTGAGTAGTGACAGCTGACAGCTGAGGTTGCAAATCACCAGGAAAGGAAAGGAACAGAACAGTGCTGGTCTGTTACATCACCACCTAGTTTTGTTAGGTCTTCCTAATCAGCTACCACGCACAGCCGTCAGAGCCACTACAGACAGATGATATTCGCCATGTTGCATATTCGTACTAGTAACCACGATCGCCGCTCCTCGTAGTCGTAGGCCTAGGCAAGGAGAAAAAAAGCACACACTCTAGCTAAAAGCCGGGAGCTCACGCCACGTCAAGCCGGAGACGCAACGCGTAAGATGCCACGCCGACGAACGCAATGCCGCGGGAACAAAAGCCCCGGCGGCGGGCGGGCGGGGGGGCAGGCGGGCGGGCGGGCGGTAGGTATAGAAAAGAAAAGAAACACACACACACACACACACACACACGCACGCACACATCACTGTTCGCCGATTTGTCTTCCTCGGATTGAGTGATGAATCTGCGCCACGTTTTGATCGGCGGCAACGGGCGGCAATGGCAGGCGCGCGTGCCCTTCCGTTCCGCCTCTTCATCACACACAAATCTTGTTCTTCGCCTTCTCGTCGCCTCGCTCGTTTCTTTTCTTTTACGAGATTTCCGCGATCCAAAAGCGAAAGCAGCGCGAGCACTTTATATTTTATTTTTCTCCCCCCTTCCTTCCACCTTGAGTCAGTGGGATCCTTTCCTGCTTCTGATCTGATGTTGTTGGATGATGCCGAAATATTTAAATTGTTTATTTATATTTATTATGCAGAACCACTTGCTGGGCTTTGATGTGCTCTGGTGGCTTTACTAAAACTGTTTTCGCTGCGGTTTCACCATCACGCGCGATGCTTATTATTCCAAGCGTGCGTGTTTTTTCTGCCGTCTTGTAGTACTAGTTGCCGGCTTTGGTTTATCAAGCGATTGCGATGTATAGGTAGTGTAGATTAGAGAAGCGTCTCTCGTCTGTTGCTTAGCAGCTTTCATGACCCACCTCTAAATTTGAGTAGTAGAATAAAATGTGGAATCTCTGCTCCTTGTTCAGATCTGGACTTGGTGGCCGTACTCAAATTCAGGTACTATAATGTCTGTTTGTCTTGTTTAGTTCGGTATAACTGATCACAGAATCTGTTGTTAATTAGAGAACTACTAATAGCTGCTCATCACATGGCAAACTCCACCTGCAGGATGCACCAGCCTAGAAGCCTTTGACAGCCTTTTTAGTGTGTTGGGTATATTCGTTTTCATTGATCATTTACATACGTTTTTAGTTGCACGTTATTTATCGGATTCTCAACTGACTGGAACAAGAAAGGAATAAAGTCAAGCAACATATCAACATTGAAATCACAGAGAGGCCCTCTATATTATTCTTGAAGAAGGAAAAGAGATGAAGAATGAAAAAATATAGGTAGCCTCTAAATGAACCTCTGCAGTCTGCACAGGCACTCAGAAAGGTGCTGATCGAAATCGAATCACTCGGTTATTCGGATACGCTAGTTTATGCGGCTGCGGAGGATGTGCGTACCAGGAGATCGATCCGTCGTGGTGACCTACTAGCTAGACAGCCATTGATGGGAACAAAAAGGTGCTGCCTGCCTCCATCGTTTCACCCCCACATTGCCATGTTTTCCTCTTTTTCGTTAACTGATCCTCATCAAGGCCTCCCTCTCAACAAACTGAAATGTTGCTTGTTTTCTGATGATCCGTAGCTTCAAAGGCGAACATGTTGCTGGTACGGTCGAGCAATACGCGTACCGATGCGTTTTGTTGGACAAAAATTGAGCGCCCTTTTTTTTGCTTGCAAGTATTGTGTGTCGGCCACTGAAACTTGGTGTTCCCAAGAGAACCAACAGAACGAGGGTCCGTTTCTGTATTTTACTACTCCACTTCGATGCATATGGTTGTATTTGTATGGGCCTGCTAAGCGAAAAAGTTAATGATATTTGTCAGAAAAAGGTCAATTTTCACCTGCAGGAAATGTCGAAATGCAGAGCCATGTGAGAATGTGCAATATTTGGGAAAAACAGATACTACCAGATAATATCAGATTGCTCTCTGATAGTGCTGTGTATCCATCCTATCTGCTTTGGTTGTCTTGCTTCAGCTATTTTTTTGTTCTCTAGTCGGCGTTTACTTTGTTTTTGGAAATAAGGCTCTGCTATTGCTCAGTCAACTGAACCTATGTAAAATTCCACAACTCTGATGTACTAACGAATACTCCACGTAGTTGAAAGATTTACTACCGAGAGACATGAACCACTCTGATAACGTGCTGAAAAACATTTAGTTCGGGCTTCCAAGTTCAGATGTCGTTCATTTGATTTTGAACAATATCATCATTACAGCAGGTGGTCAAGCACACAAGTTTTCAGGCATCGATCACAAAATTCTTCACAAGGCTCTGCGCATCATTGTACAATCATTATATCATCCGTCACATTTTCATCCTCTGCAGGTTCTCGATCAGCTCGTCTAGCCCGTCGGCGTCGGACTCCGCGGCGATCTTGGACGCGGCGGACGACAGGAACCGGAACCCGGCGTCGCTGGCGCTCTTCCTGACGGAGGCCAGCTGCTGGGACCTCTTGCAGTAGGCGATGAGCCCCTGGATCGGGTTCTCCGGCTCCTCGTTTGCGCTGCTGCTCCGCCTCAGCGCCGCGCCGCCGTCGGAGTCGCTCGATGTCCGCACCGACGAGGAGGCCGACGAGCTCGTGGACGTGGAGCACGACGACGAGGTGAAGGACGGCGGCGTGGTAATAGGGGTGGGTGGTGAGGTCTTGGTTGTCGACGACGACGAGGAGGAGTACCGCACCATGACGCTGGAGAAGGACCTCCTGTGCCCGCCGCCGTGCTCGCGTTCCTTCCTCCGCCATCCTTCTCCTTCTTCAGGTGCAGCGCGCCCGCCGCCGCCGGTGTACCTGTTGCTCCTGATCTGGCCGAACGGGTTCTTCCTCCACGCCTTGACAAGGTGACCGTGGTTATGGCCGCCGTGGCCACCCCTCGTTTCGCCATGATTCATAACGTTCCTGTCGTCGCCGACGTTCCCCGCAGGCTTGGCGGCTGGGAATATCGTCTTGAGGAGGTAAGCCTTGGACGCCTTGAGCTTGTTGAGCCCGAGGTTGAGCTGCCGCACGAACTTGAGCCTCTTGGACCACGTCTTCCTCTCCCCTGCCGCGGCGGCGGCCGCCGCCAGGCCGAGGCCGGCGGCCGCGTACTCCTGGAAGTACTCCTCCACGTTGAGCTCCCCGCTGACGTAGCACGAGTTGGCCGGCGACGCGGTGCACGACTCGTAAGGCGTCGCCGGGGCGGTGCTGTAGCCGCCGCCGCCGAGGAGGAGGCTCCTGCTCGTCGTCCCGCCGCAGCCACGGCCGTCGAGGAGCTCCTCCACCATCTGGATGCGCGGCGGGAGGTGCAGCGGCAGCAGCTTCCCCTTGTAGAAGAGCTCGTCCGCCGGCGACGCCGCCACCGGCTCCCCCCACCGGTCCAGCGGCGCCGACATGAACTCGAACTCCCTCGGCCCTGTAGCAGCCGGACTTAGGTCCATGTCGATGTAGTCCTCCTCCTCGTTCCCGTCCCCACGCATCACGACCTCAACACCCTCGTCCTCAGCTCCTCTCCGGGTCGCCATTGCAGCTCCCTCAATTAAAACGGAAGTGGCAAACACCGACCGCCCCGTCCTCGGGCGCGGGTTTATAAATCCGGCCTCCTCGCTTTCCAAGGGCCCTACCAACCATTGCCCGCATGATCTGCCTCTTGTTTGTGTCTCGGCCACCTCCCCTGTCCCGGCCGCAGCAGGGCATGTAGTACAAGTAGCGAGACTGTGCCGCCACTCTCTGCTCTGGTGGTCGCTGTCGCGCCATATCATTGCTCTGTCTCGGGCTTTCGTGCTTCTTTTCTCACAGAAACCCGGCTTTGGTGTCCGTGTGACTACTGATTAGGGCTGCGCGCTCTTTTGCTTTTTCTACTAGCTCGCACTCCCTCTCCTCTGCTGTAGCGTGCTCTTCTTTCCATGGCGACTACTACCTCGCCTCGGCTCGTGCCGCTCCTCCGGTTCATCCAAGGGCCCAAGGCAGTTTGGGAGGAAAGTGCAGGGGTTAGCACTAAGCGGTGCAGATTATTGGATCGTTACTGCACGAGGTGGTAATAATCATCTCGATCTCTTCTCGAGTCCCGGCCTGCAGTGAAAGTGGCCGAGTTACGAGCAGTACGGGTGATTCGCAAGATCTGTGCTGGGATTCGTTTGGGGTGCCCTGAATCCTCTTCCGTGATTGAAAGTTGCTCAAAATCTTTCTTTAGCTGGTACTGTGTATTCAGAAATTTTCGAATTCAACATAGTGAGCTCGTGCGTCGTGCCCCTAAACAAAAAAAAAAAAGAAAGAAAGATACAGAGCATGGAGCGATCAGTGCCCCTAGGCGTGTGCTGCATTTGTTTACAGTATAGGTTGCCGTCGTGTACGTGATCCTGTTGAAGTGTGTGAAGGCGCCATCACTCATCAATGCAGCCGTTCAGGATTCAGGGAGATTCAGAGCAACAAAGATTGCTGAGTGATTGGCAGCATGAATTCAGAAAACACTGTACAGTATCGTGTATTCGTGCTTCCGTGGCTGGCCACCTCCGTTCTGCGGATGAAAAAGCAGCCTTGCCCAATTACTCCTTCTCTTATTTATTTATTTATTATTATTAAATTTAATTGAAAAATTTAATCGTTTAGTTTATTTAAAAAATTAGTTTAAATACGTAACATTAAAAATTAAAATTTAAAAATTTTATTAATAAATTAAATTTTAATAAAATATTTGATATTTTTCATATTTTCTAAGTAAAATAAATAGTCAAAATTATTGGATAAATTTAACGACGATATGGAAGAAAAAACGGAATACCTCGTACTAATCCCTGGAAGCTTGAAACGCGCGTGGGGCTGATAACATCACTGCACCAAACCATCACAGCTTCTTCCCCTTCTTTCCCATGTTTCCTCAGCGTCCATAAGGTTAGCAAATCGACAAGCCATGAATTTTGGCGAAGAACGTATAGTCTCAATCCTAGTAGTAGTACTATCCTAGTACTCCTACTGTAATCCAAAATACACCTGTAGTAAAGAAGCCTGTCATTTCGACACAGGTTGCAAACTACAAGGTCTTTGACTTTTCGATGCCCTGTTTTATTCCCTACTACTACTAGGGATAGTAGTACTACGTGACCAATGTCATGCAGCTGTCACTTGTACTACTAGTATACTGTTTAATGATCACAATGCTGATTAACAATCAAAGTCGTTCTGATACGTAGAATTATTCTTCTCTGAAGGTTGATTAATACTGCTTCAGAAAGGAAAAATACAAAAAAATAAAGAGAGGATTGTCTAGTACTATTACTAGTAGTTGTGCTGAGTCAGGTATAGTAATTGAAATCGGCGAGATGCAGGTTGTTAGGTGAGGTTGTGGTCAACTCATTCTTATCTGAAACTGCCCAACTCCGGATTTGAGGTGAATTGCAGGCCTGAATGGGGATCCAACCCACTTGCCGGGCGCAGCGGTTGCTCTTGCGCGGTCGGCGGTGGTTGGAACGTGGAAGATTCGCGTCTCAGAAATGCAAAGAATACGGAGCTACGTAATCTAGTACTACTTAGTACCTACGTATCTCTCGCTAGCGAGTAGTACGAAGTACTAGTTGCTTTTCAATATTGTGTTGGGATCAGCGTAATGCGCCGTAATCTCTTTTTTTTTTGTCTTAAACGGGAAAGGTGAATGCGAGAGGAAAGGTGCCGTAAACTTTTGTTTTGTGCAGTAGCAGAGGAATTCGAACCAGAGCTTTGTTCCAGACTTAGCGGAGAAGGCACAGTAGTGGTTTTTATGCTACCACACTAGTCACTAGCAGTACAGAATAATCGCAGTATACATTATTGATTATTGTTCCTTCGTAGCGGCTATAAAATACAACGGAATCTGCTCTTACTTGTATTTTTTTTCAGTTTCGTATTTTATCAAAATTACGCGTAAAACGGGTTACTAAATTCACGATGCAATGCAAACGCAAGTAAGCATACCGACAACATGCAGAATTGCTAACATTCAGAAAAGCATCTCGTCGCCTGCCTTCTAGTCTAGTTCTAGCCCATGCGTACGTGCGAGTGCGATACCTTCACTTCACATCAGCATAACCAAACTACACTAATATACTACCTGATGGCCGTTTCGATGCGGGTTAACGAAGGCACGCACGACAGGGTGCGCGCTCGTCATCGCCACAGTGTTGATCCTCGAGAACGGCGCTTGTCGCATGTGCGTCCGTGGCGCCGCTGCGGCTGTGGACGTGCAGAGCCAAGGGGTGCGCGGCAGCAAACCTGCCGCGGGCGCAGCGCAGGCACTGAGACACTGCGCGACCGCACGCGCGCGTCGGTTTCGTCCATGTCTTCCATGCCCCATGCGCGTGGCGCGGTGGGGTGGACACAGCCCGCGGCGGGGGACCTTCGTTACCACCGGCTGGGGCGCTTGGCACGGCGGCTTCCGTCCAAAACGCTTGGCGCCCCTAAAGGAAGGCGGTCGCAGAGCTCGAGGCGTTGCTTTGCCTCCTCCCTCCGCGGATGGAAAGCACGGCAAGGGTCTCTCTCTGTTTCCACCACCCGGCGCACTCTCATCTGGGCCCGCTGATCACCGAGCTTTCGAATGGGCAGAAAAGGCAAGGCAGAATCGCTGCAAAATTTGACTGGTCGTTTTAGTTGTTTATTATCGATGGTGCTTTCTGCTTGTTTAGGTTCCTACTGTACAGTAGTATCTATCCTTGTTTGTGTGCAGCTTAGAGGCTTTTGTGGCAGATGATTATACTAGCTGGTACTGATGAAAATCTAGCCAAACTTGTAACAGATTATATTCCCTTCCCTAGAAAGAAAATGGTTCCTCTCGGTCCAGTACAAGATTTCTACCAATAGTTCTTAGGAAGAGGGGTCCATTTTTTTTTTTCAATCACCAGAGTCCTTATGAAGCCAAAGAGGACAACCGAGACTGAGAAGAATAAAATTCCAGTTGATTTTTTTTTTTTTTTTACTATTCAGCAAATTGACACTGCCTCATGGCACAAAATTGAGAGGTTCATCATCTCACATCTTGCATTTACAGCGGCAGCTCGAAGTCATCTCCGAGGTAGATAATGTTTAGCACACGCAACATTCACAGTACAAGTAAAAGATGAAAAGAATAGATCGCAATATCATTTACCTTCCATGTATTGGTGTGCTACAACATACAGAGTGTTTTCAGTCATACAGCCTGTCTTGCAATCCTGATGTAACTTGGATAACTGAACAGTTTAGGGGAAATTTCCTAAGGACCTGATATGCCAAGACTAAGCATTTTAGTATAACAGTAAGTTGGTCGTAGACAGTCGGATCACAACCTAAAACATGTATGATCCTTTGCACTGGCTATCAAATCCGTACATCCGGAATTCTTGTGATGCTTTACAGATTGGACCTAACCCCCGTCAAAGCAATGAGAATTAGTGTACACGAAGCTCAACTACTATGCTCTGACTCTACTTGTACCTACGTCTATCTGTCAAAACTAGCACTACAAATCAACATCTGGCAACGGCATTTTCCAGTAATTCCAAGAATTGTAGTCTTCCTGCACACATAATCATTTGATAATCAATAGACGTAAATCACCCAGAAGGCCTAAAATTACTCCATGCAACTATGCTATCATTCTGGTGGGCGAATAATCTGCATATCAGCCACCAACTAACCGGCGATGTGGCTAGCTGATATGTATTTTATAAACAAAACATTCCTTGTATGTATGTTATGACCAGATGGCATTATACAAGCCACATTGGCATAAGGAATAAGATGTTTATCTCCAAGTGGCCAGATGGCATACGACTGTACAAGCCATATTGCCATAAGGATTAAGATGTTTATCTCCATGTAGCCTTTTAATAAATGTCTAAACTTGGTAAGTAGATGATCAAAACTATCATACCAGTGAAATTCTTGTACCAAATAAAAACTATGCATAAAAATGAAACTGTGATAATCAATATTTCTGCATCTAGACCCAAACAAAAGATTTTTTTTAAATATAGTTAGCAACTTAGCAGTCAGTTACGAGACTCGACCTGCTCAACAAGAGTTGTAGGAGGAAACATGTCATTGACGAGGGTATGTAAGGAGGTATAGGACTTTACATCAACAGTACTGTTCACAGCCACCTCTCCCTGCATGCCCATAGGATATGATTCAGAAACAAATATATACGTCATATAAATGATTATGAGGTGTGTAACAGCGAAATTTAGCGATACCTTTGGGTTGATGATAAAAATCTTGCCTTTAGGAATTCCCATCTTCTTGTAACTAAGCTCATCTGTGTCTCTGTTGCCAAACCCAGCATAAAACGGATTGTAGTCGGAAGGAAAAAGTGCTTTAATGTCCTGTCAAGAACAAAATTTATTTTAATGAAACACCATTGTCCTTTAAGAGGACTCAGATAACTAGCATGCTAAGAATGATAAACATTCCTGACATAATTCAATGGCCATTCAGATAATGCAAGTGCCATCAAACTTATTTAGTTGAATTTCAACAATATGTTAGTAGATGATATGATGCATCAAGGGCCTGCTTGAAAAAGGGCAATCACTTCAGATTTTTTTTTATTTATTTAGTTGGATTTCACACCATGTACTCCAATGCCCCCATATTCTGACAGGGCCCTAAAATGGCCCATCAGTTCTTGGAAAATGGTTGACCAATATTATTGGTATAATAGCAAATGAATATTGAGGCTGATCACCAAAGAAAAATTATCATGCGTCATCAGAGCCCCATAACAAAATTGCTGAGAAGAAAAAGTACCTCTAGACATGCAATTTTGAACTCGTGTGGAGCTCTCCTTATAACTGAGAAAAAGTAAAGAGGTATTATAATAGGGGAAGATAATATCATAAACAATAAGTTGGCACTAATGCAGTCATTCTAGTAATGTTAGGCATAGAATATGGCAAATCAATGGCCCATGTCATAGTAAGCAAACTATGTCAGGATGCAACATTTGGTAACAACATGTTTACCTTCTCGGTAGAGTGATGGAAACAAGCCATCAGGTGAAATTACAACAGGTCCATTGGGTAACGCTTTCCCATCCTGCAAAATTGGAAAGACCAGTCATTTATCACTAGACAACCAAGCCTACATAGACAGTACAAAACAAAACAGAAACAAGCTAGCAGTTAGCACATCGTTGCACTACTACCATGATATATCACAAGCTCAGATCAATAAAAGATGGACATCAAACGACAGTTCAATGTTATTTACCTGTTTTAGATTGAAGAGGAAGTTCTTTGTGAGATATGCCTGGACAATGGCCCTTGCACTAAGGAATATTAGTTGATAACCGTTTTCCTGGTTGGAAAAAAGAAGTTATCATAATTAAAAGATACAGAAGATAATCTCATCCAGGACCAACTAAATAAAAATTCAAAAACTTGGTGAGACATACTTTTATCGCAGAAAAAAGTCGAGCAACACCAGACTGACTCCAGTCTCGTCCAACCAAAGGCATAACCTGACCAAGCACATCAGACCTGAAAAATGCAGCCTTGATTTGCTCAATTACAGTTTCATATAAAAAGTAGTTGCTAGAAATGCATCAACAAACAAATTTCAGGCCATGGTACACCAGCTTAATGAGATCAGTGGAATTAAATCATTGGTACACAAGAAAAACTGGCATGGTATTTACAAGAAAAGTACAACACATTGACAATCATTTCGAAGCAATCTGTATTTACTTTAAAAGCCCAATAACACCAACTGATGTTCTAACCAACTACAACAAAGCACAAGTGAATCAAGGACAAATGGGCAAACCATGAACATTACCGTGTTATGGTGCCATCAACATCAGATATCACAATTTTAGCATTCCACTTCCACAGGTAAATATGTGCATCAACCTAATAGAAGATACAAATTTAATATAAATCTCAAAATCAATGGATGAAATAGTTAAGAGGTATAGGCATAAACCTGTTGCTTTCCAAGTACTCTGGTGCAGAAGCTAAAGGTCACCAAATTCTGGCCTTCCCTCAGGTTTAAAGATGCAACCTGTTCGCTAGTAGGAATTAAAGTCCGTACAAACTGCTTTCTAGGTGACTGATTTTTACTCTGCTCTGGGGTTTGCTCATTCATTGGACTCAAAACAGTCTCTGTGTCAAGAAAAATGTCCTCGGAAGAGTCACTATTACTGCGCTGAAGGGATCTTGATATCCGAAAGGGAATGGGCCAAAGTCTCCATCTCCGGCTGGAGGGAGACATTCCAAGAGAGTCTTCTCTTGAATTGGGTGTTTCATGGTGTTCAACAGGAATAGCATCAACAGGTTCTATACTAAAGTCTGGACCAAATGCAGCCTTCCCAAGAATAACATGAGAAACTTTACTCCATGGGAAATACTTATTGTCAACTTTGACAATAAGGTTAGAATCTTTTATAATAGATAGTCCAGATGACTTGAAGTTATCTTCGGAGACAAGATGCTGCTGAAAGACTTCCTCAGCAGATTCTTGACCCATCCCTGCCCGCAACATGTGCCCACAAAGAGATATCTCAACCCCTGCCATTTCACATGAAAGCAAACAATAAGATATTATCAATAAGCAATAAGAACGAAGAGCAACCAGGCATGTGCTTACCCAAGCCCTTCTGTAATTGAGAAATCTCTTCTTTATCTAGCTCTTCACCTTCCGACTGCTCAGGTATGCTCCCCAGCTTGTCTTTGTCACTGCAACCCATGGACGATTGCAAACCTTCAGGAGACAAGTTGGATTTGTTGCCATGATGAGAACTCCCTTTGGTTTCGGTCATATTATCTTCTGAAGTAAAAGTTGGCATATCCACTCCCTGTAATGAATCATCTTGACCACAGTAAGCAGTTTTACCATCATCTTCCTCCAGATCAGTTTCAATAACAGAACGATTACCAAAATTAAGCTCAGAATCCCTCTGATGATCAGATTCAGGAGAAAACAGTACGTTTCCTGAATCTGCTTCATCCACCTGTGATGTCAGATCCAAGCAACTTTTAAACGCATCATATTTACCGAGACCAGTACCCTCCAACTCAATGTCCTCGTTACTGTGTTCACAAACCTCGTCCTTGTTAGCAGGAGACCTGCAACTGTTTGCTTTATCAGGCACTGGGACGTCACAAGACTCACCTTCATTGGTCAACAAAGGTTCATGATCCTCATCACTGTTCTTGTGATCACTGATCAATGGTTGACAACCTGCATTATCACCTGACATGACATTAGACTCACTGGCCAAAGGTTGGTAACCAGGATCATTACCATGAGATTCATCTTCACTGGTCACGGGTGGATAATCCACATCATTATTCCCTGAGAACCCAGGGAACTCATGTCCACAACTCAAAGTTTGAATTTGGTCACCCTCAATGTTGTTCCCAGACCTTGACACACCATGAGCCTCGTTTCCATTTCTCGACACAGCATAAGCTTCAGTTTCATTAACTGTCACATGAACTTTATTATTAGAAACATGGAACAATTCGTCTGCATCAGCTGAGATGTGATGTGATGACTCATCCTTCTCAATTTTTACCTCCACACGATGTTCCAACAACCTGGACTCACGTCCAGAATTAAATTCGACCTTTTCCTGTGATAAGTATATATCACCTAAGATGCCAGCCTCCCACACCTCACCACTACGGCTGAAGTCCCCACTAGAACTCTGTCCAGGTCCCAAATGGAACTGCGGATCACTTAACTGCACATCATCCACACTCTCCTCTGTTGAAGAAATGGGTGCAGTAAGCACATGCCCATCCACACTAACCAGAACTACGTCTGAATTTCCTTCATCATCTTGCTTTGGCACGTCTTCTTCTGCCTCCTCCAATCTTCCATAACCATATGCTTCAAACTCATCACTAATTTGCTTCTCCTCGTTCTCCACATTCAACTCTTGGCTACCAATCGTGTCATCGGTGCCAATGTAAAGCTCCCCATCACTCTTACTACGCACCGGTGGTTCAGCCTCATTGATACCTCCTTCTGAACCTGTTGTGGAGTCCTCACTGCCCGGCACAAGCTCACGCATGAAGTAGGCTTGGCCAGAGTTGTCAAGCAGCATGTGAAAGTTGGCTTCGACGCCATTTACAGTGATGGTGACAACCTTCTCAGCACCCTTGAGCACCCCCTGGAACTTACCAAAACGTACATACCAGGGCGTGCTGCGGTAGGATCCATCAGGCTGCTCAACCACGATAATATCGACTGCACCACCAAAGGGGTGGAAGGGCGTTGCAACGGAGTAGACACCCTGAGATATCAGGGACCCAACACGTCCCACCACGTTCATAGCTGCAGGAGCTTTCGATCAGTACACATCTAACACTCTGCCAAACCGTACCCTGGCTGCTCGAGTCGTCAAATTACTCCACCAACTCTGTAATAATGGGGAAAAAAAGGCAAAGGATTCTCAATGAAATTTCAGAAAGTCTACAAACATCAGCAATGTTGAAACATTACATATTCGATGCGAAATTGATTTCTAAGTCACTTGTACAGCATTTTTGGCGATACGATCGAGGAAACTACTGAAATAGCATGACACCAAAATACTATACGAGAACAAATACTGTTCCACAGAATTTGAAAAGTCTAGAAACATTTCCCAAACCCTAAGTGCTAGATTAGGCAAACAATTTCATGAATTCAGGTTAACTCCGCAAAAGGCAGCCGAAGCTGCAGCTTACCAGCGGAGCAAATTTCTCAGGCCTCCCGAGTTTCGTATCCTAAACATAGTACTAGTTACTAGAGGCTAAAGTACAGGGGGAACAAGCGAAATCTAGCTAGAAATGGCAAAATGGACCCGGATTTCTGCCCCTAAGAAATGGGGATTGAAGCCAAATCGAAAGGGATGCCGATAGACAGGGAGCTGAGAGGGACTCACCGCGAAGCTACGCGATTCGACGGATCCTTTCGGTCCTCTAGGCCGAGCTCGTTCGCAAAGCTTCTGGAACGGCGCGGCCCGCCGCGTCGCCGCTCCGCCGGTCTTCCCTCCGAATTTGGGGGCCGCCGGCCGTTGAGGGAAGGCATTTATAGGTGTAGGTGCGCCCTCCATTCCATTCGCACGCGCAGGCGGGGCGGACGATCCTGCGAGCACCGCACATGAGACGTTTCCCCTCCGCCTCTCGAACCGCCTGAACGCCGCCGCAGGGACTGAAGTGTGGGACATGCGTGCGTCATGTCCTACGTGTCGGTGACGGTCGTAGTAACTGTACGAGTGTGGTTGAGAGCTGAAGGCCGAAATGAAGCGCCGCCGGTAGACGCCGGTTAGGCCCAGACTCAGTTCGTGTCGCGAATTTCTTTTCCCTTTTTCTTTTCGCGTGAAATTAGCGCTGGGATTGGGAAGGGAAGAGCTCGGAAATTTTTGGTTCGCCGTGTGAGGCTGGCGCAGTGGGGCCACCGAGGTTTAAGCGACGTGGAAACCACTAGTGCTACACTAAAAATACCCTATCGTTAGCCGCAGTTGTTTAATGTGATTGCAGTTGATGAGGAAGTGAGGGCCTTGCGTTGCGTGCATGGCTGCGCGCGCGTCGTCTTTGCTGCTGACCTGTTGTGGAGCCGCACCGCACGCATGGCCGATCCAGCAACTCAAATTTATGGCGCACGCTCGAAATGACGGCTTCGCCCTTCTGCCTCCTGGTTGTATTTGTATATTGCATTGTTGAGAAGAAACTAAAACTACTCTAGTACTCATCGCGCGCATCGGCGTCGCCGTTGCCGTGCGCACAGCCATGTGCCGCGTGCCGACGCGCGCGGTGACGAGGACGGAAGCCGATGTGGCGTGCTGATCCTGCCCGCACGGCTCAGTTCGGACGCGCAGCTCGGCACCCGTTTGTCCAAACGGCGTGTCCGGGTATAACCCGAGCGAATATGCCTCGCAGCAGCCCGGCGCCCGCCATCCGGAGAAGAGAGAAAAACCGTTTGCCGGCGTGCACGACTAGGACTCTCGCTCGCGGCGCAGTCGTCCGCGAACTGCTTAGCGCCGCGCGGAACTGCGGGGCGGATGCCTTGAAGCAACCGTGTGCTTGCGCTTTTCCGCTTCCAGAAAGCTATCGACCGGCCGGGGGAGGTGGTCGTCGTTGTCGTGGTCGTGTGATCGTGGGCGTGGCCGGGAGACTTGCGGGTCGCTGGTCTTTCTGCGTGGGTTGCGTTGCGGCCTGGAACACGCGACAGTTGTGAAGCTGAGATCGGTTGATGCTTGATGAGGAACCATTACGGTGGTGACTGGTGAGGGAGGGCACACGGCGTCGATTTCTCTCGTCTGGCTCTGGACTTCGAGCAGCGCTTCGTGCACGCAGGACCTGGCAAACCAGGGTGAGGGAAAGTTTAGTTGGGGAGGTACGGGCCGAATATGTTGCGCAGCTAGATTGGGCTGGGCTGTACCATTTGGTGGGCTTATATAGCTCTGCGCTACCTTGTCCCACGATAGCGTGGCCCATCCAGCTCACTCTCTGACATATAGCCTTTCCTCTCCGAAGTTGAATTCACGGTCTCTCTCTCTCTCTCCTCAAGCCCTCTCAAAGTCAAACAACCACCCGACGCTCACCAATCTCGAAGCGCATCCAACCCCCACGCGACCACGGCCACCACAAAAAAGGTCCATTTGCCGCTTCACTCCTCACGAGACGCGCACACCGACGCACTCCCATTCGCTTCATCCTCATCCACCACCGCCGCCCCCACCACAGATCTCGCCGCGGCAGCCGACACCATGGCCGCGTGCCGCCTCCTTTTCCTCCTCGCCGTCGCGGTGGCCCTCTCCTTGCCCGCCGCTGCGGAGATCAAGACGGAGTCGTTCCGGGAGGACCGGCGCTCGTCCATCATGTTCGAGAAGTTCGGCTTCTCCGAGTCCGGCGCGGTCCGGATCATCGTCTCCGGCGCCGCCGTCTCCTCCCCCGTCGCGCGTGCGGACCCGAAGCAGCTCGGCTTCTTCCTCCTGTCGGACGAGTCTCTCATCCACGCCATCTACGATTCGCGGGAGGGGCCCACAGCAGAGAAGCGCGCGGCGGCGACCGGCGGCGAGGCCTCCGAGACCAAATCCGGGTGCGTACTCTCGAGCCCCTACATCAAGAAGCTATTCACCTTCCACGACATGGAGGGAGGCCACTACAACAAGTCCTTCCCGGTCACCCACCCCGACGAGTACACCCTCTTCTTCGCCAACTGCGCGCCGGAGGCGCTCGTCACCATGACCGTCCGGACCGAGATGTACAACGTCAACGCCGACGGCTCCAAGGACTACCTCCCCGTCGGCCAGGCGCCGGTGCCGGCCATCTACGGCTTCTTCGCCTTATGCTACGCCGCGTTCCTGGCTGGTTGGGGGTACCTCACCCTCTCCCGCGACCGTGTCTCGGCAAACCAGATCCACCACCTCATGTCCGGCCTGCTCGTCGCGCGCCTGCTCTTCTGCCTCTCTGCCGCCGAGGACCAGCACTACATCCGCGTCACCGGGACGCCGCACGGCTGGGACGTGGCCTTCTACCTCTTCCAGCTTGTGAAGGGTGTCATCCTGTTCGCTGTGATCGCTCTGGTCGGCACCGGGTGGTCGTTCTTGAAGCCGGTCTTGCAGGACCGGGAGAAGAAGGTGCTCATGGTGGTGATCCCACTCCAGGTCACCGCCAACATCGCCTCCGCCGTTATTGGGGAGACTGGCCCGTTCTTGCCGGACTGGGTGACATGGAACCAGATCCTGCTGTTCGTGGACGTAGCATGCTGCTGCGCTGTGCTCTTCCCGGTTGTGTGGTCCATCCGGTCACTCCGGGAGACGTCCAAGACTGATGGCAAGGCAGCACGGAACCTTTCCAAGCTCACTCTGTTCCGGCAATTCTATGTCGTGGTGATTGGGTACCTGTACTTCACTAGGATCGTCGTCTATGCTCTCAAGAACGTTGCCAGTTACAAATACCGGTGGGTGAGCATTTTGGCTGAGGAGGTGGCCACCATGGCATTCTACCTGTTCATGTTCTACACATTCAGGCCGGCCGAGAAGAGTAAGTACTTTTATCTCGATGATGAGGAAGAGGAGGCTGCAGAGATGGTGCTCCGGGAAGAGGAATTCGAGCTGTGAAGATATGCATTGATTCACAGCAATTGGTTGACCAATGCCGCCAGATTGGTGCCTGTGCCACGTTTGTTGGATCTTTCCTCCCTGCTATCTGTATCATACTTTACAAATGCCAGGATATAGCATAGAGGTGTATGTACTGCAGGGATGCAAGATTATTTTGTTCCTCTTGTAGATTTTTCAGATTTTTACTGATGAAGTGCAGATTACTTTAACTTATACAGCGTCCAGATAGTTTTCGTTGAATTACACTGCATTTTTTTTGGTGATATAAGTAATCTTTTGGCACCTTTCACTTCTGTTTCACTACTGGTACGGTGGTACCTGATGAGAACTCAAATGATTTGCCGCTCATTGCATCTGAAGTTCCATCGCTCCTTCGTTTGCCTGTCTGTCTTTATGAATTCTTGCGAACAGGATCAGCAGACTTAATTGCACCCGTGCGGCCCTGACTCCACGTATCAGCGACCACTGCACGCACTTAGTAAAGTCAGCGAATCCGCGTCCCAATTCTTGTAGTATATCATTCATTAATAAATGCAACGTTTTACTATTTACAAATCTGTGTATCTTTTGTGTTTGTGATCTGTGAATCTTGCTCAAATACAATATCATTGTCATTGCCTCGTGGGAGTGTGGTCATACAGTGCACAACTGAGGTAGGAAACTAGACAAAGCGCTGCTGATTTCGGTTGAGCATGAAATGGATGAGACAACTTGCTTTTGCTTGGTATGGTAATGCATCACTCTCCAGCGCAGCGCTTTTTAAGCACGGTTGGTTGCGCATTGACAGCACATGTTTGGGATCGTTGAGTTTGAAGCCTTTCTTTTTTTTTCTTTTTTTATTTTTTTTTTTGGCAAGGGAGTCTGAAGCCTTTCAACCACTGCAAACAACCAGAAAGTTCACGAAAGATTCAAGAGCAAGAGGAAGGGCTGGACCTGATCTTGTGTCTGAAGCAACATTGCAAAATCGCAAAACGACGTGAGGGGATCTCTCAGTCGTGCTCTAGTCATGTTTCACAGGAAGTTGCAGCTGTGCAAATCTGGTTTTATAGCTATAAAATTGTGATAGTAGAAGCCTAGAACCAGATAAAATTATTTCTCGATGAGTGACCTAGGTTTGGTACCGGTAGCAAGTTTAGACGAGTGGTTGCAAACCGACAACAAATCATGGAATTAGTATTTAATCCCTCGGTGGTGTTACTGTTGTCGGGTGAGCTGTTTTCTCGATCAACACAGCAGTGGATTCCGTACTGTTCCAATCGATGCAGGGACGCAGATTGTGACTGGTGACGTTTCACCGCGCGAGGCGTTCCATTGTGCGCGACTTGGGGTGGTCCTCTGCTAGCGGCGTGGAAGCTTCCATCGAAAACAGGGAACGAGAAGGCGGAAGAAGCCAGAGTGCAGCAGTCTTCCTTGCCAAAGCCCCCGCAAAGACGACCGGCTACTTCGCCGTTGTTACGCGGCTGAGGGCCTGAGATGTGCATAGTAATAGAAAAAAGGGTGCGAACTCCATCCAGCTTAACGTAACATAGCAGGAAGAGGACCATGTGCTAGTAACTGTGAATGAGTATACATACTCCGCTTATAGAATTTGATATTTCTATAGAGCAATGTTATGTGCAAGAAAAAAAAAATTATACATGGTGCAGCCTGCTGACAACGGGGCCAGTAGAAAAAGGTGCCCCAACAAAACACATGTAGCTTGAGAGCTTAGGTCTGTATTTCTCTAATATTTTCTACACTTGAGGCCTAGAAGGTACATCTGTGGCACAGCGCCACCACGCCACACGAATGTAGCTCTGTGCTGGTAGCTTGTATGCTGCTCCAAACTTTAACCTTTTGGAAGCAGCTCATCAGATTGCACCTCTGGATCAATCAGCTGACAGAACCAGAGCAACATCCTTGTTCTGACATCCTCGCTCCGCAAGCGTTCCACCCTTGAGCTGATCCATTGATGCTACAGTTGCATATTTTGCACTGCAGAAGAACATCGCATCCAATCATCGACAGAACTGTCCAACATTACTACCGCCCCTTTTACAATGTTCGTGCCAGAAAGTCATTCACAGCAAGCGATGCGTCACCATGCGCAACAGCATTCTCTGGCTCTGGCATGTAAAGTGTTGCAGAAGAAGCCTGTGCAACAAAGTAAATGCAGGAAACTTGTATGTTATAACATTAAAAAATGGCAATTATGTTTCCAAGATAAATTAGCAACTATACAGCTGTGGTACCTTCATGTCTATCTGCAATTCTCCGCTGTTATCTGCTAAAAGCACTGCCCCATGTGCTTTTAACCATATTTCACATTCTTCTGATCCATCATCCCCACTGATTACAGAACCTTCACCATTGGTTCTCAAGAATCCCAAAATATGTGCCACATAACCCACAGGCACCGTTGGGCGATATGATTTAGACATGCACTTCATAGCTTCGTACCGCATCCGTTCCACATATAAATCTATTGAAGAAAACAGTTACTTTTATTAAAAACGTCCTCCAAAAAAAAGGACATTTTAAATTGACAAAACACTGTAGATCATCCTTTACCCATGAGGCATGAATTCAAATTGGGTGCCTGCCTGTATAGTTTGAAAAATAGTACATAATTTCCAGATAAAACAGCAGCATGAACCGCAAGGGCATGCTTAACAGCTGCATCTTGTTTGGCTTCTTTTGATAAGCTGAAACAATGGAAATATCAAATATGGCCCATAAATTAAGGGTGAGTCTCAAAATGCTAGTATTTACAACATAATACCTCGCCATTGATGACAACAAGTCTCGTTTATTAGTAGAGTGGAGCATGACACAGAGCAAATTGTAAGCAGAAAATTCAAAATTACAACCCCTGATTCCTTCCGCATATAGCCTCTTCAGTTGCGATTGGCACTGGCAGTGTTAAATAGAAATAGTTAGAACTATGGCATTTCATGGAGTAGATATTTTTCAGTAGCGAATAGAGATTATGGTGACAAGTCCGTTTTACTATCCCTAAGAATCCACTTTGTCCATTTGACAACAACAACCAAGCCTTTTAGTCCAAACAAGTTGGGGTAGGCTAGAGATGAAACCTATGAGGTCCAACACAAACAAGACCCAAAGGAAACAGACGAGATAAAGGATGAAAGACAAGCAAACCCAATAAATGAAAGACAAAAGATGAAAAAGTATGTTTTGATGTTGTCAATGATCTTAAGAATTTTGAATTTAAAAACACAACTTATACAACTAGGGATAGGGAAAAGAGATAGATCTAAGTAGAGGGTAAATTGACTAGTTTGAATTGTTTAAGGTAATAAGTTGAGCCACAGTTCTGTTTGGAGGGTGAAACAAACAAAGTGAATTGTTTGGGCAGTAAGATCTAGACAGTGAAGCACAACAAGAAGTTTTCGCTTACTGAACTAAGTAGCTACGATAATCATATCTGGAATTGTCATCTACTAAAAGGAAACAAAAACCCCAACCTTGACCTCTTTACAAAATCTACATCTTTTTAACAACGTACGAAGTAATGAAACTACTAGCAAAAATAACATTCATACAGTTAAGTGATATTTGAATATTTGAATAAAAAAGACAGACAGACAGACAGACCTGGTTATACTCAGGTAAATCGCCAGCTTGCATTGCTAAACGGGCATGAGTTTCATATACCTGAAATAAGTAGCCTCGATAAATGAGATGCACATCACTGAACTGATAACTGATGCACAAAATAAATGAATATTTTCTTATAACCAAATTGTATATAATATATCCACTGCAGCTATCTTGAGTTACAGACAGTAATGAGTAAGGTAGACAATTTTCACCACACTAATTAATAAACGTGCCACGGTAGATAAATAAGGTATCAGGATGTCAGAGAGTTGAAAACTACCTTAACTGTAAATTCATTCTGGATCCTTTGAACCGTCAGATCCTGGCGAATTGATTTTAGTTGATCGCACTTGTAGAGGTAGTTCCTTTGAGATGTTTCAACCATGGCAAGAGCCTTCTCCAGGACCTCTTCTGGCCTTACCTGAAACGGACATACTCAAATAAGACAAACAGGGACGCTTTTAAATATGGAACTCACAAAGCAATTGGTGACTGTTACTACCGTTGACGGATCAGGTGCTGATGTAAGGCGTAGATATCGTTTCTCAATTTCCTGACATGTTCCCTTGATTGTTAATGCATCCCAGTCGATATCCTCCACAGCCAAGCCAGTGCCTTCTTCAGCATTTCTAGTAAGAAAAGATGAGAAAGCTCTTCTTGTACGCATATTAGCCATTACATCTTTATTTTCAGAAGAATTTCTTGATTTGAACGATGAATCCTGACTCTTTTCAAAACGCTTAGATCTATGCTCCCTACGTTTCTTTTCGTCAGGTGAATTTGCTAGTGTGGTAGCACTGGCATAATATTTAGTTAGATCCTGCTCCTTATCACTATCGCTTGAAGCATTTCCATTTTGTATTTGACTTGAATGCTTGTGCTTTTTTGCAGGCCTCTGATTGACTTTGTTTAAAGATGCCTGCTGGGACTGGATAAACTTCCCTTGATGCCAACTGCTACCCTGCATATGATTCAACTAATATCATTAATAGATGACAAGCCCACCCACCCCACCCCACCCCCCCCCCCACAAAAAAAAAAAAAAAAAAAAAACTTGGAATACCATATACTCCCTCCTTTCAGATTTAAAAGACGTTAGGGAACAAAAGTTAGTTTAATTCTGAACTAAACCATGTGTCCTAACATCAATTAAATCAGAACAGAGGAATATAATGATAGTGGGAGTTTTAAAATTAAAGCTCTGGAATAACAATATGGGATATCACATTCCTCTTCTGTCTTGAAGAGTTTAATGACAAGTTATGTACGGGTTACACAGCTTAGTACTCACCATTTTCATTTTTGGATCTGAATTGCTGTGGATGTTACTATTGACCCATCCTTTTGCTATTTGCTCCACCTTATCAGTAACCTTTTCGTCTACAGCAGGCTCCCACCTGCTTTTCACACGTTTCCTTGGAGTAGATGTTGGCAAGAAGGGGCTTGAACTTTTTGCACTACTGCAAAGAAAACAAGATGAGAACCAAACAAAAAAGGATAAACAAAAAAGAAGCATCAGGATTATCCTACTCTGTCAAGCATATAAAATGCAAGGGATCCTAGAATTCAGCACAAGTGACAGGTATAACTTGAGAACAGAATTAATCAACCAATTCTTGAGCACCGAGACAATGCATTCAAGTTTACAGACAGAACTTTTGGAAGGCAAGAACCAATAAACTTCTAATTGTTAGGAATAGGTTAGCTATATTGTATTGTAAACTATCAGCTATATCACATTTATTTTATTGTAGTTCTCAATAGAACTTATTAGGGTAAGAAATGTTGTAAAAGTGCACTTGCGACTGAGTTTTTACCAAAAAGAAATGCTTATATTTTTCATACTTTCTTATGTTTGTTGCTTTGGAGGGCATGTAGCTATTATAAATGAACCAGAAAGGAATACTGTTGAGAAGGTAAGACCAAAAGATGGGCGTAGAATTCTCATGCAAAAAAATAGTCCTCTTCGAAGCAAATGTGGGTACCTATTTTTTTCTTGTAATAAGAATTAACCTAATTCCTAATAGGTTGTTTTGTTCTTTTTCAGTGTTGATTTGCAAAAACTTGGTACTAAAGTTCAACATGCCCAGATGACATATAATACAATCAATGTAATATAGTGTCTCGAGAACACTGCAGCACTGCATGGTCACAGTCAGAATGCTCTATTTGTTATCGGGGAAGGAAAATGAAAAGAAAGACACACACCATGCCTCAGGCAAGGCCACAACACCTTCTGGCAAAGGAAGTAGTGGTTCCATGTCCCAATTCTTAGTATGAATTGTTCCATCTGCAATAGCTTTTCTCACAATCTGAAATTATGTGAAAGTAATAACAAACTGAGATTTAAATCAATTTCTTAATTATACCAATCATATGTTAATGTATTAGCAGGAAAAAGAACTTTAACAAACAAACAAAAAAAAGAACAGGCATGAGTTGGTGGCCTAATAAATGAAACAAGACAGACTAGAAATTTGAAATCAGGCATCTGCCCTGAAACAGCAGTGTCCATAGGGCTAAAATACACATATTTTGCTAACCACATTTCACCAACATATGCTGGAAAGAAAATTAGCTCTATCATGGTCTTATGGCCCAGTACCATCCATGACCAAAACCATGAAAACGCCGGCAATTTCTTTGGCAGAAAATGATGATAGAAAATAAAGGAAAAACAGAAATAAAAGATTTAGAATTACCCCTTGCAGTATATTTTGGCAGGCTGCCCTCTGTGCTTCATCCTTGCATCGAGTGAGGTTTCTTACCGTATAATTACGGAGTGAAAGAGGGATTGATTTCTAAACAGAAGAAACGAAAAAAAAAATGCAAGGTTAATATGAAAGTAGTAAACGAAATCAATTATCTAGACTAGTTCACAGGCATAGTCCAGATATAGCATTTTAGTGTTATTATCCCTATTTCCAAATGAAGTAAGAAATTTAATCTCACATGCATTGTATAAGCTAATCTTGACAAGTGGACATTAGCCAGTTAAAATGCATTTCCATTTTATTCTAGTTACTTAATGTACTGTCATTTCGTTTGCTGAGGAAGAGAGCAGAACATTACAGCATCAGGACCAACTTGAGCTGTTTTAGCATCATTCGCTGGCACAGAAACGCTAACATAGGCAGGTTTCTTTGCTATATCAGCTCCTAAATTTTTCTTCTCAATCTTGGGTACTGACATAGAGAAACCAGGAGCAATTCGTGGATTCGTTGGAATCTGCATCTTTCTTTCACTAGTATTATCTGCTGTCATGGAACCCTGCAAGTTTGGTGAAAAGTTTTCAGAAACATGGTTGGTCGACAAAAAATTCAAGCTTGGACCTTTAGAATCTACAGTTTTCTGTTGAACTTCAGGGTTGCTTGGTGGTGCATGATTCAAATTAGTGGTGTCTTGATGGTAAGCCAGTGGCTGGTTGGCATAATGGTTTTGAGACCATGGACCACTTGGTGCGTGGCTATACTGGTTTTCCGCCTGGCTGGTGTATTGATTTTGAGGTCCTGGAACACCTGGAACCTGTAGAGTAATCAGTAAAAAGATTTATACAACAAGATCTTTTCATAATTTGAAGCAAAAAAATGCAATAGAGCATAAATCATATTTTCACAAATCATCTTTTAAAAAAATTTGAAGAGCATTGTAAAATCCCAACAACATAGCTCCCGATGTTTCTTGTTACCAAATCAGATATAAAAATCCATGGTTTGGCGAAAGATAAAACATTGATGCAGTAGAGGATATTCTTCCTCAAACATGCAGGGTAGCTGTGTATCATTTCATTATGAGAAGAATGTACCAAGGTGTGGCGAAAACCAGCCTAATACACCCAAACACACTCCCAAGCTATAAAAATTACAATAGACACGTCATGTACACAAGCTTTGACAAATAACACACTAACTCGACAGATTAATCATTTAGCAGCAGTGAGTTATGGAGCAGTTTATTGAGCAAAACGGCTCCAATCAAATATACCAGAACAAATTGCACTATCATTGCCCATTGTCTACAAAACCCCTCAGTATTCAAAACGACAATTAAACAGCAATATGTATGTGTGCTAACTGCTAACCACATTAAGAAACCAAAAGAGAAATTAATATATATTGGCAAACATATGTGGTCATGTGGACCTTGTATGGAAGCAATCTTAGCCATAGGAATGCCTTTTCTCAATAATAGTAATAATAATGAAGCATACTGGCCACCTGAATACTACCCGGGGTCAAAAAAAAAAAAAATCAAGTTTCTCCTGCCTTCTTGGCAGTAAGCTTCAAGCGGCTTCACACCTGTATGCTGTATCTTATCAATTTATGAAAAGATTCTTTCACCTAAACAAATAATTCTTTATTCATTTTCTATATAGATTGTTTTCTAGAATAAAGTGCAAAGTGGTCCGTCATCTAGGTCCCTAAACTCTCAAAATGCATATTTGGATCCCTAAACTTGCTAAAATGTGTCATCTACGTCCAAAGTACTGAATACACCCATATGTTTGTTGACATGGCTGTTAATTATAATATATAAAACAGAGGAGATTATTTGACTATCATAACATGATCATAGATAAAGAGATGGCAAACAATATGTAGAAGGAGCCACATCAGCACTCAAAAGGGTACTTTCAGAATTTTGGACCAAGAGGCCAGTGTATTTTACTCTATTTTCTATTGTAAAGCGTATCATGCATGTATTAAAAGCTTCCCTACACCACAATAACTGGTTTTGTTACCAAAAGAAATGTGCTCATAAACTACAATACAAATTACTCTAGTTATGCAGTAACCTAAAGGGTATGCATGTAGGTCATGAAGCACGTCTAAAGAGAGCAGCCGCACTTACAAAAAATACGACGGCTAAGTAATAACTTGAGTATGCGATATGCTAAATAAATAATTTACACCAGAATGGTAAATGAAAATGTAAACATAATATGAAGATCAAATATCACTAAAATGAAATAGGTTTCACATCGCTATTTATATAACTATGTGCTTGAAAAAGAAGTTCAAACAGAGACAGATGGCCCAAAAATAATGAAAAGAACTTGGCCAATTAAGATGAAGAAATAATAATAAAAATATATGCAAGGAATAACAATTAAGAGCAAAGGGGTGCACCAAATACCTGCATAGGTGGTGCAACAGAAGCAACTGAATTGTTTTTCCATGATGTAGTGCCCGGCGGTGGTGGCTGGTTGCTAGAATAGGAGTATCCTGAAGGAGTGTTTACAGCAATGGTATCTGTGGTACTGTTCCCAACAACTGGATTGCTAGAAGAACTTGGCACGGATTGATTGTAATAGTATGGCCACTGGTTATACTGCTGCTGATATGGTAAAGAATTGGAAGGTATAGAAGTGGAACTCTGGAGAGCATTTGTATCAGATGGTGTATAGTTTTGGTACGACTGAGCATAATTATTCCCTGCACTTCCATCGTTCCATGTGTTGTTCTGATAATAGTAGTTGCTGCTTCCGTATCCTGGCACAGTCTGATGACCCCCAGCATTGTAATATGTGTTACTTGTCGGATCAATGTAAGACCCTGAATTTTGAAATGAAGTAAGAGGCTGATAAGCTGCACCTGTATGTTGGCTTGCTCCTTGTTGGACAGAAGAATCACTGGTAGCTTGTGGATAGCTATAATAATAGTTGGTGTAATCTACTGGGTTGTACCCATGTTGAACTGAACTTGAGTAAGCCGCATGAGAATGAGGTGCATTTTCCATCCCCATAGTTGACTGAGCAGCATTAGGCACACTGCTTCCCGTGTTTTGATCACCTCCTGCAACTGATACATCCCTTTGAGGATCATAGTAAACTGTATCTTGGCTAGGTTTGTCCACTGGATAGTTCCATGAGGCTGTTGCAGTCCCAGTCGAGGATGACCATGATTGGTGCCCAGAAGGAACAGGCGCATAAGGAGACGGATTTATCTGCCCTGCACTCATGACCTATCATTGCCAAATGAAGGGGTCATTCCAACTTTAATCTAAATGATGATTCCAATAAGGTGGTCAAGTTAGTTACGTTCAGACCAATTTAAATAGAGAGAAGAAAAAAGAGTGGAACATTCACGTGAGTAATAAAATTACATACGACAAATTCTACTTTCTAACGGTAACTGTCGAGCAGGACACTCAAATTGAAAAAACATATTCAGAATTTCAGATATACGATGAATAACATGTCTGCGCGGGAAAATCATGTGGGAGCGTGACTCATGTGGTAATATGAACTTATGGAAAAAAATCTACCATGTAACAAGTAACCGTCATTGTAGCAAGACGCTCAAAATATTCAATTATACGATCAATAACATGTGTTCACGGGAAAATCTGGTACGACCCACATGGCAATTTTCGTTAATTACTTAATTAATCAGAATCTAATTTCCTTTCTAAATCAGCACAACATCATTGTAGCTCAAGTATATGTTATAAGCAATCACCACTCAAGTCAAGGCACAATAAACTGCATAATCCAAAGTGGAAAACAGAATCCTCGTATACTCATCACCTCCTAACTACACGATGTACAAGGCAAGCCTCATCATACCCTATGGTAATTAGAGCTGAAACCAGAGCAGCAGCCAATTCTGCACTACGAAACAATAAGCACGCACACATGCCGAATCACGTCACATACCTCAGCCTGCTGGGCGCTGGATCCAGCGGAGTTGCTCGCCATCGATCGTCCCGAAGCTCCAACCCTAGGGACCAGTCAACAGACGCCACACGCGCGGGATTGGGATCCGCGGCGAGGAGGAACGGATCAGATGCGGGCGAACGAGAGGATGAGTAGGGTGGTTCGATGTGTGAAGGAATCGGAGACGTGGGTCAGGCCGTGCGGCGAATTCTCTCGGACTGAAAAGATAGGGAAAAAAAATCTCCGCGGAAAGCGAGGAGATGAGGGAAGACGAAGCAAGGCAGGCGAGGCGGGGCACTGAAAAGGAGTTCCCGTTCCAGCCTTTTTCGGGCGGGTTGGGTTGGTTGGGCTCTGGCGTGTCGTCAGACGTGAAGGCTTCCGCCGACCAGTGGCCTCGGGGCTCTGCGCCGGCTCGCCGGAGGACGTCTGCCGCGGAGGAGATAAGGGGCGGGGAAGGCAGCTCCCCTGATTGGGTCGGAGTGGTACGGAGGCGGCGGAGAGCGCGGGCGGGAACGGCGCGGGTGTTGCGAGGCGGCGTCGATTTGCGGTGAAAATGGGTTGCGCTTGAGCAGGCGGCGGGGGGCTGCGATTGGCGCTCTCCTCCCTCACTCAGGCGAGATGGGCGAAGATTGCCGGCGAATTGGGTGGCGAGGCGGGGTCAACAGTACGGTTGGTTTTACTTGGAGAAAGACGTCTGTTAATAAACGTGTGTTATTAACATGACAAAGATAATCCGACATGTGCTAGGACAAAATTGAAACGCCCAGTCGAACCAAAAATTGAAAGTATTGATTGGAAATCACATACTATAAAACCATACTTATATCAAAACATATCAACCAGTTTTAATAAGAACTTTGCTATATATATGTCGATAGAACTTTTTAGGAAAATTTGGCATCTATTACCTCGGATCAACGACACACTGGGAGATGCAAGGTTAGGTGGTTAGGGTTGCTGAGAGATTGGGAGAGAGAAGTGAGCTCGACGGTGTAGGCGAGTGGTGAGGCGATGGGGCGGCACCATCCGAGGTGGCAAAGGAAAATGGTTAGACTAATTTGAGATGGGGGAGGGAAGGATACAACTCGCCGGGCTAACTTAGAATGGTATTATTAGTAGATTGCCTAAAGAATTATTATGTTAAAGAATAATTATTTAATACTTGTATGTACAAGCTATCTTTTATAGTCTACATGTTTGCGGTCATTAATAAACAACATGAGAAACACATAAAAGGGAAACAGGAAATTGAACCGCTTGGCAAAAGCATGTTGTCAGGCTTGTTTAGGATTCAGTAATAAAAATGACGCTGGCAAGTAGTCGAATTGGTCGGGGTGAATTCTTGATTTGACATGCGTTGTCCAATTTAAAGATCGCATCTTTTGCTTCTTCAACAGGCTGAAGAAAAAGCATGTCAAAAAAAAAAATGCTGAGTTCTTGAGGTGGCCTTGTCAGATTCAAGAGATTCTCTCATCTGAGAATACAACTGCAGACTGTCGCCATCGCCTCATCTGAGAACGGACCTTCGCATCATTTATTTTCCCAAAATTAGAGAACCCATACAAAAACAAAACCCCAAATGTATGTAACCTTCTCGTTGGCGTGGACAACAGTTGCCTCCTACTGTCTGTCAGCAAATGTAACCTTTTTGGTAAAATATGTTTTTTTTTTCCTTTAACATACGTGCATTTTCATCTACATTTTTTTCATGTTTTTTTTATAACAAAGGAACTAGAAGTATTGCAAGGTGCTCACATTATGAGAACAAAAACATTACTCACTTATTCTGGCCGCCCCAATTTACATTGCCACAACTCTTCATTAACCCCAAAATCAGTCCGTCCATATAGAGAGAGAGCTCCTTACACATCAAAACATTAGTTAATTCATTTCATATTTGTGACCTTTCGCATTGATGCCTCAGGAACGTCAAATTAGTTTTTCCTCAACAATTGTACACCTGTCCTTATTATTGGTCCTCGGTTTCCTCTTCCTCCTCTTCTTCCTCTTCGTTGCCTTCATCATCGGACGAAGAGGATGACCACGAGTCTGAATGATCTGATCTTTTCTCATGCTTATGCTGCGGGGAAGCAGGTGGAGGGGCACTGGCCGGTGCCGGAGCAGGTGGATCTGGTGGCATCGACGTGAGGAAGCCCAACGTCATGACAACATCTGCCATCAGTGGTCTTACGGAATCCTCTTCTTGCAAGCACATCGCGGCCATGGCAACCACCTGGTTTAGTGCCTTGGCAGGGTACTCCTTCTTGATGAGCGGGTCGACCAGCTCATGGTATCTTTTCTGATCTTTGAACATTGGCAGGGCCTGGACGGGGATGACAATTTACATGATTAAAAAATGTTTAATGTTTGCAAAAAAAGTACGTAGAAGGATCAGGTTTATGCAGGATAACATCATGTTCGTTGAATACAGAACGAGTATTTATCTTGAATAACAATGGCACAGAGTAAACTTACCCAGGTGACCACATTCTGCTCGTCCACAGGCTTGCTGGTGTCGACGGCTCTCCGCCCGGAGATGAGCTGCACCAGCACCACTCCGAAGCTGTACACGTCGGACTTCATGGTGGCCTGCCCGCTGCGGTCGTACTCCGGCGCGCAGCAGCCGAAGGAGCCCATCATGGGCGACGCCACCGGCGTGTTTCCGCCGGCCTGCCCGAGCTGCGCGAGCCCGAAGTCGGTGAGCTTGGGCGTGAAGTCGGCGTCGAGGAGGATGTGTGACGCCTTGAACTCCCCGTACACCACCGGCGGGTTCGCCTTGTCGTGCAGGTACTCCAGCCCCTGCGCGGCGCCGTAGGCCACCTTCATCCTCGTGCACCAGTCCATCAACTTCTTATCCGCCGGCAAATCTGCCGCCGAGCAACAGCGACCAAGAAAGCACTCCCATCAGTCAACAACGTCGCGAACGGTTTAGTTCAACACAAAGCAGTCAGCAATCGTGCAGAGATGGGTACCGAATAGGTGATCTTCCAAGGTTCCGGCGGGAACGGACTCGTACACCAGCAACCGTTGGTCGCCGTCCGCGCAGTAGCCGACGAGGTCGATGAGGTTCTCGTGGTGGAGCTGGCTGAGCTTGGAGACCCCGGCCAGGAACTCCTTGTTGCCCTGGAAGCCGTGCTTGTCCAGCTGCTTGATCGCCACGGTCTGGTGCAATGCAGAGCCGCGCCATGTGAGAACGGCGATCCCGTCAGACGCCAGCGCGTCTGTTTAAAATCACATATATATGCTATGCGGGACGTACCTGGCCTGTCTTCTCGAGATGGCCCTTGTAGACGCGGAAGAAGCCGCCCTCTCCGACGAGGTTGTACGGCGTGAAGTGGTCGGTTGCCGCCGCGAGCTCGCGGAACGCGAACGCCTGCGCCGAGATGGCGTTCCGCATCGACGCGTCGTCGGCGGACGCCTGGTCTGCATCGCAAAGTCAAATCCGTTTGAGTGTGTATCAGAGCCGCAAACATTTCAATCTCTCTCTTTCGAGAAATCAATCGAGAAGGCAGATGCAGAGGCTCCCTCACCGCCACCCGGCCGCCTCGCGTCGTTGGCCTGCTTGGGCGGCGTCACTGGCGCGCCCGCCGGAGCGTACGCCGGAGGTGCGTACACCGGCTCGGGCGGCGTCATGTTGGATGCCGGGCCCCGCTCGAAGCCACCCCCCTGGTCGCCCTCATTCTTCTTCTTCCCGAAACACGGGAAGCAGCTCATCTTGCTCTTCCCTCGGCGCTTCCCCGTGGCCGAAACCTTCTACACGCTGGCCGCCGGCCGGGGAGCGACGAAGACGACTCGGTATGGCCAGGAACGCAAGGAATACGCACGGACCGAGCCGCGGAGCCGCTGTCACAGCGCGCCGATCATGCCGCAGCCTCTCAGCACCGACGTGCCGCACAGACTTCACAGAACGCCATGGCACGGCTCGCTCCGACGCTCTCGCTCTCTCTGTCCCTGCCTACGACGCGGATCCGCCCGCCGACCGGCGTGGAGGAGGAAAAGGTACCGGCGGCAGCGGTTTGCTCAGGTGATCGGAGTGGGGAACGGTGGACGACGACGAGGAAATCGGGCGCAATGGCAATGCTGACAGGGCGGATGGAGAGGTGGAGCAAGGAAGGCCTTGGAGATCGAGGGATCCAAGGGCCTTCCCGGAGAGGGGAGATCGGCGGAGCAGACCGATGGAGAAGGGAGACGGGTGGAGAGGGAGGCTAAGTTTGGCGGGCGGAGCGCACGGAGGGAGGGCTCCAAAACAAGGGGTGCCGCGGTGGAACGTGCGGACCACGCACGTACTCGAGGCGAGCCGGCCGGGAACGGAGGCGCCGTTCCTGCCGTTGCCGCTCTTCCTCTGCATGGCTGGCTGGCTGCTTCAGTTTTACTTTCGGGGGGGGGGGGGGGGGGGGGGGGGGGGGGGGGGGCTTGTCTCGCCGCATAATTCCACCCCAACCGGCACTATCAGTCGGAGTCCAGATTTCTCATGACAGCTATTACTTGCAATTTAGTGCGCACCAAATAGTTTCAGTTAGTGCGACTGCACATCGCACCCACTACATCCTTCTTTTTTATTAGCACGGACAGCATGGTGTTTGTTCACAAGTTCGTAGCACGTTCATCTTTTTCGTGGTTCTTCAAATAATATGAGCAAAATAGATAATATTGTTCACTGCTTTCAAATTTTCTGAGATTTTTTGAGCAAAATAGATTTTTTATCTGAATCTCTTTGAACAGTTTTTCTGCACCTTTAGTTATACTACTTTTGGTTTGGAATAAAACGTGATGGCTCCATGTTTCTAATGTTCATAGATTCGAATACCTTGAGCGTTCTATCATAATTTCCATACTTCGTGTGAACTTTGAGCCATCGCCAATAACTCAGTCCGAAAGGTTAACGTATTTGCAAAATCTCAGAATCGAGTCGTCCAACTTGCTCATAATGCTCGACACTAGAAAAAAAAAACGAAGAAAAGCGACTTCAGCGAAATTTCGAATGACGAATGGCGACGGTTGTTCTGCAACAGCAAGATCGAATAGCGAATTGCTCGTCGCAAACCTATGGCTATTTGGCAAGTGATGTATGCGCCGGGGAGGAGGAGATCCCGGAGCCGATGAGCACGGCGGCCGAGACCGTAAACTGAGCCCCCCGCGGCACAGATTTTGTTCTACGCCCCCAGAACAAGGCCGCCAAGAGTGGAGTGTTCTCTTGAAGCCGAAAGAAGAGGCGACGCAGGAAAAAAAAATCGAAACTAAAGATTGTTTGCACGGTACAGAACAGCAAGAACTTCTTCAATGACAAAAGAAGAAAAAGGCGGACTTGATTATGAACAATCAGATGCAGGTCACAGTTACAGGCGGCGGCGGCGGCGCGAGCTAGCGATCTTCGAAAGAGGCCTCGCGCGTTTATAACAGCGAGCCGTGTGCCCTAAACCTAGGTACATATGGGCCTGCTCTGGTCATTTGTTCTGGGCCTCATTTTTCTCCTCTACCACAGCGTGTTGGCGAGCCGACGGGAAGCGGTGGAATGGCCCATGGTCTGTTCATAGATTGATCATTGCTGACGCTGACGAGAAACCGGTAAAAGTGTTGCAACATAGATAGGAGAGCTGATTAGAATACTTACAGTATAGAGCAAGGGGAAGGGGAACTGAATTGCAATATCGGGCAACACGGTAAACTGAATTGCGCTCACGGATTATGAGCACGAAATGATAATAAACCACTAGTTCATCAACGAACTCCAACATCCATGCTTTTACATTACGGAACGCAAAACATACATCGAACAAGTCTAAATTGACTCCATTTGAGCTACAAGGGAAAATCAGTTAGTTTTCTTTATCAGGGCAGCTGCATCCTCGGACTAGGAGGCTGCGAGTGCCGCTTCGCCCTCCCTGCCACCTTCGCCGTGCTCGGAGATGACGTGCTTGCCCTGTCGGCAACCACCAGAGACAGGCGTTTCCTGGCGGATGGCGGAGACGACGCCTCCGGCGCATCGGGCTTGTTGGGAGACGAGGAGAGCGACGGGCTCTTGCACCAGGCCTTGGCCCTCACGGACGTGGTTGGCTGCATGTAGCTTGGGGTCACAGGCGCGCCCGCGTTCTCTGGCGCGCCGCTTTTCAGGCTCAGCCTCCTCAGGGGCTCGGACCGCAGGCTCGACGTCCGAAGCAGCGTTGCAGTCGTCGTCCCGGCGTGTCGCGGGCTGCTCGCTGCGCGCTCCTGGCTGCTCCGTGGGCGGCGCTCGGGCTGCATGCTCGTCGTGCGCTGCAGGCTGGAAGCAGCACGGAGCGGGCTGCTGCTGCGCCTCGGGCTCGCCGGCACCACGCCGCGCGGGCTGCTCACCGCCGCAGCGCGTTCCTGGCCCTCCCGAGGGCAGCGCTCGGGCTGCAGGCTCTTGGTGTGCTGCAGCCCGCTGGCGGCGTGGAGCGTGCTGCTTCTCGGACTGGTGGGCACGGCCGCCCTCCCGAACGACACCGACGGCGACCGCGGCAGGGGAGTCGAGGGGGACGGCAGCGACGGCCAGCTCGGAGGCCGGAATGACCTGCCGCCTGGCGTCGTGGGTGGCGGCGGCTCAATCGAGATGGCCGTTACTCTAGGCCGACCGCCGGCGCTTTTCGCCGTGGCGCGCCCAGTGCCCAGCTCCGTCGACTGCCTCTCTTCCCATGGCCTCGTGGCTGCCATCCAGCGCTCCGTCCATGTCCAGCCCCAGTTGGGGTTGCCCGGGTCCATGAACATCGGAGGTGGCGCAGCTCGCACGGAAGAAGGATTCCGGTTGCTCCACTGCGTCGTGGACATCGAAGCAGAGTAAAGAACGAACCAGCAGTAGAATTATTGAAATGGTTGCGATGATCGTTCATCGGTGGTCTCTACCTGATTAAAAAATGCATAGGTCAGCGCCCTTTGCCTCCTTGAAGCAGCTTCCTGCTTCATCGCCATCATGGATGCCATCTGCTCTTTGGACTGATAGCTATGGTCCCAGCCCTCCTCACCAATCTGCTAACACATCCAGAAACAGAAAAAATAGGATTTGTCAGGTACTAAAACTGCGTGACCACCATTGATTTTGCGTGCACTCAACACGAACAGTTCAGGATAGAATTGAATTGCAGCGATCGATTGATGAATTCACGCGTCACCTTTGTCTTGTCAAAGCTCTGCTTGATCTTGATCTGGCTCTTGAGAGCCTTCTTGTCCTCCTCCGTCTTCAGCCTCCTCGAGTATATCTGAGTCTGCACCCTCGTCATCGTCTGCATGCCGTACAGAGCGTCCTCCGTCTGGCGCTTCACGGCGAGCCCCTCAACCAGCGACATCAGCCTGGCCATGCCTCTTTCCCGATTCGCTCTCCTTGCCTAGATGCAAAGTTTTGCACGGATGATTAACAGTTGGTACAAAATATAAGGCGAAATGAGATCAGATTAATTTAAATGCAAAGTGAGCATGATGCAGTAATACCAGATAGCCTCTGGACGCCGCCTGGATCCTGGTGGCGGCAATGTCCTCATCTGAACGAGCTGGCAGCGTTCTGGGCGTGGCGTCCGTGGGGTCGGCACCCTCTTCTGCCGATGCTGCTGCCTGTGCGGCCACCTCCTCCTCCGCCGGGCGAACGCGGTCCTTGCCTTGCTCGCACCTTACCTCCGTGGACCGCGCCTCTACGACGATCTCTTGGCCCTGCTGCTGGTCAGGCTGCGGCGGCGGCGATGGAGGAGGACGAGGCTGCCGTCGATGAGCATCCGGCACCGCAGAGGTCGAAGCGTTATTGTTGTTGGACGATTTGGTGAACTGCCATAGCTTCTTGAAGCTTGGCTTGTCTCTTGATTTCGCGGCTTTCTTGGATCAAAACGTTAGCGAAACAAAAACTCAACATTTGACTTAGAGGAGAGAAGGACAGAAGAAACCCCGCGAGAACTGGGTTAGTGATTTACCTTGGCCTCTGCATCGACGGGATCCGGTTCAGAAGAGTATAAGATCTTCTGCACGGTGTCGAACCACTTCACCTTTCTCCCCATCAATCTCGTGCGCGTTCTTCACACCGTCAGTTCGGTTACGACGCACGAACTAATAAAAAAGACAAAGGATCAATCAAAAGGAAACATGCGAAAATAATCATGAATACCGAGAAATTGAGTTCTTGACACTTCTTGTCTTATGGGAGTCACAATGAACACGTCTGGATTGTACGCCGAATGTGAGTGAGATCACGACCTCCTCTTCAAATTATCAACGACGTTCTCACCTCGTCTACCGATTCGCCTCAAGTCGTCGCGCCGCCGGACAAGGCTCTCTGGTGTTCTCGACGACGGCCACTCCCCGCCGAGCGCTTGGACGGTTGGACCTCGCTGCAGACCTGTCTGTGATGATTGGCGCCTGCTCGGCTGCTCCCGACGTTCCAGCCCCACCACGCCTTGTACCCGCGCCCGTGATAACCGCACAATATCTACTGAGCCTAATATTGGGCCGATCCCGCGTCTCTTTCGGCCTACTGCCCAACTCCCATATCACGCAGCCCACCGGCTCGGCCCTTTTCATCTCGTCTTCATCGAGCACACTCAACCCAACTCAACACCACCCAACAGCGCAAGGCGCAAACGCCCCAGCTCCTCGCGCGCGCAAGGACCCCAAACCGCTGAACCCTAGCGAGTCCTTGGTCTCCGTCCATCTCGCGCCAGGTGAGGTTCCTCACTCTGCTTGGAATTATGGTTTTGCCTCCTTGCACGGTCCCAGCCGCGCCTGAAGGGTTTCGCAGGGAAGGGCCGTTTGGGGAGCCAGCTGCAATGCGCACGCGTTCTCAGGCAAAGGCTGGGATGAGCCCGGAGCCGGGGGGAGGCGGCGGGCGTGGCGGAGTAAAGGTGAAGCGGAAGGCGAAACGCGCTCCCACGCTGATGGTTGCTGCTGGGGAAGTACCCGCGGGCGAAATCTTGGTTGGGAGTTTCGGTCCGGAGGTGGATGCTGACGCGGTGATGGTGGACTGTGCTGCGGAAGAGGGAACTGCTGTGGAAGCCGGGGCGCAGGTGGAAGGGAATGTCGTGGTTGCGGGAGATGCGGCCATGGTGGATGCTGGTACAGTTGGGCGTGTCGCTGAGGCGAGTGATTTGCTGTACGAGACAGAGTCGCGGGGTACGGTTGAGATGGAAGACGGGGTTGTTTCCAATGAGAACATTCGAGTGCCGAAAACGAACATGGGATTGGAACCTGTTTACTTGCACAACGAGGAGAAGGCTGCCTTTAAGGTTGTGGAGCTATCCAGTTGTTCCCCAGCTCACCACATTGAAGCCGGTAAGAGTACATCTCACTGCTCTGGTCAATTTGGTGTATCAGGTATTGCATTTTGATTTTCCAGATTTTTTCCGAACTGACATGACACAGTTGAATAATGTATCATATACTTCATATACTCTTGACTCTGGTCGATGTATCATATATTGCATTTTTAGTCTAGATTTTTTTTTTCAACTCCAACTGACATGAGGCTTTTGAATAATTTTCTATAATTCCAGAGCCCAACAACAGTGACCGGTTTACCAGATACCGTCTTCCTCGTCTCGATAATAACAGCGGCTTTCGAGTTTATGATCTTGTATGGAGCAAATTGGAAGGTGGTTGTTGGTGGCCTGGTGAAATTTTTGATCCTTCAGATGCATCTGAGTTGGCACTGAAGCATAAGAAAGAGGGAAACTACCTGGTAGCATATTTTTGTAATGGTGCATTTGCATGGAGGGATGAGTCCCAGATGATGCCTTTCATGACAAACTATGCCCATATGGAGAAGCAGTGTAGTTCTGATGACTCCATCAATGCAGTTAACGATGCACTTGAAGAACTCTGTAGGCGTATCTTGTTAGGGATGAGTTGTTCGTGTTTATCATATGAGCTTTCCGACTGCGGAATGTCTTATTTGGTTGACAATCAGGGGCTCAGGTCTGGGGTCACTTATTCTACAGCTAACAAGACTGAGGACCTGAAATACTTCCATCCAGTGAAGCTTCTTCATTATATTAAGTCGTTGGCTTTGTTTCCTGGCCAAGGTGGTGATTTACTGGAATTAGTGGTAGCTTGCTGTCAACTTACATCCTTCCACCGATCTAAGGGCTTCCCCGAACTTGCCTCTTTCCGAACTTACAGTGGATGGGATGATAATGCCATGGACGCTTGTTCCACAATAGACATAACTATGGAGGAAGATGTCACAAATATAGTACATCCTGATCATGATGCATCTGAAAGAGGCAGGAGAGAGGGCAGTCTTCACTCTTTTGAAAAGTCAGTAACAAAGTCACATAGTTCTTTCAGTATAATGGAGTACAAACTGCAAGCTGCAAGTCAGCTGACAGGACCATCATCAATTGAGAAGCCTCAGAATAAACCAACACAGAATGGAATATTTGATGCCTCTGGTAACGAATCTGGTGATGAACTTACTGTGCTAAAGCGAGCAAAAGCTTCCACTGAAGCAAACATCTCTGGAAAGGATGATTCAACGAGGGGTCGAAAAAATAATGTGCATTCTCCTGAGGTAGGGAGCACCGATCACATGCAGGATTCCTACTGGTCCACATTGACTTTGCAAGATGACTCAGTTTGCAGACTTGAAATAGCATGTAGCAGCACAAGGCCTAAGCGTAAACAGAAATCATCAGAAGACTGTTATGTGCCTCGGTCACAACATTTGACCTGCAACATGGGTTCCTAAGATACAAGTGATGGAAAGACCAATTGTTCATGTTGATGCAAAAATTGTTGAGGATTTGAAGCCCACTGCACTTGTTCTGAGCTTTGTCAGGTCAGCTTCTCTTCCTTCAGAAATGGATCTCATTAAAATTTTCAGTCGCTATGGACCGCTAAAAGAAATGGAGACTGAAGTGCACAAGGACACAAACACTGCTAAAGTTGTTTTCAAGAAACGTATGGATGCTGAAAGGGGTTTCGGTATTGTTGGCAACTATGGCACTTTTGGATCTTTGCTTCGAAGCTACCGTCTTGTTAATACACCGTTTTCTCTAAGTGTGTAGCAATCTGAAGTGAATTGACTCTAGTTACTAGCAGCATGACCATTGGGCTTTGTTGCCGAGTTTCTGTATCAATTTCATCTGAATTTCTTATCTCTAATGCATGTATGTTAGTTTATTATAACAAACTTAATTTCTAGCCCACTAGCTGAGAGATCAAGTGAGTTAGCAGTTGCATATACTTATCAGGGTCAGGTCTGGGACTTTTGGTGCAAGGATCTTTTTTCGAACGTGTAGATGTAAATATTCTCTTGTGATATATTGATATGTCATTAGCGATCTAACTATTACTGAGTATTTCCTGTTATATGTGACTTGGATTGAAATGATAATCCTACGTGCAGATGAAGTTCTGTTGTATTTTCACTAACTTCATTCTGCTTACCTCAAGTATTCAGTGGCCAAATCAATGCCTTATATATGCTTACTATTAATTGTAGATCAAATCGATCAGAAGGTCCTCTTCTTTTTCCTTCGCTGCATTTGCTTACAGTTATTCGTTTCCCGGTGGACGCCTTAAAGAGAATGTTTCACAGATCATTTTATCCGTTTCATTTCTATATCAAGCTATTTGGAACCCGAATGCTTACCTCGTGTGTTAATCATGGTCGTTCGACAACCTGATTTCTTGATGTTTTAAATACAGAAGATATTTTCATTTGCATCTCTTTATCATGGTGTTATTCACCAGTTATTCAACGCAATGAAAGTTGAGCTTGCCTCCTTTTGTTTTAGTAGACAACAAGGAAACCTGGTAGTAGCTTATTTTTAGTTCACACCAAGTAACCGAACTACGCAAAACATTCCTTGCACTTATTCAGCTAAGCAGAACCTAAGCATGTAGTCATCCAAACGGGCCAGGCCGATTTCATGGTGGCTACTCAATTTAAAGAAATGTAACTCGAACGATCTAAGGCGCTCTACAGTTTTAAGGCAAATGATTTTCTTTATTTACTGAGTTAGGTTTGCACTTTTAGTTTTTTTTTCAAGATATTTTTTATTTTCAGCGCCCTCTGTCTAGTACAATTTAATGCTCAAAAGTCACTTATCATCGTTTCACACATCTTTAATTCTTGTGTCCAATGATAAAGCAGTATATATTTTGGACTAGATAGAATGTTAGACTATTGTTTAGTGAGATCGAGGTATAGAACTTTGGTGTGTACATGTAGATATTGTGATAAGTATAAATCCTAACTATACCGGGGGTAAGAAATATTGCCCTTTTTTTCCTTTGAATCAGCCCAAGGAAGACAAGAAAAATTAAATACAGAACTCAAGCACCATTTCGAGATCTGGATCAGATCGGGACGGAGCCCGGCCCAAAAACTCGTCCGCTGCACCCGAGCTCCAACCGCCGATACACGACACGAAGAGCACGAGCACACTCTTCCCACCTCCGCTCCGCTCCGCTCCGCTCTGCTCGCTCCCCGCATCGATCCCCCCCTCTCTGCCATCTCCGGAGCTGCTACCACCTCGCCGTGTGGACGCGGTACGCCAGTTCGCCCTCTCCCTCGACTCCCAGCTCACTCGCGCAGGTAAATCCCAGCTCCTTGGCACCGATCCGCGCCTAGGGTTTCGGCCCCCGCCGGATCGAGGAGAATTCCGAGCTGCCCTCCCTCGCTGACTTACCGTCACTGTTCCATCCTTGTCTAGATTCTCTCGTCGGAGAGCAGGCCTTGGAAGTTGTACTTTGCTCCGATGAGCTCGGGGGCCGTAGCGGCCTCGGATCCGGGGGGTGGCGAGCCGAAGCTGGCGCCGGGCGCTGATGCGGAGATGACTGATGCCGCGGAGGAGGCGGTGCCCGCGCTCATCTGCGAGGTGAAGCTTGAGGGGAAGGCTGGGGAGGTGGCGGAGGTGAAGCTTGAGGGGAAGGCTAGGGAGGTGGCGGAGGTTGGTGCGGCGGCCGTGGCGATGGATGTTGAGCAGGACAGTGGCGATGCCGCTGCGGCCGTGAGCGATCTGCTTTACTCGACGGAGTACGCTGGTATGGTTATTGAAGAAGGGCTTCGGGATGAACCCGCTGAGGTTGTGAAAAGAGCAGGAGAAATTGGCGAGGAGAAGGTACAAGCGGGAGCTGGAGGCCTCAACGGTGAAGCAGAGAGGAAGCCGATCCTGGCTGGAGATGTAGCCGCTCCTGTCGGTGAAGGTCCAGCTGTGGAAGCAGCTGGTTCTGATACTCCCAAACCTACTGTAGATGGTAAGGAGATTACCAGACCCGCAGGCTGCTTGATGTCTTATTGATGATATATATTTTTCCACTCTTAGCATAGTAAGGCATACTAGTAAGTGTTCTGTTTCATAATCTAATGAACCTGACGAAAATTTTGTAACTGCAGAACCTGGGAGAGAAAGCGAAGAAAAGGATAACGGTGTAGCACATAATGATAAGGAGATACATAACAATTTGTCTGGTGATGCTGTGGGAAGCTCAAAGGTCCATGAAGACAATGGAACACCTATGGCTGACCAGCTGAATGATGGATCTGAAATGTTCCTGCAAACAGTGCAGGATGTTCCTGTTAGTGGAACTATTCCAGGCAGTGACGAGGCTGCTAGTTCAAAAATTGTTGCTCAGTGTGCTCGATACTGCCTCCCTCCACTTGATAATGGTGGTTTTCGAGTCTCTGATCTTGTGTGGGGTAAAGTAAAAAGTCATCCTTGGTGGCCTGGCGAAATTTTTGACCCATCTGACGCATCTGACTTGGCTTTGAAGCACCAAAAAAAGGACAGCTATTTGGTAGCTTATTTTGGTGACAATACTTTTGCTTGGTGTGATGAATCTCAGTTGAAACCTTTCGTGACAAACTATTCACTAATGGAGAAACAGAGCAGTTCAGATGCTTTTGTTGCCTCAGTCAATAATGCACTGGAAGAACTCTCAAGGCGGATACTATCAGGTATGAGTTGTTCTTGTTTGCCAGAAGAGCTCTCTGATAGCGGCATGTCCTATGCGGTCGAAAATGCGGGGCTCAAAGATGGAGTTACTTGCTCTGCAGTTAATCGGTTTGAGATCCTAAAATGTTTCAGTCCAGAAAACCTCCTTCGTTTTATCAAAGAGCTAGCGCTATTTCCTGGCCAAGGAGGGGACCTACTGGAGTTAGTGATAGCGTGTTCTCAGCTCACCTCTTTCAATCGATCCAAGGGATGCTCTGAACTTGCATCATTTCAAACTGGTGATGCATGGGTTGAGGAGGGCATGGACACTCCAACCACCCAAAATCTTGCGGTTGAGGAAGCTGTCATTAATGAAGTACAACCTACACAAGAGAAGCCCAAAAGAGGCAGAGGGCGACCTCGAAAACAAAAACCTGAGTATGACCAACAGGTGATGGAGAAAAAGTATGCATCTAATCTCAATGATAACAATTATCATGATAGTCTGGGAAGACAAATGGGTATGGAATTTGATGAGTTTGATGGCTTAGATAGCAAGAAGAAAAGAAACCTTGACTCATTTGATGATTTAGAGAAGTCATCAACACCAACTGTTGGTAGTTCTTTCAAGATTGGTGAGTTCATGCGGCGAGCTGCAAGCCAGCTTGCAGGATCAGCATCCATTGTGAAGGCCCAAAATGAACCAACAGTTCATAAAAGCATTGCTGAAGCAGAGAATGGAGAATTCGATGTTGTTAGTGATGATGCTGATGATGAACTTTCCGTGCTGAACCGGGCAAAAAGGAGACGGATGTACCGGAACCACACTGCAGATCCCAATGAGTTGCTGTCACAGCTATGCATAGCCGCCACAGAGCCAATGAATGGACATAGTTTCTCTGCGATGATAATAAGTTACTTCAGTGATTACAGGAATTATATAGTTTCTACTGCAACTGAAGCAAGCATTGTTGATAAAAGCACATCAAAAAGAGGAAGAAAAAGGAAGGTTTTGCCTCCGCCTGAGGTAGAGACAACTGATCATATGCAGGACTCCTACTGGTCTGGATTGAGCTTACATAATCACTCCATTCATAACCTCACAAATGAAAGTTCCACCACGAGACCAAGACGCAGGCGGAGATCATCACGACAGACATATGTGCCTTTGTCAGAACTTGGAACACCGCCCAAGAAACAGATACAAATGATAGAGAGATCAATTATCCATGTCGATGAAAAGATGGTGGATGAGTTGAAGCCCACTGCTCTTGTTTTAAGCTTTGGCAGGTCAGCTCATGTTCCTTCAGAAATAGAGCTCATTAAGATGTTCAGTCGTTATGGGCCACTAAGAGAAACAGATACTGAAATTGACAAGGACACAAATACTGTTAAAGTTGTCTTCAAGAAACGTGGTGACGCTGAAAGAGCTTTCAGTGCTGCTGGCAAGTATGGGACCTTTGGACCTTCACTTCGTAGCTACCGTCTTGTGAATATGCCGTTTTCTCTAAGAACATCACAAGCGAAGAATCCTGAGACACACTGTGAAGATCGTGGCCCAGAGGTTTCTGGTAAATATTCCTTCTATTTGTTATGCGCATGCATGTGTAATAAAGTTATTTTACAGCTTCCATATACTAAATACGTCTATTCCATGTGAACGCATGCCTTTTCTGTAGGTCAAAGTGAATCCAGTGTACCCCTTGATGCCATGGAGATTGATCAGGTTGAGAAAACTGACAAGGCAGAAGTTCTGGACGTACTGGCTGTTGAACAAGTTGAGACTGCCAAGCAGACATCTGAAATGGAAGCTGCAGGCAAGGCATAATTGACCGAGTTGACATAGTTGAAAAAGTTGTTTAGATTAATTGATGCTGAGCTCACTGGTTTTGTTCAATTGGAACAGGTGCACAAGTTGAATCTGTGGCTGAAAGGTTGCCTGAGCAAGTTAACTCTGTTGAGCGAGCTTGTACTCAGAAGGAAGCCTCCGTTGAAGGCGTATTGGGGATTACACGGTCTGATGTTGCAACTGATGCATCAAATGTGATTAGTGAAATCCAGCTAGCTGAAGATCCAAATCAATCGTTGATTGGTGACACAACAAATACCATGCAAATAGAAGCTGCATCAGAGGCACAAACTAAAGATATAGTCAAGCAAGCTTTGCACACTGATGCTACTAATGATGAATCCACTCAAATGGTTTCAGATAATTCACAAATGGATATCATAGTTGAAGCCCCCAAGCAACGTCATGTTTCTGAGGATCATGCTGGAATTGAGCAAAAAGTGGGGTCTGAAGCTCCGAAACAAGTACCAGATGAAATCCCCCCTAGTTCAGAGTTTGAGACTGGAACTTTAACTGCAGAACCAGCTGGACTAGGTTCAGCTGAGAAAGTCCAAGGGAGGTCCAAAACGGTAGTGGAAGTATTAGGTGAGCAGACATACAGTATTGAACAATCTGTCCAAATAGGTGCTGTTACCGAAGCATCAGGAGCACCAATTGAGGTCGAAAGACAAACTCCAGAAGATAAAAGCATAGGTGATGCAATTATGGAGCACTCGGTTACGGTTCAGGAAACTTCGGAGTCAAAAGTTGAAGTACCAATGGAGGAAAGTGTAGATAATATCCAAGCTGTACCAGTTGAGAAAACTGCAGAAGAGCAGATTGCAGTGAAAGAAATAGATGAGAAAATAGAGAATAAAGTTGCTGTTGAAGCACTAGCTGAGAAGACTGAAGGAGGTAAAACTGCAGCTGAGGCACCCAATGAGAATTTCACAGAAGATAAAAGTTCTTTTGAAGCATCATCTGGGAAGGCAAAAGAAGGTGAAACAGCAGTTGAGCCACCAGAATTCAAGGCAGAAAGTAAGGCCATTGTTGAACCGTTAGCTAGAGAGAATGCCACAGGTGAAAGCACAGCTGAAGCACCAGACGAGCAAACAAGAACAGCTAAGGAAGCTGTAGAGGATGTTAAGGCACTACACAAGGAAACTGCAACAGATGAGAAAACCTTAGAGAATGCCACCATTGTGACTCCAGTCGAGAAAACTACTACGGGTGCAGAAATTGTGGAGGATGCTGCAGCTGAGACACCAGATGGGAAAACCCTTGAAGTTGAGAAAACTGTGGAGGATGCCATGATTGTGGCTTCAGATGGCAAATCTTCTACCTCTGAGAAGACTAGAGAGGATACCGAGGTTGACGCACAAGGTGTACAAGCAGGTGCAAGTGATCAAACTAGCTGAGATATATGGCATTCCTGTTTCTTTTGATATGGGTAGTTTGGTTTGGCAAATGAAAAAAAATACCGACGCAGGCAGCGCGCTCAGCCCTCTGATTGGGGCAGGCGCTGCTGCCTGTCAGGGCGAGTCCCTGGGAGGACACAGACCAAACTAGGCCATGGTAATCTTCTCAACTGATTTCTCATTTAGATGATATGGTATGTATAGAAAGACGGGAGCCCACTCTAGCATCATAGTTCTATTAGGTTTTAGTAACTAGGCACCTACATCTTGGCCCCATTTCGTTGGTCCTTTATCTTGGGTTGGATGCACACGTGTCAGGATAAACAGAGTTTCTTCCTATAGCTTGATGGATCAGCCATTGGGTCAAGACCTTGAAACAAATAGGGTGAGTTCCTACATTTTCATGGGCAGGCTTTTGTTATTGGGCATCTACCGGGATCTGGAGATTTCTTGTAATATTTGTCATTTGTACCCTAATTGTATTCTGGATCTTATTTCTTTAGAGTATCACTTAGATTGAGAATTCTATTTGCTGATTATCATGAAATTCTTCATTTTTTGTTATTTTTGCGCCTGTCGGTTGACCCTATTTTTTCCCTGCTGATATTTCCTGGGTAACAACATACCTCATGTACCTGCCGATGTTTTGCTGTCAGTTCTGCTTGTTGTACTTCAGGCTGTTACGGACGTTTGCATACGGTTTTGTTTTGGATGTTTTTTTATAAACCCAAAGAAGTCTTTTTAGGAACCAGCAGTACGCCCTAGGAAGCACATTTTTCTTCGGTTTAGGAGCAGAATAGCTGCCTCAAATTAGTACTCTGTTTTCTGTATTATTGACGTTTTTTAATATAAATTTATATTAAAAAGTATCAACAATTAAAAAACGGAGATAGCATGACATAGCAGCACACACCCAGTATAACATAGGCTTCAAGGTTGCTAAATAGATTTGTGGCATTCAAGCTAAACAGTTTAATAATAATAAAACCAGAAGATGAGAAACTGAGCCTTCTTCTGGTGATCTGGTGTCTCTGGCACAATCTACTCTTTTAGCTAATACAACAAGGATATCCAAAGGGGTGTCGCACTTACAACTAAAGCAGCTCATCTCAGTTTGACACTAGTTTTTTTAGACAAACTACATAATACTTATACCTCCCAATACAAATACATGGAACCCAATGACAGACAAAAGACCAATTGCTAAGATTATGTTTAATATACATACAACCCTGAATCTAGAGCACAACAACAGAAACTATCCTCAGGGAAGCAATTTACAACAGCGAAGCCTCATCAGTTCTGGCAGATTAAAAGGGACCTAACAGAGGTAGCATGTTACTCCAGCTCAACAAAAGTGGTCTGCTAATATCTGTGCTAATATCTGTGACAGACGAAAACACCTGTTTCAGATATATTAAAAACACATGAGAATATTCACAAAGAAACCATTGTAACATAATCCCTCCGATTGTAAATTGTTGTCATTGCAACAATAACTTTAACAAAACAATTTAAGAATGGAGTATAATTCAATTGGAAAACAGACATGTACCTCTTGGAAGGGGCTGTTGCGGTAGAGTCCCACTACTTTCAGTTTGAGATGTCTCCATTATGGTACTGAGAAAGGGATACCCAAAAAAAAAACAATCAACAAAAAATTATATTGAAGGCAACATCAAGAAGATTAAACATACAAATCAAATAATCTGCACCAATAACAATGAACCTCACTTGCACATCCATGTACATGTTTGCCAAGATAACTACTATAGAACAAAGAGCTTGAAACGAAGCAAAAATCCAAACAAAATTCCAAGTCAGGAAACTATCATACACAATTTATCATCTATAGTCGCCAGAGCGTCTATCTGTTATTGTATTTATTGATGTATTTTCATCATTCTTGTTAGCACATGTATGGTGTGTATCAGATACTGTTTTACAAGATTGTTATACATAACTAAAAAAATGTTCAGAACTTCAGGAAAAGATATATTGCCCAATTTACACCACGATGTTGGCTCTAAATGTATACATTTGGCTCTAAATGTGTACATTGTGCTTCTAAGACGTACTATATGGAATTATGTAACAAACAAACAATTTGTCCAGAAAATTTCAGGTAAATCACCTGAGGTTGCATATAACCCATTCCTTGGTTGTATGCCCCTTGTTGGCCCATCTACAAAGAAGAGAAATAGTTATAGCTTCCAATATAGCAGCAACATGGTCCCCAAAAAATGTAACAGTAAAAAATACTAACCACTTGTGGGGCTGAGCTACTTGCACCCCCATGACCAAGCATATCCTTTTTAACAGAACCATCACCAGCCTTTGCAGTTAACTTACTATCACCCTGTTTATCATAGAAAGAATGAAGACTGAATAATTTATGGAACATCTCTTATTTCAAGGCTGTGATCGAATAAGCCATTGAATGGCTGTTTTGGCTGCGGCTGCTTGTGCCTGCAAAAGCCGCAGCCGCAGCCGCAGCTGAATCAGCCAAAAATGGCTTATTCGATCAGGCCTCAAATTACTGATACAATCATGAATGGTAGAATGTATCAATATTAAACCCGCAAACATTGTAGCACACAACTTGCAAAGCATTCAGCAAAGTCAAATAAAGATCTGCATAAACATGTGGAGAGAATGATCATACTAAACATAACATACAGTACCTCATTTTTTAAACGGAAGAAAGGTAGGCAACTATTGGGACTAGGGAAAAAAACCAAAATATTTTGTTCACAAAATCCCTCCCTGCCTCTCAAGAGATATAGCTCCAGTCCTTAACATTTTTGGTTGATGAGCTAAGCCTTAAAAATGTCCAGGACCATTTCAAATGTGTGCAGCGAGCATAATCCAGGTGCAATAGGTTTGAGCATATCAAATTAGGATTTTTCAAAGACATTTTGGGGAATGGAAAAGATTCCAAGTTTAAAAACTGTTTACCAGATTCCTAAGAAAAGGAAATCTAAAACGAATTCACCTCTAAGCAAAAAAAAAAAAAAACGAAGTAACAAGACATTGTTAGAAAAAGTTCAACTCCACGTACCTCCATCTGCAGTCAGCACAGACCATCCACCAGGTGTAAGACAAAAGGTAAAGAGAAACCATGTCAGATAGAAGATCCAACCAACAAATAAGATCGACTACGATACAAACCATGCATTACAATCTCAAAACTAGATATGATATATAGAAGAAGGAATAAATCATGAGCTCTTTTTATAAAGGTGCATCATTTTGATAAAATTATAGTTCATAATGCAAATGTGCTCTATCTAGAACTTTTTAATGCTTGAAGTCTATTTGCAGTACAGCTGAACTTTTTTCCTACAAAATTTAGATATGAGTATATAACACCTCCCAAATGACTGCTATTTCAACATCATGCAGCAATGGTAGTAAAAGGATTACATCCATTTAGTTAATCAAAGCAATACCAAATTATCTCACCATGGAATTCTAAGACACCACTTAGAGGAAGAGAACTCTTGAAGAAACTATCGGTAGCAGTGTCTACTATTTAGGAACTCATCGACTTATTAATATCCTCAACTAACGCAATCAATAGGTACCAGAAGCATCGAGGACGAAGTAGGGTACTAAACATTTCCCACGCTGAAGAAAATAAAGTTCAATCATTGCAACAATCCAAGTGGTCGTAAACTGGTGACGTCTCAACCTAGGTCCCGCAGTACTAAATACGAATCCATCTTATCCACCTCAAAATAACTCGAAAAAAAAAATAGCCACACACAGCCATAAGCACGCACCTCTCTGTACTTCTGGAGGTACACCTTGAGGGGTTCGATGTAGTCCTCGAATCCCAGCGTGGCCATCGCCCAGAGCAGGTCATCCCCGTTGATTGTCTTCCGCTTTTCCCTCTGACACTTGTCACTTGCCCTGCAAGCCAAAAACGGTGACGAGTCAACGCAAATAACCCCCACCTGGGCTTTAAACCCCAAAATGTCAGTCCAAATACGAAACGAAGCAAATGTTCAAAAAAAAGGAAAACAGTCCAAACCAAACAGAGTGGCATCTGGCAAGCGCCGATTGGGGTCAGGACTCAGGACACTCACTCGCTGGTAATGAAGGAGATGAACTCGGAGACGCACTCCTGGACAGTCTCCTTGGCATCCTTGGCGATCTTCCCGTTGGCCGGGATGGCCTTCTTCATGATGCGGCTGATATTGGCGATGGGCAGGAACCTGTCCTGCTCCCTGACGCCGCCGCCGCCGCCGCCGCCCCTGGGGCTACCACTCTCGTGGCTCCCAGCGCCACCACCAGGGCTCGTCGGCCCGTCCGCCATCCGGTGGTCCTGCAGCACCACCCACCGAACCAAAACCCTAGATCCATTAGCTTGGCCCGCCGAACAACCTAGCTCGAAGCTGAGGCGGGAGCCGAGAGGTTTGTAGAAGAGAGGAAGGCGTACCTTATATAGGCGCAGGCGCGCGCGACGTGGAGGGAGGTGGCGAGGTGGCGAGCGCGCGGGGAAGGCGGGGAGCGAGGTAGGGAAGCAAGCGAGCGAGCAGGGCCGCGGGGAGGGCGGCGAGTGGGAGATCGGACGCTGGAGAAGAGAAGGCGGCCCGGGCGGGTGCGATGCGGGGGTGGAGGTATCCGGGCCGTTCGTGGACTATATATAGCCCGACAGGGGCGCCGCCGCGTGGGTGCCGGCGGGAGAGCCCGGTCCACTATGAACCCGGTGCACGGTGGTTGGTGTTCAGTGGTGGACTCTCTTTTTCTTTTTTTTTTCTTTTTACCCTTTGAGGTTTTCGACTTTTCGCTCTCTTTTCTATCTTGCCTCTTTGGCATGTGCCTGAGGTGGTTTGTCGTGTTCTCCACGAGTATACTGCTAGCAGGGATGCAATTTAAGGGAAATTGAATGACGGCCAACTCAAATTGAATTTGCTCATGATGTGTCGATTTGCATGAAGGCAACGAAAAACAAACACAAAAATGTATTCAGCGTTTGTAAATGGGTGGTACCCTTATACATCTAAATTATATTGTATATGATTAGATACACACGAAATCAAGGGCAGAGCGAAAGCAATTTTGAGGGAGTGTACTGATTTATGAGTACTAGATTTAATTTTTATCATAGGTGTGTGTATATAGTAAAAACTTAACTAAAATCATTGTTTTTCTGCTTGAGAAAAAAAATACTGTCTTCCTATTTTTTTCGTTGGTGCGTCCACATCCCTACAATATTTGTACCTCCGCCCAGGTAGGAAATATAATATAAATTGTATAAAGTGAATGCATGTTAACAGTATGAAAATTGAGTGACATATACACACGGTCTATCAACCCTAGCCCTTCTGAGCATTTGTTCTAGCAAAATGAGCTCAAATGTATGGACTTTGATCGGGTAAATTTGATGCTTTGTTATCCTTTTTATATTAAATCTAACTATATTTTTACTTTCTATGTAAGTATCTGTATAATAATATAAATGATATAGGCAACCACATGAGTTAGATTTAGGCCAGATTTGATAGGGCTATGGTGTAGCTTATGAAACAGCTTAAGTCAAAGCCTTGTCAAACACCAAAAAGCACAAAATGCTTATGGTCATAAGCACCTTATCAATTTGTATTAGAAGCACAAGCCATAAAAACATAACTTTTCATAGCTTATCTCTCATGATGTGGGTCCTATTACTAGCGATTAGCTATTTTGCAAAACAATTTGACATGATAAGCTAGGTAAGCTAGAAGTCAAATAAGCTGTTTTTTTATATAATCCAGAGCATAAGTTGAAACTTCTTTTTTTAATAGACCATTTCTAAAGAATTCTAAGGTTAAGCACGCTTAACCTAGATCGATGGGTAACCGATTAAAAAGTTATTTATGCACGAATGAAGCAAATGTGTCCATAAAAAATTTATGTTGGTCGGTGATGACAGTTTGTCATAGAAAAGCTATCTGATATAAGTGATTCAGCCTCGAGGAAGCAAGACGTTATATTATCTGTCCTATAATTTTTTAAGCATATATAAACAAAACTGGCTTACTGTTTGAAGTAAATCGATCGAACCTGAACCCACATGTCCCACTTTCTGTTTCTGCCTTGATTACCACACAAAATTTGTACACAGATGTCCACTTTTTCCAGTTCAAACAAGTGAATCACCATTGGCGACCAACTCGTGGCTTCTGCGTGACCTTTCAGTGCTCAAAAACATAAGTACGACGGAGACAGCCTATGAACCTAAAGCTTCCCTCACAAGTTCTTAAACAAACACCGCCAATCATTGTTGTAGAAAAGACATACTGTACTAGTACAGTTATTAGCCGAGAAAAAGATAGGATAAATCATGAGTTGGAAAGTGGATAGACGAGTCCCTTTCGAAATTCAAAGGATGATGTTCTTCGGTTACAGGCCTATCGTCCTAGTACAAAACTAGAGCTAGATTACAAGATTTCTGTTCCGAAGACCCAGGAACTCTACATATTTTGCATGCCGTGGTTGTGTTCCTCTCTTTTCGCAGTGCCATCGACCTTAAAGCACACAGGCTTCTGGGCAAAGCAACAGCTAGCCGGTATTAAACCATATCATCTTCTGGGACTGACGATGATACACATAAACCAGCATATATTCCACAGGGCCGCATGATTGCCTTCAGCTACAGTACCAACCAGCAAGGATGCAGGACTTGGCTGCATCTGGAAGCGACCCAAGTCACCATTTTCTGGCGACTTCGGGCGTGCCACCTCCCGCATCCACGAGAAACTGGGGAACAAAGATACTGCCTCGCACAAGCACAACATCAAGGAAAAACAGTTGAAATAAAGCCGGTGAAGACTGAAGAAACATTGCGATCGTGCAGGAAACAGTAATGGAAAAAAACGTAGATTCCCGTTTTCTTTTCCAAAAATATCGTTTGCCACCTTCGGGCAGGAATTGGATCGTTTGTATGAAATTCAGTTCGTAATCTCAAACGATGAGATCAGACAACAATCAACATCCAAGTTTGCAACGCACGAATCAATTGGTGAACGCAAATAATGGACGCTGATGGTATAGACATTTGACACTTTTCTAAACAGACACGTATATGTACATTGAAAGTGAAGGCTGCGTAAAGAGTAATAGCAAACTAAGCAGATGATCGACATGTGCGACACACACACTACTTGAGCGCACCTAAAAATGACTAACATTCTATGTACAGATAAGGGTATACAGACGCCCTCAAATTCGTTTCTTCCTAAGGTCAGCTCCACCAAATCGTGCTAAGCTAAGGAGTGAACCACCCACATTTACACCATATCCTAATGAGATATTTACAAATCACAAACTAATGTCGCGAGTAGCATATCTTTATTACTCAACCGTTAAGATAGGTGGAAGGACCCCTGCCCTTCTGTAATCGCGTAGAGTAATTTCTCCCTCATCTTTTCCTGCAAAAGTGCAAGAAAACTTGGCATTTAAAAGAGGCAAACTTTCATATTTCAAAAAAAAAAAAACGTAACTCAGACCAAATGAGTTAAACATCATGTAAGAGATACAAATGACAAACTATGCAGTCTATTATTCTGGTTGAGCAGGACTTTAAACTGATGCGAAACTATCAACCAGAACAACGATTGTTCGTTTCAATATATTTCACTTACTTTATTATAAACTAAATATTTTACTTCACAATGTTCCTTATTCTGCTAAATTGTCAAACAGTAAGAACAATGCAAATGCATTAATCTAGAACAAGTTGCACTCAATTAAAGATAGCAAATGATTGCAAGTTACAGACCTTCGAAGAGTATGGAGGTAACTTAAGATAGTTGGCACAAGTCATCACACTTGGCAGGTCATGATCAGCTTCGTTGCCATTATGCTGTTTATTACATCAGCAGAATGTTAGCAGTAGATTGGGGGAAATGCTGAATAAAACCAAAAGCTTTACAATGAAAATACACCTTTCGGACAACTGTGAACTTAGGATTTAGTGCAGCCAAGCCGCCTGGTGGAAGGCGAGGTGAACCTGTTATAAATTGCAAGAAAGCTCTGCGTTGATGGCATCCAAACTCTTGTATGATCTCCAACAACTTCCATGTATTTCAGATTTGAACAGCAAACCATCAGCAGCATTTCATAACATCTGTTTCACATTCTAAACATTTTGGCCAAAGAAAACTTACATTAATGACAGGAGGGCTGCTGGAAGTGTAACCATGATCAAATTTGATGTGATCCACAAGTTTAGCAAACTGTTCAAGAAAAGGACATCAGCAACTTGAAACAGAATGATAAGATATTTAAATATACCAAAAGAAGATAGGTACATACATCCCAAGTATCTTGTTCACCACAAAGCAATCGCTCCAGCTCATCCTCAGAGAAAACCTGGAGGTTATTTAATGGGAACACCTACAGTACCCAATGTCAGCATGTCAAGAAGAAATGAACTAACCGAGCAGATAAATGGCAGTAGAAAACATACGAGAGAAATGTGCCAAACAAAAAATGACTGCAGTAAACATGTCAACATGTATCAAAACTACAAGCAGGAATACAGTGAAAAGCTCTTTAAGGGAACCAAGTCTAAGACCAGCACAGTGGTACTTATCATATTGGTATATCAAGTGTTCCTCCAGTAAAGCATTAAAACGCAAGTCAACATGCTTGTTTACAGTAAAAGGTAGCAGGGTGAATTAACTGGCAAAGCAGAAAATTAATAGAACAAGCAATCCAAGCTCAATCATAGTAGCATTTACCGATTACAGAACACACAAGGTTATATGTTCCAGAACGAAATGGGAAGCATTATAGGTGTGCAAGTTAGTTAGTAGTAACATTGATTCATGTCATTTAATGTGGTAGTACCATTGATTCATGTTATTTAACATGAATTTCACAACTAACAGATTTTCAGAAGTAGGGCCAAATTGACATAATTACAAGAAGAAATAGTGAACCACGTAATTATAGAGCACACACCTCATTAAACCCTGACTTAAAAGCCTCCATCTGTCTTGCAATTCCACTTTTAACAGTTGCCTCCACAACACAATGAACATATTCTTCTAAATTCTCAAGGCATAACTGAAAGTAACATAAGCAAATGAGGGGAAATTTTAGTCTGCCTAGAAGCTGGGCAAAAGAAAGGAAAATTTACACTTACACTGTTGGAACTACTCCCTGATGAAAGAACATATTCTGGGTACCCTGGGAGAACAAAATCAATAACAAGATCCTCAACATTAGAACCTCGATAAGACAAATCAGATACGATCTGGCAGTCCTTTCTCAATTTTGATGCTGCATATATTCTTCGACAAGCAAGGGCTTGAAACTCCATAAGGGTCATTGCCAGTTCAGGATCAAATGACTGGATATCATATATATTAAGCTCCTAAGAAATAGAAACCTTATTCAGATAGGCACACAAATGAAGAAAGCATACCATATTTTAGGGATGCTGAGCTAAAATTTACCTGTCCTAGAATAAGTTTGTAGAATGCTTTAGAAAATGGAATGTCGAGAATTCTGTTGTCTTTAATTGCTTTTGCAACAACCTGACCAAGTAGGTGGAATCTTTTATTCACTTCTTGGAAGGACGCACAGTCTGCAGAAGATGACCATGGTCTAGGAAACAGTCCATTAGGGGCAACCACGAATCTAGAGACATGAGCCTCATCAGTTCCCGCTTCAGAAGAAAGTTCCCCTCTCCACATGCCTAGACCTGACTTCTGAAATTCATGACTTATCAGTGTATAGAATTCCATTGTAGGACCTAAACCAGTGCCCACTTCCTCTTTATATTCTACTTCGAGTAGAGCATTGCTCCTAGCATGTGACTTCATCATTTTAGCAGCTGAAACCAGTATATCATCACGATCAACTATGAACTTTTTCCGTGAGTGGGGAGACCCTCGTTCTGATATACTGGTAACACTTGGATCTATCATATGCACAAGATGAGTCGTCAAAGAACCAAATGATGTCAACTGGAAATACTTCCACCTTGCCTCAAAGGAAAACAAGAAAGGACATGCAGACATCAGTTCTGTGCACCATAAAGGCAAGCAGCAAGACCTGAAAACCAATGGATCCTGCATTTGTTGCTCTAACTTATCCGTCAATTTGGCACTGACAAACTCCTGCTGCGGAATTGAAGAAACTGCAGCCTTCAAATCGTTGAGGTTGCTTATCCTTCCACAGGCAAAAGAATTCTTTTGCTCATCAGATACAAGGTGAAAGGAATATCGGTTTAATCCTTCTAAAATGTTCAACATAAATAATATATCATATGATTGACTTGATCTGTCAAGCTTGCAGGGAAGTTTGCCAAGTAACAAACTTGGAAAGAATGGGAGCATCTGCCATGTAAAGTCAGTTGTACAACCATTTGTTGATGTTATTGCAGTAGAAGAATGCTTAGTTGAGTCATTTGCTTCTGGATTAACAGCTGTTCTAAAAGTTATATCATGCACACTGCGCCAAAATTGTGTGTCCAAAATAATGTCAGACCCTGCATTTATCTGATCCTGTAGGATCGATTGATACAGAGTAACAGATCGGTCAAGCTCTTTTCCTTTTAAACTAAATATCAGTTTCGGTTGCAAGGTGTGATCACTTGATATAGCTTTACTTCTTTCTGCTTGACCTGGAGTTGCACGTTCACGAGAGTTGTCAGATTGCCAGAACAGAAGATGGTGCACCAGTTGTGGCTGAGCATTTTATGAACTACGCATACTTACCAGAGGATGAAGTTCCTTGCTCTGAGCCAGGTTCTACAGATGAATTTTGATCTTCATGAATCATACCCTGAAACAGTGAAGTTTTTAAAGGCATAGTTTCAAAATTAAAACTTAGAGAAGAAAAGCTGGAAAAATTGACAGTGGAGTTATATGTGTATAAACATGTAACTAAGAACTCTAGGCATGTTAAATTCATTCAACAAACCTTATCATACTCAAAAACATCAATTAGTAATGCTCTTAGCATATTAACAGAATGGGCAGAACAATACCTCTGGTGGAGATGATTCTGGTGTGGAATCTCGTTCCTGAGGGTCATTTTTGCTTTCCAAAGCAGTGCCACTAGGTGATGATTCAGCCTTCTGGCCGTTTGTATCCGTATTTACTTTGGGCCATAAAAAATTTTCAATAGTATGCAAGGAGGAGGATATTTCCACATTCACGATATTATCATAGCTTGACAAGTTTGTTTCGATTTCATCCTTATTGAATCGTACTCGGATGCATGGAATAATTGTTGAGTGCCTCATAGGGATGTCAGAAATGCTGCTCCTTGGCTTGAAGTTGTGGCTCATTATAACTGGAAAGTTGTCAACAGAAGTAAGAGCACTCTGCAGCTTCCTTACCAACAATGTCAAGAGCATATCACCCTGGGGTTGATCCATTTTTGAGAAACACATTCGAGCAAATGACTGAAATCTTTTCACAACAGCCAAAAGGTGGTCAGCGCTGCAATTCATATTTTCCTCCATCTGGAGATACTTGCCATTTGAGAGGTAATTTGATAAAGATTTGACCAATCCACTCTCGAGAAATTCAAAGGTTGTCATTGTTTCTCCACCATGAAGCTCCATCATGACCTCACTTAAAATGGTAGACAAGTGTTCTTCATTTTGGAGATTGTCTTGATCTGATGACCTATCTGAAGTCTCATTTAAAACTGCACAGCAAGTTTTGAGTTTCTGCAAAATCTCTGTTAATCCAACCTCAGAATTAACCAGTTCTTTAGTAAAGTAGGTTGTCTTCACGTGCCTTGCAAAAGTAATGAGACTGTCCTTCCCAATCTTACAAACCCTTGTTTCTGCAGTTTCAGATCTGCGGCAATCAAACGCATAGCAGAAACATGTAGATTTATTTCTTATGACATGATGAGTCTCTGATGGATGCACGTCGTCAGACAGATGAGCGGATTTTGAGCAATCTTCTTGTGTAAGAAGAGCCTCAATAGCATACACTACACCTTCCTTGACAAAAGATCCAAGGTAAGCATCAGGAAGCTTTTGCATGAGAATCTCAATTATCTTTATTGCTGAGGTTAGCACATGATGATCCTTCCTAGACAATAAACCAGCCAAGAAGCTGCACATAGATCACAAAATACATAAGAGCCCAGTAGTGGGCACAATATACATGGTTTGTTTTTCTTATGAATGCATGCAAGTATTGCATGAGATGCATTCACATGTTTACCTTGATATGTTTGTGTCCTTGAGCAACTCTTGAAGCATTTCAGGTTTACAGAAGTAACAAATGTTGTTTACGGTTGACGCACAACCATAACAAATGTATGCATTGGCACCAGAGTCCACAGCCTGCACAAGGAGACAGTAAACTCACTTCCATATTTCAGAAGTCAGAACACAAACACTGTTATAGGCTGTTAGTAATAGTACCTTAATCAAGACAGGCAGAATATCTCTAGAGAACTGGCACAAGAACCTTGGCTCATCCGTTATGATTTTCTCTTTGGCGAGCACAATCTGGGTGTTTTCGATATCTGTTGCCGCCGAGGGGATCAACTGGTTTGCTAGTTTCAGAGCTTCATTGACCTGATTTGATCATCATCACATTATGAAACCATGGTATATCATGCCAAAATCTGAATGCTGAGAATGCTTATTGCAGAAAAGGGATAACTTAAGGAACTAAATACAAGCTATGGTTTTAAGAATCTGATAAGTAATGTTATCACAAATTAAATGTCACAAAGAACTGAAAGACAAAGTTATTGTAAAATACTTAGTTAATTTTGGTAAGTTTTTTCAGGGCAAGAGTACCCATGTATTGTAAGCCTCATGTACCATGATTATTTAAGCAGTTTGTGGAAGTTAACGATCATTTGCATTGATGGCATGCTAGAATATTGTGCAGGCCCCAATCTTCTGCCCAGCTACCAGGATTAACCTATGTGTACAATATCTTTTTTCTTTCACAGAGCACGCAACTGTTACTACAGAATACAGACGTAATGATAAATCGATCTCACATGTTCTATCAAATCAACATGAATTGACAAACAGTGATGTATAACTGAAAATATTCACTTGGCATCAAGCCATACACGATTGGAAATAAATAATATATGAAAAAGCCAACCTGGTTGTTTTGTTTTTCTAAAGGCAAATATGGCCTGCCATGGGAGAGGTCTGAAGTGACCAAAATACCCTTTATTGTGCTACCAACATTCAGCTCAAAGAGAGACTTCACCGCCAGAAGTGACGTACATGCCAGCTTAGTAAGAAACCTAATCAAGTTCTGCAATCACAGGAACAATCAATTCCCTCAACAAATAATCATGCATGTGCAAGAAGTTTTGGTTTGAACATACACAGCTAGTCGATGGGCTAAGGGCAGCATTGCTGATCAAAGGCAGGACTTTCTCTATCACGCCCTGGTGACAAATCTGGTCAAGAAGATCCACTGAGCTACCAAAAGAGTCCACAATGCTTACCAAGCAAGCTGCAACATTCTCCACTACCTGGAAAATTACACCACTTGACGCATGAGCAGGAAAATTGAGTACATGCCAAAGTAAACTCAGTTTTATGGGTGGGAAAATAATACCATCTTGTCTTCGTACTGCAGTAGATTACATAGAATTGGGACTGAATCCATCACAACCTGGGAGCAATCTGCAGGGACCTTCTTGCAGGCATTTGCAACAGCTGACACCGCAACCCTCTGAACGAAACAAGAGGGCTAAGCAAATGTACCAAAATTCTCAGCACCGAATATGAAATTTCTTATGATTACCTGAATACTTGAAGAGAAGAAGTCAATGTATGCCAGAACAGCGGTGATCATGCCTGCCTGCAAGCACTGGGTGGGCTGCCTCCGTGATATCTTCTCAAATGCTTGCAAACACTGCATACGCAACAGCATTGTCAGTCTCGTATCAATGTGACTATCTGATCAGGTCGATCGAGCTTTCGGGTTACCTGCTCAGCAACATCAAGGTACTCGATTGAGAGGAGACGGGAGCAGAGCACGGGGAGGAGGCCGTGACGGACGACGGCGTCAGAGGCGCGCGGCATGGCATCGCAGAGGTACGTGATAGCACGCAAGGAGAGCAGCATCACGTCGGGGCTAGCTCCCACCCCGTCGCCGCCGCTGGCAAGCCGCACCAACGCCCGCGCCGCCGCCTCGATGGGGAAGTGGACCGCGCCCTCCTCAACGCAGAACGAAAGCGCCTCGCAGAGCTCGGTCAGCGCCGCCACTAGCACGCCCTCCTCGGCGCCATCCGCCGCCACCGCCTCCACCATCTGATGGAATCTCCCGCGCCTGCCACCGATTGGCCTCGAGCTCTCGTCCCCATCCGACTCGCACGACGACCCCCCGTCCCCATCGTCGTCGCCGTCGCCATCCCCGTCATCCCCATCCCCATCCGCGTCTCCGTCGGCATCCCCGGCGTGGCCATACGACGAGGTATCCATATCCGAGACGCCTTGCTCCGCCGCACGCTCCGGCGGAGGGGCCGCGGCCGCGGAGGTCGACGGTTCCGCCGTGCACGGGCGTTTATCGGCGGGAGGCTCGCGCTCACCGGAGCCCTCGGCTTCCGAGTCCGGCCGCTTCCGGCAGCGATCCATCAGCCCGCTGCCGGTCGCCGTCCCAGTTGGAGCAGAGCCCTCGCCGAGGACGGAAGCCAGCGCGCTCTCGTCTGACACCGCTTTTTGGCACGATCGATCGATTGATCGGGTGGGGGGCGAATTGGGAGTCCGCTGCGGATATATACGGACGCGTGAGGGGGTGGGTTTAGTAGGTTTTCCCCTCCCTGCGGGTGCAGTGAGTTCCAATTCGCGAGATTTCACTCGGGGCCGGTGTTGGAGGAAGGAGGAAAATTGACGGAGTTGTTTGGGAATTGGGAGCTCATCTCCAGTCTGAGCGGCGAAGCTGGAGGTAGACCCGAAATTAAATTGTGTTTTGACAATTAAAACTCAAATGGACCCGAAAATTTAGTCTTCGGATAATTCAGGTTCGGTCTCAGATTTTGTAGCCAGAGTGAGTACGATCTGAGAAAATCGGAGCATTGGGTTGTTTTGAGTAAGGGTTGGATCTTTCAGTTTATTAGAAACTGAATTTTAGAAAATAGTTGATCCAAATTGAATTTTAAAAATAGATGAGATTTTTTGATATCTGGAATCTATCCTTTTCTAGCTTTTTGTATATTAAACTTACTCCCTCCATATTTTTGAATATATAAGCTATAAGTTATGGCACAAATATATTAAGTAATAAATCAAATTATATCAAAAGTTATAAATTTATCATTCTTTTTTCACCAAATCATCAATTTTTCATGGATTGGATGATTTGAAGGAAAATCCACATCTTTTCAGTGATCCCAAGGGCTTAGTTTCATCACCGTCTATCGTCATAGAGTCTTGTTGCTTTAGTAGGTTTTTCATTGAACAGAAATGCTACGTCTTTAATAATGTTTGTTCCTGCTTAAGAAACCAAACTACATATATGACAAGATTTTATCACCATAATTAACTAAAGGAATGTTCTAACTTTAATATTTTTTTACGATTTCACAAACAACATATTTCACATATTTGGGGGAGAGGGAGGTCCCAATCTTCGCCACCTTTTTTTTAGCGTTGTCAGGGTCGAGCTGGATCTCCTTGACTCCCTCGGTGGGCTCAAAGGACCCAGTGCTACGGTTAGAGTCGGGTACTTTCTCGGTAACTTGTTGTCGGATGGCAGCAAGCTCCTCTGTCGATGAAACGGTCGCGGATGCGAGTTTGCCGTTCTCTGTTTCGCATTGGTAGGCGCGTTGGAAGGAAGTGCCGATGGTGATAACCCCCTTCGGCTCCGGCATCTTGAGCTTCAGGTAGGTGTAGTTGGGGATAGCCATGAACTTCGCGTAGCATGGTCGCCCCAAAATGACGTGGTAGAATCCGTGGAAACCAACTACCTCGAACGTGAGAGTCTCCGTTCGGAAGTTAGCTGGAGTCCCAAACGTGACGGGCAAATCGATTTGCCCAAGGGGAGCAGCTTGTTTCCCAGGGACAACGCCGTGGAAGGGCGCTACGGTGGGTCGGATGAGCGACAGGTCGATGCCCATGACGTCAAGTGTTTCCACGTAAAGGATGTTGAGGCCGCTGCTTCCGTCCATGAGCACCTTGGTGAGACACTTTTTGCCGATGATAGGGTCTACCACCAGTGGTCGGACCGATCGAACGTGATTGGTGCCTCCGACAACCAAAGGAATGTTGGCGTCGCGGACTCAGCCGTGAACACTTCGCGGCGTTCGAACTTCGCATGGCGCTTGCTCCCGCGTGCTTTCGATCCGGAAAAGATCATGAGGCATCCGTTGGTTTCTGTAAAACCGTCGTTGCCGTCGCCGTTGTTGGCGCCTTCGGGAGCCTGTCTTGGCTTACCTTTCAGCTTACCCTTCTTGGCCTCCTGGGTCAGGAACCGCTTCACGAGCGAGCAATCCTTGTAGAGGTGCTTCACGGGGTATTCGTGGTTGGGGCACGGCCCGTTCCACTTCTTTTCGAAGTGGTCCGACGTATCCACTGCTGGTGCCTTGGCACCCTTGTGGTCGGCAGCCGCAACCATCCTTTCGTCGGATGAGCACTGCTGGTTCTTCTTCTTCTTGTTGGGACGGTCAAAGGGGCCTCGCCGGCGGCCTCGTCCCGCTTGCCTTTGGTCTCCTGGGGCGGCTAAAGATCGCGCCCACCGCTTCCTCGCCAGAGGCATGGCTGGTCGTGATGTCCAGGAGCTCCTTGGCTGTTCGCGGGCTCTTGCGCCCTAGTTTGGGAACCAAGATGCGGCAAGTAGTCCCGGACAAGAACGCTCCGATGACGTCGGCGTCGCTTACGTCCGGCAGCTCGATGCATTGTCGGGAGAAGCGCCGGACGTACTCCCGGAGTGTTTCTCCCAATTTCTGCCGGCAGTTCTTGAGGTCCTAGGGATTGCCTGGGCGCGCGTAGGTCCCCTGGAAGTTTCCCACGAAGACTTCCTTTAAGTCGGACCAGCTCGCGGTCCAATCAGCGAGGAGGTGGTCGAACCATGTCCTGACCGAGTCAGCCAGGTAGAGAGGCAAGTTGCGGATAATGAACCGGGTAGAGAGGCAAGTTGCGAATGATGAAGTAATCATCGTCTGCGCCCCTGGCTCGACAGGCGAGGCGGTAGTCCTCGAGCCAGAGACTTGGGTTGGTTTCCTCCGCGTACTTCGGTACGTTGGTTGGGGGTTGGAAGCGCCGCGGAAACGCCACGCCCCGGATGTGAGAACTGAAGACCCGTGGTCCCGGGGCGTCCGGGCTCGGGCGCCTGTCCTCACTCTCACCGTAACGCCCCCCTCGACGTGGGTGGCGAGCTCAGCCCGCCCCGGAACCGTACTCCGATTGGCGCCGTTGCGCCTCTAGAGTGGTGCGAGCATCACTATTTGCCCCTAGGTGATTGCGAACGAAAGCCCTTGATGCCCCGTCCGTCTAGGGGGTGTCTGTTGGACAGACACGTTCTGGGCACGCGGTTCGCGAGGCCGCGACTGTGAGCTCTCCGCCTGCTGCGCCACCGCTCGCTCTAGCAATGCCTCAACTTCGCGTTGAGTGCGTCGAGCCTCAAGGTGGTGGGCTCGGGGAGCCCCAAGAGCAACACTGCCGCCGCGACGAGGTTTTGACTGGCCCGCGCAAAGCGCGGGTACCCATCACCTTCCTCGGTGATCCGCTGGCGCACGTCGCATGCCATGGAATGAGCACGTCCTCCGGCCCTGCGTCGAGCGAGCTCACGGTCAATCTCCACTTGCTCTTGCTCCAACTGGTATTTAGCCTCCCGGAGCTCCTCCCTTCGCGCTTGTAACTGCTCAGGCAGTATATCGTGGGACGGAGTCCCACTTCCCACCACCGTAGGGCTCACGGGACGGTCGTTCTCTAGGTTAGGGAGGTCTTCCAAATGCGCCATGAGGCATTCGCGAGAATGATTATGACTCCTCCCGCTGTGTTCTGCACCGGAATCTCCGTTTGCCTCGTCGAGAAGGTCGAAGAAAGATTCCAACGCGTGACCTGCCATCCCTACGAACTCGATGTTTGCGGTACACAGGTCTTTCCGTGACGACACGTAGGACGTCAAGTCTTCGCTGGTGCTGGGCTGGCCAGGCGAAAGGGTTGTTTGCGGGCCCTTGTGGGAGGGCTTCGGAGAACACGAACCTTTGCTGTGCGGTCACGCTTCTCCATCCGCCGATGCGGACGACGCGCAACGGGAGTCAAAAGCAGCGATTGGCAGAGCCGATGCGTTGACCGGCGCCAAGTTGCCCTCTGCTGTGGCAACGAAGCTTAGGCTCCCGAAACACATGATCATGCCGGAGCCCATCTGTTCGCGTGGTTGGCCATCCAAACCCGAGTGGATGATCGTCGAAAATGCGCAAGGACCCCTTCCTGGTGCGCCAACTGTCGATGTTAGTTACCACCGGCTAGTGATTATCGAGGGATGCATGTTTTAGGGGTCGGATGGTTCACAAGAGGACACAAAGTTTTATACTGGTTCAGGCAATTACGCCCTACGTCTAGTCTTGAGTTGCTCGTGTTACTTGTGTTGTTTGTAGTAGGGAGTTACAAACGGACGAGAGAGTGGACGGCGTCCCAAGTCTCTGGGTGGATGAAAGTGCATGGTTGAGTGTTGATTCTTGTCTTCTCGATTGTCTGTCTCCATCCCTTTGTTTGAGGTCTCCGGTCTCCCATTTTATACCGCGAGGGTTGAGACTTGGATTGTGCGGCAGTCAAGGAAGAGGGCGATAGAGGGTGAGATGGCGGAGTGGTGGTCACGTTCACACGCTCCAAGTTGGGCTTGTTGCTGTGGATGGCGTTACCGGCACGGCGGCGTCCTCCTGATCCGGCGATGCTAGGAGTGCCCGTCAATCAAAAGTGTCCCACCTGTATGGTGGGATGACTTTCGACAGGGGCCGGCGGAGTGGTGCCGTCATCATCGCCCCTACACTCGTCGAGCTGTTGCTCAGGGGTGTCCCATCCTAGTAGGAGAGTGGGCTCTGACAGGAGCTGTCGGAACAGTGACAATCCTTTGGCCAGTCCGCATCGTGCGTATTTACTGCCCACTTGCTCAAGTAGTCGTTATCCTTATCTGTCCGTGGTCGTGGGAGTCACAGGTGTTTAATGCTCAACCGTCCGCGGCTTACCAATCCTCGTGGTGGTAGGCGGTTCGCCCGACCCTGAGGTCGGGCGAGACGCACTCTCATGCGGTCTCCCGACCCCGACGTGATGGGCTCGAGCGCATTAGTCGAGTGGCGGGGGGTCCGACCCCTATTCGAGGGGGTCGGACGAGACGAAGATCGTCCGAGGACCCGAGCCGCTGAGTGTCTTTACGGCGCAGGGGTCGGGCGAGGCGGAGATCGTTCCGCCCCCCCTTTGTGCTGCTAAGTCCACGGATCGTTAATGCTAATCACCTTTGGTATCAACCCACAACTCTTTGGTTCTTGATTTTAATTTTAAAAATTTAAAAAATTTGTAAACAGAAAAACCACCGATAAACCAATAAAACCGAACAATTTACCGTTTTACTTTTGAAATAAAATTAGTTCATATTTTTTAAATTTTATAAACTAGAAAAACCGTTGATAAACCAGCAAAATCGAACGGTTTACAGGTGAAACCGGACGACGATACCAAACCGTTGAAACTCGCTTAAATTTGTTTTTTAAAATTCGTCTGTTTTCAATAGGTCTTTCTAGTTTTTACGGTTTTTATCAAACCGGTTGTTTGGTTTTTCCGAGGAAAGGGTTTTCAACTGGTTTTTTATGGTTTTTTTCAAACCGGCGGCGTCCGGTTTTCCTGAGCAAAGGGTTTTGTAAACCTTGGTGTCGACTCGAGCCTCGCCGGTCGCCGCCAAAACGCGAAATGAAGGGCCACCAATCCGGCGGCGGCACCATGTACCACGGCTCCATCGAGGACGACCTCGCGTGGGTCTGGCAGATATACTTCCCGGGGAAGGAGCCCTCGCTGTACGACCACAAGTTCATCCTCGCCGCCGACCTGGTTGATCCATTTTTGGCGAGCAACCTCTTCTCACGGGTAAGCACTCACGCTAATTCATCTCCTGTTTATTCAACACCCACTCGGGAGAGTGCTCTTCCACGGCGGTGCCTACTAGGGTCCACCCTTCCTGAAAAATGCCTGAAATTTTATGATGTCTATTTTTAAGAGGGATGGGGGAGATTTTAAAATTTAGATGTTGGTTCATATAGACGCTTGTAGGTACTCGTGAATTGCGGAGGATTTTAGCAGATTGCTGATCCCTCTGTGGTGAAGCTAGTTTGTTCAACAGCTTGCAGATCAATGCTGAATGCCTATTTAGTCCAACTTCTGATGCATTACAGTATATAAAAAGATGGCTAATATGAGCTAATTTGAATACAAAGGGACTATAATTCAGGCCATGGATGTTGGCTTCAGGGCTTGAGTTTTGGTCAACAAGTTTTGAAATATAGTTGAGCGGTTTTTTTGAATTTTTTTTTAGGGTGTGGGTGTGTGTGTGTGGTTGGGAGGGGATTCATAAAGAAGGATAATAGTAATGTAATAAAGTTCCACTATGTTTCTTCAACTCTTTTGTTAAGGTTCTTACCATAATGATGTCCAAAGTTCATACTTCAATACCTCTGCACGAGGCATTACACAGAATGCAAATGTTGCATGTGGCATCATACATATGTATTATGTTTTGGTCATAATGTGCTCCTCACTTCCAAACACATCACACAAACTAGGAAAATCATGTAACAATGGTATAGGATACTCTGATATTGTCAATTAGAATTGTAATAGATCCAAAGGTTACGGTACAAGAGACATACCTTCCTACTTCTTTATACTAGCAGCTGAGTCTAACCCAGTTGATTGAGGGTGTGAGCATATGCCTAGACTCCCCAAGTTCGAGTCTCTTTTGACCCTATTTTGTGTTCATATTTTATTTTATAATATAAAAGCCACATAGTTCCTTAGGTTGGTTGACTCTTTTTTTTTGTTTAAAAAATATACAGTTTCTCAACTTACAAATGTAATATTTTACCCCCTTTTTTGGCTGATATACTTCCTACAACATGCATAGGTTGAAGATGATAGCAGTGGCATCGCCTTTGTTCCGATTGATTTCCAGAAGCTCAAATGGTTGTGTAGGTTTATTGAATCTGAACTCTGGGAATCTCCAAAAGAAGCTTTACTTTGCATGGGAGCTGCAGCTCACCTGGTGGGTGTCTATTCATTTCAAAACTCATTAATATGGTGGCCGGTGCTATGACACTTCTTTTGGCTGAATTTGCTCTTGATGTTTCTTTCAGGCTGTGTGCTCGAAAAGGAATTTAGAGTTGTCCTATATCGACAAGATCAATATCAGGCTTTACAACTACAGTGAGAAGGCAATTACCTTAAGAGAGTTAAAAGCGGCATATATTAGTAAAATACTTCCTGCGAGCCTTTTCATTTCATATGTTTATGATATATATAACTGAAGTACAGATTTGTGGATTTACTTGGCAGAAAAATTGGTCACAGTACGCGGTACTGTTTTAAAAGTCAGCACAGTGAAGCCTCTAGTTGTGCAGCTGATGTTCCGATGCGTGAAGTGTTCTAAAGAAATCAACCGTGTGTTTTGTGATGGGAAATTTTCACCTCCAGTTTCTTGTGATACTCCAGGATGCAAGAGCAGAACATTCACTCCCACAAGATCTACTGCAAAGTTAATTGATTTTCAGAAAATAAGGCATGTGATGAGTACAATCATGTTCAATTTTCTTCACTTATAGTAGTGCTGACATTTTCTATTTTCTTACTTTCTTATACAGGATACAGGAGTTTGGTAGTGCTGAAAATCGTGAAGAAGGTCGAGTTCCACGTACTGTAGAGTGTGAACTTACAGAAGATCTTGTGGATTGTTGCATCCCTGGAGAGGTTGTAATAGTAACAGGAATTGTGAAAGTACTGAACAACTATGTGGATGTTGGAGGAGGTAGGATTACTTGCTTTAAACCTCAAAGCAGTAGTCTTTGTTAAAAAAAAAATCATTCGTAGGTGCCTGAATTATTTATGATACATCTAGAGGCAGTTGTGTTATTAACTTTTTATTTCGTTTGTTCATTAGTCTTGACTAGGTGTCTATCTCAATTGCTGAGGCATAATTAATTCATGACAACGATAACGTCATGATGCATTTTACAATTAGGGAGAGCTTATGTCTTCCTATTTTTCGCCGTGTTCCATCACTGTAGTTTTACCTCAGCAGGGACCTTCCTTCCTGTATTTCCTAAAAACCATACTTATGCCTTTCTACTCAAGAATTCTTGATAGGATGATGAAGATAACATTTTAGTTTTTTATTATTTGGTTCATGTATTTAGTCTACCTTTTCTCCTTTGATTTTGCATGATTTTTCTTTAAGATGCTACTAAAGCACATTCCTCTTTTGCGATTAGAGGAACTCATTCTAACCCGAGGAAACTTTTGAAATTTTCTCTTATTTAATTTGGAGCATGTACAGTTTGAAACGATACTTTAATCAATGTAATCAGGGAAGTCCAAAAACAGGAACAAGGGTTTATACTACCTATACCTTGAAGCAGTTTCGTTGAGGAACTTGAAGTCCCATGCTGAAGCAATTGCAGTGGAAAACATGAAGTCCCATGCTGTTTCAGATGAAGATATTCGAGCTTGTGGAAAATTTGGTTTGCAGAACACTGCTGAAAGGGTTCTTGACTTTGTTACCAATTATAAACAAGAACATGGAGCTGATGTATTTCGTCAATTACTTCAGTCCTTTTGTCCATCCATTTATGGGCATGAACTCGTAAAAGGTATTTCCTTTTTTCTTATCCTTAACTGGCAGTTCTATAAGTTTGAAAGATACTTTAGTTAATTTTCTTTTGTCACCTTATTTCCCTTTTAGCCTGGTGTTTCATTTATTTATTTGCATTTGATCACTGCCATTAATTGTTTTTTTTTTGCGGGTGATCACTGGCATTAATTGAATCCATGTATCTGGATTTTCAGCTGGTATCACGCTTGCTCTTTTCGGTGGCGTGCAGAAAAATTCAATGGATCGAAACAAGGTCCCTGTTCGAGGGGACATCCATATTGTTGTAGTTGGTAATGTTCTGTTCATACTTACCACATATCGTGAAATGTTTTGCCCATGATGTGATTATTTTTTCCATACAGGTGATCCGGGACTTGGAAAGAGCCAACTCCTCCAAGCTGCAGCGGCTGTTTCTCCTCGAGGAATATATGTATGTGGGAATACAACAACAAGAGCTGGTCTAACGGTTGCTGTGGTTAAAGATCCTATGACTCACGATTTCGCATTTGAAGCTGGTAACCATAGGATACTGTGTTCTTCATGATGAAGTTTCAATTATTCTGTGCAGAATTGTTCATCGTTGATGTAATCTTTCTTTGTTCTTGTAATATAGATTGTTGTACTTTATGTCCTGACGAGCCTTGTCTGTAGTGTTAGAATTTGTGGTCAGATCAAAATAAACTTGAGCATTTGACTTCCAGGTGCCATGGTCCTTGCTGACGGTGGGTTATGCTGTATTGATGAATTTGATAAAATGACCGCAGAACATCAGGTATTGCTATTATCTTATACCTTATATATATGAATCTTTCCGATGAAATGCTCACCAGTGAGGAAGTTCCGGTTTCAACTTCCAAACACTATCTGATCATGTTCTTAATTTTGGTTCTTAGGCTTTACTAGAAGCCATGGAGCAGCAATCTGTTTCTGTTGCAAAGGCTGGCCTTGTGGCAAGTTTGTCAGCTCGGACCTCAGTTCTGGCAGCTGCAAATCCTGTTGGTGGTCATTATGAGTGCGTCAATATTTTCCAACATAGTGAACCATTTTTACCATTATTGGTGATTCAAGAAAAATGCCAGTGAAAAGATGCACATCTGGTTGTATGCACCAAGCATGATCATTACGTGCCTGCTCGACTGTGCATCTTTTCAAGACATTTGCTGGCACACAGGCTGCAATCATCTAGTAGTGAACACCCATACACCGGCGATCGGTTCAAAAAATAGTATTCCTGCTGTTTCCCACATTTGTGGTCACTGAAATGGCAAACAATGCTCTAGCATTTGGGTGACATGGGATGTCAAGTCCTGGCCAAGCTCTATTGCTAGTAGTTTTGTTGCAGCCAAATCCATTTAATTTGCAGAGCCCATGCCGTGATCTCCAAATTTTGTATACCTAGACCAGCAAGATCTAGGGGCCTCTGAATCTTCTGCCATCCGACCAGATAACAATCCTCAATTGATACATGTTAAAAAGATTGCAACATATAAATTTGCACTCCTACATGATAATTGGCACACTTATCCTCAAACCTGCAGTTTATGTTTGTTTAACTTTGGTCCTATACTTCAAATCTTCAATGGAACAAAAACGGAACCTAAGTAACATATTTTGTTTTTCTGTGGTTATACATTTCGCTTCTCTTTGGTTGGAGGCACTTATATGATTGATATCGAGTCCAGTACTTATTCCTTCTGCTGTTCTGTTCACTTTTTTTTGAGGTATCTGCTAGTTATTTTTGTTATGTACTGTTTGCTTCAGCCGAGCAAAAACAGTGAATGAAAATCTAAAGATGAATGCTGCCCTCCTCTCTCGGTTTGACCTGGTTTTCATTCTACTTGACAAGCCAGATGAGTCCCTAGATAAAAGAGTGTCAGACCATATAATAGCTGTAAGTAGCTGTCAGACTATCTTTTTTGCTCACCACTTCATAACTCAAATGATGGATACTAAGAACGGAAATTTTTTGCCAAGCAGCTTCATTCCAATGATGGATATCATTTTGAATCCAACAAGAGGACTGAAACAGGTTTTTATTACATACCCTAGTGTGTCTCTTTTTCTGCTGAACAGCTGATACATAAGCCTTTGTTTTTGTTTTGCAACTTTGCTTAGTGTCAGGGTATAATGGTAATCTGGGCTTTGGAGTTGGTAAAAATTCATTTGCTTCACGGCTGAGGCTACATCTAGAGAGAGACAAGAATTTCTCTCCATTAGATGGACGATTTATTCGCAAGTATATATCTTATGCAAGAGAAAACGTTTTCCCCAGGTATTTTGTACTGTTTTACATTTAATGCTAGTGCATAAAGTCAACTTTGATGCCTTACCTTCTCACTTTTCTTCTTTAGAATGTCAAGGGCAGCAGCAGATATTTTGCAAGGTTTCTATTTGGAGTTGAGAAAACGTAGCATATATGCTGATGGTACGCCAATCACAGCCAGGCAATTGGAAAGCCTTGTCAGATTAGCTGAAGCCCGTGCTCGTGTGGATCTAAGAGAAGAAGTGACAGTAGAAGATGCTCAGGTAACAGAAGTGGAGTATTCGAGTTCTGCAAAAATTGTTCAGGTCCAAAGATGACAGTCAAACTGTTAAACACCCATTGCTTCTCCTATTCCATTTGGCCCATTCAACTGTTTTTATCCAATAGGGTGAATTTGTGAAGCACAGCACCATGTCCACCAACAAAACATAGTTGAGTTGTTGAACAACTAGAATCATATACTATTTGAGTTTAACAATATTGCAGCTTTGTTGTTTTGGGTTTTCTTATACACTTGGCTTCTCTTGCTAGTCTTGTGGGTTTCATCTCTAACCTAACCCAGCTTTGTTGTGATTAAAAGGCTTTGCTGTTGATGTTGAATTTGGCATTGTGGCACTGGCAGGATGTTATCGAGATGATGAAAGAATCCTTGCATGATAAATATGTTGATGAATATGGTTTTGTGGACTTTGCTCGAAGTGGTGGGATGAGTCAGCAAAAGGTGGCAAAGAAACTTTTGAGTGCATTGTACAAGGAATCCGAGTTAAAGAAAAAAGATCGCTTTTCAAAAACTGTAAGTGATGTGCCAATCATGTCACTTAAGTTTCTTTTTGAGCTTATTAGTTGCTTTCAGGTTCTGCTTTGGAAGAAAACTGCCTTTTGGGTTTCACTCAGTATTTAGAAATACAATGATCTATTTCAAACTTCTTTGCATGAAAACAATGCATAAGGAAAGGACTGCAACATGGGCTTTTCTGTCCTAAGGCGGCTCTCATGTTCTGCTATTTTCATTTTGCCAGGAGATTCGTGCCTTGGCTGATGAGATGAGGTTGCTTTATCCAGATTTAGATAATGTTATTGAAAGTCTGAGAACTGAAGGGTTTCTTCTGTTTAAAGGTTCAGGAATGTACCAGGTAGTCATCCTTATATTGTTCGCCCCGTCAGAAAAAGATGCTAGTTTATAACTAACAGATTCTATTTGTCAACAGGTGGTGGCAGCGTCATAGTAGCAGTGCCAGCCCACAGGGTCAAGATGATGAGTTTGATGAATGATGCTGGTTACTTCATTGAGCTACGTCATCAAAACAAAACTGAATTACCTTATTCGAAAAAAAAGTCTGCTCTTGTTCTCTTGTATGGCTGCATGTCGTGAGGCCTGCATTTTTCATGTGCCAACCTGTACAAGCGGCTGTGTTTAATGAATAGCTGCAGTTAGCTGCTATGACAAGAAACGATCTTGTCCAGTTTTATTTTGGTCCGTTTTATTATCGTATTACCTCCTTTGTGCTACCAATATCAATTATCAAATCAAAACTAGTTAATGAACCTGGAGTGAACTAATATCCGAATGCATTATCCGTAGCCAACAAATCGAGTAGAGACTATACAAAAAAAAGAGAAAATTATCCATAAACCGGTCTCAACTCCGCAATTGAGATCATGCAAAAAAAATTATAACAGGAAAATCTCCCTAGAGATAATTACATGCAACTGACTCCACTCCTCTAGCCGTACAAACCAAATCCTTGCAACGTTGAACATCCAATCCTTTACGTAAATCTTGCAGCTGTCCACTGATAGGCCCTCTTTGTTTGCCCCATCACATTGTGAATTTTGAATTGTAATTGTAGATTGCACAATCTAGATTGTAAGGACCCTTTGTTTGTCTAGATTTTATAACCTAGCTTTTGTTACTTACAGTGGACAATAATGACAAACATGAAAATAATCTTGTGAGTCTAAAAAAAGCTGGGTTGTGTTGGATTGTTAGATTGTGCAATTTGGAGACCTAGATTGCACAATCTGCAATCTGAGACAAAGGTTCAGACTGTGAAAGCTCATTGTGCAATCTAGATTACACACTCCATAGGCAAACAAATGGGGGCTAGATAGAGATAATTCTCAATTCTCATCGTCAAGCCTCATGGAAGCACACAGGCCAGCACAGGTGAAGCAATATTGTTAACAAAAGATGCTCAAAATAACCAGCTCCCTTGCGTACAAACTCAGAGTTTGATTATAGCGCCCTGACAGTCTACTCCATTCTTGCCTATCTATCTAAGACCTTGGCTTCTCTTTCTTCTCCTTGAAAAGTGCAAGTAGTGACACACCAGATACCTTCACAACCTTGAACCTGACACCAGGAATATCTCCCACAGCATGCCCCTTACGACCAAATCCAGCAATCAACACCTCATCCTACATAGCATTGAATAAAGTATATAATTAGCTCTACTAGATGGTTGGAAGAACAAGTATGACAGTGAGCACTGGATAACAGGATAGGGAGACCTACATTTTCCTCAATGAAGTTCAGGCAACCATCATTTGGAACGAAGGCCGCAATCTTCTTCCCATTCTTCACCAGCTGCACACGAGCACACTTACGGATGGCAGAGTTCGGTTGCTTGGCCTCTATACCACTACAAGGAAAAAAAAAATGGCTTAGCCCAAGCAATAAGCACAAAGTATGTGTGACAGAAAAACAGAATTCCCCTCAAAACATACATCTTCTCCAAAACAATGCCCTTGGCGTGAGATGATCCAGCAAAAGGCTTCTTCCACTCATTGCCCAAGTGGCTCTTCTTGTATGCCTTATCAGCCCACCTCTGATTCCTGCGGTGCGTCTTGAGCTTGCGCCCAGCTCCCATACCACGCGTCTTCCTGCAGTGGGATTTCAGTAGTATCAAAAGTAAACAATTGTCCGTGATGATGCCAGAGCTATTCAACACATCATGCAAGCAACACAATATGGCTACATAGGTTGTGCAGACGAAAAATCAATAAAAAATAATAAAAATAATTTCATCTACCAGCAAATTTTGTTCCTGAACTGAAACAATGGTGCACATTTGGGAAATTTCACAACTAGAATTATAAATTGAAGCTACACGCAAATCAAAATTTTGTAGACCAATCAGGAATATACGAAGTATAGATAGATCAATAAACATAGGTAGCACTGATTAGGGAATCAAACAGGCAATAGGCATTTTCGACCTCTGAAACAAAGTAAACTGATCAAACAAGAGGACGTTTTCAAAACGAATCAATAAAAAAAAAAGATTTATATGCCGCAATGCGTAACCTCTCGGATCCAAACATTCGAATCTAGAGCCTAGTTACACGGCGGCAACCGATTAATACGGCTTATGAATATGTTAAGCACTGATGGTGTATAATCTGATCAGCACTGGACCGTCAGTAAGCTCAGCTTTTCACTAACCATTAACTCAATTCATTCTCCCTATGGCCGAAAAAGGACAAAAAAAACATATACCGTGAACCACGCAACAACATCTACACAATGAAGCAAGAAGCAGTGATCCATGAAGGGAAAGATGAGATCTTCGTACGCACCCCATGATGGAGGAGAAAGCTTCCGGCGGCGGGTCGGCTAGTATGAGGCGGACCGACCAATATGGCTAGGTAGGGCAGCCGCCACACCTCAAATCTGGCCTAGAGAACCCCTACTTTCCCTCTACTCCGAGAACTCCAACTCCTAGGCTTAGCAAGACGGTGGCGGCGGCTTGCCGCGACTGTTAGTCTCGCCGCTGCTGCAGTGCTGGTGGGTGCTGCCTGGTCGTGTGCTGCTGGCTAGGGTTGGGTGGAGGGCGGTGCCCTCGTTTTTTCCTATAAGGGAGCGGGCAGTGCGCTCGTCGATTCCAAATCCAACGATCGCCGGCACGTCCTCTACGAGCAGTGCGGTGCCTCGCCTTAAGCGGCCCAATCCAGCCCAACTCATTATGCTACCGGTTTCAACTTTAGAATCCAATATCTACTAGTAGAAAATCTGTTTTTTTTAAAAAAAATTAAGGGCAAAAATTAATTGTTTGTTTGTCTAGATTCTACAATCCAGCTTCAAATACATATAATGAGCAAATGGCAAATGCGTGAATATCTCTATCACAATCTAGTAAAACTTGTTTCGAATTAGCTTATGACATTGTAAAATTCAAAGGTAAAATCTTTCCTCCTCTAATTTATAATTTGGATTCCACAATTTGTACCTTCGTAATTTCTTTTCAAGATGTGTCTCATAATCTAACAAAAAATAACTATCAAAATTTATCATAAATTAAGTTGGGTCTGATTAAACTAGCGTTATTTAAGATCTTCAGTTTTGTTTCTTCTTCTTTAAGTGATCCATTAACCATCATAGGGTTAGCTGGCCATCGTTTTTGGTTGTAGTGCTTTCGCAATCCATCTTTTCTGCTCTATCTCCCACAGAAATATATAGAAATGACGAGCAACACAGCCGTAGAGGTGTGGTGCGGAGTGTCACGGACCACCGACACATGGTGATGAAGCAAATGTGGTGATCCCAAAAATTCAAGAAATATAAACACCATGCACAGAAAGGTCAAGCCCAGCTCAAGAATAAAATAATGGCTCTAAAACAGTACCCAGATGCTGATACAAATCTCACAGGAAAACTGAGATGAACCTCGATATGGTAGAGGGAAAAGAACTAGAAATGAATTCTCAACTAAGATGAGTAAAAATAAATGTATCACATAAGAGATGGCTTACAAGTATGTACAAGTTACAACAATAATACATAACATAAAGCTATTATTATGTTCACAACAACAAAAAAAATCACAAGAATTAGAAGTATATGTGTCCCTCCTGATTTCATAGTAGTTGACTTATATACTTGCAGCCCAAGCAATTCAGTTAACTATATAAATATATCTTGATGACTCGGAACATCAATTTTATAGCATGAACCATGCACATACAAAGGAACGAACTGATGTGTAATGCCAAGGGGAGGCAACAAGTCATATCTTTAACATTTATAAGAATCCTGAATCTCACTGAAGTGTCAGTGACAAAATTGACTTCCGGTTAGAGAAGAAATCAAGCAGTCTGAACTCTGGAGCTATTATTTACAAAGCGTGTCATCGCATGAAATCCCGTTCTAGTCAAGTCATTCTGAAATGCAAAGCTACACCTTCGGAACATGAATATCAGCCAGTGTAGAAATGAGATCCTCTCTTGATTGGGACCTCCGGCTTTGAAGTGTGGTCTGACCTCGGCTAGGGTTCCTCACTCCACTAGAAAACTGCATCTGACCTAAGCTCCCAACAGAATAACTATGATAGGCACCCAAGGATTGTCGTGAAGACTCCATAAGCTGAACACTGCTGCCACCTAATCCATGGCTCATACTGAACGGCGGAGGATCTGAACCTGCAACAGTAGGGCTCAGAGGTGTCTTTGTTCTTTCACCTGCGAAATACAAGGCAAAATTAAGCAAAACGAAAAAGTTTAATCATATATGCTGGCTATGGTTTAAAATGAGATCCAAACATGCTTCAAGTAAAACTTTGCCAGATAGCTCAAATTTAATTAACGAAATACACACCCACCCTTTTAGTAATATATTAGACTTAAAAGGTTAGGGAAAGCTGATAGATAAACTTAAGGTAATATTATATAGGATCTGTATTATGTTCAAAATGACATTTGTAGCAAGCACAACGTTCAATGCAAATTGCCTCATGCAACTGCATCATGCTACTTCTTACAATGTTATATTTGAAAAATATACAATAAGAATGGCAATACTGGGATTTGCTTTCCCGATTAGGCAGGGTAACGGCCCTTACATCTTAGAAAAAGGCATAAAATAGCGAGCCAAATCAGGGTTAAATAATTCAATTGCTATAGTCTTTAATTCTTCATAATGTAGATTGTAGAGTACCATTATCATCAAAAAAGGAAACCATGATGGAGAGTGCATAAGCAAAAACTTTTCGTTGTGCATACCTGAATTAATTGAACTCCATAACTTAAATCTCAAAGGCGAACCCATACCAAGCTTAGAACTACTTCCAGTGTTCTGCCAAAAAAGTGGTAGGTATGACTTGCGGAATGATCTTGGGATTGAATTGCTCACGCATAATATGGCACATATGACCAACACAATCGAAATAAGAAACAATATAATAAGAACATTTGGGTTTATCTCCCGGCTCAGTATTCGGTATCCTTGAATATCAATTCGTGAAGAAAATGCCTGACCAGCCTCCAACAAAGCAACCCCAAGGGTCCAAGTAATACTACCAGAGCCAATTATCACCTGGTTATCTTTAATCTGCAACCCCTCTCTCAGAAGTGATGTAATATAAGGAGCCCTGAAGCAGTACTGCTCTATGAAGGGTTGTGGAGGAACACTACTCTTTGCAACTTTCCATGGCTTTTCACAAAATTCTTGACCTCTTTTTAGAACATCAATGAGAGTGGCATCAGCAGTCAAATTAAAAAATTTAAAAACCACAAAGAAGCCAGACATAGCATAAAACTGTCCATGTGGTTGGGGAAAGTTAGAAGCAAGAGCACAAGGATGAAGGTTACAGTCAAGTCCAGGACTTGCACTGGACCACTCTGAAAGATTAACTGTGACTTTCGCAAGATCACTACACTCGTCCCACTGAGGTGCCCCAACCAGTTCAACAGCTGTGCCCTGCTTCCCACTGACACTTGTCTGCTCTTCACCACTGGGACTTCCATTTTGTTTTACTGGGTGACAATAAGAACAAAAATAGTCTCTTTTGTATCCAGTTTGTAGACAAGGATGCTTGATCTGAACTTTTCCATTATTTCCTGCTGGTCCTAGTTTCTTCACTAGATGTGCTACAGATTTGTCAAACGCATCATTTAATCCATATCCAGTAAGAGAATAAGCACTAAGTTGATGACTGACTGAACCTATTTCCAGTCTAATGCTTGTTTCATCCTGCACAGATTTATCAGTCTCAAATGTCACCTGTAACGAGGATCCACCTAAATCAAGTGAACCATACGTCATTTTAGGTGACAAAGTGCCCAGCATGTTCATGTGGTGGTTAAGAGCTATCCATCCATAGTAAGCTTCTTCCATGCCGCTGATGATTTTAACTCTGTCTCTACTGCACAAAAACGAAGAATTCTTCAGAACATCCCATGCCTTATCCAGGAGCCATTCTGAGTCTGCATTAGGTAGCTTGCGGACACCAGCTGTAGCATATAGAAAAACTGGGGTGTGTTTGTGTGCATGTCTAGGGATGTGCCTCTCAGCCATATGAAGGAGGGGCTCTATTGCCTTCCTTAATCCAAATTCATTGTGAACAAGCTTGCTCAGTCCAGGTTCAGTCTCCATTCGCTGATATGCTCGCCCAACTAATTTTCCAGACTTTTTCTTAAGAGCATTCCCTACAGGTTTCAGAACAATAGGAAGTGTGTTCGCATCATTATGATTAATGTGCCATTCATAGACGTGCACTCTTGTACCGGTGCTGCCACAATCAAGAATCACATAGTATTCAGAGCTCCCCTCTGAGAGAAAGACATGGAAATATCTCCAAGAGGCATATGCAAATAACACCAACAGGATCAGTGCAACAGTGCAGCCTGCTGCTCGCATGCATTTCCTTCGATTTGTCGGCGATGATGGGGGTGTTCTCTCTTTCGAAAAGCTTGCTAAAGGACCATCTCTATCTCTTTGAAGCGTGCGGATAGGTTTTGCACGCCCAGAGCTCAAATCACTGCCAATGCTGGAGCCTCTCTCCAAACCATCAATTCTAGTGAACGTTGGTAGATCTTGGAGCGAAGATGAAAGGCGCATAGTTGCCACCACTTCAGTAGCAAGGGCAGCGGTTGTTACAAAGCCTCACCGACCAGGGGCAAGAAGCTGTATGAATCTCGGCAAACCGAAGTCATAAATAGATAGCATAATTAGGTGCCGAGTAACTAAGACAACAACACTACCTCTGCCTGCATCAAAATTACAAAAGTTAGCACATAATACTGCCAATGCAACATCAAATCGAATGAACAAAAACAAAGATTCAAAAGACCCTGCCACACCGGAAGGGCGCAGTGGTCTAGTATGCAGAGGCGGACCGACCAATAGGGCGAGCTAGGTCAGCCGCCCTACCTAACGCCAACGCCCAACGCGAATGGAGAGAGACTCGCCTCCCTTCTCCACCGGGAGATCTCCGCTCCCCTCGTTCGCCAGACGCGGCTGAATCCCATCCCCATCCTCGATGCGGATGAAATCTCCCCATCCATGGGCCAAAACTTTCTTCCGTCACCGGATTCGGATCGACTCATCCCCGCTACAGCTAGCCTAAACGACAACAACAGAAGGAGGGAGGGAGGAGGGTTCGATGATTTGGGACAAGAGCGCAGCAGCTCTCACCTTCCGTCGAAGCTGCAAAAGGAGGGCCGACCCAACTAAGGCCAAGGCGGCAGAGTTGTGCGCCGCCCGTTCTGGCCGCGCGTGCTGCCCTGCGGCGCTGCCTTGGACGAGTTTGCGTGGGCGGCGGCCGGCGTGGTAGGGGAACGGAACGGGGAACCGGATCGTCGGACTTAGGTGTCTCAACGCTAGATCGAAGTTGACAAGGATGGGCCGTCCACGCAAATCCGACGGCAGCGGCTGTTGTGGACTGGAGGCGCTCGTTACTAGGAGTACACTTTGGGACCATTGCTCCTGCGGTTAGCGCGCACAGCCCAATCTGGCCCAATGGCGGCTGAGCTGACAGGAAGGGGGAAACGAGGCAGTCAGCTCTGAGACCTCCTCAGCCAGCTCTGAAGAACAAAATCAGGCCGATTTGTGGGATGAAATCTCGCAGGGCAGCTGTTAATCGCAAAAGGAAAACCTCCTTCCTCCATTGAAGATTCTCATGATCTCAGACCACCGATCCAGGCAAGCAATACCCGCGACGGTAAGATCTAGCCAGGCCAAGCCGAACGCTCCCACCTACGTTCCACGGAATACAAACACGCAACAAACCACGGCTCGATCGAATATTCGAATTCTGACGCGAGCAAAGCGGACCGAAGGTAAGTTTCGTGACTCACCCGTCACCCGTGATCGCAGACGGCGGAGCGGAGGGGGACCGAACCGAAGGGCAGGCCGCAGACGCAAAGCAAGGTTTGAGAGACTGCCGGACCGGCAGGCGATAGTGCTGTGCAGGTGGCGAAGTGGAGCCAGGCAGCGCCGGTGCCCGGTGAGGTGCGGACGCCGCGAAGGCAAGGTGCGGTGAAAGCCAGTCCTGCGCTGCGCCCTGGCGCGCGCAACGGCGATGCGTCGGAACTCGGAAGTCCGTGGAGGTGGAGGGAATGATACGGAGGGGATCGCAGCGTAGCAGAGTCGCTTGCCACTTGCCAGACTTATCATCGTACAAGTAGTAGCCGCTCATGGGCTTCATGCAGCTCAACTACGACCCACGCGATCCTGAAGGGCCTAGAATGGTAAGGGCCTGCCCGCTAGTGATAAGCCTCCGCCCAAATAATACAGACACTGACAGAGCACGATCTCGACGAAGAGGCCGTGAGTCGAGCCCATTTTTGTACGGAGTGTCAAGCTTTTTTTTTTTTTTCTTTCCCCTCAACACAGACACATCACAACCTCGACGAAGTTGTTCGTTGCGACAAGTGACCTGCTGAAGTTTGTTCACTTCCGACGCTGTTGTCTACTGTATGATCCAATCGCGCCAAACCCGTTGTAGCGAATCAATGGGAAGATGATCTTTTCTTGAACAAGTTCCTAGTTCCTCCAACCTGACATGAGATGAGGTGAGAGCTTCGTGGAGAATCGCAGAAGCAGTTGATTGTCACAACTGGCTGGACTTTTGTTTTGCTTGTCGTTGTTCGTACCAACTGCGTGAACCGCCTGGTGAGTTTGTGACCTCAAGTAGCAACACACCAGGCGGTTCACGCAGCTGCAGCATGCAAAGTCAAATGTGCCAGACTGGAACGGGAACTCGTTGGCGTTGGCCCACGCCGCCACGCCACCCGGTTCGGGCTCCCTTCGCCTTCGCCGCGAAGACTCTCTGGTTTTCCCGGCTCATGTTCACTGGTTTTAGCGCCCGTTACGTAAAACAGTGGGCGGGGAGGGGGGGAGACCAGACCTGTGTACCAGCAAGTCAACGGGAAGAGATAACGAGCTGAAACGCAACCGTCTGTGACTGGTTCAAGAGTTATACTTTTAGCGGTGCGCGCTTTCCGATTCCTTTGGCAAGCTGGCGCACTAGGAGGCCGCCGGCGGCTGTAGCTGCATTTAGGCAACGCCGACGCGCGGAGAGGAGAAGCTTGCCGCTGGGAAGGAAAAGGGTGCGCCGCGCAGGCATGACATAGTGGATTTTCTCAGCTGCTGTAGCAAGAGGATATTTAACAAAAAAAAAACTTGATAAACCTCCTCAAAGCAGCCACTTACACAGAAAAGGCACAAAAACGAAGCCGCGGACCACAAGAGTAGTACTAGTAATTTGGCTCCCCATCCATGGCCTCTGCTGCGCGCACTAAAATGAGCGCATGTGTTAGCAGCAAAGAGGAGCGAAGCTCGGACGGACGGACGGACGGACGGACGGAAGAAAACAGACAGAACAGACGGGTGCATTTCTTCAGTTGTCGTTCGTGGCGTCGGCGTCGGCGGCTGGAACCGGCCCGCCTCCGCCGCCGCGGCCGTTCTTGACGAGGCCCGCTGCCATGGCGGCAACCGCGGCGACGACGTCCTTCAGGATCTTTTCCTTGATCTGGCCCCTCCGCAACCGCGGCGGAAGCAGAGTCCCCGCGGCCACCCTGCCGTTGCCGTTGCCGTCGGTCGCGGTGCGCACCGCCGCACCGGCAGGCATGGCCGGAACTTGAGCCTGGCAGGTCTTGGTGGCCATGCCGGTGGCCGCGCTTGGGGTTGGGTGGGCCGGGAAGTAGATAGTTTACGGTGTTGTTTCGATTGAGTCGGCACTGCATAAATAGGCAAGGCAGGTGAGCTGACTTGGCTGCGTCAAGCAGAGAGAGGGCGCGAGAGGGCAGAGGGGCAGCGAGCCCTTTCTGGGCCCCGCGTGGCGCATAAAAGTACCGGATATTCGGCGTGGTCGGTCCATGGGCCCGCGTGCACTTTCCACGTATAGTATACAGTTGCTCAGCTCCAGCTCGGAACTGACTGTCTGTCTTGGATAACAAGGAAGCAAGCTCTAGTAGTAGTGCTGAAGTGAACTGCTGATGCAGCGCACGATGCAGATAAACATGAAAAGAAAAAAGAAGAAAAAAAGAAACTTCGTAACGCCTGCCACTTCAACAAAACAAAAGAAGAGGACAAGGAGACAACCTGTCGAGCTAGAGAGGATCTGAGCATCTCGTCGGGTTCTGGTGGATTTGATAAGTACTTGATGAATGAAACACCATATCTCTTGCTTGCCAAAACAACAGTACCGTATAAAATAGGCCACCAGAAGTGGCGAGAAGAAATTTGCGTACAGTATGAATAGCGTGTATGGGTTGTGACTCCCTTCTTGGTTAAGAATATACCACATGGGGTCTTTCAAACAAAAGAATATACCACATGGTACTACGGGCAGAACCTTCTTGAGACAGAGTTTTCAATAAAAAAAATATTGCCTCATCGCGCATGTCGTGGGATCCTCCATCATGGTCTCATGGGCCAGCGGCGGCGAGGTCTGCTCCCGTGCTCCGTGCGGCGACAGGTGAGAGCGCCGGAGAGCCGCCTCCGACCGCGCTTCATGGTTCGGGTTCGCCGGACACCGTGGACGTACGTGTGCCTACTGGGCTTCTGAGCGGCACAACAACGGGCTGTCACTACTCATAAACTCGCGGACTTCAGTTTCGGCCTTTTATTAGTACTGGTACTAATAAAGTACTAGTAGGCCTCAATGACTCCTCTCTCCTTGCTTTCTTTCTTCTGCTTCCTTGTTTGCGGGCGCACGCGCGCGCATATGTGCGTGCAAGATGTGATCAACGCTCGGGAATCTATGGTTGTGTTTGGTTGACTGCACGTGTCTCAGTCTGGTTGAGAGATAGATACAGGCTCAGCTGAGCCTGGTTGAGTAGAGTTGAGTTATGTGTGTTTGGTTGCCTGCATGGGTCTCAGTCTGGGTCAAACGTGCATGTGATTGGTTGCCTGTATTTGTTGATACGTTGCATGTGTGAGTGCAGCTTCTTTATGTTTGGTAGGCTGCATGAAGTAAAGTCCGGTCACCATATCCCAAGCAAGATGTGGTTACCACCCATAAAATGGCCCAGAGAGAAGAAATAGCGCTAAGGACACATGCTTAGAGCTAAAACAGATCCTCACATCACATTAGCGTTTCACACATATTTTACATATCGCAACTGTTTATACAAATACAGTAGTACAAGAACATGATACACCACAACTTCACTGAAACATATTCGGTGCCACAGATATAAATGTGATTATGTAATAGCAAATATTAAGATTCATACATCGGTGCAACAGTTGAGAACAGCAGTTCAACTCAGCATGACATATATTGCAAGTTTAAGAATCATTCTCTAATTAAGACTATTACATGGACTTCAACATCCATAAGATGATGACAAACTAAATAAAAATGAGTGCTTCTTTCCAATACGTTTTACATAGCATTTAAGATTTCATACAATGCAGCTTCAGCCTCCTCTCTTGTGCCATAACAGCTGTGAGAAGCATTAAAAAATCCACATATCAGAAAGTGCAAAATGTATGAAATGAGTGTCAAACATCACACATAGCAATTAAAATGGTATAGTGAGGACCATCATCGCCAAGTACCTAGAGGTCTCAGATTTTATAGCAAAGTACCAAGTGTGTCGTGAAACAAAACAGAGTTCAGTCCAACACCAATAAGAGTCATAAAAGCAATGAAAGCAGCAAATACATCATTCCATAGTTTCTACTGTAATTCAATGTTCCCAACCAGCAAGTTAGCCCTAGGCTATACAAAATAATGCTGCCAAAAGGCAGTAGCCACAGAGAGTCAGGTGAGCATGTGGTGTGGTTAATGCTCAAGTTTGCATCCCTATGCTATACAAAAGGAATTGTCAACATTGATTGCTGCTACGCAACAACCCTAATGACCCCAAACTGGTTGTTCACTACTCATTAGGCATGGATGGGGTATTCTCCTTGAGCTTTGCAAGGAACTGCCTGATCCAGAGCACACGGTGTGCTTCAGTCATGAGCACAAATCCTCCAGCCTGGTGTGGGTTGTCCAAGAGATGACTGAATACAAAGAGCAGATCAGTCTCCTCAAACCCTGTTGTGCCCATGTATTTAGAATACAAGGCAGGGTTAACCGGAGAGGTATGAACCTGTACTGGTTCACCAATGTTCTGAGCCAGCTTATTGACAGCCCCAGTTAAACCTCCAATGAAAGCAACCTCATCATCTGTTAGAGTCTTCCTTCTTTTTCCAGGATTGCTTGGTTCATCACTCCCCTTAGCATAGTGAGATGCAGTTGCAGATGTAGAGCCAGTAGCACTACCGTTGGCATTGGCATATGCAAAGCCAGTAGGAGTACACTTGGCATTGAGAGACGGAGAGTCATGAGAGGCCTTGGCACTGAGGGAAGGGGAGACATGAGGAGTACCCTTGCCATTCAGAGCAGAAGCACCATCAAATGTCTGGTCTGAAAAATCAGATGGATTCCCAAGTGGCTCATTAGACCCCATAGCAAACCTCCCAGTAGCCTGCCCTGCCCCAAAAATTATCTGCATTTGCACATAATTATCGATAGGGACATTGAGGAACTCAGCATCTTTGGGGTGATCCTAGAGAATAAAAATGAAGGACCAGATTAGAAGTTGAGAGAATTTAGTAGAGGTAAAGGCTACTAAGATGAGGCTAGCTTAGGCTACTGAAGCACCTTGGTATGGCCTAGCAAATGCTCTTCTTCTAGTTGTATGGTGAAAGTGTTCTCATCCCAATTGGCCCCACTCAAGTCCTTCAGCCTGCACACTTTAACCCACCTCTGCCGCCATTTCCTCAAGTGATTGTACACTTGTGTCCCAGTTACTTCCTGCCCTGTGAAGTCAGTTAGAGCACGTGCCACTGAGTTCAGATGCACTTCCTTGAACCCCTTGTCAGTCTTCACACCTTGTCCCACAAGATCTACAAATCTCTTTAAGACAAAGCCAGACATGATAGGGGTCCAGCGCATAGCAGTTCTACCCCCACCCACACCATTTGAAGCAGCAGCAGGGGCCACATTTGAAGCAGCAGCAACAGGCGCAGAATTGCTACCAGTTGGCTGTGAGTTGTCCTCACCCCATCCCTCCCAGTCAGCGGGACATTCACTCATTGTCTAAAGGTATTCAAATATAAAGAAGTATGAGATGTGCAGTATGAAATCATAATTACCATGAACAATAAAGTGGAAATTTACAAGATTAGAAAAGGGTGTGTTTGGTTGCCTGTACAGGAATCATTGCAGAGTAGCAACAAGCCTCAGAAAAATCACAATTGCTGTCAAAGTTGACAAGCATAAAACAAGAGTCATTACAGAGTAGCAACAAGCCTCAGAAAAATCACAGTTGCTGTCAAAGTTGACAAGCATAAAACAGGGGTCATTGCAGAGTACCAACAAGCCTCAGAAAAATCACAGTTGCTGTCAAAGTTAACAAGCATAAAACAGGGGTCATTGCAGAGTACCAACAAGCCTCAGAAAAATCACAGTTGCTGTCAAAATTGACAAGCATAAAACAGGGGTCATTGCAGAGTACCAACAAGCCTCAGAAAAATCACAATTGCTGTCAAAGTTGACAAGCATACAACAGGGGTCATTGCAGAGTACCTACAAGCCTCAGAAAAATCACAATTGCTGTCAAAGTTGACAAGCATACAACAGGGGTCATTGCAGAGTACCAACAAGCAACAGAGTAATTAGATGCACTAGTCATACAAGCACAACATCATTGCATAGTATCAACAAGGGCAGACTAGACACATTAGCTACGACTTGAACCTCTATCCTGCCACATTTGTGTAGCTATTGTGTCCCTCTTTGCTGCTCAGGTTTGGTTATCAACTTGTGTACCAAGGTTGTCTTGCGCAGCAGGGTTGTTATTGGGGGTCCAGGAAGCCTCCGGTGGGACATGATCATCATGGCCATGCCTCAGGATCCAATTGTGCAGGATGCAGCAAGTTAGTACAAGCTTCACTTGGGTCTTGAAAGGATGAAAGGGCTTATTGTACAGGATTTTAAACCTATTTTTTAAAGCCCCAAAAGCCCTCTCAATTGTTACCCGTAAGGACGAGTGTCTCAGGTTGAAAAGCTCCCTTGAATTAGTTGGATTGTTCCCTGCCCCAAATTCCTGAAGATGATATCTGGTACCACGGTAGGGGGGGAGAAAACCAATTTTACATGCGTAGCCGGCATCGACAAGGTAGAATTTTCCTATTCAGACCAGTTAAAGGCCAAACTAAGGTTAGTGCAAGGAGTAGTCACAAAAATATGCATGTCTATATAGTTAGTGGCACTACCTGGTGGCACCCTCAAGCCATCAGATCTTTCTAGAGCATTAGAAAGAATAAGTGCATCATGAGCAGAACCCTCCCAACCAGCAAGAACATAGGTAAACCTCAGATCAAAGTCCACAGCAGCTAGAACATTTTGTGTTGTTGTGTGTTTCCTTCCCATGAATGCAGCCCTCATGGAACTAGGTACTCGAGCTAGCACGTGTGTGCCGTCAATAGCACCAATGCAATCCTATATGTTAGGTGAAGAAGTAAAAAAGTTAAGCACTTCAAGACATGTATTGGACAAATGAAGTAACTATTTGTTAGACACTTTATGTAACTAACCTTAATTATGGATACCATCTTCTACTACCTAAGACCTTAGGTGGGACAGAGGTGGAAGGGGGTACAATCATTTCATCACGAAGTTCTCCAACAGCAAACAGTACTTCTTTAAAGTACCTGCTTATAGTCTCAATTGACCTTCTAAAGGTCATTTTAACAACTCTAAACCTTTGGTTATGCCCAACAACATGAAGAAACATTGCAACATGCTCTTCAATTGAACTGTGAATACTATCCCTCAATAACTGTCTAGACCGAAACAAGTCACACAATTGGAAGAAAGGTGCTCGCCTCATCCTTAGCAACTCCACATAGTGGCTGTCATCTGATTCATAGATGAATCTCAGATTGGCTTGCCTCTCAAGGTCTCTTTGAAGCATTGGACCGTAAGAAATAGTGTCGGTGGGAGATCTGCGTCTCATCCAATCCAACACCCAACAAGCAATGGCAGCAACTAGTGCTGCTGCCCTCATCCTCAACAAGTGTCGGTTTGGACCAATCATGACTAAAAGTTGCAAACAAATATTAGAAGAAAATTTCACAACATACTACAAAAACTAGGGCAATCAAATAACCACAAACAGGGATGCACATCAAATTGATGCTCCTCCACTGCCATGGCAAAGGACACCTCATAGACTACCATGCAATTCATCGATTCAGAGGTGGTACCGTACTTAGGATGTTTAGAACAACAAAGTCAGATATGATGGTACTCAACTAGGAAAACAAATATAAGTCATCATTGGCAGTTGATACTATGGTCAGCATTTTTATGAACAAATCATCACAAACGTGTTGGTACTTAGCTAACCAAAAATAATTAATTCATCATTGACAATTGGTACTCTGCTCAGCCTTGGAAGAAAACATCATCACAGATTGCAACTCAGCTAACAAGAGAAATGTAATTCATCATTAGCAGTTGGTGCTATGCTCTGCATTTTTAAGAAAAAATCATCACAGACACTTGGTATTCTGCTCAACATATTGAACGAAATAATCATTGACACTTGCTACTCAGCTAAGGGAAACACAACGACAAATCTTGAACTTTACAAATGCATCACCGACCCAGGTACTTGGCTCAGATCTAGTGCAGTCAAGGCATATATCACAATAAATCTCTCAGATCTCATAAATGTAATCAGGAACAAGGCATCACAAGGCAACTGTACTTGCTAAACGGCGCCGGTACACCAAAAAAATTTCACTTATAGAAGCAACAACGAACAAACCATCACAGATCTGGTACAACTAAAGGGACAAGTACAAGCCAGTGCCCATGTCGCCAAAGCAAATCGGACGAGAGCCAGCCAAACAAATCAGGAACCATGGAGCTCAAAGTACAGTGAGGTAACAAAGAGGGAGGGGAAGCAGGATCACCGGCTGACGATGGAGCACTTACCGACGAAGACAGAGAGGAGAGCGGCAGCGCCTGAGGGGGAGGAGAGCGACGGCGCCTGAGGGAGAGGAGAGCGGCGGCACCTGAGGGAGAGGAGAGCGGCGGCGTGGCAGGGAGAGGAGAGCGACGACGGGAGAGGGTGAGGAGAGCAGCGGCGGTAACCGAGAGAGGAGGCGCGTGCGAATGAGTGAGGACGGTAACCCTAGCTCACTCACGGGGTATACGGGACACCGTTGCCTGCATCTGCCGGCCCGGCCTCATCGCGACGCGCCTGCCTCCGCCGAGCCTGGCTCACCTGTGAAGCTCAATTTGGACGTACCAGTCGGGCCAGGCTCCGGAGATTTCGCTGCACCGGTTGGGCCTGGCTGCGGGTGCTAAACAGGCAACCAAACATGTGCGGCCTGCACCAACTGGGCCTGGCCGAGCCCATCTCCAGGCAACCAAACACAACCTATGCCTTTCGAGTTGTTTTTAACTGCTGCCTGCGCGTGTCTCTCCCCCTTTTCTGATCTGAAGAGCAGAGTCTCTTTTTGTTAGGTACCGAGAGTACTCACCATGCCTTTTTTTCAGTTATCATAGTGTTAAAGCTCCATTTTATCAGAGTCTTATCACGAGGTAGTATGCAGTAGAGAATCAGACAAAGTTCACAGATCAACAAACAGCAGATAGAAAGGCGACAGCCAACCTGTTGATCACTCATACAGACACCACAGCATGCATCTCGAGCTCGAGTGTATAGTAGGCTTTACTCAAAAAGGTTTTTCATTCCCCGTTCTGATTCCCAACAACATGCGTCACATGGCACATAGCCGCGCCGATCGATCACGACGTACGGCAACCCACCAGCGCGAGATAAGGCCACGGCCCGATTTCGACGGGTAGTCGAGGTGTCCGGCCCTCCGTGTGAGCCCGTGCATGTTGCCTTGCAAGTTGCAGCATGGCAGCCGCGCGCGCGCACTGAACACTGACACCTCCTCTCATCAGTCTTGTCTTGTGAACCTTATCACCACAACCAGCTAGTAGTGATCGAGATTCGAGATACAGTATCAGATATACTCCACTGCACCTCGTGTTGATAGGTACTGCCGCGTACTCGTCGTTTCGTCGGTGAACTTTTGCACCGAGTATTGAGAGGGAGATCGCCGTACAGGGTCACGTACGTTTCTCACCGAGTACAGTACAGGCTCAATCCCAATCACGTGCTGCTTACTCGTCCTTTTCTGGTTGAATCCAAAGCACATGCAGACGGTTCAGTTTCGTCCACGAGGTCGAGGCTTAAAGTACTCTTCTTTTTTTTTTCTCAATTTGCCATGAGCTCGAAAATTCTTCCTTCCTGCCGAACTGACCAGCAGACTGGTCAGTGGTCTTCATATGCTTCAAAGATGAACCCCCTTCGGGCTCCGGCTCCGGGCAATCCTCCGCCCTGACCCACACGACCACCACACCCTTCTCCGGTACTCGAACACAGTTTCTGTCGCTTTCAGGCCAGGGGCAGATTCTCCGGTTAGCCCCTTGATCACACTTTCACACATTATTAGTTGAACTAAGCAGCACCGTGGCCCCAAAATATTCCTGAAAACAGCGCTAAATAATAAACACACTACTAGATGACGATAGTGATACATAACAGCATGCGGTAAACACATCAATATGATACGCCTATCCTATAAATACCTGTTGCCTCATCCGGTCCTCCTCTCCTCAGGTGAGCGAGCACTTGGGTTCAAGGACTGAACACACACACAAGAACATAAAACAACAGAAGAAGAAAAGCAAGGAGAGCTAGGGAGCCAGCCACAGCCATGGAGTACTATTACCAGCACAGCAGCAACGCAAGCTGCAGCTTCAGTTCGAAGGAGAAGAGGCCTCCACTGAAGAGGGGCCAGCTCAAGCGGCAGATCGCGAGGACCATCAGCAATCTCGTGGTGCCGAGGAACGATGCTGGCTCGACGGAGACACAAGATCGCAGCGGCCGGTTCGGCAGAGGGCCCAGCTACAACTACAACTGATACGTCTCAAGTGAGCTGTGAGCAACTAGTAATCGATTGATCCAGAGGCACAAGCAGCGCAGGTAGACTACTTCTATTGTGTTCCTCTTTTAGAGTTCTATTCTACATTTCGCTGTTCCGTTGAGACCAGATGTACAAATTAAAGCTTGCAGGGTTTTAGCTGATAGGCAGCGTGATGGTTGTTCTTCAGCTTTAGAAGAGGCAGTGTAAAGTTTGTACTATGTAAAAAGAAATAGAGATGCTCTGTAAAATTTGTGTAGTACCTCTACCGAATGAAAGTTTGTTACTACAAAAGGGAACTGCATGTTTCTAGTAACAAAATTCAAGAGCAACCGGTTAATTCATGACCTGTTCTTTGGATTAGATTGTGGACCTGTTCTTTGGATTAGATTGTGGACCTGGTCTTCAGATATTAGATTCAGAAAACAGAACCAGGCATTTCAGATAAGACTAGAAAAGTTTCAAGAAAGGTTCCTGTGAAAATCCAAGCCACTCCCGAGAATTATTCGCTGGAGCTCGAGTGTGCAAGTCCACGAAACACATCAACTCACAGTATAGCAGGGTTCAAGAGTGTAGTTAATGCCAAACACAAACACAGAAGGGATGATAATTGACGCACAGACAAAAATATATAATAATTACAGCAAGAAGCATGTCGTATTTTTCAAGAAATTTTCATTCATTTGTTATATCTCTTCTAATGCATTTACATCAGAAATGACAACCAATGGACAGCCATGTAACTCGCTCCTTTTCTCTTCTCAAATTATAAAAAAAATGGAGAAGAAACAACCTGCAGACCTACAGAAGTGGCACTTGAAAGAATTGAGAAACCATAAAGTAAGGGGGAGGGCCAATTGAGGGCTTGCCGAACAGCAATACATGACAGGACTATTCTCAAAACTCACGCCACCCTCATAGGTGTGGTGTCCAACAGTCACTGCATGATCGGAGCACAGCATACACCAATATACCAGAGTGCAAAGATATTGTGGAAAAAGGGTGGGTGGTTATCAATCCAAATGTATTTCTTGCATTTGTTCATGCTGCCCGTTTGTATCACTTGCAACTATTTGGACCTTTAGCACCTCATCATCATCTTTCCCCAGCAAATCTACTCTCGGCTTGCCATCTTTGGGCAATTCTGCTGTGTGCTCATTATCTGACCTCAATGTTTCTATCTGTCTATCATCATCATTGTTTGATGTTTCTACCATTTCATCACTACTCTTACTTGATGTGGTGTTTGTTGATTCATTGTTCTGTTTTTCCTGTGAGGAATCCATGTGACAACAAGTTTAAGAGGATAGACAGTAGCAACATGCTATTTGCATAAGAAATAAGATGCAAGAAAAAGGTATGTGTGTTAAAAGGATCCAACTATATCACAATGAAAAGATAATTGTATTCCTCGATAGGAAACATGTACAACATAGCCCTATACACATTTGTTATAAACATGTACATATGGAGCTCGGTGCCATCTGTTTAGATATATTTTACTATTGAAGTTGGGCCTTATGAAATATGCTACAGTATAGATAAACATAAAGCTAATGCTATTACCTCAAAAGGATGGAGAGTATGTTATTGTTTAATTCCAGAATAAAAATGATGTATTTAATTGCTTATTTAACAACTTGACACAATGTTCACCAATGTCTGAAAATTGTTTACTTTTAGGCAAAAAAAAAACAGAAAACAAAAAAAGTTACCTTGTTCTTATCCCGCCAGCTCAGTGAAAATGAGCCAAGCAATTTATTTTTTCTGGGCTGGAACTCCTGCGACGAATTGTTGGAAGCATCTAGCATTGATGTTCTGGAATGGTAACAGGAGCAAGGAAAATATTAGTATTAGAACAATATGATAATAAATTAGAGGAAGCTATATACTACATCAAAGATTCATCATCACATTATTATATTCTTTTAGTTAAACGACATCTTGATTTGCCTGCAGTGAAAATGCTAAAACAATAGGAGAATGAATGCTACATTTGCATTGCTGTATTTAGTTGCAGCTAGTGATCTCCAACTAAGAATAGTGACCAGATATTCGCATTGAGATACCTTGGAGAAGGGCAAGGGGAGAGTGCTTTCTGCTGGCTAGATTGGTACTGCAGTGTAGCCTCTAACATTGTTTCAGCCATTACTGCTCTGTTCTCCATTTGAGCAAATGAAGCCATAGCCTCCTCATACTTTTCCTGCACATATGAAAGCATAGAACAGACTATGGTAAAACTAGAGTAGAAAGAACGTGTTGGCTCTTTTTCTAAATTCTGATGAAAATAATTACAGCAAAATAATAAAAGCATTATTGGTTCGAAAAATGGAAGAAAGAACCAAATAGGACGCTAATTAAAATTAATCTTGGCTGCAGATCAAGCCAGTTGATTAACCTGTAGAACATTAGCAGCATATCTCTGAGCAGCAGCATCCTGCTCGGCAGAGATGCGAGCTTCCTCTGCAATTTTCAGTTCTTGTTCTACACGCATCAGGACCTTTAACAAGAAAGTCAGGTTAGAGGATGTGAATGTATGAATTTGCTTCAGGCGAATAAAAAGGAACCAAATGTACCTGAAACATTGCTTGCTCCTGTTCGTCCTTGTCTGACAGGGCCTGTCTTAGTTCAGATATATCTTGTTCCAACTGCTCAACCTGGACGTATAGAGCCAAACTGTGTGTGGTTATTGAAGTACTTTACATGTATCGCTAATTTAATGATGTGGAATAGGTTTAGTGGTGGTTCACGGTAATCAAATAATAAGGGCGTTTATTATTTCTCATTGACTTTTCTTAACTAACTATTTGGCCTACCCTGTATGACAGTTGTAGACTAGTGTAGGAGGGATTATTTAGCAATCTGCACTGCATTCTGTTGATCTCTATAATCTAAGTTTTCATCTGCAAATGGAAATACATTACGCTATACCTTCGCACTCAATTGGCGCCTATTATCTTGCTTGACCATTTCCATCAGTGCTGTTTCTAGTTCATCAGCCCTGTAAAGCATCATGAGCAAAGTTAGGGGAAAAAATATGCTGTAACAATAGCACATTGGTATGAATGGGCACCATCGTTTTATGTGATGCGTTTAACAACTACACAATGATACCAGCCATAGCTAAATTTGATTTGCATAAAACACAGCAGTAAATGGTTTGCTTTTTTTGCTTTCAGAAAGGCCAAAAAAAAAATGTTGCAAATGATTATCTTGCAATGGCACATGTGAGGCATGCTGTCATGGTTTTAAGTGATTCCGTGGATGTGTGATGAAAACAGACCTGAGAACAGCTGATCTTCTCTCTTCTAGCAGTCGGCACAACTCCAATTTTAGCCAGGCAACCTTTGTCATTACAACTAAACATCACTGCTCTGGGATGATAAAATAAAACAATCTACTTTCTTGATCAAACAAAAAACAAGATAGTAGGATTTGGATCGCAGAAGCCTACCTGGTCCTTTGGATCAGGCAAAGACTCAATCTCAGGATTCACAGTCACACCGTCATCCATGTCATCCATGTTTCCAAGATCACTTTCTTGATTGGCATCCCCATCTTCCACATCGCCCAACTGGTCGGCTGAATCACTTATGGAAACCAGCGGCTCGGGTTCACGCTTAAAATTATACAATTTTGATGCAAGACCATTGGTGTCTGTCCAAACACTTAAACCTTTTGCTCTTTCTTCCATTGAAGAAATAACAGATGGCCTGTGTTTATTCCTCAGCTCTTGCAATACTGTCTCATTTACAGACTGATATCCCATGCGAGCTGTCAATACAAGCTGGCTGCTGTCAAAAGTAGAACCAGCTAAAGACTGCAAAAGGGTAACCGCGTCACCCGCATCTTTTGTAGTCACAAGTGCAGGCCCTGAAATTAATGCAAGCATCAGTCTACGCACATTGCAGCTGAACTATTGTGTATAAGCAGACTCAAAAATTTTGAAACAAGTTGACAATTTGATACAGTACCATAGAACTCCAGTAGAGCCAGAGCTGTCCTGAATAGCATCACTCGGTTTCCGTCAAACAAAAGCACATCCCAGACGCGGAGAACTGAATTGTTCAAATAATATTCATCAGAAATGATGTTTTACCAGACATGTATAGAATTGCTAGCAAACAGATTTATGGCATACACAATAGCTAGGAACTGAGTTGGTTAATGGTGTGTGTGTACATCCTGACTGCCCAGACTCGAGTCCCTTTCAACACAAGTTTGAGTGCCTATTCTTGATTAAAAGCCACCTGGTTTCTCCTTGGTTTGTCAAGTTGTTTACGGTTGCTACAATTGATCATTAGAGAATACATGGTAAATTGGTGACCCCATAACAATCCATGGTATGTAAGATAATCCCTGTTATCTTTTATGACTTGAGTGCGCCTTACTTTATTACTTCTTCCTTCAGTCCCTCCTTATAAAGATGATCCCGATCAGAAGTGTTCCTTTCCTTAAATTGTCATTTAATGCCTAAAGCATATTTCCCTTGCATGAGATTATGATTGTTTGTTTGATCAATAAGAATAATGTTGCTTGAAAGCAGAGATGTTAAATTGCTTTGTCAAGGTAAGTTACCACATCACACTAAGTAAGCTAAGCTATATTTTAGACAATGCTCTTCTACAAGCACCAGATGCTGAAAATAATGTGAAATGAAGTCTAACCACTCTCCCAAGGAAGCACATTTGTGAAGATGGATAAAAACCATGGCCCTGTAACCCATGCTACTTGAAGTCCAAGGTAATCCAGATGATTTGCTGCATAAAAAAGAATTATATTAAACCACAACTGAAGGATCAATTACTTTACTTGAAGAATGAACGCATCCACCAACGTCATATTTTATTTGTGAATGGTTTCTAACCTAGTTTAGGAAATTTCTCACGCACTAGCTCCTCTAATACAAGCTGATCGACCTGAAGCACAACAAGGAAAAAAAAAAAAGGATGTGCATGAGAATAAAACAAATTGGTGCTTCAAGCACCCCAGCAGACAAAGATAATTACAAGTTGAGAAACCAAAAGTTCAAAACACCTGTGACTCAATCATTTCCTCGGAGAAGTATCCATCAAAATAGTCATCAATAATTCCTACCAGTGTCCTGTCAGATGCACCAGAAATGGTTTAAAAGATTATATAATTGAACAACAACACAAGAACTTGAGTATCATAGCACTACAGCTGATGGGGCATACCAAAATGCATTCTCTTCCGGCATCAATAGAAGCAAGAGACCAGCAAAGAAATTCATCGCCTACATTATCAAGAGATGAATCTATGCTAAGAAGAAAGTTGGCATATATGCAAAGTCAACATTGTATGTGAATTTTGATTGAGAAAGACTAGTTATTTCATTTTAGAAGAAGCATTGAATGCCAAATGCTAGATTTTGATTAACTTGGGAGGTGTTATACAAGTACAAGGATTTTATACTTTTGTCCATTTTGGACTCAGAAGAAGAAGCTGACTTCTGATGACATCAAGAGCTACTATTTGTTTAAAACTTGATAGACACATACCTGGCAGTAACCAACACATGGGTTGTGTCTAGCATAAGCTACAAGCAAGCGTCTCAAAGCATTTCTTCCATCCTCATCTAAAGCAGGGTGGCCTGGAAAAGTTCTAGGCAAGTCCTATATTAAGGAGCAAAGAAGTTAGTTGGAGTCCATTAGACTTTCAAGCAATGAACGATCAACAAAATAGAAACATTTTAAAATGTACATAAATAGCTACCTTCTCTATTTGCCCTAACCACTTTTCATGTACAGCTTCTGAGGTTGAAGAATCTAGACATTTGTTATTTTCGGCTTCACCTTCTGCTGCAAGACTATCATAATATCCATTTATCCTACGAGCTCCAGTGCCAACAAAAGCTTGCCACAGCTGTCAGCAGAAAAACATAGATCTTCTGAATGAATAGAGCAAATAAAAATATAAAAAGTAACAGAATTTTTTTTTTCTTAAAAAAAACTCTGGTAAAAAGGTCACACCTCTCCCCTCAAAGCCATCGGTAGTCCACCATGGACCAAACACTCCAACTCTTCCTTTGAAATATATTCTTCTTCTTGACTACTGCTTACAACATCAGAATTCACAGCATCACCAGAATGGACTTCCTGGGCAGGGTCAACCTTATCTACATCATAGAACTCGTCATCCGAGTCCTCCGATAGCTTGCCCGGTTCAACCTTCACAGGATGAGTTCCATCTTTTGCATTCTCCTTTCCATCTGATTGTTGCTTCTTTTCGACACGCAGGCTCATCATCTGCTCGATGTTGCTCAGGGACGGCCTGATCGAAGTCCATATCTCTATCTTCCTTACCCCTGGTGCGGCCTTCTCATGCAGAGACTCAGAACTACCGCCATCCCCAGCATTCTGATCAATGTCCTGTCCGGATGGCTCGGTCTGCCTCGCCAGAAAATGCTTCCATCGATCAGATCTCTCTTCCTCCTCCTCCTGCACCATGAAGGTGTGCGCGGTGCGTCAAGATCAGACAATGCAGATGAAAATTCAGGAGCTCGTGTATTATTACCTTGTAGATGCCAGCGTACTCCTTGTAACGCTGCAAGTGCTGGGGTCGTACAGCGAAGCCATATGCATCCCTGCTTCAACCATACAGCATCAGTAAGTAGCGTTTCCTACTAAAACACAACTAAATCTTTCGGGCGTTATTACAGACTATCCTCGCAGAGGCCAGATACAAGTTAGCCTGGAAAAATTACACGATCTAATCATATCCACTTCAAATTTCACGAAACACGAATTCCCGCATAGTAAATCCAGAGCTTCCTATAACTACTGCAGGACGTCGCCATAGGAACCTCAGATCTTCAAAAAGGCAAAGGACACAGAGCTCCTAATTCTAGAAATTCAGAACGCCAATTGACCCGAAGCTCGAAAACCTAGCCTCCGATTCGGGGAGGGGTCCGATTCCTCGCCGCATTACCCAGAAAAAAAAAGTAGCAAAAAAAAAAAATCCCAACGACGAGGCGCCGCAACGGAGCCGAGATCCCGGCCAAGGGAGAGACATCCAACAACACAACGAGAGGTGCCCAGAAACTCGTCGGAAGCTATGCACGCGGCGGGGGACGATCCGGCGCTCGAGCAGCGAGCGGAGGCGGGAGAGCGGCTGGAAGGGAACGCACCGCTTGTGCTCGAAGGCGATGAAGGGGAGGCTCTTGGGCTTCATCTTGCTCCCACGGCGGCGGGATCAGTTCACGAGCGGCGCGGACGCGGATTTAATCTGGCCGCCGCCGCGGCCTCGAGGTGCTGCGGCGGAGCGGGGGAGTGTCCGTTCCGTACTGCAGTGCGGTGGGAGACTGGGCGCCGAAATGGGGATGACCTGACCAGACTGACCACCACCCCTCGTGGCTCGCGCCGCGCGTGTCCCCCGTCTTTGTTTTTCTCTCACTGCCACGCGGGTACGGGTGTTGGTTGGTCGAGGACAGGAGACTCGCGGTCGCGGCAGCGGCGCTGCGTTCCGTGACTGCTGTCCTCCTCGACGAGGCGAGAGCGAGAGCGAGATCCCGATCCTCCGTGCACGGACGGGGGCGGGCGTGGTCTTCCCGGCGGTGGTTGGGCCATTGTGATCTCCTCCACATTTCGGTTGGTATCCTCGTCGGTCGGTGATGCCGCTCATGCAGCTCATCGGTAGGAGTAGGACTAGGATCCCGTAAAGTTCATATGGAAAAAAAAATAGAGGTAGTTCAGAGTTTCAGCAGTTGTGTTGTCCCTATCAAATCATGTAAATCTCAATGTCAAAGATAGTGCGTAAATCTGTAATCCTACTAACAGTATGTCAAGGTTCAGAAACAATTCTTTTGTATACCGAATCAAACATAAATAGAGACCGTGAGAACCAATGGAGTTTGTTCGATTATCCTGATCCAATGGAGTACTAGATCGTTCGTGTATTTTTCTAGGCTACATAGAACTGTCGTTATCGAAGTAAATTTCAGGCCACGCTAATCTAAGACAAATCAACACCTAACACCTTGATTTGAATTGTTTTGATCACAGTACGTCAACATCATTTGCTGGTCCAGTATCAATAGTAATTGAATGAAAGGCTTGCGATTGTGAATCCTCCCCCCACCGACACGGTACGTACCGTCTGCTATAAGGCGACAGAGACTACACCATACGGGATCCAAGGCTTTACAGTTACAGCTTGGATGAGTTCAGAAGGTAGAAATAAATGGACCGTTTGCTTCCAGTCCAGCAACCGGCCCGTTGCCCGTGGGCCCCTTCTCATGGATTGACTAGGAGCCCGAGACACCTGTGATCCGTTCCGTACGGCAGGAAGGATGATGCGTAATATACGTCGCGGCCTTGAATTGATGCTGCTGCTCCCAAATCAAGAAGACCATTACAATTTACACGCACGCGGTGTGCTTGCTGTACAAGCAAGTTCAGTTTGTGATGAGCTTCCATGATGCACAGGATCGATCATGCTCCTTTGCGACGTGTGTGAACCGCTGCGACGGCGAGGTTACATTAATTCTACTCGACGATCCCCGTGTCACCACCATCATCCGCACCGTCTCCGTACCCGTCGTCGTCGTCGTCGAAGTAGTCTTCCCCGACGTTGCCGGCGAGCATGAGGCAGACGATCCAGAAAAGCATGGCGTTCAGGTTGAGGAACGCGGCGCCGCCGAGCACGCCGGTCTTGCCCGTCGGGCAGGCGTACGCCGGGTCGCGGTGCACGTTCCGGCCGTGATGCATGGCCTCGGACACCGTCGGCCACACCGTCATGGCCAGACCGGCCATCGTGACGCCTTTGAAGCAGGGGGAAAAATGACTCACGTCATTAAAAGCACCTTATTACTCTCGTATATACTGTACAGTATGATATAAGCGTGATTTTCTCGAGGCAATGTTTACATTCATTTCTTACACGGCGACGTGGAAGAAGACGTGAAGCGTGGCGTTGCCGAACAGGGCCTCCCTCGGGACGTGCCGGTCGCCGCAGGGGAGGAAGACGGCAAGGGCGCCGAGCCCGGCGCTGCACGCGGCGGCGAGCGCGGACAGCGCGCCCAGCGCCACCGTCGGGTCCGGCGGGAACCGGCACACCACCGCCGCGCGTCCCTGCCGCCCCTGATCGGCGTCCCGTACGGAGGCTATATGTAACGATCGACAAGAGCCTCGTTGATTAGGCGAATGAAAGAATTGCAGTGCACGTTGCGATGGACTTGCCAGCGAAACGCAGGCGAAGCTGGCAGAAATACGTGCGTGCGTGCGTTGTTACCTTCTTCAGCTCGGCGAGGACGAAGGAGAGCACGCCGAACGACGCGGTGGCGAGGCCGAGCTGCGCGCTCTGGCTCAGAGCCATCATGACCGGGGGCGACGAGGACCCCGGTCGATCGATCGATCGATCGCTCGATCCTGCTGCCGCGCTAACTGATGACAAGTCTGCCTTTAATCTGCTGTACGTACGTACATGCCTGGGGATTCAACCAGGTAATAAGGATAAACAGAAAGGATCGGCAATGGACAGAATTTTGGGTTCTGTCTCATCTGCGGTAAGCGAGCAAAATGGCCGGACGTTTTTAAGAACCCATGCCAATCAATGAACGGGAGACGGAACAGAAGAAAGAAGCGACGAGCCAGAATGTGAGTCTAATTTGGGATCAACGTTAACCTACTACCCTCGACAGATACAGTTGGATGGTTTTCTGTTGACTGTTGAGCCATGAATCTTTGGTGTGCAACATAGGAAATAGAGATGCAAGTCGGAAATAAGAAAAACACATACTCCTAGCTCACAATGGCACAAAAAGTCAGCAATTGTAATTTTTTTTTGAAAAAAAGAATCATTCTGTTGCCAGGACTCGAACCCGGGTCTCTTAGTGAGAGCCCAGTATCCTAACCAGCTACTTCCTCTATTTTTTAATTATTAATTTTTTAATATAAAATTAAATTAAAAAAAGATAATAATTTAAAAATAAAAGTAGCAGGCTACAGTAGATTCTGGCGGTGCAGGAAATGGAGTCCTTATATAATAGCTGTATACCAGATTCCTGCACGGCTGTTTACGCGCTGTTTCGTGGACACTCGACAGAACACAAACACAAGCAGCCACCCCACCCCCCAGCAGGTAGCATAAGCATCCCAACGAATGGCCGCGGCCGCGCCTACCTTGGACCCACGTTTCCAGGTCCACCGGGCCGGCAAACGCACATTCCCAGTGTGCCCGGCCGTGTTTGTCTCTCGCGGCCCAAGCAGGGACCGGATCGGTACGACACAAACACACTGGTCCCGGGTCCAGAAAGAAAACTTTTGCCAACAATCAATCGCTCAGCCAGCCCCGGCCAAAGATGGCGTAATACACCGGCACTGTTTCTCGCTCGATCATGACGAGCTTCCGGGGCCGCAGGCACGATGCGCAAACCGCACCTGTCCGTCATCAGCCGGGCCGCGCCGTCTGCCCGCAGGCCGGCGCAAGCGCAACACGGCGCCGCCGCCGCCGCCCACGCGGGTGTCCACTACAGTATTTTTTCTTTTTTTCCTGGCCGACGTCGATCACACAGCATAGACGATGACGACCCTTGGACTTTGCGAAAGCGTGAGAAAGAATGTTTTGCCTCCAACTTCATCGCTCTCGTCGGTTGTTGGTTGTGGCATGCGATGCGAATGACCAACAAGTGACGACTTCCGCCAAAAGGACGCAATGATTACTGGCTCGCCAATTCTTACATTAATATGATCCTAGGTACCATGTACTGCTCCAATGGGAGTTTCCTGACCACACCGAAACAATTTTTCTTTTTACTGACACTCCTTTTGGAGGAGTGCTCAATCTTGATAGTATATCATTGTACTAATACTATGTTTTTAATACTACAGAACATTCCTCCTCTTAATTAGAAGGAACTTTTGACCGCACGCGCCAGGATCATGTTTTATTTTTGCCTGCTTGCTGAAATAATGGAGGATCTTGAACGTACCCGGCATCGTTTTACCGTCTGCTAATTGGCACCTGCTGTTGTCGGTCATGGTCTGCATTTACGGTTGAATATTCCATCTTTCTTTTTTTTTCCGCAAATATATAGTCCCTCAGCTCCGCTTTTGCCCTGAAATTTGTGTGAGATGACCTCTTTTCGCAAGCGAAATTTTACCCGCGCTGTTCAACCTTTATTAATAATAACTAAACGATCCTACTAGTACAAGGGAAGCGAGAGAATTTACGCCCACGCCCAGGAGATCCTTGGAGTGCGCAAAGATCGCGCTTAGCTTTCACGACCGCAGCCGCCGCATTCAAAATGATATAATAACAATTGTAATTGCTCAAGGGCTCAGTGCGTTGGCAGCTTCCTAATCCTGGTCAATTTTAGCATCCAGGCCAAGGCCAGCAGGGCGGCCGCACTTTTTGTCTCGCTGCCATGTGTTCTTCTCTTCATGACTGATATCACTGCGAAAAAAGGCATGGCCTTTGTTCGTGCAGGGTTTCTTCAATAAGTAATCTGATGAAATGTGAATGAAACGCCTCGCATTATTCCGTTCCACTCTAGGGAAAGTAATTTGTTCCTTTAATTTCAAATGTCTTGTTGACCATCTTGTTTACCGGTTGACGCATCTTGATTTACACCTTGCATTAACGATTATAAGTTTTATTTATAATCAGCATTTTAATTTGATAAGAATAAATAAAAGCTTACTACATGCTTATGCTTTGCCTCTCAGCCTCATCACTGTTGGAAAGCTTGAGAACAGAGCAAACTGAAAAGCTCCAAGTTCATTGAGCACAAGCACATACTGCATGTGCAATTCAAACTTCACCTACACAAAAGTTTGCATATCAGTACTAAACAGTAGCACCATTAATTAGTCAGACTTGTAATCATAGAGCAATTTAACAAAGTTATCAGTCTCTAGTACATGGCATTAGCGGCCGACAGAGAATCCAGCGGGTAGCGCCACACTCCTACCTCCAGGGGATGTGAGACACATCACAGACATGGGAGTCAAGTGTCCCTTCTCTTCCCTTTTCTTTCTCTACAGTGCCATCGATAACTTTTTGGGTAAAGCTAGAAATTTCAGAGGGGTATTGAGATGCAATGTTTTGTTTAAATTACTCTCCTGGTAAGATGCTTGTCATGGGCTAATACCAGAGGTGATCAACATCAACGGTCCACGGACCTAATAGCACGCAGGAGACAAAACGATCTCCGCTTCGCCCGACCCCTGTGACGTAGAGACGCACGGAAGGTAAGGCCCGCGGACGGTTCCGCCTCGCCCAACCTCCCCGAATGGGGGTTGGATTTCCTGCAACTCGACTGATCCGCTCGACCTCACCACGTCGGGGTCGGGAGACCGCACGAGGGTACGCCCCGCCCGACCCCAAGGACGGACAAACCGCCTCACCCAACTCCAGGGTCAGACGAACCGCCTACCACCACAAGGATGGGTAGGCCGCGGACGGTTGAGCAATAAATACCTATGACTTTCACGCCCACTGACGGATGACGACAACCATTGCTCAACAAGTGGGCAGAAAATACGCACGACGCACACCAGCCGAAGGACTGTCACTGTTCTGACAACTCCTGTCAGAGCCCACTCCCCTATTAGGATGGGGCACTCCTGAGCAACGGCTCGACGAGTGCAGGGGCGATGACGACGGCGCCACTCCGCCGACCCCTGCCGAAAGCCATCCCTCCATACGGGTGGGACACTTCTGATTGACGGGCACTCCCAGCACCGCCGGACCGGAGGTGCGCTGCCACGCCAATGACGCCGCCCACAGCGGCATGCTCGAAGCCCAATGAGTGTCGGCAGGCTTGACTTGGAGCGTGCAGCCATGATCATCGCTCCGTCATCTTTCCCTCTATCTCTCCCTCTCTGTCTGTCTCTACCACCGTGCAACCCAGGTCTCGCCCCTTGCGGTATAAAAGGGGAAGACCTGGGACCCCACAAATTTTTGACAAGACACACTAAACCACGCACCTTCATTCACCAACAGACTTGGGACGCCCTCCCTCTCTCGCCCGTTTGTAATCCCCTACTACAAACAACTCAAATAACATGAGCAGCTCGAAACTGGACGTAGGACGCAATTGGCCGAACTAGTATAAACCCTTGTATCCTCTTGCGAACCATCCGACCTCCAAAATGCACATCCGTCGATAATAGACTAGCCGATGGTAACGAACACCGACAGTTGGCGCGCCAGGTAGGGGGTGACACGACCCGCCCAGAAAACCTTGTCTCAGGACGGATCTGGTCAGTCGTTAAGCCAAGATCTTGTTGGGCAACGCTCGGCGAAGCGAGCGTACACACGATACAACACAGGCAGGAATAAACAGCAATAATTTACAAGAGGAGAGCACTTAATACATCATTGGTTCGTAAATTTAAAGTCAAATATTACATTGTTTTCAGAGTACGCAGAAGTTTTGAAAACGATAACAGCGGAAGACTAGAACTATTACAACTCCGACACTCGGACTTAAGCAAAAGCACGCGCCGTGCCCACGGGCGTCATGCTACTAGCCACTTCAACAAATCAACGCGGCGACTCGCACAACTCCCACTGGAGGTTCCCAAACTCGAGGGGAGGCTCCTCCCAATGGAAGCTACCTGCTGGTTCCTGCATGACGGCGCCTGAAAAACCACAAAACGCTAACGCGTGAGCTTCTAAGAAGCTCAGCAAGACTTACCCGACAAATGGCTGACTACAGCCGACTCCTAAACATGAAGGCTGTCTCGGGAGGGTTTACTTGCAAAAGGACTCGCAAGCCTATACTACTCTTGTCAAGTTTTAGCATCAGATTAAGTGATTAGAAAAATAAATTTAGTTAGCACTGAGCTAAACAAACATAACAGAATCAACAATAACAATATTAAGGTTCATAATTCATTCTCATGGTGTCTCAACCTATTTACTAAAATGTGGTGCGTTTCACGAGCATGCCCACTAACTGGGGGCGACAGCGGTTCGAAACGATTTTATACCCTGCAGGGGGGGACCTGACCGTACGACACGTGCGTATCCCAGACTCGCACGTGGCAACCGTTCACACCAATTCCTGCAACGTCAATTCCAGCCCACGCATGCCTTAGCAGCGCCGCGTCCCACCAGACAACTCGTCCCAGACGGTTTCTGTGGAGTTCCCACGCTGCCCACCCCAGATCTTCTCCTAGTCAGACACCGTAGGGCAGGTTCGACGTTGCAATCACTGGGCTACATAGGTTTACTGGGGCCCATAACACCCAGCATACGACCAGTATGTTCAACACTCGATCAGTCTCGGACCACACGGATCAGACAAGTCTACGATCACCCTGGACCCAGTCCAGTCGCCGACCTACTTTGTATCCTGTAGGACCCTCAAACTTTTATCTTCTTACTGATTCACATTAGTGTGGCCCATCTCATGAAATAGTTTCAATCAACAACCTATCCTTTCATGAGCAGCGTTCACTCTGCTCGACTTCTACCGACAATTACCTACTAAGCATAGCATACTAAGGGGGTGTCTATACCAACTACCGTTAGGGTTTTCCTATGGAAACAAATGCAACAATGGTTTTCAATCAACTCCTAGTACTTAATGCACAAACAAGACACACTTAGTTATAAAAGGAAAATTTAAACAACGGTTGTGCACCGGGGCTTGCCTGGTTCTTCGGTGTTGTTGCAAATGTCTTCGGCGGGGGTCGAAGAACTTGGATCGGCAGCTACCTCGTTAGCGTCAGAATCTACATGATGCAGTAGGATTATGATAAGTTTAATGAAAATGAAACTTAGTATTATTATCAATAACAACCTAGGGTTTAGATTGGCGACGCCCAGAATTAGGGTTAACCCTAATTACTCGACGCCGTCAATTAAATTAAATTCTTAATCTGCGAATGATGTTTAAAGAAGTCTATTAAATTCCCATGAGGTGACTTTTTGTTGGCATGTTCATCAACTTCAACTTTAATTAAGTTAATGCGACATTTTTCATCGGTTAATAATATTTAATTACTTCGGCTATTAAACTAGGGTTAAAAATGAAGATTTTAATTCTTCCTCAAGATTATTTTTAGTGGGTAGTACTCTCTGGAATAAGCATTTTGGGCTTTGGGTGGGGCCTAGATAAATTTTCTGTATTTTATAAAAATTCATCAAAGTTCCTGTTCTCAGATCTTGTAAAATCAGGAAACACTAGTAAACATTAGAATAAAATTATGAAAATTTATGTGAGCATTCCTGAGCACCAGATCTACAACTTTTCTTTTGGGGTCTAACCTTGCATATGACTTTTGCAATGTACTTTAGAAAATGCTATTTAAACTAGGCAGATTGAAGTTATTTAATAGGGTTAGATGCCATTTCGTGTTCCTAAAATCTTCATAAAATTCCAGAGGGTGTGTAGCATCATGGTGTAATTGTAGATCAAAGGTTAGCCCTAGAATTGCTCTATAATGCTATATAAAATTCAAAACAGACAGGAGTGTTCCTAATTAATTCTGCAAATGTTTGGTCATTTGTTAAAAAGTGTTTTAACAGAAAATTAGTATTTTTCACGAGGGTTCTAAAAAATTTTGGTTTGGTATTTTTGGATCTTCCTGTGATTTTCTAGGGTTTTTAGAAGACAGAGCAATAATCTGTAAAATAACTGGAAAAAGGAAAAACAGTGCACAGTCTCCGACGAGCTCCGGCGGCCAATTCCCGACGATGGGGTGGTCGCCGGCCGTCGAACCTTGGTTTTTCATGATCCACACGACATGACGAAGCTCGGCAACATGGTATTCGTCAAGGTTGGGCACGGCAGAGGGGGTCTCACCGTGGGGGTGCTTCGGTGGCGGCGGCGAAGTCAAAATTCCGACGAGGTGGCTCGCCGTCGGAGGGTTGGAGGCTTCTGTGAGCTTCACGAGGTGGAGAAGAGTTGATTCGATGAGTGAATTTGATTGAAATTGAGTCGGGGCGGTGTTTCACCGTGGAGGCGGCGGCAATGGGGGGTGGCGGCCGGAAAGAGTGGAATTGAGGGGAGCTTCGCGCGCGTGGGGAGGAGAAGAAGAAGGGGGGGAGGAAATGGAGAGGATTGCGCGCCAATTTAAGTAGGGAACGGGGTAGGGGAGTGGGGAGCACGGGGGGGGGGGGTGGCCGGCGCAGCAATGGCGGCTCGGGCGGCGCACAACAGAGGCGGCGCAGTCGGGCGGGAGAGAGAGAGGGAGAGAGATAGAGGGAGAAGGAGAGAGCTAGCGGGAGAGAGAGGGCGAGGGGGTGAGGATGGTAGGGGGGGCCGGGCGGTGAGGAAACGGCGACGTGGGAGCAAAGCCGTGTCGGCCGGGACAGAGAAGAGCGGTCGGGCGGCGCGGCGCGTTCTGTTGTCGGGCGGGCGGCACTGTAGCCCGCCCGGCAACAGTTATTATTATTATTATTTTTTTCATTAATGCTGGAAGGAAATGTAATGAATTGGCACTCTTCCCGAGCTCGAAAAATTTTGAAAATTTTTGTACAAGCTCAGTAATTTATTTGGAACACTTTTCATTTAAGGTTCGAGTCATGATTTGGCCTCTAAAAATTCTTGAATTTCTAGGTTGATTATAGCTTTTGTGAATTTTTAAGAGGTCCAAATATTTTTCAAAAATCTTGAATAATTTCCCAACATTCTATTTTGAAGTGTAATTAATTGTTATGTAAAAACATGGCTAGGGTTCTATGGAAATTTTGATGGTCAAGAGTTAGGGTTTGGATTTCTTTCTGTTGACGAGATTTTGACACTTTTAGTTGAGATTTTTCCGGACTTTGCTAAATTGCTCTGTGGTTTGCCAAATTTTTCATAGTGTCTCTCTGAAGTATTTCAAACAATATTCCTCTTTATCTCTACGACTGAATCTGCTTTAAAGTGAGTGAAATTAGGGATTAGGGTTTCGAATTGGAGTGTGAAGACTATGTACTGTGGAGCTGAGGGCCCCTGTTTGGTGAAAGTGTTCAAACTTAACTTATTGAAATCATTGTCTAGGTTAATGGAAGTGTTTTAAGCAGCATTGCTCATTAGTTCACATGCTAGTTTTGCTCAAGTGCAAAAATTTCTTTTTAGGGTTTACGATTTGCCGGTGACTGTTTAAGTGACACCTGGGGTGTCACAGCCCTCCCCCCTTAAAGAAATCTCGTCCCGAGATTTAAGAGCAGGAAGGGGGAGGAGAAAACTAGAGATCAAGGTATGATTCTAAAATTAGATCACAAGGAATATGTTTAGATATATGAAAAGTTTAATACGGATAGGAAGGAATACGGTAGTCTCGATCTCGGTGGGAAACATGCGGTATGATTTAAAACGGGTCAAAATGGCTTGGTACCATGAGGTGGAGGTGAGGTGACAAAATATGACTTCGTGCCCAGTAGACTTAGTGTCTGGCTCCTATAAGGTCTTTTTGGTGATTGTCCCCTTCTGCGCGTTGAAGTCAATGGCCTTAGTGCTGGTCATTTAAAAATTTCACGACAAACTATGGTGGGGATGTGGTAGGTGGGAGGGGTTGTTCGAGTGTGGTCGCAATATGGCAGGGTCTGGTTTCAGAGCATGCCATCTTGTCTTTTGACTCCCAACTAGGGTGGTCCAGATAGTGGTATTCCCACAGGGGTCAGTTGTAGGCGGAACCAAGGATATGGTTAGTGGTACAAATGAGAGAAGTCAAGCACAACATGGCCAGGAATGGGCTAGAGTATTTCTGTAAGGATCTGGTTATTGGTCAAGATAACAAATCTCCAATCACAACATTAGTCATCCCGGTTACGTACTCCTGGTAATACGCCATCCGTTCAGAAGAATGTTAGGATTAGGATCTCCCATCATGACTAAAGGAAAATGCCCTCATCATATCACCATTTTGACTTTGAGAAGCGCCTGGGCGAACCGGCACAATTCAAAAGAAAAATTGTGATCTTCTGAGGACAAACCTCTCGATAAGGATGAGTTAGGGGATAACGAATCAGCAGAGTCCACGAAAATGTAAAAGGATGGTTTTGTGGATGATGGTTACAAGTTTATAGGGACTCTCGCTTGATCAAAGGAGGTAAGATTTTAAGTGATTGGAAGGACAATCCCAAGTAATTGATTTTAGCTAGGATGTGGCCTCGGAACAAACAAAAGGAAAAGCTTCACTTCAACAGTTTAGGGGGGTTTACATGTGAATGTTTACTTGGTTACCACAAAATTATTCTGATCAAGTAATGGTTACACATAACTATCATATTCCCTAATGAGTATTTTCCCCTCCTTTCCTTACATTTTATTAGTGAGTAGGTAAAGTTTCTGATTCCAAGGTTATCTGACATGGAAAGGTGAATCTGGAGCTAGGTAATGACAGTTTGTTAACTTCATCAAGTGTTTCCTCTAAGTTTTTTTTTTGATGCTAACCCAAGGTTAATGGAAGTGTTTTAAGCAGCATTGCTCATTAGTTCACGTGCTAGTTTTGCTCAAAAAGTGCAAAAATTTCTTTTTAGGGTTTACGATTTGCCGGTGACTGTTTAAGTGACACCTGGGGTGTCACAGGGGGCCTCTTGCGCATTTTCGGCGATCATCCACTTGAGTTCGGATGGCCAACCACGCGACGGATGGGCTCCCGGCACGATCATGTGTTTCGGGAGCCTCAACTTCGTCGCTACGACGGAGAGCAACTTGGCGCTGGCCGACGCACCGGTTCTACCAGTTGCCGCTCCCAACCCCTGCTGCGCGTCGTCCACATCGGAGCGATTACGAGCACGGAGGAAGGAGCTCCAGGAGGCAAAACGCCAGTTGGAGCAGGAGCAGGCGGAGATTGACCGTGAGCTCGATCGATGCGGAGCCGGCGAACGTGCTCGCTCCACGGCACGCGATGTGCGCCAGCGGATCATCGAAGACGGCGACGGGTGCCCGCGCTTTGCACGAGCCAGCCAAAACCTCGCTGCGACGGCCGCGTTGCTCCGGCGGCTCCCAGAGCCCGCCACACCTGAGGCTCGATGCGCTCAACGCGAGGTTGAAGCCTTGCTAGAGTGCGCGGCGCCGTAGCAGGCAGAGAGCTCACAATCGCGGCTTCGTGGACCGCGTGTCCAGAACAGGTCTCTCCAGCAGATGCCCCCTAGGGCGGACGGGGCATCAAGGGCTTTCGTCCGTGGTTGCCTAGGGACAAACCGTGATGCTCGCAGCACCCTGGAGGCGCCACAGTGCCAACCGGAGCACGATTCCGAAGCAGGCCGAGCTCGCCACCCATGCTGAGGGGGGCGCTACGATGAAAATGAGGACAGGAGCCCGAGCCCGGACGGCCCAGGACCGCAGGTCTTCAGTTCTCACATCCGGGACACGGCGTTCTCGCGGTGCTTCGAGCCCCTGGCCAACGTACCAAAATACGCGGGGGAAACCAACCCGAGTCTCTGGCTCGAGGACTACCGCCTCGCCTGCCGAGCCGGGGGCACGGACGATGATTACTTCATCATCCGCAACCTCCCACTCTACTTGGCTGACTCAGCCACGACGTGGCTCGAACACCTTCCCACCGGTCGGATCGCAAGCTGGTCTGATTTGAAGGAAATCTTCGTAGGAAACTTCCAGGGGACCTACACGCGCCTAGGCAATCCCTGGGACCTCAAGAACTGCTGGTAGAAACCGAGAGAGACGCTCCAGGAGTACGTCTGGCGCTTCTCCCGACAATGCAACGAGCTGCCGGAGGTAGGCGACGCCAACGTCATCGGAGCCTTCCTATCCCTGGTCCACAAACTGGGGCGCAAGAGCCCACAAACGGTCAAGGAGCTCTTGGACATCATGACCAGCCACGCCTCTGGTGAAAAAGCGGTGGGCGATCTTCAATCGGCCCCTGGAGATCAAAGGCAGGCGGGACGAGGCAGCCGGCGAGGGCTCCTCCGACCGCCCCAACAAGATGAAGAAGAACCGACAGCGCTCATCTGGCGAACGGATGGTTGCAGCTGCTGACCGCAAGGGTGCTGAGGCACCAGCAGGAGACACGCTAGATCACTTCGAAAAGAAGTGGAACGGGCCGTGCCCTAATTCATGAGTACCCCGCAAAGCACCTCTACAAGGACTGCTCGCTCATGAGGCGGTTTGTGAGTCAAGACCAAGAAGGGTAAGCCGAAAGGTAAACCAGGACAGGCCCCCAGAGGCGCCGACAACGACGGTGACGCCAATGACGGCAACAATGATTTCCCTGAAACCGATGGGTGCCTCATGATCTTCGCTGGACCGGAGGCACGCGGTGGCAAGCGCCACGCGAAGCTTGAACGCCGCGAGGTGTTCGCGGTCGAGCCGCCACGCCGGCGTTCCTTCGGTGGTTGGAGGCACCGATCATGTTCGATCGGTCCGACCACCCCCTCCATGTCCCACGGTCGGGTCGGTACCCACTAGTGATAGACCCTATCGTCGGCAAGAACTGCATCACCAAGGTGCTCATGGACGGGGGCAGTGTCCTCAACATCCTTTACGCGGAGACACTGACGCCATGGGCAACGACCGGTCGCTCATCCGACCCACCGGAGCACCCTTCCACAGCGTCGTCCCTGGGAAACAAGCTGTTCCCCTCGGGAAATCGATTTGCCCGTTATGTTCGGAACTCCGGCCAACTTCCGAATGGAGACCCTCACGTTCGAGGTAGTTGGCTTCCACGTGTCCTACCACGCCATCCTGGGACGACCATGCTACGCGAAGTTCAAGACCGTCCCCAACTACACGTACCTAAAGCTCAAGATGCCGAGGCCGAAAGGGGTGATCACTGTGACACCCCAGGTGTCACCAGGGTTTAAATCGACACGCTAAAACCCTAATCAGCAATTTACTCACCTAAAAGTAAAAATCAACATTAGAAATAAAAAGAAATGATGTTGAAATGCTCTAAAGGTTCACCAAGACGACCTTGGCCCACAACAGAACACTATAACTAGTTCGGAAAAATTTCAATTAGCAGTGTCGAAATCTTATTAACCGAAATTAAATCCAAACCCTAACTCATGGCTATCCAAATTTCCACAGACCTGTAACACTCCGTTTCTTCATCGGGTTTGAAAGAGGGATTAAATCAAATTAAGCAAAATTGCAAAAGAAAAATTTAAAGATTAAAGTAACTAACAAAAGTTTTGGGTAATTTGCTAAAAAGAATTATCTCTTTTGGTCCAAGAAACTATTTAAATGCTTGCAAGAAAACCACGCAAAACAAAAAGCTAGTTAAAAATATGATCTATTAGTTTTAAAACTTTAAATTTAAATTCAAATTTTACTCAACTCTTAGAATCAAGGATTTTGGGATATTATCAAATTTCTGTGAAGATTGGGGGTTTTTCTGCAAAACTGATGATCAGGCCCACTGGTCAGTGGCCCACTGGCCAGCCACCCTCTTCCCGCGCGCGCGCACACTCCTCCACGCCCGACCACGGCAGGGCGCTCGCGCCACCTGCCGCGCGCGATCTGCGCCGCGCGCGTGCGTGGCGAGCGCGCGCGAGCCCGCCCCGACGCGCGCTAGGAAAGCTTCGGCCGCTCCGCTCTTTTCTTCGGCCCCCGCCCTCTCTCTGCCCTTCTCTGTTTTCCGCCAAAGCCGACGCACTGCCGCCGCCACGCAGCCGTGCCGTGCTCGCCTTCCCTCGACCAATTTCTTCGCAAACCGGAGCGCTCGGGGTCCCTCTCCACTCCCGAGCACGGTCGTCCCACGGTTCTCGTCGGAGCGCGTCGGAATTTCAGAGCGCCGCCATCGGTACTCGCCGCCATAGAGCCGCTCCGGTGAGGACCACCTAGCGCCCCTCGTTTGAGCTCTCTTTTTTGCCAATTAAGATCCCCGGAGCATGGTGAAGCTCTCACCGCCGGCCTTTTTCCAGGTTAAAGTCTCCATCGCCGGATTGAGCGCCACCGCCGCCATTTCTCCTCGGCCGGAGGTAGTCGCCCGGTGAACTCCGAGCTACGGTGCGAATCGACTCGTTTCCTTCTACCCCTAGCTTCACCGCGCTGTGGCGAGTCTTTCCGGCATGGTGTCGCCGCCGGACGCTCATCGGAGCGCCGCCTCTCGTCGCCGCCGCAATGCCGTGCTCGCCGGTGGCCATTAGCCAGTGAAATGGGACCCTTGAGTCGAGCCCAAGCCGTCGGTGGTCTCGCCTCCGGTCGCCGTCATCGACAGCGCCGCCGCGCCGTGATCGCCGCCGTGCTGCGCTGCTGTTTTTGCCGGCCGGGTTAGGGCAAAAACCCTAACCTAGGGTTCCACTGTAGTGTTGTTTTCAATAATTCATTTATCTCAGCTGGAAACTTCAATAAATCATAGAAAATTGATTCTACCTCAGAAAATTATAAGTCCAAATGTTTTGGAACCAGGAAAAATTGTAGTTTTTAATAAAAATATAAAACCTCATTGTGTAAAATTAGTAATTTTTGAGATTTATTTAATTATCCAAAAATGACCAAAAACCCTAATTAATTAATTTGCAACTATTAAAATTTGGGAAAAAATTTGTAGAACCCTAAGTTCAACCCTGGCTACTTAATCTTGTTGCGATAGCATTGGCTAGGGTTGTTTTGGGTACCTTTTAAGAACAGTACTTTGGTTTAAGTCAAAATCGCTCCTCGACAAAACCCTAATTACCCTAATTCGCTAGCGGTCCCTTCAGTCTGCAGAAAGTTCTTAACTACTAATGACGCTTTTGTAATTGCATCATGTAGACGCCGACGTGAACGAAGTAGCTGTCGAGGCGGACCTCGCTTTTTCTGAAGACACCGTCGTCGCAGATCCAGAAGACTATCCACAAGGCAAGCCCCGGTGCATTATTGTTTTTTAAAGTTTTCTTTTGCAACAGTGTCTGTGAGTCATGTGATGTGCATTTAGGTCAATAGGTGTTGAATGAAACCCTAGACGCATATGTTTCCAGTAGTACCTACATGGAATATTGGTACAGGTAGCCCGATGTAGCTGGTATGCTTAGGATCTCTCTTCGGTAGAAGTCGAGCAGATTGGACCCTGCTCGCGATATGTTAGGAATTGATTGAAACTTCACTTTTGCTAGAGAATTATTTTAGCGAATTCAGGTTTAGTGGAAAGAAGTCGGGGTCAGACAGAGAATGGTAGGATAGCAACAGACCGGGGTTCTGTGTGCGGTAGCTCTGTCTGATCCGTGGGGCACAGTTGGTTGAGTATTGTGGAAGTTTGGTACCTGGGCTAATTAATCGTATTAGCCCGGGAGGCTAAGCCGCGCAGAATAGCCAAACCACCTCCGCTTTGATAGACCCGGGCCCGAGGACGAGGGAGGTTACTCCGTCTCGCCCGACCCCGACGTTCAAGACTCGGACGGGAGTTGCCCGACCCCTGAGGTCGGACAAAGGTTCCGCCTCGCCCGACCCCGACCTCGAGGGGTCGGACGAGAGTTCCGCCTCGCCCGACCTCGACCTCGAGAGGTCGGACGAGAGTTCCGCCTCGCCCGACCTCCGGAGTCGGACGAGACTGGGCAATCCAACCACCCCGGACGAGACGGATGTCCGGGGACAGTTGAGCCATTAATAAGCTCCAACTCCGGATGGGACAGTGGCGATAACCGCTCCCGGAAGAGTAAATGCGCACGACGAGAACCGCCCGCGGGATGGGCGTCGCTCCAACAGTCCCTTGTCAGAGACTCACCGTCTTGTGCGATAGGACGCCCCGGAGCGACGGCCATCACCACGACGTCATCATACAGGCTCCTACAGTGGCGCTCCTCCATACGGATGGGACTCCATCGAACGACGGCTCGGGCCACTCCGTCGAACAGAAGCAACGCTATTATCCCAAAGACGTCGTCCACTACAGCTCGGCCTAACCGGCGTACGGCCATGACCAGCCTCACAGAGCCGGCCCTCCTCACGCCACCACATAAAAGGGGAGGGAGACCAAAGGAGAAGACAGGAAAACAAAGTCTCGAAGACACACGAACAAGCTCTCTACGCACAGACACGCGAACAACACCCACGAACTCCTTTAGAGGCAGGAAGCACTCTCTCTCTTCCTCCTCCGTTTGTAACCCCCCTCATTGTAATCTCAGTCGCAAATAACACGAGCAGCCACCAAAACTGGACGTAGGGTATTCGGCCCGAACCAGTATAAATCCTTGTGTCCATTTGCGAACCATCCGGGCCAAAAACGCGCTTCCCCTAAAATAATCACTCGTTGGTGATATCGAACACCGACAGTTGGCGCGCCAGGTAGGGGGCTTAGCGCGTTTTCGACGATCATCCCACTGGTTCGGATGGCCAACCACATAAGCGGATGGGCTTCTGGCGCACTTGTGCGTTTCGGAAGTCTTAGTTTCGTCGCCCAGGAGGATGGCTTGGTGCTAACGGCTGTCTCAGCTTCACCAATCCACTCCTCTGACCCACACCATTCGTCACCTGCTCTGGCGGGTGACGCGATCGATGAGACCACAACTCATCGCACGGTCTAGTACCGTGACCCGGAGCCCGCAAACATCGAGTTTGTCGGGATGGCCGGGTACACGTCGGAATCCTTTTTCGACCTCCTCAACGAGGCGAACAGAGATTCCGACCCGGAACACAGCGAGGGGAGCCACAATCCCTCGCGCGAGTGCCTCATGGCACACACCGAGGACCCTCTCGATACAAGGGATACTCTCCCTCTCACCCAGCTGCCACCGGCCTCTGGAACTCCCCCCCGCGACGTGCAGCCTGACCAGTTAGAAGCGCGTCGGGAAGAGATCCGCGAGGCCAAACGGCAGCTGGAACAGGAGGAGGCGGAGATCGACCGAGAGCTCGCTCGCGCCGAGCCCGGTGGACGTGCCCGCTCCATGGCGCGCGATGTGCGACAGCGCATCATGGAGGAGGGCGACGACCCCCCGCATTTCGCGCGGGCGAGCCAAAACCTCGCTGCAGCAGCGGCGTTGCTTCGGGAGCTCCCTGAACCCATCACTCCCGAAGCCCGACGCACTCAACGTGAAGTCGAGGTGCAGCTGCAGCGAGCAGCGGCACAGCAAGCGGAGAGCTCGCGATCGCGAGCGCGTAAACCGCATACTCCGAACACGTCTGTATGGCAGACACATTCGGGGACGGACGAGGCCTCAAAAGCCTGCGTCCGCGGACGTCTCGGTGCAAACCGCGATGCCCGCGCCACCCTGAAAGCGCGACGGCGACAACCGGAACGCGTTCCTGAGGTGGGCCGAGGACGTCATCCGCGCCGAGGGGGGCGCTACGATGATGACGAGGACAGGAGCCCGAGCCCTGACGCTCTGGGTCCTCGCGTCTTCAGCTCCCACATACGAAGCGCTCCGTTTCCGCAGCGCTTTCGGCCGCCCACCAACGTGCCAAAATACGCTGGGGAAACGAATCCGAGCCTCTGGCTCGAAGACTACCGGCTCGCCTGTCGAGCCGGGGGAGCGGATGACGACCGATTCATCATCCGCAACCTGCCACTCTACCTGGCCGACTCGGCCAGAACGTGGCTCGAGCACCTCCCCGCCGATCGGATCGCAAGCTGGTCCGACTTAAGGGAGGTCTTCGTAGGTAACTTTCAAGGGACCTACGCGCGCCCGGGCAATCCCTGGGACCTAAAGAACTGTCGACAGAAACCGGGGGAAACTCTTCGGGAGTACGTCCGACGCTTCTCCCGGCAGTGCAACGAGCTGCCAGATATCGGCGACGCCGACGTCATCGGGGCGTTCCTGTCTGGGACCACTTGCCGCACCCTAGTTCACAAGCTAGGACGCAAGAGTCCTCGAACGGCCAAGGAACTCCTGGATATCGCAACCAGCCACGCTTCCGGCGAGGAAGCTGTGGGCGCGATCTTCAACCGCCCCGATGCAAAGGGGAAACAGGGGGACAACGCCGGCGAAGGCCCCTCCAATCGCTCCCGCAAGAAGAAGAAGAACCGGCAACAATCGTCCGAAGGACGGATGGTTGCGGCCGTCGAACGCAAGGGCGCCAAGGCGCCGGCAGAGGAGACCTCGGACCACTTCGAGAAGAAGTGGAACAGTCCATGCCCCAACCACGAATACCCCGTCAAGCACCTGTACAAGGACTGCACACTCTTGAAGCGGTTCTTGAACCACGGGTCACCAAAGGGCAAGCCGAGAGGCAAGCCTCGACAAGCCCCCGAGGAAGCAGATGGCGAAGGCGACGCCAACGAAGGTAACGACGGTTTCCCTGAACCCGATGGTTGCCTTATGATCTTCGCAGGTCCAGAGGCGCACGGAGGAAAGTGTCGCGCGAAGGTCGAGCGTCGCGAGGTGTTCGCAGCTGAGCCCGCGACACCAGCCTACCTTCGGTGGTCGGAGGCCCCGATCACATTCGATCGATCCGACCACCCCAGCCACGTCCCCCGACCGGGTCGATACCCGCTGGTAGTCGACCCCATCATCGGCAAGAAGCGTCTCACCAAAGTCCTCATGGACGGAGGCAGCAGCCTCAACATCCTCTACGCCGAGACGCTCGACGCCATGGGCGTCGATCGGTCGCTCATCCGACCGACCGGAGCCCCGTTCCATGGCGTCGTCCCGGGGAAGCAGGCCGTCCCGCTCGGGCAGATCGACCTGCCCGTCACCTTCGGGACACCGACCAACTTCAGAACGGAGACCCTCACGTTCGAAGTAGTCGGATTCTACGGGTCGTACCACGCCATCTTGGGGAGGCCGTGTTACGCGAAGTTCATGGCTATCCCCAACTACACCTACCTGAAGCTCAAGATGCCTGGGCCGAAGGGGGTCATCACAGTAGGCGCTTCCTTTCAGCGCGCCTACCAATGTGAGACGGAGAGCAGCGAGCTCGCCTCCGCCACCATCGCGTCCACGGAGGAGCTTGCCGTCATTCGGCAGCAGATCACCGAAGACGTCCCCGACTCCAACCGCAGCGCCGGATCCTTTGAGCCCGCCGAGGGCACCAAGGAAATCCGGCTCGACCCCGACAACGCCCCCGAGAAGGTGGCCAAAATCGGGACATCCCTCTCCGCCAAATAGGAAAGCGTGCTCGTCGACTTCCTCCGCGCGAACATCAACATCTTCGCGTGGAAACCCTCGGACATGCCTGGCATTCCGAGGGAAGTCGCCGAGCACTCCTTGCACATCAAGCCGGACTCCCGCTCGGTAAAGCAACACCTGCGCCGCTTCGACGAGGAGAAGCGCAGAGCCATCGGAGAGGAGGTAGCCAAACTGTTGGCAGCCGGTTTCATCAAGGAAGTGTACCACCCCGAATGGTTAGCCAATCCCGTCCTTGTACGAAAAAAGAATGGGAAATGGAGAATGTGTGTTGACTATACTAGTCTCAACAAAGCGTGCCCGAAGGATCCTTTTCCTTTGCCACGCATAGACCAGATAGTCGATTCCACCTCAGGGTGCGAAGCTCTGTGCTTCCTTGATGCGTATTTCGGATACCATCAGATCCGGATGAAGGAATCCGATCAAATCGCGACATCCTTCATCACGCCGTTCGGGTCGTACTGCTACGTCACGATGCCGTTCGGGCTCAAGAATGCAGGCGCAACCTACCAGCGCTGCATGATCAGATGCTTCGACGAACTCATCGGAGACATCGTCGAAGCATACGTTGACGACATCGTCGTCAAATCCAAGAAGACCGACCAGCTCGTCGCCGACCTGGAGCGGACCTTCGCCAAACTCCGAGCGAACGACATCACACTCAACCCCGAAAAGTGTGTCTTCGGGGTTCCGAGGGGAATGTTGCTCGGATTCATCGTCTCCGAGCGAGGCATCGAAGCCAATCCGGAGAAAATCGAGGCCATCAACCGGATGGGCCCGATCCAAAACTTGAAGGGAGTACAGCGCGTGACCGGATGCTTAGCGGCTCTGAGCCGCTTCATCTCGCGTCTCGGAGAACGCGTACACCCTCTCTACCAGCTCCTGAAGAAATCTGAGCGGTTTCAATGGACGCCCGAGGCACAGGACGCACTCGACAAGATAAAAGTCATCCTGTCGAAGCCCCCAGTCCTGGTACCTCCGACCCCGAAGGAGCCTCTCCTCCTCTACATCGCCGCAACGACCCAGGTCGTCAGCGTCGCCCTCGTCGTAGAGCGGACGGAAGAAGGCCACGTCCTCAAGGTCCAACGACCGGTCTACTACGTGAGCGAAGTCTTGTCGGAGACGAAGACACGATATCTTCAAATCTTGAAGATTCTCTATGGCGTCGTCCTCGCTAAAAGGAAGCTCCGACACTACTTCGAGTCTCACCCGGTGACCGTCGTCAGCTCCTTTCCACTGCGCGAAGTCGTCGAGAACCGCGACGCGACGGGCAAAGCCGCGAAGTGGGCCCTCGAGCTGATGGGCGAGGGAATCACATACGCCCCCCGAACGGCGATCAAATCCCAGTCCTTGGCTGACTTCATCGCGGAATGGACAGAAGTACAATTACCCACGGCTCCTATCGACCAGGAGTATTGGGTGATGTACTTCGACGGTTCGCTGATGCGAAAGGGAGCAGGGGTCGGGCTCGTCTTCGTCTCCCCTCTGGGGGTGCGCATGAGGTACGCAATCCGCCTCTCGTTCCCTGCATCTAACAACGTAGCCGAGTACGAGGCGGTCGTCAACGGCCTCAAGATCGCCAACGAATTGGGAATCCGACGACTCGAAGTTCGGGGCGATTCCCAGCTCGTCGTTGGCCAGGTCATGAAGGAGTCTAGCTGCCACAACGAGACCATGGATGCCTACTGCAAGGAGATCCGCAAGTTGGAACATAAGTTCCACGGCCTCGAGCTCAGGCACATCCCAAGGCGACAAAACGAAGAAGCCGACTCCTTGGCCAAGATGGCAGCCGGGCGCGAACAGGTCCCGACAGGGGTCTTCGCCCACGATCAGAGCCGACCATCAATCCGACCCCAAGATACGCCGGGGGTCGGCACCGAGCCGCCCCAGGCACAAGGGGACGTATCGGCCGTGACGCCTCCCGACCCCTGCGTCATGGAGATCGACGAAGTGTCCGCACCTAGTACGAGCCCTCCAGACGACTGGAGGACGCCGTACCTCAACCGACTCCTCAAAGGAGAACTCCCCGCCGACAAGACGGAGGAACGACGCGTCGCGCGACGCGCCAAGTCCTTCACCGTCATCGACGGAGAACTCTACAAAAGGAGCCTCACCAGAATCTTGCAGCGCTGCATCCCCGTCGAGCAGGGGAAGATGCTGCTGCGAGACATTCACGGAGGGGTCTGCGGTCACCACGCCGCGCACAAAACCCTCGTTGGAAACGCGTTCCGACAGGGATTCTACTGGCCAACCGCCGTCAACGATGCTGCGCACATCGTTCGTGCGTGCGAAGGCTGCCAGTTCTACGCGCGGCAGACCCATCTGCCGGCACAAGCGCTGCAGTCCATCCCCATCACGTGGCCCTTCGCGGTCTGGGGATTGGATCTGGTTGGACCACTCAAGAAGGCACCCGGGGGCTACACCCACCTCTTGGTAGCTGTCGATAAGTTCACCAAGTGGGTTGAAGCCCGGCCAATCACGAGGATCCGACCAGAAGAGGCAGTCGAGTTCTTCCTCGACGTAATCCACCGCTTCGGGGTCTCAAACTCCATCATCACGGACAACGGTACGCAGTTCACAGGGAAGCGATTCCTTAAGTTCTGTGACGACTACCATATCCGAGTAGATTGGGCGGCTGTGGCGCACCCCCGTACGAACGGGCAGGTCGAGCGCGCCAATGGCCTGATCCTTCAAGGCCTCAAGCCACGCATCTACAACCGGCTGAAACAGTTCAGCGGGCGATGGACAGCCGAGCTGCCCGCCGTACTGTGGAGTTTACGGACATCCCCGAGTCGGGCGACGGGATTCACCCCCTTCTTCATGGTGTACGGCTCCGAAGCCGTACTACCGACCGACCTCGACTACGGAGCCCCGAGGATCAGAGCCTACGACGAAGAAGGCAACCAGACATCCCTCGAAGACGCCATGGATCAGCTCGACGAGGCGCGTGACGTAGCGCTCCTGCGATCGGCGAAATACCAGCAGGCGCTGCGACGTTACCACTCCCGCTACGTGCGGGAAAGAGCGTTCAACGTCGGCGACCTCGTCCTTCGACGTGTTCAGAGCAGCAAGGACCGCCACAAGCTGTCGCCTCCATGGGAAGGGCCCTTCATCGTCTCAAAAATTCTCCGACCCGGCTCCTACAAGTTGCGGATGGCGGACGGACAAGAACTCGCCAACGCGTGGAACATCGAACAGCTACGTCGCTTCTATCCCTAGAACTCGTAGTAGTCTTACCGTTCCTCGCCACCGAGATAAGCGGCGCCCGACCCCCGTCACGCGGGAGTCGGACCCCGCTCGGGGGCTACACCCTCAGGGTGCGCGTACCGTACGCGCACCCTGAGCACTCGTTAAAATTTCGCCTTTCTGCTAAGCGGCGCCCGACCCCCGTCACGCGGGAGTCGGACCCCGCTCGGGGGCTACACCCTCAGGGTGCGCGTACCGTACGCGCACCCTGAGCACTCGTTAAAATTTCGCCTTTCTGCTAAGCGGCGCCCGACCCCCGTCACGCGGGAGTCGGACCCCGCTCGGGGGCTACACCTGCAAGGTGCGCATCGCGCGCGCACCTTGACACTCGCTAAAATTTTGCCATTTCGCTTGCAAAATTTCGAGGAAAGGGTAAACGAAACTCTATCCTCTTCAAGGGTCCCGACCCCTCGTCCCACGCTCCGAACCTTAGAAGGGAAAGTCACGAGTGGAAGAAGACGTGAAGTCTAGTTGGTCGGAATGCGCAAACGCCTACGACCCCCGAAGGTTACGGCAGCGGCGCTCACCAGCTAGATGGAACGTTGGAGCCACCCGCGGCCTAAGACTTCTGAGGATCGAAGACAAGGAAAAAGGGGGTCGAGCACCTCACGACTCTGTGAAGCGACACCTTCACAAAAGTACTTAGAAACACCTCCCGTAGTCAGAAAATGTCCATTCCATTCTGATTTACAAAAGGGCCGGGCACTTTTGGCCTCGGCCGTCCTAAGTACAAAACTAAAAACTACTCTAACTCCTATTCTGCCGGAGGAGGAGGGGGCACGCTTCCTGCCTCTTCTTCCGCCGTGCTCGCAGCAAGCTCCCGCGCGAAAGGTGCCGCCTCCACCTCGATGGTGTCCAGCTCGGCGTCGGTATAACCGGCGGCAAAGCCCTCGCTCAAGTAGTCGAGGGCGATGTTGACATAGGGCGACCGGGCGACGGCGAACGCCCGGTGCACCCCCCGACAGACCGGCGGGACGGCATCCCCAGTCGATTCGACCGACGCCCCCACGACCGCCTCTATCCGCGTAACAGATGCCCCGCTGGAAGTCAAACCGACGGGTACGTACGAACCTCTCCGCGGTAAATCGATACATATATATGCATATATATTTCGTGTGCAGGGTTCCGCCCTCGGTCGGTTCGACCGGCGTCATTGCGACCGACTCGATCGGTGCGACGAACGCTCCCGACCTAACCTAACGCCTGAGTCGTGCCCGCCGTTTCAGCTTCCGCACGGCTCGCGACTTAGTCAGGTATGGTCTATAAGGGCTGAAATATGCCCCGACGGCCCCACGAGTTCGAAGGCTGGCCCGACGTACGGGTTCGACAGCCGCTCAGGGCGTAACTAGAGTGAGGGGTGGATTACGATGGGCCCACTAGCGGCCAATACCCTAGCGCCTGGGCGCCCGGGCGTCAAGGGCATCGTAAATCCGCGTTCGAGTCCCGGTTCGTCGAGCCTAGTGATGGTTCGCGCCGACCCATGGGTATCCTATCGCAAGGAGGCAACGAGCCCTCGGAACCTATCGAATGGAACCGAGAACTATATGGGTCGGCGACTGGGAATATTGGGACGGCCACCAGCTGGCCTACGTCGGGATCCCCCCGAAGGGATCCCGGGGCCCCACTTGAACTACCCGTTAGCAGCTCGATGAGCGTCGCACTACGGCCCCCGAGGTATAGTGCGGCTCGGCTCAACCTCCCCGTCTGGCGAACAGACGCGTGGGAAGGCGATTAAAGACGAACCGCGTCTCCGGACGGGACTCTGCGACGAGCGGAGGACTCGGAGGACGGAATCGCAAAAAGAGATCCGTACGGGATCGTAGAGCGCAGCGGCTTTGAGCCACTGCTCGGTCAGGCCAAGATTTGGGTTGAAACACGCCCCGACGGCGCGCAGAGTTCGAAGGCTGGCCCGCCGAACGGGTTCGACAGCCGCTCGTGGCGCGAATAGAGCAAGGGACGGAAAACGGCGCCCCCGTTTAGCGTCCAGGGTGCGCTCTGGCGCCGGGGACACCGTAACCCGTGTTCGAGTCCTGGTTCGTCGAGCCTAATGATGGTTCGCACCGACCCATGGGTATCCTATCGCAAGGAGGCAACGAGCCCTCGGAACCTATCGAACGGAACCGAGAACCATATGGGTCGACGACTGGGAATATTGGGGCCGGCCACCAGCTGGCCTACGTCGGGATTCCCCCCGAAGGGATCCCGGGGCCTCACTTGAACTACCCGTTGGCAGCTCGATGAGCGTCGCACTACGGCCCTCGGGGTATAGTGCGGCTCGGCTCAACCTCCTCGTCTGGCGAACGGACGCGTGGAGGTCGGTTCAAGACGAACCGCGCCTCCGGTCGGGGATCCGCGACGAGCGGAGAACCCGGAGAGCGGAATCGCAAAAAGAGATCCGCGCGGGATCGCAGAACATCACAATTCGGGAGCCTGAGAACGAGATTATTCACTCCTTCTCAGGCTCGGGGGCTACTGTGGAAGTTTGGTACCTGGGCTAATTAATCGTATTAGCCCGGGAGGCTAAGCCGCGCAGAATAGCCAAACCACCTCCGTTTTGATAGACCCGGGCCCGAGGACGAGGGAGGTTACTCCGTCTCGCCCGACCCCGACGTTCAAGACTCGGACGGGAGTTGCCCGACCCCTGAGGTCGGACAAAGGTTCCGCCTCGCCCGACCCCGACCTCGAGGGTCGGACGAGAGTTCCGCCTCGCCCAACCTCGACCTCGAGAGGTCGGACGAGAGTTCCGCCTCGCCCGACCCCGACCTCGAGGGTCGGACGAGAGTTCCGCCTCGCCCAACCTCGACCTCGAGAGGTCGGACGAGAGTTCCGCCTCGCCCGACCCCGACCTCGAGGGGTCGGACGAGAGTTCCGCCTCGCCCACCTCGACCTCGAGAGGTCGGACGAGAGTTCCGCCTCGCCCGACCCCGACCTCGAGGGTCGGACGAGAGTTCCGCCTCGCCCAACCTCGACCTCGAGAGGTCGGACGAGAGTTCCGCCTCGCCCGACCTCCGGAGTCGGACGAGACTGGGCAATCCAACCACCCCGGACGAGACGGATGTCCGGGGACAGTTGAGCCATTAATAAGCTCCAACTCCGGATGGGACAGTGGCGATAACCGCTCCCGGAAGAGTAAATGCGCACGACGAGCACCGCCCGCGGGATGGGCGTCGCTCCAACAGTCCCTTGTCGGAGACTCACCGTCTTGTGCGATAGGACGCCCCGGAGCGACGGCCATCACCACGGCGTCATCATACAGGCTCCTACAGTGGCGCTCCTCCATACGGATGGGACTCCATCGAACGACGGCTCGGGCCACTCCGTCGAACAGAAGCAACGCTATTATCCCAAAGACGTCGTCCACTACAGCTCGGCCTAACCGGCGTACGGCCACGACCAGCCTCACAGAGCCGGCCCTCCTCACGCCACCACATAAAAGGGGAGGGAGACCAAAGGAGAAGACAGGAAAACAAAGTCTCGAAGACACACGAACAAGCTCTCTACGCACAGACACGCGAACAACACCCACGAACTCCTTTAGAGGCAGGAAGCACTCTCTCTCTTCCTCCTCCGTTTGTAACCCCCCTCATTGTAATCTCAGTCGCAAATAACACGAGCAGCCACCAAAACTGGACGTAGGGTATTCGGCCCGAACCAGTATAAATCCTTGTGTCCATTTGCGAACCATCCGGGCCAAAAACGCGCTTCCCCTAAAATAATCACTCGTTGGTGATATCGAACACCGACAAGTATTGAATGTACTGCTCACATGTTGGAACTATGGGAACCAGTAAACCTAGGTAGCCTAGAGAAGGCAAAGCTGAACCTACCTTACGGTGTCTGATTGACGGCGGTTTGGGGTGGACAGTGTGTGAACTCCACAGGCACCGTCCGGGACGAGTGATCTGGTGGGACGCGGCACTGTTAAGGTAGCGTAAGAGGGAATTAGCTTTGCCAGATCTGGAGCGAACGGTTGCCACGTGCGGTCCGGGACGCGCACGTGTCGTGTGACCAGGTTAACCCTGCAGGTGTAAATCGTTTCGAACCGCTGACACTCTCAGTCTAGAGTTTACTCAATCTCTCTGTCGCATATGTTAACAAGTGAAATAAGAGAAGAATGATATTCATGATGTGATGCTTATGCTAATCATTGTTTGTCAACATGATTGTTTAGTTACAGTGCCTACTAAAGTTTATTTTCTCGAACTTAATTTGAGCTAAACTTGAAAGTAGGAGCTACTTAGTAAAGTGTGTCCTTTTGTAATTATCCTACCCAGAGTCAGCCGTGCATGTCTAGGTGTCGGCTGTAGACAGCCTGTTGACGGGTTAGTCTTGCTGAGCTTCTTAGAAGCTCACGCTTTGCGACTTGTGGTTTTCAGGAGGGTTTGATGCGACCGGTGGTAGTGGTGGCCAGTTCTGGGAGGAGTCGTCTCCGGGCTGGGGTAGTTTCCAGTGGGAGCCGCTCGAGTAGCCGCTGCTTGTGTGTGGCTAGTAGCAGGGAGCCGTTGGGCAAGGCCCCTTGCTTTTGCTTAGAGTCAGAGTCGGAGTCTGTACCTTTATCTTCCGCTTCCGCTTGTAGACTTAATCGTTTCCGCTATTTATAAAAACTGTTCCTATGGAACCAGACTCTGTAATATCAAGTTGAAAATTCTGACAAATTTTAACCAAGTTAAAAATTCACAGACTTTTAGGGGCTGAATCAGGGAATGTTCTTATAATAAAAGTTGTTCCAAATAATTCACTTAGCTTACACAAAAAGTTTCAAAAAATTTTGAACTCGGGAGCTAGATTTTTCAATTGATTAAATAGAAATTGAAAATAGCTGTACCGTGAACAGTAGCCACCCCGCTACAGTATGCCGTCCGGTACGGTTCTGCCGTGGATGCGACCGAGCAGCGCCGCGCCAAGTACTCCGTCGTAGCATCAAATCGCGGCAGAGGGCTCGTCCTTCTCCTCCCTCTCCCTCTCCTCCTTCCCTCTCCCTCACTTCTCCTCCCCCGCACGCCACTGCCGCCCATACCGGTCACAGTGCCCCGCCGTCCGGCTGCCTACCACCGTACGGGAACCGCCGTCGTCACCATCGCTGCGGGCGCACGTCAAATTCCCCCCGGGTGCATCCCTCTCCTCCATCTTCCCTTGGCTCCTCCCTTCGACTACTTGAAGTCGCAAGCAATTCTCTATTTCCCTCCTTCTCCTCCCCGTTCTCTTCCCTGCGCAGCGCGCCACCGACGCCATAGCCGACCAGCCGCCCGCACAACGCCAGCGCAGTCCGGCAATTCCCGAGCCTCACCACCGTGTCTTACAACATCCCCTCGACCCACTGGAGCTCTCCAATCACCAAGAACCCCGGCCGTGCCGCCGTTCCTCCGGAACACCGGCGCCCCTGTTCTTCGGTCGAGAACCCTACCGCCGCCGCCTTTCTCCAAAATTCGTCACCACGGTACCGTGCCCCTTCAATTCCTTTCGCAGGCTAGTTCATCTCACACTTGCTCATCCATTTGACATGGTTACAGCCACAGCTCGTCGCCGACGACGAAGAACATCCCGTGCCACCACTTCGGCCGCCATTGATGCCGCCTCAAGCTTCACGCCACCGACCACCTTGCACTCTTCCCCGTGGGCTTGATCCTCTTCAAATCAGTGCATTGGCTCACGGTGATGCTCCACGACACTTCCATTTTCCCTCTAACCTTCTTCTCCAGCGAGGATCTCACCGGAGAGCCGCCGTGCCCTAGCTTCTGCCGCTCTGCCACTGTTCCATTGATTTCTCTAGTTTCCAGTAATTAGCTAGAAGTTGTCAAGTGTGTAGAAAATCTTGGAAAAATCTAAAAATGCCAAACCTAATTTTATTTGAATCCTTGAACCATGAACTAAATTTCTGTTAAAGCACTTTTCATAAAACCACTCAAAATTTGCAGAAATAATTAGAACACTCTTTTCTGTTTTTGAATTTTAACTTAGATTCTAGAGCATTGCCAGGGTTAATTTTTGATCTACAAGTACCTCATGGCAGCACACACCTACTGGAATTTTATGAGGATTTTAGGACCACAAAATTGTATATAATACTTTCACAATACCCCAATCTGCCTAGTAAAATACCATTTTCTAAAATACATTATAAAAATCAGTAAAATAATTAGACCCCAAAAACGAAGTGGTATATTTGGTTCTCATGAGTAACACCATAAAATATCAAAATTGTATTCCAATATTTACATATGGTTTCTAATTTTATAAGATCTAATAACAGAAACTTTGTGGAAACTTTATAAAATCTAGGAAATTCACCTAGGCCTCAACCAAAACTTAAATTCATGTTTCAGAGAGTACCATCGATTAAAAATAATCTTGAGAGATAATTAAAAGTTTTATTTTTAACCCTAGATTAATAGTCGCAGATATTAAATAATTAACACAGTAGTAGTGTCGGTCTAACTCTAACCAAAGTGAGAGTATTACTTTTGACAACATGCAAACTAAGAATCAGCTATTGGAATGAAAATGAGAAGTATCAATTGAACCATCATTTCCTTATAAATTGCATTCCCGTCATATAGGAACCGACCAGGAACTTTCGCCGGTGAACGAGAATCCAGAGAGGCACCCGCAGGAACTAACTTCTCGTTTGAGTGCTCTGACTATTCTGAAAACCAAGGCAAGCCCGGTGCACACCTATGTTTTTAAATTTTTTGTTTGCCACTATGTGTGTAGGAATTGTTTGTGCATTAAGTTTCGAGGAAATTGCCGTGAAAACATAGCTGCATGGCTTGGTAGGTGTTCCTACGGATTAATTTGGTAGAGCCATCGATAGAATGCGATGCTTTAAGAACAGGGATCCGGTAGAGTCCGAGTAGTATGGAGACTACTTGTGTTTACTCAAAGAAGGAAAAGTCAATAAATACGTTTGATCTTAAATGTGATTAAAATTGGAGAACCTTATCGGGTGCGGTTGCATTGGTCAAGTTTGAGGTGTGTACCGAGTGCATACTGGTATATGGGACCAGGAAACCGATGTAGCTTACCGTGCTTTGTTAGATAATTGGCCATCCCTTTTTCTGGGTGAACGGACCAGCAAGGTGGATGAATTCGATTTTGTTTTTCTTGGGCTCGTGCTAGTGGGAAAGGCTTGGGGCCGTACAGGGATGCAGGGCATTGCCTGGAGGACCATGTCCTTGGAGGGATGGATGTTGAGCCAACACTGTCACGTTGTTGCGAAAGGTGGCCACGCATGACTTAGTTGAGTGTGCACGTGTCATGTCATTCGGGTTTCTCCTGCAGGATGTAAATCAATTATAATTACCACTCCTCGTGGTTAAGAGTAGCACTTGCTCCTTTCCACCGCAACGATACGTAATGATGGATTTATGATGAAAGTGGTATTCTCACCCTGCTGGTTGTGTTGCACTCTTGTTTGATTAGAATAGCGGCACACTTACTAAGTTCCTGATGATTCATGTTAACTTGGCTAAAAATTGGAATAGACAATTAGCGCTGTTCTCGCAAATACCCGGTCAACTTCCACCTATTCTTCCTGCATCCTAGGAGTCGGTCATTAGATAGCCACGTTGACGGGTAAGTCTTGCTGAGTATAGTTGCTCAGGCTTTATGGATTAATGTTTTGCAGGTGATGCTTCTAACTTTGGTTCGTGTGATTGTGGTGGTTGGGAAGGGGAAGCACCCTCGGAGTGGACCTTCGAGTGGGTTCCCGCTTCTCCGACCCATGAAGATTAAGCACCCGTGGGCTGGCGTGCTTAATTGTATCATCGAGTTATAATTATTAGCTTTCGCTGACTATCGCTTGTTTTTGAACTACGTTTCCGCACTTAAGTGAATTGAACCAAGATTGTACCATTAAGAATTTATGTACCCTTTAAATCATGTTTTGCGTGTCCTTGTTAATTACTGTACTGTATGGTCGCTTGCTTCGCCAAGTGGCACCCCGAATGATCCTGGATGAGCAACCGTACGATTTTATCGGACGGGGTTGCGACAATCACCGTCGGTACTTCCTTCCAGCGTGCCTACCAGTGCGAGATGGAGAGCGGCGAACTCGCCTCCGCGACCGTCGCGTCGGCAGAGGAGCTTGCCGCCATCCGACAGCAAGTCACCGAGGAAGCGCCTGACTCCAACCGTGGCGCTGGGTTCTTCGAACCCACCGAGGGAGTCAAGGAGATGCAGCTCGACCCCGACAACGCCAAGGAAAAGGTGACAAAGATTGGGACCTCCCTCTCCCCCAAATAGGAAAGCGTGCTCGTCGACTTCCTCCACGCGAACATCGACATCTTCGCATGGAAACCCTCGGACATGCCTGGCATCCGGAGGGAAGTTGCCGAGCACTCCTTGCATATCAAACCAGAGTCCCGATCGGTGAAGCAACGACTGCGCCGCTTCGACGAAGAAAAGCACAGGGCAATCAGAGAGGAGATCGCCAAACTACTGGCGGCCGGTTTCATCAAGGAGGTATATCAGCCCGAGTGGTTAGCCAATCCCGTTCTTGTACGAAAAAAGAGTGGGAAATGAAGAATGTGTGTTGATTACATTAGTCTGAACAAAGTATGTCTAAAGGATCCGTTTCCTTTGCTGCGCATTGACCAGATCGTCGACTCAACCTTGAGATGCGAAACCCTTTGTTTCTTTGATGCGTATTCCGGATACCATCAAATCCCTATGAAGGAATCCGACCAACCTGCGACAGCCTTCATCACACCGTTCGGCTCGTACTACTATGTCACGATGCCATTCAGACTGAAAATTCAGGCGCGACATATCATTGATGCATGATCAGATGTTTCAACGAGCTCATCGGAGACATCGTTGAAGCATATGTGGACGACATCGTAGTCAAGTCCAAGAAGACCGACCGGCTCATGACAGACCTTGAACGGGCCTTCGCCAAGCTCCGAGCGAACAACATCAAGCTCAACCCTAAGAAATGCGTTTTCGGGGTCCCAAAGGGAATGCTGCTCGGATTCATCATCTCCGAGCGTGGCATCGAAGCCAACCCAGAGAAAATCGCGGCCATCAACCGGATGGGCCCGATTCAGAACTTGAAGGGAGTACAACGCGTGACCGGGTGCTTGGCGGCGCTGAGCCGTTTCATCTCGCGCCTCGAGGAGTGTGTTCATCCTCTCTACCGGCTCCTGAAGAATCCGATCGATTTCAATGGACACCCGAGGCACAGGATGCCCTCGACAGGATAAAGGCTATCCTAACAAAGCCGCCAATCCTAGTGCGTCCGACCACCAAAGAACCGCTCCTTCTTTACATCGTCGCGACGACCCACGTCGTTAGGGACGCCTTGGTTGTAGAGAGAAGGAAGGACGGGCACGCCCTCAAGGTCCAGCGCCCGGTTTACTATGTGAGCAAAGTCTTATCGGACACAAAGACTCGATATCTTCAGATACTGAAGATCCTGTATGGCGTCGTCATCGTCAAGAGGAAGCTCCGACACTACTTCGATTCACATCCAGTGACTATGTGTCAGCTCCTTCCCCCTGCGCGAAGTCGTGGAGAACCGGGACGCAACGGGAAAGGCTGCGAAGTGGGCGGTCGAGTTGATGGGCGAGGGAATCACATATGTCCCCGGAACGGTGATCAAGTCCCAAATACTAGCCGACTTCGTGGCAGAGTGGACCGAGGTCCAGCTGCCCATGGCTCCCGTTGACAAAGAATACTGGGTGGTATACTTCGACGGCTCGTTGATGCGAAAGGGAGCAGGGGTCGAACTGGTCTTCGTCTCCCTCTTGGGGGTGCGCATGAAGTACGCAGTCCGCCTGCTGTTTCCTGCTTCCAACAACATGGTCGAATACGAGGCGCTCATCAATGGGCTCAAAATCGCCGACGAACTGGGTATTTGACGGCTCGAGATTCGGGACGACTCCCAACTTGTCGTCGATCAAGTCATGAAGGGGTCTAGCTGCCACAACGGCACCATGGATGCGTACTGCCAGGAAGTCCGTAAACTGGAGCACAAGTTCCACGCTCTCGAGCTCAAGCATATCCCAAGGCGGCTGAACGAAGAGGTTGACTCCTTAGCGAAGATGGCGGCCTGGCGGGAACAGGTCTCGCCTGGGGTCTTCGCCCACGACCAGAGTCAACCGTCGGTCTGGCTCAAAGACCCAAAAGGGGTCGACGTGGAGTCACCCTCGGGAAAGGGGGTCGGACCGGCGTCGATTCCTCCAGGCCCCGACATTATGAGGATTGACGAAGCGTCCGCGCAAGGGACCGATCCTCCGACCGATTGGAGAACACCGTAACTTGACTGCCTCCTCAAAGGAGAACTCCTCGCGGATAAGACGGAGGCCCGGCGCATTGCCCTCCGCGCCAAATCCTTCGTCATCATCGCTGGGGAACTCTACAAGAAAGGTCTCACCAAGATCCTGCAGCGCTACATCCCGAACGAACAGGGAAAATAGCTGCTGGGAGACATCCATGGTGGAGGTCTGCGGTCATCATGGCGCGCACAAGACCCTTGTCGAAAACGCGTTCTGACAGGGATTCTACTGGGCAACGGCCGTCAACGACGCTGCACGGATCATGCGCACTTGCAAAGGCTGCCGTTCGTGGTCTGGGGACTTGACCTGGTCAGATCTCTCAAGAAAGCACCTGGGAGCTACACCCATCTGTTGGTGGCGGTCAACAAGTTCACTAAGTGGGTGGAGGCCCGGCCGGTTGTAGGGATCCGACCAGAGGAAACGGTCGAATTCTTCCTCGATATCATTCACCGCTTTGGAGTACCCAACTCCATCATCGCGGACAACGTGTAACGTCCCGCCTCCTCGAGGCCAGGCCCGCTTATATCAGGTAGCTTTTTATAGGACATATGCTGGCCTCACAGACCAACACAAGTCTTTTCTACGCACATTTGTCCTCACTCGTGCGCACCCGAAAATAACTTTTCGGTCGGTCACCCATCCTGAAATTGCTCCAGACCAAGCACGCTTAACCTCGGAGGTTTTCGGAGCTAGGCTACCGGAAAAAAATTATAACTTATTGATATGAGTATACTATTAATCCTATTAAGTCCTGAATCGGGGTGTCACATACTCAACCCCTTAAGAGACCGACGTCCTCGTCGGTCAATCTCAAGCCAGGAACATTCTCTCTTGGCCACGTCCATGTGTTCAGTGCCAGCGCATGTGTCATGCTGTGTGACCACTCTGGATCCACACCAGCCATGCACAACATGCCTGCGTAACTGCAACACACGTGCCTATAAAATCGTGAGAGTCGGCTGTGATACCATTATGTAACGTCTCACCTCCTCGAGGCCGGGTCCGCTTACATTAGATAGCTTTTTTATAGGACATAGGCTGGTCTCATAGACCAATACAAGTCTTTTCTACGCATATTTGTCCACACTCGTGCGCACCCGAAAATAACTTTCCGGCTGGTCACGCATCCTGAAATTGCTCCAGGCCAAGCACGCTTAACCTTGGAGATTTTTGGAGCTAGGCTACCGGAAAAGAAGTTGCAACTTATTGATATGAGTATCCTATTAGTCCTATTAAGCTTTGGATCGGGGTGTCACACAACGGTACGCAATTCATAGGGAAACGGTTCCTCAAGTTCTGCGATGACTACCAGATCCGAGTCGATTGGGCAGTCGTGACGCACCCCCCATACGAATCGGCAGGTCGAGCGCAAACGGCATGATCCTACAAGGGCTGAAGCCCCGGATCCACGATCTACTGAAACAATTTAGCGATCGATGGGCAGCCGAGCTTCCCGCAGTGCTTTGGAGCCTCTGAACGATCCCTAGCCGGGCAATAGGGTTCACCCCCTTCTTCACGGTATACGGCTCCGAGGCCGTCCTGTCCACGGACCTCGACTACGGCGCGCCGAGGGTTAAGGCGTACGACGGCGAAGGGAACCAGATGTCCGTCGAGGATGCGATGGACCAACTCAACGAGGCATGAGACGTAGTGCTTCTCCGATCCGTAAAGTACCAGCAGAGTTGCATCGGTACCACAACAGGAACGTACAGGAAAGAGCGTTCAACATCGGCGACCTCGTCCTTCGCCGCGCCAAAAGTAGCAAGGATCACCACAAGCTGTCGTTGCCGTGGAAAGGTCCTTACATCGTCTCAAAGATCCTCCGACCCGGCACTTACAAGTTGCAGACTACGGATGGACAAGAGATCACCAACGCCTGGAACATCGAAGAGCTACGTCATTTCTACCCCTGAACTCGTAGTCAATCTATAGTTCGCACCCCCTGAAAAAAGCAACGCCCGACCCCTACCGCACGGGAGTCAGACCTCGCTTGGGGGCTACACCGGCAAGGCGCGCGCACCACGTGCGCGCCCTGACCCTTGTTTATTTGCTGTTTATTTGCAAAATCTATGTGAAAGAATAAGTGGAAGATAGGAAAAGCATGAGGTCAAGTCGGTCGGACCGCGAAGCGCTCGTAGCCCTCGGAGGCTGTGACCACAACGCTCACCGGCAAGACCGAATGCTGATCTTATCTGCGACTTATGTTTGTCTAGGATTCGACCCCCCCATCCAGCATGTAGAACTCATGAAGAAAGAGTCATAGACGAGAAAAGCGTGAAGTCAAGTTGGTCGGACTGCAAAATACCTACGACCCTCGGGGGCTACGGTAACGACGCTCACCAGCAAGGCCGAATGCCGATCCTGTCTATGGCTAGTGATTTTTGGGCTTCAAAAACAAAGGAGAAGGGGGATGAACGTCTTTGTCAATTCGTGAAAAACAGTTTGCGAACGAGCCTTGATGGCCAAAACACTGAAACTGCTCTTTTGATTTACCAAAGCCCGAGCACTTCGGCCTCGAGCGTCCTAATACAAACTAATCTATCTACTAATCTATCTACTGGGGTGGGAGGCCATCCTCCTCCTCGATCCTTGTAGCCAGGGCCTGCGCCAGGGAAGCCACTTGTTCTTCAATATCGTCCAGCTCGGTGTCGGAATATCCGGGTGCAAACCCCTCACTCATCAGGTCCAACGCGATGTTGGAGTAGTGCGAGCGTGCGATGGCAAAGGCTCGATGTATGCCATGACGCAATGCGTCCGCCGCCACTTCGCGCGACCGAGCGATGATGTGGGGGACCCGAGGCTCAAGGGAGCTCAACCCCACCTCTGGTGCGATCCCAAGGTTGGAGAGCACCACCCCGACGGCAACACGCAGCATGTCGTGCTCCTCGACTTCCCGCTTGAAGTCGCATTGGAGTTCCGACAACTCCTTCTCGCCCACCGCCAGCTTCTCGGTGAGCGCTACAAAAATTACACAGTGGTTAGTCCACGACCGTCCGGCTCATCTTGAGCTGCCAAGAAAAAGAAAGCGAAAACAAAAAACGCAGGGTACCTGTCACCTCCCCCTAGAGCTTCTCAACCGCGGCACAGCTCCGGATCAGCTCCACCGTCAGGTCGGCGGTCACGCCCTCAGAGTCCTCCCTGGTCTTCGTATCCTTCTGGAAAGCTGACCTAAGGCGGCCGAAGGTCACCCTCGCCGCCTCCACCTGCCTAGTCCTCTCCACTGCCAGCACCATGACGTCGTTCCGGACCCGACGTGCCGCCTCGTACGACTCCTCAAGCGCGACGAGGAGCTGACCCTCCGCTTCCTGAAGGCGGCCCAGTGCGGCCTGTTCCCGAGCGAGGGCGTCCGCCTTTGCACCACGAACAGCGACGAGCTGCTCCTTGAGCCGCCCATGCGCTTGATAACCCTCCGCAAGGAGGCCCCACAGCAAGGCCATGGCAGAGTCCAAGACGGACACCGCAGACAGCACCTCCTCCTGGACCTGCTCCATGGCCTCCGGCTCCTTGGTGCTCTCGGGTGCTGACCCCTCAGCCAGGAGAGTCGTCGATGTCATCGCGCCTGTCGGATCGCCACTGGTGCCGGCCCCCGATGTCACGGCGACCGCCGTCGAGTCCTCCTCTGTCGGAGGTCCAAAAATGATCGGCTCCGGCATGACCGCCGAAGCCCTTCTACCGCCCCCTCCGACGTCTCCGACGGGACGGCAGCTGTCGTGCCCTCCTGTGTTGGGGGCCCGACCAAGACTGTCTCTGGCTCTTCCACCACTACCACCTCCGGTGACGCCGCCTGCTCCCGGAGCTGCCCCACTGCCGGCTGGGGCTCCGCCTCCAGCGAGCGCAGGGGCTCTGATGTACCACCATCGCCTGCCTTTGACGTGCCTTCGGACCTCCGATGCTCCAAGGCCTTTTTTGGCGCTGTCTGCAGTACGCTCGCCCGCTCACCGACCCTACGTAAGAAGAGACAGTGAGCGAAACCAGGAAGGGGGAAAGAGAAGGGGACACCATGCGCTTACCTCCTGGCTGTGGGACGACGCCCTATGGAGTCAGCCGCATCTGCTCCTCTACGGGGGGCGGTCACTTCTCGCCGACCCTAGAGGCCGCGGGCTCGCCCGGAGCAGGCCTCGGCACCTCCCCACGACTCGGGGGCTCAGCGGTCGGCAGTCTCGACCCTGACGGCCCAGAGAGGGCAAAAGCCGACACCCTCGACGGCACTGACAGCTCCTCTTCCGAGGTCGACTGCACGACGGGATCGGATGAGGTGGGGCCCAGCACCCCCTCCGACCTCCGAGGCCCCGGCCTCGACTCCTACGTACGCGGGCGCGACCCGCTCGACCCTCTACCCTTCCTGACTAGGGCGGGGAATTTCCACCACCTCGTCCTCCTCTTCCTCCTCCTCCTCCTCGTCGGATCCCTGACGGTGCCGACCCCGGTGCAGTCGTGCTTGGAGCCTTCCCGCCTTCTTTGCTGCCCGGGCATCCTTCTTCCTCTTCTGCTCCTCGACTGTGAGGCAATTCGCCGTCCTGACATCTCATCCTCCGAGATGGGGGCGAGAGAAGGGCGGAAGGCGAGGTTCGGCTGCCAAATCCGAAAAGGTAATCCGAATCAGCGACAAAGCCGGAAAAGAAAAATCGCAGAAGAAAGATGCGATAACTTACCAGTTGGATGCTCCTGCCTCCAGGGCGCATCGCAGGATGCCCATCAAGCGGGGCATCGGCATCCTCGGGCGCGAGGGTATCCCTCAGGTGCTGCCTCAACTCCGAGTCGGAGAGAGGCTCGAGGGACATCACTGACCTAGAAAGATCCGTGTCGGGCCCCATCTGATACAGCCTCGGGTCCTCAGAATCCCGATCGTGCCCAGGAGGTCACCCAGCCTCCTCCTCTCCTTCTCCACGGGCCCCCACTTCCAGACCTCGGGCGCCGCTTCGAAGACGCGACCCGTGAACTCTGGCAGAGGGCCGGTAGTGTCGTTCTTCAAGTAGAACCATTGGCCGTGCCAGCCCCTGTTGGAGGTTCTCAGCCGCAACGGGATGTGCGCATGGGCGTGCTCGTCGCAGAGATGGATGTTGGCGCACCCGATGGACGTCGGACCCCCGTCCTTAGTCTGGAGGGTCGATCCCCAGCTCGAAGTGAGGGTCGATCCCAAGGAACCCCTCGCACAACGCCACGAAGACTGTGATATGCTGGATCCCATTGGGGTTCAGGTGCTGTAGCTCCAGGCCGTAGTAGTGGAGCAGACCCCGCAGGAAGCGGTGTGCGGGGACGCCGAGTCCGCGCTCGTGAAAGTGCGTGAACGAGACGACGTATCTGTTCGCCGGCACCGGAGCTGTCTCCTCATTGGGGAGCATCCACTCCTCCGTCGGTGTCCGCGCGCGGAGAAGACCGCGCTTCACCAGGCCCTCCAAGCGAGCGCCCCGCACGTCGGACCTCCACCAGCTCGCCATTGCAGGAATCGAGGGACGCACGAGCACAAAAAAGCACGGAGATGGTGGGCGAGCGAAGGAAGACTTGGGGGCGAAAAGCGCGAGCAAGAAGGCGGGGGATGCAAGAAGGCGAAGCGGCAAACTGATAGGTGAAGGCGAACGGGCACGCGAGGTAATAGTATATATCCTCTCACCAGCAGGGCGCCTCCCCCCAATCGATGCGACCGAAGCCCACGCGACCGCCTCGATCACCGTGAGTAGCCGCGTCCGCACCCGCGCGGCCCAAAGACCAACGATAGTGCGCGTCCCATCGCAGCAGGCGCCTCTGCCCCGAATTAATGCGAGTAAGTGGGGACATGGGCTGGAATACGCCCCGACGGCCCAAAGAGTTCCAAGGCTGGCCCGACGAACGGGTTCGACTGCCGCTCAGGGCGAAAACAAAGTGAGGGGCGGAAAGGGATGGGCCCGCTAGCGGCTAGTACCCTGCGCTCGACCGCAAAGGGCATCACGATCCGCATCCAAGTCTCGGTTCGTACCGACCCATGGTTATTTCACCGTAGAAAGGCAACGAGCCCTCGGAACCTATCGAACGGCCTCCAGGTACCCTATGGAACGGCAGCCGAGAATATTGGAGCCGACCACCAGCTGGTCCGTCGGAGCCTCCTCGAAGGGCCCCCCAGGGCTTCACTTGAACTCACTCGCTATCAGCTCGACGAGCGTCACGCTTCGGTCCCCGGGGTAAAGCGTGGTAAGGCTCAACCTCCTCGCCCAGCGGACTCGGGGGGACGGAATCATGGAAAGAGATCCAATGCGGGATCCCAGGACACGATGGCTCAATGAGCCATAAAGCGAGTCTACACTCGTGAAATAGACTCTCCCCTCCTGATTTAAGCGATGCCTGACCCCCTTTGCACAGATGTCAGACCTCGCTCGGGGGCTACTGTCGTGGGCCAATACCAGAGGTGATCAACATCAACGACCCACGGACCTAACAGCACGTAGGAGACGAAACGATCTCCACTTCGTCCGACCCCTGTGGTGTAGAGACGCATGGAAGGTCAGGCCCACGGACGGTTCTACCTCGCCCGACCTCCCGAATGGGGGTCGGATTTCTCGCAACTCGACTGATGCACTCGACCTCATCACGTCGGGGTCGGGAGACCGCATGAGGGTACGCCTCGCCCGACCCCCGGGGTCAGACGAACCGCCTACCACCACGAGGATGGGTAGGCCGCGGACGGTTGAGCAATAAATACCTATGACTTTCACGCCCACGGACGGATGAGGACAACCACTGCTCAAACACGACGCACCAGCCAAAGGACTGTCACTGTTCTGACAACTCCTGTGAGAGCCTACTCCCCTACTAGGATGGAACACTCCTGAGCGACGGCTCAACGAGTGCAGGGGCAATGACGAGGGCGCCACTCCGCCGACCCCTGCCGAAAGCCATCCCTCCATACGAGTGGGACACTTCTGATTGACGGGCACTCCCAACACCGCCGGATCGGAAGTGCGCTGCCACGCCGATAACGTCGCCCACAGCGGCAAGCTCAAAGCCCAAGGAGCGCTGGCAGGCTTAACTTGGAGCGTGCAGCCACGATCACCGCTCCGCCATCTTTCCCTCTATCTCTCCCTCTCTGTCTCTCTTTACCACCGTGCAACCCAGGTCTCGCCCCTTGCGGTATAAAAGGGGAAGACCCGGGACCTCACAAAGGACAAGACACACTAAACCATGCACCTTTATTCACCAAGAGACTTGGGACGGCCTCCCTCTCTCGCCCGTTTGTAGTCCCCTACTACAAACAACGCAAGTAACACGAGCAGCTCGAGACTGGACGTAGGACGCGACTGCCTGAACCAGTATAAACCCTTGTGTCCTCTTGCGAACCATCCGACCTCCAAAACGCGCATCCCTCGATAATTACTAGCCGGTGGTAACGAACACCGACAATGCTTTAGTTGGAGATTGAGCAATATAATTGCCATTTAATAATCTGTCCTTGAAAACTATGTTAGGTTTCAATACCGATATGCCTTTTTTTTTTTCTGCGGCACACGCAGATGTGATGCAGTTTTCATGTAAGAATAAAGTCAGCTATAACCTCAACGACGTAAAGACTGGGACACATTTTCCCATTATCTAAAAAATAAGATGCCCAATATTAATGTGATTCAGGTTTGAGTGCTGCATATATAACAATGCAACCAACCATTCAGGGAATCACACGGCGGCCGGCTTGTGTGGCGCTAAGTAATGTACTACTTATATAGGACTGTAGGATGTAGGGTAAAAAGTTTACTCATTGCACCTCGCATCATTATTGTACGCTTCAACACCGCAGGTTCTTATTCCCCTTAGACTCATCTTCTGATATCCTGGCCGCTGGTGCTGCTCTTTTTTCCAAGTTGCGGACAGTTTGGCATAAGTCGCACTGTTGATAATCCGCAGCTGCACACGATGTATAGGACAAGAGAAAGAGGTAGCTGAACTCGCGGTCATTTGGTGTTCTGCAACGTCCCTATTCAGTTTTCTCTTAGAGCTAGCTACATTTCTAGGCACAGATTTCTGCTTTATTCTTCAACGGTAACGCATTTTGTGAGGTTTAGGATGGTCAAAAAGCACAGGTGCTAAGACGAGCTAAATTTAGGCTATTCAGGAATTTTTTTTCTTCCTGGCGAAAGACTAATATTTGGTCTCTAGCATCAATGGTTTAACGTCGCACAGGATTTCTTTGTAAAAACACTCATGCTTCATGAAACAATGGATTTGTTTCACTGACAGAGACACGTTATTGCATTAACTATAGCCAATGTACTTCATAAATAATTTTTGAATCATCATATGCTAACCTAAGTTTAACACATAGCTAGTTCCATATGATACACTGTATTTGGTTCGTGGCTACAAATAATTCCATAAGATACGTTTGGTTCATTTCGCATTCTGTTAGGCTCCTTTCGTTTCTCAATCTTAAAATACTAGTACTGTAAACTGGAGCTCCGTTTCTTTGAAATTGAAAAAAAAAGGACCCACTTCTCAAAGACCTTCTTTTGTGCCACACTTCGTAGCAACTTGGAGATGCCTCTGTAACTGTTATTGTCATTGACAGTGACATGGTGACAATCACCATCCATGCCAATAAAATCAATGCCAAATCGGCACTAGCAACCAGAACGGAACCTTCGGGTTGGGGCACACAGCTTAGCTCAGTGGGCGCCTTGATCAGTAGATTGTCATGCAAGTGACCAAAGAAAATGTAAAAACATGTATGCCACTAACCGCAGCCAAGCATGTGCATCAGCACTAACAAGTACTACTATTGTACTAACAACTGCAAATCGCCAGCAAGACAAATCAAAACAGCTTAACACTAGACAAAAACCATGCCACTAAAGTTGAATCACTCAATCAAAGATTCACATGTCAAGTGCGTAGAAAGCAGCACCAGGGCGCATTGCAAATAGTAGGAACTAGGAACACAGATAGAGCAAGTTTTTTAAGACTTTTCTCCCAAAGACTGCTGCACTTGGAGAGAAAAAAAAATCAGCAACGCTACTCTAAGCAGTGACTGCTGCACTGCCTTGGAAGCCGCCGCACAGGGCTTCCCGCCTTCCTTGCACAAGACAGCACCAATCAGGGAACCCCTCCAGAGTCTGAGGACAGATCAGGTACCAGAGCACATTTCAGCAATGCTGGCCCACAGATCAACTTCTTCTTCGTCATCTATGTCGAAACCCAGAAACTGCTGCTGGTGGTAGTGGTGGTGCCCATGCTGCCCATTGGCTGCAGCTGCTTCTATCGGCGTTTCCCACCACCACTTGCCGGCTTCAAACGTTGTGCTCTTGCCACTTTCCATGCACAAGCTGCCATTACTGTTGCTGTTGTTGGTGATGTTATTGTAGTTGCAGTGCTCGTAGCTGTTGCAGGACGCCTCCTGCTCGATATCCGCAACAGCCTCTGCTTCCATCTCGGCATTCCTTGCGAAGCGGCCCTGCACCCTTGGCCTGCTATCTGCCAGGGTCTTCCTGCATGCATACTGAAGAAGTCGAGATACGATGATCAACAGATGCAGTAGAAGACATCACAGGCAAGAGTATGTAACACATTTGCAGGTTGTGCGTGTGGGGAATCATTACAGTTATCTTTTTGTGGAAGTTCCTCTGGTGACGCTTGAGACGGTACCGATCAATCTTCTCCTTCCGTTCTTCAGCGCTATAACGCCCGACCTTTTGAGTGAAAGGTCCCCCTGCATCCTGGCTGTAGGTGTCACCCACAACTACTGGAGGTGGTGATACGCCCATTACCTGTATTTTTATCAAATATAGGTATAACTGATTAGCACTAATTTCTGATCTAAGTCCAGCTTGAGCTTGTTGCATTACCTGGAGATCACCCGTACTGAAAACACGACGCATGGCTCTAGCGCTGAATTCCAAGAAGTCACCAGAGGATGACGAAGGGGATGAAGGAACATGAGGAAGAGGCAACTGACATGCTGAAGGAGACGAGCGGGAGAAGGTGGCATTACTGGTGATAGGATCAGGTAACTGGAGATGAAGAGGGAGGAAGTGTGAGAAAATATTTGTCCTGTGGATGTAGTAGGAAGGTGGTGCCGAGGCAGCAACATTATTAAGTTCTGACAGACGACCATTTTCATGGAAGAAACTGCTGCGAGGAATTTCGGTTGGAGTTGTGGGAAGAGCAGATGAGAAGCTCGCTGCATGGTGCATGGAGAGGTCACTGCAGTTGGATGGCAACGAGGGTGAAGGGTGAGACATGGCTTTTGCGTGTGAATCCCTTTGATGTGTTTGGGTGCAAGTGCAAGTGAAAGAGGGGTTGTATAAAAAGAGAAGGTTTGGTGCATTACTCAATATAAACCAAAGGTTTGTAGGGCCACTCCCTTAACAAGTCTAAAGAGTCAAAGTGGCCATTCGTTTTATGTTTTAGTGACTAGTCCTTGGTGGAATGATTCCAAGGTTAACTTTTTTGTATTACAGTTCAATTTGCCCTGCATAACAGCAGAGGCCCCTAGTCCACTCACATAGAGTCATTGGTGACAGATCAACCAACCCTAATAACAACCAACCAACCAACATGTCAAACATAATACCTGACACATGTTAGAATATCTAAATATCTCGTATGCTCCAAGCTCTAGAGACTATTTGACAACCAGATTGTCTGATGAGAATACTCATATTAAGAGACTTCAGGAAAGGCTTTGCTCATAAAAAAGTGGTCCCCCTTTTTATCTAGTAAAGCCATAGGAAACGAGATTCTTTTCCATGAAAACAAAAGAAGTTCAAAATATATCTGCCTTTAATAAAAGTTAAAAGTTATGCTGAAACTAACACCTTATCAGAACGAACAGGTGTCAGACTTGCAGTTCTGGAATATGCTTTGACCATATGCATTAATAAACACATGTAGATCCCAGTGGCATTTCTGCATAAGAGATGAAGATGGGGAAAAAGTTACATCTTACTGAAGAATTTACACATGTGTGGACCTTTTGCAAGTTTGGATGCATCAGACAGTCTACACATCACGCAAAGAGAATGGTATATCACTTCTTTCAAAAAGGGAACACGTTAGACTTTTTTTTTGTTTTTTGTTCATGCAACTTATCTTTTGGATAGCAGTTTTAGATTTGCTTTTGGATTTGTCGATGAGCCATTCACCAATTACAAGAAACAGTAATTAGTGATACAAGAGGACAAATAACAAGCAAATGGAGAATTAAACGACGGCAATAGAAGATAAACATACCACAGTCGGGTATTGATCTGCTGCTTGCCAAGAGGAAATTGAAACCCTTCTTTCTCTAGTTGTAGAGCTTCAAGCCTTTTAACCTAGACTCTGGAGGTTGCCAGGTGGGTCTCATCTTCAGTTCTATCAAGGATTATTATAAATAACGACACGGTGCAAAAAGTGTTGATAAACGCTCGCTTGAATGATTTTGAGAACCAGGGTCCAAACCATGGTGAGTTAACGCCTTCCAGGGAGACTAACCAGCTGTGCTAGCACCGCCCTCAAACAAGGATTATCAGCACTTTCTGCTGGCTAGATTGGTACTGCAGTGTAGCCTATATGGAGGGGAACTATAACCCAAACCACCACTAATGGGTCATACTAAGCTGTTGGCCCATAACACTAATAGACTCCCCATGACATAAGCATATAACAAGCTAAGGTAAAAGTAGAATAGAGTAGAAAGAAACATTGACTCTTTTTCTAAATTGCAATGAACATAATTATAGCAAAATAAATGGAAGAAGGAACCAAGCAGAATGTTTCTGTTTTTTAGAATTCAAACTCTTATTTCCCTAAATATCATTATTATATATATCATATCTTTACAGCTTGCAAGAGGATTCAGGGGAGATTAATAATGATGACTAGGTTGCGTGCTTGCGTGAAGCTGTGAACCTCATGATGCAGAGGACGGGACTATTTCCAACAATCCAATGTCTACAAAAATGAGGGTTCAAAAACGTGTTTCCACAAGAACACCTGTACATTTTGTACCTAAAAGGAAAATCAGTACCTGGTAGAGATCAGTGGAAGGCATCCAATTTTTTCCCCACATTTCCACATTAAAAATTTCTTGGTTACCACTCAAAAAAATTTCTTGGTTAAAAGAAACGAATACTACCTGATTTTCACAGGTTTTCAGCAGAACCCAGACAAATTCCAAGAACTAGTAGGTTAACCAAACCTGGCATATTTGTTTTGATTAGTTGGTTAACTAGGAACAAAGCTTAGACAAGGCCAACTGTTTTGGGTTTGTGCATTTGATCCTGCTCTCGAAACGAACATTTAGATTGGCCCTAAATGTGATATATTAGGAAAAAATAGGGATTATAATTTTCCTAACACATCACATGTAAGGTCAATCTAAATGTTTATTTTGAAAAAATTGGGTCAAATGCCCGAATCCTAAAAACAATGCCAAACGTAAAGTTTGGGTTGAAATAGGGTGAGAATCCTAATTGCCCCTTAATCTATCTCTCTATAAGACACACTGCCCACTAAGTGCGTAATTGTCTAATTCTCTAACACCACATTGCGCCATGTTACTAGTACACTACAGCCATTCAATTAGCATCATCAGCACACTTTTTTAAGCAAATTACAGCCATTCGATTAGCCTAAAATCAACTGTTGGTAAATAGTGCAAAAATCAGGCTCAAATAGAGAATTGAACTCATGAGTCACAACCTCTAGCAATTGAAGCAAACCACTTACCACTAGACTACTATCAGTTATCTGTTTAGATGAAAACTATAAATGAATGAACGCATGACCTTCATAAATTGAAGCAAACCACTTACCACTAGGTTACTATCACTTATATGTTTAGATAAAAACTACAAATATATTTTGCTTCTCCTTAATCAGGACATTGACAACGGATCTCAAATTGTGAGGCTGAGATTTCACCTAGTTCAAATAGAAACAGGATGCATATGAAAAAAAAGTAATAACCAATCTTGGCAGCAGATCAAGCAAGTAGATTAACCTGTAGAACATTAACACAATATCTCTGAGCAGCAGTATCCTGCTGCGCAGAGATGTGAGCTTCCTCGGCAACTTACAATTCTTGCTCTCTACACGCATCAGGGTCTCTTAAAAAACTTCAGGTTAGAGGAAATATGGCAGTATATAACTTGCTTTAGAATATTAAACAGGTTAGAAGATCAAATAATAAGGTTATGTTTGGTTATTTCTCATTAACTTTTCTTAACTAACTCCTTGGTCTACCTTTTATGGTGGTTGTGGACTAGTGTAGAATGGAGGGATTACTTAGCAATCTGCACTCTGGTGATCTCCGTAATCTAAAATTTCCTCTCTAAATGGAAAATTGGAAATGCATTACTCCATACCTTCACACTCAATTGGTGCCTATTAACTTGCTTAACCATTTCCATCACTGCTGCTTGTAGTTCATCAGCCCTGCAAAGCATCATGCGGAAAATTAGAAGAAAAAAGAACTATTATGCTGTAACGATAGCACACTAATATGAATGGGCACCATTGTGTTGTGTGATCATAACAATATCAACCAATAGCAAAATTTGATTAGCATAAAACATAGCAGCAAATGGTTTGCTTTTTATTGCTTCCAGAAAAGGCAAAAACAATGCTGTTGCAAGTGACTAGCTTGCAATAGTTCCTGCTTAGCTTGCAATAGTTCCTGCAAGGCATGCTGTCACAGTTTTTAAGTGATTATGTGGACGTGTGTGATCAAAATTGACCTGAGAAAAGCTGATCTTCTCTCCTCTATCTATCAGCATAACTAACTTTAGCCAGGCAACCTGTGCTATTACAACTAAACATCACTGCTCTGAGATGATAAAATACAACAATCTACTCTTGATCAAGCAAAAGTAAAGGAGCGGCCACAGATTGAAACCCTTATATACAAATAGTAGGATTTGGATAGCAGAAAACTACCTGGTCCTTTGGATCAGGCAAAGACTCAATTTCAGAAATGAGTTACACCATCATACATGTCATCCATGTTTCCAATAAAACAGTTTCTTGATTGATATCCTCATCTTCCACATTACTCAACTGTGTTAAAAAAGACACGATATGGTACACAAAGGAGGTTTGACTTTGTCCCAGTAGGTCAACTAATAAATAGTTGCACCATCACTTTTGCTACTGGGTATGCGTTATCGAATCAAACACAATTTGATGAACAGAAAATATTGCCAGAATATTTTTATCAAATTTAGTATGTTTTTAGACAACGAGCCACTTCTCTTCATAAATCAATAGAATTAAAACCCACTTGCAAACACCTAATCGGCTGGCTGTTGTTGTTGTTGCAAATACCTAATCAGGAAAGATCAATTTTAATTCTGACATTATGGTCATGTAGGTCTATATAAAAGCAGAAATGAGTGAACAATCACAGGCTGTTTGTATTAAGTGATGAGGGCCATTTACATTCAAGACCTAAAAGAAATCACATTTTCCACAACAATTGATAGGTACAATGACATCTCTTTACTTCTTTATCATGGACCATCAAGAAATATTGCTGATGATCCTCATCTATGCCCACCCTTGGAGCTACCATATTGCTTATGCGCCCCAGGGCCCATGCACGAAAAAAGTGATGGTTTCTTTGGCTTCGGGCCAAACAGGAAAGTTCTAAGTGGTACCCCGGCTTTTGTTGACAGGTTCCGGAAGTTTTGTTGGGCTCGATTGCTTCTTGCCATAGATAGCTCAAGATTCTCTCTTAGCTTCAAGAGCACCCTGCCAACCTCCACCTGAAGGCCTCTTACGTGGTCCAGACCAGCTTCTAGCTCCTTAGCAACTTTGTTATTCTCTTGTTTCATGTTAAGCACCTCACCTTGGAATTTTGCAGCTTGGAAAGGGGTGAAGTGAATCTCATCACCTTTATCCAGCGGGGTGATCTTTGATATCTCCTCCTGTATGCTGCATAGTGATGAGAATCTGTTCTCTACCTCTCCTTTCAATAGCACGTTATTTTCCATCCAGACTTGAAGGTCTGTATTTAAATCACGAAATTTCTTTTCTAGGACTGCTGACTCCAGCTTTGCTACCTGATAACTAGCAGCAAAACCATAAGGACCCCCCTCAGCCTGTTCACCAGCCAGTTTGTCCATTTCAGTTTTTAGCTTGCTAAATGATGTTTGGAAATTACGTATTTGATGATATGATGTGCTGAACCTCAACCAGAAATCCAAATTCTCCCCCAATACCCTGTCAATTTCTGCTCTGAATTTTTCCTCTGCAACCGAATTGAGTGGATGTTCAACTTGGCATTGTTTAATATATTCTTCTATCTCAGCAATTTCTTTGTCTTCTGTAGCAGGGCTGGTGCTTATTTTGGACGTTTCTTCAGACTTCTCCATAGTCTCAATGATAGAAGCACTCATCTTTTTCTGCAAAGAACTTAACATGCGCCTAAGAGAGTGGATCTCCTCCTCTTTCATTGCATTGGCACTCTTTAGTTCCTTGAGCTCCGATATTGCCTCAAGATGATACTCTTGATTTCTCTTCTCAATGTCAGACAATTTTTGATCTGTATCTTTGTAGCTCTGAAGTACAGATGCATACCCTTCTAATACAATCTTCTCCTCACCTTCTGTTTTGTTTGGAGGTAGCTGCTCCTGCACTAAAGGACCCTCCAAGCCTTCATCATGTTTCTCCATGTCAATTGCTTTGACATATAAAGAATCAGGTAATTCTTTTCTGACAGACAAATTTGTTAGTCCGGAGGCTTGGGATAAATCCACACAATCCCTGATTTGGGTATCAGGAGCATTCAATGTTTCTACAAACTCAGAAAGTTCATGGGAGGCTCCAGTGATTTGTTTAGAAATATTTTCAGTTCCGTTTTGTATGGACTTCCCAATTTGTTGGACTTCTTGCATTGCATCTTCTACTTGCTTCAACCTGTCCGCCAAGTTATCGGAATCAGCAACCGAAGATGCCTTGTCTTCTTCCAAAGCATGCAATTGCTTGTGAAGGTCATCTATCTCAGTCCTCATTCTATTAATCTGAGCGTTCTGTGAAGTAGTAGCAAGCTCAAGGTTGATTACCTTCTCTACAAGTCGATCAACCTTATCCGCTAATTCTGCTACAGATCCATCCGGGTGAAACTCAATCAGTTCTTTGAATTTCTGACATAATTCTTGCAGGTTAAGTTGGCATTCAATTGGAGGGGAACCATCAGTGTCCTGAGGTGGTAGCATATGGCCCAGTTCTGTGTCCTGGTGATCACATTCATCGATTTGTGCATGAGGCAGCCCACATTCATCCTTGAAAGTTTTCAGCTTCTCCATTGCTTCATTGGCTCGTCGAAACTCCACCTTTGCCTCTTCAGACGATCTCTTTTGCTGGTTCTGCAAGTCTGTCAATGTATCCTCACAAGACACAATGGCCTGTGCAGCCATCAACGCTCGAGCTTCGTTGTCTTCAATAGCTGCACCGGTGCTGAAAGCATCTTGCAAGCTGCAAACTTCATCCTGCAACTCAGCCACCTGTTTCTCAATGTCCAGATACTTGCCTAGTGCGCTGTCGTAAGAGGTCTTCAAGAACTCCTTCTCAGTCTGCAGCACCAGGATTTGTTTCTGCAGCTTGTCGATCTCTTCTTGTGCCTTCTCCTTGGTCATGTGGGAGTGGAAGGGGACCCTCCGATGCGCTTGGCCCCCCCTCCTTGGCACTGGGCTGGTACCCCTGCTCGTGCCCTGTGAACCCATGGATAAGCCTTCCAGCGCCGGGAATTTGAAGTTGCTAAGATCAATCCCGCTCAGCGCTTTTGGGAACCCTTCAACATCTCCCTCTTGCATGGAGAACTGCACCTGGTCCGGGAACACGGTGGCAATGGTATGATTGGCCCTGTGCAGCTCACTGGATATCCGATCATACCTGTCGGCGAGTGCCTGGTAGGATCTGAACATTTCCTCCACGTGGTTGATGAGCTCAGGCCGGCACTTGAAGTAGAGCTCTGCCTTCTTGCCGAATGAATCGGCATCAGCCCCAATGAGCTTGAGCATGGACTTTACCCTGTCTTCCATCTCTGAATTGCCAGAAAAAAAAAAAAGAGGAACATGCAAATCCATGAACAATGCAGAATTCGAACCCGCCATCCGCTGTTGGAGATGGCAACCGTAGTTGAGGTTGAGGTGATGCAGGTGCTTACCGCCAACGGTGCTGTCGAGCCACTTGGACTGCGTGGTGCGTATGTGCGACGCCCACCACCACGAGTAGGCGTTGCTCGCTGCGCGCTGCAGCATAGCCGGCTGGCGCCGGGGTCACGCCGCGCGCGGTTGCCTGCTCCTTCTACAACTCCTCCGTCTGCTCCGCACCCTTGCTAAGGATACGGTAGGGGTGCACTGCTCGCCGGAAATGAGGTGGACCAATGCGGCGAGGATTGGGGCGGTGGTGGCGTGGGGCCGAGCCGCGTGGGGCCCGGAATAGGAGAGGGGAGGGAGAGGTGGACCAGTGGCTGGGTGCGAAATAGGAGGGTGACGGCGGTGGTTCATGGGCGGACGGCTGGGCGCGAGCCGCGAGGTGCGCGGCTGGTGGGTGCGGACGGCCGGGCGCGAGAGGTGGCCAGCGCGGTGTTGGGGGTACCGCGCATGTTGCGGGCGCGCGAGACGGCCGTGCACGTTGCATGGGGTGCGGGTAGCAGGAGCTGTCGGCACAGTGGCGGGTGGACTAGGGAGTGGCGCCGGGGGATTTCTTCCTGTGGCGCGGCGCCGGAATGGACGACGACGACGACGACGGTTAAGGCGTTTGTGGGCCTGGACTCTGGTTTGAGCTCGGATTTTCCACTCCTGTACCTTGTGGTTGTGGGCTGGATAATTTCCGGCCCACCGCTCTGCATAAGCGACAAGGGGAAACCAACACAGTACGTGTAACAAAACTTTTTGTAAATCTATTCCTTTTATTTATCTTTTACGAAGTACATATATGTATGCATAACACACACTTCGTCGCATTTAAATTGCCGTCTTGCTGGTGTAAAAAAAAAATTGTAGTCTTACCTTTAAGAATCAACTTCGATGATTGGTCATAATAAAAAATTGATAAATATTACTTATTAAATTTTTTTATCACTATAAATATTTGAACAACTTATTATTTATTATATTAAAATAAATTTTTTTGTGCCAATGCGGGGTGTGCCTTTACTTTTTGGTGTTAAACTAAATAAACATTTCAAATAAGATAAATAGTTGAAGTTAATTTATAAAATCAATAGGAAAAACAATTTAAATACGAAAGTAATAGTAACTTTAAAAAGCAAGGACTGTTCCTTCAGAAAAAAAAACAATGACTGCGTGAAAATTGAACGCATCAGTTTTTCACCAGAGCGTGTGTCCAGTACGGACTGAAATTTCAAGCTCGCGCTTCCGCGTACGAAAATTCAAAATCTCCCCGCTAATTCATCGATCCGCACCTATGCCACGTCACTGATCCGTGGCATCCCTCGCGGATCCTAATCTCATCCGTCCAGGCCTACCACATCGGACGGTTGGCGCTGCCCTTCGCCTACATCTCGTCTCCTTTTAAACCCCTCTCCCTCTTCTTCCCCCAATCCACAACTTCAGGCAACACAGCAGAGCGATCTCACCTCCAAATCGGCACAACACCTGCGAGGAGTCCGCAACAGGCAACCATGTCGGGGCGCGGCAAGGGAGGCAAGGGGCTCGGCAAGGGTGGCGCGAAGCGTCACCGGAAGGTGCTCCGCGACAACATCCAGGGCATCACCAAGCCGGCGATCAGGCGGCTGGCGAGGAGGGGCGGCGTGAAGCGCATCTCCGGGCTCATCTACGAGGAGACTCGCGGCGTGCTCAAGATCTTCCTCGAGAACGTCATCCGCGACGCCGTCACCTACACCGAGCACGCCCGCCGCAAGACCGTCACCGCCATGGATGTCGTCTACGCGCTCAAACGCCAGGGCCGCACCCTCTACGGCTTCGGCGGTTGATTCGCCTTCGTTCGTTGCCCTCTGCAGCTCCGATGTCGTCTGGCCGCGCTTGAAGATCTTGCGGTCAAGAATGTTTCAGTATCAGTTGTGTAGTTCGTCAGTTGCTGTAGTAGGTTTAATTTAATCATGAGTCAGTAAAGCAAGGTGGTTTGCGTTTGATGTTCGCCCTTCTCTGCAATTCTGATTCTTCTGCGTAATGAAAGCTTATTACTATGTGAACTATGTTGTATGTTTTAGTCCTTTGTGTAGCCAACAGGTTTCTGTGTTTCTGATGTGGGGTTGCATTGTTTGCTTGCTAGATCAGGATTCTCCTCTGTCGGTTTGTTATCTTCAATTACAGCCTTCGCAGCATCAGCCATATGCTTCATGGACTTGAGCTAAGAAGGGCATTGTAATGTCTGACAAATCACATGAATATGTAAAAGTCGAACATATAAGGATTTCATATAAATAACATGCTAAAGTAAAAGGTGATGTTGCACGAGTTCAGTGGCATGAATAAAACCAAGTAAGCTACAGTAGCCATCGCTTAAATATATCTCACAGCCCATCAAATAATTTATCACTGAAAACCATAATACCGAGGCAACAAATTACCCCCAAGAAGAAACGGGTAACCTCTTGGTCTCAACTCATAAGCAATCTTTTCATGGACACAGCTACAAACAATCCACTACTTACAGAATAATTGAAGTGTAATCTTGATATACAAATTAGTGCACAGTGACTATTTTGATATAATCATAAGATGACATTTTTCGACCATGCACATCCACAAACATTCATATCAAATCGGCCATAGGAAACATCATACAAAGGTGTCACAATGTAACAGCAGTCAACTTCAGTAACATAATGCAAACACATTGGAAGCTTGTAGAAAAGTCAAAAAAGAAGCTATCATTTTATTGTAATATGAACATGGGAAATTTCAGCACTATCAAAATCAACATTTACACGGCTGCAAAAGGGAGACAAAAGGACTAGTACAAATATGGGCAACAAAATGACTGAAACTGAACCAAGATGGCAAATCCTGCCGAGGCTCTGAAAATGATCTTGGCAAGAACAAGCCCTTCTAGTTTCTACACCTTCTCACTTAACAATCTGACAGTACTCCAGTACACACGAAACAGACGGATTCGAAAAGGGAGACACGGGTGCAGTTCAGATTGCCATCATGGGGAGAAAAGAGCGCCAGTGTCGTCCGATGAGGGCTGTAGTGCATTTATTCTGATCAAATATTTCGGTTTCTTCCGATTCGTCGTTCTGCTGCTCTTGAAGCTCATGTCTGGGTCTTCTGATCCATCATACAAGGTGGAATCCTCATCCTCATAAGCATTACCAATGCGACCACCACACTTCCGACAGAGCAATCGTGTTCTCTTTCTTAACAAACCCCAGGAACGGCTTGAATGGAAGTGCGGTATGCATCTCACCTCATCAGTCAGTGTAAAACGGCTCTCGTCAATCGCAAAGAATGAGATAACGCCTTTTTTGATCTGCTTGCCATACTTGGATCCAATGTTTGCCGTGTTCCGTGTGGAGGAGCTCAGATTTAAGGCATATCCGCAGTATCCGCAGCTGCGAATCAGAAACGAACAATATATGTTATGAAAACTCACTCAATACGCTTGCGGAATCTCAACTGAAAGTCTGAGACTATCATCTCATATAATCATAATCAATTACTATTTCTTAGTTTGAAATCAGCAGCAGACCAAATTTCCAGCAGTCACAGTAATTTTCCACTCAGTGTCACTTTCAGTAGCTTTTCCTGGCTGGGTTCTCACTCACGGAGTCATAATACCTTTCACAAGACTAGGTCATGCAACCAACACTGAAAACAATGCAGTTAAAGATTCATCTACTGTCCACCTCTGAACGCAGCGAAGCGGGTTCATCAAATGCGTACTACTACTGTACGAGGGAAGCAATATTGGCGGACTCAGCCAGGTACTCATCCAAAACAAAACATCAACTCAAATCCTAGGATTGGTTCCCGATCCAAGCGGAAATAGGGAAGCCAACAGAGCAGCAGGGAGCGAACCTGTAGGCGACATCCTTGAGGGAGGAATAGCTGTCCAGGGCCCTTGTCATGCTCGCCGCACTCGCCGGGCGGTCCGTCGCGAGCCGGGGGAGGCGGGCCGGCGGCGATTACCAATGGACTGATGCTTAGGCTGCGCGGACTGCAAAGACGCGGCCAACGGTCAAGCGCCCGCGCCGCAGGGAAAAAGAAGCAGAGATGGGTGGCGGCTGTCGTTTCGTGCGATCGTGCTGACCGCCGTGACCGTGCCGTGGTTTGTGCTCGGTTCGAGATTGTGATGAAGGGACACGGTCGCGTCTCGTTCGTTGGACTTGGACGTGTTGGCAAGGGATTACAACGCTGGAACGCACTGCAGAATGAAGATTAGGACAAAGGAATGACACGTCTGACTCAATCATCGAGTCCGGATTACCACTTTGATGCGGCCATGCGACTGTCCCTGTCACCAGAAGCTGGGCAGAAACGTGAAGGCGAAAGGCACCGATAAAAAGGCTCCATTGCATCAAAGGTTGTCGAGTATTACAGTCGACTATACTCGCAAAAGTGATTCCAAAACTGGCTAAAATCAGGTAAAACTGGATATATTACATAACTCCATTTTCATTTTCATCCGCTGTGGTACATGTACAACCGACAGAGAAGCATTGAATTACTAATTAGTGGTTGTGTGGTACAATATTGATCTTCTTTAGAAACCATTTGTGCTAATTATTAGAAGGTTATACAAAGAAAATATTTGAGAAAAAGTGGTAGTCAAATTTTAGGAGATCTCATATTTATGTATACATTTGTTAAATCATACGCCTCGAACAAAATTTAAGAAACAATGTCACGCATTTAAGGCTCCTTTAAAACCTAGAATTTTCGTAGATAAAAATCAGTTCGATTTTATGGAGAAAACATAAGATTTTTTAAAACAGTCCTGCTATCTAAAAAAATCCTGAACGCCACTGAAATATCCGCGAACCACTGACAAGACGCAGTGTTTCGTCACTTTACTCAGTTTCATTTCCGCCAAAAGGCGGCTCGGAGGAACTGCCCCGCACCGACGGACCGCCACCTCTGTGATTGCTTCCTTCCCGTTCTCTCCTCCCGCCTAGTCTCCGCCTCCACTCCGACGAAGATGGCGGCGGCAGCGGAGGTGACACCGGTTCAGCACCCGGGGCAGGCAGCGGCGGCGGCGGCGGCGGCTTGGCAGATGGTGGCGGACTGGCTTAGCACGCTCGTCCAGATCCTGCTACAGATTATCCGCGGCACGCCCTCTTCCTGGGCGCAGCTCCTGGCCTTCCGGCAACCGATTCTTCCCTCCACCGCTCAGCCGCAGCCGTTGCCTGAAGTGGCCTTCGTGCAGCTTCCTTCCAAGGCCCCCGCTGACGCGTCGCCTTCGCCGCTCCGGCGGCTCACGGTACGGACACATCTGTTCGCCTGTTGCGTAGTTTGGGAAGATTAGTGATCATACAGTTTTTAAATATACTAGTAACCGCAGATTAATTGGACCTGCTTCTGTAACAGTAGTTGAATGGGTGCGGGCAGCTTCTTGAGTGGATTGGAAAAAACTAAGAGAGGCTGTACTTGTTATGATGGAGAGCAAGTTTAATTTTGAATTTTGGTAGCCTGGTGCCGGCAGAGAAATTAGGCATGACTAGCAAATTAGTTCTAGTGTGATCTGAAGCAGAACTTGAGGCTGTCATTTTCAAAATCCTACTTGTTGTTTTTCCCCATCAAGCTAAGAAAATCTAGTCGAATGAACTTTCGTTACCTGCACATGTTCAGGTGGTGCTTGACTTGGATGAGACTTTAGTTTCTGCTTACGAGTCATCAAGTCTTCCTGCTTCTCTGCGCACCCGGGCTGTTGAAGCAGGATTGCATTGCTTTGATATGGAATGCATATCCTCTGCTAAGGCAAGTGAGAACTGAGAAGCTTCTGCTAGTCTACTGCTGTTTTGATTTTAATTCATAGATAGGTACTTATGGGAAGTTGTGCTTCTTGACATAAAGGATGCTGAAGGAAGGCAGAAGGCAAATCGTGTGACTGTCTTTGAGCGTCCTGGCTTGCATGAGTTCTTGCAGCGAACCAGCGAATTTGCTGATCTCGTTCTGTTTACAGCTGGTTTAGAAGGTTTGAACTCATGAACTATTTATAATGTTCAATAAACGCTTAGTTGATTTCACCTCACATCTCTAATATCTGTTCTTACACAGGATATGCAAAACCACTAGTTGACAAAATAGATGCTCATAACAGATTCTATCGCCGCCTCTATCGACCATCTACTGTTACTTCGTAAGTTGTTTTTAGCATTTTCACGAGCTAGTAGTGCTTAGTAAGGGGATCTTTTGTTCTTCAGGAGTTTAGCTTTAATGTTATAGTAACCATTATCCCTTTTTTTAATGAAACTGAAGGGTTTGTCTCCCTGACTAAATTTGCGAAATGTGCCCTCAGCTGATCAGTAGGAGGTTGGGTTTCTAAGCAGAAGTTAAATCTCAAATGCCTTGGCACCATAACTGGATGTCATTCATTCATTCTCATGCAAATTTGTTTTTTCCATTTCTTTTTTCTGATGTTTTTTGTTTTTCTTCAACTATTCTGCTGATTTAACTATCTTATGTTTTCATATTCACCATTGTTCATGAACCACAAATGTGGTTGTAATATTAATGGTTCTGTGGACTCTTATTGTCTTATGCTTTTTATAATCTTGTCGGTGCACTTCAGTTTTTTTGGATGTAAGCACACTTCTTTAGTTACAAATCTGATGGACAGATTGTATATTTGTTGAAATATAGCAGTATTAGTTGAGCGAGTTCATTTTATGACACTGTTATGTTCACATTTCAGGCAATACAGAGAGCATGTCAAAGATCTTTCTTGTTTGTCCAAAGATTTCCGCAGAATTGTCCTTGTTGACAACAACCCTTACAGTTTCTTGCTGCAGCCATTGAATGGAATACCTTCTGTTACATTTTCAGCTGCACAACCTGTTGATGATCAGGTAAAACAGACAATGTACATGAATAGTTCTTTGTTTCGACCTCTACAGTACCTACTGTTATTGACCTTTGATGTGTTCTGACCTTACAGCTTATGGGAGTGATATTTCCACTTCTTAAGCACCTTTCTCTGGAGAATGATGTTAGGCCTGCCTTATATGAAACCTTTCACATGCCAGAGTGGTTCCAAAGACAAGGGATCCCACCAATTGATGAGGTAGTCTTGGTCTAGCAGCTATGGTATTGGATTATTGGTTGAATGCTCAGTCAGATATGCTCAGGGGGAGAGGAATTGTACAGTATTTATTCAGTTAGCCCTTCAATTTTGATAATTGAAGCCTTGTTCAACATGGAATAACAATGTTCAAAGAAAGGAAAAGAGAAATGTGATTTGTAATGTATACTACTAGTACAGTGATAGATCAGTACTTGTGCTGTGAACATTATTTATGTTTGTACTTAAGGCAGTACAGGTAATCTAAAAAAGTATACGGATCTGATGCATTGAAGGTCGGTTTTTTCAGTTTCTACACTAACCATATACAAGTATATCGATATATATTTTTGGCTGTAGAATGTTTAAGATTCTATTTCCCAGTTTATCATCATCCCTCAGTATCAGGCTTGTATCTTTATTACTCCATCCAGATTTTGCTTTCTTTAAAATTTAGTTCTTTCAACGTCAACCAAAAAAAGAAAAAACGCTGGAGGCGGTGCATCATTGTGCTGACTATGTAATGAATTCAGATCAAATGCATCACAGGTCGCGTATAAGATGGAGTGCATAAGAGTAAATGTCAAAGATAAACTCGGTGAATATGGAACTTGAAAATGTGATCAGTTATTCAATGAATTTAGATCAATTCCATTAGAGTCACGGGAAGCTGTACAAACGAGGGATTTTTTTTTAATCTATCTCATATTTACATGCATAAACTAGTGTGTATCAACGCTCAAGTTACCCTGTAAACGGAATTGATATGCTAAGGATTGACACAAAAAAAAAAAACTAAGGAAAATCTTGCTGACAAAGCGAAATGTGTTATGAACAGAAAGTGCCCCCCGCTTCTGAAGAATAAGCTTGATTTGCTGCTCAAGGATATACAAATGAAAACCATCGGTGCTGCAATGCTTCACTGGCCGTTGGTCTCTTTCGTGGATTTATTTGCAATAAGTAAGACAGGAAATCAACAAATTTCTTATCGGGACATTGCAACTGGCGCCGCAAAGAGGATTTCTCCGGGATCAAATATTCCAGCTGTTCTGTCTCCTGGTAATGTTTTTGGGAAAATAAATAGTCAGTGCTGAATCGCTGAATGAAAGCTGAGATAAAAAAAAATAACTCAATGCCTTTTTATTCCTAAAAAAAGTATTTTTTTCCCAAAGATCTTCATAAGTTCATAGCAATACTTAACAAACATATTATTCCGTTTAAGTTTTCTGGTGAGATAGTATTAAACTAACAACCATAGTGTGAAAGTCATATTATACATCTGCACCCGCAAACTTGCAGCCAAGATCCTCAGCAGATGTCATGAATAAAAGTCATCAAGACTTCCTATGAAGTATGAACAATAAATTGGTGGCATTGGTAATGTTGTTTACTGATACATTATTTGTCTTCTCCGGCACAGGTATTTAACTTGCCAAATCCATTTTTTTCACAACTCAAGATGTAATGCTACGTGTAAATATGCCTCCCATCAAGTGTAATGCGTACTGACCATGCCAAGCATGTGGCAGATATATAGATATGGATAAAAGTCATAAATCCAGTAATTACTCGTTCATGTAGAAACAGATTAAGAAATCAAAATATACAATATTTGTTACCTTAAATGACTTAGGTAATTTTTCTACATTTTCTTTGGTTGGGTGGTGGGTTTTGAGTTTGCATAACTGATCCAGTACATTTGAAAGAAGTTAAAAAAAAACCTTGTACCTCGTTCTTCTCAAAAAGGTCATAGTCATCTGTAAAATACTTCTTTGTCTCTTGTCCCAAGGAAAGCATTTCCGTGTCAATTGGACCGATTGTCCCAATCATGCGAGCAAGAATTACTGGTACCGACTCATTAGGAAAAAGCACCTATGACATGTCAAAGTGGTCGCTGTCACATCCATTACTTATTATCAGGAACAGGAGAACATGGTAACTAGTATGTTCTCAAAGGAAAAAAAAATGGTAATTGCTACTATTAGTAATTACTTTCGATATATTCGTCATAAGCTTTTGAACCACTCTTGTTATTTTTATTTACAGTTTTTCAGCGATAGTTTCAGGCTTAGGAGCATAAAGAAGGTTATGACTAACATGTAAAGAACCTTAAATTTTAAGGCTCTTGGGATGAAGAACTAAACACGGTAAGATGTTAGTCACCATGACAAGTTTGAAAGATGTAAGGATTTAACTATAAACAAAGCCATATTTGTCATTTCTTCTCATTCTTTTAAATCTACATGCTTGAGAACGTAACTAACCATCGTAGGAGGAATTAGGTGGCATTTTATTAAGAAGAAATAGGCACCCAAATTCGCGTCAAACAAAGATTTGAACCTGGGTGGTCAGGGTGCATGTCCACACACACTTACCTCAGTTCCTAAATAAATAAAAAGCAATATAAGAAGTAAGATGCAAACTAACTTCACCAGTGTAGAGCTCAGCCAAGATGCAGCCCAGAGACCAGATGTCAATTTTTTCGTCATATGGCAAACCAAGGATGACTTCGGGAGCTCGGTATGAACGTGATTGAACATATGTGGTTAGGTTGTCTGACAGGAAGCAACTGCTGCCAAGATCAATAACCTTGATTTCACATCTGCTGTAGCTCTTCAGAAGGATATTCTCTGGTTTCAGGTCACTGTGAACTATATTTAAGTGATGTAAAAACACCAATGCCTCTAAGCATTGTCGAGCTATAGCCTGAAAATAATAATAATAATAATAAAAAAGAAATTTTAGTAGGACCTCTCTTTCCATTTAATAAAATCTAATCATCCTTCCAGTATTTTTAACCTTTCTAGAAAAAGTTCACATGAAAAATTGGTTAACAAAGACAAATGGTAAACATAACTTTATTAATTAAGTTTAAGAAACACATGATAACTACAAAGAGTAATTTGGTAGCAAAATAGTCAGATTCTCCAGGAAATGGGTCAAAAAGGAAAGAGAAGTCAGATGTACCTGTATTCTGGGCAATGAAAAGTACACCTCATCACCAGACTCTTGGTTATATTTTTGAAATTCATAAAGATTTGCACGTAGTAGTTCAGTGACAATGAAGAGATGTTCCTGTTGATTTCTTTTCAATCAGCATTTTGAAAGTTAAAAAGGACCACAGGAAAATATCAAATAGAGAAACTATTGAAGTATACATCATAATCATAACAAAGATAAGAAACTGGTAAGCCAAATTCAGAATGACCAATTTAAAGAGCAGTTATAATTCCTTGAATTTTTTTGTTAAGCAAACAGATCCAGTTCACATTATCTCCACATCACATAGGGGGATACCTGATAGTAGAAATAATCGTAGAGACGTAATACATGATGCTCATCTTCTGGATCATATTTATTGACAAACTTCAGGAGCTTTATCTCATCCAAGCTCTGGTCAAAGAAATCTTTATCATTTTTTATTATTTTAAGGCATACATCCATTCCTGTGCAAAGATCATGTGCGCGTACAACCCTGCTGAATGCCGCAGAACCAAGATACTCGGTGACACGATATCTTCCGGCTATAACTGAATCCATGACAATAGGGAACTCTTTGTTTTCCTCAAAGCCGGTCCTGCAGAGGACACCTACAGATGAGCTATAAAACATTCCCAAAATTTGTGCCAGCAAAAGAAAATAAGAAAAACATTTGACAGTCAACCTGTTCTTCCGGTGGAAAATTTTCAATTCAAACGCCTCATATTCTTGAAGAAACTCAGACAATGCAGGGTCAACTTTTGGATCTCCCTGAAATTTTCGAGTGGTGGGGTCTTGAACAGCTGCATCTGTTGTTCCCATGCCTTCCAGACCAAAGACATCTTCATGAACACTACTCTCATAGAAAGGATGTACACTATAATTATTTTTCAGAAATTCTGTGCCGTCAGCAATTTCCTCCATTACCAAGTTAATGTCTCCTTTGTCATGATCAAACCTGGGGTCTGCAAAAAAATAACTAAAGTTAGAACGAAATCATGTAGTCTAATCCAGAAAAATACCTCTGACTCTGACTGTAAGCAATAATGATTCTGAAATCACAAAGCCAATACACATATATACAGTAAAATGGAATTATAGCCTGAATAAAAGATAGAAGCTATTCATTACGGTTAGCTGCTTGTACAGCGTTTTAGCTCCTACTATGAGTTCAATTCCAAGAATAAGGTGCAAAAAATAATTAAGGCTTGATTACTTGAATATTCTGAGAACAGGCATGTGCGTGAGCCAAATACTCTAGTATATAGGAACTGGTACAACATTCAGTCTCTGGAAAGGAAGTAAATCGGCTACAACATCACAGGGCGAATTCCTTCGTCCGAATATTTCATAATTAAAGAAATGAGCCCCAAGAAATGCCAGTGGGTCAGAAGCGCTTACTCTCGGGAGTACCTCCACCTCCATTAACCAAGTACGGTCTGAGTATATGAACATCCTTCTCCACGGCACTCAGATTCAACTTCTCGTCCTCGGCGTCCTTGGAATCCGTTAACAGCTCGCTTTCAGCATCAGCATCCGCCTTCAGTCTGAACTGGAACACTTCTGCAACACATTCATCCAGTACTTCCGTCTGGTCGTCCATGATCTTGTACCTCCCATAAACAGCGGAGCAAGAATTTGCCACCAACCCCTCATCATTCGTCCGTTCTCTCTTGCAACCACCGGGCGCTGACGAGTAGGAATGTACCTCTGCGCACCCATCAGAGAAGGCATTGCCACCTCTGTGCATGTGCCGGAGGCCGCCGCCATCGCCATGCATTGGCACTTCAGTACGCTGTGAGTTGGGTCCTGGCCCAACAACGAACTTGTCCTCCCCCTCGCCGCCGTCGCTCTCCTGCTTGCCCCGGAATAGGATATCATCGTGGAGCCAATTCTCACAGAATGAAAGGTCAGCAGTGTCGTACTCGCGCGCCGTGCCAAAGTCCATGTCCGATGACGACGCCTCCGACGGCGAACACAGTCCGCCCCGGTTCAGCATCCCTGATCCCCATGGGCAGCAACCGAACCATTCAAAAATTACCAAATTAGGATCATACCAATCACGCGTGGGATCGAGATTGAGGAGCCTCATCGACTCAGTCTAAAGCACTCTGTACCTGAGGGCGTGGAGTTCATGCTGACGAAGTCGTCGTCGTCGTCGGAGCTTGAGCACGGACTCGCGGGCCCACCGCCGCCGTGCGACGCGCGCAGACGCAGCGGCGGTAGTTGAGGATCATCGAAGCCGGCGGAGAAGTCAGAGTTCCTGAAGGCGGAGGACGCAGCGCGCACTCGGCTGCGGTCGGCGGCGAAGCCGTCCATGATCTCTTCCGTGGCAGACGCCGACACGGCCAGGAGCGAGCTCATGCGCGAGCGGGGCACGCTCATGGTCACTCAGATCACGCGCCCGCGGCAATTTGAGCGGAAGCGATGGCGGCGAGCGCAGCGACAATGAGAGAGACGCCGAGGAGGAGGAGGAGGAGGAGGAGGAGCGTGGCGGCGGCACGGGATCCAACTAACGGCCGCCGCGCCCGGCCGCTTCGCAACAACCTCTTCTAGGGCCCTGGCGGCTGGGACCCGCCGTTTCTCCGGGGGGCCGGGCCCAGCCATCGGCGTTGGGCGCGGGCTGGGAGGTTGCTGTCGCGTGCCGATGCGGTGGGTGGTGCTCGGGGTCGGGAGAGGTGCGGGGTTGGACTCCGACGTGGAGCAGCCGCCATTATTGTCGGTGGCTGGCGCGCGGGCCCGGCCTCGCACCTGGGACAGCGTCGTCCTCGCGCTGCTTCGCTGGTGATTCTCGGCGCCGGGCGTCCGCCCGTGAGACGTGGCAGGCAGCTAGGCCCCGTTTGCTTAAGTTTTTTTTAAGCTGTAATTTTTGTCAAAAGTTAAGATCTAAGTAAAGGTACTTAGTTTGCAAAAGTATTTTAACCAAACACAGATTGAATAGTTTTTTATTAGCGAACTTGTAAACAGAAAAACAAGTCTTTTTTCTCTTTCTGAACAGACGAAGGACTCTTTCTCCTTGTCCACGACTCTCTCTCTTCTCCCGAATCTCGACGGATCGAGCTTAGCCGAGAGGCGCGGTAGCTGCAGCGGGGTCCGGCGAGCTCGCGGGAGGCGGGAGACTTGCGGCAGGGCACGGCGAGAGCGTGACCCGCGGGAGGCTGAGGACCTACGGCGGTGGGGCACAATGAGCGGTGTTGCGGGATTCTTGTAGTAAAACATCGAGTGGACGTCGTCATAGGCTAAAGTTGTGCAGCGTCATAGTCTTGTATTATTGATAATATGTTAATGATGAATACTAATTTTAAAAAATAATTTATTAAATATAATGATCGAATTTATATGACTCAGTGGATAATACGATGATTTTTTTATATATAAACAGTCCCTCAAATATTCAGTAGTATTACAGACATTTTTCTCTCAAAACTAGAGTCACAGCTATTTCAACCAAATGATTTTCAGCTTTCTCCACAGCTTACAGTCCACAGCTACTTTTCCCACGGCCACAGGCTACAGCTAAAATTTTTACAGCTACAGCTCAGCCACCCAGAACCTAAATGTTACGGCTGGTGCTTACTGCTTACTGTCAGATCCCAATAATAGAAGGGGACACAAGATCTGCCGAGGTACATGCCATGCTGGCTTCAATAACACTTTTCCATATTCCAACCTCAGCACTGGATCTCATTAGCATTCCGCGCTTACCGTTGATCACTGCAGGTAACTTCAGAGTGGTTATTAAGGTAAATCTCTTGAAGGAATTTCAAATTTTGTCCTAAACTGAGCGTGTAGTAAACATTTTGGCTTGCTTCCCAAAGATTGTAATCCGTGTTGAATGTTCAATAAAGCTCAGGTTGAAGCTGCAGCTCAGGTCACTTAGTGAAGCTTTAGAAAAGGTTATGCCAACCTTGACGTCGGAGTTGGACCATAGGACTTCGCTTTCATGATGGTCAGGATCTACGGGATAAAGCGTTCATGTCCTTGTCATCAAACTACTCACCTACATGACTGACCCGTAACAATTAATGCTTCGCACTTTGTTTGTCTGCACTCGACTGTTCTTCTTTACTCTTACTTCCTGTTAAGAAACCTTAATTCCGGTCACAGGAACAGGATTAATCTTCACGTGATTTTGAGCACTCTCCACCATAGTGACTGCAGAATTGGTGCTTAAGAAAAGTGAAATCTGGAAGACTGGAACGTTGATTCTACGGTCCGCGTCCTGTTTCCAATGATGTGTCGTGGTCTACTAAACTTCATGATTTTTGTTTTCTATTTTATCATACGCAAGAAACTTGTGAAAAACACGAAAAACACAGATCAGTTTTGCTAAGCAAACAGGCCAAGCTTTAGATCATTATACGATCGCTGCACTATCTTTAGTTGATCAACAGTGCCAGTATCTTTAGTTGATAAAGTGTCAGTACACCAAACCATCAATTTGCATTTCAGGTCAACAGCAAAACATTTTACAACAATCTTGTATCAGGTACATGGGGAAGATGGCAAGCAAGAAGGCGTACAAATCGTGGCATAATTTCGTGGATGCTCTCTGAGAAACTGAAAAGGCTACTAATTACACGAGTAAGCCAATCAGGGGGGAGTCACCTATCTAAATCCCCAACAAAATAATCATTAGCAGATGGAACAGGGCTTCTGCATACTGCACGTTTGCACCTGGCATGCAGACTTAGATAGTTGCATTGCATGAGTAAGAATGCCAGCTGCAAGCTGCAGCTTCACTCGTTGTCCAGTTTTAGAGGCTCATCTTTCTCGTTACCAAGTTTTAGAGACCCATCTTTTATAAGCTTTATGCTAAGACTATTGAAGCGTCCTCTTGAATAATGCCGCGATGCCTTTCTCCAGTCTGTGCCAGTCTTCATCATTGCCACAAATTCTTCATAGCTGATTTTACCATCCTGCAGAAACATTTGAAAGATTACATATTCCAGTTAAGTAAGATCTAAAGGCAGTGGCTATGACTTATTTAGAATGCCACCGAGTTCCTCCTGCTATCAGCAAATCCTCACCTTATCCGTGTCAACTTCTTGCAATATGTCGTTAACCACGTCCATGCTATCGGCTCCTCCATCCTCCAGAAGGGCTTCCTGAAGCTCTTCAGGCTCAATGTAACCATTGCCATCCTTGTCAAAAAATAGGAAGGCTCTCCGAAGGTGCTCATCATTTGCCATCCTTTGTAAATGAAGAGAGACGGCCAAAAATTCACCATAATCTAGTGCTCCCCTACCCTTCGTATCCACCTATAATTTCAAACCACAAATGATCAGATATGCAGCCAACATCTAGCTCTCATCAATACTAGATGGAGTAATTTGTAATTAGACCATCTAATTCTCAATACTTTTGGAGAAAAAGAAAAAAAAAATCTCAATACTAGTTATAATTAGACCATCAAATGTTCTTAATATGGATCCAAACAAAATAAAGAACAAAATGAAGTTTTAACTAAATAATACAATAAATCATCCTTTCTGATGTGTACTCCCTCCGTTTCAAATTAGAGTTCGTTTTGGACAAGTTCTTGGTCAAACATTGGGAATATAAATCTTGAATAACTTTTAATTTGTTAAGTTTAAAAATATGAAAAATCATATGAATAGATTTATCTTGAAAAGTACTTTAAGAAAAGTATACATGCATCGCGTTTCAATAATTATTTCATAGAAAATGAAAGTCAAAGTTACGTTTTGAAGATCGTGTCATTGTCCAAAACGAACTCTATTTGAAACGGAGGGAGTATTGCTTTAACAACTATAAATAACTTGTTAGCTACCGGGCCAAAGTTCTAATGTTTCCAATCAGCATGAAAAATGGCTAGAATGCCCAAGTTATAATGTTTCAAATCAGCATGAAAAATGGCTAGAATGGACTGGTCATTCATGAAAATGGGTGTGAAAGTTGTAGTATGTGTTCAAATTAATACTGTTAACAACCCTATAATAGTAAGTTCCAAGTTCACAAAACAGGCCAATCATTCGCACATACTATAAAATGAAAGGTGTTTTCCCAAAGCTCCAACATATTAGACATAAAAGGTAATAAGAAGAATGTGAATCAGTATGAACTGTGTGTAACTGGTGCTTTGCTTAGTTTAATTGACAGGAAGAGGAAGCACATCCAAATCACTTACAGCTTCAATAAGCATTTGGATTTCAGATTCTGCAAGATGAGAACCAAACTTTGCGATCCCACTCTTCAATTCTTCATAGGAAACTATACCATCATTGTCCGTGTCCATAACTTTGAACATCTCCTTTATGTCCTCAACCTCTTCAGCAGACAAGTGATCAGCAATAACCTAGCCAATTACCGATTTATGTCAGTAAAACATTAATTTCTAATCAATTAATTTCTATGATTAGCTCAAGAGAAGAATACCAAGTCAAAGTCAATCAATTTCATGAAAAAATAGTTTCATACCCGTAGAGCTCTTCTTTTGAATCTGTTCATCCTTGAAAATTGTTTCAGTCTTGATTTAACAATGTCTCCAAGAGGAACATTTGGAGCTTTCTTAGCATTTTGGAGCCAAGGATGCTCTGCAATCATCAAAAAGAAGAGTGCATGTGTTTCAGAACCACAAAAATCAAAATGAAAACACGTCTTGCCTGGAAACACATAATGGATGGAATTCGAACACTATCTAACATATGGAAAGTGTGGCAACTTATTGGAGCGAGAGGAAAAAGGCTGGAAGTAGGAATGGCATGACATCGTAAATATTGATGCATAACACAAATCAAAACATGAACAAATTTAGTGACACCTAACTCGCTTAAATATTTGCATGCCTTAACCCGATAAAAGTGCATAGAGTGACATCATCTGAATCGCCAAACTTGTATCAACGCCTTCATCTCTTAAAGAAACAATAAGCTTCTTTTCCTGGCTATTTTCCAAGGATTAACATATCTACAAATAACCTCCATCTGGAACTTGAAATGGCTATAGAAGAGACCTTAAAGAAATAAATTGAATTTTCGACTTCATTTAGCACTTCCTTCCATCAAATTTCCAAGTATTCTTTAGCGAACTGTCAAATTTCCATTTTATTGTCACTTGACTTCACAAATCATGGCACAGGACATCTACAACTTGCCAGATTATCCAGGAGTGTAAATTAATAAAGTTCTAAGATCGAACAACGTTCAGATTACATTTGGCAGAGGTTTTACTACTATTGAGTGTTGAATCCTGTAACTGAAATGTTTGATGCAAAGTTCCATACAATACTTGGCTCTACCAAATTTAAAAGCACTGGGAGAAACTTACCAAGAACTTGCTTTGCAGTTAGCCTAAGTTTTGGATCAGGCTGAAGCATTTGTCGAACTAGATCTTTAGCATTATCAGAAACGTTGGGCCAAGGTTCTCGCTTAAAATCTATATTTCCCCGAAGTATAGCTTGTGCAACTCCTTGTTCAGTCTCTGCAATTTTTACCGGTTAAGCTCATTTGCACAATAGTAACACGAAAGAACAAAAGGTTGTTAAAAGTAAAAGGCCTTTACCAGCCCAAAACGGAGGAACACCACATAGCAAAATATACAAGATAACACCAGCACTCCATATGTCTATTTCAGGTCCATAATTCCTCTTCAGCACTTCAGGAGCCATGTAGTAGGGGCTTCCCACTATTTCTGAAAATCTTTCACCTGAAAAGCCAAACGAGCCATCAGAATATGCACTTTATTGTTTCGAAGAATTTACAGTAAAGAAATACCCTACTATACAAGGAACAGCCTAAGTCTATACAACAGCAAGCACACAACAGACTGAACAACCGAAAGAAACTGTACACTGGAGAGCAAGAGAGGTTAGTGTAGACTATCCAACGTCCAACCACTGTTCTGCTAAGGTTGTATCAGAGTATGCACTTTACAAACAGAACTAAAAGCATGAAGGATTGCAAAAACATGGCACAGGCAAAGTAAACCACTGAACATCTAAATATCTGAACAATCAATTTAGTTTAATCATTCTTAAGATTTTTTCAAATATATATGGCCTTGTTCACTGGAAGAACAAATCAGATCATACAAACGAGTAGTAACACAATCGCCTCTTCACGTTATATGAGTTAGCATATACACCCAGCCCCATAATCGAACTACAGTGGACAACAGGACAGATGGAACTCTTGACGACGGACGATGGCGGAGGCGATCTACTTAATCCGGATGGTTTGCTGCTTACCCTACGATGCCGCCAGTAGTGAGTAGCGCCTGATTCAGGATATGATATGCTTTTGTGTTGATAAGACAATGACCTACTAATTGTTCCTATGGCTATGACAAACATAATTACAAAATGGAAATTAATTACAGTAACACCTACTTAAACAAACCGTTAGGTTTTATCTATGGTACCTCTAGTGCACTGGTATCATGGTCTACCATAAAGTTCCTCTAATGTCTACCAATACCCAAAATGAGCAGATCACAATCAAAAGTAACTCTTTCCCATTGAAATGGAGTTTTTGTACATATTTGTAAGTGCTAAATTTAATAAAAGTTGTGTGGAACATGTATCCATTTTTGCTGAGCTACTGTAATGTTATTTCCCAAAAGAGCTGACCTCAGTTGCATGTGGAGAGGATACAAGGCCACGTACAGTTGAGACCAGGTCACTATGTTTGGTCAAAATTATGTGGCGTATGCTCCCACTATTTGCTGCAAAATCTTTAAAAATAGCAGTCACCCGACAAGTCAACCTAGCACCTAGATTCGAATCTCCGAGTTCATAGCAAAATCTGCAACAGAGCTACCGAGACTTCCTAGAGAAACAACAGCAAGAAGCTACCGAGTGCTTTGACGTCCAATATCAAATTTTGTATCCAGAATATAAACGTTGCCATAAGCGAAAAATCGCTGAATTCTCGTCAAGATTATGCAAGCATAAGAAGAGCATTGTGCTACAGCAACGATCAGAGCCGAGTATCAACTCCAGAATCGCGGCCAAACCAACGGATCCTGCTAGAATCCACGAGACGATAAATCCAAAAATTGCGGCAACCAGTTCACCAAAATCAGGGACAGATCTCGGTGCCTGGAGCTTAATTACCAGGCTTGAAGAAGATGGAGAGGCCGAAATCGATGGCCTTGAGGGGTGAGTTCTCCTTCTTGTTGGCGAAGAGGAAGTTCTCTGGCTTGAGGTCGCGGTGGATCACGCCGTGGCGGTGGCAGAGCTGCACGACCTCGACGATGGTGCGCACGACCGCGGCCGCCGCGCGCTCCGTGTAGTGTCCCCTGGCGACGATGCGGTCGAACAGCTCGCCTCCCTCGCAGAGCTCCATGACGAGGTGCACGGCGCCGTCGTCCTCGCAGGCCTCCCGCAGGGACACGATGCTGGAGCTCTTGGGAAGGTGCCGCATGATGGCCACCTCCCGGCGCACGTCCTCCACGTCCACCGGCGTCCTTAGCTTCCGCTTCGAGATGGACTTGCAGGCCAGCAGCTCGTGCGTGCCGCGGTCCATGCACAGGTACGTCACCCCGAACTCGCCGCGCCCCAGCTCCCGGTCCAGCGCGTACTTCTCGTCGATCCCGCCGCCCACGTCGCACCCTTCCTCCCCGAGCACCGACAACCGCTTCTTCTCCCCGCCGCCGCCGCCGCCGCCGACGCCCGGTCCCACGCCGTTGCGCGCCTGGTGCGTCTTCTTCTTCCCTCCGCCGGCGGAGGCCGGGAAGTGCGACGACTTGACGTCTTCCCGCGCCGCGGCGGCCGGCGAGCGGCAGCAGTTGCCCATGGCCGCGCGAGATCGGGAATGGGGGCACTAGGGTTTGCGCGGCATTGGACGCTGTGTTGCTGGTGGGGGAGGAGGAGGAGGAGGAGCAGGGGGCGGGCGGACGGGGGCCTAGAGAGAGAAGGAAGCTAGCGGGAGAGTAGAGGGCTAGAGCCTAGGGGCAGGCGAGGCGACGGCCTGGCGAGAGACGGGACGAGACGAGGCCAGGCCAGGCTGCCAGCGTCCAGCGCGACCTGTGTCGGGTAGAGTATAACGGTAAGGACGAGGCGTGGCCGGTGGGGAAATGGCTTTTCGGGGACGCGTAGCGCAGTGGTCTTGGTGAAAACAAACCCCCCCACGTCGCGCTTGTTCTGTGCTTTACGACTCTCTGCCTTGTGGGTCCAATTCTCTGCGGGGAGTTTGGGGGCTGGGCGGCCCCCGCGTCGCCGTGGAGTTTGACTGGGTCCAGCCTGAGAGCCCGGCCAGTCTCTCGAGTCTCGATTCCGACAGGCCTTGGAGTCGACAGAGGAATCGGATAATCTTTAGAGACAAAAAAAGAAAAAAAAACTAGCAGTACTACTGTAGTACTACAAAGCGCACTGGTGATTAGCGATTTTTAATCTTTTTAAGGGACATTTGTTTACTACTACAGCGCTAGACTGAAAGATTCCAGGGCGAAGGCGCGTGGAGCGTCAGGAATTTTTTTTTTTTTTCGATGACATGGAATGTTGAGGTAGTGTTCGGTTGCACGCTTGGAGTGTTTTTCTGAAGATTCAATCGTAGTTCCTCGTCCTCTCAAATACAGTATCTAATTATAAGACTTTCCAAGAGCTTCCTCGCCGGTCGGTCAGCAAAGGGAAGATTTGTCAACCGAGAAACAGGAGCTCCTTTTGATTTGCTTTGCTCGTTGCTTTCGCCTAAACCGCGGGCGAAAGGCACTCCTCCCCTTTCGTTTTCTTCGTTACAGTACGCCTCTGGTCAAAACTCAAATCAAACGGGTTGGTTTGGTAGAGTAAGGCTTAAGCATTAGTAGTACAGTGGGATATTTGTTCTTGTCTGATAGGAGTATAAATTTTTTGTCGCATTAAATTGAAAGAGTGAAAAACACGCAAAATTTTCGTTATCGTTTTCCACGCGTGTCCAGCTACGACAAGGTTGGAGTTGGACGCGTATGCTGCCATACATACGCGCCCAAAAGATACCGTTACGGCGGGTTGGTAAGATTAGCGATGAGTTGGAATCATAACACGCAACCATGACCCCTCTCCTAGTACGTTACTACGTGACAAGATCGACGCCAGGCTCTACGCACTGTACTATGGTCACTGTTTGTTTCTGGCTACACGCACATACCTACAGTATGTATATAATCCCCTCCGGCCCGCTCACTACACGCGTAAAATCCCATGTGTAACTCAAGATGAAGTAAAATTTAACACCATTGTCTGCCATTTTCTACGCTTGTCACCCTGTTTCCGATGCCTAATGGTGGATGATACTACGGAGCTGAGAAGAGGATGCTCGGCCAACATTGGAATGTGTGAATGGTGAGGCAAAAGTCATCAGTGCTCGTACCAAACGAACATTTTAAAATTGGCACTCCTAGCAGCAGCGCCGCTTTACGCCTCCTTTTCACGCTGGACTTCATCATCATCATGATGCGCCCCCTGTTCCGTGTGCGTATGCCTCACTGCCCAGCCTTGCCAAAAAAGGATCCGTCGTACGTCCCCGGCTTAATCATTGGTCGCGGTCGCGGCATGGGCCGATGGGCGGAGCCCGCTCGCCGGCGATCGAAAGCGTCCGGCGAGAAGATCCCCGCACGAGGGGCGAGCACCTCCGTGGAGTGGAGTATGCATGACGAACGAAAACGTCGCACGGGCCCGCCCTTGGTGTGCATTGCATGGACTCGCAAACTGGCAGGGCTCGGACCCCTCGTGTGCTTGGTCTGCCCAGTTAGCCCTTTTCCGGCGTAAGCAGTGAGCGGCTGGTGCGGCGCCACGACGTGTCGGACCATATAAGCCGAGGCGGAGTCGAGTGCAGCGCTGCAGATGTACGCATGGCACGGGCGCTGATGTTGAGGGGACGAGCCCAGATGATTGCGAGCATGGGCTGGTTTTCATCGGTTGCTTCCGTTTCTACACGTAATCTTCGGTGGTGAAGCGGAGAGTTTTTTTTTTTTTTTTTTACTTTGTTACCGGTACGCGGTAGTAGGTTCAGTTCAGGTGACGCGTACCTACCTCTACCTCCTTTGATTGTTGTCTTTGCTGGTCGTCGTTAGCAGCGAATCGTAATCACAGGGAGATTTGGGTTGGTGAGGTGAGGAGGGGGTGTCGTGATTCTGCAGATTGTTAGCGCGATAACAGTGCTCGCAGCTCTCTTTTTGTGTAGAGAAGCAGCATAGCATAGCATAGCCCACTTCGGTCAGTCCAAAGGCAGCCTCTTTTCGGTCAAGAACTGCAAAGGTTGCTTACCAGACAGGACTCGGACCGAGCTTTTTTCAGACTTGCAGAAAGTTTCAGTTTGCCCAGACCACCACCATTTCCGCTTCAGTCTTCTTCCTTTTCTCTCGCACAAATGGTCACCATTTATTTATTTTTTGTTGACTCAAAATGGCTACCAACCTTTTTTTTTTTAGAATGAAAATGGCTACGAACTAAACGAAGTTGCACGGCTGGTGGGCCAGTACTCATCATGACGACTGGATCTCGTGAAAATTCGTCCATGCCTGGCCCAATTTTTCACTTTCGTGAGAGAGAAAAATGAGCTGGGTCGTCATGGGCTATATAGAAGCCTTTCAGCGAGTGGGCGTGGTTGTTTGAAGCCGTAGACCTCCTCCTATGGGCCATCTTCACCAGCACAGCCAGTCAGCCACCAAAGATGAGTGACCCGCGCTGACAACTGGGACCCATATTGATGTCTGGATTCGCTGAGCCCACCTAGCAGTGAAAACAGCTACTTCGTCTCCTAGACTCGCTCTGCCCCAACCGGACGCGAAGGTGAAGGCAGCAGCAGAGCCAAGCGCAGGCCATCCGCCCCCCACCAACCGCGCCATGGACCGCGCGCAGCTCCTCCTCGTCGGCCTCCCGGCGCTGCTCTTCTTCTCTGACCTCACCCACATCTTCGCGCCGCCGCCTCCCCACCTCCGCCACCCCCATCACCACCCCCATCACCACCCCCACCCGCCGCACCACCCGCACCCGCCTCACCACCACCCTCACCCGCCGCACCACCACCACCCCGATCCTGCTGCAGCACTCATACAGGTGGGTCATTAACCCTAGTTGCTTGGATTCTTCTGCGCTCGAACCGCGACCTGATCCTCGATCTGGATGGCGTACTGATGTGTCGCTTTGATGCAATTGCAGGAGCCGCGTGTCGATGGGGCTGGATACGGCACCACCATCGAGCTGCAATTCTGTGCCTCCTGCTCCTACAGGTGAGCCTGCCCGCCCACTGCTTTGGGCTGCTTGCCTGCTCAATTGGTTTAGGTTGTTTGTTGCGTGTGGATCAAAGTGAGCATATGCACGTATTGTTAGTGTAGTGGACAGTGGACACTGAGACTGAGCTTTTGCACTCCTGCGTGCTTGACCCAAATGACCATACTGAGCACAATTTGTCATGTATGATGATTACCAATTCTGTTTTTCAGAATGCCACTTCAATTTCGCCACTAGTGATTGATGAATATCATCTGACTGCCATGTCCTCATATATTTCTATTACCCAGTGTTCAGCTGTTTGTGGCTTAACACCAAGTCAATCCTGAAACGCAGTACCATGTTCCAATAATACTGAGAACTTGATTAAAGGATACTAGTTTCTCTGTTACTATTGGAGTCATCTGCTGAAAACCTTTAAAATAAAATCATACAAAGTGTATCCATGTGATAAAAAAAACAGTTATGCTGTTTGACTCAACTGTTTGTGGCAAACCAATTCAATCCTGAAACTTAGTAGCATTTTGCAAGAATACTGGGAAAATGATTTAGGGATACAAGCTTCTCAGTTATTGTCGTGACATTAGAATCATGTTCTGATAACCTGAGAAGTAAAATGGTATAAAGGGTATCCATGTCAATTAAAACAGTTATGCTGTTTGAGTTTCTGACTTTTTCGTTGTACACTTGTGTTAAATTTATACTATCAGTGATGTCACACTTTTGTAGTCAGATTCTTTCCAAATTCGTTTAATTTGCAATCATAGCTCCTAGCTCTAGGTCAGGTATGGGATGACATCGAGGAGGGCGCGTGCATTGCCCGCTAAATGATAGCATGACTGGTTCGTGGGCATCTAGCTTGTTTTTCTATTCTTGTTTTCTTGGCTGGGATCTTCAAACTTGGTGAATGAAATGCATCTTTATATAAATTAACCGTCATAATACTTTTATAGAATAAACTCATGAGAGTTATATGTACATCACATATTAAATGATGAGTGTTGAGCCCGTGCTTCCGCAAATCATGGTAATTGACAAACGAAATTGTCAATGTAAGGTTGTGTTGTGTTGAGGTAGGTGTTTATAATTAGACAAAAATGACTGTCCCCTTTTAATGTTACAAATTTCAGTAATTAGGAAAGCAGTACATTCTTGAATATTTGACTGTCTGTATCATTCACATATTTTCATCAGTGAACCACTGGAATGTAACAGAACTGTTGTTACCAAAAGATCATGCTACCAAGTGAAACAATCCAGGAAGTTCCATCAGATTGTAAATGTCTCTTTACGTAGCATGTAGCACTAAAGGATTTTCTTTCTTTTTTTTTTTTGTGAGGGCACTATAGGGAATATTTAGCTTCACCTTTTTCTGGGCCAATAAATTAGGTGAAGGACCGATTGGTGCGAACTGCAAAAAGATTTATTTTGATGGTCCTGCAAATGAGAATGACGTGTACAATGGACAAATGGTGACTGGTGAGGAGGTGAAATAAGGGCTGTTTTCTGGACAGATGCCTTGTGTTCATCATACAGTGGCTATTAACTCTCACTGGAAGAGAGTTGTTTTTAACAAATTTAATATACAATGTCACTATTGGTGCCACTCTTAATTTTATCCACAACTGAGTGTGAGCAAGGCCCCAGCCCACCCCCCCCCCCCCCCCCCCCCCCCCCCCCCCCCCCCCCCCCCCCCCCCCCCCCCCCCGCTAAGACCTAAGACATATGCTACTCTTAAATTCTTGATCAGATCCTGCATTATTGCTGCTTACATTTTATAACCTACCGTCATGAGTTGCTTTCATGGTGAGGGAGTTTATTTATTCTTTCTTTTTTAGTTTAAGAGAGAAAGTCGATAAAATGCCAATGATCATGCAGACAAAATGTTCTCATTTTAATTGTTAATTGAAATAATCAATGTATGTTTCGATTGAACGTTAAAGTAGCTATCCCTCTAATCACTGAATTGTGGCATGTATGCTGGCTTCTGAACCTGCACATGTAGTTGATGAGTATTTATCGCTGAATGTATGTATTTTGCTCCTTTTGTTTCCTTAAGTTGAGTTCCCTTTGATTTTACTATGGGGAAGGACAGCCAAGGAGATGTGTCAAACAACCATTCCTTCGTTTTTATCTTCTTATAACATAATGCTTCCAAAGGGATATTTTAATTCCGTAATGTCATGCTTTACATCCACGTGACGTACTGAAAATTTTGTTCCACATTGTAGGGGAACTGCAATGACCATGAAGCGCATGCTGGAAACCTCATTTCCTGGAATTCATGTTGTTTTGCAAAATTATCCTCCGCCATTCGCCAAGCGTGTACTTGCCAAAGCTGTGCCGATTCTTCAGGTTGGAGCCATTGCAACAATAATGGCGGGTGACCAGATTTTCCCTAGGCTTGGGATGGTTCCACCTCCATGGTACTACTCGCTGCGTGCCAATCGATTTGGAACCATGGCTACAATCTGGCTATTTGGCAATTTTGCTCAGTCCTTTCTACAAAGCTCTGGTGCCTTTGAAGTTTACTGCAACGGAGATCTGGTATGTAATCTGTTTTTCCTTAATTGGGGTGTTGACTTGTGTATTGAAGGCTTGAGCATGACTTAAATACGATAATCTGATTATTTCTTCTTTCTGAATTATCACTCCCACTTTTCAGGTTTTCTCGAAATTGAATGAGCAGAGGTTCCCCAGTGAGTTCGAGCTGCGGGATCTCATTGCTAGCAGGTTGCCGGAGTCCCCGTTTGGAAGGAAGCTGGAAAAATCCTTGACATAAATGACGATCGTTAGAAACTCAATGACATTGAGCGCCACAGGTTCGCCCATTGCGATTGTAACTCTGGCAACTTGTGGCCTTTGTCTGTATAAAGGATCATTGACAACAGATTTCAGATTTGGGACATATGACACTGGAACTTCAGGGAGATTTAAATTATGTAAAATGTTGAACTTCAAGCAGCTTCAGCTGTATGATTGTTATGGTTGCACCAGTCGCGCTCAGCTCATCTCACGGAAAACGTGTGCTGGCTGTTTCCACTGTTCCATCGGAGCTTGGTCTGCAACATTGCGTTAGCAAGGCGGCAGCTGCAGCAGATCAGGCTTCTATCGATCGTAATGGGCTCTGCTGTGAGTGGATTCCCAGGCCCAGGAGGCCAGTGACATTGATGGCTCGATCCGTGGAGCACCAATGGCACTGGTATTAAAGCTCAGGCCTCGATCATTCAAGTATCAAAAACCACAACTTCGTCGTCTTGTAAACTGGAAAAACTGAGAAAAACTTTCGCCTTCCCAGCCAGTTCTGCTAACAAAGTTGTTCCTTGACCAATCTCTCTAGACTATAGTAACTGCAACTGGGTCCAGACTCCAGACTCCAGAGGAGGATCGCTGCATCACCTGGTGAAACAATCCCAAGCTCGTAAGACTGCGCGCACGGCGTCTACAGACACCGTGGCTTGCAATTGCAAGAGGAACACCCACTGTTCCCCGCTGGCCACTACTACACCATTGAATCCAATTTCACAGCAGCCAAGCACAGAGAGCCGCGCCGCCGCCGTCTTGGAGATGACGCTAAGGCACCTCCTTCGCCTCTCCGCCGCAGTCTCCGGCCACCTTTGCCGCAGCATCTCCACGGCTGCCTCGTCGCGCCCTCCGTGGGCTATGCTGTACATCATCCCGAAGCTGGTGGAGACGCAGGGCCAGCGCGTGTCCCTCCAACTCGCCGAGGCCCCGTTCGTCTCCAACCTCATCCCCGACCATCTCGTCCGACTCGTTCCCGACTTGGACGGCGGTGAGATAAGCCTAGGCTGCGGCGGCTTTCTGAAGGCCTCGAGCGGCGACGGATTCCTCCTCCTCGACTTCATGCATTTCCGCGGCGCAGCTCCTATCGTCTGCACGGCCGGCCCCGGCGGCGCACTTGTGCAACGCAAGTTGCTTGGCGTTAGCCTAGAACCAGACATGTCGCGCTTCGTCTGCAATCCTCTCACCGGCCAGCTGTTCCTCCCCGACATCGACGGCAAGAAAAAGACCCAGACTTGCGCGGGCCTGGGCATCCTCACCCAATCCGATCGCCCGGACCGGCAGCCTCACAGGTTCGTGGTCGCCGAGCTCAGCGCCCCGGACGACGGCGCAGAGGATTGGAGGTTCTCCTTGCGGCGGTTTCACTCGCAGACAGGGCAGTGGGACAAGCCGGTGGCGTTGCCGTCTCCCTCCCTCTCGTGCGCCGGATGGACATAGACCGTGAGGTGATCGCCTTCGCCGGCCAGCTGTGGTACATCGACGTAAGCTGGGGTGCTGTCTCCGTCGACCCATTCGATGACCAACCGGACCTCCGCTTCATCGAGCTGCCGAGGGGCAGCGTGACAGAGCCGCCAAAGGGGCCAATGGAGCCGGATCTGGATGGTTATCGCCGCATGGGGGTCAGCGAGGGTAGGCTGCGTTATGCTGAAGTGTCCTGGAAGGAGCCGTTTGCGCTCAGCTACTTCGCTCTTGACGACGATGGCAGCAACTGGACCCTGGACAACCGGGTGGAGCTTAGCCGACTCTTGCCCCATGAAGACCTTGTGTTTGCAGAGAAAACGCCTCGGATTGGAGTGGTTGATCCAATGGACGCAAGGGTCATTCACATCACACTCGACAACCAGGCTTTCTCCGTAGACATGGACAAGAGGATGGTGCTTGGGAGTTCGCTGACAGACCCACACTGAAGTCTGGATACCTTAAATCGTGCGTGCTCCCACCATGGCTTGAGTCAAGCAGAATCCCAGCTGCAGGTGATATTTGTCACTTATTTTTATTTCTCTATAAGAAGCATGGTGGTACTAGTACAGTAAGCTGGTAACTATTTTATTTACTACAGTATTGATATGGAACACTGTTAATGCGATGCTCTTCGTCAGTGTCTTAATTAATGTATGCAATGGAAGGAAATATGTTGGTTTCTTTCTATGGCCTTTTCTGCTGTTTAAATTCAAATATTCTCTCTTTATTATTGACGGAGCTCCTTGGAGCAACAAGGCCAGTGCCAAAAGCAAGACTTTATCAGATATTTTGGTTCGCGTCAACATGGACAAAAGTAACTGAAATGCAAGCAAATGCTTCACATAGGTACTTCCTTGAGATAACCCTTGTTTGACATATCACCTGCTTCATCCTTTTCGATGCTGAGGATGCTGTGTTTGTTACTAGTTTCTTTTCGTAAATATTTTCTGTCAGCACTTCTGAACTATATACTCCAAATCATGAACGATCATGTTACACACCTGACGAGGAGTATATGTAGAACAATTATTCCTTAATGAAAGTAACAATAAAGCCACCTTATTGAGTTGGCTTGACTGCCTAATGACACCTAAACTGGGCAACTTTCTTACCAATTCAATTCTCATAGCTCACCTATCAAAGATAAATTTATCTACCACTGAAACTGTCTTTTGTTTCCTATTTGATCCAGGATGCATTATTCTCTTGAATGAATTAGGACGCTGATGGATGGATGGAGCCTAATATAACTCTCGTTTGGGGAAATTCTGGAGAAATTTAGTTCACTGGTGTTTGCAAACTGGCTATTTTGTCTCCTTACAGAAAAAATGCAACCGGGTCTTGCCTTGTTGTTTTCCCATTTTTTTTTATTGAATTTGGAACTGACTCAGATCAGCCAGCATGTAACTGCCATCACAGAACAGTATGCACGCTGTGACTGCGTCGTTGAAGAGAATATGCTTATCTTTTCTCATGAGGTCTTTGCATAGCTCCAGACATGTTGCAAATGTTTTTAGGCATCTCCTCTGTTTATTCTCTGAAATTATCTGTGATCTGTTATAGATGATAAGTGATTCAGTATCCGCTGATGGTAAATGAACTAAAACGATTTTCAGCTTGCTTAGCAGAACTTAGGTGCCAATGATTATTACTGGTATGCAAGGTGCCTAGTAAGTCGTCAGTCATTTTAACGAAGAAGGGTCAGGGTCAGGTTCTCCAGATCTTGTACTAGTAGGACATGCTAACAACAATGCGGGCTTTCATTTTGTGATTGTTATAACTGAAGTGGCTAGAAGAAGAGACCAGCGTTTTCATGGCTAAAGGAGCACTCAAATTATTTCACGTGAAGTATGATTTCCTGGAGGATTGGTACGCTCTTATACATCTCTGAGATCAGGAAATGTGAGGACGGTGCAGCTGGTTCAAATGGGCCTGACGTGAATGAATGGCAGCCCATGGCCTCCTTGCAGCTCACCAAGCCCAAGGAGCAGCGCATTCTGGAGGGAGATTAGCGACGCTGAACTATAGAGTAGCCAATGAGCGGCTGCCAGCTGGGCATTCAAGCGTCTACTAACATGGTTAAAAATCTCTGACCTGCAGCAGCTTCAAGACAAGTCGCCTGACATGACTCACGAGCCTCACTTGCGGCCCTACCTGGCAATAAACAGTGGCAACAGCCCATGCCCAATGGTGAGTTCAAACGGGCAGAATCAAAAGGAAAGGCAAATTCAAAGCTAACCCCCCAACCAGCCCTTTTGCTGCAGGAGCAAAAGCCTGCAAGCTTTTCACCTTCCAGCTCTCCCATCCTGCGGCCGTTTCAATCCGACTTTTCCCCTCGAGTAGGCTACAGGCAATAGACCATGCCTGTCTACGAGTCTACCACCTCTAGCTGGGCCCAGTAAGCTTTGCCTCCGATACAGAGTGAGACATGTCCACGATGCACCGCGCCGAGTTTCACGGTGACGAGCCCAGCACCAGTTCACTCGCTCGCAAAGCACCGCAGTGATCTCTCCGAGATACCGCTCGGGCGCTTCCAAGTCCTGTCCGCCGCCGCCGCCGCAGATTCTCGACGGCTGCGGCGCACCCTTCTTTCACGCGATCCTGGACAGGTCGCCGGGGCTGCGCGCGTCGTTCAAGCTCTTTGAGAAGTTGACGTTACTGTTACGGAATATATAGCCTGCTATCATCCGGGTAATTTATTGAGCACTGCCGTGATGATGGCTTTGGCAGTGTGATTTTTTTACTTGCTTCGCTTTTGTCAGCGAATGGAGCGATCGCTTATTTCAAAAAAAGAAAAAGAAAAAAAACTGGAGCGATCGTCAGTGCGCACGTCAGCCACAGCCACCATGGGGATGGATTGAGGAAGGAAAGGACCGAAGAGCAATTCTGCATGCGAGGAAAAACAGGTCGTTTGGGCCTGGATGTGCGTAGGACTAGAGCTCCCTCGGCTCACCAGGCCCAAACAGCCAGTACCCAGCTTATTGGCGGGAAAGCAGTGCCGTGCTGGTAGGACCCAAGCAGGAAAATTGGAGTTTCAACTTTCAAAAATCAAAACCACATTCTTCGTCGGCTTGTGCAGCAAAGAGGCGTCCTATCCCAAACCGTGCTAGCCGCTTCAGTCACTGACCATGCCGACTGCCCGTGGGTCCCTAGAAGGTTATACACGCCGTGTGTACGGTGGAACAAACCCACGCTGTAGACGCGTCTCGCGTTGCGCTTTGCACGCACCAAGTCTATGCGCCAGGTGCTGCAACCTGCAACTGCGCAACTGAAAGTCGCTAGGCACACAAACTTGTTTTGAGTATCCTCTCCTTTGCTACGCAAAAAGTTGATTGGATTGTTACGATGCGCTCCATTAGCTTCCCCGGAGTTTATGAGTCTGGAAAGCTCATGGGCATATTATGAGTCTAAAAGGTAGTACTCCCTTCTTTTTTAGTTTTCCTCGTTGGAGTAAAAATTAGTTTAAAAATAAACTAAACTTGTAAAACCGGAGAGATTGTTATTGCTACTACTACTTGCAAAATTGGGAGGGCAGATGCCCTTGCTTCCCGACTCCGAGGCAAACAGATGAAGCCAACGGCAGCTGCCACCTGATCATGCAAACGTCCAAAGAGGTCACACACTTTTCCTCTCCGGGTTTCTATACGGTTGCCCCGACGCGACTGACATGTAGGCCTGAAAGGAAGCCGCAGGAAATGCAGCGGGTAGAACTAGAGCATCTTTGCTGAATGCTGAGAGTGAGATGCCTGCACCGAGTGTATGTACACCCAGTCTGACGTTTGGAAGAATCCTCAAGGCCCCTCCCCTCCCTCGGCGCAGCCGAGCTCCGTGGAACAAGCCCACGGGGGAACGGTTGCCAAAGCTGCCATTGTCAGAGCTCGAGCTTCGTGGACGGAGACCGTGAACCAGTGAGCCAGCACCCAGAACACGCCTCCTCGGCTTCTCCGGCTCCACTACGGACGCCACCGCTCGCGTTCTCTTTTCGCGGTCCGCAGCACCGTCCTACGCCCAAAAATGTCGCTCCCGCTACGGCGCGCCGTCTCCGCCGCCGCATCCCTCCGCTTCCGCCGCGTCATCTCCACGGCTGCCTCGCACCCTCCGTGGGCGATGATCCGCCACGCCTTTCCGGACAGATCTCCGGCGCGGGCGCCGCGCGCGTGGAACCATCTCGTGGAGCCCCCGGACACCTCCTATCTTTTCGTGCCCGCCCACCTCATCGACCCTAGGCCCGCCCCCGACCCGGACAGCGACATCATGGGAACCCTCGGCGGACTGATCACCGCCTCGAGCGGCGACGGCCTCCTCCTCATCACGTACCAGGATGGCCGCTACACGGCTCCTGTCGACGCCATGAAGAGCGGCGCCGCTCCGGTGCGCAAGGTGACGAAGTTCCACATGGACGCCGACATGACGCGCTTCGTCTGCAACCCCATCAGCGGTGAGCTGTTCCGCCTCCCTGACCTCGACGGCACGAAGAAGACCATGTTGTTATGTCACAACATGGGCCTCCTCACTCGCTCCGCCGCCGGGCACGGGCCTCCTCCGCCTGACGGGTACGCTGCCGCTTCGCTCGCAAATGGAGAGGGGCGTACCTTCGTCATGCGTCGGTTCCTCTCACAGACCGGGGAGTGGGAGAAGCTAGCGGGCCTGCCTTCACCTCTCCCACACGCGCGGCAGATGGACATATACCCTGAGGTGGTGGCGTTCGCCGGGCGCTTGTGGTGGGTCGATCTGACTTGGGGTGCCATCTCCGCCGACCCGTTTAGCGACTGGCCGGATCTCCGCTTTGTCGAGCTCCCGAGGGGCAGCGTGCGGCCAGGACCCAACGAAGATTTTGTACAGGCGCAGGGGTTGTTCAGGCGCCTGGGGGTCAGCGAGGGGAGGCTGCGGTATGTCGAGGTGTCCCAGAAGGATCCGTTTTTGCTCAGCTCGTTTACACTTGACGATGAGGGCACCTGCTGGACGTTGGAGCACCGGGTTGCTCTAGGCCGACTCTTGGGGGATGAACTAGACCACCCTACGCAGGGCAACCCACGGATTGCCGTTATTGATCCACTCGACGCCAGCGTTCTTTATGTCATCATTGGCAAGGATGTTCTTGGAGTTGACATGGATATGGGGAAGGTGCTTAAGCGTTCGCTGGTAGATGAAAGTGAAGGCCCACCATGGATTATCACTAGTGTCCTCAAACCATGCGTGCTTCCTCAGGGATTTGGATCGTGCAGCATACCTTCTGCAGGTAATCATGTTCTACAGATGTCTTTTTTTTTTTAAAGATGATATGTTTATGATATGAGGATGGGATATTAGATTATTTAGATCCATAGTTTTATTTTACATGGTCCCTCAACTTAACTCACATGATAGAAGGTTGCGCGTAGCAGTATGATTTGTTTTATGGATCATCTCTTATGATCATTGTTTTCTAGGCTTTGTCGTGTAACTGGAACTTTGGTGTCCCATATCGTTCAGGTCATGCCTGACGATGCCTCAAAAACCATGATAAAATTTAGGATCTCATACAGAAACTTGCTATTAGTAATACAGGGAATAGTAAGTTGCTTGTGCTTTGCACATAGACACTGATATATGTTCTTTTGTTTTGCTTACTGATCTGTAGTATTTTAGTGCTAAATAATACGTTAGCAGCTCACTACATCATCTGATGACCAAATGAACTAATAAATGCAAGCATAGAAGGATAATAAGCATGCTCAATGGTATTGGCTTTTATATACTGGAAACAAGACAGAGAGTTGAGAAGCTTAGATTAGAACCTGTCTTTTCCAGTTATGCTATCATAAGCAGGTTGAGTTTTCTTTTTTTTTTTCTTTCTTTCGTAGTTACTCCCTCCGTTCTTTTTTACTTGTCGCTGTTGACTTTGACCAAAAATTTTAACCATTCGTCTTTTTTAAAAAATTAATTCAAATATATAAAATTTAACATTAGGATTCAAAAATCTTTGGTAATAAATCAAATCCTAACAAAACATCTGATATTTCTCATATTTTTTGAATAAGACGAATGGTCAAAGTTAACAGCGACACACAAAAAAGAACGGAGGGAGTATGAGCTTCTATTTCTTATTGTGGTATAATTGTTTATTTCCTCACTGAAGGAACTTTTTCAAGCAACAAAAATGATGTAAAAGGCAAGACAAAAGGCAAGTCTTTATCAGACATACTGGCTCGAGCAGACATGTGCAATAAGAATTGAGGTGCAAAAAATTCTGTCATGGAGTACATTCTTTTCCTATTCTTGTTTAATTCATCATCTATTTCCTTATTTCCTTTGTTCAGGAAACTGCATTGGCCACGAATTATTTAATGTTATTTTCTGCCGATTAAGACAGACCCGTGGTTTACAAAATTGCTACTTCTGTTATGCAAATCAATTATACTATTCTGTTATCTTGTAACATCACTTTATAATTTACAGTTCAATGTACCCTTAACAAGCTCCGTGTATTTACCATGCGCTAACTGTAAGAATTTTGTAGTTGCCAGTGTGGAAATTGTGGGAAGCGATACCTTTAGCTTGGCTGACGTTGTGTGTTATATTGAGGTGGGAACCGTCCTCACCGTACCTGTTACGGATAACGCTGAGCTCAAAGAGAGTACCCATTCTCTTAGGGACACATATCTTCAATAGCTAGATGTCATTTACTACCTTCGTTTTTTAATTATTGACCTTTTTTAGTACAGTACCTCCGTTTTTAACTGTTGACCTTTTTTAGTATAAATTTGTACTAAAAAGGGTCATCAATTAAAAAACGGAGGTAGTACTCTATAATACAGTTAATGTTTTTATTTAGTTGTAAAACCTGAATAAAGCCTATAATAGTGTTGCATGTGTAGTTGTTTATTGCTTCGTGTTTTTTGACATTGATGTTGTCGCAAAAAAACTCTTTTTTTTTTTTTTTGACAAGGGAAACAGTGCTTATATTACCCTGACAGTGCTGAATCCTCAGCAATTACAGAAGAAATAGAGTTTGGAAGTTGATCCACAATTGGATCATCATCCATCCCACAGGCATTACCCAAAGCAGCTAATAAGTGTGCTGCTCGGTTACAAGATCTTACTCTATGCTGGAAAACAACGGAAATAAAATTTGATACAAGCAGATTTCTCAACTCAACAATTAGCCTTCCTTCTGGACAGAGATCGTATTCAGTTGAGTGAACAGCCTTGGCGACAGCAAGTGAATCAGTTTCTGCAATTAGGTGACCCACTCCAGCGGTGATTGCTGCTTGCACACCCTGGATACAGGCGATCACCTCTGCTTGTTGTGGACTTAACAGCGCCGGTAAGCACCCGCGCCCAGCAGTCACGACATCCCCATCAGAATCCCGTAGCAGGTAGCCCCATCCTCCTGAAGCCGTCTCCTTACTGAAAGCTGCGTCACAATTCAGTTTGATGCACCCCGCTCTTGGCCTTTCCCATCTTTGCATCGCCGGTGGAGCTTGTTGTACCTTCTCTTCCTTTTTTAGCATTTCGTCACTATAAACCAGTATGTTGTGTGCTATCAATGCTGCTTTTCTCTTTTGTTCCCCCTGTCTGATTCTATTCCTCTCCCTCCAACATTCCCACAGGGCGATGACACATTTCTCTCTTTTCTCCTGAGGCTGATTGAGTATGAAATCAGCAGCTTCCCATGAAGACTTCATTTCAGACATGATTTCTCTTTCTCTGTTCATACCGATTAGGTTCCAGACTTCACACATCTGCTTGCATTTGAAGAACAGGTGTGCTCCATCTTCATCTAGTCTGTTACACACCACACATTTTGTATCTAAGTTCATTCTCCTTCTTTTAAGATTCATCCTCAGGGGGTGACTGTTATGTGAGAAACGCCAGAGGAAATGTTTGATTTTGTTTGCACACTTTACTTTCCAGATTTTACTCCATATAGCATCTCTGTCACTAGTATTGTTTGATGATGTGCCGCCTCCTCTCGTGCTCTTGTCATTCTGATTATCCCTATAGACCTTATATGCGCTTTTAACTGAGAATATACCCTTCTCGTCGAAGTGCCATGCCGGTACATTCTCCATACCTCCATGCACAGGGACTGCTAGGATAATTCTTGCATCTTCTTCCCAAAAAGTATCAAGCACAAGTTGTTCATCCCAACTGCCTGTAATTGGGCTAATAAGTTCATCCACCGTTCTTAGGAGACTCGCACCTCTCGGAGTGATTGGAGTTCTGAGTCTGCCCCTCGGTAACCATGGATCCGCCCATATATTCAGGTCTGCGCCGTCTCCCACTCGCCAAATGAGGCCTTTTTTCAGCAGTTCAAAGCCATGTACAATGCTTCTCCAAGTATATGAAGCTCCCTGCCCTGCTGTACTTTCCAAGCAGTTTCCATTAGGATAATATTTAGCCCGTAGAACTTGTGCACACAGTGATTCTGGAACTTGTAACAGCCGCCAGGCCTGTTTGCACAACATTGCTATATTGAAGGCATGGATGTCCCTGAATCCTAGACCGCCATCCTTTTTTGGTTTGATCATTTTCTCCCAGCTTAGCCAATGAATCTTGTGTTCTCCCTCCTGCTGATTCCACCAGTAGCGGCATATCATTGTACTTATTTGATCACACAGAGATTTCGTGATGTCAAAACACCCCATAGCAAAGGTCGGGATGGCCTGTGCTACTGCTTTTACTAGAACTTCCTTCCCTGCCCATGATAAGTATTTCTCTTTCCATCCTTGTATTCTCTTCCACACCCTATCTTTCAGATATGCAAAAATTTTTGTTTTTGAGCCTCCCACACGAACTGGCAGACCGAGATATTTTTCATTCACAGTTTCTTTGTCCACCTCTAGGATTGACTTCACATCTTCCCTGTGTTGTTCCTTTGTATTGGTGCTGAAAAGGATTGCTGATTTTGATTTATTGATCATCTGTCCAGAGCATTGCTCATACAACTCCAAGATATTTCGTAGTTGGCTAGCATCTTCCCTTTTTGCACGGATTAACATCAGAGAATCGTCCGCGAAAAGAAGGTGAGAGATACTAGGAGCCCCCCGGCAGATTTTAACCCCCTCAATCAGGCCATCCGCTTCAGCCTTGCACAGCAGCGCCGAGAAACCCTCCGCACATAGCAAGAACAAGTACGGAGAAAGTGGATCTCCCTGCCTGAGGCCTCGTTCTGGTATAAAGGCGTCCTAATGCTCCATTCACTTTGATCCGATAAGACACAGTGGTGACACATTTCATAATTAAGTCACACCACCTCTCGCAGAATCCCAGTTTCTGCATGATCTCCAAAAGAAAGTTCCATTCAACACGATCGTAGGCTTTACTCATATCCAGCTTGATGGCAGCAAAACCGGTGTCTCCCTTCCTTTTCTTCAGCATAAAATGCGTAATCTCATAGGCAATTAAAATATTGTCCGATATCAGCCTCCCCGGAACAAAGGCACTTTGGGAGGGAGTAATAATTTCTGGGAGGATACACTTTAGCCGGTTTGCTAGGACTTTTGATACGATCTTGTAAAGCACATTGCATAGGCTTATGGGTCTCAAATCTGTTACTTGCTCAGGAGTCTGTACTTTTGGAATAAGGGCAATAGTGGTGTCGTTCCAGCTTGGTGGCCTTTCTCCTCCATTCAGAACGCCCAACACTTCCTCCGTCACCTCATCGCCAACAACATCCCAGAAACTCTTATAGAACAGAGCCGGCATTCCATCCGGCCCCGGGGCTTTGAGATCACCAATGCCTTCTAGTGCCTTCTTAATTTCCTCCGAAGTGAACTCATTCACAAGCTCACTGTTCATCTCCGCCGAGACTTTCGATGGCACAGCACTTAGGAGTTGCTCTGTGTCCCCGATCGCCCCTGCCCTGAAAAGCTGCACAAAGTAGTTAGTGATAAAGTTTTGCTTCTCTACTTCGTCCTCCACCCAACCTCCATCTCCTTTTTTAGCCTCCCTATTCTATTTTTTCTCCTCCTCTCCGAACAGCATTTGTGGAAAAAATTTGTGTTTTTGTCCCCTTTTTGTACCCAGTCTGCATGGGCTCTTTGTTTCCAGTAGGTGTCTACCTGCTCCTCCAACCTATTAAGCTTATAACACAACACCGCCTCCCTCCCTACATTCTGATCAGAAATGGGTAGCCTCCGAACCCCCTCCAACTCCTTTTTTATTTTCTTGATTCGCTTTTCTAGGTCACCCAACACATTAACACTCCAGCAATTTAAGCTGGCTGCTACTCCCTTCAGCTTCTCCGTCACCTTTTGAGTACCACCTACTTCCATCCTCCCCCAAGCGTCAGTTACAATGTTTTTACAGTTATCTTCTTTCAGCCAGCTTGCTTCAAATTTGAAACTTCGATCCCTGTGCTGGACCCTATTTTCCTTCTCTGTGGTAATAATCACCGGGCGGTGGTCTGAATGATAGGAGTCTCCATTTTTCACAGCCACCAGGGGATACATATCCCTCCACTTCCCATTCGCCACCGCTCTGTCTAGTCTCTCCCTTATGTAGTCCTTTCCACGAAAATGATTATTTCTCCATGTGAAAACATCTCCTTGGAACCCCAAATCATACAGGTCACAGTCCTCCAAGGTCTGTTTGAACCTGTCCAGGCATAACTGTGGGCGAGCTCTTCCTCCCTCCTTCTCATGATGGAACAAGATTTCGTTAAAATCCCCCGCACACAACCAAGGCTTTGGATCTGCCTCATGTTCAGCAAAGAGATCCCTCAGCAAGGCCCAGGTGCGAAATTTCATCTCTGCACGTGGCTCGCCATATATTCCGGTGAAACGCCACTCCTTTTTATCATCCCCTTCGATCTCTATGTCTATGTGGTTATTTGAGACACTCCTAACAACCACATTGACACCACTCCTCCACAACACTGCAATTCCCCCCCCTTTTCCAACCGAATCCACCACCACCATGTTTCCCAAATTCAGTTTTTGCTTGAAAGCTTCCATTCTCTTTTTGTCTAGTTTTGTTTCAGACAAGAAGAGAACATCCACCTGCTCGGACTTCTGAAATTTCAGAAGTCCCCGAACTGCCGGGCCATTGCCGAGGCCGCGGCAGTTCCAAACTGCTAGCTTCATTGGGTCTTGCAGGACCGTTCCGACGGTCCCGCCTTCAGATTTTCATTAACCTTCTCCTCCTGGATAGCGACTCCGCTTGCCTTTATTTTTTTATTTTCATCAACCTCCATATCATCAGACACTTCCCGTGACCTTTTCTTTTCCTTCACGACCGAGCCTCCACCTACACCTCCTGTGTTCTTTCCCTTTGATCTCCCAGCACACTTGAAAGTTCTTAACTGCTTGCCATTGTTCCTTGTTTTGTTCAGTACCTGCGTATCTTCATCCGGCTTCCTCCCATTCTTTTCAGTACCTTCTACGTTATTGGGAAGCTGCAGTGTATTTTTCACACTGTTTGCACTGCCATCCTGGTCAAAGAGGTTTTTCTTGATTCCGTCAGTTCCCATTTTACTCTCCATAACGCCACCAGCCTGAGATTTTAAAGGGCTAGTAACCTCCTTCTCCTCCCCTGTGTTTACTGCCACAGTTTCGTTGTCATGATTATCTGGCTCGCTCTTCTTCCACGAGGGTACATTACTACGAGAAAAATCAGATGTTTTTCTCCCAAGTGATCCAGAGGAATTTCCCCCACTACCACTCCCACTTGTGTTCACACGCCATGGTAGCATCGAGTGCTTATCTGTTTTCATGAAGGTCTCCAGATCCCCCCTCCTCTTGTGTGGTATGCATCTCAGATTTTTATCATAAGGTAATGGCTTCCCCTTCTCCCTTTCCATTTCACATATCTTTTCTGTATGCCCCAACAGCCCGCAGACATAACAGAAGTCCGGTAAATATTCATATACGAGAGGGCACCACCTCTCCTTTCCGGATTCTCCAGCAAGCATCGTAACTCCCCTCATAAGTGGTTTCCGGATATCAATCCTCACCTTAATTCTCAGAAATCTTCCTACCGCATTGCTCCCGTCCTCAGTATCGACCTCCAAAAATTCTCCAATTTGATTGCCAATAGCTTCACCGGTGATAGCATTCATCATGCCCAGTGGTAACTGAGAAACCTGAATCCATATTGGGACATACCAGAATTCAAGTTCATCTAGAGTTTTTGATGCATCCAGATCAGTAACCACCATTAGTTCCTTCGAGAGATTCCAGGGGCCCTCTTCTAAGGCCTTCCTCTTCCCCGACGCCTGATGGAAGGTGAAAAGGAACTTATTGTCACCTAGAGATTTGCACGAAATCCCCCTCATTGGGCACCAGATCCGCCCCAGACTTTGTTCCAGGGAATCTGGATGAGCAAGTTTCTCCGAGAACAGCTTCCCCACTGCCTGTACCAATTGCTTCGTTGGACTGCCTGCCCCCTCCCCACCCACAATCCGAATCCCCCTCTTCTCCGCCGCCGACAGCTGCAGGCCTCGCATCAACCCCTCCACCTTCTGCATCCTTGCTGAATCAGGGACGAACACACCTGGACTGCAGCTCGACTTAGATCCGGCGTCCTGCTGCACCGTCGCCGGAGAAAACTGGGCTAGAAAATATGGGCTATGGCTGCTCACACAGAGTTTAACGTGGACTCGAATGTGTTGTAGGTTGTGTACTCTAAGATCCGACTCCAATGGGGAGTAGAATCCTGACAAAGGGAGGAGGGATGGAGAGGTTACCGGCGAGCAGGATGGAGCCAGCGGACGGACGCCCCGAGTCGCCTAGGACAGGCGCCGGGGAAAAAGCTGGCCTGGAATACTACTACTTGCAAAATTGGGAGGGCAGATGCCCTTGCTTCCCGACTCCGAGGCAAACAGATGAAGCCAACGGCAGCTGCCACCTGATCATGCAAACGTCCAAAGAGGTCACACACTTTTCCTCTCCGGGTTTCTATACGGTTGCCCCGACGCGACTGACATGTAGGCCTGAAAGGAAGCCGCAGGAAATGCAGCGGGTAGAACTAGAGCATCTTTGCTGAATGCTGAGAGTGAGATGCCTGCACCGAGTGTATGTACACCCAGTCTGACGTTTGGAAGAATCCTCAAGGCCCCTCCCCTCCCTCGGCGCAGCCGAGCTCCGTGGAACAAGCCCACGGGGGAACGGTTGCCAAAGCTGCCATTGTCAGAGCTCGAGCTTCGTGGACGGAGACCGTGAACCAGTGAGCCAGCACCCAGAACACGCCTCCTCGGCTTCTCCGGCTCCACTACGGACGCCACCGCTCGCGTTCTCTTTTCGCGGTCCGCAGCACCGTCCTACGCCCAAAAATGTCGCTCCCGCTACGGCGCGCCGTCTCCGCCGCCGCATCCCTCCGCTTCCGCCGCGTCATCTCCACGGCTGCCTCGCACCCTCCGTGGGCGATGATCCGCCACGCCTTTCCGGACAGATCTCCGGCGCGGGCGCCGCGCGCGTGGAACCATCTCGTGGAGCCCCCGGACACCTCCTATCTTTTCGTGCCCGCCCACCTCATCGACCCTAGGCCCGCCCCCGACCCGGACAGCGACATCATGGGAACCCTCGGCGGACTGATCACCGCCTCGAGCGGCGACGGCCTCCTCCTCATCACGTACCAGGATGGCCGCTACACGGCTCCTGTCGACGCCATGAAGAGCGGCGCCGCTCCGGTGCGCAAGGTGACGAAGTTCCACATGGACGCCGACATGACGCGCTTCGTCTGCAACCCCATCAGCGGTGAGCTGTTCCGCCTCCCTGACCTCGACGGCACGAAGAAGACCATGTTGTTATGTCACAACATGGGCCTCCTCACTCGCTCCGCCGCCGGGCACGGGCCTCCTCCGCCTGACGGGTACGCTGCCGCTTCGCTCGCAAATGGAGAGGGGCGTACCTTCGTCATGCGTCGGTTCCTCTCACAGACCGGGGAGTGGGAGAAGCTAGCGGGCCTGCCTTCACCTCTCCCACACGCGCGGCAGATGGACATATACCCTGAGGTGGTGGCGTTCGCCGGGCGCTTGTGGTGGGTCGATCTGACTTGGGGTGCCATCTCCGCCGACCCGTTTAGCGACTGGCCGGATCTCCGCTTTGTCGAGCTCCCGAGGGGCAGCGTGCGGCCAGGACCCAACGAAGATTTTGTACAGGCGCAGGGGTTGTTCAGGCGCCTGGGGGTCAGCGAGGGGAGGCTGCGGTATGTCGAGGTGTCCCAGAAGGATCCGTTTTTGCTCAGCTCGTTTACACTTGACGATGAGGGCACCTGCTGGACGTTGGAGCACCGGGTTGCTCTAGGCCGACTCTTGGGGGATGAACTAGACCACCCTACGCAGGGCAACCCACGGATTGCCGTTATTGATCCACTCGACGCCAGCGTTCTTTATGTCATCATTGGCAAGGATGTTCTTGGAGTTGACATGGATATGGGGAAGGTGCTTAAGCGTTCGCTGGTAGATGAAAGTGAAGGCCCACCATGGATTATCACTAGTGTCCTCAAACCATGCGTGCTTCCTCAGGGATTTGGATCGTGCAGCATACCTTCTGCAGGTAATCATGTTCTACAGATGTCTTTTTTTTTTTAAAGATGATATGTTTATGATATGAGGATGGGATATTAGATTATTTAGATCCATAGTTTTATTTTACATGGTCCCTCAACTTAACTCACATGATAGAAGGTTGCGCGTAGCAGTATGATTTGTTTTATGGATCATCTCTTATGATCATTGTTTTCTAGGCTTTGTCGTGTAACTGGAACTTTGGTGTCCCATATCGTTCAGGTCATGCCTGACGATGCCTCAAAAACCATGATAAAATTTAGGATCTCATACAGAAACTTGCTATTAGTAATACAGGGAATAGTAAGTTGCTTGTGCTTTGCACATAGACACTGATATATGTTCTTTTGTTTTGCTTACTGATCTGTAGTATTTTAGTGCTAAATAATACGTTAGCAGCTCACTACATCATCTGATGACCAAATGAACTAATAAATGCAAGCATAGAAGGATAATAAGCATGCTCAATGGTATTGGCTTTTATATACTGGAAACAAGACAGAGAGTTGAGAAGCTTAGATTAGAACCTGTCTTTTCCAGTTATGCTATCATAAGCAGGTTGAGTTTTCTTTTTTTTTTTCTTTCTTTCGTAGTTACTCCCTCCGTTCTTTTTTACTTGTCGCTGTTGACTTTGACCAAAAATTTTAACCATTCGTCTTTTTTAAAAAATTAATTCAAATATATAAAATTTAACATTAGGATTCAAAAATCTTTGGTAATAAATCAAATCCTAACAAAACATCTGATATTTCTCATATTTTTTGAATAAGACGAATGGTCAAAGTTAACAGCGACACACAAAAAAGAACGGAGGGAGTATGAGCTTCTATTCCTTATTGTGGTATAATTGTTTATTTCCTCACTGAAGGAACTTTTTCAAGCAACAAAAATGATGTAAAAGGCAAGACAAAAGGCAAGTCTTTATCAGACATACTGGCTCGAGCAGACATGTGCAATAAGAATTGAGGTGCAAAAAATTCTGTCATGGAGTACATTCTTTTCCTATTCTTGTTTAATTCATCATCTATTTCCTTATTTCCTTTGTTCAGGAAACTGCATTGGCCACGAATTATTTAATGTTATTTTCTGCCGATTAAGACAGACCCGTGGTTTACAAAATTGCTACTTCTGTTATGCAAATCAATTATACTATTCTGTTATCTTGTAACATCACTTTATAATTTACAGTTCAATGTACCCTTAACAAGCTCCGTGTATTTACCATGCGCTAACTGTAAGAATTTTGTAGTTGCCAGTGTGGAAATTGTGGGAAGCGATACCTTTAGCTTGGCTGACGTTGTGTGTTATATTGAGGTGGGAACCGTCCTCACCGTACCTGTTACGGATAACGCTGAGCTCAAAGAGAGTACCCATTCTCTTAGGGACACATATCTTCAATAGCTAGATGTCATTTACTACCTTCGTTTTTTAATTATTGACCTTTTTTAGTACAGTACCTCCGTTTTTAACTGTTGACCTTTTTTAGTATAAATTTGTACTAAAAAGGGTCATCAATTAAAAAACGGAGGTAGTACTCTATAATACAGTTAATGTTTTTATTTAGTTGTAAAACCTGAATAAAGCCTATAATAGTGTTGCATGTGTAGTTGTTTATTGCTTCGTGTTTTTTGACATTGATGTTGTCGCAAAAAAACTCTTTTTTTTTTTTTTGCTGCACTAAAGTATGTTTTTTGATAAAAAAATTGAAACAGGTGTATGGTACAATACATCATTTCTGTCTATGTGTTCAGATTGAACCCCCAAAAAGATTTACTTCGTCCTTATCTCAGTCACTCTCACAAGGTCAATTATATGTCCCTAATATCTATTGTCATCTTTCATTTTTTTCTGAAATTTAAGAGGTCAAAGGTGTCCTGGTGGACTCAGCATTTGGATGTTGGTGCTGCAATCAGGAATCATCATTTTGGGGACATCATTGGCTGGAGACTTAAACTGGCCTTTGCCATTCTTTTCTAATGCATTTGGTAACCTTCATTTGATATGAAAAAGAATTTGTTCGCTTTGCTGCTTCTAGTACACATTGGAAAGTAGGGATGGTTCACTTCTATCGGCATGTAAGCATACTTGTAAACAACAGTTTTTTTGGGGACAAGTAAACACCGGGGAAACAGACTATGCTGTAACTTCAGCCTTGGCCACTTGTGGTGTCATTTCCATGTCACTGGTGTTTTACAACTGTTCTTGAAGAATTCCTTTCAGTTGGATGAAATGTAAGCGAATTGTATGGCTGCTTGCTGAATGATGATTGACGGGACGATCACTTGATCGGTTTGCTTATTTGGTCGTCTCATTCTTGTCCGCGCCAATCCAAAAATTGAGTAAGCTATCCTTGCCCCCCCCCCCCCCCCCCCCCCCCCCCCCCAAAAAAAAAGAAAAAAAAAAGAGAGGATTGAGTAAGCTATGAGTCTATTCGTTTGAAATGGATGGGAAATACAGTTCCGTTGGCCCATTCAGTGACTGGGATGGTAGCCCAAGCCCAGTCCTGCGTCTTTGACTCCCGGAGCCCAAACAAAGCCTAGTACTTGGGCATTTGGCGGGAAACTAGTGATGTGGAAGCCAGGTGTCCAAGGCGACGGCCGGAGAGCAGCGTGCACCAGGTCAGCAACCCAAAACCCACCCCATCACAGCCAGAAAACCAGTTTCGCTTCCGCAGCAACGCCGGGACCAAGATGCCGCTCCGCCGCCTCTTGGGCCTCTCTGCCGCCGTCTCCGGCCACCTCCGCCGCGGGCTCTCCACATCCACCTCGAGCCCTGCGTGGGTCATGGTCTACCGCACAAAGCTGGTCAACTCGTCGGCCCGGCGCGTGTCCTTCGAGCTCACCGAGCCCCCGTGCCCCTCCCACCTTGTCGTCCCAGCCCACCTCGTCGATCCGCCGCCGCTCCCAGGACCCGATAACGACGTCGTACGCCTATTCTTTGACGGCACCGTCCTCGCTCGAGCGGTGACGGCCTCCTCCTCCTCCTGTTGCTGGATCTCCGCGTCGAGGCTGACATGGTCGCCAGGCAGAGGCACCACCCCGCTCTGACAAGCGAATTTAGAGACGCCCTCGTGAGCCCCGACGTGACGCGCTTCGTCTGCAACCCGATCAGTGGCCAGTTGTTCCGCCTCCCCGAGATCGATGGCACCAAGAAGTCCTTCATCTGCTCGAAAATGGGCATCCTCACCCAGTCCGAACGCCCGCATCAACCGCCTAACCGGTACGCCGTCGCTGAGCTCAGCGAGGACAACTCCTGGGGACCGCGGAGCCGGAGCTTCGTCATGCGGCGGTTCCTCTCAGAACCCCAAACAGAGGATTGGGACATGCTGGTGAGTGTGAGTTTGCCATCCCCAGTCCCGGTTGCGCGGCGGCTGCAGTGGGTAGACCATGGCGCCTTCGCCTTTGACGGCCGGATATGGTGGGTTGACGTGGGCTGGGGCGCCGTCTCCGCGGACCCGTTCAGCGATCAACTTGACCTCCACTTTGTCGAGCTGCCGAAGGGCAGAGTGACAGAGGAGCCTCTGAAGGGGACGCGGCAGCTCGGCATGTACCGGCGCATGGGGGTCAGCGAGGGGAGATTGCATTACGTTGAGGTGTCCCAGGAGGAGCCTTTCGTTCTCAGTTCGTTTGTCCTCGAGAACGACGGAAGCTCCTGGACTCTGGAGCACCAGATGGTTCTTGGCCCTCTCTTGGTGCCTGGACTCCACGCATGCCAAGACAAGAAGCCGCGCATTGGTGTTGTTGACCCAATGAACTCAAGCATCATGCATCGCACAATCGGCAACACTGCTCTGGCTGTTGACATGAGCAAGGAGATGGTGCTGGGGTGTTCTACGTTAGGTGAAGGTGATGGCCCACTGAGGCCATGTGGTTTCCTTAAACCATGTGTGCTCTCGCCATGGCTAGGATCAAGCCAGATTCTTTCTACAGGTGATCACCTTTCTCATGTTTTCTTTGAGATGTATGTTTGATATATGAGATTGGGGTCGACGTGTTTAGGTGGATTAGAGCATTATTTCCAAATTTTTCATTTTACATGCTACTTAATTTGGGATTCCTTTCTTGAATCACCTAGCATTATTGTTTACGGCTTTATGGTAATTAGGATTGGTATAGTTAACGATTGCATCAGATGTGATCTGCAGTGTATAATCATGAACTAATTTGAACATAGATTAAAGATATACGGTAATCAGCAGGATATTTCAAGTATATTGGTATGCTCTGAAGGTATGCTTGAAATGTTATACTCAAATGTAGATTTGTAAACTTCTATTCATTATGTGGTATAATTGTTCAAGTCCTTTTATCTGAAGGGACTCATATGAGCAACGAGGCCAACTTCGCAAGCAAGACTTTGTCGGACATATTGGTTCGTGCAGACAGGATAAGAAGAATTGATGAAGAAAAATGTGGTACTTTCTTCTGCTATTCTTTCTGATGACTGTCATCTATTTTCGTAACACCCTAATTTCCTGTAACACTTCGTTTTTCTTCATCGGATTAAAAAGAGGGATTAAATCAAATTAAAAAAAATTGCAAAAGAAAAATTTAAAGATTAAAGTAATTAACAAATATTTTGGGTAGTTTGCTAAAAAGAAAATTATTTCATTTGTCCTGAAATATTAAAGCTTACGAAGAATCCTCGAATTAAAAACCAGCCAAAAAAAAACATTTGAATTGCTAGTTTAAAACTTTAAATTCAAAATTCAAAATCTATTTTAATTCTTAGGATCAATTTCTGGGCTCTTGTCAATTTCCTGAGAATTTTTGGGCTTTTCTGAAAAATTCTTCACCAGTGGGATCCACTGGTCCGTGGGCCCCACCGGACAGCCCCCCTTCCTCTCTTCCTCCTTCTCTCTCTCTGTTTTCTTCTCTTCCCGCGCGCGCACGCTGCTCCACGCCCGACGGGGGCAGGGCGCTTGCGCCACCTGCCGCACGCGGTCTGCGCCGCGCGCGTACATGGCGAGCGCGCACGAGCAAGCCCCAGCGCGTAAGTGAGGCGCTTCGGCCGCCCCCCCTCCCCTTTTTCCTTTGCGCCGCCCCTTCTTCCTTCCTTCTTCTTCCTCGCGCCGTGCTCTCTGCTTTTCGCTGCGGAGCCGCTGCGCCGCGCCACCCTGCGCCGCACTCGCCACCAACGCGCCATCCTCCTTCACAAATCGACGCACCCGACACTACTCTCCACTCCCGAGCACGGCCGTCCCACGAAGTTCGGAAAAAACGGAGCTCGTCGGAATTTCTAAGCGCCGCCGCCGGTACTCGTCGTCAAGGAGCCGCTCCGGTGAGGACCCCCTAGCGCCCCGAGTTCAAGCTATTTTCCTTGCCATTTGTGGTTCCCGTCGCACAGCTGTCGCAACCCCGTCCGCTAAAATCGTACGGTTGCTCATCCAAGATCATTCGGGGTGCCACTTGACGAAGCAAGCGACCATACAGTACAATAATTAACAAGGACACGCAAAACATGATTTAAAGGGCACATGAATTCTTAATATTACAACATTGGTTCAGATAATTTAAGTGCGGAAGCGTAGTTTGAAAACAAACGAAAGTCAGCGGAAGCTAATGAGTACAACTCGACGGTAAAATCAAGCACGCCAGCCCACGGGTGCTTAATCTTCATAGGTCGGAGAAGCGGGAACCCACTCGAAGGTCCACTCCGAGGGTGCCTCCCCTTCCCAACCACCACAACCACACGAAGCAGAGTTAGAAGAATCACCTGCAAAAATATTAATCCACAAAGTCTGAGCAACTAATGCTCAGCAAGACTTACCCGTCAACATGTTCATCTAATGACCGATTCCTAGAATGCAGGGGTATTGGTGGAGGTTTGATCGGGTATTGCGAAAACAGCGCTAACACTCTATTCCAATTTTAGCCAAATTAACAGTAGTCACTGTGAACTTACTAAATGTGTCGCTAATCTAACAATCAAGAATTCATTGCAACAAGGCAGAGTGAAATTAGCCACTTTCATCATAACCCACTAATTTCATACGGTTGCGGCAGAAAGGAGCAAGTGCTACTCTTAACCACGAGGAGTGGCAATTATAATTGATTTACATCCTGCAGGAGAAACCCGAATGACACGACACGTGCGCACTCAACTGAGTCACACGTGGCTACCTTTCGCAACATCGTGACAGTGTTGGCTCAACATCCATCCCTTCAAGGACATGGTCCTCCAGGCGATGCCCTGCATCCCTGTACGGCCCCAAGCCTTTCCCACTAGCACAAGCCCATGAAAACCAAAAGCAAATCCATCCACCTTGCTGGTCCGTTCACCCGGAAAAAGGGATGGCCAATTGTCCAACAAAGCACGGTGAGCTACATCGATTTCCTGGTCCCATATACCAGTATGCACTCGGTACACACCTCAAACTTGACCAATGCAACCGCACCCGATAGGGTTCCCAAAATTAATAACAGTTACGATCAACATATTGTCGACTTTTCCTCCTTTGGATAAACACGAGTAGTCTCCATACTACTCGGATGCTACCGGATCCCTATCTTTTAAGCATTGCATACTATCGAGGGCTCTACCAAAACAATCCATAGGAAACCTACCAAGTCATGCAACTAGGTTTTCACGACAATTTCCTCGAAACTTAATGCACAAACAATTCCTACATCCATAGTGGAAAAACAGAAAATTTGTAAAACATAGGTGTGCACCAGGGCTTGCCTTGGTTTGCAGAATAGTCAGAGTACTCAAACAAGGAGTTAGTTCCTGCGGGTGCTTCTTCTGGGTTCTCGTTCACCGGCGGAAGTTCCTGGTCGGTTCCTATATGACGAAAATGCAGTGAATTGTTTAATGAAGAGGGTCACAATGCTATTATTAAATATTAACTAGCGTTTCATTGTTAGGAATTAGGGTTAGATTGCGACCTTGTCTCAAGTATTAATCGTTTATTAACAACGACTATTTAACTAGGTTAAAAATGACATTTTTAATTTATTCTCAAGATTATTTTTAGTTGATGGTACTCTCTGAGATATGAATTTTAAGCTTTGGTTGAGGCCTAGATGAATTTCCTAGATTTTATAAAAATTCAACAAAGTTTCTGTTATTGGGCTTTATAAAATCAGAAACCATGTGTAAATCTTGGAGTAAAATTATGATATTTTATGGTGTTACTCAGGAGGGCCAAATCTACAACTTTGCTTTTGGGGCCTAACCTTTTTACTGACTTCTACAATGTATTTTAGAAAATGGTATTTTAATAGGCAGATTGGGGTATTGTGAAAGTAATATATACAATTGGGTGGTCCTAAAATCCCCATAACATTCCAGTAGATGTGTTCTGCGATGGGGAACTTGTAGATCAAATTTCAGACTTAGCACTGCTCTACAACTTGAATTAAAATTCAAAAACAGAATGGAGTATTTTAATTATTCCTGAAAATTTTTGGTCATTTTATAAAAAGTGTTTTAGCAGAAATTTAGTATTAGTTATGAGGTTTCTGAAAAGGTTTGGTTTGGCATTTTTGGAGTAGTATTATATTTTATGTGAATTTTGTAATTCTGTATAATTCTCTGGAATTTGATTAATTTGAATTGAACCCGGGCCCGCTAGTCAGTGGCACGAGACAGGGGGCGCGGCGCTAGGGTTACCCCCGACGGCGCTCGCCGGCGGTTCTCGCCGGAGGGGGCGTCGGCGGCGGCTTCCATGGTGTCCACCGTGCTCAGCGTGAGTCAGGGAGTCTGTTTGATGAAGGAGGGGCGACGGGGCTCACCGGAGATACGCCGGCGACGGTGGACCTATTGCGGCAATGGCGGCGGCGGTGTTCCGGCGGCTCGACGGTCGGTGGGTGTCGGGGCTGAGCACTGTGAGCTGCAGTAGAGGTCGGGGATGACGCTGGGCACGGCGAGGATGAGTGAAATTGGCCGGAAGAGGGTCGTCGACGGTGAGGCGGCTGCTCGGCGGGTGCTCCGGCGATGTCGCGGTGATTCCGTCACTGCTGCTTCACCAAAACCAGTGCGGTCAATTGAAACGGAACAAGGGCGATACGAGGGGCGTGCCGACGGGAGGAATTGGAGAATCTCTCACCGGTGATGAAGAATTCGACAAGGTGGCGATAATGGCGGTGCGGCGGCGCTCCGAGGATGAATTGCCAGAGTTGGCTAGGATTTCGGCTTTGGAATGGTTAATTGGGTGTGGGAGGGTGTAGTGGGTGATCTCGTGCGCGATGGAGGAGCTCGGTTTGGTTTGAATTGTAGCGGGGCAGTCGGTCGATTTGGGAGCAGGGTGGCGGCAATGGCGGCAGAGCAGCGGAGAAGAAGAGAGACAGAGGCGGGGAGGAAGAATAAAACCGATGGTTGAACGATTTGAAGTGCACTGAGTCGGTTTGCGGTACGCGGGCAGTTGGCCGGACGGTGTTGCAGCGGCGTTCTCGGGGCGAATTGAATCGGCGGCCGCGGCTATGGAGAAGATGGTCGCCGGTTCCCGTACGTGGGTAGGTTGCCGGCCGGGCAGAGCAGCGGCGTTCGCGGAGGCTCATCAAGTCGCACGTCGGGTCTCGCTCGGTTCTGCGCGGCTAGGGCGTAGGGTGGCGCTCCGGCGGGAGGAAGCGGCATAGGCGGCTCTGTCCTTCGGCAGCCGCTGTACTGTGCTTGTCCGACAATAGGAAGAAAAGAAACAGGCGCCAGTACAGTAGGAAGGAGGAAAGGACAGTAGATAGGGAGGAAGAAGAGAAAAGAAATGGGGCAAGGTTTGAAATTTTTGAATTCCATTTCTTGAAGTTTTCACCAAATTGATCGAATGATTTGAAATTTGAAAGAATTAACAATGAATTTCTTTGAATTGCTATTTGAATTTGAGTCCTTCATTGAAAATTCGGATTCTCATATAATTGCTTGCCCCTTGTCTATTATTTAAATTTCCGACGCGATTAGGTTTTTTCTGATTTAGGCCGTTTCGGAATGTGAGCCAGGGTTTGATCAACAATTGAAATCCGATAACCCTAAACCCCAATTATTTAACTACTAAGCTTCTCGCCGATTAGGGTTTTGATAACTTAGTCACGGTTGGTTCGGCCCTAATCGCACGTTAATCCTCTTCCGCCTTATTTACATGAAAAACTCCCGTGCTCTTTTTCTCACTTCATCTCAATTAATTATTTTGTAATAATTTCAAATGACTATAGGTGCTTATAGCTTATTTTATTGACGAGTTACTAGTCGTTTATTTTATTTTCCCTACTACATTAAACGACGAAGAACTAATTAATTCTTTGATTTAACGCTATAAACTTGCCTATTAAGCGGACTGATCAAGTTTAAACTTCGAGGTGTCACAACAGCGAAGCTCATCCCGCCGGCCATTTTCCAGGACAAAGCCTCCATCGCTGGATTTGGAGCTCGCCGCCGCCATTTGCTCTCGGCCAAAGGAGGTCTCCGGCGATAACCGTCTCCCGGTGAGGTATCTGTCGCAACCCCGTCCGATAAAATCGTACGGTTGCTCATCCGGGATCATTCGGGGTGCCACTTGGCGAAGCAAGCGACCATACAGTACAATAATTAACAAGGACACGCAAAACATGATTTAAAGGGTACATGAAGTTCTTAATATTACAACATGGTTCAGATAAATTAAGTGCGGAAACGTAGTTCGAAAAACAAGCAAAAGTCAGCGGAAGCTAATAATTACAACTCGACGATACCATTAAGCACGCCAGCCCACGGATGCTTAATCTTCATAGGTCGGAGAAGCGGGAACCCACTCGAAGGTCCACTCCGAGGGTGCCTCCCCTTCCCAACCACCACAACCACACGAAGCAGAGTTAGAAGAATCACCTGCAAAAATATTAATCCACAAAGTCTGAGCAACTAATGCTCAGCAAGACTTACCCGTCAACATGTTCATCTAATGATCGATTCCTAGAATGCAGGGGTATTGGTGGAGGTTTGATCGGGTATTGCGAAAACAACGCTAACACTCTATTCCAATTTTAGCCAAATTAACAGTAGTCACTGTGAACTTACTAAATGTGTCGCTAATCTAACAATCAAGAATTCATTGCAACAAGGCAGAGTGAAATTAGCCACTTTCATCATAACCCACTAATTTCATACGGTTGCGGCAGAAAGGAGCAAGTGCTACTCTTAACCACGAGGAGTGGCAATTATAATTGATTTACATCCTGCAGGAGAAACCCGAATGACACGACACGTGCGCACTCAACTGAGTCACACGTGGCTACCTTTCGCAACATCGTGACAGTGTTGGCTCAACATCCATCCCTTCAAGGACATGGTCCTCCAGGTGATGCCCTGCATCCCTGTACGGCCCCAAGCCTTTCCCACTAGCACGAGCCCAAGAAAACAAAAGCAAATTCATCCACCTTGCTGGTCCGTTCACCCAGAAAAAGAGATGGCCAATTGTCCAACAAAGCACGGTGAGCTACGTCGGTTTCCTGGTCCCATTTACCAGTATGCACTCGGTACACACCTCAAACTTGACCAATGCAACCGCATCCGATAAGGCTCTCAAATTTTAACCACACTTAAGATCAGACATAATTCTCGACTTTTCCTTCTTTGAATACACACGAGTAGTCTCCATACTACTCGGATGCTATCGGATTCCTATCCTTTAAGCATCGCATTCTATCGATGGCTCTACCAAAGTAATTCATAGAAAGCCTACTAAGTCATGCATCTAGGTTTTCACGGCAATTTCCTCGAAACTTAATGCACAAACAATTCTTACACACATAGTGGAAAACAGAAAATTTGTAAAACATAGGTGTGCACCGGGGCTTGCCTTGGTTTGCAGAATAGTCAGAGCACTCAAACAAAGAGTTAGTTCCTGCGGTTGCCTCTTCTGGATTCTCGTTCACCGGCGGAAGTTCCTGGTCGGTTCCTATGTGATGAAAATGCAATTTGATAGTTTAATGCAAAGAGTCACAATATTTCTATTAAAGATTAACTAGGGTTTCATTGTTGGGAATTAGGGTTAGACCGATACTTTGCTTCGAGTATTAATCGTTTTAATAACTACGACTATTTATCTAGGTTAAAAATGAAATTTTTAATTACCTCTCAAGGTTATTTTTAATTGATGGTACTCTTTGAAATATGAATTTTAAGCTTTGGTTGAGGCCTAGGTGAATTTCCTAGATTTTATAAAAATTCAACAAAATTTCTGTTATTGGGTTTTATAAAATCAGAAACCATATGTAAACCTTGGAATAAAATTATGATATTTTATGGTGTTACTCAGGGAAACCAAATTTACAACTTTGTTTTTGGGGCCTAATCTTTTCACTGACTTTTACAATATATTTTAGAAATTGGCATTTTATTAGGCAGATTGGGGTATTGTGAAAGTATCATATACAATTTGGTGGTCCTAAAATCCCAATAAAATTACTGAAGGTGTGTATGGTCATGAAGTATTTTTAGATCAAAAATTAGCCCTGGAAATGCTCTATAATTTAAATTAAAATTCAAGAACAGAAAAGAGTGTTCTATTTATTTCTGCAAATTTTGAGTGTTTTCATGAAAAGTGTTTGAACATAAATTTAGTTCATGGTCCAAGGATTCAAATAAAATTAGGTTTGGCATTTTTAGATTTTTCCATAATTTTCTACACACTTGATAACTCCTGGCTAATTACTAAAAAAATGGAGAAATCAATGGAACAGTGGCAGAGCGGCAGAAGCTAGGGCACGGCGGCGCTCCGTCGGGATTCTCGTCGGGGAAGAAGGTTAGAGGGGAGAGGGAAGTGTCGTGGAGCATCACCATGAGCCAATGCACTGATTTGAAGATTATCGAGCCCACGGGGGAGAGGAGAGCAGGGTCGGCGACGGTGAGCTCGGGCGGCTGTCAATGGTGGCCGAGGTGGTGGCGTGAGGTGTTCTTCGTCAATGGCGATGAACTGCAGCCACAACCTTGTCAAATGGATGCACTAGGGCTAGAGGAAGCAGCTGGTAGAAGGAATTGGAAAAGCATCGTACCACGACGACGAATTTCGGAGAAGGGTGGCCGCCGGTGAGGTTCTCGGCCGAAAAGCAGGGCGGCGGCGTTCCGGGCAAACGGCGGCGTGGTCGAGGCTCTTGGTGTTCGGAGAGCAATAGTAGGAGGAGTGGAGCCTAGCCGGCAAGGTGGTGGGGCTGGGGGATGGCTGGAACTCGCCGGTGTCGTGGAGGTGGTGGGCGGCGGCTATGGCGGCGGCAGAACAGAGGATCCGGGCTTGCGCGCCGGGAAGGACGGGGAGAAGAAGGAAGAGGGGGCGTCGGTGCGCGGCTTTGCGCTCGAAGGTGAGGTAAAGATGGGAGGGAGGAAGGAGGTTGACGTGCGGGCGCGGTGAAGACGGTAATGGCCAGCGAATTCCCGTACTGTGGTAGGCAGCTGGACGGCGAGGCAGCGGCGCGCGCGGGGAGAATTGAAGGCGCTCGTCGCTAGGGCACGCCGAGGAGGTACGGAGGGAGGGGAGCGAGCATAGAAAAGGAGGGAAGAGGTACGGCGGCGAGAGCTAGCGTGCGGCGCGTGCGGCGCTGACGGGCAGCGCCGTGCCTGGCGGTGAACAGTGGCGACGCGTCACTGTTCACCGTACAGCAGTTTTCATTTGCATTAGACAATTGAAAGATCTGGCTCCCGAGTTCAAACATTTTTGAAACTTTTTGTGTAAGATGATTGAATTATTTGGAACAACTTTTCTTATAAGAACTTTCCCTGATTCAGCTCCTAAAGGTCTGTGAATTTTCAACTTGGTTCAAATTTGTCGGAATTTTAAAAGGGTTTAAACTCCTTCCAAAAATTCTGATAAAATTTACAAAATTCTATTTTAATGTGTAGTTAATTGTTATGTATAAATATGGATAGGGTTTGGTGGAAAATTGGGATCACCATGCGTTAGGGTTTTGATAAGAGTAGTTTCGGGAGCTCGACTCTATTCGCGCCTTAATCACTTTCCGCCCGTTTTACACGAAATGCTCCTGTGCTCTTTTCTCACTTAACTTCAATTAATAATTTGCAATAGTTTAAAATGACAAAAGGCTTGTAGCTTATTTTAGTTGACGAGTTGATGGTCATTTATTTAATTCTCTCTACTACATTAAACGACGAAGGACTTTTCCATTCTTTGATTTAACACCATAAACTTGCTCATTTATCGGAATGATCGAGTTTAGATTTTTGAGGTGTCACAGCCCTCCCCCCTTAAGAAAATCTCGTCCCGAGATTTCGAAAAGAACGATACGATGAAGGAAGTCGCGGATTACCTCAAGATAGATGCCATAAACTGAGGAAATTTGGATTGTAGGAATTCTTCACTCTCCCATGTGGCTTCGTCTTCGGAATGATTTGCCCACTGCACCTTATAGAATTTTATGGTTTTCCTCCGAGTCACACGATCCTTTCGATCGAGTATTTTGATCGGCATTTCCGGGTAGGTGAGATCATCTTGGATTATTTCAACCTCCGGAATAACCACTTCTTGGGGGAGTTTTAGGCACTTCCGAAGTTGAGACACATGGAACACATTATGCACTCCGGACATATGAGGGGGTAGTTCCAGACGATAGGCCACGGGACCACACCGCGCGATGATTTTGAAAGGCCCGATAAACCTTGGAGCTAGCTTACCCCTAATCCCAAAGCGTTGGACACCCTTCGTCGGCGACACCCGGAGGTAGACATGGTCATCCACCTCAAAGGTCAACGGCCGACGCCTTTTGTCTGCATAGATCTTCTGCCGTGATTTTGCCGCACGCAAATTAGCCTGAATGAGCTTAACTTTCTCCTCAGCTTGAGTCACTAAATCTGGTCCGAAAACCACCCTTTCTCCTGCTTCGGACCAATTTAGGGGTGTACGACACGGTTGGCCATACAGTGCTTCAAACGGAGACATTTTTATACTTTCTTGATAACTATTGTTGTAGGAAAACTCTGCGAACGGCAGACATTCTTCCCAATTCTTCCCATGGGTCAGCACAGATGCACGGAGCATGTCCTCCAGAATTTGGTTCACACGCTCAGTTTGTCCATCGGTTTGCGGATGATAAGCCGTACCGTGGATTAACTGAGTACCAAGGGCTTTATGGAATTGCTCCCAGAAGCGGTTTACAAATTGTGTACCCCGATCAGAGAGGATGGTTTTTGGAACGCCATGAAGGCACATAATGCGGGAGATATACAGTTCCGCATACTTCTTTGCGTTGAAGTGGGTGTTCACTGGAATGAAATGAGCTGACTTTGTCAGTCGGTCGACTATAACCCAAATAGAATCATGCTTCTGAGTGGTGAGAGGAAGACCAACAATGAAATCCATACTGATGTCCTCCCATTTCCATGAGGGTATGCTGAGAGGTTGTAATGGACCGGCACTTTTCAAGTGATCCGCCTTGACTTGCCGACATGTGTTGCACTCAGAGACATACTGAGCGATTTCACGCTTCATTCGGGTCCACCAAAATTTTCTCCGTAAATCTTGGTACACCTTGTTACTACCCGGATGTATAGAGTACTTGGAGAGGTGTGCTTCATCCATGATTTTCTTCCGCAGCTCGAAATTCTTCGGTACGACGAGGCGGTCGTTGAACCAAAGAACACCTTCGTCATCAAGGCGAAAACACTTCATCTTGTCACTGCCCATCCGAGCGCGAATATTCTCCATGCCCTTCTCGACCTTTTGTGCAGCCACCACTTCTTCTCGGAGAGTAGGGACAAGAGCCAAATTATACAAGGTTTCGTAAGGAATAACACGGAGACTGGGGTCGTCTGGACTGCAACAGGAGGCCAAGGCAAGAGTTTGAAGTGTACTAGGATTATAGCAGGCCTTGCGACTGAGGGCATCGGCAACAACATTTGCTTTGCCCGGATGGTAATGAATTTCCAATTCATAATCCTTGATCAATTCTAACCACCTTCGCTGCCTCATGTTCAGATCACTTTGAGTAAAAATATACTTCAAACTTTTATGATCCGTGTACAGAAGTACGAGATTTCCCATGAGATAATGCCTCCATATCTTCAAGGCATGAACTACCGCGGCGAGCTCTAGATCATGAGTGGGGTAGTTAAGCTCGTGACGCCGCAGTTGTCGTGACCCATAGGCAATGACACGTCCATCTTGCATTATTACACACCCCATACAGTGCCAGAGGTGTCACAATAGACATCGAATGGCTTGGTGATGTCCGGTTGGGCCAATACTGGGGCGGTGGTTAAGTGTTTCTTGAGAGTTCGAAAAGCCTCATCACAAGAGTCACTCCAATGGAAGATGACCCCTTTGTGAAGCAGTTCTGTCATAGGCTTGGAGATCTTCGAAAAGTTCAGAACGAACCTTTGATAATATCCAGCAAGCCCAAGGAAGCTACGAACATCTTTGACGCACTTTGGGGGCTTCCAGTCAAGCACATCTTTCACCTTGCTTGGATCAACAGAGATACCTTCAGTGGAGATCACATGACCAAGGAACTGTACTTCTTTCAACGAAAAGTCACATTTGCTGAATTTGGCGTACAATTTATGTTCCCTCAGCCTCTGGAGAACAATACGAAGATGTTCCGCATGCTCTTCCTCCGACTTGGAATAAATAAGGATGTCGTCGATGAAGACCACGACGAATTTGTCCAGCTCGGGCATGAAAACGGAATTCATTAGATACATGAAGTGGGCTGGAGCATTGGTCAAGCCGAAGGACATGACAAGGTATTCGTAGAGACCGTACCTTGTAGAAAAGGCAGTCTTGGGAATGTCCTGAAGACGGATTTATATTTGATGATACCCTGAGCGAAGATCAACTTTGGAAAAGACTTTGGCGCCCACAAGCTGGTCGAACAAGATGTCTATGCGGGGCAAAGGATATTTGTTTTTGATGGTGACCGCATTCAACGGTCGATAATCAACACAGAGTCTCAGGGTCTCATCCTTCTTCTTCACAAATATGGCGGGACAACCCCAAGGAGACGAGCTAGGTCGAATAAAACCCTTATCTAACAACTCCTTTAGTTGAATTTTTAACTCGGCCAATTCATTCGGAGCCATCCTATACGGTCTTCTAGAGATGGGAGCGGTACCGGGCTGGAGTTCAATTTTGAACTCGACGTCCCGATCGGGTGGCAATCCCGGTAAATCCTCCGGAAAGACATCGGGAAACTCACACACCACTGGAATACCCTCCAACTTTTTACCAGAGACCTGATGAAGGCTAGGTGACGTGGGAGTGGGGGATGTAACTTGAAAGGATGTGGAGCCGTGTAGAGGGGAATTTAATTGAATCTCTCGAGAGGAAATATGCAATGTACACCATCCAACCCATGCCTAAAATTATGTCTATGCCATGATGGTCAAGAACGATGAATTGGGGTTTAAATATTTTTCCGCCCAGATTTAGGGGTGCTTGGTGGACTTTTAAGGTGGTAGATATTTTTCCGGCGGGTGAGGTAATAACATAGGGGGTTGTAGTGATAGCGGTGAGAAGATCACACCTTTGGACACACGCCCTACTAACGAAATTATGGGTGGCACCCGAATCAAATAAAACTAAGACAGGCTGTTCTCGAATGGAAAACATACCCGCAAGGACTTGTTCGCCTTCTTGAACTTCCTCAGCCACAGTGTGATTGACACGGCCCTGCGCAGGTGCATTTCCGGCAGGCTGGGGGCGTGAATTGTTGTTGTTGCGGGGGTTGCCCTGCTGGGCATTACCCTGCTGACGAGGAGGCTGGCGGGAATCCTTAGCAAAGTGTCCGGGACGACCGCAATTGAAACACGGCCTCGGGCCCGTGTTGTTGTACTGTTGCGGTGGACGAGGAGATTGGATCATCTGCCTGTGACCCCCGGAGTTGAAGCCAGGCTGCTGCCCAAACTGAGGGCCTTGGCGTGCCACGGACGGCTGTGAGGATGATGGGCGATAACCTCCACCCGGTGGCATTGCAGCCTTGAACTTCTGGCCCGTCGGGGAAGTGATAGCCAAACGGTACCTCTGGGGTGGCTGGTTACCAGAGGGACCCCCAACTGCACGCTTGCGCTTCTTCTTTTCCTGATGAGCGCGCGTAGCATCTTCTTGAGTGATGGCAGCACTCACCAGTGTTTTGAAATTAGCGCTGTTGTGGAGGGCTAGGCGATCACGTAACTTGAAGTTTAAGCCCTTCATGAAACAGCCCCTCTTTTTGGCATCCGTGTCCACGTGATGTCCAGCATACTGCGTCAGGTAGTTGAACTTGCGCGAGTATTCATGAACACTCATGTGGCCTTGACGCAGTTCTTCAAATTCACGCGCCTTGCGCTGTATGAGGCCATCAGGGATGTGATGTGCTCTGAAAGCTTCACGGAACTCCGTCCATTGCACTTGGTGGCCATCGGGAAGAGAGGCAGTGTAATTAAACCACCACGCTCTCGCCGGTCCGCGGAGTTGTTGAGTCGCGAAGAGAGTCTTCTGATGCTCAGTGCAGTGAAGAAGCTCAAACTTGGACTCGATGGTGTGCAGCCAATTATCAGCGTCCAATGGGTCAGCTGCATCCGCGAAGGTTGGCGGATGGACGGCCGAGAAGTCCCCATAGGAGCTCTCTGGCGGGGGTGCCTATGCACGCTGACGACCACCCTGACGATTCTGCTCGATCAAGATTTGCATGAGCTGCTGTTGGGTGGCCATGAACTGTTCCCACATCCTTGGAGGTGGGGGTGGCGGTGGAGGAAGGTTGGAGCCACTAGCCTGGTCCTGCCCGCTCGATCCGCGAGTACGTCCTGCCATCTGTCAGAAGAAAATCTTCACTCCATTAGTGGATTGATCATGCGCTGGAATACACACAGACCAACAGAATGCATCCAAACAAGGCATAATCAGATATAGGTTGCGACAAAGGAAATAGGCAACACATAGCTTGGATCGCTTCATTAATGAGAAAGTCAACGATGGCATACATGAAAGAGTACCCGCATTACATCCCGAAGTGGCATAGCCACATTCTACAAAATTTACGTAGCGACATCGAGCCCTAGCTACGCTGCTCACGGGATGTATGCTTACTAATAACTGTTTGACGCCGAATAACAGATACTACTATGGTTCTAAGTTCTAGTTGCACACATATATGTACGCAACCTAGACCGCGGTAAGTGACTAGGGCACAGGGCTGTCAGCGTCGGAATGCATCTCCTCATCGTAGGGCGACGGGGGACGCTCGTTCTCTACGCCAGACATGCCTGACCCCTCATCAGGTGGGACATCTGGTGCCTGCATCGGCTGTGGGGCCTGATGCTGAAGAGCCATCTCGAGGTCCATCACGATATCCTCCCACTGGGCGTGGATCTGCTCAATGGTCTGCTCGGCATTGTGGAGCTGAGAGCGGACATCATGAGTCTCGTTCTCCGCCTCAAGCCTCAGCTCATCCATCCATTCGGCCTCGGCCTCGAGCTCATTGACCTGCAACTTCAGGTCGTCGCGCTCACCCTCCAGCTCAGCGATTTGTTGATCGGTCTGGGCCTTCTGCTCCTGAAGCTGCTGCTGCAACTCCTCGACTTGGGCTTTTAAGCCACAGTTCTCCGCTTTGACCTTCTCTAACTTGTAGGAAACCTCAAGCCATTCCAGAAGCACTTTCAGACGCTCCTGCTCCTCTTCGGAACGGGACTGCTCTGCCTGTTCGCGAGCCTGGGCCATCTCCACAAGATCGGCCTCGAGCTCCGTGATGCGTGCTGAGAGGGCAGCACTGCTGTCGACGTTCGAAAGGGCCATCTGTCGAATCATGGAAAACAAGTAAATCCTCATCTCCGACAGGGAAACGAAAATTTATGTACCATTATTCACAACTGCCCGAACGGAGAAAAATGGCGAGACCCAATATCAAAAGAACCGATAAAGGTGGAATTTGATTTCTGTCTCCAATGTGCAACAGAGGGGACTCTTCCTCTCATGTATCTAAAGACAGAATCATAAAAATACCTCCCCCCTTAAGAAAAACCTAGTGGATGAATTTAGGAGATGAAACCCTACGGATTCTATAGGATTTTGGAGTGAGGAACAGGCCGAACACAGGAGGATGAAATTTTTAAGTCCTTCTTTCCTTAATTATTTTGCTTGATTAATTCGCAGTTTCTTATTGGATTTATGGGGTTGAACTTTTTAGTTAGGCGAATTCTTTGTACATATGCAGAAATGAAAGAATGCCACGACCTATTCGTCCTCACAAAAGGAAAAACCCTAGTACGTCATCCTCGGTGGCACTACTCGTTCTCTCGAGACAAATCGTTTTCTACACGGTCTAACGATAGTTAGTGTACCTGCAGAAAATCACATCACAGAACAGGCATGCAATATGGCCATGATAGTCACGACTCATGGCAACCGGCGGCAACCAGTAACGCCTTGCCGTTAGCGGCCATGAAAAGCATCTCAGGCAAGATGGGTGAACCAGCAACGCGAACACCAAGCGACCGTGAATATTATCCCAGGACTTCGTACCTTCGTCGTAGTTCGTTGGTGCGTTGTTGCAATTATGTAACACATACCTCCGCGTTGTTCGTTGGTGCGTCGTTACATAAACATAAATCAACTCAAAGTAAAATGCATGAATGCAAAGTTAGCATTGCCACCTTCCTAACTATAACCTCTAATATATGCTTTTCTATATCATGCCTCACCGCAACGCAGTTTTCAAAATAAGCCTCGTTAATTAGAGTACTGATCCACAAAGAGCTCTGATACCACGTGTCGCAACCCCGTCCAATAAAATCGTACGGTTGCTCATCCGGGATCATTCGGAGTGCCACTTGACGAAGCAAGCGACCATACAGTACAATAATTAACAAGGACACGCAAAACATTATTTAAAGGGTACATGAAGTTCTTAATATTACAACATGGTTCAGATAAATTAAGTGCAGAAACGTAGTTCGAAAAACAAGCGAAAGTCAGCGAAAGCTAATAATTACAACTCGACGATACCATTAAGCACGCCAGCCCACGGATGCTTAATCTTCATAGGTCGGAGAAGCGGGAACCCACTCGAAGGTCCACTCCGAGGGTGCCTCCCCTTCCCAACCACCACAACCACACGAAGCAGAGTTAGAAGAATCACCTGCAAAAATATTAATCCACAAAGTCTGAGCAACTAATGCTCAGCAAGACTTACCCGTCAACATGTTCATCTAATGACCGATTCCTAGAATGCAGGGGTATTGGTGGAGGTTTGATCGGGTATTGCGAAAACAGCGCTAACACTCTATTCCAATTTTAGCCAAATTAACAGTAGTCACTGTGAACTTACTAAATGTGTCGCTAATCTAACAATCAAGAATTCATTGCAACAAGGCAGAGTGAAATTAGCCACTTTCATCATAACCCACTAATTTCATACGGTTGCGGCAGAAAGGAGCAAGTGCTACTCTTAACCACGAGGAGTGGCAATTATAATTGATTTACATCCTGCAGGAGAAACCCGAATGACACGACACGTGCGCACTCAACTGAGTCACACGTGGCTACCTTTCGCAACATCGTGACAGTGTTGGCTCAACATCCATCCCTTCAAGGACATGGTCCTCCAGGCGATGCCCTGCATCCTTGTACGGTCCCAAGCCTTTCCCACTAGCACGAGCCCAAGAAAACAAAAGCAAATTCATCCACCTTGCTGGTCCGTTCACCCAGAAAAAGAGATGGCCAATTGTCCAACAAAGCACGGTGAGCTACGTCGGTTTCCTGGTCCCATTTACCAGTATGCACTCGGTACACACCTCAAACTTGACCAATGCAACCGCATCCGATAAGGTTCTCAAATTTTAACCACACTTAAGATCAGACATAATTCTCGACTTTTCCTTCTTTGAATACACACGAGTAGTCTCCATACTACTCGGATGCTATCGGATTCCTATCCTTTAAGCATCGCATTCTATCGATGGCTCTACCAAAGTAATTCATAGAAAGCCTACTAAGTCATGCATCTAGGTTTTCACGGCAATTTCCTCGAAACTTAATGCACAAACAATTCCTACACACATAGTGGAAAACAGAAAATTTGTAAAACATAGGTGTGCACTGGGGCTTACCTTGGTTTGCAGAATAGTCAGAGCACTCAAACAAGGAGTTAGTTCCTGCGGTTGCCTCTTCTGGATTCTCGTTCACCGGCGGAAGTTCCTGGTCGGTTCCTAGTGATGAAAATGCAATTTGATAGTTTAATGCAAAGAGTCACAATATTTCTATTAACTAGGGTTTCATTGTTGGGAATTAGGGTTAGACCGACACTTTGCTTCGAGTATTAATCGTTTTAATAACTACGACTATTTATCTAGGTTAAAAATGAAATTTTTAATTACCTCTCAAGGTTATTTTTAATTGATGGTACTCTCTGAAATACAAATTTTAAGCTTTGGTTGAGGCCTAGGTGAATTTTCTAGATTTTATAAAAATTCAACAAAATTTCTGTTATTGGGTTTTATAAAATCAGAAACCATATGTAAACCTTGGAATAAAATTATGATATTTTATGGTGTTACTCAGGGAAGCCAAATTTACAACTTTGTTTTTGGGGCCTAATCTTTTCACTGAATTTTACAATGTATTTTTGAAATTGGCATTTTATTAGGCAGATTGGGGTATTGTGAAAGTGTCATATACAATTTGGTGGTCCTAAAATCCCAATAAAATTACTGAAGGTGTGTATGGTCATGAAGTATTTTTAGATCAAAAATTAGCCCTGGAAATGCTCTATAATTTAAATTAAAATTCAAGAACAGAAAAGAGTGTTCTATTTATTTCTGCAAATTTTGAGTGTTTTCATGAAAAGTGCTTTAACATAAATTTAGTTCATAGTCCAAGGATTCAAATAAAACTAGGTTTGGCATTTTTAGATTTTTCCATGATTTTCTACACACTTGATAACTCCTGGCTAATTAGTGAAAAATGGAGAAATCAATGGAACAGTGGCAGAGCGGTAGAAGCTAGGGCACGGCGGCGCTCCGGCGGGATTCTCGTCGAGGAAGAAGGTTAGAGGGGAGAGGGAAGTGTCGTGGAGCATCACCATGAGCCAATGCACTGATTTGAAGAGGATCGAGCCCACGGGGGAGAGGAGAGCAGGGTCGGCGACGGTGAGCTCGGGCGGCTGTCAATGGTGGCCGAGGTGGTGGCGTGAGGTGTTCTTCGTCAATGGCGATGAACTGCAGCCACAACCTTGTCAAATGGATGCACTAGGGCTAGAGGAAGCAGCTGGTAGAAGGAATTGGAAAAGCATCGTACCAGGACGACGAATTTCGGAGAAGGGTGGCCGCCGGTGAGGTTCTCGGCCGCAAAGCAGGGCGGCGGCGTTCCGGGCAAACGGCGGCGTGGTCGAGGCTCTTGGTGTTCGGAGAGCAATAGTAGGAGGAGTGGAGCCTAGCAGGTAAGGTGGTGGGGCTGGGGGATGGCTGGAACTCGCCGGCGTCGTGGAGGTGGTGGGCGGCGGCTATGGCGGCGGCAGAACAGAGGATCCGGGCTTGCGCGCCGGGAAGGACGGAGAGAAGAAGGAAGAGGGGGCGTCGGTGCGCGGCTTTGCGCTCGAAGGTGAGGTAAAGACGGGAGGGAGGAAGGAGGTTGACGTGCGGGCGCGGTGAAGACGGTAATGGCCGGCGGATTCCCGTACTGTGGTAGGCAGCTGGACGGCGAGGCAGCGGCGCGCGCGGGGAGAATTGAAGGCGCTCGTCGCTAGGGCACGCCGAGGAGGTACGGAGGGAGGGGAGCAAGCATAGAAAAGGAGGGAAGAGGTACGGCGGCGAGAGCTAGCGTGCGGCGCGTGCGGCGCTGACGGTCAGCGCCGCACGCGCCGCACGCTAGCTCTCGCGCCGTGCCTGGCGGTGAACAGTGGCGACGCGTCACTGTTCACCGTACAGCAGTTTTCATTTGCATTAGACAATTGAAAGATCTGGCTCCCAAGTTCAAACATTTTTGAAACTTTTTGTGTAAGATGTGTGAATTATTTGGAACAACTTTTCTTATAAGAACTTTCCCTGATTCAGCTCCTAAAGGTCTGTGAATTTTCAACTTGGTTCAAATTTGTCAGAATTTTAAAAGGGTTTAAACTCCTTCCAAAAATTCTGATAAAATTTCCAAAATTCTATTTTAATGTGTAGTTAATTGTTATGTATAAATATGGATAGGGTTTGGTGGAAAATTGGGATCACCATGTGTTAGGGTTTTGATAAGAGTAGTTTCGGAAGCTCGACCCTATTCGCGCCTTAATCACTTTCCGCCCGTTTTACACGAAATGCTTCCGTGCTCTTTTCTCACTTAACTTCAATTAATAATTTGCAACAGTTTAAAATGACAAACGGCTTGTAGCTTATTTTAGTTGACGAGTTGATGGCCATTTATTTAATTCCCTCTACTACATTAAAGACGAAGGACTTTTCCATTCTTTGGTTTAACACCATAAACTTGCTCATTTATCGGAATGATCGAGTTTAGATTTCGAGGCGTCACAGCATCAAGCTATTTCCCTCCTCCCATGGCTCTGCCGTGCCACGAGGAGTGTGCCCGGCAAAGAATTTCCACCGGTCATGCGCCGTGCCTCCGCTGCGCCGTCGCCGGAGCAAGCCGTGCGCCGCGCTGGTCGTCGCCGCCGTCCGATACTCCCCGAGAGCCGTGAGCCAGTGAATCGGGACCCCCGTGCGACATTCTCTCCGTCAGTGGTCACGCCGCCAGCCGCCGTCGCCGGCAGCGCCGCCGACCACCGCCGGCCGGCTAGGGCAAGGCCCTAGCTAGGCTCTATTTAATTTCCTTCTTTTCCCATTGTGCAGAAAATCAATTAAATCGATTGGGAATTAATTAAATCATAGAAAATTGATTCTAGCTCAGAAAATTATAAATCCAAATGTTTTGGAACCAGGGGAAAATGTAGTTTTTATTAAAAATATAAAACCTCATTGTGTAAAATTAATAATTTTGAGATTTATTTAATTATCCAAAAATGACCAAAAACCCTATTTAATTAATTTGCAACTATTAAAAATTTGGAAAAATTTGTATAACCCTAGGTTTAACCCTGGCTACTTACTTGTTTTGCGATAGCATTGGTTAGGGTTGTTTTGGTACTTTGTAAAAACAGTAATTTGGTCTAGGTCAAAGCTTCCTCGACAAAACCCTAATTCTTAAATCGCTATCGACCACTTCAATTTCTGGAGAAAGTTAGTAACTGCTAATGTTACCTCTCCTCTTGCATCATGTAGACGCCGACGTGAATGAAGTAGCCATCGAGGCGGACCCCGACTTTGCAGAAGACACCGTCGTCGCAGACCAGGAAGTCTATCCACAAGGCAAGCCCCGGTGCACTATTGTTTTAAAATTTTCCTTTTTGCAGCAGTATATGTGAGTCATGTGATGTGCATTTAGGTCGTCAGGAGTTGAATGAAACCCTAGATGCATATGTTTCTAGTAGTACCTATTTGGAATATTGGTACAGGTAGCCCGATGTAGCTGCTAGGCTTAGGATTTCTCTTCGGTAGAAGTCGAGCAGATTGGATACTGCTCGCGATATGTTAGGAATTGATTGAAACTTTTACTTTGCTGAAGAATTATTTTAGCAGATTCAGGTTTAATGAAAAGAAATCGGGGTCAGACAGAGAATGATAGGAAGGCAACAGACCAGGGTTCTGTATGCGGTAGCTCTGTCTGGTTCGTGGGGCACAGTTGGTTGAGTATTGAATGTACTGCTCACATGCTGGAACTATGGGAACCAGTAAACCTAGGTAGCCTAGAGACGGTAAAGCTGAAGCTACCTTACGGTGTCTGATTGGCGGCGGTCTGGGGTGGACAGTGTGTGAACTCCATAGATACCGTCCGGGACGGATGATCTGGTGGGACGCGGCACTGTTGAGGTAGCGTAAGAGGGAATTAGCTTTGCCAGATCTGGTGCGAACGGTTGCCACGTGCGGTCCGGGACGCGCACGTGTCGTCTGACCAGGTTAACCCTGTAGGTGTAAATCATTTCGAACCGCTGACACTCTCGGTCTAGAGTTTACTCAATCTCTCTGTCGCATATGTTAAGAAGTGAACAGAAGAAGAATGATGACTATGGTTGTGATGCTTATACTAATTATTGTTTGTCAACATGATTGTTTAGTTACAGTGCCTACTAAAGTTTATTTTTCTCGAACTTAATTTGAGCTAAAACTTGAAAGTAGGAAGCTACTTAGTAAGTCGTGTCCTTTTGCAACTATCCTACCCAGAGTCAGCCGTGCATGTCTAGGTGTCGGCTGTAGACAGCTTGTTAACGGGTCAGTCTTGCTGAGTGTTGAGGGTCACTACCAGAGGTAATTAACCCTAATGACCCTCGACCTTAATGACGTGATCAAGGTATAAATAATCCCCGCCTAAACCAGTCTCCGTACCATGCGGGCGCGCTACGGGCAGAGCCAACAGGCGGTCTCCGCCTCGCCCGACCCCTTCGAAGAGGGGTCGGATCCTTCACGCCCGGACAGCGCTCTCGACCCCGTCTCTATAGGAGTCGAGCGAACGCGTCTCCGCCTCGCTCGACCCCAGGGTCGGGCGAATAGCTTACTACTCCACGAGTAGGACGGACGACGACGGTTGGGAAATAAATGCCTGACACTCCAACGACCGCTGACAGGTAGAGCCGCCCGCCAACCCGGGCAAGTGGACGTTAAATGCGCAGGACGTGCACCGTCCACGGGATGGGCGTCACTCCAACAGCCCCCTGTCAGAGACTCATCGTCCTGTGCAATAGGACGCCCCGGAGCGACGGCCACGCCACGGCGTCACCAAGCCGGTTCCTACAGTGGTGTTTTCTCCACACGGATGGAGCTCATGGAATGACAGCACAGGCCACTCCGTCGAACAGGAATAGTATGGTCAAACCAACGGTGACGCCCCATCACAGCCTGGCCTAACTAGAGTACGGCTGCTGTCAGCTTCAAGGAAGCGCCCCTCCTCACATCGACCGTATAAAAGGAGAGGGAGATCGAAGACGAAGGACAAGTTCTGAACAACACTCCGAGCGCACAAGCTTCCAAGCAGACGAGTCTCACTACAACACCCACGATCGCTCTTAGAGGTAGGAAGCACCCTCACTTCCTCCTCCGCTTGTAACCTCCCTTGTAATTCCTGTCGCGAGAATACAAGCAGCGCGAAAACTGGACGTAGGGCATTGTTGCCTGAACCAGTATAAACCTTGTGTCCTCTCGCGAACTATCGAAGCCTTAAAACACACGCCCCACGATAAATTTACCAGTCGACGGTAACGAACATCGACAGTTGGTGCGCCAGGTAGGGGTCGCTGTGTGTTTTCGTCGGTCATCTTTTCAGGTTTTGATGGCAAGCCACGCTGACGGATGGATTCCCGGGACCGTCGTGTCCTTTGGGAGTCTCGACTTCGTTGCCACCTCTGGAGGTAACCTGGTGCTGGAAGACGCCCCAGCGTCACCAGCCGCCACCCCTTTCTCCCGTTGCATGCTGGCCGCCTCGGCCAACGGGAAGAAGCGACGCCCAGGCAAAGGCTCGCGTTCCCGGAAACCCTCACGCAAGGGCCCATGCGCAGCCTCTTCGCCCGGCCAGGGCAATCCTGGCACAGCCACGATGACTCGTACGTCATCGTGCGAAAGCCCGCGCTCCACAGACACCGAGTTCGTGGGAATGACGGGCTATACGTCGGAATCCTTTTTTGACCTCCTCGGCGAGGCGAACAGAGGTTCCGATCCGGAACGTAGCGAGGGAAGCAATAATCCCTCGCGCGAATGCCTCATGGCACATTCCGGAGACCCGCTCAACTCGGGAGATAACCTCCCTCTCACCCAGCTGCCACCGGCCTCTGAAACTCCCTCCCGCGACATACTGCCTGACCAGTTACAAGCACAAAGGGAGGAGCTCCGTGAGGCCAAACGGCAGCTGGAACAAGAGGAGGTGGAGATCGACCGAGAGCTCGCTCGCGCCGAGCCTGGTGGACGTGCCCGCTCCATGGCGCGCGACGTACGCCAGCGGATCATGGAGGAGGGCGATGGCCCCCCACACTTCGCGCGGGCGAGCCAAAACCTTGCTGCAGCAGCAGCATTGCTTCGGGACCTCCCCGAACCCATCATGCCCGAAGCCTGACGCACTCAACGTGAAGTTGAGGTGCTGCTGCAACGAGCAGCGGCGCAACAAGCGGAGAGCTCACGATCGTGAGCACGTAAACCGCGCACCCTGAATGCGTCTGTTCAGCAGACGCACCCGGGGGTGGGCGAGGCCTCGAAAGCCTGCGTCCGCGGACGTCTCGGTGTAAACCGCGATGCCCGCGCCACCTTGGAGGCATGACGCCGACAGCCAGAGCACGCCCCCGAGGCGGGTCGAGGTCGTCATCCGCGCCGAGGAGGGCGCTACGATGATGACGAAGACAGGAGTCCGAGCCCGGACGCTTCGGGTCCTCGTGTCTTCAGCTCCCACATTCGGAGCGCACCATTCCCACAGCGTTTTTGGCCGCCGACCAACGTGCCGAAATACGCTGGGGAAACAAATCCGAGCCTCTGGCTCGAAGACTACCGGCTCGCCTGCCGAGCCGGAGGAGCGGACGACGATCGCTTCATCATCCGCAACCTGCCACTCTACCTGGCCGATTCGGCCAGAACGTGGCTCGAGCACCTCCCCGCCGATCGGATCACGAGTTGGTCCGACTTAAGGGAAATCTTCGTAGGTAACTTCCAAGGGACCTACGCGCGGCCGGGCAATCCCTGGGATCTGAAGAACTGTCGACAGAAACCGGGGGAAACTCTCCGGGAGGACGTCCGACGCTTCTCCGACAGTGCAACGAGCTGCCGGATATCGGTGACGCCGACGTCATCGGGGCATTCCTGTCCGGGACCACTTGCCGCACCCTAGTCCACAAGCTAGGGCGCAAGAGTCCTCGAACGGCCAAGGAACTCCTGGACATCGCAACCAGCCACGCTTCCGGCAAGGAAGCCGTGGGCGCGATCTTCAACCGCCCCGATGCGAAGGGGAAGCAGGGGGACAACGCCGGCGAAGGCCCCTCCAACCGCTCGCGTAAGAAGAAGAAGAACCGGCAACAATCGTCTGATGGACAGATGGTTGCAGCCGCCGAACGGAAGGGCCCCAAGGCGCCAGCCGGGGAGACCTCGGACCACTTCGAGAAGAAGTGGAACGGGCCATGCCCCAACCACGAATACCCCGTCAAGCATCTCTACAAGGATTGCTCGCTCTTGAAGCGGTTCTTGAACCAGGGGCCGCCGAAGGGCAAGCCGAGAGGCAAGCCTCGACAAGCCCCCGAGGGAGCGGATGGTGAAGGCGACGCCAGCGAAGGTAACGACTGCTTCCCCGAGCCCGACGGTTGCCTTATGATCTTCGCAGGTCCAGAAGCGCCCGGAGGAAAGCGCCGTGCGAAGGTCGAGCGTCGCGAGGTGTTCGCGGCCGAGCCCGCGACGCCTGCCTTCCTCCGATGGTCGGAGGCTCCGATCACATTCGATCGGTCCGACCATCCCAGCCACGTCCCCCGACCGTGTCGATACCCACTGGTAGTCGACCCCATCATCGGCAAGAAGCGTCTCACCAAGGTCCTCATGGACGGAGGCAGCGGCCTCAACATCCTCTATGCGGAGACGCTCGACGCCATGGGCGTCGATCGGTCTCTCATCCGACCGACCGAAGCCCCGTTCTACGGCGTTGTCCCAGGGAAGCAAGCCGTCCCGCTCGGGCAGATCGACCTGCCCGTCACGTTCGGGACCCCGACCAACTTTCGAACGGAGACTCTCACGTTCGAAGTAGTCGGATTCCACGGGTCGTACCACGCCATCTTGGGGAGGCCGTGTTACGCGAAGTTCATGGCTATCCCCAACTACACCTACCTGAAGCTCAAGATGCCTGGGCCGAAGGGGGTCATCACGGTAGGCGCTTCCTTCCAGCGCGCCTATCAGTGCGAGACGGAGAGCGGAGAGCTCGCCTCCACCACCATCGCGTCTACAGAGGAGCTTGCTGTCATCCGACAGCAGATCACTGAAGACGTCCCCGACTCCAACCGCAGCGCCGGATCCTTCGAGCCCGTCGAGGGCACCAAGGAGATCCAGCTCGACCCCGTCAACACCCCCGAGAAGGTGGCCAAGATTAGGACGTCCCTCTCCGCCAAATAGGAAAGCGTGCTCGTCGACTTCCTCCGCGCGAACATCGACATCTTCGCGTGGAAACCCTCAGACATGCCGGGTATTCCGAGGGAAGTCGCCGAGCACTCCTTGCATATCAAGCCGGACTCCCGCCCGGTAAAGCAACGACTGCGCCGCTTCGACGAGGAGAAGCGCAGAGCCATCGGAGAGGAGGTAGCCAAACTGTTGGCAGCCGGTTTCATCAAGGAGGTGTACCATCCTGAATGGTTAGCCAATCCCGTTCTTGTACGAAAAAAGAATGGGAAATGGAGAATATGTGTTGACTATACCAGTCTCAACAAAGCGTGTCCAAAGGATCCTTTTCCTTTGCCACGAATGGACCAGATAGTCGACTCCACCTCAGGGTGTGAAGCCCTGTGTTTCCTTGATGCGTATTCCGGGTACCATCAGATCCGTATGAAGGAATCCGATCAAATCGCGACATCCTTCATCACTCCGTTCGGGTCGTACTGCTACGTCACGATGCCGTTTGGACTCAAGAATGCAGGCGCAACCTACCAGCGCTGCATGATCAGATGTTTCGACGAACTCATCGAAGACATCGTCGAAGCATACATTCACGACATCGTCGTCAAATCTAAGAAGACCGACCAGCTCGTCACTGACCTGGAGTGGACCTTCGCTAAACTCCGAGCGAACGACATCAAACTCAACCCCAAAAAGTGTGTCTTCAGGGTTCCGAGGGGAATGTTGCTTGGATTCATCGTCTCCGAGCGAGGCATCGAAGCCAATCCGGAGAAAATCGAGGCCATTAACCGAATGGGCCCGATTCAAAATTTGAAGGGAGTGCAACGCATGAGCCGCTTCATCTCGCGCCTTGGAGAACGCGTGCATCCTCTCTACCAGCTCCTGAAGAAATCCGAGCGATTTCAATGGACGCCCGAGGCACAGGACACACTCGACAGGATAAAAGTCATCCTGTCAAAGCCCCCAGTCCTGGTGCCTCCGACCCCAAAGGAGCCACTCCTCCTCTACATTGCCACGACGACCCAGGTCGTCAGCGTCGCCCTCGTTGTAGAGCAGACGAAAGAAGGCCATGTCCTCAAGGTCCAGCGACCGGTCTACTACGTGAGCGAAGTCCTGCCGGAGACAAAGACCCGATATCTCCAGATCTTGAAGATCCTCTACGGTGTCATCCTTGCTAAAAGGAAGCTCCGACACTACTTCGAGTCTCATCCGGTGACCGTCATCAGCTCCTTCCCGCTACGCAAAGTCGTCGAGAACCGTGACGTGACAGGCAAAGCCGTGAAGTGGGCTCTCGAGCTGACGGGCGAGGGCATTACATACGCCCCCCGAACGGCGATCAAGTCTCAGTCCTTGGCTGACTTCATAGCGGAATGGACAGAAGTACAATTACCCACGGCTCCTGTCGACCAAGAGTATTGGGTGATGTACTTCAACGGTTCGCTGATATGAAAGGGAGCGGGGGTCGGACTCGTCTTCGTCTCCCCCTTAGGGGTGCGCATGAAATACGCGATCCGCCTCTCGTTTCCCGCGTCCAACAACGTAGCCGAGTACGAGGCGGTCGTCAACGGGCTCAAGATCGCCAACGAATTGGGAATCCGACGACTCGAAATTCGGGGCGATTCCCAACTCGTCGTTGTCCAAGTCATGAAGGAGTCCAGCTGCCACAACGAGACCATAGATGCCTACTGTAAGGAGGTCCGCAAGCTGGAACATAAGTTCCACGGCCTCGAGCTTAGGCACATCCCAAGGCGGCAAAACGAAGAAGCTGACTCCCTGACGAAGATGGCGGCCAGGCGCGAACAGATCCCGCCAGGGGTCTTCACCCACGACCAGAGCCGACCATCAATCCGACCCCAAGGTACGCCAGGGGTCGGCACCGAGCCGCCCCAGGCGCAAGGGGACGGACCGGCCACGACGCCTCTCGACCTCAGTGTCATGGAAATCGACGAGGCGCCCGCACCTGATACGAACCCTCCAGACGACTGGAGGACACCGTTTCTCAACCGACTCCTCAAAGGAGAACTCCCCGCCAAAAAGAGCGGAGGCTCGACGCATCGCGCAACGCGCCAAGTCCTTCACCGTCATCGACGGAGAACTCTACAAGAGGAGCCTCACCAGAATCTTGCAGCGTTGCATCCCCATCGAGCAAGGAAAGATGCTGCTGCGAGACATTCACGGCGGGGTCTGCGGTCACCATGCCGCACACAAAACCCTCGTCGGGAACGCGTTCCGACAGGGATTCTACTGGCCGACCGCCGTCAATGATGCCGCGCATATCGTTCGTACGTGCGAAGGTTGCCAGTTCTACGCTCGGCAGACCCATTTGCCGGCGCAAGCGCTACAGTCCATCCCCATCACATAGCCATTCGCAGTCTGGGGATTGGACCTAGTCGGACCACTCAAGAAGGCACCCGGAGGCTACACCCACCTCTTGGTAGCTATTGATAAGTTCACCAAGTGGGTCGAAGCTCAGCCAATCACGAAGATCCGACCAGAAGAAGCAGTCGAGTTCTTCCTCGACATAATCCACCGCTTCGGGGTCCCAAACTCCATTTTCACGGATAACGGTACGCAGTTCACAGGGAAGCGATTCCTTAAATTCTGCGACGACTACCATATCCGAGTAGATTGGGCGGCTGTAGCGCACCCCCGCACGAACGGGCAGGTCGAGCGCGCGAATGGCCTGATCCTTCAAAGTCTAAAGCCGCATATCTACAATCGGCTCAAACAGTTCAGCGGACGGTGGGCAGCCGAGCTCCCCGCTGTACTGTGGAGTTTGCGGACATCCCCGAGTCGGGCGACGGGGTTCACCCCCTTCTTCATGGTGTATGGCTCCGAAGCCGTACTTCCAACCGACCTCGACTATGGACCTCCGAGGATCAGAGCCTACGACGAAGAAGGCAACCAGACGTCCCTCGAAGACGCCATGGATCAACTCGACGAGGTGCGAGACGAAGCGCTCCTGCGATCGGCGAAATACCAGCAGGCGCTGCGGCGTTACCACGCCCGCTACGTACAAGAAAGGACGTTCAACGTCGGCGACCTCGTCCTTCGACGTGTTCAAAGCAGCAAGGACCGCCACAAGCTATCGCCTCCATGGGAGGGGCCCATTATCGTCTCCAAGGTTCTCCGACCCGGCTCCTACAAGTTGCAGATGGCGGACGGACAAAAACTCACCAACGCCTGGAACATCGAACAGCTACGTCGCTTCTATCCCTAGAACTCGTAGTAGTCTTATTGTTCCTCGCCACCGAGATAAGCGGCGCCCGACCCCCGTCACGCGGGAGTCGGACCCTGCTCGGGGGCTACACCTGCAAGGTGCGCATTGAGCGCGCACCTTGACACTTATTAAAATTTTTGTCGCCTCGTTCGCAAAAGTTTTAACGAAGGACTTAGAACTAGCAGTAGTTTTATCCCGTGCCGACCGAAACAAGTGGCGCCCGATTCCCATCGCACGGGAGTCGGACCCCGCTCCGGGGCTACACCCTCAAGGTGCGCGTACCGAATGCGCACCCCGAGCACTCGTTAAGGTTTCGCCGTTCTGCTAGGTGGCGCCCGACCCCCGTCATGCGGGAGTCGGACCCCGCTCGGGGGCTACACCTGCAAGGTGCGCATCGCGCGTGCACCTTGACACTTGTTAAAATTTTGCCATTTCGCTTGCAAAATTTCGGGGAAAGGGTAAACGAAACTTTACCCTCTTCAAGGGTCTCGACCCCTCGTCCTACGGTTCGAATCTCAGAAGGGAAACTCACGGGTGGAAGAAGACATGAAGTCTAGTTGGTCGGACTGCATAACGCCTACGACCCCCGAAGGTTACGGCAACGGCGCTCACCAGCTAGGCGGAACGTCGGAGCCGCCCGCGGCCTAAGACTCCTTAGGATCGAAAACAAGGAAAAAGGGGTCGAACACCCTCGCGATTATGTGAAGGAGCGCCTTCACAAAAATACTTAGAGACACCCTTAGTACTCAGAAGATGTTCATTTCATTCCGCCTGATTTACAAAAGGGCCGGGCACTTCTAGCCTCGGCCGTCCTAAGTACAAAACTAACACTGCTCTAACTCCTATTCTGCCGGGGGGGAGGGGGGGGGGAGGGGGCACGTCTCCTGCCTCTTCTTCTGCCGTGCTTGCAGCAAGCTCCCGCGCGAAGGGGGCCACCTCCGCTTCGATGGCGTCCAGCTCGGCGTCGGTGTAACCGGAGGCAAAACCCTCGCTCAAGTAGTCGAGGGCGATGTTGGTATAGTGCGACCGGGCGACGGAGAACGCCCGTGCACCCCCCGGTAGATCCCATCCTCCGCCATGGCCCGCGCCCGGGTGACGAGCCGGGGAACTTGGGGAGCAAGCGAGCTCGACCCAACCTCCTCGGCCACCCCGAGGTCAGCAAGGGCCGCGCGGACGGCAACTCGGAGGGTCCGGTGCTCCTCGGCCTCGCCCTTCAGCTCCTCCCGGAGCGACGACAGCTCCTTCGCGCCAGCCTCCAACTTCGCGGTCAGAACTGCAGAACGAACAGCACAACAGTTAGCTCGCAACCAAGCCCAAAGGAGGAGTAAGGTCGGAGGTAGAGCTTACCCGACGTGCCGACGCGGAGCTCCTTGAGCTCGACGTCGCTTTGGGCCACCTCCGCGGCCAAAGAAGCAGTCACCTCCTCGGCCTCGAGCCTGGCCTTGGTCTCCTCCTCCAAAGCGGCCACCGCTGCCTCCAGCCGGCAGGCCTGCTGAACCGCAAGGGCCGTCAGAGCACCGTGGGCCCGCCGCGCCTCCTCTAGCTCGGCACGGAGCCGGTCCTCCATAGCCTTCTCCCAGGCGAGGGCGTCCGCCGCCGCGCGACGCGCGGCGACGAGCTCCTCCTCGTCGACAAGTTGGCCGCGGAGGAAAGCCGCGACCGAGTCCAGAGCCGACAAGGCTCCCTCCACGCCCCCCCCCCCCCCCCCGCGCACTCCCGGAGTCTGGGGCACCTCCCTCCACCGACCCCGCAGCCGGCCGAGTCACCGGCGCTGCCACCGTTGGCGCATCAGCGGCAGCCTCCTCCATGGCGACGCCCGACGCCGCCGCCTCCTCCACCGTGGGAGGTCCAAAAACGGGCAGCTTCGGCCCGGGCGCCGGGGCCTCCACCCGCTTCTCCATCGCCACCGCCTCCGTTGACGACACCTCCGGAGGGACGGCTGCCACCACCTCCTTTGTTTGCAGATTGGCAGCCGCCGCCGCTTCCGACGAGCCCGGAGGGACGGCCGAAGGGGCCACCGGTTCTTTCGCCGCCATCGTCGGGGGGCGCCGGGGCTCCCAAGCACCGCCCTCGGCGCCCTTCGAAGCGCGCTCGGGCCACCGTCCCGCCAGAGCCTTCCGCGGCGCCACCAGGAGCGACCCTCCCCCCGCCGCAGGCCTGCAAAAAGAGCGAATACTAAGTACGAGCAGAGCGAGGAAAAGGCTCACACAACGCACCTACGGTCGCGTCGAAGTACGACGACGCTTCGGGGTCGACCCCCCTTGCTCCGCCGTCGGCCGCTTCTCGCCGACCCCTGGGCTGGCCACCCGACCAATGCCGGTCCAGGGGTCGACGGACCCGACCTCGCCGGCTCGGGGCGGGCGCGAACGTCCCTCGGTGTGGGCGTTCCCTCTTCAAGGGCCGACCGCTCCACAGGGAACGTTGTCGACGGAGGCGGCGCCGCCTCCGAGCCCCGAGCCTCCGACCCCCGAGGCTCCAGCCCCGGCCCCGTTGGCGCACATGCACCAACTCCTGCCTCGGGGGAGGGGGAGGGATCTCCACGACCTCCTCCTCTTCCTCCTCCTCCTCCTCGTCCTCGTCGTCGCCGTCGTCGTCGTCGTCCTCGTCGTCCGACCCCTGGCTGCGCCGACCCCGGGCCAGCTTGGCTCGGAGCTTGAGAGCCCGCTTGGCCTTCCGGGCGTCCTTCTTCCGCTTGTGCTCCTCGGCGGCCAAGCGGTTGGCCTCCCGGACGGCAGCGTCCTCAGGCACCGGGGGGCGAGAGGGCCGGATCGCAAGCTCCCTCCTCTGTTGCCAGCCAAAAGAAAAAAAAAGTCAGAACCGAAAGATGAAAGCTGAGAGGTACGACAAGGTAGGAGCCGCACTTACCAAGAGAGAGCTCCCCTCGGCGGGGCGCATCGGCGGATGGTCATCCACCGGATCCTCGAGGTCCTCGGCGGCGAGGGACTCCCGGAGCCGCTGCTTCAACTCAAGCTCCGAGATCGGCTCAGCCGACATCATCGACCCGGAGAAATCCGAGCCGGGGGCCATCTCCCAGAGCCGGAGCCACCGCGCCATCAGCGGCAGCACGCGCCGGGCGTGGAACGCGGTGATGACCCCGGCGCCGCGCATCCTACGGGCCTGCAGCTGCCGCACGGCGTCGAGGACCTCATCCAGCCGCTTCCACTCCTCGGCCGGCGGCCCCCACTTCCACACCTCGGGCGCCGAGTCAAACGTGCGCCCGGTAAACTCAGGCAGGGGCCCGGCAGCGTCGTTCTTGAGGTAGAACCACTGCCCGTGCCAGCCCCTGTGAGAGCTCCGCAACCGCAGGGGGATGTAGGAGCCGGCGCGATCCCCACGGAGGTGAACGCTGGCGCAGCCGATAGGGTGGTGGGGCCCTTCCTTCGTCTGGAGCGAGACGGAGAAAAAATACCGCCACAAATTGAAGTGGGGGGCGATCCCCAAGTGGCCCTCGCACAACGCCACAAACGTGGCGATGTGCAGCATCCCGTTGAGTTTGAGGTGCTGCAACTCGAGGCCATAGTAGCGGAGGAGCCCCCGCAAGAAGGAGTGCGCGGGGACTCCCAGCCCGCGCTCGTGGAAGTGGGCAAAGGACACCACATAGCCTTCCGGCGGCGCGGGCACCTCCTCATTGCCCGGGAGCAACCACTCCCTCGCCTCCGTCCGGGCAACAAGGAGGCCACGACTGACCAGGCCCTCCAGGCGCGCTCTCCGAATGTCGGGTCTTAGCCAAGAGGCCATGGAAAACAAGCGAGGAATGCGGGGAAGACGAGGAGAAGAAGGACGCGCAAGCGCGGAAGGATGGAAGGCAAAGGAGCAAGAGAAGACGAGACGGCGCGGAAGGCGAAAAGAGACGCGGATGACGAATGCGGCGAACGAGCATGCAAGGTGAAGTACTTATACCTTCCACCCGTTCGGCGCTCCTCTCGCTGCAGACGGGGCCCGCCTGGTCATCTCACCCGGCGCGGGCGCCGCTCTGCCTTCCCAGTCTCCTCTCGTACCGCTCACTGCAACTGGGCCCGGGGAACCACCTCACTCAACGCGGGAAATATCCCGCCCTCTAGAAATCGCTCCTAAATTGCTGTAGGTGGGACCCGCGTAACCAGTCCGCCCCGCGCGAGCGCGACTCCGTCGCTTCGACTTCCTCTCACCTCACTCGCTGCCAACGGGCCCTCTCAAACGCCACGAGCGGCGCGGGAAGCTTCCCGCCCGCCTGGCATTTTCCCTCTGTCACAGCAAGCGGGACCCACGATACCGCCTCGCGCAGACCAGTATCTACTCCCGTCCGCGCGGCGCCTACCGCCAGTCACTGCAGAAGGGACCCATGCGGCCGCCCGTTAGGCAGGGTCGAGCGCACGCGCGTTTGTACTCATGACCCGCGAAGACTAACATCCCTGTCGCACGTCCCGTCGCGGCAGGCGCCTTTGCTGCGCTGCTGCCACGAAGTAAATTCTGGCAGGCAAGGGTTTGGGCTAAAAAATGCCCCGACGGCCCAAAGAGTTCGAAGGCTGGCCCAACGAACGGGTTCGACAGCCGCTCAGGGCGCAAATAGAGTGAGGGGTGGATAGAGACGGGCCCGCTAGCGGCCAACACCCTGGCGCGCAAGCGCCGAGGGCATCTCAGTCCGCGTTCGAGTCCCGGTTCACGCCGACCCATGGCAATTTCACCGCAGAAAGGCAGCGAGCCCTCGGAGCCTAGCGAACGGCATTCGGGTACCAGATTGGGACGGCAATCAGGAATATTGAGGTCGACCACCAGCTGGTCCATCGGAGCTCCCCCCGAAGGGAGCCCGGGCTTCACTCGAACTCTCCCGTTAGCAACCCAACGAGCGTCACGTTTCGGCCTCCGTGGTAAAGCGTGGCCCGGTTCGACCTCCTCGTCTGGCGGACAGACGCGCTGGAGGAACGAAACAAGTCGAACCGTATCCACGATCGGACCACCGCAACGAGCGGGAGTCTCGGGAACGGAATCGCAAAAAGAGATCTATTACGGGATCGCAGAACACGTAAGCTCGACGGGGCTCCACGCGAGCCCACCATCACGAGTTTGCCATTCCCGATGTGACTGACTCCAGACTCCCTCTCACGAGGAGATCAGGCCTCACTCGGGGGCTACTGTTGAGGGTCACTACCAGAGGTAATTAACCCTAATGACCCTCGACCTTAATGACGTGATCAAGGTATAAATAATCCCCGCCTAAACCAGTCTCCGTACCATGCGGGCGCGCTACGGGCAGAGCCAACAGGCGGTCTCCGCCTCGCCCGACCCCTTCGAAGAGGGCTCGGATCCTTCACGTCTCTATAGGGGTCGAGCGAACGCGTCTCCGCCTCGCCCGACCCCAGGGTCGGGCGAATCGCTTACTACTCCACGAGTAGGACGGACAATGACGGTTGGGAAATAAATGCCTGACACTCCCACGACCGCTGACAGGTAGAGCCGCCCGCCAACCCGGGCAAGTGGACGTTAAATGCGCACGACGTGCACCGTCCACGGGATGGGCGTCACTCCAACAGCCCCTTGTCAGAGACTCATCGTCCTGTGCAATAGGACGCCCCGGAGCGACGGCCACGCCACGGCGTCACCAAGCCGGTTCCTACAGTGGTGTTTTTCTCCACACGGATGGAGCTCATCGAATGACAGCACAGGCCACTCCGTCGAACAGGAACAGTACGGTCAAACCAAGGGTGACGCCCCATCACAGCCCGGCCTAACTAGAGTACGGCTGCTGTCAGCTTCAAGGAAGCGCCCCTCCTTACATCGACCGTATAAAAGGAGAGGGAGATCGAAGACGAAGGACAAGTTCTGAACAACACTCCAAGCGCACAAGCTTCCAAGCAGACGAGTCTCACTACAACACCCACGATCACTCTTAGAGGCAGGAAGCACCCTCACTTCCTCCTCCACTTGTAACCCCCCTTGTAATTCCTGTCGCGAGTAATACAAGCAGCGCGAAAACTGGATGTAGGGCATTGTTGCCTGAACCAGTATAAACCTTATGTCCTCTCGCGAACCATCGAAGCCATAAAACACACGCCCCACGATAAATTTACTAGTCGACGGTAACGAACATCGACACTGAGCTTCTTAGAAGCTCACGCTTTGCGACTTGTGGTTTTCCGATGGGTTCGATGCGACCGGTGGTAGTGGTGGCCAGTTCTGGGAGGAGTCGTCTCCTGGCTGGGGTAGTTTCCAGTGGGAGCCGCTTGAGTAGCCGCTGCTTGTATGTGGCTAGTAGCAAGGTGTCGTTGGGCAAGGCCCTTGCTTTTGCTTAATGTCGGAGTCGGAGTCTCTATCTTTACCTTTCGCTTCCGCTCGAAGATTGTAATCGTTTCCGCTGTTTGTGAAAATTGTTCCTGTGGAGTAAACTCTGTAATGACACTCATGTAATACTTTTCTTCTGTCTGTAATCCGTGCTTTTTATTGTCTGTGTTGTACCCTGTGAACGTTCGCTTCGACGAACGTCGCCCCAGAATGGATCTCGGGAGGAGGATCTCCCCCGTTTCAGGGGCGGTCCGCCACATTTCCAGATTTCAAATTGTTATTAAAATTGCTCAGACATAGTGGTGTGTCTCACTTTTCTTTATTGTAAAAAGATTAATTTCTAAATAAATTAAATTATTATAGAATATTAAGGTGATTGTGCATTCATGCTGAGTAGACTTGCATTAGGGTTTCATTGATTTTTTGAATGTAGCTTGATTAATTTAATTAAGTGATTTAGTTAGAATTAATCTAGACTATTAGGAAAATTCTTTATTTTCCTTGTTGGGCCAGCCAGCCAGCCAGCAGCCCAGCGCCGCCACCGTAACGTTGCCGTTTTTCTTCCTCCACCCAGCGCCGTACAGGCTTCCGAAACGCTCGCCGCCGCCCATCCTTGGAGTACGTGCCACTACGCCTCCCGAACCTTTAAACAAAACCGCCGCACACTTCTCTTCTTTTTCCTCCACATCGGCGCCGCCTCGCTTACACCGTAGCCGCCGCGCGCCGCCGCCGAGCCTCCCTCTCACCTCGCCGCATTCGACGGTCGCCGTCGGTCATCCCTTGCGACCGACGACCTCACGCCGGCCTTCACGCCACCGCGTCGCCTCCCACAGACCCTGGGTCGACGCGAGTCGAGCTCCGGAGGCGCCGCCGACCCGTCGCCGAGCCTTCATCGCCGCACGTCGCAGTCGCCCACCACCACGGTCTCCCAATCGCCGTCGATAACCCCTCGGTGAGACTCCTCGTGCTCCGCGCTCCATTTTTGTACTCGCGCCGTCGAGATCCGTGACCCGGAGCGCAAGACTGACGCGCGTCGCCCCTCGCCGGCCATGGCGCCGCCGCTCGACGGCGAAACGCCGTCGCCCCGCCGCCGCCGTGCCGCTTTGCAGCCTGCGAGCCGTCGGATCCAGATCCGACGACTAGGGATTAATTCCCCCGCGCCGCTCAATAGGCCGGGTCCATGGACCCGTGGACTCGGTGCACCAGCCCCTCGTAGACCCGGTTCAAAGATTTACTATATAAAAATAATTCAATTAAAATGAAAAATCATTCCAGCCGTGTAGATTTTGCAGTTAGGTCCCTCTCATTAGTGATATTTACATATTAGTCATGCAAGTTAATATGAATCCTATGTCATGTCCTTCTTGATTTACCTTGTCGCATGTGGTTGGGTATTAATATTGGGTAGGTCATGCTTAGTATTGTTATAATTGGATGATTAAACAATGAAGTTTATTATTAATCTTGATTAATGCTCAACTTCAACTAAAAATCACCATGGGGTTGGTAATCGTTAGCAACATGGCATAGGAGGTCCCAGGTGCTTGTGGATGATGAGGTGGGTTTACACAGGTGTTGTGTGTAGTATCTAGTGAGGATTGTGGTTGGTAACTGTTCGGGATCATTTTTACCGCTTTATGGAATGTGTAACCATGACAACAGCACAAATCACAAGTTGAATATGGAAAATTTGATCAAGTAGTTTGTTGATTCCTTTGTACCACTGCGATCAAGGGAAGGGTACGGATGGGTAGTCCGGACCCAGGGGATGTGTATGTGGGTAACATATACTACCCATGGTGCAAGAGGGGGTTGTCGTGGAAACAGGAAGCTTCCACGCCAGCGAAACCTTAGCGGGATTACAGGCGGCCTAGGTATCACTGTCGAAAGATCATGCGGTGGTCTCTTGGCTTCACACCTAAGGAAGTGTGTGGTATCACGGAGACATAGTCACTGACGGGTGACGAAATCATCGACTTGTGGGTACAGTTGTGCACCTCTGCAGAGTTTATAAACTGTCTAGATAGCCGCGCTAGCGGTCATGAGCGGCATGGACACTTCCATAATAGATAGCATGGTTTGGTTGGGATCTGGTGAGGTACACAGAACCGGGATGGTGCTGGTGGGTAACTAGCATTAGGGTGCAGGTGGGTAGCCTGTGACCTAGTTCGAGGCAGGGTAGCCTCATGGTTGACAAGTGGGTAACTTATCATTGTGCACCGGTGTGCACATTGGTATATTCATTTAGTAATAGGTTGTTAAAATTTGAACTAGACATATGTTGCTTCTTGCTTAAACCTATTTAAGCCTTTCTTTTTGTTGAGCCACTCATGTCATATTTTTCTACACTTGCGGAGTATAATTATGCAACTAAATTGTACTCAACCTTGCTATATACCATTCGTCAATTTTTGTTGTTCAGAGGATGCACCCGAGGCAGGCTTCTTCGGTGGAGACTCTTCTTCCTAGGCAAGCGTTCCCCCGTTCGACTGCCGTGGCATTGCGGGGCCTTCATCCGTTAGCTCCGTCCGTTGTCGCATTTAGCCCTTGTGTGGCACTTTTGTACTTTTGACTCGAACTATATAATAAAGACGATGGCATACTTTGTACTGCTATATTTCTGTCTCTCGTGTGATGAAATTTCTGGGCATACTTGAGCTCGGTTTATCGTCATGAAACCGGGCGTGACAATTTTTTATTGTTTTTGTGTTTACTTAACGACAGTAGAGCCTAACACAAGCAATGATGGGCAATATTATTTCTTGTTTCTGTGTTTACTTTGCTACATGACAGATTCCCTTACAAAATTGCTACTTTGGTTCTAAGAAATCAGTTACTGCTATTCTGCAGTTTTGCAGTATACATTGCTCAGGAGTGTTTCAAAAAAGAATACTATTATGTTCGTTTATATATGGATTCCTATTGCTACACCAACCGTACTTTAGAATTCATGCACAGCGGAGGCCTTCCTCACTCTTTTGGGTCCCAAAAAAATATCCCATTGTATTGGAGTTTTTAGAGATAATATAACGAATACGTATAGACATAACATCACCTTGTACAAATTTGTTGTGGTATGAACTGCCAAATATCATATTTTATCACTTTGTTAAAATTGTTCCAGTTAGAAACCTAAACAAAGCCTGTAGTATTATATTAGCATTTGGAGTTACTGTCTATATTGCTTCCTGTTTCTTGACAGATGAACACATTATTAATTTTGATGATATACAGAAATGGTATCTTCATAACCAGCATACAGAAATGTTATCTTCATTTGTGAATTGTCCATGAACATGACATGAGCCGCTAATTCATTATCTGTGATTATTGGCAGAATGGCAGTACATTTGTAATCATGAATAAATTTCAGGGAAAAATTTATACTAAATTAAACTAGAACGAAAATACTGTATTGGTTTAGTAATGGTATATCTCTTTTTGGTTTTAAGTAACAATAAGTATATCTCATTTGAATATTTTGACATTATCATGCAATGCTTTTCTTCAATAATCAATTTGGGTAATAGGTATATCTCTTTCCAATCCTTACATGTTTGTTACCCTCAATTCAAGACTGTATGCTACAAATCATGGTAGACTTGTTTGCAAAATGTGGACTTTAATTAAGCATGCATCCTGAACGACGTTTGTGGCACTTAAGAATTCACTGGATAGGTGTACGCCAAAAAGCTTTACTACCTTGTTTTATCTATTAGAAGTTTGAAACAGATGTGTGCAGTGCAGATTTGGTCAAGGAAATGCAGTACAGATTTAGTGAAGGAAAAGTAGTATGTGGTATTGTACTGCGTTAGAAAGTATATGCTTCATCGTATCTCATGTTCTCTGTGTCCTAATGTAATGTCCACTGTTTGTTTTCAGGTTTCTGAAAGTTAGACAAGGCCAAGATGCTATGATGCTTTACGTTTTCTAGGTGGGGATGCTTCAGAGTTGCTGTTGCGATCCTGAGTGTTTTTTGGGGTAATAAGTTGGCACCGACAAGTTTAGACGTTGTTGGGAATTTGAGATTTGTTGATGCATTTACTGAACTTCATTGTGAGTCTTTGGTAGGATCACGCGTCAGTTCTTTTATTTTTCTCAATATGCAGGAGAGCTACGTATCTTTGTATTTAAGAAGAAGAAAGAACGGTTCTTTACAAAGCTGCACCTCTCACTCCGAACTGAGCTATGAGAGCCTGAGTTACATGATAGGTTATAATCTAATAAACACAAAGAGGCGAGGCCTGATCAAACACCAACACACACCTCTAGATCAAGTTTGTAATGTCTGATAAGGCTCGTATGGTGTGAGCCCCGGCCAGACTCCACAAATGCTTCTCATTTTCGATCTCTCGCATGATGATACTATCGGTATGGAACCATATTCGAGAACACAGATACACATCAGATTTTGTCACCGGTGAGCCATGGTGCTATGATGTTCGATGTCCATCTTTTCTGAAGGGACAAAACAAATAAGTTCACCATTGGACTGATATATTTCAGTAAAACCCGATTGGATCTCAGTATATTCTCCTGTTAAAACTGAATTTCGCTTTCTGCCTTCTTTTGGATAAGCAATCTGTGTTTTTTTTTCTTTGTTAAAAAGGCATTCTGTGTCTTTGATGGCACCATACTTGTTATTTTACAACAAAGGTCCTGGAAATTGCGAAAGACAGAGAGAGAAAAAACAAAGAGAAAATCTTCACTAACGAGGGGATAAGCTAATGATCAGCTGCCACCTGGACGTTTATGGGCGAAGGAAGCTTTGCTTTGCCCCCCAGACTCTCCAGTTCTGCCGCTGTCGAAGACTCGGAACTCTCGGAGGGCCGTTCTCTCGCTTTCCCGTCGATTCCTACTAGCTGCGTGCCCCGAGTTCGTCAGCAGTCAGCGCCGGGTATCAGGACATCAAAATAAAAAGTGGGAGCGCCGCACAAGACCAAGTCCTCTCACTCTCAGGCAGCTTTCCAGCTTTTGCCATTGCTGCCAGTGCCAGACCACCGTGGACCCGTGGACCAAACCGTCGCGCTCCTCGACTTCTCCGGCCAGCACCAGTGTACTGTCCCACATTCCTCTTCCGCGAAAGGCAAAACCCTCCTCTGCCCCTCGCTTCCTGGCGCTCCGCCGCCCTCTCTCCGCTGCTGCGCTAGCTTCCGTCGCTCCTCCGAGATGCAGCTCCCTCTCCGCCGCGCCATCTACACCGCTGTCGCTGAGGCCCACATCGGCCCCAGGCAGCACCCCTCGACCGCCTCCCGCCCTCCCTGGGCGATGGTCTACCACGCCACGCTTGTCATGTCGCCAGCGCAGCGCGCCTGGTTCCTAGCCTCTGAAGCGCCGTGTGCCTCCCACCTCCTCGTCCCCACCCACCTCGGAAATCCCCGGCCTCACCCCGATCTCGAAGGCGACATGAAGCTGAGCCACCTCGGCATCGTCGCCCGCGCCACGAGCGGCGACGCCTCCTCCTCTTCGACTTCAAGGACGCCCGCGCCACGGATCCCGTCGGCGGCAAGGACGACAACGCCGGGCGGGCATCCCGATTGGCCGGACTCGACACCGGCATCACGCGCGTCATCTGCAACCCCATCAGCGGCGAGATGTTCCGCCTCCCTGACATTGATGGCACGAAGAAGACCGCGTCCTGCCAACCGCTTGGGCTCCTCACTCGGTCCGAGCGGCCGCACGGGCCGCCTGACAGGTACGCCGTGCGGGGATCACCGAGGACGAAGGGGAGGAGCGGAGTTTCATCATGCACCGGTTCTTCTCGCAAACAGGGGAGTGGGACAAGCTGGTGGGATTGCCGTCACCGCTGCCTGTCGCGCGCCAGCTGAACGTCCACGAGGTGCTGAACTTCGCGGGTCGGCTGTGGTGGGTCGACTTGAGCTGAGGCGCCGTCACTGCTGACCCCTTCAGCGACCGGCCGGACCTACGTTTTGTCGAGCTGCCGGGCGGCAGCGTGACGGAATCCATGGGGGTGGAGGGCAGGTACCGCCGCATGGGGATCAGCGAGGGGAAGCTGCGCTATGTTGAGGTGTCCAAGGAGGAACCTTTCTTTCTCAGCTCGTTTCCCCTTGACGATGATGGCAGCAGCTGGACACTGGAGCACCGTGTGGCTCTTAGCCGCTGCTGGAAGATGAATGGGAAGCCTTCTGGGAATGAGACCCCACGGATTGGTGCTATTGACCCGCTGAACTAGCGCCATGCATGTCACAACTGGTGACATTGCTTTTTCCGTGGACCTGGACAAGGAAAAGGTGTTTGGGTTCTCACTGCTTGGTCAAGGTGAAGGCTCGTCATCCCATTTCTCAGGTTTCCAATCATGTGTGCTCCCGTCATGGCTTGGATCAAGCCAAATACCTTCTTCAGGTGATTAAACTTCACTTGTTTTAATCTTTATGCATATTGGTAGTAAAACATACTACCACCATTCTTAAATGGTTGTCGTTAGGACAACAACTTCAGTTCTTTCGTTTTTCCTAGACTTGCTGTCCTAACAACAAGAATTTGATAATGGAGGAAGAAGCAATTTATATTTTTATATCCTTTGAAGTTTGAAATCACATTATATTGTTGTAATCTTGCTCAGGTCATTGTAGCTTGATTTATATCTGTTTTGTGGGTCATTCCAGATAGTAGTTCTTTACTATCTGCTCAAATGAGAATTTTCATGGTCCTATCTGATGAGTGGGTGCCAAACAATTTATCTATCTGATGGATATAGCTACCTACTAGTATCTATGAAGTCTGAAGACAACAATAACAACCAAGTCTTTTAGTCCAAACCAAGTCTTTTAGTCCAAATCAAGTTTGGCTAGGCTAGAGATGAAGCCCATAGGCCATAGGACCCAACACAAACAAACACAGACAAGAATAGAAAAGGGCAGAAAAAAAGAGGAGAAGAAAAGAGCAATAAACCAAAACAACTAAAGACGTTTGAAATATTGGAATTAATGTTGAGTTGTTAAAGGCACTGTCATTATTGAGTTTCATGCACCTAACCAATTCACCCAAAAACTTAAGCTGATGGGAAAAGGAGGGCAATCCACTTATACTTCAACACTCCCCCTGACGTGCAGCCTCCCACAGGGCGCAAACGTGGAATATTAGAGCGCAGGACTTAAATTGCAAAAAATTGCCTCTGCCAGGATTCGAACTCGAGACCTCTGGCTCTGATACCATATTGAGTTTCATGCATCTAACTAATTCACCCAAAAGCTTAAGCTGATGGGGAAAGGAGGGCAATCCACTTATACTTCAACAGTCATGTTCTGCATACTATAGAATAGAAGTAGTAGCAGCCTGTTTTTGTTAGATTTATCGTTCGTATGAAAACCCTGGGTTGTATCTCAGATTTCTGCATTTAATTTCCTTTTTCATATTGTTCATGCTTCAGAAATATAGTACTTTCAGATTCATGTTATGCTGTTCTCTTTAAGAATCATAGTTCAAGATATCAGTACCCATTGATCATTAACTTCCATATGCAGTGTAGGAGACATGCTCTTTTTTTTTCCCTATACCGTAACTGTTCAAATCCTTTTCATGGTTGAAAGGACTATTTTGAATAGCTATACCAATGCCACCGAAACCAAGACTTCACTGAATTTTTTGGTTCATGTAGGCAGTGACAAGTATTGAGATGAAGCCACACGTGGGTCTCTTGGTACTTCTTAATCTTAACTCTTCTCGTCCTATCCATCCATTACGCCTTCCACTATTTTCATGTTAAATATACTGCATTCCTGATGACTTAGTTTTCATTGCCCATGTATTTTGCTGTTCCTTTTTTGGTGTATACACTCTGAATCATGTGAGACTAGTTTATAAGATGGCTCAATCGGTTTAGGATATGATGCTTGAAGCCTTCAACTAATATTGATATGGTAAAAACCCTTGAGCTACTTTTGTTTTCTAAAATCTTGTAGGAGCACTTTATGGTTCTCTATGCAGTAGAGCACACTAAAATTATTGTCGTTATGCTCTTACTCTTGATCGTGCATCACCTTTGCAGATTATATCTGTGAACAGCATGCACAACTAAACTATATTATGACTTGTTATCCCCTACAATCTTGAACTAAAGTATTTTTTTCCTCTGTCCTGAGAAGTGATCCTGTGTTCCCATTCTAATATTTGTCCATCAAGAAACTAACCAATCCCATACATTTGAAAAGGTTACAGAGCGATATGTGTAGCTATATAGCATTCCTGTTGGCTCTTGATTACATGTTATACTGAACCGGCAAACATGATTCAAGTCCAACCTAGTACAACTGTTGCCATAACACTGTCAAAGCCTGAATGATTTGACCTGATATATTATCACCTAGTCAGGTCTAGTGATCATGTTTCTTCGCCATCCCTATTCTTTGAAGGGGAAAAAACTACCGAATTATAATAATGCACTTTATATCTTTATTCTTGGATCAGGCAGACATCTCATGCGTACATTTTTGTGTGCCTGGGGTTGGATGGTCCTGCCTGGATCAGGCAGCTTTTTTCAGATGCCCAACCAAACAAGCCTGGATCACCTGAACGCGGTTTACGTTTTATCATTCCATTTCATTCGTTCTCTTAGCATTGTTATTCAAATGTACCCTAATGTTCCTTAGTTTATTTCCAGATTTTTCAAAAATCAACTGACAGAAGTGCTTGCAGGAATTATGAAGCTGATGGGTGGTGATTTTAAGAAGGAAGGAACTCTCGTTTTGTTTGGCACTTTGGCCTTAGTGGGCTCTGTAGGTTACCTATTTTATCGCATTTTGGCTTAAATCTGGAACATGCTTTGACTATTGGGGACCTCTGCCGTAGCAATTGTACTCAACTCGATGAACATATGAAGATGTCTGATGGGTCTGTAACTTGCGAGAAATCTGAGTTACGAATCTGCAATAATCACTCGTTCTCTGCAGTAAGCCAGTAACTGATATTTGTACACGGTTTCAGGCTCTTATTCAGCCGATTATTATAATTACATGTTCGTTCGCTGGTAGCCAAAGAACCGAAACAATCTACATGCTTGTTTACGTGGATGCGTAAGCAGCTAAAGTGCAAACTTTGATTTGGTTTGGTTAGTTGGTTACGTAGCCAGTTAATTGTCAGGTATATAAAATTGCGTTGTCTCTTAAATTGAAATGATTTATTGTACGTATTACTAGTATTCCTTCTAACAAACCATTCTGAATTGTAAGAAAACAAAGTGTGCTGGTTATCTCTTCGCCAAAAAAAAAAGTAAAAAATGGTGAGCTGGGCTCCGCTCGGCTTCATTCGTACGTCAGCGTGCTGTGCCATAACTCGTCGCCTGAGACGATACTACATGCACCGTGTCTCGAGACTCGCAGTTTCAAAAATCCACCTGCCGCGCAGACCGGGCGTTTCATGGACCGTGCTCACAAACGGACATTCCTGTTCCTGCCACCATGTCAGAAGCCCCGTGATTCCGTGAACCGAGCTCAACATGCACCAAAAGAACCAAGGCTCTCCCTTTGGCTTTTCCCTCCTCCGGTACGCTTCAGTTCCTTCCAGCGTTCCACTGCCACACCACCACCGTGTTCTGCCAAAATGCTCCTCCCGCTCCGCCGCTGTTTGTTTCTTCGCCTCCGCGTCTGGCCGCCTCCGCCGGCCCTCTCCACCGCGGCCTCAGACTCGAGCCGCCCTTCCTGGGCTTTGATCCACCGTATCTCAGGAACGGGTCACGGGCAAGACGCAAGATGCCTCCTGCTCGGTCTCCCCGCCCCCGTCCCCCTCCAGCGTCCTCGTCCTCGAGCGCGTCTTCAACCTGGACGCTCATCCGCACCAAGAAGACTGCACTAACCTGCTCGGCTGCGGCGTGCACGCTGCGAGCGCCGAGGACCTCCTCCTGGCCACGCCCTTCACGATCCGCTACAGGGCTCGCCCCCATGCGAACCTGGACCTCCCCCTCCCCGAGCTGTTAAAGACGTCCCCTTTCGAAGTCGTCCACCAGTTTTTCTACCGCTTCGTCTGAAACCCGGTCAGTGGCAGCTGTTCCGCATCCCGGACTTCGACGGCATGGAGAAGGACTTGATCGACCAACACCTCGGAATCATCACCGATGCTGCTGCTGACCCGAACGGGCGTCCCCACAGTTATGCTGTGGCGCAGCTCAGCGACCAAGACCGCAAGACGGCGAGTGGTGGGGAAAGCGGCGCTTCGTCCTGCGTCGGTTCGCTTCGGAGATAGGGAAATGGGACAAGCTGATGCTGCCGTCGCTCCTGCCGCGTGGGCGCCGGATGCACTTGAAACACGAGGTGGTCGCGTTCCACGGCCCGCTGTGGTGGATGGATGTGAGCTGGGGCGCCGTATCCGTCGACCCGTTCAGCGAAAGGCCCGACCTCCGTTCCATTCATCTGCCGCGAGAGAGCATGCGTCCTTGGCACGGGGATCAGGAGGAGATGAAGCAGCTAGTCAAGCGGCGGCGTCTGGGAGTCAGTGACGGCAGGCTCTGCTACGCCGAGGTGGCTATGGAGGAGCCGTACCTGATCAAGTTGTTCGCGCTTGACGAGGACAGCGGCCGCTGGACGCTGGAGCATCAGGTTCCGTTTGCTGCTCTCCTTAACCGCGGCGGCTTCACTCCTGCCCCACCACTTGGCGCAATCGACCCAGTGAACTCCGGCCACGTCTATCTGTCCATCGACCGAGAGTTTACACTTGCTGTGGACATGTCCAAGAAGGAGGTCATTGGAGCTTCTCCTCTAGGTCAAGTGCGTCCAGCAAAGAACACCTCAAGTTTCTTTCTTCCCTGCGTGCTTGCTGATGGACTGGCATCATACGCATTCCAGGTGAATTTCAAATCTTGTTAGAGAAACCTGTTGTTTGTAGATTTTAGAGGCCTCTTTCTAAAATTTGGTATTCATCAGTGTCTATTATAACGGATGGTCTGTTAATTGGATCACCTATAAGACTGTCTGTTTAAACATTATCTGAAGTAATTTTAGTATAACAACAGCGATAGTTCAAAATATTTTGTGAAATATATGAGATTGGACGTGGTATGAGATGTGTTAGTGTGTTAGAGAGTCATTAGGCCTTTACTTGTATTAGCTTATTTATCTATTGGAATTCCGACCTATGGGCCTTACATGACGCAATCCAGGTTGTGTACGTCGGTTGCATCCGACGTGGGTTCGGTGAACCCTAGCGTCCTAGCGGCGGCTGCCCCGGCAGCTATATGTACTCTCCATATGATCAATACAATTATCACGATCGCTTTCGCTATCATGGTATCATAGACGGTCGATTCCTTGGCCGCGCTTCCGCATCCCTTGCGCCGCCGGCTCTCCCGTGCGACGCATCTTTCTTCCACCTCGTCGGCATCTTGCCGCTCCTCCTCTCTCTCTCTCTCTCTTCGCTGGTTCTGCACCCGCACCCAGAGTCCAATCTGTTCACCATGGCGGATGACGACGAACAGAATTGCGTGCGTGAAAAGCAGTGGCAGAAGCAAGAAGACGAGGAACGCCTTCAGGCAGAAGCGGCCAAGGCTGCGGGACTCGCCCTTGCGTAGTCCACTGCGATCCTGCATCAACAGGCGGTTGCCGTACAGAACATCAAGGTTATGGTGCCCATCGTCCTCGACTTCGGCTCTACCAATTACACTCGATGGCGTGGCCTCTTCCTCACCGTTCTCGTCAAATACGCGCTTGACGACCATATCGGCCCCGACATCTACTCTGGCGACGATGTCGAGTGGCTACGTATGGACGCCACGGTCAAGCATTGGATCTTCTCCACCCTCACCATCGACCTCCTCAGTTCGTCATGGGGAACAGCTCCGAATCAGTCACGGCGAGTGCGGCATGGCTTAAAATCGAAGATCAATTCGTCGGCAACAAGGAGGTACGCACTATGATCCTCGACATCGAGTTTCGTACGTTCGTCCACGGTGACTTTCTATCTCTGATTATTGTCGCCGGCTCAAGGGCATGGTCGATGATCTTGGAGAATTGGGGGAACCTGTACCAGATCGGACGCTCGTGCTCGCTTGTCTTCGAGGGCTCAATGAAAAATTTTCCTATATGGCTGCAATCATCAAGCGGACCAAGCCCTTTCCCGACTTCGCCTCGGTCCGCAATGATCTTCGGTTGGAGGAGATTGAGATGAAATCCAAGCCGAGCCCGTCCACTGCTCTTGCCGTCGGCACTACGCCCCCAGCGCGCCCTCCTGTGGCTCCTCCTGCGCGCCCGCCCTCCACTGGTCATGGCGGTCTGGGCCATTACGACGCTCCTGGCAGCTCCAACAACTCCAATGATGGCGGCGGCTCCTACAACTCGAACGGTGGTGGCGGCAGGGGCTAGGGCGGCGGTCATGGCCGTGGTGGCGGTGGCGGTCGAGGCCGCGGTGGTGGCCGGACGCCTCCCTGGCCCTCCTTCAACAGCCCTTGGTCCGGCTCCATTCATATGTGGCCTGATCAAGGCGGGCCTGGTCAAGGCGGCCTTCTCGGTGCACGCCCTGGTGTTCCTTCTCCGTCACGCGTGCCCCAACAAGCGTTCTTTGTCGGTGCTCCGCCGGCCTGGTTGCCGTTGTACCTATCTGGTGCGGCACCTCAGCAGGCGCCCTTCTTCCCGGGCGTGCCCTACACAGCGCCATCTGTGGCGCCGCCTCAGTCCGGTTACTTCAACCCGCCGCCACCCACCCAGCAGGTGTGGGACTCGCAGGCCCTCGCCAACTCGTTCAACACCATGACGCTTATGTCGCCTCCATCGTCTGATTGGTATGTTGACTCGGCAGCTTCTTCACACATGACGTCGAATTCCGGTAATTTAACTCATTTATCCGCTCGCTCTTATTCTACTCCTTCCAGTATTATCGTTGGTAATGGGTCCCTTTTACCTGTCACTTCTACCGAAAAAATTACTTTTCTACTCCTTCTCGTCCTTTATATCTTAATAATATCTTAGTTGCCCCTCATCTTATCAAAAATCTTATTTTCGTTCATCAATTCACAACTGACAACCATTATTTTGTTGAATTTGACCTGTTTGGTGTTTCTGTGAAGGATCTGCAAACCAAGAACATGATCCTCAGATGCAATAGTTCGGGGCAGCTATATCCTCTCTTTCCAACCGCATCGTCGTCCTCCTCACTGCTTGCCCTTGCCGCTGGCACAGTCTCCACTTCTCTTTGGCATTGTCGCTTAGGTCATCTTGGTCTTGAGTCCCTTACTAAGCTTGTTTCCTCTAATGCTATAGTCTGTAATAAATCTGACAATGCCTTTCTCTGTCATGCATGTCAGTTAGGTCGCCATGTGCGTTTGCCTTTTCATAATTCTGTATCTAGAGCAGTCAAGAATTTTGATTTAATCCATTGTGATCTTTGGACCTCACCTATTGTCAGTGTTTCCGGTTATAAATATTATCTTGTTATTTTTGACGATTGCTCTCATTATTCTTGGATGTTTCCACTTCGCTTAAAGTCTGACATGTTCCAAACATTCTCACATTTTCTTGCCTATGTCACTACACAGTTTGGGTGCCCCATCAAGTCTGTGCAATGTGACAATGGTCGTGAGTTCGATAATGCCTTCTCCCGTAATTTCTTCCTCACTCATGGTGTCCAACTCCGCATATCTTGTCCCTATACCTCTTCCCAAAACGGTAAGACTGAGCGTATTATTCGAACTACAAATAATATTATGTGCTCTTTACTTTTTCAGACCTCCTTGCCTCCGTCATACTGGTTGAAGCTCTCCATACCGCCACATATCTCCTCAATCGTCAACCCACCAAGACCCTCGCCGCCTCCGCCACACGATACTCTGCCCTATAGAGTACCCCACCGACTTATTCCCATCTCCGCGTTTTTGGTTGTGCCTGCTATCCTAACCTCTCTGCCACTGCACCCCACAAACTTAGCCCGCGATCCATCCTCTGTTTTCTGGGTTATCCTTCCGATCACAAAGGGTATAAATGTCTTGATCTTTCGTCTAACCGTATCTTTATTTCCCGCCACGTCGTTTTCGATGAGGCATCTTTTTCTTTTAAAACGGTTATGACTCTACCTTCGTCCGACTTTGACTTTCTTATAGCGGGTGATTGTGTTACTTTGCCTGTTGGTTCGCGCTTTGTGTGTGCAGGTACCTCCAGTGGCATGGCAGAATCTGTCCCCACTGCCCCAGCTGGTCTCTCACCGCGGGTTGCTGCCAGTGAGGACCTTGACGTTTCTGCGAGTCCGGTGCCGAGCCTCTTGGACCCCGGCCCCCACGCGTCAAGTTCTGTGCTTGCTTTGCCTGAACCCGCACCCAGCCCGACGCATGCGGCATCTTCAGGCGCTGCGTCGGCGCCCAGCTCGCCCCAGGTGCCCTTGGGCGCCTCTCCTGTGGCGGGCACCACCGATGCGCGCACGCCCGCTGCCCCGACTGGCTCTTCGCCGTTGGTTGTTGCCAACGGGCCCTCGCTGCGTCCTTCTGTGGTGTCCCAGTCACGCAACCCCCCCTCCCCCCCCCCCCCCCCCCGCCGACGATAGTTATCATTCCGCCACCTACCAATGACCACATCATGGTCACCAAGGGGAAGCGCGGCTTCCACCTCCCTGTTCACAGGCTCAATCTTCATGCTGCAGCTCTGTCTCCGATTCTGACGACATATCGTACTGCTCTCGCTGATCCCAACTGACGCGACGTTATGATTAAGGAGTTCTCAACCCTTCAGCAGAATGATACTTGGGAGTTGGTTCCTTCTTCCTTGGGCGCAAATATTGTTACTGGCAAGTGGGTCTTTCGCTACAAATTTGCCGTTGATGGTTCTCTTGCCAGATACAAGGCACGTTGGGTTGTTCGGGGTTTCACGCAACAACCCGTTATTGGTAATGCTAAGACCTTCAGTCCGGTCGTTAAGCCGACGACTGTCCGCATCGTCCTTGGTGTTGCTCTTTCTCACCAGTGGCTTGTTCATCAATTGGATGTGAAGAATTCTTTTCTTCATTGTACTCTTCAGGAGACGGTATATTATGCGCAGCCATCTGGTTTTGTTGACTCTTCTCGCCCTGATCATGTGTGCCGTCTCAAGAAGTCACTCTATGGACTCAAGGCAGGCTCCTCGTGCTTGGTACAGCAGGTTTGCCTCCCACATCAGTCTATAGGTTTTGTTGGTACGTGATCGGATACCTTTTGATTTGTCTATCGTCGCGGTACTGGTATAACATATCTGCTTCTTTATGTTGATGATATTGTGCTTACTGCCTCCTTCGAGCCTCTTTTGCGTTGTATTATTGCAGCAATTGCTCAAGAATTTTCTATGAAAGACCTTGGTCCGCTTCAGTATTTTTTTGAGTATTTCTGTCACCTGTCAATATGGTGGTCTTTTTCTCTCTCAACGGTAATACATGTTAGACATTCTTGAGCGTGCCAGTATGACTGACTGCAAGCCGTGCAATACACCTATGGATACTTCTTCAAAAATATCTGCTGAAGGCCCACCGATAACAGATGTGACAGATTATCATGCACTAGCTGGCGTTTTATAGTATCTCATGTTCACCAGACCAGACATTGCATATGATGTTCAGCAGGTTTGTCTATTTATGCATGATCCGCGTGCGCCTCATCTTGCACTCATTAAGCGGATTCTACGGTATATTCGAGGCACTCTTGATTTTGATCTTCAGATTCGGCCTTCTTCCATCTCGGATTTAATTGCCTATTCTGATGCTGATTGGGTCGGGTGTCCTGACACTCGGCGCTTTACTTCTGGTTATGCCGTCTTCTTGGGGGACAACTTAGTGTCCTTGTCTTCTAAACGGCAGCTCACGGTCTCACGTTCTAGTGTCGAAGCTGAATATCGGGCAGTTGCTAATGCTGTGGCCGAGACTACTTGGCTCTACCGGTTGCTTCTTGAACTTCAGTGCCCCTTGCGTCAGGCTACTGTTATCTATTGTGATAATGTTAGTGCAGTCTACTTGTCCTCGAATCCAGTTCAACATCAGCGGACCAAACATATTGAGATTGATCTTCACTTCGTTCGAGACAAGGTGGCTGCCGGTACGGTGCGTGTTCTCCATGTGCCTATCACATTACAGTATGCTGATATTTTCACCAAAGGCCTCTCCACTTCATTGTTCACCGAGTTTCGCTCCAGTCTCAACGTTCGTGGCTAACCGACGTTGTGACTGCGGGGGGTGTTAGAGAGTTATTAGGCCTTACTTGTATTAGCCTATTTATCCATTGGAATCCTGACCTATGGGCCTTGCATGACACAGTCCAGGTTGTGTACGTCGATTGTATCCGACGTGGGTTCGGTGAACCCTAGCGCCCTAGCGGCGGCAGCTCCGGCAGATATATGTACTCGCCATATTGATCAATACAATTATCGCAATCACTTTCGCTATCAAGATGCTATGCTCTTGCTCTATGCAATAGGTTTATATTTGACAATTCACATTTTTTATACAACATACAGAAATGTATACTTTTTGTGGTATAATTGTTTCAATTTTTTCAATTGAAGGAGTTCTTTCGAGCAACAAAACCTATGTCAAAAGTAAGACTTTGTCAGACGTACTGGTTCGTGCAGATGGAGACAATGAGAATTGAGGTGAATAATCAAATTCATTTTCCACATTTTTCTTCTATTCTTACTTAATCCATCATATTTTTTCTGTACCACAATCTTGAATAAGTAGTTAACTTCACTGCCCTTACATTTCTGGTTTTTAACATGTATACAACAGATCATGATGATTACTTTTAAAAATATAACTATCTGAGATTGAAACTTAATGGTTGCTTTTTTTCAGTCATGTAGTGTCACTTTAAATTTTGTAATTGAGCGTGTCGTAGTACATGAATAATTACGCCTTTTTCCATTTCACTCTGGAAATTGCATTGTACAGGTTGTGTGTTACGGTTTTAACTACACTGCTTAATTTCTTTATTATCTACACTGTTCCTATTTCTTGGTTGTGATACTGCCTTGGAAGTTTTTGATGCAGCCAAGAAGTTATGTAAAGAACACAAACAATCTGTATCTTTTAATCTTATCAAAAAAATGTGTATCTTTTAATAAAAATAGTGCTAATCGTTCTGAATTTGCTGTCAGCACATAATACCTCATGTCAATGCAAGTCTATTCAAATTCTAGGTATTGAAGTGTCACTGCTTTCATATATTGGAGTTGGTCACGTCTGAATTGTCTATGACCATGAGCCGCTAATCCATCATCAAAGGGGTAGTGAGTTAGTCACTGCATTGAAGATGTGGATAGAACATGTATCTTTACATGCTAATTAGTAAAGGGGTTATATTGACTGCATTAGTAGCCTACTGCTATTCCGATTTATTTGTGTTCATTGTGAACACAGAATGTTGCTGTTTTCCTTATCCCCCATGGTACTCTGTTGTCTTCTTATATTTGTCAAACGAGTCCCTAATATGCTGTACTCCGTATTCAGTTTTCAGGTATCATAGAAATCACCAACGGTGCTATCTAAATGAATTGGGAAGGTGATGGGTGAATTGGTCACTGTCTGCGCCAAGCTCTCATTTTGGGGAAAGCTCCGGAGAAGTCCATGTTTTGGGAGCTTATCTGACTTCATAATTTACCTAGTTTTGGGAGCTTTTGCACATCATGAGAACAGTCTAAGTTAAATCAGCATGTAACAATGACTCTAAGAATGACACAGCTCTATGAATACTATGTTTACATGCAAAATTAATTCTCATCTTTTCCTATGAAAATTTTGAAACTGTAGTTCTGTATATCCTCTGCTTACTAATACTTGCTGAAGCAGCATGATCGGATATTCGGATCAGTAATTTTGTAGTATCGGCTTGTTTTGTTGATAAAGGAACATAATACTCTACGTGCTTGGTTTATGTTTGGTTATAATAATAATAATAATAATAATAATAATAATAATAATAATAATATCACGGTTGTTTTTGGGTTTTCTGACATGTTGACCCGAACGAAACGCACAATTATCGTGCGGGGCCTGCGGGCAGAAGTACCCGTTGCGTGTTCTACTCCCTCCCAACCGTGAACCAAGCATCGTGCACCGAGTCTATGTGGACCGGGGGCTACGATTCAAGCCCTCAGTCCCTCACGCTCTGTGGGTCTGGCCCATGGCCGGACCGCCCCTGCTACTACTGCAGAGTTCTACCTCTGTCCGCCGCGAAGCAGGCCAGGTCACCACGTCCTGGGCTTCTCTCGGCTCCACCACCAGGACGCCACCAAGGCACCAGTCGCTGCCCGCGGCCGCCCCAGTTCTCCGAAACGCAGAAAACCCTCGTCTCTCTCCCTCCCCCTCCGCCCAACCCCAAAATGCTGCTCACGCTCCGCTAATCCCTCGCCGCCGCGGCGTCGTCCGCCCGCCTCCGCCGTGGCAGCCTCCTCACGCCCTCAGTGGGCGATACTCGACGACACGATGCTGATTAAATCGACGGCACCGCGCGCGTTCCTCGAGCTCGCCGAGCCCCCGGGCCTCTCCCACCTCCTCGTCCCCGCGCACTTCATCAACCCCAAGCCCCGCATCGACTCCGACCCCTTATGCAACGGCATCCTCTTCGGCATGGTCCGCGCCACGAGCGGCGATGGCCACCTCCTCGTCCAGTTTGCTGACGGCCCACCTACGGCTGCCGAAGTCGCCAAGCTCCGCGCTGCCCCAGATGGCGAACCGGTCTGCATCGAAACCGAACCCGACATCACGCGCTTCGTCTGCAACCCGCTCAGCGGCGAGATGTTCCGCCTCCCTGACATCGACAGCACGGAGAAGTTCGGCACCTGGAACGCCCTGGGTCCCCTCTCCTCACGCAGTCCGACCGCGGGAAGGTCCGCCTGACAGGTACGCCGTCGCTCATCTCAGCATGAAAGGTGAAGGTCAAGAGCGAAGCTTCGTCATGCGGCGGTTCTTCTCGCACACGGGGGAGTGGGACAAGCTCGTGGACTTGCCGTCCCCGCTCCCGCGGCTGCGGCGGATACACATAGACCACGACGTGCTGGCCTTCGCCGGACGGCTGTGGTGGATCAATCTGACCTGGGGCGTCGTCTCCGCCGACCCGTTCAGTGCCCGACCTGAGCTGCGCTTTGTTGAGTTGCCTTGGGGGTTGGGGAAGCGTGAGGCCGGTGCCTGGCCCCGACCAAACGTAAAGTTCCCGGCGCAGGGTACGTACCGGCGCATTGGGGTCAGTGAGGGAAAGCTTTGCTATGTGGAGGTGTCCCAGAAGGAGCCTTTCATCCTGAGCTCGTTCACTCTTGACGCCGACGGCAGCGGCTGGATGCTGGAACACCAGGCGGCGCTCAGCCGAATTTGGGCCGATACTGGAAAACAGGAAGTCACTCCGCGGATTGGTGTTATCAACCCACTGAACGCACACACCATGTGTGTCATCATTGGAAACTACGCTTTATCCCTAGACATGGATATGGGGAAGGTGCTCTCACGTATACATCTGGGTGAACGTGGAGGCCTCAACGCAAAGTTTTCAGCCTTTCTCAGACAATGTTTTCTTCCACAGTGGCTTGAGTCAAGCCGCATACCTACTGCAGGTGATCAGTTTTCAGATGCTCAGGATCTATGTTTTACCTATATAGATTTTTACACATTTCAATTGTTCAAATCAAATCGTACTCTGAAGCTTGCTTAAGAGTGGTAATCTGCTCTCTGTTAATTTTGAATTGCACTGCTTACTCTGCATTCTTTTCACTTTTCTACTACATTTCATGTTCATAGCCACAATTATACAAATGATTTGTCCATTTAGTATTTAGGCTGTAACTCTGGATCACGTTTACTGTCCGTTATTGTTTTTTCGATCAGTTTTTTTGCTAGCTTAAATCTTATGTCATGCAGAAAATTCCATGTTGTTATAATGTTCTGTGTTAGTAATATACCTTATACAAACTATCTTTGCTTTACTATTGTATTAGAATGATTCATTGAACCCTTTTTTAGGCAAGAAGGAAGGCGCCCAAAGCAAGACTTTAGCAGACGTTTTGGTTCGTTCAGGCAGAGATTAGAAGAGATAAAGTGCAGTAGGTTATCATAAACCTATATCTGGTTACTCTCCCCCCACTAATACTTCTTGCTTGATACCCTGTTAGTTTTCATCCAGTTTGTTGATTGTCTTCTAATTGACATAACTGAGGTACATAACGTAGAAAATAATAGGTTACACTGTCACCCTGCCATTTAGTTTTTTTAACTGATTTTGTTTCTACAATCCAATATTAGCTTGTTGAGGACACCCATGTGGCATGTTGGTAGAGTATAAGGTTATGACAGTGCAGGTCATAAAGTCTCTCTTTTAAAATGGGAATTCGTTTTTCTAATTGAAGGGGATAGGTGCTTTTCCCGGTTCATATAGAGAAAATACTTAAAAGTTATAATTCGCGTTCCAAATGCACACATTGAGATGATAAAAAACGACCTTATGTGTGTGCTCTTTTTTCTACCATGATAAAAAACGACCTTATGGGTCCTTGGTTGTGTTCTCGTGAAATTTGCATTTCACTGTATATGGTGCTGGTGAGACTGACATTTCAGTGTATAAGCCATCTAAGCCATATATTGTCATTGGTTTAAATTATTGGACTGAACTTGTGGCATTCCAGTTCTTCTGTGACATACTGCCGAGTTTGATGAGTCCCTTTATTCTTCTAAAAGAACAGATGCATAGATACCTGCTACCAAACCTGTGATTAACAGTTTTTTTGTAGCAAATTGGAGGGACAATATTACTACAGAACAAACTGTAGGAACAAAGTCCCTACAGAGATTTATTAGAAAGGAATAATTACCCATGCTGTATTGAGCCTACTATGAAGAAGCAACCAAAAAACACATTATGCTTACGTGCAATTTTCTGAACCAACAAACAATATTAAGTGTGCACTACAAAGTTGTTTCTTAAAACAGTGTAAGAAACTGAAAGATGGACAGACTTGTCATCATGTTTGATTCACTGTCTTTCCTGTCACCTAAAAACTTATCATTTGCAATCAAGCTTAACAAAAAAAATTGTTATCTTGTAATTAGGATTGTGTGACATTACTAAAACATGGACATAACATAATACCTTCAACTTTCTCATGTAAGAGCTAATTTAACTATAATACTGTTCCACTTTGAGGGTTTGTGATGAAATCAGAAAATAATTTTTGCCATCCAACAATACTTGTTTGCTTCGTATATAATGCATCATCTGATTTTCTGCATTTTATTTTCAGGTCTCATAAAAAGTAACTGATAGTGGTGTTTTAGTCAAGTAGGAAGGTGATTTTGATGGTTTGCCATGCTCTCATTTTGGAGAAAGTCTGGAGAACTTTAGCCGTTTCGGTGCTGTTTACAGTCTGTGGAAACTCTGGTGGAAACTATGTTTTACCATATTTGGGAGAAACTCTGGTGAAGTTTGGGCGTTCATGGGGGCCTTCTGCTGATTGAATGTTTGATGTTCCAGACTTCTTGTTTGAAAGAACACCCCAGCATTGATTCAGTTAATTCTTCTCTTGATTCAGTTAATTCTGGTTTACTAACAATCATAAGAATATGCTATGCTTCCTCTATTTTTACACTATTGTTGTTAGGCCAAATGAAGTAAAATGGCTGTCCTACCGATAACAACAATTTAATAACGGAAGTAGTATGTTAGTTGCAACACTTAAAACGCCGTACCCTCTGTTAGTATATTTGGCTATTTGGTATCTTCTGCTGCTCTGCTTTGCCCTTCCTCTCCCTTAGCCATACATATGTTTGGAATAATAAATATCGTCTGCTTGTTTGGCTGGTTACCAATGTAATCAGCCAATTTTCTAATACGTCACACTGAAAATACGAATGGTCACTACATAAATATAAGTATATTACTGAATATTGTTCCCTCTACTGATCCTGAATACATGCCAAACTAACTACTATACTATCTAACATAATCAATATATAATATAATATTGGCTCGCGCTTATACGAGCTAATATTGTGCCAGTTCTAACAAAAGCTAAACAAGGTGTTCTGAACTACTTGAGGATCTTGGGCATGTGCGACTGGACAATCTGGTCGGCGAGAGCCTTGTAGGTGGTCTGCGTCGGGTGCACTGAGTCGAAGAAGATGAATTGCGCCGGCGACTGGCACTGCGGCATGTTGCTGGCGCACAGCGCTCCCATCTCCACCAACCCGGTACCGCAGCACCCGAGCCCTGTCTGGGTGAAACCTGCAACGCATAGACGGCAAAAAGATGATGAGCTGCATGCTTCCGTGGATGCAATGCGATCTACTAGCTAGTTTTGAAAATTCCTCGTGTCCTGACCGTATTTCTGAGGGTGGTTGACCATGTCCAAGAGGGGGCTGTAGACATCGACGTACGCCATCGTCGAGCCGGGGGAGTCGGCCTCCAGCTGGGCTAGCATCTGCTTCAGCTTGGTGTTGTACCGCTCCGCGGCGGTGTTCTGTTCGTCGATGCAGCCTCCGGAAGCCAGTGGCGGCTGCTGCAGGTGCAGGGTCTTCTGCACCGGGAGGCAGCCCACCGGCGGCAGGCCAGCCACCATGAAGTTCCGGGCTCCCAGAGTGTACAGGTTCTGCATTGTGGTTAATTAGCGCAACACAACAAGGAAGTATATTCGTGCTTTAGATCGATTCATTCATGAAAGGGATTTCCTTGCTTCTAGTACATCGATTCATGGAAGGGAGTTAGTTACCTTTATGTTGTTCTGGTACTGGCCAATGAGGTAGTCACTGTACTGATCGATGTTGGGGAAGTTCCCAGCACGGAGCGGCAGGACCGAGTACATGGTGAAGTCGTTGGTGCCGGCGGAGAGCACGTACAAGGCCTTCCCGGCGATGTCGGCGGCTTTGGGCGATCCGATCTGGTGGAGGAGCTGCTGGAAGTCTTGGATCTGCGAGCCGAACGTGGACACCATTGCGGTGCTCGCCGTCAGGTCGTCGAGGCCGGACCCGCCCGAGGCGAAGCTGACCCCCGTGGAGGCCTCGGCGACGGTGAGGCTCCCGTCGTGGAACGCCGGGAGGAGGTCCTTGATGCCGAGCGACTCGACGATGTAGTCGGTGATGAGCTTGCCGTCCGAGAACCTGCCCGTGGCGGCGCCGCCGGGGAAGTCGCGGCCGTACGGTGCGTGGTCGGCGCGCACCAGCGTGAACAGGCGGTTGTTGTTGCCCGGGTCCAGCGTCGAGTCGCCGAACGCGAACACGGCAGGGATGTCGTGCGAAGAGGCGGCGTTGCTAGATGGTGCCGCCCGCGCGGCGCTGGCCAGGGGGGACGACACGAGGAGCACGGCGGCGGCCAGGAAGAGCGCGACGGCGGTGGACGTGGCTGCTGGCGCCATTGTTCCGTCGATCGATCGAGAGAGGCGCGCTGCGGCTTTGCTTTGGTGTACGGTTGCGTGTTCCGGGATGTCGTTCATGGGGCAGGGATCGGTAGAATTATATAGCGCAGGGGAGGGACGGCACGGTGGTGTTCTCCTGCCCTGGGACGACGTATGATGGTCGGAGACTCGAGAGCCCGGGGCTGCCAAAACGTGTGACAAGGTAGCACGGGCTCGTTGGCATCTCCATCTCCTTCTCTTTTAATTTCTTTTTATTAAACACGATTTGAACTGAAGTTTGAAGGAACCACTACAGCACGATGGAGATGTTTATGCGAAATCTATAAGTATCTACTTCGTGCTCCTAATAATAAAGACTTTGGTGATAACGGGAGACCTTTTGGCAATCTGCACGTCGGCTCTCTATCTGACTGTAACTTTGGACCAATGCAATTGATATATCAACAGAATCCAGCCCCCGTGCGACAACTGCAAGCGATAGGCCGTCGTCTGAGGAGAGGAGTCCGAAAGAGAAAGAGTCTTTCTTGCTAAGAGCAACTCCAACAGATGAGCTAAATGAGGTCGTAAAGTTAAATATAGCTACTTTTTGATAAAACAGCAATACAACATACTCGTCATCATGATCGGCATTTTTACTAGCTCGGTATCCCGGTTTCCTCGCTACCCAACTTTGACTATCCTACTCTGCTCGCCATCGGCCTCCTCCCGCGCCATCCTCTCGGTTCCCACGCCCTTCCCCCCGAATTACAACCTAATCCAACACCGCGAGCCCCTTGTCGTCCTATAAGCATTGTCGCCCAAATCGCCTTGTCCAGTGTCCACGCCGCCTCATCCCCTGCTCGCGGAGGGTCCGAAATCAAGCCAGAACAGTAATCCGGTGGATGGGAGGACGAACTGCATGTTACTCGGATAGAGAATGAAGGGTTGGGTTTGTTGTGCTGTCTTGGATTCCTCCCACGGGTTTTGGTGGTCGGCTGCCACAGGATCCTCCTGGTGTTGCCTCCTTGCATCTTCACCTATTGATGTGTTTAGGAGGGAGCACATGGTGGAGGAGCTAGGGAGCGATGGGGATTTTTCTTCCATAGCGGTGACGAGTGAGGCTGAATCGGTAGGGGAAGAAGATAACTTTATGTGGGACCCATATATAAGTACGGATGAGTCTTGTTTTGAAATAGAATAATCAACGTATAGCGAGTCTGTTGAATGGAAGCAACTTTTCAAGAGCTTTTTAATTTTACAAAGGATGTAAAATCTGTAAATGTAGCTAATATTATAGCTAATCTGTTGGAGATGCTCTAACCTAAAATTGAATTTTGGATGTATGGTTCGGTCGAGACTCTAGCTACATTCCGAGCATTCAGGACGCATGGATTCCTATATGACATACGATGCCCATTAACTACAAGACACTCATGTACTTTTCTCTTAAATCGCTATTCAATTTTAAATCCATTTAAAATATAATATTTTTCTAAATAAATACTATAAATGAGATCTGATATAAATATTTTTTTTAAAAAAAATCTTAAAGTCAATGATGTAAATATAGTGTTTTAACATTATCAACACTTTTATTCAACATGTTGGATAAACTATTTTAACATTTTTCTTAAATGATGTTTAATTTATTTTAAAAATAACATGCATATTTCCTTAAAATTTTAACACTTAAATTTAATGGTTCAACAATCTTGTATGTATGGTTCAAATATTCGTGATAAACTGTTTCAACATAATGTTTTTAACATTTCAAATTAACTATTTCAACATTTGTAATGTACTATTTCAACAATCTGTTCAACAACAGTGATAATATGATCAACAACCGTACAACATTTTTAATATATTATTTCAATATTTATAATGTTCTGTTTCGACTTGTGTAATCGATAATGAGTCTAAAGGTCTATAACTTTATGGGCCGACTATCACTTAGTCAACTAACACCTAGGTGCTAAATAGGGAGTCCATAGTAAAACTTTATAATAATTTACAGTCACAAGCATCTCACCATGTTGAGGCCGGGATATTTTTCATTTGCTTGATGAAATAAACTCCTTTAACTAAAAAAGATAGGAAGTCCCATGTTTTACTCCTTCCATTCAAAAATTAAAATGACAACAAATGGGCCTTTTCTGCTCAATTCGGCCGTTCGTTCATATGGGGCTAACCAACACAGCCCGCAAACTTGTACAAGCAGCCCAACGCCCGATAAAGAAAATGCAAAAATCAACCGACGCGCCCAGCTACCATCCTCCCCGTGTCCCGTCTCGGCTCCGGGACCGGCCGCGAACGCCGCGGGCACCCGAGAAACCAGACACGGAACCGAATCGGCCGAGAGCATATGCGCCTCCGCCCGTCGCCTCTCGCTCTCACCGCGCGCCTCCCTTATCCCCTCCCGCCCTCGCTCTCACCTCTCTCCGCCCGCCCACCCGCTCCCCGCTACCACTCCCCACACCATGGCCATTAGCGCGCAGCCCCCTCCGCCCCCGCCTCCGCTGCACCTCCGCCCACGGCTCCATGCCTCGACACTCTTCTCGCCTCGCCTCCCATACCGGCGATGCCGCGGCGGCCGGAACCGCCTCCTCTCCGCGCTCCCATCGCCGTCCCCGTCCCCTTCCCCGCCCTCAAGCTCGCAGCGCGCCTCAACCGTGCGGCTGGAGCGCGAACCCGACCCCGCGCCGTCCTCCTCCTTCGAGCAGCAGCAACCGCGACAGGACCCGGCTCTCGCCGCGGAGATCGCGCGCCTCTCGGCCGTCCGCGCGCGGCTACGGTGTGCGCGGACGCTCGACGAGAAGCTCCGCACGCTCGACGCTGAGCCCTGCGTCGCGGCGTTCTTCGGCGAGGAACCGAGCCGGGGAGTTCTGGGTGAGCTCGAGGCGCGCGAGGAACTCCTGCTGAAATGCCTCGTCGCAGCAGGGCAGGAACACGTGCTCGGCGATGAGCTCGATTGGTCCGGCTTAGGTCATCACGACTACCACCGGAACGGGAACGGGGTCAACGGCGGGAGCGCCCTGCGAGAGGCGTTGTACACCCTGGCCGGTTTGGTCGGGAAGTGGAGCTCGGAGGGAGTGGTGGGTGGCGAGACAAGGAGCGAGGAGATGGAGCTGCTACCGAGTCTGCTTAAGTTCCTAGGAGACATCGAGGAGTTCTACGACTGCATTGGTGGCATCATCGGGTGAGCATTGTTTGTTGGATGCATTTGCGAATTATGTTCCTTGCTGAAATCTGAAGCACAGTAAGTCACAGTGAAGTGTACTTACTAGCAACCTTTATAAGCTGCATCATGATTTGAGATAAACAAAATAACTCCCTAAAAAAAAGCTCGACCTCGTTCAAATTGCAGTAAGTTGATGTCATTTCCTTTCTCATAATATGTTTATTCTGGGGCGGGAGTGTCTAATTTTAAATCAGCTGAAATTAGAGGTTCATCCACAAGACCACAACCGTTAGGTTTAAATCAGAGGGCTACCATATTTTTCTATAGTCTATACAACAATAGTTTTTTTTTTCTGTAATCAATACATAATCCTACAACAACAAAAGAAAAAACTAACAATTAGCCGCTCAAATTTCAGCTGATTGAAAAATAGCATTCCTTTTACTGTGGCATAATGCTGACCAAAACTCATGTGTGAGCCATTTTTTTAGCTTCGACTTTTTATTTGCTTCAGTTATCAAATTATGGCACTGGAGCTCCTTTCAGCCTCAAATGACCGCACATGCCGACCGAGCCAAGACAAGTTTGTTGATTTCCATGTTCCTGACGGAGTTAATCTAATGAAGGATACAGAATATGCATCTCAAGCCGCTCTCTGGGGAATCGAGGTTATTTCGCGTACCACAGTCCACATTAACTAAGATATATTGATGATGAAAGGATGATAATAGTTCATGTGCTGTGGGATGTGCTTTTAAGTTCATACTACTTTGCATCATGGTGCTTATTACAAAGCATTCTTTTGTAAGATTTAGGTACACACTGAACTATGCCCTTTTTTAGGGTTTGCCAGAACTGGGTGAAATTTATCCAATTGGTGGTGCTGGTGACCGTCTCGGTTTAGTGGACTCAGAAACTGGTGAATCCCTTCCTGCTGCATTGCTTCCTTATTGTGGGAGATCCTTATTAGAAGGACTGATACGGGATCTGCAGGTACTCCTGTTCATATATGGAAAGTTTCTTTGCGGAGTTTTTAATAGGATATATGGTACAATCGTACGGGAGTATCTTGATGTCTCATTTTCTGAAATATTTGTTTTAAAAACTTTTGATCCTGACTTTTGAACATTACAAGTAGCTCTTAATTGATTTCTTGTTTACCGGAGAACCATTTCAATCTTGTACATAGTGTGCCATTGATCAAGTGATTGAACATGAAAACTACTGTTATCTCACATAGACTCTTATAGTTAACTGAATATATGTAGAAATCACATGTGCTTCCTTTGGGACCTGCAGTATATGTTGTTTTGTTAAAAAAGACACAAATACGAACAAACTTCTATGGACTATTATATAATCATGGAGGTTCTCCTTTGCAGGCTAGAGAGTTTCTCCATTTCAAGATCTTTGGGAATCAATGTATAACCCCTGTTGCAATCATGACAAGTTCTGTGAAGAAAAACCATGAACACATAGTTGGAATATGTGAAAAACTTGATTGGTTTGGTAGAGGCCGTGAAAATTTCCGCTTGTTTGAACAGGTATATTAACAGTCGTTTGCTGTCAACAAATGTATTTATAATTCAGTACATGGCTCCTTTATAGCCCGTACAATTATGATTATTCATTCTACTGGGACATTTATAGAATTTTAACTATATTCGTCTGTTGCCTCTTCTAGCCTTTGGTACCTGTAGTGAAGGCTGATGATGGTAAATGGGTAATAAGCAAATCACTTTTCCCTGTTGGTAAACCTGGTGGTCATGGTGCCATTTGGAAACTTGCATGTGATAGAGGTATATTCAGATGGTTCCATCATTGTGGCAGGAAAGGTGCAACAGTCCGGCAAGTCAGGTTGCCATCAGAATAAAATTATATACATTTGTAATCTCAAAATATGTAATCATTCTCAAGGAGGGTAACTGTGGATGTTGTTTGTTATTTTCAGCAATGTTGTTGCTGCAACTGATTTGACCCTAATGGCATTGGCAGGAATAGGCCTCCGTTGTAATAAGGTAAAAAGGCAGTAGAAGAACTGTTTCCTGTCATGAGATTTCTCACAAATATGTGATAAAAATTATAAATATTGGCTATTTTTCACCATTGCATTCCTGAAATTCTGAAATATCATGCTTCAGAAACTAGGTTTTGCATCCTGTGAGCGAAGACCGGGTGCTACTGAAGGAGTGAATGTTCTTATTGAAAAACAAAACCATGATGGACTATGGTCATATGGTATTACTTGCATTGAGTACACTGAGTTTGAGAAATACGGCATCCCAGAACCTACAGTAATTACTGGCAGGTAATATTCTGATGGATCATTCTGGAGTGCATGTAGTCTTGGATTTTTGAAATTGCAAATGCAATTATGAACTCATTGTTATGGAAAAAATGGCTCTGTTCTTCATTGAATTACAACTCACCTGGGAGGCTAGGAAAGTCAAGTCTTTCTTTCCTGCTAAAGTATTGTGTAGAACCAAGCTACGAAAATCTAGATGACAATCTTTTTTGTATTATGTGATGGTAGCTGTAATTTCCATTTATTACTCTCTATAAGGGATATCTGTTTCAATTCAGTGAATTTGGTTGGATGCAGAGATACAGAGATGTGTATACCATTGTTGTTGTTGCTTTGTTCTGTAGGCATTAATCAATCAGTGTTGGCGACATCTTGCAGTTTATTTATTCACACTTTACCAGTTAGTTACTCATATATTTCTCAAAACTCAGTTCGCAGGTTAGCTATCCAGCAAATACAAACATTCTCTATGTTGATCTGCAAGCGGTAGAGGAGATTGGATCGCGCAAAAATGCTAGCTGCTTACCAGGAATGGTTCTAAATTTGAAAAAAGCAGTATCTTATGTGGATCATTTTGGCTTTGAGTGTAGGTACTTATTTCATTCACCTTACACCATGTTGATTTTTCAGTACTGTACACCCGGGCTTATGTTTGTCGCTTGATATCTCGGAGGCAAGCATGGCTTATATATTGCCATATAATTTATTTGCTGACTTGTCTCATTATTTATCCTGAAATTGCTGCATAATGCTTTATTTATTTTTTATGTAAAACGCCAAGAAAACCTAGATTTAACTGCAGCTAGTGTAGCTGGGGTTGATTTCTTGCTTCTTTTACACTGATTTTAGTGGCTAGTTATAGAAATATGAGAAAGCAATACATTTGTTCCAGACTTATTGTTTGGTGCAGGTCAACTGCTTACCTCCTGCAGTTTACTCGAGCGTAAGTATTTCCTAGCACGTATTTGTGCCTTCTGTCTTGCAATGTAGAACCACTGTTGGCCTTAACCTATTTGAAGGCCCCCAATTTAGCAGATAACATTGAATATAGGATCGTGATTCCACTATTAAATAATGCAAAATATCTTCTTTGAATATTTTAATGTTGATCTGAGGGGATAAAATATTACGTACTTTTGATAGATGATGTTGTGGTAGAAGCTTGTGCTGAGTATTAACTGTACAATTTCTTCCGTGAGGTGTTAACTTGTGGGCAGGGAAAATTTGTAGAAATATGTGACTAATGCTTATTTTTTTTAAGTCATTTATCCTAATTTTTCTGCTTACTATTTTATTTTGTTTTCTTTGTGATAGTACTGCCGGCGGCAGGCTAGAGTGCACGATGCAAAATATAGCAGATAATTTTGTGAACGAGTATAGCTACAGGTGCAGCAAAGGAATAGAAAGTATGTAAGTAGTTCCTTTTTTTTTTTTGAAATGTAGTAGTTCCATATTTTCATATGTTTTTTGTTAGAAAAGGGAATATATTCTCAACTGTCCAGCCTATGCATCAGTAAAATGCATATAGATCAATAGATATTCCTTATTCTACATACAATAAGGAAGATCAACATTCTAATTTGCTCCATGCATCAAGTTTTTCCCACTGTTCTGTTGGCCCTTATCTGATTTGTATTTCACAGGTGAACTTGACACATTCATTGTATACAATGAAAGGAAAAGAGTCACTTCATCGGCTAAAAAGAGGCTGAAATCAGAAGCCAGATCACTGCACCAGGTTTCATTAGTGTTAGCCCATTTTTTAATGCATGCATTCTCATTCTATTGCGTGCAGTGTACAAATGACATGGCAAACTTTTTGCTCACATTTATGTGTTTGTATTATTCATAAAATTTGTCTGGAAATTTAAGCTAATATTTCAACACCCCAAAGCCCAAACCATTGAATGACACAAAGTTGATTTTCGTAAAAACTATCAAAGTAAAATCTGATCTTGCATTGTTAGTGACCTTGATTCAGCACTCACCAAAGTAAGAAGAGTTATGTGTTATTAGGTCAGCACTCAGCAATGCCTACCGTGATATGATGACTTTGTGAAGGTGCCCTCAGCGCAGTGGTTACGTCCACTGGCTGGGAGGCTGCCCACCAGGGTTCAAACCCTGTTGTCCACACCAAATTCATGCCAACCTCCCTGCTACGTATGGCTAGGTTTCGGTAGGCCCCTTCTTAACACAAGTCAATGAAACGTCTCTTCCCATTGATCTAGTTTTTTTTTTTTTCCTTTTTTTGATGTTTGTGTATGTGTGATATGGTGACTTTAATGAAATGGTAGCGTCAACCAGTCTACCCAATTTGCTTATTGGAATTGGAGTGAGATTCATTTTGCACCTATGGTTGGTTCCTGGTTGTTGAATTTGACCGGTTTTATAGAAACCTTGGTAGTTAGAGCTGGAATGACTTTCTGACTCACACGTATTGCTTGATCCACAGACTCCAGAGGGTTCACTCCTTGACATTATGCGTAATGCTCATGACCTTCTCTCTAGCTGCGACATAGAGCTTCCGGTGGTAAATGTACTCCTGTGCCTAGTCATCCTTTTATTTAAACTTTTTTTAATCATGATATTTTATGGGGATTTTCTTATTATTTATTGAATTTCTTTCCAATAACCAGGTCAAAGACAATAGTGAGTACTTGCATTCTGGGCCTCCATTTCTCATATTTCTTCATCCTGCCTTAGGTCCATTTTGGGATATTATACGCCAAAAGGTATGTTACTGTAGCAGCCTAAGTGCCCAACAGTTTTACTCTATGCTTTGTTCAGTTGCTAGTTCTCATACCAAAGCATTGCTCCATTGTATATTTTCTGTAACTACCTTGCCTTGTAACTAAATTTTCACGCATGCAGTTCATAGGTGGCTCTATTTCTAAAGGTTCGGAGTTGCAAATAGAGGTGGCAGAATTTCTATGGAAAAATGTTGAGGTAACAATTAAAATGATGATCTTGCATGTGCTCGATCCCAACGTACTGAGCTAAATTATTTGTCTAATCCTTAGCTCGATGGAAGCCTTATTATTCAAGCTGATAATATCATGGGTTCAACCAAGAGGAACGAAAATAGTGAACAAATATTAAAATATGGTGCCAGGTAGCACCCCATTCTGAGCTCGTAGTTGCTTTAAACATATTTCCTTTTAATACAGAACTCTGATGCCATGTTTATTGAAAGGTGTGGGAGATGTAGGCTACAAAGTGTTAAAATCATGAATGAAGGGATCAACTGGATTTCTCCTAAGAACGTCTATTGGAAGCATGACGTTGAGAGATCAGAATGTTTAAAGATTCTTCTTCATGGAAATGCAGAATTTGAGGCAAAAGACGTGGTTTTGAAGGTGCAATAAGAAATAATGCTAATGCAATTTTTCCTCACACAATTCCCTTTTGCCATATTTTCTGATGTCCTTGTTCTATCAGGGTAATCATATATTTGAAGTTCCTGACGGTCATAGAATGTGCATCATTCAGGACAAAGCAGGTTTGTTAACTCTATTCTATCATGATTTCTGGGATCCTTTTTTCTTATTTGTTTACTAGTTCATGAATGAGTGAATCTTGTTATCTCTACTTTGGTGGTCCAGTTACGATGAAATTTGCTTTCAAAACTTTTATCCTCTGATGAAATTTAAATATTTTTTTCTTGATAGAACTGAATTTTGAACGCTTGGTGTATCTTGATTCAGTGTATTATCACTAAGAGTGCTTTTATTCAAGCCAGAAAAAGCACATAAACAAAGCATTAAGTTATTCTGGAAACTTACACACTCTTATCATCTTATAGTTTTGTCCCCATTATAACTTATGTCATGTGTCTAATGTGCTTCATTGAAATTCTCCCATGTCTATCAGGTTTTGATGTTAAATTATATCCTATAAGTGTTGAAACGATGGATGGTGGAACCTGGTACTGGAAGTATACAGTTGACGGTGTACATGTGAAGTTGAATATGGTAGAGTTATAATTACACGGTATCAGCCACAGATTCTTGATTCATCAATCTCCAGCTAGCTTCATTTTATTGAGTGCATCCTTGACAAATTAATTTGGTTGACTTTAGGCCAGTTTATAGGTGTTGTTGTAAAATATATAGGGGCATTGGTGTTGTACAGTTCACTTGAGTGCCCACCTGTTATTATTTAAGAGTTGATGTAAAGGGATCGGTATTTTTCAAATATAATGAGAACACTCGTTCTCTGAAATTCTCAAGAAACATTGTATCTTTTTTGCTTTCATCATTGTTGTAATAATAGTTATCTATGGATGCCATTCAATTACGCCTTCTTCCAGTAGATTTCAGGAATGTCAGGATCACCTCTTTTAGTAGAACGTCATTTTGTAACTTGTATTGCCTTATGTTGTTTGACTTGGAAGTATATATTTCAAGTTCATTGGTGTTTCCCAGGAAATCTTTTTATGGTTACTGCCTGCACTGTCATCAATTTACTTTGGTGATCGATTCTGTATCTGACTTCTGCATGGGTATGGAGAACTAGGTACTGTACTAAATAGTTGATTCAGTGGTAATTTGCGTACTTGTTGAGAATATTAGAGAACATGTTTGGCAGTTATGATTGTATTGGCAGCAGTTTTTGTGTTGTTCAAAGGTCAATATTCCTTTGAACTGAATAGAAAGCACAGTGGTTGTAGTCCACTAAATTTTGTCAGCCTTTTCCTTGGATCATTGTGCACATGTGCACTTGATATGCAAATCAGTTCGCCAAAATGGTTTGCTTTTCTGTACTTTTTATTCAGCTTAAAAGATTTGGTTTCAGTTGTGACGACTGAAGCCTTATTCGCATTGATGATCTGGTGATGACTGATGAGGTTCAGTTTCGTTTTCCTCTGGGTGATGTTAATGCAAGTTAATCCCATATTAATCTCGTACATCTTCCCCTGTTATCAGTATATTCACATTGCCAGATCCAGGAGGCAAGATTAAAACCGATGATGTCTTCCAGCATTTATACCTCGATGGGTACTCCAGTGTGTAGTCGTTTTGCGAGAGCTCATCAAGTACACGGTTCCATGAAGTCGAAGCTAGGAAATTCCATTTTATTTTATTTGCTTTATCAAAAACTGACTGGGAGTTTCCTTGTTGCTTTGATTTTTGATCCCCATGGTTCCGATTCAGAATAATGTCATCTCATCAGTGGTACTGCAGTACAAGTATTATACTACTCCTTTCGTTTTTTTATTGTTGACACTTCTCTCGTCTTATTTAAAAAATTATGATAAATATTATATATTTTGTTATAATTTAATTTATAACTAAAGGTATTTGAACCACAACTAAAAATTTTACACGTTAAATAATTTTTTGAATAAGACGAGCGGTTAAAGATGATGTAAAAAGTCAAACGTGTCAACAATTTAAAAACGGAGATAGTATTTGTCTATTTTATTTTCTTCTTATTCAGAAACATGTTTGTGGTGATCACAAGCTGTGAGTGCATCCCATATAGCTTAAGCCCGTTCTAAGAGGCCACATACCTTGGAGTCAATTTGCCATCAAGAAGAAGAAAAAAAAAGACATTGAAGTCAACTCTACCAAATTAGAGCTGTTGAAGCTATCCAATACTTTAAGAACGGATGGAGTTTGGTACGAGTGAAACAAAATACTTGTACGGGTCATGTCGTTGATCGAATTTCTATAAGCATGCTTCGTTTGACTCCTTGATTAATTGGTCTCATGACGTAAACCTGCCAGGCAATGTATAATCTTTTTCCAGGAAACTACCTCGAATGCATACGTGTTGATTACCCAGTTTCGTGGCACAGTATGGCCACACACCATTCTTCGTCATCAATTGGCCGCGGTACGCTGACAACTCGAGATAAGGAACCAGCGATTTCTGAGAAGGCGTGGTGCTTATTATTACTAGTCTGTCAGCGAACTCCCATTTTCTTCATCAGCAGGAGCAAGAGCAATGGACCCCTAGCTTCCACATGACAGGCAACTAGGCAAGTGATAAGACATCATTTTCCAAGTGCTGCCATTTTTCTTTTTCTGAAAATCATGATTATTGATCAAGCCTTTAATTACGGCAAGTGATCAATACTATTTCTTTCTTCATGGAAAAAGAAATTAGAACTTGTTTATCACTTCAGCTACATGATGTATTATTGATGATTCTCTTTTCTAGTCTTCTTTCTTTGCAAGGGGACGAATTGAGATGAAAAAAAGAATCCTTAGAGGCCAAACCAGGTTTGACTTAGAGTCTCCTCAAACTAACGCCCATGGATTTGGAAATGACAAAGTGGGCAGATTCTAAAAAATATTCAATGCCCGAGACGATTCGGTTCATTTTCTTCAGAACAAAAATAAGACATCAGACATGTCACATCTAGATTCTTGAGGGAGGAGGGCACGGAGATCACATAAATTTATCGATAGAAAAAGTGCACTACGCAACACGCCACATCCGATGGACGGACGACGGGTAGGGGTCGTTCCTCGCTGCATCGTTGACCTCCTTGCCTGGTCTCTCTTCCTCTCGCAGTCTTATTGGTTGCTTCAATCCCCTCACGACCCGGAATATTTTTTTGTTCTTTTAAAGGAAACGACCCGTACAATTTCGAACCACTTGGCGCTGCTTAATAATAATACTACTATTCATTCATCACAATTCACATAAGCCAGCAAGCAGTACATGTACATATGGACACGAACCAGCGAATCACCTGTATAAAGTGGCGCCATTTGCATCGTAGCGCGCGCGCGCCCGACCTCGTCATCGCCGAGGAGGAGACAGCAACCAACCACCACATAGGCACATAGCTCGCGTCTCTGCTCCGACGGCGTGCGCCAACGAGGGAAAGAAGGGAGATGGCGGCGTACGCGGAGAGCCTCCCGGCGGTGCCGGGCTGGCTGAACAAGGGCGACAACGCGTGGCAGCTGACGGCGGCGACGCTGGTGGGCATCCAGTCCATGCCTGGTCTCGTCGTGCTGTACGGCAGCATCGTGAAGAAGAAGTGGGCCGTGAACTCGGCCTTCATGGCGCTGTACGCGTACGCCTCGTCTCTGCTGGTGTGGGTGCTGGCGGGGTTTCGCATGGCGTTCGGGGAGCGGCTCCTGCCCTTCTGGGGCAAAGCCGGCGTCGCGCTCTCGCAGGGCTACCTCGTGGACCGCGCGAGGCTGTCGGCCACGGCGCACGGCGACACGGCCGCCTCGGAGCCGCTGTACCCGGAGGCCACGCTGGTCATGTTCCAGTTCGAGTTCGCCGCCATCACGCTCGTGCTGCTCGCGGGATCCGTGCTCGGCCGGATGAACATCAAGGCGTGGATGGCGTTCACGCCGCTCTGGCTGATCTTCTCCTATACCGTCGGCGCGTTCAGCCTGTGGGGCGGCGGGTTCCTCTACCACTGGGGCGTCATCGACTACTCCGGCGGATACGTCATCCACCTCTCCTCCGGCGTCGCCGGATTCACGGCCGCATACTGGGTACGTACCCCCTTTTTATGTTAATTATGATCCGATCAATAATAATCCGACGCCGTCGTTGGACGATAATTCCTGACGGCGGCGAGGCCGCTGTTCCGGCGGGCCTGATCCAGCGGCGGCGGCTTGGATTTGGCTAGTACACGTGTTAGGTAGGTGTAGACTGGAGGAGTAGTTTGACCTTTGAGGCTGCCGCCAGAGAGGATTCCCGCGACGACGCCACCGTCGAAACGCACGAGTGCTCCCCGCACATGAATTCACAAAGAAAAAATAATTTTGTTTTCAAGAATTAATGAAAGAATTACTAGAAGCGTTTCAGATCTTTTTTCCCCTTTTCGTCGATCACATGATTCCAGTATGTTGCTGTAGTAGCTGCGCCCCGAAACGGATAAGATCTTCTTTACCACCTTCAGGAACATGTGAACAAGTTGATTGAATGGCTTCAATCTGCCTGTCCTTTCGCAATTGATAGTAGTAGGACAATGCAACCGGACGAACTGTCGATTTCATACTCGGCAAGTAGAGACTAGAGAGTCCAACCAAAATTTAAGCCGCCGCATACAGTGGTGGGATGGACGCTAACAACGACGACTTTCGATTACACAGGTGGGCCCGAGGCTGAAGAGCGACCGGGAGCGCTTCTCCCCGAACAACATCCTGCTGATGATCGCCGGCGGCGGGCTGCTGTGGATGGGGTGGGCCGGGTTCAACGGCGGCGCGCCGTACGCGGCCAACATCACGGCGTCGCTGGCCGTGCTCAACACCAACGTCTCCGCCGCCACCAGCCTGCTCACCTGGACCTGCCTCGACGTCATCTTCTTCAACAAGCCGTCAGTCATCGGCGCCGTGCAGGGCATGATGACGGGGCTCGTCTGCATCACACCAGGAGCAGGTACGTAACTACAGTGAATCTCCTGTGGCAACTATCAAGTACGGTCAATTAAATTCCTCCGTACGTTTCCGAGACTTCTTCCATCCTATGTGTCGCGTACAAAGGCTAAGGTTTCTAGATGCTGCTTGGGTTGGCCCGGGTTCGTGGTTCGGCGCTGTTTTCCGATCGACTGGGTTCAACATCAACTGCTTGGAAATTCAGAGTAGACTAGTGGATGGTGAATTCCTGTCATGCTGAATGATGATAGAGTCAAAAGAGGAAACTAGAAAACGAGCAATGGATGACCAATCACGGCAAGGCCCAAACGAAATCGAGTTCCCCTTGCGAGGTGTAATAAGAAGAAAGAATTTTGGAGCGCGACGGCTACCGCTTGCTATCCAATAGCCACATTCTTAACGGGGCGCCGCGCCTCAGTGGCCTCACCGTGTTGAAACGAGTAGTCGTACTCGTAACAGCTTGTCAATTTGTTAGTACTATACTCGCTGATGATGCAAACGTTAGTTGTGAAACTATAACGACTAGTCAGTGGCCTCCAACATTTATCAATGAATATTTTTGTGAGAGGTTTTATTTTGACAAGTCTTGATTCTCCCCATGCGCGCAGGGCTGGTCCAGACATGGGCGGCGGTGATCATCGGCATCTTCGGCGGCAGCATCCCGTGGTTCACGATGATGATCCTGCACAAGAAGTCGGCGCTGCTGACGCGTGTAGACGACACGCTGGGCGTGTTCCACACTCACGCCGTGGCGGGCCTGCTGGGCGGCCTCCTCACGGGGCTGCTAGCCACGCCGGAGCTGATGCGGATGGAGTCCCCGGTGCCGGGCCTCCGCGGCTCGTTCTACGGCGGCGGGATCAGGCAGCTGGGCAAGCAGCTCGCCGGCGCGGCGTTCATCGTGGTATGGAATGTCGTCGTCACGTCGCTCATCCTGCTCGCCATCGGCCTCGTCATGCCGCTGCGGATGCCCGACGAGCAGCTCATGATCGGCGACGACGCCGCGCACGGCGAGGAGGCGTACGCGCTCTGGGGCGACGGGGAGAAGTTCGACGCCACGCGGCACGACGCCGCGAGGGTCGGCGCCGGCGGGATAGAGATGAGGGAGCGATCCACCGAGCCGGGGCGAACCGGCATGCAGGGAGCCAGGGGAGTCACCATCCAACTGTAGAGGCGCGCGCGGGAGAGCAGAAAGATCTACATACTTAATTAGTCGCCCTTTTCTTCTTCTTTTTTCTTCGGTTTTCTTTTTTACGTCTAACCAAAAAGAGGAAGAGAGTAGTTCTTGCGCATAAAGTGTCGCGTTCCTTTCGGTATTCTCCCTCGTTTCGGCCCTATTTGGGCCAAGGGCTTATATGGGCCGTTACAATTCGCGTCCGTAGGTCTGGTACTCCTAGGATAATGTCTCGTCCATTTGGAGCGATCATTCACGTCTTTCACTGCAGTTTAGTTTTCGCTATCTAGACGAAATGAAACGAGACGTGCCCTGCTCAGGAGGTGATGAGGGGAAATTCCATGATCGAAGCGTGATTAGCAAATCCCAATGGAATTGACAATAAACAAAGGTGCGTTTTAACTTGCAATTGTTTCCAAGAGTATTATTGAAATCCGCGAAGTTGTCAAGCAGAACTGCAGAAGCACAACCAGGATGTCTTGCTTTTATTACATCAGAGAATTACAAAGCTTGACGCGCAGTGCTGCGATGTCAGAAACCACTGAAATAGGAGCATACATAAACATGGCAGCGACTCCTCGACCCTATCTAGTGTAGTATCTATCCTTCGAAGACGGCGGTGAGGTCGGCCTCTCCCAGCACGTGCCCCTCGATGGCGTCCATGAGCTTATCAACGGTCACCTGCAATTAAGAACGGAACACGAAATAATTCATAAGCACGTCACACTCCCTAAAAAAAAAAAATCAAAGCAGCAGGCTGCAAGAGAAAAATAATGAATGCGTCCTATCGTACCTTGTTGCCTATGTGCACCTCGTCGTCGAGCGCGTAGAGCCTGAACTGGATGCGGTGGCCACGCGACGTCGGGACGGGCCCGCGCCACCCTGGCTGCTTCCAGTCGTTGACGCCCTCCTGCAGCCCGTCGCCCGGCTCGGTGCGGCCGCTGGAGAAGCCCTCGGGGAGGCCCTTGGTGTCGGGTGGGATGTTGGCGACGACCCAGTGCGTCCACGGCACGACGGGGCTGTCCGGGTCGGGCGCGTCGATGTCCTGCACCACCAGCGCCAGCGACTTGGTGCCCTCCGGCACGCCGTACCACTCCAGCGGCGGCGAGATGTCCTTCTTAGCGCCCTGCCCCTGCGCAGAGTACTGACGCGGCAGGCGCCCCTCGTGCGACGCGATCTGGTGCGACACCAGCCTCAGGCTCTCCTGCGCCATCTTCTTTGCCTCTCTCTGCTTGCGGATGCTCTCGTTAGCGTGCGTTGCTTTGCTTTGCTGTGCTTGCCGGATGAGTGATGGGTGCTCTTGCCAAAACTTATCTGATCTGCTTCCTGCGACTAGAAGACTCTGATGGCGACGACGGCCCGCGCCCGTGCTGATTTAATAGCGAAGGGCGCAGGGGCGCGGGACGGCGGACGCGTGTACCGGCGACGAGGGGGGGTACGTGTGGGTCGGTGGCGGAGTCGTGTCGTGTTTTCCGGAACGGACAGAGGCCGCACTCGGCGCCGAAGATTCCAGAAATTTACAGGTCTCAGCGTGTGTTAGCATTGTTTAGATGCTAAACAATCTCGAGTGTCCTTCCTGCTTTTGTCTAGATGTTTCGAGTTTCAGCGCTCGCGCCATCGACTTTTCGGCGCGGAGGCCGGAGCGGTACTATGTTGGGTTTGGATTTCTCTTGCTAGTAGAGATCGAATTTCTTAGCGGGCCGTGTTCGTATTTCTCTTTTGAGAACCAGTCCACAATACAGTTGGGCCTGGCATCTGGGTTACATTACGGGGCCATTCGGCGCTTAATCGAGTGGGCTGGGATGGAGAGTCGTCGGTCCAGTCTGTTTGCGCTTCAGCTTTGGAACCAAACCAACGAAAGCTATATGTTCTCACGAAAAAATAAAACAAAATAACAACGTAAGCTATAGCCTATTATAGCAAAGGGACATAAAGCGTTAGCTAAAGTTTAGTATGCCAGAAAAAGAGAGCGACACGTAGGAAGTATGTACAGCTTGCATGAACAATTGTTTCTTGGGCTCCAAACGTCCAATGGAAGTCTTCGTACTAATTCATTGGGCGCTAACCAGTAGATTTGCTAAAAATGCATCGGTCGATTATTACTGCCTGACGAATAATACCCCTTCACACCACACTGCCCCTTCATATCACCGCGGTAGGGGGAGTTTTTTTTTACGACCAGGCACCAAATATGCAACAAAAACCTATTTAATTTTAGGGGAAAGTCGTCAAAATCGGAGTAACTTTTGAAGGGATATAGTACTATAACGTTAAGCACTGAAAAGCCGGGAGTATGTCATGCTGATTAGCTGCATTCCATGTGCGCTAGCCGGTAGATTTGCTAAACATCAGTCGATTACTGACACCTGACGGCAGATAATGCTCCTTCAGACATCACACTGCACTCAACTTTCCTAATAAAGGACTAGACGCAACGCAACAGGCCCTCCTCGCCACACTTTCGGCCTTGTTGTTCTAGCTGCGGTGCATGAACAGACAATATCCATTTTATCCTGTTGCTGTTGCGCCGATCCACACATCAGCCGTTCCGGTTGGTCCGTCGTCTACTCATCAGTCAGCCGCTCCGCGCACTTGCATACCTCGCCAGATCAGCTACACTCTCCTACACGATTCAACCGTTCCATCATCGTGATCCAGTGGTCACACGAAACTTTCCAGCGTCAGGAATGCATGTACTAGTACCCTTGTTGAAGAGTACTGTACTGTATTATTCAAGATCCATGGCATCTCATCCCATCCCAGTGGGCGCACGCGCCAACTTGACCCCTCATCGTGGTCAGCATCGTCGCAGCAGCAGCAACTCCCAAGTCCCACCCATGGACCGATCCGTCCAATCAGCACGTCGATATGATCTAGCTCTCGTACGGCATGCAACAACACTAATAATGCCGACGTGCGGCCGTACGTAGCAGCTGCTATTCGTGGGCAGGTACAGCAAGTAGCGCGGCCGCTAGCCGTGATGCAAACTGTGCGAAAAAGGACGACGACTGCGGGATCCAGGACAGGTTAGTGCGATGCTGGCGAGGCTACGCCGCTTTTGCCTGGCTGGAAACCATTTGCTCACTCGCTCGTCTTCTTCTTCTTCTTCTTCGCTTCCAGTTCCAGCAGGCTGTGCTTTTGAATTGCCGGACGCGAGCTAAAGGTGAGCCCGTCTTCGCCTCGTCCCCTCTCCCTCCCACGAACCGTCGCACCCAACGACGACCTAGTACTCCGCAAGCTACGCCACAACTAATCCGCTCAAATCACTGACGAGATGCCCAGGGGGGGAGCCAGCAGACGACGGAGAAGCGCGGAAGAAAGTGGCTGCGTCTGCGTCTCTCATCTCGCCTTTTGCCGGTCGTCCAGAATAAAGCCAGGATATTTTCCAACAACCAGTCGCGCGCGCGCGGTGCCTATGCACTTCGGGTGATTAGACACACACGGCTCCCGGCTTTTAATCCTGCCCAAAAATCGAATGAATGAAACCATGTCCTTTTCAGCCGCTTTGCACTGCTGCTTGCCCCTGTTGTCGCTGTTAGTGTAGTGTCGCCAATTCGTTCTATAATTGTCGGGGATAGGATCGGGCCGGGACACGATAAGAGAAAAAAAAGCTGGCTGGTGATAGATCGGTACGGTTTTGAGTAGTAGTAGTAGTAGTGAAGAAGCTGCTGGGTGGTGACGATCTGGATGATCGTCGTGAGCACTCACTCACGCAAGTCGCCGCGCCGGGGTCCATGAAGAGGCAGGGAGCGGTGCGGTGCTGCCCCCTTTTCTGGCATCATCAATCAGCCTTGTCGCCAGCAGCGAGCTGGGATAGCTTTGCTTGGATCGCTCCCGTGCTTCGACGGACGCCATGGATAGTGCTTAGTAATTATCTATCGAGATCAGAGGCGCCGCCAGAGACAGGTGGCGATCGACGATCGAGAGACCTGGTGAAATTATTTAGCGAGCGATGAGAAAGATGGGTCGAGATCATCATGCATTCGGGTGAATTATTGGCAGAGCCGGGTACGTGCGTGCGGCTTTGGGGTCGAGATCGAGCAGTCCGTGTCGACTCTGCCGCCGTCGAACGAAGCCTTTTTTGCCGGGAACGCCGTGCGCGCGCCACGGAAGAGAAGACGGGACCGTGCTCGACGACGACGTACCTGCACGGCTGCGCGTAAGATCAATCAATTGTCCCAACTTTGTGGTGGTGTTGGATGGCTTTGTTGTTGTTCCGTTGCGTTGCGTGGCGTATTAAACCGCGCGCGCTTAATAAACTTTAGTAACCCGAAGCGTTACTCTATCTAAATCCCATGATATACGTAGCAGGCGGAAAAAACGCTGAATGGATCGGACAGCGACATGGATCGTCGACAGGTGCAATTGATCGACGGTTGAGTCATTGCACATGCAAGACGTCAAAGCTGTTCGTTTACGAACCCATGCGGACACGTCCCCAGCACGACGCAAGCCGCCATATTGACGGCGCGTCCTTGGACTCAACACAGACTGCAGAAATTTGCACCCCAAAAGTCCAACACCACTGTGCGTGGTCAGCCGCTTAGCGCGCAAACCCGCCGGTCGAGTCGAGTCGAGTCCAATATTTTCCAACGATTCAGACGGCCGGCCTCAGCCCTCAGAAAAACGAGAGGGGTTATTCAGAATTTTCAACGAAAGGGGTTAGCCTTGAATATATTCAGCCCAGAACTTTATACAACGCTAGCTAGTAACACAAAGATCCCAAACGCGGTACTTATCGTCCACTCGATCCGTTCATCGCATCTCGCTCTCTCGCCGTTGTCAGCTTGCAAGTTGCCCCTTTTTCTTTAGTTTCTTTAGTTTGAAGGACAATCTTTGCTCGTCGGCTTGGGGTTGGGGCAACTACTAGTATTATAGTTCGTTCTTTGCCTTGCCGCACTGGCCGACGGCTGACGCCCACTACGGCTGGCCTGGAGCGCGCGGGTGTAACCTTTTGCCAACCTTATAAAAGGGACGGCCGAGCGCTTTCAAAAATTTTATAACCACGCCTTCATTCCCATCCCATCCATCGCATTTCGCGTTCAAAGGTCTCGCTCTCGCCTCGCTCGTCGCCAAGCTTCCCCCCCTCCGCCTCCGCCTCGTCGGGCCAAGCCGAGCCACACACAAGCGCCACTTGCGCGCAAACCTGCCGAAAAAGCTTCGTCGTCCTCCGCCGCACCCGCCTTGCTTGACCGCACGCGCCGACCGGTCTTCATCTCCGTCGCGCAGTCTCCACGTATATAGTGAGAGCCGCTGCTAGCGAGAATGGCAGCGCAGGAAGGCGCGGCGGGCGCGAACCAGCAGGTGATGCGGATGCGGTACGGCGACGTGAGCGACAACAACTTCGTGGTGCACGGCCGCGCCGTGCCGTTGCTCGTGGGGCTGCTCTGCGCGCTCGTCTTCTTCGTCGCGCTCTGCCTGTACCTCCGCTGGCGGTGCGCCCGCCGCGCGCCCGTCGACCCGGAGTCTTCGTCGGACACGCCGCCGCCGCCGCCCGGCCTCGACGCCGAAGCCATCCGCGCGCTGCCAGTGACGCTGTACTGCGCGTCAGCGTCCCCGACGGAGAAGGCCGTTGGTGAGCAGGGCGACGCCGAGGCCGAGGCCGAGGCCGACGTCGACCGGGAGGCGCTCTGCTCGATTTGCATCGGAGCGCTGGTGGCCGGGGAGAAGGTGAAGGTGCTCCCGCCGTGCGGCCACTGCTTCCACCTGGAATGCGTCGACCTGTGGCTCCGGTCACACCCCAGCTGCCCGCTCTGCCGGAGCCTCCTCCTCCCGGCCGCCAAAGCCAAGCCCGAGGTCAACGGTACTGACGAAGCCGTGTGACAGGCAGTTCAGAGGGAGTGAAAGGATACTCCTACAGGCGGGTCCCACCTGACAGGTTCCCCTCGAGATCCGGTCTTTAAATTCAGCGCGCCACTATTATGCGTGTGTCCCGCCCGCCAAGCCATATGGTCGCGTCGGATCTACTCTACCGGGTAGGAGGAGGAAGTGAGTGGGGTTTGTAAAAGAAGCCACGCCTAGTAGGGCCTAATCAATCGCAAAATTAACGGCTCTCAGCGAAGTGCGCCGGAATCCGGCTCAATGCCTGTGTCGCCCTGAGCTCCGTCCGTTGGTCGCCGGCGCCGGCGCTTTTCTGTTGTTGAAGTCTTCAAATGCACACTACTACTATAGTGGAAAAGGTGGCGTAGGCTGTATTTATAGCAGGTGAGAGGAATGTAAGGCATGCGGTGGTAGCTCAGGTGGAATCTATGTTCGCTTGAGCGGCACTGGCTGCCACGGGCAAAGTCATCTTTGATGATTAGTCCCAAGATCTCTCTCTCTCTCTCTCTCTCTCTCCGTTGGGCCCTTGGTCTTGATTCCGCTTGCAGTCCACAGATTTACACTTCGTAAAAGTGGTCGTTTTCTTCCCTTTGGTAATGGAAACCAGTTGCAGAGCTAATTAATTTGTTTCGGGGGAAAGTTGTTGCACGTACCTTGCAATTCATTTGCGCTTAGAGATCGATACAAGTGGCACACGAAACATCTTTCAGCTCGATTTCAGATGTCCGTACGCGCGGCACTAGCTAGCACGCAACTTGGATGGACAGCAGAGGAGAGTTTGATTCGGGCTATGCTATGCACCTGCTGCTGTGGTGCATTCTCTTGGAGTGGTGGTTATCACGAACAACAGAAGGTAGCACCAAAGCGAAGCACTTGCTGATAAAACAGTTTTCTACTATGGTAGTATAGTATATTAGAGAAGTCTTCACGCTTGCACTACAGCTACAGCTACCGCTGTCCATCCCGCGCTTTGCGGCCCCTCAACTGGGACATTCGGTCTCATCCGCACAACACACACTAATAAAAAGCTCGAATTGGATCGACCAGCAAGCAACCCGGCAACTCATCGCAAGTCGTTGAAGATATTCTTCGCTTGGCACAAACACTAGAAAAGGTTAATTAAAGTGAAGATGGTGGTACAAAAGTAGTACTAGTAACAAAACTGGCAGCAGCAGCAGCATATTCAATTATTCAGGTTTCGGCTGTTCGTGGCTCCGTCTTTCGTTCCTTCGCTGCTGCGCCTGCCCCACGGTGCACTATCAATCATATCAGCGGTTAAAATATAGTAATATTCAGCTTTGGGTTGGGTGTAGTTAGTAGTTTTTGGGAAAAAAAAGGAGGAGGAGATAACTAGGCGACAGCAGACAGGATGGGGTTATCGCTAATCATATCTTCAGGCAGTGCTTCCAGTGCAGGCGCATCAAGCTGTGTGCTCGCTTTTGACGAACCCGGGCAGGGGAGGGGGGCAGTGTGGTTCGCTCACGACGCCTACCTATCTATCTTCTTCCCGAAGTCGGCATGGCATGGCACCTCTTTATTGGTCGGACGATGACGGGCTGTGGGAGCGCTTCTGGATCTATACGTTTTTGTAATCCGGCCCATGTATTCTAACACGGGCTTTTCGCTGGTTCAACACTGCAGCGCGGCCTGACTAACACACGTGATTGGACCGGAATCCACCTTCTTATAAGATCGGGCCTAATTTCAAAACGAAAAAATGGATCGGCCTTTCAGCAAGTGGGCAGCAATTCTTTTATCGGATTTTGTTCTTCTCTTGGGCCAGAACTAAGTGTATCTGATCGGTCCAAGTCCAATCAGATAAACAGTACGCGTCTGCTAAAAAAAAAAGAAAAAGAAGAAAGGTAAACATTTTTTTTAGAGTTAAGGCCCCTCCAGTCCATGAAATATATCATGACAAAAGAGTTTACAGCACAGGTGCATCAGTTTGAACAGCACGCGGTGCACAGAGATAATTAGAGACTCCCTCACTCACAGACAGAACAAGAAGCAAACTAGAAACATAAACGATAGTTATATCTTCCCAACAGATTATGATCTTTCACAGGGTTCACCACTTTGGTTAGAAAAGACAGCTTCTTCACAGCGCTGAAGGTCATGCCTGCTTCATGCGTGATTCTCAAGTTCATCTCAATTCTCAAACCCTGTCTCTGAAAAAACCTCTATATTCTGCAAGGAAACAATAGAGGTCGACACTTGCCAGAGATACACATCAAAAGGGGAAAAAGAAAACTTGTGAGTTGACACGACCCATTTTCAGGTCCCAGGACACTTGCAATTATGCATGGCAGTCAAAAAAAAAATCTTTATACTCGTGTCACTCAACACATATGCTACACTCAGAGAAGTAGTCGAATTGTTAGTTTTAGTTCCACTGCCATTTTTGAGCATATATTGAGCGTCCACGGAACACTTCATTTGGTAACGTAACTACTGATCATCTCTCTCGCCGTTACGTTACGTACGACGCTGGCAAGTAGAGTGCCCCGACATGCTCGACATCGTGCGAGGCAGCCGACTCCACGCCACGTACCGCCACTACTACTACTTTCAGGTTTCGGCTAGCGGCCTGGTTGGTGCGCGGCACGCGCCAGTTTTGACGCTTTTTTGACGTACCCACTGGAAGCGATGGAATCGTTGCCACTTTGACTCGAAGAAGACCCTCGTCATGTCAGTACTACTCAGACATGCTGCGGCGTGTGGAGCCTGGAAGATTCTCGCGGTCGATACCCGTGTACCGAGGCGAGGCCCTGGCACAAGCGGAATCTGGTTACGAGGAGATCGCTGCGCTCGCTCGCGGTTTGTTCTTCATTCCGGCGCCCGCAGACTACTACCCGCGCACCAGCACCACCCACCGCGGCCGCCGGCGACGGCCAATGAAACGTTCGTTACCTACCTTCCAGGCAGATCCAGATCCATTCGCACTGTTGAGACACATGGGGGCCCTGGCGGCGGCTCCGTCGTGCATACCAGAGTACAGACACGGCGGGCACCCATGGAATCCTGAAACAACCTGACCTGATACAACCAACCCGCGGTGGTCGTACGCGCAGCACGCCATACAGCAACTCGTGGTCTATTTCGAACCAGCCTGCTACTAGTACTACTGCGAGTTGGATCACACGCACTGAACTTGTCGTGGCCCGGAAGTTTGTATCATGTGCGAGAATCACTGGGGTTAGTACTACAAAACTACACACTCTTGGCTGAGTGACCTTTTCTGCTTTCCAAGTTTGGAAGGCAGACCGGCTGCCCAGGTATGGTCTGGGGAGAACCTGAAACCAACAACCACCCGGATCCCGAATTCCCTAGTTCCAAGCCTTCTTTCCGGAGTTTTTCCCTGTTTCGGCGCCCATGCCCATGGCTGCGAAAGCCAAGCCACTAGCTGCAACAATATTCCTAAAGCATACCGCTGCAGAATATCCCGTGTCGCTTTCCACACGATAATGTTGAAAAACATTCCACGCTTTACTACTATACAAGTTCATCCGAGCCGAAGTCATTAGACTGGTCTAATTTAGAACTATCAATGACGACAGCAATCTCTTTTGCATTGGCTCCACTTGCCGTTTAGAATCCTTCAGGAGATGCACATGTTAACTTACGTCATCATGGAGCGACCAAAATGACCAGGTGACGCGAGAGGTCCCTATACCGCCTACGTTTGCAGGCTGCAGACCGGCCACAACCACCATTCCTATTCCTATTTACATCGATGCACTTTTTGTTTTCACAAAAACTAGTCATTAAGATAACAGTTACTCCCTCCATTTTAAAATAGAATTCGTTTTGAACAAGTTTTGATCAAACATTAGGAATAATAAATCATATAAAACTTTTAACTTGTTAATGTTAAAAATATAAAAATCATATAAATAAATTTGTCTTGAAATGTACTTTAAAAAAATATACATGCATCATTTTTAAATAAATATTTTCATAAAAAAAGAAATTAAAGTTATATTTTAAAATTTATGCCGTTTTCTAAATGAACTCTATTTTGAAACGGAGGGAGTAATTCCATTCCTATTTACATCAACCCGCTTTATGTTTACACACCAACATTTATTCGATATACTTTCCTGCAAAAACAATTATTCGATATACTACACGTGAAACTCCAAATTATTGTTTTCCGTTATTTTGAATTTAAATTGGAATTAATTTATTATTTCATTGTGTATTTGTTATGTATTTTTTTCTATCATTTTACTAGCATTTTACAAAGGGGCCCCTACTACCATGGGCCTAGGTTTGATTGTTAGTCAAAGAGAATTTGTGGACTTGGATAAGAAAAGGAGTCACTGGATGGAGTCTCATAAAAGACCTCAAAGCATCCTCGTGTATGGAAGGCCAGGTTTTGTGACTTTTATGGAGAGGTTAATATGTACTATCTCCGTCCCATATTACTTGTCTTTCTCATTTCCCAATATTTCTCTATCTCTATCTCTCTCCTTCCTAATTTTTCGTGCACCTACTTTATTCCTCTTTTCTTAATCTCCGTGCATTGAGTTAAAACTGCATCTAATTTGGGACGGAGGGAGTAGTAAGATATGGATGCACTTTACAAGGAGAATTCGAGAATACAACTTTAGCAAAAGTTCGAGTTACCGACCAAGATACCAGATCACCGCGCTGGAAGTGGAAGGGTGCCTGAGGCCTCCTTTGGGAACGCGGGGATGACCCGGGGAAGCAGCGGGAAAGGCCGGGCAGAAACACGTGGGGGCAAGAGATGCGGGGGAAATTCATCGTACCATTTGAAAAGACACTGCGAGGAATAATAGCCACTCTTTTTCACCGGTTTTGACAGGGTGGAGAAAACACGTCTCCGGGGGCCGGACGTCTTATCCCTGCTGTCTCACCCGCCGCGTCCTCGCGCGCGCCTTCGCCTCCTGGCGGACGCCGCCTCCTCCCCCGACAGCTCTACTCCCAAACACTGCTGCCTTTCGGACTCCTCCGCCCCCCGATGCCGCCGCCTCCTGACACTGTTGCCTCCCAGTGGCACCGCCTTCCTAAGCCGACATCGCCGTCTCTAGTAGTCGCACGACGCACGATGCTTGACGACTCCACTTGCTCCCTAGTCCGTGGGCGGCCTGGTGTGCTAGCTACCCCCCCCCCCCCCTCTCTCGGTAGATCTGAGCAGACCTTGACGATGCTTGACGACTCCACCTGCTCCCTAGTCCGCGGCCAGCCTGGTGTACTTGCTTCCCCCCCTCTCTCTCTTTCTCTGTAGATCTGAGCAGACCTTGTTGTTGTCTTTTCTTTCTCCGTCACTCTCTCCAAGAATCTCAGTCCATTATTTTTGTCTGTCTCTCTCTAATTGTCCAAGATTCTCATTCTTTTTTCCCCAGGTTTCAGTCATGCATGACCTCTTGGAGATTTAAATTTATTCATGTGCTTGTTATGAAGTTTCCTATTGATCAAATGCAATATGATGTAACATGCATTTTTGAATTTTCTGGAGAATTATTTGATGTTCTTTTAATGTTAAACTTATTTTTTGGGAATTATGTGATGATCTTGTGATATTTGTCCATGTTGAAACTGTAGAATCCACTTATGCATATTTCAGATTTTTTCCCTTGAATTTATCTATTTTTTCAGAATTTTTTCTACGTTATTATCTCATGAATATGTATACTTCTCTCATTTTTTTTTTAATTTTCCTGTTTTTTTTTTCTGGGCTAATGAACCCATGCCTCAACGGGACGAAGCTACCCATTCCGCGCTATATAAACCCCCCGAATGTTGATTACTCTGGAGTCATCACAACTGAACCTCATACTCTGAATTACTCTATTCGGAAAGCACACGAGTCAAGGGCTCGACACACGCCGGCTCACAGCTTCGTGCTTCCTCGATCTCTTCAATTCGCACGTGACAGACATGGAGACGGTCCTGGTGGGCAACCCCACGAACGGCTTGGCGAAGCCGACGTGCAACGGCGTGGGCGCTGTGCCGACGGCCAAGTCGCACTCCGTCATCGGGTCGCCGGTTCCCACCGCGTTGGCCCCAGCGGGCGCGACGCTCGGGCGGCACCTGGCGCGGCGGCTGGTCCAGATCGGAGCCACCGACGTGTTCGCCGTGCCCGGGAACTTCAACCTGACGCTGCTCGACTACCTGATCGCCGAACCGGGGCTGAACCTCGTCGGGTGCTGCAACGAGCTGAACGCCGGGTACGCGGCCGACGGGTACGCGCGCGCCCGGGGCGTGGGCGCCTGCGCCGTCACGTTCACCGTCGGCGGGCTCAGCGTGCTCAACGCCGTCGCCGGCGCGTACAGCGAGAATCTTCCCGTGATCTGCATCGTCGGCGGGCCCAATTCCAACGACTACGGCACCAACCGCGTCCTGCACCACACCATCGGACTCCCGGACTTCTCGCAGGAGCTGCGGTGCTTCCAGACCGTAACCTGTTACCAGGTGTGTGCGCGCGCTTCAGCTGTGTTGTTCGTTTCGTCGAGCACCTCCTCTGTTCGGCATCGTTCGTTAACTGCTTTGGTTTTACAGGCCGTGGTGAACAACCTGGACGACGCGCATGAGCAGATCGACACCGCCATCGCGACGGCGTTAAAGGAAAGCAAGCCAGTGTACATCAGCGTGAGCTGTAACCTGGCCGGCCTCACTCACCCGACGTTTTCCCGCGACCCGGTCCCCATGTTCATCGCGCCAAGAGTGAGCAACAAGGCGAACCTGGACTACGCCGTCGAGGCCGCGGCGGCGTTCCTGAACAAGGCCGTGAAGCCGGTGCTGGTGGGCGGGCCGAAGATCCGCGTGGCCAAGGCCCAGAAGGCGTTCGCCGGGCTCGCGGACGCCAGCGGGTACCCCTTCGCCGTGATGCCGGCGGCCAAGGGCCTGGTGCCCGAGCACCCCTCGCGGTTCATCGGGACGTACTGGGGCGCCGTGAGCACGGCCTTCTGCGCGGAGATCGTCGAGTCCGCGGACGCGTACCTCTTCGCGGGCCCGGTCTTCAACGATTACAGCTCTGTGGGCTACTCGCTGCTGCTCCGGCGGGAGAAGGCCGTCGTCGTGCAGCCCGACCGCGTGGTCGTCGGCGACGGGCCGGCGTTCGGGTGCGTCCTCATGGCCGACTTCCTCCGCGCGCTCGCGAAGCGGCTCAGGCGCAACGCCACGGCGTACGACAACTACCGCCGGATCTTCGTCCCCGACCGCGACCCGCAGAGCGGCCAGCCCGACGAGCCGATCAGAGTGAACGTGCTCTTCAAGCACGTCAGGGGCATGCTCTCCGGCGAGACGGCGGTCGTCGCCGAGACCGGCGACTCGTGGTTCAACTGCCAGAAGCTCAAGCTCCCTGAGGGCTGCGGGTATGTCTCTGCTCAATCTCGTTCATCAGCTCACCGTCAGTCAAGAATCATATGCATAATATGCCACATCAGTAACTTAAGGATGATGTGTGACTTTGAACAACGAACAGGTACGAGTTCCAGATGCAGTACGGTTCGATCGGGTGGTCGATCGGCGCGACCCTCGGATACGCTCAGGCGGTGAAGGACAGCAAGCGCGTCATAGCGTTCATCGGCGACGGAAGCTTTCAGGTGACGACGCAGGACGTGTCGACGATGCAGCGGTGCGGCCAGAACAGCGTCATCTTCCTCATCAACAACGGCGGGTACACCATCGAGGTGGAGATCCACGACGGGCCCTACAACGTCATCAAGAACTGGGACTACACGGGCCTGGTCGATGCGATCCACAACTCCCACGGCAACTGCTGGACCAAGAAGGTTCGAACAGAGGCGGAGCTCAAGGAGGCGATCGCGACGGCGACCGGCGCCAAGAAAGACTGCCTCTGCTTCATCGAGGTGATCATGCACAAGGATGACACGAGCAAGGAGCTTCTGGAGTGGGGGTCCAGGGTCTCGGCTGCCAACAGCAGGCCACCCAACCCCCAGTGATCTCTCTTCTTCGTCTTCGACGATGACTGCTGTTCGCTGAAGCTCCTTCACCAGCTCTGACTGAAAGGTCTCAGCTATTTTCTCGCCCGGTCTGTGAATTTGCAGTAGTACGTCCCTATGAAGAACAGTTTTCGATGCAGGAGTTTGAGTTTCTTTAGTTCGGAGGAGCTGCCGATCCTGTTTGTGATAGTTCTGTTCCTGGGAATTGAGTTGTCAGCAAACTTATTAATACAGTTTATTTTTCAGCACCTCGTGAAAATAAGTTTTTTTTTTTAAAAAAGAAGAAGGCCGCTAAAAACGATTTCTTATTCATTTGATTTTTTGTCTTGAGAAACATTCAGTTTATTTTTCTTCCAATCCGTAGAACGTAGCTTGCCACGTTCCCTTCCTGGCGAATCGGGCGTTCAGTGATCGTGGGCCGAAAGTTTTGCTAAACAGTTCTGCCCATATAGTTTTGGCCCAGTCGCTAGTTTTTGAACTAGTTCGCCTCAGTGATCGTGGGCCGAAATTCTCATACTAGATTTTTTGTTTTCCGATAGGAGAAACGCACAAATTTACCTCCGATTTGTATTGCGCTACCTCTTGGTTGTATAACAAGAAAGATTGATCTATTTAGAAACTATGAACAACCCCAAATACAGATCTGATCAATGAGGCAGTTGATTTGAACAATAGAAAAGAAGTTGGTGTGCAATTTGGTTAGCATTTACAAATGCAAACGGTAATGGAATTAGAATTCACTACAACCCCTCATACATTAGCCAACCAACACTTCTATGATGCACACTAGTGCTATGTGCTCTTTCTCTGGACTAGCATTTAGTTCGTGTCGGAGGGTTGATGGCAATTCAGGTCTTTCTGTATATCTGGATGGAGTGGTGTCGTTCACGCTCGAGGCGGAGTTAGGCCGCGTAGCACAGCCTCAAAAAGGCATGCACTAGTCTTTTGCATGTAGTGATGAAAACCCACCCCTCGCCTCGATACTGTTCGATCGGAGAAAATAACGTTTCCATCGACCATCATATGACGTACAATTTAAAATGAACGGTATCTACATCGTCTCCTACCTCTCGACATCTCCTTTTATGCATTTGCTTCTCTCTCTCACTAAAAATCGTCAAGACACACTCCTTCGCCTCCTCATTCTCTAATCGTCCCTAGCGGCATTCTCGCTATCGCGTTTGTAGCTTCCTCCCCCTTTCAGAAGTCCTTCAAAACAATCTTGTTACCGCACATTCACTCGTTGTCATCATGCTTCACCGCCCTACTCTCACCCTACCGGTTACCGCTTCCATTAACGATGTCTCTTCCGCTTCTATCGTTAGGCCTTTCGACCACCTCCATACTCCCTTTATAAGTCCGACAACATAAATCTCTCTTTTCTAATAAAGCTACAACCCCTGAAATTTAAGCCGCCATTGCTATCATTTAAACTTTGTTAACTAAAATATCATCTAATTTAAAATAACTATTTAACTATTCATATAGTACCCGGCACTCGCTTCCGTAGATGGAGCGCATGCCAGCCGGCCGGTGGACTCGTCGGATTCAGACAAGCATCCTTTTTTACAAGGTGTGGGCCGGTGTGCGCTGATGTGGCGCGCGGTTTCCGCAACAACAAAACCTCGCGTGCCGCGTGCTTCCGGCATCCGGCTTCGCATCCTCTTCCCCTCCCTCTCCAACCCCATTCCCAATTCCCCAACCTCACCCACAGCCGCCGCCGCCGCCCTCCACCGCAATCTTCTGCTCTGCCAAACCCGAAGGCAGGCTGCGGACCGCGGCTTCCACGACGAGCCGCGCTTCCATGCACAGAGCCCCTTCACCGCGCGTCGAACAGTTCGTGTTTCCCGCGCGCCGCGGCGTGCCATGGTGAGTTGCTGGAGCCGGCAAGGCGCGACCTTTTCGGTGGGAGCGCGTGGCTAGGTAGGCGCCCCGCCGTCGGATGGCCGCCGATGACCCCGCTCGGAGCAGTAGACGGATGGATCTGAACCTCTACCTGGGCCTACCCCGAGCGCCGCGCGCCCGCCGCCCCGATCTTGGCTCCGACCTCGTGCTCGGCACACCGATGTTGTCATCGTCGTCGCCCTCTTCCTCAGCTGCCTCTGCGGACGCGCCCCCGCCAGATATGGATCCGGTCCACCCGCCCTACTCGCCGTCCCGCGCCGACCTGGTGCGCCCGCCGACCCCGGCGCACGGGACTTACTACCCGTCGGCTCCCGAGGCACACCCGCCCTACGTGCCTCCTCCGCCCCTACCTGTTCCAGCAGAGGCGGATGAGCCTGATTTTGGTTTCTCCGACGCGCCCCTGCGTCTGATTGGCCGGATGGATCGTCCATCGTCGTCGACGGCTTCATCTTCCTTCCAGCCAGAACGTGCCGAGCGTTATCGCCGCATGATCTGTTTGAATGGCCGCCAGCCTCGCTACCTCCGGCCAAGACGGTTCAGGTCAGACCTTCCACCTCTCAGCTCCAGTTCTGAGGCCCCTATCATTTTGGACGACGCCGCAGAGGAACAGACAGAACCTCTAGAGCCTGTCCATAATACCGTAGAAGAGAATAAGGTGGTTACCGATGTTGCCGTTGTTAGTGTCTCAGATGACGAGGGAACAGAACGTGGCAAGAGTACTGCAATGTTCGAGTGTAATATCTGCTTTGAAATGGCTTCCGAGCCAGTGGTCACTTCCTGCGGCCATCTCTTCTGCTGGCCTTGTTTGTACCAATGGTTGCATGTTCACTCCACTCATAAGGAGTGTCCAGTCTGCAAAGGGGAGGTGACTACAGGGAACATTACCCCTATCTATGGGAGAGGCAATTCAAGTTCAGATGCTGAGAAGAAGGTGGCGGAGGATGGCAACTCATCTGGTCTCAATATTCCACCAAGACCGCATGGTAATCGGCTTGAGAGCTTCCGACAGCAGTTCCACCATTTGCGACCCGTATCTAGAAGGCTTGGTGAGGCACATGGTATTTTGTCTACGTGGAGGCACATTCTTGATACGCACCTGATGAATAGCATGAGCAGAGTTGAATTCCCTACTACTGAATCAATTGTCCGTGAAAGTTCAAGACGCCGAATGGACACTAGGTTGAGGGCAAGGAGGTTGCTAAGAGAAGTAGAAAACTCAACGTTTGTTGCTTCTTCTGCTTCAGAGAGTGGGCCACCTATTAGCAATACATTTGATTCCCCTCCCAGGCATACTTCAAGTCCACTTTCTTCTGAAGGGGTTGATTTATTGCGACAAATTGCGCTTACTGGTTTTGAAGACTCAGAAAGATTGACAACTGCTCTGGGTGATCTTAGACGAACTGCTAGGCCAAGCCAGTTTGGAGCTTCAACCTCGTCAAACCCACCGAATCTGGAGCCGGTTGATGGAACTAATGTTCCTGTGTCGCTGGCTGCAGATCAAGCTTCTAATTCAAGCACCATGGCTGTAATTCAGGAAGATGCCGCTTTTACTGAAAGCACCGGGGAGCCTAGTAATGTAGGGTCTTCAAGATCTTTGAGGAGGAGCAGAAGGAATGAAGCCTTGGCTTCCTTGGATGCAGATGGTGGAGACCTACATCGGAACAAGAGAAGGAGGCTGAACTAAGCTAAGGCAGCTGAAATTGAGCTTGCAAGTAGCTAGCACTGTTCCAATTTGTTTGGTGTGCAGCTCTCGATTAAGCATATTTACCTCTTTAGGTAGATAATAGCTGCTCTTTGTTTGTGGTATGATGAAATTTCTTCTTGTTTATTAGGTAGTGCTGAGTTGGTTGCCAGCTTAGTTCCTCCCTTTACTTTATGCTGTCGATCAAACATGTATACTGAGAAAATCTGTTGTTGGTCATCAGATGAATTTTCCTTGATAGTAAACTTTGTATGTGGGAATCTGAATTCAGTTGAATTGACCTTGAGGTTATGAATAAACATATTGGCACCTGGGGCTCATTTCTGGATTCCCTATGATTCTTCCGAACAGCTTGAGTGATAGTGATTCGTATCTTAAAACATAATCTGTGCAAGGTGGTTGTTTCCAGTTGCTCAGTTGCTATCCTTGCAGGGCAAAGAGCCAAGCTGGTTGCAGAAAGATATACTCCATGCTCATTTTGCTGTCGTAAGCTGGTTCCCACTCTCGTGACCACATGAGGACTATGATCAACGTTTTGTGTGATACAACTTGTCTGAGACCATTAGTAGAGTAAGTCTGACGGCCTGTACTACTTTGGAGTTGAACGCTCTGAAGTGTGTGCATGAGAACAAAGTTGGAGTAAGTCTGATACATGAATTCAGCCAGATATTGAAATATGAGTTCAGATTTTAGCCCTCGATGAGAAACCTTAAGCTACGTTATACTTCCTTTTTCAGCTGTCCTATTTGCAGGTTACCTCTACGGTTGATCACCTCATCCCATTTCAATATACCACTCTCTGCTCTCTCGCCATGTGGATTTCTCTTGCTAACGAATACTACTGGTCATGTGGATTTCAACATGCCAGTACGTGGATGCTGCATTGATCCTACTTGCTACTGTAGGTCTTAACCTACGCTACATACTGCATGATCGCACGGTGGTATTTAGGCGCACAATCCTAAGTACGATCCTTATCGTCATCATCAGGTCCTCGCTTCGGTACAGCGGACATGGGCACATACCAATCGCCGGGCTTGTCAGTGTTTACCCAGGCAGATCGTCCTCGGTCTCTCACCGTCGGCCGCCTGCCTTCCTGCTTCGTTTGCCATGCTTTTGCCTTGCACTTGGCCCCTACAGCTTCGCTTCCGCTGTGAATCACGCGGCCGCCGCTGACGGTACTGGCTGCCGAGGTTGCGGGCCTGGCCTGCGCGGTGCTGGTTGATGACACGGCACGCGATTTGCTCCGCAGATCGCTCTGCTGTGCAGTTCCCTGGTGGTGGTAGGGTGTGACCTTGAGTGATCCATTGAATTTTACTACTACTACTGAGAAAGAAGAGATGGTTAGAGAATTGATCGATAACCAATAGACTGGAGTGCGAAGCCATGGTGCGAAGCGCGCCGGAAGAACGCCCCCTAGCTGAACTGCCGCCGGCATTGCTCCGGCCAGCACAGATCTGTGCAGAAGATGACCACGGCTGTAGTACAATTGTCGCCGTGCGACAAAGATAACAAGTCTGCTTCCAGAGCTGGACAGCTGAAACTGCAACTAGACCATTCAGCTGGCAATCCGCAAGACTGCTTCAACAACACGAGTACATGATTGATTACAGCAGCATGAGCAACATATCCTGGATTGTTTTATTCCACTTACCAGGATAAGTATTTTCGGAGTGTTGAGGGGATATCCCTCATGTCAAAAAGTGAAGTGTACTCTTCTTTCCCCAAGTCAAGACACAAAAGAATGAGCAGCTCCAGCCTCAGGCTCCTCATGTCAAAGAACGAGTATTGCAAGACATGCAACTATGTTTGTTGCACAATTGGCTCAGCAACAACAAAAACAACGAAAAGTCTACAAGGGAAAGCTACTTGGGCTGCAAAATATTCCGTGGCAAATTCACATGGGCGAGGAGAAGCTGAACTGGATTCCGGTCTTTCCAGAGTCATGCTCAGCTTGCTTCAGAATGTAACAGTAGTTCACCTGTAAAATGGTAGTCCAGGGACCATGGTTATGTTAGTCTGGAATCAGTCAAGTGGGCATCATATACGGAAATCAAAACATCAAAAAGGAAAAGGAAATTGTACCTCCACCCGGAAAAGCTTAGTAGGCAGAATAATACCAGCACCTGCAGTGCTCCTAAATGTGCCCCGAAATTCAGGGAATGAGAACTTCTTGTACTCACCCTCTGATAATTTCACAAGATTCCCAGCAGCTAGAAATGCGTGGCCATGTATGCCAGCATCTCTAAATAGCTTGAGAGGCAGATCAAAAGAGAGGTCAGCAAATGCGGAAACAGCAAGATCACCTCCTAGGTAATCCCTTCCAGGAGCGACAGAAGAGTCACCATCAGATTCACTAGGGACAAGCCTCCGTGGTTCTGTTGGGCCAACTCCTCTTGTTCTGAAACCCAATAGGGATGATAGTCCATTCAAGCTGCAAACCGGAGAAGAATGACCCCCAAGATAAAATCTATCAGGCACAGGTGAAGACGAATTCATGAATCCTCTTCCTAGAGGTAGAATGACACCGGCTCCTAGGCCCACATTGAGAGCAGTATTGTAGAACCCCAAAGGCACAGCACCACGGACATCAAACTCCTAAATAAAATGAAACAATAAGGTACTAGTAAGAAAATGAAGATGAGAACTGAGATGATCAGGTGATACTGATACATATACATCTGATGCGAATATGAAAATTGGAAAAGTGGATAACCTGGCGAAAAAATTTCAATCCTTTGCTATCCCATAGACCACCGACTTGAGAACTTGATTGGAATGCATATCCTTTTGTTGGCCTCAAATACGAATCCCTTTCATCAATTTTGTAGGTATACTTCAAAGCAGATAGAAGATTATGCCCTAACTGCCTCCTAATGGATTTTGATGCCGCACGTGATGGATCAGTTAAGACACGCCACGTAAAGTTATACGACAGTTCATGGTTCACAGTTGAAAGTAAACCAAATGAAAGGCCAAGTAGGCGCTCATTGTATGATGAAAATTTCTGCCAATCTTGTGAAGAAAGTGATGCTCGGGCCATTAAGGGCGTCGGTATTGATTTGAACCTTGGTAGGGAGACTCCAACACCAATCTGTGTTGTTTGGTCCCAACCATAAGCACCAGAAGCATCCCAGATGTCACCATAGCCACAGAGGTTCTTCAACTTAAGTGACCCTTCCAGTGACCAAGATCTTGCCTAGAAGTAGAGAAAATATGGTCAAGCATCAAGTGTAGAAACATTTTAATTCTCTAGTAGGACGTAAAGGATAGATGATAAAAATCTTAATTGCCTGAAACAAGTTACTCCTGAACCATTATTTTTATATTGAAAAACACAAGGATGCATTGAGATTGTTTATTATTCAAAAAAAAAACATCTCAGTCTACATTTACTTTCCTTGGAGTTCTGGTGAACCAACATTCATTTGTTTATGCGAAACAATTTGTGTTTAAGGATGTACCCAAACAAACGCAACAGAAAAATATGCCAAACAATGTCTATGTTGCATGCCAACGATCAACCACATAGCTTAAATCAACAGAACACTGCCCTCATAATAAGACAATATCCTGTATTCTATTGTCTTTTTCGTTGACTTATTTGGTCACATATGTTAGCTTAGACATCCAACTCCAACTAAAAGATAGCACCTTAAATTCCCAACAGCTAAACATACTAAGCATTTCTATCAACTGATCGTGTCCAACTATTAGCTGACATAAGCTATTTGCAATAAAACAATTTGGAGACTAGTAAGGTGCCCATTTGTAGAAACATAAATACGCTTCAGAACATAGATGAACATATCAGTATCAACTAACTCTATTTTGCACAAATATGGATTTTCATGAGTACAAAACTAGTAGAAAGTTAAATCTCCACTCAACTTGATAGGTGTGGATCAATGGCTATTTGCATTGCAACGTTATGCTTTTGTAACAGCTAGCAGTCTCATGAGGTAACAAGCTCACTGGAATCTGGTACTAATGCCAAGAAATTAGAGCACTCTCCTATTCCCATCCTTTTCTTCTATTAGCGTCTCATATCCACGTGGCATATCAAGTAAGCACTAGGCTGAAGTAAAAGGAAGCTAACAAAGACACACACAAAAATGAATGCTTAAAACACTGTCCGGATGCATACAAGGTAACCATGATAACTTTTGTACGCCTTCTTGTGTTTTAAGTTTTAACCAGACCATTGTTGCACTGTATGGACTGTCAGCTATATAAACTAAAAGAGAAGGGACATGCATAGCTTCTAGTTATGAATTGTACAACAATGTCACAATAAATGTCTATCCACATGACAATAAATTAGTTTGAATCCAGGATCCAGCAAAGTCAACCAGGCTATTATCAACATTTTCTTGATCCGCTGAGTGTAAGTTAGTAAAGCACCTTCAGTGCCTCTTAAAATCAAATTACTAGGTAGCTTTCAAGACGTCAAATTACTAGGCAGCTATGCAGACATCGAATTACTGTGTAGCTTTCTAGGCATACCTTGATAATTGGATAACCTTCTTACAGCCTCAAGATGTTCTAGTAGCAATTTACCATATCTGTAATATTCAATCGACATCAAGAAAAAATTGGAAGGTTCAAAGGTGAATATCAAGCATACAAGCTGCTAAATTAGCAAGTTGGATCAGGGTGGAAGGGAGGTTGTGGTGTGACACCAGGGTATTCCCTGCTGTCGGACATTGTTCTTTTGATTGTCGCTGCCTTGGTGACGGCATGTTGTGTTGTATTTTGCCTTTTTAACCGCCTTTTTCCCTCTTAACGAAAACGCACGCGCACAAAAAAAAGGCATATGTTAGGTACTCATTCACAACAAGCCGCGAATGGGAACCACAAAGGCTTTCCTAGGAACCCATTTTCTCTAACGTAATGAGTTTCATATGATTCCCAGAAACTTCACAAATAATGCGCTACTACCAACATAGAACCCGGGTACCTACCCCCCAGCAACAACAACCATTGCTAACAAGTCTTCCGCCGCAGGCAATTTGACCACTAAATGGAACCAAGAGAAGAAGCAAGAGCTCACCTCGGGCTTGGAATAGACGCCTGCGGTTCCCGTCACGGGGTTGGCGACCTCGACGACCTCGACGATGACGTTGGTGGTGCCGGGCAGCTCGGGCGGTCCGGCGTCGAGCGTGATCTTGACGGCGTCGAACACGTCAAGCTGCTGCAGCCGCGCGGTGGCGACGCTCGCGGCGCGGAGCAGGTCCTGAATGGTGGGGGCGGCGCGGAGCAGGTCGGCGACCTCCGCCTCGATGAGCTCGTCCCGCGTCTTTGTGTTGCCCTTGATGACCACGTCGTGGACGCGGATGCCCACATCCTCGGACGACAGCCGCCGGAAGACGGCCCGGATCTTCTCCCGCTCCGCCGCGGAGCCCGCGGCCTCGTCCAGCTCCTCCTCCTCCTCGTAGTCCTCGTCATCCTCTTCGAACTCCTCCACATCCTCTGCTTCCGCTTCCACTTCCTTCGTGGGCTTGCCGGGTCCGGCGTCCTTAGGGTTTTGGTCGGCGGCGGTGTCGGCGGCGGCTGCCATGATTGGGGTTTGGTTGGGTTCGGGGAAGAGAAGAGCGGTGCCTCTTAGCCGAGGGAGCTGCTGCCCCTGCGCCAAGTAAGGGGAATGAGGAGTTGCGCAAAAATGTCTGGGCCTTGGGCTTTAGGTGGGCTGTGAGTCTGTGGTTGATGAGAGGTCACAGTCCACTAAAAATTGGGAAATGAGAGCATTGCTAGCAGTTATCCTAGCCCAAGAAAGTAACAAACAATCCTCCATCATGAAACCGTGGGTTAATACCTTTTCAAAAAAAAAAAAAATACTGTTAATACAGTTCCTGAGGTGTTCGTCTCGATACCAGGTATCCTCTGCCTGGCTACAGTAATTGACTAGAGCATGTCAGTGAGCAGTGACAGACAAGCCCTCTACCAAAATACTATTGTCAGTGTAATGAAAAGAAAAAAAAACATCTGTCTGGTCTGATGCTGCGTTTGCTTCACAAGCGCGCGCCTCCCTTTCGGCAACATCCATCCACAGAAGCCTGTAAACGCCTTCACGAGGAGTAGAGATCCCGCTCAGCCGCACTCGACCGCCGCCGAACTAACAACCGCCCCCAACCAACATCACCAGCTTTGCCAGCCTTTGCGGTTCGCTCGGCAATGCAGTACCCTCGCGCGCGCAGCTGCAACCACCAAAGCACGCAGCCTTTTATACGCCTCTCCTGTTGGTGCGTCGTGCATGCATTGCCGTGCCGCGGCAGTAGGTAGCAGTGGTACGGCGCTGGTACCCGTGCCCCTGCCATTTGCCCGGTGTCCTGCTCGTGCCGCGCAGAGCATGGATGCCGTGGCGAAGGAGGAGAGCTTTAAGAAGGGCTGGAGGCGGCGGAAGCTTAGCGACGAGCACGTGGTGGCGCAGCTGCTCGAGGCGCCGTTCCCCACGCCGCGGCGCTCGAGCTGCGGGTCGGCGGCGGACGCGCCGCCCGTCCCGCGCCGCGTCTCCGCCGACGTGTGGCCGCCACAGCGCAGGCACGTGCCGTTCTCGTGGGAGAGCACGCCGGGCGTGCCCAAGAGCACGCCGGGGACGATAGGAGGCAGCAAGAGCCGGGATGTGGCGCCGCCAAAGCCGCCGCCGGGGAGGTGCGGCGCTGATGGCACCCCACGCCGCCGCGTGTACCGCGAGAACACCACCGACGACGGGAGCAGCGAAGACGACACGTTCTCCGACGCGCTGGACAGGATTTCGTCGTCCGACCGGCTCGCCGCGCTCTCCGCGCGCCTCAGCTCCATCGACGGCGCCGGGTCGCGGCGCTCGCCGAGCTTCATCATGGACCGCTTCCTCCCCGCTGCCAACGCCATCGCCACCACGTCCGCGGACAAGCGCCCGAGGCGGACCTCGTCCCCGCGCCGCAGCGGGCGCCGCTCGACGGACGACGAGAAGGAGGCCGCCCGGCCCGTGACGAGCGCGCCGCCAAGCGCTCTCGTCCCTGAACAGCCGAAGCGGCAGCAGTCCCCGCCGCATCAGAGCAACAAGGAGGACGCGGCGGCACAGGCGCAGCTCCCGCCGCGCGTCAATAAGGACGACGAGACGTCGAACGCGAGGGCGTGCGGGCTCATGGTCTTCTTCCCCTGGAGAGCCAAACCGGTGCTCTTGGGTTTCCCGCTAAGCTCGGCGCGTAGCCGGACATCGAATCGCCGTGCGTCGAACGCCTCTGTCCCGGCACCTTCTTATCGTCCTCGCCGGAGCACCACACTAGGAGACGTCTTGGAGAAGGAGCGCAAACTACGCGACGCCAACCTGGAGAAGAGCGGCAGTGGCAAGGAGTGGTCGAGGCTCGGACGGGGCACGGCGGCGCTTCTCGGCACGAGCAAGAGGTACTGCGCCGATGCCAGGAAGGCGCTGAGCAGGCTGACTCGCTCCACGACGGACGGTGGTGGCGACAGCCCGAGGCTTTGTACGGAAAGGACGAGCATCAAGCAGCAGAGTGCCTCGGCGGCGCCGTGCTCAACAACGTTGGACTCGGACATGATGCCGCCGCTGTCGCCGCCCTCTGAGTCGTGGCTCAGCAGCCACGCGAGACGAAGCAATGCTACGAGTAGTAGAAGATGACGAGACCTGTGATCAATGTGAGCCAAATAGTAGCTCTTATGCAGTGATGCTTTTGTCCATATTTTTCTATGTTCCATGTCTTAAGAAACCAGTTATGTTCTTACTTAGCAGTGCTAATCGTAAAAACTCCACCTTAATGGTAAAACAGCCACCTTCCAGCATTTTGCTAGGAAGAAGACCTCACCCCGTGAATTTACTTATCTCTGTTATCACTGCTTAAAGTTTACCTGCCTTAAGCCCTTAACGATCTGAAACAAATATTTTCAAGTAGCAATGCTGATAAAGGGAAAACATATAGTACTTGTGTTCACTGTACTAATAATTATTGGAACTCTAGAGACCTACCGAAAAGATTTATTTATTTTTCACGAAAAAATAATGAAACAATACTTGTAAAACAAGGAACGGATTCTGTCTCTCCTCACACACACACACACACATATATATATATATATAAGGTCTATACGGCACCCTATTACTGAATAACTTTTTCAGTACCTAGGTCCAAACTATAAATAATTGCCACCATCGTAAAATGTTTATATTTTCATTACGATATATTGTCTCTCTTTTTTACTCTCCTTCGGTTTGGTACTATATTCATTTGCTAGTTGAGAAATTTCATTAGTACATAAAAAATATAGTTTTAAACCATAAATATTATATTAAATCATTTAGTTGTCTAGTAAAACTGTTAATATTATTTACCATGATCGTAAATTATTCATATTTTCATTACGGTATGTTGTCACTGTTTTTTTATCCTACATCGGTTTGGTATTATAGGCATTTTCTAGTTGAGACATTTAATTAGTACAAAAAATATAGTTTCAAATCATAAAAACTATAGTTGATCATTTCGTTGCCTTATGAAACTGTAAATACTATTAACACGATCATAAATTATTTCTATGAAAAAAAATATTTAACGAAATACAAAAGTTTTATTGGTAAATGTTTTTTGATAGAAAATAATTTATCTTGCCATGACACTAAAACGATGTTTTCATCATAGAAACATATTTTGGAACCATAAATTGGAGCCTATTGATGTAGCGAGTGGAGTGGAGATATATGGACCGTACTGTGTAAGCCCCACTTTTATATAGATTCGAAAAAAATATCTTGCCCGTCACTTAGATTGATATTTGTTGAGCAACTAATGCATGCTATTCTCGAAGCTTGTCATCCACCAACGCTCTTCTAAATGATACATTTAAAGGTTCAGAATTCATCGCATTAGCCACTATATTATGTGAATTATGAGAAATATTACAAATGGAAAGAGTAACGATCTTTGAATGATATTTGTCTTACTAATGTGTCTTTCATAATTTTAGAACTCAATTCAAGACTTCATTTTTAACCTTCATTAGACTCCGCTAGAAAATGGAAATCAGTACACTCATCAGTACACTCAGTTTGAACTTGTTTTAGAGATTGGAGCTTAAATATTTGTTTGCAAGCATAGTCTACCAGTATTCAGCAAATTATGATCCACTTATTCAATAAGCATTTATTTTGGATATGAAGTTCAATAATCTCGAGGATCCTCTGATCTTTGAGAAATTAAATAAGTCAATTAAGTTATAAACTTGGCATAATACGTTAGGTAAATGATTGTAGGATTTGAAGAAACATTCGAAAGATGACGATATTCTAGGCAAATGATCCATATCCTTTAGGGACTTTAAGCTTAAATTCGAGCTAGTGTAAGTGTCAAATCGGAAGCATATCAAAAATTTCAAAGGTACTAAGTTCTGATATGAAAAAAAAGTTAAAAAAAACATTCGATTTAAAGAACGATTTGACAAAACAATATAAGAATAATATAATTATATAGTAAACTAGTAGCATGCCCGTGCGTTGCTACGTTTTTTTTTTATCTTTTTTAAATTATAAAAAGACATCCTTGCTTAAAAAATAGTGCATCATTTGTTTTTACGTTAAGTTTTTTTTCCTTGATCCGTTTAAGATAATACCGTATGTCTGTAGATATTATAGATTTATTTAAATTTTCATCATACGTAGGCTCATCAAGAACATTTTTCGTAATGTCCTCCTGTCATGCGTAAGTGTCTTAAATTTTGACTTTATAACAACTATTATATACGTTAATATGTGATCAGTTGTTGTCCAAATAGTTAGGTACTGAAAAATCCACTTTTATGTCTGCATGTTAAATATATAATCTCGTAAAAGTTGTTATGTGTATGAAGATGAAGTTATATTGTTTTAAGTAATTGGTTCTAAAAGTACTATGTTGGTTGTAAAAGAAAATTTACTTTTTGCAGGTGACTAAGATTTTACATATCTTTTAGTCACATTCGTGAAACAATTAATATCCATATGTTGAACATCTTGTTTGTTTTGCTGCAACAATGTGTAATTGAAGCTAGTACATTTAGTGTTTTACATGCAATAATTTTAGATTTCTTTTATTAAAATGTTTTATTGTTTCAGCTAAAAAACTAAATGTTCTGTCTTTAGTTATAAATTGTTACTGCTTCACAACCATAATGTTACCAATGTTGATATTGATTATTCCAAAAATAAGATTGAGAGATATAGAAAATCTTAGTTACCTGAGAAGGAGACACACCCTTGTCAAAGACACCAAAGCATTCTAAAATTGAGCAGTTCTCCTAAATCATTAACTTCACCTGATTAGTACCATATAAAATCGGATCAAATTACAATCGGACTGTAAAATCCCCAAACTAAGCATGAAATCCTCCCAAATCAAACATCCTAGTGATCACCTCAAAACAGAAATTACGTACATAACAATCGAGCTATTACAAGAAAACACATTAATCGAGCTTGGACCCAAAATATTTACTACCTCCTTTTTTTGGTTATGGTCCGTCCCTTGCCCCTCACCCTCACTTATCCAATCATCTATTCATCTCCTTCCCCAGATAAAAGCTCCACTTCCGTCTCACATTTTCCTCTCCTCTCCCAAATCTAGTTCCGATGCAGCAGCGTTCTGATGCAAGTGTGAGGCCGGACAGTGGCCGACGACTACTGCTCTACTCCTTCCTCGTTGCAGCATTCGTGAGGTGCAAAAAGCAATAACAAGTATGAGCATAATATCCGTGATGCTTATGACATGAAAAACACACAAATGCAAAAACTAGAAAAGACAAGCATCACATCATCACATAAGACATAAAACATCATATTACATAGGTTCAACATAGGCATAAAAGATAGCAAAATGTCTTACAAGCCACAAATAAGTTTTACAAGCCAAACATATATCATCACATTACATATCCATTACATGTCCTTAAATGATGAAAATAAAACAAAGATACTTACTTCTCCCCTTTGGCTCTTTGGCATCACATCGTTGAAAATGAGAAAAGTGGTGTCTACTCATCGCTCTCGGTGGCGTCCTCGTTGACGTCGCTGCCCTCCTCCTCTTAGGTGCCTTGGGCTGCACCGCCTTCTTCCTCACTTGTGTCATCATCCTCCTCCTCCGCTATGTCTTGAGCAAGATGATATGGAGCATAGGATTCACAATGGGCTCCGAAGAAGGGACGCGAGTATAGGTACGTGGTGGTGAGAGCTCCACATTAGAGGCATGTGCAAGGCGTCATTGATTCGCCTCAATGCGCTCCATCCTCTCACGTGACTCCTTGTAATACTCTCTAGTTTGCTCCGCATTTGGGTGCATGTAGCAAAGATAGCCTTGATAGCACGGTGAATGAGAGAGGACTTCTTCCGGCAAGTGGTGGTCTCATGGTAGCGAGTAGAGCGGGAAGAAGCGGGAGCATCTTCTTCATCTATGTTCACACCACGAGCTGCACGTGCTTGCGTTGGCTTTTTGATCACTTGGGGCCTATAAGGAAGGTGTTGTACACTCGTAGCAATGTTGACTCCGGTGATCTCAATGCAAAGCTTCATGATGTATGGGGGGAAGCAACAAGCCTTGTTGGGTGTCATCGAGTTATGCACAATTGAGTTGTAGAGAAAATCAAAGACACAAAAGCCCTCATTCTTCTCTGGGGAGTCCTCCATATAGAATAGAAGGTGACGAGCATTGGCATTGATGTTGGTAGAATCGCCCACCTTCGGATCCAAAGTGTTGCGAAAAAGATTGAGTACCTTGTAATATGGGGCCATACCATGTGTCATCCCAAAAGTAGGTGGTCCATAGGCCTCATCATACTTGAAAGCAAGCTTTTCATTGTAAAGCTTCCGCCCACCTATAATCTTCTTCTTGCCTAGATCATCATCCCTGAAGGCTAAAGCACTAGCAATCTGAGAGTAGGAAGCCTGAAACTGATTGGGTGTGTGAATTAAATACCTCATGATTCTCTTAACCGCCCTCAAATGACAATCTTTTGGGGCGGCTTGAAATCTTGCACACATACACACACTAAGCATGATATCGAGCCTAGATGCACAAAGGTAAAGCAAGGATCCAATCATGGAGTGATATACCTTTTGGTCCACCTCTTTCCCTCCAAAGTCAAGATCAAGATACCCAGTTGTCCCACGTGAGTCTTGATGGGCTTGGCTTGTGCCATGTCAAACTTCATGAGTATGTCTTGAGTGTACTTGGTTTCACATATAAACATTCCTTCCTTGAGTTGCTTGACTTGAAAGCCGAGGAAGAACGTTAACTCACCCATCATGGACATCTCAAACTTGTTCTTCATGATATTACTAAACTCATCACTAAAAGTTTGGTTAGTAGAACCAAATATTATGTCATCGACATAAATTTGACGCACAAATAAATCATTGTCAATTTTTTTAGTAAAGAGGGTGCAAATCGGCTTTTCCGATTTTGAAACCATTATCAACAAGGAAATCCCTAAGGTATTTATACCATGCTCTAGGAGCTTGCTTAAGCCCATAGAGCGCCTTATGGAGTTTATAAGCATGGTTTGGATATTCTTCATCTTCAAAGCCCGGTGGTTGCTCCACATATACTTCCTCCTTGATTGGCCCGTTGAGGAAGACACTTTTCACATCCATTTGATATAGCTTGAAATCATGGTGAGTAGCATAGGCTAATAATATACGAATTGACCCAAGCCTAGCTACGGGTGCAAAGGTTTCATCGAACTCCAAACCTTCAACTTGTGAATAACCTTTTGCAACAAGTCTGTGCCTTGTTTCTCGTCACCATACCGTGTTCGTCTTGTTTGTTGCGGAACACCCATTTGGTGCCTACAACATTTTGAATTGGTCTCTCCACCAAGGACCATACTTCATTTCTCTTGAAGTTGTTTAATTCTTTTTGCATGGCCATCACCTAATGCGGATCACGAAGAGCATCTTCTACCTTAAAAGGTTCCAAAGAAGAAACAAACGATAATGTTCACAAAATATAGCGACTCGTGATCTAGTTGTTACCCGTTTTTTAATGTCCCCTAGGATGTTATCCACGGGGTGGTCACGTTGTACACTTTGGTGAACTCTTGGGTGCAATATTTTAGGTGTTGCATCATCTCCATCCTCTTCATCATCTCCCCCTTGATCATTGTCATCATCTTGTGCATGATCATCTTCTTGTTGTTGATCATCTTCTTGTTCTTGAACATCATGTGTTGGAGGAGATACTTGATTAGAGGATGACTCATCTTGTATATTACGTGGTCGTACATCACCTATGGCCATCTTCCTTAATGCTTCACATGGAGTTTCTTCATCAACTAATTCATCAAGATCAACTTGCTCCACTTGAGATTTCAACACAACCGGTGGTTTTGTTGAACACATGCTAAGCGTGACTATTTGAATCATAACCAAGCAAGGAACCCTCAACCGTTTTGGGAGCAAATTTTGAGGATTTAGGTTTCTTGTTAAAGATATAAACACTTGCTCCCAAAGACACGGAAATAAGATACATTGGTGTCGCTGTTCGTTACCACCGGCTAGTAATTATCGAGGGATGTGCGTTTAGAGATCGGATGGTTCGCAAGAGGACACAAGGGTTTATACTGGTTCAGGCAATCACGCCTGTTGAGGGTCAATACCAGAGGTAGTTAACCCTAATGATCCTCAACCTTGATGACGCGATCAAGGTCTAAGTAATCCCCGCCTTAACCAACCTTCGCATCGTACGGGCGCACAACAGACTGAGCCGACAGGCGATTCTCCCCTTTGCGGAGGGGTCGGATCCTCCACGCGCGGACGACGCGCTCGACCCCGTCTCCGTAGGGGTCGAGCGAATGCGTCTCCGCCTCGCCCGACCTCAGGGTCGAGTGAATCGCCCACTACCCCACGAGTAGGTTGGACGGTGATGGTTGGGAAATAAATACCTGACACCCCCACGCTCGCTGACAGGTAGAGCCGTCCACCGCTCACTCAAGTGGGCGTTAAATGCACACGACGTGCACCGTCCATGGGATGGGCGTCGCTGCTACAGCCCCTGTGAAAGACTCATCGCCCCTTTACGACGGGACGTCCCGAGCGACGGCCACGATTACGGCATCATTACGCTAGCGCCTACGGCGGCTTTTCTCCACACGCATAAGACTCCATCGATTGACAACACCGACCACTCCGTCAAACAGGAGCGACGCCACCGCACCGAAGGCTTCATCCGCCGTGGCTCAGCCCAACTTGCGTACGGCCACAACCTGCTCCACGGAACCGGACCTCCCCGCATCGCAGTATAAAATGAGGAGGAAACCGAAGACGAGGACAAGTTTTTTCCACAAGCTCCACGATTATAACGTTCACTAGCTCACTCTAGCCTAAGAAAACACACGCACGAACACGCTTAGAGACGGGGAACACTCTCCCTTTCTCGCCCTCTTGTAACCCCTATTGTAAACCTTGTCATGAGTAACACGAGCAGCTCGGAAACTGGACGTAGGGCATCGTTGCCTGAACCAGTATAACCCTTGTGTCCTCTCGCGAACCATCGAGACCTCAAAACGCACCCCTCACGATCACTAGTCGACGGTAACGAACCTCGACAGTTGGCGCGCCAGGTAGGGGTGCTGTGCATTTTCGTCGATCATCCCTCAGGTTTCAATGGCAAACCACATCAACGGGTGGATCCCCGGTACTGTCGTGTCCTTCGGGAGTCTCGACTTCACTGCCACTTCTGGAGGCAACCTGGTGCTGAACGACGCCTCGGCGTCGCCAGTCACCGCCCTTGATTTCCGTTGCACGCCGGCCATCCCGGCCAACGGGAAAAAGCAACGCCCTGACAAAGGCTCGCGTTCTCGAAAGCCCTCACGCAAGGGCCCATGCGCGACCTCTTCGCCCAGCCGGGTTAGTCCCAGTAAAGCTACGATGATCGTATGTCATCGTGCGAAAGCCCGTGCTCCCCGGACACTGAGTTCGTGGGAATGACAGGCTATACATCGGAATCCTTCTTCGACCTCCTCGACGAGGCGAACAGAGATTTCGGCCCAGAACGTAGCGAGGGAAGCAACAATCCCTCGCACGAGTGCCTCATGGCACATTCTGAAGACCCGCTCGACCCGGGGAGTAATCTCCCTCTCACCCAGCTGGCACCGGCCTCCGAGACCCCCTCCCGCGACGTACTGCCCGAGCAGTTACAAGCGCGGAGGGAGGAACTCCGAGAGGCCAAACGCCAGTTGGAACAAGAAGAAGCAGAAATCGACCGTGAGCTCGCTCGCTGCGAGCCCGGTGGACGTGCCCGCTCCATGGCGCGTGACGTACGCCAGCGAATCATGGAGGAGGGCGATGGGCGCCCACGCTTTGCACGGGCCAGCCAGAACCTTGCTGCAGCGGCAGCATTGCTTCGGGAGCTCCCCGAACCCATCACGCCCGAAGCTCGATGCACTCAACGCGAAGTTGAGGTGCTGCTGCAACGTGCGGCGGCACAGCAAGCGGAGAGCTCGCGGTCATGAGCGTGTAGACCGCACACCCCGAACGCATCTGTACAACAGACGCGTCCGGAGACAGACGAGGCCTCGAAAGCCTGCGTCCGCGGACGTCGCGGTGCAAACCGTGACGCCCGCGCCACCTTGGAGGCGCGACGACGGCAACCAGAGCGCGCCCCTGAGGTGGATCGAGGTCGTCACCCGCGCCGAGGAGGGCGCTACGACGATGACGAAGACAGGAGTCCAAGCCCGGACGCTCAGAGACCTCGGGCTTTCAGCTCCGACATTCGGAGCGCTCCGTTTCCCTAGCGTTTCCGGCCGCCGACCAACGTGCCGAAATACGCGGGAGAAACAAACCCGAGCCTTTGGCTCGAAGACTATCGGCTCGCCTACCGAGCTGGAGGAGCGGATGATGATCGTTTTATCATCTGCAACCTGCCATTTTATCTGGCCGACTCGGCCAGGACGTGGCTCGAGCACCTCCCCGCCGATCGGATCACAAGCTGGTCCGACTTGGGAGAGGTCTTCGTAGGTAACTTCCAAGGAACCTACGCACGCCCAGGCAATCCCTGGGACCTGAAGAATTATTGACAGAAACCAGAGGAGACCCTCTAGGAGTATGTCCGACGTTTTTGCCGACAGTGCAATGAGCTACCAGACATCGGCGACGCCGATGTCATCAGGGCTTTCTTGTCCGCGACTACTTGCCGCACCCTAGTCCACAAGCTAGGGCACAAAAGTCCACGAACGGCCAAGGAGCTTTTGGACATCGCGACCAGTAACGCTTCCGGCGAAGAAGCCGTTGGCGCGATCTTCAACTGCCCCGAGACAAAGGGGAAGCAAGGTGACAATGCCGGCGAAGGCCCCTCCAACCGCTCCCGTAAGAAGAAGAAGAACCAGCCACAATCGTCTGAAGGACAGATGGTTGCGGCCGCCGAGCGGAAGGGCGCCAGCTACGGACACCTCGGACAACTTCGAGAAGTGGAATGGCCCGTGCCCAAACCACGAATACCCCGTGAAGCACCTCTACAAGGACTGCTCACTCTTGAAGCGGTTCTTAAACCAGGGGCCTCCAAAGGGTAAGCTGAAAGGCAAACCGCGACAAGCCCTTGAGGGTGCAGACGGCGAAGGCGACGCCAGCGAAGGCAATGACGGCTTCCCCGAGCCCGACGGTTGCCTTATGATCTTCGCGGGTCTGGAGGCGCACGGAGGAAAGCGCCTTGCGAAGATCGAGCGTCGCGAGGTGTTCGCGGTCGAGCCCGCGACACCAGCCTTCCTCCGGTGGTCGGAAGCCCCGATCACGTTTGATCGGTCCGACCATCCCAGCCACGTCCCACGACCGGGTCGATACCCTTTGGTAGTCGACCCCATCATCGGCAAAAAGCGCCTCACCAAGGTCCTCATGGACGGAGGCAGCGGCCTCAATATCCTATACGCAGAGACGCTCGACGCCATGGGCGTCGATCGGTCGCTCATCCGACCGACCGCAGCCCCCTTCCACGGCGTCGTACCCGGGAAGCAAGTCGTCCCACTCGGGCAGATCGACCTGCCCGTCACGTTTGGGACCCCGACCAACTTTCGGACAGAGACTCTCACATTCGAAGTAGTCGGATTTCACGGGTCGTACCACGACATCCTGGGGAGGCCGTGCTAGGCGAAGTTCATGGCCATCCCCAACTACACCTACCTGAAGCTCAAAATGCCTGGGCCGAAGGGGGTCATCACTATGGGCGCTTCCTTCCAGCGCGCCTACCAGTGCGAGACGGAGAGCGGCGAGCTCGCCTCCGCAACCATCATGTCTACGGAGGAGCTTGCTGCCATCCGGTAGCAGATCACCGAAGACGCCCCCGACTCCAACCGCAGCGCTGGGTCCTTCGAGCCCGCCGAGGGCACCAAAGAGATCCAGCTTGACCCTGTCAACGCCCTCGTGAAGGTGGCAAAGATCGGGACGTCCCTCCCCGCCAAATAGGAAAGCGTGCTCGTCTACTTCCTACGCGCGAACATCGACATCTTCGCGTGGAAACCCTCGGACATGCCGGGCATTCCGAGGGAAGTCGCCGAGCACTCCTTGCATATCAAACCGGATTCCCGACCAGTGAAGCAACGACTGCGCCGCTTCGACGAGGGGAAGCGCAGAGCTATCGGAAAGGAGATAGCTAAGCTGTTGGCAGAAGGTTTCATCAAGGAAGTGTATCACCCTGAATGGTTAGCCAATCCCGTCCTTATACGAAAAAAGAATGGGAAATGAAGAATGTGTGTCGACTATACCAGTCTTAACAAAGCGTGCCCAAAGGACCCGTTTTCTTTGCCACGCATAGACCAGATAGTTGATTCAACCTCAGGGTGTGAAGCCCTCTGCTTCCTTGATGCGTATTCCGGGTACCATCAGATCCGTATGAAGGAGTCCGACCAGATCGTGACGTCCTTCATCACACCGTTCGGGTCGTACTACTACGTCATGATGCCGTTCGGGCTGAAGAACGCAGGCGCAACCTACCAGCGCTGTATGATTAGATGCTTCGACGAGCTCATCGGAGATATCGTCGAAGCATACGTCGACGACATCGTTGTCAAATCGAAGAAGACCGACCAGCTCGTCGCTGATCTAGAGCGGACCTTCGCCAAGCTCCGAGCAAACGACATCAAACTCAACCCCGAAAAATGCATTTTTGGGGTCCCGAGGGGAATTTTGCTCGGATTCATCGTCTCCGAGCGTGGCATCGAAGCCAACCCGGAGAAGATCGAGGCCATCAATCGAATGGGCCCGATTCAGAACTTGAAGGGAGTTCAACGCGTGACCGGACGCTTAGTGGCGCTGAGCCGCTTCATCTCACGTCTCGGAGAACGCGTGCACCCTCTTTACCAGCTCCTGAAGAAATCCGAGCGATTTCAATGGACACCCGAGGCACAGGACGCCCTCAACAGGATAAAGGTTATCCTGACGAAGGCCCTGGTCCTGGTGCCTCCGACCCCTAAGGAGCCTCTCCTCCTCTACATCGCCACGACGACCCAGGTCGTCAGTGTAGCCCTTGTTGTAGAGCGGACGGAAGAAGGCCACGCCCTCAAGGTCCAGCGACCAGTCTACTACGTGAGCGAAGTCCTGTCAGAGACAAAAACCCGATATCTTCAGATACTGAAGATTCTCTACGGCATCATTCTCGCTAAAAGGAAGCTCCGGCACTACTTCGAATCTCACCCGGTAACTGTCGTCAGCTCCTTCCCACTACGCGAGGTCGTCGAAAACCGCGATGCGACGGGAAAAGCCGCGAAGTGGGCACTCGAGCTGATGGGCGAGGGGATCACATACGTTCCCCGAACGGCGATCAAGTCTCAGTCCTTGGCCAACTTCATAGCAGAATGGACCGAGGTACAATTACTGGCAGCCCCCGTCGACCAGGAGTATTGGGTGCTGTACTTCAACGGTTCGCTGATGCGAAAGGGGGCAGGGGTCGGACTCGTCTTCGTCTCCCCTCTAGGGGTGCGTATGAAGTACGCGATCCGCCTCTCGTTCCCCGCATCCAACAACGTAGCCGAGTACGAGGCAGTCGTCAATGGGCTCAAGATTGCCAACGAATTGGGAATCCGACGACTCAAAATTCGGGGCGATTCCCAACTCGTCGTTGGCCAAGTCATGAAAGAGTCTAGTTGCCACAACGAGACCATGGACGCCTACTACAAAGAGGTCCGCAAGCTGGAACAAAAGTTCCACAGCCTCGAGCTCAGGCATATCCCAAGGCGGCAGAACGAAGAAGCCGACTCCTTGGCAAAGATGGCGGCCAGACACGAACGGATCCCGCCTAGGGTCTTCGCCCATGACCAGAGTCGACCGTCAATCCGATCCCAAGATGTGCCAGGGGTCGGCACCGAGCACAAGGGGACAAGCCGGCCGCGAGGCCTCCCGACCCCAGCGTCATGGAGATCGATGAGGCATCCACGCCTGATACGAACCCCCTAGACGACTGAAGGACGCCGTATCTCGACCGCCTCCTCAAAGGAGAACTCCCCGCGGATAAGACGGAGGCTCGGCGCATCGCACGACGCGTCAAGTCCTTCACCGTTATCGACGGAAAGCTCTACAAAAGGAGCCTTACCAAAGTCTTGCAGCGTTGCATCCCCATTGAACAAGGGGAGATGTTGCTGCGGGACATTCATGGAGGAGTCTGCGGTCACCACGCTGCACAGAAGACCCTCGTCGGAAACGCATTTCGACAGGGATTCTACTGGCTGACCGCTGTCAACGATGCCGCACATATCGTTCGCACGTGTGAAGGCTGCCAGTTCTACGCTCGGCAGACCCATCTGCCGGCACAAGCGCTGCAGTCCATCCCCATCACATGGCCATTCGCGGTCTGGGGATTGGATCTGGTCGGACCACTCAAGAAAGCACCCGGGGGCTACACACACCTTTTGGTAGCTGTCGACAAGTTCACCAAGTGGATTGAACCTCGACCAATCACGAAGATCCGACCAGAAGAAGCAGTCGAATTCTTCCTCAACATCATCCACCGCTTCGGGGTTCCAAACTCCATCATCACGGATAACGGTATGCAGTTCACAGGGAAGCGATTCCTTAAATTCTACGACGACTACCACATCCGAGTAGATTGGGCGGCCGTGGCGCACCCCCGCACAAATGGGCAGGTCGAGTGCGCGAATGGCCTAATCCTACAAGGGCTGAAGCCGCAGATCTACAATCGGCTGAAGCAGTTCAGCGGACGATGGGCAGCCGAGCTCCCCGCTGTGCTGTGGAGTTTGCGGACGACCCCGAGTCGGGCGACGGGATTCACCCCCTTCTTCATGGTGTACGGCTCCGAAGCTGTATTACCGGCCGACCCCGACTATGGAGCTCCGAGGATCAGAGCGTACGACGAAGAAGGCAACCAGACGTCCCTCGAAGACGCCATGGATCAGCTCGACGAGGTGCGAGACGTAGCGCTCCTACGGTCGGCGAAATATCAGCAGGCACTACGGCGTTACCACGCCCGCTACGTGCGGGAAAGGGCGTTCAACGTCGGCGACCTCGTCCTTCGGCACGTGCAGAGCAGCAAGGACCGCCACAAAATGTCGCCTCCATGGGAGGGCCCCTTCATCGTCTCCAAGGTCCTCCGACCAGGCTCCTACAAGCTGCAGACGGCGGACGGACAAGAACTCACTAACGCCTGGAACATCGAACAGCTACGTCGCTTCTACCCTTAGAACTCGTAATAGTTTTATTGTTTCTTACCGCCGAGATAAGCGGCGCCCGATTCCCGTTACGCGGGAGTCGGGCCCCGCTCGGGGGCTACACCTGCAAGGTGCGCATCGCGCGCACACCTTGACACTCATTAAAATTTTGCCATTTTGCTCAAAATTTTGAGGAAGGGCATTAGAACTCATAGTAGTTTTATTGTTCCTTGCCGCCGAGATAAGCGGCGCCCGATTCCCGTTAAGCGGGAGTCGGGCCCCGCTCGGGGGCTACACCTGTAAGGTGCGCATCGCGCGCACACCTTGACACTCGTTAAAATTTTACCATTTTGCTTGCAAAATTTTGAGGAAGGGCATTAGAACTCGTAGTAGTTTTATTGTTCCTTGCCGCCGAGATAAGCGGCGCCCAATTCCCGTTACGCGGGAGTCGGGCCCCGCTCGGGAGCTACACCTGCAAGGTGCGCATCGCGTGCCCATCCTGACACTTGTTAAAATTTTGCCATTTTGCTTGCAAAATTTCGAGGAAAAACGAAACTTATCCTTTTCGAAGGTTTCGATCCCTCATCCCACGTTCGAAACTTAGAAGGGAAAGTCGCGGGTGGAAGAAGACGTGAAGATTAGTTGGTCGGACCGCGCAACGCCTACGACCCCCAAAGGTTACGGCAACGGCGCTCACCAGCTAGACAGAACGTTGGCGCCGCCCGCGGCCTAAGACTCCTGAGTTTCGAAAGCAAGGAAAAAGGGGTCGAACACCCTCACAACTCTGTGAAGGAACGCCTTCAAAAAACACTTAGGAGTATCATTAATGGTCAAAAGACGTTCAATCCATTCTTTTGATTCACAAAAGGGCTGGGCGCTTTTGGCCTTGGCCGTCCTAAGTACAATCTAAACTAACCTAACTCCTACTCTGCCGGGACGGGAGGGGGGACATCCTCTACCTCTTCTGTCACCGTCCTTGCAGCGAGCTCCTGCGCGAATGGGGCCACCTCCGCCTGGATGGCATCCAGCTCGGCGTCAGTGTATCTAGGGGCAAAGCCCTCGCTCATGTAGTCGAGGACAATGCTGACGTAGTGCGACCGGGCAACGGCGATTGCCCGATGCACCCCCCGGTAGAGGCCATCCTCTGCCATAGCTCGCGCTCGAGTGACGAGCCGGGGGACTTGGGGAGCAAGCGAGCTCGACCCAACCTCCGCGGCCACTCCGACGTCGAAAAGGGCCGCGCGGACGGCGGCTCGGAGGGTGCCGTGCTCCTCAGCTTCGCTCCTCAGCTCCTCCTGAAGTCGCGACAACTCCTCCGCGCTCGTCTTCAGCTTCGTGGACATGACTGCAAAGCAACGGCGCAACGGTTAGTCCGCGCCTAGGCCAAAAGAAAGGAAGGGGTCAAAGTCAGAGCTTACCCGACGTGCCGGTTCGGAGCTCCTTGAGCTTGGTGCGTCCTTGGGCCACCTCTACGGCCAAAGAGGCAGTCACTTCTTCGGCCTCGAGCCTAGCCTTCGTCTCCTCCTCCAAAACGGCCCTCGCCGCCTCCAACTGGCAGGCCTGCTGCACCGTAAGGGCGGTCGCAGCGTCGCAGGCCGGCCGCGCCTCCTCCCGCTCGGCGCGGAGCCGCTCCTCCGCCTCCAAAAGCCGCCTCGCCATGGTTTTCTCCCGGGCAAGGGAGTCCGCCGCCGCGCGTCGCGCGGTGGCGAGCTGCTCCTCATCGATGAGTTGACCCCGGAGAAAAGCTGTGACAGAGTCCAAGGCGGACAAGACCTCCTCCGCACCCCGCCGCACACTCTTGGAGTCTGAGGCGCCTCCCTCCGCCAGCCCCGCAGCCGGCAGAGTCGCCGGTGCCATCATTGGCACTTCAGCGGCGCCCTCCTCCGCAGCGGCGTCCAACATCGCCGCCTCCCCCGCCGTGAGAGGCCCAAAACGGGCGGCCTCGGCTCGGGCGCGGGGGCCTCCGCTTGCTCCGCCGAAGCCGCCGCCACCTCCTTCAACGGTGCCTCCGAAGGGATGGCCGCCACAACCACCTTTGGCCCCAAATCGGCGGCCGCCGCCACTCCCGATGGCCCTAAGGGGACGGCCGAAGGGGCCCCCGGTCCTCCCGCCGCCGCCGCCGACTGATGCGAGGGCTCCGAAGCCCCGCCCAGGGCGCCCTTCGGGATGCCTTCGGGCCACCGTCTTGCCAGCGCTTTCCTCGGCGCCGCCTCGAGTGACACCGCTTGCGCCCCGGACCTGCGGAAAAAAAGATGCTAAGTACAAGCAGGAGGAGAACAAGGTTCGCGCGACGCACTTACCCTCGGGACGAAGAACAGCGGCGCTTTGGGGTCAACCCCCCTTGCTCGTCCGCCAGCCGCTTCTCGCTGGCCCTCAGGCCTGCGGCCCCGACCGATGTTGGCCCGGAGGCCGACGGACCCGACCCCACCGGCTCAGGGCGGGCGTGAGCGTCCTTCGGTGCTGGCGTCCTCTCTTCGGGGGCCGACTGTGCGGTGGGGGTCGTAAGGGTCGAGGGTGGCGCCGTCTCCGACTTCCGAGCCTCCGACCCTCGAGGCTCCGGCCTCGGATCCCGTTGGCGTGAGTGCGCCAACTCCTGCTTCGAGGGGGGACGAGGGATCTCCACGACCTCTTCCTCCTCCTCTTCCTCCTCATCGTCGTCGTCGTCGTCGCCCAACCCCGCGATGCTGATCCCGAGCCAGTTTGGCCCGGATCTTCAATGCACGCTTAGCCTTTCGGGTGTGCTTTTTCCGCTTGTGCTCCTCGGCGGCTAAGCGGTTGGCCGCCCGGACGGCCGCGTCTTTGGGGATAGGGAAGCGAGAGGGTCGGACAGTGAGCTCCGCCTTCTGTTTGACAATGAAAGGAGGAGGGTCAGGATCGGAAAAGAAGAAAAAAAGCTTGGAATATGATAAGATAGGGACCCCATTTACCAAAAGGGAGCTCCCTCAGCAGGGCGCATCGGAGGGTGGTCGTCCACCGGGTCCTCGAGGTCCTCGGCAGCAAAGGACTCCCGGAGCTGCTGCTTCAGCTCCAGCTCCGAGATGGGCTCGGCCGACATCGCCGACCCGGAGAGATCCGAGCCGGGGCTCATCTCCCAGAGCCGGAGCCGCCGCGCCATCAGCGGCAGCACGCGCCGGGCGTGGAAAGCGGCGATGACTCCGGCGCCGCGCACCCCTCGGGACTGCAGCTGCCACACGGCGTCGAGGGCATCGTCCAGCCGCTCCCGCTCCTTGGCCGGCGGCCCCCATTTCCACACCTCGGGCGTTGTGTCGAACAGGCGCCTAGTGAACTCCGACAGGGGCCCGGCAGTGTCGCTCTTGAGGTAGAACCACTGTCCGTGCCAGTCCCTGTGAGAGCTTCACGGCCGCACGGGGATGTAGAAGCCGGCGCGCTCCCCGCGGAGGTGAATGCTGGCGCAGCGGATGAGGAGATGGGGCCCTTCCTTCGTCTGGAGCGAGACGGAGAAAAAGTACCGCCATAGGTCGAAATGGGGGGCGATCCCCAAATAACCTTCACATGACGCCACGAATATGGCGATGTGCAAAATCCCGTTGGGATTAAGGTGCTAGAGCTCGAGGCCGTAGTAGTGGAGGAGCCCCCGCAAGAAGGGATGCGCGGGAACTCCCAGCCCGCGCTCATGGAAATAGGCAAAGGACACCACATATCCATCCGCCGGCGTGGGCACCTCCTCACTGCCCGGGAGCAGCCACTCCCTCGCCTCCGTCCGGGCAACGAGAAGGCCACGTTTCTCCAGGCCCTCGAGGCGCACCCCCCGGATGTCGGATTTCCACCAGGCGGCCATGGAAAACGAGCAAGGAGCCCGGGAGGAATGAAAAGAAATAAGGAAGGGAACGCGCGACGCAGAAGAATGGAGAGCGAAGGACAAGAGTGCGAGATGGCGCGGGAGGCAAAAGGAGGCGAATGACGAATGGCGACGAACGGGCATGCGAGGTGCGTATTTATACCCCTCACCCGCCTGACACCTTCCTCACGCTGCGAACAGGGCCCGCCTGGCCATCTCGCTCGGCGCGGACGCCGCTCCGCCTTCTCGAATCCCTCTCGTCCCGATCGCTGCAAGCGGGCCCACGTAACCGTCTCAAACAGCGCGGGAAATATCCCGCCCTCTTGGCGTCATCCCCAAACCACTGCGGGCAGGGCCCGCCTGGCCAACTCGCTCCGCGCGGACGCGACTCCGTCCTCTCGACTTTCCCTCACTCCGCTCGCTGCCAACGGGCCCGCTCAACTGCCTCGCGCAGCGCGGGAAGCTTCCCGCCCGCTTGGCGTTTTCCTTCTGTCATTGCAAGTGGGGCCCATGCCGCCACTTTGCGTAGAGTGGTATTTACTCCTGCCCGCGTGGCGCCTACCGCCAGTCGCTGCAGGTGGGACCCACGCGGCCGCCCGCTCGACGGGGTTGAGCGCACGCGCGCGTGCACTCATGACCCCCGAAGACTAAACTCCCTGCCGCACGTCCCGTCGTGGCAGGCTCCTCTGCTGCACCGCTGCCTCAAAATAAATGTCGATAGGCGGGGGCTTGGGCTGAAATACGCCCTGACGGCCCAAAGGGTTCGAAGGCTGGCCCAGCAAACGGGTTTGACAGCCGCTCAGGGCAAAAACAGAGCGAGGGGTGGATAGAGATGGGCCCGCCGACGGCCAATACCCTGGCGCACGAGCGCCAAGGGCATCTCAGTCCGTGTTCGAGTCCCAGTTCTCGTCGACCCATGGGTATTTCACCGCAGAAAGGCAGTGAGCCCTCGGAGCCTAGCGAACGGCATCCGGGTACCAGATTGGGACGGCAACTAGGAATATTGAGGTCGACCACCAGCTGGTCCATTGGAGCTCCCCCCGAAGGGAGCCCGGGCTTCACTCGAACTCTCCCATTTGTAACTCGACGAGCGTCACACTTCGGCCTCTGTGGTAAAGCGTGGCCCAGCTCAACCTCCTCGTCTGGCGAACAGACGCGTAGGAGGAATGATACAAGTCGAACCGTGTCCACGATCGGACCACCGCAACGAGCGAAAGTCTCCGGAACGGAATCGCGAAAAGAGATCTATTATGAGATCGCAGAACACGTAAGCTCATAGGTCCAACGCAAGCCTACTGTCGCGAGTTTACCGCTCCCAATGTGAGTGACCCCAGACTCCCTTTACAAGGAGATCAGGCCTCACTCGGGGGCTACTGTTGAGGGTCAATATCAGAGGTAGTTAACCCTAATGACCCTCGACCTTGATGACGCGATCAAGGTCTAAGTAATCCCCACCTTAACCAACCTCCGCATCGTACGGACGTACAACAGACTGAGCCGACAGGCGATCTCCGCCTCGCCCGACCCCTTTGCGGAGGGGTCGGATCCTCCACGCGCAGGCGACGCGCTCGACCCCGTCTCCGTAGGGGTCGAGCGAACGCGTCTCCGCCTCGCCCGACCTCAGGGTTGAGCGAATCACCCACTACCCCACGAGTAGGTTGGACGGTGACGGTTGGGAAATAAATGCCTGACACCCCCACGCTCGCTGACAGGTAGAGCCGTCCACCGCTCACTCAAGTGGGCGTTAAATGCACACGACGTGCACCGTCCATGGGATGGGCGTCGCTGCTAAAGCCCCTGTCAGAGACTCGTCGCCCCTTTACGACGGGACGTCCCGAGCGACGGCCACGATTACGGCGTCATCACGCCAGCGCCTACGGCGGTTTTTCTCCACACGGATAAGACTCCGTCGATTGACAACACCGACCACTCCGTCAAACAGGAGCGACGCCACCGCGTCAAAGGCGTCATCCGCCGTGGCTCAGCCCAACTTGCGTACGGCCACGACCTGCTCCACGGAACCGGACCTCCCCGCATCGCAGTATAAAAGGAGGAGGAAACCGAAGATGAGGACAAGTTTTTTCCACAAGCTTCCACGATTACAACGTTCACTAGCTCACTCTAGCCTAAGAAAACACACGCACGAACACGCTTAGAGACGGGGAACACTCTCCCTTTCTCGCCCCTCTTGTAACCCCCATTGTAAACCTTGTCATGAGTAACACGAGCAGCTCGAAAACTAGACGTAGGGCATCGTTGCCTAAACCAGTATAACCCTTGTGTCCTCTCGCGAACCATCGAGACCTCAAAACGCACCGCCACGATAAATTCACTAGTCAACGGTAACAAACCTCGACAACGCCCTACGTCCAGTCTTAAGCTGCTCGTGTTACTTGCGTTGTTTGTAGCAGGGGGTTATAATCGGGAGAGAGAGAGAGACGGTATCTCAAGTCTCTAGGCGAATGAAGGTTCGTGATTGAGTGTGTCTTGTCCCCGTTTGTGAGGTCCCCGGTCTCCCCCTTTTATACTGCGAGGGGTGAGACTTGGATTGCATGGCGGTCAAGAAAGAGAGAGAGAGAGATAGAGGGAGAGATGGTGGAGCGGTGGTCGCGGCCGCACGCTCCAAGTTGAGCTTGCCGACGCTCCTTGGGCTTTGGGCTTGTTGCTGTGGATGGCGTCACTGGCATGGCGGTGTCCTTTCGATCCGGCGGTGCTGGAAGTGCCCGTCAATCAGAAGTGTCCCATTCGTATGGGGGGATGGCTTTCGGCGCGGGTCGGCGGAGTGGTGGCCGTCGTCATCGTGCCTGTACTCGCTGGGTTGTTACTCACAAATGTCCCATCCTAGTAGGGGAGTGGGGTCAGACAGGAGTTGGCAGAACAGTGACAATCCTCCGGCTGGTGTGCGTCGTGCGTATTTACTGCCCACTTGCTTGAGGAGTGGTTATCCTCATCCGTCCGTGGGCGGGGGAGTCGCAGGTATTTATTGCCCAACCACCCGCAGCCTACCCATCCTTGTTGTGGTAGGCGGTTCGTCCGATCCTGGGGTCGGGAGAGGCGGACCCTCGTGCGTTCTCCCGAACCCGACGCGGTGAGGTCGAGCGCATCAGTCGAGTTGCGGGAAATCCGACCCCCATTCGGGGAGGTCGGGCGAGGCGGAACCGTCCGCGGGCCCAATCCGCCGTGCGTCTCTACGCCACAGGGGTCGGGCGAAGCGGAGATCATTTCGTCTCCTACGTGTTGTTAGGTCCGTGGGCCGTTGATGCTGATCACCTCTGGTATTGGTCCACAACATTGGGTTTGTTACCGATGACGAGCTCATATGGTGTTTTCTTCAAGAGTCGGTGAGGGTAAAGCCGGTTGGGGTATAGCATGCGGTGTTGATAGCTTCGGCCCAAAACCGATCGGAGGTCTTGTACTCATCAAGCATGATTCTTGCCATCTCTATGAGTGTGCGGTTCTTTCTTTCGGCAACCCTATTTTATTGTGGGGTGTAGGGTGCCGAAAATTCATGCTTGATGGCTTCTTCTTCAAGATATTCCTCCACTTGAGTGTTCTTAAACTCACTTCCATTATCACTTCTTATTTTCTTGACTCTCAAGTCGAACTCATTTTTAGCTCTTCTCAAGAATTTCTTGAGTTCTCCTTGTGTTTCACTTTTATCATGCAAAAAGAATACCTAAGTTAAACGAGAATAATTATCAATAATTACAAGACCATATTTGTTACCGCTGATGCTTATGTAAGCAATGGGACAAAGAAGATCCATGTGTAGTAGCACCAACGGCCTTTTTGTAGTCATCACATTCTTGACGGGATGATGTGTTCCAACTTGCTTTCCGCTTGACATGCTCCGCAAAGCCTATCTTTTTCAAACGCCACATTTGTTAGTCCTAAGACGTGGCCACCCTTTAGGAGCTTGTGTATGTTCCTCATACCGACATGTGCTAGCCTCCTATGCTAAAACCATCCCATATTGAATTTTGTAATCAAGCATATGTCAAGTTCCGCTTACCCGATGAAAAATCAACTAGATAAAGCTTCCCTTTTAACACACCCCTAAAGGCAATCGAGTTGTCACTTCTTCCTAGAAACGGTCATACCCTCATTTGTGAACAAACAATTGTAACCCATTTCACAAAGTTGTGAAACGGACAATAAATTATAGTCTAAGGATTCAACAAGTAATACATTAGAAATTGAATGCTTGGTTGTGATAGCAATTTTACCAACACCCATGACGCTTCTTTGACATTGTCACGAAAAGTGATGGTGTCACAAGCATTCTCATTTCCTTCATATGAGGTGAACATCTTCTTCTCTCCGGTCATGTGATTTGTGCATTGAATATCAAGCACCCAACTTTTTCCACCGAAAAAGTATACCTACAAAACAAATTATGCCTTGTTTTTAGGTACCCAAAGTTGTTTGGGTCCTCTCACATTAGTCACAAAAGTTTTGGGCACCCACACACAAGTTGTTGCGTGGCCCAACATATTTGGCAACAACTCTTCCTTGCACATTTCTCATGAGAACATAAGATGCATCAAATACATGATAAGGCATAGTAGGCATATGTGAAGGGTTAGCATGAGAATTATGAGCAAAACCATGATCATTAGTTTTCTTGCTCTTTTTTTGCTTCTTTTGGTGAGAGCCCTCCTTGATGAACTTGAGGAACTCCTTTCCATTCTTGATCTCCCTATCATTGTGCTTGGCACCATGCACATAGCCAATGCCATCCTTCACATTAGGGCTCCTTGTGTTCTTGTATGCACCTCTTGCATACTCCGCCTTCTCTTCATCAAGTGTTTTCTCCTTGTCTTGCACTTGTGCTTCAAGCAATTTTACTTGACTTTTCAAATCCTTTTTCACAATTTTCTCCTTGGTAGCACAAGATCAATATCAACCACTTTAAAGCAACGAGCACACCATTGACTTGTGGAGGCTTTGGATGGTTTGGGTTCCACCTTTATGTGAGAGGATGATGTGCTAGATCAAAAGGCATTAAATTATACTTTAAGATCTTCATGGGCTTTACTTAAGTCACCATGCTTCACTTCAAGTGCAACAATTGATCCCTCGAGACTTGAACATGTCTCCTTATTTTTAGCAAGTTTTGGTCCAACTCTATATTTTTGTCTTTCTCCAATTTTAAGAGATTTTCAAATTCAAGGTTTCTCTTCTTTTCAAGAATGAGCAAGTCTTCTTGTTTCTCAAGAATCTCATCCCTCTCATCCAAATCCCTCATAAGTTTGTTTATTTTGGTGATAGCACTTTTATTTAGACCTTTTAGAAGGTTTTTATCATCACATTCACTATCATCATCATCATCATCATCATCATCATCATCAGTTGTGACATATTTAGGAGAGGTTTTAGCTTTTACCTTCCGCTTGCTCTCCTTTGCCATGAGGCACGTGTGGGTGGTAGCCTTCCCTTTGTTGAGGTTGGGGAAGAGTGACTTGGTTGATGATGATTTCTTACCACACCTTTATCATCAGAGTTGGAACTCTCACCATTGAGTCCCATTCTTGACCAAGGTGTGCTTCACCAGAGTACTTCTTCTTGAAGGACTTGGTGTTCTTCTTGTGTTATTTCTCTTTCTTCTTTCCTTCATCTTCTTCTTTCTTCTCATATGGACAATCTGCTATGAAATGCCCATGCTTGCCACAATTGTAGCACACCCTCTTGGACTTTGTTCTTGACTTGTTATTGTCACCTTTGTGGTTGCGCTCCTTCTTCATGAATTTCTTAAATCTTCTTATGAAAAGAGCCATGTCTTCATCATCAAGATCGGAGCTTTTCTCATTTTCATCATTTGAGCTCTCAATTTCTTCCACCTTTGCTTTTCTTACTTGCTTTGAGAGCTACGTCTTGTCTTGGCATTTGAGAGAGCTTGAGCAATACTTCTTGCTCGTTGTGCTTCTTGTTCAAGCATTTCTTGATTCAGGATTTTACTAAACACTTCTTTGGGAGTCATCTTCTTGAACTTTCTCTCTCTACGAATGAGTGTGCACACGGTTGTATTCCTAACCGTGTAAACTCTCAACATCCTCTTGACCACTTTATGATTGGTCCACTCCTTACTTCCATAGCTTCTTATCTTGTTGATTAGAGTCTTGAGTCTATTGTATATCTCTTGAGGAGTTTCATGATCTTCCATTGCAAACCTTGATAACTTCGCTTCAAGCAACTCTATTTTGGCCTTTCTAATCTTTTTAGATCCTTCATGAGATATTTTGAGAGTGTCCCAAATATCCTTGGCTATGGTCAGTCCATCAACCTTGTTGAATTCTTCTTGTGATAATGATGAGAGGAGGACGGTCACCGCTTAAACATTTCGGTGAATCTCTTGTTGACGTTGAGGTGTGTTAGTATCTTCATCATCGCTATCATGTGGATCACCTGTTTCTACAACTTGCCATATGGAAGGATTGAGTGAGTACAAGTGAAACTTCATATTGTGTCTCCACTTAGTGTAGTTCGACCCATCGAAGTGGGGCAGTTTACCCAATGGGACCGTCAAGAAGTTTGCACTATCAGAATTTAAAAAATCATAATTGAAATGAGTTCTAGTGTAATCTATTTTTTTGCTCTTCCTCTTGTCCTTCTTCAACATCTTGAGTAGGGAACGAGAAGCTTAATCATCATTACTACTTGAGCTTGATGAAGAGGATGAGCTTGAACTTGAGCTTGAGCTTGGGGTCGGAATCTTCTTGTGTTTGCCCTTCTTTCTCTTGTTCTTACTCTTGCTCTTCGTGTTGCTTTTTGATGATGACTTCTCAAAATTATCATCTTCTTTCTCGTCCTCAACATCTTCGATCAGCACTTCATCATTAGTCTTCTTTTCGATGTCCTTCATCATATCATCCCCAGTTTCCAGTTCTTTGCTTGAGGCCATCGTCTCTTCAAGCGGTTAAGCTTTGATGCGAAGAGTTAGGCTCTGATACCAATTGAAAGTTGTCTAGAGAGAGGGTGAATAGACAGTAATTAATTTTCCTATGAAACAACACTCAGCAACCTGAATCAGTCCCCCAGACTTCCGGCAAAATTCCGGATATCCGGTGCGTCAGAGTTCCGGTAAAGCGCTGGAACTCTGGTAAAACCTGGTAAATGCGAAATTTAAAAACTGAGCAGGTATTTGGAAAACTATTTGAACCGAAAACAAGCCTAGATATGTAAGAATAGGAAAGGACAGGCTAAACAGGTTATAAGCAAGTATATGCGTAGATCGAAGAAAATAACTAGAGAAAATGAAGAACAAGCACAAGTTAGCTAAAAGAGAGAAAAGCACACAGAGACACAAGATTTATTTCAGCTTCACCAAGAAGCCTACGTCTTCGTTGAGAGGTCCACAACGGACCGGGTCTCTTTCAACCCTTTTTCTCTCTAAGCAACCACGAACGTCAAACTTGGTTCTTCACTACCAAGTTCCTTTTGCGAGGAGATGCAATACAAACTTCCCGGAGCGTCACCACATAAGTTTGGAGCTCCCGGACGACCTCTAGTCGTTCCTGAGAGTAATAGATCCAAGCCCAAGCTTCAAAGACTCCTCAAATGCTCAAGAGTGGAAATAGAGTGATCTCAACTTTTCAATCTCTCTCACTAGCAAACCCTAGCTCAAATCTTTCCTTGGAAGCCTTAGTAGGGTGTGGGAGAGGAGGAGAGAGCTCAAGAGAGTATATTTCATGTGTGGGAAAGAGAGATTAAGTGTTGACGACGAAAAGGTATTTTTATCCGAGACCCACAGCAACTAGCATTTAGAGTTTGGTTATAAAATCTTCAGAGTTCTGACAATTGACCGGATCTTCGAAGGACCGGAGCTTCGGCAGTCTACCGGACATCCGGCAAGGGGTTTCAAGAAGTCGACACTGTTCAAATGGTCCGGAGGTGCGGCAACTTGCCGGACTTCCGACGCGTCGGAGTTTCGGCCGCGTGCCGGAGGTCCGACCTGGAGTTTCAGGTCCCAAAGTTGGATTTTTATTATTTCGAGCATTCGATTCGTCCATCCACTTGGTTTTGCACCCCCATTGATAGTGCGACATGCCTAGAAGAGAAAAACAAATATCAGACTCGATTTTCTTCACTTTTCTCACCCATTTTGATGTCCTTAACCTTCAACTTTTTAATAAATTGAGGAGCATCCTTTCTAGGTCATGCGCTATCTTTTCTCCGTATACATACACATTTGCTGCACAATTACTTAGATATGATTAGCTTTTTAATTTTTATCATTAATCATCAAAAACCTACTTAGGAGGCCTAGATGCACTTTCAAATATCTTGGATAAAATTTTGAGGTAATTTGTTGTATGTTATTGCAAGTGCGCCTAATATGATATCTATCATTATAAAGGTCGAATATAGTATATATCATCAACGATGTAAACTTTAATGGTATGACATCACCGAAATGTTCACTGTTATCTTTGTTTTTGTTAAATTTTTCCAACTTGAAAAATAAGGCTACCTTCTCCGCCAGCTTACGAATATGGTATTTTAAAAAAAATAGATTTTGGCTCTTAAAAGTTATGTTATTTTTATTGTAGTAGAGAAAAAATTAGAGATCCAATTCCAGCTTAATAGATTTGAAAAAGTATCAGAAATTTTCAAAAACTCTAAGTAGGCTAATTGTTAAGTACTAATTTAGTTATCAGTTGGGTGGCATAAAAATTGTGCTTAACAAAGCTACTTAACTTTTATTGACAATTCACAACAGTTTCTAAAATGCCTAGAGGGCTTTTTATCTTAACGTCAACTCTAAGTGACGCCATGATCACAAGCCATTAATAAAGAATGAGTGACTGATTGGAATGCTACTCGTGAAGAGGATACTCACTTACTCCCTCCATTTTTTTATTGTGTCGCCGTTGACTTTGACCAATAACTTTTACTATTTATCTTATTAAAAAAAGTATGAAAATATCAAATATGTTGTTAGGATTTGATTTATTACTGAAGGTATTTGAATCCCTCTCCTCCCTCGTTCTTGGCGAATAAAGTAGTTCACAACAACATTATATCTTTTATTTTTACGCAAATAAACATGATGAAATGATGTTCTTGCCCCTCTCCTCCCTCGTTCAACAGTCCATCAGACGAGCAGCTCAAGCAGCAGAGCGCCTTGGCGTGTGCTCAACAACATCGGTCTTCGACATGATGCCCCGCTGTCGCCGCCTTCCCTAAGTCTTGGCTCAGCCACGCCAGAGGAAGCAACGCTACGACTAGCTGAAGATAACGAGACATGTGATCAATGTGAGCCAAATAGCTCGTATGCAAGCATAATTCTGTCCATATTTTTCTAGCATTTTGCTAGGAAGAAGACCTTCTCCGCTTGAATTTACTTATCTATGTTAATTGTTATCACTACAAAAATTTTACCTTGCTTAACGATTTGAAACAAATATTTTCCAGTTGCAATGCTGATAAGTGAAAACATATAATACTTGTGTTCACTGTGTTAATTTATTTCTTTTTTCATGAAAAAGAATGAAAGGATACTATAAAACAAAGAATGAACGAATTGTCACATTTAGATATACTAGTATTCTTGCCCGTGCTAACCCTACGAATTGAAACAAAATAATATAATAATCTAACATATATGATTTTTTAGTTATATGGATATAATGTTCATATTAACGTCATAATATGAAAAACAAACAATATGATAACGTCATAATAATTTCTAAGACAATATGAGGGGTCTCTTTGTCATATGGGGCCAGTCAGTCAGTGTGAGGTGAACTTTTCCTGGAGGAGCATAGCGGCGGGCGCGCATGTTGTTTCAGGTCTTGGCCGTGAGGAGGTGATGGACGAGCGCAGGTACCACCTGAGGGTCGCGCGTCATCAGCTGGATCTTCTTCTCCGTCTGTCGCAGCACGTCGTTATCTACAAGCGGAGGATGGGCCGAACGACGACGGCCTCACAACCTCGTGTCGGCAGGTAGAGGACGTGGCGGGCGACAGCGGCCGCGCATTAGCAGGCGGTGGTGGGCGGATGACGGGGCAGAGGCCTCGCAACGGCAACGGGTGGAGGACGGGTCAGGCAGCGGCAACTTCATGATTGCGGAGGGTGGGGCAGCAGCAGGCGGAGGACACGGCGATGGCGATCTCGTAGTTGCGGAGGACGGGGCGGCGGTGGCCGGAGGACGCGGCATCGAGATCTATGATTGTGGATGATGGGTGAATCATGAGTCGGAGAGCAAATAACAAATCAGATTAGATTGACGATTGACCAACATTGTCGCATGGATACGTGACGTAGGGGATTTATAAAATTGTGTAGTGGAAGATCCAAAAATTAGTAGCCTTTAGATTTGAGTAAATATAACTTATTAATAGAGGACACGCATATGAGTCGTTGAATTTGAGTTAACGTGTAATATTATCATCGTAATTCTGGGGATATTATTAGGATGTTGGAATTTTTTTAAGAGTGGGTGAAAAACAACAGAGTTGATGTATTATAGAAGTAGAGATAAAGATAAAGAAGAATGAATGAATTGCGTAACCAAGCATCTCTATACAATTTATGCCCACTAGGCCCCTGCTAAGAATACTGAACTGTACATCTTCCTTTCAGCACAAAAAAAAAAAAAAACCCTACTTCATTATCCTCTATTGGTCATAGCAAATGTCAGTATTTGCAGGTTTGGTGCAATTAGATGACCCTACACTGTAATGATTTCAAGTTCAGCCCACCACAATGCGCTATTCCTTGGAATTGCCTGATCCTGAGTAATACCAGTGATATCTTGCATCCATTTGGCGACCTCTACGATTGTGGGTCTCAGCCTTGGATTCTCACTTATGCACAAACGAATCAACTCTGAGAGTGATCTGACTTGCTCCTCAGGGACTGAATTTAGTGTTGAGTCAACCATGCCCATCACGGGATCAACACCAGTGAGATATCTGCGTGCCCATAGGACAAGGAGGCCGTCGTCATCAGAATATGGACGTCTTCCGGAGATTGTCTCAAGCAGAAGCAATGCAAACTTGTAAACTGTGCTACACTCATCCGATTCATGGAGTTTGTCTTTGCCTTTTTTCTCGCAATTGTAAAAGCTAATGTCTGAAACCTTTGAGGCATTGTCTTCACTTAAGTATATGCAAGAACTGTTTATATTTCTTAAATTTACAGGAGGACTCTGCAGGTGCAAGTACTCCACACAATATATTACTCCCATAACTATCCGTAGACGTGCTTGCCAATTCAGGTGTTCGGCTTCTTTAACTGCAACAACAGTGTTATGATGGTAGTAGTTAGAAAAACTGCTGATATGAATATCCCGTCAGAAACTATTAATAACATGGTTCATGGTGTGATGATTGTTAATAACAAGATTTTGTATCTTCACAGCATCCTATAAACAACCTTATTCTTTTGTTTTCTTTTTAAAAAAGTAATACTCACCATGCAAGTGCTCAAATAGTGATCCATTTGAAACATACTCAAACACCATCATCCGAGTGAATGGTTCTTCATCTTCGCAGTAACCCAAAAGGTTTATGAGATTCTTATGGCTCACCATTGACAAGATTTCAACCTAGTACGTCAAAGCACAACTGAGTTCAAAACCAAGCAGTATACAATTTGGTAAAAAGAAGTGAACAGAGAAATCTGCGATATACCTTATTCTTGAAATGAGCTTGAGCGGTGTTGGACCAATCTCCTGCATGAGCTACTGACGTAGATACCACAGCTATTTCCTCTCCACACGGAAGAGTGCCTTTATACAGTGTACATCCATGTAGTGTGCCAATTATGTTGCTGAAACCTTCACAAGCTTTTTCAAGCTGGGACAATCTGAAAAAAGTAATCCCTGCAAAAAAAATGCATGGTGATTCTGTTTGTTCATCACAATAAATGAGAAATACATGAACAAAAAATGCTCAGCAAATAATCATGGCGTAAACCAACCTTCTTTGGCAGTGGTCTGTAACTGTACACTTGAAGTTGCAGACAATGGCACAACAATGCTTTTGTTTCTGCGACAGTAGTAAAAGGAGCATGTAGCTAACATGGCTATCACCACAAAACCAATTGCTGCTCCAACCAATGCATATATTACTGAAAAATGGCTGCTATTTTTCTCTTGGATTGGAGGAGGGGTTGGAATAGATTCAGAAGGTGTTGGTGGATGATTTAGTGGATGTGAAGACTCTCTGGGAGGAGTTGGTCGATGTGGGGACTCTTTTGGGGCTAACGGTGATCTTTCTTTAGCATCTGGAATTACTGATGGCATTTCTTCAGAGTTGGAGACTGATGGTGCAGATGTATGAATTCCAGAACCAACGATCTTGTTCTTTAGGAAATCCTTTTGCTTGCTCTCTAGAAATCTTCTGGCTGCAGCACTCCTCTTGTTCCTAAATTGATAAGAATTGTTAACTGCATATTAGGCTAAACAACTAATTTAGTTTAACTAGTATAATTCGCTAACTGAAATTGAATGCAAGATCTCCACAGATCACATACATCTGTCAGGACAATAATATGAGACAGACCTTGCAGTAGGTACCCCATTTCGTGAATCTATGTGTTGATCATGAGATTCACACATCCTAGAGAGCTCATGTAGTTCAACAGGTAAACCACCAGAAAGTCTATTGCCTTTAAGAAGTCTGCAAATCAAGCAATAAAATCAGTGTCAAATAGCGAAGGTAATCCTAGAGAAAACAAAGATTCCACAAAGTTATCACTCACAGGGATTCCAAGAACAAAAGGTTTCTTAGCTCTGTTGGAATCGATCCATTGAAACTATTGTATCCCAGATCCAGTGCCTTTAGACCTTGAATAGATCCTATCTCTTTAGGGATAATACCATAGAACGAGTTGTTGTGCAGAATTCTGTACGGAAAAAAAAAAGGAGATCAAATATCAGCTCAAGGGCTTCCAAATAAGACGAATACATAGCTTCAAATCAGAGTCCGCATAAACAGGTTCTCAAGTGAACAGGCATACATGAATTTTAATGCTAACTCTAATCACAGATTTGTAAATCTTGTAACAGATTTAGTGAAACATAAGAACAACCAGAAATTGAAAAACAAAAGTTGGGCAAGAAAGAAGTTAAACGGATATCTGTATGGCTTATTAACTTTAAACCAAGTCTTCTAGGTTCATCAAATTATGCAAATCCAGTATTTTCAGGTGCAAAAAAAAAAACACCCTGTTGTATCGGACCTCAGAACAAAGAGCCACAAAACTAGATTTCATTTCTGAATTGAAGGCTATAAGGGTCTAAGCTCCTGCAGCCTTCAAAACTTACAACTAATAAATCATAAAGAGAACTTTTAAATTACATATCCAACATGATAGAAATATATATTTTTGATCAGTGGTAGCTTAAAAATGGTAGTTACACTCCTATTAGTTAACCCGTAAAATGTGTGATCACTAAGAGCAAAGTACTTGTGACATCATGTTATTGATGGAAGTATGGAATGTGCTTACAGAGATCGCATATGCATAAGATTTCCAATCTCAGGAGGTAAAATTCCCTTTAGACCAAGATTTGATAAGTTCCTGCATAAAGCGCACAGCGATTTAGGGGAACATTTCAAAACAGAGATCATAAAGCAGAAGCACTTCACATACCAATCATATATAAATATTTCTACTTTACACTAGAAAGTGTGAACCTGAATTTTATGCGTGATACATAACAGCAGCACGAAATTGAATAACAAAGAATGATATACCAGAGTTGAATCACATGCAATGGTAAAGCATGTAGCGCCCAAAATTATGTCAAATCGATATAAAATAGGCTCTTGCTAATTCTCAGTAGCCTGAAAATTGGAACTCAATCGGTAACGGCAATTTTCTATCATTCCCATGCCACAAAGATAACCTAACGTAATTTTGCTAATGGACACAAGTCAGAGATCTTGTCATTGAACCCGAACAAGTGAAATGAACTAGTGATCATTATTCAGATTGCGGTGAGTGGATTTTAATTTCCTGTCAATAGAATTACAGTTCCCTATCATCACAGATTAGACAGACAGTTGATGTATAAGAAATAAACGCAAAAGATAATTTGTGCGCTCTAGTGTCTTGCTGTGGAAAAGTGAACAACTTACAGTGCCATCACTTGTCCATTACCGGAGCACTTCACACCGAACCAGGAACAAGGGCTGGCATCCTCTTCATTCCAATTTAACAGAGCCCCATATGGGTCGACATCGATCACCTCTTTAATTCTCAGAAGAGCAGCACCTGAAATTCAGCAGAGAAATACATAAACAGAGTCAAAAACAAAGGCTAGACAAGACAAGAAAGAAAAATTCCACCGAAGCACGAGGTCGGAATAGCTCGGTACCTTCTTGATTCAGAGAAGCGCACATCTCAAACGCCATCAAGAACGGGAACAGTAACCATATCACCGGAAACCTCCGGCGACGGCTCCCCCCCATGCCTCGGAGCAACTTAGCAAGAACACAACCCTAGGAGAAACACCAAAACCCGCTGTTCCTCCAAGAATCGGGCTCTGAAGATCTCTCAACAGTTGAGGTGGATTCAGCTAGAAGAAGCCGCGTGGCTTAGATTCAGCGGCCAAGAAAGAGGGAGGGATTAAGGAAGTAGCCAAGGTCAGACTGAAGAAATCAGACAAGCCGCCAAGAACGGGTCAATATCAAGTGGCGGACCACCAGCAGGTAACCAAAATCGCTCCCTCAAGAACGACCCTATCTTGAAGGGTCGGAATGAAACTGCCACTGACGTTTTCCTTTCCTTTTTTTTGTGTGTGTGCGCGCGGAAATTGCGACTAGAACCAGCAAACAAGAAGAAAGGAAAGGGACAGGCAAGAAGAACAGGGGAGGAGTGTGAAATACAGGTGGAACGCGGCGTCCGTCCGTCCGACGTCACGTGGCCGAGACGCACGCGGAACAGGACGGAAACGTTCATTCAACTCAACCAACTGCTGGAACTGGGAAGCAACAGGGCAGCGTCAATCCTGTTCCTATCGATCCAGAGAACAAAAAGGGAATTGACAACGATCCGATACTGAATCTATTGTGCTGGACAAGTCTGAAGAATACATTACAAATATCCATTTGGAGTAAAATTTGAATCGGTCAGTCATTAGGGATGTTGGTCAATGGTTGTTGGTTGGAGGAAGGTAGACAGTGGAATGTGCACGCGGGAAGCAACAAAACATATTCCTGGAAATCTTAGTGATGTGATGCTGCTGGTGCTGGAAGCCCTCTTTGTTATAGAATTTTTTTTCTCTGACTTCTTTGGATCGAATTGATTCTTATAAAATTAGTTCGCTTTCGTTGGAGACCTTACTGTTTTCTTTTTTTTTTTGTGCAAGAGGATTTACTTAAAATGCACTTGCATTAAACAATTCTCAATTATCAATATAAAACTTTAGCTGGCTGTATGTGAAAGAGAAGCATTAGCAAAAAAAATTAGTGCATCATGTAGAATAGCGCTTACTAGTAATCAGTCCATGGTGATATATGGGTCATATGTGGATAAAAAATCTTGGGTGGATGTCTTGTTTGGAATCTTGATACTCTTAGACAAATGTTAACGGCATTTAAAATGTGCCGAATAACTCGCCGCGTTTACAAATACGTTGCTACTACTAGTCTGCACTCTGCAAGCAGCAAGCCTGACGCTGTCATGTATTCCAGACCCGTGTGCCTTCCAACTTTGCAAGCGAAGAGGTGAAAGCGGTGAAAGCGTGGAGAGCATGCAGAACCGCGTAAAGATTGCGGTGCTCAAAGATTGCCACAGAACGGAAATACCGACGGCCCAAAGGCAAGTCGAGGTCAATTTTGTTTTGCAACAAGATCCACTGATTACGAGTAGTACTACAAACAGGATCTGTGCGGCTGCAAATCGATCGATCACGCTTTTGAGTCGGACGAACCCCTGACCGAACGAACGCGTCGTCAATGCAATCCAATCCCAGCAACCAACAGCAGCTTCGAGAGCCCGGTTCGATCGGAGACCTGTTCGCCGGTGCGGACGCTGTTCGTCGTGAATGTCCGGCGGCATCAGGAGGAAAAGGCAGGCAGAGCATGGCGTGGGCGTAGCGCGTTACGTTTCGTTGAGTGCGCGTCGCGCCAACATCGACCAGTCAGTCCAATATTCTCCCCAGATTTGTGCGACGCGTTGGGCCAGGTTTTTGCGACGGGTTGGACGACCTGACTCGGCTCCTACCGGACCACCACCACTTCGCAGAGCTGTTCTGTTGAGTGTTTCTCCTTCTGAAGGATTTGATTCAGTAACCTTTGCCTAGCCGAGTGAATTGAATAGGCGTATGTTGTGTGGCGTCGGCGAGGTCAGTGTAGCTGACCTTCTCATTTTCTTTCTTATACAGAAGGGAGTATTCGGTCTGGCCATTTAAAGTGCGAAGCTTCGATCTTAATCTTAGGTGATCCAAATCCGGCCGTCTAAACTTCTAACTGAAAAAGCTCATAGGTGATCCAAATCCGGCCGTCCCATACACTATCATCCAACCACGCCCAGTTAACAGTTAGTACTCCCTCGATTCCAAATCCAGCCGTCCGATCCTTGATCCTATAGACGATTCATTTCGTCTCTGAGAAGCACGCCTATCCTGCACCTCCAGACTTTCTGTAGCTTTGCAATCTCGTCGCGGTAACACAACAGCTGCTGTGAGCAGTGAGCACAATGTTGTGATTTTAACCATGTGGTAAAAAAAAACAATGTTTTGTGAATTTAACCGTGTGGTAAAGCCACGGCACGACGGAACCAGATCCGGATCAGGAGCAGGTCAGCACGGATGAAAAAGTGAAAAGTGGATCGCTAGTCACTACCCAAGTACTGTAGACACACTGGCCCAGCGACGGCCGCCCGCGTCGTTCACGTGGCAACATTCACCACTCCAATGATGAACCCCTCCTCTTCCCCGGCACAGGCATACCACCACCGCCACCGTTCCCTGCCTGCTGGCCGCGTGACGAGCACGCACGGCACCTAAAGAGGCCACCCGACGGCACGAGAAGAGACCCACCATGTGCGCTGTGTTAAATTTACCGGATCCCAGTTGTCCCACCACCACCACAACATCCGGAAACGCCGATTGATCTCTCACCGTGCCACCAAACGCGTGGCGCTTCGCTCAAAAAAAAAAAAAAGGTAATGCTCATTTTCAGTCGACTGAATCAATGCCCTGATTCAGTTCGACGCCCGGTTCTATAAGGAGTCGCGCGCGGCGGGAGGCATGCGCTGTGGCGGTGGCGGAACGCAGGGTGCGTGCGGGCCGTGCGTCGTGGCGGTGGACGCGGGCTCGCGGTTATCGCAGGTGGTGGGGGCAGTGACGCGCTGCGACGGTGACGGAGCGCGGAGTGGGTGCAGACGATGCGTCGCCGCGACATGGGCTGACGGTTAGGGCGTCGGGGGTTGTCGACGCTATGGCAGCTCCATCTTCTCTATCTCCGACGAATACAAGAAGGTTCCGGGGCGACGGTCGGACCGGCGGTGGGTGTGGCGAGGCGGCGCCGGCGCCGCCGAAGCCACGGGAGGCTGGCAGCGGTGGGCGGGGCCGGCAAGCGGATGCGGGAACTAGAAGGCGCATCGGGAGGAGGGAGAGAGTTGGGCGCGTCGGGAGGAGGAAGAGAAGGTTTGAGCCGTTGATTTTTGTATCTTATGGCTGAGGATGTTGACTGAATGGAAGAGCTGATTTCAGTCATTTGAAAATTAGACAGAACAAAAAAAAAAACGCGTGGCGTTCGCTTTCGCTTTGACCTCCCCGGCCTGCGATCTGCATCCCCGAGTCATTTCCAGAGACAGTGACCCCGCGGCATGAGCATCACATGATAGGCCGACAGAGAGACACCAGCAGCAGTTGTGGATCGCACAGGACGCGGCGTAGGACCCTGAATGATTCCCCTATGCTGTGTGGTGATGCGTACATCAGTCCGCTCATCAATCATTTCATCTTCATCATCTCCATTCGTATGAGCTGCTCACGGTCAAGGACGAAAAAGAAACGAACTGAGCTGGCGCGAGGACGACGACGACGGTTAGGTTCCTCTTCAAGGCGCTCCACAGATGCGGTGCACGCGTATCGTTCCGCGGTTGCAAAGCTTCCGCTGTACTACCAGAGTACCAGTGTTGTTTTATCCATGCCGAAAGCAACAAGCGCCTAGCAATGGCAAGTTGGCTGCTCATGCAGCCTTGCCCTTGAGAATGATAAACGTTTCAAATGTAGAAGATTTAACCAAGATTAGAAACGAAACAGTAAAAATTCTTTCTAACATCTTTCTTAATATTAATCCAAGGTTGGAGGAAGCCTAAATTACTAGTACTCTAGAGCCTCAGCTCTCGATCTGTAAACTGACATTAACACCACCTCACTAATCACTACTAGTAATTACTACAGTACAGTGCGGTACTAGACGAGACACAAATGATCGCCTACAGTAATCAATCAAGTTGGATTGGCAGTGAAGGGTACTAGTACTACAGTACAGAGTGGTGGCAACTGAAAGAGTTTGAGTTATTTGGGGGCCGAACCAGCTGCTGGATCTCGGATCTGGATCAGGCGGTAGGGACGCGGCAGGCCGGGCACCGGACGAGGCCGTTCTCGTTGCAATCGGCGCACGCGCGGAACCCGCCGCCGCCCTTGAGGCTGTACCGCTTGTGGCTGCCGTCGCAGCTGCCGCAGAGCACGTAGCGCTCCCCGCCGCATCGGGAGCAGGTGATGACGGATGCGGGCGCGGGGTTGATGAGGAGGCGGAGCTGGCCCGACTCGTGGAGGCGGCGGACCTCCTCGGCGCCGCCGAGGTGGCGGCCGCCGATGAAGACCTGTGGGAGCGTCACGCGGCGGCGGTCGGGCAGCAGCGCGGCCAGCTCCGTGAGGTACCCGGGGTCCATGGACAGGTCCCGCTCGTCGACGGCCGCGCGGAGACCCCGTAAGATCGCCCGCACCGCGCGGCAGTCCTCGTAGGTGCCGCGGACCACGCGGAGGGAGGTGAAATAGAGGACCACCCGGCCGCCGCCGCCGCAGCCTCCCGCCGGGAGCTGCCCGGCGGGTGCGGCTTGGGCCGAGGGATGCTGGAGGGAGCGGAGGACGCGGAGCGCCGAGGCGGCGACCCTGATGCGGTGGAAGACGCGCGGCGAGGAGGAGGACGACGGCGCCGCAGCGGAGTCCGGCACGAGCAGGGACTGGAGGTCCTTGAGCGACGGGGAGGGGAAGGAGAGCCGCGGGGAGCCGGAGGTGCGGACGAGGGCGGTGGATGTGGAGGCCGCCGGCGCCGAGGAGGAAGACGACGACGAGGAGGAGCGCTTCTTCACAAAGGACGGCCACATGGGGGGCGATGCAACGTGTGGGCGGTGCGAATGCGACGGTGCGAGTGCGATGCGGGGAGGCCGGGAGGGAGAAGATGAATGGTACCGGTTCGATTTTGCTTGCTTCAGCCGGCTCCCCAAGTGAAGAGAGTAGTAGGTGGGTTTTATGCGTCCCAGCCCACTGGATCGGCTGGTCCCATGGAGAGCGGTGCTCGTTCAATCCAAAGTCCAAACGAAAAAAATGGCCATATCGAAGATTCCAAAATGGGCGCAGCCCTGACGTTTGAGGAACAGAGATTTTATATTTTACGTATATTTTTTGGCAGCCATTTGGGCAACAGAGATAAGCCAAAGACCGCAAGTATTATGCCCAAACAAATACTATTCCTTAATCAAAATGTTCCGTGAAATACATGGAACACGTGAATCCACGTGTTGAACTAACTGATCATTCTAGAGAAAATATTTAATTACTTGGATCATCTCATGAAAGAATTGATTTGTTTCTATTTATGTGAAACATGAGGAGAAAAACGAGTTGACTGACTTTCGTCTAAGAAAACAAAAATTGCCCGAGTGCCCAAGACGAAGGACACTATTTTCGCACAACTCGGCCCATTTCATGGGAAGGACTGAAGCCAGTAGAAGGCCTTTCTTTTCAGTTCGGCCTCCGAGGCCCGTAATGTCAGAGTGGGCCATTATTCGACACAGGCAGTATGAAGTACTATCTTTGAAGTTTTGAAGAAACCACCAGGTTTCTTTTAAAAATACGTTAGAGTTTTAGAAACTCCACTCATGATCTATTTTTTTAACCATGGTATTTTTTATTTCTAAAACTAGGGTATTGTAATATTACTTGATTTGAGAAACTACAACATCCAACAGGCAGGGAGGGCCTCTTTTGCTGACAGGGCCATAATCGCTTTGAGGTAATGGTAGTATCTCTCACAGTCCGCAGAAAATGAATTTGCAAAACCGTTGGACTAGTACATACAATCAGTCGGCAGAGTTGACAGGCCTGCTAAAAAAATTGCGTTTGCCGGGAGTCGAACCCGGGTCTATTGCTTGGAAGGCAATTATCCTAACCGTTGGACTACAAACGCTTTGTGCTAATTTTCGTTATCTTCGGTAATGAGCGTGCATCTCTAGTTTACACGTCCAAACACAGAAAGCAAACGCTGCGAAAGCAAAGCGTCTTTAGAATATGAAGCCTTTACACTGTTCCGAAAAGAAATCTGTCGAGTCCTCAAATTCCCCTCCTCCCTGTTGCTCTGCTCCTGTACTTTGCTCTGTAGTACTAGTAGACTCGTAGCTTTCACGCCGCTCCGGATACTACAGTGCATCCAAAGCAGCCCTCCACACCTGTCCCGAACGTGACTGTGCGTATGCGTATCCCGTCTTTGCCATGTTTAGTTTTGCCCCATCAAATCGTTCATATGTTCACGGGGGACCGACCTGATCCCCAGGAGGGGAGATTCCTTGTGCCATTGCTCGTCGAATCAAGCTGTGCTGTGTATCCCCCCTAGTCCCTGCTTCCAGGTACTAGTAGTACTAGATCAGGTGATCCGAGATCCCACAATTCCAGAGGCCACTAGCATAGCATCACCTGAGAACAGCGAGTGACTCGTTGCTCGATCGTCTGCTAAACAGCCTGACAGCGACGAGTGTTATGAAGGCTTTGAGGGCGTTCTAGCGAAAACCGTGGGTGCAGAAACAGGAACATCGATCCCGAGCGCAGCATGCAGCAACACGTTATTCCTCTGAGTTCGTTTTTGCTGTCACGTCACCAATCAATTGGCTGCCGCTGGACAATGACATTAGTATGTGCAAGTTTTGACGACGAGGAGAGAAAAAATCAGTTCGTATTGTGACGATCGATGATAATGATGATGATGATAACGCCATCGTCCCGTGAAATGGACTTCTGTTCTGGTTGTTTCAGAGCGTTGACGTCAGGGTTCAGCGACGTGACGTCGATACACGCAGTAAGCTAGTAGCATTGTCTATCAGATTCTGGGAACCTGTAAAAGTAGTGGCCATTAGCATCGGTAAGGAGTACTACGTACTACTTATGGTAGGCACGCAGTCGTCCATCGTCTTGAGGTGGTGTGCACTACCAGTCTTTCTAAAACTAGCTAGTAAGCGCGACTGAATCGTTTGCGTCTGGAATTCGGGAGTTCCAATTGAGACGTGGAATTACTGACCCGTGATACTAACGACTGACTGACTGAGGATGTTCGCCCTCTCACTATTTTCATTCTGCTAAGCTGACTAACCGTGCTAGCTAAAAATCTCTCACGCGAGACGCGAACTACAGTGGAAACACCGCCACTGTGTGCACTGACTGACGCCAACGTGAGCCATCCGATATCACCTGGAAAACTGCTGCCGTAAGTGCCGACGGATTCGGATTATTCCGGCCGGGTTTTCCGGGCGAGTGCCTAGCAGATAACAGCACTCGCCGGCCGCACGATCTGCCTGTATTCGTCCTTGCCTTGATAAAGGCCAGTGCTCTGGTACTACTACTGCTAGCCAAGGACACGTATCGCTCATCGCTATGTTATGAGAAATTAAGCAATAAGCATCATGCGTGATTCCGTGTCTGTCAGCAGTTCATACAGAGCTCCAAGCATAGATCACCGGCAAATATACCATCAATAAGTAATACGTTAACTTGTTGGAATGCGAGGCATACTCTCAGATGATTGTTACTTCTAATAAGATACTAGCTAGGGGTGCAATGAATCCTGTATGCAGGAGGCCCCATGACATGATCCAATTTCACAACCCACACAATATAATGGCAGTATGTACGTATGTGTTCCAACGGCAACATCGCTGCTGAATCATCCATCGTTCAGTCTCACTCTCAGTGTCGGACTGACCCTTACTCAAACATCCCACATTACCGCTAAATATATAAAATGGCCCCCAGCAGATCGATCCCAGGATTTTACATTTTCGTGAATCTTTTATAATTATTTTTCAAGATGACATATTTATTTATTTTATACTATTTTTGTTTTTTAATTATTGATTTTTTTATATTAAAAAGGATCAACAATTAAAAACGAAGATAGTACGACAGAAACAGAGCAGTAGTACCAGTAGATCAGAATATTTCGTCGACTCGACTCGCGTCGTCCGCCTTTCCGACGAGTAAAACGGTGTTGATATATAAGACCATAATAAAGCATCTCGAATAGAAATCTCTCTCATAATTAATGATGTGCAGTTCTATCAAGTTGTTAGTTTTGCTTGTATTTTTTCGTTTGTGCTTGTGCTCCTTGTTTTGTTGTAATGTAATCTGATTGGCTGCCGCGCCCAGCATTATTACACGCCCATATCGCGCTGAAATGACATACTACTAATAGTAATGGGCTTGCCTATAATCTTTTTATGTTTATAGGTAACAATGATATCTGTTTTTCGTTGTTGTCGTCACTGATTTCTTATATCAACTATGACCATTTATCTTATTTAAAATGTTTCTTCGTTGGTAAATTTCATTTTGGAAGAAAACAAACATAAATTTAATTAAAAGCAGTATCCAAGCTAAGTCAAGCAAATTCTAGCATAGAAAGAGCCGGGCTTGCTACTTAAATATAGGGGGAAGAAGCACACCTGAAGAGTGCAGTACGACGGGGAGTCGTATGATACGTTCGGGAGGATGAATCGCTCCCAAACAGAAGTCTATTGATTCTCCCAATTGGTTGGATTCGTAGGGGCGATGATTTATTTATAAAATTATAAGATATGATTCAAATTTTTTAATAATAAATTAATTTTAAATAAAATAGATAATATTTATTTTTTAAATAAGATGAATATTAAAAACTGATGTAAGAAGTCAACGGTGACAACATTTCACTAACAGAGGAAGTATATATTTGTTATAAATTAATTTACTAATAAAGATATTTGAACCATAATTTATAGTTTCAATATATTTAAATAATTTTTAAAATAAAATAAATGGTTAAATTTGATGTAAGAAGTAAACAGTGACAATTTTTTTAGAGTATATATATGTCTTGCAAAGAAATAGTACCTTTAACTTGCAAAGAGGCCCTCACTGACATCAATTTTCACTGTGCATGGCGTCGGCTGCTGCTACATAGTCATAGTCTGAAGCTACACGCATGCAGCTGGGTCATGGGCGCGCGGCCAAGCTCATCAATCCGTCCTCTTTTTCCACACCTCCCAGAGACCCGGCCGGACGCGGCGGCGCCCGCTCCAACAACGGCACCTGGGACTGGGAACGACGCGCGCGCGCGCTGTCGTGATCAGACGAGATGAATTTGTGCAGGATGGCTTGAGAAGCTAACCCAAAACGGGGATTAAAATAAGCATGAATCAAGCTAGTGCTCGGCGAAAGCCTGAGACCCGGTAGTATCCCCGGCGATCTCGATATCTGTGACGTGGGCATCCGTCGCGATCGACTCTGCCGCGCGCGCGCAGTAGCCAGCCGGCGAGCGCGTCTTCTTGGACAGGATAGAAAGGCAGAAAAAAGGTGAGGGTAACGCGCGTGATCTGGGAATAATAATCCGAGGTATTTTGACGACGGGGCACGACGAGCTTCTATACCACTAATGTTTTCTACTGTCTTGCTGCTTAGTCCGTGGCGCGACCAGAGCACCATCGCCAGTACTAATTCACGTTTGAAACGGGGTCCAGAAAAGGGTTCCTCGGCGCCGTAAAATCAAGACACGCTACACCAGCAGGAGAGATGGAGATGCATGTACCTGCAGAAATACGCGTTGTGCCGTGTCGGTCTTTGCTATCAGCGAACAGGTTCACATGGGGGGTTAAACTGTCGTCTGGACTAACACGAGAGAGCAAGAACCTCATCAGCAGCTTAATTAATTGGAGAATTTTGCGCCAGCTGATTGGTGATTCAGTGCTGCTCTGTCAAATGTTTAAGGGGCGGCTAGCTAATTGTTGCTTGGCACCTATATATAGGACCACTGCGACACGGCTTGTTCCCGTTGTTGCAGAAGGAAGCTAGTATCTACACACAAAGATGAACAGAGGCTGGCCAGACACGTGTGTATGTGTGTGGAACAGAGGTTCCTTCTGAGAAAATGTTAATTAAGCTAGGCAATCCAATCCCCCCAGGTGAGACAGCTTCAGAGGTTCATGGGTCTCGTTGATTACTAGCATTATACGACATGGACGTTCTGCCTAATATTTCAGAAACCTTGACTACTTTATGCAGGAAAGGACATCCAGTTGGCAGTCTTCCACTAATAATTCCAAAATGCAGTTACTTTCGTCCTTTGAGGAAGAAAAACCGCAGGAGCCAGCTAGAGAATACCAGGATGCATGTCCAGAGATCTCTGCCGCCAGCATCAGCAACTCCCTGTAGAAAACCGTGGCTTGTTGGCTGCAATGGAAGCAAAAAAAAAATAATAATAATGCATGCAAACCCCGTGACTTAACGTTGAAAATGCGGCCGCTTAAATTCGAAGGCTGCTAAATTGGAAAGGGCGGTACCGACCGAGCACAGCCTCGGTTGGTAGTGGTCCATCCACGCAGCCTCAATCGCTCTTCGTGGTTTCATTATGTAGTCCAAATTGTTGTTGACTGAGGGTTTGACTTTTTGAGTGGGGTGGACCAAAGTCTCAGCAGATACACTCAGGAATCATCTAACTAGTCAAAATTTCTTTGTCGTGAACGAATCCAGTCACCTAAAATATGTAGAAATATACAAAACGTGCACAGACTGATCGAGTAGTCATATCAAACGCAGAGTGTCTAGCAAATAGTAACCTATATATATGTTAAGTTGTTGTCTTGTTGACAATCCCTTGAAACTACTTAGGCTTAGGCATGAGATGGTGCAATGCACTGGAGTTTACTTTAACCATGTTCCAAGCACATGGCTTGCTTATATGTATACTAATACCGTTCTTAAATTGTTGTTGTTAGAAATAACTTTAATTATTTAAAATTAGAACTGTTCTTACGGGTATTTGAATTAGGACAACAGTCAACAGTCTTGACGACAACAATTTAAATACTGAGTAAGTAATTGCTTTTGTTCCAGAGTGCATGCTTGCTTATGTTATTAGAATAAAAATATTAAAAGTGTATCTTGGTTGCAAAATGCAACGGTCATCGCAGCATACAATTGTAGTACTACTACTAACTGAAGATAATGTCCTTCTACACAATGAATTGAAAATAGGAAATATATCACTGTTGCTAAGTGCTTACATACGACAGTTACTGCGCGCCCAGAAAATCAACTACAGTATTGCTCAGCAGATAAGCCCAAATCTCAAATCGAGTCTACAGAAATATAAACAACAAAATCAAAATGTGGAGCGGCTGTAAAGCAACAACAACATTATCATGCATTCCCTTTCAAAAGAAAGCAACGTTTTTGTGTAGTGCTAGTGCACACAGGCATAACAAAGAGTTCTGTTACTTTCATGCACCTCCGCTTTTTAACAGCTAGATCCTGCACCCATATCAAATTTACAAAGAGACTTGATTTGAAAGTGACGCTGGGTGTCTAGGTGAAGGTGTTTTGAGATGCAGAGACACGCAAAAGATTTCGATGGATCGGCGGGGCGATTAAATTAAGAAACGGAATGGCGCGTGATCGCCAGCACTTGTACAAACTGCACTATTATTCTAGCTACAATAATTATTTAAGAACAACTGGAGTAAATTTTTTTTTCCTATGGCGCTGATAGCTTGGAAAACCTGACGCCCACAGAAATCACCGCTATCAATATTCTAAAATCTGAAAGCGTATATATAGATATAGATACAGTACGCACAGGTACTGTACGATCTATGCCTGAAAGGTGAGATTCTCTGGTTTATATTCCTTTCAAAATTTGTAAAAGTCAAGAGAACATTCCTCCGTTTCCAGTACATTTCAGGGGAGAAAAAGTTTTCCATGCCTGTTGTGTTGGCTGAACAGTAATGTGCAGTGCGAGTCTAAAAAAAAAAAGAACAGTATTGTGCAGAGAATGAAAAAAGAGAGTAATGAACAACTGGAAAAAAGTGGTTTCAGAAGAATTTGTGGGCGATCGAAAACACACCAAATTGTACGACATCCTCGTCATGATTATTCCCAGCCGACAAGTGCCTGGTCTGGTCGCCACTAACACTAAACGCTTGATGCTGGAGTACTAGCTAGCTCTTGCTTGTTGCCACAGCCGTGACGTGAGGGCTGGAATGATAAGTGCCACAACGGCCGCCGGCAACGCAGAGGCGGCCGGCGGTCGTCTGCTATTCACATCATATACCATATACGGCAGCGCGACGCAACAGTATTCTGAACCGCACTGCTCATCCATACTGTATATCGATATCTACGTATATATACGCGTATCTACATGGAGCTCATGACCATATGCACGTACAGTACGTCGTACGCGCGTGCCCCTCTCCTAGTCGAGGAGGCGAGAGGAGACAGAATTGTGCTCGGGGGCCACCACGTGAATGCCCGCCGGCCCCCACAGCGGGCGCCTCTGCCTATCACCTTCACGCGGCTCGCTAGCTCCGTCCCCTTCACTTGTTCACTCGCAGTCGCTAGTGTTCAGCGCTTCCGTCGTTCATCATTCACCTCCCTTTCTCCACTCCGCGTCGCTCTCCCTCCCGACACATCCCATCTCCCCGAGACCCCAAGCAGAGCAGCCACGGTGCGCGTCTCCACGCTGCCCGATCGCGGCGAGCTCGGCCGCGCCGCCGCGCTGCCGGCCGGCCTGGCCGGTTGCATGGATCCCGCCGGGCCGTCCCCCTCCTCGGGGGGCGGGAGCGGCGACGCGCAGCCGCAGCACCAGCAGCATCACCATCATCAAGTGGTGCAGCCGCTGGCCCAGGCGCAGCCGTCTCCGCCGCCGCCGCCGCCGCAGCAGCAGCTGAGCAGGTACGAGTCGCAGAAGCGCCGCGACTGGAACACGTTCCTGCAGTACCTGCGGAACCACCGCCCGCCGCTGACGCTGGCGCGGTGCAGCGGCGCGCACGTCATCGAGTTCCTGCGCTACCTGGACCAGTTCGGCAAGACCAAGGTGCACGCCGCCGGGTGCGCCCACTACGGCCAGCCTGCCCCGCCGGCGCCGTGCGCGTGCCCGCTGCGCCAGGCCTGGGGATCCCTTGACGCGCTCATCGGACGCCTGCGCGCCGCGTACGAGGAGAGCGGACACCCGCCCGAGTCCAACCCCTTCGCCGCGCGCGCCGTGCGGATCTACCTCCGCGAGGTCCGCGACGCGCAGGCCAAGGCTAGGGGGATACCCTACGAGAAGAAGAAGCGCAAGCGCACCACGCAGTCGCAGACGCAGGCGGCGGCGCACGGGGATGTCTCGTCGTCGGGCTTCACGGCAGCACGCGAAGCCTCTGCCGCTGCTACTTCTGCCGGTGAAGAAGGGCCCAGTGGAAACACAGCGGCAACAACTACACAGCCGTCGGCTGGTCGGGCGGGGGAGATAACCGCCGGCGCCACAACTACTGCTGCTGCACCGACCACCTCCCGAGTACAGTAGAACCACTTTGCTGAACACTGCAGGCCGTATATCTATCTGCTTCTGTACGTCTCGCTATACCTTGAGCTTTGCAACATTCGAGCCTTTTGTTTTGCCGTTTTGTTTCAGTCGGATCGCTCTTTATTAGCATCGGTTCTTGTCTTGCTCCTGCCGTCTTCAGTCTTCTTTAGTCTTTTCTCTTAGCTGTTCTAAAATTAGCTGGCTATAGCTATAGGTCAGTACCAAGTGGCAAATAGCCATGATCGATTTGGGTTCATGTGCATGAGTAGTATTATGCTCATGTTCGCATAGACATGATCAGATAAATTAAAAGCAATATTTTTGAGGTTGGTCATTTAAGATGTTCATGTCGTTATTACAGCGGAAGATCTCACTCACCTTCTTTGACTGAGCTATTCTTCTACAGTTCTTGCTCCATAAATAAAGACACATACACATAGTGAGATGCAGTAAGCCAGTACTCGCTCGAGCATCTCACTTAAATTTCGTGTTTTGCTCGTACTGTGCAAATAGGTGCAAAATTAAAAGCCTGCATCAATGGTGTGTGCCCTCACCCTCCTCCGTTTGCAAGCTTCTGGTGAAAGCACACAGTCCTGAAATCACACAAGCCGCCAATTAATTGTACTATCCCAATACTCCTCCTCCCATTAGGTAGGCACCCCTGCCATGACGAACGGTTCGGCGCAAGCTCTCGCTAAGTGGTCGTGCACGCTGGCCTCATCAGTGCTTACGACGAACGACGGGGTTGTCCTCTTCCTGACGTTGTCGTGAGAGTCTTTAATAAAATAGCGCGAGAGCCGAGAGCGAGCTCGGGACGGAGGAAGGAGATCTGCGGGCTGCGGCGGCACTGGTCCCCGGCCAGAGAGAGATTGGACGACTGTGTAGAGGCTGCTGAGAGCAAGCTGGGCCATGGCGCGCTGACCACACGTGCGCGCGCGAGCGCGAGGCCGCGTCCACCATATCCATGCACGCCCACACTCTACCCAACTGTATCAGCGGCATGCCAACGCGGAACTTTCAGCTCCGGAACGAACGAAGAGCGACTCTCCGTCGTTGAATCGCCGGCCAGTGCAACCCGATCTTTGCTTTTAGAGTGTTACCACCATTTTTACCACACACAGATTTATGGGAATAGCTTTGGAGATTTAATTACAGATCGATGATCCGCCCGGGCATCGAAAGAATTAACTAATTAACGCAATGCATGCATATGAGGTGGGTTTGCTTGCACTTCTCTCTCCAGATGTGTTCATCACTCACGTTCCTGATCTGACGCCGGTGGATGTCCCTTGCCGTAGTCCTTCACTGTTCCGGCACCCATTTGGGTACAGCCATGTTTCTTTTTGGGGGAGGACAGAGAGGAGAGGAAGAAGAACAGTAGCCAGCCTTTTTCTTTTCCCGTCGTCCCGTAGATCGCTTTCTTTCTCCACCCGACGTCGGGGCCGGGGAGGATGCAGAGGGCCGGGTGGGCGCCACCAGCTGCGCTGGTACTGCGAGGAATGGAGGAAGCCAATGCATCGCTTCCCTTGTCCTTTCCAAACACATGCCACGGCCCGCCTCTCCTCCTCCTCCTCTGATCGGCTCTCGATGGATCGGCACTGTGCACGGGCGTGCGCTTCGATCGATCACCCCTCCATTTTTTCGTGAAACAGCTCCTTAATTTGCTTGGCGCCATGGCCCCACCGCGCAAGCTAGCCTAGATTGTTGTAGTAGTAGCAGCCGTTCGTCCTCGCCGAAACCGGCCACCAGCTCCGTGCCCGGCCGTGTGTGTCCCGTGTGATTGCTTTCAATTCTCGCATGCCGGGTCTTGTCTGGAATCAATGTGGTAGACCACACACACCTGCATGGCCAATGGATCCATCGATCTCTCTCTCTCTCGGCACCCAGCTCTACCACATCTCGGTTGCCCTTCAAATTTTGCTGCCCCCCCATCTTTAACTGATTTCTCTGAACCAGCTCCTTCCAATCGTTAATAAAAGTAAGCTCTTTTGTTCCATGGTTCAGGAGGAGGACCGTGGCTACAACGCTCGCCCCGGTTTTCTTTTTGTTTCTATACGGCACAGTGGGGCGTACGGAGGCGGAGAGTGAGCTACTACTAGCTAGAGCTAGCTAGGTGGTTACAGGAATTATTTTGGAAGCGAGGGAGTTATAGGGACAGGCATCATTGGATTCGCCATCTCTGATGATTGAAGCCGCTCCTGCGACATAAAAATTTGCGCCCGTACAATTTGCTTCATAGTGAGCATTAGGCTAAGCGTACAAATCACTACAGTGGTACTCCTACCTCTCAACGCTGCGTATAGTGATAGGCTACCTCACTATACCAATCTTATGACGGAACAAAGCCTCTAACAAATAATGAAATGTTTAGTGAAGCAACATGTAATAGATGCATCATGCTCTGGTAGCATAGTTTATACTTCACGGTTGTCCCCTTCTGCAGTGCTGCATTTTCTCACTGATGATGATCAGCGATGATTGAGTGTGAGTATACGTTTATTAATTAGTGTCTAACCTGACGTGTGGTTGCTGACTCCTAGATTTGTTAGATACTATTTATAGGTAAGCATATGGCTTTCTTTTGTACGACTACAGGCTTCAACAGAGCCTGCACAACAAATAGGGAAATGCACAAAAAAGCCTGATGCCAATGCTTCCACATCCTGTTGTTCTCATCTTTCTCAGAACCTGCAGCGTGTGTGCAGCGCGTGTGGTGCAAACTGCAAACAGTACACGAGTTACTGTGTGTACCTGTGTCCGAGTACTACTACAGTACTAACAAGAAATATTAGTGTGCCCTTTTTTAGTCTTCCAAAAATCCGAGAGGTAAAAAGCAGTGTGCTGGCGACCCTACACCTATCATGATGCTCCTCGTTCAACTCATCAGTTCAAATAAATGATTTATTAGGCGCTAGAGGGTAATATTTGTGATTTGAATTTGAAGCCTAGGGCTTCAGCGCGCAACCACCTTTTTTTTTGTTAGCTATATATGACCTGAATGAATGGGAGTTTCTGTATGTTAGATTTCTTTTTAAGTTAACCTGATGTTTCTTGTGATGAAGATGACTGTGGAACTATCTTTCTTTAAAAGAGATAATCGAGTACATAAGGCAAGGATGATATATAAATGTGAAATATTACCTTTATTTTAAGATGGTCACCTCCGATACATTTTCAAAACATACGTATTCATGTTCGTTTAACTTTTCTTTTTGTGAGTGCAATAATGTTTAGCTAGATTATTCACTTTTTCGGTAACGAAAAAATTATTTGCCTTTCGATTTCTTCTAGGGCATATATACGTGCTAGCTTTCCCAACCATGTATTTGCATAAATATACCACATAGCAGTTTAATTAGTACAACAGATAATGAAAAAAAATATACTATACCTGACGTCAACACTGGTCCATATTGCTTTAGTGCCCAAAGAAAACAGGTCAGGTTTCTAATTGAGGCAGCTAATAAGCTAGCTAGTGCTTCATTTGCCCTCTTGTTTTCCCAAAGATTTGACAGAGATGTGCAATCCAATAAATTAAGCGTGCCTAGGACCTCATTGGTGATACTGCTTCAATCATCATATTGGCCTTCACTATCCTCTGAATAATAAACATTTTTATTGTATACATAGGTGCCCTGTTAAATCCTTCGCTGGAAACTGCAGTACAGTTAGGTGCCGCGTGTGGGGAACTGATAATGCATGCTCCCGTACTATTCCAGTTCCATACTACTAGTATATTTATTTTCAAGAGGGCTTAATGTACGTACGTACTATATTATATGCTTGCCAATTAGTAGTACGTACGAAAGATTTATTATTAGGTACAGAACAAACATACATATATATAGACCCAAATTAAAGTTAAGCAGGGTTGAGGCAGCAGAATGATTCTCTTTCTCCAGTGCAGGGAGCACTCAATACTTGAGGAACGAATTTGTTTGTGGGGGCCATGCCAAGATTATCCCTAATTATTATGCCAAATTATGCGCTATGATGATAGCATGTACGGCCACACCTTATGAGCGCAGAGGAACAATGAGCAGAATAAATCGACGTTAGCGCAGTATATATACCCCCTGGCGTTCGATCCTCACTGGGAAAAAGGGGCGAAAAAAGAAAAAGAGATGAATGGGAGGATGTGTGTTCGTCACACGCGAAATAAAATAGAGAGTACTATAGGATGTACCTTACAGCGAAGAATCTAGGCTAATATCTATTACTAGTAATAAGTTACCTTCAGTTTTCTATTGATTTGTAATAAAAAACGTAAAAAAAAACGAAGATAGTATATAAGCTAGTAATAGTTCTTAGCAATTGAAAAGCAAACGATACGCGTGTGGCTAAATAACCAGATGCATGTATCTGAACGATAGGTAAGCTTGAGATGATTAATTAACTGCATAATGTTGAATGATGCGATGATACGTGGTGCTCCAACAGCTAGCTCAGCACGCTTGCTGCTCAGCTAGATGGGGTACACATTCGGCACTCAGTACACGTCCTGTCGTCCAGCGCGCCGCGCCCAGAGAAAAACCGAGCCTGGGCGGCCGCGCACCCACGGTCCTCGTCCATCCAAGGTCACCTGACCTGAGCGGCTGAGCGTACGTGAACCACGGACAGACAGACCGGCGTACCACGTACGTGCTCCTCCAGAGTGGAGCCCCGGCCGGCCCCGATACCCGGAGCTCTCGCACCGAGTATGGGCGCGCACCTGGTCCTCCTGTGATTCGATCAGGCGCGCACCGGCCGGCACCGCGTCGGCATGGCGGAAATGCATGATGCCTTGCCTGTACACCGCGTCCGGACAGTACGACGACGTGTATATGTACATACGTGCTCGCGTTTCTTCAGTCGATCAGTTCCGTAGGCCGCGCGATTGGACTGCGGTGTGACAGAAGAGGCACGCTACGGCAAGCACCGTCCCAGAGGCCAGAGCCAACCGACGTCGCCGGCAGGTCCGGGCTCGCGCGTGCGTGCGCGGTACGACAGAGTTGTACTACAGACCCGACGCCTCCGAATTCGTGCCGCACCGGCCGTCGTAAAGCCTGTGCTGCTTTCCCATCACCCCGTACTGTAATGAGTTGCTGACAAGTGGGCTCTGGCTTTCCCCCACAGTTCTGCACACGCCAATGCCACAAACCGCTCCTTTCTCTCCTTGCCAACCCAACTCAACATGATCCTGCCGCCCCCTCCCTCCCCGCGGCGACCCGACATTGAGGAGCAGCTGCCACAGCCCACAGCAGCGAGTAAGCGGCCGCACTCGCATCCTGTATCCTTTCCTTTGTTCTCAATATCCTGCTGTGGCTCAGCTTCACCTGAAACCCTGACTGCAACGTCAGTTTTTTGAACAAAGATTACAGTTTCACGACTGATAATGTATGAAATTAGAGAGTGCGCATAATGGTAAAGTGTTTGCTGAGGGTCTGACGAAAGTATTGACAAATAACAGAACCATGACAAAGATAGAGCTCACATTTCTGAAACTGCAAGGTTACCTGTATGTTTATTGCTGAACAAGTATGTAAATATACAAGCTACTGCTGAACAAGTACAGTATGTGCTATACAGAAGATGTTCTGAGACTGAACGCATTTGCCAGCATCAGCCTACAGCTTAAGCCTATAATAACCTTGTTAATTTGTTTTTGAAGAAAACAAAAAGGGTAGCTCATCGAACCAAAACTATGCATTTCCTACACTGAGAAGTAATCATCCAATGTACTACAACTAGCCAACCTCTACCAGAGCTTTATAAAGAATTAATTGAATCGGAGTCCAAATTATCAAAAGAATCACCGCGTAGGTTTATGCGTCTCTAGAATGGGCAATCCAATTCATCCTCGTCTCGAAGCTGACCTGCCGGGACGCCAGAAACTCTTTGTAGCAACGAGAAATTGCTGTTTGATAATGACAGTCTCGTAGTGCAGAGATTTGAGAACCGGGCGCATCTTTCTTATCATTCCCCTGGTGTCTTTCAACACAAACCATCTTCCAGGTCTCAGTATCCTGTCGATTTCAGCTGCTATTTCAATAATGTCGCACCTAAATAGATGGCAGAAATATGATCAGCGAGTTTCTATAGTATGAGCGAACAAACAGTGAAGTTTCTGAAGGTGGGAAAATCTACCTATTTGAAAGACTTTCCATCAGATTACTCATCTGGAGGAGATCATAGCTCCGAGGATAAGTGTTGAAGGATTCACACCAGTCATGATATGCCCCAATCAAACCTCTGTTCAAAATGTCTGGCAAGGTATCTGGCTCACCAACAGGTACGACATTCAAAACCCACAAAGGTTGATCAATGAGTGCTGCTGCAAATCTAGTTCAACAAAAAGAAAGCATCATTAGCATTTCCAACATGGAACTCAATTCTCCAATTATTTCAGATATGATTATAAGTTATGAAGATCAGAGCTAAGGTAAGGTGTAAGAACTTTGGTACTATCACTAAGTTTCTGGTTTTCCTAACATCCACAAAATAAAATGGAGCTGTATTGCTGACTTTGCATCTCAAAACGGTAAGTATTAGAATCTCCCAAAGTGCAACCAGCTACCGCTGAAGCAGGATGGTGTTTCGCTGACAAAAACTTTCAGATTGAAATGTGAAACCTCAAGTCCACATAGTATCTACAGAATGAATTCAAGAGAAACAGCAGTAGAAATTTGTGAACTTACCCTCCAAAACCAGCATTCATGTCCATGACATTACGAATACTTGACCAATTAAGTGGGAAGTCATTAAAATATACTTCTGAAATAACCTGTTTCCAATACATTGTATCAGCATCAAACTTCTCTTTGTTAGAAGCAGAATCATCAGGTACGCTTGTATATCTGACATTAAGTCTCTCAGGCCATGGAACGGGCCAGTAGTTTCTTTCATCTGAAGTGGAGATATCAGATGCCAAAAGGCAGCTATCAAGAGGAGCGTACCTGCAGAAGCAAATATAAGAGCATTGACACGCGTTACATTCGATGGAAAATGAGATCATTGAGATGCATGACAGGTTGTGTATGGCATCCATCACGTCAATGCCAGTTGCCAGTCAACCGGAATGTTATAATCAGAAACAGAAAATTGGTGCATAGTGGCAAAAGGCCAGCTCAAGTGATATGCTCCAACTTACCAAGGAAAACGTGATCCGTCGCTCACAGGGCATAGAGGAGGGTTATTGGCCTTCCTCTCAGCGTAGCAAGAATTTGATATTGGTTTTTGATATATAACAACACCAATTCCATTAACATCTTGAGATTTGACCACAGTTCTCCAGCACATTGATTTGGTTAGAGTAACCATCGCTGCCACGAGCAGAATAGGACATTTAAAGTCGTGTGGAACAAATATTCACCATTAAATTGGCGTGGAGCTAATGTTCATCATAAAATTAGCATGAAGCAGATATAAGCATAATCATAATTACCATAATATCCACCAGCTCTCAATAATCTCACGATAAATGGAAAATGTCAGGCAAATTTAGTTATTCTATCGTTTATAATCTTCCAAAAATGATGTTTGATACTTTGATCAGCTTATTTTCTTTTTACTCGAAAAATGAATATCTTGGACAATGTTTCTACAAAATCAAAATTGAGATCCTAAAAGATAAGAAACTAGGCACCAGATTACACTAAAAAATATGATGGCTTAACAAACCATTCCAATCATCTTGGTCTCTTTTTTCTTGACGATAGACAGGAGTCGCAGACCAAATAAAATATCCTCCAGGCCTTAGTACTCTGTTTAGCTCCAACAGTGGTTTTCCTCCTGCCATCTCAAGTAGCCAAAAGGCCCAAAACGTTAAACAAGAACTTTAGGAAAAATGAAGAATATTGTGGTGGAATAGAACAAATAGTGCTTAAATAAATTGGGTTCTCATATTAAAAAGAAAAGAGGGGGGGGGGGGGGGGGTGGAGGTGTTCTCATAAATACATTGAGGAAATAGATTCATAGAATAATTACCATTTTCATACCAACGGACCCTGCACCTTGCACAATGTACAACATCAAACGCATTATCCGGAAATGGAAGCTTTTTTGTTGCAATCACTGCCAGCAATGCTGGAATTCCACGCTCTAATGCAAACTGTATCTGAGCTTCATGCTCATCTTTTGGTGCAAATGACATAGTAATGACATTCTTGTCGAGCAGGTATCCACCAAAACTGGCAACACCACACCCAACGTCCAGAACAGTTCTTGTATGTGTTCCCCATTGAATGCTTGGCATAATCTACAGATGGAAGTTTATTAATAGCAAGTTATAATAAATCAAATAGGGAAAAGGCATCAGCTTATTCAAAAAACAATTAGGTAGAATTCTTACTAAGTCCGAGCAGATATAGTTACTTTTAACAATGAAAGCACACTATTAATGTTCAACCATGACTGGTGAATACTCAAGCGACAGTGAAATTACTTGGTGTTGGCAGTGAAAGTGATCGAAGGATGTCCATACAATAAGCATGTTAATTCACACATCACAAGAGTATCACTTGGCCATAAAACTATTTCAGGAACTTTCTATAAGTTTAACCTGTCAGGACATAGAGAAAGTTGGTGTGGTAAAATCTACCTGCTCAATAAACTGAACATATCTTCCCACACCATCTCTGAATTGAGTTCCACCTCCGGGGAAAACAAGATAATCACCAGACCTCGTTACCCACCTTTGGTCTTTCTTATACTCCACTAGTTTCGGGTGAGGGACATTGTTGTACCAGATCTGGAATTTGGAAATGAATGGATAATACAATCAATTAGTCACCAAATGATACCTTAACTCCAAATCAAAAGGCATTCATCCAAGCAAGGTATCAAAAATACTACAGGATTAGTTAATGTCAATCTAGAGTCCATGTGCAGAAAGGTTGACAAGTGTACAGTAGCTTCTCAAAACAGAGGTAAACAGAGCATATTCTTAGTTTCAAGAGCACAGTGATTTGTCTAATCTGAGAATAAGAATGTTAAATAGTGATTCAGGTCCCGACCGTTGGTAGAATGTACTAACAGTAAAGGGAGAAGTAGCATCACTAGAACCTCAACCAAACAATTATTGTCACGATCATGATTCATGAAGACAATTTCACATAAACAGAAAGCGAGGGCAGATATTGCTATGTAAAACAGAATAAAGCAAAGGGGATCAACAACCAGAGCCACTTCCCTCCCTTACCGACGAAGGCAAGCGAAGCGCTTGTGTTTCCTCACCATGTCACGGCTGCGCGGCCACGGCACGGGCGTCCGGTACCCGGCGGGGAGCGGCACCAAGCACCTGGGCCGCGGCGCCACGGGGCAGTATCGCTCGCGGTGCTCCATGTGCCGCCTTGAGCGCAGCGCCTTGATCGCCCGCACGTTGTCCAGGCACGGGATGTAGTCCGCCACCGACACGCCCCTCCCCACCCTGCACGTCTCCCACCTCACCTGCACCGGCGCCTCATCGTCCTCCTCGTCTCCTGCTGTCCCATCGGGGCCGCCATCGCTGTTGTCCGCTCGTGGCGGGTCTCTGTTTCCACTACTTTCTACAGCTGCGGGGGTGTCGGGTTGCGCCGCGGCTGTGTTCTCTTCAGCTTTGCCGCCTGCGTCGTCGACGGCGACCGAGGCAGCTGGTTGCGAGTGAGGTGTGCTTTCCGGGGTCAGAATTGTGGCTGAGCTTTGCTGTTGGGGGAGAAGCGGAGGCGGGAGAGAAGGAGCAGAGCCCGAGAGGCGGGAGGGGAGGAAGGCGAGTGTTCCAGGGGAAGGATCGAGGAAGATGAAAAGGAAGACGAGGAAGGTGGAGAGGAGGAGGAAAAGCGAGAGCCAGACGAAGAAGGGCCGCCTCGTGCGGTCGGAAGGGGGGACGGCCATCGCCGCCGACCCTGGTGTGGTGTGATCAGATCGGGGACGGTGGAATCGGAGTTCGGAGGGGGGGAAGAAGAAGAAGGCAGCGTAGTGGTGGTCGGTTTGGGTGGGTGGGTGGGTGTGGTGTGGAAGTGGAGCGTCCCGGCCACGGCTGCAACGCTCGCCGCGGTGCAGGAGCAGGATGCCGGGCGGGGAAGCAGAAGGTGAAAGTCGTTTTCAATGGGTGGAGGAAGACAGCCTTCGATTTGGTTTGATTTTAAATTCTCTGTTTGTTGCCACGGGTGCGATCGCGAAGCGTGAAGGCCAGAGGAGGTCGATTTGAGCTGGCATAATCTGCAATTGTATCCGTGTATTGTGTCGATCCATTGATAAACAGAAAATTTTAGGTGATATAACTCTATAGATTAGATTAAGATTTGGTATACTCACCTATTATATCTTGGTATAAGTGGATCAGTCGTACAACCAGGTATTACCATAAAATTGTGAAACATAGAAAATCAGCTGTGATTCTCGACAGGAACACGGATAATGGTTCTAAACCATAAGTGCAAAACAAATCCAGCCTGTACATCACTCTTAATCAGTCTCAGCGACATGGCCAAATGGCCATAACGGACCAGCCCTAGAATTAGACTTTCACTGGACAGCACCCTTTGCAAAAACAAATCGATCAGGCAAAGGCGCACAGCATGTTACAAAGGTTGGAGTCTTGGAGATGGAGGGTGTAGACGCCAATCAGCTTCGGTGGCCAGATTAAAAGAAGGCTATACATGTTCCTTGGGGCAAAATTGTTAGAACAGATTGGAAACTCAGGGCTTTTTGTCCTTTCTTTTCCATTTTCTTTTTTGGAGCAGATTGGAAATTATCTGATCAATGACTGCGCACGCTGCTGACGTTGTTCCTCCTTCAACTTCTCCTTAGGCGACAGTTTGTCACCTATCAGTGTGACCTTCCAACAGTCTGCTTGGAGGACGAAAACTGAACCAGCTTTTGGCACCACTGCAGGTTCCAAAAGTAATTTACTTAGCAAGCACCGCAAGATATCAATAATAACCAGCTTTCTGAAGCTTCCTGATCGATTATTAACAATAGAATTCACTGTGTTTAGAGTGACAAGATGAGAACTCCTGGCAGCATGAATTTCAGATAATGGAAGTGTCAAATTCAGGGCAATCGAGGCACTTTAACATCGCATTAGGCCTCTACTGTAATGTTTAGTCAAACATTTCTTTCACACCTGAATGTGTATCATATAGAGAAAGAGCTATAGAAGTATCATTTAGCAGTATTATTCATGAAAGATAGAAAACAGAATAACAAAAGCTGGTCACTGTCTCACTGATTCTTTGAGCCATTTTGTTATGCAAAATAAACCATAGCTTGTAAAAATATAGCATCAGGAAGAAAAGAGGAAATACCTCGGAAGCGATTGTCCTCTGATATAATTCCAAAAGTCTCTGCAGTATCTCGAATCACAATGCCACTTACACCTTGATATGACGCTGTTTTGCATGCGGCCACTGAATGCCAAAAATCCATATAAAACATCTCCATTAAAAGAAAGTATGAAAAACAAAAACAACTCCACGTGCATGGATCACCTATAAGAACGGCCCCATGCAGGTCAGCTGAAAGGAAATTTTCTGACAGTTGTTTTTTCCTGAAGGGCACATATATAAATCGTATAAGGTACAGACAAGGCATAGTGACAATGCAAGCAACATACTCATCTTAGTGTGTTTATAATTATATCAAATGACTTGGTGATTTCAGCCTCCATAGATAACAAGTTTCTGTTCAGTGAGCTATCAGAATCCTCAAGTTGACAGTGGACACAAAATTGCTAACATCATAAGTGCACATTAGTGTATTAAGTTTGAAACAATAAGTATAATTATTGGTGTGAATAAATTGTTCATTACAGATCGAAGTTATACAGTGAATGTAACATATAGAACTCTATTGAAAACTAATCAAGTATGGCAGTTAAATGACGAACAATAGCAGCAGAACAATCAGAGACTAAGTGGCTATTATTTTGTTGGAAGTTCGTTTTCTGTGCACAGTGCAGGCTTTTACTTTCCCCATTAAGAAAGAAGTACAATCACAACAACAAAGTTAGAGGTGAAACCCATAGGACCCAACACAAACAACAGACAAAAAGAAAACGGGGAAAGAAAAAGGACGGAAAAGGGGGGGGGTTGAATAGCAATAAACCAAAACAACTAAAGGTAAAAAGGGGAAACGCACAACACAAATGATAAGCAAAAAGAAAGATGGAAAATAAAATAAAACAGGAAATTTCCAATGAAGAAGTAAAGAAATAAAAAAGTATATAAGATATATAAAATAACAAAAACACTAGTGAAGAATTGCACGGTGTTATTTTAGTGAGCTCTCTGATATAGTCCTTCCACATCTCATGCATTGGCTTATAGAGGTCAAACCTGCAAGACCAGGTGTCAGGTAGAAATTTGTGGACTCCAGAGGAGATAAGGAATTTGTGAGATTTGAGCAAGGATATAAGCTTCATTCTAATCATTAATCTTAGGGAATTCAGTTATATTTTCATTCATGACACTAAAAATAAATCTAGAAAAAAAAATCACGAACAATACTTACTTGTGCAATGAGCCATCTAAATTGAATGAACCGCATTTCTTATGTTGCTTAAGTGACATATGCCTTTTTGATCGCTTTGAGTGAATCAGCAAGGATTTTGCCTGGACATCCACTAATCTAGGGCCCCTCTGAACATAGTTATCCAAGAGGATTCCTTTTTCTAGCTTCAATTTTTTTGCTCCCTTGGTAATTTTCTCAGCAGCTCCACCTTCCTGAATTATGTCATATATAACATTTTGAACAACCTCTGTGTCATTTAATTCCTACAGTACAATTCAACACAACAACACATTAAGGGTTGTTTCATCACACAAAACAATAAATTTGAGGCCAATAAACCTTATCTAACCAGGAAAATTACCGAAATGTTATCTTGGAACAAATTGCCATGAATAGCGCATGAAATTTCATCATATACTGGATTCCTTTCCTCACCTACAAATTTAGAAAGTATTTGTTACCAAGCCACACAGATATGGAGAGAAAAGAAGGAAGGTTACCTGAGGACGTGGAAGGTTTATGTTGACGATTGGAACTTGAAAATACTACACCTGAGAAGCAAACATGGTATCATGATCGAAAAATGGTTATATAGGAAGATAGAAACTTGGATTGTTGCATGGGAAAAAATTAGACAGAACTAAACCTTTATTCGGAGAAGGCTGGGAAGATGTTCGACAAGGAGTTAATTCAGAAGCCTTTCCTTTTATTGGTGCATCAACCTTGGCCTTCGGAGTTTTGACGTTGTTCTTCTTCTGACTTTTCAGCTGTTCGTCTTGAAGTTTCTTTGCTTTTGCAGCAGCATGCTGTAGCCTAAGTGCTTCCAATGTTCGTTTCTTCTGATCTGATATGGCCGACATTGAGGTTTCAAGCTGACACCCAAAACAAAATCAAGATAGAGCCTTAACAGCACGAGAAATATTCAAAAAGAAAAATTGCAGTTGCACAACACATCCTAACCATCCTGATAGGGATGGAAAACAATGAAAGAAATGGACACAATGGCCTTATTTATAAAAACAAATATACAACTAAATGTTCAGGCACTTAGTAAATAATATGTGCAAGATATTGTTATGTTCTGAATTCTGAATTTCTTCTTGTTCTACTGTTGCATACAAGCCGTGGTCTTGCTGGCTGATTCTGAACGTATTGTTCCTATAACGGATATTTTGGTGAACAGATCGTGCTCGTAAATCGGAACACCAACGTGGAAACAGGACTACTACTGATAATTCATATCAGGCTTTGGGCCCATTTGGTATGGTTCTAGATTCTCTAACGTCTCAGTTTCTTCCCAGAAATGCTTCTCAGTCTAAACCAGAATTCTGATTCACCAAAGAGAGGAAGCGTATTGTTATCTTGCCTATACACTTGCATGGAACAAGTTTGTAGAACATATAAAATGTCACTACGTGTTGAATCCGACTTGTTCTGCAAATAGCTCACATACAGTTCTACCGTGCTCTTCACTTGATCAATTAGCCGAGTCAGCCATCTTCAAATATATATCCATGTTAAAATCTATAGCAAATATGATTTCTATCATTTATCATGAATTCCAAGAAAAAAAAACTGACAATCAAATAGACCTAACAGATATTGCAATCGCACTACCAGATCGACAAAAAAAAAGAGTTGACGGCCAAATAGAATATCTGTCATGGGAATGGTACACGAATCATCTAGTCTCTACTACAGAGGCGGACCGACCAATAGGGCAAGGTAGGGCGGCCGCCATACCTAACGCCAACGGAAAGAAACGCTCCTCCCCTCTATGGAGATCTCCGGACCCCGTTCGCTAGACGCAGCTGCATCCCATCCACGGGCAGAACCTTCTTCCGCCCCGGGCTGGGATCAACCAATCCCCGCCACAACTAGCCTAAATGTCAACTACACGAGGAGGGAGGACGATTCGAGGATTGGGGACGAGAGGTCAGCTCTCACCTTCCGACGAAGCTGGACGAGAGGGCAAACGCAAACCAAGCTGCCAAGTTGTGCCCCGTTCTGGCGGCGCGTGCCCGCCCAGTAAATCGGGGAGGAGGACGGCGGCTACAGGAGGGAAGGAGACGACGAGCAAGGGTGGGTATTCAGAGGCGCTGGATTAGAGGCTGTTCGGCAGCCCTCTTGCCGGCAGCGCTCTGCGCCCGCGCTGGATTAGAATGTGAATGTTACTGGCTCTAGTGTAGCTCTGTCCACGGAGAGTCGAAGAAAAAGAAAATGAGAATTAGGATGTATTTGGAAGAGAGGGATATATTGAGTTGCGAGAGTATAAAAGGAAAAAATTAAAAAAGTTTAGAGTCACAAAAAATGAAAACGGAGGGAGTAGGTAACAGAAAATTTTAACTTTTTTCGAACAAATTTGATTCTAAATAAGAAATCTGTATGCATCCGTACGAATTGAGTTAATATGTTACTTAATTGTGTGCATGTAGAATCGATTATTTAATTACTACCGAATATATTATCTAATTACCACTGTTTATCAAATTTATTATTTTTGCCATAAGGTAAGTTTTTACTGTTAATAATTATTCTAAAATATTCTTTGCTTATGTAATATATATTTTTTAAAAAGTATCGTACTTATAAGATATTTTAAAGATATTTCTTAGCTATATTAATGATTGAGTGAATAGATTATATCTCACAGATGTTGGTTAGACAAAAAATATATGTTGTGTATTCTAAGTCTTTAAATGTCTTCACAAACAATATTCTTTCTTGCCATGACTCAAAATTATGATTTAATAAAATAATATTGATAATACAACGAAACAATCACTATACGATGCAAATAAACTACATTATGAATGATTATTAGTTTCATAAACTTAATGTTAGGTGTAACATCGAATGAGTCGATGAGGTTGTAAATATTATAAGTTTATTATTCAAATATTAGTGTCGGTGTTCGTTACCACCGGCTAGTGATTATCGTGGGTGCACGTTTTAGGGATCGGATGGTTCGTAAGATAACACAAGGGTTTATACTGGTTCAGTCAATCGTGCCCTACGTTCAGTCTCGAGCTGCTTGTGTTACTTGCGCTGTTTGTAGTAGGAGATTACAAACGAGCAAGAGAGGGACGGTATCCCAAGTCTCTGGGTGAATGAAGGTGCGTGGTCCAGTGTTTTTCGTCTGTCCTGTTCTACCCCCTTGTGAAATCCCAGTCTTCCCCTTTTATACTGCAAGGGGCGAGACGTGGGATGTGTGGTGGTAGAGAGAGAGAGACTGTGGAGTGGCGGTCGTGGCCGTATGCTCTAAGTCAAGCTTGCCGGTGCTCCCTAGGCTCCGGAGTTGTTGCTGTGGATGGTGTCATCGGTATGGCGGCGTCCCTCTGATCGGAAGTGTCCGTCAATCTGCAGTGTCCCATCCGTATGGCGGGATGATTTCGTGGGGGAGGGGGGGTGTCGACGGAACGGAGTCGGTTGTCATTGTCCTTGCGCCCGTCGGGTTGTTATTCACGAACGTCCCATCCCAGCAGTGGGGTGGGCTTGGTCATGTGCCGTCAGAACAGTGATAGTCCTTTGGCCGGTGTGCGTCGTGCGCATTTACTATCCACTTGCTTAAGTAGTCGGGGAGTCGTAGGTATTTATTACCCAACCGCCACCGGCCTACCTATCCGTGGTGCAGTAGGCGGTAAGTCCGACCTTGGGGTCGGGCGAGGTGGAGCCTAGTGCGGTCTCTCGACCCCGATGCGGCGAGGTCGAGCGCATTGGTCGAGTTGTGGGAAATCCGACCCCTATTCAGAGAGGTCGGGCGAGGCGAAGGTCGTCCGTGGACCCGAGCCTTCGAGTGTCTCTATGGCACGGGGGTCGGGCGAGGCGGAGATTGTTTCGCCTCCTTCGTGCTGTTAAGACCGCGGGTCGTTAATGCTGATCGCCTCTGGTATTGACCCTCGACAGTAGCCCCCGAGTGAGTCTGACCCCTACGCAAAGGGGGTTAGGCGTCGCTCAAATCGGGAGGGGAAGGTTTATTTCGTGAGCATAGGCTAGCTTTCTGCCTTATCGAGCCGGCGTGTCCCACGATCCCGTATTGGATCTCTTTCTGCGATTCCGTCCCCCGAGACCTCCGCTTGTTGCGGTGGTCCGCCCGAGGGCACGGTTCGACTTGTGTCGTCCATCCTGCGCTTCCGTTCGTCGGACGAGGAGGTTGACCCGTACAACGCTTTACCCTGGGGGCCGAAGCGTGACGCTCGTCGAGCTGATAGCGGGTGACTTCAAGTGAAGCCCCGGAGCACCTTCGGGGAGGCCCTGATGCACCACCTGGTGGTCAACTCCAATCTTTTCGGTTGCCGTCCCATTTGGTACCCGGAAGCCGTTCGATAGTCTCTGAGGGCTCGCTGCCTTTCTGCGGTGAAATACCCGTGGGTTGGTACGAACCGAGACTTGAACGCGGATCGTGATACCCTTGGCGCTCGAGCGCCAGGGTATGGCCGCTAGCGGGCCCATCTCTTTCCACCCCTCACTCTGTTTTCGCCCTGAGCGGCTGTCGAACCCGTTCGCTAGGCCAGCCTTGGAAGTCTTTGGGCCGTCAGGGCGTATTTCAGCCCATATGCTTACCTACCTGTATTAACTCGGGGCAGAGGCGCCTGCTATGACGGGACATGCAGCAGTGTTGGTCTTCGGGCCGCGTGGGCGCGAGCGTGTCAGCTCGTCTCGGTCGAGGCGGTTGCGTGGGTCCGTTCGCATCGCTTGGGGGGAAGCCACCCTGTGGGTGAGAGGATATATATTCATACCTCGCGTGCTCGTTCGCCTTCACCCATCAGTTTGTCGCTTCGCCTTCTCGCGCCGCTTCGCCTTCTCGCTCACGCTCCTTGTGCTTTTCTGCCCCCAAGTCCTCCTTTGCTCGCCCTCCACCTCCGCAGGTCCTCGTGCTCGTGCGTCCTTCACTTCCCGAAATGGCGAGCTGGTGGAAGTCTGATGTGCGGGGCATGCGCCTGGACGGCCTGCTGAAGCGTGGTCTTCTCCCCGCGCGGACGGAGGCGGGGGAGTGGCTGCTCCCTGGTGAGAAGATGGTTCCGGCGCTGGTGGACGGCTATGTCGTCTCGTTCACGCACTTCCATGAGCACGGACTTGGCGTCTCCCTCACATCGCTTCCTGCAGGGGCTGCTCCACTATTACGGCCTGGAGCTTCAACACCTCAACCCTAACGGGATCCAGCACATCGCCGTGTTCGTGGCGTTATGCGAAGGATTCCTAGGGATCGACCCCCACATCGAGCTCTGGAAGTACTTCTTCGCCGTCTCCCTCAAGACGAAGGACGGGGGCCCAGCTTCCATCGGGTGCGCCAGCATTCACCTCCGCAGCGAGCGTGCCCAGGCGTACATTCCGCTGTGGCTGAAGACCTCCAACAAGGGGTAGCATGGCCAGTGGTTCTATTTGAAGAACGACGCCGCCGGCCCTCTGCTGGAGTTCACTGGCCATGCCTTCGAAACGGCGCCCGAGGTTTGGAAATGGGGGCCTGTGGAGAAGGAGAGGAGGAGGCTGGCCGACCTCCGGGGCGCAATCGGAACCCTGAGGGCCCGGGGGTGCATGGAGCCGAGGTCGTCGTAACGTACCACGCCCGGCTGGTGCTGCCGCTCATGGTGCGCCCGCTCCGGCTGTGCCAGATGGAGCCCAGCTCGAACCTTTCTGGGTCGGTGATGTCCCTCGAGCCCCACTTCGACTCGGAGTTGAGGCAGCGCTTGAGGGACACCCTCACGCCCGAGGACGCCGACACCCCGCTTGACGGGCACCCTGTGATGCGCCTCAGAGCCGAGAGTATCCAATTGGTAAGTTATCGTGTTTTCCTCCTGTGATCTTTCTTTTTCGGTTTCGTCTTTGATTCTGATCATATCTTGGACTTGGCAGCCAAATCTCCTCCTCCGCCCTTCCCTCACCCCCGTCCCGGAGGACGCGGCCGTCAGGACGGCGAACCGCCTCGTTGCCGAGGAGCAAAAAAGGAAGAAGGACGCCCTAGCGGCGAAGAAGGCGAAAGGCTCCCAGAGCGGCTACTCTGGGATCGACGCCGTTAGAGGTCTGACGAGGAGGAGGACGACGACAAGGAACAGGAGGAGGAGGTGGAGGAGGAGGACGAAGAGGTGGTGGAGATCCCCCGCCCTAGCCAAGAAGGGCAGGGATCGAGCAGGGCGCGTCCGCACACGCAGGAGCTGAGGTTGGAGCCTCGGAGGTCGAAGACGGTGTCGGGCCCTGCCCCGTCTGACCCCGTCGCGCGGCCGACCCCGGAGGTGGAACTGCAGGCGCCGTCGAGGGTGCAGGCTTCTGCCCGCCCTGGGCCGTCGGGGTCAGGTGTCGCAACACCGTCCGCTAAATCATACGGTTGCTCATCCAGGATCATTCGGGGTGCCACTTGGCGAAGCAAGCGACCATACAGTACAATAATTAACAAGGACACGCAGAACATGATTTAAAGAGTACATAAATTCTTAATATTACATCATTGATTCCAATAAATTAAGGCGGAAGCATAGTTTTGGAAAACTCGGGTTTGATACTGTGGAAGCGTTAGTTACCACTCGTCGATCAGCAATCCTATAACAAGCATGTCGGCCCAAGACATGCTCATTCTTCAAGACCAAGAAAGATCCTGCAAGCAAAACAACAAGGGCACAAAGCCTGAGCAACTGATACTCAGCAAGACTTACCCGTCAACATGGCCATCTAATGACCGACTCCTAAAATGCAGGGAGTATTGGTGGAAGTTGATCGGGCATTGCGAAACACAGCGCTAGTAGTCTATTCCATTTTTAGCCAAGTTAACAGGGTTTGTTATTAACATACTAGGTGTGCCACTATTCTAAACAAACAAGAATTCAGTACAACAATCCAGAACTTACAGCGACCATTTGTCATCGTAAATCCATCATTTACATATCGTTGCGGTGGAAAGGAGCAAGTGCTACTCTTAACCACGAGGAGTGGCAATTATAATTGATTTACATCCTGCAGGAGAAACACGAATGACACGACACGTGCACACTCGACTGAGCCACACGTGGCTACCTTTCGTAACATCGTGACAGAGTTGGCTCAACATCCATCCCTCCAAGGACATGGTCCTCCAGGCGATGCCCTGCATCCTTGTACGGCCCCAAGCCTTTCCCACTAGCACGAGCCCAAGAAAAACAACAGCAATTCATCCACCTTGCTGGTCCGTTCACCCAGAAAAAGGGATGACCAATTGTCCAACAAAGCACGGTGAGCTACGTCGGTTTTCTGGCCCCATTTACCAGTATGCACTCGGTACACACCTCAAACTTGACCAATGCAACCGCACCCGATAAGGTTCTCAATTTTTTATCCATATTTAAGGTCAAACACAGTCCTCGACTTTTCCTTATTTAATTAAACACGAGTAGTCTCCATACTACTCGGATGCTACCGGATTCCTGTCCTTTAAGCATAGCATTCTATCGCCGGCTCTACCAAAACAACCCATAGGAAAACCTACCAAGTCATGCAACTAGGTTTTCACGGCAATTTCCTCGAAACTTAATGCACAAGCAATTCCTACATACATAGTGGTAAACAGAAAATTTATAAAAACATAGGTGTGCACCGGGGCTTGCCTTGGTCTGCAGAAAAGTCAGAGCACTCTAACAAGATGTTAGTTCCTGCGGGTGCCTCCTCTGGATTCTCGTTCATCGTCGGAAGTTCCTGATCGGTTCCTATATGACGAAAATGCAATTTATAAAGAAAATGATGGTTCAAATGAAACTTCTCATTTTCATTTCAGGAAACGATTCCTAGTTGGCATATTGTCAAAATTAATGATTTCACTTTGGTTAGAGTTAGACCGACACTTTACTGCGGTGTTAATTATTTAATATCTGCGACGATTCATCTAGGGTTAAAAATGAAACTTTTAATTATATCTCAAGATTATTTTTAATTGATGGTACTTTCTGAAATATGAATTTTAAGCTTTGGTTGAGGCCTAGGTGAATTTCCTAAAGTTTATAAAAATTCAACAAAATTTCTGTTATTAGATCTTATAAAATCAGAAACCATATGTAAATCTTGGAATAAAATTATGATATTTTATGGTGTTACTCATGAGAACCAAATTTAAAACTTTGTTTTTGGGGTCTAATCATTTTACTGACGTTTACAATGTATTTTAGAAAATGGTATTTTACTAGGCAGATTGGGGTATTGTGAAAGTATTATATACAATTTCGTGTTCCTAAAATCCTCATAACATTACTGGAGGTGTGTATGGGCATGAAGTACTTGTAGATCAAAAATTAGCCCTGGCAATGCTCTAGAATCTAAATTAAAATTCAAAAACAGAAAAGAGTGTTCTAATTATTCCTGTAAATTTTTTAGTCGTTTTATAAAAAGTGCTTTAACAGAAATTTAGTTTATGGTTCAAGGATTCAAATAAAACTAGGTTTGGCATTTTTAGATTTTTCCATGATTTTCTACACACTTAACAATTTCTGGCTAATTACTGGAAAATGGAGCAGCCGATGGAACAGTGGCAGAGCAGGCAGAAGCTAGGGCACGGTAGCTCCCCGTTGAGATCCTCGCCGGAGAAGAAGGTTGGAGGGAAAATGGAAGTGTCGTGGAGCATCACCGTGAGCCACTGCACTGATTTGAAGAGGATTAAGTCCACGGGGAAGAGTAGAGCAGGGTCGGCGACGGTGAGCTTGGGCGGCTGTCAATGGTGGCCGGGGTGGTGGCGTGAGGCGTTCTTCGTCAATGGCGATGAACTGCAGCCACAACCTTGTCAAATGGATGCACTAGGGCTAGAGGAAACAGCTGGTGAAAGTAATTGGAAGAGCATCGTACCACGATGACGAATTTTGGAGAAAGCTGGCCGTCGGGGAGGTGCTTGGCCGAAAAGCAGGGCGGCGGCGTTCCGAGCAAACGGCGGCGCGGCCGGGGCTCTTGGTGGTTGGAGAGCAACAGGAGGAGGAGAGGAGCCTAGCCGGCAAGGTCACAGGGCTGGGGAACGGCCGGAGCTCGCCGACGTCGTGGAGGTGGCGGCGGCGGCTATGGCTGCGGCGTTCTCTGGAGCGAGGGGGGGGGGGGAGAAAGACCAGGGGAAGGAAAAAAGGGAGGAGAGGCTCGGTTTTATGCTCAAAGGAGAAGCAAGTAAGGGAGGGTGAGGAGGTTGCCGTGCGCACGCGGCGAAGATGATGATGATGGCCGGCGGTTCCCGTACGGTGGTAAGCGGCCGGACGGCGGAGCACTGTGACCGGTATGGGCGGCAGTGGCGTGCGGGGAGGAGAAGTGAGGGAGAGAGAGGGAGGAGAGGGAGAGGAAGGAGAAGGACGAGCTCCCTGCCGCGATTTGATGCTACGGCGGAGTACTGGCGCGGCGCTGCTTGGTCGCATCCACGGCAAAACCGTACCGGACGGCGCACTGTAGCGGAGGTGGCTACTGTTCACGGTACAGATATTTTCAATTTCTCTTTAGTCAATTGAAAAATCTAGCTCCTGAGTTCAAAATTTTTTGAAACTTTTTGTGTGAGCTAAGTGAATTATTTGGAACAAATTTTATTATAAGACCATTCCCTAATTCGGCTTCTAAAAGTCTGTGAATTTTCAACTTGGTTCAAATTTGCCAGAATTTTAAAAGGGTTTAAACTTCTTCCAAAAATTTTGATAAAATTTCTAAAAATTCTATTTTAATGTGTAGTTAATTGTTATGTAAAAATATGGCTAGGATTTTGTGGAAATTTGTATAGGCATTGGTTAGGGTTTGGATTAAATTCCCGTTAATAGGATTTCGACACTGTTGGTGGAAATTTTTCCGAACTAGTTATAGTGTTCTGTTGTGTGCCAAAGTTTTTCCTGGGGATTCTTTAGAGCATTTTAAACATCATTTCTTTTTACTTCCAGTGTTGATTTTTACTTTTAGGCGAGTAAATTGCCGATTAGGGTTTTAGCGTGTCGACTTAAACCCTGGTGACACCTGGGGTGTCACATCGGGACCGTCGACCGTCGAGCCCCCGAGCCGTGTGGAGGCGCCGAGGCCTACTCCAGGCGAGACCGCGGCCTCAAGGGTCGGCGAGAAGCGGCCGTGCCCCACGGAGGAGCAGACAGGGTCGACTCCAAAGCAACACCGTCCCACGGCCAGAGGGTAAGCGCGTGGCATCCCTTCTCTTTCCCCTTCCCTAGTTTTGCTCATCATTGGTTTCTGCGCAGAGTCGAGGGGCAGGTGACGGCGCCGAGGACTGAAGGCACGTCAAAGGCGGGGGACAGCGGTGCGTCGGAGACCCTGCGCCCGTCGGGGGCGGAGTCCCGGTTGGCCGTGGGGCAGCCCCAGGAGCGGGCGGCTACGATGGGGGAGCCAGAGACCGTCCTGGTCGGGCCTCCAGCACAGGTGGGCGCGGCACGGCTGTCCCGCCGGAGGTATCGGAGGAGGCGGTGGAGGAGGCTCCGACGGCCACGACGGGGTCGATCGTTTTTGGACCTCCGACGGAGGAGGATTCGGCGGCGGTTGCCGCGACAGCGGGAGGCGGCACTGGCGACGAACCGACGGGCGTGGTGACACCGACGGCCCTCGTGGCTGAGGGGTCGGCGCCCGAAAGCGCCCCGGAGCCGGAGGGCACGGAGCGGGTCGAGGAGGAGGTGCTGTCGGTGGTGTCTGCTTGGACTCCGCCATGGCCTCGCTGCGGGACCGCCTCGCGACGAGCTATCGGGCACATGGGCGGCTTAAGGAGCAGCTCGCCGCTGCCTATGGTGCGGCGGCGGATGACCACGCACGGGAGCAAGCCGCTCTGGGCCGCCTTGAAGAAGCGGAGGGTCGACTCCTCGCCGCGTTTGAGGGGTCGCGCGAGGCGAGGTAGGAGCTCGAGGCGGCGCGCCGGGTCCGCAATGCCGTCACGGTACTGGCGGTGGAGTGGACCAGGCAGGTGGAGGCGGCGCGGATGACCTTCGGCCACCTTAGTTCGGCTCTCCAGAAGGAGGCGAAGGCCAGGGACGACGCCGAGGGGGCCCGACCACCTTAGGTCGGCTCTCTAGAAGGAGGCGAAGGCCAGGGAGGACGCCGACCTGGCGGTAGAGCTGACCCGCAGCCGTGCCGCGGCCGAGAAGCTCCAGGAGGAGGTGACTGGTATGCTGCGTTCTTTGTTTCCACTTCCTTTTTCCTTGGCAGCTCAGGATGAGCCGGCCGGTCATGGATTAACCGCCGCATAATTTTTGTAGTGCTTACAGACAAGCTGGCGGCAGGCGCGAAGGAGTTGTCGTCGCTCCAAGGCGACTTCAAGCGGGAAGCCGAGGAGCATGACATGCTACGTGTCACCGTCGGGTGGCGCTCTCCAACCTCGGGATCGCGCCGGAGGTGGGGTCGAGCTCCCTCACGCCTCAGGTGGGGTCGAGCTCCCTCGCGCCTCAGGTCCCCTGCATCGTCGCTCGATCACGGGGGATGGCGGTGGATGCGCTACGCTGCGGCGTGCACTGAGCTTTCGCCATCGCGCGGTCGCATTACTCCGACATCACGCTGGACTTGATGAGCGAGGGGTTCACGCTTGGCTACTCTGATGCCGAGCTAGACAACATCGAAGAGCAGGTGGCCCCCCTGGCGCAGGCCCTGGATTGAAGAGGAGGATGGCCCCCTGCCCCAGTTTTTTGACCATCAAGTGGCATTCGTGAAACGTTTCTCACAAATTAACGAAGGCGTTCGTCCCCTTTTTCCCTTGTTTTCGAAGCCTAGAAATCCTAAACCATGGGCAGTGTCGTCGTTCAGTCTTGCTGGTAAGCGTTGTTACCGTAACCCTCGGAGGTCGTAGGTGTTTCGCAGTTCGACCAGCTCGACTTCATGTTTTTTTCCCGCCCACGACTTTTTCTTTCTGATTTCTAAATGCCGGATAAGGGGTCGAAGCCTTGGCAAGGATAAGCCACAGATAGGATCAGCACTTGGTCTCGCCAGTGAGCGTCGTAGCTATAGCCTTCGAGGGCTACAAGCGTTTCACAGTCCGACCGGTTCGACCTCATGCTTTTCTTATCCTCCACTTATCCTTTCTCATAGATTTTGTAAACGAACAGCAAATAGCAAGGGTCAGGTCGCACACGCACTGCGTGCACCCTGCAAGTGTAGCCCCCGAGCGAGGTCCCACTCCTGTGCGGTGGGGGTCGGGCGTCGCTTGTTTCGGGAGGTGCGAACAATAAATCGACTACGAGTTCAGAGGTACAAGCGACGTAGCTGTTCGATGTTTCAGGCGTTGACGATCTCTTGTCCGTCCGCAGTCTACAGCTTGTAAGTGCCGGGTCGAAGGATCTTCGAGACGTTGTAGGGGCCTTCCCACGGCGGCGATAGCTTGTGCCGTTCCTTGCTGGTTCTGGCACGGTGAAGGACGAGGTCACCGACGTCTGTGATATCCCGGCCCAGGGCTTAATAGGATTAATAGAATGCTCATACTAACAAGTTGCAACTTCTTTTCCGGTAGCCTAGCTCCAGAAAAACTCCAAGGTTAAGCGTGCTTGGCCTGGAGCAATTTCAGGATGGGTGACCGACCGGGAAGTGACTCCCGGGTGCGCATGAGTGAGGACAAATGTGCGTAGAAAAGACTTGTGTTGGTCCGTGAGGCCAGTCTATATCCTATAAAAGCTATCTAATGTAAGCGGGCCTGGCCTCGGGGAGGCGGGACGTTACAGTTGGTATCAGAGCCGACTCTCGCGGTTTCACGGGCGCGTGTGTCGCAGTTGCGCAGGCATGGTGTGTATGGCTGGTGTGAGCCCAGAGAGTGGTCACACAGCATGGCACATGCGCTGGCACTGGGCACACGGACGTGGCCAAGAGGGGACGTTCCTGGCCTGGGGTTGACCGACGAGGACGTCGGTCTTCTAAGGGGGTGAGAGTGTGATATCCCGGCCCAGGGCTTAATAGGATTAATAGAATGCTCATACTAACAAGTTGCAACTTCTTTTCCGGTAGCCTAGCTCCAGAAAAACTCCAAGGTTAAGCGTGCTTGGCCTGGAGCAATTTCAGGATGGGTGACCGACCGGGAAGTGACTCCCGGATGCGCATGACTGAGGACAAATGTGCGTAGAAAAGACTTGTGTTGGTCTGTGAGGCCAGTCTATATCCTATAAAAGCTATCTAATGTAAGCGGGCCCGGTCTCGGGGAGGCGGGACGTTACAGTTAGCTGACGCGGATCCGCCCAGAACACATAGTCTCGGGACGGTGCCGTTCAGTCGTTAAGCCAGGATCCTGTTGGGCAACGCTCGGCGAAGCGAGCGTACACACGATACAACACAGGCAAGGGATAAACAGCAATAATTTACAAGGAGGGAGAAATTAATACAACATTAGTTCCTGGATTGTAGCTTAAGTCTTACAAGAAATTCAGAGCGCACAATAAAGTTTGAAAATCGTAGCAGCGGAAGACTCGATTGGATACAGACTCCGACACTCATAATTTAAGCAAAAGCACGCACCCTGCCCAGGGGCGTAGTGCTACTAGCCGCTTCAAATTACTGCGGCGACTCACACAGCTCCCACTGGAGGTTCCCAACCTCGGAGTGAGACTCTTCCCAGGGAAAGCTATCTTCCTGATGCTGCGCGCCGGTGCCTGAAAACCACATATCGCTAGCGCGTGAGCTTCTAAGAAGCTCAACAAGACTGACCCGTCAAAAGGCTGACTACAGCCGACTTCTAAACATGAAGGCTGATGAGGGTGGGTTCTATTTGCAAAACGGACCCGCAACCTGTACTACTCTTGGTCAATTTTAGCACAGGTTAAGTAGTTAGGATATAACTTTAATTAGCACTAGTCTAATCAAACATAATGAAAGTGACAAGTAGATAGAAATCATCATAATGCCAATCTCATTGCATCTCATCTTATTACGGAATGTGGTGCGTTTCACGAGCATGCTCACCAACTGGGAGCGACAGCGGTTCGAAACGATTTTTATACCCTGCAGGGGGAAACCTAATCGTACGACACGTGCGAGTCCCAGACTCGCACGTGGCAACCGTTCACACCAGCTCCTGCAACGTCAATTCCCTCCTACGTCTGCCTTAGCAGCGCCGCATCCCACCAGACAACACGTCCCAGACGGTTTCTGTGGAGTTCCCACGCTGCCCACCCCAGATCTCCTCCTAGTCAGACACCGTAGGGCAGGTTCGACGTTGCAATCACTAGGCTACATAGGTTTACTGGGGCCCATTACACCCAACATACGACCAGTACGTTCAACACTCGATCAGTCTCGGACCACACGGATCAGACAAGTCTACGGTCACCCTGGACCCGGTCCAGTCGCCGACCTAATTGGTATCCTGTCTGACCCTCAAACTTTTATCCTTCTTTAATTATCTCATCATCAGGTGTCATAATGTATCAAGTGGTAGTTTCATCCAAGATCCTACCTTTCGCGAGCAGCGTCCACTCTGCTCGACTTCTACCGGTAATAACTTGCTAAGCATAGCAACTATTTGGTCGTCTATACTGCTACCGGTAGGGTTTCCTATGGGAACAATGCATCTAAGGTTGCAATCAACTCCTAACAACTTAATGCACAAACATGACATGACTCACTGAGTTGTAAAAAGAAAAATTTAAACAGAGGTGGTGCACCGGGGCTTGCCTGGCTCTTCGGCTTCTTGGTTGATCTCTTCTGCTGGAGCGGAGGAGTCGGGCTCTGCAGCTACCTCACGTGCTTCGGAGTCTACATGATGCATTATGATTAAGATTATGAGAAGTTCAAGGGTTGATAACAAATAACTTAAAGCTTTTGCTAAGGAGTATTTTAGGGTTTCAATCTGCGACGTTTGGAATGAGGGTTAACCCTAATTCCTCGACGCCTAAAATTAGGGTTGGGATGAAAGTTTTAATTCAACCTCAAGATTATTTTTAGTTGATAGAACTCTTTGAATTAAGCACTTTGAGCCTTGGGTGGGGCCAAGATGATTTTTCTAGATTTTATAAAAATTCATCGAAGTTCCTGTTTTCCAATCTTGTAAAATCAAAATGACCTAGTAAATGTTTGATTCAGTCTAAAATATTTTATGTGGTCACTCATGAGCCTCAAATATACAACTTTTATTTAGGGTTTCATCACTGAATAGGACTTTTGCAATGTATTTTAGAAAATAGTATTTTAACTAGGCAGATTGCAGTTATTCAATAGGGTTACATATCATCACATGTTCCAAAAATCTTCATAAAATTCCAGGAGGTGTGTGTGGCCATGGTGCATTTTTGGATCAAAGGGCAGCCCTAGCATTGCTATAGATTTCAAATTAAAATTCAAAAACAGAAAATAGGGTTTCTAATTATTCTGCAAATGTTTGGTCATTTGTTAAAAAGTGTTTTAACAGAAAATTAGTGCATTTCATGAGGGTTCTAAAAAAATTTTAGTTTGAAATTTTTGGAGGTTTCTGTGATTTGTTTGGAATTTTACAAGACAGGACAATATTGGAGGAAAATAGGAATGGAACAGTGATTAGGGCAAAAACAGAGGAGCTGAGCTCCGGTGAGCTCCGGCGACCGATTCGGTCAAAATGGTTGATCGGCTGCGCTCAATCCTTGACCTTACACCATCTCCAAGCTATGACGAAGCTCGGCAGCACGACAATGGTGAAGTTCCACCACCGGAGAGGGGTGCTCACCGTGGGGGTCGGTGGCGGCTGCGGCGAGGAGGAGTTCCCGACGAGCTGAGCTGAATTCCGGTGAGAGGAGAGCGCCGTGAGCTGCACAAAGGCTTGACAAACGATTTGGGCAAGGGGAGGAACACTGAAACAGGCCGGAGCAGGGGTCTCACCGTGAGCCTGCTCCGCTCGGTAATGGCGGCGGCGGCGGTGATCGTTCCCGACGAATGGGTGGCTTGGAATGTCGCTTGATGTAACAGGAGCTGTGTTGGGACAAGAGGAAGAGATTAGGTTTAGTGAGAACGGTGGAGGGTAGCCGGTAGGGTGGACTCACCGAGTGACCCCGTCGGCAATGGCGGGCGGCGGTGGCCGAGCAAGTGAAATGGCGATTTCGTGGCGAGGCAGTGAAATTGGGTGTGGGGAAAGGAGTATAGAGGCTCGGAGTATCCCTTTAAGGCGTCGGGGAGAGAGACTGAGAGAGAGACAGAGAGGGCGGCGGGATTGGGCCATCGGGGCGGTGGCGTGCCGCAGGCGCTCTGCCGCGCGGGGAGGAGCGACGAGAGAGCGAGAGAGAGAGGGGAAGGAGGGAGGAGTAATGGAGGAGATCTTGGCGGGATTCTTGTCCATCGACTTGAAGGCTCGGCGCCGAGGGGAGCACCGGCCGGCGGAAGAGGCGGCTCTGCCGAGCGGCGGTTGGGCAACGGGGGCGGGCGGCACTGTTGCCCGTCACTCTGTTGTCGATTCAAATGAATTGCTACAGGTTCTCTCTGGTTCAAATTGAAAACTCTACCTCCGCAGCTCAGAAAATTATGAAAATTTTTGTGTATGCTCAGGGAATTATTTGGAACACTTTTTATTTAGGGTTCGAGTTCTGAATCAGCTCCAAAATTTCTTAAATTTTTGAGTCCACTTTAGTTTGTGTGAATTTTAAAAGGGTTTGAACCTTCTCTAAAAATCTTGGATAAATTTCTAAAATTCTATTTTGAAGTGAACCTAATTGTTATGCAAAAATATAGCTAGGGTGTTGTGGAAGATTTGGTGGGTCACGCATTAGGGTTAGATTTCTGCCCGAAGAATAAAATTTTCGACACTGCGGGTGGAAACTTTTCGAACTTGGTAAACGTGTTCTGTGGATTATCAAAGTTTTTGTAGAGTGTCTTTGGGGTATTTTAAACAACGTTGCACTTACTCCCATTGTTGATTTTGCTTTTAGGTGTGACATAGTGTCGATTAGGGTTTTAAGTTGCCGATTTAAATCCTGGGTGACACCTGGGGTGTCACAGCCTCCCCCCCTAAAAGAAATCGCGTCCCGAGATTTAAGCAGAGGGTTAGGGTAGGCATAGATACCTATGGGGCTGGGAGTAGTTCGGGGTAGTGGGATCGAAGAAACTCTGCCGACTCCCATGTGGCCTCGTCTTCCGTGTGGTTGCTCCACAGAACCTTGTAAAACTTGAGTGTCCGTCTTCTAGTAACTCGTTCTTTTTCATCTAGTATCTTCTCTGGACGCTCTGGGTAAGTCAAGTCTGGTTGCAATTCCTGCGCTTCTGGAATCACTTGATCTACGGGTGCCTTCAGACACTTCTTCAGTTGTGAGACATGGAAGACGTTGTGTATCCCTGATAATTCTTCTGGCAGCTTCACTTGATATGCCACTGGTCCGCATTCGGCCGTGATAGGATATGGACCTATATACCGGGGTGCTAACTTGCCTTTGATCCCGAATCGTTGAACCCCCTTCATGGGTGAGACTCGTAGGTAAACGTAGTCTCCTATCTCGAATCTTAATGGTCTGCGCCTTCGATCTGCATAGCTTTTCTGCCTCGACTTGGCGGCCTTCAGATTGGCTTGAATGACTCGTACTTTTTCTTCGGCCTGCTGCACTAGATCTGGTCCCAAAATAATTCTTTCGCCTGCTTCTGACCAGTTGAGTGGCGTCCTGCAACTACGGCCGTACAGTGCTTCAAAAGGTGACATCTTGATGCTGGCTTGATAGCTATTGTTGTACGAGAACTCCGCCAAGGACAGATAAGTGTCCCATCCTTTTCCATGTTCCAAGACGCAAGCTCGAAGCATGTCTTCAAGTATTTGGTTTACTCTTTCAGTCTGGTCATCCGTCTGGGGATGGTAAGCTGAGCTATGAATTAGCTTGGTTCCTAGTGACTCATGTAATTGCTTCCAAAATCGACCGATGAACTGGGTACCTCGGTCGGAGATGATTGTCTTGGGCACTCCATGCAGACAGACTATCCGATCAATGTATAACTGTGCATACTTCTTCATGGTGTATCTGGTCGACACCGGAATGAAGTGGGCCGTCTTTGTCAAATGGTCTACTATAACCCAAATTGAATCTAACTGCCGAGTTGTCATGGGTAGTCCAACAATGAAATCCATGCTTATGTCTTCCCATTTCCATGACGGAATGCTCAATGGTTGCGACAACCCTGCTCCCTTCAGGTGGTCGGTCTTTACTCTTCGGCACATGTCACATTCCGCTATGTATCGAGCGATTTCTCTCTTCATTCTGGTCCACCAAAATTTCTTCCGCAGATCTTGGTACATCTTGTTACTGCCAGGATGAATAGAGTACTTGGATAAGTGAGCCTCATCCATAATCTTTCTTCGGAGCTCGTGATTCTTGGGTACTACTAGTCGATTCTTGAACCATAGAACTCCGTCTTCGTCTTCTCGGAAGCACTGCATCTTCTTTTCTCGCAGTCCTAATCTGATCATTTCCATGCCCTTGTCAATCTTTTGGGCCTTGGCTACCTCGTCTCTGAGTGTTGGCACTAAGGCTAGGTTGTAGAGGGCTCCATGAGGTAGAATTCTTACGGTTGGCTCTAGTTCCTCGGTTGCTACTCCTTGATCTAAGTAGTGGCAATGGGCGTTTCTGCTAAGTGCATCTGCAACCACGTTAGCCTTGCCCGGATGATAATGGATCTCTATTTCATAATCCTTGATTAGCTCTAGCCATCGCCGTTGCCTCATGTTCAGCTCATTCTGAGTGAAGATGTACTTGAGACTTTTGTGGTCGGTGTAGAGGTGTACTAGGTTACCCAATAAGTAATGCCTCCACACCTTCAGAGCCAATACCACGGCTACCAACTCCAAGTCATGGGTGGGATAATTCAGCTCGTGCTTCCGCAGTTGTCTAGAAGCATAAGCAATCACCCGCCCTTCTTGCATTAACACGCAACCAAGTCCAATGCCCGACGCATCACAATACACGTCAAAGGGCTTGTTCAAATCTGGTTGGGCGAGTACCGGCGCTGTGGTCAAGTGCTTCTTCAAGGTCCGAAAGGCTTCTTCACACTTCTCCGTCCATTTGAACTTCTGGTCCTTTTTGAGCAGCTCTGTGATAGGCTTGGCAATCTTGGAAAAACTGGGGATAAAGCGACGATAATATCCCGCTAATCCCAAGAAACTTCGCACCTTGTGAACCGTCGTGGGTGCCTTCCATCCCACAACATCTTGCACCTTTTCCGGATCTACAGAAATACCTTTTGCGGACACCACATGACCTAGAAACTGAACACGCTCAATCCAGAATTCGCACTTGCTGAATTTGGCGTACAGCTGATGATCTCTGAGTCTTTGTAGAACTATGCGAAGGTGCTGAGCATGTTCATCGGCCGTCTTAGAGTACACGAGGATGTCGTCAATGAACACCACTACAAACTTATCCAGCTCGGGCATGAACACTGAGTTCATGAGGTACATGAAGTACGCTGGTGCGTTAGTGAGTCCAAACGACATCACCAAGTACTCATACAGCCCATATCTGGTGGAGAAAGCCGTCTTTGGAACGTCCACGGGACGTATCTTGATCTGATGGTAACCCGATCGAAGATCGACTTTAGAGAAAACCTTTGCTCCAGCCAACTGATCAAACAGAGTATCTATGCGTGGTAGTGGATATTTGTTCTTGATAGTGACCGCGTTCAAGGGGCGGTAATCCACGCATAGCCTCAAGGATTGGTCCTTCTTCTTTACAAACAAGGCCGGACATCCCCAAGGCGAGGAACTGGGCCGTATGAAGCCCTTGTCCAGCAACTCCTTCAACTGTGTCTTCAGCTCTGCCAGTTCTTTGGGTGCCATCTTGTACGGTCTGCGGGAGATCGGAGCTGTGCCTGGCTGTAGCTCAATCTGGAACTCCACATCTCTGTCCGGTGGTAAGCCAGGTAATTCTTCTGGGAACACATCGGGGAATTCCTTAACCACCGGTATTTCTTCCAGGCTCTTTCCGACGACATGGCAGACTTGTTTGAGGGCAGATCTAGGATGGTCTAGGTTTATAGATACGGAACCGTGAAGTGGGGAGGTTAAATGGACTACACGGTTAGCAACATCGAGGATGGCATTGTGGTGCTTCATCCATTTCATGCCGATGATAATGTCGATACCCTGACCATCTAAGATTATGAAGGAGGTAGGATAGATGTAGCTTCCTAACTTTAGGGGTGCCTCACTTAGGCCATAGTTGGACAATATGTTACCCCCAGGCAATTTTATGAGAAAGGGTGGCTCTAGGGGAACGGTGATTAGGCTTTTACCCTTAACAAAATTTTTACTGATAAAATTGTGGGTGGCACCGGAATCAAATAGAACGAAGGCTGAATGGGTAGAGAGTGAGAACATACCCGCCAGTACTTGCTCTCCTTCAGAAATATCTTCGGCCGTGGTGTGGTTCACCCGACCAGTCCTGGTGTTCCTTTGTCCCCTTTGCTGACCTTGCCCCTGGTTTGCCTGCTGGTTGCCCCTAGTTTGCTGGTTGGAGGGGCACTCGCGGGCGAAGTGCCCGGGTAGCCCACAGGTGAAGCAGGGCGTGCCTGGTCCAGGACGGGCGCCCTGTTGAGGTGGGCGGACACCCTGGTTCCTCTGTGGTGGCGGGGGTGCGCGGTATCCAGCCTGTTGTTGATTCTGCGGAGGCCGGTATGGCTGCTGCGGTGGACGGAATGACGGAGCTTGCGGCGGGGTCGCTCTGTACTTCCTACCATCTGGTGCAGTGTACACCAGACGGTATTTTGGTGGCGGGGCGTTTGATGGTCCACTACTGGCGCGCCTCTTCTCCCGCTGCTCTTTCTCCAAGTACTCTTCGGCGATGAGGGCGTTGCTTACCAGCTCGTTGAATGAGCCGCCTTGGTTCAAGGCCAAGCGACCTTGGAGCGTGAGGTTCAGCCCTTCCATGAAACGGTATTTCCGTTTCGCATCTGTGTCCACTTGCTCTGGAGCATATAGAGCAAGCTGGTTGAACACACGGGAGTAATCATGCACCGTGCGGTTGCCCTGTGTCAAGGCCATAAACTCCTTGGCCTTCCTTTGCATAAGCCCCGCGGGGATGTGATGAGCGCGGAATGCCTCCCGAAATTGCGCCCAGGGCACCTGAGTGTTTTCCGGGAGGGTGGCTAGGTAGTTAGCCCACCAAGCTCCGGCGTGCCCTTGGAGCATCTGGGCTGCGAACAACGTCTTCTGCGTCTCCGAGCAACGGAGTAGTCCAAACTTGGCCTCGATGGCGCGAAGCCATTGGTCTGCCTCCATTGGTTCCCGTGCGTCGCGGAATTCTGGAGGGTGAGTGGCCAGGAAATCGGCATACGTGCTGTCCTGGGTCTGGTTCCTTGCGCCACGATTCTGGCCATTATTTTGCAAGATGGTCCGCAGCATTTCTTGGGTTTGCTGGCTGCTCTGGAGCATGGCCGCCATGGCCGCGGCTAGAGTTGGCTCCGCTGGCGGGGGTGGCGGGTTGGAGCTCTCCTCCTCTTGACGTCCAGCCCTGGTGTTCACCATTCTGAAAGAAAGTGAAAAGTGGCCCTCCTTAGCACAGTTCACTCTATGACCATAGTTGGATATATACAAAAGGATGTCAAAATGCATGGCACGGACAGCTCATAAAAACAAACTCCATTCCTTTCCAAAACATTGACAGTACATAAGTTCCTTCAAGTTCTCTAGACTGTCCAATCACTACTCTTACATCCAAAAGATTACAACGCCACTAAGATAAACTCACGAGAACACACGCTAATCGCCATGACAGGCACAACGCACTCCTTAAGCGACTCATCTAGCTAAACTTGGCGTCGTAAAACCATCTCCGATCTACTCCTCATCTGGCTCTGGGTCTGAAGCTTCGGGATCCGACACCTCTGACTCAGGCGCATCATCGTTAGCGGGAGGGGGCTGCTGTGCCTCCAAAAGTCCCGCGATCTGATGCTGCAGATGATGGTTCTCGTGGGAGAGGTCCTCAGCTAGCACAATCGCATTATCCCTGAGTATCTCTAGCTGGTGAATGTGCTGCAACATAATGTTGATGTCATTCTCCCTAGCGTGGACTTGGGCAGTCTTAATCTCAGAAACCGCCTCCAGCTCAGAAATGCGTGTAGCACGCGCGTCGCAGCGAGCACGCAGTGCATTGTTTCTGCTCTCCAAGTTCTGTACCTTCTCCTTGAGCTGGGCTATCTCCACATGAGCCTGACGCAAAGCTTGTCGATCCATCTGGGCGGCGAGAACAGTGTCCTCATGCAAGTTGAGCAATGCTAGGCTCAATGTGAACAAGGGAGTGACGTGGTCCATCTCTCCCCTGAAAGTCCTCTTCTGTGCATTCTTAACATTACGGTGCCAGGTGCGGTTGACCTGGTCCCGTATGGGGAACATCGCTGCTGGCTTGTCTGCCAAGTCTTCTGTATGCTTCTCGCATATCCTCAGCAGGGCCTGATGAGCAGCTGACTCAATGGCTTCGGTCTTGTCCGAACCGAAGGTGGTGGTGGTGTAGATCTCTCCGTTGGCCTGCTGAGGGTGCGTGGGGAGTGTAACTGTGGCCGAGCAGCGTGGCAGATCATACTGCCGATACTCCCGAATCTGAAACCAAGGGGCCTCTGGATAACCCAGTGACTGCAAGGTCTGACCAAGTATATCCACGAATCCCTTGCGTCCTGATTGCTTGGTGACGTAGGTAGGGGTGGAGTCTTCAACGCCTATCTCCGCGAGTCCATGCTCGATCGTGTTGGCGTCCATCTGCATCACAGAGGTGAACAATATTTTATCGATCAGAAGCCACATGTTGACACAAAGTTCAACGCATGCTAAATCTTCCGGTACATAAAATATTTTTCATCCCTGCGTAAAGAGGTGATCGAAATTGGTCACTAAGGATGCTAACTAGCAACAGTCGATCTGTCCAAGGTGTTCTACCATCTAGTTGACCTGTCAAGGAGACAATCCTCTTCTCGAGGAAAGTGCTGTAAAAAGGCTCAATGGTATGCAAGGAATCTGCTCCGACTCGGTTGAGGTCACGCAATCTCTAAGGAGGAAGGTATCCAGGTTGACCCTTTTTAACTCCTGTTGGTGTTATAGCCATTCTTGATGGAATTTTTACTCCTGGATGGTTTTAGTATAAGTTTGAAGGGTTTTAATATTTCTTTATGCAATGCAATCCTACATCGGCCTATACGTCCTCACAAAGTAAAGAGAAAATACGCTTAGGCGGTGGCAGAATCGCACTCAAATCAGCCGTTACTACACGTTTTCTCAAGATATCGCGGTTAGCGTACCTGCAGAAAATGCATCACAGGCAGTTGCAATATGATATATATCACAAGTAAAAACAACAACCCATATCATTGCCATATGGGTCGCCCCGAGTAGGTCACGTACGGGGATCACGTGTCCGACCTTCCCTGCGCGGCGACAGACTGCACTTTACCTCAGGCAGCGGAGGTATGAGAGTGTTCCGCAAAACCGAAGTCGTGAGGAACAAACTCATCTCTTGTGTGCCAAAGACACAAGACTCCACTGTTGCGAAGGTCTGCTTTCGCAACAGGTCCGTAACCCACACCTCGTACGGTAGAGGTCCGCTTTTCTCCCTAAGCGGCAAGGGGGCGTACTACGTTACAGCGAACATAGTACCTCCTCCTATACCCTCATGGTATAGAACGCTACTGCTGCAGATGCAACAGGGATTTCTCGACCTTCTACCGCAGTCGAGCGGCGTACCTTACCTTGCTTACCTTAGCGTAGGTGCGTCGTTACAGAAATGTAAATCTAGACTGGGTTTAGTTAGCTCCTGCACTAGGTTAGCTTGCCACCTGATAACCTATTATCTAATAGGGCGCGTACCTCACTCGCACGTAATTTTTGAAAATATTGCCTTAAATGTTGTACCGTTTCCCAACACGGCTCTGATACCAAGCTGACGCGGACCCGCCCAGAACACATAGTCTCGGGACGGTGCCGTTCAGTCGTTAAGCCAGGATCCTGTTGGGCAACGCTCGGCGAAGCGAGCGTACACACGATACAACACAGGCAAGGGATAAACAGCAATAATTTACAAGGAGGGAGAAATTAATACAACATTAGTTCCTGGATTGTAGCTTAAGTCTTACAAGAAATTCAGAGCGCACAATAAAGTTTGAAAATCGTAGCAGCGGAAGACTCGATTGGATACAGACTCCGACACTCATAATTTAAGCAAAAGCACGCACCCTGCCCAGGGGCGTAGTGCTACTAGCCGCTTCAAATTACTGCGGCGACTCACACAGCTCCCACTGGAGGTTCCCAACCTCGGAGTGAGACTCTTCCCAGGGAAAGCTATCTTCCTGATGCTGCGCGCCGGTGCCTGAAAACCACATATCGCTAGCGCGTGAGCTTCTAAGAAGCTCAACAAGACTGACCCGTCAAAAGGCTGACTACAGCCGACTTCTAAACATGAAGGCTGATGAGGGTGGGTTCTATTTGCAAAACGGACCCGCAACCTGTACTACTCTTGGTCAATTTTAGCACAGGTTAAGTAGTTAGGATATAACTTTAATTAGCACTAGTCTAATCAAACATAATGAAAGTGACAAGTAGATAGAAATCATCATAATGCCAATCTCATTGCATCTCATCTTATTACGGAATGTGGTGCGTTTCACGAGCATGCTCACCAACTGGGAGCGACAGCGGTTCGAAACGATTTTTATACCCTGCAGGGGGAAACCTAATCGTACGACACGTGCGAGTCCCAGACTCGCACGTGGCAACCGTTCACACCAGCTCCTGCAACGTCAATTCCCTCCTACGTCTGCCTTAGCAGCGCCGCATCCCACCAGACAACACGTCCCAGACGGTTTCTGTGGAGTTCCCACGCTGCCCACCCCAGATCTCCTCCTAGTCAGACACCGTAGGGCAGGTTCGACGTTGCAATCACTAGGCTACATAGGTTTACTGGGGCCCATTACACCCAGCATACGACCAGTACGTTCAACACTCGATCAGTCTCGGACCACACGGATCAGACAAGTCTACGGTCACCCTGGACCCGGTCCAGTCGCCGACCTAATTGGTATCCTGTCTGACCCTCAAACTTTTATCCTTCTTTAATTATCTCATCATCAGGTGTCATAATGTATCAAGTGGTAGTTTCATCCAAGATCCTACCTTTCGCGAGCAGCGTCCACTCTGCTCGACTTCTACCGGTAATAACTTGCTAAGCATAGCAACTATTTGGTCGTCTATACTGCTACCGGTAGGGTTTCCTATGGGAACAATGCATCTAAGGTTGCAATCAACTCCTAACAACTTAATGCACAAACATGACATGACTCACTGAGTTGTAAAAAGAAAAATTTAAACAGAGGTGGTGCACCGGGGCTTGCCTGGCTCTTCGGCTTCTTGGTTGATCTCTTCTGCTGGAGCGGAGGAGTCGGGCTCTGCAGCTACCTCACGTGCTTCGGAGTCTACATGATGCATTATGATTAAGATTATGAGAAGTTCAAGGGTTGATAACAAATAACTTAAAGCTTTTGCTAAGGAGTATTTTAGGGTTTCAATCTGCGACGTTTGGAATGAGGGTTAACCCTAATTCCTCGACGCCTAAAATTAGGGTTGGGATGAAAGTTTTAATTCAACCTCAAGATTATTTTTAGTTGATAGAACTCTTTGAATTAAGCACTTTGAGCCTTGGGTGGGGCCAAGATGATTTTTCTAGATTTTATAAAAATTCATCGAAGTTCCTGTTTTCCAATCTTGTAAAATCAAAATGACCTAGTAAATGTTTGATTCAGTATAAAATATTTTATGTGGTCACTCATGAGCCTCAAATATACAACTTTTATTTAGGGTTTCATCACTGAATAGGACTTTTGCAATGTATTTTAGAAAATAGTATTTTAACTAGGCAGATTGCAGTTATTCAATAGGGTTACATATCATCACATGTTCCAAAAATCTTCATAAAATTCCAGGAGGTGTGTGTGGCCATGGTGCATTTTTGGATCAAAGGGCAGCCCTAGCATTGCTATAGATTTCAAATTAAAATTCAAAAACAGAAAATAGGGTTTCTAATTAATTCTGCAAATGTTTGGTCATTTGTTAAAAAGTGTTTTAACAGAAAATTAGTGCATTTCATGAGGGTTCTAAAAAAATTTTAGTTTGAAATTTTTGGAGGTTTCTGTGATTTGTTTGGAATTTTACAAGACAGGACAATATTGGAGGAAAATAGGAATGGAACAGTGATTAGGGCAAAAACAGAGGAGCTGAGCTCCGGTGAGCTCCGGCGACCGATTCGGTCAAAATGGTTGATCGGCTGCGCTCAATCCTTGACCTTACACCATCTCCAAGCTATGACGAAGCTCGGCAGCACGACAATGGTGAAGTTCCACCACCGGAGAGGGGTGCTCACCGTGGGGGTCGGTGGCGGCTGCGGCGAGGAGGAGTTCCCGACGAGCTGAGCTGAATTCCGGTGAGAGGAGAGCGCCGTGAGCTGCACAAAGGCTTGACAAACGATTTGGGCAAGGGGAGGAACACTGAAACAGGCCGGAGCAGGGGTCTCACCGTGAGCCTGCTCCGCTCGGTAATGGCGGCGGCGGCGGTGATCGTTCCCGACGAATGGGTGGCTTGGAATGTCGCTTGATGTAACAGGAGCTGTGTTGGGACAAGAGGAAGAGATTAGGTTTAGTGAGAACGGTGGAGGGTAGCCGGTAGGGTGGACTCACCGAGTGACCCCGTCGGCAATGGCGGGCGGCGGTGGCCGAGCAAGTGAAATGGCGATTTCGTGGCGAGGCAGTGAAATTGGGTGTGGGGAAAGGAGTATAGAGGCTCGGAGTATCCCTTTAAGGCGTCGGGGAGAGAGACTGAGAGAGAGACAGAGAGGGCGGCGGGATTGGGCCATCGGGGCGGTGGCGTGCCGCAGGCGCTCTGCCGCGCGGGGAGGAGCGACGAGAGAGCGAGAGAGAGAGGGGAAGGAGGGAGGAGTAATGGAGGAGATCTTGGCGGGATTCTTGTCCATCGACTTGAAGGCTCGGCGCCGAGGGGAGCACCGGCCGGCGGAAGAGGCGGCTCTGCCGAGCGGCGGTTGGGCAACGGGGGCGGGCGGCACTGTTGCCCGTCACTCTGTTGTCGATTCAAATGAATTGCTACAGGTTCTCTCTGGTTCAAATTGAAAACTCTACCTCCGCAGCTCAGAAAATTATGAAAATTTTTGTGTATGCTCAGGGAATTATTTGGAACACTTTTTATTTAGGGTTCGAGTTCTGAATCAGCTCCAAAATTTCTTAAATTTTTGAGTCCACTTTAGTTTGTGTGAATTTTAAAAGGGTTTGAACCTTCTCTAAAAATCTTGGATAAATTTCTAAAATTCTATTTTGAAGTGAACCTAATTGTTATGCAAAAATATAGCTAGGGTGTTGTGGAAGATTTGGTGGGTCACGCATTAGGGTTAGATTTCTGCCCGAAGAATAAAATTTTCGACACTGCGGGTGGAAACTTTTCGAACTTGGTAAACGTGTTCTGTGGATTATCAAAGTTTTTGTAGAGTGTCTTTGGGGTATTTTAAACAACGTTGCACTTACTCCCATTGTTGATTTTGCTTTTAGGTGTGACATAGTGTCGATTAGGGTTTTAAGTTGCCGATTTAAATCCTGGGTGACACCTGGGGTGTCACAACGTCGAACTCTCTTTGCCATATATTCCGGCTGTGGTACCGACGTAGCGCCTGTTGGTACTTTGCCGATCGAAAAAAGCGCTACGTCTCGCGCCTCGTTGAGTTGATCCATCGCGTCCTCGAGGGACGTCCGGTTCCCCTCGTCGTCATACGCCTTAACCCTCGACGCGCCGTAGTCGAGGTCTGTCGGTAGGACAGCTTCGGAGCCTTATACCATGAAGAAGGGGGTGAACCCCGTCGCCCGGCTAGGGGTCGTTCACAGGCTCCAAAGCACTACGAGGAGCTTGGCTGCCCATCGACCGCTGAACTGTTTCAGTCGATTGTGGATCCGGGGCTTCAGCCCTTGGAGGATCATGCCGTGACCTGCCCGTTCGTGTGGGGGTGCGCCACGGCTGCCCAATCGACTCGGATGTGGTAGTCGTCCCAGAACTTGAAGAACCGTTTTCCTGTGAACTGCGTACCGTTGTCCGTGATGATGGAGTTAGGTACTCCGAAGCAGGGAATGATATCAAGGAAGAATTCGACTGCTTCCTCTGGTCGGATTCTCGCAACCGGTCGGGCCTCGACCCATTTGGTGAACTTGTCGACCGCCGCCAACAGGTGGTTGTAGCCCCCGGATGCTTTCTTGAGAGGTCCGACGAGGTCCAATCCCCAGACCACAAACGACCACGCGACTTTGGATGATTTGCAGTGCTTGCGCCAGCAGGTGAGTCTACCGATCGTAAAACTGGCAGCCCTCGCAGGTGCACACAATCTGCGCGGCATCGTTGACGGCCGTTGGCTAATAGAATCCCTGTCGAAACGCGGTTCCAATAAGGGTCTTATGTGCAGCATGGTGACCGCAGACCCCGCCATGGATGTCCTGCAGCAGCTGTTTTCGCTATCCAATCGGGATGCAGTGCTGCAAGATCTTGGTGAGACTCCTCTTGTAGAGCTCCCCATCAATAATGACAAAGGATTTGACGTGGCGGGCGACACGCCGGGCCTCCGTCTTCTCCATGGGGAGTTCTCCTTTGAGGAGGCAATCTAGGTACGACGTCCTCCAATCGGTTGGAGAATCTGCCCCCTGCGAGGACGCTTCGTCAATCTCCATAACGTTGGGACCTGGAGGGTTCGACGTCGGTCCGACCCCCTCTCCCGACAGTGACTCGGTGCCGACCCCTCGTGGGTCTTTGAGCCGGACCAACGGTTGACTCTAGTCATGGGCGAAGACTCCAGGAGGGACCTGCTCCCGTCCGGCCGTCAACTTCGCTAAGGAGCTAGCCTCTTCGTTTAGCCGTATTGGGATATGCTTGAGCTCGAGACTATGGAACTTGTGCTCCAGTTTACGGACTTCCTGACAGTACGCGCCCATGGTGTCGTTGTGGCCACTAGATTCCTTCATGACTTGGCCGACGACGAGTTGGGAGTAGCCCCGAATCTCAAGTCGTCGAATCCCTAGCTCGTCGGTGATTTTGAGCCCATTGATGAGAGCTTCATATTCGGCCACATTGTTGGAGGCAGGAAATAGCAACTGCACTGCATACTTCATGCGCACCCCCAAGGGGGAGACAAAGACAAGTCCGACCCTGCTCCCTTGTGCATCAGCAAGCCGTCGAAGTATACCACCCAGTATTCCTGGTCGACAGGAGCCGTGGGTAGCTGGACTTCGGTCCATTCGGCCACGAAGTCGGCCAATATCTGGGACTTGATCGCCATTCAGGGGGCGTACGTAATCCCTTCGCCCATCAATTCGAGCGCCCACTTCGCAGCCTTTCCCGTTGCATCACGGTTCTCCACGACCTCGCACAGGGGGAAGGAGTTGACCACAGTCACTAGACGTGACTCGAAGTAGTGTCGGAGCTTCCTTTTGGTGATGATGACGCCATAAAGGATCTTCAGTATCTGAAGATGTCGGATCTTCGTGTCAGACAAGACCTCGGTCACATAGTAAACAGGGCGCTGGTCCTTGAGGGCGTGACCTTCCTCCCTCCGCTCTACAACCAAGGCGGCGCTGACGACCTGGGTCATCGCGGCAATGTGGAGAAGGAGTGGCTCTTTAGGGGTCAAGACATCAGGATCGGCGGCTTCGTCAGGATAGCCTTTATCCTGTGGAGGGCGTCCTGTGCCTCGAGCGTCCATTAAAATTGCTCGAATTTCTTTAGGAGCTGGTAGAGGGGATGTACGCGCAATCCAAGACGCAAAATGAAACGGCTCAATGCCGCCAAGCACCCTGTCACGCATTGCACTCCCTTCAAGTTCTGGATCGGGCCCATCCATTTGATGGCCATGATTTTCTCCGGGTTGGCTTTGATGCCACGCTCGGAGACGACGAACCCGAGCAGCATTCCTCTCGGAACCCCGAAAACGCATTTCTCGGGGTTGAGCTTGATGCCATTTGCTTGGAGCTTAGCCAAGGTCCGTCCCAGGTCGGCTACGAGCTGGTCGGTCTTTTTGAACATGACTATGATGTCGTCCACATACGCTTCAACGCTGTCCGATGAGCTCGTCGAAGCACCTGATCATGCATCACTGATATGTCGCGCCTGCATTTTTCAGTCCGAATGGTATCGTGACGTAGCAGTACGAGCCGAATGGCATGATGAAGGCTGTCGCAGGTTGGTCGGACTCCTTCATGGGGATTTGATGGTATCCAGAATACGCATAAAGGAAACAGAGGGTTTCGCACCCCGAGGTTGAGTCGACGATCTAGTCAATGCGCGGTAAAGAAAACTGATCCTTTGGACACGCTTTGTTCAGACTAGTATAATCAACACACATTCTCCATTTCCCATTCTTTTTTCGTACAAGGACGGGATTGGCTAACCACTCGGGGTGATACACCTCCTTGATGAATCCGGCCACCAGCAATTTGGCAATCTCCTCTCCAATTGCCCTGCGCTTTTTTTCGTTGAAGCGGCGCAGTCGTTGCTTTCACCGGTCGGGATCCCGGCTTGATATGTAAGGAGTGCTCGGCGACTTCCCTCTGGGATGCCAGGCATGTCCGAGGGTTTCCACGCGAAGATGTTGATGTTCGCGCAGAGGAGTCGACGAGCACGCTTTCCTATTTGGGGGGAGAGGGAGGTCCCGATCTTTGCCACCTTTTCCTTGGCGTTGTCAGGGTCGAGCTGGATCTGCTTGACTCCCTCGGCGGGCTCAAAGGACCCAGCGCTACGGTTGGAGTCAGGCGCTTCCTTGGTGACTTGCTATCGGATGGCAGCAAGCTCCTCCGTCGACGGAACGGTTGCGGAGGCGAGTTCGCAGCTCTCCGTTTAGCACTTGTAAGCGCGCTGGAAGGAAGCACCGACGATGATCACCCCCTTCGGCCCTGGCATCTTGAGCTTCAGGTAGGTGTAGTTGGGGACAGCCATGAACTTCGCGTAGCACGGTCGCCCCCAAGATGGCGTGGTAGGACCCATGGAAGCCAACCACCTCGAACGTGAGGGTCTCCGTTCGAAAGTTCGCTGGAGTCCCGAAAGTGATGGGCAAATCGATTTGCCCGAGGGGAACAGCTTGTTTTCTAGGGTCGACGCCGTGGAAGGGCGCTCCGGTGGATCGGATAAGTGACCGGTCAATGCCCATGGCGTCGAGTGTCTCCACATAGAGGATGTTGAGGCCACTGCCTCCATCCATGAGCACCTTGGTGAGGCGCTTCTTGCTGATGATGGGGTCTACCACCAGTGGGTATCGATCCGGCCGTAGGACATGGCTGGGGTGGTCGGATCGATCTAACGTGATTGGTGCCTCTAACCACCGAAGGAACGTCGGAGTCGCGGGCTCGGCCGCAAACACCTCGCGGTGTTCCTTCGCGCGGCGCTTGCTCCCATGTGTCCCCGACCCGACGAAGATCATGAGCACCCGTTGGTTTTTGGAAAATCGTCGTTGCCATCGACGACGTCGTCGTTGTCGGCGGCGCCTTCGGGGGTCTGTTTTGGCTTACCTTTCGGCTTACCTTTTCGCGCCGAGCGCTGGCCGGCACTCCTTTTCGCACCGAGCCATCATGGCTCGTCGAAAATCTCACGTCGAGATCCTCCTCCCTCTCTCCTCCTCTCTCTTCCTTCCTCCCAGTCTTCCGCGCGCCTCAGCCATCTCCCTGGCGCACGCCACCGCCTGCGCAAGCCACCATCGGACGCGCCAATCCGCCGCTCTGCACCGTGCGCCGCCCCTCACGCCACTCGGGTCCATAAAGGAAAGCCTCGCGCGTGCGGTTATTCGAAAACCGAGCAAAAGAAAGCGACGCACCCAACCCTCCCCATCTTCTTCTTCCTCTGAGCCCGAGTCCCCGAGCCACCATTGCCGCCGACACTCATCCTCACGTCGACAGCACTGCTCGGGGCTTCTCGCGCTCCGCAACCGTGCCGACTAAACTCGCCTCACCCTCCTTCCTCTCCCCGACCACCAAGGCCCCCTCCGGTTCCCTCCTCCGCTCGGAACGCCCCGTTCCCCCTCCTCCGGCCGAGAGCACCACCGCCGTCCATCAATCTTCAAATTTGTCCTCACGGTACCACCGTAGTTCAATTCCTCCCTCCGGCCCCTCCCTCTCTTACTTGTGCTTTGTTTTGACAAGGGTCTGGCCACAGAAGGTCGCCGGTGACGACGAATTCATCGCGCCACCGTCGGTCGCCATTGTCGCGGCCCGAGGGCCCGCTCGTCGCCGACCATCTTCCGGCCGTCCCCGTAGCCTTCAACCCCAACAAACCGATTCCCCACGCCAAGGTGAAGCTCCTAGACACCTCCTTTTCCACTCTACTACACTCCTCCGACAAGCTCGTCACCAGAGTTAGGGCGCCGCCGCAGCTCCTCGTCACCGGCCATGCTCCGGTCAACCTCAGCGGCCAAGTCCGGTACTCTCGGGTAGAGTGTGATGAGCTGAGCAAGATTCCATCGCCCCCTGGCCGAGTCACCCCGCCGCCGGCTTGCCGGAGTTCTCTCCCCGCCGCCTTGGTGCTGCTCCCCTGTTTCGGCCCTGTTCCAATTAAAATCCATTTTTCCTGTTTTAGCCCGAATGGTAAATTGCCTAGTAAATCGAGGAAAAATCTAAAATTGGTAAACCCAATTTTGTTGGAATCCGTGTAAAATAAACTAATTTACTGCTAAAACACATTTTCAAAAATGTTCGTGGAACTTCCACAATAAATACTTTACTCATTTCTGGGACGCGCACGTGTCGTATGATTAGGTTTTCCCTTGCAGGGTATAAAAATCGTTTCGAACCGCTGTCGCTCTCAGTCTATGAGTTTACTTGATCTCTCTGTCACATACATTAAGATGATGAGTTGAGGATGATGATTAAGTTATGATGATGATTTTATCTGTTGTCCTATTTATGATTGATTAGATTAGTGCAAACTAGAGTTACCATTCTAATCACTTAATTTGAGCTAAAACTTGACCAAGAATAGTTAAGGTATTGTGAGTCCTTTTTGCAAAGGTAAACTTACCTTGCGTCAGCCAGTATGTCTAGGTGGCGGCTGTAGTTAGCCAATTGGCGGGTCGGTCTTCTTGAGGTTCTTAGAAGCTCACGCATTCGAATACATGGTTTTCAGGCGCCGACGTGTATGTACACGATGATAGCCAGTGGGAACAGCCGTTTCCAGAGTTCGGGCACCTCCAGTGGGAGCGTTGTGGTTCGCCGCAGTAAAATCTTGAAGTGGCTAGTAGCATGATGCCATTGGGCAAGGTTTATGCTTTTGCTTAGTCTAAGAGTCGGAGTCTGTACCTCGTCAAGTCTTCCGTTGTATTTTCGTGATTTCAAAAACTCTTTCGTACTCTGATGTAAAACTTAATTTGAATTTGTGAAACCCTGTTGTACTAAATCTTCTCTCTCTGTAAAAGATTGTTGTTTATCCTGTCTGTGTTGTACCATGTGTATGCTCGCTTCATCGAGCATTGCCCAACAGGATCCCGACGAGATGCAGGATCCGTCCCGGACTGAGTTTTCTAGGGTGGGTCCGTGTCCGCTTGGTATCAGAGCCGTCTTGGAAATTGGTACGACATTTAGAGGCGTATTTTCGAAAATTATGTGCGAGTGAGGTACGAGTCCTATTAGGTAATAGGTTATCAGGTGGCAAGCTAACCTAGTGCAGGAGCTAACTAAACCCAATTAGATTTACATTCGATAACGACGCACCTATGCTCAGGTAGCAAGGTAAGGTACGCCGCTCGACTGCGGTGAAAGGTCGGGAAACCCCTGTTGCACTAGCAACAGTAGCGTTGTGTACCATAATGGTATGGAAGGAGGTATTATGTTCGTTGTAACATAGTACACCCCCTTGTCGTTTAGGGAGAAAAGCGAATCTCTACCGTACGAGGTGTGGGTTACGGACCTGTTGCGAATGCAGACCTTCGCAACAGTGGTGCCTTACGTCATTGACACACAAGAGATGAGTTTATTCCTCACGACTTCGGTCTTGCGGAACACTCTCATACCTCCGCTGCCTGAGGTAAAGAGCAGTCTGTCGCCGCGTAGTGAAGGTCGGACACGTGATCCCCGTACGTGCCCTACTCGGGGCGAGCCATATGACAATGATATAGGTTGTTGTCTTTACTTTTGATATTATTATATTACAACTGCCTGTGATGTCATCTTCTGCAGGTACACTAACCTCGGTATCGTAAGAAACATGTAGCGACGTATAACTTGAGTGCGATCTGCCACCGCCTAAACGTACATTCTTTTTACTTTGGTAAGGACGTGTAGGCTGGTGCAGGATTGCATTGCATGATAAAATTGTGAAACAAATGAAGTCGCAGATACTAGTTATCAAACTTGGAACGTTAAAAATCCTTCAAACTTATACTAAAATCATCCAGGAGCAAAAATTCCATCAATAATAGCTGTAACACATTCGGAAAATAAAAGAGTCAACCTGGGTATCTCCCTCCCTTAGAGATACGTGGCACCAACTGAGTCCTGTTGTGAACCCTTGTCAAAATTGAGCCTTTTGCAGTACTGTCCTTGATGAGAAGATTCTTCTTGATAGGTCAACTTAGATGGTAAAGCACCTTGGGTTATTGGTCATCGCTAGTTAGCAATGCTCGTGCTAGTAGATGTATCGATCTTGGATCACTCTTTTACGCAGAGATGAGAATATTTTACGTGTCGAAAGAATATTTTATGTGTCAAAATGTGGCTTCTGGTTAATAAATATTGTTCATCCCTGTGATGCAGATGTCTGACTACATGATCGAGCAGGGACCCGCAGAGTTCGGCATTGAGGACTCCACCCCTACCTGCGTCACCAAGGAATCGGGGCGCAGGGGATTTGTGGAGATACTCCGTCAGACTTTGCAGTCGCTGGGCTATATAGAGACTCCTTAGTTTTAGATCCGAGAGTTTAGACAGTATGACCTACCGCGCTGCTTAGCCGCAGTTACGCTACCCACTCACCCTCGACAAGCCAATGGAGAGATTTGGACACTCACCACTTTTGGTTCAGACAAGACTGAGACAATCGAGTCAGCAGCTCACAAGGCTTTGTTGAGGCTTTGCGAGAGACACATAGGGGATCTGGCAGATCAGCCAGCGGTGATGTTTCTGATACGGGACCAGATCGACAGTATCTAGCACCGCAATGTCAAGAACGCCCTGGCTAAGACCCTCAAGGGGGAAAGGACCATGTGAATCCGTTATTCACGCTAAGCTTGGCAATGCTCAACTTGCATGACGACATCGTTCTCACTGCCCAGATGGACCGCCAGGCTTTGGGACAGGCTCATAGGCAGATAGCCCAACTCCAGGAGAGGATTAAGAGTTTGGAGAGCAGAAACAATGGGCTGCTTGCTCATTGCGACGCCCGAGCTACGCGCATTTCTAAGTTGGAGGCAGTCTCTGAGATACAAGACTACTCAGATACAGGCTCGGAAGAATGATTGCAACATCATGCTACAACACATTCACCAGCTGGATATACTCCGGGGTAATACGGTGCAGATGGCTGAGGACCTTGTTCACGAGAACCTCATCTGCAGCATCAGATAGAGGGGCTCTTAGAGGCCCAGCAGCCGCCTCCCTTGAACGATGATGCACCAGAGTCAGAAGTGTCGGACCCCGATGCTTCAGACCCCGAGCCCGACGACGAGTAGCTTGGAGAGGATCTCGCAGTTTAAGCTCATTCTTAGTGGTTAGCTTAAGGAGTGTGTTGTACTCGTTGTGGTTCAGCGTTGTGTTGTCTCATGAGGTGGCAAAAGCTGCAATGTAACCATGTTGATGTAAGGATGGATCGTTTGACAGTCGAGGAAGTCGTGGGACTAATGTGCTGTCATTATTTTGGGATGAATGAAGTTTGATTTTTATGAGTTATCCGTGACATGTGTTATGACATAATTTTGCATATGTCAAAATAGAATCATGGAATGAACTGCACTAATAAGGACCTTGTCGCTTTTTCAGCATGGTGAACACGAGAGCTGGACGGCAGGACGCTAAAAGCTCCAACCTGCCACCCCCGCCAACTGAGCCAACCCTGGCCGCGGCTATTGTGGCCATGCTGCAAAGCAGCCAACAGACCCACGAAATGTTGTGGGCCGTACTGTGGAATGCTGGTCCAAATCGAGGCGCCAGGAAACAAAACCAGGACAACACTTATGCTGACTTTCTGGCAATGCATCCTCGGAATTCAAAGATGCTCGGGAACCGATGGAAGCGGATCACTGGCCTCGCACGATTGAGGCCAAATTTAGGCTACTCCGTTGCACGGAGCACCAGGAGACCCTCTTCGCCGCCCAGATGCTTTAGAGGCATGCCGGTGCTTGGTGGGCTAACTACCTTGCCACCCTCCCGCCAAACACCCCAGTGCCATGGATGCAGTTCAGGGAAGCGTTCCGCGCCCATCACATCCCCGCGGGACTGATGCAAAGGAAGGCCAAGGAGTTCATGGCCTTAACCCAAGGCAACCGCTCGGTTCATGAGTACTCCCGAGTGTTCAACCAACTTGCTCTATATGCTCTACAGCAAGTGGATACGGATGCGAAGAGAAAACACCGTTTCATGGAAGGGTTGAACATTCCACTCCAGGGTCGCTTGTCCCTGAATCAAGGGGGCTCATTCAATGAATTTCATGAGCAACGCCCTTATTGCCGAAGAATATCTGGAGAAAGAGCAACAGAAGAAGAAGCGAGTCAACGGTGGGCCATCAAATGCGCCACCACCGAAATACCGTTTGGTGTACACAGCACTGGACGGTAGAAGGTACAGGGCTGCACTGCCGCAGGGACAATCCTTCCACCCTCCGCAGCAGTCCTCCTGGCCCCCGCAGAACCAGCCGCCACAGGGTGGCTATCGTGCGCTACCACCACCACCGCAGAGGAACCAGGGTGTCCGCCCACCTCAACAGGGCGCCCATCCTGGACCAGGAACCCCGTGCTTCACATGCGGGCAGCCGGGACACTTCGCTCGTGAGTGTCCTACGAACCAGTAGTTCGGAGGCAACCGGTAGGCCAACCAGGGACAGGCCCCACAGAGAGGTCAGAAGAACCCCAGAACCGGTCGGCTGAACTACACCACGACCGAGGACATAGCCGAAGGAGACCCTGTGCTAACAGGTATGTTCTCGCTCTCTAGTCATTCAGCATTCGTTCTCTTTGATTCAGGTACCTCACATAATTTCATCGGTAAAAACTTTATTAAGGGCAAAAACTTAGTTACTATTCCCCTGAACCACCCTTCATCATAAAATTAGCTGGGGGAACTATCTTGTCAAACTATGGCTTAAGGGAGACACCACTAAATCTAGGAGGTTACACCTATCCTACCTCATTCATAATCCTAGATGGGCAGGACATCGATATTATCATTGGTATGAAATGGATAAGACACCAAATAATCCTCGATATTGCTAACCGTGTAGTCCGCCTAACCTCCCCACTTCACGGATCTATTTCTATAAACCTAGACCACCCTAGATCTGCCCCCAAAGAAATCTGCCATATTGTCAGAAAAAATTTCGATGAGATACCAGTGGTCAGAGAATTCCCAGATGTGTTTCCAGAAGATCTACCTGGCTTACCCCCAGACAGGGATGTCTAGTTCCAGATTGACCTTCAGGCAGGCACAGCCCCAATCTCCCGCAGACCATACAAGATGGCACCAAAAGAACTAGCCGAATTGAAGATACATTTGAAAGAATTGCTGGACAAGGGTTTCATACGGCCCAGTTCCTCACCTTGGGGTTGTCCGGCTCTATTTGTAAAGAAGGATCAATCCTTAAGACTATGCGTGGATTACCGCCCCTTGAACGCGGTCACCATCAAGAACAAGTATCCACTACCACGCATAGATACTCTGTTTGATCAGCTGTCTGGAGCAAAAGTCTTTTCTAAAGTCGATCTTAGATTTGGCTATCATCAGATCAAAATTCGTCCCATCGACGTTCCCAAGACAGCCTTCTCCACCAGATATGGGCTCTATGAGTACTTGGTGATGCCATTTGAACTTACTAATGCACCAGCATACTTCATGTACCTTATGAACTCAGTTTTCATGCCAGAGTTGGATAAATTTGTAGTGGTGTTCATTAATGACATCTTAGTGTACTCCAGGACTACCGATGAACATGCTGAACATCTCCGAATAGTCCTACAGAGACTCAGAGACCTTCAACTCTATGCCAAATTCAGCAAATGTGAATTTTGGATTGAGCGTGTCCAATTCTTGGGTCACGTGGTGTCCGCTAAAGGCATTTCTGTGGATCCGAGGAAGGTACAAGATGTCGTTGATTGGAAAGCACCCACAACAGTCCACAAAGTGCGAAGTTTCTTGGGATTAGCAGGATAGTATCGTCGCTTCATCCCCAGCTTCTCCAAGATTTCCAAACCTATCACAGAGCTGCTCAAGAAAGATCAGAAGTTCAAATGGACGGAAAAGTGTGAACAAGCTTTTCAAACTCTAAAGAAACACTTAACCACAGCCCCGGTACTTGCCCAATCGGACTTGAACAAGCCTTTTGACGTGTATTGTGATGCGTCAGGTATTGGACTTGGTTGCGTGTTGATGCAAGAAGGACGGGTTATTACTTATGCTTCAAGGCAACTCCATAAGCATGAGCTAATTACCCCACACACGACTTGGAGTTGGCAGCTGTGGTGTTAGCTCAGAAGGTGTGGAGGCATTATTTACTAGGAAATCTAGTAAATCTCTACACCGACCACAAGAGCTTAAAGTACATCTTCACTCAGAATGAGTTGAACATGAGGCAACGAAGATGGCTGGAGTTAATCAAGGATTATGAACTGGAGATTCACTACCATCCAGACAAGGCCAATGTAGTTGCAGATACACTGAGTAGAAACACTCACTGCCATTACCTGGATCAAGGGGTTGCGATGGAAGAACCAGAGCCGACCTTGAGAATTCTACCTCATGGATCCCTATACAACCTAGCTTTAGTGCCAACACTTAGAGAAGATGTAGCCAAGGCCCAGCAGCTTGACAACGGCATGGAAAAGACCAGATAAGGGCTAAAAGAAAAGAAGATGCAGTACTTCTGGGAAGACGAAGACGGAGTTTTGTGGTTCAGGAACAGATTGGTAGTGCCAAAAGATCATGAGCTCCGAAGGAAGATCATGGATGAGGCTCACTTGTCCAAATACTCTATTCATCCTGGCAGCAACAAGATGTACCAGGACTTGCGGAAGAAATTTCAGTGGACAAGGATAAAGAGAGAAATCGCTCGGTACATAGCAGAGTGTGACACCTGCCGGAGAGTGAAGTCAGATCATCTAAAAGGTGCAGGATTGTTGCAACCTTTAAGTGTTCTGTCCTGAAAATGGGAGGACATCAGCATGTATTTCATTGTTGGGCTACCCGTAACCTCTCGACAGCATAACTCCATTTGGGTAGTCGTGGATCGTCTGACAAAATCCGCTCATTTCATACCTGTCAGTACCAATTATAGGATGAAAAAGTATGCGGAATTATACATTGAGTGAATAGTGTGTCTACATGGAGTGCCCAAGACTATAATCTCCGATCGAGGTACCCAGTTCATAGGACGCTTTTGGAAGCAACTCCACGAATCGCTAGGGATTAGACTAATTCATAGCTCTGCCTACCACCCACAGACAGATGGCCAAACTGAAAGGGTGAATCAAATCCTCGAAGATATGCTCCGACCTTGTGTTTTGGAGCATGGGAAAAGCTGGGACAGCTATTTATCATTGGCGGAATTCTCGTACAACAACAGTTACCAAGAAAGTATCAAGATGTCACCTTTTGGGGCACTCTATGGCCGTAGTTGCAGAACACAGCTCAACTGGTCAGAAGCAGGCGAAAGAATCATACTTAGACCTGATCTAGTGCAGCAAGCCGAGGAAAAAGTACGGGTCATTCAAGCAAATCTGAAGACCGCCAAGTCCAGACAGAAGAGATACGCGGATAGAAGGCGTAGACCACTAAGTTTCGAGATTGGAGACTACATCTACCTGTGAGTCTCGCCAACAAAGGGAGTTCAGCGATTCGGGGTCAGAGCCAAGTTAGCACCCGATACATCGGTCCGTATCCTATCACAGCTAAGTGCGGACCAGTGGCATATCGGGTAGAACTACTAGAAGGGTTATCGGGGGTACACAATGTCTTTCACGTCTCCCAACTGAAGAAGTGTTTAAGGGCACCCGTGGATCAAGTAATTCCAAGGGTGGAAGAATTGCAACCAGACCTAACATTCTGTCACACCCGGTTTCATGAAAATAAACCGAGCTCAAGTGTGCCCAGGAATTTTATCACACGAGAGACAGAAATAAAGTAGTACAAAGTATTCCACGTCTTTATTATATAGTTCGAGTCAAAAGTACAAAAATGCCTCACAAGGGCTAGATGCGACAGCGGACGGAGCTAGCGGACGAAGGCCCCACAACGCCATAGCAGACGAACGGGGGAAGCGCCTGCCTAGGAAGAAGAGTCTCCACCGAAGAAGCCTGCCTCGGGTGCATCCTCTGAACAGCAAAAATTGTGTATGGCAAGGGTGAGTATAATTTATTTGCATAAATTGTACTCCGCAAGTGTAGGAAAATATGACATGAGTGGCTCAACAAAGAGGAAGGCTTACATAGGTTTAAGCAAGAAGCAACCTATGTCTAATTCATATTTTAGCAACCTAATACTAAGTGAATATATCCATCTGCACACCGATACACATTGACAAGTTACCCACTTATCAACCATGAGGCTACCCTGCCTCAAGCCAAGTCACACGCTACCCGCCTCAAACCAAGTCACATGCTACCCGCCTGCACCTTAGTGCTATGTACTCACCAGTACTATCCCAGACCTGTGTACCCCACCAGATCCCAACCAACCATGCTATCTATTATAGAAGTGTCCATGCCGCTCATGACCATGAGCACGGCTATCTAGACAGTTTATAACTCTGCAGAGGTGCACAACTGTACCCACAAGTCGGTGATTTCGTCACCCGTCAGTGACTATGTCTCCGTGTTACCCCACACTTCCTAAGGTGTGAAGCCAAGAGACCACCGCATGATCTTTCGAAAGTGACTCCTAGGCCGCCTGCAATCCCGCTAAGGTTTCGCTGGCGTAGAAACTTCCTGTCTCCACGGCAACCCCCTCTTGCGCCATGGGTAGTGTAGGTTACCCACCTACACATCCCCTAGGTCTGGACTACCTGTCCGAACCCTTCCCTTGATCGCAGTGGTACCAAGGAATCAACAAACTACTTAATCAAGTTTTCCATAATCAACTTGTGATTTGTGCTGTTGTCATGGTTACGCATTCCATAAAGCGGTAAAAGTGATCCCGAACAGGAACCACCACAATTCCCCACTGGATACTACACAGAACCCCTGTGTAAACCCACATCATCATCCACAACCACCTGTCGGGACCTCCTATGCCATGTTGCTAACGATTACCATCCCCATGGTGAACCTTAGTTAAAGTTGAGCATTAATAAAAATTAACAAATAGATACATTGTTTAATCATCCCAAATTATAGCAACACTAAGCATGAACTACCCAATAATAATACCCAACCACAGGCGACAAGGTAAATCAGGAAGGACATGACAATAGGATTCATATTAATTTGTGTCGGCGTTCGTTGTGGCCGACGAGTAATTAGTATCGTGGAGTGCGTGTTTTGGTTCGGATGGTTCGCGAGAGGACACAAGGATTCATACTGGTTCGGGCAACGTGCCCTACGTCCAGTTCGATGAGGCTGCTCGTGTTACTCGCGACAGTTTGTAGTAGGGGGTTACAAACGGGCGAGAGAGGGACGAACTCCCAAGTCTCTGTGAGGTGTTCTACGTGGGGTGAGATGTCGTGTGTCTTGGACTCGTATCCCGCCCCGTCGTTCTCCCGCCTCCCCCCTTTTATACTGCAAGGAGGGAGGTGGGCGTACAAAGAGTTGGCGCAAAGGTGTGGGCGGCGGCATGGCCGGGTGTCCTGTAGGCCGCGCTGTTGATGCTTCAGACTCCGTGCCGGTCGCTGTGGATGACGTCGCAGGCATGGCGGTGCTTCTTCGGTCGATGGCGCCACAGGGATGGCCGTCAACGAGGGACGTCCCTTCGGTATGGTCGGTCACCCTCCGACGAGGGGTCGGAGGAGAGGAGGACTGGTCATCGTTAGCTCCGTACCCGGTCGAAATGTCGATCGTAGCCGTCCCGTCTTGTCAGAAGGGATGGGCTTTGACGGGGGTCGTTCGCATAGTGATGGCCTCGCTGTCACTGTGCGACGTGGGCGGTAAACGCCCACTTGCGCGGGGGGCTTTGGTAGCCACGAGAGTAGTTGAGCTTTTATTACTCAACTACTCAGTACCAACCGCCTTCGTCACGCTAGGTGGCGCTCCCGACCCCTGAGGTCGGGAGGGAGCGATTCGCCCGACCCCTGGGGTCGGGCGAGGCGGACTTTGGCACGAGCTCCCGACCCCGTCATGGTGAGGTCGGGAGCCTGAGTCGAGCGGCGGGTGATCCGACCCCGGTCGAGGGGGTCGGGCGAGGCGGACCTGTCTGTGGGCCCGAGCCACTGTACGCGCGTCGCGGCATAGAGGTCGGGCGAGACGGAGGTCGCTTATTGCTTTATACGTAAAGCAGTCGGAGGACCGCTAATACCGGTCATCACCGGTATCGGCCCTCAACAATAGCCCCCGAGTGAGGTCCGACCCCCCACATAAGAGGGGTCGGGCGTCGCTCTAATCGGAGGTGGCTTGTAGAAGCGTTTCTACCGGTAAGGGGCGCGCGCGAGCGCGCACCTTACAGGTGTAGCCCCCGAGCGAGGTCTGATCCCTTCTTGGGATCGGGCGTCGCTTAAGTCGGGAGGAAGAGCGATCGTGGTGATCCCTTATTTGTGCTGTAAGGGGCGCGCGCGAGCGCGCACCTTGCAGGAGTAGCCCCGAGCGAGGTCTGGCCCCCTCGGGGGCCGGGCGTCGCTCAGGTCGGGAGAGGGAATTTTCGTTCGCGAGAGCGAACTCATCCTTGGGACTTAAGGTTCTGCGACCCCGCGTTGGATCTCTTTTTGCGATTCCGTCCCCGAGTCCTCTGCTCGTTGCAGTGACCGGTCGGGGGTTCGGTTCGTCTTAGTATCGTGCCTCCAGCGCGTCCGTCCGCCGGACGAGGAGGTTGAGCCGAGCCACGCCTTACCTCGATGGCCGAGGCGTGACGCTCATCGAGCTGCTAACGGGTAAGTTCAAGTGGAGCCCCGGGATCCCTTCGGGGGGATCCCAGCCGAACCGGCTGGCGGTTGGCCCCAATATTCCTAGTCGCCGTCCCACGTGGTTCTCAGATGCCGTTCGATAGGCTTCTGAGGGCTCGTTGCCTCTCTGCGGGGAGATACCCGTGGGTCGGATCGGACCGGGACTCGAACGCGAATCGTGATGCCCCTGGGCGGTCGACCGCCTGGGGGTACTGGCCGCTAGCGGACCCATCACTTTTCACCCCTCACTCTGTTTATGCCCTGAGCGGCTGTCGAACCCATCCGCTGGGCCAGCCTTCGAACTCTTTGGGCCGTCGGGGCATGTTTCAGCCCATGTGTTTTTCTTACCTGGGCGGGCCTGACCCGATAAGTCGAACCGTCGTTCGGTATCACGGAGTTACCTGAGCTGGCCCGGCCGATAAGTCGAAGCGTCGCTCGGCGGCGTGCGGTGGCGCTCGATCCGGCGGAGCCTGCAGGCGTGAGCAATAAAACGTGACGAGACGTTTACCTGCCTCACCTGGCGCGGGCGTGAATGGGGCGCGCTGCTCGAGGGGCGCGCCGCGGCGTCGTCGTCTCGGCCGAGCCTATATAAACGGACCCGCGGGCTTCGTCCGTTGCACTTACGCTTTCTGCCTCCTCGAGCTTCCGCTGTCTTGCGCATTCTGCTCCCAAGCCCTTTCGCCTTCCTTCGTCCTCGCCACTCCCGAGTCCCCCACAGCCACTTACTTCGCTCATCTTCGATGGCGTCTTGGGGGAAGTCCGACGTGCGGAGCGTCCGCCTAGAGGGCCTGGTGAGGCGCGGCCTCCTCCGCGCGCGCACGGGGCGGCGGAGTGGCTGGTGCCGGGCGACGAGACGCTGCCATCCCCGCCGGATGGCTACATCGTTTCGTTCGCGCCGTTCCACGAGCGCGGGTTCGGCGTCCCCGCGCACCGGTTCTTCCGGGGGCTGCTACACTACTACAACATTGAGCTGCAGCATCTCAACCCCAACGGGATCCAGCACGTCGCCCTCTTCGTGGCGTTGTGTGAAGGATTCTTGGGGATCGAGCCCCATTTCGACCTCTGGCGGTATTTCTTCGCCGTCAGCTTGCTGAAGGCGGAGCGTGGGCCGGCGCCGATCGGGTGCGCCGGCATCCACCTTCGCAGCAACCGCTCCGCCGACTACATTTCGGTGAAGCTGAGGACTTCCCACAGGGGCTGGCACGGCCAATGGTTCTATCTCAAGAACGACACCGCCGGTCCCCTGCGGGAGTTCACGGGGCGGGTCTTCCCGGTGGCGCCCGAGTCCTGGCGATGGGGTCCTCCGAAGAGGGAGCAGACGATGCTGGATGGCCTTCTCGCGGCCATCGCGCAGCTGAAGGAGGCGGGCGTGCGCGGTGCTGGGGTCATCGCGGAGTACCACGCCCGCCGCGTCCTTCCGCTGGTGGCCCGCCCGCTCCGTCTGGACCAGATGGGGCCCGGCGTGGACGCGGAGGGGTCGGTGATGGCGGGAGCTCCCCCCTCCGAGTCGGAGCTCAAGCAACGCCTGAAGGAGACCCTCCTCCCGGAGGAGGCCGACGTCGACTTGGACGACCATCCTCGGGCCCTTCCGTGGCCCGGGAGCGTCCAAATTGTAAGTTCTCCCCATCCTTAGCTTGTAGATCGTCTTTTTTCTTTTCTAGAGTCGATATTGACTATTTGATGTGCGCCAGGAGGGCCTGGTCCTCCGCCGATCCCTCGTCCCCGTCCCGGAGGACGCCGCGACCAGGGAGGCGAACCGCCTCGCCGCCGAGGAGCAGAAGCGGCGGAAGGACGCCGCGAAGGCGAAGAAGGCGGCGAAGCTCCAGAGGCGCGGTCGCCGCCAGGGGTCGGAGGAGGAGGAGAGCGATGACGACGATGACGACGACGAGGAGGAAGAGGAGGAGGAGGAGGAGGTCGGCCCCCGTCAAGGGGGTCAGGGGCCGAGCGGGTCGCGCCCGCCGGCCCAAGTGCTGACATTGGAGCCCCCGAGGTTGAAACCTCAGGGGTCGAGCGGGTCGCGCCCGCTGGTGGAAGAGAGGAGGCCCGAGGCTCGGAGGCCGGAGGCCTCGGGGTCGGGCCCCCGGGGTCCGGCTGCGACGCGCCCACAGGAGGAGCCACCGAGGTCTGAGCCTCGGAGGTCGGAGGCGACGCCGAGTCGCGCCCCGGCCGTGCCCGCCGCGGGGTCCGCGACAGCGGGAGCGGCGCCAAGGACGCCGACGCCGGCGGGGCCGTCGGCCGGCACGCCCCGAGCGGGAGGGTGGCGCCCACGGCTGCCCCGGGGGAGCCGGCGGCAGCGCGGGCGAGCGAGAAGCGCCCCCGCCCTTCGGAGGGGCAGTCGGATCCGACCCCCAAGCGTCGTCGGGGGATGGCCATAGGGTAAGTAGTTTTGATTCTTTCTTTCTTTTCTTTAAGTGTCCTGCTCACCGCCGCTCGCTCGTTGTGCAGGGTCGGAGGGATGGTCCTGGCGTTGGCCACGGCGCCCAAGAAGGCGCTTGCGCGGCGCCCGTCCGCCGGTGCGCCAAGGGCCGGTGACGCGGAGTCATCGGCGGCTGGTGAGGTCAGGGCGGTGGAGCCCCCGCGCGCGGTGGCGACGGCCGTCGAGGCGGCGCGGTCCGCGGAGCAGGAGGTGGCGGCGGCGGAGCCGGCGCGGGCGGAGGCGGAGCCGGCGCGGGCGGAGGCGATGGTGGTGGCGCCGCGGGAGGCGCCAGAGGGTGCGGCGCCAGCGGCCTGTGGCTGCCATGGTGCCAACGGCCCCCGTGGCCGAGGGGTCGGCGTCGGGGGGCGCCGCGGTGGGGTCCATAGACCAGGCCCTCCAAGAGGAGCTTTCGGAGATGGTCGCGTTGGACAGCATCGCGGCGTCACTCCGACATCGCCTCTCGAGGGGTCTCAGGAGGCGCCAGGCGCTCGAGCGGCAGCTTATCGCTGCTAGCAGCGCGGCGGCGGATGCCCAGACCCGGGAGGAGTCCGCGGTCGGCCGACTCCGGGGGGCGGAGGAGGAGGCCCGCATTTTGAGGAGTCAGCTGGAGTCCGCCCACCAGGTACGCAACGCCGCCGTCGTGGTGGCGGTGGAGAGGAGCCAGCAGGTGGGCGGGCTTCGGGCGGTACTCCGGAAGGAGAGGGAGGCGAGGATGGAGGCCGAGGGCGTGGCCGCCGACCTGGGGACGGAGCTGTCCGACGCTCGGACAGCGGTGAAGAAACTTCAACAGGCGGTGGCGGGTATGTGGTACCCTTTCTCTTTCTTTTTAGCTTTCTCTTCCTTAGGCAGCGTGGTCTGACCATCGGACGATGTGTGCAGCGCTCACGGAGCAGGTGGAGGAGCGTGCGCGCGAGGCGTCAAGGGAGGCACTCCGCCGAGGCGTGCACCGGGCGTTCGCTATCGCCCGGTCTCATTATTCCAGCATCGCGCTGGACTTAATGAGTCAGGGGTTCGCGCCCGGGTACACCGACGAGGAACTGGACGAGATCGAGGATGAAGTCGCCCCCTTGGCGCACGCCCTGGCTGCGAGGATAGAGGAGGAGGATCGCCCCCTGACCCCGGAGCACGAGAGGCCCCCGACTCCAGAGCAGGAGCGGACCCCCGCCCCCGAAGAGTAGGAGTAGATTAGTTAGCATGTGTTTAGGGTGTCCGAGGCCGAAGCGCCCGGACAACTTGTAAAAACAAGTTTTTGTATTACAAGTGATTTTGACCTCGACGGCCTGTTTCCTTATCACTTGCGTGAAAAAGCGCTCTGTCCCTCACTCGTCCGTTTATGTGTCCTCAAAGAATCGTAGGTTGTAGACAGGATCGACACTTAGTTTTTGCCGGTGAGCAATGTTGCCGTAGCCTTTCGCGGGCGGTAGGCGTTTCGCAGTCCGACCGACTCGACTTCGTGTTTCTCCTATCCACGACCTATCTTCTCTGAGTCTTAAACGTTAGGTGGGGGGCCGAGGCTCGGTGCAAAACGTAAGTCGCGGATAGGATCGATCGTTAGCTTGACTGGTGAGCGTTGTGGCCATAGCCCCCGTGGGCTCGTTAGCACTTTCGCCGGTTCGATCTCAAGCTTTCCTATCTTTGATTTACTTGTTTTTGCACAAGTTTTTTGAAAACGTGCGAGGGTCGGGCCGCGCACGTATTGCACATGGAATACATGCGCGCACCTTGCAGGTGTTGAGCCCCCGAGCGTGGTTGGACCCCTGTGCAGCAGGGGTCGGACGCTGCTCGGGGGGTGCGGAAAACAGACAAGCTACGAGTTTTAGGGATAGAAACGACGTAGCTGTTCGATGTTCCAGGCGTTGGTGAACTCTTGTCCGTCCGCGGTCTGCAGCTTGTAGGTGCCGGGTCGGAGAACCTTGGCGACGATGTAAGGCCCCTCCCATGGCGGCGACAGCTTGTGTCGTCCTTGGCTGCTGGTGACGCGACGAAGGACGAGGTCGCCGACGTTGAACGCTCGCTCCCGCACGTTCCTTCCATGGTACCGGCGTAGTGCTTGCTGGTACTTGGCGGATCGGAGGAGCGCCACGTCTCGGGCCTCGTCGAGCTGATCCATCGCGTCTTCGAGGGACGTCTGGTTCCCTTGGTCGTCGTACGCCTTCACCCTCGGAGCACCGTAGTCGAGGTCGGTTGGTAGGACAGCTTCGGAGCCGTATACCATGAAGAAGGGGGTAAACCCCGTGGCCCGACTAGGGATCGTCCGCAGGCTCCAGAGTACGGCAGGGAGTTCGGCTGCCCACCGACCGTTGAACTGCTTCAGGCGGTTGTGGATCCGAGGCTTCAATCCCTGCAAGATCATGCCGTTTGCGCGTTCGACCTGCCCGTTCGTCCGGGGGTGCGCTACGGCTGCCCAGTCGACACGGATATGGTAGTCGTCGCAGAATTTAAGGAATCGCTTTCCTGTGAACTGCGTACCGTTATCCGTGATGATGGAGTTGGGCACTCCAAAGCGGTGAATGATGTCGAGGAAGAATTCCACAGCTTCTTCCGGTCGGATCCTTGCCACCGGTCGGGCTTCGATCCATTTGGTGAACTTGTCGACGGCCACCAAGAGATGGGTGTAGCCCCCGGGTGCTTTTTTGAGCGGTCCGACCAGGTCGAGTCCCCAGACCGCGAACGGCCACGTGACGGGGATGTTCTGCAGCGCTTGCGCTGGCAGATGGGTCTGCCGGGCGTAGAACTGGCAGCCTTCACAGGTGCGCACGATATGCGCAGCGTCGTTGACGGCTGTCGGCCAGTAGAATCCTTGTCGGAAGGCGTTTCCGACCAAGGTCTTGTGCGCCGCGTGGTGTCCGCAGACCCCACCGTGGATGTCTTGCAGCAGCAGCTTTCCCTGCTCGGTTGGGATGCAGCGCTGCAAAATCTTGGTGAGGCTTCTTTTGTAAAGCTCCCCATCGATAAGGACAAAGGACTTGGCTCGACGCGCGATGCGTCGAGCTTCCGTCTTGTCCGTGGGGAGTTCCCCTCGGATGAGGCAGTCGAGGTATGGGGTCCTCCAATCGTTTGGGGGGCCCGACACCGACGTGGGTGCGTCATCGATCTCCATGACGTCGGATCCTGGAGGCGCGGGAGTCGATCCGACCCCTTCGCCTGGGGTCGACTCGTTGGCGACCCCTTTTGGGTCTTTGGGACGGATCGACGGCTGGCTTTGGTCGTGGGAGAAGACCCCTGGTGGGATCTGGTCCCGACCCGCCGCAATCTTTGCGAGGGAGTCAGCTTCTTCGTTCTGTCGCCTCGGGACATGCTTGAGTTCAAGACCGAAAAACTTGTGTTCGAGCTTGCGTACCTCTTGGCAGTACGCGTCCATGACATCGCTGTGGCAGCTTGACTCCTTCATGACTTGGTCGACGACGAGTTGGGAGTCGCCTCGAACTTCGAGACGTCGGATCCCCAACTCGTCGGCGATCTTGAGCCCATTGATGAGCGCTTCGTATTCCGCCATGTTGTTGGAGGCGGGAAACTGGAGTCGGATTGCGTACCTCATGCGCACCCCCATGGGAGAGACGAAGACGAGTCCGACCCCTGCTCCTGCGCGCATCAACGAGCCGTCGAAGTAGAGGACCCAGTACTCTTGGTCGACGGGGGCAGTGGGGAGCTGGATTTCGGTCCACTCCGCCACGAAGTCGGCCAAGGCCTGGGACTTGATCGCTGTACGAGGGGCGTACGTGATTCCCTCGCCCATGAGCTCGAGAGCCCATTTCGCGGTCTTCCCCGTTGCGTCGCGGTTTTCGACGACCTCACGCAAGGGGGAAGAGGTGACCACCGTTACCGGGTGCGACTCGAAGTAGTGTCTGAGCTTTCTCTTGGCGAGGACGACGCCGTAAAGAATTTTCAGTATCTGGAGATACCGAGTCTTCGTGTCGGACAAGACTTCGCTCACAAAGTAGACGGGGCGTTGAACCTTGAGGGCGTGGCCCTCCTCCCTTCGTTCTACGACCCAAAGCAGCGCTGACGACCTGAGTCGTCGCGGCGAGGTAGAGTAGGAGCGGCTCCTTCGGGGTCGGAGGCACCAGGACCGGTGGCTTGGACAGGATAACTTTTATCCTATCGAGAGCCTCCTGTGCCTCGGGAGTCCATTGAAATCGGTCGGATTTCTTCAGGAGCTGGTAAAGCGGGTGAACGCGCTCTCCGAGGCATGAGATAAAACGGCTTAGCGCCGCCAAGCACCCGGTCACGCGTTGCACTCCCTTCAAGTTCTGGATCGGACCCATCCGGTTGATGGCTTCGATCTTCTCCGGGTTGGCTTCGATGCCACGCTCGGAGACGATGAATCCGAGCAGCATCCCCCTCGGGACCCCGAAAACACATTTTTCGGGGTTGAGTTTGATGCCGTTTGCTCGGAGCTTGGTGAAGACTCGCTCCAGGTCGTCGACGAGCTGGTCGGTCTTCTTGGACTTGACTACGATGTCGTCCACGTAGGCTTCGACGATGTCCCCGATGAGTTCGTCGAAGGTTCTGATCATGCAGCGCTGATACGTAGCGCCTGCATTCTTCAGTCCGAACGGCATCGTGACGTAGCAGTACGAGCCGAACGGAGTGATGAATGACGTCGCGAGCTGGTCGGACTCCTTCATCGGGATTTGATGGTACCCGGAGTACGCATCAAGGAAGCATAGGGTTTCGCACCCCGCAGTTGAGTCGACTATCTGATCGATTCGTGGCAAAGGAAACGGATCCTTTGGACACGCTTTGTTGAGACTGGTATAGTCAACGCACATTCTCCATTTCCCACTCTTTTTTCGCACAAGAACGGGGTTGGCTAACCAGTCGGGGTGATACACTTCCTTGATGAAACCGGCTACCAGGAGTTTGGCGATCTCTTCCCCGATCGCTCTGCGCTTCTCCTCGTCGAAGCGGCGCAGACGTTGCTTGACCGGGCGAGAGCCCGGCTTGATGTGCAGGGCGTGCTCGGCGACTTCTCTCGGAATGCCTGGCATGTCCGAGGGTTTCCACGCGAAGATGTCGATGTTCGCGCGGAGGAAGTCGACGAGCACGCTTTCCTATTTGGGGGAGAGAGCAGTCCCGATCTTCGCCGTCTTGCCGTCGGCGCTGTCGGGGTAGAGCCGGATCTCTTTGACGCCCTCCGCGGGTTCGAAGGATCCAGTGCTGCGGTTGGAGTCGGGCGCGTCCTCGGTGACTTGCTGGCGGATGACAGCGAGTTCCTCCGTCGCCACGGTTGCGGAGGCGAGCTCGCCAGTCTCCGCCTCGCATTGGTAGGCGTGCTGGAAGGACGTCCCGACGGTGATCACCCCCTTCGGCCCAGGTATTTTGAGCTTTAGGTAGGTGTAATTGGGCACGACCATGAACTTGGCGTAGCATGGCCGTCCCAATATGGCGTGGTAGGATCCGTGGAATCCTACCACCTCGAAGGTGAGAGTCTCCGTCCTGAAATTGGACGGAGTCCCGAAGGTGACGGGCAAATCGATTTGCCCGAGGGGAACAGCTTGTTTCCCAGGAATGACGCCGTGGAAGGGTGCGCCGGTCGGGCGAATGCGCGCCCGGTCGATGCCCATGGCGTCGAGGGTCTCGACGTAGAGGATGTTGAGGCCGCTGCCTCCATCCATAAGCACCTTGGAGAGGCGCTTAGTGCCGACGATCGGGTCTACCACCAACGGGTACTTGCCTGGTTGCGGTACGTGGCTGGGGTGGTCTGACCGGTCGAACGTGATCGGAGACTCCGACCACTTGAGGAACGACGGGACGGCGGGCTCAACTGCGAACACCTCACGGCGCTCCAGCTTGGCCCGACGTCGGCCACCGTGTGGCGCCGGCCCAGAGACGATCATAAGGCAGCCGTCCGTCTCCGGGAAGTTGTCGTCGCCGTCGGCGGCGTCGACGTCGTTGCTGGCGTCATCGGGAGCCTGTCTGGATTTGCCTTTCGGCTTGCCCTTCTTGGCCTCCTCGGCCAGGAACTTCTTCATCAGCGAACACTCTTTGTATAAGTGTTTCACTGGGAAGGCGTGGTTGGGGCACGGCCCGTTCCACTTCTTTTCGAAGTGGTCCGGGGTGTCCTCCGTGGGTGCCTTGGCACCCTTGCGATCCGCGGCAGCGACCATCCGTTCTCCGGACGGACGCGGCCGGTTCTTCTTCTTTTTCTTGCTCGGGAGGTCGGAGGAGCCTCCGCCGGCTGTCTCGACCCGCTTGCCTTTGGCGTCTTGGGCGCGATCGAAGATCGCACCCACTGCCTCCTCGCCAGAGGCGAAGCTGGTCGCGATGTCCAGCAACTCTCTGGCGGTCCGGGGACTCTTGCGCCCTAGTTCGTGAACTAGGGGGCGACAGGTCGTCCCGGACAAGAATGCGCCGATGACATCGGCGTCACCGACGTGCGGCAGTTCGTTGCACTGCCGGGAGAAGCGCCGGATGTAATCCCGGAGCGACTCTCCAGGTTTCTGCCGGCAGTTCTTGAGGTCCCAGGGGTTACCTGGGCGGTTGTAAGTCCCCTGGAAGTTTCCAACGAAAACCTCCTTAAGGTCAGACCAGCAGGTGATCTGATTGGCGGGGAGATGCTCGAGCCACGTTCTGGCCGAGTCGGCCAGATACAATGGCAGGTTGCGGATGATGAAGTCGTCATCCTCCGCGCCCCCAGCCCGGCACGCGAGGCGATAGTCCTCGAGCCACAGGCCGGGGTTGGTTTCCCCCACGTACTTCGGTACGTTGGTCGGGGGTCGGAAATGCCGCGGGAATGCTGCGTTCCGAATGTGAGGACTGAAGACCCTCGGTCCCGGGGCGTCCGGGCTAGGGCTTCTATCCTCGTCGTCGTCGTAGCGTCCTCCTCGACGCGGATGACGCGATCGGGAGGTGCCATCGTCGAACTCCAGGCGGCGCCGCCGCGCATCCAGGGTGGCGCGGGCGTCCCTGTTCGTCCCCAGACGACCGCGGACGGAGGCTTTCGCCGTGCCATCCGCTGCTGGGGGAGTCTGGTGGACAGACGTGTTCTGGGCACGTTGTCCACGCAGACGCGACAGCGAGCTCTCAGCTTGCTGCACTGCCGCGTGCTCAAGTAGCGCCTCAACCTCGCGCTGGGCGCGTCGGGCCTCCGGCGTGACAGGCTCAGGGAGGCCCCTGAGCAATGCCGCCGCCGCGGCCAAGTTCTGGCTCGCCCGTGGGAAGCGCGGGCAGCCATCGTCACGACTTGCGACTCGTAAGTCGCGAACGTCAGTGCGGGTGTGTTCACTGGACTCGCTCTGAGCGAGCTCGTGATCAATCGCCGCACGCTGCTGATCCAGCTGACGCTGGACCTCCAGGAGTTCCTCCCTTCGTGCGCGCAGTCGTTCTGACTGCGCGTCACGGGGTGGGGTCCCGTCCTGCGGGCCAGACGATTCCGCAGGGCGTTCGCCCTCCGCAGCGGGAAGATGCTCCGCACGTATCATAAGGCACTCGCGTGAGGGATGATGACTTCCCTCACTGCACTCTGCATCGGAATCTTCGTTTGACGCTCCATCTAGGAGGTCGAAGAGAGACTCGGATGCGCAGCCCACCATGGCCACGAACTCGTTGTTCATGGCGCGTGGAGCTGGGAGCGTCGACGCCCGGGACAATGTGCCAGCGAGAGGCGATACACGCCCGGGGTCAAGCGGGGCAACCGGTGGTGCCGCTGCACCGGCCAGTGCCAGAGCGCCATCTGAGATGGCGACGAAGTCGAGGCCCCCGAAACGCACGTGTGCACCGGGAACCCAGGTGTTTGCGCGGCTAGCCATCCGAACAAAGAGAGGGGTTTGACGAAAACACGCACAAAGAACCCCTTCCTGGCGCGCCAACTGTCGGCGTTCGTTGTGGCCGACGAGTAATTAGTATCGTGGGGTGCGTGTTTTGGTTCGGATGGTTCGCGAGAGGACACAAGGATTTATACTGGTTCGGGCAACGTGCCCTACGTCCAGTTCGATGAGGCTGCTCGTGTTACTCGCGACAGTTTGTAGTAGGGGGTTACAAACGGGCGAGAGAGGGACGAACTCCCAAGTCTCTGTGAGGTGTTCTACGTGGGGTGAGATGTCGTGTGTCTTGGACTCGTATCCCGCCTCGTCGTTCTCCCGCCTCCCCCCTTTTATACTGCAAGGAGGGAGGTGGGCGTACAAAGAGTTGGCGCAAAGGTGTGGGCGGCGGCATGGCCGGGTGTCCTGTAGGCCGCGCTGTTGATGCTTCAGACTCCGTGCCGGTCGCTGTGGATGACGTCGCAGGCATGGCGGTGCTTCTTCGGTCGATGGCGCCACAGGGATGGCCGTCAACGAGGGACGTCCCTTCGGTATGGTCGGTCACCCTCCGACGAGGGGTCGGAGGAGAGGAGGACTGGTCATCGTTAGCTCCTTACCCGGTCGAAATGTCGATCGTAGCCGTCCCGTCTTGTCAGAAGGGATGGGCTTTGACGGGGGTCGTTCGCATAGTGACGGCCTCGCTGTCACTGTGCGACGTGGGCGGTAAACGCCCACTTGCGCGGGGGGCTTTGGTAGCCACGAGAGTAGTTGAGCTTTTATTACTCAACTACTCAGTACCAACCGCCTTCGTCGCGCTAGGTGGCGCTCCCGACCCCTGAGGGTCGGGAGGGAGCGATTCGCCCGACCCCTGGGGTCGCGCGAGGCGGACTTTGGCACGAGCTCCCGACCCCGTCATGGTGAGGTCGGGAGCCTGAGTCGAGCGGCGGGTGATCCGACCCCGGTCGAGGGGGTCGGGCGAGGCGGACCTGTCTGTGGGCCCGAGCCACTGTACGCGCGTCGCGGCATAGAGGTCGGGCGAGACGGAGGTCGCTTATTGCTTTATACGTAAAGCAGTCGGAGGACCGCTAATACCGGTCATCACCGGTATCGGCCCTCAACAAGTAGAAAAGCAGGCTTTTTTTATAAGCGAAGTCCAGATAAGCGTATCAAAACAGGGCCTAAAGCTGTCTACGGTTAGTGAAGCGCCCTTCCTTCTTATTTCGATGACTTTTGCTCTCTAAGGTTATCACCCAGTTATAAAATCTACGGTTAGTGGATCGAGCTCTCTATACTTAGTGCTTGCTCTGTACTTTCTAAGATTACTTACATTAGAAGATTGATCTATATTGCTTTCTAAGATTGCTCATAAATTGAAGATTGCTTTATCTCGATATTGCTCAAGTTGACTGAATGGGTACTCCTCTATTTTTTTTTAATATATGTCGTTCATGCACATTTTTGTTGTTCAACCTTTAACTCTCGTCCACTTTGGCCCTGATCGAATAAGGCTACAATCGCTATAGCTGCACAAAATACTGTACAAGTAGTCAATAAATAAATAATAGTCCGATCAAAATAATAATAATAATAATAATAATAATAATAATAATAATAATAATAATAAATAATAGGCTGCTGCAGCAGCAGCTAATTACAGCCTTTGTAGGCTGATTCGAATATTTTGTGTTAAATGACATGTATTGAAAAACGGAGAACTACAGATTTTGAATATATATAATTTTGGTTTAAAAACTTGAATTATTATATGGTTGTTAAGTTTTTACTACTAAATTATTAGTAATTATTGTACAATTATTACTTGTAGTAATGAAAATTAGATGTAATTTTGTTAGTAATTATTGTATCATTGCGAATTTTGGTTTGAAAGCATTAAGTTTAATTGATATTATGTAATCTCATTTTTTTAGGAGTTGATGATACGATCGCCTAGTAGTCGAAAGAGGCAACGAGAACCATTACAAGGTGGGTCCCATGAGTCGAGCCCACCTCCATATCAAGCTCGACTATCAAACATGGAGGAACAAATATTTTATGTAATTTCCATGATGAATATATATATATATACATATATATATATATAATTGATATTTTTTTATGATGCTAATAATTCTAATGTACCAGATGGATCGATCGTGGATCTATGATGGTAGCACTCTTACTAAACGCTTCCTCGTTAGATTGAAAACTTTTTTGAAAGCCGCTACAACATACAAGAAGCTAAAAAACAAGTCTGACATTCATTATATATGTTGTCCGTGTCGTGATTGTAAAAACTTGAAGAAGTTTTCAGATATAGAAGAGATTCGTATACACTTGATTACAAGGGCTTTTACGTATGGATATTTATGTTGGACTAAACATGGTGAAGTTGAGGAGGATGTGCAAGCAAATAATCCTACTACATATTGGTCGGATACGGATAGCGAGCAAGTGACAGTAGAGAGGGACAATGATGTTGATGACCTAGATGAAACGTTGCACAATGATATTGATGACCTAGATGAAATGTTGTACAATGATGTTGATGACCTTGATGAAATATTGCGTAATGTGGAGGATGATTTCTATAGTGAAAGCGAATTTCAAAAGCTCTTAACGATGAAAGAAGACTATGAGACACCCATGTACTTGGGTTGCAAAAAAGAATACAACAAGTTGTATGTTGTTCTCACATTAATGCAAATAAAGCTAAACAACTGTTGGTCCAATAAAAATTTTATCCAAGTATCAATACCAGTTCTTAAGAAGAACAGGCATTGATAGACTAGTTATCAATGTCTGTCGTCGTTATGACCGGTACTGATAATTAATTATCAATACCGGTTCCAGTTGTGCACCGGTACTGATAATTTGGAACCGATATTGATACTAAGAGTTTCAGTACCGGTTCCTGTTGTGAACTGATATTGATGATTTTGTTGAAGTATAAGTGGATTGCCCTCCTTTCCCCATCAGCTTAGGCTTTTGGGTGAACTGGTTAGGTGCATGAAACTCAATATGGTATCAGAGCCAGAGGTCTCGAGTTCGAATCCTGGCAGAGGCAATTTTCCGTAATTTAAGTCCTCCGCTTCAATATTCCACGTTTGCGCCCTGCGGGAGGCTGCACGTGAGGGGGAGTGTTGAAGTATAAGTGGATTGCCCTCCTTTCCCCATCAGCTTAGGCTTTTGGGTGAACTGGTTAGGTGCATGAAACTCAATAGATTTACTTATCAATATCGGTTATAATCCGACATAAATAAGTCAATATTGTCAGTATCGATATATTGCTGCCGACCCAAAAACCGGTATTGATGACAGTTAGTAGCGTGTACTTCATTGTCTCATGAATATCTTTTTTGTGCAAAGGAAGCAACCAAGCAACACCTGATCGAATGTAATTACGGAGTTATTCAGTAACCCAATGGACAAAATCATTAATACAATCAGTGATACTATGAACTTTTTTATTGTCCGTCTTATACTATTCATCATAATATATTATGCCGGATCTAAAATATATGCCGGATCTAAAATATATAGATACGCAGTTGCCACATGTACAGAGAGAACCTAAGGAAATTGTCTATTTTAGAAGGTTATTGTTGGGGATCTTAGCTTGCTTGCTAGATATGTTGCGGTGTAGGCAACTGCACCTGCACGCATATCTGGAACAGATAGATTTTGCACATGCAGCAAACTTCCATATTAGTAATCATTATCATATGGATGTATATATATCTGCAGCCCTTAGATCCATACATGCAGTTCTTGGAAGCAACCAGTGCCACGTGAATTATCGTACGTGTATATATATATATATATATATATATATATATATATATATATATATATATATATATATATGCCTCTGCACAGGCTGCTACAAATCGGCAGTATTAGCCGAACAAAGGAGTAATTTATTACTGTATATACTATACATTATTTGACCAACAAAAGAAATCTCCAACATTCACTCTTCAGAAATTCCCTCGTGTCATCTCGTGTTGCTTGGAGTGTACTATAACTTTACTGGGCGACTTTTCTCTGAAATTAATCTATTAACGACGATGCTACTGGCAATCTAGTATAAACTATGGGGGACACCAAATTCTAGGAGTTCCGATTAGAGTTGTTTCAGGCACTAGAACAGTGACGAAGCGGCCCTTCTCTGTTCTGTATATTAACTACAAACTATGTTAATTTAGGCATTTCGAATCTTTATATATGCATAGTATACTGCAGTTTTTATGTACTTTTTTTTTTGCGACTACGATTTGATGTAATTTCTTGTATACTTTCCGTACTAAAAGACCAGTACAGCATGAGGTCGAAGCTAACTAAGAGGGACCTCAATGCAAACTCATGTCCCAATATTTTTCACAGACCAAGCGCAGTTTGGACTAGAAGGAAAGGTATTAAGTTCAAACATAGAATTATTGGTTGCTTTTGATAAACTGTAGGGGATCCAAATGAATTTGGGTAAATCTATTTCGCGCCTGATGGTTCTGTTTCATGAACAGTAATGAAGGTGATCGTCAAAAATATTGTGAATGGTTTTGATAGATCTCTCTCCGATGACTGGATCGATGCATGCTGACTGCTGACAGTAACGTCGACGAACGTGACCTTTAGGAATAAAGGGGTGTTCGGCATGGCTTTGGTATTAAGTGGACCGAAGATCTATCATTAATTTTCATTGTTTCGCTATTCATGAAGCTATTTTTTGGCTTAGTTATATAAACTCACCCATAAGCTTACTCTAGATTGATATCCCCTCCTAAGATGTTTTATGGGATGAATGGGTGGTGGAGAAATTTTGTCTAAAAGTTGTGGATGGGTGAGTTTTTGCCATCAAACTAGAGTGAGTTTATGGGTGGGTTTATGCAATTATCCCTTTTTTTCGAGTACCATCCAAGGTATTATCTTGATTTTGGTTCTTATTGGTTGTTTAATAGTAGAAGGTAGTCATTTATTAGTTTGAAATAATCGAATCCACAATAGCAAAACAATAGCACATATTACGCTAAAATCGATATCAAAATAAAATGTGCTTTGAAAATTGAGTAATTAATGTGGCATAACGTGCAACAGTTTATAATTAATTAGGATGTGTCTCCTTCTTATATGATTGAGATTTTGCTAATATCTCAGTCCCTTTTATAACCATTGAATTTGGACAACCATACAAAACGTTCAAATATCTTTCATTGAAAAATAAAAATGTCCAACTTCAAAAAAACAATCTTACAAACATGCATTTGATTTATTTCACATGGTGTGGTAAAGTACTAAATATTCTACCTTCAATTACAAATTATTGTAGCTTCAAAAACAAAGGTTCAACACATTTATATTGATTGTTTAAAAATTATGACCGAGTGATATATTAAATCTTAGAGGTCTGATAAGGAATAAATCTCTAAGAATTATAACAAAGATATGGATGTTGTGTAAGTGTGTTTGGCATGAGACACAAAAAGAGGCGCTCATGAGTCGCCGAGTCGGGACTACTTACTTAGAGTAACTTTTGTAATCTACAAATATTTGCCTCCTAATAAGTTGCTATTGGGAGCCTCACAACAAACTTTTTTTTTTTGTTTCTTGGAAGCGAGTGCTGCAGCATTCTTCAAATTTCCCTTTCAATAATATTTGCTACCGGGAGGAGAGAACCTCCCATTATATATTGAGAGTTGGAGGATGGATATTGGAGGATCCCAACTATTGGGAGATTGTTTGGAAGACTGAGAAAGTGTTCTTGCCTTCTAATATGATACTCCTCTTTTTTTAAAATTATTATCGCTGTTGACTTTGACAGTCAACGTTGACCATTCATCTTATTTAAAAAATTTGTTTAAATTTATAAAATTAAAAGTTATATCTGAAGAACTTTAGTAATAAATAAAATTATAACAAAATATTTGATATTGCTCATAGTTTTTTAAATAAGATGAATGGTCAAAGTTGACGGTCAAAGTTAATAACGATAATAATTTAAAAAATAAGGGAGTAGTTTTTAAGAGTTTTGAGAGACTACAAAAGTTGCTATTAGGAGACGGACGAGGGAGAGCCGCCATCGAATATTTGCTGTGTTGCATTGGCAAATGAGGGATTGAGATTTTGCCCAGCGGCAGTGGTGTCATGTACGTCATACCTGTGCCGCCGCGTGGAGTAACATCAATGTCTCTGACAATCTGCCCTGCATTGTCTTAGAGGCTTTATCTACTACTGTAGTCAGATTGGAAACACAAAATACATCTTCAGAACAACTCCAAGAGGCTAGTTAAAATGTATTGTAAAGCTAAATATACAAAATATCAGATAAAAAAACTTTCGACAGGTTGTCCAAATTGCTATGTAAATTTAAAGGCTAGCTATCTCGTGAACTTCGGTAGTCATTTTTACCTAGCCAGCATCGCTCGCTATCTAGGCTCCGGCGCGTGGGCCTCCTTCCCGCGTGCAGCGCGAGACCCTGAGTTGGACCAGCGGGCTACGAACCTCATAGCGGTCGAGACTCGAGAGCCGCGAAGACGGATGCCGACTTCGATGATCGCACGGTCTTTGTGATGCGGGCACAGCACGTGAGCATCGTTCGCTGCACCTTCCGTTGGTTGGTAAGTAGATAGTAGTCATTCTTGGATAGTAGTACTAACCATGCGGGGAAACACATGCTACTGTTCTTGCCTTGTTTGCTGATTACACAAATGAATGTGTTGCATATGTTTTAGGAGAAAAATAATAGTTCATGTTTGAGAAAAAAAGGTGAGGAGTAATCTAAGAGATGACATGGCATGTTTTGAATATAGAGGTTAAGATTTGGAGAGTCTGTTGGATTACATCACTTTATATAAAGTCTTTTTAGTTTACAAGGGAACAAAATAGGTAAATTTAGATAATAGTTTAGCTAGTCTCTTGGAGATGCTTTTAGGATAATCTGGAAGCAGAAGTGGAAGCTTATGCAGCCGCAGCTATTAGTCTACTTGTAGATCTACAAACATGAAAGGTATTCATGAATCCAATCAGCCCAACAAAAAAGAAATGACAGGTTTGACGAGGCAAATGCAATTTTGTGATGAAGAATTAATGTGATAATTATAGACTTCCTACACGTTGCAGCGATTGAAAAGTGGATGACCCAAATGAAATTAGACTACTTCGTAAGCGAATTGACCAGCAAAGTAGTTGTGCCAGATGAGGTAATGTAAAAGTTTTGTTCAATTATTTGAGGGAAGCACCATTGCACTTATCTAAGTGCCATCACATTATTTAGCCTGCATCCAATAAAAAAAATATTTAGACTGCCTGGATAGGAGCATGACGGTGTCAGGAAACAAAATGAAGTTCATATCTGTACTTTTAAATCATAAACCTTAACCATGACAAAACCTGCAATAAATGAAAACATGTAGAACATGGAAAAAAAGTAATAACACACAGAAATCAACATGGGAGAAAACAGTGGGTGCATATATATGAATATTCAGAAACCAGACCCAGATATAGTCTATAGTCTCAGTTTGTAATTTATAATTTCTTCTGCTAGCTATCATCTGAAACAAATGATAACGCTACATAAAGATTCCAAACCACCAAATAAAAATTTCAAACCAAACTTCTAGATGACTTAACAACCCACATTAACCAACCATTTGGTATCTTTAAGTTGTAAATTGAAATTTGGTCAGCAAGAATACAGTTTCCCATAAACTATGCACAATGATGAATATGAGTATATGTAACAGTAGAGAGATACTCCAGTGCTTTCAAGTAAACAACATTAAGGAAACAACACATTCACTATCTATACAAGGAAACCAAAACTCTAAGAGGACGAATTATCTTGTCCATGTCATAGAACACTTTCATTATGATAAGAGTAAAATGCACTAGAAGTCCCTAAACTATTCACGTTATGTCACTTAGGTCCATAAACTCTTAAAGTGATCATCTAGGTCCCTAAACTATTTTTGATGTGTCAAGCTAGGTCCAATTCTTATATGAAGACTAGAAAATATGACGAGGGCATTCTAGTGTGGGTTAGCACGCATGTGTGTTGCACATGCAATAGAAAATATGATCGGGGTTTTCAAAACTAATGAAAATTGGTCAGTTTTTGCAAGCTTCAATGAAAGGTCCAGTTCGGTTATTAAAACCGAACTTATGTACTATGATAAAAATAGTTTTTTATTGATTTTTTCTGATTTTAGTTTTTGCGATAAAAATAAAAAGGTGAATCCTGACTTCAGGTGCAAGATATATAAGTAATAATCCACGTTGGAATGGTTCTGTTATAAATTTTAGCCTTCAAGTAATCATTTAGACCTAGCTTGACACAGAAATAATAGATTAGGAACCTAGATGGTCACTTATGAAAGTTTATGGAACTAAGTGACACAACGCGAATAGTTTAGAGACCCAAATGATTATTTTAAGAGTTTATGGACCTAAGTAACATAACGCAAAAGAGACCTCTGATGCACTTTACTCTTATGATAATATAATTCTTTTATGCACTAGGTTTAATAACCTAGTACAACTACTCAATCACATTTCTCAAAGAAGAAAGAGGAAATCTTAACTCAGAATGCACATTTACTTGTTCTAGCACATTTTTTTTCAAATGCATAGCACAAAGCCAACATTAGAAAAAGATTGATCATACATTGCAAACTGGTGCAATGACAATAATAAGGGGATGTGAGCAACAATAAGAACTAGCAAACCTATACGCAGATTTTTAAAGGGAGGCAACTCTCAAGCATCCATCAGTTATAAGTTCATTCTTCCTTTCGTCAGTAGTATTCATTACAGAAACAAGTACAGCAGAATAGTCACCTAATAGTACTCAGCCCTTTAAGCTCAATAGATTTCTCTGAGTACTTAGCAACCCCTGAGAAATGCTTCGACTCCACAAAATCTGTCAGTGTGTTGGTCCTTGGATCATAAATCTGTAAATATTCATGGTCTTGTTTATGTAGGATTATCCTAAGAGCACCTTTCCAGTACATACTACTTGTAATTTTGATCTAACGATTCAGATTAATTATGATCATACCAAAATTACTAGTAGTATTAGTGGGCAGTAATTTTTTTACAAGGTTATTATAGGAAACCAGAAATACAATATTTATTATAATAATAACCAAACAGGTGTGATAAGTTTTGGGTCAAGTCCTCCACCGTCGATGACTCGCCGGACTCCGTTACTTGCGTACAACGTGTTTGTGGCTGGTGCCGGCGCGTTGAGGACACGCACGTCGGCAAGGCTGATGCTCGTCTAGAGGCAGCAGCGATCCCCGACGAGAAGGAGGTGGCGGGAGCGTTAGGTACCGAAGTAGTCTGGTGCCGGCGATAGAGGCGTCAAGTGACCAGCAAGGACGTCCGGGTGGCAGGGAGAGTCGGGGGCGACGACGCGGCCGTGAACTGGGGAGAGCCCCTGGCGACGGGGGAGAGAGCCTGCCTGCGATGGCAAGACCGGTGGAGAAGGCCCAATGGCGACGGCTGTTGAGATCCTGGTAGTGACGTTGGTCGAATATTACCGGTAAAGCACGTAATTATTGGTTTTTAATTAAAACATAATGATAATCTCGTAAATAAAGAAAAAATTGTATAATTACTAAAGTATCCAAAAAATTACTAGCAGTAATTTACTGCAAGTAGTATGCACTGTAAAACTCCTCTTGCTCTTTCAAAATGTATGCTGTACATTTTGACCCAGAGACCCTTAGCGAAGTCCAGTAGAATCCAAATGTCTAGATAAGGAGCTGGTCCATGTACAACAGCCAAGAAATCATTCAGGTTTGCTAGTGACAGCTGCTTTACATTAGGAAGACCGAGGCAATAGAACATCAGATTAGCATCATCAGGAAAGGTGATCAGGGGGCCCTGGATAGATGGCCCCCATGTCTCAGTCTCAAGGTCGAAGGTAAAAATCAAATCCTTCTCGCTGACTTGGTTTTTGACGGTGATAGAATGGTGTGGCTCAAAACTTAGGCAATAGACAACCCCGTTAATAACAACTCTGGTAAGCTTACCCATCTGAATGCCTTGTTTAAGAGGCGCCACTCTCCTCCTCCCTGAACAGCTGCTGTTGTTGAGCGTGCAGACCTCAAACATCTGACAGCCTCCTCGGTACCCAATGGAAAAATTGGAAAAGCATTCGAAATACCTTGTATTCACCGGTGCGGACGACCTGCCCGAACAGATACTTGGGCTCAGTGACCAAGCTAGCTTGCCGCAGGTTCCACATGCTCTTCCGCAAAGTTGTCCGGAATGCGATACGTAGCTCCGGTAGCCGGGTCGAGCAATCTGTCCGGCAAGTAATAACATTCCTGGCGAATGGGATTATACAGTCCGTAGAGCTGCTGTCGTCGATTTTCCTGACACGGACGCGGTCAAGGATCACGCTGACGGCTCTGTCGCCCTCCGTTCCCCGTACCTTCTTGACGATCTGCCCGGAGAAATCCATGATATCCACGAGCACGTCGCGCCCAGCGCCGTCTGTGTAGGCGGCGACGATGAGCTCGACGGGGTGCCGCCAGGAGTGGGCCGTGGCGAAGTACGGGTCGGAGAGGAGGGACCGCCACAGCCGGCAGACGAGGCGGAGGCGGCAGAGCTCCCTGGCCTGGAGGCGCAGCAGGATCTCACACAGCGCGTCCAGGGGCAGAACGCCGATGTCGGATGCGGCGGCTGGGGCTGGCACGGTGCGCCGCTGCTTCGGCATGGCGCACGGCTTGGACAACGACATCCCTAGTGTTAGATTGCTATTTACAGCTGATCGGGTTGTTAGGATACTTTCTATTGTTAGCCCTTGATTAGCGTATTCTGTTTTGGATGGTTCGGCTCCTGCTCCCTAAATCACCGGACATCTGTTTCCATTAGCCGGTTGTATAATGTGAGCACAGCCTATATATTGTAAACCTTCCTGATGATTAAATTAATCACGATTTCTATCGTCTATCATGGTATCATTGGTTCGATTCTATCCATAGCTTCCGCAAATCTCTAGCTGCGCCGCCATGGCCGACGACGCTGCCATGACCGACGCCGATGCCGCGCTGCGCTCTCCAACTTCGCGTCGCCGGGTTCACGCAGGCCGAGCGCGAGGAGGCTGCTCGCCAAGAGGCTGAGCGCCTAGAGGCCGCTCGCCGCGAGACGGAGCGCCTCGACGCCGCTCGCCTGGAGCAACAACGGCGCGCGGACGACGCCAAGGCCACGGCCCTCGCCGGCGAACTCGCAGCTGCCACCGCCGCCCTTCACGCGCAAGCGGCGGCCATCCTCAACATCAAGCCGCTTGTACCGATCGTCCTCGACCTCGTCTCGCCGCACTTCAACCGCTGGCGTGGTCTCTTCCTCAACACCCTCGAGCGGTACGCCTTGGCCGATCATGTGCTTTCTGCCGACGATCGCTCCGCCGACGTCGCGTGGAAACGAATGGATTGCACCGTTCTCTCCTGGCTCTACGGCACCATCACCCCCGAGCTTCTTGAGGTGGTCATGAACCGTGAGGACGGCCCGCCCACCGCTCGCATCGTGTGGTTGGGCCTCGAGCAGCAGTTCATCGAGAACAAGGAGACCCGTGCCCTCCTCCTCGACGCTGAGTTCCGCACGTTCGTCCAGGGCGACCTGTCCATCGATGAGTACTGTCGCCGCCTCAAATCCATGGCTGATCAGCTCGCCGATCTCGGCGAACCTGTGCGTGATCGCACTCTCGTCCTCAATGTTATTCGGGGGCTCAACGATCGCTTCGCTCACCTAGCGGCGTTGATCCAGCGGCAGCGCCCGTTCCCGAGGTACATTGATGTGCGCTCCGATCTTCGCCTGGCCGAGATCACCATGAACGCCAAGCAAGGAGGCCCCGTGCAGGCACTCACCACATCTGCTCCTCGTGCCCCCGCGCCCCCGGTCACCAGCAACAACTCCGGCAAGAGGAATACGCGTCGCGGCGGTGGCGGCGGTGGCAAGAAATCCAGCGCTGGTTCTCCTGCCCCCAACCAGCAGACCACCACGTGGCCCGGGATGCGGCCCACTGCAGCACCACCCGGTTGGCAGCCTGCCTACGGCACCTTCCAGGCCTATTGGGCCGGCCCGCCTGGTGCTCCCCCTCACGCGCCCGGCCAGCGACCGCAGGCTCTCTTCGCAGGCCAGCCTCCGCTGCCTGGGCCGTTGCCGCCACTGGCCCCGCTGCCTGGGCCGTTGCCACCACTGGCCCCTCTACCCGGGCCGCTACCTCCGCTCGCCCAGTTACCTGGGCCGCCGCCTCCACAGCTACCTGGGCCGCCGCCTCCAAATTGGTACATGCATCCTGGTGGACTTGCGTGGGATCCAAATGCTCTGGCGTCGTCCTTCAACACGATGACGCTGCAGCAGCCGCCGTCAACCGATTGGTATTTTGACACTGGTGCTGAAACTCATATGACATCAAACTCCGGTAATCTTGACACATCCCATCCTCCCTCTTTCTCCACCCCACCCAATATTATCGTTGGTGATGGTTCTCTTTTACCTGTTCTTGGCACCGGTTCTACTTCTTTTCCCACTAGTCAACGTCCTCTCCTATTAAATAACGTTCTTATTTCTCCCCAATTAATTAAAAATCTTATCTCTGTTCGTCAGTTCACAATTGATAATAATTGTTCTGTTGAATTTGACCCGTACGGTTTCTCTGTGAAGGATCTCAAAACCCGGAGCGTGATCGTCAGGTGCAATAGTTCTGGACCACTCTACCCACTGCTGTCATCGGTTTTTCAACCCCTTGCCTTAGTAGCTGGCGCAAGCTCCACCCTTTGGCACCGTCGTCTTGGTCATCCTGGTCATGAGGCCCTCTCTCGTTTAGCTTCGTCTTCCATTATTCCCTGTAATAAAAATGAGTCTAAGCATTTGTGTCATGCTTGTCAGTTAGGTCGTCATGTGCGACTACCCTTTAATCCTTCCAGTTCGCGAGCTACTCATAAATTTGATTTAATTCATTGTGACCTTTGGACCTCACCTGTTTTGAGTATCTCTGGTTATAAATATTATTTAGTCATTTTAGATGATTGCTCGCATTACCTTTGGACCTTTCCTCTACGTCTCAAATCTGACACATTTACCACTCTTACTCACTTTTTTACTTATGCTTCCACCCAGTTCGGCGCCTCCATAAAGAACGTTCAGTGCGATAATGGCCGTGAGTTCGACAACTCTAGTGCCCGCACGTTCTTTCTCACTCGAGGCGTCAACCTCCGCATGTCTGCCCATACACTTCCCCTCAAAACGGTAAAGCCGAGCGTGTTATTCGCACCACCAATAATATTATTCGCTCTCTCCTTTTCCAGGCCAGTATGCCTCCCACTTATTGGGTTGAGTCCCTCCAAACAGCCACCTATCTCCTCAACCTTCACCCCACAAAAACTCTTAACTTTACCACTCCGTTTGCTGCCCTCTACGGGCGCCAACCCTCTTATGATCACCTTCGTGTTTTTGGGTGTCGCTGTTACCCTAATCTTTCGGCGATGGCAAATCATAAACTTGCTCCGCGCTCCACCGCCTGTGTCTTTTTAAGATATCCCTCTAATCACAAGGGGTATCGCTGTCTTGACCTCTCCACTAACAGGCTCATTATCTCTCGCCACGTAACTTTTGATGAGTCCTCATTTCCTTTTTCCGAGGCCTCATCACCTCCTTCATCCGACTTTGATTTTTTATCGGAGTTTGATGTTGCAGATATTATGCCTATCGGTTCTCGTGTTTCAGGTACCCGCACAGCGACGCCATTCACCGCTGCCCCTGATACCGACCTCGCGTCGCAGGCTGCTGCTAGCGGTGATCCTTCCGGCGCGGCCTCGGCTTCACTCCCTGGGCCCATCGCGCGGCCTCATCAGGCGCGCAGCACACGGTGCGCCAGCTGTCTAGCGGGCCGCCACGACCAGATAGAGCGGCCTCCTCCAGTCGGCCTGCTGGCTCCTCCTCTGGACTGCCTGGTGGGCCGTCGCGGTCTGCCAACCCAGCCTCTCCAGGCCAGGTGGAGCACGCCCAGGCTCCCTCCTCTGGGCTGCCTGGTGGGCCGTCGCAGCCTGCTGCCCCGACGGGCGCCCCGCAGCGCACAGGTCGCGCTCCTTCGCCAGTTCCCACGTCGATTGAGGATGCTCCAGTACCTGACAAGGCGGTCCCTGTTCCTGCCACTGCAAATGAACATGTCATGTTCACACGCGGCAAGCGAGGCTTCCGTCAGCCAAAGGCCATCTTGGACCTGAACGCCGGCACGCTCTCTCCGCTCCCGAAGTCGTACCGCTCCGCCCTGGCAGACCCCAACTGGCGCGCTGCTATGGAGGACGAGTACTCCGCTCTGCTGGCCAACAACACTTGGGACCTCGTTCCTCGACCGTCTGATGCTAATATTGTCACTGGTAAATGGGTCTATCGTCATAAATTTCGCTCAGATGGTTCTCTTGAGAGGTACAAGGCTCGTTGGGTTCTTCGGGGATTCACTCAACGTCCAGGTGTTGATTTTGATGAGACTTTCAGCCCTGTTGTCAAGCCTGCCACCATCCGTACAGTCCTCACACTGGCTCTCTCTCATGACTGGCCTGTTCATCAGCTCGATGTGAAGAATGCGTTCTTGCATGGCACTCTAGATGAGACCGTCTATTGTGTACAGCCAGCTGGATTTGTTGACAATGCTCACCCGGACTTCGTCTGCCGCCTGAACAAATCCCTCTATGGTCTGAAGCAAGCACCCCGCGCCTGGTATAGTCGGTTTGCCACTCACATCCTCTCCCTGGGTTTCGTAAGTGCTAAGAGCGACACCTCCTTATTTATCTACAAGCATGGCAGTGATACAGCTTATTTGCTTCTTTATGTTGATGATATTATTCTGACGGCATCCTCAGTACCCCTCCTCCATCGGATTATTACCGCTCTTCAACAGGAATTTTCCATGAAGGATCTTGGTCCGTTGCACCATTTTTTGGGTCTGCATGTCACTCGTCAGCATGGTGGATTTTTTCTCTCCCAGCGTCAGTACACACTGGAGGTTCTTGAGCGAGCGGGCATGACTGATTGCAAGCCATGTTCGACACCGGTTGACACTTCGGGTCCAAGCTCTCTGGCACAGATGGACCCCCAGTTGCCGACCCGACTCACTATCGTGGCCTGGCCGGTGCTCTACAGCATCTGACATTCACTCGGCCGGATATCTCGTATGCAGTTCAGCAGGTTTGCCTCCATATGCATAACCCACGGGAACCTCATTATGCTTTGATTAAGCGCATCCTCCGCTACTTGCATGGCACTTTGGATCATGGTTTACAGCTACGACGCACTGCTGCCTCTACCCTTGTTGCTTACTCTGACGCAGATTGGGCCGGTTGTCCTGACACTCGCCGCTCTACATCTGGTTATGCGGTGTTTCTTGGTGATAATTTGGTTTCTTGGTCTTCGAAGCGTCAGCCTACTGTTTCTCGCTCCAGTGCCGAAGCTGAATACCGCGCTGTTGCCAATGCGGTCGCAGAAGCTACTTGGCTACGTCAGCTTCTTCAGGAGATGCATGTCCCTCTCCAGCGTGCAACTATAGTTTACTGTGACAACGTCAGTGCTGTTTATCTCTCGACGAATCCGGTGCAGCATCAGCGCACCAAACACATCGAGATCGATCTTCACTTTGTCCGAGACCGAGTGGCTGCCGGCGTAGTACGTGTATTGCACGTTCCCACGTCATCACAGTATGCCGATGTCTTCACCAAGGGACTTCCGTCTTCAGTCTTCACTGAGTTTCGTTCCAGTCTAAACGTCCTTCCGCGTGGCTAGCGCCGCTCAGACTGCGGGGGGGTGTTAGATTGTTATTTACAGCTGATCGGGTTGTTAGGATACTTTCTATTGTTAGCCCTTGATTAGCGTATTCTGTTTTGGATGGTTCGGCTCCTGCTCCCTAAATCACCGGACATCTGTTTCCATTAGCCGGTTGTATAATGTGAGCACAGCCTATATATTGTAAACCTTTCTGATGATTAAATTAATCACGATTTCTATTGTCTATCACCTGGAATCGAAGGATGAAAAGCACAACAAACATTTGGCGATGAAGAATTGACATTGGCAACGAGAGGATGGGAATCGAGGCGCGCGGCTGAATAGAGGAGAGGTCACCATCGGAGGCGAAGCCGCGGCAAACAACTTACCAGAGGGAGGATCGTGGTTTGTTTCCGCGCCGGACCTCGCTGCCGGCAGTAAATATCCGCGGTGTCACAGGCAAGGGGTTATTTCGCCCCGGGACGGCACGCACACTGCTGCTGTGCCGGCCGCTATCCCATGCCGGACGCGGCAGGGGAGCCGGAGCGAGAGCTGGCTCGATCTGGGGGACTCGAATTTGGCGGATGAAGCGAGCGGCGGTGCTGAGGTCTCAGGGTTGGGTCGGAGCTGCCACCATTTAGGCCTTGTTCGTGTAGGCCGGGATCCCAGCGTTCCAAGCCCAACGGGGACGGTCGTTCAATTAGCCTGTCTTGAACTCCGGCCTATCCCCAGGACTCTGGAGGGCGACCGGTAGAGGCCTGGCCTTCTCGGTTCGCACGGTTCGACCCAGTTTCTACTCTGTTTTTTCTTCTTCTTTTTTTTAATACACTTTGGGAGAGAGAGAAAGCTCTGAATGTATTCGATACATGAAATGAACAAGTTATCAAAGTAAACCGGGAATCGAAGTGAGCGGCAAACACTGCGAAACTTCCAAACGCTAGAATAATAACTGCATACGTATTATGTATAGAAGATAACGGAGAAAAAGATGTTATATCGGTCTCCACATCCCATTCATCGGTTCATGTCCTTGTTCTGATAATTTTAAAGAAATTCGTGCCCCTTCTGCGAGCCTGCCTCAAACTTCTGTTTCCACGTACACATATTTTTGAAAACTTGAAAAAAGAAAGCGTTTTTTTCTTACTCGAGTAGCTACTTCCTTTGTGTGCCTTGTAAATTAAGGAATATCTAAACAACAGGGGTGTATACGTATAGAGTATAATATAAGCATATACGAGGTCTGTGGACATACTCAATTTATATGTTATAGAAAGATGTGCAGTTGATATGCTGATGGAAACGTACAAAACTACCTTGAACATATGGTGTGAGTGTGCGCGCGCGTGGGGGTGGGGTGCATAGTATGTATTGTGTATTGAGATGTATTGGTTGATAACTCCGCACAATGCTGCGGAATATTAGATAATAAGGTTTATGGATTGGAAAAAGTAAAAGCTTGATGTTGAAAAAAAATTTTAGTGCGGGAGGGCCGCATAGCCTTGTTAGAGTTCGCCGGCTAATCACGACGATCAGCGGCGTTGTAGAAAGGGCTAAGAACACGCGAACACACACGAACACTTAGTTTCTGTGTCACTGCATCTTGCAGCGTTTTATTCCTTCGTTTCTCTGTTTTATAGGAAGATAACAGCCACCATCGTGGCCCCTACGCGCGACATTCTCGCGATCCGAGTATACCGCGCCATCCGTGCGTACGACGCGGATGCCACGCCCCGCACGAACGCCGCGTGCGTCAGGCGCAAGACTCGGGCAGCAGCTAACTAATCTTATCGCTGCCGCACGAACGGACGATTACAAACTGAATTCAAACTAAGACTAACGCGCACAAGTTTATTTTAACAAATCGCCTGTGCGTCCCGCCTTAGATGGCGGCCACGTGTAAGCTTTGTGCATCGAACGCCCAGCGCTAAACGGTTCCAGACGCTCAGCTCGATGGCTCATAGACGCGCCGTATGCGCAGCTCGGTCAGGGTCAGCTCGGCTCACAGGCCAGGCGATGCTCCGGTCCCATCCTCAGGCTGTCTTCCATGCGGCGGCGCAGCCGCTGCTTCTCAATTTGATACCGTCGGCCGTCAAACGTCGGAAACTAAGGCATCTCCGCCCCGTCGGAAACTAGAGAGCCGACGACGATGCTTGCGCCGTCAACCTATAAGATGTCCCACAGCACATTTCCTGGTCGATGTCCGCGATCTCCGGCGGCAGAGAGAGCACGCGCGGGACGTCGACGACGACGGACGGCGTCGGTGCGGACACGGACGGGCAGCTGTACAGCATGTCAGCACCGGCACAGGGTCCAACAGCATGTTGAAGTCGAAGCCCGCGTCGAGAATCGGAGCATGGGGATCGGGAGGTGCTCCAGCTGGAGCTGGTCGTCCGGTTCCTTGTTGCTCTGCTCTGTTGCTCGCCGGAGGAGAAGTCGCTGCTCGGGATCTCTCGTTCAAAGCGAAGCCACGTGCATCCAACGAGCCGAGCTGTGTAACTGGGAGTGTGTGCGCGCGCATCTGGAGCCGCCGTAACGCTGGGCGTCCGATGCGTCAATTGAACTTTTTTCCAGCTTGATGGTCAGGCAGCACCCGTTTAAATTGTTTGTACTTTTTATTTTAAACAATAAACGATGATATCTATATCTTAGTGACAAGTACGTGAGCTTCATTTACTTAAGGTTATGAGTTTAATTCTTGATATCAATGTTAATTTTTGTATTATTTATTAAGAAAGTGTGTTGATGCAGATGGCTAGCGTAACGTGGTACGGCTTCAATGCATGGCTCAAATTGGATCCAAAATGACAAGGATTGATTCAGTCACGTCTTTTTTTACAAGCTACAAAATTACTACGTATGTTGTAGCCAGCTGCCCATCTTGCAGAACGTACGCTCAACCAGGCAGGCAGAGTCTGTCACATAAACCGGATGGACAAGATAGTAGCCTCAGTATATCTGTGCACACACGGGCACCTCGCTCCCAACAAGGTTCCAGTGTACACCGTAGCTGCACTACTGAGCGCCGTCTCCGCCACGCTCGACAGCTTGTTGGTTCTGGGATCATAAACTTCCACCATTTCTGACCCTTCGACATGGATGACTATCCTCCCATCGTCTGATACAATCAAGGGAGTGAAGGACAGGAAGCCGCAATCATACTCTTCGACCTGAATGCTGTACCGCCGGACCCAGGGGCCCTTCACGGAGTCCAACGATACCAAAAGTCCACACGGGGAGATGGGAGGTGAACGATAACCAGTGAGCCGTTCAGAAAGCTGGGCAGAGTCGCTTTTCTAAATCTGAGTCAACAAGTCAAGGCCAAGCACAATTGCATATACAATCTAGACAAATAAAGTTCGGACTAATAGTAGAAACAAAATTTGATGTCAGCTTTCACTACATTGCGGCTGCTCCAACTCCAATATCCATGCAGAGGCAGAGCAATGCATCAAAAAGTTTGACATTTTCAGTGAAGTCAACACACTCATATATCCAACAAGAGAAGAACAAATTTTATAAACGAAAACAGAAGAAAAACATTATCATAGACGGAATAATAATCGTGTGCAACAGTCAGCACAAAGGACGAAAACATGCAAAGAAACCTGCAAATCTCCCTTGAACAAAGAGAGAAAAAAAATTAACCTCAAGATATAAAAATGGAGGGAGAACAAAGCAAAACAAACATGTGGAAGGGAGAAGTACCAGGCGAAGTCTTACGGTTACACATCCAACAGCAGATGAGCAGATTTTTACAAAGGAAAACAAAAGAAGAAAAGGCTTTTTTGAGACTAAAAGGCGTGGTTGTTGTTATTGTTCTAAAACAAAAGGAGAAGAAAAGGCACCATAGATGGCCACATAATAATCAACTTGTAACAATCTAACACAAAGGGAATTGCAAGCAAGTCACACACAAAAAAGAAAATGCAAACACCACAGCACAGTAGCAGAAAGTAAAGCCCCAGTATAATCTTTTAACTGAACAACAGGTCCATTGGTAGCATCATGATGCCTTGCTCCATTCGATACAACACAACATAGCAACATTGGTTCTTCTTGAGAGTTGTATTTTTATTATCAGTGCCAGCAGTGCTAAAAAGAAAGAGATACTAATCTGCAAGCCTCTGCAGGATGAAGCTCCATATATCCCGCAGATCATAATCCTGCTACCTAATTGTGTTCTGAAGACAGGGTCCAACAGAGCACAGATAAGCCTTGAATATCATTCCATTTCAGAAGGGAAATCAGTTCCAACGAGGCAATGTCCAACCTGCATAGTTCCAAATAAGATATGAGAGTTAGTTCATGTTTTTCGGTATGTTTGCCGAAAACACACTCAGTTGAAAACTCAAATTAACATGCAAGACTGGAACTGAGATTAAACAGACAATTCCAAGTATGTCAATGGTGAAAAATGACAATATGTGGATTTCCTACATTGGGACAAGGACAGCAGTTCACTTATGTTCTCGTGTAGACATACCATAAAAGTCAAGCAACATGATTCACTAATGCCATGTGACATTTTTAAACCCAACCAACACAATGGACACTAATTCTATGAGAATTCACAAAATCAAGCATCCACAGTTGACATTTTATTTTATTTTCATGTGACACTTGTCGAACAAGTAAACCCAACCAACACACAATAACAACAACAACCAATATAAAAACTAAACCTTTTAGTCCCAAACAACCCAACCATTCTATGAGAATACAAAATCAAACATCCACACTTGACATTTTATTTTCTTTCTTTTCCCATGTACCAAACTCAGCATACATAGCATCCTTCAGAAAAACCATATGTTTGACCATGTTTCCTTTTTTTTTTTCTCACCATGGCAATATGACTATATATCACCGCCAACCAGGGGATCTTATTATGTTTTCATCCCCGTGAGCAATACTCAGTAATGCCCCGCACACCTGCGCGCCCACCCCCCCCCCCCCCCCCCACTTTTTTTTTTTCTCTTCTTTTCCCTTCCACTGACCTTAGACATTTATGTGTCAGGCAATGTAGACACGTTTTTTAGAGGCATGGGGAGCTCAGGTGAGGTCAGCAGAGCAACGCGTATACCAGCCAAAAAGGATAAATGAATAGAATGAGTAAAGAATAAAGTATAAATTGGGCCACAATTGGTAGGACAATCCAATCCAGCAATCGAGCTCCAACCTATTGCCCTAGCTGCTCCAGTCCGTCCGCTGTGCCCACTCACATAGCTGCCAGGGCGTAGTAACAACAACGGTTATGGAAAATGAGCTGGGAATGGCAACTAACAAGAGGACAAGTGGCAACACAGGCTGCAGTGACTCTGGCCACAAAACCGTATATTTGCCCGTTGTTTTCTTTTATTTTACCATGCCAATATTTTGTTTCCATCGCCTTATGCAATACTCCCTCTGCCACCTTTTTACATGCGCGTAAGCTTGGTACGTAGAGCCCAAGACACTCGGCTAGTGCCGCTTCGATTCTAGTAAATTGCCGTCGAGCTAATTTCTGCATGGAAGTATTACATGGTGGGCCTGGACACCAGCCGACCACACTGCATGCATTCGCTCGCCCGCGTTGTTTGAGTCCTGCATGCGTGCCTGCAATTAACTTCAGCCCCATGCACAATGTGTTAATTGAAGGGCGCATATCAATTATACACAATTGCCGTTAGCTTACGTGCATATAAAAAGGAGATAGAGGGAGCACGTAGCATGAACTTTGTGGCACTAAACATACGTGACAGTGCAAACTACAAACCCCCCACCTCTCCCCGACCCCACCCCAGTCCAGGTCAAGCTCATTGCACTAGCCACTCCAGTCCATCCCCCGTGCCCAGCGCATAGCTGCCAAAGCATAGGGACAACAACGGTTATGGACAACGAGCTGGGGATGTTGACAGAGAAGAGGACAAGTGGCGGCACATGCCACAGCTGCTCTGGAAGAGAAGGTTGGAGGTTGGAGTGAAGTAACGCTACCACCCTCTACTAAATCTCAACTTGATTTCCCGCCAACCGCCCTTCCTCCCAGAATTAGAAAGAAAAAAGAAATCTCCCAGCCCTCTGTTAATGTGTTGGTAGGGCATCCATCTGACGTCAAATCACACATGTGATGCCAAATTCGATATGATGGACACTATATGAGCAATGGCGTGGCATGGGTGAAGCTGCATTGTTGGGACTAGATGTGGATACACCCAAGCCAATTATATCCATCTAATTTTCACCATGGATTAAATAGCCCCATCAACACATAATCATGCACCTACAAGCTGAAAAGGCCAGACAAACATTGCAAAATTAAAGTGATGCAGCCCCCTCGCGTGAGCTCTAGCTTCGCTACTAGGCATGGTGGCCCCAACGCTTTGACCTAACATAACTGTTGGAATTTTCCATAAAACAACATAAAGAAACACACAATATTTGCAGTGCTAGTGCTACTCATTGAAAATACTCACCTCATTAGTTCTCACCATCTAGGCTCAACAGGCTTCCCGTATACAGACAGATTCCAGAGAAATGGTTCAGCTTCATCAAAGTTGAGAATGTATTGGCCCTTGTGTCATAAATCTGTAACACGTCCATGCATCTCACAACTATCTTCCCATCATCTAACACCACCAAGGGATGAACGGGCAAAACATTTTCATATTGTTCAACTTGCACACTATAGGTTTTTCTCCATAGACCCTTCACAGGATCCACCAGAAACCACAGGTCCATATAAGGAGTTGGCCCATGCACAATAACCAAGCTGTCATTCAGGTTGGCCAACGTAAGCTGTTTAGATTGCGGACCACGATAGGTGTTGAGCCTCTCATCATTAACAAGGCTGTTAGGCCCCTTGATGCTCAGCCCCCACTCCTCTGCCGCAAGGTCGAACGAAACTATCCAGCTTTGCTCAGTAACTTGGCGATTTAAGACAGCAAAATATGCATCCACACTCAAGAAGTAGACAATCCCACGAACAACCACTCTTGTCCATTCATTCCATACAAAATCCTCTCGAGGGTTCTGCTTCCCCCTCCACTGCATATGGCTCCTGCGGTTGAGGGTGCAGACCTCAAATAGGTCCTTGCGGTCACTACCGGATCTACATGGAAGCATCCGAAGCACCTTGTACTCTCCTGTCCTGGCAACCTTCCCAAACAAATACGCAGGTTCGCCATAATGAGTCAGCTTGAACTCACGAGCCAGATGCTCCTCTGCCAGCTTCTGTGGTAAGTGATACACAGCTCCAGTGGCTGGGTTCAGCAACCGGGTCCTACCGCCCTCAATTGCCTTGACACAAGCAAGGTCGAAGGCCATGCCCACAACTACCTCTCCCTCCTTCCTACGCGCCCGTTTCACAGTTCGCCCCGAAGCGTCCAGAATGTCCACAGGGGCGTCGCACTCCGCGCTGTCCGTGTAACTAGCGATGAAAAGCGGCGCCGTGCGGCGGGCTGTGTGCGTGTCAGAGAAGTTCGGGTCGGAGAGGAGGGATCGCCACGCCCGGCAGATGATGCGGAGACGGCAGAGCTCCTTGGCCGGGAGGCGCAGCAGGACCTCGGACAGGGCGTCCAGGGTCAGAGAGCCGGCGTTGGAGGCGCTGTCAGGGTCGACCGCAGCGCGCCTGGCCGGAGGGGCACCGAGCGGCTCCCGCGACGCCATTCCTAAGACCGCGAGATCCACTACCTGCGAGGCATACAAACACGCGATTCAGCTGTTTCGCGTCAGGGAACTAACGAATCCAGGAGCGGGGGGAGAGGGTGGGAAGCAAGGTCGCCGGAATCGCGGATGGCGTGGAGCCGTGGAGAGTACCAGCTGCTTACCATAGAGGAGACGGAGAGGGATTCCGGAGCCGGAGCACGCCTACCGCGGGACGGCTCCGCGCCGGAAACGCGTGGCGGCGAGCGGCCGGTCGTCGAGGGGTGTGGCGAGCGATGTGTGCGAAGGCCGACGAGAGAAGAAACGGTGGTGGGTCAGACGGATGGGCGAGGGGGGGTTTAGGAAGGCGGAGCGGCGGTGGCAACTGGCCGTTTCTTCTTTTTATTTTCCTCTCACTTTTTTTATTGAATTTTTTTCTCTCTCTAGGGAGACCGAAGGTAGCATCCAGTAGGTTTCTTTTTATATTTATCCTTTTAAAATTAATATTTTATAAATGATCTATCTCGTTCTATATTTTTAAAATCTAATCCGTTTTAATCACATCGATTAGACTGGTCTGAATCGTCAAATGCCACATATGATAAACATCAAGTCAATATTTTTCGTTTACGTGTCATTTGATCATATCAGCTAATTTAAATAAGTCACGCATTTTAATTGATATGATCAAAATGAACAGATTCTAAAACTACTGATGTGTAAAGATTATTTGTAACATTTTAATTTTAAAAGGGTCAAAACATGAAAAAAGACCTCCAGTAGGTGGGCTGTGTGGGCTATTCCAACCAGCTCATTGTAAATTTGGATCCAAAGCATTAGCATTCCGATAAGAAAGAAGTCTCTTGGAAATTTTGTCTCAGGACACTCAATAAACACTGTGGTTTGTAGGACATCAGAAAACCTGATTTGATCTCATAGACACTACGAAATTATGATATTTGTCTACAACACTCAAAATAAAAAGAATATTATTTTAAACTTTTTATCTCGATATCCAAAATAAATTACTACTTGAAATTTGACATAAAGATAAAATGTTGTATTCACTATACATGTGATTTTTTGTGGATTTTTATCTGATTGTTTATGTGGTTTGGTTCAAAAAATTAATATTATTTTTCTATAAAGCTTATGAAAACAAAATCAAATCAAATAAAAAACATAAAAACAGGGAACTAGGCATTATATTTTTTTAGTCAAATTTTAAGTTATGAAAAATTTTTGTGCATTGAGATAAAAAGTTCAAAAGTCGTCTATTTTCATGTTTGCATGTGCTGTAGACAAATATCATAAGTTCGCAGTGTCCAGGAGACAAAATCGAGTTTTATAATGTGTTAAAGACCAAGCCGTGTTTATTGAGTGCCCCGTGGACAAAGATCCCATATCTTTTTTATCTCTCTCAACTACTTTCAAAATTCAATGTACCTTTTCTAATTACAAAACCGGGTAGGATGACACTCTCAACTTTGAAAATCATTTGCTTTTCTTCCCTAAGCAGTTTAGACGGCGCGATATTACTAATCGTGCACAGCGAAGTTACTTATGGGGCAGTTTTTTCATTAGGTCTATTGGTGATACTATACTAGCCCAACTGATTATTATCCAACCATGTAGATAGCAATAAATAATTGTAACGGCAGTGCGATTAGTTTTAAAAATTTAAGAATCAGATGATTCTTTTTATTAAATGGATATATTAATTAATATTAAAAAATACAATAATCTAATCTACTGGCACGGAATTGTCTTCGTCTCCTTCAATGTAAGCAGGCCTATTTCTTCGGTTTTGCTACAGCCCGGTTTTGCTACAGCCCATTCAGATGTTTTGTGTGGACTGAGCACCCGATTTTTTAATGGATGGACGCATGCGCTGTGTTGCTGTTGGACCATACAGCTACGTATTGTTTTTTTTATCCTCCTTCACACGTGATACCTTTAGTAAGCCTTCGACAATTAATATTTTTTTGATAATTCCACTTAATTTTAGTAGTTTAGTTTATGTCAACATTTATACCTTTTTTGTGTGTGTTACAGGGTCTGTATCTAAAGTTCTGTATACATCTTCGTTACAGTTGTTATATACTTAGAGTTACAATCATGTTACATAAAAGTTCAATTACTTTTGTGTAACTTTTGTTATAGAACGGTGGTGTAACTTTTAGGTGGTGTGGGTGTATTAAACTTTTAGGTGTTCCAGCTCATAAAAATATTTGAATTTTCTATTATTATTTAATTAGATAAAATGTCAGCCGTGAAACTAACAAAAATTAATGGTTAAAAATTTAAGCATTAGAAGGCTTAAAAACACCGAGGTGTTGTATAGACACTTCCTATTTCTTTTTTATTTCCATCTCATCCGAGGTACAAGAAGGTACGCAGAGAATGGCTTGAAGTTTGTGGGAGATTGAAGTCAATAGGTCGAATCATTGAATGCAGTAGCCGGGTGAGTGGGAACCATGTCCTTAAAGTGGAGAAAAAAATTCTTGATATTACAGGTGGTGTTTGGAACTTTAGCTCCTAAGCTAAAAGTTTTAGGGCTAATCTTTTAGCCTCTAAAACTTTAGTTCCTGGGGTGTTTGGAGACAGGACTAAATTTTAGTCCTGTAATGTGAAATGACCAAATTACCCTTATTTAGATATAACAAATATGATCAGCATACATGCATAAAATATTTCAGTTTTCGATAATAGGTCAATTCCATAAAACAATACTGTGCGCATAGCAAAGAACAAATCCGCCTTACAATCTTCGAAACAAAGCGTTCGCTAATTCATCACGGAATCTATTCACGCTTTGATCTTCCTCCCTTCCGTCAGTTATCGTTGTAGGAGGTTCAAATGTTGAAGCCTCTGGAGTAACATAGGTCTCATCATGCTCAAATATCTCGAAGTCCCTGTCTTCCGTTTTACTGTCTCGAATAAAATTATGCAATGCCAAGCATGCTACTATTATTTCATTTTGATTTCTCATTGGATAACTTGGCACTTTCAATAAAATCCTCCACTTCATCTTTAAAACACACTCCGCAACATTTCTTAGTGACGAATGAGCAAAACTGAAGGTCTCTTTTATACCTTTAGGCATTGACCCGCGCTGAAACTCTGGTACATGGTACTTCATTCCCTTATACGGTGCAAGATAACCCCATCGCTACGGGTATCCAGAGTCCACTAGGTAAAACTTTCCTATACGAGTCAAATATTTTGTTACAGTCAGTACGTACACCATTAGTGCACATAGAACATTAAACTGAGAGAACATAGATAGCATGATACCTGATGGAGGATGGGAAAAAATTTTTTGTATTTTTGAATAGCATCATTGAACACTCTCATATCATGTACTGAACCCGGCCAGCCGGCAAGAACAAATGTGAACCTCATGTCGAAGTCACAAACAGCAAGCACATTTTGCGTAGTGAAACCCTTCCGACACATACGTTGAACCACCTTGTCCTTTGGCATCACAATTTGTACGTGAATGCCGTCTAATGCTCTTATACAATTATTGAAGTATGTAAAGAATCTACAATTCTGTAACCTACGGTGCAATGTTCCAAATTCAAGGTCCAGTGGCCTAATTATGTCAGCAGCAAGCTTAAGAACACATTTCAATACTTTGTCAAAGTTGCGATGCACTGTCTCTAGAGACCTCTTCATGCGATTCATAACTTGCCTGATTGATTGAAGAACTTTTTTTTTAGACTGTAGTCCATATGAGTGCACCAATAGATCATGAAGTCGATCAAATAATGGTCTACTCATCCTAAACATGTTATAGCATTCTGTAACATCGGCTAAATTTTTCATAACCCAATCACGACCACTTAAAATGACATTTCTCCTCTTCAATTTTTGGAAGTAAGTTTCATGGTACATACAAAAAATGAACATGCCTTCCATGACCTCACTTTGTTGTCTCTCCTCTTCCTTCAGTACAAGCTTCACAAGTTCATCCTCACTTGAATCAGTCTGCCAGACATATCCTGCAACACCAGTGCGAAGAAACTCATGAGACAATAGTTTAAAAGTCCCAAATTTATAACATGTGACTACTTTAAAAATCACGTAACACATCACAGATTGATCTCTCAAATCACACATATAGATAATGGGCTCACATCTCCATAGTCACAGTAGGTTCACATCGAACATACTCACAGTAAGTTCACAACACACACAAATAAAGTAGGTTGACATCACACATAGGGATAATACGTGACAGGACACATAGACGAAATGCGTTCATAGACCCACTACAGATGATAGAATGCTGTCATAGGCTAATCTAATTAAGGTTGTGCTGCTTACAGTATCTTTGTAAGAAGGCCAGCCTTCCTTCTGGACTAGGTATGTTAATGAAAAAGTGTCTAGTGCAGTCATCTTTGCAAATATGTGAAACTGTGTAGAACTCTGCACTTGTTTCTTTCACCCCACACTCTAAAGGCAACTGCTGACATTGCCTAATTGAAGAATGCAACTCAGATGTCCTCTCTCTCTTGTTAGTACAAGCAGCCTTCAAGTACTCGTTCCTTTCAACAGACATCTTAGTAGACGCAGTCAAATAATCCTTCATCATCTTAACCATTAGGCTTTTCGATTTCTTTCTAGGACTTTCAGCTGTGCTGCTAGTACTACTTGCTCTCTTACGGCTACTTGAACTCATTGGACTAGGTTGCAAGTCTTCGAAACCGTCGTCATCGTCCTCATGTTCCGGATGTTCTGTTTCTGCATGAAAACTATCTTGTCCAGGAACATAGTAAGAGGAACCATCCACAGCAACTCCCTCAAAGATTTCCTCAAGTTCTCGTAAGAACTCCGGAAGTCCTGATTTCAGCTTTTTCCATTCTGGATGTTTCTGCATATGTCAATAAAAGAAGTTAGATAGAGGTCGATGAATCTTAGTGCACTTATTATTATACGATCAGCAAAATGTAGTACCTCTGTTGCATCTTCCCACCATTTAAGATCTACGGTAGGCCATCCATTTTCATCGCGGCCTAGTCCGGAATTGGTCAGGAGATCTTTTATGAACTGGTACATCTGCTTCAATTGTCGGATTCGGTTACTGAATTGCTTCCTATCGTGACTCAAATTTGTTGCACGTTGAAACTTATGTATGATTTGCTTGTACCCTCTAGCCGTCATAACTCCCTTGTTGTAGTTACCCAAAGCAATTTGTTCAAGCAGCAACTTACACAACACTTTATTATTTTTGTCCGACCAATTTGCCTTATCAGTTTTATTCTAGTTAAAAGATCAAATCAAATTAAACATGTATTAAGACAAAATCACATGGTACTATTTTTGAATGTAACACTTCGATGTTGGAATATACCTCAGGGCTCCGAACAATTTCGTCTTCACCGTTGTCTTCAGCAAAGTCCTCGTCATCATTGCGCCGTCCACGAGCAAGACCACCGCCTCGAGGTACCAATCGGGGAGGTTGGGAGGGCATGCCACGGCCGCTATACGACGGTGGGTACGGAGGGCGATGGGCAGGACCACACGCACCTGCCTCCGTGCGCCCTGTTCCCCGTCCAGCTAACACGCCGCCGCTGCTGCTGGTGTGAGAGCTGCGTAAGCCGAGGGATCGATTGGCAGGGTGGGGTCGGCGGGGATGGAACGGCAGGGTGTCGGCCTCGCCTCCATCCTCACTTCCCGACTGTAGGTAATCCCGATACGTCACCAAATGCGGCCAACTCTCCGACTGGGAGTTGAGGTCCAATGCCTCGAAGCCAATCCGGGCACCACGAACGGAGGTTGAGCCTGATAAAAACCCAACGTTGTCGGAGAAGATGTTCAAACCGTCCGTCGGAGGGGGAGAGTACGACGGGGGCTGCGAGAACAAATCCCCGGAGTCGTCACCGCCGAATGCGGCCATGTGTGCCTGGTGGGCTCGATGCGCGCCAAGCAGGGGCCAAAGCTTAAAACACCTAATTTCATGAAAAATGTACCGAATAATCAGCCATCATCAAATTTGACAACTTAACTGTGAAAAGCAAGTTTTAATAAACGCTACCTACGTAATAAATCGATGAATCACAACGCATCAGTTCACAAATGAAAAACAACATGGGAGCATACCAAACAGAGGAAGGTTTCCTGGCCAGCGGATCTGCCGCGCGGAGCGTAGTGGGCGGCGGCGTTTGGGGCGCTCTGGATCTCGCGGGGGTGGGGGAGGGGGGGGGGCTCTCTGTGTCACCGGCCGCGGCGGGGTTGGGGGGCCGGCGATCTGGACCTCGCTCGCCGGGGAGGGGGGGGGGGGGGGGCAGCCGACCGATCCGGATCGCGCTCGGGGGTAGGGGGGTGGGGGGTGTTTGCTCCTGCCCGTCGTCCGGGATGCGGCGCTCTGGCCGTCGTCGAGGGTGCTCTGGCCGATCGTCCGGCGTGCGGTTTGCCTTCGTGCGTGGGAGAGGCAGGAGGGTAGGCTTGTCCACCCAGCCGTGTAGCTCGCGACGGGCTAAACTTTTAGCCGCTCGTCCGTTTGGGAACGTTGCCCAAAACTCGGCTATGCTTTTGTTGTTTTGCTCCTTTTGCCGGTGGTCCAAACGGCACCATAGTGATTTGTACGGTGGGTGTGTCTGGCTGGAGGGAACGAAGATGGATAGAAACAGAGCTATCTTTTTCCATGACGTTTGGTTGGGGAACTGAGAGATAGAGTCAAAAAAATATTCTTAAAAGATTCTGCATAGCTTCGTCCTTTGAAAACGGACGGACAATCTCATCTCTCGTCTGCTGCGCGTTGCGGTGACCACCTGCTCTCTCTTCCCAATCTCACCCTCTCCCTCTCCCGGCCAGAGTAGCGACGGCGTGTGCCCGGCCGTGCGCTCGCACTCGTGCCTCGACGATGGACGACGCGTGCCTGCGCCCTTGTGTGCCTAGTGCTTCGACGGCCGGTGGCGTGGGCCTGATGCTCTGGCGGGCCAGATTCTTATGCATGTGAAGCTCTTCCTATCGATATCCTTGCTTCATGTCCTAGCAGCTCGTCCTCTGCTCCTCCATTCAAGATTGTGGTAGCTACAGTTTGAGAGAGAGAGAAAGAACGGAGGAAGGTTGAAGAAGCTAAAAGTTGTAAAACGATATGGGCTATATTGGGCTTATAGTTAGTCAATGGGCCACACCCACTTGACACCCACACTAAGTAGAATGGTCAATCGATTTTGAATGTCGGGACCGTAAAACTGAAACCGAAGCAAGAAAAAATAAATTGGTGGAAGAAAGCGACGTCAATAACTATGCCGTAATTATGCAACAAGATGTAATCTATGACCAACCTCAGTAATCATGCCGTAATTTATACTCCCTTTAAATTAGAAGTTGTTTAAAATAAATTTTGATCAAACATTAAAAATATAAATCATGAACTACTTTTAAATTATTAAGTTTAAAAATATATAAATTATATAAATAAATTTATCTTAAAAAATATGTTAATAAATATATACATGCGTAAAGCGCAATGATAAGACTTCATGACTATATACTCCATAGTTGATAATACTTAATCATTATTTATCTATGATTATCAGACATGGTTAAATTATAATTATTTATGAATTGTTGTGATAATATGTTGTGGATATGTGTTTACCATACTTTTTTATCCTTCTTCATCCATTCAACGAAACACTACAGGGGATGAGTATATCCCTTACACATATCTTATCAATCAAACACTATAGGGGATGACTCCATCCCTCTTATCTAGGGATGACTCTATCCCATCTCTCCTGACTCTCAACCAAACACATCCTAATACTCCCTCCATTCTTTTTTGTGTGTCAGCGTTGACTTTGACCAATAACTTTAATCATTTGTCTTATTCAAAATAATATGAGAAATATTAAATATTTGTTACAATTTGAATTATTACTAAAGGTTTTTAAATCTTAATTTTTAATTTTACACATTTGAACTATTTTTTTAAGAAGAAGAATGATCACAATTTTTAAGTCAACGATGACACGTAAAAAAGAACAGAGGGAGTATGTGAGAAAAACCAGTGTTATGCTTATGTATTAGAACATTGTTCACAAACACTATGCAGTCAGGTTGGATGTTGACAAACACTACTCATGGTTACTATAGCAGCATATCTTACCGAACAAATTTTGATACGACGGTTCAGAATCAAAGAAATTCTAGGGGGGTTCACCTGGATTGGAGAAGAAAATTTAGGGCAGGCACCGTAGCAATGATTTATACACGATGGCATGTTAGGCCAGATTACTCCAGAACTCAATTTACTCCAAGGCTAAGGCCCCCTTTGTTTTGTTTTAGATCGTGGATTCTGAATTTCACAATCTGGATTTTAAAACAAAGGGTTCAGATTGTAAAATCAAATTCCACAATTTCACAATCTAGAATGAGGCAGTTTTTGCCAGATTATGACACAAATTTTTACGCTTTTGTCACTAAAGCCCACTTGACATGACTATAACTGAATTGTGGAATCTGGACATACAAACATCCCCTCAGATTTTATCCTTCAAATTTTACAATCTCAAATTTTATAATCTACAATCTACAATTTCAAAGCTGAAACAAAGGGGACCTAAGTGTGATCGTATTACATGATCGCGGGTTGTGCACACAGATACTAGACAATTCAGCAAAAATCGACAAGTTTATCTGAAAATTGCAGTCTACTCACTGTCATTTCACATTTTAATAATTGAATATAATACTATACGATGTAATATAACTGAATACTCACTCCGGAGGTAATTAGGATCATATCACACAATAGATATATATGCACAAAACAAAATACAAAGCCTAATTATATAACAGAGCCACAAGAATTCCTTTACAGGAAAAATCAAGCAATTCTAAGATGAATTTTTTCCCAAACATGCATCATGATGATCACCAATTGACTCAAATTCATAAAAGGGATTAAAAATTAAAATAAGAATATTTGAACAGCGACTAACAAAAACTTGCATGCCAGATATTGCTTCCTGTGAAAAACACAAAAGTGAGTTACCGTGCGATTAGCATACCAAGCAGATCTAGAACCATGAGGATTCAAAATAATTTTGATCGTTTATTTTGACCAAAGGGCCAACTAGCATGCTACAAAACTGTTTTGACCTGTTAAGAACATCTTCCATCAACAAAGATATTTCGAACAACATGGCCAGATCCAAAAAAACATTCCATGCTGTAGGGACTGAATAAAAAAAAAAGCAAATGATACAGATAACAATCTCAAACAAGGATTCATAGATAGAAATACATAGGTGACCAGAACTCGTCATTTCCTTCTTCAAATGACAACTTCTACAAAGAATTTTAGAAAATCTCACTAGTGATCTATTGATTCAACTGATCTATCTCTGCACTGATGCAACCAGATTGCAGAATCATGCATCATATCTTCCAGTATATTGCTCAAAGTTAGAAGCATGAATATCATGAAAACACAAAATTTTCAGTTTTATGTAATCTTGAACACTTCATCAACAACTTCACAAGAGAATTACTAGTAGTACTCCCTCCGGGCTGGAAATAAAGCTCGTTCTGGGGAGGAGACGAGTTTGCACAAAGGAACTCGTTTTGGAGTCCCACGTGAACATTTACTCATGCCGTTTCATTTCTGCGCTTGCTTCCAAGGATGTGAGTAAATGCAAAGCATGCACGCGCGTCTACTAAGATTCCAGCCGGGAGTATATATCTTCATGTTGCCTGGCTCTCTTCTCCAACTCGCCATAGTTAGGCTAGCTCGCATGGACGTTGACAGCGAGCTTCTCGGTCTCGTCGTGCCCGACTCCGAGGACGACGAAGCTATGGAGACCATGGCACCGGAGACGGTAGTGCCGGACTCGTTGGCGCCGGAGATGGTGATGTCGGACTCGTTGGCGCCGGAGACGATGGTGCAGAACTCGGTGGCTTCGGAGTCCGCGGCGTCTGAGAACTTGGCGCCGGAGATGGTGATGCCGGACTCGTTGGCGCCGGAGACGACGATGGTGTCGGACTCCGTTGCTTCGGAGGCCGTGGCGTCCGAGAACTTGGCGTCGGACTCGGTTCCGGAGACGGTGGTGCCGGACTCGGTTCCGGAGACGCTGGTGCCGGATTCGGTGGCTCCGGAGGCCGTGGCGTCTGAGAGCTTGGCACCGGAGACGGTGGTGCCGGACTCGTTGCCGCCAGAAGACGCTGAACTCGAACTGTACTATTCACGTAGGTGCAATCGTTGTGGTCTCGTTCATGGCAACGACTTGTTGTTGCAGGTCATATGCGACCATGTTCTTGGCACGATTTATGAGTCCATGAGAAAGGAAGAAGAGAAGAAAGCAGCCGAGAAAATGAAGGGTTAGATCGGTAAGTTTGCTTACACATAAAACAAAGATTACATTCCATTGCTTAGACTAAATTCATGGCTACTGAACTGAGCATCCCTAATTGTTCATTGCAGCAAGAGCTTCCAGTGCTTCAGCCAACAAGGATGGCTCACATGTCACTTGCAATGGCAGCCTTCCTTGTCTCTCAAGCTTTCCTTTTTTCATGTGCGGAATTTTGTACTTGTTGGCACCTTTTACTTTTATCGTTTCCTTCAAAACATTATGCAATGTCAAGTAAATTCTGTTGGCCTTACGTGGACAGTGCTCTTGGAATGCCTACAAAAAACAAAACAGTGACATTAGCTATGAACAAACGATCGGTTAATAATGAATAAATGAAATAATAGTCATAGTGAACTTACTCCTTCTACGGCAGGAACTAAGTCCTCAACAGTTTTTGCTTTCTTTTTGTACTGAATGGATTGGATAGCACGAAAAAATCCCAAGTCAAGAATGTTAAAATCAGGAGAATTAGGTGGCTGACAAATGAGTCGAATATCAAACCCATCTTCTTTTGTAGCCTTACAAAAAACTGGATCATCACATTCTAGATGAGTAGGAGCATTGTCCTATTGAATGAAAATAGGTTGACTCACATCTTCATGTGGCCACTTGGCTCTGATAGCAGGCAACACTTTTTTCACCATGAAATATCTAATGACATCTCTTGTGATGGACATTATTGGCTTCAACACGTCTGTTCCAGCAGGACGATTCACACTGCTTCTTTTAGCTTTCTCATAAGTAACCAGAGGAAAACAACCAATTTTTCCATCAAAAATGCACACTCCATTCCTAAATCTTGGCCGAGCACAAACACATAGAAACATAAGTCTAGGAATGTAATTCTTGCTCTTACAAGTGCGGTGGGGATCATCTTCCTCTGGTAGCAAGTAGTAGTTCTCAGACTTTTGTGTTAAAAAGAACCATTTCTCATCTATGAAAACATAGTTAAAAAGTCCTTTAAACTTTGGTTCTTGCTGTAAACTTTCACTATCTAACATGTCTATGCACCACTGCAACCTTGCCTTCATGTTTGATGGAGTCAAATGGGGTTTGATGGTACTTGAATGGCGCCGAAGATAACCTTTTTTCAAATACCATTGCAGTTTCCATTTACTAATACCTAGAGCCTTGCTTACATCTTGTAGTGTCGTTCGTTGTTTCAAAGGAACATCACGCAATCGCTCCAAGTCAACAGGGATAGGCTTACGTCCTACTCTACCCTTCTTTTGACTAGCAGAATCAACCGGAATGTTTTCAGCAAGTTGGATTTTACCTCGCGCCCACAACTCTTGGACAGACCGGATGTGCACTCCATATTGTTCAGCTACAACTTTTGTATCAGTCTTCCCAAGTTTCCCGTTCTTGCTTCTAGCCAACAAAGTCTGGAACACTTGTTTCCTAACATGATCGGTCATGTCTTTTCTCCTTGTTCTACCTTCAAAAGAGAATAACAACCCCATCAGTCAACCGAATATATTATTCTCTTGAGTAGTACAATATCAGAACCAAAAGTACCTTGCGCCGGTTCGTCATCTAAAGTCAAGTCTGTAATATCATCCTCACCAACATCTTGAGGAGCAAAGTTTAAATCGAAGTCACCTACCAATGGAAAAATATGAAAGAATAAATACACATGTCATATTCAAATCAATATGAAGGAATGTTGTCCATACCATCAATTCCTTCAAAGTTTATAGCACCATATTCATCTAATGGTATGTTTAAACCCAAATCATCTTCCGGAACTTCCACATTCAAATCGATTCCTATATAATGACCAAATGAAATAAAAAATGCACAAGGAATAAGAGAGGGAAAAACATTGGTATGGAGTAAGAATAAGAAATGAAGAAGCAAATAATACTGTTGCTCACCTGTGTCACGTGCCTCAGGAGGCTCTTTGTTTAGATCGAAGTCCATGCACTTGGATTTGTTAGACCTTTTCTGTAGTCACCAGCGCTACCGGTTGTGCTGCTTAAATAGACCACAGGAAGAATACGAAGTGGTAGGAGTACGGTGCAAAAAAATGAAAATTGGCCGGTAAAAAAGTAGCGGCAAATACGAAAACGTAGCGCGCTGGCCGCGTAACGAACTGGCTGGGTGCAAGCGCGCGAACAGAGAGATAAAAACACGCCATGCAGACCCGCCATGCAAATTTAGGAAAAATGCCAGCAAAAGAGAGGCAAAATTGCTGCAGCAAGATTCGAACTCGCGAGCTGTAGGCACATCTCCCACGCCCCACCTCGGTAACCGCTCGGCTAGCTAAAGATTGTTGATTGAATGGCACCCCGAAATCTATTTATTAGCTCTTGGTATGCGAAATGCCGTCCAAAACGAGCTTTATTTCCAGCCCGGAGGGAGTATAAGACATTAGTGACGACCTCAACATCTAATGCTTTAGCTTAACAAATGATGTTATGAGAAACGCATACGACAAGAGAACATATAGGTATTAATGACATTAGAATAACACATGCATGCAGCAGTATGGTATCTTTTTATCATCAGCTGATAGATAAAGTCACCATAAAGAGGGAACAGAAAATTAATCCACGTATGGATACCACATATATGGATCCACTGAACAATAAATAGTAAAGCACTCAGATCATGAACGGAGACCATTTGCTTCTTCTATACAAATCAATTCCAGAACAAGCAGATCTCTACCACTATGCCACATCTGTAGAAGTGCCCTTCCGTCTTTGGATTTTAAATCTTCAGTGACCTGGTCAGATCATGAGCGGAGACCATTTGCCAAGCTCAATAGGTTTCCTGTATACAAACCAATCGCAGAACAAAGCCCAATCTCTGCCACCTGTAATAGTGCTCGTCTTTGGATTGTAGATCTTCAGTGATCCCCTATTTCCTATATAAATGAGCACAATCCTTCCGTCATTAAACACCAACACTGGGCGTACTGTATCCACAGCATGCCAGTAACTAAGTCCATCCTGCTGGCGAAAAGTTCCAACTTGTATCGTATGCTGCATGACCCATGAGCCCTTCTCAGCATCATCCAAAAACCATAGGTTCATGTGGCAAGGAACTGTCCGATGAGCCAGAACTAAGCAGCTCTACTTTTCGTTTCTTCATTGTTTGAAAACGCTTGATGATATCCATGTCCTTTACTTGGTGAAAAAAATCACGCTCAATAAATGTAACCAAGCAGTCATTCAAATATTGATCTCCCATCTTATTCCTCAACTTATTCTTCACATAGTTCATTGCAGAAAAAACTCTTTCAATACTAGCAGTTGCTACGGGAAGAATCAATACCAACTTGAGAAGCTTGTACACTACATCATGTCTCAAGTGCCTTTTTGTTTCAACAAGCATAATAGAAAGTTGAGCAATGTTGTGTACCTTTCTAATCGTTCATTCAAACACATATCATTGATGAACTGATCAAGTTGCAAGGGCAGATGGTTGATTTCAATAGAAGAAAAATCTTTAGGATAAAATCCAGCAAGCTTAATCAAACGATCTTTGTTATATGCAGCAAAAGAATTTCTGGATTGAATGCAGCCATGGAAATAAGCAACTCAGTGTTTACCTCATTAAATCTATCATTGAGCTCTTGAAGTTGCATATCAATAACACTTAAGTACATGTCAACATGGAAACGATGCATATTCTTGATTTTTGAAAAAACCTCTTATCTCTTCCAACCGGCTTGTACAATCCTTCCATATCAGCAACTTTAAGACCATGCTTGATACAAAATGAATTTACATCAGTAAGAAAAACTTCCCATCCTTGATCATCTCTCATTCCCTGTAATTGATACTTTGTCAATTCTATGAGCTCTACTGCATTCACTATATCTTGATCCCTCTTTTACATAGCATGATTTAAGTCATTCGTATATCCAAATATGTGATATACCAAGTGTGCCATGAAGACAAACTCATAGGATTCAAATGGCTTCAACATTGTTTGAGCTTGTATACACTCATCCTTTTGAGAGCGATCATTTCCAACTGTTAATAGAACTTGCCTAATTGAAGAATACATAGAAATAACATGCATAACAGTTTTATAGTGAGATCCCTAACGAGTGTCACCTGGCCTACTTAAACCCATCTCTTGGTTTTGACCCTTCCCAGTTTCAATCTCACCCAAGTCTAAGGCTTTTACAACTTCTTGAGCTTGTGCTACTCGAAGCATTTGTATCTTCTTACAAGATTTCCCAATAACAGTCAACAAATATCTGAGTTGATCAAAGAACCAAATACAATCTGATTTTCCCGAGCAACAGCCATAAGAGATAACTGAAGTTGATGAGCAAAGCAATGCACGTAATAAGCAGATGGGGCGTCATCCATAATTATTTTCTTTAAACCATTAATATGACCCTTCATATTACTTGCTCCATCATAGCCTTGACCACGAACCATGGACAAGCTCAAACCGTGGCTCATAAGCAATGTCACAATTGCAGATTTAAGTGTCAAAGCAGTAGTGTTTTCAACATGAATAACTCCAAGGAACCTCTCAACTACCATTCTTTTTTTATCAACATAGCGTAAACAAAGAGCAAGCTGTTCTTTTTGATATATATCACTAGATTCATCAGCAAGAATTGCAAAGTAATCCCCAGCAAGGTCTGCCATAATGAGCTTGGTAGTTTCTTTGGTACAACTATTGATGATATCTTTTTGTATTCTGGCCCAGTCAATTTACAGTTCTTGGGAGCATTGTTCAAAACAACCTTGATGACTTCTTCAAAATTACTAGCTAACCAATTTAATAATTCAAGAAAATTTCCTTCATTAAGTGAACTTTCAGATTCATCATGCCCACGAAATGCTAAACCTTGACTCAAAAGGAGCTTCAAGCATTATAGTGAATAGTTCAAACGTGACAAATAAAGAGCCTTCTCTCGAGTTGATATATTAGCAAAAGTACCCACAATTGAAGCTTTTGGCCTAAGAAACTAAGAAAGGAATCATATTTCTCTTGAGCAAAATTGTGAAAACTCGTCTTACTGCCAACATGTCTATCAACCCTGTTTTTCATATGCCAATTTCTAAATCCAGAAGTCACAAAAGCATCTCCACCAGAACAGTTTGTTTTGTGCTTAAACAAATAGCAAACAAAACAAAATATTGCATCTCGTTCCACACTATATTCCAACCATTTGTAATCATCGAACCAAGCAGCAACAAAACGTCGTGGCTTACCTGATATTTCAGTCACGGGAAAATCATGGTCCTTTGGTTGGCATGGCCCCATTGCAATGTATCCCCTTATCACTGAATTCCGGTCATTGACATTGTAGCACTTGATGGGAAATCTTTTTCCAGGATCATGACAAAGATAGTCCAAATCATAAACGGCTTCATCACTTGATTCATCATCTGATTCCGATTCACCAATTTCACTAATTGGGGGCAAAAATGTTGGTACATTATTTGCTGCAATGATAAGATCTGTGCTTCCTTCTCCCGTTACCTCTTCCTCTGCTACTGTATTAGTACTAGGTGCTGCTAGTTTCGGCACTGCTGCCTCTTCCTCATTGCTTGCTACTGCCTCTTCAGTCACTGCAATATCAGGCTGAGGCATCTCAACAGAAGGGGAACAACTTTGAACCTGAGCTTGACTCTCTGCAGTAACAGGCAATACAATCGACGAGGATTCAACATTTTGTTTCTTTGTAGCTCTCTCCCACAAAGATTTCAGATCGGGGTGGGATTTCCTCTTCATTGCTCTTGGTTAAATCTAAAAGATTTGGGAAACAAAAATCAGAGAAATTGTGCAAGGAAAGAAGCAAGGAATTCAGATTGTAAAACATACCAGCGTTGGACGATTTGCCTGAGCCAAAGGCCGCCAGGCCGGAGCCGAAGCACACTTGGTCGGCAGGACGCAGGAGGCCGGAGCCGGGAGCCCCGCGCCCGCGCCCGCCTCGCCTTGGGGTCGGGTCAGCCGGTCAGGGGCGTCGCCGTACGCCGTCAGGGGCAGCGCGGAGCCGTGGAGGATAGCTCGGCTGGTGGCTCGACCACTCGACAGCGGCGTGGGCGCAGGAGGCGCACCGTACGCCTCTCTGGCCCCCTGCCTCTCCCACTCTTCGATCTGTTTTTTTTGTTCCCGTAGACTGAGTCTGAGGCACGTGAGTAAGCAACGAAAGTAAGACAAGGACCTAGTTCGAAATTTGCACAAATTGTTGGGTATTTCCAGAAATACCCATGCTACCAGTTGTTTTCCGCCAGTGAGTACACAGACCCATCGATGACGGCACTGCTCCATGCGCCCAATCCAACAGTATTTGGAGGTGAAGCCTTTCCCCTCCATCGAATGTGGCTGTTCCTGTTACCAGCGAGGGTGATGACCTTGCAAAGCTGTAGACTTTTGTGAGGGAAACAGTCGAGAACCCGAAGCACGTTGTACTCGCCTGTTTCTACAACCTGCCCCATCGCAACTGAGGTCCTGTGATTGGAGACGTCCGGCTCGTGCGCCGCATGTTCTACTGCCAATCCTCCAGGCAAGGCACAGACAACTCCGGTACCCGGGTTGACCACCCTCCATCTCCCGCTGGCCCCTTCTGCGGCGCAGATAAGATCAAGTTGTGTCGATACCACCCGCTCGTACCCTATCGCGTTCGCTGCACCATGGACTCAGGCTGACGACATGCCCGGAGAGGTCGACGATGTCGAAAAGAATGCCGTTGTTCATGTCCTCGGCGTAGCCGGCGACAAAGAGTGGCTCCGGGTGTCGGGCCGCGTGGGCGACGGCGAACAGCGGGTTCGAGAGCAGGGATCGCCACGGCCGGCACACGGCGCGCAGCCGGCAGAGCTCCTTGCCCGAGAGCTGCAGCAGGATCACGGACAGCGCGTCCAGGGGGAGAGCGCCAGCATTGAACGCGACCGGAGCCTCGCGCATGTCTGTCGCCGCCTTCGATGACGCCATCCTTGTGACCACGGAGCCCTTGGTTGACCTGTAACAGAGACGAGGACAAAGAAAGGTAAGCTTTTTCCCTCGTGAACGGATAAGCCCGGCGACGAACGCATCGAGATGGGGGGGGGGGGGGGGGGGGGGGGCGTGGGAGGCTGGGCGCGATTCAGGGGAGCAGCTTGATGCGGAAGCGAGATCCCGGCGATTGGAACAGGCTCCAGGGGCGAAATCGAGCTGCTTACCGGGGGCTTCCCACGGATTCCGGAGCTGGTGCGTACAGCCGGCGTCCACCCGGATGTCTCTTTCCGGCCGACCGCTGCGGCGGGGACAACTACTCAACCGCCGGAAGCGGCATGAAGAATGGCGGCGGAAGAAATGGTGGTAGGACGGAAATAAAGGATGGGGGTCTAGCCGGTTGGGTGGGGTCTTCGGACAAACAAAGGCGTTTTTGTTTCCGCTCCTAGTTTTGCAGTGGATCCGACGGTCCTCGTGTTATGAGAATAGATCTGACGGTTCTCACACTAACATAAGCTGAAAATCAGCTTCTAATAATAGAAACAAAGAACCCCGCAGTCGACAGCAGCGACGCGTTGGCTGATGTTTGTTTGAACAATAATCTGTCCCGTATTCTGGCTGGTAGCGGAAGCGGGGTTTAGTTCGAATCCGAGTTAAGCTTGTCAAACGATAGGTTAGGATGACAGTTTGGTAGGTAGGACGATACGGCGGTGAGAGGTGCTGCTGACCGCGGTGATGGAGGAGGACGATCGGTGGTGGTAGAGCAGGGGAGCTTCACAGTGGCTAGCGGTAATGCGGCTTGCACGGTGGTGACACTGAGTGTGGGCGGCACGACGGTGCGGAGGGTGCCCAACGTTGAGAACGGCGTCAAAGGCCACAAGCTGGAGGGTCGTGCGGGCAGGGGTGGTGATCGTTGTCGATTGCCATGAATTGAGGTAGAACAGGAGTGGTAGCCAGCTATCGCGAGCTAGCTTAACTCGTTAGCAAGGTTTTGTTTGAAAAAGACCATATGACTTACTAGACAACAAACAAAATTTCATAAAAACTTAATAAGTAATCATGTCTTGAAACGGTGTGCGGCGTGCGACATGCGATGAGATATTGACACTTATAGAAGTTGTCTGGCCAAAAATTCCGCCTTACCAATATAGTGGATCCACGCGCCGACATGGATGGAGTACTGCGTCACCATACCTGTTATGAGGGGCATGATGTCTTCCGCCTCGGATCATGGTCGTTTCCCGTTCATGGAATCGAGCTCCGTGGCCTCCTCATGTGTGCATAGACCCGATCCAAGGCTACTCTCCTTTTGCCCTCTCTTCTCTTTCAATGATGACGGCCGACACAACTAATTACGGTGCTTCAAAGAGCGTTATGGCTCAACGTCATAGCCCATAGGTTACAGCGCAGTAAGACACGTTACGACTTGTGTAGGGTACAGTTAGGATTGAAACCTGATGTGAGAAATGTCATTTAATTCCTTCAATTTCACCAAATCAATGAGAAGTACCCCACTTGGTGAAATTGCTTAAAGGATCTAGGTCTTTTTTAACCATGTTTAAATTGAAGGAAAACATTTTTGAATTCTACGTTTGTTTTGTAAAACTGAAATTGCTATATGATTCCTGTGAAATTCCAACGACGTAAAGAAGCTAGTTTGCTATTGTGATTTTCTCGTGTGTTCCAACCCATATACAATTTCCTTTTCTTAGTAACCCGTTGTATATAATTTCACATTAACTAATATCTTATATAAATAGAAATTGCACGGTTCTCCTATTTCGAGCTGTAATTACAATTTTATCTCTGTTATTTAAACTTTGCATAGTTGCCTTTATTTTCTTTTCTTATAGGTTGAATGTGTCATCTGCCTCTATTCCATTATCAGCATTTAATGTTGTTAAATCTAGGGTATATAGATATATATGCCCTTGCATGATTGTGCCTACTTGTTACTACAACATTTTACACTATTGCCCCCTACTTTTCATATCAGATTTTAACATCGTTAAATGCTGATAACGGAGTAGAACAAACGGATCATTCAGTTTAAAAATACAAGGACAACCATGCAAAATTAAAAAAGCAATAGTAAAGTCATAATTGAAATGCAACATATGCAATTGGCTCTTAATAAATTACGAGTGCAACTTAGTGCGTACATCAAACTATCCCCTTCTTATATCTAGCATGTGTGCGTTATGCGTTGTGCAGCGTTGTTGAAGTGCTGAACAGTTCTTGGAGGAGAAACACATGGCGGTTGAAAACTAACGGTGCGATTTCAATTTCTATTCAAATTAAAATTGCTTTTCTCTTAAACAAAAATTTTATTTTTTGAATCCATTAAAACCATTGTATTCCTTAGCATGAATTTAATAAAATGAGATTTCACATAAATATATGTTTAAAAGTTTTGAAATTTGAATGTTTTTAGTTATTTGACCTATTCTGAAATTGAGGCCAGTAAGAAATTTCATTTTATTGTTGTAAAAATTTGTTGTTCCAAAAATGAAATTCAAATTTTCCAACATGAAATATATATTTTAAAATTTTCAAATGAAAATTTTTGAACATTTTGAATTATTTCATCAAAACCAAACGTTTTGATAGTATAAATTAATTGTACGGTCTTGAAACTATGTTGTTAAATTAATTAAAATGGGTATTATAAAATAGTTAATATCTATCAAACTTATTTCAATAACAAGAATATCAATGAAATTGAGTTTCGTTGGACTGTGCTGTCCAAGGCCTATGGGTAGTCGGCCTCGGTGGGCCTTATGTTTTACTTAGACTTTATGCAGTGAGGCCGAGTGAAGCCTAGCTCCAAAAGCAGCCTAGCAAGAGGCCCCTAGGTCAATGTCCCAAGGCATGGCCGCATGGGGCGAACAAATTTGGTGCCTGTTAGGGACCCAACCAAAAATCGTCGTTCGACCACTCCCATCCAAACTACTTTGGCCTATTGAGATGCGTTGGTAAGGATTATTAAACTAATTATTAAAATAGATTAGAGTTTATAAGTAATTATGACTATTAAATATTTAAAACTATATATTTTAAAAGTGACTTATGAATGATTGTAATCATAATCACTCAGGAGTTATAGATGTCTAGACATACAAGAACACTTATGAAATATAATCTGTTTGCATAATCAGTTTTATAATCCCTGTGAAACACAACCTCAGCTTCCACTTTGACGAACGAGCTTTTTTAGAGTACCTTCAGCATAATCATCAACGTAAGCTAAGATTCATTTGAACTCTTTACAAAAAAAAAAAAGAATCTTTTGAAGTTGGACTCGGTACAGTGCAGTTTAGTCGAACCAGTAGAAAAAAAGGTACAAAGTGGGGTATGAACCGTGGGAAACAATATGTAACGGGAGTCATACATGAGACAGAGCCAATGGTTCAAAAATAATAGTCCCGTCGGGTTGGTTATTTAAGACTATTTTGGACAAGGTTTTGATCATTGGGAACATAAGTTTTAAGTTCTTAAGTTTAAAAATACAAAATTATGTAAACACATTTGTTTAAAAAATTCTTTCATGAAAAATATATATATGTAAACACATTTGTTTCAAATATTCTTTCATAAAAATATATATATATGACTTTTGAACAAATATGAAGAAAATAGAAGTTAAATTTAATTAGGAGATCATATCCTTGTCCAAAATGGCTTGAATTACCAACATAGAAGGTATACAGTAAGAATGACAACTTTAGTTTATTTTTAAACTAGAATTATTATTTATACAATAATTTCAAATAAAAAAGTAATTGCTAACAGGATATAGATAAAAGAGGAGACACTCGTTTTCCATCAATCCAAAAAAAGGAAGCAGGCGAAAACATAGCGGCCTCTGCCGTTTTCATGAACTGCGGCATTCTTGCACGCAGCGATTGATATCCAATTTGGTGCAACTAATTGACTTGTGTGGACGTAGGATTTGATTGGCGAAAGCAACCACTGGAAGCTGCCCTCTGATCTGCCGGTAGTATCAATCAATGGTAATCATACGGTTTAGGTACCATCAATCGAGCTGTGGTCATAATTGTGACTGTTTCTGGTTAAGGGGCATAAATGGATCGATTTCCATCAGCACGGTTGGCTCTCAATGCCCATTTTTGTCCCTTGTTTTTATAGAGAGATTGTAATTGCACCAATCTTACGTGTTCATGACATCCAAAGGTAAATTTACCGTGCAAAATATATATCGGTCATGTTGTAGAGCAAGTGGGTGACTATTTTTTTTTAACTCTGAAACAACCAAACTTTTAAGCTAAGGACGTGTTTGTTTCGGCTCCTGCACTACCGCCCCAACGCGCGTCATTGTAGCACCGAATATGTTTTTCTCTCTCCTATCTTTTTCCTGTCGAATACAACGGGAAGTGGCTAGAGTTGGGATTTCTAGCGTGCTCCCCGCGAGCTACAGCGTCCGGAGCCGAAATAAACTACGTCCGCCCCGCGAGCTACAGCGTCAGTTCAGGCGAGAACCAAGATTGGAAAGTCACCTCAGCGGAGGTGGACGCGCGGTAGACGGTGGAGGGACAATTATTTATTGAAGCTCACCTCGAAGTTCGGTTCTATCGTCCTTGGGGAGGCATAATAACAGCAACATGACGGCGACCATGGTGCAGGAGTGGGAGCGGTAAGACGCATGGCCTTGTTAGAACACATCCTAAAAGTCAACTAGTCAAGCAACAAGAACTTAAAAACTACGGGTTAAAAGACTGCAAGGGGTGGCACCTCTCCCTCTCGCAGCCAAGGAAGGTCATCGGAGATGGGAAGGGATAGGGAGGGGGGATGGACGGTTTGAATCCACGAGAGTGCTAGCCAAGCGAGTGAAAACAAATAATATTCTGTTTCCGAGCTCACTACCTATAAAATAGTAAAATGACATATATCTCATACAACTCGCAACTGCAAGACAACGTGTCACCAGGCATAAGCCATGTACAATCACTCTCCCCTATGCAATTTGGTTTGTTGTTTTTATGAGATCGGTCTATTCATGCTCCGAAAATATCGAGTTGAAACTTTAATATAACAGTGACAAGTAGTACTATATGATTAAGAACTCCCGTAGAAAGAATGATGGTTAAAGTGCCGTTACATACCGGTTGGTAAGTTAAATAGATGGGACGTGATGATTGGTACCTACCATCAAAATCAAATAAACGTTTTCAAAAGTTTAAATTTCATTGCACGAAAACCGATATTACTGATAAGAAACCAAGCGTTTTAACAGTCACCACGAACGAGCGAGAATCGACGGTTTTGAAGACCATGATATGTGTTACTAAGTACAGAGCTAGAATTTATTTTTGTGGAAAGAAAATTGAACCCCTTGTTTATGTGATCATTAATTCGCTGTCAGAATTAATGGCACTAAATAAAAACCGATTGATTATAGTGGACTGCAATTCATTCGTTCTCGATATTTGGTAGTACTGCTACTAGTACCTGGTCAGACTGCTAAAGATAACCACCGCATGCGTAAGTACTCTGTTTTTCTTCGGGAAAGAAAAAAACAAAAATCGGATCCTCACGTCGACGGCTGCAGCAGGAGTCGTCGAGTCGATCGTTGCCCAGCCATCATCAGGCTCCTCCCAATCCCGGTCACCGTCTGACAGCGGCAACCAGCTACAGTAAATTAATGGGGTCTTACATAATTAGAACCAGCTAAAGAAATCAATGACGTAGTAGTAGTACTAGTACCGTTTCACTACACACGTCACTACGGCTGCATCGCTACATCATCATCATCATCTCGCCACTGCTACTACCCGCCCCCGGTCCACTCCAGTCCAGCCAGTCTCCAACCACACCAGCGCACAGCACAGCACAGCACAGCACACTGCCTCTGCCTTTCCCCCGTGACGCGACGCGCGCCCAGCATAGCCAGGCACACAGGCAGGCGTGCCGCGTGCGCGCGGCCTCTATAAATCAGCCCTCAGTCCGCACCATCAGGCACCAACAAGCAGCCAGACAGTCAGTCAGGCACACACTACTACTACTGCTGCTACTGCTAGCGCTCCTCCACCTATCTCTAGCAGAGAGAGCACCACCACCGGACCGGCGCCGCCATGGATCCGAGGAGCAGATCGTCCGCGCTGCCGTTCCTCGCCGCGGCGACGCTGCTGGTGGCCGTGATGGCGGTGGGCGTGTGCGGCGACATCGCCGCGGACCGCGCCGAGTGCACGGACAAGCTGGTCGGCCTGGCGACGTGCCTGACGTACGTGCAGGCCGGGGCTCTGGCGCCGGCGCCGACGCCGGACTGCTGCGCGGGGCTCAAGTCGGTGCTGCAGACCAGCCGCAAGTGCCTGTGCGTGCTCGTCAAGGACAAGGACGACCCCCAGCTCGGGCTCAACATCAACGTCACCAGGGCGCTCGGCCTCCCCGCCGCGTGCAAGACGCCCGCCAACATCTCCGACTGCCCGAGTACGTCGTCTCTTCGTCGCCATTAATGAGCTTCTTTTTTCTTTCGTTCTCTCTCTGCGTAGTCCGATCGAGCTCGTCTACACCTAGGATTATTATTAGAGATGAGTGGTCGATGGTGGTCGTGGTAAAGCAAGGTGGACATATCACTTCAAGTCGTCAATCTCAACGAGACCTCTTCGAAAGGGAAGCACTTTGGATGCTTCCATGGGCTCTGGGGTCATCGCCGCACCGGTGATGGCAACATGCCACGAGCTCTCTTCAACCAACTCTCACGTACGTTCGGATTAAGAAAGTTTTCTTGGCCGGACGCATGGTTTTGGCCCGGTGCGTGATCGGTGGTCGTTCGGTGTCGCGCCCGCGCGCGTGATCAATCAACGAGATAGAAGAAGTGGCCACTTTCATTGGGTACCAGAACATTCCGACAGAGACAAGAGTGGACGCTTGCTTGACTCTCCGCGCATGCAGCCGAGAGAAGGGAAGAAGAGAAATATGTCGCTTTTCTTTCTCTTTTTTTTTTCTCGTTCTCCTTTTTCATAAAATATTTCTGTCTACATATTAAATGATATCTAAGTGAAATACTATTCTAGTAGTAGAATTTTTCTGAACGTGTTTTTGGTTTCGTGCGCGCAGGGCTGCTGAACCTTCCGCCCAACTCCAAGGAGGCGCAGGTCTTCGAGCAGTACGCGAAGCAGGCCGCGGCGCAAGGCGGCGCCCCAGCTGCAACCGGTCAGTTCTTTTTTCTTTGTGTTGTCTTCTCTTTCCCTCCCGTTACTTACCTTAATTTCTCGCGTCCTCTGAGATGATGATGAGGTGACGCGACAAATCCTTTCACAAAAAAGGGAAGAATTTATTTACTACGTAACTATGAGTGCTTTATTAATAAGTCTCAAGTCTAATATCCGCACGCCTGATCGTGATCGATCTCTTCGTGCTCTCCAGGTGGCGCGAGCACGCCGAGCGGGGCGGGCGCGCAAAAGAGCGGAGCTGCTGCGGCTGCTGTCGGCCCTGCTGCGACTCTGCTGCGGTGGTTGGGAGTGGGCAAGGTTGGCGGCGGCGGCGCACGCGGTGCCGGTGCGGCGGTGCTCTCCGCGGCCGCCCCACTCGCCGTGCCTTTCCTCGTGCTGCTCGGATAGATGGCCACGTGGAAAAGTGGTGTGTGTCGATCCGTCGTCGATGATGATCAGCGCGTGTGTGTTAATCATATCAACTGTGGGATGATTTTCTTGCGGAGATGAAGTTATTATTGGGTTTAATTTTCATCATCAATAGCAAAAAATGAGTTTGTTGCACTGTGTGTGTAATCATCGGTTTCATTAACCACACTTGAGCTGCTCAATTTGGTTCTGAATAATACTACTAACTCTAATAACGAAATGAGGGGTTTCTTAAAGATCAGCAGCGACGATATTTTTACACGCTGAGATTTTTCTCTGGGTCGTTCACAGCCAGCCATTCGCAAATACCGTTGCCACTTTGACATTGTTGGGTACTTATTAATAGTAACAATAATAAGGTCTGTCACGTCAACAGCAGCCATAATACAGTACTCAAATCAACATGGTTTTGTGACACCCCACGCTACCTCTACCTCAAAAATCATACTCGCTCGTGCCAAAGAAATACAGGCCAAAGAAATTGTTCAGCAAGTAGTAGATGAATCGCTTGTGACGTGCTGAACTTGGCTAGCTATACGTTCAAGAGTGTTAAAAAGATGTTGAAATTTTAAAACGTCCACAATTTTGTTGTAAACATCAATAAAATGTTTGAATGGCTAAGTGGGTCATGTATACTTTTATTGAGACGGGAGGGCCCTCCAGGCTAAATTAAGTGTTTGGGTCTTTGTGCCTCATTACGGACCATACAAAGTTAGGTTTTTATTTACTATATGAGTTTTAATCTTTACGTATACTCAAAAAGTTTATTCACAAGTATATCAACATGAAAGAATATTTAATGTTCTTTGAACGTTTTTTAGTTCTAGTTTGAATAGTGCCATAATGTTAGAGCATCTCCAAAACACTAGTGGGAAAAAAAACATTTGATTTCTTTTCAACAACTTCGAATAACTGACTTTCAAAAATTCTTAAATATGAAAAATATAAACCAATCAATTGGTCGTTGTTGATTTGTTTCTCATTTATACTGATCATTGTTTACTTCAAGTGTCATATGGGACTTTAGTATTGTATTCTTGTTTGTAATCCAACGTATGGGGCTCCATCGAGTGTTTTTCCTTGAGTACCAACGGTTGTTGGACGGTCACATGCCTAATTTGGGATGCGTTCTACTCTCGACGCATAAGATAACTAGGAATTAAGATCGTTTCAAGAAATGAAAAGGATATTGATAATTAAGGGCCTTTTTGTTTACTTCCTAGATTCCACGATCCAGATTTTATAAGTGAAAGTTGAAATATTAGATTTTATTTTTAAATTCCACAATCTAACCCTCCAGATTCTACTATCTCACAAGTTGGTCTGCACCAGCTTTTATCAGATTATGATCCAAATATTTATATCTTTGCCACTAAGTCCCACTATACATGTCTGAAGCTAAATTGTACAATCTCAACAAACAAACAACCCTTAGATTTTAATCTCTAGATTTTTATAATCATAAATTTCACAATTCACAATCTACAATCTAGATTCCACGATCACAAGTTGAATCAAAGAGGCCTTAAATAAGTTTGATACATAAAGACTATTTTAAAAGGCAAAACATTAATATCCTTTTGAGCAGTAAGAGGAGTGCTGCTAATTCTAATCGTTTTGAGGTAATTAAGGCTGTAAATTTCGATCAATAGCACCCAACCTTCAACTGAACATTTCGCCTCAAAAGTATGGAGTTTAGACGGGCAAATATTTCGGTTTAAAAGGATTGAGTTTAAGCGTGGAGTCTTCCTATGTCCATCGCCGATCGCGTTTTTAGACGTCTATGACTCCGGCCATCCGATGTCCATCGCCACGTGCACGAAGGTGAACAGAAGTTCAGTATTAATGTTTCTGTGGTCTTGTGTGGAATTGACAGTTGCAAGTGAGATAAGTGCTAACTTTAAATACATACAAATCATCGCTGTCCGGAAAATATAAATTAAAATAATTATATCGTATAAATCCTTAAAACAACGACAATGTATATGACAACACCGATAATAATAATGGCCATGTAGTCACGTGGCGTATTAGTTAAAGTTTTTTCACAATGGTTTACTTGCCCAGGGCAACATACTTCCATGTCCATTAGAAGAGAAAACTTCCACTTCCTTTCCATTGCCTATCGATTTTTCTGCACAATGCTTGCCCCTTTTCTGTTTTCTCCTGTCAAGCTCACTGTTGTATTACTGTTTTTCTGTTCGATCCGATTCATCCCGTCCGTCCGTGCGTGATCCGATCGCTCGGGCCTTCTCTCCAGCGGGAGAAACGAAAAAAAGAATCAAAAAGGGCTTCCTACCTCCCACGCGCAACAGCACCGATCGGTTCTCCCTGCTCCCCCATTACCCATTCCCGTTTGATTGATCGCCGAGCAACCACCCCACCACCACCCGCAGCGGCTACGGCGGCGGCAATCTCTTCTCTCTCTCTCCGCATCGCCGAATCTACCCACCCATTTTCGAGAACGAGGAGGAGGAGGCGCGACTGGATCTCAGAAGATGGCGTCGGCGAAGTCGTCGCGGTCCCGGCTGGCGGTGGCGGGGCATTCCGGGGTGTTCCCGGTGGGCAGCGCCGCGGCCGTGGGGAGCGGGGGAGGCGGGGGCGGCGACGGCGGGGTGCAGCTCGCCGACAAGCTCAAGATCTTCAAGACAGACAACTTCGATCCCGACTCCTACGTGCAGTCCAAATGCCAGACCATGCACGAGAAGGTCAGCCTGTTCCTCTGATCCGAAGCGGCGGCTCGATCCGTGCGCGCCCGTTGCGAATGTAGGATTGGATCTCGATGGGGCGGTGGAAGGGGAGAGAGAGCTCGCATTTCATGTTCCCGGGTTAGTTGGGTCTGTGATCGGGGCATGCTGGATTCGGGGGGCCGTAAACGGTGTGCTTGGGTCTAGCGAGTTGCGCTATAGGCTAATTTTGGTCCCTGGAAGGAATGCACCTTGTCATTGCGCGGATTGTAGTTTTGGATTGTGGATTCTTTATACACCCACACTTCTCAAGCATTTGGATATAGAAGCTCTTTGCTGTTTTTTTTTTCCTGTTGATGCTCTTTGCTGTTTTTTTTTCCTGTGGATGCATCATAATGTGATTATGACGTTGGGCTAATATGGTTGTGTCATTGCTGGTTGCTGTCTCACTAGACATTAATTTGTGTAGGTCTTCATTTAGGGTGCTTCTAAATCTTCAATTTTCTATGGAGATGAGAATATACGATACGACATTGCTAATGAAATAGTGTATTTTTTAGTTTGATTAGGCCAAAGGGATTCTAGCATAATGGTTAGGAGTTCGAGCGTCACCCCTCAGGTCTTGGGTTCGACTCTCCATGGGAGCGAATTTCAGGCTGGGGTTAAAAAATCTCCCTCCTCCGACTCCACACCAAAGCACGAGTTAAGAGCTGACTCAACTCACATGGGCCACGGTTTCCTATTGTAAGGGTGGAGGAACGGAGGTTCGGTGGTTTTCTTGATTTGTGTGAGAGATCTTCTCTTATAAAAATGCGTTGGGGCCATCATACCCCGCAGGTTAAGTTTCTTTTTAGTTTGATTATGGCGACCGGTTATGATGACCCCTGCAATAAGATGTTACAGACAGTTGAGTACAGTTTTGATTTGTGAGCATTGATCAGTTCTCTTATCTGTGCTAAATCATAGCCTTGCATCGCTTTATAAGAGGTGTGACTGCAGAAATTCTGTGATTATTTTTTCTGACTCTTCTGATCAATTTGAACACCTTGTGATCGATATTTGATTGATGACATTAAAAATGATAATGTTCCTAAATTCTATGTTGAAGATGTTACATCACTATCTGTTTAATTTAACAACTGAGATGACTAACATCCAAGCCTTATAAGATGTCTATTGTTTTAGTAAGTGTCTAGTTCTTGGTTCTACAGCCCTTATGAATACTACTCTTATTTCATTATACTAGCCTGCTGAGGCATTTTTGGTTTTGCCATACTTGACAAAATTGCCAATCTTGTTTTATTTAAAATGAATGATGCGCAATGTATCTAATTTTTCTTTTTATAATCAACGTAAATATCTTTATAATACCTTAATTTCAAGGAATTACGTCTTTAACACTTGCCTTTCTTCTATTTCTCCTTTGGTTGTGCTATTGTTTGCTTGTCCTTGTTAGACATCCTATTTTGTCTTCTCTTTGTTAGGCATGGCTGAAAGCATTACATTCAACCTGAATCTTTTGGCTGTAAAAGTATGCAAGACATAACTGATAAAGAAATTCGAATTGACTTACAGGAAATAAGACATTTGTGTTCTTTTCTTCAAGACTTAAAGAAGGCTTCAGCTGAAGAGATGCGTAGAAGTGTTTACGCGAATTATGCTGCATTTATCAGGTCTGGTAGCAACCTTAAATATTTTGGGCAGAATTTCCTAAACTGCATTTATCATAATGACTTAAGAACTTGCCTCCTTTAATGCATGCATTGTGTTAATAAAGCTATGTAGGGACGTTATTCCTCCAGTTTTTTTTTTTTTGGCGTTATTCCTCCAATTTTTTCAACAAAAAAAGCATGCGTTGTGTTGTCATCATATAATTATCATCTTAAGTTTGAATAAATGCTGAATGTTGCCCACAGGTGGATTTTCTTTTTAATCCAATGCGGCTAAAGACCTGTTTTTGGAATTAAAAACTTAATTATTTAATAAATTGCTTACTCAGCATTCACCTGCTTGCACTTCTACTTTGATTTTGTTCCTTTTGCCCTCATTTTATTTATTTTTTTCATCATCATATATATTTTTTTTGTTCACTTTGCACACTGAATTAGCTTACAATGGCAGTTCGGAAGAATATTCCCTCTTCCAATAACTGTTGCTGGAGTTATTCATCCTTTTTTTTTTTTTTTTTTTTTGCAAAGCATGTCGTTTGTGGCATGTGAAAGCACCGTTCGCATTATGAGACTTATTTGCTCAAATAATTAGTTTGAACTGATCCTGATCATCAGAACATCTAAAGAGATATCGGACCTTGAAGGGGAGCTTCTGTCAATTCGAAATCTGTTGAATACACAGGCTGCTTTGATCCACGGCCTATCTGAAGGAGTACAGATAGATTCATTGACATCTGGTCCCGAAGGTTCTGCAGAAGATGATATAACCAATGTTGAAGATCAGGAGCCTTCAGAAATACAGAAATGGTCTGCAGATTTCCCTGACATGCTTGATGTTTTGCTAGCCGAACGAAGAGTAGATGAAGCACTAGATGCAATGGATGAAGCAGAAAGAGTAGCTCTTGACGCAAAACGACAACAGACTCTCACATCAGCTGAAATTTTGGCTTTAAGAAGATCTGTCTCTGATAATCGCCAGAGGCTGGCAGATCAGCTTGCTGAAGCTGCTTGCCAGTCTTCCACACGTGGTATTGAACTTCGTGCTGCAGCTTCTGCCCTCAAAAGGCTCGGTGACGGCCCCCGTGCTCACAGCCTCTTACTTAATGCACATACTCAAAGGCTTCAATGCAATATGCAAACTGTATATCCATCAAGCACTTCATGTGGTGGAGCACATACTGCAGCACTTGCTCAGCAAGTTTTTTCAGTAATAGCTCAGGCACTCAGTGACTCTGTAGAAGTCTTTGGTGATGAGTCATGTTATGCATCTGAACTAGTTACATGGGCAACCAAGCAAGCCATGTCTTTTGCCCTTCTTGTCAAAAGGCATGTTTTGTCCTCTTGTGCAGCTGCTGGAGGTTTGAGAGCAGCTGCAGAATGTGTTCAAATATCACTTGGCCATTGTTCCTTGCTGGAAGCTCGCGGTCTGTCTGTTTCATCTATTCTCCTGAAACAATTCAAGCCAAGTCTTGAGCAAGCATTGGATGCTAACTTGAGGAGAATTGAAGAGAGTACTGCTGCATTAGCTGCCGCTGATGACTGGATACTCACTTATCCCTCAAATGGTATGCGTCCATTAACTAGATCAGCTGCGGCAAATTTTGTGCTTCAGCCGAAGCTCTCTAACAGTGCACATCGTTTCAACTCAATGGTTCAGGTAATATTCATCTCTTACATTTGAGTTACAGGAGTGAATGATTAATCTGTTTCTTATATTAACAAAAATGAAACAAGATGTTCTACAAGTTTGCACTAGCAGAGTTATGGTAATTTAGTGTTGCATATTAAAATAATTCATACTTTACATGGTAGTATAACTATGAGCCTATTATTTAACGTTTCTTTTGCCACAAAATCAGAGTCTCAGGTTTTTACCATAGCCTCATTTCCAGCCGAACTAGTGTCTGTTTTACTTGTGTTATTATTGAAGATGTCATATTAACAATTATTGATGGATTGCTTTAATTCTCAGCATTGACTGATCTAATATATGGCATATGGGCCTTTTCCCTTGTAGCCTTGTCCCTTATTATATATTTCAGATTCAGACTAGTTTATTGAACTGATGATAGAGTAGGGGTCTAAGTGTAATCACTAGAATGATTGGCAGGTCCAACATATGTCCCTTGACATCATTAGAGTCACTAGTTTGAGGACAATTTTTCTTAAATTTGAAAATAGATTTATCCATCTCCTTGTTATTTACAAGAAGCTGTGCTCCTTTGAGAGTCATATTACTTTGTATCTTAATCTTTTGAACTTTATTATATGCATGTCCTGATGCTACCTGGAATTGCAGGATTTCTTTGAGGATGTCGCACCAGTACTTTCCTTGCAATTAGGTGGTTCTACAATAGATGGGATCGCACAGATCTTCAATTCATATGTCAACTTGCTTATAAGTGCCCTACCTGGTTCGATGGATGATGAAGCTAACTTAGATGGCTTAGGACATAAGATTGTTAGAATGGCAGAGACTGAAGAACAGCAGTTAGCTTTATTAGCCAATGCCTCTTTACTAGCTGAAGAGTTGTTACCTAGAGCAGCTATGAAGTTATCATCAGTAAACCATTCTAACATAGATGATATGCGCAAAAGAGGGACAGATAAACAAAACCGTGTGCCTGAGCAACGGGAATGGAAAAGAAAACTGCAACGAATGGTGGACAGGTTGAGAGATAGTTTTTGCAGACAGCATGCTCTGGAACTTATATTTACCGACGAAGGTGATACCCATCTTAGTGCAGAAATGTATATTAACATGGATAATACTGTTGAAGAACCAGAATGGGTTCCATCTCCTATTTTTCAGGTACAAAAATTTTGCTACTGTTTATCATGATTGGCTATATCAAATCCCAGTCATGAACTTTCTGGAATTTCTTATTTAGGAATCAGGACTTCCTCATATAAATTCTTATATATGGAACCATCTATCGTGATTAGCTATTTCATTATACATGCTGCTGCTTGGTCAAAGTCAAAACAGTACCTAATTCCATGGAATACCAAATTTTGAGACCATTATCATTTTGTATAATTGCTCAGGTCAACCCTTTATATAATAGAATCTATCATTTCATTGAATTCATATGCCTGTGTGACAGCTATAATTGAATTAACTGAGCATATGGACGGAACTGAATGTTTTTGGTAAACCTAGATATATGTGTTGAATGTGCAACTGTCAAAAGGGAAGTTATTATCCCATGAACTAATGGTCTTGTAACTTAGTCCCTGAACCAAAATTCATTTATACTTGTTTTTATAACCAACGGGCTATGATTTTCAGTTTCCAAATTCTAGGGCATAGCCCTTAGAAAAGAAAAAATATATCTAGAGTAGATTTTGTGGACTCTTTGCTGTGTAACATGTTTATCAAAGAAAGGAAAGGCAAGAGAGCACAGGATACCATGGCTTAGATACAAGTTATTTTGTTTGCTTAAACGTCAGCTTAAACGTCAAGTTTTTTTCGAGTTAGAGACATGATTCAGGTTGCTTGTGTTGCAAGTTTGTTAGGAGGTCTGCTTCAGATACAATCAAGTTGTAACAGGCTATGTAATACTGAGGTGGTTTATATGTGAAGCTAAGCAAAGCTTAAACCCTAAATGCAATCTCAGAGCTCAAATTGATGTTATTCGCTGAGTTTATCTCTGATATACCCGTCCAAATTAATAACCACATCATAGAAGCCATTTATAAAGTAGGGTGTAGTTGTGAACTTATGAGTATCCCTTCATGATGTTGGATATATACAAAGAGTATTCATAGTGACCACTCGTTTATTGTCGATGTTAGTATCATTGAAAGGCTCTGACTTGCCAACCGAAGCTGTCTTTCTTTTGTGTGATGTGAGGATGTTGCAGATAGTATATGGTCTTTGGAAGCATCTCATCTGGTGTTCACTGCAGGATCTCTATGCTAAGCTAAACAGGATGGCAGGCATTGCTGCTGAAATGTTTGTTGGTAGAGAAAGATTTGCCACTTTACTAATGATGCGCCTCACTGAGACAGTCATACTGTGGCTCTCAGAGGACCAGGCCTTCTGGGAAGAGATTGAAAAAGGACCAAAGCCTTTGGGCCCCCTTGGCCTTCAGCAGGTAAGCTCCTTTCCTATTTCTTTACTATCTTTCATCTGTTACCTCATATTTAAAAAAGTTCTCCTTTCGTTGCAGTTCTACTTGGATATGCAGTTTGTCATTATTTTTGGGCAAGGTCGTTTTCTTTCTCGTCATGTACATCAAGTCATTTTGGATATCATTGATAGAGCGATGGCTGCATTCTCTGCTACAGGAATCAACCCTGACAGGTATTATGCTCGTCTCATGTTTACCCTTCTATTACTGTAGGATAATTTAATCTACAGAGGTTAGCAAAAAATATAAAAATAAAATAAGGTTCATCGTGTTCTGGAGTGTCTAGGGAAGTCACTCCTTACATGTTTAGACCTTTGACTTCAAATTCTTGTTTCTGTGCAGTGTCCTTCCGGGCGATGATTGGTTCATGGATGTCGCTCAAGATGTTGTCAGTATGATCAGTGGAAAGGGTAGAGCTGTGAATGGGGACAGGGAAATAAACAGTCCGACAGCCTCAGTTTCAGCGCATTCCATTTCATCGTTCAGGTCCCACGGCAGCTCCTGATTTTGAATGCTAGTCCTTTTTTGTAGGCAGATCATTGTATAATAATCAATAGTATATGCTTTGTCCTTGTTCCCCCATTTCTTTGTTTCTCCGGGGTTTTCCCCCTTAAAATCTGTTGTGCTAGTATTAGTATAGATGGATTTGTCTCTTGAGTCTTGACCTAGGGAAAGAAAATCCTGAGTTATTGTTTCTGAGAGCTGAGACCAGCAACTGTTGCATGGCGCCAGTCTGTATCATTCTTTTATTTGTCAGTGAGCACATAATGTTTCGTGAATACAGGAATCGATGCTACTCCCTCGGTCGCCAATTTAATCCTGATTCTAAGGTCATCTAGTTTTTTTTATTTATGATTCTCGCTTTCTAATACATTTTTTTTTCCTTCTCAATATATCTCTATCTCCGTTTATTTTCTGTACACCTATTTTTTATTTTTTTAATCTCCGTACTTAGAGTTAAAACTAAAAATAAAAGAGGAAGAGGAAGTATGATTTTCTTTGAAGCAGGTCAAATGATTATGGCAGATTGTTGATCGAGTCAATTTGATGTGTGTTATTGTAAACTCACATAATATAGTATTTGTGATCATAAAAAAAATATGGTATTTGTCATATTTTGTTCAAATCTTAATGTTTTGTGTCATCGACGTGAACCTGTCGTTAGCCAAGACGTGACGACCGATCAATACATTAGAATTAGTGTTTATTATGTATCTCACTTGAATGGATAAATATTTTTATAATTTTTTCATGTAAACAAACATGGCCCAACACATTACATATGGTTTAATATTTGTTTATATGTAAAAAATATAAAAATATTTATCCATACAATTGACATACATAATACTGTAAAATTTAAGTACTTATTGGGCTGTAGTGGTCCAATGCAGCTCGACAATGACATAAAATATTAAGGGGCATATATCATATTTTAAGTTTTTTATGATAGAAGATACCAGATTATGTGAGTTTGTAATGACACATAACAAATATCCCTTATTGATTTATCACCACGCCAGAATTCTTACTTCATGTGACGGTAAGAATTCCATCAACCAAGAAGATCTGATACGGATGGTACTCTTTGCAATCGAAATTTTGCCGTGTTTCTTGATGTTGGCTCAGTCCATGATGATCCTACTTTTCTCAATGTTTGGTGGAGAATTTTATAAGGCGTTTTCAGTTCAAAAATGATGTTCGAACAACAATTTTCTTTTAAACTAAAAATGTTGTTTGAACGTCAATAATTTAAATATGGAGGTTGTGCGCATCAACTCCTACCAACGTCGATGCGTTCAACTAACTACCTGTGGCCTCTGGTTTCATTGATTTTCCTGGGTCAGATGACGAGAGACCAGTTGACTGTTAGGTCCCCCTCATGTCATTTTTGCTTCTGCATTCTTCCGTGATCAGTCAGAGTGGCCCATGCACGCAGTACAAGTAGTTTGGGTTTGGGGTGGACCACTCATAGGTCTTACGACGATATGTATAGCACGTTTGGGCGTATACTTGTTTTTGTAATTAAGCACTAGTACAAACTAGTATCCAATCTTGTACCTTTTTTGTAACGTATCAGTTCTTCACTTTTTGTTTCAGCGGTCTCTTGTGTGACCTCCAAATTCATCACGAATAATAGTATATTGTGGATTTATGTGCAACCCGCGAACCAAGATCAACAATAGTGGCGGACCCAGCCTTTGGGCCTTGGATAGACCTGTGGTTGCCTTTTCTTTGTTCTAAGATTTTTATAGAATTTTCGGACCATTTTATATGTTTGGGTTGGATCCCAAGATAGTCCTAGGTCCATCTAGACTACCCCTGAATCCGCCCATGCGGATACACCATTTTGTGCAGCTGTCCACCTACTCTGTTAGTCATCACATTATCATGAATCAATAGATGAGACTGAACCATATCATAATCAGTGGTGAAGCTAGAGCTTCTGACACGGTTGCACAGTTTGTCTGACAGATCTCCACATGTAATGGTGTACATTTTCGTTGCAGCGTTTTATAACTGAATTCATTTTGGAAGGCGTGAGTATTAACTGAATCTCGGCTCTCCGTGCATAATCAAGATATTAGCTAATGATGATTAACCAGATCTCATAGGGGGTAGGCACCTAAATTCGTTCTATTTGTGAGTAGCGCTATCTACTATTGAACCCAAATTCGTGGTGTATTACTTGTATTGCTAGGGTTGGCGACAATATATCGCGTGTTACATATAACTTTAGCCTATTTTCTGTAGTATTCCTATATAGATTATACCTTGGTGTATTATAATTTCTGGAGCTCACCGAGATATAACAAAGGTGAACAAATTTATTCTATGTATAAGAGTGTCGAGGGTCGATACCAAAGGCGATCAGCATTAACGACCCACGGTCTTAACAGTACGAAGGAGGAGTAACGATCTCCGCCTCGCTCGACCCCTGTGCCGTATAGACACTCGACGGGCCGGATCCGCGAACGATCTCTACCTCGCCCAACCCCCCCCCCCCCCTGAATAGGGGTCGGATTCTCCACAGCTCGACCGGTGCGCTCGACCTCCCCACTTCGGGGTTAGGAGACCGCACGAGGCTCCGCCTCGCCCGACCGCAGGGTCGAGCGAACCGCCTATCACGCCACAGATAAGCAAGACGGTGGCGGTTGGGAAATAAATATCCGTAACTCTCACGTCCACGGACGGGTAAGGACAATGACTATTCAGGCAAGTGGGGAATAAATGCGCACGACGTACACCGACCAAAGGACAGTCACTGTTCTAACAGCTCCTGTCAGAACCCACTCTCCTACTATAGGACGAGACACTCCTGAGCGACAGCTCGAGGAGAGCAGAGGCGATGACGACGGCGCCATTCCGTCGACCCTGCCGAAAGTCATCTCCCCATACGGATGGGACGTCCCAGATTGACGGGCGCTCCCCACGTCGCCGGATCGGAAGGACGTCGCCATATCGATGACGACGTCCACAACAACTCCGAAGTCCAGGAAGCGCCGACGAGCTAACCGAGAGCGTACGGCTACGACTACCGCTCTACACTCTCTCTCTCTCTACCACCACTCATCCCGCGTCTCACCCCTTACGGTATAAAGGAGGAAGACTGAGACAACGAGGGACAGGACAACATACAACGAACACTCCACCACGCATCTTCTTCCATTTAGAGACTTGGGGAGCCGTCCCTCTTTCACCCGTTTGTAATCCCCTACTACAAACAACGCAAGTAACACGAGCAGCTCGAGACTGGACGTAGGGCACGATTGTTGTAACACCCTAATTTCCAGATTTCGAATTGTTATTAAAAATGGCTTAGACATAGTGGATTGTCTCATTTTATTTTAATTGCAAAAGATTATTTTCTAAATAATTTAAATTGCTATAGAATATTAAGGTGATTGTGCATTCACGCTGGGTAGGTTGCATTAGATTTTATTGATTTGTTGAGTGCGGCTTGATTAAATTATTTAAGTGATTTAGTTAAAAGGAATTAATCTAAGCTAATAGTAAATAAATCAAGCTTTTCCCTTTACTGGGCCAGCCAGCCAGCCCAGTCCCCCAGCCCCGCGCCAGCGCGCCGCTCGGCCCAGCTCGCTCGCGCGCGTCGCACGCTTCGGCCCGCTCCACGCGCGCGCTGCGCCGCGTCAGCCCACCTTCTCCCGCCTCCGTTCGCACGCGAGCCGCCGCCACGGAAACCGTCCCGTCCCGTTCGCATCCCGTAACGTCACTGCGTACAACCTCGAGTGCGCATCGATAGGCCTCCCAATCCCATTAAACGGGATCCCCGCTTCTCCCTCTCGCTTTTCCTCCATATCAGCGCCGCCTCGCGTACACAGTAGCCGCCGCGTGCCGCCACCGAACTCCCGCCACCGTGCACCATCGTCGCCGACCGCCGTCGGTCCTCGCCGGACCCGACCGACCCCGTGCCGGTCTTCTCACCGCCACACCGCCTCCGTCACGCTTCGGATCGACGCGGCTGGTGCTCGGAATCGTCCCCGACCTGTCGCCGAACCTCCGCCGCCACTCGTCACCGTCGCCCGCCGCCACGGTCGCCTGTACGCCGTCGTTAACCCCGTGGTGAGGCTCCCCGTGCTCTGCGTTCCATTTTCATACTCGCACCTTAGAGGATCTAGCACCGTAGCCTTAGAACGCGTGTGCCGCCCCCTCACCGGCCATGGCGCCGCCGCTCGCCACCGCCCCGCCGCTGTCGCGCTGTCGCCGCGCGCACGCGCCGTCGGATCTATATCCGACGGCTGACCATAGATCCGCGCCGCTTCAACCGCCGCGCGCCGTCGGATCCACATCCGACGGCAAGGAATCAATCCCCACGCGCCGCGCCGTGAGCCGCGTCCACTGAACCGTGGACCGTGCTCGTTACTATAGCGTAGACCCGGCTCACGAAGTTTGCAATATAAAAATAATTCAATTAAAAAGAAAAATCATTCCAGTCGTGTATATTTTGCAGCTAGGCCCCTATCGTTGCGGTATTTACATATTAGTCCTTGTGTACTGTTTGTAGGGTTAAATTTAATTTTCTATAATTACGATTAGGTCCCTAGTAGCTCTGTTTTTGGCAGATTAACCCCCGTAGCTTTAGAAGGTCGTAACTTTTGATTCCTAGCGCCGTTTTTAGCGGTTCTCGCGGCCACGTTCTCACCATATCGAGTAGAATCTATTAGAATTGTTTGTTTACTATTTTGTACCTGTTTGATGTACTGTTTTTCTTAATTATTGACTGTGGCCTTGTTTGATGTATTGTTCCGGCGGTAGAAGGACAGTCAGACCAGCAGAACTTCCAAGACCAGGAGTTTGGGCAGTACATTCAGCAGCCGCCACCTCCGCAGGTCTACTTCCTACAGCCGCCGTTTGACCAGCAGTATTTCCCTGCGTCACCTTTTCCACCGCAGTACTTTTACCAGACCGGAGAGTCAGGCAAGTGTCCTTGAACATAATGCGCCTATTCTTTCTATCTGTCACTTTTATGCATGCAAGTTAATATGAACCCTATTGTCATGTCCTTCCTGATTCACCTTATCGCCTGTGGTTGGGTATTATTATTGGGTAGTTCATGCTTAGTGTTGCTATAATCTGGGATGATTAAACAATGTATCTTATTGTTAATTTTGATTAATGCTCAACTTTAACTAAGAATCACCATGGGGATGGTAATCGTTAGCAATAGGGCATAGGAGGTCCTGACAGGTGGTTGTGGATGATGATGTGGGTTTACACAGGTGTTCTGTGTAGTATCCAGTGGGGGATTGTGGTTGGTTCCTGTTCGGGATCACTTTTACTGTTTTATGGAATGCGTAACCATGACAATAGCACAAATCACAAGTTGATTATGGAAAACTTGATTAAGTAGTTTGTTGATTCCTTGGTACCACTGCGATCAAGGGAAGGGTTCAGACAGGTAGTCCAGACCTAGGGGATGTGTAGGTGGGTAACCTACACTACCCATGACGCAAGAGGGGGTTGCCGTGGAAACAGGAAGCTTCCACGCCAGCGAAACCTTAGCGGGATTGCAGGCGGCTTAGGAATCACTTTTGAAAGATCATGCGGTGGTCTCTTGGCTTCACACCTTAGGAAGTGTGGGGTAACATGGAGACATAGTCACTGACGGGTGACGAAATCACCGACTTGTGGGAACAGTTGTGCACCTCTGCAGAGTTATAAACTGTCTAGATAGCCGTGCTCACGGTCATGAGCGACATGGACACTTCCATAATAGATAGCATGGTTTGGTTGGAATCTGGTGGGGTACACAGGTCTGGAATAGTACCAGTGAGTATATAGCACTAGGGTGCAGGCGGGTAGCTTATGACTTAGTTTGAGGCAGGGTAGTTTCATGGTTGACAAGTGGATAACTTGTCATTGTGCATCGGAGTGCACATGGATATATTCACCTAGTAATAGGTTGCTAAAATATGAATTAGACATAGGTTGCTTCTTGCTTAAACCTATGTAAGCCTTCCTTTCTGTTGAGTCACTCATGTCATATTTTCCTACACTTGCGGAGTACAATTTATGCAAATAAATTATACTCACCCTTGCCATACACAAATTTTTGCTGTTCAGAGGATGCACCCAAGGCAGGCTTCTTCGGTGGAGACTCTTCTTCCTAGGCAAGCGCTTCCCCCGTTCGATTGCTGTGGCATTGTAGGGCCTTCGTCCGGTAGCTCCGTCCGCTGTCGCATTTAGCCCTTGTGAGGCATTTTTGTACTTTTGACTCGAACTATATAATTAAGACGTGGAATACTTTGTACTACTTTATTTCTGTCTCTCGTGTGATAAAATTCCTGGGCACACTTGAGCTCGGTTTATTTTCATGAAACTGGGTGTGACAATTGTCCGAACCAGTATAACCCTTATGTCCTCTTGCGAATCATCTGAACCCCAAAACGCGCATCCCAAGATAATTACTAGCCGGTGGTAACGAACAACGACAGTTGGCACACCAGGAAGGGGGGTAGGTTGCGTGTTTTCGACGATCACCCATTCAGGTTCGGATGGCCAACCATGCGAACCGATGGGTTTTCGGCACGATAATGTGTTTCGGGAGCCTCAGTTTCGTTGCCACAGAGGAGGGCAACTTGGCGCCGGTCGACGCATCGCCCCTGCCAATCGCCGCCCTCGACCCCCGCTGCGCGTCGGCGGACGGGGCAGCGAGAACGCCCGGCAAGGGTTAGCGTTCCCCGGGGCCCTCCCGCAAGGGCCCGCACGCAACCCTTTTGACTGGCCAGCCCAGCACCGGCGAAGGCACGACGACCTGTCTGTCGTCGCATGAAGACCTGTGCTCCGCGAACTTCGAGTTCATGGGGATGCCAGGCTACGCGTTGGAATCCTTCTTTTACCTCCTCGACGAGGCAAACGGGGAATCCGGCGTAGAACACAGCGAGGGGATGGAGGCAGCAGCCTCAACATCCTCTACGTGGAGACAATCGACGCCATGGGCATCGACCGGTCGCTCGTCGGACCCACCGGAGCACCCTTTCACGGCGTCGTCCCCGAGAAACAAGCTGTTCCCCTCGGGCAAATCGATTTGCCCATCACGTTCGGGACTCTAGCTAACTTTTGAACAGAAATCCTCACGTTCGAGGTGGTTGGATTCCATCGGTCCTATCATGCCATCTTGGGGCGACCATGTTATACGAAGTTCATGGCCATCCCCAACTACACCTACCTGAAGCTCAAGATGTCGGGGCCGAAGGGGGTGATCACCATCGGTGCTTCCTTCTAGCGCGCCTACCAGTGCGAAACGGAGAGCGGCAAACTCGCCTCCACGACCATTGCGTCTGCAGGAGAGCTTGCTATCATCCGGCAGCAAGTTACCGAGGAAGCGCCCGACTCCAACCGCAGCGCAGGGTTCTTTGAGCCCACCGAGGGTGTCAAGGAGATCTAGCTCGACCCCGACAACGCCAAGGAAAAAGTGACGAAGATCGGGACCTCCCTTTCCCCTAAATAGAAAAGTGCGCTCGTCGACTTCCTCTACGCGAACATCAACATCTTCGCGTGGAAACCCTCAGACATGCTCAGCATCCCGAGGAAAGTCGCTGAGCACTCCTTGCATATCAAACCGGGGTCCCGACCGGTGAAGCAACGACTATGCCGCTTCGACGAAGAAAAGCGCAGGGCAATCGGAGAGGAAATCGCCAAATTGCTGGCGGCCGGTTTCATCAAGGAGGTATATCACCCCGAGTGGTTAGTCAATCCTGTTCTTATACGAAAAAAGAATGAGAAATGAAGAATGTGTGTTGATTATACTAGTCTAAACAAAACGTGCCCAAAGGATCCATTTTCTTTGCCATGCATAGACCAGATCGTCGACTCAACCTCGGGGTGCGAAACCCCCTGTTTCTTTGACGCGTATTCAGGATACCATCAACTCCCCATGAAGGAGTCCAACCAACCCGCGACAGCCTTCATCACACCGTTCGGATCATACTGCTATGTCACAATGCCGTTTGGACTAAAAAATGCAGGCGCGACATATTAGCGATGCTTGATCAGATGCTTCGACGAGTTCGTCGGAGACATCGTTGAAGCGTATGTGGATGACATCGTAGTCAAGTCCAAGAAGACCGACCAGCTCGTGACCGACATGGAACGGACCTTCACCAAGCTCCGAGCAAACGACATTAAGCTCAACCCCAAGAAATGCGTTTTCGGGGTCCTGAGAGGGATGCTGCTCGGATTCGTCGTCTCCGAGCGTGGCATCGAAGCCAACCCAAAGAAAATTGCCGCCATCAACCGGATGGGCCCGATCTAGAACTTGAAGGGAGAACAACGGGTAACTGGGTGCTTGGCGGCGTTGAGCCGTTTTATCTCGCGCCTCGGAGAGAGTGTACATCCCCTCTACCAGCTCCTGAAGAAGTTCGAGCGATTTCAATGGACGCTCGAGGCTCAGGACGTCCTCGACAGGATAAAGGCCATCCTGACGAAGCCGCCGATCCTGATGCATCCGACCCCTAAAGAGCCACTCCTTCTTTACATTGCCGCGACGACCCAGGTCCTTAGTGCCGCCTTGGTTGTAGAGTGGAGGGAGGAAGGTCACGCCCTCAAGGTCCAACGCCCAGTTTACTATGTGAGCGAGGTCTTGTCCGATACGAAGACCCGATATCTTCAGATACTGAAGATCCTTTATGGCATCATCATCGCCAAAAGGAAGCTCTGACACTACTTCGAGTCACACCCAGTGACTGTAGTCAGCTCCTTCCCCCTGCGCGAGGTCGTGGAGAACCGCGACGTAACGGGAAAGGCTGCGAAGTGGGCGCTCGAGTTGATGGGCGAAGAGATTACGTACGCTCCCCGAACGGCGATCAAGTCCCAGAACTTGGCCGACTTCTTGACCGAATGGACCGAAGTTCAGCTACCCACGGCTCCTGTCGATCAGGAATACTGGGTGGTATACTTTGATGGCTCGCTGATGAGCAAGGCAACAGGTGTCGGGCTTGTCTTCGTCTCCCCCCTAGGGGTGCGCATGAAGTACGCGGTCCATCTGCTATTTCCTGCTTCCAACAATGTGGCCGAGAGGCGCTCATCAATGGACTCATCGCCGACGAATTGGGGATGCGACGACGTAAGATTCTGGGTGACTCTCAACTCGTCGTCGGTCAAGTCATGAAGGAGTCCACTTGCCGCAACGACACCATAGATGCGTACTGTCAAGAAGTCCGCAAGTTGGAGCACAAGTTCCATGGTCTCGAGCTCAAGTATATCCCAAGGCGGCTGAACGAAAAAGCTGACTCCTTAGCGAAGATGGCGGTCGGATGGGAACAGGTCCCGCCTGGGGTCTTCGCCCACGACCAGAGTCAACCATTTGTCCGGCTCAAAGACCCGCGAAGGGTCGGATCCGAGCCGCTCCCGGGAGAAGGGGTCGGACCGACTTCAAATCCTCTAGGCCCTCGCGTTATGGAGATCGATGAGGCGCCCGCGTAAGGAACGACCCTCCGATCGATTGGAGGACGCCGCATCTTGACTGCCTCCTCAAAGGAGAACTGCCACCAGACAAGACGCAGGCCCAGCGCATCGCCCGCCGCGCCAAATCCTTCGTCGTCGTCAATGGAGAGCTCTACAAGAGAAGTCTTACCAAGATCTTGCAGCGCTGCATGCCAATCGGACAGGAAAAACAGTTGCATCGTAAATTTTTGCCTAGCCAGCATCGCTCACTATTTGGGCTCCGACGCGTGGGCCTCCTTCCCGCGTGCAGCGCGAGACCCTGAGTTGGACCAGCGGGCTAGGAACCTCACAGCGGTCGAGACTCGAGAGCCGCGAAGACGGATGCCAACGTCGATGATCGCACGGTCTTCGTGGTGCGGGCACAGCACATGAGCATCGTCCGCTACACCTTCGGTTGGTTGGTAAGCAGATAGTAGTCATTTTTAGATAGTAGTACTAGCCATGCGGGGAACACATGCTACCGTTCTTGCCTTGTTTGTTGATTATACAAATGAATGTGTTGCATGTGTTTGAGGAGAAAAATAATAGTTCATGTTTGAGAAAAGAAAGGTGAGGAGCAATCTAAGAGATGACATGGCATGTTTTGAATATAGAGGTTAAGATTTAGAGAGTCTGTTTGATTACATCGCTTTTTATAAAGTCTTTTTAGTTTATAAAGAAAATAAAATAGGTAAATCTAGATAATAGTTTAGCTAGCCTCTTGGAGAGGCTCCGAGAGAACGAACCATATTATTGTTATTGCCGTGATTATTTTACAGCTGCATCGTCGTGTAACGGTATCTACGTCTTGTTGAATTAAGAGATATTAAGACGTCTTGCACAATAAACAGTGTCACATATATACATGCGTCGGCAAAAAAAAAAAAAAACGAACCATGTATATGTACAAGCCTCGATCGTAGGTGCACGAACTGTACGTGTAGGGTACGCGCATCTCATATCATCCTACTGCTGCGCGAGCGACGCCGGTGGATGCCCCATGCACGCGCAGAACGCCGACGAGATCCTCCGGCGCCGCCTCGCGGGCCTCTCGTTGCGCGCCGCGGCTCCCGCCCCGCCGCCGCCGTTCACTCCGTGCCCGACGATGCTACCAGCCGCCGGAGGCGGCGACGGGCCGCCGGCGGAGGAGGAGGAGGCCGGGCTCTCGGCGATGACGCCCGCGGAGGGGACCGCGCGGCCGCGCACCGAGCGGGCCGACGACGGCTCGGACGAAACGCGCGGCGAGAAGGGCTCGTCGTCGTATTTGGCGGCGACGTGCGGCAGCGGCAGCGGCAGCGCCGCCTGCAGGCCCTTGAGGTCGAGGCTCCTGGGCGGATCGTCCCAGATGCGCCCCGACGAGCCCTGCCGCCGGAACGACACCGACGACCTCTGCAGCCTCGACATCGATCGGTCGATCGATCGACGGGAAAATGCGCACGAGCGACGGATATATCGTCCCTTTCGATCTGTTCTAGATCGAGGAACGAAGCAGTGCAAAAAAGATCGATGATTGCTCACGGCGAGAAAGTCTCCTCTTTGCAGGATGTCTCGGCACCTCTTATTATACAGGGACAATTCCTTGTGAGCCACCGTAAAATGTTGTGTTTCCTTCTCAGCCACTAGAAAAATGTTATTCTCTTCTATATCCCCATTTGGAATTTTTTCTTTCCTCTATACCACTCTCTGCTCTTCAAAGAAAGATTAATGTTTTACTCTATTTCTAGACATTAAAAATGTAAAATGAAAATAAATTTGAAACTTTATCAATAACAAAAGTTGTTCTTCACATGTTTCTCTATGAACACAAGAAATTTTAAAAAATTTAGTACTCAACATGTAGTTTTTCTACTATATAGAGGAAGTGAAAATGTTTAAGTTTGGATTGGTTTTTCCTTAGTCCGAACTTAACAACTTGTCCCACCTCTATCGATCAAAACAATTATTTGTCAAGCAATAGAATTTTTGGTCAATTTTTATGTTGTAGAGAAACATGTGAGGAATCACTTTTGTAATTTGAAAAGTTTCAAATTCATTTTTGTTTTGCATTTTTAGAGTCTAAAAAGACACTAAATCATTTCAAGGGCACTGAGTGGCATATAGGGAAGAGAAAATTTTAAGCGGAGACATAGAAGAAAAAGTTAATTTTTTTGTGGTCGAAAAGAAAACTTAACTTTTTTCAGTGGCTCACAAGAAAATTCCTCTATTATATACTAGCACCCGGACCCGGTTTTGACGTCATCGCTGGTTTTGTTGGTCCTCCTATGATATCGGAAGGAGGTTGGCGCGAAAATAAAGGACGGCGGTTGGGGACGGGGAGTTGAACGGCACAAGGAGTCCAACGCCAATCATATGCTTTCTATTTTTTTCTAAGTTTCTTCCTTTTTTCTTAGAACTGGATATGGGGGCGGAAGCGAACCCGAGCCGGCTTATCCCGGCACTATCTGAATTTGCTAAATCCTAATATTCCCTAGTGTATGTAGCAAACGCTTGGGGAAATTCCCGAGTGCGAGCAGTAGCTTTCGGCGAATTGTATTGACACTCGGCACCATCTTCTTACCCCGAGTCTTTTACTCTCGGCAATAACAGTCGGAGGCAATGCACGTCAATGGTGCCGTTATGCGATATGGTGAGGTGCACGTCAACGGTGCCATCAACAGTAGCCTTCGCCGAATTAAGAGCAAGGGGAGTAGCGAAGAAGATGTTTGCTGGTTGTTGGTTTAATTAGAGTTCCCACTCACCTAGGACTTCTTTGTTCACTGGATTTTCAAAAGAAAAACATAGGATCCGCATTCCTACAGAAATCTACACCGTAACAATTTTTGGTATGAAGGACTGAGATATAGGAATTTTGAAGGAACAATTGCTTTGCACCCGATTTGATAGTGAAAACAGGGAAGAAATAATCCAGCCCAGACTTCCTTTTTTCCATCAGTCGCGTAGGGATCAAGGTAGATTTTAGAGATTATCTAAACAAATTACAAATAGAAGAATGAACCGAGAAGAAGCATATGGTAGCTTAAACAAATGTGATTGTCACTTACATCTACATCTCATTAAATTTTTCTACATTGTTGCTGTGACCTATCAAACGGGCATAAAATTTCTATGTTTTGCATTTCTATATTTTACATAATGTATTTCTATCCTATTATTATATTTTTTTTAATCCTACGAACTACAAATCCCTTTAGAGCATCTTCAACCAATGCTTAAAAATTTTACTTCCAAAACAACTGTTTTAGTATGTTTGTAAATAAGTATTAGAAGTAAAATAACTCACGTACTTCAATAACTCTCAATATAAGTTGTCAAATCTATTTAAAATATTTGTTATATATGTATTTTTTTCGATTCAACCCATAAATAAAGTTGTTTTGATTTTTTAGGAGTTCTAATTTGATCTTTAAATATAGAAAGTGAGAGAGCTTGTTTAGAAATTTGCTAAGTTTAGAAACCTAGTATAGATAACGGTTGGAGAGCTATTTTTTTAGTTAGTTTTTAAATTTTAATTTAAAAAACTTAATTTAAGAAGTGATTGGAATTGCTCGTACATAGCTAAAATTAGGTAACCATTAGAACCAATATGATATTTTCTTGTAGTTAAAATTTCAAAGTTATCTTCGAGGGAAGGCATCACGGCAGCCCCTAATCTCAGCGGTATCCGGACAGGGACGATGCTTACGTAGCACATACTTCATCAGGCGCTCCACTGAAGACAAATGAACACTGCCCAGAGGCCGTGCATTATTCCGGACACGTGCCTTCGAGTTTGTGTTTCCCTTTAAATTGTACTAACTCTGTTGTTGATTTTTTAGCATCATTTTTTATCATTTATAGCAAACATAAATATTATCATATATTTTACTACAATCTACTTTATTTTTAGAGGTATTTACAAAAATCAACAATGTTAACAATTTAAATATGAAGAGAGACGGATTGTTATATTTTTATTATCTGTTCCTATATTTCTTTTATGCAGAAGAGGTGGGATCAATGCATACGGTGTATTCTGTTTCATGACACTTTGAGTTAGCACTTAGAATTTCAAACAAAGTCATGGCGACCTTAACTTTTCACACAATTTATTTGTGTTAAAATTAATACTTTTGATTGAATACTTGAAACTTTCTTACCCGCAAAAATACTAACCCGAAATCATCATGATATGGAGTTAAATATTTGATCTAACAACAAAAGTTAAAAGCAAAGCACTCAAACATAAATGTCTGACGCAAACTTAAATCTGTTACATTAATTGCTTTAGGGGGGTGTTGAGATCCAAACAAATTTTTTTGCCCCTGTCATATTAAATATTTAAAAATTAATTTAAAATATTAAATATTAACTATTTATAAAACTAATTTAATAGATCGAGCTAATGAACGAGATAAATCTTTTAAACCTAAATAATCTATGATTGGAGACTGTTGTGCTATAGTAACTATGTATTAATCATAAATTAATTATATTTAAAAAATTTATCTCGTTAATTATCATACTTCTATGTAATTAGTTTTATAAATTTTTAATTTTTAATTTTTTAATTAATATCTAAATATCTAATGTGACACGAGTTAAAATTTAATCCGGGATCAAACGCCCCTTTAATCAACTTTAGAATTTGACATTTAAATGTTATAAAAAGAAACTATTTTGCATGTGTGACACGTGATAGGGACAACGGACAGCACATCTGACCACGTGTTGTGCAAACTAGTGTTGCTACTAACAAATATGGCTCCATTAAGAACTTCTAGCCAAGCTACTGCTCCGATAGTAGATGCCCCATATGTTTTCAAAGCTCTTTGGCCCCCCTGCTCCTTACTGGGGTCTCGACTGACAAACACATCTTACCTTAGCTAGAGTTCTTTGAACAATGGCGGAAACCAAGCAAGAGTCTCGGCGTTCTGCTCCTCTCCACGTCGTGGTGTTCCCATGGCTCGCCTTCGGCCACATGATCCCCTTCCTGGAGCTGGCCCAGCAGCTGGCGAAGCGCGGCCACTCTGTGACCTTCCTCTCGGCCCCGAGGAACCTCACCAGGATCCGGCCGGTCGTCCCGAAGGAGCTCTCCCGCCGCCTCCGTTTTGTGCCGCTGCACCTGCCAGCCGTCGACGGCCTCCCGGACGGTGCGGAGTCCACGGCCGACATCCCGCCGGAGAAGACCTACCTCCTCAAGATCGCTTTCGACGGCCTCGCCACGCCGTTCGCCGGTTTCCTCGCTGAGGCCTGCGCGACCGGCGGCGAGGAAGAAGGGCACGGCAAGAAGCCCGACTGGATCGTCGTCGACTTCGCGCACCACTGGCTACTGCCCATCGCCAATGAGCGCAAGGCACGTTCCAGCTGACTGCTGACCTTACCAAGCCTAGTAGTAGTACTCTTGTGTGCATCGGCGCATGGCATATGTGACCTTCTTTTTCGTAAACAGGTGCCGTGCGCGCTGTTCCTGATCGTCCCGGCGGCCTTCCTCGCCTTCATGGGGTCCAAGGAGCTGAACGAGGCGCACCCACGGACGTCGGCGGAGGACTTCACCGTCCCGCCCCCATGGATTCCTCCTCCCTCCCCGATCGCGTACCGGCGGCACGAGGCCGAGTGGATCGTGCGGTTCGTATTGCAGCCCAACGGCTCGGGCGTCGCCGACATGGCCCGCTTCTGGGAGACGGCCGACCACTGCCCGCTCATGGTCTGCCGCTGCAGCCACGAGCTCGACGGCCCGCTCTGTCCCCTCCTCGGCGACCTCTTCGGCAAGCCCGTCGTCCCGGCCGGGCTCCTCGCGCCGTACGACGCCGCCCGCGAGGCGATAGAAACAGGTGGCAGTGGTGGTGGCCACGACCACAAAGAAGACGAGGACGAGGAGGACGGGGTCGTGATGCGGTGGCTCGACGCCCAGCCTGCGAGATCGGTGCTCTACGTCGCGTTCGGGAGCGAGGCGCCTCTCACGCCGGCGCACGTCCGCGAGATCGCGCTCGGGCTGGAGCTCGCCGGCGCGCGCTTCCTCTGGGCGCTGCGCCAGGACACCGGCGGCGGCGCCCGGCTGCTCCCGGACGGGTTCGAGGCCCGCATGGCCGGCCGGGGCGTCGTGCGCGTCGGGTGGGTGCCGCAGGTGCGCGTGATCGCGCACAAGGCGGTGGGCGCCTTCATGACGCACGCCGGGCTGAGCTCCGTCGTCGAGAGCCTCCTGTTCGGACACCCGCTCGTGATGCTGCCGCTGTTCCTCGACCAGGGCCTCACCGCGCGGCTCATGGCGGAGCGCCGGGTCGGGCTCGAGGTGCCGCGTGAGGACCGCGACGGATCCGTCAGCAGGGACGGCGTCGCGGCCGCGGTGCGGCGCGTCATGGCTGCGGAGGACGACGAAGGGGCGGCGTTCGCGCGCAACGCCAGGACGTTACAGGAGGTTCTTTGGGACACGGCGAAGCAGGAGCGGTACGTTGATGAGCTTGTGGCGCACCTGCTGCAACACCGCACCTAAGGTTTGGCTTCCACACCACACAGCTGCAGCCTGAAAGTTTGAAACAAAGCCGCTGCTCGGGTTGCAAGCTGCTGGTCGGAGTTCAGTATCGGATTTAGTCATTGTGTGGCAAAGAAAACATTCAGAAAACCTGCCATACCTACATAGTACATGGCAATGCAAAGTCGTTCTGCTCATCTCTTCTCACCAGTGTTTTCGTGCAATAATTCGGAATATTTCTGCAGTAGATAATTCGGTCAATGTATATGGAAACGAAAGACAAAACATTCAGAAAACCAGCGATACATGGCACCTCATCTGCAGACATTTCGTTCTGCTCATCTGTTCGAACAAGTGTGTATTTTTGCAATAATTCAGGGTATTTCTACTGTATACAGAAATCGGATCCTTTGCACAACTAGGTCTATGTACATGGAAACAAAAGACAATAAAAATTTTGCTGGATGCATATTTCTCATGAATGAAGAGCACCTCGTCAACAGATTCGAAATTAAATCACAGGAATTAACAGAGGACCCAAAGTTCACAAGACTCTGCAGAGAACTTCTTTCCTCTGCAAGGATGGATACGGGCCTGGCTTACACTCACTACTGAAAGTACCACAAGTGCCTCCACAAGTACCACAAAAAAGGGTCCAATTCGTTCTGGAACTTAAGCAGGGTGATACCGCATCAGTGTGCTGGGATTCGAAAACAGAAAATGTAGCTTTCTGATAAGGTCGCTCCACCATCCAAAAAATCAACTCAACAACGACGCACAACATGTCAACATGGATGGCATGACTGAATAGAAATCAGAGTTCAGGGGATGGAATAAGTACAGTGAGCGAACTAGCAGGGAACTAGAGACGGTCACTGGGCTTACTACAACCAAGTTTCCTTCAGCAAAATTAGCCAACGCAGTGAACCGGTGCACTACACTATTCCTACTTCCTAATGAGTTCTTGATGATTCTGAAGGCCAAATTATGTTGTTCCACCACTACTAAACCTACCCGCTTTCAAAGTTGCAAATACCGCAATGTCGATTGGATACCAGTTGGCCTCAGCAGCGGGAGCTTCACATCTAGGATTCGCCGAACCTCTTGAGCAACTTCAACAGGGGACGAAGAGGATTGTCAGGATGATGAGCATTTTCAGGATCAATCATGTACAAGCATGAGCGATTGACGTAGAAGCTGCAACAACAAACATGAAGCATCGATCAGTACACACAAACATAATAGCACACTGGATGTAGCATGAAGTAAGGAAAATGCAGTTTTGCTCCTTTACCTGACATACAACAAAACTTCCTGCATCAGCCTGAGTTCCATCATCGGAAACACCATCTTCCCCTGGATCAAAATTTTGGACGAATCCACCAGCGGAGCAAGGCACTTTGCCCATCCTGGAGATAGCTTCCCGATCTACAATCAACATCAAATAGTCAAAAACAGAGACATTAATGATGTGCATCATGGGATACGAGTGAGTGGAGTTGCAAGATGTTTGATGGATTTTGTACATCATAAGGAAAGAGATCAAGCAAGGAATGTTCAGATGCATGTACGAGTATTTATACAAGATGAACAAAAAGAATTATTTGGCAAGGATTTATAATAATTTATTTGAATATCGGGTGGTTTTCAAATTCATGCGATGAAATGTATGGTTGTCATGCATACGTTTATAGAGAATGAATGAAACCATGTCCTCTAGTGCTCAAGTAAAATGGAAAGAAATGAGGCGGCCGATAAAATGAATAAAAAAAATCTTTCATTCATGATAATCTGAGACGTACGTGCAAGACGGCCGAATATAGGATGAAGCTGGTATTTTAAGGAAAGCAAATATAAAGGTCCACATGACGGACGGGGCAAATACGCGTCGTGGTTATTTGTTACCTTGTCACAAGGTAGCTAGAAAAATGGAAAATTATACTTCGATTGATACTGGCCCTTTTATTCGAGAAAGAGTTGGTGTGATGGATAAATAAACGGAAGCTTCTGTTTTTTATACATGGCAATTATAGGAGACGTTTGCAGCTGGCCGCGCATACGAGGAAATTATATTTGAGGAAAGGAAATTCTTTTCCCGTATTAAAACAAGAGCAGTTACGTGTCTAATAGGATGGAAAGTTTCATTTGATTGATTGTCATGTTCCCTCGTGTTTAAAGGAAGAAAATTAGTGATTGACACAAGAATATGGAAGCTTGACGTATACGTGGCACTATACAATACTAATTAGAGGTCCATCGCTACGAAGGAAAGTTGGCCACGTCCTGGCTGGCGCCTGGGTAGAGGACACGCTCGGGTGAGCCACCTGCCAACTTGTTCATCCTATATAAGGACTGCAGCTCCAGCATCACGAGGAGGAGAGAGCTATTCACATACACACGCACAGACGCACACACACAACACACACGTACAAGAACACACGTCTCACACCTGTAGCCCAGCAAGAAGAGATCAGGAGAGGAGGCCTCCATTGTTGCAGCACTGTCCCTGTACACACGTCCCCATTCGGCGAGCGCATAGAGGCTAGCAAGTTGGCGGGAGCCATGTCCAGTACATGTGGTTATACGTGCTAATCGCCTTTCCTCTGTTTTATCATGCATGTGTATTCAGGTGTTGACATCTCGATCCGGCGGTAGAAGAGTTTTATTATTATCACCGAGTGACGTGGTTCGTGGCCTATCGCCGGAGAGTTGTCCGAGTTGCCGTCACTCGCAGAGGCCTGCTCCGGCGATCATGCGGCGGCAGGTCTGAAGTGCCGGCCGGGAAAACATGTCTAACCCGTCAAGTCGTCTATGGCGTCGTCAGAGAGACTCGTATGTGAAGACGACAAGTGGCCGGAGCTTGTCTGAAAGGCTCTCGGACTGTACGAAGGAACTCCATGCAAATGTGGTGCGACTGTGTTCATCACCGAACAACCGGCTACTCGATGCAATGAAGACCAGAAGTATTGGTGCATGTGTACGAAGGGTCATGCGTTGATATGCCCGACGTGCATGCTGATCAGATCATTGTATTCGCATAGTACTCCAACAGTGCTGGTGGCCACTTTCTGGCCGCGAAGTCATTTCTCTTTACGTCGTAATGAGGCATGCACCCGTGGCCGACGGAGGCCGGACGACGAGGCAGGCACCACGAGACCGATGAGGCCATGGATTACGCTAACGTCTATTTTTTTCGTATCGACATCAAAATCATCGTTCATTTTTATATCATATATGAACAAGATAAAGTGAAGACAACAACGACAACGAACATGCGCAGTTTAATTGGAGGTTTTTAATGAGTTCACTTATAAGAGTAATTAATCGAGAGTTTTGTAAAGCCCCAGAACCACAAGGACACATTGTCTGATCTAGATGGTCGACCATGAGGTTATGATGCGCAATCAAATACTATATAGAAAAATTATAATTTTGTTGATTTAAAAAATTAATAAAATAAAATATATAATCTTTTCTACTTATGTTTTTTCTATTTTATTTATGTACTACAATGACACGCCCTCGTAATTTATTTTCTATCGATCTTTTTTTTTGTGTCAAACACAAGAACCTCTCCAGATCGGTTGGTCGAGAAGCGCACGATCTGCGCCAGAGCACCCGCCTGCCTGGCCGACACCCTGGCCCGGCCGTAGAGGTAGTCGTACGACGGGAACGCGAAGTGGACGACCTCGCCGGCGTCCAGCAGCTTCCTCCCGCGGCACGTCGACAGCCCGGTGCCCCGGTGGCGTAGGATTTCTTGAAGAGGTGCCAGTCGCGATGGTTCGGCGGGCGCTGGTCCAGCTCCGGCGGCGGCGGCGCAACCACCATCCTCCACTCGTTCGTCGGCACAGCGCCCGGCGGCGGCATCGCTCGGATGGGCTTGGCGCTGAGGTACGGCACCGGGTGAGACGTTGTGTGGTCGATGAAGTCTGCGTCCCCGTCTTCGGCGCGCAGCTTTTCTTCGGGGGTTCGATGATCTCCACCTCGTCTTCGCTGCCGCTGCTCTCCTCCTCCTCGTCCTCCTCCTTGGCACTGATCTCATCGGTTTCCTCCTCCTCGACATCGACCTTATCGGCCTCCTCCTCCTTAACATCGACCTCGTCGACTTCCTCCTTGACATCGACCTCGTCGGCCTGCTCGTCCTCCTTCACCCAAGAACCAGCTTGCTCATGGACAGGGCCGTCGGCTTCGATTGGCTCCATCTTCACCTTGATCCCGACCTCGCTGGGGACTTTAATCTCCACCTCCACCTCGCCTGGGGCATCAACCTTCTCCTTCACGTCGTCCGGATCGGGAAAGATCGGCTCCCGCTTGACCATGACCTCGCCCTCGTCGGCGGGTTCAACCTTCAACGGATGCGGCAGCAACGGGGCAACGCCGTCGGAGCCGCGCTCCGCCTCGATACCGGTCCTCGCCCCTGGTCCTGTACCAGGCACCGGCGCATCGCCACCAGTACGACCTTTCTCGGCGGCCGACGCGTCGAGGAGCGATCTGATGGCGCGCTTAGTGTCGCCGCCGCATCTGGAGAGTGCGGCAACGGCGTTGGCCACCGTGAAGTCCGCGCCGAGGGCGGCGCGGAATGCCGCCATGTCGTCGGCGAAGGGCGCGGCCTGGTCACCGTCAGGCGACGACCGCTTGCGGCTATCGGCGTCGTCGCGCGTCATTGTGGCGGTCCGTCCGCGGCGAGGAGGCGAGGGATTAGCGAGAGGGGCGGAGCGTGCATGGGCGGCGGCGGTGGAGCGAATACGGATTGGGATTTGGAAGGATGGCCCTGGGGAGTTTTTTTGGCGGGGACATATGGGGCTCGGGGGAAGGTTTTTTTCATTTTGGCGGGACAAAGAAGTTGCAGGGAAAGGTAAAACTTTTCCGGTGAAATTGTTTCCCCCGCTGTTTCATTGCACCGCCTGCGAAACCGGCGATTCGTGCACAGCTTAGAGGTGCACGACTGTTTTTTTTTTCGGGTGTAACGAAACCGCTGGTGGACGTATACGGTATACATACCATAGAGATAGAGAAGCTTATAATGGCTGTTTTAGAGAGGAAATTTGGTTTATTGTTGACTTTATTTATAGCTTATATGTATTTAGTTAATTTTTGCATCTTCAATAATTATGTAAAAAAAATCTCTCGTGTTTAATTTGTTTTTGCACATATACGTAGACCTTTATTAAAATATCCTTTGTGTATTGAATAAGGATTTTGTATGGTATGCATCATAAGCATTGCTCTATTTCTATTTACTTCATTTGATGAGTTAATTCCATATAGTAATTATCTATATTAGTTAATCAGATATGATATGCTATTTTAACTTACAATCGTATATAGTTCTTAATAACAAAAGTGACATCCTCCTTTTTCTTAATTCAAACATTTGTGCGCGATTACTGATCTTTATCTCTTCTTTTCTTTTCAAAATTTTAATCATCCATCACTGTTCGTCGCTCCCTATTCCTATAGGACTGTACTAGCATATATTTTTTAATCGGTCTGTTTATATAAATTTGTGACAACTTTTACCATATTGCCATTTTTATTCATTCTTACAACCAAAAAAAGTAGGATAAATTATTAGCAATACAATTGGTAGATAGCAAGAACCTAACCTTCTAAACACGTATATTAAATATACGATGAAAAAAAACACCAAGATGAAAAACACAATTGAAAAGATAAGTGTAATAACTATCACCATTGATATATCATGATGCAGTCTTCCTGACATTAGCAACAAGTGACCACATCAAAGATTCTAAAAGTCAACAGACGCTCATTACTTCTAAATGATGAAGTGTCAACCATAACAGTACGAAATACATATTTGAAAGCAATAACATTGTTGGTGACCTGCTATAATTGTGAGAAAAAAAGTGGATTTGCATAAAACATTCGACAATCTTAGAGAAAAAAAAGAAAGGTAAGAGACATAGTATAAATTGTTGATTAATTCATTGTGCACACTGTTGGAAAACTTTTATAATATCTTGTATTATAAACATAAGTAATTAAGCAAATACATGATGTGAGATGTTAATCTGAAATAACGAAAATTTTAAATTAGCAAGTAAATATAAAAGCCACCACAAAAGGTTAATTTAGGTTTGCTTATCTATTTTGTGTCAAAATTTGTTCGTACTAAATAAATGATAATTGAGTTATAAACCTCAGTGATACTTTATTCTTTCTTTTAAAAGGCATTTTATTGACTAAGTATATTGATGTTATGACAGAATTAGATGTATCGTTTCAACCTCTTGACAGTCAAATTTCGTCTAAAAGTTACTACTAGTACTAGTATTTGTGGGCGATATACTACAACGAACTCGTGGGCCGCCACCGTTGAATTGCATCGGAAGGAAAGGAAACACGCTCCAACCTCAACGCCTGCCTTAGTACCAGATTCAGATCCATGCTGCCCGCTTCGCCACTCTTGTAAGCCCCTTCCGTTCCGTCACTCCGTATCCAGCGAGGCCACCGCCCCCGCGCCGCCGCCGCCTCCCCGCGGCTCCTGCTCTCCCCGGCCCGGCGCCCACCGCCGGCTCGGGCGCACTCTCCCCGCGTCGCTCCGACCGCCCACCGTCGGCCATGGCGCAGCCGCTCGTCGTGAAGAAGGACGACGACCTCGACGAGGAAGGTGAGTACCCACCCCCGCGCGCGCGCGAGAGCGCGTGCCCTCCTCTCCTTTCCCATCTATCTCCGCCGCCTGCCCGTGCGCGGTCCAGTTGTGGCTGCGCGCGCGCGTGCTCAGATCTGCGCCTGCCCGGACCTAGATCTGGCGCGATCCGCTCGAGATCGACGCCGTGCTCGTGGCCATTGCGTTCGATCGATTCGCTGACAGCTTGCTTGTTTGCTCGCCGCCGCCGCAGAGTACTACTCGCCGTTCCTCGGCATCGAGAAGGGCGCCGTATTGCAGGAGGCCCGCTGCTTCCACGACCCCCAGCTCGACGCGCGGCGATGCTGCCAGGTGCCTACCTACACCCAACTGCATTTCAAACTATCCCCTCGCCTCGGAATCTCGCGAACCGTCCAATGGTATGCTTTGATGCACTGTGATTTCTGATGCTTTTCTGTTTGTATCTGTACTGCAGGTCATCACCAAGCTCCTGTACCTGCTCAACCAGGGCGACACTTTCACCAAGGTACACTACCATACACCTCGTCTCTCCACGATCATGATTCGGCCTTGTACATTCAACTCACTTGTATAGTTGGTGATATAATTGATCATTCGCCCTTACGTGAAGCGGCATGTACTCGACATATTTAAAATCTTTCAAAGTATAGTTTTTGTTTCTCAAAGAATTCGGTACTCAAAAAGTTGGGTTCAGCACATGTTCTCCTGAATAACATTAGTGGAGTACGTTAATTAAATTTGTGCATGTTCCAAAGTATGGGGTTCTATGACTACAAAACATAACATAGGGCTTGGGTGCAAAGGCAAATCACTGCCTGGAGGTTCTAGTTCTAGACGTCTGCTCTGTGATAAGTACATGAGTGTGGAAAATTTTTGTAGGTGGAGGCCACAGAGGTCTTTTTTGCAACGACCAAGTTGTTTCAGTCCAAGGATGCAGGGCTTAGGAGGATGGTGTACCTTATGATCAAGGAACTCTCTCCTTCAGCGGATGAGGTTGGTGAATAATGGTTTCTACATTGCGGCTCCATGCATTCAGTAGAGAGTGTGGGAGTGACCTCATCACTGATTCTCTTCAAAAAATTTGTGTAGGTTATCATAGTGACCAGTTCCTTGATGAAGGACATGAATAGCAAAACTGATATGTACCGTGCAAATGCTATTCGAGTTCTCTGTCGTATCATCGACTCAACTCTTCTCACCCAAATTGAGAGATATTTGAAGCAAGCCATCGTGGACAAGAATCCTGTTGTTGCCAGTGCTGCCCTAGTCAGTGGTATCTACTTGCTTCAGGTATGTGCTGCAGTTTTTTCTCATACTGTACTCCATGCCACTGAAGCTTTAACCCCCACCCCACACTTAAGTTATACACTGTGCACAGACAAGTCCAGAAGTTGTGAAGAGATGGAGCAATGAGGTTCAGGAGGCTGTGCAGTCCAGATCTGCTCTTGTTCAGTTTCATGCCCTTGCTCTTCTTCACCAAGTAAGTTTGACATTTGTTTCTTCTTTGAAGTAGGATAGGCATGTATAAACTATGCTTTTAGTCAATTGAGACGCACAGCTCGGTGTTGGTCTATTGCCTATTGGGCAACAAGGAGTATTATGTTAAAGCATAGATTGTTTGCCAAGCGCCAAATTAATCTTTGCCATCCATTTAACATTTCAGATTAGGCAAAATGATCGATTGGCTGTCAGCAAGCTCGTCACTAGTCTAACCAGGGGTTCAGTTCGCTCACCTCTGGCACAGTGCCTACTTATTCGATACACTAGCCAGGTTTGTTATCTAATCGTGCAGAGGTATATTGGTAAATCATAGTATCTGAAACCTATGACATTCACAGGTGATAAGGGAGTCTGGTGTGAACCAAGGTGGAGATCGTCCTTTCTTTGATTTTTTGGAGTCCTGTCTCCGGAACAAAGCAGAAATGGTTATACTTGAGGCTGCAAGAGCAATAACTGAACTAAATGGTGTCACAAGCCGTGAGCTTACACCTGCAATTACTGTGCTGCAGTTGTTCTTAAGTTCATCCAAACCTGTTCTCAGGTTTGCTGCTGTCCGCACGCTGAATAAGGTAGGCTTATTCACGAAATGCTTGTTTTGTTCATGATGTATAGGACTCTGGTTAGTGTCATAGTCGTCAATATATTTGGTTGTCTATTATTTTCATCACACTACTGTAATGATATAGAAATATAATGCATATTTCAGCTTGCAATAAAGTTTATTATATTTTTCCTGAATGAATTCCTAAGCAATTGAGTCCTGAAATAATAATAAAAATTGACACAATCCTGAGGACAAGTAAACACCAGTTGATAAGTACTGACAATATATTTACCATGACATTCAATTTGTGTGTATACATCCAGTAGGCTCATATAATATAGTTAGTTGGAAAACGAACCTGCTATTTCCTTGATTGATATTGATTAGTTGCATTTACAAGTCATAAATTCATAATGCTTCAACAGACTACCTTCGTTTTAGTACATTGGGATCACCTTATCCCCTATTAGGACATAAGCATGTCTTGGGTTGCCTGACTGAACTGATGATGTCTTGTGCTTTATGCAAAATCAGATCATCAGATGTTACAGGACATGGATTTTTGCAAGTATGAAGCTGATATCTCTTTGCAGTGCCACATAAAAAAAAAAGCTTTTCCTTTTTCTTTCATATTGTTTTGTGAGTTGTGACCATATATTCTCATCACTTCATATGAAACTGGAAGAACTTATTCTAGCATGGTCTTGTTGTGAAAATTCATTTCACCCTGTGATGTTTTTATGACCCCCCAAACTTCCATTTCTCCTACTTGTCCCCCGTGTTTGGCTCTTCCTCTAACGGGTTGTTGGGTAACAAGTGAGTATGTCATGGATTCCCATCACTTCATTTGAGGCCAGAAAAACCTTTTCCAGCGTGATTGACCTTTTCATTTAGCGGCTGGCGTTAACAATGTTTTTCCTTTTTGCTGATTGTATGGAACTGAGTTCTTCTGGGATGTTGACAAGATTCTTTGTTGATCACTTTGTTTTTACTGCACATTACAGGTTGCATCTACCCATCCTTTGGCCGTCACAAATTGTAACATAGATATGGAGAGCTTAATCTCTGATCAGAACAGGAGCATTGCAACTCTTGCGATTACAACTTTACTGAAGACAGGCAACGAGTCAAGTGTTGATCGTTTAATGAAACAGATGACTAACTTTATGTCAGACATAGCTGATGAATTCAAGATTGTTGTGGTAGAAGCAATAAGATCCTTGTGCTTGAAGTTCCCGTTGAAATATCGCTCATTGTATGTAGAGTGTATATTCCTGCAAAAATAACCTTTTGATTTCCTTTACTAGCTTTTCAATGGAAAAAATTATGTGCAGGATGAACTTCTTGAGTAATATCCTACGAGAAGAGGGTGGATTCGAATATAAGAAAGCCATAGTTGACTCAATCATCATATTAATTAGAGATATCCCTGATGCAAAGGAAAGTGGTTTATTTCACTTATGTGAATTCATAGAAGACTGTGAATTCACCTATTTGTCCACTCAGGTAATAACCAAAGCATTCATTCTGTAGGCTTGTAATTTGAAAGTTAACAGCTGTATGATATGGACTGTTTCCTTATCAAATTATGTACCGATATCTGTAGATTTTTTTTTCTTCTAAAAATAAACGTTATAGGCTTATGAAACTGAAACTGTAAACATTATAGTCCTGATGTCGCAGAAATGGTGTTTTTGCATACCATGAACTACATGTCGAACAGCTAATTTACAATGAGAATTTTATTTTCTATCTTGCAACAGATACTTCACTTTTTGGGAAATGAAGGCCCAAAAACATCAGATCCCAGTAAATACATACGCTATATTTATAATAGGGTGATACTAGAAAATGCTACGGTTCGAGCTAGTGCAGTAAGCACATTGGCAAAGTTTGGCGCCTTGGTTGACTCACTCAAGGTACTTCAACTGTTTTTTTTCGCATTTTAATATATATCCCCTTTCTATGTAAATTGTTCACAACTAATGTTTTTGTTGGACTTATAATTTCTTTATGCAGCCTCGCATATTTGTTCTTCTGAGGCGTTGCCTGTTTGATGGTGATGATGAGGTTGGTGGAAACTTTGACACATCAAAATACATGTTTTGACCTAATGCATATGTGATTTGTTGATAAAAATATGAACCACAAAACTAACTCCTATTTCTTGGATGGCCTTGTTTGAATCTGCATATCAAGCTAGAGAGATCTATTTTTCTTATCTGACCTTTGAATTTTTTCCCTTTCTAGGTCCGTGACAGAGCAACCCTTTACCTCAAATTATTAGATGGGGAAGCTACAGTTGGTGAGACTGAGAAGGATGTGAATGACTTTCTCTTTGGTTCACTTGATATTCCACTAGTAAACTTGGAGACCAGCCTGCGGAATTATGTATATCTCTGTCATCTTTTTGGATGATATCTCTGCCATTTAATATTATTCAATTCATGTGATTATGTCTGCGGCTTACATTCTTATAACATGTTTAACATGTTGCCAGGAACCTTCAGATGTGCCCTTTGATATTTCATCTGTTCCGAAGGAAACAAAATCGCAACCTGTTGCTGAGAAAAAAGCCACAGGCAAGAAAGCAACGGGTCCGTCTGCAGTCAGTGGTCCTATTCCTACTGTTGATGCATCGTATGAGAAGCTTCTTTCATCCATTCCGGAATTTGCTAGTTTTGGAAAGCTATTTAAGGTCGGTATAAATTTCTTTTCTTATTGAAATATGCACCTGGCTGAAGCACATTTTATGCGTTATAACATCTCATTTATATTTCAGTCATCAGCACCAGTAGAATTGACTGAAGCTGAAACTGAATATTCCGTCAATGTTGTCAAGCATATTTTTGATGGTCATGTTGTGCTCCAATACAACTGTACAAACACAATTCCTGAACAATTGCTTGAGGAGGCAAGTAACTTGCTGCTATTTGGTTTCTGTGCATGTCATGTAGTTTGAAAATCTGTGCGCCTTTCATAACACTTCTATTCCACAGGTGGTTGTTTATGTTGATGCTTCCGAGGCTGATGAATTTTCAGAAGTCGTCTCGAAACCTTTAAGATCTTTACCTTATGATTCCCCTGGGCAGACCTTTGTGGCTTTCGAGAAGCCAGAAGGTGTCCCAGCCACCGGCAAGTTCTCAAATGTACTGAGATTCATTGTTAGGGAGGTATGTGCTTGTAGTACTGCTGCCCTTTCTGTTGTTTCACATTGTCTGCGATATCCTTTTCGGAGCATGTGTAAAGCATTAGTGCCTTGATTAAACGTGAGACGTTATTGAGGTCTTCTACTTTGGAATTTAGTGCTTCCTAATTTAGTTTGACTCATTCTGTTCTGCATATCAGGTTGATCCATCATCAGGTGAAGCTGAGGATGATGGTGTTGAGGATGAGTACCAGCTTGAAGATCTTGAAATTGTTTCTGCTGACTATATGTTGAAGGTGGGGGTCTCCAACTTCCGAAATGCTTGGGAGAGCATGGATCCAGAAAGTGAGAGGGTTGATGAGTACGGACTTGGAGTAAGGGAGAGTTTAGCCGAAGCAGTAAGTGCTGTTATAAGCATCCTCGGCATGCAACCTTGCGAGGTTAGTCATCTTGTTTTCATTTTCTTTTCCACATACTGATTCATATATTACTAAGCTATCTTTAACAAGACCTAGTTTGACTGTGGTCTGTACCTACCAATCTGGACGAAGGAAAAAAAAAAGGAAAGGCTTGATTGTTGTTGGTTGGTTCAAATGTTGAAAAGACTTGAGTTACAGTTAAATTTGATGGTATCTGTTTTCAAAACAACCAAAAAGAGCCCACTCTTACCTGGACCTATACGACTTGGATTTCGATTCCTCCCTGCTTGTTACCATTGTGATTTGATGAAACCCTTTGCCATTCTGCTTTTTTGTCACTGGTGTAGGATTTAGCATTGTCTTGTCAGTCATCCTTACGATAATCTGACTTCTTTCCTTTTTCATTTTGGTTTGTAGGGCACTGACGTGGTTCCAGGCAATTCAAGGTCACACACTTGTCTTCTCTCGGGCGTATTTATCGGTAACATGAAAGTCTTAGTGCGATTGTCGTTTGGAATCAGTGCACCAAAGGAGGTAGCCATGAAGCTAGCTGTCAGATCGGATGATCCAGAAATCAGTGACAAGATCCACGAAATTGTCGCAAATGGCTAAAACATTAGCATTATAAGTTTTCTTTTGACTCTTGTTTTGCCTTTCATACTTTGGAAAGCTCGAGGGAATTCAATTAATTCTATCTAGTATATTTAAGTCTGGTTTCCTGTTGGATCCAACTTTTGTCTTCATTCTTGGACGCAGCAAAAAGGGGTTCTGGTTGATTTGACTGTACAAGTTTCTTTATATATGAAAAATAATAGTATATGTATAATATTGGAGTAAAATTTTGTCAGTAGAACTGAGCGTGTTGCCCTAGGGCAGGATGTTACTCCCCCCATTATTATTTTTAATGTTGTTGGTTACCTCAAAGTTTAACTATCCAGCAACATAAAAAAAAAAGAAAGAGGAGTAATTGCATTAAAAAGTGAATACAGGATTTGTAATTAGAGTGAAGACCTGGTATATTTACACCCGCTCAAATGCAGTAAGGTTACCAAGTTCCTCATGAACGTAGAATCATCTATAGGCCTGTGATCATGATCTGAAGGACATAATAATAATAATGAAAAATACATTCGAGCGTACTGATTACTGAACCACTAGCAACAGATTTTACACTCTGTGGACGTTTGTGTGAATCAATATAGTTTATAAAGCAGAAATGTTTTACTGATCTTACTCCCATCATTAACATATGAAATTTGACGGTAGAGAAAACGCAGCTAGACATCCAATTTAACGGCACTGCGAGAAATACTAAAAGGGCAATCATCGAATGGTACTATTGTCGCTCCATCCAATTCACCATCAAAGTGCAACAAACTTGTGTGGGACTGTGGGTCACACACTGTCCACGTTTCTTATTCGAGAAACGGAATGATTGGAAGCTTAGGGCAAGCTCTTTTCCTATATCGAGAGGCCCAGAACACCTTCACGTGTAGTGTCATGCAGATAATATCCGCCAGCCTACCACTACCAGTGCACGAGCCAGCCATGGCGGAGACCCAGCCACTACAAGCGTTTTCTTCCTCTCCTCTCCACGTCGTGGTGTTCCCATGGCTGGCCTTCGGCCACATGATCCCCTTCCTGGAGCTCTCCAAGCGGCTGGCGCGGCGCGGCCACGCCGTGACCTTCGTGTCCACGCCGAGGAACGCGGCTAGGCTGGGCGCCGTGGACCCGTCGATCCGTGTCGTCACGCTGGAGCTGCCGGCGGTCGAGGGCCTGCCGGAGGGCGCGGAGTCCACGGCCGACGTCCCGCCGGACCAGGTCGGGCTCCTCAAGAAGGCGTTCGATGGCCTCGCCGCGCCGTTCGCGGACCTTGTCCGGAAGACTTCCGCTGCGACCGCCGGCGAGGGCGAGGGCGACAGCTCAGCGGCAACCGCGTTCGGGCGGAAGCCAGACTGGATCATCCTCGACTTCGCGCAAAGCTGGCTGTGGCCCATTGCCGAGGAACACGAGGTGAATGCGCTGGCAGTGTACTAATAACTGAATGCTGATAGTAATTATTTGTTCTTAATTACTTAAGTTCCTCTCTGCTGCAACTGCGCAAGATCGCCTGTGCCATGCTGCTCATCATCCCGGTGTCCTTCCTGGCCTTCGTGGGCCCGAAGCACGAGAGCGAGGCATACCCCCGCACGGAAGCGGAGGACTACATGGTCCCGCCGCCGTGGATCCCCTTCCCTTCCACGCTCGCCTACCGCCGCCACGAGGCCGAGTGGATCGCCGCCGCGTTCCGGCCGAACGCCTCGGGCGTGTCCGACAGCCACCGCTTCTGGCAGATGCACCGCCCGAGCTGCCGCCTCATCGTCCACCGGAGCTGCCCGAAGGCCGAGCCGCGGATGTTCCAGCTCACGACGGAGCTCTTCGCCAAGCCGGTCGTGCCCGCCGGCCTCCTCCTGCCAGACGACGCCGCCGTAGACGACGAGGACGCACCGGCTGACCCGGACCGGTCCTTCGTTGCCACCGCGCGGTGGCTGGACGCGCAGCCCGCGCGGTCGGTGCTTTATGTGGCGCTCGGGAGCGAGGCGCCGGTGACGGCGGACCACGTCCGGGAGCTCGCGCGCGGACTGGAGCTCTCCGGCGCGCGCTTCCTCTGGGCGCTCCGCCTTCCAGTCGGCGCGCTTCTCCCCGACGGGTTCGAGGCCCGCGTGGCAGGGCGCGGCGTCGTGCGCGCCGGCTGGGTGCCGCAGGTGCGCGTGCTCGCGCACGCCGCCGTGGGCGCGTTCCTGACGCACTGCGGCTGGGGCTCCGTCGCGGAGGGCCTGTTCCGTTTCGGCCACCCGCTGGTGATGCTCCCGTTCATCGTCGACCAGGGCATCATCGCGCGCGTCATGGCAGCGCGCGGCGTCGGCGTGGAGGTGCGGAGGAACGACAGCGACGGGTCGTTCGTCGGCGAGGACGTCGCGGCGGCCGTGCGGCGGGTGATGGGGTTGGGGAAGGGGGAGGGGGAGGAAGCGCAGGCGCTCGCGCGCAACGCAAGGGAGATGCAGGAGGTGGTTGGAGACAGGGTAAGGCAGGAGCGGTACATTGATGAGCTCGTCGAGAACTTGCAGCGGTACAGGTTGTAGAATGGGCACCATTATTTTCTTTTCTTCCTTCCAATTATTAAGCTATTCAGCAACTATAATTCAAAAACTTACGTCTGTTCTTAAACTACTGTTTTTAGATAATAGAATTCATTTTTAAATTGGAACTGTTACGTCAAAACGGAAGAATTACATGCAAGTACAAACTTTTGTAGATATATGGATGGTTTGAAGTCACTATCAACACCATTATCGCGTGGTCCAGAGTCTAGGCATCCACGTCCAACATGGATTGCGTGTACTTTCTGTAGTATGAAGGGAATGGAGCTGCCGCTGCCAGGCACGGGCTCCAGCTTCGTGGGGTATTACACTCTTCTGAGAGGTGTTAGAACTTTATCACTAAGATTGTTTAGTCACTTCACCTGCAACACGTGCTGGTACTTATAATTATCCCAAGTGACCCAAGAGTAACGGGAATTCACAGGCTCACAGCCAAACACAGCCACATACCCACCACCCTAGCTACACTATGAGCTGCATGATAAAGAAACGAGGAAACTGTGTTTGATATCAGAATCTCCAGATCATATTCGCTCATCCGACTCAGTTTCGGAGGTGCTTATTAGCAATGTTGTATGTGTGCCGTGCTTTTATAGAGGCGAGTCTGTACTTATAATGTTTTGATAAAAAATAATTGATCCCAAATAATGGTGCATAATAGTAACCGCTTCAGGTTCTTCTCTGTGCAAACACTTGAACTGAAATTGAGAACACCCCAACCAATCAAGCGATCCAACGTTGCTGAGGCAGCGCCTCATTGACCAAACAAGTACGTACTTCTTTCGTTTTAAAATAGAATTCATTTGGGACAATTGGCACGATCTTCAAATATAATTTTTATTTTTTATCTTAATTTTTTATAAAAATATTTTATTAAAAGGTGATACATGTATACTTTTATTAAAGTATTTTCTAGATAAATCTATCCATATAATTTTATATTTTAAAACATAATAAAGTAAAAAATTATTTATGGTTTAAATTCTTTAAGTTTGACCAAAACATTGTCTAAAATAAACTCTATTTTTAAAACTTAATAAAGTACGATTTATAAACCGTGACGTCCCCCTTCGTTAGTGACGGCTTAAACAACAGGCCTTCGCTTTTGCATCCATCGCACTCAATAGCTAACTGCGAACCTAACAAAGATTGCGAAGGAGGTATTAATGTATTATTATGAACCCAAACTGCTGCAGCAATTTCAACACTAAACCTTCAGTTGGGCTTTACTTGACCATACGGCATTGCAGCTGTGAAACGGCACCTATGCGTCGACGCTGATGTTAAATTAGACTAAACAAAGCTGAGGCACCAGATGACAATACAAAGCAGATATCGTCGCGAAACAGAACAGAAGAAACAGGCCAATATGAGCCCACCAATTCAGATAAAAACACAAGCCAATCCCTAGTACACTGGAAGCCAAAGCAAATATTTAAGACCAGAACCCAGGTGAACTGGATGCTTACCAACACACCATAACCAAGTCAAGCTACTACAAATTCCAAATATTCGTTTCACCCACAGGGAATCAATTGACCGCGCTTGATTCATCACACATCAGTCCCAAGAGCTACCACCACCACTACCACCGCCACCACTATAGCCACCACCATACCCTGATGACCCGCCACCACCACCACCTCCATAACCACCTCCACCATACCCTCCACTGCCACGGTCTCGTCGGAAATCACGGCCACCAAATCTAGCGCCGCCGCCTCCTCTACGGCTTCTACCACCTCCACCTCCATAGGTTGACCGAGCAGCAAACCTTTCAAGCCATTGAGGAACCTCCTGGTTGGCCTCCGTCATGAGCTCACTCAACGGCCTTGCAAGGGAAATGTTGCTCTCGTTGAAGAATGCAGTCGCCAGGCCAGTTTTGCCTGCACGTCCAGTCCTTCCAATTCGATGGACATAGTCATCAATGTCATTTGGGAGGTCAAAATTTATCACATGGGCAACATGTGGTATGTCAAGTCCACGTGCAGCAACATCAGTTGCCACAAGGATGGGAGTTGCTCCACTCTTGAAGGATCTTAGAGCATGCTCTCGTTCCTGCACAAAGATCAATCAGAGATATGGCCAAGCAGCATATCTACTTTTGTTAACAAAAAAATGGGAGCAATGAATAAACATTGATTCTATAGGGAAGAATATACGATAGCATCTCAGTATCTTTATTCACACATTGTTAAGGGTGTAAAAGAGTGACCCTAAGGGTATCTTTAATCCTAACTAGGTCAAAAAAAAAGAACTAAGTTGTCAGAATTCTTCCCGCTTCTGAAAAGCTACGCTGTGGCGACGCTAAGTTCGGAATTGTGATATGATTAGTACTCAATCTACTCATAACATTGTAGCAAAATAGCTAAGTAGCCTGAATTTGAATTCAGACAAACTATTTTAAGCATGAGAGATGCACATGAAAAACAAACAAGCAACTTGGCCAATCATAGCACCAGCTCACCTGTTGTGATCTGTCTCCATGAATGCTAGTTGCAGGGAAGCCATTTCTAAAAAGCCAGTCCTCCAGAGCATCAGCTCCTCTCTTTGTTTCCACAAAGACCAGGGTAAGAGCTTGCTGCCATGGTCAAACGGATTAAAAGGAAAGAAACGTCATCAGAAGTGTTTAATCATGTTACAAATATGAGAGCAGATGAGAGCAAAATATATACATTAAAACAAACAAAATTATTAAAAAAATCAAGAAAAAATTGTTATGTACCTTCCCATGTGTACCATTCGCCTTCTGTGCATGAAGAAGGTCCATGAGGTAGCTTCGTTTGTCCGCATCAAATACAAACTCCACCCTTTGAACAATCAAATCAGTACTTGAACCAACTCTCCCAACAGCAAGAAATATGTAATCAGCAAGGAAATCTGAAGCCATCCTCTGCATAACATTTAAGTTCAGCATATTGAAAACCACAGAATATATTAGAGGTAACAATTAGTGGAATGGAATCAATAAAAAAAGTAAAGTATATTACAGAAACCAGCCACTAATTGTTTCACAATCATCAGAAAGAAAACTGATCTGCCTTTTCTCGAATCAAAGATTAAAAGAGTGTAGAGCAGTATAATTCAGTACCCTACTAACCAAATAAAGAATTTAATTACTTGAGCTACTGAATTTTAAGCATGAATACAATTAGGTATTCAGTCTCAGTATATTCTGCAATCTTCAGAATTCTGATTAAAAAAATTGTTGTAATTTGATCCATATGAACAACACCATTTCAACCCGTCATTCAAAATACCATCAATAATTGAAATGCACATTTCCATTAGAAATGCCGTGTAGGTGAAAAAAAATCATAAAAAATTTGAAGTGTTCTCTACAACTTTTTCCCAGTTCAAGAGGCCAACATCTAACGAGACATTGAGTATGCTGATTAATCAAGATACTCGGGTATAAGTTAGATATACAGTTATTGCTTATTGTTGTGGCCAAGGTGTGGATTTATTGAGATGTCTGCTTTCTACTTAAGTTTAGTAGCCAGTCAAAACATGAAAACATTGTTTGTTTAGTGCCCGGTAGTATTGGTATCCTGCAGCGCTATAGATGCTTTAGTGCCCGGTCAACAAAGAGAGGCTACCACCTTGTCGTTGTGCTCTCCTGTTGCATTAGGTCGAGTCATGACTGGATGCCTATGCAACCACTCAGAACCATGCCAAAAGCAGAAACATTGGATACCTGACAACAGATCTCTGTTTTTTTTTTTTTTTTTTGCATAATACTTACCCAGCTTTAGAGCCCCAGGCTTTAGTCACAACAGTGGCTACATACATAATGGCTGAGGCTGTAAAGTGATGATCTTGGAATTGTTCAGTTCTATCTTACAGTGCACTAGGACATCATACCAGATCATGAAGGGACTAAGGTCAATAGATCTAATTCAGCCAAAATGTGTGCTATGCTATGGGTATCTAGTATCTAGCAATATGCCTTTTGGAGCGAAAATAATTGAAGTAATGCATCCAAGTAAATAATATCGAAGCTTGAACCTGTTTCTATGTTTTAAAGAGTCATTCCTAATACAAACAAGCAAAATGTATAATACAAAAATTGTAGCATTTACTCCAGTGTAAAAACATAGCCAGTGTGATGCAACACGGAAACTACTGATTCAGACAACTTTGCTGAGAAACATCATGCTACATAAAGAAAAGGACATTGGCTTTTCGATCATCTATTCAAATGAAATAACAGGATCAGTATCTAGAAATAACTCATAGATACAGACTAATATTGATTGTATTTTATATCAATGTCCAAAGAATGCAGCAATTGCACTCAGTTTCCCTGTTGCTTGAACAATATTAAAGCCCCCAAAACTGATATATAACAATGCCAATAAAATAAAATTGTGGGAGACAAAGCAACAATAAAGAAGGAAAATACCTGTATCTCTTTTGGAAATGTAGCACTAAACAACATTGTCTGTCTTTCACCACGTGGAGGCATGTCCATCTGCTCAACAATTTTACGTATCTGTGGCTCGAACCCCATATCAAGCATACGATCAGCTTCATCGAGAGCTAAATACCTTATATGCTGCAGGGAGACCCTAGCCCTCTCCAACAGATCCATTAAACGACCAGGAGTTGCCACAAGGATGTCAACTCCTCTCTCTAGCTCCCTCAACTACAGTAGTAAAATAAATAAATGATCAATAAGCCTAATATGGCATCATACTCTAGCAAAAAATACACAACAGTTGGATGCACAAAGTGGCATAACCAGAAATCCAAATATAAGCTTACTACATCAGCTTTATCAGTGCACATACATTTACCAACGAAATCTTTTTGCACAGATTTTGGCAACAACCAGATGTATCTATATATTGACATGTAATTGATTAAATTCTCATGGTATGTTTGCACCCTTTTTCAAGTAGTACAAAGCCTTGCTAGTGCATGTGAACTAATCATACTACTATGACATTAGATTATTAAAGTGAACCTCACATTTCATATCTTCTCTACACAGTAAATCCCACATATAAATAATATAGTGATTCTTGACACACTTCCTTTAATGCACTGGAACAATAAACCAACATTTTTGTCTTCGACAGTCATTTATCAAAACTTTTTTGAGGTTGAGACAGTATGTCTTGAGAGGATGTGCGGGCAGGCAAAATAAACCAGATGACACGGTATGCTCGAACGATTATAAGATGTGGGCAATACTACAAATGAATAATACAACAAAAGATACCTGGTTATTTATTGGTGCACCTCCATATGCAACTACAACTCTAACACCAGTCTGATAGGCAAACTTCCTTGCTTCCTCATGGATCTAAGGCTCAATCGTAACAAGAAATAGGGAAATATTAGAATTACAATAAAGAAATTACTATTAATCCACATGATAGTGGCAGATTACATACTTGGACTGAAAGCTCACGTGTAGGAGATAAGATCAGTGCCAGAGGATAAGCTGTCCTTGTACTCCGCGACCTTGGGGGTGGCTTTGACTTCAAGATGCCACTGATGATTGGAAAACAGAAGGCAGCAGTCTTTCCAGACCCTGTCTGTGCACAGGCCATAAGATCCCGTCCTGCAATGGAGATTGGGATGGCATAACGCTGCACTGGTGTTGGTCTGACATACTTGCATCTGCGGATATTATCATTCAGTGCATCACCCAAATCAATTTCGGCAAAGGTGTTGACTGGTGCGGGAACATCATGGCCACTGGTCTCAACAGGGATGTCTTCATATGCATCAAAATTGATGCCAGTGTTTTCCTGGCCCTCAAAGTCAACTTCCTCAGCCTCAGCTTTGGCGAAAGGGTCTGGTTCACGGTCCCTTCGGTCCCAACCCCCTGAACGGGAGTTCCAAGCACCACCACCACGGCCACCGCCATAACCCTGGCGAGGACCACCTGCACTGCCGCCACCACCACCACCACCAGCACCGTTTACAATGCCAGCCCAGCGTGGGCCACCACCACCGCCGCCGCCAACAGCGGCTGGAGCAGAAGGCTGCACAGCAGCCGAGGGCAGAGGGCCACCCTGTGCTGGCCGGCGAGAGCCCTCCTGGGCCTCAAAGGCAGCACCAGCCGGACGGCCACGGAGGTGAGGAGGCACGTATGAGCTGCGTGTGGGTCGCTGGTTGGCAGCAGATCCGTTCACAGCAGCACCACCAGTCGCGGGCGCCGATTCCTCGGCGTTCGCAACTGAGTCAGCCCATGAAGATCGCATAATTAGCAGGGGTCACTTTAGGGAGACGCACCGCGGATCACTGAAAATACAATCGTCACGCGAGTCAGCTGAAGGTGCACAATAAAGCCCACAGTCGAAAACAAACAAGCGTAAAGCATAATCAGCAAGTTCGCAGGTATGATTGGCCGCAGCAACGGCTTTCAAACCAGCACAGCCGCAGAAACGCACGAACCAAGAACAGATTCCACTCACAACGATTCGACGGCTGCCACGAAACCTAACCCTAAACAGAGATCAAATCTAGGATAAAAAAGTACAGGGAAGAACAATTGCCACCGGCGAAACCTAACAAATACAGCACCACCATCCACATCGTCCCAGACGATATATCAGCTCACCTAAATCCGAGCAAACCAAATCAAACCACCGAAGAGCAGACGCGAACGAGAAATCACCGATGAAGCATTCCAACCGCGACCAGCGAGTAACTGAACCCTGATTCACCCACGTAATCCCGCTGTGCTAGCCCAAAAACCCTACGAATCTGAAAGTCGCATCGCAACAGCCAACCACCACCGTGACAACGAAGGCGCAGCAACCGCATCAGCAACAGCAGGCCGCGCGCGGGCGGCCGCACGGGCAGAGAGGAGAGGGGAAAGGGGGGCGAGGAAGGTCGGCGCACCTGCTCGGGCGCGCGTTGTTCGAATACGGCGGCGTGGAAACCCTAGAGACGCGGGGGGGGAGGAGGAACGGAAGCCGCGGAGATCAACAAAAACAACTGGAGAGAGAGAGAGAGAGAGAGAGAGAGGGGAATGGGATGGAAGCTTGTTTTGTTTGCGGGTGATAAAAGGAAACTGGAGGAAATTGTTTAATTTATATTTGTTCTACTACTACGGGCTTTTTCAGCGTGATAGCCCTGTACTGTCGGTTCGAGCCGTTGGACGGGACAACGGACGGTTCGGATCTGGAGGGACGGCGGACTCAGATCTGAATGACACTACCCCGTATACGTTCTGTCACAACACACGGATCCGGCGGGGGGAAGCTTTCGTTATTTTTTTTTTAAGGTAAAGAGGAGCTTCATTACCCCTCAAGAAATATTAATATTAGGGATTTTATCCACAAAACACTCAATAAACGTGATTTAGAGCATCTCCAACTAATTGTTAAAATTTTACTTTAAAAAACTGATTTAGTAAATTTTTAAATACGTATTAGAAGTAAAACAACTTATGTATTCCAACAACTTCTAATATAAGTTATCAAATCTATTTAAAATATTTGTCACATATATAATTTTCTTCGATCCAACCCATATATGAAGTTGTTTTGATATTTTGAGAGCTCCAATTTGATCTCTAAATGTAGGAAGTGAGAAGGCTTTACTAACTTGCTAAATTTAGAAATCTAAGTATAGAGAACGGCTGAAGAGCTATTTTTTTAATTACTTACTAAATTTTAATTTAAGAACTTAATTTAAGAAGTGGTTGGAGTTACTGTTAGTTTGTAGTACATTACAAAATTCGATCTTGTCTCCTAGACATTACGAAATTATGATATTTCTACCACACACTCGAAGCAGAAAAATACACTATTTTTATTTATTTTTTATCTTCAGTATACTCTCGTGATGCCTGATTAGTACAGCTACTATGAGCATCAAGGGGAGGAAGCTTTCGTTCGGGGGCAACACGAAGGCCGTCTGAAATTTGAGAGATGCCGGTAGAAACATTCTATTGTACCGTTTAAGTCCACTTGTGCATGAAAAAAATTGTATACGAACGTAAAATGAACCCAAATGAGACGATTGTATGGGTAGTTTAACCAAAAAAATGTTCGAACGTTATCTAGACTTTGGCAGTACTTAAAGAAAGTATAAACTAGGCTTTTTTTCCTAAGTAAATAGTGTGGCTAGCAGAATTTGAACGAAGTCATTCAATCATTTTTCTTAAACGAGATGATATAACAACTAGAGAGCTTATTCCTAAGAATCTATAACACTTCATTCTAGGAGTTCATTCAATACAACCAACCAAGCGGCGTCAGTCAACATCCAAACAGGCCCTCATGGCTCCACCTCTGCTGATACACAAAACAGCTGAATTCAGGGCTGCAGCGGTGTCAGCTTGATCGTTCATTGAACATCCATTGTCGCTGTGAACGTCAATGAGCAGAAGGCTGGTCTCAGAAAATAAGGAGCAAAAGCAAGAAAACAGAATCAACGAAAGGTTTCACACTAATAAACATTAAACACAGCTTTATGGATTCACAAGGTACTGTTAGTTCAGGGTGATGCCTGACATAGGGTTCACAATCTTTGAGCATTCTTTTTGAGCCAGCTCCGGCGTCAGAACTAAACTAACAGGATCAGATCACCAGCTCCGTGGATTTAGTACCCCTGCTTCATCCTTTCCTCGTACCTGTTCTTCTCATCCTGGAAACCCACAAAGCTCAAAACGTCAAGCAACATACAAGTATGATCCTCAGCTTTCAACAGATATCAAAACTTAAAATAGATAGTTTCATTGTTCACACAGGGTATTTTGCAGGTATACTGTCACACACTGGGCCAACACAAGACATATACTTGAGAATTCAACAACTAATGTCAGAAGGCTAGTGTGAAGGTGTTGTACTGCTGTCTACAGTATGTTTTAGAAAGCTAAAATTAACTCAAAAATGCAAAAATGTAGCACAAAATGTCTTATTTTAAGGCTTAATCACAACATCGGCATTTTATTTTGAGGCTTAATCAGAATATCAACATTTCAGTATTTTGAACAAAAGCAAACAAACAAAAATATACACGAAGAAACCAGATGAGTATCATATAGTCATACAGAGATCAAGGCATATAGCAATTCCAGACAGTAGAGGACCCAGAAAAACTATACTTAGCTAAACATATGCATCTATGAACAATGTTTATATACTTCTAATGCATAGATTTTCATCACTGGTCCAAGGTTTTGTACATGCAATTTGTAATATTAAAATTACTTAGTGTGTCTACTTGGAACATCACCATTTTGTAAGAGTAATGCAACAGATTTCCATGAATACTCTTTTAGTACCATCATGCCCAATTTATGATCTAAGCAGAGTATCAAGAACAGGACACCAAAAAAGTGTAAGTATGTCATTGTCAAATATACAAATGCTCCAACACAAACAAGCAACAGCATGCACAGGGTTCGGTGCTCTGCTTTTTACCCCGTCCATGTTTTAAAAAAGCGATAAATGCTCTTTGACCCTACTTTGAAGGTCAATTGTCAATTTGACCCTGTTCTGGAAAACTTTGGTGAAAAATTGACCCAATTCTTATACATTTGACCCTGTTTCTTACAAAAATATAGTCAAATTGGCAAGACGGGGTCAATTTTTTCATTAAAGTGTTCCAAAGAAGTGTCAAATGTTAATTGAAAAAATGGGGTAATATCGGCAGTTAGCCTCTACAACAGGGTCAAAAAAGCAATTCCCCCTTTAAACAAATGGAGAAACAATCTTTGAAATTAACATAGGTAGTTGTATTTCCTCCAGAAGTAGCTAAAAAACTTAATCATACTAAATTGAAGACGGCAGGTAACCAACAGACATCAATTATTTCTCTATAAGGGATCTTGTCAACTCCTATTAGCAACCGGGGCAGAATGGCTAGATGCATATTGCAGCTTGACAAGTATTTGAATGTTAGTTGTACATTCTTCACCAATCAAAAAAGTATCTGCTAAGAAACATGAACTAATATGGAAATAAAATATCTACAGATGCAGATCATACAGAGATTTTCATTAGTGGTCCAAAGAATTATACAATGTTATTTGTAATATTAGAGTTACTTAGAAGTGCTAACAGCAAAAAAGCATCAGGTCACTTGAAATGAATCGTGCAAACCCGCGCAAACAGCATACATTGTCTGGCATTCACAGGAATTTCACAGGAAAGTAACAATATAAATTCCATAATGAGATGTAGCATCAGCTAAATATACCGTATCATCAGAAAGCAACATATGTTGTCTCTTCATTGATAATCAAATGAAATGACACTCTATAGAATACAAATCCTATAACGACCGTAATGTACGGATGCCATTATCAAATGATCCAACAAGCAAATATGCATCTGTTGCACTCTGAAGCTACTTTGGCTTAGCCATCTATGTTTTAAAAAATGAAGAAACAATTTTGAAATCAACATGGATACTCATCAAGTATTTCAATGACCATGAATCTAACCTATATCCATTCAAGCATTTTTTCCTTCACAATCAATTAACCGTAATACAAAAGTACACATTCTCTTTGATTCGCTCGGTGCAAAGTAAAATTTTCCCATATATACCAATACGTTAGTTATAAGTGGCATGCCATGCAACCAGGAAACGAAAAGTTGTTCCCTTATATAACCTGTTTGTAAAGAATGAATCCCTGAATGCTTATAGAGTCAAACCAACAAAGCTATTTGAAAACTTTACCAAGGAACCTAGGTGGGGTTTTCTACTAGTGTTTCATGTTCTAAAAAAATGGCATAAGCATATAGGACACCAAGTTAAATAAGACAAGCCTTTGGAAAGAAAAAGAAGTTCAGATTTCAGACTAAGATTAAGGCTATAAATATTACTGTTATAAGGTGGAACTAATATTCAAGTCTTTCATGCAGTCAATAGCTGGCAATCTGGCACTTCTTTATATCATGATACTCTCGGTTGAACCATTGTCAAAAGAACATGGGTAAGAGTAAGAAGTTACAGATTCAAGGAACATAACTAACAATTCCGTGGCACAACATTTGCAATGCGAGAACATAACTAAAAATTCGTTTGAACCATGAATAAATCAGAAACAGACCTCAAATGCTTGCTTAAGGTACTCTAGTTCCTTGTCTAGATCATTGATTGCCTGGGTGTAGGCCTGTGTTGGAGAGGACTGGCTCGTGGTATGGATCTGTCAACAAAACAAAAAGAAGAGACTGGATGAATACACTTATACAAAACAAAAGAACTAACAGAAAGTTGCACCATACCCTAACAATAATCTTGTACTGAAGTGGGTGAGGGAGCTTATAGCCAGCAAACAACACATTAGGATCTCTGTGCAGTTGCCTGCAAAATCTCACAAACATGTAAGCACCCTAAGAAACATGAAAGAAAGGAATAACAAATGTAAGTTGCTTACATGCGGAGGATGTTGCCTATGGTGTGGTCCTCACGCTCGATGGTGAAGGATGCAGCATTCACTATCTTTGTATCTCTCTCATATGAAACCCTGCACAAATAATTTTCCAGAACCATTATTTACATTTAATTGCACCATGATAATTAGGCTACTAGAAGTCTTGACTTAATACCTAGATTAGAAACAAAATAACTACCAGAACAAGCATCAGACCAAAACTTTCATGCTAAATTGTTCACTGGACATAAAGTGGCAGAAATGGCCACTGACAGAAATAAGAATAAGTTTTTCGTGTAAGATGGGTCTCACTACTTACTACAAAAAAAAGGAAGAAATGCAAAAATTGTCAGAACAATTATCTTAACTAATGATGTTCCAAGTGCGAGAGACTGGGATAATACTCACTTCTTGGTTCCCTCAGGCACGACAAAGCGCTCATAGCGGTCCGGGGCATTCATTTCTGATCAATCTCTTGCTATTCCCTCTGCAATCATGGGAAGTGCGGCCAATCATAGCACAAACAAAATGATAGTCAAATAAGGCCCCCTTTGGCAGAGATTCTCGGGGAGTGATTCTCTGAGTCAGGAGTGATTCTGTGGCTGAAATTGATTCTTCATGATATACTCTCACAATCAGGACAGGAAATCACTTCACAGAATCAGGAGAAGCTACCTTTTTCAGCTCCCAGCACCTTAATTCATTTCAGAGAATCACATCACAGAATCAATCAAGAATCACCTCTCCTGCAATACAGTGTTTAACATATCTCCCCAGATTCTCTCTGAGAATCAGCTTCGTGGAGCTCTGCCAAAGGGGGCTTAAGTATCACGACACCGGTTCCTAAATTACTCTGTTCAGCACACACATCAATTGATAGAAACAGAGTCCATCAGAATTGTGGAGCCCTGGCATTATCCCATATGGAGTGGATAAAATCCATGATTTTGGGTAGGATTTAGCGGAGGAGTAACAGATATTCCATTCAGAATGATTCGATGGCTCCTATGGAACCCAACCCTAAACAGAGATCGAATCTAGGACACAAAGAAAAAAAGAAAACAGCAAAGCATATCCAACGACAACGAGTCGCAGCCCTGAAAAAGATGAAACTTAACCAATACAACCCCCACGCCACCCATACAGAGGCTGACCAAGCAATTGGGCAAAGTAGGGCAGCCGCCCTACCTAAAACGAGAAGAGGGACCCTCTCCTCCGAGTGAAGTGAAACATAGGACCCAATCCCTTTATACAGCCCTCGTCCCCGCCCTCGCGCAGTAAAGGGGAATATTCTCTAGAATATTGGAGAGGAAACCTCGGCTCTTACCAGGAGGAGGAGGCACCGCCGAGACGAAGCCTTTATCCGGTGACCGCCTCCGCCGCCTGCTGTGCTGCCGGTCTGCTACGCTACGGCTCTCCGAGTCCGAGAACCGAGATGCTCTGGAGTATCTGCAACTACAATCCCGGAACTTGGGCAAGCCGGCCGGGGTGAAATAAATAAAAAGCCCATTAGAGGCCCGTCAAACGCAAGACTACCAGGAAGAGTCCACGTGAGGTTCCAAACCCATCTCCGCTCTGCTGGCCCAAACTCCACCGCTGAAATCATTGCTTCCTGGCCTATTCATGTTTTTTTTTCTAAAGTAATTTTATTTTAAAGAATTAGAGGTCCATTACAAAAAGTTACAAAAATAGGTGTCCGTAGGTAAAACGAAATTAGAAAACAAGTAGGGGGCTCCCCCCTCTTTTCACTTCAAAAAAGAAAAGAGTTGAACGCAAATAGTAAGAATTTTATTTTAATTAATTACAGAATTAGAGGTCTATGAGCCAATAAAGCATAATCAGCAAGTTCGCAGGTATGATTGGCCGCAGCAACGGCTTTCAAACCAGCACAGCCGCAGAACCGCACGAACCATGAACAGATTCCACTCACAACGATTCGACGGCTGCCACGAAACCTAACCCTAAACAGAGATCAAATCTAGGATAACAAAGTACAGGGAAGAACAATTGCCACCGGCGAAACCTAACAAATACAGCACCACCATCCACATCGTCCCAGCGATATATCAGCTCACCTAAATCCGAGCAAACCAAATCAAACCACCGAAGAGCAGACCCGAACGAGAAATCACCGATGAAGCATTCCAATCGCGACCGGCGAGTAACTGAACCCTGATTCACCCACGTAATCCCGCTGTGCTAGCCCAAAAACCCTACGAATCTGAAAGTCGCACCGCAACAGCCAACCACCACCGTGACAACGAAGGCGCAGCAACCGCATCAGCAACAGCAGGCCGCGCGCGGGCGGAGAGGAGAGGGGAAAGGGGGGCGAGGAAGGTCGGCGCACCTGCTCGGGCGCTCGTTGTTCGAATCTGGCGGCGTTTAAACCCTAGAGACGCGGAAGGGGGGGGGGGGGGGGGGGGGAGGGGGAGGAGGAACGGAAGCGGCGGAGATCAACAAAAACAACTGAAGAGAGAGAGAGAGAGAGAGAGAGAGAGAGAGGGGAATGGGATGGAAGCTTGTTTTGTTTGCGGGTGATAAAAGGAAACTGGAGGAAATTGTTTAATTTATATTTGTTCTACTACTACGGGCTTTTTCATTTTTTTTTCTAAAGTAATTTCATTTTAATTAATTATAGAATTAGAGGTCTATTACAAAAAGTTACAAAAATAGGTGTCCGTAGGTAAAACGAAATTAGAAAACAAGTAGGGGGCTCCCCCTCTTTTCACTTCAAAAAAAAAAGGGTTGAACGCAAATAGTAAAAATTTTCTGTATTTGAATAAACAATTAACCAAGGAATCGGGCCGGGGGAAATTAAACCCCAGTTGTGTCGGGGGTTTTAGTTACAAACTTGATGGTACCTATCACCTTCAATCAAGAATATACAAACTCTTTGTTCGATACAGTACGTACTATTATCCGGGCTGATGACGTCGATATCCCATCCTTGAGATGCCAGACAAACGAATCGACGTCAGCCTTGCAGTCTGGGAATCCATACGTAAAGATGAATGGAGACTGGTTCATTGTGGAGATGCAGTCTTTGCATGTAATTGTGAAAACCGCGGCATTCAAAACGAGCCGCTTCAGGTTCACGGCGCGCTCCAAGACAAGCCTTGCAAACCTAATCACGTAGTCCTTGTCCTCCACGTCGAGGCCGCCACGGATCTCGACGCGCTGCAAGTGACGGTGCTCGAAGTGATCCTTGGACAAACAAGATGATGCTGCCTCCCATTCGAAATCTGGTGCCTCCTCCTCCTCATCGTCGTCACTTGTCTCATTATCTTGTGAGCATACATGAATGTCGTATACCTGCATATATATATATATATATATATATATATATATATATATATAAATTAATTAGCAAATAATAATAGCGGAAGAGAGCAGCTAGCTAACTAGTAATAATTAGGGCTAGCTTTCACGGGAGAGATTATCTACAAGTAGTACGTACGTGGATGTGGAGGTGCTCCAGAAGTGGTGCAGCTTTCAGAAGGAACATTGTCCATGAGATACTAGCTCCGGCGAGTACGTTGAACAGAGAAAGCTCCCTTAAGTTGCTAAACACGGGACCCAGACTTGTGCGGTTTTCCGGTTCCACCCAGATCTGTCAAATCAAAAGAGATTATTATATATATTAGTACAGCAGACAGCAGCTAGCACATAGTACACGCGTATAGCAGTCTCAAAATTAAGCGCGCACAGTACAGCAGGATGATGATGACGACGACGACGACAACAACTTTCGATGACGAAGCGAGGGATTCATTAATTACCTTGGCGCCGAGAAAATCCAAGCGTAAGTGTTCCATAGGGTTGGCGTTTTCCAGGAGTTCGCTTAGCTTGAATAAGCTCCGTTGCCGCTGCTGCTGCTGCTGCAGTTCCTCGTCCTCCTCCTGGACGACAACGGCCTCGTTGACGAGGGCTATTCGCACAAGGGCCGGAACGGAGGCAGGAGCAAATGTGCAAGGAGGGCACGCTCGCGAGACAGCTGGCCACGGCCACGTGACGAGGCTGAGGCTAGAGAGCTCCGGAGCCCGTAACAAGCGCACCGTCTGAATACCGCACCCCGTGAGCTCCATCTCCTTGAGCCTCGACTGCGGCGCGTCGATCGTGAACACGGGGTAGTCGTCGCCCTCGAACCAGCAGTTGTTGAGTTCAAGCGCCTCGCACGCGCGCAGGACGCCGCCCTCGAGGTCGGAGACGTGGCGAAAGCACAGGTTCCACAGGACGAGCTTCGTGATCGACGTCGCGAGGATGCCGCCGGCGGGCGTGGCGGCGGCCCGGAGCAGCCTCATGAAGCGCCGCGCGTACACGCCTCCGACCACGTCGTCCCACGTGGTGGTGAGCTCCACGCTCCCGAGAATGAGGTCCAGGTGCTGGACCTCGCCGCGGGCGACGGCGCCGCCGACCAGCCAGGCGATCTCGTTCAGCTGGCGCTGGTCTTTGGTCAGGGCGAGACGGAGCGTGAGGGTCCTGATGTTCCGCAGGCCCCCTGCTGGGGTGGCGAGGAAGAACCGCAGGGCATCGATGAGCTTGGATGTGGCCCGGTGCAGGTACCGGCGGCTCGCGTGGCCGTGCACGTACAGGAAGGCCTCCACGGCTATGCCTAGCCGGGGGAGCATCAGTGGGAGGGTCCTCCAGCGCTTGGAGAGGACGCTGGTTCGCGCCAGCAGCCGCACGTTGCCTCTCAGTCTCTCCAGCACCAGCACTAGGATGTCGTCCGGCAGCTGGCTCAGCCTGTCCACCTCGTCCGGCAAATCGTTCACCGTCATCTCTCTCTCAAAGCGATTTCCTTTCTCCATCGTCTATGGAACGGAAGTGAAGACCAAGCCTTCTTCCACGATCGCGATTATATATATAGACACAAGAAACAGGTGATTAATTATTGGACTGGATTTTGTAACCGACTCTGATAGATTGGGCCAGAGGGCAGCCGCCAGCTCCGCCTCGGTCTCGGAGGTACGCAGTATAGAGAGAGAGGTCCACTCACTCGGAGTCGGAGCAAAAAAATTCTCTGCCGGAGGACCGGTTTACAGCCTTTCCTGCATTGACGCCACGTGGCTATTTAACCGGATCTCAAAGCAACTACACAGGATTCAGCCGATCCGTAGAGTTACCGCTGAGAACGGTTCAGGGTGGAGGAACCGAACCTCGAGGCTGCCCACCGCTACAACAAACCACGGGCTTAAGTTCCCACCAATCCGTTCTAATCAGTTGATTGCATGATTCGTGCGGCACCATGGGGGCGAACCTCATCAGGGCGGGTACGACCCAGAGACTCTCGTTGTCTCCTGGGCACATGTATCAATATAAAAAGATGACAAATAACTCTATTTATATAATAGGAGGATTCTTCACACTGTCTTTTAATAAAAGTAAATTATTTAATGATAGGATGATGTAGGTGATCTATTGTGAATGTGATATTTATATTCTCATATATATTTGATGACATCTTATATATTTTATTTATAGATGACATAATATTTGATTACAAAATACAGAATATATATTAAAGTAAAAGAGTATAGCTATTTCTTCCCAAAGCGGTTCCATATATGTTCAACTAGATCCTTCTTGAGCTCAACATGTGTAGATCGAGCATGAATTTTCGCATTTCTCTGTAGAACTTTTGCAAAGCAAGGGCTGGGATCGTTGCTTACTTCGGGCGGTAAAGCAATAGAGGCACCTGGATTCTCGTTTAAGTCCAAAGGAATTTTAGCCAATTCCTTCTCATCTTCTACTATCATGTTATGAAGAATAACACAAACTTGCCACGTTCACAACGTCCCGCCTTTTACACATCCGTGCTGGACGACGAACAATATTAAACTGAAATTGCGGGACACCAAAAGCACACTCGACATCCTTCCTTGTTGACTCTTGAAGTTTAGAAAATAGTTTATCTTTCTCCGTTTGAGGACTTGCAATAGTCTTCATAAAGACTGCCCACTCCGGGTATATCCCGTCTGCTAGGTAGTATCCGGTGTCCTATTGTTTGCTGTTGACTGTGAATTGCACTTTGGAGCTTCACCCTTCAAAGCTTCGACAAACAACGTTGATTTGTTTAGAACGTTGATGTCATTGTTAGATCCAGCGGTTCCAAAGAAAGCATGCCATATTCGAAGATTCCGTGATGCTACCGCTTCAAGTATCATTGTTGGTACACCCTTGTCACCACGAGTGAACTGGCCTCTCCATGCAACAGGACAATTTTTCCAAGCCCAGTGCATGCAGTCAATGCTTACTATCATACCCGGAAAGCCACGAGATTCATTCTCTAGGAGCAATTGTTCAAGTTCTTGTGTAGTAGGAGGGCGCAAATACTCATCACCAAAAATTTCAATAATTCCTTTGCAAAATTTGCTTAAGCAATCCAAAGCCGTGCTAGCTGCGAGCTTAATTTGGTCATCTAGAAGGTCTGCAAGAGTCCCATATGCAAGCATACGGATGGCTGCTGTACATTTCTGTAGTGAGGTGAGCCCTTGCCTTCCTAACGCATCGACCGTTTTAGTGAAATATTGTGACCAGTCATGAAGGGCACTTACTAGTCTTAAGAAGAACCTTTGACATTCTAAACCAGTATGCATAATAATATTGATTCCGGTATGCATAATAATATTTAGTACACCACAAGAAGCATTTTTAGAATACATACTGATCCAGTCCAACAATGATTCCGGTCCACCAAAGATAACACAAAAACTACTACAAGAAGCATATTTAGAATAGCAAAACAGATGCTGACCAACCCAGTACAGGAAAGGACATCAATTACTTTCAGGAAACAAAGATTTCCTAAGACATCTAAGTGCCAACACATGCTCATCTCGAAGTTCTTCTGACATCTCTGAAGTATCTTGCTTCATCAGGTTATTGTAGGTATCTAGCATTTTAATTTCTTTTTCCACCACCTTAGCATTTTTCTGTTCCTTAGCAGCAAGCAGTGCAAGCTTTGAGCACTTTTCCTTGTCAAATGAGAGCTTTTGCTGCATTTCAAGGAGCTTGCACGCTTAATATGAGTGTTTTCCTGTAATTTCTCGAACCTCTCCAGTGCATCAACATCTATTGCTGAATTCTTGTCCTTGCCTTGCGCACCTAGTGCAGCTCTTTTAGCAGCTTTCTGTCCCATTGGTCAAGGTAAGTCAGTTTCATGTTCTTGAGCTTTGTCAGTCTCCTTCTCTGATTCAGTCCTTTTCCTAACATTCTTGGTGTGTCTGTTGTAAGAAACCCATTTGGCTTGATCTCGACAAAGTTTCCAGACATCCATCAGAACAAACTTTGCACCTTCATGGTCCTCCTCATACATCTTATGAGCTTTTGATATCCACATGTCTTCAGAGTATCCACTTGTATAAATTCCCGTAACCTTGATCCAAGCATCATTGAACCAGTTGACCCACCTCTCCTTTACCTGTTTTACAGTCCTTATCCTATTTTGAGGTGTGCTGAGGTTGTACTCTTTTTCAACATCTCCCCAATACTTTTCTGCTTTCTTATGATTGCCATTTTTTGAGTCAATTGAATGCTTCAACCAAACACTCATCTACATTTTTAAACATGTGCAAAGATAATTAGTACATTCTGAAGCATGTTCAGTTTGTCAAACAAAAAAGAAACAACACACACCAGCCTTTCATCCTCTTTTTCTTTCCAAAGTAGCCTCTTGTCTTTCCTAATGTCATCATTGGCAGGCACCTTTGAATTATCTTTGTTATTGCAGTCATCAGTACCAACTAAATCAATGAACTTATTACTAGTAGTGGCACCAAGTGAAGTAAATTTGTCGTTGCAGCCATCTGAACTTCCAAATGGTTGGTTCAAGAAATTCATAAAACCACCAGGTGGCCTACAATCTGAACCCCTGAATCCCAAAACCATGAACAATGTCAGTTGTGGAAACCGATTGTACAATACATATCTTGAACTGATGACACCTTGAACTGATAAATCATGACATATAATGAACATTATTAGATATATACTAGCAGAAAGGGCGCGCATTTGCGCGTCGTAGTTGGAGAGTTCAGTTGAACGACCAGTTTGTTCAAGTTGGTAAGGTCTTGACATACAGTACATATTAGTATTTATTTTTATATTAATGCAAAGTGCAAAGAGAGAGACTAGTAAAGTTTATAATTACATAGTGACAAGAGCATAAGAGACGTATGCGTAGTTTAGATACAACAAAATGTAAGAAGGTTCAGTGACAAGTTTCCCATGTAGTTGATGTAGGAAAGTTGTGCTGAATCTAAACAAAATATGTAGTCCGCTATCAGTTTGTGAAATGGCATCTTAGGTCGTATTATATAGACCAAGGAGGTTGCTATTAGAGATGAGTAGGATTGTAGTTATTGTACGTCAAAAGGCAAGCTTGTGGCTACTCTTATTAGGAAGATCTACATTGAAAAATAAAAGGATAATGATTCAGCTTGGAGATTTTGAATAGTAATGTAGACATTTATAGAATTAAAATGACAAGTTAATATATACAGGAGGTTGTTGTACAAAACAGGGTCGGTGTTTACCTTATTGCTTACAGCGTGTTGCTGTATTTGAGCTTTGCTCTTCAGTATCCTTTGGCATTATTATTGAATAGGACCTTTTGGTTGGTTGTTCACTGCTGTAAAAGATACAAGAGCTTATGATACATTGAAACAGTTGTGAATTAATAGTTAGAATACATACTCAGATTGTTCAGTTTCCATTGCATCGAGATCAGTATCCTCTTGATTTACGAATTTAGTTGTGTCCTAAATTAAAATAATAACATGTATATGTTATTAGTAGCATTGAATGCTGTCAGGAAAATAGAATACAAGGATCGAATAATACCTTTTTTGGAATTTCTTTGTCTTTAATTGGAACCATTGGTTTTCTATTTTTTGCCATTATTGATTGCGCAACAAAAGCATGGTGTGGCTGAATTATTCCAGATGTAGCTGGTTTTCCATATTGATTCTTATTGTAAATCACTTCAAATGATGTGTCTTGGTTGTTGATGCTTTTCTTTGCTGCAATCTTGAAAATGAAAGTAAATTTTTGATTCACCAGATCTTCAACCTCTGGTGGTATCTCAAACCTGTCATATTTGTTATCTAACATGTGGACAGGTTTGCCAATAAGCATTTGAGCCTTTTGATAAAAAAAAAAACAAGCTGAAGTTCATAAGTTCCATCAGTGGCTATTAGAGAGAGTTTGTATATGTTTGAACAGTAAAGTACAAATTAGAAAAGGGAACAGTAAAGTAGCAATTAGAAGAGGAAGAAATTATTTATTAAGATAAGCTGGTGACAGGTACTGCGTATTTATAGCATGGTTGTATAGTTTTGGAGTGGGACCTTACTTATTGTCAAACTGAGTGCAAGTACAACTGGTTTTGCTGCATCTGAAGGAAGAGTTTATCATCCGAAATGAGGAGAGACATTCTCTGCATGCAGAATAATACCATGATGTGTTTGGACACACTTTTGTGATTGTTACAGTGGACTCAAACTTTTTTCCTTGATGATGAAGAAGAGTTAGTGTAAACATCAAATATTTAATGTATCTGTTTATAAAATAAGTGATTTAGTGGGTTCTTACAATATTTTCAAATGGGTCCAAATCTTTCATCTGAAGAAAAGGCATTTGGATAATTTTTTTCGGTACACTGTCATCTTCTTGCAGCTCTATCATAACCACTGGTTCAACTTCATCTGGAAGACTGTGACATGAAATTTAGGGTTAGATAATATAGTGATATAGGCAAATGAAACATTGGTTAACTTGTTAAACTGAAATATTAAGTACTTGTTATAGAAAGTTTCAATTTCTGGAATGTCTTCGTTGTTGATGTACCAATGGCATGTTGTTGTTCCACTTATGAATGGCTGCATGCCTCTATATGCTTTGTAGAGAACTCCAACGAAGATAGCAACAATTGCCTGTTGTTGTCCAACTTTATGAACTGATTCACCATTGAATTCTAAAGCTCTTGTACCCCATAGAGAAACCTCCATAGTTTGTCCTCTGAGATTAGAAGGAAAATTAATCTTTAGTTTATATAGAGGAATGATAATATGTTACTGTGTAATAATATGTATGAAACTACCTGAGATCCTTTAGTTTCACAATTCTCTTGTTTTGCAGTCCATCCAAATTTGTATGAACTTTAGCTACATTTGAAACTGCAGTTATCTGCCCAATAATATCTGCGATGATAAAACAAAGATTTAAATTAGTTGAACAAACATTTTGATGATTTGTAATGCTTTTCAGTTACTAAAATATATGAAATTTTTGATACCTAGAAAATTATCATTTTTGTTTTTGTGCTCGTCTAGCTCGCTGAATGGTGTAAGTATGTGGGTGTATTTTGGAAATGATATTGGTTGAGGATCAAGGTGCAGAATCTCTGTCCTTTTGTTCAATTTTATCATGTATTGAGCAGGCACTACTTTGAATATTTCTTTTGCTGGCTGAACCAGAAATTTCTTCATCAGCACCACCTTTCGTTCCTCAAGTCGGTTTTTTAATACTGGGATAGCATCAGGAGGTATTTCCACATACATTGCATTTTTCTGTTCAACATGAAAGAAAATTATTCTTTGTCGCAACTAAAATAAATAATATAGCAGTAAGGATTGTTCTGCATTTTAAAAAATAGCAGGATATAGAACAATTACCTTCTCATCAATTATGACAAGGTCAAGATGTTTAAGCATTCCATCTTTTGAGCCATAGCATTCCCACATTCTGGAAATGCAGACGCATACTACCCAAGATAGACTGCTTGAGTCTATCTCAGATAGGAAATTAACACTCATCTACAAAAATGTTGGAAAAAGATTAGTAATTAAAATAAAATAATGCTTACAAATAACTAAAAATTTCACGGTAAACAATATTTTTTGTTCTAGTTCCACAAGTTACGTCTTCGTTTTCTATCAATATTTTCAGACCTTTTTTGGAAGTAACCCGTGAGACAGCTACATATAATTGGCCATGTGTAAATACGGGTTTGTTTAAATAAACTCCTATATTACTCAGAGTTTGACCTTGGCTTTTATTTATAGTCATTGTATAGCATATTTTGATAGGAAATTGACGTCTGTTTAATAGGAACGGCCATCTAGATCCTCTTGTTGTAAGATTTATCCTCGGTATATATACTTTTTCTCCATTATTTGAACCAGTGATAATAATTGCTTCAATAACGTTATCACCAAGGTTAGTTACAATTAGTCTTGTACCGTTGCATAAACCAATGCTTTGGTTCAAATTTCTGAGTAATATAATTGGTACACCAATTTTGAGAACTAATCTATGTTGCGGAAAATTGTTTGCATTTAATGTATTTAGATATTCTATTGGGTATAGTATATATGCATCACTACATGTATCAAAAGATTTCAATATACAATCTGCACTCAAGTATTCTTTTTCTTCTCCTGGTATTAGTGTAAGGATATATGAGTTTATATCATCAACTGTTTCATTTGTAGGGGTTAATATTGCTCTTTCCTTCAAATATTCTGGATCTAAATAATTTTCCTGGAAATTTGGGTATACAACACTTACAATTGCAAGAATTTTAGGACCATCAGTAAATAGGAGCAAATCATGTGTTATTTGTATAGGTGTTGAGTCCTCTTCATTTTCTTGATCTACTGATGGTATAAGACCGTCTCCTACATTTAATACCCATTTACTGAAATTTTGTAATTCATTATACTCATTTGTGGTAGAACATTTATTTTGTAATATCATATTTTCATTCAGATTTAGAACAGTTACTTGTTTCCACAAATATGATTTTACAATTGTAGCATCAATTATTTGTGATTTTGATCCGTTTTCTATTATTGGTAGAATCTGTCGTGGATCACCTCCTAATACTACAACTTTGCCACCAAATGGATTTTTATTTGCATTTGGATGTATTTGACATTGTATGTCTCGTAGTGCTCTATCTAATGCTTCGAAACATTGTCTATTTCTCATTATCGCTTCATCCCATATGATTAATGATGTATGTAAAAGTAGATCTGCAAGTATATTCCTCGTTTGATTTCGCATGTTGAAGTTTCATCTATGTCAACTGGAATTTAAATCTTGAATGTGCTGTTCTTCCATTTGGTAACAGTAGAGATGCCACACCAGAGGAAGCTACAGCTAGCACAATTTTTTTACGAGCTCTAAGATATGAAACAATTGCATTCCATAAGTATGTCTTCCCTGTCCCACCATAGCCAGATACAAAGTATAAGACAGGTTGAGCATCCAACACATTTTGCACGATGGTATGGAAAGCAACTTTTCGATCAGTATTTAAAAACATACATAACTTGTTTGCATCTTCTTTTAGTTTCTCAATATTATAACTCATTTCTTCTTCAATTAATCTATTACTATTGTAATTTGCACTTGTATAGGATTTTTGAGGTAGATCGAACATGTTTATACTCGTTCCATTTTTGGAAAGAATATATTCTAAATCAGTAATTAGCATATCACGTAATTCAGTATCGTTGATGGAGTAACGTAGAGGATGATACATATGTTCTAATTTGTATACAAAATCATCGACCATTAATTTTCAATTTTTTTCAAAGAAGTCTCTTTCATTTTGGATCCCACAAAATAATAGCATTGTTACAAATAGTTGCCTTAGATGTGATGACGAAGCCCACGTTGCAGCCTCATTGAAGGTCCAATACCATTCATCATCATTGTTTAGAAGGCCACGTGCAGCACATGCATCTTTGAAAGTATTGTATATAACTCCTTTGTATGTCTTAATGTCATCATAGTTTTGGGCTCCTTTTACTATCATTAATAACATGTGTAAATAAAATTTTTCTCCTTCCATAGGATTAACATAATATAGATGTCCTATTTTGAACCCATGTGTGCGTTTTTTCCATGTACGGTCTTTAGAATTCCATGTGTATTTAGTTGGAAAGTCACAATATGTTAATTCTTGAGCCTCTACATATTTTTGGTTTGCTGTGAACCATTCTGTTAACATAGTTATTTGTGCATCTAGATTTTCTAATAGTTTTTTTCAATTTTGTATTCTCTTTATAAACAATAGGATTCATAAGAGGTAGATGAACTGGTAGTCTTTCTACTGCTGGTGTATGATGGTGTATTTCATAACTCAATAGTCTCCATAATCCATCTTTGTCACATATATATCTACTATTTATGTATTCAGTTATTTCATTGATTTCTCCAGTGTTTGGTTCAGGTTGTATGTCTTTACCACTTTTAACTTTTTTGAAAACAATTTTTCCTTTATCAGGGCCTTTATTTACATATTTACATAAATATTTAAGTATTCGACTTTTATTACAATATTCTACATTTATATGTGCTTGGTATTTTTTAAGTAGATATAAATTGTGTGGAACAACCCAACTATTATCAAGGTCTTGTTCATTTTTTTTGACATATATACCTGTGTTCCGGCGTTTATATATTGTGAATCCATTTTCATCAAAAGTTGTTTCTCGTTAGAAATCTTTTGGATAATATTTTGAGCATTTTCCTTTTTTCATGCAAGATCAATTAGGATTTTTATCACCGCATGGTCCATGAATCATGTGTTCAGCTACAAGTATGTATCCCAAAGGATCATTTTTTGGATCAGGAATTTCAGCTGAAATGAAATGGTCTATTGTGTCAAGAGTTATATCAGATCCCTTTTTACCAAACTAAGATATGTACATGTGGTAAACCACGTTTTTGAAATTCTATAGAATATAGTACTGCATTTATTGATCCAAATATTTTTCCAGATTTGATGTCGCTTAATAGTGATTCCAATTTCATATGAAAAACTCGTACTATTATGTCGTCTCTATCATTAGGCTCTTGTCCTTCTAGTAACATCAATTCTATTTCTTGCCAATTAGGATTACAAGTGAAAGTTATAAACAGATCTGGTGGCCCATAGACGCGGCATATAGCAATACCGTCATGGTAGTTTTGGACCATATATCTTCTGCCACCTATATGACTTGATGGTAAAATTATCCTTTTACCTATTTGGTCGCCTTGGATTAGTCCTTTTTCTATGGCATCAACAATACCCTGGACATACTCTATTCGTAGTTTATCTTGATTGTTTGCTATAAATTGTAGTCTATCTTCATCTTCCAAGGCCCGAGCATCAACTACTATTTGTTTTGATAATCGTCCATAGCATAAATATGGATTTGGTTGATTTGGTCTATAATGCACATGGTGATGAGGACATCGACTCCAACACGGAAACGGCCACACCAGCAGCACCTGGGGACGTGCCTCCACCACCTACGGACGCGCCTCCACTTCCAGCCACGGCTCCACCAAATGCGCCTCTACCTCAAGCGACGCTTCCTTCATTAGTGGGGCCAATCACGAGGGCCCGTGCAAGAGAGTTGAACTATGTCATGCTGCTGAAGAACGAAGGCCCAGAAGATTAGCCAATCAGCCCAGTTGAAGGCCCCCCCTCATGGGCCAACCTAGGGTTGCGCACAACCCTAGGGATGCGCGCCACCCAGGGGCTGCGCCCCTCTCCTCGAGTATTTAGCCAAGAGCTGCGTCCCTTGTTTATTTTTGAGTTTTGTTTAATTGTTAGCTTTAGCTACGGCCGTCGCACGCATACAGAGCTGCCACGTGTATTCATAACTCCACCTTCAAGTAATACATCAGATTGCTTGCATCTCTTTCTTGCTCGTCCTTCGATTGCGCGCAGTAAACGATCTTCGTGATCAGGCTGATCTTGCACTAGCAAGGTTGATAACCATCGGGAGTTGGTTCAGCGATTGCATTGGTGCCTCGGGCTTGCTCGTTGTAGTCGGATCATGAAGGTCTACTTCCACCAAATCAAATTTATCTTCACTCACCGAAAGATCGGACACTCCAGCTCTATCAAGTGGTATCAGATTCCAGTGTTTCTCGGTGAGTTTTTCGTGTGTTTTTCGTTCATCCTATACTCCACAAAAAACCAAAAACAAAAAATTTTCAGGTTAGATCTGTTATCCCAGCACCCCCTTGCGCCATGCACTTTCGATCAGTAATTTGCATTGTTGAATTTGTGTGCCTGCGCATTTCGTTGTTGCTGGATTACTTGTGTTCTTATCCATCTGTTCTAGCCGCCACAAACCCTAACACTGCTCCCCTGCCGTACGCGCCTAGATCTGTTCCCTCCGCGCCGCGCACGAGTCCTGCTCGGTTACGATCTGCTATCTCAGCGTCGCGCTTGAACCTAAATCCCGGCCAGTCACGCCGCCGAATTCCACTCGTCTCCGTCTCTGTTTTATTTTCGTGACTGTCCAATCAAAAAAGAAAGAAAAAAAGAAAAAGAGAGAAAAGAGCACGCAAGTGTGCCATAAAAAAAACCGAACAAGAGAGGTTTGTTTCTCACAATCCCAATCGATCTGGTTCGCCGTGTGTCCTCGTTCGACTCGCGAGTCTGTCCGTGTTCTGCAGCATCGACTCATTGAGAAGTTCGACCTTACTCTAGAGAGAGAGAGAGACATCGACTCCAACACGGGAACGGCCACACCAGCAGCACCTGCGGACGCGCCTCCACTTCCAGTCACGGCTTCAACAGATGCACCTCTACCTCAAGCGACGCTTCCTTCATCAGTGGGGCCAATCACGAGGGCCCGTGCAAGAGAGCTGAACTATGTCATGCTGCTGAAGAACGAAGGCCTAGAAGATTAGCCAGTCGGCCTAGTTGAAGGCCCCCCTCATGGGCCAACCTAGGGTTGCACACAATCCTAGGGATGCGCGCCACCCAGGGGCTGCGCCCCTCCCCTCATGTATTTAGCCAAGGGCTGCGCCCCTTGTTTATTTTTGAGTTTTGTTTAATTGTTAACTTTAGCTACAGCCGTCGCACGCATACCGCGGTACCACGTGTATTCAGAACTCCACCTTCAAGTAATACATCAAATTGCTTGCATCTCTTTTTTGCTCGTTCTTCAATTGCGTGTAGGAAACGATCTTCGTGATCAGACTGATCTTGCACCAGTAAGGTTGGTAACCATCGAGAGTTGGTTCAGCGATTGCATTGGCGCCTCGGGCTTGCTCGTCGTAGTCGGATCATGAGGGTCTACTTCCACCAAATCAAATTTATCTTTACTCACCGAAAGATCGGGCACTCCAGCTTTATCACATGGTATTTGAAATATTCATACATAGTTACTCTATTATGTTTTCTTTTTCTGCTAATGTCATTACTATGATAATATATGCCAAGTTGGTAACCTCTTTCTCCATAAGGGAACAACAACGGATATTGTAGAGCCATCAATGCAGGATGCAATATTGATATTTCTTGTAATCCATGATCTTTGCTGTAAACTATTATATCACGTTGGTAATTGTCTATTGATAGATCACCAACTATTATAATAGCAAGTTCATCTGCATTAGGCATTTCATATTGTATCGGATCTCCTATTTTAGCTCCAATGATACGGATGCTTTTTATCTATACCATTATATTGTTTCATTAAATCTCGAGCAAAACGAATTTTTTTTCCTAAAGGATTACATTCATTTAACATGTCCATTAGGCCTTGTACTATAGATGGATCTAAATTTTCAGTATCACTTTCTTCTTGCTGCAAAGCACGTATTCTATTTGAGATCTCATTTTCAGTATCATATACATATATATATATATATATATATATATATATATATATATATATATATATAGTTCAGCGAATTTTGGGGCAGTATTTAGTTTAGGAAGTAAACAGCCAATGCGGTGGTGAACTTGACCATTGATTCGAAAGACGTATGGCCCTTGACCTTGATTTATAGATTTGTCTATATTGGCACCCATGGAAGTGAAAGCAAATAGACTATTATATTGTCTAATTTTGCGCAGAAAATGTTTTGATCGCTTGTCACCATTATATTGTAGTAATTTTGATAAAAACACGGGTGGTTTTTTAAATGGAGGGATAACAATTTCTCCTTGTTTGTAACATTGAGTATAGATAGTTTCTCTTCCACGTTTATTGCATTCCTGAGTCCAAAATATGGCACCACAGTATTTGCATGTGCAGGTTGCTGCTCCAAAAAACGATCGTTCAGGATATGAACTTCTTAGATGTTGTGTATATTCAGGAGGGAAATATAAAGTGCTGTTTCGTACTGATAAGTATTCATATTTTTTTTAATGCTTTGATTGCGTCTTTTGTTTCTATTTTATCTGGATTCTTCTGAATCAACTTCTATATTTGATATCTTACGTTTACTATTTTTTGGTCTCGGCATTCCTGAAGTGAACATGTTTTTGAGAATGTTTTAGTACGAATCCTGATGTAGAAAAAAAAAGGAAATAAACTAATATACATGCTGATGATATTATTTATATATATATTATATTTCTTTATTGATAGATAAATGCAAACATTTTAAAAATATTAAAATAATAGCAAGATAGGAATAATAATGTACCTTCGATGCTTCAGAATGGTGATCAGTGAATGTGATGTGTGCTCTGTTTATTTTGTCCTGCATAGAAAAAATTAATTAAGAGTTACTTATGGGATTATATCAATGACATGGAAGGAAATTGTCGAATTAAAAACTGTTGTAAGATTCTGGAGGTTCAAGCAACATAAAATAGAGAAAGTTTAGTTACTTTAGGCATTAGCATATGCAAATTAGAACAGTAGTACGCATGACTGATTTCAGTTCTCAAGGTCAACTATGATGGATGGGGACTGAGAGGAAATAGAAATCTTCACTGGTGATAATATCAAACGCTTAGTAGCTATCACTAATGCAATTTTTTTTAAGAAAAAAATAACCTTAAAAGGAGTCTTACTACAAAGCAAAGCAATTGTTCATTGATCTAGTCAATTAACCTGTACATGTGTCAAATAAGAAAGGGGAAAAAGTATTGGAGCAGCACAATAAATTTGGTACTATGCAGGCGGTGGGCATTGCTTGCATCCAGGGTTCACAAAACCGCTGGAAACCGAGCGGTTTTCGCGGTTTCCGCTGAAACCGCTCCGGCTCGGTTTCCAGCGGTTTACGGTTTTCGAATTTAAATTTAAGGTTTTTTAAAAAAAATTTAAAAATTTTATAAAAAAATATGTAAAAAAATAGATGAAAAATGAGGAATTATGGTGTAAGCAAAACTTAAAATTTTTTAGTTTATGGAGGTAAAAAAATAATAAAAGAAAAAAAGAAAAAAATTATTATATAAAACACTTACCTTATCTACTCCTTCTCCTCCACTCCTTCTTCTCCACCTCTTCTCCTCCTCTTCTCTTCCCCTCTCTCCAGCACAGCGCCCCCTCCAAATCCGGCGATGAAACCGCCAGAGAAGCGGCGGAAACCGCCCCCAACCGCCAGCTAGCCAAGCGGCTCGAGCGGAAGCCGCGGTTTGCGCGCGCACGGTGGACGCGGAGAGGAAGCCGCGGCTCCAAAGCGGCTTGCCGCGGCTCCGTCGAGGAAGCCGCGGCTTGGGGCGGCGCGGCGACAGGCGAGCGGTTACCGCGGTTTGAGCGCGGTAACCGCGGCTTCGGCGCGGTAAGCCGCGCACTGCCACCAGGACCCGCGGTTTGGAGCGATTTCTTCGCAGGAGCAGTGGTTGCCGCGATTTGACGTTCAACCGCGCGGTAAGCAGCTCCCTTTCCTTGATTTAGCATCTAGTATGTCGCAACCCCGTCCGATAAAATCGTACGGTTGCTCATCCAGAATCATTTGGGGTGTCACTTGTCGAAACAAGCGACCATACAGTACAATAATTAACAAGGACACGCAAAAGAGATTTAGAGTGTACATTGGTCTGAACAATACATCATTAGGTTCAAAGATTTAAAGTGCGGAAACGTAGTTCGAAAACAAGCGAGAGACAGCGGAAGCTAATAATTACAACTCGACGATACAATTAAGCACGCCAGCCCGGAGGTGCTTAATCTTCATGGGTCGGAGAAGCGGGAAACCACTCGAAGGTCCACTCCGAGGGTGCTTCCCCTCCCCAGCCACCACAACCAAACGAACCAAAGTTAGAAACATCACCTGCAAAACATTAATCCACAAAGCCTTAGCAACTAATACTCAGCAAGACTTACCCGTCAACGTGGCCATCTAATGACCGACTCCTAAAATGCAGGGAGTATTGGTGGAAGTTGATCGGGCATTGCGAAAACAGCGCTAATAGTCTATTCCATTTTTAGCCAAGTTAACAGGGTTCGTTATTAACATACTAGGTGTGCCACTATTCTAAACAATCAAGAGTTCAACACAACCAATCAGGATGAAAATAACCAATTTCATCATAAATCCACTAGTTGCATATCGTTGCGGCGGAAAGGAGCAAGTGGTACTCTTAACCATGAGGAACGGCAATTATAATTGATTTACATCCTGCAGGAGAAACCCGAATGACACGACACGTGCACACTGAAATGAGTCACACGTGGCCACCTTTCACAACATCGCGACAGAGTTGGCCCAACATCCATCTATCCAAGGACATGGTCCTCCAGGCGATGCCCTGCATCCCTGTACGGCCCCAGGCCTTTCCTACTAGCACGAGCCCAAGAAAAACAAAATACGAATTCATCCACCTTGACGGTCCATTCACCCGAAAAGAGAGATGGCCAATTGTCCAACAAAGCACAATGAGCTACGTGGGTTTTCTGATCCCATTTACCAGTATGCACTCGGTACACAACTCAAACTTGACCAATGCAACCGCACCCGATAAGGTTCCAGCTTTTTATTCACATTAAGATCAAACGTATTCTTTGAATTTTTCTTCTTTGATTAAACACGAGTAGTCTCCATACTACTCGGATTCTACTAGATTCCTGTCCTTTTAAGCATAGCATTCTATCGATGGCTCTACCAAAATAACCCATAGGAAAACCTACCAAGTCATGCAACTAGTTTTTCACGGCAATTTCCTCGAAACTTAATGCACAAGCAACCCTACACACATAGTGGTAAACAGAAAATTTATAAAACATAGGTGTGCACCGGGGCTTGCCTTGATCTACAGAAAGATCAGCGCACTCAAGCGAGAAGTTAGTTCCTGCGGGTGCCTCCTCCGGATTCTTCTTCTCTATCTGAAACTCCAGATCAGTTCCTATATGATGAAAATGCAATTTGTAAGGAGAATGGTGGTTCAAATGAAACTTCTCATTTTCTTTCCAGGAAATGATTCTTAGTTGGCATGTTCTCAAAATTAATGATTTCACTTTGGTTAGGGTTAGATCGACACTTTTCTTCGGGTATTAATTATTTAATAACTACGACTATTAACCTAGGGTTAAAAATAAAACTTTTAATTATACCTCAAGTTCATTTTTAGTTGATGGTACTCTCTGAAATATGGATTTTGAACTTTGGTTGAGGCCTAGATGAATTTTCTAGATTTTATAAAAATTCATCAAAGTTTCTGTTATTAGATATTATAAAATCAGAAACCATATGTAACCCTTGGAATAAAATTATGAAGTTTTATGGGGTCACTCATGAGAACTAAAGCTAAAACTTTCTTTTTGGGGTCTAATCTTTTTGATGACTTTTACAATGTATTTTAGAAAATGGTATTTTACTAGGCAGATTGGAATATTGTTAAAGTGTTGCATGCAACTTTGTGGTCCAAAAATCCTCATAACATTCCAGTAGGTGTGTAATGCCATGATGTACTTGTGGATCAAATCTTAGCCCTAGCAATGCTAAAAAGTTAAATTAAAATTCAAAACAGACAAGAGTGTTCTAATTATTTCTGAAAATGTTTGGTATTTTCTAAAAAGTGCTTTAACAGAAATTTAGTCCTTTTCATGAGGTTCCTAGAAAATTTTGGTTTGCTATTTTTGGAGCATTATTCTATTTTCTATGAATTTGACAAGTTCTATGGATTTCCTAGAATTTAATAACAGAGAAATGGCCGGGCCCGCATGCCAGCGACGCAAAACAGGGGAGCGGTAGTAGAGTGGCGCCCGACGGTGCCCGGTGGCGGCTCTTGCCGGAAGGGTCGCCGGCGGCGGCCGCCGTGGTGTCCCACGTGACCAGCACGGCGCGGCGAGTCCACTGGACCAAGAAGGGGCGGCGAGCTCATCGGAGTAGGGCCGGCGGGGAGCGGCGGTGAAGACGTTGACGGCGGCGGATGTTCCGGTGGCTCGGTGGTCGGGGAGGCTCGGTGGGAAGCGGCTCGAGCTTTAGGGCAGGACGATGGAGCTCGTGGGCAAGCTCAACCACCGAGACGGCGGCCGGAGCTATGGTGACGTCAGCGAGGTGGCGGTGCAGGAGTGCTCCGGCAGCGGCGCGACGGTTCTGGAGCCCCTGTCCCACGACGTGCGTCAGAGCCACGAAAAACAGAGAGGGCAGTACAAGACCATCTCGCCGGCACGAGGAAGTTGACGGAGGCTTACCGGCGACGAGGAATTGCGGAGGGGCGGCAATGGCGGCCCGTCGGTGCGCTGAGAGGAAGAAGGAAGAAAAGGCGGGCCGGAGAGGAAGAAGTGAGCCAAAAAGGGGAAGGAAGAAAGAAGGGGGTGCTCAGGAGGGATTTCTACGCGCGCACTCGGCCAAGGATGATGGTGGCCGGCGGTTTCCAGTACGAGGGTAGGCAGCCCGACGGTGACGGCAACGGCGCGCGCGGAACGCAATTAAGGTGCACGTCACGCTGCCATGCCCTGCTCGCTGAGGCGCTCGGCGAATAGGGCGGCGTACTGCGGAGATGGCTGACGTCAAGCACGCCGGTGGAGCAAGGACGAAGCCGATGCGGCTACAGTGCCGAGTCGGCCGGCGCCAAACAATGAAGGAGAGGACAGAAGGAAAAGAAAGAAGAGAGGAATAGAGAGAAAGGGAGAAAAGGTAGGAAGAGGGAAAAATTAATTAAGAGAAGGAATTTATTTTACCCAAGGCAAAAAAAATGAGTAGATTTGATTTTTCATTTGCTTAAGAGACTCCACTACAACCATGGAATTGATCAGAGATGTAAGAAGGCCAAGATTTGAATCTGAATTGTCATTCTTGAAAATTCTTGAGCTCCTTGCTATTCACTAAGTTTTCAATTACCGAATTGTCTAATTACCTCGCCGACTAGGTCCCCGATTAGATTAACCTTGAATTAGAAGTGTTATTAGACTTCTTTTTTTTAATTCTATACCAATCCCTACGCCAATTGCCCATTTGTTTAAATTCCCCGACTATTAGGGTTACGATTAGATTAACTTTTGGAATTTAAACTCGAATCCGCTATTAATGTTCTCTCGTCCGGTTACGGGAATGATTAATCTGCATTCTTTCAATTTAACCGTCAAATTTGGTCAATTTGCATTTAAAGGAAAGTTTGTCTAATTTATCTTAAATGCGGACTTGGTGTCATTTATTTACTCTCCTCTAATTCGATTAAATAGGTGAAATTTTCTAATTCTTTATTTTAACACCATGACCGGTTTATTAATTCGATTTAGTTTGTTTATTGCGGGGTGTCACGCAGTAGCCGCGATATAGTGCATTTTGGATTCAATGTATCGAATAATTTCGTGTTTTCGTTGAATGGTGGATTGAGTCATGTATGAATAATTTCTTTTTCATTGCATTGTGGAATGGCATCACGGAGGGAGGGTGATTCCGTCTGGGAGCATGGCTAGAACACGTACCCTGGATTTGTCTGTAACTATTGCAAGGCAGTAAAGAAAGGCGGCGGTGCGACGAGGTTTAAGCAGCACTTGGCGGGACGCGGCACTAGTGTGGTGCATTGCAATCATGTGCCTGCGGATGTTCGTGAATATTTTCTTCGTGAGCTTGATGGAACTTCCGGTCGGAGGAAGGAGAAGGAAGCAGCGACCTTACGAAGTGAAGAAATAGCTGCGGAAGGAAAATGTTAGGTCTAATGAAGATGAAGAGCTGCAACGTGTCCTACATGAGTCGCGAGTGGAAGAATCATATGTCAGACAGACTCGAGAGCAGGGTGGGCAATATAAGCGAGGTGGTGGAAGTGGAGCTAGTGGAAGTGGAGATGGTGGTACAAGCGGTGGAGTCATGGGCGCGTTGAGGAGATCGATGTCTCAGACTCAGAGAGGTAGTAAAGGTGGGAAGGAACCCGTTCAAACAAGGATTGACACCGGGCCGTGGACAACTAAAAGTAAGCTTGCCAAGACGGCAATTGGTAGGGCGTGGTCAAAATTTTTCCACACTGAAGCTGTCGCTAGAAGGAAGGCCGGCAGTCCTTACTTTGTATCCGCTATAAAGGAGACACAAGGATGGGGTAAGGTTATTTAATTGCATATAAAATGATACTTATTTTATGGTGACCTTTCTCGTATATTGTATTTAATAGGCGAAGGCATCGGAAGACCATCTGGCAGAGACATTGACGACAAGTATTTAGATGAGAACTACGAAGACATATTGAAGCAATTTGTACGGTTCAAACTAGATTGGTCGTTGCATGGTGTTACCATCATGTGTGATTCATGGACGGGTCCAACAGGTATGAGTCTAATTAATTTCATGATTTACTGTAATAGGATAATGTTTTTCCACAACTCAATCGATGCCACTGGCCGCAGCCAAGATGCAAAATTCCTTCTGAAGGTGCGTTCGTTTTTTGGCAAAAGTTGAAACATTTGTGTGTGACTGTAATGGTTTTTGTTGCATGTAAATTGTAGGAAATGACCAAAGTGGTAGAAGAGCTTGGACCAGATAACATCGTTTAGATCATAACCGATAATGGCTCGAACTACAAGAAAGCAGGCAGGCTTCTTAGGGATAAGTATGCAATTGTATGGCAGTCATGCATAGCGCACACAATTAATCTTATGCTGAAGGCAATATGTGATTTTCCTGAACAAGCTATGATTGAGAGTGCTCGTAAGATTTCGCGTTGGCTTTACAACCACAACCAATTACATTCAATGATGAGAAAAGCTATTGGTGGTGAGTTGATCAAGTGGAATGCTACTCGATTTGGAACAAATTATATGTTCTTGGAAAGCATACTTCGACGAAGGGATAAGTTTATGTCCTGGATGGGATCAGAATCATTTTTGGAGAGTCGTTTCAGCAGCACCGATATTGGGCGTTTTGCTCATTCATGTCTGAGTAATATATCATGGTGGGATAACGTGAGCCATGTGGTTCGATCTGTTGAACCACTGTATGAATTCCTACACTTTGCCAGGATAAGGTTCCAAATTTGAGTGAGGTACTTCTAAGGTACAACATGGTGCGTAGCAAATTTGAGTGAGGTACTTCTAAGGTACAACATGGTGCGTAGCAAATATGAGAGTATATTCGGAGCAGATTCACCGGATTTTACTCGTTATATGAAAATTATTGATCCTAGGATGGCGGACATTGCTAACGATACTTATGTCAACGCAGGTGACATATTGGTACTTATGTGTTTCATATTGAATTGATATAATTATGTTTAACCATTGATTCATTGCAGCTGCCGTGTTAAACCCCCGGGTTCATTATGTTCATGGGACGTCGCATGCCATTCTCAACGACCTCCATGAGGCTTTCGAATTTATGAGTGACAGTGACAGCACAATGCTAGCACTTCAAGAAGCTAAGAGTTACCGGAGGAAGCTAGGTGCATTCTCCATCGATTTGGTTCGAAGGATGGCTACAGATAGTAATACTTTCCCTTGTAAGTTATTCATCCAGTGAAAATTTTGTAATATTGATTGAATTAATGAAACCTAACACGTTATGTTTAATATTTCAGCACAATGGTGGTCTATGTTCGGCGGTGATACACCCAATCTGCAGAAGTTTGCTTTACGCCTCGTATCACAGTGTTGCTCGTCAAGTGGATGTGAGCGTAATTGGAGCACTTTTGCATTGATCCACACACAGGTTCGCAATAGGTTATCATATGAAAAACTACACAAATTGGTTTATGTCAACTAGAATCTTCGAATCTGACTCAGAGAATCTGGACTATATAGACCAACATATAATACAGATGATGACCCCTTCGACCGTCTTATGGAACTTTCCCTATATGATTCTTCCGATCCTATTCGAGAATGGATGGAAAAGGGTTGTTCAAATTCAGAACCATTACTTGATGAGGATGACGATGATAGTGAAACCCCCCTCCCCTCTCAGCTTGTTCAGGATGAGAGCACACAGTTGTTAAGGATTGGTGGCGCATCTTCTTTGTCTGAGTGGTCACAAAAGCATGTGGGTGACACTCACATAGGTAAGAGGAAAGAACAAAGAAGACCCTGCAAACAATCAACAAAAAAGCAAAAGCAAACTGTTCAAAGGGAACGAGAGGTGCTCAGTGATGAGTCCATAGACGACGGAAAAAAGAGAGTTAGCCCCCGGTACCAAGAGTCAGATGATAGTAGTTCACGGACCTCATCTGATGATGACGACGATGCAGGGAATGCCGGCGCAGGCCATACGGGCGGTTCGGCAGCACAACCCATCTCACCCCTTCGTTTCATAGGTACAATATGTGTCTGTTATTTAATATTCTATTTTCATCACTGACGATCTTCATATTGGCAGGTGAATCACAATTCACCCATGCTACCCAGGATCAGGACCACGAAGCTCCATCTTCACAGAGAACTACTGCGCCTGTGAGTCGTACACGTCGACATGACGCATATATGTTTCCCCAGCAATGTGAGGGCTCAATTAACACAGGTAGTGACTCCTCTTATGACTACAGTTGTCCTGATATTAGTAGTCAACCACCTACCAGAGGGGTCTATCAGTGGCAAGAGCCAGGATTTTATAAAATGTTGCAACACGAATGGGAAATAACGGCCCCATGGACGGGTCAATCATGGAATGAGTACAAAGCACAATTGGCTACTCGTGGCATTGCACTTCTATCAATTCACGAATGCAATATGGCCTACCATGATTGGAATAATATTCCATGAGAGTGAAGATATTTGACCTGTATCGTGCTATGTATCATATTATTCGAACTATATATTTCTTATATATGGACTATGAACTACTTCATCATTTCTATTTTATATTATATGTCTCTGTGTTCTTAATTGTTGTATCAATATATTAGAAAAATTAATTCTGGAAATTTTTATTAATTTTCATCTTTTTCACTTTTTTTCCCCTCCAAACCGCGGTTTCTGGGAGAACCGAGCGATTACCGCTGCAAACCAACCGGTTTTCGCTCTGAAACCGCGGTTTCTATTCAAATTCGGTTCAAAATTTCAAATTTGTAATTTAGCCGGTTTTTCGAGCGCGCCGGCCCGGTAACCGCGGCCAAAACGGTAAGTTCAACCGTTCTTGCATCGCCATGGACATGTCAGATGTTGGAGCAGGGGTTGCATCTTTCGTCTGGTTAGGCTAGGCTGATGAAGGACCACAGAGAGGTTCCTTGGATCTAGAGTGGCTGCCATTCTTTAGAGTAGTGTACAGCTTTAGCCAGTTTATATTGTCAAAATCCACCGCATAAAGAACCGTAATACCAAAAGTTAAAAAAAAAACAAACGCACTCAGACGGAGAGGTGAGATTAAAGGTGAGATCTTAGTACCACATTCAAAGGATTAAAGGAGAGATCTTAAGCGGCAAGCGTACCTTTGGGGATGGATGAGCTTTCTTCTTCACAGCGCTTCTCTCTCTTTTACAGCTTGCCCCTTCAACTTCCTTTTTAATTTACGGGAGGGATATGCAGATATTTAAAGGGACTGTAACCAGGTGCGTACCGAATATTCTAGATTATGAATATCAATTCTGTACTTTTGCAACCAGCAACAATTGTAAACTGGAGATGCCCTAGCATAAAACACACCCATTATTCCAATACAATAGGAAAAGGGACATTTATCTACAGGGCACGGAAAAATCACACTTGGTCTATAGGGCACTAGATCAAAAATCTTTTGTCTATATGACACTGAAGTTGAACTAGAGGTGGTGTCCTATAGATAAAAGTTTTTTGTTTAGTGTCTTACAGACAAAGGAGCCCTAGCACAGGGGTAAAGTTGTTGCCTTGTGACCATGAGGTCATGGGTTCAAGTCCTTGAAACAGTCTCTTACAGAAATGTAGGGAAAGGTTTTGTACAATAGACCCAAAGTGGTGGACCCTTTCCCTGGACCCTACGCAAGCGGGAGCTACTGCACCGGACTATCCTTTTTTAGTGTCTTACAGACAAATCCGCACTATCATGATGTCTACTAGACAAAAATCCCATAATAGTAAAACTAGCTGGTACAATAAGTCGCAAGAATAACGGGTTGCAACTTGCAAGGAATGATAATCTTCAGGACCAGAAATAACATAAACATGAATCACCACCAAATAAGATATGAGACACTGTAGGGTAATGAGCAGACAACAACAACAACAACCAGCCTTTTAATCCCAAGCATGTTGGGGTAGGCTAGAGTGCAACCCAAGCAAGTTGGGGTAATGAGCAGACATGGATATAACTGAACAAAGTCCATGTGGAGAGCTTTGGCAATGGAAGTGTTAGGAACTACCACTTGGGCTGCTTCGGATATGGGCCTTGGCCTGCGACATGGGCTGGTGGGTCTTTCCGTGGTGTACTGGCGTATAAGAGGCAAGCAGGGAGAAGACACAGGCATCGAACAATTATCCAAAACAAGCTACGGCTTTCTTCCTCCTCCCGACTGCTCCATTCTATGCCCTAGGTCCTCCTTCTAGATTCTTCTAGAGATATCACACCTATTATTCTTGCTGCTCTCATCTGCAAAGCAAAATATGTTTAGCGTCGCTTTTCACATATACTAGCATATACTGGGTATGCTGTTTGCATACACTAGTAATGCTATTTCTACATATCACGTTTGCACAATACCATATGTTCTTTTAACACATAACAAATATTTCTTAAATATACCTTTTACAAATTACTGAAAATTTTTATTCTATAGCCAAAAGTGGTGCTTTTAGAAACAAACCATTATGAAAAAAAAAAACAGATCAGCGCAGGGCAAAACACACTTCACGATCGCCACAACACAACTAGCAAAAAATCAATGAATTCGACACATAATCCTGCAGCTTAAAGCAGTACTTATAGAATCAACAGTCATGGAAGAGTGGTAAATATGGGACTTACACTATTCTAAAATTCTGCTGAAGATGCTAGAAATATTCAAAGAAACATGGCAGCGTTGGGCTTAAAATCGAAACTAGATGCAGAGCTAATGATCAACAAATCCAAGGGCTGTGAACCGACAGATTGAATATCTAGCCAATGATGGTGCTTCTATATCCTAACCTCTGCAACAGAGCTTTAACAGCAAGAAACAACGACGATGGGGGAAGCATGGAGCAGAACATGCCGTGCACATCACAGGAAAAAAGAACATAGGCAAGGTACTGGTAACCAAATGAGATTCTAACAAAAAGGACTTCGGGCGATGGTAGAAGATGAGCATCCATACGAGATACTACAAAAACAAGAAACAAAATCATGCACAGTGATGCCTAGTAATAACAATATGAGCATACTTGTTTGTAGTTAGAACTTGAACAGGTCGTATTATGTTAGAAAAATGCAAGGTACTGTAACCAAACAATCTCTAACAAAATCATCAGTGTACTTGTTTTTCGATACACCATACACAGTAGGCAATGTCATATTAAAACAGGAATATTAGGACTGGAAAACTTTCGACAACAAAATCAAATTACTGAAGTCATGCAAGTCACGTGGTAGTAACCCGAGATGTCATTTGTACATAGAGTTGCTCAAAATAACTTGACAAATCAATAGTGGTGTTGTTCAAAAATTTGATAAGCACATTCAGGCAACCTTTAGGAATTATTGAGATTTTCCGACAAAGCTGTTGCTGCTCCTTGTAAACACCGTGCAACCTGCACACATTGCACACACACAGATAGAAATATTAGACTCAACTGGCATACGAATGGTGATGGGATCAAAGACCCCGTTTTACCGTATTACAATGCATCCGATAAATCCCACAAGATAAATCGATTTATGCAACGCAGAGGAACCAGATCGGTTGAGGTAGGAAATCGATGCACCCACCACAATATGCGTCCACATTGAATCTCGATTCGGCTCCCACAAAATTCAGACTGAATCAGACACAAAGCAAACCCTAGTCAGTTCATTTGGAGATGAAATCGTTAGTGAACGAGAGAGAGAGAGAGAGAGAGAGAGAGAGAGAGAGAGAGAGAGAGAGAGAGAGAGAGAGAGAGATGGTGGAGGATGCCGCAGCAACCGTGGATCCCTGGCAACCGGTCGATTGATTCCGGCAGAAAGGCGAAGTACAAGGTGAGGCGGCAGGGAGAAAGAAGTTTGAGAAGAGGAAGTTCGCACTTCGCACTGCCGGTCCGCGCCGGAGGAAGAGCTCGCACGCCATCCTACTCGCCGGAGAGAGAGAGGAGGGAGCGGGAGTGGGTACTTCTGTGTGGGATGAGGGCACGCGCTATCGTTTAATCTCGGAACGTCTGTTGCCGCGTGCCTGCGGAGACAAACGCCCGCATGTTGCTAGTAAGCTGGATTAAAACATGAGCACAGACACTAATGAAACAGAGCACAGTCACCAGTAACCAGTAGCAAATTATAAGTAGATACATAATAGACAACACCGATCAACGATGATGACTACAACTGATGAGCGATAGGTTGATCCCTAACAGATACTGCTACGATGGTACTTGATAATACTGAGAAGATACATAGTAGACAACACCGATCAATGATGATGACTACAACTGATGAGCGATAGGTTGATCACTAACAGATACTGCTACGATGGTACTTGACAATGCTGAGAAGATTACTTAGACAGGCACGACTTAGCATATCAATAATTCAGATCCCCACAGGCGACCTGCTTCTCTCGGCGCGGGAGGCGGTCTGGCTTGCCGTCACGGTGTTCTTTCTTCGGATATTTCTTGGTCCCTGGCTCTGCAATCTCGAAGGCGTTACGAGCTTCAGGCACAATTTCTTCTTCTTCATACGGTAGCACTTCCTGACGACGAGTAGCTCTGTTCCTTGGCTGCTGAATCCTGCAAAACAGCAGTAAATATTAGATTAAAAGACAGACAGCAAATTTTTTTAATAAGCTTACCTGGCTGAACTCTTTGCTGGAGGGAATGGTGCAGGCTTATGCGGCACAAGCTGCCAGTTGGGGTAGGACTCAGCAGAAGCAGGCACACGGGTGCGGTAAGACTGCATTGGAACCAAAGGCTTCATCTCGTGTCTCAAGAGACGAGGCTTCGCGGCGCCAGCTCTGGCGCTGTCCAGCCACACCTTTTGGCTCTTTTGCGGGGAGTTACTCAAAGCGTACCTCACCGGCCTGTTCTGCTGAGGCTTCTTCGGGGAGGAGCTTGTGTAACCGCCCCATGAGACTCTCTGACCTCAGGGCGGCCGGGGGCAGGCTTGCCACGGTTGCTGAGGATCGAACCCTTGGTCCATCGCTGAAGAAACTTCCGATACTCCCCGGTGACATGGGCCATTGTGCCCTAATGCAGGGGAAAAACAAATACTAATTAATATAATCTCGATATGGAATTTATCGGACATTTGTTTGGCAAGGTCCGGCCACGGCGCCGAGCCCGCCAGCCCGCCACCCATTCACGGTATGGTCTACCGTGGACTGAGTATTTAATGGCCCAATAAATAAAACAGGCAGAAGGAAAACACGAAGTGAGAGTATAAAATAATTTATCAATTTTGCATCATTATAAGTACCCAACATCATTCTGCTGAACCACATATACCGGAAGTAGCTCGCGCCGTGCCGGTGATGGCCGGAGTTCGAGGCGGACTTCCATAGCGCTTCGCCTTCCGTCTTCTACACCCGCCAGGGAGGTCCTCGTCCACTGGAAACGAACGGCGGGGAGGCACGGGCTCGCCGGAATTGAACCCCGGTGGCGGCGCGAAAGGGAAAACAAACAGCAGAATTTCCAAACTTGAACCCAAAAGCACCTGAAGGTCACTACGGGTCAGATCTATGCTCGGAGATGCCCGAAGGCTTGCCGGCGGCGAGCGCCATGCCCGCTCAGATCCAAGCAACACGGAGCACGATCGAAACCCGTTCGAAACTAAAAACAAGCGCACGAGCATCCTAGGCACCTAGGACGGCTACACGGCAAGTAAACTCAAATAAAGTACTACGAGGGCCAACAAACTATAGGAGGGGTGCGGCGAGGGACGAGAACGCTCACCGGAATGGAGAGGAACCAGGGTGAACGGACGTCGGCTGCGATTTTGCTTCGGGTCGGTGTGCCTACATTTCAACGCGATTAGCACAGCGAAAGTCAAAAACGAAAGAAATGCGATAGAAAAGTCTACTGACTACGGTGACGACGTAGCTTTGCCTCGCGCCGGAAATGGTTGATGGCGGCAGCGGCGGCGAGGCGCGCTCCGCGGTGGCCGGTGGGTTAGGAGCGCGGCCAAGGCGGCGAGTTTTATGGGTGCGGGCGGCTCAGTTTACAGACGAATCCTGAGAGACCAACGGTCAGAAGGTCTTTCCGTTCCCGTCAAGAAAACCGTCGACGGCTGTGATCAAACGAGAAAAGGAGCAGAGAGAGCGCTCGGACGGGTCAGCTGGGCCGCCGCGCCGTTGTGGGCCGCACCGTTGTGGAGAGAGCTGGGCTGCCTGCGCTCTTAAAGAAGACAGAAATGGAAATGGGCCGCAGAAGGAAAAAGATAAAGGAAAGGTTAGGGGTCCTCTGTTGGAGGGGTCCGATCGCTGTCTGCGAGTTCTTGCAGGCACCACGCCCGGGATTGCATGAGCCGCCAGTTAAGGGACACGTGCCGTCTTAACATTGAACAAACGGAGTTTCACCCGACTCAAACCTTAAAAATCCAATTTAGTTAATCTGTACTCTACGTACCTCCGTTTTCAAATTCACTCAAACCATCGTAATCATTAAAATTAATCTAATAAATTGAAATCCAACATCAATATATTTTGTTAATTTTATGAACTTTTTTGAAATGACAATGTAGAAATAAAATGTTCTATTAATTGTCAAATTGATTGTACCAGTAGTAAACAAAAAATTATAATAGTAAAAAAGAAGTATTATAATAGTAAAATAATTAATTGTTCTAGATTGTTCCCACGAACATTTCCAGTACACAAGAGATTATTCCCAAATGTTTAAAAATGTACCCAAACAGAAGAGATTGTTTCAACAAGCACTTAAAAATGTTTCAAGACATAAAGATTGTTCTACTAAAAACGTTTCGACACACGAGAGATTGTTACCGGATGTTAAAAATGTTATAGAGCACAATAGATTATTCCCAGATTGTTTTGCTAAAAAATGTTCTGACACACTAGAGACTGTTCCCAGATATTTAAAATGTTTCAAACATAATAGATTATTCTCGGACCCTGGAATATTTTTCTGAATATAAAGAGTTGTTCCTTAGTGGCTGAAATAAAAAATGTTATCAAAATAAAAAATGCTCTCAAAGTAAAAAGAAAAAATGTTCCAAGATGTTACGGAGAAAAAGAAAAGAGAAAGCATACAGTAGAAAGAGAGAAAAATGGAGATAAAAAGAAGAATTAACAAAGAAACGTGCGAAATCAAGTCCAACAGTAAGAAACGCGGGGTAAATAAAGTCAACGGCTGGGTCCATCAGAGAACCGTGCCAAGGCCAACAGAAAAAAAAAATATTCCACGCTGTCTACTTTTTATCAAATCTGATTTTCATCTCTAACAAAATCGTTCGTTTTTCAACTGCGGTTTGAGGCATTTATCATGTTCTAAAAATAACAAAACTTTTTGTGATACCTATACATATTATAAGAAAAAGTTTAGTATAAAAAAATGCTAGATAGGGTCGTTTTAGATGGATAATTTCTTCAATGCCATTGCAAACTTGCTTCGATGTCGTACTTACCCCCACGTGTTAGTAACTTATGCATACCCCACGTGTTAGTGAACTAACATAATTTTGCTAAAATGATTCAAAAACTTTGCGCATCTTGAAAGTAGTAAAATTTGACTATTTTTTAGAAATGACACCGTCTTAAAAATTTTTTATAAATTTTTGGCAGCTAAATTAAAGTCTAATTCAACGGCTTAAGTTTCTCCCCATAACCTATTTAGGCACATGTGAGTGATAAAACATAATTATGCCAGTTTTTTTTCAAAATTTTGGTGCATCTTAAAAGTGATGGAATACACTAATTTTTTAGAAAAACAAAATTATCTAGAGGTTTTCTTATAAATTTTGGAATATAAACTAAAATTTTGTTCAATAAATTAACATCGATTTTTAAAACAACATGTACGTGCTTATATGAGCATGAACATCCTTATTAGTAAAACCGCCATTCAAAATTGCTACCTCAGTAAACCGTCTTTCAAAACAGTCAAAGAGGAAAAACAAACAATTTTCAAACTCAGGAGAGTCGTATTATCCAATTTCGTAACAAAGGAAGAAAATCAAATTTCTTTTTTTTAGAACTTTATTATAGTTGAGTGAGATTAAAGGATTTTTTCAAGCCGGCTGAGTGTCAGAAAGCCCATTAGTGGCCCCTCAAGCGCAAGATGACCCAGTAAAAGTCCACCTGACCCCCAAAGCCTTCTCCCTGCTGTTCCTAAACCCCCCGGCGAAATGCTCCTCCGCCCCCTCCTCCGCCGCGCCGCCGCCGCCGCGGCGGTAGGTTCAGGCGGTGTCCTTTCAACCGCGCGGCCAGAACCGCTCGCATACCTCGCCTCCTTGCTCCTCACCTCCCGATCTTACGCCAAGGCGAAGGGCGGGGGCAAGCCGGTGGCGTCCACGTCGAACCGGGGCAAGGTCCGCGCCAAGGACCCGCGCGGCGTGGCATCGACCGACGACGCCGCGGGAGAATATGCAGGTGGTGGTGGGGGCGGCGTCGAGGACGACGGCATCGACGACGAGTTCGAGCTGCCAACCGACCCCCTACCCCCAACCTACGATCCCGCGCTTGATGTCGGCCCCGGAGGGCGGCCGCTCTTCGCCTTCACAGACACCTTTGGGACCTTCCACCATCGCGACGCCAACGTCTACGTCGACTTCACGTACGCAGCCTCCTCATCTCTCCTGTCGATTGAATCCCAATGCGCGTGATATCTGGATCTTAGTAGCACCGCGGTGAAAATTTGATGTTGTATGTAGCCAAATTAGCAATTGTTACATGAGATACTACTTGGTCAAATCAGAAAATGCATGACTTAGCATTGTGTTGACAACTAATCCAGTTCATTTATACTAGGAAGCACCTACTCTCCCCGGTCTCCCCTATATTATGGACTATAACATAAGTAGCAACCAGGAAGTCGTATGTAAATATGTAATTCAGATTTTTGTTAAACCTACATGTGGATTTGTTTTACAGTTTGGATGAATGGAATGCCATACTACCAGAGGGGTTGCCAGCAGGGATGATTAAGGAGTTTCAGGAGACAAGGCGGTGTGCTGTGATGGTGAGGAAGAGCTTTCTAGACCTCCGGGATAACTTCCGTAGAATTGTTGATCCAGCCATTAGTTCCAACTGGAAAGGTATCTAGTTTGTGCATATGTTTCATATTTGAAATTTTACTATTTACTACACGCTCTGTTTTCTGTTTGGACACGATGAATGATTTATGTATGGTTTCATAGTTTGCGCTGATTAATGTTTTTGATAGCATGCATTTCATTGGCTAGTTTCATAGTCTAGTTAGTGCAGTTATTGCTGATTGCAGATAGTGGTAAAACATATGTTTCTCTCACTAGTGGCACTTTAGTTTCCTTCATGCCAATTTGCCGATCAATGCCATTTGGAATTGAGAGGAAGTAGATTATCTTTACCCTTCATGTGGTCATATAATGGTGCATATTTTTTTTATCCCAATTTTAGCCTACCCCAACTTGTTTGGGACTAAAAGTCTTGATTGTTGTTGTTGTTGTTGTTATAATGTTTGCAAGTGATTTTGTTTATTTGAATCATGATATACTCATAGCTTTGAGAATCCATGATCCGAGGTTCTCTTATATAGAGCTCATTATCATTTGAAAAACATATTAAATTTGCCTATGATTATTCTCTCTTCCTAACTATTTTCCTACTTTGCCTTTTTCAGATATCAAAAAGCAAATAATCTTGGATGGCCCTCGGAGTTGTGGTAAAAGCATTGCGCTTGCTATGCTTGTTCACTGGGCACGTACTGAAGGATGGCTTGTATTCTATGTTCCTCAAGGGAAGGATTGGACCCATAGAGGATTCTTCTATCGAAACACATACAGCGAATTTTTTGATACACCAGTTCAGGCTGCAAAGATATTGCAGGTTATAAGCTCTATATGATCTGTATATTTTTGTTCCCATTATTTGGAATGCAAATAGAATGCTTATTTATATTTTTTTAGTATTGAGCTGTTATGCTTTTCTTTTCAATATTTCATCATGCTTTCTAAAGACTCCAAATTATGCCCTTGTTGCTGTTCATAATATTAATATATAAACATGTGAAAAGAAATCCAAGAGACCAGGAATACTATGTTTTTACTGGGGTTCTCTGCATAATCTTTAGCATTGAATTTTCTCAGGTATCCTTGGACCAGTATATTCTTCGTTTCTAAACTTTTTACTTTGAGTTCATGAAGAGGCTCTAGAAAAATGTGAAATTTAAGTATGCTAATTTGCTTACAGATTGATGTTATTTTCACTGTGTCTTAATCATGCTATGCACTTTATCATCAGTACCTAAAGTATAGAAAATGGATATGTCAGATGTCAGTTGTATATGTCAAATTGTGGTTGACTATTAGCTTTATTCCTGTGTTCCTTTTACACTTGGCTTCATGATTTTCAATCAAGTGATGAAATCTAGATGTTTGGTAAAATTGTTTTTCTTTTTCTTAAAAAAACTTCTTGCCAATCCACGTTAAGTAGTAATTTGGGAATAAAAACAATCCTAAAATGCAATTCTGGCCACGAATTCAACTGTTATAGTAGTAGAACCTTCAAAATAATGTTATGAAATAAAAGTATCTTCAAGATAATTCTGCGTGTTTTTTTATATGTTCAGTATAAATGTTAGAGTACATACAACAGGAACAACAACACAACAACAACCAAGCCATGCGTGAATTACATAGCTAGATATTTTTGAAAGCTATATGCTTTTTTCTATTCCTGCTGCAGGATTTCGTGAAGTACAACGAAACACGCTTGCAGCAATTACCATGCCAAATATTTGAGCCTATTCCTCTGGGAGAAGGTGCTGGTGTTGGAATGATGAAAGGGGCTGATACAGTAGAAATGCCTGAAGGGTCCACATTGTATGATCTCATTCAAACTGGAATAACTAACTCACATGCTTCAGTTGGTGTTTTAGTTCGCTTAAGGAAGGAGCTGTCCCTTGTTAAAGATGTACCTGTACTGTTTGCTATAGATCAGGTATTGTTTGGAGTGTTGAGTCCATAATTAAACTTGCCTTCTTTGATTTCTGTATCTGATAGTTATTGTGGATAAAGCATCCTATTAATGACAAAACACAACAACTTTTTTTTTCTTTCCTTTGTGCAGTATAACAGTTGGTTTACATTCAGTGATTTCCAGGAACCTGTAACTGTTAGGTCCTGTCGACCGGTCCATGCAAAAGAGCTTACAACGGTTGGTTGCACTGAGCTTGTTACATTGTCTTGAGCTTTATATTTTGTCCTTTCTCCTTTGCAATAATGTTTCAAAACTTTTGCACATCCTGTTGTTTACTTTTTTGCTGTTTTTGTTGTGATGGTGAGTCATTGGATTCTTTGATTTGTCCATTTGCTTACCTTATTAACCACTAGAATGATTTATTTTATTGATGTTCTGCTTCAACTCCAGATTAGGTTTTATTCAATGCATCATTTTTGAACTATGCTTGTCAGCACCCTTGACGTTGTTTGACTCGTCATACCAACTGACCGCGAACAAAATTCATTATATGAATTGTACTGTTATCTTTGGTCAAATACTTCTACTTATATTCTCACCCTTGTGCTGACATAAGTGGTATTAGATATAATATTTAATTTACTTATTTTTTACTTCATCAGGTTAATGCCTATAGGTCAATGTTGCACAATGATATGATGGTAGGAGCCTTTTCGCACTCAACTGCAGTTGGCAAGCTACGGCAGGAGTTGCCAGACGTTCCTTCTGATGCCCGCGTGATGTTTCCACGTTACACTGTAGAAGAAGCTGAGACCGCGTGTCACTATTATATGAGGTACTTTCTTTGCAAAAGTCAACAATATTTCTGCCTGGTGATGGATGGAATATTATTCCATGGTTGACAATCACATGAGCTTGAGCAACTTTTAAAGTTTGTGTTACCTGTGATACTTGTAATAATTTAAATAGTGTCTTAGTGCTCTTGTTGTGGTAATCGATGCTGCAATCTGTTTGTTGCCCAGGCAAAAGCTCATTCGGCGAGAGAACTTTTCAGAAGAGAAATGGAAAAAGATATATTATTTATCAAATGGAAATGGCTCAGAGATGAGGTGGCTTGCCGCCTTTATTTAAGGTAGTAAACTACTGAAGCTGTTGACTAAGAAATATATTTTTAATGGTGATTTGTTATCATATATGCATCATATGAATGCATGATCTTTTTAAAAGCAAAACTTATCTCTTCACTTAAATAGTTAAATTCTTACCAACAGGTTTCTTCTTGTTTGACTTCTTCATGCAGTTCCTCACTTGGATTATGCCGTGCATTGATGGCTGTCCAAAAGGATTCTAGATTTTGTTGTATACTTGGAGCCTGTTATGGAATTCTAGGGCTACCTAATTGCGCCAAGAAGATTTTCTTTTTTCTTTTCCTACATTGCTCAAGAACGAGCATGTTTTAGCTTCAAGGGCGTCACTTCAGATTTCATTTATGCGTCCTGACAAATTCGTAACTTGTACTGAGTAGAATTTGAAGAACCAAAACTAGCTTTGCTGTCCATTGTGCTGTGCTGCGCTTTATGGGCCACGAATAACTTTTGTCTTTGAGGTTTCCGTATGTTTTGTATCAGCATTGACATACTATTAACAGTTTGTATGAATAATATTTGAGGTATCGCCATCAATTCAGTCTGGTAATATTACTGTCTTGTAATGGCTTTTGAACTGGGCACTACATTTTTATTATGAAAAACATAAATGTCACCTGACTCTGGCTGGTTATGCATTTTTTTTTTGTGTGAGATATGTGAGTTCTTTTTTTTTTATACTATTTTGTTAATGGCGTCACTATAAAAAAGGCTGTTCAGAGTTCACCATCTCACGTGGTTCTTGTACGGTATACGGGCAGAACATGATTATAGAGGAGGTTGAACTCACAAGGTTCCGTATATGCTCAGCTTACTGACGAACATTACCTCCAGTGCGAGTGACTTAGGGCCTGTTTGGTTGCTCTCTCTCCTCTCCTGGAGCAGCTCCAAGAGCAATAGGAGCTGAATCAGGGGGCGATTGGTTGGTTGCGTATCACTCAACCGGTCTCGTCGGATGCAGTGTTTAAATGTTTGGTTGCCTAGAATGAACATTGGGCCTGGCTCGAGGGATGCACGAGGTGTCGATCGGCCTGGCTAGGAGGAAACAAGAATCAAATCCGTTTTTCTACAGCCAGGCTGACGCGATGCAGAGAGTGCGCGTGAGCTGCATGAAATGAGAGCGGCGTACCAGAAACGAGATAACCAAACAACTTCCCTCACGGACCTGGCTACCTACAAACCGACAACCAATCAAGAGCTCATCGTATCTATCGAGCCTGAGCAACTATGGCCTGGCCAACCAAATACGAGAACCAATCACGCCCTAGACACACGAGCAGAATATCACAAGGCCCCTTTCTTCCTCACGGCGCCACCGTGTGGATTTATAATCCGAAGCTCCTCCTCCCTCACCGGATGTAGAAGATGAGAGGAAGGCCCGACCGGCGGCGAGGGGCCCCGTCGGCCACGGTGATCAAGGTGGCGGCGCGAAGAAGACTGATGCCGCGTGGCGAGCGGCGTGGGCTTGACCATGTCACTGTTTTTCCGAAAATCAATGCTGCTAATACTAATTACTACTATGTCAACCATAAGCATGGAAACATTTCACTTTTTATCTGTTGCCTTCAGTTTATGTTTTGCAACAAAAGCCCAAACAAGATGCAAAGGAGAAAAGGACGATTGTGCATCGACTTATACGTATTGTTTTTTAAGAACAGCCGTTTTCATTTCAAGCACGAAACACATCCTTATTACGCAGTTACACAGATGAACATGTCGACGTAGAAAGAGCATTGTGCTCTGTTTTTTCCGATGCCACGAGCAGATGCATCGTTACGTTACAGAGGAAGCAGCTGAATCACAATACTCACAAGGTCGCGACTTGTCGGATTAATAATGATCGCGCGATGAGTTCTTCACTGTGGGAATGGGAAGAAGTAGAAGGAGAGGCAAGCGTCATCCAGCCGCCTTGTTGGCGAGGACGGCGAGGCGGCTCGGTTTCTTTCTGCTGCACCGCCGCCTCCGCCGCCGCACGCGCCTTGAACGCCGGGAGGGCGAGGATGTGCGGCACCAGCATTTCCAGCTCCTCCTCGTCTTCCAGTTCCATGGCGTGGTCGTCTTCGTCTACGACGCAGCTGCCGCTGGGGCCCTCGTCGCCGCCGGCGTCCATGGGGAAGTGATCGTCGTCGCCGCCGTCCACGGGGAAGTCGTCCTCGGGATGAGCCTGGTGGCGGTCCAAGACTTCGTCACTGATGATGCCCTCGTCGCCGCCGCCGCCGCCGCCGTCCTTGATGGGGAAGTCCTCGTCGTCGTCCATGCTGTCTTCCTCCAAGTACTTCAGGTACGCGGCGAGTTCCTCGCCCTCGAGGCTCGCCCTCTGGACATGCACGTATGCCACTTGCGGCCGCTGCTGCCCTGCCGCGCCGCCGGAGAAACCTGTGGAGGAGACGGTGGGCTCCATCGCGAGAGTCCTTGCTTGGTCGTCACGAGGGAAAAGCTCGCAAGGCAGGGAGGGGAGCGATCAAACGAGAGGCGTTTCGTGCGGAGCCGCGGTTTATAGAGCGAGAAGCGGTGTTGGATTCCTCGTTCTTTTTGTGAGAGAAACGGTGTCGGATTCCTCGTTTCCCCTTTTTTTAGAAACAGTGTCAATCGGATTTCTGATGGGTCGAGAGAGCCAGGCGTAACTGAGAACGGGCTTGAGTTAGTATGTTCGGCCCAATATCTGAGTAGCCGACGGCGTCAACCGGCCCGGCTCAAACGAGTGACCAGTGGCCATGTAAAAGGAGGCGGTAACGCAATGGCTTCCATGCCAGTCCAAAGGTTTAGGGTTTAGGAGCTCCGCTGCCGCCACCCATTCTCCTGCCTCCGAGCTCCGGCGACCGGCGGCCGACTTCTGACGGACCAACAGCCACCTTACACTGGGATAGTAGAATTCATCTTCGAACCCCAGAAGTTTCCTCAAGAAGCTCCTTACGCTGAAGAGGGAGGCTTGTGCGAGCCCCGCCGCCATGGCGCCGCCGCGCGGCGACAGGAAGAAGGGGAAGCCAGACCTTCGCCCCGACCGCAAGCAGTTCAAGAAGCACCGAAAGGAGGTGGCGGCTGAGCAGGAAGAGGCCGGCGAGCAGCCGGGCTCCGCCGCTTTCCTAGCCGCAGCCGCGGATGACGCCGACTTCCCCAGAGGTAAAGCTGCGGGCCACCCTCCCTGTTTGGCGTGTTAATTTGCCGCGTCTGACGTGTTGTCGTGCTCTTGCGTGGTTGTGTTGTGCAGGAGGGCGCAGCCTCCTGAGCAGGGACGAGGTGGCAGAGGCCCGCGCGGAGGCGGAGGCGGACTTCGACAAGGAGGGCAGGAAAGGGAAGAGGAAGAGAAGGCGGGTCGATTTGGCTAATTTTGACGCAGACGACGACTTGGGGACGCTCTTCGGCGGAGCCACCACTGGGAAGCTCCCACGTTTCGCCAATCGCATCACCCTCAAGGTTTCACTCTCTCGGCACATTTTTGTTACTCCCTTCCTCCAGGTCCCTAAATCAAGCGTTTTGAACATAATCTCACATACCAAGGACTTATTTAATTATGGTGCATGTCACATATTTTACCTTATTAGATACACTTGCATGCTTAGCAAACCAGATATTCTAAGTAGCTTGGTTGGTTAGCACGTTTGCCCAGAAGCAGGGTGGTCTGGGGTTGAATCTCACGACCTACTTCTTTTTGACCCCTGCATTGATTTTAGGATAGGAGAATGGAAAACGACTTCATTTAGGCTCCTTTGGTTGCAAGTCTAAAACACTTGACTGAGACCTGGAGGGTGTATGTCCTATGATGAAAGATGTCGACGAGAGTGAAGTGCATTTTCAATCCACCACTGGTGTAAATTGTTCTTAAATCTGATAGTGGTCCTTGAACTCGATTATGTAGGCCATAAAAGTATCAGTAAATATAGAAACTGTATAGACCTAAGTGTCAATCTATGTAGCCGAAGGGTATATGACCATTGATACTACAGCAGACAGTTCAAGGAGTTAATTTGTGAACCCACCAACCAGTTGCAACTAGTGGTTGGCAGGTTGTAGTGAAAAGCTTACACGATTGCATGGAGCCACAATTTAGCAGGCTTTGCTCCAGCTAACTTTAACTCCATTAAGATGTTTAATTAATTGACACATTAGCTTTAGAAAATGATACCATGAAATGGGTCTGTCACTCAGTTGGTCCATGAAATGAAATGTCATGTACGACATGTTGAGTTTTATGTGCAGGACTACATACTCCCTTTGAACCATCGGTTTATGTTAGATACATCTGCATTATATTGGATTTTATCACTTGAATTATTGTGATTTTGTTATGTTCAAATGTGTGTAACATGTGGAAAAGAGGATCACGTCGATCTAGCTGTAGCAGATGACTTTATTTAAATGCAGGCTGTGTTGTTTATATATCTTTAAGGTATTCTGATCTACTTATTGAAAGCGATATGAACATTGGTACACTTTAAGTTAGATTGATCAGTGTTATTCCCCTTATGGTTAAGCATAAACTACCACCTTTTTGTGAATTAGTGATGAAAACATGTGTATTCTTTGTTTTTCAGAATGTTTCTCCGAATATGAAGCTCTGGGGTGTTGTTATAGAAGTTAACCAAAAAGATGTGGTAGTCAGTCTACCTGGTGGAATGAGAGGTTTCGTTCGCTCAGAGGACATCTGTGACCTTGTTTTGCACGGAAGTCGTAAGGTATGAGAGGTTTATATTTTGTAATACTTCATGTTTGAGTTGCCATTTGATCTGACATTTTTCTTTTGCAGGATAATGACACCAGTATATGTGCTGAAGTTGTTCATGTTGGCCAGCTTGTTCCTTGTATAGTCCTACGAGTCGATGAAGATAAGAAAGAAGGAAAAGTAAATAGGCGGATCTGGTTGTCATTGCGATTAAGCTTACTGTACAAGGGACTTTCTATGGATTCTCTGCAGGAAGGAATGGTAATTTTTTATCTCTGTCTTTATATTTTTCATATTAGATGATCTTTTTTTTTAAAGAAGGCAATATAAGCTTTGTTTGTCTTCTTATTATGCATCTTTGTTAAGATGTGTGACATCATAATTCATGACCATCTAAGTGCTTGGTTGAGTTTGGCGATCCATTCTGTTAACAATAATGATGGGAGCAGAACTTCATTTTTTTTTTCTTGCTCCTATCATGAGGCCAAGTACAACTTCAGCACATCAATATGCACAGCTTCATCAATTTCCAAATCTGTATGAAAATTTTTACACGCAAAATAATAAGTACTGGTGTTTCAATGTGCCAACTCGTCTACAATCTGGAAGCATCTAATTTTCTAGCAAAAAATGTGAATACCATCACATTTCTGCTTCATCCATCTTATAAGGGTTTAGGCAAAATATGCTAGTACCATCACCTTGTTCCCCATCTCCTTTCATGACATGGTAAACACAAATTCTGGTGATGTAAGCTAATCTCTATTGCTTTGCCGATTTAGTTGCATGTAACTTAGATGGAGCTGCATGGGTTATAAATAGGCTGATTTCTTTAAGCTGACATGGGATTATACAATATGGAACTCCATGCTCTCGCATTGTGGCATGTTTGACAGAGCTTCTGCTTGTTGGAAAAGCAGCTTATTTGAAATTTGAAAGGCTAATGACACAAATCCTGCTTATATTTCTATTAAGAAGATATGAAATAAACTTTGCAAACAAGGCCTGATCCAGACAAACGTGTGCGGAACTGTACTTGCACCCTGGGCTACTTGTTTGATTTGGGTTGTTTAGCTTTACAGAACGTGTTTGACGATATTTAGCTGGTTTTGCTTATGAGAATACTTCTTCTGATGAACAATCTACTGAATTTTTCCTTATATATCTATGTTTATATACCTTTTGTGGTAGGCATTGTAGGTGGACTGTATTTAAGATTACTTGGCAAATAATGAATCTGTATGCCTAATTTTTCTTAGGTACTTGCTGCCCAAGTGAAAAGCATCGAGGACCATGGTTACATTCTTCACTTTGGAGAATCTGCTTTCAGTGGATTTATGCAGAAAGCTGATGCAGGTAGAAATAGGCAATAATAAAACCTTATTGGGTTACAATTGATGTTTGTTCTTGGGCTAGCCTGATAAATGTGAGTTGGGAAGCAAGTTTGTCAAGGATGTAACCATAAAGCAGTTTATTCTGGTTTCCAATCCTGTTGCCTGTCCTTACTACTTTAAACTATAGCAAATTTGGCTGCTACAAACAACACCTGAACTTTTTGAAGGCATAGTGAAGTGGTTTATGTAACTGCACTGCAAGTTAGGATACTTATGTAACTACACATTTCACTGCTTATTGATATACCACATCCACTACAAATATACATGTTATTGTACCTGTCTTTTCTATTTGACCCAACTTGCAATACTGTTAATGGTACTCTTTCTTGGAGGTAGTAATAAGGAGGTTATTAACTGACATTTATTTTACAGAAAATATGAAGATTGAAAGCAGACAACTGATACAGTGTGTTGTGAAGTCAATCGATAAAACTAGGACTATTGTTCACTTGAGTTGTGATGAAGACTTGGTTTCAAAATCTATCGTATGGACACGCACTATAATTTCTTTTAAATTGTGATCAGTTTGATCACTTTTTTTATATTGTTGTTCTTCTGTCCAGATTAAAGATCTGAAAGGCCTTTCTATTGATAATTTGATTCCTGGCATGATGGTTAGTGCGAGGGTTCATTCAGTCCTTGAAAATGGCATCATGCTATCTTTTCTTACTTATTTCAGTGGAACAGTGAGTGCTTTCTTAGCTGGTTATTACCTTTCTTGTAACTTGCCATGGTTTTGAATTTGATTTTACTGGAATGATTGATATTTCGCGTATCCACTTTCTCTTGTCAGGCTGATATTTTTAACTTATCGAACTTTTTCCCGTCTGGCAGTTGGAAAGATGATTACAGTAAGAATAAGAAGGTATTCAGTAACAAACTTTTAAAGAATCATACGGTGAACTTTGCAGATTACAAGCTTTGATACTTCTCTATATTGCTGGCAACGTTTTTGTCCTGTTTGTGCTATAATTTACAGGTGAATGCCCGTATCCTATTCATTGATCCGTCAACAAGAGCAGTTGGCCTGACATTGAACAAACATTTGCTTGGTCTTAAAATGCCCCCTATTGTAAGTTTTATGGTTGCATAACAATTCATTTGATAAATTCTTTCTAATATATTTTTTTGTTATGTTTTCTTATTACTTTTGTATTATATTGATACAATTTCCACTTTATAGAATGTGAAAGTTGGAGATATCTTCGATAATTCCAAGGTTCTGAGTATAGATAAAAGAGTTGGTCTTTTTATTGAAATACCTTCTCCAACTCCATTGCCTGGATTTGTTAGTGTATGAATCTTAAAACTTTTCACTCATCAGTGAAGGATTTAATTTATTTTCCAGAATGACGCGTGTCAATATTTTGATGTTGCACAGATTCATGATGTCTCAGACAAGGATGTGAAGAACTTGGGGAAGAAGTTCAAGGAAGGCAGCATGTTACGTATACGTGTACTTGGAGTGAGGCATCTTGAAGGAGTAGCAGTTGGCACTGTTAAAGTAATTACATCTCGTCACTTTTTGTAGGCTAGTCTCAATGACATGTTTCATCTTGTTGTTTACTTGTTTCCAATGATGCCACATAAGCAAAATCATATTCATGTGATTGTTGAAATAGCCCACACAATGCATCGTTTCATTTTTATTGTTTCCAATAAGTATATGCAAGACACAAGTTATCTTGGAAACGGTGCATGGTTTTCATCTAGATGAAACCTTTGTCATCTCTCTCCTCATTAACCCATTGCCACATCAAAAACATGATGATGTAGCACCCTATTAAATGAAAATGAAACTCCTGTTGGGTCTAGGCCTTAGAATTTGATACTCATGAAAAGGCTACCTTAACGTGATACATTATTCTCTTGATTATTTTAATTCTTTTTTTTTTATATTCTCATGATACATACTAGGTTTTGCACCGTAGATCATACCGCATTATCTATCTTTTAGACAAGCTTTGGGAAATTATAATTTTTATGTAAATTATTACTCTCTCTGTCCCAATTTACTTGTTCGTTTGGCTCCGGGCACGGAGATTCGAAAAAGGGAATGAGGTAGGTGCGCAGAAAACGAGAAGGAGAGAGAGAGAGATGTATTGGGAATAGAAAAAGGTGTATTGGGAAGCAAGATGAACAAGTAAAATGAGACAAATGTAGGATCCTAGATGAACAAGTAAATTGGGACGGAGGGAGTATATTCTTAGGAAAATCATGGGAGCCAACATTGTGATAATATAAGTTGTCAATATCTGGTTACAGGCTGATTACCTGAGAATCTTTATGTACACAGGACAGTGCTTTCGAAGGGTCTGTTTTCACCCATGCTGATGTTAAACCTGGAATGCTAGTGAAAGCCAAGGTTGTTACTGTTGAGCCATTTGGTGCTATTGTGCAGTTTTCCAGTGGTGTGAAAGCACTATGCCCACTTCCACACATGTCAGAGTTGGAACATGTTGTAAAACCACCAAAGAAATTTAAGGTATACTTCTTGCTGTTTTTGCCCCATCTTATGCCTTAAATTAAATATTTTTTGTATGTCGTGGTGTGGAATACACTTCAGCTTTTTCCTTCTGTAGATTGGAGCTGAACTACTTTTCCGTGTATTGGGCTGTAAATCCAAGAGGATAACAGTGACATTCAAGAAGTCTCTGGTAACTTTTTCTGTGCATTTGCCTTAAAATTCTATGTATTTTGGTACGTAGATAATTGTTACATCATTTGTAACTATTCTCTGAATAAGACTTCATGCATTCAATATTCTGTTAGCTTCTTTTTTCTTCTGAGCCTTGTATTAAAAATTACTGTTCCGTTTCAGGTCAAATCAAAACTAGATGTTTTAGCCTCGTACGCTGATGCTAAAATCGGCTTAGTGATTCATGGATGGATTACTAAAATCGGAAAGCATGGTTGCTTTGTGAAATTCTACAATGGAGTTCAGGGTTTCGTTAGCAGGTTACTATCTCAGTTTCCTATCTCTGGATCAGCTTGGAAATCTGAAACAGATGTTTTGATATGTCATATTATTTTGAGTTTCTGATATTCTCTTGAGTTCAGTAAATGGAAATTTAGTTTCATTTTGACTTGTTATTTTGTCCTATTCTGTTCTTTACACCATTGTTGTGTTTGTTAGCTTTTTCTTATAGTTGGATACTATGATTCTGACATTTGCGTTCTCAATTTTTCTTGAATACTCTAGGTCTGAGCTTGGATTAGAGGCTGGCACTGAAGCAGAAAATGTTTACCATGTGGGGCAAGTGGTCAAATGTAGAATTATCAGTGTGGACCCTTCCTCGAGGAAAATTAATGCTAGTTTTCTTGTTTCTGCTAATAGGTGAGTGTCCTGACATGTTCTATGCTCATGAAATTTATCATCACTTTGTGCGGGGAAATATTGGGTGCCAATGGCCCACCCATGAACGATGCAAGCATCGCATTTCAGCCGTCTGATCACCATGAGAGTGTTTAGGTAGAAAAAGGTAGATGAAACTGCCATTCCACTTTGGCACTGTTGCTGGAATGACCCTGCGCCATAGCTTTTTTCTGGAAAAATTCATCAGGACTTCTCTGCTCTGCCTTGGATGCAAATTGATTAGCACATACATTAGAGCCTGAGCCATGGATCTTGGAGACAATTGAATTTGCAGCAGCATGCCGAGCTAATCCTCCCATCTAAACTCGCAAATGATCACAATATAAATGTGCAACTCTTTGATGATTTGGCTAAGATCTACGACCTCTGAGCCCTTCCGTGGCCATATGAAGCCCGCAGCTTGATCCGTGGACCTTCATGCTTCTTTCAGGATGGATTTGGCTAAGTGCTTGATTCACCCAAACAACAAGGCTTTGAAGAAGACTGAACAGGATGCATGCAATGAGCGAGATGTGAGATGGATTTTTTTTAGGGAAATGAGAAATGGATTCAGCTGGAGTAAATCAGTTAGTGGACTTGGACGAAGGTGTATAGATTTACCAAAAAGTAGCATTAGTTATGGTCGGATGGACCGTGACTCTTGGATACTAATCCTACTGCTAGGGTGCAGTGTTTGCATCATTGGTATGGTGGGATGGACTGTGGCTCTTGGATTGTGATCCCAAGTCTATAGTAGTGTTTGCATCATTGCACAGAATGGGTTACTTGCTCCCAATATTTCCCCACTATGTACATAGTGACATGTAACTTTCTTTTTTGCGAGTACAGTGACATGTAACTGTTGCTTTGATTTTTACTTTTATGTTCAGAGTTCCTTGCAGGTCTACTCTTTTGTTGAGTGCTTCTATTTTTCAGTGTCTCTAGAAAGTTTATTTGGTTTTTACACTTAAAATCCATCCACTTTCCATTGTAGAGGTCCAGGTTGTTTGTCACTTTGTCTTCTCGACATGCTAGGTACAAAATATGATGTTATGTGGGGGTAGAAAGGTTACAACTTGTGAATTGTTTTGAAGATGATTTACTTGATGATTGTTTTCAATGCCTTGGATTTTCATTCTGTGAAGCATGTTTCTGATGTTGTTACTGAATACTGAACACCTGCCACATTAAGCAAACATAGTTTCTTTATCGGATGATAGCTTGCATGATGTCTAGTCCCTTATTGGTTATATACTTCCCACATGGGAGCCATAATTTTCAATTTTGGTTTTTTAACTTGTACTGAATTTTCCTATTATGTACCTTTACTAGTAGCAAATTATGTGTTTATCGCCCCCCATACAGGGTTATTCAAGCAAACACTGCAAAGTTAGGTAGCATTGTCTCTGGTGTTGTGGAGCGGCTTACTCCTGCAGCCATTGTTGTGAGTGTAAATGGCTTCTCCAAGGGAACAATAGCGGACGAACATTTGGCAGACCATCATGGTATAAAGAAATATCACTTCCTCCTCTCTCATGGATCCTCTTTGTTTTAGATTTTTCATATGACTAGTTCCATGGAACATAATATTTGTTTTACTTGGTTAGGTCAAGCTGTGCAGTTGAAGAACTTGCTGAAACCTGGGCATGAGTTCAACCAACTCTTAGTTCTTGGTGAAGTGAACTAGCTTTTAGCTCATTTCTTATTCAAATGCACCATAAACAACTGACAAACCCTCTCATTGTTCTTTAATATTCTGTTTTTTGGGCTTGTAGTTTACCCTCTCCATCTCTAAATTTGGCGTTTTGTCCAGCATGCAATTTGAACAAAAATCTCTTGTATGCAAATGATAGTAAAAATGTAAATAATTGTCGCATGAAATGCTTTCACAAATGTATCGGTACTACTACGGCACTTTCTAAATTATTATATGCTCACAAATGGCAGTCTGTTGTTTACAATTGCTTTATGATGCACTTCTGGTTGTTTTTCCAGTTCTATTTCACATAACTTTTTTTTTCCATTTTGAATACTATGATCAACAGATATCGAAGGCCAGAATTTAATTCTTTCAGCAAAGCACTCACTTATCAATAATGCAGATGATATTCCTTCAGACATATCACAGATGCATGTTGGATCTTTCATTCATGTACATTTCTATTTCTCAAAGTTATTTTAGCTAAGCCTTTGTGGAGCAACTTGGTTAACATTTCTTCTCTATTAGGGTTATGTTTGTAACATCATTGAAACTGGTTGTTTTGTTCGGTTTCTTGGTCATCTGACTGGTTTCTCTCCGAAGGATAAAGTAAGAGTTTTTCAGCTCTGTGATTCTTTGTTGTTGGTTTGAAAATGCTAACATTTCTTGTTCACAAAGGCAGTTGATAGGCGGATAGAAAAGCTTTCTGATGCGTTCTATATCGGCCAGTCCGTTTGGAGTCATGTCCTCAGTGTATGTTTGACTCTTAATATTTTTTGTAGTAATCTAAAGTTGTTTGGGGACTAAAAGGCTTGGTCATTGTTATTGTAATATCTTTTAATTTGTATTCTTCTAAATCTTTGCTTTTCACCATATTAATAGGTAAATGCAGAATCTGCTAGAGTAAAACTGTCACTTCAACGGTCTATGTGCTCATCTGTTTCTTCATTCATTCAAGGATACTTTCTTTTGGATCAGAAGGTAATCCAATACATACGTCCTTACTCTGTGTTGAACAAAGTGTTCCTTGAGTACCTTTTAGTAGCTGGTATCAATTGGTGTTGTTGCATGGCATGTGAATTTTTTGATAAATCTGCAACACACTTAGTGGTTCTTGTTTCCTATGATGTTTTAAAATGTGTTGCCAATTTACTTGATGCATATACGTGATTCTTTAACGTCTTTGTACTGTATGGTATGGTGATAGTATTTTTTTTTCTTAAAGTTCAAGAGAGGACCAACAAGCCCCTCTGGTCCATCATTTATTCAAACCAGGTTCAAAGATTTGGTACTATCCGTGATATACAAAAAAGACAACCTTTTTTGTTTAGGGAACATGCTTAGCTATTTTTGGGAACTAGTGCTTATTGCTTTCTTTTTTTGTTTGTTATGTCACTGTTATCTACCCAAAGCTTGCACCTGTCACATTTGCATGTGTAAAATTGTTCATCAATGTGCATAATTGATGTGACATGTATGTATTTAGAACCTAGAAGGTAGTTTAGGACACTGTTGAGTATGTTGTGGTTCGTCATGCCAGCATAGGTGGTCTGTGGTCCTGTAATCCTGTTAATTGCAACCTAGAATCTTGTTCTGCAGAATTTTGCACTTTTGCTTAATAAAGTGGGTTGGCAATTCTGAATAGCTTCATATTATTATATGAGTTTTTGGACTTTTAACTCATATACCTGTATTGTAGTTTTATTGTTCTTGTATAGTTAATCTTTTTTGTAATGATGTTTACATTGATACAGATTTCAGAATTGAAGTACTCGAGCATTGATTGGGCAAACTCTTTTGGCATAGGTAGCTTGGTTAAGGGGGAGGTGGGAGCAGTAGAAGAATATGGGATTGTCATTAACTTCAAAGACTATCCAGATATTGTTGGTTTAATTGAACATCACCAACGTAATTAATTCTTTTTCTGCTTTCTGCTATTCCCCATCAAGCTATAATCATGCCAACACTATCTTCTCGTTTTGCAGTCAGTGACAGTACCATAGAAGTGGGATCTTCTGTGAAGGGTCTTGTTTTGGATTTATCTGATGGAGTCGTTAGTTTATCCCTTAAACCAGAACTTGTTAGCAGTGTTAAAAAAAGTGGAACAAAGAAGGTAATGCTAGTTCGTGCCTTAAAATTATAATTTGAAGTCCTTAGCACTTGCTATATGTGCATTACTTGTTTGAAACTTGCATACATTGGCTTTTAGCAATATAGCTTAACTTTGGATTCTTCAGTGTGCCATTTACTCTTGCCTTGCTATCTGCTAATGATCAATTTCAGCCTAAGTCATAAATTTTATTTATTTATTTGTTATCCCACCAGAAACGTCAGAGGACTGCAGCAGCGGACTTGGAGCTTAATGAGGAAGTGAGTGCAATTGTGGAAACCGTGAAGGAGATCTACATGGTATGCAAGTTATGTCATTTGGCCAATTTGTTGAACTAGCTTATTGCGACATATTTACTTTATTGTTTTATTCTATCCAGATTCTTTCCATCCCTGAGTATAACTATGCAATCGGTTTCGCACCACTGATCGATTATAATTCACAACGGCTTCCCCACAACCACTATGATAATGGGCAACGGTAATTGTTTTTTGTGAATTATTCTTTTATTCATTCAGTTTTAGAAAGCTGCTATTGTTCAAGTGCCCTTTGGACTCTAAACTTTGGCATAACATAGAATTTGTTATAAGGGCCAATTACGTTTCAGCCATAGTTTTGAAGTCTAATTGTGATCTCGACCCTGTTTTTTAGATTGTGTTTTAACCATGATTCTTATCAGATTCATGGCTAAAACACAATTAAAATAATGTGATTCAGCCACAGTTTTGTTGCTGAAACGAAATTCGGCCGAAAAAAAATATCATGGCTGAATCGCAAAATCTAAGAAAACAATGGCTAAATCACAGTCGGACTTAGAATTCACGACTCAAAACACAATTGTCCCTTGAATTAGCCTCTTGCTATAAGTTCAAATGCAGTACCATGTTTTTATTTTGAAAACCTGTGCTTTATTTGCTGGATGAAGTTGTAATATTAGGCAGGACCTTGGCTGTGGCTCAAACCGAAGGTCAGGTTTCGTGTAGCTTCTTGCACATTCTAGAATGCCCAGTAGGGTTTTGAGTATGTCGAGCATCATGGATCTTGATGTTTTGTGCTGTCTTGTGTTATGCTTATTCCTGGTAAACTACTAGAAATCAGTGTGGCTGGTGAACATGGCATGCTTTACACCAAGCTTGGCATGGACACAGTTAAATATTGTGTAGAGCACCTTGCACTTGCTGGGTACTAGGATATGAAGTCATGACTAGAGAAATGGCCAAGTCTAAACTATTGCTTAATGTGCTCTCTAATTAAGTGTACTTTAGAAAGCACAATACACTTGTTAGATACTAGGAGGTGAAATCATGAGTAGAGAAACAATCATGTCTACATTAGTTGCTTAACACACACTTAGTAATTCTGTTGTACTTGTTTGATATTAGAGGTTGACAATTTTCTGAAGTTGTACACATCAACTGACTATTTTAATTTCTTTTTCTTGTTTTTGCCATATTTGCTGCAGCATTAGTGTGATTGTTGGAAGTATCCCAACTTCTGACCCTTTTGGAAGACTTATACTGCTCCCAAAGTCATCAACCCAGGATTCTGGTCTTCCTGGTTCTAAAAGGGTTAAGAAGAAATCTGAGTATAAAGTGGGCTCGCTTGTTGAAGCAGAGGTGCAAATTTTGTGTCTTTTCATGTGCCAATGATCGATAACTATTTTTTGTTTTTGTATATTCGAGTTACAAAAATATTTGCTCTATTTTTTTCCATTTCATATGTTCTGAACATTCTATTTTTTTTTAACAAATTTTTGAAAGATTGCAACATGTGGAATCCACTAGTGAGGTTGCGAGCACCCCTGGGCACCAAACAATTTTGCATATTTTAATATCAAATACTGTTGGATTTCAGATTATGCATATCAAACCACTTGAACTTTTGGTGAAAGTTGGTGCCAATATTCATGGAAAAGTTCATATTACCGAGGTAAATCTAGTACTTCACTTGAAAAAACTTTCTTAGGTAACATTGACGAATTGGTGATTGGTGGTCCATATCACATAGGCCCTTGAGGAGGATTCTGATGAACATCCCTTTAAAAAACTCAAAATTGGGCAAAAGCTCAGCGCCAGAATTGTTGCAGAAGCCAAATCTTCTGCAAAGAGTGGCAAGAATTTCAAGTGGGAACTGTCTATTAGACCGTCTATGATTAAGGGTATGCTTTGCTTGTACCTTTATAAATCTGTCCATTCCATTATAAGCAAATATCTCTATATATTTTGTACCTGCTGACTTGACTTTATATCCTGCTGATCTTTTCTCTGGAACAATTTATCAGGAGAGCTTGACCAATCATCTGCTACAAAAGGAGAATTAAATCACTCAGTTAATGAGGTTGTGCGTGCTTATGTCGTCAAGGTGGATAAAGAATGGGTCTGGCTAACTGTATCCAGAACTGTTATGGCTAATATATTTATTCTTGATAGTTCATCTGAGCCCGGTGAACTAAATGAGTTCCAACAACGCTATAGTGTTGGCCAAACAGTGAGAGGTCGTGTTATTGGTGTGAACAGAGAGAAAAGGTTGCTTAGGCTTACAGCAATTTGTAAACAAGGTCTCATAGAGAAGATAGACAAAGCAGAATTTTCAGTATCTCCCACAGTAGAACTTACACAGGAAGGAGATGTCCTTGTTGGGCGCATTCAAAAAATTCTACCTGGTATTAGTGGGCTTGTCATCCAGATTGGACCTCACCTTCATGGAAGGGTTCATTACACTGAAATTGTTGACTCATGGGTGCCAGAACCCCTGTCTGGTTTCCGCGAAGGTCAATTTGTAAAGTGCAAAGTCCTGTCTGTAAGCCGCTCGTCTGAAGGATATCTTCGAGTTGATCTTTCTCTCCGCCAATCCAACATATCAACTAATTCTAACCGTTCAAGACTAGTTGATTACTCGTAAGTGTTAGCTCATGAGTAATGTTTTTCATTTGTGTTACATAAATTTTTTTGTCAAAATTCAAATGGTAATGTGTAGTTCAAACTGAGTTTTGATATAATGTTTTAGCTGTGGTGTTGGGCTATTGGTTTAGATCCTGAGCTAGCCCCAGACACCCATGTCGTACTTGAAATTTTTCAATGAACATGTCTTCTTGTTACTATAACTGTAACCCAAAAGATTTATGCATCATGTTATGTTATAGGGAAACTGATACTCTCCGGATTGAGAATGTCAAGGACTTATGCCCTGGAACAGAGATTAAGGTACTTTTTTTTTCTGTTTTCAAAAATTTAATTCTGTCTGTGTAATTGTTAAATAATCTTCTATGTCTCATGTAGTAGTCTTCATGCAGGTATGTAAAACATTATTCCAAATAAATATAAGGAATATTACTAAAAAACTAATGATGTAAATATTGTTTTCAAATTAGAAAACATTTTTGTCCTTTCTACATCATGACTATACATTACCTGGCATCTATTGCGAACAATTTCATCTGTAAAGAATTATAAGACAATTTATGTTACATTAAAACTCTGAACTTCTTTTAGTTTAATGTGTTCTGTTTATTGTGGAATGACGAGATTTGTCCTGCTAACACTGTAGGGCTATGTGAAGAATGTCAATTCCAAAGGCTGTTTTATTATGCTTTCTCGAATAGTTGTTGCTAGGATCACTTTGTCAAATTTGTCAGATGAATTTGTTGAAAATCCTGAGAAGGATTTCCCGGTTGGAAAGCTTGTACATGGAAGGTAAGGTCTAGTTACTGATGCTCATATAAGTTGCAAATATAATGTCCAGTGAAATCTAAAAATAGATGGAATCTTTGCAGGGTCTTATCTACTGATCCGTCATCTGGAAAAGTTGATTTGTCACTAAGGAAGAGCACTGATAGTAAAACAGAAAATCTGGATGGTGTAAGCTTTAGCGATTTGCATGTTGGGGACGTTGTTGATGGTCAAGTGAAACGGGTTGAATCCTATGGATTATTCGTGACAATTCAGAGGAGTGAATTGGTATTTGTTATCATTATTAGACTCCAGAACTTTTTTTTGAATTCAGTAATACATACTTGTTAATTTAAACGCGCTTTTCTGTAGGTGGGTTTGTGTCACATATCAGAACTTTCCGATGAACCAATCCCTGATATTTACTCTTTCCACAAAGCTGGTGATGTGGTTAAAGTCAAAATTTTGAAGGTATATACTATTTTCTTGAATCAGACCCTACATTTCTTTTTGGTATTGTGCATTTAAAACATTGTTCCTTTGTTGCATTCAGATTGATGAACAAAGGCACCGGGTATCCCTTGGAATGAAGAAATCTTACTTTGATTCTGATATGATTGATGGTACCAATGATGGCGATGAACGTAATATTGTTCCTATGGACATGAGTCATATGCCACAGATTGTTGGATATCACAACTCGGAACTTCTTCATAAATCGGATCCCAGACCGTCTGTGCTTCCCCTTCAGGTTTCCTTGGATGATTCTGAAGGTTCTGACCAAGAGGATGACAATAAAGGTCATGAAAATGCTCATGTTACTCAAGCAAATACCAAAAAGAGTGAGAAGCGGTTAAAGGAGAAGGCGAGGAAACAAAGGTTCAGACATTTTGTTCATTGTCTATAACTATACCTTTGACATACATCAGGCGTTCACATCCTTGTATGATTTTCTACAGGGAATTGGAAATCAGTGCCATTGAGGAAAGGGCTTTGCAGCAGGATATACCACAAACTCCAGATGACTTTGAGAAGTTGGTCAGGAGTTCTCCAAATAGCAGCTTTTTATGGATAAAGTATATGGCATGTCTGTTGGATCTTGCAGATGTGGAGAAAGCACGTGCAGTAGCTGAAAGGTCTGTCTAGAGTACAAAAAACCTTATTCTTATTGTTACAGATAACCTGGGGTCATATGTTTCGTTTTGGATTTCAAGTGTATGGATGCTATATTTAAATTCTACCTCAGATTGCACTATTTTGCACCTTATATCTTCTTCATTTTTTTAGGGCTTTGAAAACAATAAGTCTCAGAGAAGAGGAGGAGAAACTTAATGTTTGGGTAGCATATTTGAATCTGGAAAATGAATATGGAAGTCCACGGGAGGTAAGAATGATTACAGCGACAACTGTTTTTTGGGTTTGAATGCTGGTGTGATGAACTAACAGTGATTCAACTGTTTTTATTGGCCAGGATGCTGTCAAGAAGGTATTCCAAAGGGCCTTGCAATATTGTGATCGCAAAAAGCTGCACTTGGCTCTTCTTGCATTGTATGAGAGGACTGAACAGTACCAATTGGCAGATGAACTTCTTGATAGGATGACTAAAAGATTCAAAACTTCTTGCAAGGTTAGGTTTTTCTGTTTTCAGTATGTGTCTAGAGTGATTTCAACCTGTTCGATATAAATTGCAGATCTGGTTATGCCGTATCCAATTAGCCCTTAAACAAGGGAAGGGTGTTGAATACATCAAGTCCATTGTAAACCGTGCACTTCTGTGTCTGCCACAGAGGAAGCGTATAAAATTCCTCTCGAGGACAGCTATTCTAGAATTCAAGTGCGGAGTACCTGAAGAAGGAAGATCCAGATTTGAACTTATATTACGGGAGTACCCAAAAAGAACTGACCTTTGGAGTGTTTATTTAGACCAAGTAATCAAACATTCTGTCTTAATTTATACTGCTAACCATACTTATTATTCTTTGAAATCATACATTTATGTTGATGTTCATTGACTTGTGTAGGAAATTCGTCTTGGTGACTCAGAAATTGTACGGGCATTATTTGAGAGGGCAACTTGTCTTACCCTTCCTCCAAAAAAGATGCAGGTTTGGTTCTTTTTAATGAATATTAATATAGAACAATACAAGCTGTGTCATTCCAGTATATTTTATTGCTATAACAATACAAGTTGCATTACTTCAGTGCATTTTATTACTGCTTTACCAAGACATTTCTATTTACTTTTATTAGTCAATAGTGAACTACAAAATTATCTATTTCCCCTTAATAATTTGCTACAAAAGAATGATGATTGTTTGCCTTTTGCCTTTGGTATGTGGTGCCTCCTTGACATCATTTTTTTTATTGTTTTATCCATAGATGGACAGCTTTGTAACTAGTCGTTTGAATGTTACTGTGCGTGTTGTCATTCTGCTATCTGCTTGTGGTTCTTCATATTATGCAAAGAATACTTTGACTGATCTTTATGTTCAATTTTGTTCAACCTTTGCAGTTCTTGTTCACGAAGTACCTTAAATACGAGCAGTCACAGGGAGATAAAGAAAGAGAAGCGTATGTGAAGCGAAAGGCAATGGAATATGTTCAGACTTCACTGCCGTCACAAAGCTCCCCTTGAACATTGAACATTAGTGTCTGTATCCGATGCTGTTGGTTGCAACAGGAGTAGATGCCCATGCCCGACGAGGATCATGATCTTGTTGCCAAGGAGGGTATTTACGAGCCCACGAGCAGCCCAAGCACGGAATTTTTGCCCATGATAGGATGGAGTCATGCCTTGAAACGCCGTACATAGAATGAGTTCTGTTTGGTAATCAGCAATTAGACCGCAGAGTTGACATTGCCTCGAACATTTTGAAACTGTTATTGGAAAATGCAGAGTATCTAAAATTTTGTTGTATGAAAATGTTTTTTTTTTTTTGCCAAATGTACTCTCTATATTTTGGATGAGAACGATTCTATGCCGGTAGATTATAAGAGTTAGGTTTGGCTACACGCCGGCATGTGAGTACGTTGTCTAGAAACTCAGAGTTCCATCTAAACTTATGCAATTTTCTTTCAATAGAATTGTTGTTAATGAAGTGTCCGTTCTTCTCAAACTTTCTATATAAACCCGAGTTAGAAAAATGAAAACCTTTTGAATGAACAATTTTACATACTAGACAAAGAAGGCATAATGATTGGTTTTACTATTTTTAAAAAATAATTATTTTCTCTATTTTTAAATTGTTGTTATTAATTTTGATTAATAACTTTGATCTTTCATCTTATTTAAAAAATTTATACGAATGTATGAAATTAAATCATATCTTAAAATCTTTAGTGATAAATTAAATAATAATAATATATTAATTTTTTTATATTTTTTAATAAGATGAATGATTAAAATTGACGTTAAAATCAATGACGAGACAATTAAAAATGGAGGGACTAGAACGAAGAGCTCACTGAAAATAAAAGAAACAATTCTATTCAAAATGCTCCATACAACAGTCTTATTATAGCAGGGATTGAACTGACGTCCTTTGGACAATCATAGGTTATATACATCCAACAAATCTGATGGGAGCCCAAGGCCCTACGAAGTGCCTATTTACTGACAACAGTGGCATTTCATAGCATTACGAGACCTCGATAGAATAGTCCAGCTGCATCATCAATTGCAAACTTTGCACATTTCAATAAATACCATGGACGCAGCTTTAGCAACCAGCAGATAGGAAACGGCCATCTAAAAAATCCAGCAACAACCAAGCTGATTGAAAAGCTCAATTGAGTGCATAATGCACTCGTTCCAATGTACGCAAAACCTGGAAAACCGAGACTGGCCTACGTTGTCCCTTTCCTGGTGAAGCACGTGAAAGAATGGCTTCCTGTTGTTCACCAGTGAGCTCCAAGAATTGCACAAGCATATCACCATCCAGAATGGGAGGTACTCCGGACTGTCCAATCAGTAGCAAGAAGTTAATAACGACTTCTAAAAGTAAACTTTTATTTTGTGATGTTGATGTTCTGCACAACTGTTCAAAATTACCGGAATTCCACGCTGACGAAATTCTGCATGGTCATTTCCCAACACTGGAGAAGTCAATGGGTGTACTGAAAGCCTTTCTTGGACATCTTGTAATAGTTGATGTTCCTCACTGCAGTTAATTCATGCAATTCAGAAATTGCATCACGGCACTTACAAGTGTAGATGAAAGTATAAGCTCATGTTTGGTTCACAAACGTGTGTAAATGGAGTAATCTATGTTCTGGTTGTTCTCTCTTTTTTTTTCTTGAGTTTCTCTTCCTTTTTGATTAATATAAAGAGTTAGAAACAATAGAGGATCACGTACTCAAGAAAATGAAATTTGGGCCAATAAGCAAATATACCTTGTAAAATACGAGAATTGCATAGATAGAATCTGTATTCTGTACTGATCATAATAATTAAAATCTCCACATTTAAACTCATTCTAGCAATTAGTACATTGTACTTCACTTAGTCAAATCGAATTTTTGCCACTTGAGATTCATATCTTATAACATGTGATAGCTACTGCTGATACTTTAAACTGCATCTCAATATACTACCAGTATTCTTGACTAAATTATGTAAGTACGATATTAAAAAATTGACAAATGTGTCAACAAACCTCATATTTGTTCTAACATTATGGAAAAATTAGGAATCGATTTTCTGTACATTGGAAAGTATAGGCAGCACATGGCTAACCAATACTCCAGTTGTCCTTTTTTATTGTACATTTTTGAGGTTTTTCACAATCTCCAAGTCGTAATTTTGACCACTATGCATCAGCACCACCACAGCAGGGACCTTAGGAGTAAGTTGTTCCAGAGAATTTATTCTAGTTAGAACATATATCCAAGTTCCTAAATTGGCCCGGTCTTAACTAATAACAGCAGTGTGCATATATAACTGGTCACTAAAAGATCAAAACTCAGCTTTTAGCCTTTGTGCCAGCATATGAATGTTTTGAATATTGAGATACTACCTTGTGAGCGGAATCATAACGAAGACACTCCCCAGCAAAGTACTCGCCACAACAGAGTCATAAGCTGACTCAAGCACTGGCTCAGTATCATCATCAACTGGAAGCCGATATCTAAATGCAGCCTAATGTAGTAAAGCCCACAAGAATTCATTATATTAGTTCTATATAGGAATAATGAAATAGGAATTGATCAATACTGAGATTCATCAAAGGGACTGGAATAAACAGGCAAGTAATAATGAATGGCTAAGCCATTTCTACTAAGACATTCTGCCGAACAACAAAAGATACTTGCCTTCTGAATGCTCATAGCAGTTTCACCCATATAAAATGAACAATTCACGGTTAAGTTCTTCTGTGGGCTTTCTGAAGCTGCAAGACATGTTGAGAGATGAATAAGACAAAGCAAATGAAACACTATCTTAAAGCAGCAACTTAGAAACATGCTACTCCCTCCGTCCATATAAAAGTGTCGTTCTGGGTTCCAATAGTTGTCCACGAAAAAGTGACACTCTAGGTTGATGGCCCCACACGACCGACGATTGCTCTGGCCGCTGCTCGTCCTCATCCACTCGTTTAGGCTGCCGGTCCCTCATCTCTCTCTTCTTTATCTCTTCCATTCTTCTATACTACTAGTACTTCTACCAATGCTGGCTCTCTCCATCTCTGTTGCCTGCCACCGATGCATGCTCTCTCTCCTTCTCTGTTGCCTCCATCCCACAAGGTCATGGGCTCCTCCGCAACCTTGTCGTCGGACCTCACCATTGCTTTGCCGAGCTCTTCCCTCTCGCTAATAGGCTCAGCTACAACTCCAAACCCGTAGCAGCGGCGAGGGCAACAGGGACCCCAGCAAGCTTCAAGGGGGCATCCGCAACGGAGAGGCTGCTCCGCTGTGGGAGCTCACAATGATGGCAGCGGGCGGCGCCTCGTCGGCTTCTTCTCCGAGATGGAGATGGGATGAGCCTCATTTAATGAGGGCAAGATGGTCTTTTACTTCTTACGCTATTTCACCCTTTGAATGCTAGAACGTCAGTTTTTTAAGGACAGAGGGAGTATATACAAACAGGTTAGGATGAAGGAATAAAAAATTAAAACTAAAATTCCAGGACTTAACCCCTTATCTCTTTACTTGGTGACAGATGAGGTACAAGGAACATAAAAGGATATTCCATGGTGTTGATTCTTTGTAAACGATATGGTACTAGTTGACACGAGTAGGACACATTAATAGGAAACTGGAGTTGTGGAGGCAGACTTCAGAAATGAGTGGTTTCAGACATAGAAATGAGTGGTTTCAGAATTAGTAGGTTAAAATAAAACACATCCAACAGAAAAAGGTGTACTACATTTCATGTCAGAATAAGGGACATTTCCCTCGATGATCAGGTGGTAGTCCCAAGAAATATCTTTCGATGTTTAGTATTGATGCTACAAGAAAATACAGGTATGGAGAAATTGAAGGTCTTATACAATTAAAGCAGGATGGATGAAATGGTGCCAAACTTCTGGTATCCTCTGTGATATTAGGGAGTACCAACTCTGGAAAAGCTTGTTCAGCATTGGCTGAGGTGGTTTGGATATATCCCACAGTAGCCTTGGATGCAATGGTGCAAAGGTATTAAGGCACCCTCATCACAATGTAAGGAGGCAATGGTAAGACCAAACATGGCATGGAAGGAGCCCAAGGATAATTGTGCATGGAACTTGGCAATGCACATTTCAGTGACCAATGATCTTTATATCTGGCCTGCCCCACTTTCTTGGGACTAAAAGGCTTTGTTCTGATTGTACAATTCTCAGGATCTCTATGCGCTTTTATTGGAGCAAAACATAAATATCAGGAACATATGCTAAAAATGGGTTCTAGTGTACCTAAGGAAAATGGCCTCCCCCTTTACACTAGAATTTGACTCAATTGAGCATCCACATTGTGCCTTGTAACAAATATGAAGAAACTCTTTGGCTAGACCTTGTTAATAGAAATGGTTAAAGATTCACAAAACTGTACTTATGTTTTCATGGATGGACATCCTTTCATTGGGCATCTTTCTGCCGCATGATTCTAGAAACAATAAATAGTGTAAAAATGTAAAGAGACAAGTAAAACATATTGAATGAACCACAGAAAATCACATGATTATGCTAGTTGGAAATGAATGATACAATCTAAAGAACATAATTTCAAAAACCCATAAAGAACATAATTTCAAAAACCCATAAAGAATAAAGGTAAGTTAAAAAACCCCATAACATTTGAACAGATGCCAACCTTCCAATCTTGCACATGACAATACAGATATGCTCCCACGTCGATCGGATACCACAGCAGTTTCACCATTCAAAAGAGCAAGATCACCAACTAGTCTTTGAGCAGGATCAGAATAGATCAATTCTAACTTCCGAAGAGTCTGATAGCAATTAACAAATGAGGAATCAGGATTAGAGCAATCAACAGGGCCACTATCCAACAGAAAACCATGAAACATGTGCCATTTAACACAACCTCATTGTATGAGTAGAAGAGAACACCATCACGACAGTCACCAACTGCAATCCGGGATGAAAATGTCTTCAAACAAGTTATTGTAAACCGTGTCCGACCAACAGCACATTTTTTCATCCGATGGGGATTTTCATTTGCAAAACTAAAAACATAGAGCTGCAGAGTGAGAAAGGAAAATGTTAAGGCTTTCTATAACCATTGAAGTGAACTAGAAAATAAGTGAGAAATTAATTTACTATTAACATCACAAAAAATTAATTTAGAGAAACAGCATAAAATAACTTAGATAACCGAATGACATCACAATTCAAAATTAAAATTTATCCAGCATTATCTTCTAGAATATATTCCTTCATCATTACTTTTAAGAATCAGATAACACTTTGTATGGTACAGATGTTAAGCCAAAATACTTTACAACAATCATATGCTTCTCTGCTGGTGCAGTTTCCTTCAAAAATCTCCACTGTTTTATAGGACAGGGACACATTCAACATGTAGAATTTAGTTCCAGATAAGCAATTTTTGAGAAAAATATAGAAAAGCATACAGATGTCGTACCGAATTACCCGCAGCCGCCAAGATATAACGATCCAGATATGGGTAGACAGCAAGAACTGCACCACTCAATGTAGCATGCGTCAGTGATCTCAAATGACCTGCCATTTCTTCAGCTTGAATGTGGTTGCAGGAAAACTCATCAGGACTACTGCACAGACTGTTACTAGAGAATTCTTCAGTTGTATATCCAACAAGTTCAGGGAACGGAGAACCAACGTGTGATGAGGGATTGAAACTACAGGATGGTATATATGAACTGCTTTCACGAGGACTTTCAACCACCTCCAAGCTTAAAATAATCAGTCGTCCCTTGATACTGAATCATCAAACAATGGCCACAATTTTAGTTTCAAACAATAAAAATCACAAATGCTGATGAGAACGATAAATCTAGAATCACAAAGATACTAAACATCTACTCCCTTTGTTCCCAAATTGTTGTTACGAAAACAATTTTACATGTCCCTTTCATCAATTTTCTTATCTGTTTTCCTTTGTGTCTTGTTCGTGTTGGATCTCATGGGTTTCACTTTCATATCTAGCCTACCCCAACTTGTTTCGGACTAAAAGGCTTGGTTGTTGTTGTAAACAGTTTTAGTTCAATTTTGAACTATAATTCTTGCCTCAAGGATAAAAATTTTAAAACAGAGGGAGCATATTCTAGAGTGATTAAGTCCAGAAGCCTGTATAAGTACAAGAACTGAGTCATCTGGAAGGTAGATTTTAACAAGCAATGAGTCATCTGGAGGCAATAGTTGTAAAACTGATTCTAGACTGTTAAGAATACAAGGTCAAGAGCTCAATGTTTAAACATGCTACACAGCATTCAGATATTGCCACAATATCAGGTGGAAAAATGTAAGTTTGTTGTCCATAACCCCAACTTATGGACCGATGCAAAGACCAAAATGATGTGCATTTAGATGTGATAAATCTAAAGCTATAGAACACATCAGGGATTATGCAAATCACATCAGAGGAAAAATTGCTCAAATAGGCAAAACAGCATCTCAATGAAGCATGAGAACCATAGTTTAAGTTTGCAACCCATGAAACTAAGCCAAAGCCTTTTTCTAAATAGTAAAGCTAAATGTCAATACACTTGGTATGCGTTTGCCATTGCCAAACCATACTAAATCTTCTGCTTCCACATCAAAGTTACATTAAATTTATTACACAAAGGCAATAAGAGTAAATATATCCTCAGTAACTTTGACAAAAGTAGATTATGACTGCGAGTTGAATGATAAATGTTGCTTAAGTGGACTCAATATCTAACAGCAGTGAATTTGTTTATTATTAACAAAGAGCAGGTGTGAACCTTTCTGCTTCACCATTTGGCATCATTGGGCGTCCAGCAGATTTACTAGTCCCGACAATTAGAACTTGCTCACTTCCTATTTTTGTAATTTGCATGCATTTTGCTGTTTCACCAGGTCCACATTTGAATCTAGAAAGCAATACCCCATTCAGTGGATCTACTTGGATAACATCAGAAGAACATGATGCATCATTTAACCCAGTTCTTAGTACCAACAGACTTCTACTTTGACTATGGTACAAGACTTTTCTTGGAGTCCCTCCAATCGAAAACTTTTGTGCGTTCAACCTTTTCCCATGTATCATTTCAACCTGACAAGAAAACGGAAATGGAACGTCAAGAAATATGCAATGCACACACGAATGTGCACGGCAAGCTTTTATATGAACATACAGATGTGAACACTCCAGGCATACAGATCGTGAGAACAAAATGATAGACGTCACTGCAAACAACAGCTGCAATAGCTCTGAACTAAAATCAAGCATCTAATATTGCACCAGTAAGTGCTTGATATACAGAATGCCAAGCTAATAAGGCTACAGTAAAAACTAAGTCTACATTGTTGGGTAGCAGCAGCGAGACAAGCACAAGATTTCCTATCTCGAGGTTTTCAATCAGCTTGCGTTTATACAAACTACCATGGATGATGCGGATAATTATAAAAAAAAACTTATTTTATGGCTAATAATGAATGCTACTTTATAGCTTCACAAGCATGATCAGAATCATCAAGACAAAACTATAACACGAAGGAAAAACAATCCTCAAGGATAGTATATGGTGCAAAGGAAACATTGGAATTGGATGCAAAGGTATGAACAATTTGCCTTGGATAGCATTTGAAGTGACCATATAATTACGTACAGACCATATAGATTTCAGCCCTTTGAAAAAAATTACTATAGGTGGCAAGGTTTGAATCTATAGCAATGATTCCTAGTCTGGAAACTTCCAATTCACTTTGTAAATCCTAGTAAATATTGCATTTGGTATGCATTACCTTGTCCTAGTCTCTTATTAGCATGTGATTAATACCATTATGCTCTGCAATGTTTATCAGCCTAACAAATCCATGTGCGCTCTACACAGTAAATATCTTCCTCATCCAAAAAAGGGGCAATGAAATATGAAAAAAAAAAATGAGTTCAGTACTCGCGGTTACTTACCAAGTGCAGACAGTTCTCTGCAACAAACAGCAGACCATTGGGGCAATCAAAAGAGGATACTGGTGTCACATGAGAAGCAGGCAGAAATGAAATTGATGAATATGCCAGGCTGTGTCTAGCAGCATGTAGCAGCCAAGGCCTATCACTGAGAATAACAATATCGGCACTATCTGAATCATGCATTGGTACCAAGACTACAGGAGTGATTCCAATACGCCGCATTGAAATTAACCGAAGGATAACAGAAGGGATAGAAAAGCCCTTGTAGAAGGAACTAGGGAAATAGCATTTGCTGGCTTCTGACTCAAATCTTAATAGCATTCCATTTCTCAAGCCAGCAAGAATGTAGAACCTCTCAGCAGCAACAAACCTGACATTTTCAGGTATACAACCACTAATAGGAGCACCCAGTGCGTTGTTCAGTGATATAGGCCCTGTAGCTACTAGCCTGAATCCTTCTCCAGGCTCCAAAGAGATGATTTCCACAGAAGGTTTATGGGTTCCAATGACAGCAAACTTTTGGGCATCATCTTTAGCTGGACGATCATTGCCCTGTGCACAGCTAGGACCTACATTATCAGGTGTGCAGTCCCCACGGGGGATGGATATGCAGGATATTTCATACTGTAGTTGAACATGCTGTATCTCATATAATTCGTACTGAAAAGAAGATGATGATCTGACACCAAGAATATACAGGCAACAAGGATTCGATGTAGCAACAGTAACAATATTATGCCCTACAGCGCCAACACTGACAGAGACGTCAGGATACCAGTTGGTGCAAACCGGAGAAGTTAAAGGGGCACCCTCTGGGTGAGCATGTACTGTTGGTACACAAAGCTTTACACCTTTACTGTGAATTTGTACAAGCAAGCCATCAGCCACCAAACCACATGCTAAAGTGCACACGTCAGGCTGGAACCCCACAGCATCAGTGATGTCATTGAAACTCAGTCCTACTGACAGTATTCTGGTCTCCTCTACAAATGATAACACAAGAAAAGAGTGGAAAACATCAGTTATCTTCATTCTCAACGTCCACAAAGAAGTAACACCCTGATAGGTAGCTTCTGTACTCAGGAGTTTCTCCACATTTACACCATTCCGTAGTACTCGAATAGAACCCTCAGGGCACATTCCACAGCATGCAAACATCTGGTCTTGTTTCTCACCATGGTAATCAGCAATTGCCAGATCCAGAATCGGTGCTACATTCTGAATTGTACTTTTATGCAACAATCTACGATGTCCAAGTTGGAATATCATTCCATCACCCATCTCTACAAATCCTATTATCATTCTATTTTTCATCCATAAAAGAGGTTTGCAAGGCAAACCCCTGTCAATATACTCAAACATGTATAGCTTTACTTCCTCAACATCCAAAGTAAATTCTAGAGTATGAAATTCTCCGTCGTCTAGGCAAAATAGCAGCCTTGCCCATCCTCGCCTCATAGGATCAGGTGGCTCCCAGCTCGATGAGCAAACCATTCTTGATTTTATATTACCTCTGCTGTCAACACCATCAATGTCCATGTAACCCTCCTCTTGCATCATGTTATTACCAGAATCACTCAATTCTAGTAGAGCACAAGCAGCCTCATCGTCATCAACATCTAGTGCTCCTGGGGAGGCATCTTCCATACTGACTGGATCTCCAAATAGACTAGTTGTTAAGCTGATTCTCCGGATACATGAAACATTCATTGGATTTGTAATATCTAACAGTAAAACATCCCCAACACGAAACAGAAGTGCAAAGCCAAACATTCCAGGGATCTCTGTTATGTCTAGTGCTAATGGTCCCGCTTCTGAATAACTCGAAATGTGATTTATAATACCATTGCTGGATTCACGTCCAAATAATGACAAATCATTCACGTCTGAGCCTTTCCTAGAATAAATTTTGCATAACATTATAAGAGCACAATGAAATTAGATAATAAAACGTTATCAACTGTCTCAAATTTTTTTCAACCATAAGGAGAGCTGCATGTCATATCAGAAACTGTGAGTTCAGGGCAAATCAAACCTGTGAATTATCATTGCCACAACTGGGTAATATTCTCCATTTAGGGATGTCGATATAAAGCACATGGTCCATATTGTACCGCGAATACTGGTCCTAGATGCACCGTTTACAATCCTTGCATCCTCTTCATTTTCTGGTGGATAAAAATATTTCTGAAATTATGACATGGAAGATCCTCAAAATCTGGAATAATATAATGTAAATATTAGACTGAGCATAAGCAACATGGGTCAAAAAAGTCACTAACAACACACTCAATGGCTCACCTTCTCAGTAATGGTACTTCTGCTAGTATCATGAGGGCTCTGACATACTGAAATACGTATCAGAGCAAACGCATCGTCGTAAGCACTGACAGCAACAAAATTTGATCTGACAAGATAAAAGGGTATAAGTAAAGAATACTCCCACTTAGCCAAGGGGATGTCAAAAAAAATGTGTGCCTTCACAGCGGAAAAGAGTGGTTAAAATTCTGTATGTAACTTTTGCTTAAAACAAGACTTAGTTAACAAATCTTGGATCATCAGCTACATGCAAAGGAAAATATTATTGAAATACATCACAGACTGATTAAAACAAAAGTGTCATGAGATTTTTCTCTCGAATACGCAGGAGAGCTGCGTATCATTGCATTAATAGAGGAAGAAAAAGAGGGGTACAGAACGCACACCCACACACCCAAAACAATGTGTGTCATGAGATTTAGTCGCATTAGAAAAAGTTAGTGGACACAAAATCCTCAGTAGGAGAATGTGCACTCACTCTCGATCTATAGCCAAAATCCTTCCCAGCTGATACCTCAGATTTCCTGGTTCAGATAACTCAATATTGGCAATTGCAAAGAACCTGCAGTAAATTAATACGTATCAACAATTCAACACTTGACTTGAAATTACAATGATTCTGATCAATCTCAAACAGAACAGATTAGAAATGAACAACTGTTTGGGTGTTTAATTAGAATTTGCAGACAAAATATCCATAAACATTGAAACAGATAGGTCATTTAGAGACCACCATCAATGGTTTTTGTGACATTGTGGCGTTCTGTCGCAAACTGGCAACCCACCCACCCTCACAACGCCCAGTAGACGCCTCACGCCTAGACGTTGTGGTGTAACTAAAACTGTGTGACAAACCAGTTCCAACTTCCAAGCGTATCATGGCCCTCGTTGTCATGGTGGAAGCAACAAAAAGTATTTTGAATGAGAAATAATACATAGTCTGATAGTCTGGAAGTGAACCCACAATCCAAGCTATCCACTAGTATTTAAGAAAGAATCAACTCACTTCGACTCCAATATTTATAGTAGTTTAGACAGAAGCCGAAAACATTGCTTTACTCTATAACAACAACACCAAAGCATTTAATTCCAAACGAGTAGGGTATGCTATAGATGAAACCCACAAGGACCAACAAACACCCTGTTAACTACAGAGTTGAGATTCCTTGAGTGACCTGGTCCATTTTGTGACTAAACTGAAACCTCCATCCTTCTCAATTTTAAAGACTAAAGTAAAAGATAATGGTTTAAACATACTATTAGATGCACAACAAGATACCAATTTTGAATACCCATAATAAAGCAACACTCAATAGCCTGAACCAAGCACAAACGAACAGATGAGAGGGGTGTAAATAACTAAATATAGAAGAGAACAGTACTAACCTATGCATCTCAGAGCAGAAGTAAAGAAGAGAGAGCTTTCCAGAATCTGAAAGCACTACAAGAAGATCTTTGCGTTCTATCTGAAAAACTTTTGTTTCTTTTAATCATTTCAACTAGAGACAGGATCACATGTACAAGAGAATAAAGCCAAAAATTATGACTAGGGAGAAATAACAGAACCTCTGGAATCCCACATAAGTGTCTACTGTGCCATTGCAAAAGACCAACATCTTTTATGATCCCAAATGTATCTTGTTCGCAGATTGACCGCAAAAAACCATCATCACCAACCGTAACCAATTCTAGTGAAGTTTCCTGCAGAAACAGACAGGAACAAAGAAATCAATCATGTAAAACTAATCCTGCATCCGTTCAAGTTGCAACCCAAATACCAGACTGATATGTGATTTCATAAATGCAATTCTCATTTCAGAATTTTCTTTCTCGACGATTATCTTTTCAGATGATTTCAGAATAAGTCTTTTGAGGGGGGCAGAGGATCTCTCTAGGACAGAAATGCCATTTGGGGAGGGGGGCACGCCCTCTCTCTCCGAGGGCGACGGACAGAACCCTAGCCGCTAGCCAGAGCCTCCGATTGCCACCGCCTGAGTAGGTCGCCGCCAAAGCCGCTAGCCCGCAAGATGGTGGGGCCTTCTTCCATGTCTCCACACGCATCCATCCTTCCCAACGCCCCTGCCCCAACGGTCTCCGGCAAGCACTGGTGATCCCAACCTCTCCATCCCTGGATCTGGCACCTCCTTGCCTAGATCTACAGCGCCCCCAAGTGCCTCTCCCTCCCCTCTAGCGTCGAGGCTGAGTTTGGGGCGCTGGAGGTATGGAAGAGCAGCCCGTGTGGTGATATCGGTCCAAGCATCAACGATGTCCACAGCACTGACTTGCTCCTCGCCGAGGAGCAGGCAGCCGTCAGGAGTGCCCTGTGCAACATGCGCTGAGGATGGGTGTGTTGCGGCGGCGTGCTGTGGTATGTGCCGTGTGCAGCTGCGGTGCGTGCACTGCTCCGGTTGTCAGGCCAGAGCGGCGTCTGGCGGCACCCGGAGTGACGGAGTCGTGGTGGCGCCATGTGCAAGTTGCCCTTCAGCAGCTTGGTGTGGCGGTTGAAGTGTTGATCTTTGGTGCATGCTTGCTGTGGTTCTGGCCGGCGGTGGTGTGGTTCTTGTTTGCACTGCATATGGCGGACGAGAAGCCAAGGGCCAATGCCCTGCCCGGCTGTTGCCGGTGCCATCAACAGTGACACCGTTAGGTGCCGCTCTCTTCTTGAGACGTCATTACTTAGCTTCCAGCCGGAGGACTTTTCAGGTGCAAACCCAGTATTGTTCATGAGTGCGAAGGTGGCGTATTTGATGTCATTCCTCTTTTGAGGCATCGCATTGGAGGTCCTTCCGGACGGGCGCAATGCATGATCCCTTTTTTTTCTGCTTCTTGCTTGGCTATAATTGTTGAAACCTCTGATCCGACAACCTCTGTTGTTGTGCTCCTTCCTTCGTGTTCATCCCATTTGCAAGTTGATGATGGTTGCTATCTCTAGTGGTCGTTCCTCCTTTGGGGCTTCCTTCCCACTGTCCCCTTGTAATTCCCCTTGTTTCTTTTCTTCTCTTTGTAATCCTCGTGTAATTCTTATCTGGCATGTCAGGTATTGTTTGGATACTTCTGGCATGTTGGTTACTTTGTGGTTTCCGCCTTAGCTCAAAAAAAAAAAAAAAAAAAAACAGTATGTCCCAAGTATCCAAAACTCCGAATCAACTTCCACCATGACGACACACAATTCTGCCGCTGAAACTGTAAAATTAAACAACATAATGACCACCATTGTCACGATCGTTTGGTATGATCCGGCACTCTGAAGTCTGAATATCCCCATCTCCAAACCAACCCAAAACTCCGCAGCACACAGAACACCCACCACCGCTCCAATCCCGCATATAGAAAAGGAAAAAAAATCGCGTCTATGAAATTAGAGCTCTAGACGATTCGTGTCGCGCTAAGAGGGGAGGAGGGGCAGGAAGACGAACCTTTCCGAGGACAACGTCCGTTGAGTCGGGGGAGCGGAAGCACCCCTCGGCAACATGGAGCACAGCGCTGCCCCTGAGCACGCGCTTGGCGAGGTAGTGGGTGGCGCCCGATTCGGCGGCGGTGGAGGTCGACGGGGCCGACGAGGACGACGCGGAGGCGTCGCCGGCGGTGGCGGACCCCATCCGCCGCCTCGAGAAGCCTCGCGGCAGGTAGGGTTAGGGTTTGGTAGGTTGATCCTGCCACGTGCTCGGCTTGCTGGAAGTGGGCAAGGGGGGGAGGAGGAGGAGGAGGAGGAGGAGTTAAAACAGGGAACAGGAAGGGAGACAGGTGGACATCAAGGGGTTGCACGGCACTGGCACAACGGAGTACCAAGGTCACAAAACTAGGGCCAAAAATGGACACCAGTAATGTATTATCTGAAATTTTCATTGAATTCAGCACTAATGTGATATTGGTATTTACATCCTTCTAACGATTTTGGGATACTTTTAATTTTGAAAGTATATGTGAAAATATACATATGGATGTGGTTGAAAGTGTACTTATTACACATATCTTTTGTGCTTACGAAACAAAATAATTTAAAATGATGCAATTACAAATAAACAAAATAATAAAAATATTAGCAAGGATCATAAACAGCCAACCAAAATTAGTAGATAACCAAATAGAGCAAATTAATGACGCTTCAGGGAAAAAAAACAATGTCAGATCATTTGTGAACACGTTGCAGCTTTTACTCCAGTAATAAAGAAAATTTAATGACACTCAGACGTCTCTCCTCAGAGCTGGCCACGTGACAGTATCTTCAATAAAAAATTTTTCCACTAATCTTTTACAAAATGCTGTGAAGTACTGAGTTGAGATCTGAGAGTGTTGTACCTTGCATAGGTTTCTACGGCGCAACTTGTAGCTAGACATTGTCGTTGCTCGAACTCAAGGTCTCGGTGACTAGTTGCATCAGTGAGTGTGCTCTCACCTTGCAGCAAGTTAAGGCTCCACGCATCCGTCATCTTCCTAAGACATTGATTGTTGTCAACACCAGTTAATGGCTCACATGGAGAAAACTGAGCCACTTGCTCTCACCGTTGCCTGCTTCTTGATCATTATGTTCCTTCATACGAAAATCATGTAGGATCATGAGTGATGAGATTTGCATTCGATGTTAAATTGTGAAATGCTCTCTTGTGAAGTGTTCATTAACAAATTATAGGTAACTTATAGAAAACCTTTTTTGAGAGAGAGGGCACCGCGTAGCCACCGTTTTTTTCAAGAATGTGCCTTAATAGCAAATCCATTTTTGTTTTCCCTTTTTTTTTATTTGTATGGGAGTGCCAGCGGGCTAAACACCCGTAAAATCATATAAGATCCTCTACTCTCATCTCTTTATGTACCTTTGCATTTGTAAGAACTGTTTTCTAAGGACGTTGCTTCTTTCTCCATTTGTAAGTAGACGATGAACTCCACTAACCTTTTGACCTCAATTTCATTTTATTGATTAACCAGTTAGACGCTGCAACACGTATTCTCTTCACAAATGATCAGCAGAAAAGATTACAGATTCAGCTTTTGTTTATAAAAGTCAGCAACGTCAGCTATCATTGACTTGCAAACGGCCCTCTGGTCTTAAACCATGTAATCACAAACGCAACCAGTGCAAACATAGTGTCCTAGAGATTATATGGACCATCAAAAAAATATTCAAGTTTAGATGAATAATTCAATCAAAACTTGAAAAGATATTGAGAAGTACTAGATCTTTTTTATGCTTTTAAACATAAATTTTACTTAAAAATATTAATAATAAAAAACGGAGGTGGTACTAATTAATAACAAATAAGTACACGCTGGACATATGCAAAACGTTCTATTAGTTTCAAAAATCACACAGCCACCAACTGTTAGTATATATATTACCGAAATTCTAGAGTTTCAACAGTTTGACAAATCCTTATACCATGCACAGTACTCGCTATATATACACAGTGAAACTATTTTTTTAATTAAAAAACTAAATACACATTATTATGTCCAAACATTTGTGAGTCAAGAGAAAGTAACAAATACAGTACCTTGAACGCGACAACACACCTACAATTAAGTCCACACAACAACATCAGGATAAATAAAGCTGACCCAAATATTCCCAAAAAAACACTTGATGAGGTAGTACATGAAGCAAATTAATGGCTGGCCACTCTCTAACACCTCCTTCCTTCGTGTGCACCTGGCCTGACAGGCTGACAGATAATTACTTAAACAAAGAAGCACGTCATGCCTCGGCCACTGCAGCGCATGCATTGTGGTTAACCACACTGCCCATTCTTTTTAATTAGTTCCATTTGTTTTAGGACGTTGTGTCTTCTTCTCGTTTAATATAACAATCTCTTACAGGCACCCATGTCGACCAGTTTGAAGCAGCTCGAATTTTCCCCCTTGTGCCGCCAAGTGGCGAACGGTCATGGCACCATGAGCCCGTGACTTGCCTCGTTATCCACCCTTTTGGCAAAGATGGTGTTTGCTTTGTAAACTTTTATTACCTTAATTCGTTTTTTAAAATATTATCATCATTGACTAACATCAACTTTGATCACTCGTTTTATTAAAAAAAATAAATTATAAATCACGATTCAAATATCTTTAGTGATAAAGTAAATAGTAATAAAATATCTAAATTCATAATATTTTGCTGAATAAGATAAATTTTGGATCAAATAGTTGATGTTAGAAGTCAATAGTGAGTATTTAAAAAACAGAGGAAGTATTATTTGTGAGCAGGTACCTACATTCAACAAGGACAAAGCAATGCACAGACAAGCTATCCTCCAGTAGCATTTGTGTGCAGGAACACACAATTAGTATATACTATATCTCAATATTTAGTTAAAGTAGTGCACTGCCGGCGCGATGGAATATATCTTATAATATGCATTTGTTGCTGGAAGATATTAACTTAGCACATCCCTCATGGAACCAGAAGGCTTCTAGAAGGATGGAAGATTAAATTAAAATATGCTTGCATATATCTTAACTTATAATTCTTTGTCATTATTTATATTAGATTAATGTTCTCTAGTCCTGAAGAACTACAAAGCATTTTGAAGGTAGATAAGATCGAATTCCACAAGCCCACGGTTCAGAGGGTAAATAAATGGGTGTACAAAATAAGTGCTTAAATTCTCAAGACCACAACAATATATAGAAGATATATAGTATGCTCCCTCCGTTCTTTTTTTTTGTGTCATCGTTGACTTTGAGAAAAACTTTGAATACTCATCTTATTTAAAAAATTAGTCAAATGTGTAAAATTAAAAATTAAGATTTAAAAATTTTTAATAATAAATTAAATTCTAACAAAAATATTTTATATTATTCATATTTTTTGAATAAGACGAATGGTCAAAGTTATTGGTCAGAGTCAACGACGACAAAACAAATGGAGGAAATATGATTTTTGGAAGACCTTCTAGAGAGAGAGCTATTAGCAAACCACAATTAAGCCCACGGCTCAGAGGTAGTAATTAGTTAATTTGAAAACCACGCTTCAGAGGTAGTAATTAATTAATTTGAAGCCCACGGTTCAGAGCAGGGAAGGGAGCATCAAACCTGTCACCCTAGTTACTCACACAGACAAAAGAAGGGGCGATTTTGTAGCGGGTGTAGCGAACAAACATGTGCGCCACTACGAGCTCATCAAACATCGAAGGAGGCTACAAGAATACGGAGTATTATGCCGCGACGCCGCTCATAGAAAACTCAGCCGTTCTCTAAGCGCACTGCGAAGGTCTGCGCGCATATGGAGACAGGCGCAACGAGACGAGGCGGCCCACCACTACGCCCAAGCGTCTCCACGTCCACGTTCGTTGTGCTTCCGCGCCCCGGCCGTTAAATATGTTCAGACACCATTGATCGCCTTCCCCAAAGTTGAGACCAAGGCACACAGAACAGACAACCCTGTCCCCGATCGACAACACAAATGGAGCTCCAGTTCCAGAAACCACAGAACGATGCAGCCCAGCAGCAGCAGCAGCCGAGGGCGAGGAGCAAGTGCGGCGGCGGCAACAAGTTCGTGGGCGTGCGGCAGCGGCCGTCCGGGCGGTGGGTGGCGGAGATCAAGGACACCACGCAGAAGATCCGGATGTGGCTTGGCACGTTCGAGACCGCCGAGGAGGCGGCGCGGGCCTACGACGAGGCCGCCTGCCTCCTCCGCGGCGCCAACACCCGCACCAACTTCGCCACCGCCGCCAGCGCCGCCGCCGCACCGGCGGCCTCCTCGCCGGTGGTGCCGGCGGACTCGCAGCTCGCGTCCAGGATCCGGGCCCTCCTCAACCACAAGAAGCTCAAGAAGAACGTCGTCGCCGGCTTCTACCCCGCGGCGGCGGCGTACCGTCGACACGGCCGCGGCTCCGTCGCAACCAGCACGATCGCCAACGCCAGCACCATCACCACCACCAGCAGCAGCAGCGGCAGCGCCGGCTCGACGATCAACTTCGCCATGACCAGCGGCGGCGGCGTCCGCACGCCCATCCTCCCCGCTGCTCACACCGAGGAAGCTGCAGCCTGCTACAGACCATCGCCGTATCTGTTCATCAGTAGTGGAGGCGGCGGCGACGAGTTCCAGCTCGCCTCGCAACAGCAGCAGCAGCAGTACGAACAACTGCCATGGGTGGCGGCGCTCAACAGCACCACCACCACCAGGCTGCTACCGCCACCAACTGATGATGAAGGACGACGCGACGACGACAGCACTTGCCCGTCAATGTCAGCGGCGGCGGAGGAGCTCGAGAAGAAGACCACCAACGACGACCCGGAGGAGCAGGAGCCACCACAGCCCCGTGGCGGCACAATCATGGACGACAGTCGATTCCATCGCCAGGACCAGGATTTCTTCGAGACAGCAGGAGGGAACAACGATCCGTCTGACTCGTCGCTGTGGGACCTGCCGCCGATCTGCCCACTGTCCTGCAGGTCTCTCATGTACTAGTAGGTTTTACTACAGTAGATAAAAATCGATTTTGCACACCTAAAATCTCTCAGTCTCAGAGAGAGAGAGTTGTATGAGGAATGATGGGCAGCAAGCAGAGTAACGAGACCGGTATACTATACTACACCTTTTCTCCGGCTACTACATGACCATGACTGGCATTTCATCCAAGTGTTAGCGCTCGTTTTTCTCGATTTGCTAGTGTTCCGTAATTTTCTCAGGTAACAGGTTTTACCTTGTCTTCGTTTTCCTTCAATTTAGTGAGGTAGTATTATTAGCAGATTTTACCTCCTCGGAAACTAGTACTGTACTTCATTCCGTCCGACCTTAGAGTCACCCAACTGTTTTACCATCATCAATATGTACAACGATAACGCAAAATTTTGTTTTTGATGGCATTTTTTTTCCCAGAGATTTGAATTGCTGATGAGAATTTCATCGTACAACCCTCTAGTTTCTAGTAGAAGCTTCCTATTAAATGGCAAATTGATTTTTGCCAAATATATATATCTTTTACTATATCTTATATATGTATATGTATATATATTCCACAAATTGGACGTGACGGGTGTTTTTTTATTTCACAAATTGTGCACATCAGGATTTGAACCTTGGTGGGTAGCCTCACACTTGGAGGCTTTAACCAGCTAAGCTACTATCAATTTGCAGATATAGTAAAAGATACTACTGTATTCACTATGTCTTCAATATAGAACTTAATGTATTAAAGAGTCTTAGTATCAAATTTGTAACTACTCCCTTTAGTTTCTAATTGATGTAACAACTTTTGTTAAACTGTTTTAAGCTAAAGAGATTGTCCTAATGTCATCAATTAGCTGGGTACTGGAGGAGAGTAACAAAATCGCACGACGGTGGCAGATGACGGAGTAGAGCTTCTCTGACATTCAATACCAGCCTTTATGTTAAGAAAATGTTCATCCAAATGATCTGTGTAGCCTAGAATATAATTACAGATTTCAAAGCAAACCCATTTCATCAAAACTGGTCGATATGCTTCTGGCCAAAGCAACATCAAAATAAATGAGAGGTCACGCCAGCAAAACTACAGAATATATGTATGCACACAAAGCACACAACAGAGTTAAAGCAGTAAATTAATAAATAAACAGACCAGCGCTTTGTCTCCACTGTTACAATCGGAAACATTGGAACAATAGGTGGCGACTCCTAAGCATTCTTGCAGATGTAATGAGTCTATATGCTCACAGGCACAAAAGAAAGGATACAGGTGATGAGAAGCAGAAACGAAAAATTCAAAAAACCATATTCACATATACAAAGTGAAGTGGACAGGGAAGAAGCGATACTCAACTGATTCACTGTGTTCAGAGCTATACATCAGTAAAAGTTCAAAACAGGCTTGTTTGGATTACTGGCGAGCTGAGCCTGCAAGTCTTCCAAGTGCCTCCACGGTCCATCCTCGAGCAGTACCTCCTTCAGACTCGGTAGCAATGATAGCCCAGAATAAGAGTAGAACCTTCCAGATCGCAACAACTCAATCTTGGGCGTTGTTCCTTCTTCAAATACTACCTTTCTGTCAGGCCTAGGCCAGGAACCTAGATCCAGCCCCAGCACCATCAAAGTCAGGAATGCCGCCTGAGAGAAGGTGAGACAGACCCATTCAGCCCTGAAAGGCACACCCAATAGACAAAGGATAGACAGGTTCGGTATCTTTCCAAGGACGTGCATGCTTCTATCTACCTCTGTGAGGTTGGTATCAAGTACCTTTAACTTCACAAGATTCTGGATCTTCGCAATCCATTCAGGCAATTTGGACAGAGTGCCCTGCAGCTTGAGGCTCTGGAGATTTTTTGGAGGCAACTGCAGGCCATCCAAGTTGTAGGCACCATCAATTGGCATCACGGTCAATGATTCCAGGAAACTGAGATTATTAAGTGTGGAACATAATTCTTCGCAATTTTTCTCATTGATGCCGATCACGGCTAGCTTGCGCAGACGGGTGAGCTTTTTAATGTCCTGTAGGATGGCCTTCCCTTGAGCAATGTTCACAACACCGAGTGTGTGCAGGGCTTTCAACTTCTGAAGCCCTCTTGGCAGTACAACACCACCACTATGATGTGCAAGACTCACTATAGCAGGGAACATGACGCAGCATATGAAATCCCAAGCATCATGCCTGTTTAAGTCCTCTGTTTTCTCTACACAATGCGCGACTTCAAAAGAGCAACCTATGACACAAGACATTATCAAAGCAGCAGCCCACATGCATAGCTTGTTCAGCATTGGTTTTCAAACATCCACCTTCACAAAGTCAACTGACCTCCACCCAGTTGTGGCACGTATAATTTGTAACTTTGTAAGCTTGATTATGGCCTGTGGCAGCTTCATTATACCGGTCTCATAAATATCTAGTGTCTGGAGTTGCTTCAGGTTACCCAACGAATCAGGCAGGTAATTAATACTATAACATCCTCTTAAGGAAAGGTATTTCAGGTGAAGGAGCTACCAAATTGGCTTAAAGTGATGATCAGAAAGACCTGTGGTACCTTCCAAGTCCAGCACACGCAGCATCTTCATCTTGTCAGAAATGTAGAATGGTTTCCACTTTCCAAACACCATTAGTGATCGTATGCGGGACATGTCCACTATGCTCTCAAACTCACTCTGATCGCCCTTCCAGTTGCTGCTTATAGCAAGGTGACGTACTTTGCCCTGGGTGCTTAAACTGCAGCCTTCTTCTAATCTAAAAACATGATTTTCTTCCATTGACTTTGAGATGCTGATTTCATGCATGAGATCGTGTAACTTGCAAGAGGAGGTACCTTTCCTACTCAGAATGGATTCTTTGATTGGTAAGACCACGCTCCAATCAATAAGCTCTGTAAAAAGTAGCTCTCAGCTACTTCTTTTGTAGATTTGCCACGCATCTCACTTGAGTAACCCTCTGCCATCCATCGGCACACCAAACGCCTTCGGCTAATATTGTGGTCTTCAGGAAAGATGGATAGATATAGGAAACACGACTTGAGATGATAAGGTAAACCATCATAGCTTTTCATGAGAACAGTTCTTATCATTCCAAGCTCTGGATTCATCTCCAACTCAGCGCTAATATGTTCATTCAGTTTTTTCCACTTCATGGGTGCCCTTGGCTGCTTTGACAAGAAGCCACCTATGGTGACTATTGCAAGGGGAAGTCCATTACACTTCTTCAAGATTTTTTGTGCTTCTTCCATCAATCCAGGATAGTTGTCAAGATCAATGGCTTCGTTGAATACCTGGAATTGATTGAATTAAAACATTTAAATTGTATGAAATGTACTTTTAATACGTGTACAAGAGTGACTGCTATAATTATTAGGGCGTTTTTAAGGTAACTTGAAAAACTGTGAACCGTCCATTTTTTCTAGATCACCAAAGTATTACCTCAGAAGACGTAATACTTCTAATTAAATGTTTCAGGAAATTCATGATTGTTTTGATTTCGTTCCTAAATTATGGAGGAAGTTTGGTAGATCTCGTCGTGTGGAATGGTCGGATTGATATGGATCGTGGGATGCTGGCTTCCCCGGAGGAGATGCCGGTGACTGCGTCGATAGAGGGCAGGGCAAAGTTAGCGCTCGACGCGGTCACGCTTGTACATCGTGGACTCCATAATTCAAAGCCAAAGGGTCGAGGCGGTGTTATGGCCATAAATCATCAACGGTTTCATCTTTTCACTGTGGAAATCGAAGGCGAATGCAACAAAGGAACGATTTTGCCACATTGTAGCTTGATCTTGGGTTTTTTGCAGATAATCTGAGCTTTTGACGTGCGTCCATGGCTGAGGCGTTCAATCCGTCCATAGTACATCAGGATTCAGGAGGAAGACAAACAACCATTCGATTGGTTTGGGCTGGGCCAAAAAATATGAGGGAGGGACTCGGCCCAATGGACTAGATTTATCCCACTTTGATTTTTCCTTTTTCTTTTCTATTTAAAATTCAATGGCTGGGATTTTGAAATCTCCTCTTACCTCTCAAGAGGTAATACATGGGAAAATAGGTACCGTAACAGAGCCCAATTATTAAGTGTTAGATATTAGTTTACACATGTTATCACATACTTAAATTGGTCGCACACCAACAACGAAGAAAAGGAACACCCCCCACCCCCCGCCCCCGCGGAATCATGTAAGGTTTATTTTTCAAGGTCCTGTAGTACAAATATGTTCTTCGTCTTGTGCATTCCAATATACACAATTCTAATCATGCTTTCTATCTTTTGCGTTCCAATTCTCAATCCCATCTACTGCTCCATTCTCCCCTGCGTTCTCCTCACCAGCCATGTCATATCAGATATAAAGCTTGAATCAACATGATCTATATGGTAATAAATTACTTTTATGCAGTTTTAAGCAACAAACTTAGCCAATGTGTAAGGTGTTATTGCAGCATTTTAATTGATAGAAAGTCCATTTTGGCATTTTGCAAACTTCACTAGTGTCCAAATAAGTCACACTGCATTTCAGGTACTAAGTAATTTCCTATTCATAAGTAATATAATTTATAATGTTGTTCTTATAAAAAGTTATATTCTATCAGTTACCTTCTTGGTGAAAAGGTGAAGGGCTTCTTCATATTCAAGAACCCTGAGCTTGTGTATGTTTTCTGGTTTCACTGAGCAATGCCTTGCAATATACTCTTCCCTTGTGGTGACTATGATTCGGCTTGTATTTGCCATTTTGGGAAGTTTTTGTGTCACCTCGTCCCATTCCACAACCGAAGACAAATCATCAAAAACAATTAGAAACCTCTTTCCTTCCAAAAGGTAATGTAATTCTTCAGATAATGCTTCCTCTCCGGTCTTGTTAGAGGATTTTGCATCCAGTCTCCTCAAGTACAAAAGGGCGCATGAACGTGATGCATGCACGCTTCTCAAAGCCACTTAGCTCTTGGCTTTGGTAAACCTGTTTGACTAGAGTAGTTTTGCCAACACCCCCCATTCCCCAAATCGAGATCACCTTAAGTTGCTCGCCATCTTGATTTGAAGTAAGATTGATAATATCAATTTTCTCTTTCTCTCTACCCACAAGATGAAATTCCCTGAAGCTCCTGCAATTGTCCCAATGCGTCTAGCTTTAATAAATTTTTCATTGACGCCAACTTTTTATTTCCCAATACTCACATCTATAGGCACCACAGATTCGTGAGTGCTGATCGTGGGTTCCCTTGAGGAAGAGCCTGACTTCAATAGTGTTGTTTCATTCTGAGGAACCTAGATACAAAAAACAGTATTTTGTAACATTTTCAATGTTGTAAATCTCAATAATTTTAAATAGTTTATAAAATGAGAGCCAGCACTTTATCACGTATAATCTGCAGTGAGCCTACATATAGATTAAATGACAAGGATAAGAATAATTTTTTATAATAAAAAACAATCTGTATGCTAAGAATTACCTTTTCTTCTCTTAGTCAGAATCATTCCTTTCACTTTTATACAACAAAAGGATGAGCTAGACTTAGCTTCAATGATGATCAAGCACCACTATTACATCAGCAGCTTGTATGGCTGTTTTAAGCAATAGAGAGCTGCATTGCCAGCCTCTCAAGTAGCTTAATTACCTAGCTAGTAAGTTACTTGCAGTAGCTAATATAGCAGTCATTTTACCTAATCAGTTCAGAGCAACTTGAATCAGTTGCTGATTGTATAAACCGACCTACTTGTCTGTATAAATAGGCCTCAATGGCCACGGATCAAATCAAGCTATTCTAGAAGTCCACTGGGTGTTCAGCAAACCTGTGATTGCAGTTTAGCTTCCATCATTGTTATGTACGGAGCTGCCTGTTGGACATTTTGGCTCAATAGAAATTATTGGATTTTGAGACAAGATGGTTTCATCACACTCGCAATAATCCACAGATTTTCATCTTTGACAAAGCGCTGGAAGGTTTTAAGCAAGGGCAAGGACCTAGGGAGGCTTGAAGACCTCTGTTATGACCGTTCCTCACCCTTGCTAGAGTTAGGGCGGCCAAAGGCTGTGGGCGGTTGTGGCAACGCTGCAGGGCACAGTCGGCGGCTAGGGCAATGAGCACGCACGCGTTGGTCTAGAGAGAGAGAGAGAGAGAGTAAGGAGAAAACCCTTTTCTTTCCTTATATTTATAGGGCAGACTCACCAAACTTATTCCAATTCTAATACAACTCCTGTTCTAATTTAATTCAAACATTCTATCTTTAATATATATCTCTTGCCTAATTTAAATTTGAGCTCTTTCTAATAAAACACCTTCTAAATATTTCCATCTAGCCACTTTCCTCCGCAGGTCCCGCAGGGAGGGCTAGCTTACTCTAGTTCTTCCTTTTTCCCCTTTTTCTTGTAGCGCTCTGTGGCCCCAGTACAGCTTTGTTTCCTCCTCCTTTTATATATAAACAAAAGAAAAAAGTTCAACCCCTCAAGCAAAGTCTAGATAACCCTGTAAACTATTTTTTGATTCAGTTTACTCCTAAACTTATGTCATTTGGTTCAATTTACCCCTTACTATAATTTGTCTTTTTTGTTTCTCCGTACATAATTTGAATTTTAGTTTAAATTTTGTATGGTTGTAGTGGATATCATAATGTATGTTTTAATATTGTATTTTAAAATTTTCAACATTATTTTTCATATTAATTTGTATCTCAATGATTATTTTACTATTAAATGTCCTTCTCTATCAAAAAATTATAATTTTTTTGTAAAATATTTTTTAAAAATATGATATGATGTCAACAACCATCACGTAAAATTTTAACTTATGATGTCACTTATGCATGGAGAAACGAAAAAAGAAAATTGTATTAGAGGGTAAATTGGACCAAATGACATAAGTTTGGGAGTAAAGTGAACCAAATAATAGTTTAGGGAGTTATCTAGACTTTGCCTACACTTGAGGGGAGTATATTGGACTTTCTCCTAAACAAAATATAACAGCAGGGGTTTCCCTTGCTGTACAATTTTAAAACAAAAGATGCTTTGACACCTAATTATGGAAATGGTATGAGCTGCTATTAAGTCTTTGTCCTTGCAAGATCGGGATCTTATCTATTAAAGCTGCATATTTTCTATTTCAATGGTTATTCCTCTTTTTCAGCTTTCTATATCAGAGGGAATTGAAAAGATTTGCCTTCGGATTGTTTTTTTTTTCCTCGAAAACGTAAGAGAGCTGTGCTTCAGTGTTGTGTCCAGTAGGCTTTTAACTTCCAGTTGAAGTGCTGCCATCATCACGAGCATACTAGGCAACAATCCCCTGACTATCAGTATTAATGGTTGACAGCCCTATCTTGTTCACTCCTTTGAGGGGTCTTCCTCTCAGAGGATGTGAAGGCCAATTGGATGGAAATATGAGGTGAGGCAAAGATGTTATCCATGGTGAAAATGACAAGCTAGGTTTCCTTGTAGTTGGAGATGGAGGCCAACATTGAAACTCTGAATAAAAGTAGTTACTTGATCATAGGTTTATACATTCGTATCACATCAGGTAAAGGTAAGGGCCAACAGATGGATCACTAATGTAGTCTTCCAAAACAAATACTCATTAACAGAGGGCAAAGTGGAGTACAGATGTGTTGGCCAGTGGTGAACTATTACTTCTTATAAGTTAGTCTAGTTCTTGGCTTGTGATCTCCAGCAATGGTTATGAATGTGTATTTCATCTGTTTGTGTTGTTTTCTAGTTGTATCTGTCACGTGCTTTAGGCTTCACCTACATTCTGTTCATGTTTTTTTTTAAAAATACTGTTCATGTGTCGTGTTGCTGTTCTAACCTATGATTGTATCTAACTATGAGTGAACAGTTCAGTGGAGAATCATGTTCTTCAGCCTTTTAATTTATTTCAAGAAGTCAAGGTTCAGGTTTGACTCGATATGTAGTTGATTTCTTTTTCTAAGCAATGTAGGCATAAAAATACAGATTGAAGTTAGCACGTTTCTTAGTTGCTATTTTTAGATAATTAAAATTCGGAATATTTTTCAAATAAAAGTTAGACAAGATTAGCAATTAGCACTTGAGTATTATGCTCTTATTATGGGCAAAGATTATTACAGAAAATCTAACAGGTTTCCGTAATTATTAGAAATGACGATTAAAAAATCAAACAATATTAAGTGAATATATAAATTAGATCGTATTATTTATGTAATGAAAGTAATCTTCTACAAAAACAGCAAGAGTTGAAAGGAAAAATAATTAGGACTTCAATAGACATTACCTTCTCGTATGAAGCAAAAATACTCTGATCAAAAAACGATTGCTTCAGCTCGGATGTTACACTTTCTTGCCCGATGCATAGTCTTAGCAATTTCACCCTGCTCTGTGGATATTATAATTCGACTCCCTTTCTTACTGTTTGAAAAATATTCCTTAATCCAATCCCACTCTTCAATAGTTGATAAGTCACAAAGCATAATCAAATAGCTCTTCTTTGTCATATGTTCACTGAAGGCATCAACCAAATCATCTTGCTTCATCATCCCAATCTTCTTAAGAACTTGAACCCCAAGCGATGTTTCTTCTTGTATCGTTCCTGCTTCATCAAGAGAAGTAAGATAAAATTGTCTCATCATGCAGTGGAAGAACTCATGTGGATTGAAAGGATGCATGATCCTGATCCAAGCATTGTTCGAACATTTTCTCTTCTCTTTAAATCATTGTACACTCCTTTGATGATGGAGGTCTGACCAACAACACCCCTTGTTCCCCACAGAGCAATCACTCTAAGATCCGCAACCTCCTCCAAGATCAATTGGTCAAGATCTACTTTTTCTTTGTCCTTCAGCCTCTTTGCTTCCTGGATGCCCAACATTGTTGCACCAGACATGCTTGACTGCGCAACAGTGGTGGCAGGCTTGGCACTAGTGCCCTTAATGAGATGATAACGCGCATTCCTCTGGCTGACATCCTCAACTCTTGTTCTGAGTTCCTTCATCCGTGTGGCAATGCGGTGTCGATAAAAAAAAGTCCGAAGGAAGCACCACCAAGGTGGCTTCCTGAGTCGAACAGCGAAATCTTGAAGGCAGTCTTCTGCATCATAGGCCACATCACGGATTGCTTTACCCAGGTCCTGATCACCTTGTGCTCATCTCGCTCCTCATGCGCAGCCATTAGGAAAGACAACATCATATCGAGTTCATCCCTAATGAAAGCATGATCACTCTGAATGCCCAGCTGCAAGGCCACCCCCTCAGCAACGGTGGACTTGGCATAGCCAAGCACTCCATCCAGCACAGACTTTCCCAAACTCAACCCCATCGCCTCCATCACCTCCCTTTTCTCTTTCGCACACACACAACAGTTTGTGAATGGTATCTGTAGATAAACTGGTTGAGGGAGCTAAGATTATGTATATATGTTGAAGAAAAAGGTTTTCAAATGATATCAAACTTGCCGTGTTACTATGCATGTTAGGCCAGGCAAGCAAGTGAAGATGCTTGCCGTGTTGCAACAGACAATCTTCTAGCTAGCTATCGCACTCAAACGATATATGCTAAAATACGCCCCTTTAAATTCATCAATTCTCCTGACAAAGCTAAGCATCATATTACCATCTAGTCCATTGCCAAGGTAAAAGAATAGGACAGCATGACCGTAGATTCCACCGTTGTGCCAAGTGCCATTGCTTGTGCCCGCTGAAGGCTCGTCAGTTGTTCTCAACCATCTTCTTGTACATGTATTAAATTTCCCTGAGATGAGATAATAATACATTGCGCGATTGCATCTCTGCGTAAACGAATGCAGAGACAGGTGAAGCCAAGAATGTAACATTAAAAGATAAAAGAAAAAAAATCTTGTCTACGGTCAGGATAATATGACTTTCTCTCAGCATTACGTCAAATGAGAAATTCGAAGGAACTATCGAACTTTGCACTCGTCGGGGCCGAAGCTGCACGGGAGGCGAGGGGGATCGAGAGACCGCCGCCTTTCAGAGGCTTTAGAAGGGCAACCAGCGGACGGAGCTGCCGGGGTAACGAGGCAGGCAGCCCGCAGTGGGGTCATGGAGCCGGCCAACGGCGGCAAGATCTGGGAGGGCGCCATTGGAGCCGAGGCAAGCGAGAGGGAGCTATGGCCTAGGCCCCTTCTCAATTCCCGTCCGTTGCTGCAAATTTCAGGTCGGGACATCTGTTCTTTTCCCGATGGTTAAAAAAAAAAGAACTTACACCCTCTACTTTATCTAATTTTTTTTACTTGCCTGTGCATTACAACAGGATAAGAAAAATATATTAGATATTTAGACAAGATATATTTATTTATAACTCCTGTAGATTTTTTTTAATGAATGCTCCATTTCACGTATGATTTTTAAGTCAACGTAGACTCTCCTTATCATACTTAATTTTATTTGAAGTGACATATTTTTTAAATGGACTCTCCTTTTCACGTATGATCCATAATTTGTTTTGAAGTGACACATTTTGAAAGTAGTTTCCTTTTCACGTATGATCCATAATTCGATTTGAAACGGACTCCTTATATTTTTCTCGTGTACGAAACCCGATCCATACGAAGTACGGTCCAATGACTTTACAGGATGACTTTATATTCTGGTGAACATCACGCTCTCAACAAAATTATTAAATAATAGAGATAAATAAAATTTTAGATGGGTTGCTGGGTGCATGTGCGGTGAAATTGAGTTCAAAGTTGAAAACGTGAAAATTTTAATAACAATTATGCTTAGAGGTTGCGAAATTTTTTAGAAAACTCAATCTTTCTGTGACATCCCCGCCTTAAACTCATCCGACCAATTGGTAATCAAGTCCTTAGTGTTAAAAATATTAGATTATGAATTTCATCCATTCTATGGTATTAGGAAACAGTAGCCGAGCCCCGCTTAATTGTCGAAATCTTAATTAATTTCAAAATCCTAATCGTCGGGAAGGACTAAAATAGTGGGCTTCCAAATCTCCACAAAAACCTACCCATATTTTTACATAACAATTAACTACACATTAAAATAGAATTTTGGGAATTTTATCAAAATTTTTGGAAATAGTTTAAACACTTTTAAAATTCCAACAATTATAAACCAAGTGGAAAATTCACAGACTTTTAGGAAGTGATTCAGTCAAACTCCCTATAAGCAAAGTTGCTCCAAATAATTCACTTAGCTCACACAAAAATTTTCAGAAATTTTCGAGCTCGGGAACCAAGGCTAGCTGTTTTGCTTATGGGTATTGCAGTTTTGCAGTATAGCCCCTGAAGTCTAGCCAAAATCACGCGCTACCCCCCCCGCTTCTGTTTTTCTTCCTCCTCTCTCTCTCCAGTACCGCCGTCCTCTGTTCTCCGCCTGGCACGGCAGTGGCAGCGATGCCTCGCGTCGCTCTTTAGCCGCCGTAGCATCAAATCGGACAAGACCGTTCCTTCCTCCCTATCTCTCTCTCTTCCGCGCCTCTTCCTCCTCTCTCTCTCCCGATTTTTCTCTCTGCCGCAGCACTGCGCCGACCGCGCCATACCCTGCCACGGCCATACCCCCTGCCCTCCCCAGCTCTTTAAATCGGGTGCGCAATCCCCTCTCCTTCCCCCCCCCCCCACTCTTCCCTCTCTTTCTCCCACGCGCGCGAGCCCGGTCCTCTTCTTCTTCCTCGGTGCGCCGCCGCCCCACCATTTCCGCGCTCGGCCTCACGTCGACGGCACGCCACGGTGAGACACCTCCATCATTATCTCGTTGCTGGTCTTCTCCTTGGTACCTAGATGCTGTAGGAGCAAGCCCGGGCCATCTTCTTGTATCGCCGCGCCGCCGCGAGCCCGCCGAAGTCCTCCCGGGAGCGCCGCCCGTCGTGCGCCGTGCCTCGCTAGGTATCGCCGGTCCTCGTGCTGCCTCCGTGGCTCCCCATGTCGTGTAGAGCATTTACCCTCCCTCCCCCGTCGCCGGCGAGTCCCCAGCCGGCAGGAATTTCTCGCCGGAGACCCCGCCGGAGCAGCCGCCCCTGTTCTATTGCTCCTGACAGGTGGGTCCCGCGCCGATTCAATTTAATTCAATTCCAGAGAATTACCTAGAACTTGTAAAATCCGTATAAAATAGAATACAGATCCAAAAATAGCAAACCAAATTTTGTTCGAACTCTCATGAAAAACACTAAATTTCTGTTAAAGCACTTTTTATAATACAGCCTTATATTTTCAGTAATAATTAAAATAAACTTTTCTGTCTATGAACTTTAATTCAAATTCCATAGCAATGCTAAGGCTGATATTTTACCAAAAATTTTTCCCTGGCATCACACATCCCCTGAAAAATTATGAGGATTTTAGGAGCACAAAGTTGTATGTAATACTTCAACAATACTTCAAATCTGCCCACTAAAATACCATTTCTAAAATACATTGAAAAAGTCCTTTTCAGTGGTGGGACCCAAAACGAAAGTTGTAGATCTGAACCCCAGAAGTGCCCACATAAAGTTTCACAATTTATCTTTAGGGTTTACTATGCCATCCTGATTTTACAAGATTGCAAAACAGGAAATTTGTTGAATTTTTGTAAAATCTAGGAAAATCATCTAGGCCTCAACCAAAGCTCAAAATGCTTATTTCAGAGAGTACATTCAACTAAATATTAATCTATGATAAAAATTTTCATTTTAACCCTAATTAGTAGCCGCAGTTAATTAAGTAAGTAGGACCCGTCGAAAAATGTCGAATCTAACCCTGAACCCTAACTACGAAAATCTAGTTATACTTCAATAAAAGCTTTGCAACGCATTTCATTAAACATCACTACTGCATTTTCATTCTATAGGACCCGACTCAGAAGTCCAGGCGGAGGACGTGAACCCAGGAGAAGCAACCGCCGAAGCTAACTGTTCCTTTGAGTGCACTGACTGTTCTGTGGACCAAGGCAAGCCCCGGTGCACACCTATGTTTTACAAGTTTTATTTTATCACTATGAGTGTAGGAATTGTTTGTGCATTAGGTTTCTAGTAAGTTGCCGTGAAACCCTAGTTGCATGACCTAATAGGAACTCCTACGGTTCAATTGGTAGAGCCACCGATAGAATGCCGTGCTTAAAGAATTAGGTTTCCGGTAGCATTCGGGTAGTATGGAGACTACTCGAGTTTAAATTAAAGAAGGAAAAGGATAAGGAAATATGTTGTTATGAAAGTGATTAAAAGTTGAGCGCCCTGTCGGGTGCGGTTGCATTGGACAAGTTCGAGGTGTGTACCGAGTGCATACTGGCATATGGGAACCAGGAAACCGATGTAGCTCATCGTGCTTTGTTGGACAGTTGGCCATCCCTTTTTCTGGGTGAACGGACCAGTATGGTGGATGAATTCGCTTTTGATTTTTCTTGGGCATGTGCTAGTGGGAAAGGCTTGGGGCCGTACAGGGACGCAGGGCGTTGCCTGGAGGACCATGTCCTTGGAGGGATGGATATTGAGCCAACACTGTCGCGATGTTGCGAAAGGTAGCCACGTGTGACTCTGTTGAGTGTGCACGTGTCGTGTCATTCGGGTTTCTCCTGTAGGATGTAAATCAATTATAATTGCCGCTCCTCGCGGATAAGAGTAGCACTTGCTCCTTTCCACCGCAACGACATGGAAATGATTGAGATATGATGAAAGTGGTTATTTCACTTTGTTTGATGTATTGAACTCGTGATTGTTTAGAATAGTGGCACACTTAGCAAGTTATAATGATGACTATTAATTTGGCTAAAAATTGGTAATAGACATAAGTGCTATTTTCGCAATTACCCGGTCAACTTCCACCAAATACTCCCTGCATTCTAGGAGTCGGTCATTAGATGGCCACGTTGACGGGTAAGTCTTGTTGAGTATTAGTTGCTCAGGCTTTGTGGATTAATATTTTTGCAGGTGATTCTTCTAACTTTGGTTGTGGTGGTTGGGAAGGGGATGCACCCTCGGAGTGGACCTTCGAGTGGGTTCCCGCTTCACCAACCTATGAAGATTAAGCACCCGTGGGCTGGCGTGCTTAATTGTATCGTCGAGATGTAAATATTAGCTTTCGCTGACTAACGTTGTTTTCGAACTACGTTTCCGCACTTAAAATATTTGAACCAACTCTGTAATATTAAGAATTTATGCACTCTTTAAATTATTTTACGTGTTCCTGTTAATTATTGTACTGTAATGGTCATTGCTTCGGCAAGTGGCTCCCCAAAATGATCCTGGATGAGCAAACCGTACGATTTATCGGACGGGGTTGCGACACTTTCTCGTGAGATACAAAAATAACAAAGTTTACATAGATGTGTAATTAGAAAATCTATCAAACTAAATAACAAATGAACTAGTGGAGACAGAAATGAAAATACCATGGAAAATATAACAGATTGACAGTACTACGTGACTGTTACTGGGTCAAATTTATACTGTACGTTATTTGAGCCACAGCACGAACCTGGACAGAGAATACACGCTAATTGGGCTGAAAGCAGGATGGAGGCCTGAGCAAAAGATTAGCCGTTGCCGCTGCCGTTGCCCGGCGGCTCTTCTACAGTTCTACGGCGGCGCACCGGAGGCCGGAGGGCCCTCCTCGCAGGCTCGCACCAGTCTCGGCACTAGCGCGCACAAGCATCCGCCTCACGACGAGTTCCGGGTTAGCCCCCTCCTCCACTACTCTCCTCCCTCACCGGGCCTTGATAGGTGATTTTCTACATTATTTTGGTTGATGTTAAGAATCAGTAATTTTCTTGTCGAAACTCCGCTCTGGGACATCTAATTTCTAGTAATCACCGCTAACTATTAGAGATCGCCAAAATTGTACAACCATTTCATCTCGTAGGTGGCGCACCGTCCTTATCTTGCTCCAACGCCCTAGGTCGTTCTCATTTTGCTTCTCTGACTGACACTTCGTCACTTCTTCCGATATTTGCTTTTTTCTATTTTTTTGCTGCATCCTTTTGATATTTACAGAAATAGTATCATGCTTACTTTCGATTAAACCTGATTAAAACATGCTTGAAACCTGCCAAAATTTTATTTGGACATTCCGAACGTTGGCTGAAATTTGTATGAAATTATTCTGAATTATCAGCATCACCTTGTGAAACTTGAAACTGACATGATAGGTCGGTTTTCTGAAAAGCTGCAGCACTCTCTTCAGCAGGTATGTGTACGAAAGGATGCAAAATGTTTTAATTTCAGTCCTGGTTTCCATTTGATGATTGTTATCTTTTTCCTCTTGTCCGCAGGAATCGCTGAATGTGAAAATTCTCTATGGAATGGGATGAATTGTAGCTCTTGTTTGTGGCAGGCACTGGCTTCAAAATGTTATGATCTCAACTTGAGCATGATCACCAAGCTCTATCCAATTTGTTACATCAACCTTTTGAGGTGGTTTTGTACAGCAGTTTCTGACTGTTCACCTCGTTATTATGATGATGAGAAAGAACACCTTGCCCGGCTCGGTACTCTGCTCTGTACTTTTGTTCCTTTTCTGAATTATTTTACTTGATCTACTTCAATTTCAATAATCATTGCTGATGGTTCACTGTGTGTTAGATATGGATTTGTTTACTGCTGAAAACCGGTAACCACGTCTCAGGTCGCTATCAAATTTGCGTGTCTTCAGTTTATTGCTTCAAATTCTGCACTTATATCGTGACTCGCAATCCAGGAATGAGATCCTTAAAAAAAGTAATGAAGAAACATAATGTTCTTTAATTATCTGTTAACGACAGACATGTCCCCTTAAACAAGTCTGATGCCATGTGGGAGCTTTTTGAGACAGTTGACTCTTGTAGGATAATAAAGATTACCTATGGAGAATCATCAGTGAACAGTTTCTGTGATAAAGATAATCTGCAAGCGCAATCGATCTGTTGCTAATCCTTTTTCGCAGCTGATTATAAAATGGTTTAATAGTCACTTGCAAGCCATAGATACTCGCCCATTGTTTTCAAGCCTGGCAGGATTTACTTTTCCCGTTACGGACCGTCTCTGAATAATGCATTACAGCGTTGCTAGAACGGTCTTCCAATGATAGTATGGACTTTGGAGTAAGGAAGAAGTAGTCCTCAGTGGTAGGCCCCAGAGACCATTACATTTGCCCTTGTCACCTAGCAGGAAGGCCAACACCACACACAAGCTCCTCCTCCGCCTCCTCGCTCTGCCGTCTCCCTTGCTGCAAGGTGTTCCCAAGGCTTTCGATGCCGATGTGTGCACTCACATATAGCCATATATAGCTTCTTCCCAGTAGCAGCACCTTGTTTCCCTGCAGTAAAGGATTACGAAGAATCAGTGATTGAGTTGATGCTTGGAAAGCAACCATTATGAATATTTGATACTTGTACTCTTTGCTGGTGTACTCATTATTGTGTAACACCTAGCTAGATCCCTGCTGCTTTTGGTGTTGCATCAGCTTAATTATTGGCCATGGACAGACGGGGTGCTTCCATGGATGAAGGCCAGGATGTCTGGGACTGGGAGGTCCTGCCTGACCACATGAGCTCCCCCGTGCGCCATGACAGCACGAAGCTTTCTGGTAAGAATCATCATCAGCTCTTGATCTATACATAATTTCGATTGAATCTGAATCTTTTCTTTTTCTCTCGTTAACTGCATGCTAGATGATCAAGGAACCAAGGAACCTATAATTATGCCCCAATCGAGTGATGCAAACGTGCACGACGACGAGGAGCCAGTGAAAGAGTGCAAGGACATTGGCGTCGTGCTAGAAGAGACTGAACCGAGCAAAGAGGAAGAAGCCATGCCAGAGGTGACCGATGATCCACCGGCTTCTGACGGAGCAGAGGAGGAAGAGGAGGCGTTGCAGAGCCCTGATGTTAAGAGCGCTGAAGAAGAGGAGCTTGATGATGAAGAGGAGGAAGAAGAAGATGGCATCAAGAAGAAGCAGGATGACGGCGGGGCAAGGCCGGAGTGCGTGGCGTTCAGCGTGGGGAAGCTGAAGGTGAACGGGATCGGGGCGCTGTGCTCGTTTGGCGTCGCAGCTGCCACCGTCTGCATCTTCCTGATCGGTGGCAAGGTGCAGCACCACCACCGGCAGCAGCAGCAGCACAAGATCCAGCTGCAGTTCTATGGTGATGATAAGGTTCAGTTGTCTTTCTACCTAATCCATAATCTTTTTTTCTTCTTCTTTCATTCTAGAAGCAGAGTTTTGTGCAAATTAATGAGATAATCATACATCGAACCTTCTGCAAAATACGCAATAATTGAGTGACAGTTATGGCTTGTGTTTTTCTATTCATAGATTAATTCTGGTCCACCTATTAACACAACACGATAGAACCTCTTATTATGCATACTTTCTCTTTATTAAATGAATTTGCTTGCTGACCATCTCGATCGGCATCAGGCAAAAAGCTACTAGATCTTGATGAATCAACCTTCGCCCAGTACTCTCTAATGAATGTAGAAACTTCCAAAAAATTGATGATTTGTATTATCCAAGAGAATCTGTGTTCACGAAGATGCGTTTCTGTCTTGATCTGCAGAGGATCCAGCAGGTTGTGCAGCAGACCTCGAGGCTCAACCAGGCCATGTCATCTGTGATGGGAGGAGGCGGCGGTTCAACAAGGGCAAACATATCATTTGGTGGCTACTACGATGGGTTCTGACGAATCAGATCGAGTAGGGAATCAGATGCCTTGGTACTATATATACTGTATGGTGCAGCCAAGTAGTCTGAAACTCTGAATCCGTGCCATCTCTGTATATTGGATGTAAATAATTGGGTTCTTAGACCTTGGTTTACATATAGATCAGGATGGATTACAGGATTATTTAAGCTGATAGATAAGGTAAGGAAGAATATCTGAAATTCTGAATTGTGCTGAGATGGATTATTGCTTGAAGTTTTTTTTTTTAGAACAACGGGTGCCTTCCATTAATTTAACAAGTCATTACATAGGGGCGCCCAGAGAAAAGCTGGAGCAACATCAAAGCAAACCGATTCATTGAGACTGATCGGCTGATCTAGCAAGTACATGAGCACCTTCATTACACCATCTACTTACATGACTAAAGGAGAAGACTATTTGAGACTCACACACCGCTTTTTTGATATCTTGGATCATGATGCCAGTATGTGAACGGTCAAGAGCCTCTGCCTGAACCTTCTGGATCACTGACAAGCAATCTGACGCCACCTGATTATATTGGGGCCCTGAAATGAAATGGATGGCACGTCTAAGAGCAATGGACTCTGCAAGTTCTGGCACCGTAACTTTGTCGATCCCTTGCCTGTAAGCTGCTAGGAATTCTCCTCTACTATTTCTCACCACAGCAGCTAAACCCATCTTTTCTTCTTTACGAAAACTGCTGCATCCACATTTACCATGACCCATCCTCCTAGTGGTGGCTTCCAGTTCCAGCGAGGCCTGATAGAATCACACCTATTAGGTTATTATACTGAAACAAATGCAGCAATACCATATCAACATACGCAAGTAGTTTTCCACAACACAATGAGGGTGAGTCTCCCGTTGACCATTTCTAACTGCATTTCTTGCCTCCTAGATATGCCAGAACGCTATGGCAAGGATGGTTGCTTCTCTGTCAGTCCAGTCTTGTAATGTTTCAAACAACCATTGTTTTGATGAAATAAAAGGTCTAGCATGCTTTATAAATTCACATTTTCTTTCAACTCTCTCCATATTTCAATCACATACTGACATTTTAGAAAGGCATGCTCTACAGTCTCCTCTCTCCAACAATGACAGCACAGATCACTTGCCAGAATATTTCTGATCTTAAGTTGTTGTCCAGGTGGGAGGCAATTATGAGCAAGGCGCCACAAAATCGTTTTCATTTTTGGTGGCGCCTTAATATTCCAGAGCTGCTTCCACTCTTTGGCCTGAAAATCTTTGGTTGGAGCACTCGCCTTTACCTCTCTCACTGGAACTAAGATGTATAGCTTCACTCCTAACCATCATATCTACGCCGACTTGACAGAATAGATACCCGATTTGTGTGAGACCAGGAAGCTAGCACAATCATCCACATGGTCGTGGATTAGAGGGATGTCCAGAATGCGTTCCGAGTCACCCGGAGAAAAGCAAATCCTTATTAGTTCCTCGTTCTGCTAATTTGAGGATTTATCTATGAGGGCACTCACTCTAAGATCAGGTGGCATATAAACAGTAGGAATAATTGGATAACATGCAGTTCCAGGTAACCATTGTACCTGGATGACTGGATGTTTAATTTTCAAGGATACAAAAGTGCATTTCAAGGACGGAGCTCAATTATTTTCTTTAAATAAACTATGTTTAATTTTACTATTTAAATTTGCAAAGTAGACCTCCATACTACTTTATTTCCTAAACAGCTTGGTTCTCCCACTAAATTCCTTTGAACTCCGTCACTAGGTACGTCTAAAGTACTGATTGGATATCTCAGATTATGACACTTCTTACAAGTGACCGCAGCCACCGCGCGCCCAACACGAGCGATCTCAGATTATGACACTTGGTGGGTTACCTGTATACACAGACACACAGTTTATGTTAGTGAACAAGATTAGTGATCGAACTGCCGAACAAATTTTCATCACCCAAAAATACAGTTAAAAGTTGATTTATTCACTTACACAGTTTCACTTAATACTGCTTCAAAATTAAGGACAACTGCAAGCTAATAATTGACAGGTAGAATCACTCCTAACGGTTGTTTAATAATTAAGGTCGTCTTATTATAGTCTTCATTCACAAGGAGTATCTTTGCCTTCTTGGTTTAAAGGAAGCTATTATTAATACTAGATGAGTTGACCTCTACTTACCGAGTAGTGGCCATGCTCATCCTCTGCCTCCTTGCCTGTAGTAGATGTAGACTATACGTGTACATGTGTCCCGCCGCAGTGCGCAACCTGATGAAGACTTACGATTCAGAACATGATCAAACTCTGCAGCGCCGTGCAATGTAACCTGCCCAAGGGTGGTTCATCGAACCTGCAAGAAGAAAGAAACATTTTCTTTGTCGAGTAGCCCAGGTTCAGAAAACGAAGGATTTCTCACGGCTAATTTTCAGATCGAGGAAATACAGCACGTACAAGAAACAATACTAGTATCTCACTACCAGAAAGTCAATGGACAGAGGCACCTACGCACGAGGTGGTAACCCTGAAATATCGGCAGCTAGCCTAGCTAGTTAAAACGAAGCCGATTCCAACACCGTTGCTCGCTCATCGCTGATGCGAACACGCAACGGAATAGGCAGGCGGCAAATAACGAAGAATTCCTTTTTTTTTGGAAAACATAATGCTGTTCTTTTCGTAGGTTTGTGTGTACTCCTTCCTACGGACACGGCACACCACATGATTAATCGCGTGCACTGCTCATTTAGAAGGCTGCTTGATTGGTCGTTATCCGGATGAAGTACTAGTAATTTACAAAAGCATATTTCAAGCTGCGTTTGAAAAAAGGAAACTGTTTCCTTCAGAAAAAGAAAAGAGAAGAAACCTGTTCTTGTAAAAAAATTTTCTGGCAAAATTAATTCTTATTTAGTTGACCTACAGTACTAGCTCTACTGGCTGGAAAGGGGTTGTAATAAATTTTTGGACATTAATGCAGCAGATGCCGATAAGAGGGTGATCGAAAAACAGGTCAGACAAAAATGTCACTTTTGCGTTCACGTGGCAATTGGAGATTTTTCTCTTTTGCTTATTTTCAAATACCAGTATATCACTACTACTACTATACTACAGTACAATGGACGGTAGCCGACAGAAACAGCCGTCAGGAAAAATTAAGAGCGCACCATCCACCCGACATTGCTTAAGAGCGCACCTCGATCGACATTCCTTGTTTGGGTTGGCTTTGAGCCTCACAACAAACTCACAGCCCGATTACAAGGCCCACGGCCCAACACAGTACTGCCACTAGGCAGGCTTTGTGCTGAATGACGAGTATGGTGGAGTCCGGTCCACAGTCGCGACAATTTTCCCGTAATCCATTTGTCAGTCCAAGACATTTCCAGCGCAATACAATCGTACTAGTACAATCTTTCTCTTTGGGCGTTGGCTGGCAAACCCGCCCAAGTTCTTTCTTGATGGGTCTCCTAGTTGTATACCACCTAGGGCACCTAACTAGCTACCTCCAAGTGCGCGCGTCAAGTAACACAAAGAGCCGCAGATCAACAGGCTAGTGCGTGCTTACATGTTCCTCTCGATGAATGAAATGTTTATTCTTCTTCTTCTTCTTCTTCTTATTATTATTATGGTGCAACAATCGATCTGTGTGGCCAAAATTCTGGAACAATTGATGCTCCAAGTGTGATTGCATCAATTAGTATATTTCTTCAATAGTGAACACCACGTGATGCATTTTTACACTAAAAATTCAGACATTGAACGCTCTAATGAAGTAACCCTAACAACAGGCCAGCATTTTCACAAATTTTTTTTAACCATTATACTACCATCCTCTCATCTCAAACTCCCATAGGATTGATTATTTCTCTTCATTCTTGTTACACACTATATTGTTCGTTCGACGATATTGCACAAGTAGGCAGCAGCAGCATATTTTAGTCTCGAGACCAGCGCAAACTTGTGGCCATGTTCCCCTGTACGTGCGCAGCAGATACCAAACGATAACAAGAACATCATAAGTAGTGTTACAGCATCGGAGTTGTAGTAGATTCCATGCACTAGTACCTTTTTATCCCTGCCTTGCTGCTTTTTTTTTTTTGTCTGTATGTCTTCTGTCTGTCTTAGGGGATGATGTCCTGGCTATCAGAGAATCACCGTGCCAAGGACACATGATTTTGTTCCTTCTGACTTCTGGGGAACATTACCGCAGTTGCAAATTGTGACTGCACTGCACTGCACATACTCCTAATTATCTTTTCTCGTTCTAGTCTCATACTCTCATTATTGGTCACAATACTGGAAGTAAATATAAACTCTAGTAGTAGCTACCTAGTGAGACTCATGAATTTTTATTTTTTATCTTTTTTTGCAAGGGAGAGAGAGAGTCATGTAACCAGCTGTGGAGTGCAATCAGGCAAGGTTGTAGTACAATGTACTAACCAGCAACGAGGGCCAGGACGTCCAGCCAAAAACACACGCGCGTGCGCGCGCACACGCATTACCAACGAATCAGATAACCAAAGCGTCAAAACCGCTCGTCGTCCAGGTACACTGCCCACGGATCAGCCAGCGGAGGCACAGTACCCGACAGATGCATCAGTAATCTTTTTCTCGGTGCCAATTTCCTTTTGAGCAGCAAACCGACAGATCCAACCACCACTATACTCTCCGCTTAATTAAACTCACCGTCGTGTCTCGGACAAACATTCCTGCGCAGGTGCCCGTCGTTAGCGACGATTGCCCGTGAGATTTTGTTTCCCTCTGACAGCCGTGTTGGTGCTCGCGCAGATCTGATCAAATCAAATGGTTTTGGGCCGTCGAGCGTTGCTTGCATTTCGATCGATCATTTGGAGCACAAAGAACCTGAAAGATCGAGTAATTTCTCATTCCGAAATTTCTTTTCTTGGAGCAATTTCACATGTTTCATTTCTTCGTTTTAGTTTGGTGATTGGTCCTGTCTCAGCGGGTGCCAAAGCGGCAATGGCTACTACATCAGCAAACTGAGGAGGACTACAACTACAAAGGCAGCAGTAATAACTGTACACCAAATTCCTTTCTCTCTCCTCACGCACTCCGCGTTGCACGCCATCCGCACCCGCCCTTGCTTTGCTGCTGCAGCAGCAGTACAGTACCTGGCCTCTTTGCTTTGCTGTGCTCTGCTCTGCTGCGGTGTGTGTGGAGTGGAGTGTGGTGCCGTCGCTTTGCTTTGCTTTGCCTGTGGCCGGCTTTGGCGCCGAGTGCGACAGCTGCTTCTCTTCTCTCTCTAATCGCGTCATCACGCGCCGCTTTGCTTGTGCACAGTGCACTGCCACTGCTCTGCTGCACTGCACTCTCCATGGCCCCCCGCGCCGCGCGCTGATTGCTGAGGCGATCTATTTTGTTTCCTCTTCTGCGCGTCGCTGCGGTGGTTGGGGTAGTGCCGTGCGTGGCTGGCTGGGCGCCCGGCGGTGGCATTGCCGGACCGGGGAGGGAGGGAGGCTCCGAGGCAGGCAGGAAGAGGTTGGTTGGGTGCAACCGGGGCCGTGTGCTGACCCTCACCCTGACCTCTCTGCGGCGCACGCGAGGCGTTCGACGAAAGGCGCGGCAGAGACAGAGAAGGATGATGATGATGAGGGACCTGTCCTGCTTCGGGGAGAGCAGCGTCCAGATCGCGGACGCGGCGTCCTCCTCGTCCTCGTCCACGGGCGCCGCCGGCGCGGGCGGTCGCGGCAAGTCCGGCGGCGCGGCGGCGGCGCAGAGCCTGGTCACCTGTCTCTACCAGGCGCGGCTCGCCGGGCGGCCCTGCGTGGTCTCGGTCACGTGGAGCAGAGGCGGCCTCGTGGGGCAGGCCGCGCTCGCCGTCGCCGTCAAGGACGCCGCGTCCGGGGACCGCCTGTGCAGGGCGGACGTCAAGCCATGGCTCTTCTCCAAGCACAAGGGGTCCAAGAGCCTCGACGTGGGCGGCGGCGGCGTCGGCGCGGCGGCGGTGGAGATGTTCTGGGATCTGTCCGCCGCCAGGTTCGGTCCTGCAGGCGGACCCGAGCCGCTGGAGGAGTTCTACGTCGCGCTGGTGTGCGACCTCGAGATGGTGCTCCTGCTCGGTGACATGAGGAAGGAGGCGTACCGGAAGACGGGCGCCGGCAGGCCTGCGATGGACGCGTTGCTGGTGGCGAGAAAGGAGCACATTGCCGGGAAGAAGGTTTACTCTGCCAAGGCTCGGTTCTGCGATGGTGGGAAGTGCCATGACATCGCCATAGAGTGCGACACCGCCGGGGTGAAGGACCCTTGTCTTGAGATCCGCATCGATACAAGGCTGGTCATGCGGGTGAAGCGGCTGGCGTGGAAGTTCAGAGGCAACCAGACGATTCTCGTGGATGGGGTGCCTGTCGAGGTGTTCTGGGATGTCCATGGCTGGCTATTCAGCCCAGTGACGAGCAATGCGGTGTTCATGTTTCAGACGTGCCAACCGCCTGAGAAGTCCACCGTGCCATGGTTGTACTCACAGATTTTTAAGGAGCCACAGGTGCAGGATCCTGGTTTCTCCTTGATCCTACATGCATGGAAGGTTGAGTAGGAGATGATGGGCAGGTTCGAACTGACTGCAACATCTCTCTTTCTCTCTCTCTCTCTCTCTCTCTCTCTCTCTCTCTCTCTCTCTCTCTCTCTCTCTCTCTCTCTCTCTCTCTCCCCTTCCAAGTGTTACTTAAGATGATTTAGTGAGTTTTTTTTTCTGTGGAGTTTGAGGGATGATCTCTATATATTCCATTTCTTTCTATGCTGTTAGTGGTACCTATAAACTCGTTGAATTTTTCTCAGGATCCTATTTTGTTTCTTTAATTTGTTGATTCCTTTTCCTCCCTTAACTTTGAGGAGAGTAACCTTGGATGTTTAAAGTAGTAAAGATGTCCACATTCCAGATCAATAGCTGAAATGATGCGAAGCTCTAGAAGCTCTGTGCAATGTTTTGAGTTTCTCGTAAGGAATACCTTCAGGACAATCAGGCAATCAGCAGTATTTATGATCCATTATATATATGCACAAACGTTTTTTTTTTCATTAGCAGCAATGGTTATTTTCATCCTTTGGAGAAGGAGAGTCAATGAAGGCTATGTACAGATACCGGGCTCTTGAGCAGTTGAGGCATCGTCATCAATCATAATGCAATTCATCTGGTTAACTCTTTCAGTAGTATTTGTTGGCATCGAAGAACTGAAACGCCGTATCATTGCAGACACCAGTGACTGGACTGATTCCAGCATACTGAGTGAACATGACCCAATGGATCTTCTAAAGGTGATACTTTAACTTATGAAAGTTTCCTACTTTATTTGATTATATATTTGGAGATAGGGTCTCAAGAGTGTATTAGTGTATAGTGTATAGTGTATACCATGGCATCCAATTGACAAGTGAAAATAGAACTCAAATGACTGACTTTTCTGCTACATTGTCTTCAACTGTATTAATTTGTTGAGGACTATCTAAGGTATCTTCTTTGGATTATCAATGAAAATTCTCTCACATTTGCTTGCCGTTCTGGATAGGGAACTGCACTCGTTTCCTCCATTCGTATATGGTCGGTTCATGCATCACCTTTGACCACAAGATTACGAGGGTAGAAATTTGGCTGTCTATGTGTGTTTGTTGAAACTAGTTGATCAAGTCACTGGGTGCCAGAATAATTAAGAAGTGTTCACATCTTTGGATTTATGTGTTAACTGCATTATGGATTATTGGTTTGTTATCAAATCTGATAATCCTACTTCAAAGCCACACTGGCAAACCAAGGATTGACCCTTTATCTTGTTTCAAGAAGTTTAAAATTGTTTCACCTGATTAATCTTGAAAATATTTGCTTGAATTTGTATTATAAATCTTCTTGATCAGTGATTGTTGATCTAATGCACTTTGTTTTCTTAACCATGTACAGCCAGGGAAGCACCTGCTGTTTTATGTACTGTAGTTTATTGATTTAGATTATGAACTCAAATACGGCAATCATAAAAACATATTTCTAGCTAACATGTCAGAGCAAAGTTTGTCAAACATGTTAACTAGCTAAAGATAAATTTGTTTAAAGACAAAACTACATTTGTTTTTTTGTGTCCCACCAACTTTTCTTTCTTGTTACTGGCCAAGTGTATCTTATGTTTTAAACCGTGACCAAGTGTATGTTAGAGCCAATGAAGAAGTTTATGACTTTCATGGATCCTGACATTTGGAAAGGACGTGTCAACTGATTGCAGTGATTGTCTAATGGTTTCATCTGTAGAAAGGATACAAGTGATGTTTAAGTGTCTTTTTTTTTTAAAAAAAATATCCATAGTTTCCATACCATGAATAACCGAATTATTCAACATATATTGTACTTTTGTTCACTGTTTCCAGACAATTTTAATTTCCTGAATAAACGACCACCAGTGGTATCTACCAGGTATGATCTTGTTTGTACTAGTGTGGCAGGATCCTGTTTCAGTGAGTAGGGGTGACCATGGAATTTTTATGATTTTTGTGCATGGAAAACAGAGAGTTGTTGTATCAATAGTATTTTGATAATAATACGGATCAATGCTGGAAAGAACAGACCAAGCCAAATAATGTAACTTTATTTTTGTAGGATTTGTACTTCATCCCGAGTACATCCTCACTCCCCAGAAAATTCAGAATGCAAGTGTTTCTGCTTTTGCCTGATGGGCCCTGAACCAATTTTCTCACCTTTCAACAGCATTTATCTTCAAGTTTTTGTTTGAAGCAAAACTATGCTTTGCATATAAGCGAGAGATCAGCTTGTAACTTTTTAACAATGCACATAAACATCGATATCCAGTTTGGTTACATTTTACCAGGCTTACTTAGTCGTCATGCTAAATCATGCCTTGCGGTTTACATTCATTTGCCGGCTTGACGCACAATGAACTAGCATTATAACTAAATATAGAATATCATGATTTTGCTGGATCTAATAATTACAGTGACGTTTTCTTTGTGTTATTAGTTGTGAGGTTGCATCACCTTGTATTTGTCACACGACTTGCTGTTCAGGGAGCTTCATGTGCTGATGAAGCAACCGAAAGTTTGAAAATGTTTACATTCATTTGCTGGCTTGCCAAGCAATGAACTAATGCTATAACCAAGATGGTGATGAAGCAACCAGAAGTTTGAAATTGTTTATGCTAATATTCACCAGATGTTAACTGATGCTGCTGCCTGAAAAGATAAAGGCCCAACAGCATACTTGGTCATTTAACTGTGATCATTAAGGCGAATGGCCAAATATTTCGTTTGGTTAATCTGAGCTTACCAGATTAGTTTATGCAACAGTGAAACTTGTGTGAAACTGCATTGCTTACATCCTGAATAGAGCGAACAAATATAGAACAGAGACCTTTGCTGATCTACATCTAAACCTTTCCTTTTAGTATATGGGCCAGAGCAACTTTTCTTAAGGGAAATATCAGATGTTCATGTATGTACCAATTCATTGAAAGCGGTCACAGTTCTTAGAATTCACATATTTTAGATTGTGATCATACCTTATGGAATTTGGTTGGTTGTGCACATGTGCACCTGATATTTCCCCTGTCTGAAACCTTTTACTGCCCCTTCCTGTTACTGAACTATTGCTCTCTACGAAAGCACGTAAAGATCGAATATTGTGACATTGTGTGTTTATTTGTGATGTTATATGCATATAATTACTGGTTGGCTTAACACCTACTCGTATATGTACTTGGAGATGGCACTTCATCTGTTTGAACATGACACGCGTGGAGGAATTTGGAGCACCACCTCATGAATTCTTTTTTGCCTCTTGAAGAAGCCAAGTCGTCTTCGTCCAGATGCTGCACAAGTACACGTACATTACTGACAAGCGCAGTTGCCATACCAACAACATAATATACAGTACCAAAAAGGTATACGTGTTACCGGTCCAAGTACAATATTTTTATTTTATATGAAAAATAAGTCATTTATACTTAAAACACAAGCGCCACCGATGCCAACTAACCCGTCGCCCATATTAAATCACAAGCTATGACATTGAGGGCTCAAAACCATTCTTTTCTTCGAGAAAGGGAGACCAAGATATGGAATAAAACACGAGGATGGCGGCAAATTCTAGATCGACCATAACGACTAGCATTTATTATAAAGTTTATATCTTGCATAAGGTGCGTATACAATGAGAAAATCATATACGCACAATCGTATATAATTAACTTTCAGGTTAGGTACTACTCCTACCTTGTTAACGTATTCTTTTGTGGGTAGGTTAAAGTGTGAGAATCGCCCTTCCAATGGGAGAGACAGAGGTCGGAAGAGTGAAGCGCTGAAAGGAAAGGGACAAGATACCAGAATAAATTGCTGAGGACACTACGATTGGGTTGCAAGGAAGCACACAATACGTCAAGCGGCATGACGGGCAGGGTACAGTGCAATAGACTTCACCTCCACACACCCCGTGCCAAAAAGCGACGCTAGCTGATGGTTACCTCCTCTCTAACTCTAACTCTAACACACCTCCTTCCTTATTTCCTCCCGGTGGCATACGGGAGCTGCAGCCCTCCTCATTCTCCCTCGATGGGGTGGCTCCACTCCCTCTTCTCCCCTCTCAGGAGGATGTGGGTTCGGGCGCATTCCGAGCGCCGAAACCGTAAGTCCTCTGCCTGTCATGATCCATCCTTCTCCCACTGATGAAACATGCGAAATTATTATTCAGTCTTTCCTGTGATCTTGGTCCATTGCTGCAAACATGTTTCATCTTGGTGTGCCTTGCACTTTCTGAACGTGCTTGTGTTCACAATTCACATTCGGTGACTCTGTTTGAGGAACCCTGATCGTCCATCTCATCGTGCTTTTTCTGTGACAGGGAGGGGAATGCACCTCCTGTACAAGGATGTGCAGTCCTGCCAGGACGAGGACGTGCACGTCCTATGGTCGATCCTCATCGACTCGCACCGCCACCCGGCTCTCCTGAAGCTGAAGCTCTGATGAACTCTGAAGAAGCAGTGGTGGCCCGTATGAGCAGCAAGCATCCCTACTTCCTTTTCCCTAGGCCTCCCATACAGGTCCATATCCCAAGATTGTTGATTGTCTTTGAAGCGATGCTGATCCTCATCGGCCATTCCTTATTGCATTTACATTCAGAAACGAAAAAAAAAAAACAGAGAAGGCAAATTCAGAGCTAGAAGAAGAGACAGGTTTGTGTGAAGGTTTGCCTTTGCGTCTATTTTCCCATGCGTGCGTGCTGTAGAGTGAGGTTGAAATGTCACCCTTGTGTGAGGTTGTGCCCTCTATGTAGTGTGAGGTTGAGCTCGTTGTATATACATAGATACACATATTTGCTCAAATGCCTTACCTTCGGTTGTCTTGTCCGTATGGGAGGCTGGTTGTTAGAGTGTATCTATCCCTGCTTTTGGTTATTTAATAGCACGTCAATTTGTTGGTGCTTGATGTGTTACTTGGCTCTCGTTTTGTGCCGCACGGGTGCCTGCCAAGTGGTCGTGCTCAAATATTTGGACACGAGAATATGTCTTACTAAGAGTTTTTTTTTTGGTTAATTATTATTTCAAATGGCATGGGATCCAAAGCAGAAAAAGACAACATATTGGAATTGCATTTGTCAGAGATGACCACAGAAAAAAAAATTAATTTCTTTAGCTTAAGCCAGCATGCCGACACTCCACTCGTATGAGAGCCATAGTCGACTTGTGATAACCAGCATGGAAACATTTAGTTTGGGATGGGGTGCAAATTTTTTTTAATGGAAGATTTGGTTATTTTTTATCTCAGGAACTTGGTGTACATGGTATTATGTTTTATCCATGCTTTCACATGAGACAAACTTCAATATTCATCTTGGTTAGCAATAGCATTCTCTCTTGAATCGTGGAGCTTATTTCACACACCACGCAAGACGCCCTTCCGACCAGGAACGTCGGCGACCATGTAGACCTGGTTGCCGAGTGAGCAACCTACGCACAAACTGACAGGTTTCACCAAGCCAAATATTTTAATCGGCGCAAAGTGAAACAGTACATGACCAATGAATTATTTAAAATCACCTAGGGCTCAATTACATGATACACATGCCACAAAATAATGAATAGGGGTAATACGTACTAGATGATGTTGCAACGCATCATTAGCATCAAACATATGTATTGAATGCCTTCGGTGGATGTATCTTTATTCTCAGATTTGCAGGTGATGACATCAGCAGGTTCAGATTGCTGCCGGCCTGGTATATGCATCTACTCACTGAGAAGAGCCCATGAAAGAAGAGTCAAATGCATAGGAATACGCAGGCTAACCAGCAAGAACGTTATAATTGTCATTCAAAGTAATAATGTTAATGGGTTAGGAGAAACAATTTGAAATTCATCATTGTTGAGTAAACAGCATAAAAGAAAACTTGTACTCTGCAGTGAAAAATATAGGATATCCAGCGATCAGAAAATACTCAATTCCAGTAAAAATCTAACATATCCAACGATGTATGGCAAACATAAGAGGAGGACAAATTATCTACCATGCGTGACAAGCAAGATTTGAAGTAGGGTATTGCATCTGCTTCTGTGCGGGAGATAGCACCCAAAGGAGTAACAGTAATCTGAAATGAATAAAATATGATGAATAGAAAATATATGTTGTGACAGAACGTTATATAGCAGTTTGATTCATGCTTACATATCCATCTACTAAAGACTTGTGGTCCATGTCATCCCCTTCCTCTTCATCAGATCTTCTCCCCACAATCTGTTTGGAATTACAACTCCAACTATGAATAAATATGAATTTGTTCATTTTAATACACAAACGATTATGTATTAATAGCTAGCATTATAAAGAGTAACAAAACAAAAACAGCAATGTCAAAATATCCAGGCACCAAAACATAGAAAGACTTATCATACTTCGAATGTCAAATACAAAACAAATACAACATCTCGCTTTTGAAAGTTAAGAGGCTAAACGAAAATGTTAATACTATAAAACCAGAGAAAACTAAAATAGTATGACTTCATGAAGTGATATTTAATTCCAATGTTCAGGCACGCATTTGAGTTTCATATCTTAGTTCTTTTCAAGGACCTTATCAGGACCGGGTCAAATGCAAGTGCAAAAAATAGGATGAAATGAGGAGTGAGAATTTGCACAAGGAATGCTACATTACCACTCTTTTAAACAGTAGATCATTCTCTGATGAATTAACTACTTCACTGTCTTTTTCACCGTCAACATCCATGTTTGCTGTCTGGTAACTTTCTACTGCAGGCTTCTTGTAAACTGTTTGCTCCCAACTAATTCTGGCCATATATTTTCCTTGTTTTGTAACTTTATATCCCTATTGCCAAGAACAGTGCATAAACAAGAATTATTTCCATCTATTTACTAAAAACAAATAAAGTTAAGGCCATTGGTATTAGGGAAAACAAATAAGTGTAGTTACACTTTCTGTTCTTAGATGCCATTGTCCAGAGTTTTGTACAGACACTCTCATATATCTCAATACAGTTAGCCTTGGTTCTTCTTTGCAAGTTTAAATATCACCATGCCTTAGTGTACATGATAATCAGTAGTGAAATTTTTACCTTGTGGTGTGCAGCATCAGTAGGTACATCTACATTCAGGAATGATCCTTTAATATATGTTCCATTCTTGATCTCAGTCATGATAGCATGTATCAGAGGCATGCAGACCTCTGCGGAGGTCTTAAGGTCATTAACACTGCTCTTACCTGCAACCCTGTACAATCAAGAAATCAAACAGCATAAATAACACGGCTAGTCCTGGCCAAGAGTTAAACATGAAAATGTTGAGCATTTGCCATTTGTACATTGAAATGAACTTTTAAGGTTTTTACAGAGGAACATAAGTAGATTTAGTCTGGGATTGTGAGTTTTGAGCATATATCACAAAAGGTCTTCAGATGGTTCAAATCAGAAAGTAAGATTCCGAAGTTCTACATGCAAGCAACTACCTCAAATGCTGTTCGCTGTTCCCCTGCCTCATCTCCCACTTCAACGCACTCTAAGGGCAAACAATTTTTTCTAGGTGCCACATTTTAGAGTAGACTATATTTAAATGGTGAGTAAACTACACTTAAATGGATTTAGGAAAATGAAAGTTACACTAGAGTACAGAATCCATTGAAGCCTATTATTTTAACAGCACTGTGGTTTAAACATTCTATACAACGATTCTATGCAACGACAATATGCAACGTAGACCGAAGGATGGCCACAACCACCATTGGATGCAATAATTGTGAAAGTTAAACCGTGAAACTTATTAGCATACAGGTAAATTCAAATGAAATGAGGAGGTACAAAAGTGTAATGCTCCTCCAACCAGACTAAAGGAGGTAGCTCTCAGCAATTTTTTTTCTTGAATGTGCAGCAGGTGTGCATCTTTGTGTTATAGAAAGAAGCAGCAAGAATATTTCACCAACCAAAGAGAAATTTCTCTTAAATTCAGATAAAGATAATGTGAAGATCCTTGCATACCAATCATAAGACATTGATATTGCAGGAAACCCATAAAAGAATGCCTCCCTAGCACCAGCAACTGTTCCAGAATAAACACTGCAGATTAAAACGACAAAGGCTCATTATTCACTTGTATGTATGTGCATATGACTTTATGGACATAAAAAAACAAATTAGCATTACCACCACAGAGGGCGTATCCCATGATATATTTCCCTTAAATTATTGGAATAAAACCAGCCTAATCAAGGCAGGAATTCTAATAAGATTAGAGGACTACTTAATACTACTTTAATTCTTTTATAAGAAAATGTACAGTACTTGATGTTTTGACTTTTGATGGTATCCACTTTAAATTAAGACAGCTTTATTACAATATTATTCTTCAAAAAAAATAACAGAAGTGTATTGTGCAGAAACTTTGACAAGAAATGTAAGCGTGGTTTACAACATGGCTAGTGGAAATTACATTTTGTTGATTTAACAATAACAAATTTTAATACAAGTTTGAACTGCACAGGTAAGCAACAGGTATTTTAGACCAGAGGTAGTAGCAGCATTCAAGATCATGAATACAAATTTATGGATAGAGGTACTGACATATGGTATCCACAATTGTTTCCAATGTTGATTCCGCTAAGTACCTGCATCAAGGATCACACAGAACACAATGCAACTGAAGTATTATTATTATGAGAGAACTGGAAGGTAACTTGTAACTAAGGTTACATAAAAAGTATCTGCAAAGAAAGTTCAAATCGTACCAGATCAGGAATCAAGCCATTAAAGAGCTTTCCAGAGATGCCTATGGAGGCACAGTCAGCAGGAGTTCCTAACATTAGTAAGAGAAACTATGAGCAACACATATATGAAGTCTTCGACATTGTTGTGTGAATCAGGGAAAGTTCACCATTGCTATATTTAGATGGGATCAATCAAATAGCAGACAAACCTGAAGCTGCAAATGCTGTAGCACCACTTATATCGATACGCTTACAGCGCAGGGCAGGGCGCCATGTGATGCTGTGGCTAACGCCTGACCTATCTCTGCATATGTAAAAAATCCAAAAAAGAAAAGAAATAAGAGTTTAGGAACAAGATCAGAAATGGTGATTCACAACTAATTAAATATTACATTAAAGTCCTTATATTCGGCGCAATAACATCCAAACTGGGCCACACAGCATAATCATATGGGCAGGAAAAACATTCACTCTCAATTGGCCATAGTGACATGCTTTTTATCTGACTCAGGCACACCTTTATCATAGCTTGTCCATCACAGATGCCAAACAAAGTTGTTGGAAACAACTTTAAGCAACTTGAATGGTGCAGTTGCAGGTAATAATTGAAAAATGTTCCACAACAGGACATATTCCATGTTTTGTGCAGACAGCATCTTGTACGGGTTGACGACCTAGATTGAATCACTAATGTTGTGCCTTCCCAAGATCAAACTTGTAAATTGTATTTCGTAACTGTAATGTCAGATCAAGTGATTTCACATCAATAATCCACAGGAGGAACAGGAATAACAGAGGACTGAGTCATCGATGCACGTTATGAAATTATTGATAACCGCACCATCCAATGCGCACGCAGAAGTTCAAGTAAGCAAGGATAGTTCCTCAATTCCTGCCCCTTCTCCGTTCTGTTTTTTTTTTCTCATTTCCTTTGAATAAAATTCTGCTGTCTCTGTCCTACTCAACTCAAAAATCCAAACAAAACAATCCTTACGAGGCGGAAGCAAACAGCATCAGGTGATCCTACCGCATCGTGCAAGGGACTAGCAACCAACCGAGCAAGGAAGGAAACTGGGACTCTGGGAGGAAGGACGGGAGCAAGGGGTCTGGAAGACTGACGTGTCTGGCGCGCAGACGAGGACGCGGTATCGCCGCGCGGCGACGAGCTGGTCGACGAGGAAGCGAAGCCCCGGCGCGTCGATGCCGTCGTCGTTCGTCACCAACACCACCGGCGCCGCAGAATCCGGCCGGGAATTCATGGGGGCGCGGCTCGGGCCTCGGGGACGGCCGGACGGGCAAAGCTTCCGTTCCCGTTGGCGGCGACGGCTCTTGTTGTGCGCCTCGGGATTTTTGCCGTTGCCACCCCACCTGCTGCGGGTTTTATCGATAGTTTTTTTTTTCCGGCACAGTATCGTTACATCAAGGGGCAAACAGCTAGTACGACGCATACTGTACGAAGATGATGCTATTATCGCTTGTTAATTCAAACGAGTTCTGTAATTGTATCTTTCAAAAAATTATTCTGTGTAATTCTAAATTGGATATTTTGACCATGATCAAGCATACGTTTCACTTTGTCTTTTTATTTCTTCATGTATAAGTGAAATTATAAGTTCAAATGTTATGTGATGATAATCATAACATATATTAAAAAATGCTTCACAAATATTTATCATCATTTTGATAGGGAAGGACGTTCAATAATAAATAATTATTGGGATAATTTAGTTTAAAAGGATATTTGATTCATCTTTTTAGAAATGTTCCTAAGATCTATTTGAAGACTGAAAAAATAAGGATAAAGTTCAATTTTACTCTCTCAAGTATGATCAAAGTTTAGATAACCAAACTATTTTTTAGTTTATTTTACTCCAAACTTATGTTATTTGATTAAATTTACCCCCTAATAAAATTTATCTTTTTTATTTCTTCATGTACAATTGAATTTGAAATTTTATATGGTGGAAGGGCCTAGAGGAAATCATAATGTGTATTAAAAAAATATTTTCAAAATTTGTTGATACTATTTTCATATAATTTTGCATTGCAATTCTTATTTTATAATTAAATATCCTTCTCTATTAAAATAATATTAAAAATTTAATAAAATATTTTCCTAACATGTGTTATGACGTGAACAGTCATCACGTAAAATTTTAACTTGCAATTTCACTTATGCACAGAAAATTATGTTAGGGGATAAATTAATTCAACTGACATAACTTTAGAAGTAAAGTAAATTACAAAGAAGTTTAAGGGATTATCTAGATTTTAGTTAGTTTAGGAGAGTAAATTATACTTTTTCAAAAATTAATAAAGTATGTCACAAAACTTGAACCGTTAAAATGTTGGGTTGCAGGTTTTGTAGAGACACTCGACATCGACTATCTCGGCTGTAGCTTTACCTAGCATAGTACGGTCTTGATTAGATTGCCCCCACGGAATTCCTAAAAAAAAGCCTCACGGAGGCCTAGCTCAAATATGGGCTAGACATGTGCGCGTAAACACAGCCCATTGCTATGGGCTTTTTCCGTCGAAAATCAAGTTACTCTACCTTTTTTGTCACTATTTTGGGTATATTTGGTTGAGTTGTGACTTTTAAAAAGTTGTTGTGACATGTGAATTATAGAAAAACTGTTGTAGGTTATGGACTGTAAGAAAACTTAAAGCTGTTTGGTTGAATAGCTGTGGATTTTTGAAAAAAGTATTGCAAATGGACCCTATATATCATCAAATCCCGTCATTTAATCACGACATGCAAAGAAATAATTGGACCCCAAAATTAAATATTTATCAAATAAATGTTACAAAATTGAAAATAATAATAATAATAAATGTCAAATTAATATCATAAAATAAACATATTATTTTAGAAAAACATTATAAATTAAGGAAAAAGATAAAATTTAAGTTTGCTCGTCGATGGCACCGGAGTCCGTGCATGTGGCAGTCGTGATAGGTTGAGGGGGAACAGCTCAGGCGACCGGCAACAGCAGCATCAGAGCAAAGACGATGCGCCTTCTCGAAGGCCTTCGCACTACCATCCAGAGCTATAGATAGAAAAGCCGGAGATCTGCTTTCTGTTTTGTTCAAGTTGCTTTGAGGAAGCCATCTCTTTGGTTAGCTTCGACTCTTTCAAAGCAAAAGCAGCCTCCAAAAGCCTAACCAAATAGACCCTGTACCTGTTTGAAAATATTAGCATTGTTAAGTTTATACAAAATACAATCATTTTGAAACTCAATTATTATCATGATATATGCACCTTTCTCTATTTAATATAATGGGAGAATTGTATTTCAAACATGAATTTTAAGTTCAATTGTTGATTTACCCATTGTCTTTTTAGATTTTACGATGCAGCCATAAATTACATTTCAGCCACAAGTCTGATCAGAATCATGGTCAAAACCCAAAACGTGAAAAACATGGTCTAGATCACAATGAGAATTCATGACTATAACGGAAACACAACTAGTTATATATTTTATTGGCTAAATTTTAAAGAAAATTGTATTCTAATCAAACCCAAGAATGATAACATTCCTAGGCATATAGCTGGCTATTACATCTGAAGGGATGGAACAAAAATAAACTGTAAATTATTCAGCTCGTCAATCTCTCTCATATACAAAAGGAAAACTAAAAAGAAAGGTGCAGACATCGTGCAATTGGTCAGAATCTAATAGAGCATAATTTTGTAAAAAAACAAAAATAGAATAATTTGATGGGTACAATATTTTTGTACTTTGAATAATTCAATGGAAGCTTCAATAATCTTCCATAGGCTAGGTGTGTAATTTTTTTTTTTTGCGAAAAGGTTTGGTGTGTAATATTGTTCTTCCAGAAAATAAATGGGAAAGATGCCGATTTGGGTGCTTCAGCCACAACCGCGGGGCTAAACGATAAGGGCGCACTGACTACCGCCAAAAAGTCGCTGCACTGCCGCGTTACTTCCTAATCAATTTTCTATGGCCACATGCCAACGCTACCCGATAAAAAAACATATAGTTTTTTTTGGTTATCATTATTCAGAAAGGATTAGTTCATTCATTGGTTCGATTTGGAATGAGCATTTTGAATGTTAACAGTGTCCTTTTCCAAAGCAAAGCGAAGAGGCAAACATCAACAATTTTTAAATTACTATCTGAAATTAAAGACACAAACAAATATGTTCGTGTGTCACAGCCATTATCTGAAATGGAAGACACAAACAAATATGTACGTGTGCCACCGCCATTAAAAAATAGTGATCGCTAGAAATAGAAACAATATTTAAACCGTGTACCACTGTCAATAAAAACCTTGCTAACAATCTCGCGCATGCCATATTTCATGGTTCATCCAACTCTTTACAGAACACTATAATGACTACTAGATATGTATTTGAATTAATCTTTTAAATAAGATGAGTTAAAATTAACTGTCATATAAAAAAGAACTAAGAATAATAACATTATTTATCATTTGAGTAAAGTTGATCGCTCGTACTCTAAAAACGTACTATGAGGCGTTAAAAGCCTACTCCTACATAGTAATTACGTAAGCAGTGAGGCAGCATCCAGTGGGGATTGTGCGTCTGTGCACGTAGCAGAAAGGAGTGGAGGGAGTGGGGAAATGCCTTCCCGCTTCATCACTGTTTATTTTCTGCAACACATTGGTGCGGCGTGGATGTGCCACGAGGCCGCGACAAATCCTGGGGCGACGGCATCTTCCCCGCCCCATCCCTTCCAAGCTTCCCTCACAGATTTCGTTTCCTTTTTTGTGCCGCCTCCCACTCCCCGAGGTCGTTCCGTCCACAGCACCACTGCCGGCCCGCCCGGTTTTAGTGCTGCTCCCACCCCACCACCACCGCCCACCGCCATTGCAAGGCCGGACCTGCCCGCGCCATGGCCTCCGTGGCGGCCACCTCCACGCTGGCCCCGGCGCTCGCCGCCCGCTGGCATCGCGCGCGGGCCGGGCTCTCGCCCAGGCCGCCACCACCGACGCCGTGCCACCGCGCCATCGTGCGGTGCTCCCTCGACGCCAAGGTCTCCGACATGGGCGTCAACGGTGAGGAAAAGGAACCCTGCGATGCGGCGGGTCTTCTTTTATGTGAACTACTGAACACTCGCGCTATTTCTTGGTCGGTCGGTTTCAGGAGACGACCTCAGTGAGAGATAAAATGGGTTTACTTAGATAATCGTTGGTGGTCGATTATCTTTGCGCAGTACCTTCGAATTGAGTTCAGCTAATCCTTTTGCATTCTTTTTTCTTTGTGAGTTAATCCTTTTTGGTTCTCTCTCCAATCAAACAAAAAAGTGTAGCTTTTGCTATCAGTGTCTTTCTGAACATCCAGATTAATTGAACTTGGGGATACTTCTCTAACGATGTTATGATTTTCCTATGAATCTTGAATTACGCTATAATGCAATCAAAGGGCCAATCATGTTAAATGACACTAGACACTTTGTTCGATTTTGGCGCTTTGATTGGGTTGAAGTGTCAAATTGATTGTGAAAGGAAGTGTTGAATTGAAAACATTTTTTTTCCATTTGTGGCAGCTCCCAAAGGGTTGTTCCCACCTGAGCCGGAGCATTACAGGGGGCCGAAACTCAAGGTTGCCATCATAGGGGCCGGTCTCGCCGGTATGTCCACTGCTGTCGAGCTTCTGGACCAGGGCCATGAGGTTAGCTGTTTGGATAGCTGCTAGCAGAGCTAAATGTTCTCTGGTTCTTTTAAAAAAAAAATTGAACACTGCCTTTTAATTGTCCAAATATGGCATTTTGGTTTGCAGGTTGATTTATACGAGTCCCGCCCGTTTATCGGTGGTAAGGTTGGCTCATTTGTCGATAAGAAAGGAAACCATATTGAAATGGGGCTGCACGTGTTCTTTGGGTGTTACAGCAATCTCTTTCGCCTCATGAAGAAGGTACAAGCCTCTATACTTTGACCTAGTTGAAAAAGTAATGAATAAATGAAATAGTTAAGTCTATTGTTATTTGGACTGCCTTGCATATCGAGAGGGGTGGCATTTTCTAGCCTCCAAACTCTGAATTGCTTGAAGTCCTGGAATATTTGGAATTGGATGTATTCGGACCTCGTAGAATGTAGTAAATATTCCAGTCTTGAGAATGTGTGACAGGGAGAAACGTGCTAGCCTAGTTGTCTTTGTGAGCCAAATAGTACATTGGCTTCTTGTTGAGTCTTTTATCACAGATATTACTGCCTCATTTGTCTGATTTAAAGACGTTGAAATTATTTATCATTGTATTTCAGGTTGGTGCTGACAATAATCTACTGGTGAAAGAGCACACCCATACTTTTGTAAATAAAGGGGGCTCCATTGGTGGTATGTTCTTTTGTCTCATAGCCACATATATTTAGGTGAAATGCTCTTATTTTATGAACCATTAAATTTACATAGTGCGGCTAAGATACTTTTGTTGCGTGATATGGTACGTGATTCACTTCTAGTGTTTTAGAAACAAGATTGTTGTGTTGCAAGCGGTACACTGTTTAGATATTAATAGTCTGCAATAGCAGGCAACTGTTAAGCCAGATGCTTTGAAAGTTAGACAAAGCTCTGAATTATATTATGTTGCATGTGTACATGAAACTATATTGCAATTTTTCATATTGTTTTCTTTGCTCTACAGAACTTGATTTTAGGTTCCCGATGGGTGCTCCATTACATGGTATTCAGGCATTCCTAAAAACGAACCAACTCAAGGTACATAAACAAGTTCATATGTTCCGACTTAGAGCTATGATTTGTTTTATAGCTATATTTACTCCTGCATCTAATTTGTAGAGCTTTGTGTCTAGTTTTTCGACTTTCACCTTTTTTTGCCATTCTTTTGCCCTCAAATATGTATGACAAGATGGATAACTTTTTTATATTGGAAATCTTGTCAACAATGAAAAATTCTAATGCGGTCTTCAAATAAGGGGGGAAGTCTGTCACCTGTCAATATCTTTAATTAACTGCACACAAGTACATAGTTTCACTAAATAAATTAATGTAAAAATACTTTGATTATGTTGCAGGTTTATGATAAAGCAAGAAATGCACTTGCTCTTGCCCTAAGTCCAGTCGTTCGGGCTCTAGTTGATCCAGATGGTGCGTTGCAGCAAGTACGGGACTTGGATGACGTAAGTGTAGACTATTCTTTCTTTTGTTTTTGATGTATTAGGTGTCTGTGACATCTGCTGTGATTAGGAAGAAGTATCTTTTCACCATGTTTACCATTGTAACTCAGTCATGGATATTTTTTCTTAATTCTTAAATGTAATTTTTATGTGTTCTTTTCAGGTGAGTTTCAGTGATTGGTTCATGTCCAAAGGTGGTACTCGAGAGAGCATTACAAGAATGTGGGATCCAGTTGCCTATGCTCTGGGTTTTATTGACTGTGATAATATTAGTGCTCGGTGCATGCTTACTATTTTCACCCTGTTTGCCACGAAGACAGAGGCATCTTTGTTACGCATGCTAAAGGGTTCACCTGATGTTTACTTAAGTGGCCCAATAAAGAAGTACATTACAGACAGGGGTGGTAGGTACGGTGACCGAGAACACTTTTCCTTGTGAATTGTCTGTGAGATACAGTCCAATTAGAAACTTACATTATATAACATATACTTCAGGTTTCACTTAAGGTGGGGATGCAGGGAGGTTCTCTACGAGAAATCGCCTGATGGAGAAACTTATGTTAAAGGCCTTCTCCTATCCAAGGTATGCTTTCTTATCAATATAACACTGCTCTACTTTGTATGGTTATGCAACTCGATCCAATACTGACTAGATCAGACATGGAAAATATGAATAGTTATGTAGCCTTAACTGTTGTTTGTCTTATCACTAATATTTTCTTACGCCTGAACCTTTTTAGGCTACAAGTAGACAGATTATCAAAGCTGATGCATATGTTGCAGGTTCTTTTCCTTATTCCTTGTATTTCTTTTTCTATTTGATTTAACGACCATGTCCAGCCATGCAAAGCTGAATTGATTTTACTAATCACAGCTTGTGATGTTCCGGGGATCAAAAGATTACTCCCATCAGAATGGAGGGAATGGGAGATGTTTGACAATATCTACAGGTTAGATGGTGTTCCTGTTGTCACCGTTCAGCTTCGCTACGATGGATGGGTTACTGAACTAAAAAATATTGAGAAATCAAGGTAACGGATTTACCTTAGTGTTCTTTTGTTATTTTAGTACAGCACAAATTGAGAACTCACTATTGATATCTGAAGCTTCCATGCAAAATCATTTTGCAAATGCATATTGCTTTATGTGCTGCTCAGTAATACTTTTCTTATCTTTGATGTAGACAACTGCAGAAGGCGGTTGGTTTAGATAACCTCCTGTACACTGCAGATGCGGACTTCTCCTGTTTTTCAGACCTTGCACTCTCATCTCCTGCTGATTACTACATTGAAGGACAAGGCTCCCTGATTCAGTAAGTGTAATCCTTTATATACATTTTTTATTTTGTTCTGCAGTCAATGAACTTTGGTGATTCAATGCTCTCGACAGTATTTACTTTTGACTGTTCATTCAAAGTCTGTTATATACTTCAGTAGCTTACTGAATTCCTGTCAAATTATTTTCCCATCATGCAAATGTACTCATGTTTGCTTCATTTGCAGAGCTGTGCTAACCCCTGGTGATCCTTACATGCCATTGCCAAATGAGGAGATCATTAGTAAGGTCCAAAAACAGGTATTTTTCTATCATTTATTTTGCTGAACAGATAACTTTTTAAATACGGCAGCAGTGTACTTTTGTAATGGCAATGGTGGGTATTTTTAAAATATGTATAGGGGTATTATCAGAATTTTTTTTTCATAATACCAGTGGTGGGTATTTTTTCTTTCTTTTTTTTCTCTAAAGTTAATGTGCAAATTTCTAGGCCTTGAGAGTGAACGTTGAGGCTTCTGCTTCTGTTATTTTTATATTCCCCCTAATCCCACCTTAATTCAAACACCTTTTTTGTCCTGCAGGTGTTAGAATTGTTTCCATCTTCTCGGGGATTGAATGTTACATGGTCCAGTGTGGTAAAAATTGGACAGTCTTTATATCGTGAGGCTCCTGGAAATGACCCATTCAGGCCTGATCAGAGGACACCCGTTAAGAACTTTTTCCTGTCTGGCTCTTACACGAAACAGGTAATATTCTGAAACACTGATCTTGTTATAGCGACCAACTGAAATCATTGTCTCACAAACTACCAATAACTTCAATTATGGTGCGTACACACTCTGGATTTGAATTAAGGAATAGTTTTTTTATGTGATGGAAACGGTTTCCAATTTGAGAATTGCTATCACAAAAATGCTAATAAGAAATCTGCCATCCATGTTACAATTCTTGCACATATCTGCCATCTCCAATGGCGTTAGATTTTTTCCATTAGCTTTTTCCATATTGCCTAAACTTTCGTTGTCTTCAAGCCCCAGACATACCTTTCTCTCCATTCTCCTAGCCTCCTTAAAGACGTTATTTTTTGACAATCCTAAAACCTTGGGCTGATGAATGTTTACCTTTTTTTTTATTAAATACTCCAAGGGAGAATTGTATCCGTCCATAGCACACAGTAAATGATATATAGAGTGATTATGGTTCTTTATTTTGTTTCCAGGACTACATTGACAGCATGGAAGGAGCAACCCTCTCTGGTCGGCGAACTGCTGCCTACATCTGTGGGGCAGGAGAGGAGTTGTTAGCCCTCCGAAAGAAGTTACTGGTCGACGACAGCGAGAAGCTATTGGGAAAACGTGAAGCTCTGAAGACAAGTTAGAGAACCTTGCCATCACACAAGTGCTGGAGTAGCCAACCAAAACATAGCTTTCATCACCTCTCGGTCTGGGCTGGGGCCTGGGGGGTGTTTTCAGCTACGAGTTCCTGTAAATCCTATTTGAGCATTGGATCTTCCTCTGTCCTGTTTAGCCTCGACTACATGTCGCTCGATGTGGCGGCTTCAATTTGTAATTTTGAAAACGGGGGTATCTATTAGGTGGCATACGGGATTGCATCAGGCAGTGTGTACCATTAGAACTCTGAGTAGCCATTGGGAAGGATAATGGGTGATATATATAGGGCACACTGTGTTCGTTACGCCTTACATTATTTTTATCTTGGATGAAAAGGGGCATTCTGGTATTGGGGTAACCACTGAACTACTCCTCGCCCACTCTTGCCTTGTGCAAACCTTTCTATTTCGCTTTGAATAATTTTTGTTCAAGTTGGTTTATTCCGTAAATCTTACTAGTGGTTTGGGTCTTAAAGGCAATAATTTCATTTTCAAAGGCTACTGGATTTTTGGGGTCAGTTTTTTTCTCTCTCCCCAACTCTTTTCCGTGTTTCGCTGCAAGTGCGAAGGGTCTCGTTTGTTCTTTTGCGCGCTCAACCGGCGTGTGGCTCCGGAGGCCTAACAAGCCGCGACCCTGTTCGTGGTGACCACGCCACGAGACCACAGGTGTGTGTTCTGTAGCCCATTGCGCGGGAGGAAGCCATGGCTCCAAGCTCAACTTCCAAGCCGGCCGGCACAAACCTCTTCCGCGCCGAGCTCCACCAATCCGTTCGCCGCTCTCGCGCCGTCGTCGTCGTCATCCTGGGGAAGAAGCAGAGCCACGGCCGTCGCCTGACCGTCCGGGCCGCGTCCGACGACGGCGCGCCGCCGGTGGTCAGAGCGGCCGTCGGCGCCATCACTGAGCTCCTCAGGGCTCTGTCCCCCACGATCAAGAAGCCCAGGCTAGCTCCCGCTCTCTGGGTTACCTGAATTCCGATCGCACGCCACGCCATGAGCGTCTTTTTTCTTTTTTTTGACGCGTGGGCGGCGCAGGGATGCTGTTGAGGATGCGGGGGCAGCAGAGCTGGGTCCGCCGCCGTGCGCCAGCGTCGAGGAGGTGCTCGCCGTGCTTGAAGGCGATTACCGGCGTGCCTACTTCCTAACCGGTACGGCTTATCTCGGACCGCGCTGTGTTCGTTTAATCAGATGTGTTGCTTAATTAGAGCATTGGAAAAAGGGTGGGTGATTTTGCTGAGCCTGAGCTGAAGTAGATAGAACTAGTAGATGCTTCTTTCTATTTTATTCTGTCATTCATTGAAGCCGATAAACTCATACAAGAACACAGTACGCATCACATGACTACATTTTAATGTGCAAAGAAACAGTAATCAATAACTCCTGTACTACATAGGACTGCAGGTGACTTCACTCCTGGTATATACACCGAAGATTGCTTGTTCGAGGATCCCACAATAAAGTTCCGTGGTACGTACTAATGATGAAAAGAAAAATCACGCCTGCATGACAAAATATTCGTAGCGCTGAATCCTGAATGCATGCATCGCTCGTGTTGTTAGGACGGTCTAGGTACGCTCAGAATCTGGACCTGCTGGTGCCCTTCTTCGACAGCCCGTCCCTCCAGCTGGAACATATTGAGAAGGTATATAAGATTGTGGCAACTGTTTTTTGCTAAATCTGCAGCTGTGTGCATCTCGATTATTGTCAGTTTCCAGTAAGCAAGAAGCTGTAATTTCATTCCTCCCTTAATAAAAACCTTTTTGCGAGTCCATACATTTCTAATTCTTCTTGGTGCTCTTTTGAATCTTTGCAGGGTTCGACAGTTGAAACAAAGTTCATCAAAGCCACATGGATACTAAGGTGCTGACTCCTATAAATCTCAAAAACTTTTAGAAAACGGTCTCCACTCTCTGAACAAAATTTTGACAAGAGGACAATTTTCAGGACATACTTGAGGCTTCCATGGAGACCTCTCATCGCAATTAGAGGCAACACAACTTACGATCTGAATGAAGATTACAAGGTAGGTGAGGTGATATAGAAAACCGGGATATCATAAACTTTGTTTCTTGTTCTTTATCGATGAATAAAAAAAGTCGTAAACAACTCAATATTTTGCATCACACTTGCATGCATGCAGGTTACTAGGCACTCTGAGAGCTGGGACGTCTCTGCGCTTGAGGCCATCGGTCAGATATTCGTATCTGCTCCAGAGCAAAGAGCCAGCTGAAGAACGCAGTGTCCACACTTCATAGAAAAAGAATTGCAATGAAAAGAGTAGAGGGTTCACGGTTCGAAACTTATATTGGGGGCGCGGAGGCCGGAGCAGGAGATCAGTGCGTGGTGGCGCTGATGAGTGATTAGCAGTTGAGCACTGCCTCTCATGACCAGGCATCATTACGTGTCAACTCATCTTTCCTGACCTCCAAGGTCATATCAGCACAGAAAAGCCGGAGGCGGCGGCGGTGGCCGGAGCAGCGAGCATGAACGGAGACCGCGAGGCGTGCCGGTGCATTTGAATAAGGAATTTGCAGTATAAGGCCGGCCGGATCACTTACCGTCCATCATGCAAACGGTTCGAAACGTGATCGCGATTTAACTCGAGTCCGTTGAGTATCCGTATCCGCCATTTCAAAGCGATTTTATATGTACTACGCCTTAGACGGGGCTGACTGGGTGAGGATACTCTGCGGTAACTACCCTACAGTTACAGTAATCCACACGTGACTTGGCGCTATTGCAGAGGATCTGGACGCGGGCTGGAGTCCGACCTGGAGGCACCGTGCCACCGCTGCCACGGTTGCCTCCTCCTCCTCCTCCTCCCCAAGCTCCTCCACATAACTGCTTCCCGCTCCCTCTTCCTCCAATGTCGTCTCTCGGGTTTCGTCGACCCCGCCTCACGGCCCATGCTACAGAACGCGAACGCCGCCTTGCTCTCCTAAATCACTGTTTCTGCGGCTGCACTCGCGCTACTCCGCCGCCTCCGGACCTGTGCGGCCTCATGCGGATCACCGTCCTGACGCAGGAAAACCTGCCCATGGCGCATGAGGCCAAGCGCGCAATGATCGCCGCTTTCGCCGAGGCTGGACGGCTCCAGGAGGCCACGGCCTTGGTTCTCGAGATGTGGAACCACGGGCTCCCGCTCTGCATTGAGACAGCCAGCCAGCCAACTGGGTGCTCCGCCTTGGGCTGGTGCTTCCGGCTCGCGTGCAGGGTGTTCGACGTAATGGTGTGGGGCGGTGAGGTGCGCCACGACGTGCGACAGCTCTCGTTCTCGGATGCTGCCGTGGAGGTTTGATGGAGAAAGATACCGACTAAAAGGTATTTTAAATTATCGAATGATATCAAAATTAATGGGTCCGATATTTTATTTTTAATATAAAAGATATCTAGAATTAATTTAAAATTAGAGATATACCTACCTTCAAGCATTCTAACAAAACTCTATTCAATTATTATAGAAAAGGACTTGACTAAAAGAAAAGAATGAGTTGAGATCCTAAAAAGAAAATTTATGGGAAGGAACTAGGAAGAAATGGAAAGGCACGACTTGACCCAGCAAAATGAGAGTACCAACTCGACCAACTACTCCTATATCTACCTACTAGTTCACTGCGTAATTGTTGCTTCTCAGGCCGGCTCCGAGTCAATCAAGTTCCAGCTCCTCTCGCCCATGAACAATTGATCAATTGCGATCGACAGGTATGTATATGTGTCTAATTTCATTTACTACAGAACTTAATTGCTTTTGCATATATGTAGGCTCTGTGACGGATGGCTAACGTGGCTTCCCATATAGCGTTCATCATTATTTTTTTTTTTTTTTGGGGGGGGGGGGGGGGGTGGCGGGGTTCTACCGCAATCCTTCTCTATTTTTAGTACTAACTGCTACAACTGGGTGGGATGCCGTGCCTTCTGCAGTTGTGTAGTATATGGTTTTAGTAGACCTGGAAGCTAGATGATGTTGGAGAAATAGTGATTCACGATCCATTTTGTGCCCGATAATTTTGTTCTTATCGAGGACCACATCTAGGGCGGGTTGCATGTAATGATACAGGGCGCAAGTTATTCGCATGAACCTGCAAATAGACTTCATTTTTGCAGATTTTACAAGTAACCCGTCAAATTAATAAGCCTATTTACGGGTTCAAAGAAATTCCGCGCCTTGCATCCCTAGTTGCAAGAGCGCATGGTTCTGGTTCCAAACCCACCAGTGGCACTATCCTCCATTTTTCCTCCTCTAAAACGTGATTAATTGAGCCGACACACTTAAGTAAGAAGCCTATCTCTAGAAACATTTACAAAAAATAATCATAACTTTCATATGAACTCAAATTAAGACAGCGTTTTACCAAATTATAGAGCTCGACATGATCTAAACTTTTCATTACAATTTTCAAATTTGAAATAATTTAGAATTCCATTTTTCTAAATTTTCTTAGATTTTGAAGTCTAAAATTCTGTATTTCTAACCTATCTAGGATGTTGACACGGTTTGTACTAACTTTTGTAGTTCTCAATGTAAATTTAACTTTTTCGTTGACTGTTTTCTTTATGCGAGGTCATTTACAAAGTTCTACAAATTTTAGAACGACCTCGGATGTTTTGACCTAGACAAAATGAAAGTGGTTGGAGTCGACAGGGTCTACAACTTTGTTATTGATAAGTACTACTATTTATTTGAAGCCATTTTAGGGTCCTCAAATTCACTTTTAAGTTAATAGATTTTGATATTTAGAATTTTGGAATTCTAAACCAAAATTGGATGGAGACATATCGATCATATGCGCCAAAGCCATAGTTGTGAAAAGACATAAACTTTGTAGCTACCATTTTTTTTTTCGTTTGAGATTGTTTAGCGGCTCAAATATTCAATACAGTATTATCAAATGTCGGTAAAAAAGATACTTAGTATACGATTGTCAAAAGATCAGACAAGTGGGAATAAGTTAGTTATTACTTACAGTGTTTATTATAGTTGGAACACAACTTCGTTGAAACGAGCCCAAGCATTACTAATCACAATCCTTTATTAATCTGAACAGGCAGACGCAGTTGGTCTCGTCGGCTAATTAGTTATCAACTTATATCTAATCAATTGCACGATGCCTCCTCCACTTCCTGTTAAATGGATCACCCAGCCCACAACGTCGAGACGGAGAGTTATACTTATTTTATCCAGAGACTTCGTAAGATCCTCGCCGGCGACAACCCAGAGAAGTATATCCGCGACAGTTGCGGTAGCATCCATCCCGTGCTTCCCAAGCAGATGTCTGGCAGAGTACCGGCGAGGTGGATACACGTCAAGCTTGTACTGCGCGACGGCTCAGAGACAACACTCGCCGTCCGGGATGACAACGTGTACCTGATTGGCTTCATGAATAAGATAGGTGAACTGTTCGAGTTTGGTTTTTCCGGGACGACTGAGCGTAGCAGGAAAAGCATGCGTATGCTCCGAGGGTCCAGGTTCTTGGAATGCGATGTCAGCTACAGGAGCCTAGTATATGGAGGGGCGGGGAGCTTTGTGGGAATTCCGTTCGGCCGCGAGTCCGCGTGCTTGGACGTGAAAAGGCTATCAGGCTACTCGCAAGATCAACGCGGCAGAGTTGACGACCGCACCAAACTCGCACTGGCACGCCTCATAGTGATGGTCTGCGAGGCCGCAAGAATGCGCCCGCTCCGGGTGAATGCGGGCTGGCATGCCGAGCACAGCGGCATCGCCAACAGGCACGTAGACTACATTTGGGGTTGGGGCGACATGTCAGAGGCGCTACTGCGGTGGAAGAAGGACCCATGCACCTTCCAGTTCCCCGAGTGTCTGAAGGACATCGGGGTCGGAAGCGCACCTAGGGCACTTGACATAGTTATGCTGCTGCTTAACACGCCCATCCAACGTCCGCCTCGATGGCGAGGGGATCAGTGGCCGCGGCACCGGCCCGCGGAAGGTGACGACGACGCCAGGCGATCAGAGCAGCAGCGCCGCGCGGCAGGTGACCGTTGTGGCCGGCGGCCGCCTTCGGAGAGGCAGCGGCCTGCTGCAGGCGAGCGTGGCAGCGGATCCGCCGGGCAGCATCATCAGTCTCCTCCTCCGAATAAAAGAAGGAGAACAGAGCAGCAGCATGACCAGGACCACCAGCAGCAGCCGTCGCCGTCTGACAGGAGCACCGCGGAATCCCACCAGCAGCTGATGGAGACACCGCCGGTATCGCCTGCTAGTGCTGACGACTACGTGGCCTGCGGCCAACCATTGGTGGAGGTGTTCGCCGTGAGCGCCGGCTTCAATTTCGTCGGAACCATTACCGTCTTCGACGGCATGCGCGGCCAGGTCATCTACGAGAACGACAACGGCGGTGCTCCTCCTCCCATCCACGGCTCCTCGTCTTCGCGCTCGGTACGTCATGTCTTCATTAATAATTTTTTTTTTGGTGTCGTACGTCGTCGTTCATTTTCTACAGCTGATGATGATGATGTTGATATCATATTACTAATTCTTTAGCTCAGAAGCGTGATTTGCTTAATTATTGTTGCCTTAATTGGCGGCTTGACGACGTCGTACACTACACTACTTTATATGTACAGGGTGCCGACGACGACCAGGCATACGCGCCGCCGCTGCTGACTGGGCCACACCGAGCGATCTCCGCGTACGGGAACTTCACCATTGAGGTTGACATCAGCGGCCCCGCGATGGCGGCACAACAAGACCGAGGACCTAGCAGCAGAGATGTTGGTGAGCTGAACTGGGATTGCTACGACGAAGAAAAAGTTTACGACAGGCCACTTATAGAGACCATAACAACGAGCAACAGCCAGCGCAAGGTGTAGAGGTGACCTACGCGGTACCGAGCGACGCGTGGACGCCGAATTGGAAGTCCACCTTCGCCTCCCGGGAGCCGCTGGCGCTGCTCAAGGCCGCGGCACCGTCGTCGTCTATGGTCGTATCGCCACGCGCAGCCAGGCCTTCCATGATGTACACATTGCGTCGAGCGTGCTGTTCGACTCCGCGCTCGAAGGGGTGTCCCTCATCGCCGACGGCACCGGATCCTTGCCGCTGGCACGTTCTGTCGTGGCCATGCCACTTGGTTCACCGCTCCTCATAACGGCAACCCTGTATGACGCACCGCCAAGCCAAGAAGGTGTGAGCCCCGTCTTTCAGTGCCAGGATATCGAGCTCAATCTCGATAACCACCGCATGAGGAAAGTATCCGCCAACAACGGCGGTGAGTTTGAAGTGAGCATCACCTCGCCTGACCTTTATCCAAGGCGAAATTACTTGCCGACTAGACCACAAAGGCCTACTAACCACTATGATGGTTGTTATTAATCTAGGTTTCTTTTGTTACAGACTTGTTGGACGTATTTTGTTTACACAAACTATTGTATGCGATTGCCGACATGAACTTCATTAATAAATGACAGACCATAGATATTACAGTTACAGTCAGTATAACAAGACATGTAGAGCCTTCAGAGAGAGGGACGAAGCTTTCCTGACACATTTCCCTCTGACGAGGCACCTTTGATCCTGCATGCAATCCACTATTGAGGATCCAGTCCCCCTCAAGCAAGGGGTTCGGCGCTCGTTCCACTGCTTCCGATAGAGAGGGGGATCCCAGATCGATTTGTTTGGACGAAAAAAACAAGGGTCTGTCTAGTGGACACTCGGGTGTTTGAAATCATCTGAGCACTCCATTTTCTTGACAAACGACTGCAACACCTTCTTCTACCCTCCAGTCCCTTATTCAACCTCGAGCCGCGCAACTGCCACTAGAGAGCCACCGCCTAGGCTCAGCGGCAGTGGTGGACCCAGACAATTTCTTAGGTAGGCCTACATATTAATTGTACTAATTTTGAACTTTAAATAAAATTGATACAAATTTGCAACTATTAATTATTTTCTCTTTACAATCTATTATAAAATACTAAATAGACCATAACATAAAGTAGTCATAAAATTATCAGGACTACCAGCTAGGTCCACCCGTACTCAGCGGGCTAGGATGCCCGCCGAAGCCTAACGAGCTGCCACCTTCCTATACCACCATGACCATGCTTGCCCCCACCCTGACCCCACCCAACTGCCATCACGAACCGCGACCACCACCAGACCGGCCTTCCACCCCCACTCCCCCTCCCTCCAACCTTCTTTCTTCTATGTCCAATAATGGTGTAGCTTTCTAGAACCCTAACCCCGTGCCTCAAACTGAAACCTTCACCTTAATCTCGAACCCTTACCTCACCGGAAGTTCGTCGGATATGAAGAAACACACCCATTGTGGAAGAAGAGTGAAAAGGAGAGGAAGAAAAGAATCTGAGTGTTGGACTCCCTCAAAACCCATAATTAACATGCTTGTCTCCCTTCTTTTACAATAATTTTTGAATTATTATTGAATAAAAATTAATATTCTAACACCAATGATATGAAAACAGACACTCGTATAGAAAGGAGATTTGAAAAATAAAGAAAATATTGTTATCATTTGAGGTCATCAGTAGGGGAATGACAATAGTATCCGCAGACCCGAACCCGGTGGGTTCCGCACCCGACAAGTGCGGATGGCATTTTTCATCAGCGGATGCCACCTCCACCCGACCAAAACACCCACGGGTGACCCACACCCGACCCAAACACCCGCGGGTGACCCGCACCCGACCCGAATCTATCTAATTAAATGTTTATCCTTTAATTTCTATTATTTATATGAGCTAAATCAATGTTAATATTAAAAATGAAGGTTAATATTCTATTAATTAATATGTAAACAAGTCTATACATCAATTATATATTTATTTTTAAAAGTATTGTTTCATACATATCTTGTCAAAACCGACGAGCACCCGAACCTGACCCTAAATCCGACAAGTGCGGGTGCCATTTTCCACCCACGGGTGCGGGTGCGGTTGTAGTTTTTTACCTGCGGGTGCGGGTGTTATTTTCTACCCACAGGTGCCATTGTAGGTGTCGTGTTTTACCCAAATCTAATCCGAACCGGACCCACTGCTATCCATAGTCATCAGCGCTCAAGGGCCTACCTGCGATGTTGGCCTGCCATCAAACAAGAAGGCTTTCGTTCACAGCGTTTACTCTCTATCCTCAATCATTACCACATCGCAAGAGTTATCCTGACTCATACTCACCATGCTTATCTATATCTATATACTTATAATAGACATAACCCACTAAGTGTCATTAATATCTATTTCTCTCGACTCTCACACAGCCACATCATCTTAAAAATTTCATCCGTTGGATCATGGTTTGCAGCATATCCCATCCACCCATCTCAGTTTCTTCTCTTTGCATTGGTGACAAATCTTCGTCCGCCCATCCCTATTTAAACAATTTTTTTAGTATGGTCCATTCTAACAATTGATGTTCTTGTTATTCACTTTTTGTTGGTTTTCCAGTTATTGCGATAAATTTCAGGAAAATCGCCAATATACATGCATCTATACAAGTTATAAGCAACAAAAATTACTAGGAACTTAAACACAAGCGTTTTCCCCTTCATTCTGTATTCCTCTTTTGCCGGCCCTATTCAGGGAGTCCGGGCCTCCCGTGCACGGGTTTAGGTGCAGGGCTAATTACCGCTCGTCAGTTGTTCTACATGGCCCCACCGAGAGTTAAACAGTTTAGAAAAAATTAATAAAATAAAATTTCTAATTATGCGGGTCCTCTACACCGCACATTCCTGCTCTGGATTTCTTCGAGTGGAATGGTCGAACGGAGGTTGAGCGTCCGGCTCCGGCAGCCGGCGTAGGTACTGCAACTGCGTCATGGTGTTCGAGACTTCAAGTCGTCCTCCACGATTGCCATACACGCGTTCGGGAGGAAGCCAAGCAGCGGTTGCTCGTCATAGGAATAGGAAGGGACCGGTGACGTTTCCGTGAATCGAGCCATGTGACGCGGAAGAAGCGTAGGCACCGTACCGGAGATGACAAACAGACGATGCTGCTCTCGGCGGTCCATCGCGAGGACACAGACGTTCTTGCACGCGTCTGTCACCGTGACCTCCGACACTCGAATGGCGGCGTTTGAAGCCGAAGCGACTCTGTGGCGAAGCAGGTCTGCAGGTGGCGGGAGGAGATCCGAAGATGTCCGCAACGGACGGAGCTCACGTCGTTGCTGCGTAGAAAGTATACGACCCAGTATATATTTCCCCGTATAATATTTTGTTTTTCATGGTAATTAATCTCGATCGGGCCCGCATAAGACAGGTGGCCGGCCAGTCGTGATGGGCTCCAAGCTCAATTAACTTCCAGCCGGTGGTCGCTGGGCTCGTCGGCGCTCTCCGGTGAGCGAGCTCGTCAGGGGCCCGGTCCCCAGTGAGAAGCCCAGACTAGCTATCTACAGGTAAAAGTTGGTCGCCTAGATCCCGTATACGTGCGACGGCTCTCCTTGCCTTTCCTTCGATTCACATCTTCCTCCTGGTTTTGAGAGTCCGTCCGTCGGCTCCCGTCTGTTTGTCTCGAGAGGGAGAGGGAGACGGCGGCGGGTCACCGTGACACGACGGAGGAGTCGGAGTGGCGTGAACTCACGAGGAACGAGGTCTTTTTCGTTTGCGACGATGAAGCCCACAACGGAGGTGCGCCAGCGGTCCTCGTCAAGCAGCAAGTACATGGCTCATGGGTACGCGGAGGAAGAGGAGGAGTGAGGTCACCGACGACGAGGTGGAAGAGGAGATGGTGGGGAAGGGTTATGTCTAGTGTGTGCGTTTGTTGGTCCAGCTACCAAGTGATTGCTCTGTTACTTTACTTGCCAGTTGCCACTGTTGCTTCTCATGTTTTAATAATCCAGCAGCGCTTGTTACCATTCGTCGATCGATGGGTCGTTGCTGCTGATCATCTGCATGCACACACACCCACGATATACTCTCCGAGTCTTACAAACAAACACTAAACCACCGTATACTCTCTGCTCTGCCGTAATATAAGCTGTTTTGCTTCCGTATGTTCAGTTCCTTATTCCGCGCACTCCTTCCTGCCGGAGCACCTTTGTACATAAGGTCCACAATGCCTTGCCGTCTTGGACGAGTGGCCGCAGCCGGACCAAGGGCTCCGGCGGGCAGCAACCATGCTCGTTGTACGTGCACGGGGCACCTGCTGCTCCAGCTCATTTTGAGCAAAATTTGTTGTCGTGTAACATTCGTATCTGAAATGCTTGTCCTCTCCAATTGTCCGGCAACAATGATAGTTGAATTTGCATAGAATTTTCTTCATTAGTTTTGTCGCCGCTTTTTTAAAATGTACTGACACATTACTTAAATGCTAGATTTTTCGTTGTCCATAAGTAATATATATTTTTCATGAGATTTTGCCTTAAGATATTTTGAGAATGTTTCTAGATAAAATATATCAATACACCAAATTTCCATGGATTCATGTATATATCGTTAGTACAGGGTATCGCTGCAGCTTGAAGCCACTGCCGTTGTGGCTGCAACTGCTTTTCTCTTGGCCCTATTTGGGGGGTTCCCTAATTATATTATAATTTAGAAAGAAATTCTTATACAACAAAAATATGGAAATAAACAAGAAAATCATAAGAAAAAGGTCACCGCAAATCTTGTAACCATTGTTACATGACAGATTGCCCTGAATCCTTCGTTCTATGGATAACCACAAGATCTTATATTAAAAGTTGTCCGTTACTCGTTGCATCGTAGGATCTTTTTCATTGAAGATCTATCATTTCTAATCACCCATAAGCTCTATGTTGTGAGGATTATAATCTCCATAAAATTAATTCATATTTGATACAATATTTATTTTATTACTCTATAGTTGCTCATCCTTCTTAATATCTCAAAAATATTTGAGACTAGTGCATTGATTAAAAATAAAACTATCGCATATTAATTTTGTCTTTTTATTAGAGGTTTTAAAAGGACTTGTTCATTTCTCATTTTGTTGTCATTCTATTTGTACAAAAAACAAACATTCTTAGCGTTTCTTTTAATAAAAAAAATTATGTTTCCAACAATTTATAATAACGAGTTCAACGACTAGACGAAGTACTCTAACCGTGCTAAGCCGAGCTTGAAGCCGATGCGGCACGCCATTCCACTGCCATCTCCTACTCTCGCTTCTTACTCTCGGCTTCATCGTCAACTCGGCCAAGAACTTTGTAATGTTGTTCCTTCGCAGAAGTGATGAGGACAACACCGGCACCCGCATGGCGCATTATGCGGCCAACCAATTCTCTCCCACAAGTTTTAGGTGATGTCTGGCACGCCCCGCGTTGACTCTTATTCGAGTCTATGGTGGAGATGCAGATGTGACAGGCTGGACCCATGACGCAGCACCGCCGACGTCATTGTCCTACTAGAACTCCTCGTGTACTACATCACTGTAAATAAGCACGACGCGCTTAGCGACATCATCGGAGCATACGCCGACATCCTGTGCCACTTCGGCGAGGGTCGCGACGTCAGCGCGGAGTGCTATATTTCTAAATATTTCTAAATGGTGAATCTTTGATTGTTATTAAAGTGAACAAAAAAGTTGATGGTATATTTTTAACATCCTGAGCTTTTACTATTACATAATTAATGATTTTTCATTTGATGATCAGTTCTTTCTGTTGTTATTTGTAAAATTTGAAATGCTTTGAGAAAGTTTATAGCAACAAAGAATCTACCAGCTGACTTATCGTTTAGCATAAAGCTATTCAAAAAACTTGCTTGCGATAAATTTCTAGTTGAAGTCAAAATACAAATACTATTTGAGGATCAACCACGCAAACCATAACTCCATTTTCAAATCTGTTTTATTGATGTTTTTTATTTTTCAAATTTTGTTTTCTGAATATTTTAAATTGTTCCATAAGAATCAAATGTTCTAGTAGAAAAATAATATTGTTCTAGTAGTGAAAAATAATTGTTCCAGTAACTAAAGCCAATATTTTAAGGATAACAATATGTGGTTCTTTTGTAACTAATTTCTCTACAATAATAAATAGGTATCTATCTTTTGCAAAAAAAACAAATAGGTATCTAATAAACTTTATTCAGAAAAAAAGTTGGAAAAACACGTTTTCACAGTAGTGGCCTTGGGCCTCACTATCAGGGTAGTGCGGCCTATGTATGGGCTCCCGTTTCTTTTCTATCTTCCCTGTCTTCTGGAACTGGAAGCCGCGGCGCTAGTCCGACACATCCCTCCAGAAGCATCCACCACGGAGAAGAAACGGAGAGAGCAAGAGCAGACTTAGCAGAGAGCGAGGGAGCACAGCAGGTTCTGGAACCTTCGCGAAGATGCTCTCCAGGCTGTCGGCTTGGTTCGTGAACCCGCGGCGGAATCCGTTGGCCCGCCTCCACCGTGACGCCGTTGCCGCCCGCCTCCGCAAGTATGGTGAGCACCCTACCTACCCCCTCCCTCTCCCCCCACCCGCATCGGAAATTGCGGCTTGGGGTCGAAGGCGTCGTCTCTGAGCTCCTAATCGGTTGGTTTCTGCGCAGGGCTCCGGTACGACGACTTGTACGATCCGTACCACGACCTTGACATCAAGGAGGCGCTCGCGCGGCTGCCGCGGGAGGTAGTGGACGCTCGTAACGCGCGCCTCAAGCGCGCCATGGACCTCTCCATGAAGCATCAGTACCTCCCGGAGGACGTCCAGGTGAGGAATTGTGCTTCGTGCTCTCCGATTCTCACACGCTGTATGAGCAATTTGAGGTCTTGAGGAAACAATTTAACCAATGCCTATGGTAGGCTCATTATGGTGGATTGGTAGTCGGTGGGATCGTGTAGCCGTATGCATCAGTAATGATTGATACTAGTAGGGATCAGGTTTTTATTGCACCGTAGTTGCCTGTGAACCTATGAAAATGGATAAGAAGGATTAACAGTTTCTGATTAGCTGCTGTTTTTCCTTCTCTTGAGTTGTGTTTATGTATTGCCTGCCTCGATTTTTCCATACGTTTGTTTGTGGGAATGGTTCGGGTGGATTGTCTTGTTGATTTTAGGTGGACATAGTGCTTCAAGCTGATTTGTTTCGAACTTGTGGGAGAAGAAGTGGTTGATGTATTTGGTTTATAATTCGTTTTGGATGCTCATGTAAACCGTAAAGGAAAAGGAAGCTTTAGTTATTGGTTATGTATGGCCGCCTTTTTTTCTTCCTTTTCATTTGAGGTTTTGTTATTCTGTAGTTCCATAATGTTAAACCACAATTGCTCTATGTCCTTGTCTTATGATGTGAGCGATATTTCCTTTTTCATTTGAGGATATGTTTGTTTTGTTTGAAGCCTTTTGGTAATGCACCTGAACTTAACATATGTCGGTCTCAGTTTCTTTTGAGACATTACGAACCAAGCAAACAGATTGAAGCCCACTGAGACATTAATGTGTAATTGTTTCACACTTTCATGAATGCATTAATATATTGCATCAGAATTGACAAGATCCATATTTCTTTTGTGACAGGCCCTGCAGACGCCGTTCAGGAGCTATCTTTCTGACATGCTGGCTCTTGTAAGTGTATTTGTCTTTTCCTGTCATTATGTTTATTCCAGTATTTACCCTCAGAAACTTTGAGCACTATTACCTTGTTAATTTACCAGCAAATATTAATATAATTATGTAGACTATTTTGTAATTCTTCTTTTGGGCCGCAATCTAAAATTTGCGCTGATCTTACAGTTGCAAGAAAATAAAGTATTTTAAGAAAAAGAGAAAAAACAATACCTAGGTTGGGACCCATCTAAGTTGGCTGTGGTCCAGTTCAAAGGGCCCAGCCGCTGTTTGCCCCCAACCCCTAGCCTGGCCTGCTTTTCTCTCCCTCGCATGCCTCACATTTCCTACCCACTTCACATACCTTGTCTCCCTTGTCTCTCCCAATGCCCTTGCCCTTGCACTCTCTCTTCTGGAGTGCCAACACTTAAGTGGAAATACCGAAGTGGAACAAGGAAGAGACAAGAAGATTGGAGAAATAAGTGCCCGTTTCACTAGGTTTTAGGGTAGATCAAGATAAGTGTGGAGCTGTGGTGTCCCACGGTCTGTTATGTGTACCGTGGCCATTTATTAGCAAGGTTGGATAGAGGAAGGATTTAGCTTTTGATTTCATGTTTAGCTGCCACAATTTTGGATAGATTAGACAGTCTCCTTTCATTGGTCGTTATTTTTACGATAAAGACTCAATTGTTTCTCCTGTACTAATTTATTAGAATTAGGATTTTTATTTGTAGATTTTGAGCTTGTGAAATTTTATAATTTTACCCAAAAGCTTTGAGTAATGAATTTTCAAAGCTGAACATCATATTCAATGAATCATCTAGAGCTGGTTTCCATGCTATTGCTCTGTTTGAGAGAACTCATAAGCTTTACAGATTGGTACAAGATCTGATTTTTTTTCTTTTTTGTTTCCATCTGTGCATTTCTTTTTTTTTTTGTATATGTTTTCCTATCTTCGTCTGAATATGACTCAAACTAATAGGTTAAATTGGAAAGAAAAATGAACTTTCTGACTATTAGAAGTATGTGTTTATAATCAGTTGTGGAATGACATTAAACCATTGATACTTCTGACCATCTAAAGAAGTATTAGACTGACAAACTATGGTGGTTGTGATTTGTTATTATGTCATACTTCTTCCGTTCTTTTTTGTGTGTCGCCGTTGACTTTGACCATTCGTCTTATTCAAAAACATATGAGAAATATCAAATGTTTTGTTAGGATTTGATTTATTACTAAAGGATTTCGAATCCTAATTTTTAATTTTACACATTTGAACTAATTTTGTTGAATAAGACGAGTGGTCAAAGTTTTTGGTCGAAGTCAACGGCGACACACAAAAAAGAACGGATGGAGTATACTCATGGTCACATTTGTTTTATCACTTGTTGGTATTGGTATCTGTCATGCAATACTAATTTCATTGATTTCGTTATGTAAGCAATCCTTGAATGAAGGATGGTTAAAGTTCACTTAGGTTTGAAGAAACTTATAGTGAAATGCTGTTATATGCGGATGGTTGATGTATTTTTATATTGCAGGTGAAAAAGGAGAGCGCAGAGCGTGAAGCATTGGGAGCACTTCCCCTCTACCAGAGAACCATCCCATAAAGTGCTTACATCGTGATCTGACAATGAATGTGATGAAATGCAGTGGATAGTACTGTACCATGAGTTATGTTAAAATCCATACGTCTCAAACTGATGTGAAACCTATGTTGTTCGAGACAAACATTTTGGTGTTACAATAACGTATCCTGTATGCATTGTTATAGCCCTACTCGTGTATTCCATCCCATAGTATAATGGGCTGGTGGGGGCAGCCATGTATTTATGATACCAGTGTGCTACATTTGGGCCTACCTCAACTTGCTTGAGATTAAAAGGTAGTGTGCTACATTTGGGCCTACCTCAACTTGCTTGAGATTAAAAGGTAGTGTGCTACATTTGGCATGCTGAACTATGTTACTGAAATGGTAATGAATATTATGAATAGTTTCGTGTCCGGTATTCCAAGCTTTGGATTGCTTTTTCCTGGTTTGTTGGGGGTTGTGGTGCTGGTTTCTTCTGTTGAGACAGGCTCGAGCTGACAGGATGAAAATTACGTTCTTTTCATCAGTACTGCAATGAAGCTTGTTTGCTGTTTGATTACCATCCTATAATACGTTTGGTGAAAATTTTGTGTGTCATGCAAGTCCTTCGGCTGGCTTGATGCGAAAGAGGACTGCAGACACTCCAAATCAAAGGATGACAGGATATGGAAGCACGTACTAGTCTACTATCAACAGAATTCAACGAGAGGCCAAGGGTAGCAGAGATGGCTTAGCAAATTTAATTTTTGGTGTGGATCTACGCTATGGTTTGGAAAATGGTTCTACGCCATGGTTGGACCATTTTCTGAACTTTGTATCTGCCAGGGATTTAGCTGATGAGTCTTTTCCCTATATTCAAATAATTTACTTTCCTTTCACAACAAGAGGAAAGAAAGAAGTGGGTTGAGATGCCTATAAAAAAAAACACTTCATTATACACATATGAGCTATGTTTGTCCGATACGTGATACAGGTACGGCGCACTCACATACCAGATAAGCACAGCTATGTAAGATAAGCCGACTGATCCTAAGTTTCACTAAATCACCTTAAAGTGCATTGTTATCAACAGGAGCATTGTCTATCATTGAAAGAATAATGAATCAATATCTCAAAGAATAACTAATCAATAGTTACCCTTAGCTGGCCATGGACATATAGAAGGTTAAGTGGCTGCAGAAACATTTTGAATATGATGATCATAGGAGTATTAAAAATATATAATATATTTACCTACACCCTGCCATTTGCATACAGTGGTCCTTGGTCTCAAATTTTTAGCAGGAACCTCACCAACTCTCAAATCTATGTGGCATCTGGTACAAAACCTTTTGCCGTCGTTATGCAAAAAGGGACCGCACACACTCCAAATCCCATAAAAGGCTGATTTGTACGCATGTGCGAAGCATGTAACCGACGTACTACGCATGTCGCAAGTGGCTAACAAAAGCATCTGCAGGTTGGTAAAATTGCCCGAGAATCACAGTGAGCTGAACCACCCTTTCCCCAAGGAATGCCACAGACGACGTCCCGCTACACAATTAAGCTGTTAACAACCAGCCTGATACAGTTAACATACCCATCTTTTCCTTCGACAGTAAGTTGATCAGCAGCATGATTAATTAGGTGCTGACACTTTTCACTTATCCAAATGATTGGCTTTAATTCTGCATTGTTGACGTGTAGCTTTCACAGTTCACATCCCTGGGCATACTAGCTGGGCAAGGGTGCCACCTTCTCCAGTGGATTCCAGAGAGCAATGGAAGCAGGGGGCCTCCTCTCTCCCAACCTCCGCTGTCCGGACAGTGACCACCCTACCATAGCATCGTCGCCCAACCTCCTCTCTCCGAACCTCCCTCCCATCGTAGAGAACGAAGGGTCCCGCTCGCCTCTCCGCCTCTGCTATCACCATGCATCGTCACGTGTTGCGTGTACTACCAGCAGCCTTTTTGGATGACAAACGTTGCTCCAATTATTGTTCGTGTCTCCTAGGCCTAGCAAAAGGAGTAGCTAGAGCCTCCATCTCTCTTGCCGCCCACCCGCAGTGGTAGGGTACCTGAGCTTTCATTTTTTGCGGACACAAGTCACCTGGCGACTTCATTACATCCGTAGTTAAGATCACTGAGATTCCGTTAATATTCTTCGTTTTGTTCGAAGATGGAATGTGCGCCTTTGTGGTGCTGTTTGAGCTATACGATGCGTTTGCGTTGTGTGTGGGAGATTTGTCTTCTCAAATTAAGGCATTGCAGAATGATTCGGATATCACAGTAGCACTTAATTGCAAGAGCTTGCATCGAACCTTTTTTGTTCTCAAGAACAAAGGGGCTCGAGTGCTTACGTAGTACTAGAACAGAAGAAACTTTACAGTAAATTTTAAAGCACCCTCCCGTTTCAACATCAAAATGAGAAACACAACAACAAATAAGTATGAGATCTGTTATGGTGCTTGAAAGGTACCCCTTGGTACCTCCTGTTTTAAATTAATTTTAGCCGTTAAAATTAAAAAATCAGTACCGAACCCATCACTTTTGGTACCGATCCACAACTTAAAGTACCTTCTAGTAGGTACCTCCATGTTTTAACCATTAGATCTGATGAAATAAATAGTTATATTAATTTTAAGCACCATAACAAATCTCAATAAGTATAGGGATAAAACATTGTAATTGACCGGCCCGTGGTTTTCCTAGTATTTACACAACTATCTAAAGTCACTAAGGGGGTGTTTGGCATGGCTCTGCTCCACGATAGAGCAGCTCCACTCCAGAACTCTAGGGAGCAGCTGCTCTGCTGTGGAGTTGGAGCTGTATATTGAGGTGTTTGGCTACAAGGTTGTCTTCAGCTCCAAGTTACATGGTAGCGAGGGTGTAAGGACATTTTTACCCTTGGATGTAACTTAAGCACATATAATGAAACGTATATTATTTGAAAAGACTTTTTTAAAGAATATAATAATTATTTTAAAACTTAATAAAAAATTAATTTGATTTTGATATTGTGCCAAATTTCAAATTTTGATTTTGCAAAATTTGCCATGATTGTGCCTATATTTGTAACACATTTTCAGTCAAGTATCTCAAGCAACAATTATATCAAACATAAACATATAATAGTCTCCATTTTTCAACGACGAAATGACTCCAAAATATTACAAGTCCATGATATTTGACCAACTGAAATGCAAATCTTTTAGACCCTAAATTATTATAAGTCCATAGTTTACTACGCAAAGAAGATCACTTTCACTCACACATTCCACGCAAGTGAAAGAGATGTTGCTACATTATCACGAAACATGTCCATTGTTTGAATACTAGATTCACCAGTAGAAGAATCGGATGCATGGGTCGACACTGCATATTTGTCGTACCTATCCGGAATTGTAGGTACATAATCAGGGTCCCTATCACAGTTAGCAAAGTCGACATCGCCACTTGAATGTTCCCGGATAAAATTATGAAGAACCATCGTGGCAGCCACAACCTTCATTTGAGTGAGCATTGAATAACCAGGCATCTTATACAGAATTTGCCATTTCATTTTTCATAGTCCAAACGACCTCTCTGCAACATTGCGGATAGATGAATGCATGCGATTGAACTTCTCCCTTGGAGTGTTCGGTTTCATACCTCGATGCCACTCCGGTAAGTGGTACCTTTCACCCTTGTAGGGAGCTAGATATCCCGGTCTGTTAGGATAGCCAGCATCGACGACATAGTATTTACCTACACGTGGAATTCAAACATTAGTTACAGAAAAGAAATACAATGAGACATACGAACAGTTAACCCAAACATGAATTATTATACCTCGTGGGGGGTGTGGGAACTCTTTTCTATCAGTTTCCATTGCGTGATACAGAACACTTGTATCATGAGTAGAACCCGGTTGACCAGCAGCGACATAAGTGAAGCGCATATCAAAATCACAAATAGCCAGAACATTTTGAGTTGCTACTCCTGTCTTCCCAATGTACCTCACTTGTTCTTCAGGTGGAAGTGTGACACGTATATGAGTCCCATCAAGTGCACCAATACAATCTTTAAAATGTGGATATGCTCTTTTGTCATCTCTAATTCTCTTATGAACTGTCCGGAAATTAGGATCTATTGGCCTCAAATATTCCTTAGTCATTGCAATCAAACATTCTAACACCTCATGGAATTTTCTACTTATGGTTTCACCAGAGTGTTTTTGAACCTATTTTGCCCCTTCCTATTTGACTCACATCCAGCACAAGTGAAAAGGAATATTGCAAGCATCTCATAAGTGTTCATATGTTTCGATGGGTGTAGTCCGAACCTTTCCACCAAGACATCATGAAGATCAAGAAATATTTCTCTGTTCATTCGCAACATTTTATGACACTCTCCTGGAGTATTCAAGGTCTCAGTCAACCAGCCCATTCCACTCAGTATTGACACCCTTGGCTCTGCCTTGTACAAGTACAAATCACAATAGATTTCAGCTAGCTTCGCCCCTTTTGATATTATTTCAAAAAACTGCTCACCGTCATCACTGGAAGCATCACTCTCAGAATCAGACATCTGTACAACAAGGAAATAGATACAATCAATATAATGAGTACACATAACTAAAAAATAAATGACATCATGAATTTAATTAGTAAACAAAATACTGCAAGCATCACTATTAAAAATAGAAGACAACATTGGTTCTAGCATTAAACAAATGAGTCATGACAATAGGACCAACACATAGTTCAAGAAAGGGATACAAGCCACAACACAGTACTCATGACAATTTCTAGTTTCCTTCTCCATATTTTGCCTTATACTTCCTAGTAAGCCAGGCGAATCTACTATCTTCAGGCAAGGTCATAAACATCTCCCTTTGCTCGTTTTTTACAAACAGCTCAGATGCAATGAAATGTTCATTTGAATTGTAGCCAGCACCACAAGCAACCACGTGCTCCATCACTTCAGTAATCGTAAACTTCCCTTCCTTGCTTAAAGCATATGAGTTTGCCGAAGTAGCCATGCTTGTCACTGCCTCTTGGATAATTAGGGCTGTGCCAGTCTTAGGCTTCTTGCCCTTATCGAGGACAACCCTTGGTGGTCTCTTCCCATTTGGATTGATAGGTGTCACTTCCTCAAATTCATTGGTGTCAACATACTGAGCACCGACTTCGTCCTCTTGTGACTGACCAGTGCCACCATCTTCTTGCGTTTCAGCACCACCAACAGTAGACAATGCATTGGCCATATGAGGAGACCAATGGTCAACACCAATACTTGTGATATCTGCAAAACACCTCTGCAGCTAGTCCTCATTTTGTAGCCCCAATTTTCTGAATTTACCACATCCTGGGATATCCTGTAACATAATGACAAAATCAAGAGACCAATCTGATTGTGCATAATGTTTGAAAAAATCGAACAAAAAAAAAGAGAGGAAGCACTTACAGCTCTAGCTTTCTTCCACCAATCATCATCCATAACAATGGTGCCCTTTACAGGGCACCAACCTGTTCCCGTTTGCCTCATCAATAATTTCTTCCATGCCTTGTATTCTTCTTTCAATTTATCCCATTTATTTTTAATTTGTCCCTTTGTGGCCACTATCCCTAATCTGTCTTTCAAGCCCTTCTCAATTTCAGCATACCCAACAGAATTGAAATGAGTATTCGGGCGATTTCCTCTTTCAACTTGTTCGGCAAACAATTGGCAAAGGACCAGTGTGGCCTCGGTGTTCCAATCAATTTCTGGCATCTATAATCAATTTCTGGCAAACAATATGTTAGATTATGACAGATATTTTTATTCATGATTCAAAGTAAACCATGTTGTTCCTGTTCCTTCATCAACATATGGAAGTTCTAAACCATGTTGACCAAAGTCGAAATTGCAATCGACAACATGATAAACATAACGAAGCCCCACAGCAGAGTTAGCAAGCCAAACATCGGTTTGTCATTGATTAGAACACAAAAATAAATTATTCAGATCATGATTCGAACAACCTGAGAGTTAAATGACACATTACATACTACACATTACATGGAGTGCACTACTAGCTAGGTAGCTCTACTGGCAAAACGACCACATGGCGACCACCACCATTCATTCATGCAACAAATGCCAATGCAATCATACTACTAATCTGAAAATGAAAATCGCTAGCTATCTGTCATCTTCTTCCCTGCCTCTCTATCCAATCTAATTCAAGACCCAGAAAATAACCAAAGATGTCACCTACTAAGCAATGGAACAGAAGACACAATGGAGCACCACTGGAAACTGGAAACCAGTTCCTGACAAATGGAGCACCACTGGAAACTGGAAACCAGTTCAATTTCCTGACAAATGTAGATGCATTTCTGTAGGCAACAAGATCTGTCATACTGGAAACCAGAACAATGAAAAGGAATGCAATGGAGCATTGGAGCAATGGAGCAGAAGACACAAACCTGAAGTAGGGGGCAGAGCGGCGCCGGGGTGGGGGGTGGGGGGGAGGGGGCGGGAGCAGAGCGGCGCCCCGTGGGGGTGGGCAGACCGGCGGGCGGGCCGGGGGCACGGCGGCGGCGGGGGGGGGGGGTGCGGCAGAGCGGCGGGCGGCGGGCGGGGGAGGCGGAGCCCGCGGGGGCGGGGAGCGAGCGCCTCGTCGGGGGGGGGGGGAGCGACGGGCGGCGGGCGGGGGAGGCGGAGCCCCGGTTGTTGGTGGGGGGGCAGAGAGCAGCGGGGCGGGGGTGTGGGCAGAGCGGCGGGCGCCCGGGGTCCCGGGGGGGGGGGGGCGGCGGAGCGGCGGGCGGGCGGGGGGGGGGGGCCGGAGCGGCGGGCGTCGGGGAGGTGGAGAGGCCGGATCGGCGGGCGGCGTGCGGGCGGGGGAGGCGGAGCGACGGGGCGGGGGGTGCTCTGCGGGCGGGGGAGGCGGAGCAGCGGGCGCGGATGGGGGGCAGAGCGGCGAGCGCGGGGGGAGGGGGGTGCACGGAGCTCTACGCAGGGGTGGGGAGGCAGACGGGCGAGGAAAACAGAACAGAACGAAACGTTTTCTGTGTAACCAGTGACAAAGGTGGGTAATTACCCTGTAACTCCGAGGGGAGGTCTATATTAGATATTTCTAGAGTGGGGAAAGAGGTGCTCCACAAAAATAAACTGAAACTCCACCAACTCCATGGAGTTAGGTTGCTCTAACTTTTTTTTAGAGTTTAGATGTTTGGCTGAAAAAGGACTGCTCCTCCATAGAGTTTTGGAGTGGAGCCATGCCAAACACCCCCTAAGTTATTAGAATATCTAGTATTATTTACCGTTAACGGTTACTCCTTTCATTTTTAAAAGGGAAGTACTTAACCACGTTTCACTCACTTATACATATACTCAATCTGTTCTTAAAATGTAGCGTTAAAAAAATATTTTTTTGTTTTTTATAATATTCTAGTTGAGTATATTTAACCTCACGAAAAATAATCAAGAACTTTTTAAAAATATAAAGGTAATATTTTTTTAATATGAGAAATCTTATTTTTGTTCCTGACGAATTAATGGTGCTCTAATTGCTTTTTTGTATGCATTGGTTCATTCCAATGCACTTTGTTATAAAAACAATATGCACGAGCGAGTATCTTTCTGTCTCTAAAAGACACAAGCCGGTGGTAGGAAGATCGAAGAGAACACTTTTCTAGGCTAGCTTGGCATGACTGGACAAATCTACCATCTATGGAATAGAGGGGGTGCAACCCATGTGAGGAAGGTACGGCCCCAAACGGTTCATTTTGCCTCTTTCTTCCCTTTCTTTCTCCCTCCACTTCTTTCCTGTGCATGGCAAAGTGACGTGGGCGCTCATGTGATCCTCAATGGCACAAAACATTACTTTAAGTAAATCTTTTGCAGCAAAGTTCTCTTTCTTGAAAATGCAGGAGGAAAAGTGGCTTTGTGTGAAAGGAATGAATGGGTACGCGTTTGATCAAGGTATGGTTCTTTGCAAAAAATATTAATTTTAACTTTAGTTGAGGTGGTAGGGTTATGAATTTCATGAGTGCCATAGCATCATGGGATCATATATACTTTATATGCTCACAAAGTGCCATATCATGAATGGTACACGGTTGCTGGTGTTTGCCCTCGCAAAGTGCACCGTTGTAATTCTACGTGATGCATGCATGGTAGTACAATAATTTGGTGTTGAAGTGCAATAATGTGATTCTGTTAGTTGAGGTGTGTGGGGAACCGCGATACATACTAATTAATGTCGTCTTGGATTGTTAATTTGTACTCGTGCTTATCTTCTTCTTCTTCTTCTTCTTCTTCTTTGTTTTTTTCCTTTTTTTTTTTTGAAAAATGGCTCAAGAGATATACTATGGTGATGACTCCTACAACAAATTATGAAGAGGCAAAATACATGAATACATGTAGAAGCTGCCATTTTAAATGCGTTTGTTATGAAGACCAACTCCGTTTTTTTGTTTTTTGTTCCCTTGCCAAGGGGCTTGTGGAACAAGCAAATCTGCAAATGAAACGAACATGAGGTCTACACACAGTTCTTCTATGCGCATATATATGTAGGCGTTAACAACGTGAATGTGCGGTATATATCTTTACCAGAAAGTACTTTGTGATTCTCCATTACTCGGGAGTATAGGGTTGAAATGTTGTTGGATGCCAATGATCCATGACGATCATGATCGGATCGAAATGTAGGGAAGGCTTGGTGCAGCTAGAGGCACGAAGGGACCCGTACGTTGAATGATAGCAGCTCAAGAAGTACACGAATGAAAGTAGGTACAAATTGGTAGTACATGATTTTTTTTAAAATAATGAACAAATTGGTACGTATTAACTAAGAGTTTTGTTACGATGTTTGAAAGGTATCTTTTGATACCTCTATTTTTTAAATTAATTCTAACCATTGATATTAAAAAATTAATATCGGATCCATCTATTTTGGTATCGTCACCATTTTAAATATTTTTTAGTAGTTATTTTTATATATTTTAAATGTTAGATCTGATCAAATAAATAGTTATTATTAATTTTAAACATTGTAACAAACCTCACTAACTATAGTACTATATTTTCTTAACTAGTGTATCCATAATAAGACGAGCTGGCTCGTTAATCACACCTACAACCTACACCTTGTTGAGCTAGAGTAACGTCATCTTTGAGCTTGGGATTCCTGAGCACCAACGAGTGGGGCCTGGGGGGAGGGGAAGTGAACGAGGAGGCGGTAGTTAATGGCCTGCCGACGGGCCCCATCGCTCCATGCAGCCAATGATGGTGGAGATTGCTGCAGCTGCAGTGCACTTACGGGCATTGACCCGACCGGATGTTTCGTGGACTATTGACCGCTGTGGTCATCGATCGATGTTCTAAAGACGCGACGATCAGAAGGAAGCTGGGGACACCACCGTGATTTGCACGGTTCCCAGAGTGTTTAACAGGACTAGTAATACTAACTGTTTATTACTGTAAATAAAAAAGACATTATTAATACAGTATAGTAAGGGTTTTGCGCCGTCACAACTCACAACTCTCGCTTATGCAGTTTTACGCTCTCTTGAGTCCTGAAGAAAAAAAAAAAACCGTAGAAATCGCCCATGCATGCGCACCTGTACTGTACTGTACTGTACTGTACTGCACGCGGGTTGCATCCTGATCCCATCTGTCATGCCCTCCACAGGGTTCTCTGTCCACGGCTCTGCGCCGCCCGTACGAGTTCCATGAGGAATGGGCGAGCGAATCCAATAATGTCCGGGAAGAAGACGACGCCAGCTCCTCTCCTCTTCTCGGTCACGGGCGGGCGGGTGGGCGGGCCCTTTCCGTTCCGCTGACAACACCGGTCAGTGGTGGGCTGGTGGCACGCGTAGGGATGGTAACGGGGGTCGGATTCGATCGAATTCGGGTAAAAAACTGACATTTTACGTTCACACTGGCGGGTGGGAGATGACGTCCGCACACGCGCGTGCGGGTGACAAATGACACCGCGTCCGTCGGATTTTGAATTCCGTCGAGTTTTAACATAATATATAAAATAATTATTTAATAAATATATGATACAATTAACATAAAGATATATTTATACATTATTAATAAAAATTAATCTTTTATTTTTCATATTAATATTTATTTCTCTCTTATTTATACTAATTCAATAATTATGTTTAATTAGATAGATTTGATCAGTTACGAAATCATCCGTAGATGGGATTTACAACCGTACCCGTGAATATTTGAGTCGGATGCGGTGACAGCCACGTGTAAAAGATGCCATTCACATCACTCCGTCGGATTTCGTATCTGCCGGTAAAATTGCCATCCTTAGGCACGCGCGCTCGCAGTCGCAGCGGTGGAAACTGTTGTGATAACACCGCCTTTCACTCAACAGAATATTTGACACGTGGGTCCCCTTGAGTGGGTCCGCAATGTCAATGAGAGGCGGTAACATGAACCAAACCCAGCGTCTCGCAAGCTGTACGTGCGCAGGCAGAGGTTCGGAAGAAAGGGACGTGTCGCTGGGCACGAGGTGGTGCCACAGTGGAGTCAGAGGCGGTTGAGCGAGCTTCAGGGGCCCCGCACACCACGACCTACAGCGGTCCAGCCGACGAATTGCGAGAACTACACAGGGATTGTAGTAATATGCAGATACAACACCCACTTTTCTTGACAAACGTAGTAAAACCGAGGGACTATTTTGTTTGTGAGGAAGAAATATACTCCTCCCTTTTGTTTTTTTTAATTGACATTAAAAACAAATAGTTTAGTTCAATTTTGAACTAGATATTGTGTCGTAACGCTCAATTAAAATTGAAGAGAGAAGTACAACTATTTGAAATACCACTCTTCATACCTTTGACCTTTCCTTTGGGCAAATATAGAGCTAGTATAGATTAAAGTCTCCGATGATATGATACACTCTCATCAGACCTGCATTCCTCACCCTTCGCTCACTCCCGCAGTAAAAGAGCAAATGGTTTCTTCGATATTTTATACGAGTAACTATTTTTAATAGTCCCTACTTTTATAAATTTTCTTATATCATTTAAATTTTTTATATTTGACCATATATTTTATTTTTAAATTAATTCAAATGTATCAAAATATTTTGACTTCTTTTAAACATAAGATATAAATATTTATCACTTTTGTTTTTCAATAGAGTGAATGATGATTCAAAGTGACATTGGAAGTTAAGAATATGAAATACTGTATTTATGAAAAGAGGAGTAGATGAATATCAGCAATAATGGCTTGTTTAAAGTAGTACTTCAAGAAGTTAACTTAGTACGTAGTACGACGCAAAGCATTTGACACGAGATCGTCGAGTTGCAGCTTCTAGATTCTAGTACACAATCATGCCGGAAGTATTGAACTGTTCACGTACCTGGCATTTCATATTCATGTCACGAAAGTCTCTTTCCAAAGTCCAAATCCGTTCCCTCACACCGGGCCCTACCAATCAGTGTGACTCGTTTTGCATCCGCCCTGTGCGCTTAAGAATTGACTGGAGTGAACAGTGAAGGGTATTTCCGTCCAGGAATCCAAAAATTAAAGCTCGGAAACGGCAAAAGCTATGGCGAGTGGCAGCAGCACGCCGACCAGTCCCTTCCGCTCACTTCCCAGCGGCAGCAGAGCTCGCTCACTGCACACTCCCCCAGCAGCTGCAGCAGCCTGCTGCTCACGGGTGGCGAGGCCGAGCACGAGCACCCCTGCATTCTTGGCAATATTCGCGGATTGGCCCTTGCCGTAAGCGGCCAGGGGGGCCTTTCTGCAAGACTAAAGGGCGGTCTTGCCAATTTTGAGGCAGAGGAAGTGGCGTGAGGAAAAAAGAGCGGTGGTGACTGGTGAACTTGAGCGGTGGAAACAGCGGCGGACTGCGTCCTTGGGCGGGGACAGCGAGTGCCTGAGTGGGAAGCTCTAGCAGCAGTGCGCGCATGGCGAGGGCGAGCGGTGGCGGCGGCGGCCCCGCGTGGCTGCTCTCCGTGGTGGCGGTGTGCGTGGTGCTGTGGGCGGCCGCGGCGGAGGCCAGGTCGCCGGCGGCGAGGGCGCACCGGCACCTGAAGCGGCTCAACAAGCCGGCCGTCAAAAGCATCCAGGTGCCTTAACCGTCTCTTATTTTGACATAATGGGTTTTTGAGCTTTCTGGTGACGCATTGTTTGGGGGTGATTGTTCGCTTGTTCTTGGAGGTGCTAGCTCCATCTTTCTGAAATTTTGTGGGGTATTTTTAACAGCATTTGGAATCATTCGAGCAAGTTTCACTGAGGAGTGGCAGCACTGTACTAGTACTCTCATTATTCTGGGAAAAAGGCTACTTTTCTTTTGAGCTATATTTTTTTTTCCTTCGGTATGATTTCTCTATCGCTTCAGAGAAATTTTCGAAAAGTTTTCGCCTTTTGGAGTTAGATTAGGCAAATTCAGGCAAAGTAGTGCATACAGGCTGGCCCTGGCAAAGTGATATTCTCTGGTGGAAAAGGGGCAAATTCTCGCCTTTCTGTACATTTTAAACCCCCTCCGATTTGAACAATGTTTCTGAGATCAGAGAATGCGTTTTAGACTTTTACTTCGTTTTAATACCAGATTGACAGTAAATCTTTAAGCTTCTTTTTTTTCAATTAAAAAGAATCTTTGGCCTTTTTTGACCGCGTTTTTAGGAGATTTTTAAACACATTTTCGAAATAATTGCAATGAGGTTTGCATTTGAAATACAGAAAGAAGCTGAAAGAACAATACTCCTTTTCTAATAATGAATTTCTGCAAACGTGCAGAGCCCAGACGGGGACATCATCGACTGCGTGCATATATCCCACCAACCAGCCTTCGATCATCCTCTGCTCAAGAACCACACAATACAGGTAGGTCATTTGAACTTGGGATTTCAATTTCAACTTTGCAAATCTTTTTCAGGAACCTTAAACCAACCTGCAAGTGGTTATTCACCATTTTAACTCTGGCCAAAATCATACTCGTTGCAGTTTAGGCCGGCCTACCACCCGGAAGGTCTTTACGATGAGGCCAAGAGTAGCATAGGCTCCAACAACGCTGGCGAGAAACCAATGCTCCAGCTGTGGCATCAAAATGGTAGGTGTCCCGCGGGCACGGTCCCGATCAGGAGGACAAAGAAGGATGACCTGCTCCGAGCGAGCTCCATGCGTCGGTATGGCAGGAAACGGCATACTGCTCCAAACCCAATGTCTGTTGATCCCAACATGCTAAGCGAGGGTGGTCACCAGGTATGTGTTTCACCTACTAGTGTGTTGAGAACTTGAGATGAATAGTTGTTCATCATATTTTTTCCATTGTCATCTTACTGAGCTGCTGTCATTGTGCAATTCAGCACGCAATTGCTTATGTACAGGGCGATAAGTACTATGGTGCTAAGGCTACCATTAATGTGTGGGAACCCAAGATTCAGCAGGCAAATGAGTTCAGCCTGTCCCAGCTGTGGATATTGGGCGGTTCATTTGGGGAAGATCTTAACAGCATTGAGGCTGGCTGGCAGGTATTGTACACCTCATGAAATCAGGAAGTTTAATCATGTCATGCTATTGCTGCCTAAATGCTGACCACATTTACTGAAAATTGTCTGGTTCATCTCAGGTCAGCCCAGATCTATATGGGGACAACAACACCCGACTGTTTACATACTGGACTGTAAGTATCACTAGCTCAGTTACTGAATATTAATATTGATAGTCCTATACTTGCTTAGCAAACATTCTCACGTTGATGCATTAACTAAATCCCTGTTCCATAAATTGCTGTGTTGTGAATTCTCAGAGTGATGCGTACCAGGCAACAGGGTGCTACAACATCCTGTGCTCGGGATTTATTCAGATCAACAGCGAGATTGCCATGGGGGCAAGCATCTTCCCCATCTCGAACTACGGTGGATCCCAGTATGATATCAGCCTGCTGATCTGGAAGGTGAGCATTGAGACACTAAACTAACAATTAAACATCACCACATGCTCTGATAAGCGTCCTGAGAATCTGCGCACGAAACACAATGCAGTAGAATCTTTGGCCACTTGGTACAAAATGTTTCTGCCCATGCTCACACCTAGTGTTTCAAAATGGTTTCCTCCAAACAACATGCACCTCCCCATAGTATGACAGATTAGAGATTACCTAACCATTCTGCTCTGCTGCATATGGTCCGTGTGTAGGATCCAAAGGAAGGGAACTGGTGGATGCAGTTTGGCAAGGAGTATGTCCTTGGCTACTGGCCATCCTTCCTCTTCTCCTACCTGGCCGACAGTGCGTCGATGATCGAGTGGGGCGGCGAGGTGGTGAACTCGGAGCCCGACGGCACGCACACGTCGACGCAGATGGGCAGCGGGCACTTCCCGGAGGAAGGGTTCGGCAAGGCGAGCTACTTCAAAAACATGCAGGTGGTGGACAGGAGCAACCAGCTGAGCGCGCCCAAGGGGGTGGGCACCTTCACCGAGCAGTCCAACTGCTACGACGTGCAGACCGGCAACAATGGCCAGTGGGGCACCTACTTCTATTACGGTGGTCCTGGCAAGAACGCCAACTGTCCATGACGTAATTGCGTGTGATTGTGTGAAATATACTGTTGTCGCTGTGAGCAGATCTGCAGATGTAACCAGCCATTCGTTTCAAGTGTGCATTACAGCATCTGCATCTCGTTTTTCAGCCCTAGTTTAGTGTTTGTAATATGTGTATTTGTCGTAGTTTTTTTTTCTTTATTAAATTGCCATGTAAAGTTTCTGAAGAGAAGAAGCATGGCTTGATGAGTTGGTGGTGTTGTACTGCCGGGCTTGGCTTGACTTTGATGTTGCTGCAAAGTGCAGAGGTAGTGCAGAAGCGTGAACTCTGCACTTCGGGATTTTTACTTCTAGGCCAAGCTCCTCGTCTTCTCTGCTCCGGCATCGCTCCCCGCCGCCAGAATCTAGCGCCCGACGTTTCAGTAGCATTTTGTGTGCCTTCTCTCATACTGTACCAAACATTCCTTAATCTAGACGAATAAATGCCTACGATAACAGCTTTTTATTGCCCAACAATTTGAAAAATTTGAAAAGATGTTCCTCTCCGTTGGCGTCATTAAGAATTGTGAATTGAATGCTTCCTAAAATACCAGCACATCACCACACCGATGGATGTCTTCTTTGCCTCATCGTTGTTACCCTGTAAAATTCTCATGACCATGTCACCATGCACCTGTCCCCAGGATGATAGAATCCCAAAGATCACACTCTGCAGGGTTGAAACAGTGAATTTTGACTAAAGTCCGCACCAAGCCAAACATTAGTATCCGATAGCAAATTGCTCCCACGTATGGTGCTAATAGCACTTGTAATAATAACCTGACCAGACAAGGTTATAGTGCTGATTGACCCAGAGAATACTAAACTGAAATTGAAACTACTGCTTTTTTTCAGGGTGCAAGAAGCAATCTGCCAACCTACAGCTCTTTCCATCAAACCACGTTTCGAGAAATCAAACAGTTCAGAAATTATCGAGAAATCACACAGTTCAGCATATACATTTAGTCAGTCCCTGTTCTTTGTGCTGGAGGTCTTCTCCTCCCTCTCCTTCTAGGTTGAGGTGGCGGTGCAAGATTTTGATATTTTGGTACAAATATCAAGTCGTCGCATAAACATGCTATATTCTCACCACATGTCTAGGCTCCTGCAACAAACACTACTATTTTTGCAATATCAGCTATAATGTTTGTTTGATTGACTATCCCACATCGGTTTATGAACACTCCAGCTATGACAGAGGACACAAATCCTAATTCACAAAACACTCTTTCACGTGTGCGAGAAGCTACACGTGGATACTGGTCTCAAGACATATCCTCAAATTGAGGCGTTCTAAACCTGATGGTGTCCGAGTAAGAAACAGAGCCATCCTCCTGTATTAAGAAGGAAGGAAAATATATCAGATGTCTACGTCTAGCACAGTAACCAAACCATATGAATATATGAAATAACTAGTTGAATACCCGTGCATTGCTACGGGTTAATGACAAAGCAACACTTCTAGCTCAAAGCATATATTTAGACTAATTAATATTAAAATGAATTCATCACAAAAAATTGAAATAAATGATCCTTACTGAAATTCAAGTACTATTTGTTGTTCCAAATTTCTCGTTGGTTCCATTTAACAGAAACTAAGTATGAGAAATACATTGACTTCAAAATTATATGAAATTTATACTAATAATTTTCTCAGCACTAAAACATGCTTACCCATAATATCGAAACCAATGTGAGAAATAAATTCACTTGGACTCATATGAATTTTACTAATAATTATACTACATTAAACCTTATCCATATTTTTTTGATTAAACCTCACGTTGGTTGCATTCAATCGTAAATAAATCATTTTCAGTTTTTAATTTATTTTAAAATAATTTCTAAACTCTTAAAAAACTTAATCAGAAAAAATATTAGCTCAAACATAAATGCTTAAAATAGCCAAAAAGTACATACATAAAATGGGCCCAAAACAGTTTCATACAGTTCAAGATAATATTTAACTTAATTAAATAATTAAAAAAAATACCTCAAATCTATTTGCTGACAATACTAAAAAAATAACACATTAAAATTGGCTCAAAGATGAAATAACTCAAGCAATCAAGTCAGGTCGAAATTGGGCCAGACCACTTAACATTGCGCATGTGACCGCATGGGCCTAAGGCCCAGCAACTTAATCGCTCATGGCCTACCTCGTGCTGCTCCATCTGAGTTGTCTGGTTGCAATTAACGGTGGAGAGTGTTTTTCGCGCGGACAAAACCAGCTGCCGACCCACAATCCCTAACCCTAGTTTCATTTTTCCTATCTCGGACGCGGCACAGTGCGAGGGGAGACCGAGAGAGCGGCGGTGCAACGCAAGGAGGGACCGAGAGAGCAGCGGCGCGGCGCAAGGAGAGAAGGAGGCGTGGCGGCGGCGGTAGGGAGAGAGGAGGCACGCGCGACCGCACGCGCGACGGCGGCGGTGGGGAAAGAGAAGGAGGCACGGCGCAACCGCACGCGTGACAGCGGCGGTGGGGAGAGAGAAGGAGGCGCAGCGGCGGCAGGATGGAGAGAGGCGGCGCGACGCGACCGCAAGCGCGATGACGGCAGTGGGGAGAGAGAAGGAGGCGCGGCGCGACCGCACGCGCGACGGCGGCGGTGGGGAGAGAGAAGGAGGTACGGCGGCGGCGGGCTGGAGAGAGGAGGCACGGCGTGACCACGCGCACAACAGCGGCGGTGGGAAGAGAGGAGGCGCGGCGCGACCTCGCCAGCAGCGACGGCGGTGGGGAGAGAAAGAGATGGCGGAAAAAAGTTCTGTGCGGATGGTCCGCGCGAGCGCGGTTGGAGGGGAGGGCGGAATAACGAGTTGCACAGACGATGGTTACAAAAATAATAAGTAGTAAAGATTTATCCTTCCATATCCTACCATGCATAACAAAAATCCACATGGCGCCAGGGTGCATATTAACAGATCGTGTATTCTTTAAGGCGACCGCCCCACCAGCCAACTAAAGAAAAAACCGGGCCGCCCAATCCAACAAAAAACTGGATTGCCATATCCCATCCAACTTTTCCCCGCATTGACCACCACTAGCCACCCCCACTGTCACCAACCTACTGGTCCTCTCACTGTTGACTGCTAACTAAGGCAAAGCAAGGACAAGAATTCAACTCACTGAGCCACAGACTCACCTGATCAACACTTAGGATTTTATTGAAAAAGAAACACATTCACTGACTAATTATGGAGTTTAGTACTTTATTTCATGTTCAACTCCACAAAACAGGGGCAACAAAAAGTCAACTATTCAGTACAATTTTTTACCATCGAAATAGTGGAGGAAACCTGTATTTGGATGAGGTGAAATAAAAAAAAAAGTAACAAGTTTAGTTTCTAAACCATAACAAAAGTATGTCCCACATCATGTAATATTATTTATTTTAATAGAGTGTAACACACAAGCACTACTCAGATGAACTTAATACTTGAACACAAGCTATAGTAACATTCTTATGAGCGATGGCGCAGTTGCTGCCTCCGCCGCCCTTGCCGCACTGCAGAGAGCAACGGCGCAGGGTAGAGTTGGGGAGGACGGACGTCGGACGGTCGGAGAGACTGGGCCTGTCGGCTGCCATTGCTTTTGCTATTTGGGCAGAAGCTGTGCAGCCTAGACGATCGGCTGCGGCCCAAGCCTGCAACAGCTGGGCCAAAAGCAAACCTACAGCCTATACCTCAGCAAACCGATGAAAAAACTATCGCTCACAAGAAGCTTCGTTCGTTCCCCAACCAAAGCTTCGTTCCCCATCCAAATAGAGAAACCTACTCCACGACCACCGCGCCGGATCTGTTTCCCTCGACGCCGGCGCATTTGAGTCGCCGTTCGTGCTGCTACTTCTCTCCTCCGTTGCTCCTCATGGACGACTGGTGTGCCCAGTCGCTGTGAAGCCAGCGTAGGCACAGATCTGGTCGGAGAAGGCTCCACAAGGGCTCCCCGAGTTTCCTCCAAGGCCATTCTGTGCACGGCGTTGCTGCGTGGTGGAGGCTTCCTATTTGTTTGGTTAGTTCACTGCTTCATGTTTCCCCAAGTACATTTGAGTCTTGCTCATGCAAAGTACCAATGGAGGCCTGAAGCTTGATGACGGGTCTGACTTGTGAAATTGGCCGGTAGTGCGCACGGTAGATATTCGTTAGTTTTATTAGCTCATTCCATGGATACGTTCTTCTTTTCTAGGATTTAGCTACTCCCTATTTGTTTTCTTGTAGTTACGTTTTTTCTTTTTTGGCTAGCTTACTTAGAGAATCGGAGCATCTGCTGTCCAATGCTACTTAGTTTTTTTTTAAGTTCATGAGCTATTTACCAATCGATGAATGCTACTTATTAATGGAATCACAGTTGCAGAGTGTCATCAATATGGTCATCTTCTCTCCCTGACATTGCACGATACAAGCTTCGTTTTACTCCGTCTAGGTGCAACTACATCCAGGCAAGTAGCTCTTATTTTCTGCATCCTTTTAGTTACGTCTTCTTATTGCTGCAAGTAAGCAATAGAGGAGTTCAATTTTTTTTGTTAGAAACAGATGGCCGCAGGCTGTGCGGACTGGGACGAGGACCTTACAAAGGTTTTGTTGGACCTGTGCATTGCTGAGAAGGAGAAGTTGAACTACAACTTCAAGAAGGGGCTGACAAGAATAGGGTGGCAGAATGTTTATCGTAATTTCCGCAAACACACTGGACGGCGTTACACGGACAAACAAATTTAGAATAAATTTAATAGCCTCAAGAGACTGTATACTGTATGGGAAAACCTGAAGTCGGCTAGTGGAGGAGGCTGGAATAGTAACACTGGCACAATAACAATGGACGATGAGTGGTGGACTGAAAGAATTGCGGTACTGACATGCCTTTCTATTTTTTGTCTCAACTGTTTACATGGTGGTTTAACCATTTACTGTCAGTTCTAACATGTCATCTTTGTCATGCATATAGGAGAACCAGCTAGCCGATACATTTCGGAGGAGGCCGATTTCTCATGAGGCTGAGCTGGAGATTCTATTTGGTCGTATGGAAACTGAAGATGGAAACATGTTCTGCGTCGATGGTACGGGAGATCGAACGCCAAGTCGTGGAAGTGAAGAGATCCATCCTCCACTATCAGACGACAACATCGGACGGTCTATTGTGGGACGTGGATCCCAAACGTCTCGAAAGGAGCAGGTTGTCGACAGCCCACAGCCAAAGAGGAATAAGAGTATGGAATACTATGTCAAAAGCCTATCGGAGAGCCTTCTGCAAAAGAATAGGAATGAAACGAGGGCGCTTGGTAAAGACAAAGATAAAGTCAAACAACTGCTAAAGATTGTAGAAGAGGATGGCGTGGAGCAAGGGTCTGAATTGTATTTCATAGCTACTGAGCTGTTTAGGTCTGCAGTGCGTCGTGCGTCGTTTGAAACACTTCGTGACTCAAAGGATCGTATTGCATGGCTCCGTTGGACCTGGGAGAACTCCAAAAAGAAGTGACATGGAGTGTGTCGTTGCACTGCTTTTGCTAGTGTCACCTACCTAGTGTCGTAACTGTTAAGTATGTAGTGTGTCATTGCAGTGATGCTGTTAGTGCGAACTATCTAGTGTCGTTACTCCTACTTATGTAGTGTGTAGTTGCACTATGCTGCTACTGCCAACTATCTAGTGTCGTAACTGCTACTTATGTAGTGTCATTGCACTGCTGTTGGTACTGTCAACTATCTAGTATCGTAACTGCTAATATGTATATGTACCTTGTACCTATCTAATATGTATATAAATTTTCATGTTTGTACCTGTCTTACTTTTTTAGTATTGTTACGTAGTTTGTCTTCTTCATCACTTATACTGACCATAGAGATCATTAAAAGGTATAATGCAATATTTTGAACACAGTTCCATGTTTCCATGCATAACACGTGTTTCTTATTTTTAGATGTTTACTTCTAAAACATCAAGTAACACAAGTTCGTCTGTTGGACAAGTTGATGATGAGTCCTCTACCTTATGGGACATGGGTGCAGTCTGTGTCTTAGCTGCACTTGCATCTTCAGCTTCAAGTGGATCTCAAGGCCAAGATGGTACACTGCCCATACAAGAGTTGACGGGTCGTCAATGGGTGGCTCTTAATCTCAAGAATCCTAAGAAGTGCTACAAAAATTTTCGTCTCCAACCTGCTGCATTCCACAAGCTGCATACCACTTTAGTGATGAATCATGAACTAAAGTCAACAATTCAGTATGAGTCAATTGAAGCCTTAGGGATGTTCTTATGGGCATGTGCGACAAGACAAAGTCAAAGACAAATGGCTGAAAGATTTGGTAGGTCACAGGATACAGTTAATAGGAAGTTTGGGGAAGTGCTAGAGGCTATGGTCTCTTTTGCACGAACTATTATTAAGCCTATGGATCATAGCTTTAGTTGTGGACACCCTAAACTACGTCGGTTGTCACCGTACTTTGATGGATGCATAGGAGCTATAGATGGAACCCACATTCTAGTCACAGTCCATGAGCCAGCACATGATGGTTTCATCAACAGGAAAGGATTCACTAGCCAGAACGTCTTGGCTGTATGTGAGATCGACATGCGATTCACATTTGTGGCAGCTGGTAAGAGGGGTTCTGCCCATGATATGGCTGTATTCTGGGAGGCAGTGAGCAAGTCCAACAATTTTCCTCACCCACCCCCAGGTGTGTAATGTAAGTGGCTGTACGTTATAATAAATTTTTACATGCACGATTAATGACCAGAATGTGGATTATTTTTTTCTGTTGTGTAGGTAAGTACTTTCTTGTCGATTCTGGTTACCCACTCCGTGAGGATATATGGCTCCATATAGAAAGAACTGGTACCACTTGAGGGAGTTCGAGCAAAAGGGGCCAGAAAATGTCTGTGAGCTTTTCAATTACTATCATTCATCTCTTCGTAATGTTATTGAGCGCGCATTTGGGGTGTTGAAGAATAAATGGCAGACTCTAAAAGGCATTCCATGTTATAGTATGGACAGACAATCAAAGATTATTGTTGCATGCTTTGCACTCCATAATTTTGCATTGGACAATAATGAACCTGACATGGATGTGGATGGTGGTTACATTCATGCTTTGGCTGCTCCAAATGGTTGTTCCCAAGATTGGTTAGCAGCGACAGCAAGCGATGACATTAGCACCGTTCGAGATTGGATTGCAGCTGGTTTGTATGGTTTTGCATAAATCATTTAGGCTGCGATCTAGTTTAGTTCAGTCGTGGATATTTTTGGGGCATGCATTGCCTGATTAGTACCATTGGAGTAGTTGGTCTGATTGGAATGCGATTTTCAATTGTAAAAATGTGTTCATCTGCTAATCTGAATTGTTTACATCCTAATCTAATATGGTATCATTATTTCTGTTATCTACAGTATGTATACTTGAGTTGTATATTTATCAATACCGTGCATCAGATGTTTGTATTGGAGCAACAATGACCATATACAAAGCTGCAGTATAAGAAGAATATTTATTGTAATTGCTGTTGGTTGCTGCTGCTGCTGGCTGGGTGTTTGCTGCTGCTGCTGGCTGGGTGTTTGCTGCTGCAGCCGTAGCCGATTGCTGCTGCAGCCGAAGGTACAGCACAGCAAAAGCCATGGCAGCCGATCAGGCCCACAATTTTCTCGGGCTGAGGAACGTGCGAGCCACCGGGCCGTTTGCGTAGCCGACCACTTTTTGGGCCGTGCGTTGGATAGCCCATGGGCGGACTCGTAAGTGGGCACAAGAAGTTGGCCTCCTATTTTGCATGGGCCAGCTCATAGCATTCGTAGTGATTGTCTGCTATATTCGGTCATCGCTATACAACCATTACATATAGGGGGGAAGTTTTAGTGCAAAACTGCAAATAGATTTTCAGTGCAATGGTCCAAACATTAAACGCTGCACCACCGATCCCTATCCAAAGGCCACCTGCCTATCATTGTAGTTTTATAGAAAACCCGACCTATTTGGTACCGATTCTCTGAAAGAACTTCTTTAAAAAACAATTATAAAGAAAACAGATTTCCGGATATTTGAACCACAACTAAAAAGTTTACATGTTTGAAATAATTTTCTAAATAAGACGAACAGTTAAAAATAATATAATAAGTCAAACATGTCAGCAATAAAAAAAATGGAGGTAGTACTTACTTTCTCCTAATAAAGATTGGATGGTTCAGATTTAATTATTTTCGTACGCTTTATAGGGTGGACAAGAGCCCACATATAAAGGAACTCATTAGCTCTCATGATCGCCTGCCCTGTGCCCTCTTACATGTTGATTCATAAAAAAGGATTGAGATGAAGAATACTCCTGCTCTCGGAATGTGTGACATTAGGCAAGCATATAGCACAGGACATAAGATCAGTTAGGCTAGCTGTTCAGCGTGTTCAGTGTCAGGCCACAGCATTGTAATTAATGTACAGTTTATGAACAGAATAAGGAGCATATGAATTGATGAAGCGCACAGCTCCATGTTGTTGAAACGAGCAACTACGTGTGTTTTTTGTTTGAGCGAAACTATGTGTGGTTTTGTGCACAAGGGTCCGCGGAGCACAATAGAAGACCAGAAACATCTACCTGCGGCCCAAGTTTCAATGTGTTAGAATTATAGGGGACGGGCCAATTTAAATTCACAAATAATGTAGTGCTCTTGGAAAGAACCCTTGCAGCATATGTGATCGGACCAAATTATATCCCCTGTTGATGTAAAACATTGTGGGTTGACAACCTCTCAAGTTGGTGCGGGGCTAAGCTTTGAACCGTGCCACCCATTTTAACTCTCTATGCTACACGCCTTGAGTCTTTACATGTGTTTTGCTGCCCGAACTATTTTTGTTCCCGATGTAATCAACTTTTCTAGATCGTTACTTTAAATTTTGGGTGCAAGTGAGCGGTGCAAAATAGCTTAATATATATGGTATTATCAGTAAAAGGAGAAGTTTGTTCCGAATCTATCACCATGCCCGAGTTCACACTACCGGGCCTGCCCTCGCGGGCACACAACTACACATGTGCTTCTCGCGTTCCGTGTGCTTAGGATTATGAGTTATCTGTGTGCTACCCGTGTAATACATGGCCACGTAACTGGCTTTCTTTTCTCAAAGTTGTAGGTTTATGTGTATGGTAATCATTGAATTTAATTTGAGCATTTTAATGAATTTCATCAGTCACCAGTGGCTATTTAGTACGGTAGATGTCAGACCCTGTGAACTTACTTATTTTTTTTTGTTTCATCTAGGACAGGTGCACTACCATGCATTGATTAACCACATTGTCATCAAGCTGAGCATATATGCCAGCCCAACACCAATGGCAGGAACCCCATCCGGTTATCTATCCGACTGCAGGCATGAAAAGTGGGAGTAGAATAGAGTGCGGGCGGGTAACTAAAGAGCAAAAAGAAACATAGATATTCCCCGAGGAATGGAAAGCATTGGGAGAGGAACTAGCCCTGTGGAGTGAGTAGAAGTAGCATGGATTGTCCGTGAAATGTTCCAAACACAGAATGGTTTAGATCTCGAAAGGTGCACTCTTGCAGCAGCCTGGAGTACAGTATAGATAAGGTGCCAGAGATGCGTGGGATGTGCAGACAGGAAGACTCTGTTTGCTTTGTTCAGCATCGACCGTGGAAGGTGAAGGTTTCTCACGGTTTCTCGCTAGCCTTGTAACTAATCTACTACATATATTATAACAACGAAGCTCCCCAGCGGACTGTCAGCTACATGGACTGTCAGCTAAAATCCAACATGGAGAAAGGAGAAATGCTTTCTATGTTTTTTTTTTGTAACTGCTTGAATGTGTTACAAAAACAGTAGCAACAAGATGTACTATGTATCACAGGAAGAGCACACGGGCTCATAAATGAATGAAGTATTCAGTTGTGGGATAAAAAATAATTGAACATGCATATGATCTTCTACACAGACCCAATCTTGCTCTTTGCAACACTTGTCGTCTCTGGATGCATCCGTGCTAATACACAATAGCAGTGAAGCCACCGATAAACGGCAGTACGTTTTCAGGTGTGTGTGTGTGTGGGGGGGGGGGGGGGGGGGGGTGGTGGTGGGGGGTGGTGCGGTGCATGTCACTGCTTCTCACAGCTCGTGCACGTTATGAACACTAAATGTGTCTCATGCTTGCCTTTCGTAATTCTTAATTGTTCACAATTGTAGAAAAGGAAATGCTTGCTCGATCAGCAAACATTGTTGTTGTTGTTCGTTGTCATCGAAGTGTCTGCTCTCAAAATGTATATTGAAGTCCTTAACGAAATGCTAAACCGTGTCATCTAGATTGAAAATCATAAAAAATTAATCCTTCGTGTTGCGGACGCTCTTTCTAGCTAGTGTCCTCCCAAGATGAATTGGACGATGACGCCGCCTCTAATTTGGTGGAGAAAAATATTATAAAAAACAAGCTCAGTTAACAACTAACCATGTCAATAGTCATATAATACTTTCGGTACTTTAGAAACTAGACACATACAGTCGAGCATGTTCATGTACTACTAGTTATACAATTTTGATGGCTCGGAGACTTTTGACCTAGATGGTGCCCCGAAACAAAGTTTAAGATTGATAATTGATACATTTTATTCTAATAAAAAGATTTTTTATGAAGACTTGGGAGGTACTGTCTTTACATACTTGGGATGTGCCGAGAGAACCGACATTGCTTACAAAGGGAAGAATAACAATGAGTGGCATTGACAACCATTGGGGTCCGCTAACAATGAGTATATAGTATACTGCAAGCCGATTATTTTCATTTGTATTTTTTAATGACCAGATTAGTATAAGGACCGCATATAAATATACATGGCAGCCCACCACCAAGGGGGCATCGTGGCCACCGGTTCTATCTGTTAAGAGTATAATAGTCAATGTACTAGTCTAGGTTTTTCACATGTATTCTATATATAGTCTCATTGAGGGCTATTATCATTATGCAATATGTCTATATTATTATATCAAACACTATCGATCCCTTGCATATAAAATGTGGGTGAAGAACAACATAATTGGATGGGGTAATTAAGACAAAATAAAAAGGAAGACACGTTTTCTTAGAGGAATGGAAGGCACCGGGAGAAAGATTACCCCCAAAAAGCTCATCTGGTGCTCCCATTAACATCACATTTGTCCCATTAGCAATTTAGCATCATTTGTCCCTTGAATGTACTACAACAAAGGGATACGGTCTTGGCAGATGAGTCGAAACAAATGGAGGCAGCTCACTAATCGCTATGCGATGGCAGTCGGTGCACGGACAGCCACCGATTCCAGGATCGGCGATCGATCAGGCAGCGATGAAGAGGCACTGTCACTCAGTTCCAATACGGGCAGTCCTTCCTTATATACCACCGTGAGTTATGGCATCCTCTTTGGCAGCCGAGGAATGCTGCGATCCCACCATTAACATGGCTCTGTCGTCTAACAGCCTAGCATCTCGTCCGCCATCGTCATCGAGTGATGCAAATTCTGGCGATAATTTGATATTTGAGGTGACTTTTATGGTGACTTAATACGGTGACATAGAATTGGTGCAGAGACATGATTTATCAAGATTGGATTGGGAGGCTCTTATTAGACGTGGGAATTAACTACAGTTACTGTCCATGTATTGACAGTCACTGACATGCAGGACCAACCTCATATGTTAGTAACTGCTAAAATGTATGTGCCGTACTGCAGGGGATCCGCACGCTCTCTCTCGGGAGTCACGGTTCTTGTTACCTATGTAACTACGTGTTGTAGAGAAGTACTACAAGTGAGTGGATTGCCTATCCTTGTTACTTTAAGCAGTGCACGCCGTTCGAGTCTCTCAACACGCCGAGTCGTCCACGACGTCACGCCTTTGTCGTGCATGCAACAATGCTGCTTTTCTCCTCGCGGGGGCTGCATGCATAGGATTGGGAGAGTTTATTAATTTGTATTACGTTACCGTGGCTACACAAGGGTATGCGAGAGTGGCTTTGTTTGCCCGAAGGGTTGTGGCTTTATTATAGTTGCGTTAAACATTAAGGATCCGATCAGATGACTCAGCTATACAGTGCTTATTTCTGTGGTTGCTTGTCTATTTTTCTAAATTCTTTTTATTCGCTCCCTCTTCCTCTTTTCTTTTTTTTTCTCTACTCTTTAACTTTACAGCCACAATGCCCGATGAGCACTGCATGTAGTGCAACCGATCATGCCCTAAATTTCAAACGTTTACTATTTAATGATATTCAACCACCAATCAGTAGCTACTATATGCATTAACCACGCTGTCATTGAGTGGTCCATATATATATATATATATATATATATATATGCTAGCCCGCCACCCATGGCAGGTAGGCGCCCCCAATCGATCGGTTGCACATCAAAAGTGGGAGTAGAACAGAGTAGGGACAGATAATAATTCAATAGAAAAAGAAAGATAAATATTTTGTGTGGAATGAAAGGCACCGGGAGAGGGAGTAACACCAAAAAGTCTGCTGACCTATCTTCCTCGGTTCCAGCTTCCCTGATGTAGGTAGGGCTGGGCGAGAAAGGGTCCCCTCTTGCCTATTAGTAAGCGGGCCTTCGATTCCTCCGGGGTCTTACGGTCTCATAGAGGGGGAGAACTACCTAACTAAAGAAGAATAGCGCTCTTTTCTTTAAAAATAAGAGTAGGCGTGGAGAGCTTTTTGCGGGGAGACTTGCAAGTCAAGTTTGGGGGGAGGCGGGCGTCGACCCAACCTTATGAGTATTCGGACTATAACAGTTCCGATGAACAGTCACTCACTTTTGACAGTTATATGATTCCAGAAGATGATCTAGAATTGGGTCAATCACGTTTATTAGAAGTTGACAATAGAGTGGTTGTACCAGCCAAAACTCATCTACGTATGATTGTAACACCCGCTGATGTACCTCATAGTTGGGCTGTACCTTCCTCAGGTGTCAAATGTGATGCTCGGGACCGTGGTCGTCCGTCTCCGCTTTGCCGGCCGATAAGATCACTGAGATTGACCAGCCAGCTGGATAGGTTTGGCTATTCCTTTCTTTCTATTGAAAAGGAGTCAGCCGTCTGCGCGAGTCACCTTCCTTAGGCTCCGAGTCACCTTCTTCTAAGCTCCGCTGGACGACACGGCATTCTCGTTCTATAGGCCGGCCGTACTTGTGATGGTTCCCCAGGATCCAATACATCCACTTAGGTCTACACACAACTTCTATGTGTTGTCCCTAGAACACGTGTTGAAGTGGGACCGGCTCTTGTTCCTGGTTGGCGGATTGGCAGGAGAGCACGGTGGTGAACATGGCCAGAGGTGCGTCGGATAGTAAAATGAAGGTAGGTCCTTCGGTATTGGCGATGGAAGGTGTGGGTGAAGGTTTTGCCATTGTACTGATACTATTCGTCTTCTATGTATTCTTTTTTCTCTAACAGCTTTTGAGTGTTTTGAAAAACAGTAGCAAAACAAGATGCATGTATCGAGCAAACGAATTCAAAAGGTGAGTTCAACCTAACTTTAATTGCAGCATGCCTGCATGGGACAGATATTATTGAGCGTTCATATCATTCTGTCGTTTACAAAGACCCGATCGTGCAACACTTGTCGTCTTTACATCCGTGCTAATACACAAAAGCAGTCAAGCTTTTGTGTGTAACAAAACGTCTTTTTTTTTTTCCCATTAACTAACTGTACGACAGTACATGTAGAGTTCAGAGTCACAGCTCCTGCCCGCTATATACATATATATGCACGAGACAAGAGTCTCATGCTTTTCTTTTCTCATTAACTGAATGGCAATACATGTACATTTCAGAGGTTGGGGCTGTTGATTTCATCAAAAAGAATTCGAAGTAGAATAATTCCAATATATATGTGGTTCTGGTGCAGTACTTTCGGAAAGTGTGGCATCAAGCATATAGCACATGACAACAAAGTAACGTACTCTACCGGAATTTGCAAATCTTCTAATAGTGCGGGCTTCTCCTAGTGTTTTGCCTTCAATAATTTATACTAGATTTTTCCTACTAAACGTCTCATAGTGAGAATTTTCATGTGCTATGACTACTGGATAGTGTTCCTAATACTATTTAAATTCACTAGTAAAGGTCCATTGTGATAGTGATAGCTCAGAAACAAGATGTTTCTCGTGCGCCATTGAACCCTTGAGTGCGTCACAGGTGCTGAAGGACTGATCCGGTTTTGATGGTTTTGTGCAGAGGTGGATCGTTCAATACGGCAAGGTGCGGCGGCCGCCACACCTAACTCTGGAGCAAACACAATAGAGTTATGCAGCGCCCCTCATGTCAGTGCTCATGGATGAACTTGGTGCCTTGTTCCGCCGCCACTGGCCAATACGGAGGAAGAATAAGACTGGCAAACGTGGGTCTTTTATTAGACTGTCAAATGGCTTTAAAGTAACAGCAGACTAGGCACATATTGTGTTAGAAGGTCATAAAATTGGTTGGTACACGTGCTCTGCTCGATTTCTCTCTGCTTTCTTCATTATTTTTTTTTCAAATCTAACAAATTGGACAGTTTCTTAGTCAATTAGGTGCTTTGTAGCTTTAAGATCTTCTTTGGTTCATGTTCATCTGATGGCTCTAATTCAAACACAGTAATGCACTGATATTATATAAATTACAGGTTCATCATTTATATTTTTTTATGTGTGCAATTGTTGATTATGTTGGCTATATTATATGGTTTGCGAATAAATTTTTATTTTCATACAAGAGGTAAAATCATACATCTTCATCTATATCAATTTTTTTTCTCTTTATGATTTATTTTTTTTGTGCTCTTTAGATAACGTGGTCGCTTCGCCACACCATAAATTTCTTGCTGCGTCCGCCACTGATTTTGTGCATGTATCCCGAACTCATCGGCAATAAAAGTGGAATGATATTTGGAGAAAGATTAGTTACCCTTCATCCGGCAATGGCAATCAAACAACTAGTGCAAAGAGATGCAAAAGGGAAGCATGGCTTGCATTGTGCTGGCAAGTAACATGGTCCAGTTAAGGCAATGTGTGAGAAATGATTAGCATCTATGATGCCTAGCCGGAGCTAAAAAGCTCCAAGAGTTAGGTCTAGGTGGCGTGTTTGCCTAACTATCTTAGTTTGTTTGAGGCATCTAGTCTGGTCTAGTGCCCCCTTTTCTTTTGTTTTAATTCTTAGTCTAGGGGTTTTGTTTCTGTACCCTCCCAACTTTGGTCCGAGTTTGGGGGGGGGGGTTGAATATGTAATGAATATTTTTCTCTCCTCTTAATACAAAGATACATAGTTCTCCTGCGTATTCATGAAAAAAAAGTATCTCCACGCAAATGATCAGGATGGTGGTTGTTAATTTAGCTCTGAGCCACGCATTTCTAAGCATGTTAGTAGTAGTTGTGTGATTTGATTTCTTGTTTGCCGCTCTTGTATTTCTATACGAGAATACATTAACAGCAAAAACGAGTGGCATCAGGGAATCCATACCTCGCTGGATAGTCAGGTTATGCAGTTTTTCACCATATTCTGCACTGTGTCGAGCCCGAGATCCGCGGTTACAACACCTTTGGCCTTGGCGGCACTGGGGGCATAAAGCCTACAACCGTGAACCGATAAGGTTTGAAGTATCCTCACTGAGCAACTGTAATCAAGAACAGGTGTCGCCAAAACCAGGTGCATGACCATCACAATCTTGGTTAATAGCATTTCGAAATGCTTGCCTTTCTCGCTGCCCTTAGCCTCCACAACACTAGCTAGCTCCATGTTGGTAAAGTTACCTGTGTGGTCGCACCACACTGATGCTGCCCGTCCGTGCCTACCTGCAACTCTAGCTCCAGCCAAACAATTGCGTTTCCGTGGAGAAGAGTGGGCGGTCAGACCATGTGGGTAAAAAGACGGACAGCAGAACGGTGACATATATATATATATATATATATATATATATATATATATACATATATATATATATATATATATATATATATATATATATATATATATATATATATATATATATATATATATATAGCAGGGCACACCGGCAGTGTACCACGCGCTTCCCATGTCTTAAAACGTACTATATGCAAAACGGACTTGAACCGGCTGGTGCATTATAAATTATGAGGCTCAAAAGTTCACAAAATTAAATTTTGTTCAGAAACAACTTATGTGTACAGAGTGTAGATGATACGGCATTCAGGGTTGTGGCATATGGAAGGCCATTAAAGGATATGCATATTAAAAATGATGGGACTAAAGACAATAGTATCTACCCTTTTTAAGGACATACTAGTGGAGTAGAAATGTTTCTTAGTAGGGAAATTAGGTACATGCCATTGCAAAAATTTATAATATGACATATGTCATCGATGTCTCAGTAATAGATGGGATCCACCAGTGTCACTGACAGTGGCAAATACCATATTACACGATTTCATGATGGTGTGTCAATTTTTCTCTTTTTGGTAGGTCAATGTAACACAAATGTCAAAGTTCCGCATTAAAAAAATAGGTCACAGATTTATATTCACATGTTTAATTACTATTGCTTTGGAAAGGGAAACATTAGGGGGTGTGGCAGACCTATATTTAAAGGAAGTCCCAGCATTCACCACCAACATTTTAGCTCTCTCATTTTAGAGTTTGCCTCATAGATGTTCATTCTCCAAAATAAAACTAAATGTAGAACACTTCGACATGTGGTCGCGGCACCATCGCACCGGCTTAATTAGGAATGTGCGACATCAAGAAAGCATATATCACACGGGTATCAGGAGTTAGAAATGGGATCTGCTAGGGTTGCTCGTCAGATTAATCTGTGTCTTGTCCTCCTTTCGACAACTGCACCGGAGGTCATGAGCGAATCATTTGGGTTTGGTTGTGTCTCTCTGGATTGGTATTTTCAAGATAGGGCCAATCGGGAAACCAGTCCTATCTTTCTAGTACAATTCTGATACTGCAATTTCGCAAAAATTGGACATCCTATTTTTCAAACTTGAAGCACGTTGTAGGTCCTATTCCGTTAAGAGGTGTTAATGGTTTTAAATGTTATATAATGAAATATATGTCTTTATCCAAAATGCGTCCAGTTATTTTTTTTTTGCAAAATCATTTTAAAAATGTGTCCTTATCCATGAATCCTTCCACAGCCATGGATATAAGCTGGCAACAATTCACTGCACCTCAACAGCTCATGTAGCTTCTTCAGATGGGCGGATAGGTTGTCCGCAGGCGCGCCTTACCTGACGCGACCCCGCTCAGAGAACCTCTTCTCGGGACGGATCCGGTCAGTCGTTAAGCCAGGATCCTGTTGGGCGACGCTCGGCGAAGCGAGCGTACACACGATACAACACAGGCAGGAATAAACAGCAATGATTTATAAGGAGAGAGAACTTAATACATCATTGGTTCATAAATTTGAAGTTGAATATTACATTGATTCAGAGTACGCGAAAGTGTTTGAAACAAAAACAGCGAAAGACTTGAAACGATTACAAACTCCGACACTCAGATTTAAGCAAAAGCACGCGCCGCGCCCAAGGGCGCCATGCTACTAGCCACTTCAAAGTTCACTACGGCGACTTGCACAACTCCCATTGGAGCTTCCCAATCTCGGGGAGAGGCTCCTCCCAATGAAAGCTACCTGCTGGGTCCTGCATGTCGGCGTCTGAAAACCACAAATCGCTAAGCGTGAGCTTCTAAGAAGCTCAGCAAGACTTACCCGTCAACGGGGCTGACTACAGCCGACTTCTAGACATGCTGGCTGACTCGGGTGGGTTTACTTGCAAAAATGGACTCGCAAGCCTGTACTACTCTTGGTCAAGTTTTAGCACCAATTAAGTGATTAGAATATAAATTTAGTTCGTCCTGAACTAAGCAAACATAATAGAAGCAACAATAGCAATAGTAATAATCATGATTCATTCTCATTGTGTCTCAACCTATTTACTAAAATGTGATGCGTTTCACGAGCATGCTCACTAACTGGAAGCGACAGCAGTTCGAAACGATTTTTATCCCCTGTAGGGGAAACTTGATCATACGACACGTGTGTGTCCCAGACTCGCACGTGGCAACCGTTCACACCAGCTCCTGCAACGTCAATTCCCTCCTACGTCTGCCTTAGCAGCGCCGCATCCCACCAGACAACACGTCCCAGACGGTTTCTGTGGAGTTCCCACGTTGCCCACCCCAGATCTCCTCCTAGTTAGACACCGTAGGGCAGGTTCGACGTTGCAATCACTAGGCTACATAGGTTTACTGGGGCCCATAACACCCAGTATACGACCAGTACATTCAACACTCGATCAGTCTCGGACCACACGGATCAGACAAGTCTACGGTCACCCTGGACCCAGTCCAGTCGCCGACCTACTTTGTATCCTGTCTGACCCTCAAACTTTTATCTTTCTTACTTATTCACATTCGTGTGGCACATCTCATGAAATAGTTTCAGTCAATATCCTACCACTCGTGAGCAGCGTCCACTCTGCTCGACTTCTACCGGCAATACCTGCTAAGCGTAGCATACTAAGGGGGTATCTATACCAGCTACCGATAGGGTTTCCTATGGAAAACAATGCAACTATGGTTTCAATCAACTCCTAACACTTAATGCACAAACAAGACACACTGAGTCATAAAAGGAAATTTTAAACATCGTTTTGCATCGGGGCTTGCCTGGTTCTTCTGAGCTGACGTTGACTTCTTCGGCGGAGATCGAGGAACCCGGATCTGCAGCTACCTCGTGAGCGTCAGAATCTATATGATGCAGTATTATTAAGATAATTTCAATGAAAAAGGGTCATAATGCCTTTGTTAAAGGTTAACTAAGGATTTCGACGTTTAGGGATTAGGGCTAACCCTAATTCGTTGACGTCGTCGATTTAATTAAATTCTTAATCTACGAATGATGTTCAAAGAAATCTATTCAAATTCTCATGAGGTGACTTTTAGTTGTCATGTTTCACAACTTCAACTTTATTTAAGGCTAATTCGATATTTTACATGAGTTAATAATTATTTAACAACTTCGACTATTAAATTAGGGTTAAAATGAAAATTTTAATTCCATCTCAAGATTATTTTTATATGATAGCACCTTCTGAAATAAGCATTTTGAGCTTTGGGTGGAGCCTAGTTATAAAAATTCATCAAAGTTCCTGTTTTTAAATCTTATAAAATCAGAAAGCCATAGTAAATCTCAGAAATAAATCATGAAATTTCATGTGAGCATTCACGAGCACCAAAGTTACAACTTTGCTTTTGGGTTTGATTCTTTTAAATGACTTTTACAATGCATTTTAGAAAATGGTATTTTAACTAGGCAGATTTAAGTATTTTAAAAGGGTTAGATGCCATTTCATGGTCCTAAAATATTCATAAAATTCCACAGGGTGTGTAATACCATGATGTATTTGTGGATCAAAGGTTAGCCCTAGCATTGCTCTAGAATGCAAATTAAAATTCAAAAATAGAATAGAGTGTTCTAATTAATTCTGCAAATTTTTGGTCATTTGTTAAAAAGTGCTTTAATAGAAAATTTTTGCTTTTCACGATGGTTCTAACAAATTTTGGTTTGACATTTTTGGATTGTTCTGTGATTTGTTAAGAATTTTACAAGACAGGACAAAAAATAGAAAAATGGAATTTAATAGAAGGAGTGGCGGTAGAGAACAGGGGCGGCTCCGGCCGAGTCCGGTGAGGACTCCGGCGAGAAATTGCGGGCGGCCGGGGCCTCGCCGGCGATAGGGGAGGGAGGGAAATTGCTCTACCCGACATGGGGAGGCACGGAGGCAGCACGAAGGCCGGCGAGATACAGTGGGGCATGGCGCGCGACGGGCGGTGCCCCCGGGAGAGCTCCGGCGGGCTCGCGGCGGCGCGGCAATGCATGGCAATGGCTCGGGCTTGCTTCTATAGCAACTAGGCGGGATGGGGAAGAGCGGCAAGAGGAGAATAGTGAAGGTTCCTCACCGTGGCGTGCCGTCGACGGGAGCCTGGTTGCGGCAATGGTGGGGCGGCGGTGCACGAGCAAAAGTACGGCGATGGGAGCTTGATTCCGAGAATTGGGGAGTGCCTTGAGCTACACGGGAGCGGGAGAGTGTGATTGGCCAAGGAAATTGGAACAGAGGAGAGTCGGGGGGGTGGGGTTCACCGTGGAGGGGTGCTCGGCAATGGCGGCGGCGGCCGGGAGCAATGGAGAGGAGCTTCGCGCGCGGGAGATGGTGAAAGGAGAAAAGGAGGTGGGGAGGAGCGTGCACCGATTTAAAGGAAAGCCGGGGGTAGGGGAGTAGGGGCACGGCGGCAGGGGCATGGCCGGCCATGCCTCCGGTCGGCTCGGGCGGCGCGCGGCAGAGGAAAGAGAGAGAGAGAGATAGAGATAGAGAGAGAGAGAGAGAGAGAAAAGCGCGGGAGCTGAGCTTTGAAGGCGACATGCTCAAGGCGCGCACCATGTCGGCCGGGGCAGCGGGGAATGGTGCCCTGCCGCTCGCCGCTTTGTCAGGCGGGCGGCGGGGCACTGTAGCCCGCCCGGTACAACAGTTTTATTTTTATTTTTTATTTTTTTATTTAATCAAGCTGGAATGCAATTTAATTAAAAGACACACTTCTCGAGCTCAAACATTTTTGAGAATTTTTGTACAAGCTCAGGAATTTATTTGGAACACTTTTTATTTAAGGTTCAAGTCATGATTTGCTCTCTAAAAATTCTTGAAGTTCTAAGTTGATTATAGCTTGTGTGAATTTTTAAGAGGTCTAAATCCTTTTCAAAAATTTTGAATAATTTCCCAAAATTTTATTTTGAAGTGTACTTAATTGTTATGTAAAAATATGTCTAGGGTTCTGTGGAAACTTTGGTAGTCAAGAGTTAGTGTTTTGGATTTCATCCTGTTAACAAGATTTCGACACTGTTTGTTGAGATTTCTCCCGGACTTTGCTATAGTGTTCTGTTATTTGTCAAACTTTTCATAGCGATTCCTTAGAGCATTTCAAACATCATTGCACTCTACTTCGAGTGTCGATTTTGTTTCTAAGGGTGTCAATTTGCAAATTAGGGTTTTTAGGGTCGATTGTTCACCTGATGACACTGGGGTGTCACATTACCGCCGTGCATGCTGACTGCATACTAGTCATTGTCCCTGCCACCGCTCCTAGGTTTAGGTCGTCCGTTCAATTCCAATGGCTCTGCTCTGCATAGAAGGGAATTGATAGGGATGGGCAGTACCGTCCTTTCACCATTCTTTTTCTTCTTTTTTCAATCAGAAAAATTGTCTGCTGTAACAGAGTTGGGAAAGTGAACCCTAACGGCTGGTTGAGATTGAAAAAATAGGACTGGTGTTACAAAGTTACAAAAAGAGGAATATTTTCAAAATCACACTTCAAATTTGTGGCAATCAAGACAGCTAGCAGCCCTTTGTGGACGGCAATGTGGCGCCTCACCACCATCATGATGAGAGGAGATGTCGATAATTTAACTCGAAGCACCGTTTGAGCAAGCAGTAGCATGAGAAATTTTTGAGCCGTTGATAATTCAATTTTCGAGCATGCAGTTGCGACATAGGTTTCAAACTATATAGCACTTTTTAATAAAACAAACAGAGCAGCAACTGTTTTAGGATGGCGGGATTATTTATTTTCTCTATTTCCACTTTTTTTACGACAAGAGCACTGCTATGCATTAACTACACATTGTCATCAACTGGAGCATTTATGCCAGCCCGCCACTAATGGCAGGCACCCCAGCTCGTTATGTATCCGCTGCATTCACGGGACACGTGCGAGTAGAAATATAGTGGAGGTGCATAATTAAAAAAAACAAAAAGAAACATCAGAAATCCTCAGACTGATGAGTTCAGTCGACGCGACTCCTATAAGGGGCGCGCGCGGCAGGAGAGGCAGCGAACACGCGTCGGGTGGAGACACCCGGTGGTGAAGCCGGAGTGGGTGCGGGCGGTACGCCGCTGCGGCAAGGGCGCCGCTGCGTCGTGGGAGGCAGATTAGTGCCGGCGGTGAGCGCGGTGGCGAGGACGCCACCGCGCCGCAGGAGGTGGATTAGCACCGGTGCTGGAGGGCATCGCCGGATTAGGGTTGGGAGATTGTCGGTGCCCTCGCTGGAGTTCGTTTTCTTCACTAGCAATACTAGAGGAGGGTTAGGGGGCTGCGGTCGCACCAGCATCAAGGTGCAGCGCGGTGGGAGGCCAGCGGGCGGTGGGCAGGGCGGTGGGAGGGCTGCAGGAGGAAGAAGAGAGGCCGCGGCGGTCGCGGCGCGGGGAAGAGAATGAGTGAATGGTGTGTTTGTTTTCAGCTGATTGAAAAACAGACGCACCCAAGAAACATAGATCCTCCGTGAGGCATGGAAGACACTCGGTCGAGAGAGAGAGAGTAGCACGAACAAGAGAGTTCGACGGTTGCAACTAGCATGGATTTGTCCCTAAAATGTGCTAATGGGGACTGGCTGGTTGGCGGATCGGTGCCAGCGCATTCGTGGTGAGGGTCTTGCTTGGTTAGAAAATATTGTTCTGTACTATTGCCTATTTTTGTAACTATCAAATCAATAAAATTCTTTAGGGATCCTGTCCCTCTAGTTCATTCCCTAAAATATCTTTTCAGTCTATATAAAGCAGAGATGTGCTCCACTAAGCCTTTTTTTTAAAGACTTAGCATGGATCTTAATGCAGCAATTATTCCTAATTAATCATTTTATTACTAAAAAGAGCCGGCTAATTAAGTTGGGGAGCTGTGAGCCAGCCTAGACAGTAACCACCATTCTTTCTGCCGCTTCCTCCTCCCGTTAGCGAGGAGGCCTCACCCCCATCCCAGCCTAGGTCGGCTAGATGAAGAGAGAAGAGAGCTGGTCATGGTGCAGGTGCCCGTACCGGTACAGCCACGGCAATCTGCCAGAACGCCGCACGTAGGGAGGGCTCGGGCGGCGCCGGTAGTCGTAGGCGCGGCTTGATACCGAGGGCATCACACCGTCGCCGGCGATGTCGGCGTCCACACCGCGTGTGTTTCAGCCGCCCGTTCCCGCCAGCATCCCCTCACAAGCACATCAAGGCGTCCCTGTAGCGGTTTCCAAATCCTGCATCACAAGGGTGACATGGCCAGGTCCTCGCTGTCAAGGTCATCACCAAGGGCAGGGTCTCACGGATCATGAGCTTACTACCCTCTTTTACGAATGCAGAATCTTTGTGGTTTCAATCGTCATCGTTCCTCCTGATGAATCATGGTTGGGAACGGATTGTTATCCTGTCGTAATCCTTTTGGGAGTTTCATTCACTAGATCGTGGACTGGTTGTTGGTTTCACTTATCATCCAGTAGCTCAGCAATGTCAGTGGCAGAGAGAGCGGAGTATGTGTGCGTCCAACGCAATTTCTAAGGGAAGTCCTGGGTGTAGAAGATGTAGAAGGATAATGCTCTGTTTCACTGGCACTCTCCTGACGGGCTTAGCAAATGTCGAATTGCTTCGTTGCACACGGCTCGCGGCTTCCTGAACTGGGCTCGTTTCAATGTGATAGTCATGATTAAAAATAATAGCTGCTTTAAGATGCGCAAAAAATTATAGAAAAGCTCTACCGGAGCACACATCTCTATAAAGCAATCCAGCACTCAGCAGTCACCTCCAACACTAGATCTCGTCAGTGCCTCTGCCCACTTGCATTGCATGTTGATTTACCAAAAAAACTTCGATGTAGACCAATGTATGGTTCCGGTAGGCTCTCTGCTTCCGGAGTGTGCGACATCAAGGGAAACATACAGCACAGGACGACCAACTATCACAGCTCAGAAGCAAGATGTGTCTTAACAGAATCCTGAGATGTGTGGCTGGTGGTTGTGATAGGAATCACTGGGGCTTAGTTAGACGCATGAAACTCAATAAGCAGTTCACTCGAAAACCTAAACTGATAAAAAAGGTGGATAATATTCGTATTTGTGGGTAACATAAAAATGCCTACTCTAGAACGTTTTTGTTACTAATAAAAAAATCATTCTATTTTGCTACAAATTGCGCCCATCTCCCAATGTACAGCACTATAACACTGCCCAGCATTTAGCTAAGGCAGCCGCGGACACATAGCTGGATGAAATGTTTATTTTCATTACATTTTGTGGGCGACTGTTGCAACACAAAACTTTACCGAATATGGAGGTAGCTACTATATATCAAATACAAGGAATGAATAACATATTGCTATGGTACATTTCAACTAAATTAACTGATAGTTCATTTTTTGTGATGCAGTCGTTTAAGACAGTAAAAATGTGGCTACTAATTCTAATTTATTCTTGTGTTTTGGTAAACGAAGTGAAATGTAATAATTCTAAACGTTTATGGTACACAATAAGGGATCAAAGCGTATTAGATGTTGCAATTAACGGTTATTGAAAACTGAAGCATAGCTTTGGTCTGGCAATATTCATGGTAGCAGTAGTAGATTGACTGTTCTTCAGGTAAGCAAAAGATGCATGCCAGTACATTGAAACGTGAGTGAGATGGAATTTCTACGTAGACAATGACACATGCAAAGCGAATTGCTAAATGTATAATTTTCCATTTTACACGCACTTTCATGCAGAAGAAATGGTGGACCTTGTGGGACTAGATGGAGCCAGGAAACACAAAGTGTGACAGGAATCAGAATCAAATCAAGGTAAAACTAGCTCACCACAACATGGCCTTGAAACAAATCGTGTGCGATACTGTGATGTGAGAGGGCTAGCACGCGTTCGAGGCAGTGGTGTAAACCCTTGTACCAGGCCACGCCACCCATTTTTTTTTGATGGATTCCCTATCATATCTACAACATACCATTTGAGTTTAGTTGTGGTTATTGTTCCCCATGCCTCCCAGACCCAGCTATATTTCTAGAGGATTTTGTGCATTGGTACCATGGTGTAGTTATTGTTCCCCATGCCTCCCAGACCCAGCTATATTTCTAGAGCATTTTGTGCATTTGTACCACTGCCATGACAACTCATTCTATTTTTGATTTTTGTGAGTTGGTTAGAAATCGTTTGCTGCATCCTATATATATATCCTCATATTAGGGGAGATGCCCGACACTTAGGGCATGCACCCTGGCTGGTTATTTATATCCACCGTATGAACCCTCGCTACAAAAGATCACAATGAAAAAAAAAAGGCAAATGGAAAGTGTGAGTAGCATAATGTGGGGGCGCCCAAACCAAAAGACAAATTCTCTGTGAGGAATGGGAGGCACCGGGAGGTACTACAATACAATATAACACCGACATGGTTTGTCGTCCCTGGAATTGACAAATGGATGGAGGGGACAAAGTAGTACCTACATCTCTACAGGAACGACGCTGCCCAATTATAATTACATCCATTTGATTTTTAAAATTTGACTGCCATGATATATGTCGTTGGTAGGCCACTAGTTTGATAGCATTGTGTGTCTTTTGGCTGCTTGGTTGTGAGAGAAAAATATGGCTTTAGGCCCCTTTTGTCGTGGAGCTAGTTCTTCGACACAATAGATATGTTGTGCCAAACATAGTTAGTATTCTAGTAGATATGTTGTGCCAAACATGACTCTTTCCCATCGGCCGGCCGTCACGAAAATATTTTCCTGTCGTTTTTTTGCAATTTCCAATCGGTTTTCGACATACAGGAAATTTTGAGTTTTTGGTAGTGTCAGTTGATTTTAGAAGTGATTTTCTTAAATGAACTAGAGAGCCAGGAGTGTGAAAAAGTAGCCTGGCACATGAACATATGCATAAACCTCTACCAGGGACCTTGTAACGGAGCATGCAAACAACGTATGAACAATGCAACTTTTAATTCTAATGATGATCTACTTTTTGGATAGCAAAAAATATGCAGCAACACATGAACAATAATGAACATGTAGCTTTCGTTCAGTGTAGTGACATATATATACACATTGAAAACTTTCTTGAGCTAACAAAATACTGTTATGTTTTATGGCCTATTTTCAGTGTTCAAGGAATGTTAGACAGAAAGACGAGTGTTCCATATTCTTCTTGACACGACGTCCAGAATGGACTATACATTATAGTGAAGAAGAGTTGGCATATCCAAGTTGGCGTAAGGAATGGTGCGCTCTGGAAGTTCATTTATTCTGCATATGTGCGGACATAATTGCTGTATGAGATAGCTAAGACTTTTGGCTTCACCACACAACTTTGTAATTGTTTTCCTTTGCAATAAAACTCTGTATTTGTTTTCTTTCTACGTTGATAATGCCAATCTCTTCATCATGCCGGTAAAATAGGTTCTCATCGTGACCTAGGAAAATAATTTCACGAAACAGAACTCACCAAAAAAAAACAGAAATTTCACGAATTTCAGTCTCAAATTCAAATGAATTTTTTTACTAAAAAATTGAAATTGTTTTTGAAACCTTTTAGCATGATTTTATAAGAACCTGTCCCAAATTTATTAAAGATCACAGTTGATAAGTCCAATGATAGAACACCACCCTCCGGTATGGTGTCAGGTTTCCGTAACCTGAAGAGCTGCATCATCGAGCCAGTTTAGTAACTATGATAAGGACAGAACCACGGATATCCCACCAAAACTACCAAATAATCTTATACTACTACATGGCCAGCACATACTTGGGCATGCGTCTCTCTCTCAGCAGGCTGATACAAGAAACAAATCTGGCCAAAGGGGCATTCAAATGAAGACGGAGCACTGCCAACAAGGTAAAGGAAAGCTAAGGCAGCTGAATAAGTTGTTGACAAGACAGTCGCAAGGCAGGCAGGCAGCTTCACTAGTGTGGACTACTGCAGTTCATAGCTGGAGTGTGCCTTCAAGCTGTCCGGCCAGATGAAAAATACCCATGATGTTCTCATGAACTGCAATAGCAACAGACGATCGCCTTTGTAAGATACAAAGCAGATTCCTATGTATTCAGGCTCCAGATTTCAGCCAAGCCACACATAAAAACTCCATATTCCATCGACAGTCTGTTGTGTTCTATTGCAGTCCTGCAATTTTTATTCATGATGCTTATCATCCCTACAACCATGTTACGATACTTGCCTGGAGCAGTTTCATATATATTGTTACCACAGCAATATCTATTCAGTTAATATAATTTTCCCGGCATTTCCACCCTCATTCTACTTTAGATGTGTGAGTAGGAAGGAAACCACTGCTGTATGTGGATTTGCATCATATTTTGTCAAGAAAACAATAAAACTCACATGGATGTGCTACTGACGCCACAAGTTTTATTGTTATCCTAGGAGGTAATATTTCGGTGCTATGAAAACATAGATGTGGTCCAAAAAGTTTTCTGAAGGACCATAAAAACACCCTTTTATATTTATGCACACAAACCAATTGCAAGTGTACATGTATTTTATATGTTAATTTCATAGTTGGTCCAATGCACTTTTTCAAGGTCATATTTTACTATGCACGTGGAGGTATTAATATTTTTCTCTCTTCTTTCAACTCCATATATGATACAAAAATATAATGTGACAGATAATAATAAATGAATATGATACCACGTTGTACATGCATGCCACATAAACATATTTTCCATACTCAAGGAGCACATGTTCCTGGAAATGCACGTGTCAAGTGCAGGACATTATATCAACTTAATCACTCGATGTAGTAGTGCAAAGGTAAAAGCTGGATATTCATAGATCAAGGGCGGGCCATTTATTTTTGAGAAATTACTTATTTGGCCTCAAAAAACTTCTTCTTCCTTCCTTGGCTCTCTCCTAACAAAACTTTCTTATTTGGCCTTCAAAATTTTGAGGATTTCTTTTATGGCCTTTCCGTTAATTTTGACACTAACGGTGTTAGTTTGAGACCATATAACAAACTTTGTCTAATGTTTAAGGATTATTTTAATTATATAAAAATATAATTTGGATTTAAATATTATTTACTACTAATAGAACAATATTTTAAATTTTTATTTTTTATATTATAATAGACGCTAATAAAAGAAATATTCAAAATATAACAAAGAATTATTTTGTTGGGTCTGCTAAACATCAAAAAACTTTTAGTGTAGCAAAGAATATTTCCAATCCAAATTATATTTTTTACGTAATTAAAATAATTCTTAAATATTAGATAAAATTCCTTATCTGGTCTAAAACTAACACCGTTAGCGTCAAAACTAACGAAAAGGCCATAGAAGGAATCCTCAAATTTTTTGAGGCTAAGTAAGAAAGTTTTGTTGGGAGAGGGTCGAGAAAGAAAGAAAAAATTTATTGAAGGCCAAATAAGTAATTTTCTCTTTATTTTTAGATTAGTCTGAGACGTTCCTGTCTATGTTGCATGCTAAAAATCCTATAAATTGTCAACTGAGGGGTGCATATTTACAGGAACTATAAGAGAGAGAAACGATCGAGAAATACACATCCAAGGTATTAGATGGATCATTAGATTATGTCCGTTGCATGCTCGTTTGATAGCACTTGCATATTTGTTAACCGGTGGAGCCGTCACCTAATTTGTAACGTGCATTTGTGTGATCAAGCCTTTTATTGACACATCAAGAAAGTTCACAGTAATGTTAGCTGTAAGAGCGAACGAGCTTACAAGTAGGGATGTGAGGCATTGGGAGTGGCTGCTGCAGCTAGGCAAAAATGACTTGAGAAGTTAGGATAATGTCTAGCGCTGAACATTGCGAGGATACCAAATGTGAGCGCCATAGTTTCAGATCCAGAGCGGGTCTTTGTCGACCGGTGGGATGGCAGCCTGCATACTGTTCGTACAGATGTACAACCACGACCTGACCAATCATATCGGCTGGCCGGGGCACAACGAACGGGTCGAGCCACTGGAGTTGTACCTGTGCTCCACGTTCGAAGAGAACGAGATGATGCCTAGGGAACCTGACATAGCAAAACATTGGGATCTTTTATCCAAATAAGTCACCAGTTTATCCCATCACTTTCCAATGATTTCTTATTTGGCAAATAGTGTTCACACAGCCGCACCTGAGTATTGCATCTTGCTTCAAGAAGGAAATAAATGTGATATATATGTAGTTCTTGCTTGTTGAACAATATATTAGTTTGTCAAGATATATTGTGCAGTAATTAATTATTTGGTCCAATGCTTGTGGTCAACATCTATGTCACCCTCAATTCTCCAAAATCCTTCCCGACCAGATTTGAATTTTCATATATATATATATATATATATATATATAGATATAGATATAGATATATATGAAACCCCTCTCTATTCTCACCTTTAAGATTTTTGAAAGTGATAAAAATTAACAAATTGCAATGGAGCTCATATTTTTTATTATATAGTGATGGCTGTATAAATACATACACATAATTTAATATTTCAGAGTGTATTAAATAATATATGTTCCTTCAAAATTTTTTCGTGGTTATCATTTTGAAAAATCTTAAATTGAGTGTACACATACTTAAAATGATAAATAGGTATGCGCGCGTACCCAAGGTGTGTTTACGAAAATTGGAGTAACTACACCCAGGAGTAGGAAAAAGGCTTCCTATATATATTTCCAAAATAAAAACCTCGCTACAATAGTATGCATGTTCAACATGATTCTTTCTCTTTGTCTTAATTGAACTTTATCGAATTTATTTGGTTTCAATAAGGAAGGAACTTTATAAGTATGTTACACATGTAACTAGCTACTACCTGCTTGCATAACAATATCTTAATTTGAAGCGTGCATGAATTATTTGGTACAATGCTTGCTGTCAATGTCAGTTTGTATTATGCACCTTGGAGGGATTAATATATTTCTCTCACTTATTTCAACTCCATATATATATATATATGTGTATATATATATGTTGAAAAATCTTATGTGACACACATAATAAATTTTATGATATCATATTCACATAATGTACCATCGCACAAACGTTAATACACTCAAGGAGCATGTTCCTGGAAATTTCTCATGTCCAGCAGAAGGACACTATATCTTAATCATTCAATGCAGTAGTGTAATGAATTAAAGTTTGATACTGTTTCTTGTTAGAGACTGACCGATGTTCCTATCTATTTTGCATCCTAAGAAAGCCTATAAAAATTGTGAAACGATGTGTGCATTTTTACAGGAACTGTAAATAGAAACGAAATCCACGTCCAAGGTATTATTAGGTCACTCATCTGTTTAGGTCCATTGCATGATTTTGATTGCTGTGGCGTTTGTCAACTGGTTACCTCATTTCTTACGGGCATGTGAGTAAGCCCTTTGATTAGTAGATGGTGGAATTGAAGTTCAGCAATGCTAGCTGAGCAAGCATATATGTATGGATGTGAGACACTGGGAGTGGCAACTGCAGTCTGAAAAAACGGAAACGAGAACTTATAACAATGTCTAGTGCTGGAGAAGGCCCGAGTACCAAACGTGAGCGTCATCATCTGAGAGAGCAGTTGGCCAGACGGCGGCCTGCATGCAGAACACGCAGATGTACAGCCATGACCTCATACATCATGTCGGCCAAGGCGCGCTGAAGAGATCCATGTCCCCGGAAGACGTGACTATTCGGCCGTCTGCCATGTTCAAAGAGAACGAGAAGCTGGGACCAGGAACCAAAATGGACGAGAGAAAAACTTTGGGCTCTTGTACCCAAACAAGATCTCTTTCCAATCATTTGATTCTTTTTTTTTTCCTTCTTCTTTTTTTTTGAGACGAGAGAGTATTGTGTTCACGCAAGTGTTGCATTTCCTTATTGAAACTAGTAAAGTAGGACTACTTGCTTGTACAATAATATATTAATTTCAAGCGTGCAAAGTACTATATATTGTTAGGCATCAATCTGTGTAAACTTGGTTTGTATGTTCCAGATTCTTTTGATAACTGTTGAGGGAGAAGCATTTTTTTCCTTTTTTTTGCGAGTATTTTTTTTCCTCAGTTGTTAGGATCAATACAAGTCGTGGATGGCTGTGTGTATCATGCTGATATTCTCAATTTCTAATATATGCACGTAAAACGGAATAAATCCCACTAATAATTCTCAAGACCTAATTAACTTCAAAGAAAATGAAAAATGATGATAATAAGATTCTGGCATTGTACCACCTATGCAACGCGAGGAATAGGTTGTCTCGCAGGTTGCTATTTCCCCAAGTGTGATATCCTGTATGTTTGAGCATCTCAAAATTCATTATATGCAACGCGAGGAATAGGTTGTCTTGCAGGTTGCTATTTCCCCAAGTGTGATATCCTGTATGTTTGAGCATCTCAAAATTCACTAAAAGCTTTTATTTTTCCAAATTTACTGCAAACTACAAATGTTTGGTACAAATCACCTCAAATTTCAAACTTTTGGAATTTTTTTTTGTTTGAGCTGTATCACCGCTAAAGGTGTAGAGTACTAAGGACTGATACATGTTGTACCGTAAATAGATTCCAATAATGAGGGTACGACACGTACTAAGGCACTAACAATATGCAATTAAACAACCTGATGATCTGTCCTATGCTTTTGTCTTCGAACACCGTGTGGCTCCATGCATGCTTTTATTTTAGTGTGTATAAAACCAGTGCATCTTTAATTAGTTGCAGGCTTATTGGTTTTTCTTTGTCTTCATATCACTTTTTGTCAAGTCATCGGCCTAACGCAAACTGCTACACTCTGCGGATATATCAAGGCTAACGTACTTGAGCCTGCTACGCAAGCCTACCTGATCGTGTGGGTTTTCCCGCAAAGGATAAAGCATTATAGGCGCGGTAATCATTAAATATTGAGCCTTTTAATGATTTTCAACCATCAGTGCCTGCACATATAGTAGATGCCAAACATATTGTGCGAACATATTTACTTATTTTTATTTCAGTTTTTCTACGGAGAGCATTACTGTGCTTCAACCACATTGTCATTGGGTTGATCATATATATATATATATATATATATATATATATATATATATATAGATGATCAACCCAACCTACCACCAGTGGCACGGCAGCCGGTTATTATTGATCCCTCTTACATGAAAACTGAGGACGCCCAAGTACTCAGGAAAAAAGAGAAAAAAAAAAAGAAACATAGATACTGCGAGTGGGAATGGAAGGCACTAGGAGAGCGACTAGTACGAGGTAGACGATTGGTCTGCAGATCGTCCGGATTGGTGTCCAATTCGGCTGAGGTGGGGACAAATCTCTCTATAATTACCCTGACACGTTTGGCATGTAGATACAACATCACGGACGCTGGTGAGCGGATTCCAAGCCAGCATGTGTTCTTTTCCGGGTAAATTATACGAGAGTATCCTGCAGGAGTACCGAAAGCAGGATAGTGGCAAGCAGTGGAGCCCCCGGGATGGTGAATTTTGATGGGGCTTATAAATGAGCTGACTTGAGCAGCTGGCCGGACTTGCTGTTTCCATAAGTGATCATGCATTAGAGTCTGCCATTTCTCACTGCATGGCAGGTGATTTTCAATTGCGGAGGATTGTGCTGAGGCTGTTTGGGTTAATAGACCCATTTGAATACAATTATTGAATCAATAACTCAAGGCACACTCTAATCCTATGAGTTACAATGTGGTGTGAGTATACGACGTTGAGAATTAATAAGAAAAAAGCTTGCCGTTTGGTTTTGAGAATTGATCATGAGATTAATGACCTGGTATAATGCTTATAGTAGGTGGTGAGTTGTCTCATTCCAAGATTTTTATTTTTACATTCCAAGATCATGAAATTATTATTTTAACAAAGTCCCTTCATTTTAGGTTCTCTTATGGTGGTGTAAAGTAAGAAAAAAAAAAGAACTTGACATCATGACCTAACTTACTAACTGAATTTTGGAAGAGATCAGAGTTGACAAAAAAAAATGTGGGTGACTTCGCCTGGTACACATACTGTACGTGGTACGCACTATCAGATATACCAAATGTAAATTCAAACTAATATTTCTCCTACCAAAGATTGGATGGTTCAGATTTGAATATGTTACACTTCAAGGGTTGAGAAGACCCCATATAAAGGAAAAAGCTTGCATTCACCACCAACACACTGCTTGCTCTCCACATCGCTGACCCTTTTACACGTTGATTAGAAAAAAAAAAAGATTCTTTGCAGAATACTTTGATACGTGTGATTCTCACACTCTGCTATCAGAATCGAGACAGGACCGGTGCACCAGAGCATGGTAGGAATGGAAAACACCCTTGTAGCATATGTTATCGGATGGAATTACATCCACACTTGTCGATGTAAAACATTGTGTGTTGATAACATACAAGTTGGTGCGGACCTCAGCTAAGCTTTCAACCGTGCCACCCATATTAACTACACCTCAGCTATGCTTCTCTTCTACTCCCTCCATTTCAAAATAGAGTTCGTTTTGAATATGATTTTAGTCAAACATTGAGAATATAAATCATAAATAATTTTTAATTTATTAAGCTTAAAAATATAAAAACTATATGATTAGATTTGTCTTGAAAAGTACTTTAAAAAAAATATACATGCATCATTTTTTAATAAATATTTTCATAAAAAATGGAAGTTAAAGTTACATTTGGAAGACCGTGTCGTTGTCCAAAACGAACTTTAATTTGAAACGGAGGGAGTATGTATTTTCTTCTAACTTCTTGAATGAGAATATCACTACTCACAGGTCATGCATGATTTGATCACGAAATACATGTGTCTCATGCTTGCCTTTCTTTCTTCTTATTCAAGATTGTTCTAAAAGGAAAGATTTGCTTGCTCACCAAATATTGTTGTTATCAAAGTGACCGTGTATATTGAAGTCCTTAAAAAGGTAAACCGTGTCATCTGGTACAAAAAAAAATTAATTCCGCTGTTGTGGCTCCTTCTAGTAGGCAGTCCTGGCTTCTCTTTGTCTATGATCATACCATGATGTAGTCAACTTAAAAGCGTCCTCCAGGATGAAATTTGATTGCCGTGCTAATTTATTTGAGGGAGAAAAATAATATGAAAAATTAAGCTCAATTGAGAACCATGTCAATAGTCATAGATAAAAGGGCTGATCCAGCCTAACTTTGGTTCACCATATTAATTTGCACCTCGTACTTTCAGTACTTCATAACTATGTACGACAAATAGTGGAGCATGTTTATGTAACCTACATATACCTTAGAGGGTTTGGAGATTTTGATCTACATACCGCCTTTAGACAATTATGTTTAAACATCAATAATTGATACACTTTATGATCTAATAAAAAAAGAAAACAGTTTTTTTTAATGGAAACTTGTGAGTGGTATACTCTCTCTTTGCATTAAGATACTGGAAAAAACGTTCCATGATCCCCATCTCGTATATTTGGGATATGTGGAGAATAAAAAAACTGACATTGCTTCTGAAGGAATGTAACGGCGATGAGTTTGGCATTTGGCAACCATTCGGGTCCAAAAAAAATGAGTATATATAATATACTGCAGGGGTTATTTCATGTATAATTTTGAATGGCCAGATTATTAAATGGATGCATATAAATATATGCCAGCCCAACACCAAAGGGTGCACTGCACCCTGGCGGTTCTATTTGTCCCTCGCATAAGTGTGGGAGAAGTAGAGAACATAGTGGGGTTGGGTAATAAAAAAAAAAAAAGGAAGACACATTTTTTGGAGGATGGGAATAGAAGGCACTGGGAGAAAGACTACCACTAATCAGCTCATCTGGTCTTATCATTAACATCGTATTTGTCCTTCCAACCTCATTTGTCGCTAGAATGTATAGTGACGGCAAACCGGTCATGGCAGATGATTGAAAATAAAAGGAGGCAGTCTACTAATCCTTACGCCATGGCTGTCTGTCAAGGGAGGCTGACGCCCTGAGGCAGCCCATACGGCCTGGTGATGTTGCACACAGACAACCACCCAATCCAAAGTTGTGGCAACTGGTCAGGCCCTGCGCAATAATCAGGGAAGCAGCCTCACTCCAATCAAATGCAGGGTGTTCTTCCTATTTGTGGAGGTGAGACCCAATGATCCGATAACCAATCAGGACGCGGGCTGCAGAGTGCATATCAGTGGCGGAGCCAGGATTTGGTCATATGGGGGCAGACCGATTGGTGTCAACAACCCTTGAAGTATAAAAAAAAAACGTTATGATGTAAATGTGCATATATTACAGCATAAATCTGTATATATAGAAAATCACAATGATATTTAATCTTTAAATGGATAATTTATCAAAAAATGGTTGATAGCATAGAATGGACAATTTTATTGCAAGTGTAAAACCGTTGACCTTCATTTTACAGCAAGTGTCCTTAAATTAGAATGTGTTTACTTGAATCCCACTCAAATGGAAAATTTCCTTCCTGTTGACCTTTTAATAGTGCAAAAAACATTTTGATCTGACGTTTATACACCAGCAACTCCACAGCTTGATTGTGACTGAACTTGGATTTTCAATATTCGGTGGTACAAGTACTAGTACCACTAGGGCGTGCAATAACTTTAGAATCTTTTTCATTGTAAAATAGAAAAACAAGTAGATTTAGAGGTGGGCAGCCGCAACGCCTGTTTTCATGGGCTAATAGGCTTCAAACGTGGAGTATTCATTGGGCACAACTGCACAAGGTCATGTGAGGCCGGACCAGCTTAATTAAACATTCAATTAGCCAGTCAATTAGTACATAGATTAAGAGAAAACTCGGATGTTAGTATATGAATAGCACTATATATAAGGATTATATGAATAGGAAAATGACTCTATACCGTATCCTAATATAACTCTTACATCCTTAACAGTTGGTGGGGTGGGGTTCTCCGTCACCGCCATTCGGGTCCAATGAACATGAATATACTTATAATATATATTGACAGCATATAAAATATATTTCTCTGTGTTTTTTTGTGAATGACCAGATTAGTAAATTGACCGCATATAAATATATGGCGGCCCACAACCAAGAGCACACCCTGGCTGGTTCTATTTATGACTCGCATAGGAAAAGTGGGAGAAGAACAACATCTCGTGGGATTGGGTAATGAAAAGAAGAAAGGAAGACATATTTTCTTAGAGGATCGGAATATGGAAGGCACATGGAGAGAGACTACCACCAAAAAGCTCATCTGGTGTTCCTACTAACATCACATTTGTCCCTTCAAAATCATTTGTCCCTCGAACGGAAACAAACGGTCATGGCAGACGAGTAAAAATAAATGGAGGCAGCCCACTAATTCATATGCCATGACTATCGGTCAAGGGAGGCCGACGCCCCGAGGCAGCCGCATATGGCCCGGTGATGCTGCACGGATGACCACCGATGCCAAAGTCGGCGACCGGTTGTTAGGCCCTACGAGCGCTGCCATCGTCGTCATCGAGTGATGCAAATTCTGGCGATATTTGGGAATTGGTTGGAAACCGAGGTGTCAGATATGATTTATCGAGACTGGATTGGGAAGCTCTCATTAGAGGGAGTCGCCCTTGTGGTTTTTGTTCTCTATATATGTATCCAACTTTTCTAGAGAAGTACTGTAGAGGTGAATTCCCAATCCCTTCCTTTGTTAGTAGTACTTTAAGCAGTGCCGTCCTCCAGCAGAATGACACTATAGTAAGTGCTAAGTTTCTGACTTTGCAGCGATGAAATTACTGATCGATGCATCTCATTTACATGAGATGCTATTTCACACGTAGAACTTAATTAAGCGGACTGCCTGCCATGTACATGAGCTGTTGCTTACTCAACACGCACCCCTACGATCACTCTCAGCTTCGTACGCCTCCAATAGACTCCATTCACACACGCACTCAAACTTGAGACTAACTCAATGCTACGCACGGTTAAGAGAGACGGTAGAGAGATCGTCTAGTGTGGTGTCAACCACTCGCGACTCGCCCGGTTGATGGAAAATTTATGTGCGTGCTGAGCCCCTTTGCGCTACCTATGAATCAATCCACACTGCAAACACCTACAGCCTGCCTACAGGCGCATTGTCTAGATGTTTGTTGCGTCTCGAGGATACCAGAGATGTGTGTTCACTTAAAGCACATCTTGCCCACAGGGCATTCTACCTTGCCACAAGCATTCAACGAGCACATTCTGGCTCTATAGCGCTACAGCTACAACTCCCAATGTCTCACATCCCTGTGCAATGGCAATCTTGGCACACCAGCTATATATAGTATTCTAGTATTGCCATATTATAATTCATCATTCTCGTTGCCTCTTTCAGTTGTTCAGCCATGGAACATGGAATGGTGTAAATTTGTAGTGTCGTCTGATTATATATATATATATATATATATATATATATATATATATATATATTGTTGTCAATGTGCTATTTCTATGAAAAGTTTTCGGAAGTAAAATATGAGAAGTGACTGGCATGTGTCAACACTTCCTATATTTCTCGTTGAGAAAAAGGGAACTCATTCCGTCCATAACTATTAGATGGATTACAGTAGAATCGGATTGCAGTTCCTTAATCCAGATGCTAAACAAAAAGGAGCCGGAGAAATCTAATCTTTGTTTACTGGAGCGGGAAATCCGGGAGTGGTGTTCAGAGGTGCTGAGAGTAATTTTTCGGTATGTTAGAAGGGAGAGTAATGGTGCTGCTCATGAGCTCGCACAACTAGTGAAACGCACGATGCATACTGCGGTATGGAGAGGGCAGGTCACTAGTTGTACAGAGAAAACGATTGCTAGTGATTGTAATCCACTTTCTAAGTAATCAATAAATCTCCCTTTATCGCAAAAAAAAGATAGATTACACTTCAACCAACTTCAAGTACCTATTTTGCCACACTGGCCCTACATAAAGATACGTCGTGACTACGGAAGGCTATAAAATTTCCTCATATCAAAAGGCTTTGCATGTTATGACCATTGATTGCATTTTATTTGACGAGAAGTTTACTTCATGAAAATTTCAATCACATGGCAGAATAAGATCTGACTCAAAAGTTGTAGTATAACTTCCAAACTCTTTCCAAGCAGGTATTCACTTGTGTAGCATAACTTGACTTAAAACTTTAACTATCTAAACTAATGGAGATGAATGAAGCGACTAGTTCATATGATGGATTGTTTTGAATATAATTCTTCATTGCTTAGATCAAAACTGACTAATGCTCTTGTTGAAAACAATAGTAATAAAAAAAGTACATGTCCAGCAGAAGGACACCATATCTTAATCATTCAATGTAGCAGTGCAATAAAAGTTGGATAGTGTTTTTTGATCAAGAGTGACCGACGTTGCATCCTAAGGTGAAAGCCGATAAATAAATAGTGAACCGATGTGTGTGCATTTTTACAAGAACTATAAAAGAACAAAACACAGTCCTAGGTATCAACTAGATCGCTCATCAGTTTAGGTCTGTTGCATGCTTTTGATTTCTCTGGTTTTTGTTATTATGGTCACGTCATTTCTTACGGACATGTGTGAGCAAGGATACAACTAGGGATGTGAGACATTGGGAATGGCAACTGAAGTGAGAAAAAATGCTTCAGACAAGTCATTACTGTGTATTGCGCAGGAGAAAGCGCGAGCACCGAACGTGAGCGTCATCGTCTGAGAGAGCGGGTGGCCAGACGGCGCCCTGCATGCACAACACGCAGATGTACAGCCACGGCCTGATACATCATGTCGGCCAGGGAGCGCTGAAGAGATCTATATGCCGCTGAGATTTAGCCGTTTGGCTGTTTGCTGCCAATGTTCATAGAGAAGATGTTGGGGCCGGGAACAGATGGATGAGAGGAAAAAAAAAATGGACTCTTCTATCCAAACAAGATCACTTTCCAATGATTCGATTTCTCTATTTTTTTTTTATTTTGACGATGAGACTCAAGAGAGTATTGTGTTCATGCAAGTGTTGCATTTGTTTTAAATAAGGAAATTTTTTATTGAAACTAGTAAACTAGTACTACTTGCTTGTTGTACAATAATATATTAATTTTGAGTGTGTGCAGAGTATTATTGTTAGGCATCAATCCGTCTAAATTTGGTGTGTGTTCCAGATTCTTTTGATAAACCGTTGAGGAAGAAGCATTTTTTTTCCTCTTTTTTCTGTGACTATCTTTTTCTTCATTTGTTATGCATCAAAATTATACACGTTTGTTGGATGGTGCTCACTTCTCAATTCGTAATATATCGGCATGAAAAAAAATAATGATAATAAGATTCTGCCACCTATGCAACGCCAGGAACAGGATATCTTGCAGGTTTGTTATTGCGTCGTATGAGCTGACATACAGTCCGGAGGTCCTCGGTTCTCCTAGAGACTTCGCTTGCCATGTAATGGAGCCGCTCGCTCGGTGCACACCATATGCGGGTGCCTTCGGACTGACCGCGAACCATGCAGCAGGACTCTGCTTCTTACGCCACCCGTAGACTGCACCACACACGCACTCAAAAGTTCAGACTAACTCAACGCAAGGCACGCGTGAGTAGAGATGGTAGAGTTGAACAAGAATGTAGCACAGATGGCCTTACATTGTGTGACGATCTCAACCACTGCGCCACTCGCCCGACTGATGGAAAACTTATGTGCACTAAGCCCCTTTGCGCTACCGATGAATCCACAACAGACGCATCCTGTCGTGATGTTTCTCGAGTCTCAAGGGATATCTGAGAGCTGTGGGTTCACTTGAAACACGTCTTGCCCACAGGGCATTCTATCTTCAACGAACCGTCTACTGAGCACAATATCGCTCTATAGCGGTACAGCTGCAACTCCCAATGTCTCTCATCCCCTGGTAGCTAGTGTGGCAACCTCTTGTTTTTACACCAGAGAGCTGGTATTCCTATTGCCATATCGTAATTCATTTCTTGTTTGTCTTCTTTGAGTTGTTCAGCCATTCCATGGAATGTATGTAACTTTATAGTATCCGGTGACTATATATATGGATATCGATGTTCTTTTTCTATGTTAAATTTTCAGAAGTAAAAGCTGATCGAGGGAGTGACTCGCATTTGTATCAACACTTGCTACATCTCTCATTGAGAAAAAGGGACTCACTCCGTCAAACTATTGGATGGATTACACTTCCACCAACTTGTAGTATCTATTTTGCCGCACTGGCCCTACATGAAGATCTGCCGTGCTACGGAAGGCTGTAAAATTTCAACATATCAAAGACTTTGGATGTTACGATCACTGATTGCATTTTACTTGACAACAAGCTTAGTTCAAGGAAATTCCAATCACATGTCAGAATAAGATCTGATTAAAAAATCTAGACCGCCACAGATACGTCTTCCAAGCTGTTTCCAAGCTAGTAGTCATGAGCATAACTTGATTTAAAACTTAGACTATCTAAACTAATGGAGCTGCATGAAGTCACTATTCCAAGAACGATTGTTTTGAATATAACTCTTCATTGCTTAGATCAAAACTGACTAATGATCAGATTAAAAAAAAACACAGTAAAAAAAAACATGTGTCCAGTAGAACGACACTATATCTTAGTCATTCAATGTAATAGTACAGTAAAGTTGGATATTGTTTTTGATCAACAGACTAACCGACGTTCCTATCTATACATTGCATCCTAAGAAAGCCTAAAAATAGTGAACCGATGTATATGCAGTTTTACGGGAACTATAAAGAGAAACGAAGTACACGTCCAAGGTATCAACTAGATTACTCATCAGTTAGGTCTGTTGCATGCTTTTGATTGCTCTGGCGTTTGTCAATTGGTCAGATCATTTCTCTTAGGGGCATGCGAGCAAATTAAAAGCCCTTTCTTAGTAGATAGGGGAGTGGAAGTTGAGTAAAGCATGCTAGCTGTGCAAGATACAAGTAGGGATGTGAGACATTAGGAACGGCAACTGCACGGGCAAAAAAAGGAAAAGAGAAGTCATAGTAGTGTCTAGGGCTAGCGAACGCACGAGCACAAACATGAGCGTCATCGTCTAAGAGAGCGGGGGGCTGGATGGAGGCGTGCGTACAGAGAACAAGTAGATGTAACAATGGCCTGATCAGTCATGTCTGCTAGGGCGCGCGGCAAAGGCCTATCCCGGCGCCAGGGACCTGTCGGAAGAGGAAATGTTGGGCTGTCTATCCAAATAGTCACCAGTTTATCTTATAACTTTCCAACGATTTAATTTCTCATCTTCTCTTTTTCTCGTTTTTTCTCTTTTCTTTCTTTCCTTCCTTCCTTATTTCTTTCTTTTCGTTGCAAGGAGACAGTAATACTGTCACGTAAGAGTTGCAATCTGTTGCAATAATAAGGAAAGGAATGTTATACGTAATGCTTGCTTACTAGTAGAATTATAATATATTTAATATCAAGCGTGCAAATATTAATATTAGGCATCAATCTGTGTGTAAACTTGGTCTGTGTAAACCGTTGAGGATGAAACAATTTTTCTTTTTCAATTGTTAGGCATCAATACGTTGCGTGGATGGCCGTACATGTTCATATTATCAATTCCTAATATATGGGCATAAAACGGATCTAGTAAAACCCTTTAATAATTCTCAGAACTAACTTCAAAAAACAAATAGTCATAATAAGAGTCTACCACGCCTACGCAACGGGAGGAATAATCTTGCATAGATCGTTACATGCATATTGCCTATAGAGAACATGCACCCTATTTTCTCAGCTTCCGCATGGCAGATATGACAAACACTCCGAAGTGCTTCTGACTTTGCAGGAATAATGCAAATTAATGATCGCTGCATCTCATTTTTAATTACGAGATCCATCTGATTTCGCAATCTTAATTGTCGGTGTTATGTAGCCTAAATTCTACCCTCGTAGTAGAGTACTTATGCATATATTTACATGTATGCTCCATACCCCCTGCATGGGGTCACGACGATGGAGGAAACTCACAACTAGTTCAGTGTCACAACTAAAGGGCACATCATCCATGTTTCCCACAGTTTTTGATCCCATGATCCGTTGTGCAATTCCTGTTTCCAAAATTGCAAGCGCATCTAGTACGTAGAACGGACCACCGATTTTTTGACATGATTGATTGCGTTTTCTCCTTGTTATTTTTTTATCAACGTATGATTTCTATATGTTCGACCAACAGTATGACATCTATATTCTTTAGATTCGCAATAAGAAATATTTTCACAATATACAATTTGTACGTCGTTAGAATTGAATGTAATATGTAAAATTTATTGATGAAATAAACACAAAATGAAGAAACAATTTAGTCAACAAATTCAGAATTGAATATTCTTTTCATGGGCAGACGAAGTAACAGCTACGATGTAGCGCAGAAGGTATGTATTATTGTGTGATGTCAACCACTTAGCTACGATGTATATTCAGAAATATTTTCGTGACTCTGGCGGTTGAGCAGTGATGAATGACTGAATGAGCAGTAGGAAATTAAAATAGCGTTATTGTAAGTTTGTGATTTGGGTCATGCTAGAGTTAAAAAACAATGTAGTACAGAAGGTACATATTAATTATATATTGTGTGATGTCAAGCACTCAGCAACTCGGCGCTACCTATGAATCCACAGCAAACAAGTTGCCACCTGCAGGAGCGCCCTGTCTTGATGTCTCACAAGTCTCAGGGATACAAGATGTGTGTTCACTTGAAGCACATCTTGCCTACAGGGCACTCTACCTTGCACCAAGCATCCGGTGAACACCTTACGGCTTTGCAGTGCTACAGCTATAACTCCCAATGTCTCACATCCCCAGTAGGTATTCTATATAGTAATTACAGTATCATAATTCATCATTCTTTTAGTCTTCGAGTTTTTCATGTAATGGATGTAATTTATAGTGTCCGACTATGTATATAGATGCCAATGTTCTTCTTTTACGTCGACGGTTCCGGAAGTAATTATAAAAGCTAGGTCACTCACTTACTCACCATCTCTGACGTTTTATTTGAAACGTCAAGACTCTAATCTGTGACGTAGAATTCATGATCAAATTGAAAAATGTCACAGACATAGCTTTATGACGGTTTTGACGTAATCTATGACAAAATTAGTTAGTCATAGATAGCAGGATTTCTTGTAGTGGGAGCTCACTCCGTCCATAACTATTGAATTACATTGCCACTATCTCCTAATACCTTTGGTATTTTAATTGTTGTGGTTAGGACAAACATTTCTAGTTCATCATGTCAAAAAAACTTGCAAATTACGGTCAGTGATTGCATTTTATTTGACAAAAAGTTTACTTTGAGAGAACTTCAATCACATGCCGAACTGTTTCGTCAGGCTAACTATCCAAACTTAATTGAGCGGCATGAGTTCACTAGTCCATACAAAGAATTGTTTTGAATATAATTCTTCAGTGCTTAGAACAAAACTGATCAAATGATCTTAAAACTTTTATCCCTTGTTAACAAGATCCATAGACTGGTTCTTAAAAAAAACAATTAAAGAAACGATGAACATATACAGCCATTCAAGTCAAAAGAGCATGAAAGAAACATACTTCATCCCTTGAGTGTAATGAGCAATTGTAGAAAAAAACAGGTTCAACCAACACCACCATTTATTGCCACATCTTTCTGACACGTACAACTGTTTATAGCTCTTTCACCAACACCACCAACTTAACTATTTCAGCCAATAATTCCAGCTAACATGAGACTGCTTTACTCACACAGGCCATGCTCCGCATCATTATAATAATTCCTAGATGCCAAAGTTTAATACACAAGGGGTCTAGTGTTTTTCCAGAGCCAATCTCGGGCATCACCACTCAACAATGGAGAAACCTACAAATCAATGTGAAAACCTTAGCAGGACAGTAATTCAGAAATCCCATGATTTTGGGCAGCATAAGGAAATGTCTTCATAAAAACCTTTTAGGGTATCAACATTTTTTTATTACGACACGACAGAGAACTAACATCAAGAGCAGTGGGGATATGTTCCTATTCAAAAATAACAAAAAGGAGCTCTTTCTCATGCAAAAGAACCCCAAGCCAACATCATGTAGATGTACAAATATATAGACAAGAACCTCAGAGGGATGAAACCTACCTTTTCCCAGACTTCTTCATGGTAATGATTGACCCAATCAATCTCTAAAGGTGATAGCAAGGAGGGATCAATAAGCTTACTCTGAAGTTTCAAAAAGCAAAGAAGAAGAAAAAATGAATTCGCAAATAAGTCATATGCCATAAATGATAAGACAATATCAAGATACAAGAATAGGTATTGCTCAATATATTGTTGCATCGCGAGGTCAAGCTGCATAAAAAACCATAATATATATTTTCCAAAGTGTACGTTATGTTTTTTGTTTACTAAAACACGCAGGAGAGCTGCGTATCTTTGTAGTATAGGGAAAACAAACTGCAAATTATGTTCGACCAGACATTCATAGCTACCTGGATCGGAACAAAAGTTAGTCTCTCAAAGCCAAGGTATGAACTACCACCGAAAGAATTCGCCAGATTAAGCTCCTTTACCAGAAGTAAATTCTGCAGATTCAACGGAAAAATAAGACTACAATGTCAGAATGTTGACACTTTTGAATGTATGTTCATTAAATTTGAAGATAGAGTTCAGACAGTTTGAAGATAAACGGGGAAATCTACCTCGATACGAATGCCAAATGAATTGTCTTCATAGTAACCTGGTTCATTGCTGACAATCATGCCCTGCTGTAAAGCTGTTGAATTTCCGTATCGATAGCTTATGCTCTGAGGACCCTCATGGACATTCAGTGCAGCTCCAACCCCATGACCTGTGCCTGAAAGAATAACGAATTTAAAAATTAATTTATACTCCACACCATTTATGAAGATAATTTCCAGCAATTGCAAGGGATGAGACTTTCTTGTGCTCAAGTTACCATGTCTATAATCCAATCCAATCTTCCACAAAGATGAGCGAGCAAGAACATCTAGGACAAACCCGGGAGTTCTTTCTGGGAATACTGCTTGATCCAGAGCTATATGACCCTGTTACAATAAGTTTCAATGATTGGCAAAGGTCACCTAAAGAAGGTACAAGATACTAGATGTAACTAGTGTTAGACAAGGGTAATGTAATTGAAAATTTACATTCAAAAGTTCCTAACAGAAATATATTACCTGCAAAACTCTTGTGAAACACTCCTTTTGCCTTGCAGAAGGCTCACCAAAATGCACAGTCCTTGTTATGTCCGTAGTTCCATCAATATATTGAGCACCACTATCTAACAAGAAGAGATTATCACATCCAAGAGAGCTGCAGCTCTCAGGAGTTGGCCTGTAATGTATTATGGCTCCATGTGCACCATAACCTGTATAGCAAACTTAAATATCAAGAATTCTACACATGACACATTTTAGCAGAAGCATAGCGGTCTTAACATTTCCACAGTAAAACAAACCGCCATAGGAAAAAAGATATAACAATAATTAATAATAGGATTTTGATAAAGTCCTCAAGTCTTCATTTCAACTTTCCTATATAAGGAAAAACAGAGTGCAACCATCTAACCATGTATCCTGTTATAAACCAATTCTAGCAAAACCAAAAATGGACATAAAATTCAGGCCACTTCCATACAATGATCCAATATAGTGAAGCATTCTTCAAAGCAATTTCGTACTGATACATGACCGCTACAAATCCAAACAATGATTCAAATATACTGAAACTTTTTTTTAAAGGAATTTCATATGTACATGAAACTCTAGAGAACAGCAAGCAAACATTTGTTCCCTCCAGTTCTTTGTTGATGCTGGTTAGTTCATAACCAGCATAAGAAAAGAAATGAAAGAAATATAATATTCAATATTATATAAAGATCCAAACGAGGATCTACCACTTATAGTATCGAAGCTTGTCTCTATAAAGCCATCTTGCTTTTGACGAAATTCAAGAAGCTTTTCTGCAACTTGTACCTCAGTAAGGGACACATCTTTACAAACTTCCTCCTCTAGCCAGGACCAGAATTCTGCTAAAGCAGCAGCATCTCTACAAATATATCATGTATCATATAATCTTTGAATCTAATTGAAATGAAATTAAACAATCAGAGTATGCATATTCCTGTGACCAATACCTACTACCATAACACTAAACTTTCTATCTTTAGCCACTTCTGAAAACAAGGACCAGAAGTATGGTGGTGGCCTTAACCCTAGCTGCAGCTAGACTGGCATGCGGGGCTGAGCTGGCCGCGGCCCATAATAGCAACATGCAGAAAATCATTTAATAAGCGATTAAACATATCAAGCCATTGCTGTTTTTTTCTTCAACATTATAGCAGTTAATGCATTATGTTTCATAACCATCAATAGTTCATAAAGTTCATCAGATAAGACCTTAGGTGTGAATTCTTCATTCCCTCAATTTCTGCCTCATTTTTTATTGCCTTCGCAAGTGTAACCGGCGAAACTTGGTACAACGCAGTAAGTTCTCCATCCTCAGAACCAGGGCCATCCGGTGCATTCTCTTTTTGTTCAATTTTTCCTCCTTTTTCTTTCTTGTTCAAGTATCTGTCACAGCTTGATTTAAATGCACTAACTATAGCAGCATTCACAGTTGACAAATCAAACCAGAGCTTTGCACCTTTCTCTGCCAGTCTTCATAAAGGAAACCAATTCCAGAGGTCAGATAACTCAACATGCAATTAACCAAGAGAACAGAAAGAAATGGACAAAAAGGATGAAAGCCACTAATGGACCTTTCTCTGAACATCTTTAGTTTTTCAATTTTCTGACATGATTTTTCCTAAAAATATAATTAATCCTAACACAAATCAATTTAAGCATATAGATGTTGGCCACACGCACCGAATCAGATCAATTTCGAGGTCCAAATAAGCACAGTAGGTCAATTGAACACTGTTAATAATGTATGAGAAATTTGTTTGCTTTGCCTTGCAACTCCATTATCACAAAACTGAAACTTACCCATAATAAAAAATAGTCATTGAGAATGACATGCCAATTCAACACTCAAAACAGCATATCTAACTACCTATCCCCTCCTGAATTGTTTGACTGATTCAACGATAGGTAATCCTGGAAAGCTACTTATACCAAATCAGTGTTTACTAAGATGGAAGAATTTTGAGGGTAACAGAAAAGGGCACAGCCAATCTACTAGACAGAATTTCAATTAGTTCAATGAGTCAACTATATTAAAAAAAAAGAAAAGAAAATAATGCTGTACAGTGACACAGAATATTGCAGCGCATTAGTAGTTTAACAGAGTGTAATGTTTCAGATGGTTTACCTTTCTACCTCCGATAAGATTGCTTCATATGTTTTAAGTTTTACTCCAGCTTTCTCAAGGTGCTCCAAAACATCTTCAGATACTTTATTACTGTCCACAAATAATGTAGCAGTGCTAACCTCCACAATTAGATAGCTATAAAATACAGGTGAGTTTGGGACATCACTTCCTCTCTGCAAGTAAAAGTTGGTAAGCTTCATGACCATAACGGTATGAGTTTTAAGGCATTAAAATGATACAAACAAATATTTTAACAAAAGATGCCTTTGACAGGAACAAAATAAAATACTGAGTAACTATTCAAAGAGACTGTACGACTAAAAAGATTGTAATCAAATTCGAATCAACTATGTGAAAATGCATAGTTTCAGGTACATGAGATCCAACATACACATTAGTACATCAAACATCAATCTGTGCAGAGCCAAAATATTACCATGTTCAACAGCCACGCAACTTCATCAAGCATTGAAATAACCACGGCATCACAACTATTTTCAGCAAGTTGTGACCTAATGAAAGACAATTTCGATGCAACATCAACGCCAGCATATTTGATATCATGCACCCTAGTTGGTCTTTTGGGCGGCTCTGGTCTTGAATCTCCCCATATCTCATCAATTAGGTTCATGCTCCGAATCAGGACCAATTCATGATTCTTGGTTTGAATTGCATTCTTTAATTCTTCAGCAGCATCAAATGAGAAAAGAAACTGCATCCTTTGACAAACAAATGAATGAAGATTAGACTGAGAAAAGTATATGCAAATTAAAAGAATAGAGAAATGATCAAGTACACAAAAAAGGAACATGCAGATTAATGGATAATAATGAAATGAATAATGAAAAATAGTGGGTAAATGTGTCACTCCTTTCCGACATTCTTTTTCAAGCTAATTGCGTTCTAACCTATTAATCATCAGTTTCTTTTCTGACATTCAACAACTGTGATGCCATTGCCCAGAAGCACTGTTATAAGGTACTAATATATGGGTACCAAATAATGTGCACTGTACATATGATTAGTAGAATTTAGAGAAATTTATTTACAGCCAATTTTCAACAATGTAATATGTATTGCAAAATAAAGCATGAGCGCACCGGGTCAATACCAACTCGCCCGCCAGATGGTAACACGTCATTTAACCACTCACTAGTAGTTGGTACACCATGATTGCCACTCCTCATTAGAGTCCATTCATGACTTAATTCTTTCTCAGCCTACAACAACCAACAATAACCAACCCTTTTAGTCTCAAACAAGTTAGGGTAGGCTGAAATAAGTAACCCACGATATTAACAAGTGAACTTACCTGAAGAAAATATCGGCCATCGGTCCAGAGAGCAGCCTTGTCTTTGGTGACAACAGCTGTACCAGCACTGCCAGTGAACCCAGTGAGGTAGGCACGCCTCATGAAGCATTCTGCAATGAACTCGCTCTGGAAGAGAAGCAGTGAAGACAAGCAGATAAGTGATTGGCGTAACATAAAATCCCATTGTTCCATCATTTCAAATAGTGTTGAGGATTTCGAGCGTAATTTACATTTCTGGACTACCAGTGCAACCAATACACCTTCCTGGAGAAACTGTGTATAATTATATGCAAAACCACTGATTTTCTACAGTTACATATCTCAACCAGGGTTTAAAAGGGCCAAAAATATCTGACTTCACGTGCGTAGAAATAGACACTTCCATTTTGCATTAGAAATTTTGAATTAAATTTAGAAGCGTGAAATGCTTTGTACATGAAAATGATGGATCTCTGCGCCAAATACAAGAAAATGCTTGTCTTTACTGAAAGGGATCGTGATAAAATCCAAGACCCTTGTCTGATATATTTAGAAATTACATCATTTAGTGTATATGTGTGTGCGTTTATATTTTTTCCTGCACAAGTGTGTGCTGTCAATGAGAAACTATGTTCCTTGGATAAGTTCTGAAAAGTGTCGTATCCATCTTCTGAATACCCGTACGTTATGATCTCAGATGCATATCACGGCATTTGAGACATTCTCATGGCATTATGTTGTCTCCCTAATCATATCGTGGAACGTAAGGATAACTGACAACCTTTAACACGATACAACTTAAGGGGATTGCAGGCCAGACTCTGTGTCGAATACCTGGTGCGCGTCCTGGGAGGGGACGATGTAGGCGTCGATGGCAATATCAGGACGCGTAAACAGATGGCGCAGCGAACGGAGCTTCTCATCCCCGCCGGAATTGGAGTCGGTGGCTCCAGAGGATGAGGACAGGCCACGGCGCTTGCGAAGCTCAGCCGACGAGAGGGCAACAGCGTGGCCGTCGCCGCCGGAAGCGGAGGCGAAGAGGCGAAACAGAAGGTGTCGGCGGCGCAAGGAGAAGGGGCAGGCACGAGGAGGGCCGCGGGCGAGGAAGGCGGCGGCGGCGAGGGACGGGGAGAGGCGCGCGGCTTCCATTGGCATGGGCGGCGGCACGTGCGGAGGGAGGAGGGATAAGGTAGTAACTTCTGTTGGACTTGCTTGACTAAGATTATCTGACGTGGCACAAATGGACTACTGTATACTATAGTATCAGCCAGTATACGGGCCAGGCATATTTCGAGAATTCGATTATTGTTTTTGTTATAAAATTTAATATTATTTATTATTATCATATTTTAAATCATTTCGTTCACACACTCTTTGCTTACTACAAAAGTCTAAACTGCGTTTGAAATTAGAGAGAAAAATGTCAAAACAAGTTAGGTTTCAATAGACATAGTACTTCCTCAGTTTTTTTTATAATTGATGTTAGATTGCACTCATCAATATCAGGAATAAAAAAGTGACAATAACCAAAATCATGGAAGTAACAACGACGCAATATTAGTCGGTACTCCCTGTCTCCCTCGGCTCTTATTATTTGTTACTTCACAAAGGGCATAACGACTAAAATCTACTTAATATTAAACTACGGCACAATAAACAAGTAAATAAAATACTATCATAATTTTCCTCAATAATTAATCCGTACTTTATTATTTGACGTGCATGTAGCTACATGTAACCAATAATTCACCTGGGACCATCAATTTGTTTTGGAATACGAAGAATTAGTCTAGGAATAAGGGACTAATAACTAATCCAATACTTATACAAGAAAGATTATGAGATTTTTTATTTTTTATAATACTAAGAAGATTATGTAATGAAGGGAGTATCGAGAAAAGAGAAAAAGGTAGGTACATAAGGATAATTAATTTTAATTTGAAACAACCGTACACGGCTGAAATGATGATCTAGTTTTTCAGACTGACAGATAATTTGGGACTGAATTCTTTTTTTTTATCACCACCTCTTCATTTCCAAGCGGATGCAGATGAATTACCATATCAAGTCAACATTCTACCTCAGTACGTGTTTCATACTAACCGATGGTCCTGTGCCACCCGTAAAGGCTGGCATCCCTCTTGCGCCATTAATTTACGACACATCCCTCTCGTGCCACTACTTTCATTCTCCTTTCTTTCGCACCATCATCTCATTTTCCATCATTTTTAAATTATTTTTAAAGTAAAATGATAAAAACAAGACCCTTTTGTCCCTGTGCTATCATGCTCATACCAGACTCAAATCGAGTCGGGCGACGCCCATTCCTCAAACCCTAGGCACGGAGGCGGTGGCCAGCAGGCGCACCACTAGCAGCACACCTACAACAGGATACTAGTATGACACACTCACACTCTTTACATGGTGTTACGACCTACGTACTTCTGCTAATTAATCTGAGATATAGTCATTATTTTATGTAGTACTACACCATGGGGAAGGGAGGCATCAATGGAAGAAACATGAAAACAAATTGGAAGCATTGCCAACATATGAAAATTGGGACGACACTTCAACACAGATGCCATAGACGAAATAGACGAAGCAACACCGTATGTAATACCAATTTTGCAGTTAGCATATAGTTAGCTGAAAAATGTTCGAACAAAACTCTAAAATCTTTTGGATTCTATTTTTTTCAAAAATAATATACGTCAACAAATAACTCTTAGGGAATATTTCTCGATATGATAATTTTCTTATGTTATGAATATAATATGACTGAACTGCATGATGATAATAGCCCCAATGAAGACTATATATATGGGTTACACGGACTCGTTATAGAAATAGGAAAAGGATTATAAGACGTATCCTAACATGACTCTTATACTAATAGGGCTCTACAATCCTACTCTAATACGACATTTATTCCCTCAACACCCCCACAAATGCAAGGCATATTAAATAGTGTTGCATTTGCAAAAGACACACTAAATACTAGACTTATTACATCCAAAATCTAAATCCTCAAAACCTTCATGAGATGGAGTCTTCATAAATTCATCAAATCAAGCAGAAAAGACATTACAATGACGACAACAATTATACACTACAACACACCATAGTGGAAAGACGATGACGATGATCCACTGCTATACGCCACAGTAGAAAGACAATGATGATGACACACTGCTACACGCCACAGTGAAAAGATGATGACGATGACCAACTGCTACACGCCATAGTGGAAAGACAATGACAATGACCCACTTCTACACACCATAATGGAAGAATAATGATGATAACCCACCGTTACACACCATAGTGGAATGATGACGATGACAATGATGACGACTTTGTAGCCAAACCGACAAACAAAATCGACAAGAAAAGCTAAAAAAAAAGATCAAGATGACAAACAAAGAATCATAGATCAAAATGAGTAGCAATTCGACAAACAAAATAGAAAGCTACGAGGATTTAGGTGGTTGTACGACATCAAGAACGCCATGATGTGATTAACCAAACAAAGATGAAATTTGGCTAATCAAATAAAAAAGGGAAAAATGACTTGATTGATGAAGAATATATAGACTTATATAACATAGATCGAAAAAGAAGAGAAAATATTTGGATGCGGACTCTCATGACATAGATGAATATAAAATAAAATATTTAGATAGGTGTAACGGAGATAAAAGAGAAAGAAATCAAAAACTAATTGTGGTTGCAGACTTCAATCGATGAAAGACATGCACAATATCAGAGAGCAGCCCAGCAGGACACGAAGCACACCTGATGACCAAATTCGCTTGGCATGCATCATCTTGATGAAGATGGGGCAACTCGACGAGATCCATTTGGATGAAAACAAATATCTCCACAATCGGGAACAGGCAACAACAATAGTGGAATCCAAGGGAATGACAGTGAATTGATGAAGACGAGGCCTCTGGCAAGCAAATGGAGACCCAACGGAAAAAGAAAACATTGAACATAAATACCATGTGAATAGAGCCACAACAACGACTGGAGATGCGGCCGTGACGACGGCTGCAGATATGGCTATGACGGGGACCGAAGATGGGGCCGAGATGGTGGCCCTAGATGTGGCTGCGATGCTGACCTAGACAGCAGCCACGACGACAGCCATGCATGAGGCCGCGCTGACGGTCCACGATGAACTAATGACAATAAAGATGATGAGGCCACCCTTGAGAACTGAGATTGATCGCTCGTCCCGAGGAAGCACGTAGTGGGGAAAAAAAAATCTAGATCTAATCTAGCTGTGATACCATGTTATGAATATAATATGACTGAATTGGATGATGATAATAGCCCCAATGGAGACTATATATAAGTTACACGGACCCAATATAAAAATAGGAAAGGATTCTAAGACATATTCTAACATGACTCTTATACTAATAGGACTCTACAATTCTACTCTAATACGACTTATACTCCTCAACACCTTCTACTTATTGGTCTCATTATATTATAATCTGAAAAGCTAATTATCTCTAGAGTATACTCATATAATAATAAGGGTATATTGTATCAGGGTGCGCTACAATGATTCTAAAGAACAATATATGGTCTTGCCTAAGAAATCTTCCAAGAATAAAATGAAGTGCACTTAAAACATTCAAATTCACAACCATATGATCCATTACCGAGCAACCAAAGAGAAGGTGCTGGAATACATCGAACATATGTTGAGTAGAGCGAGGGGGGTGTGCCAGAGAAGAGGGGGGGTGGGTGCCAGATTCAGGCACCAATCGAAGTTTGCCGGCGTGCACGAGGATAAGGGGCTGTTGATTTATGATGACTAGAGTGGGGATAGGCATGGTCATGTGCATTGACAGCGGTCATCCACATGGAGACAATCGCATGTTCTTGCAATGTGTTTGCCTTTTTTATCGAATGGGTAGTAGCTGTTCAGTGCGTGTCCATGATCATCGATTCATTATCATCATACTCATTGGCTTTTGTTGTCGAATGGCCATGCACGCTACCAAAAAACTACCATGATCAAGTCTCAATGATAAGCGATGCTGTGGTGCCCGAGCTCCGTGTAGCTCCTCTCGGATAGCATCGTGGTTGCACGGGAAGGTGTGGTGACAGACTCTAACGAGGAAGCACTATAGCTCTCTTGGTGAGAGCTGAGAGTGGGACAATGCTTGAGGGCAAAAACGACATTAAAAAATAGATATGTACATATAGGTTTGCAAAAGAGACTTGTGTCTGAGAACACACATATACACCAAGCTCAACTCATTTTGAGCCCCAGCTTTGCATATTATTCCATATGCTATCCCTTTATGATATCCATCACACCAGGGTCCGATGTATCAAAAATTTAAGACCTACATCACTAGCTACATAGTATTCTTTCAAATTTCATATGAGTGGGATGCATCAGAGAATGAATGAGCATCGGATTTAAACACTCAAGCAGCCATGTAGAAACATTAAGTGGTCCTCGTTTGTCGAGAAGGACCAACTCTAGCAACATCTGGTTGTGTTGTACATGCTTCATTATTGGCATCATGTGCAATGTTACTACTTTGTGGTATATAGTATCATCACACTATGCAGTATTACCTACCAACACCTCTTTGTCTTTTCAATTTACTTTTCGTCTGATGTTGGAGCATAGGGAGCTTGACACCTTTTGTCTTAGCTACTCAATAGCTACTCCTATTGACTTCAAGACCATCAGGGTTAGGCTGGTCCTATACAATTATGATTTTCAATATTGATTTGGGATAAGTCTCATTATTAAAGTATATATTTGGTAGTTACAAATGAATATGTTGATTGTCATAAATATATGTCAGCGTAGAGGCATGTCGACGTTCGTTACCGTCGACTAGTAAATTTATCGTGGGGGGCGTGTTTTAAGGCTTTGATGGTTCGCGAGAGGACACAAGGATTTATACTGGTTCAGGCAACGATGCCCTACGTCCAGTCTTCGTGCTGCTTGTATTACTCGCGACAGAGATTACAATGAGGGGTTACAAGCGGAGGAGAAAGCGAGGGCGCTCCCTGCCTCTCAGGGTGTACGTGTGTGTGGTTTCCTGTGCTTGTGCGTAGAGAGCTTGTGGGTCTTGAAGACTTGTCCTTTTCCTTTGGTCTCCCTCCCCTTATATACGGTGGCGTGAGGAGGGCCGGTTCTGTGAGGCTGACAGCAGCCGTACTCCGGTTAGGCCGAGTTGTAATGGCGATGTTTTTGGTGCGGTCGTGCCGTTCCTGTTCGACGGAGTGGCCTTGTGCTGTCGCCCGGAGGGGTTCCATCCGTATGGAGGAGACGTCACTGTAGGAGCCGGCTTGATGACGCCGTGGGGATGGCCGTCGCTCCGTGGCGTCCTATTGCACAGGACGGTGAGTCCCTGACAGGGGGCTGTTGGATTGACGCCCATCCCCTGGACGATGCACGTCGTGCGCATTTACTCTTTCGTTTACGGGGGCGGTCATTGCCACTGTCCGATCGGGAGTTGGAGCGAGGAGTATTAATGACTCAACTGTCCCCGGACACCCGTCTCGTCCGGGGTGGTTGGATCGCTCGGTCTCGTCCGACCCCGGAGGTCGGGCGGGGCGGAACTCTCGTCCGACCCCGGAGGTCGGGCGAGGCGGAACTCTCGTCCGACCTCTCGAGGTCGGGGCCGGGCTGGGGGGAACCCTCGTCCGACCCCTCGAGGTCGGGGTCGGGCGAGGCGGAACTTTTGTCCGACCTCAGGGGTCGGGCACTGCCCGTCCGAGTCTCGAACGTCGGGGTCGGACGAGACGGAGTAACCTCCCTCGTCCTCGGGCCCGGGTCTATCAAAGCGGGGGTGGTTTGGCTATTCTGCGTGGCTTAGCCTTCCGGGCTAATACGATTAATTAGCCCAGGTACCAAACTTCCACAAGGCACAATACAATATAAATCATCCACCGCACACAATCTGTTCTTTGATGTAGTTAAACATATTTAATGAGATACACATAAATATATTGTTTTCTGCAAATCCCATCATCAAGATTTCCCGATGGGAAGACAACAACTCGGTGACATCAAGTACATATATATGGCCATAACATCAACGCAAAGCAACAGTCATATAGTAGCATGCAAAATCTAGTTGTGTCATCTCTCATAGAAAGAGAGACATATATACATGAGCATAGATGCTTGTGTATTTTCGTTGACAATCCTTATTTGTTGTGGAATAGGGATGAGATACATGGAAGTATCCACAACATTTTCAATGAAGATATGAGTACTGTGAACAAGGCCAATTTCTAGGAACTAACTCACCACAGATCCCCGTCCACAGCTTCGTTCTTTGTCACCACGCCATGCCTCCACACTTTTTGGGCCCCTAGCGGAGATGGCAGACCTCTTGGCACTGCAATTACTAGCGCAATGTAATAGGTTAAATGCCTCTCGCTGATAAGCCACTGTCGGGACTCGGGCATGGTGCCTTGCTCTATGGGATGTGCAGGAGTGATTGCGCACCCTGATCGGTTCCAACATGTGTCCTTAGTCCACTCTCTTGTGTGGATCTGGACCTATATATCTACATGAAGTTTCCAGCTACCAACATGTTGCTTATATAATTTATGAGGGGCAAGGCAGTTGATGAGCCAAAACGCCGACATCTATGATTTCTCTTGTACTTTGTTCCTTTCGGTATAGGATGCATTAGTTGTCACCCCGTGTCGCCACAGCCTCCGTCCCATCGGAGGCACCTTTGATATAGTAATACCCCAACCCCTTTGAAGCCTGTGTAGTTCAAGTTTTGGCCTATATGACCTAGAAGTGAAGTAAAATTGTGGATTAGTCTCATATTAGTTGTTTAGGTGCGTGAGGGTCAACATATAACCCACGTTGTTTCAACCACAGCACCTCCGGTTAACCCAGTCACACGAAGCAAGGATGAAAGCTAAGAAGGATGTTATGTCCAATATGCGTGCCCGCTACACGTAAGAGCTGGCTGTATCAGAATTTGGGTGCGGTGTGTTACACATGTATGCTGCTGCCCAAGCGGGCCATCACACCAAAGTTGTGCGGCCAAAAACTGCGGCAAGGCCTCTATCTTTTGCTCCAGAAGTTGTAGGAGGGTGCCGTCTCTTCTTCAGGCTCACATGGTGTGGAACGTCGTCGTGCGGGCGACTATGATTCATCCCCAGGCCCGGCCCTGACCGCGGGGGCCGACCGCTCTGGGCCCCCAATCTCAAGGAGCCCCATCCTAGTAGGTACGGCTACGGTATTCAATAGGTATACACAGTGATGAGCAGTTTTGTGCTACCAGCCTGCTGCTACGACTAAGAGGCGACAAGCAGTTAGCGCGTATGCGGCCAACCAGGCGGCAGTCGGCTTGTTCACCCGGCAGCACGCGGCGGCTTGTTCACTCGACCGACGGCAGCATAGCGGTCTGACTGATCTCTTGTGCCTCTATAGCTCCTTGCATCAGTTTGAGCCAAGTATCAACGCGAACAGTCTCCTGCTGGCCCAGATTAGACTGAAGCATATTTGCTTATTCATTGCTACCTCCTGCTCACTTGAAGCAGCCATATAAATAAAAATGACTTAATTTGGGAGTTAAGAGAATTATATCAAAGTGTGGATTAATGTTATTTTAAAAAGTAATTATTGTTTCTAAGTTTTAACGATATTAACTCATCAATGAATTTGCACATAGGAGCATCATAAATTTATGTGCAATTAAATGTTTATTGGTAACATTTCAAATATATATATCTACATATTGATAGCATTTCAAATATATATCTACATATTGATCCTAAATTTCAAATGATTTTTTATTTTCATGTGCATATAAGGATTTAGGGGCCGAAATTTTGGTTTCACCCTAGGCCTCAAAAACCTCAGGGCCGGCCCTGTTCATGTTGTGCTCGTATGGTCGCCGGCTTTGGTGCCCCCATGGTTGGATCTGGCGTGTCCTGGCCGGGTCCAGCGTTCGGGGTGCTTCTTGCTAGGGCACATATAGTTAGAACATCATCAGTGTGTTCCTTGGAAGGGCGACACCCTCACTCTATTTGTATTGAGAGACGATGAGATTGAGCTATCACCACACAAAAGTGGAGGTGGAGGCGTTCAACAAGTTTGAACGGGCGGTCAGGATTAGTATCTAAGCTGAGACTTGGGATTTTTTCCTAGTTCGATCTTTAGTTGTGTCGGATTATATATATGTGTGTTGGTTGTGAGCCCGTAGTGCTTTGCTTTGTGAAAGATCCTAATTAAGTGCTCTTTATTGTAATCAAATACTCCCTCCATTCTTTTTTATCGATCGCAGTTGATTTTGACTAATAATTTTAACTATTTGTTTTATTAAAAAAATATGAGATATATCAAATGTTTTGTAGAATTTGATTTATTACTAAATTTTTTTGGATCCAAATTTTTAATTTACATATTTAAACTAATTTTTTAAATAAGACAAATGGTTAAAGTTTTTAGTCAAATTCAACAGCGACAAGTAAAAAAGAACGGAGGGAGTAGTTGTGTACATCCTCTCTGGTTGTGTAGAGGCTGGGACTTCTTGTTCTATTATCTTAAAAAAAAATAGGACGCATCAGCGGAATATGAAAGAGACCGATTAAGAACTGTGAGTATCATATAGAAACACCGGTATCCTGCACTGATCCCACTTTTAAGTTGCGGTAAGGAAAAGATAAACTAAGAGGGCATCACCTAACTCAACATATGAGTGCCTCCATGATTGAAAATTGCACATCACTGTTGAACATAATGGATCTCGACTTGCACCATGGACAATTATGATTACGCGTGTCTATTTTTCAAACGTCTGAAATCCGGTGCCGCCATCATCAGCGCCGCTCACCCTCTATGTCTCCTCCAACAATGAACACTGACAACCCCCAAACCCTAACAGCGGTCGTCGCCACCGCCGGTGCTAAACCGCCTCTCGCCGCAGCGCTGCACCACCAGCACACACCCGTCTCCGCCATCATGCCGGCGACCGCCGCCACTGCCCACGCTAAACCGCCTCGTATGGCACGACGGTGCCATCGCCGCCACGCCGCACCGTCCGCACGCAGCCTAGCTCCGCCACCACCCGCCGCCGCCCACCTCGTGTCGCCTGATGCAATAGGCGATTGAAAAAAGGATTATTATACTGGAGCATGCAGAGTTTTAGGTTGCAGGGTGGGATACCAATCAAATGCTGCTTTTACCAATATTTTGGAATCTTTTACAATCACAAGTAGTATCTATGCTTATATTGGCCCCCTTGCATTTTTTGCAACATCCAGAAACTCCATATATATATAACAGCATATATCAACCTGAAGCAGCAGTCATACTAGCTTGCAAAATCTTGGTCGTTGTGTCATCTCTCATAGAAAGAGAGACATAATAAGGCCCTATTTGGTTGTGACTTTTGTAACTGTAGCTTTTTTTAAAAGTCCAAAAGCCAATCAAAGGGAGTCCCGCTTCACGACGGCTGTGACCGAACGCAGGTAGACAGCTTTTGCCGAATCTCGATCGAACTCTTTATCGTACGGCCATCAAATACGAAACATACCACACTCTCACTCTCTTCTCTCGAATCCCTCAAGAATCCTGACTGAGGTCGACGCATGTAGGTGCATTATAGAAATTTTCTTCTCAAAGCTACAGTCACAGCTGTTTCAACCAAACGACTTTCAGCTTTGTCCATAGCTCAGAGTCCACAGCCGCTTTTTTCACAGCCACATCTCACAGCTAAAATTTACACAGCTACAACTCAACTAAACAGGGCCTAAGTATATAAGAGTTACAATAATGGTTTTGTTATGTTTGTTTCACAATCCTTATGTGGGGTGGATCAGGGATGTCATACATCTGGAAAGAAATGAGGAGATTAAGTGTGGCGCTAACCTGCCTAGGTATCTGCAGCGTTTTCAACAAACATGTGGGTGCAAGGCTCATTCCCACCAATTGGGGCTTTACCACGTATCCCTGCCCTCAGCTTCCTTCTCTGTTAGCATTTCGGATCCATATCCCCTACCTTTCCTGATCTATGTTAAACTTTCCTTAATAAATCCCTATCACTCATCCGGCAATCAGCGGTGTCCATGAGACTAGATTAAGGAGGTCATTCAAATGGAGATTAATCCTAAGAGATTAAGGGACGTGAATTTTGAGTTGATTAAAGGTAGGTAATGTTGAAATGTCATCCATTTCTTATCCTATAAAAAAAAACTGAAATAGCTCATCAAATTTATTTCAAGGATGACCACCATATTATTGTATCTCATCATTCATTGTTGCAACCCTAATTGATTTGGTTTAACCTGCGACAAGATTTTATTTGGAGCAATAATCCTTTATTTGTTTTGTGGTAGAATAAAGGTATGTACAGTTACGAAATGACATAGACAAGAAAATCATCTGTAGAAGGATACAGAAAGAACGTAGAGAAGTGATTCAGTTTCTTAGTTGAATCAACGTGATATTTCTCTGAAAGAAAGTTGGTAGCTGTTAGATGTATATGTATTTGTCTAGTCTATAAAGCTCTTTGTATATTTGTAAATACATACACCTATATATATTTAGGTTTAAATGACTCAATAATAAATATAAATGCTATTTATAACATGATGTTAAGGTTAGATCTTCTCTCTACTGTACATTGTTTTTTCCACTACGGGGTTGCACTTGCCCACCCTTCACCACACGATCTGTTCTTCATCGTCAGTGTTGTTCGTGTGGCCCTCTACCGCTCTGGGAAGCCAGTCGTCCTCGGGTAGCTCGCCCGAACCTCTGCCTTTGTCGCCGGTCTAGGCCGTCGCCTCACTGTCGCCGCTGTCTAGTTCTTCATTGCCTCGGGCCGTCGCTGCTGCCCCGCACCTCGGGCAGGTGCCTCCACATCGACTTGACGGCGCCTCGGGCGCCGCCGCTACCGCCTTGGACCTTGGGCCACCGCTGCTGTCCCAGATTGATGCCGCCTCCGGTGCTGGTGCTGCCCTAGATTCTGGTACCTTGGGAGCCGCCGTCGCCACCAAGTTCCGCTCGGGGGAAACACTGCTGCCGGCGTGATCCGTCGGGGGCTTGTCCTAGTTGCGCTGCCGTCCGGGAGCCCGTTGCGTGTCAGTGGACAAGTCATGTACGTGGATTTTTTTAATGAATTTTCAGTTAAAAGAGGAGCTTCACCGTCCGGCCAATAACGAAATATTGTTGGAACATTTCTTATAATTTTTTTTGGTGAAATAGTGGGCAATGCGTAATTTGTTATTACTTAGCCTCAGCTGAGAGGTCACTTTTGTCCTGTTTGTTCCAATTCTTTGGTATTATTACTAAATGCGAGAATTCAAAAACAGGACTGATACATCATCGAGATCAGAGGGACGCAAAAGCACAAAAATTCTAAACTCGAAAATCTATTAATTCAATTTGTAAATATTATTTTCCCAAATACCTGTATTATTTAACAATTCAAAATTCAAGTTTGTGTTCTGAAAGAATCAGTTTTTTCACACTATTTGCTTTGAAATCATGGGATCTGATGGACTTATCTACTTGCAAAATTAATGCAGCAATCAAATGCTACCACTGACCTTTTAGAGCAACTCCAATAGTTACGTAAACTAAACACTATTAAAAGACCGTTTTAAAGAGTTTGTAAATATTATTGAAAGCAAAAAATTTCTCAACTCCAATAGTTATATAAATATCGGTTCATATACGTTGACATGTTGTCATGTGTCTATTATTTTATTGTATCTATTGAGCTTTTGTCAAATATAACAAATAAATGAAACAATATTCTTTAGATTGGGAGTGCCAATATGGTTGTCACATATAGTAAAGAAATGAGGATGAGTTAGAAGTCCAACAGGCAGGGAGTGTACATACATAACTGTTAGAAGATGATTTTTCATGTATCTGCCAATACTAACATTGAGCAATCAAATATATAAAACTGTTGGAGTTGCTCTTCTATAATTGAACAATTTGCTGCCTTCCTTCTTTTTAGGGGAATACATCAACAGGTTCGGTGCTTGTATTCTTCCCCCGCCACTCTGTTATGTGATACTAGAACACCACATTAGCAGGAAGCCAGGAAGCAAGGTAACGCAGAGCAATGCCTATATGCCGACGTGGACAAGTCATGTACGTGGATTCTTTTATGAATTTTCAGTTAAAACAGGAGCTTCACCGTCCGGCCAATTATGAAATATTGTTGGGACCTTTCTTATATTTATTTTTGTGAAATAGTGGGCAATGCGTAATTTGTTATTACTTAGCCCTAGCTGAGAGGTCACTTTTGTCCCGTTTGTTCCAATTCTTAGGCATTATTACTAAATGCGAGAATTCTAAAACAGGACTGATGCATCATCTAGATCAGAATAGGGACGCAAAAGCACAAAAATTCTAAACTCGAAAACCTATTAATTCAATTTGTAATTATGTTTTCCCCAATACCTGTATTATTTTAACAATTTCAAAATTCCGCAAAATTTGTGTTCTGAAAGAATTAAATTTGAAAGCATGGGATCTTATCGACTTATTTACTTGCAAAATTAGTGCAGCAATCAAATGCTACCACTGACCTTTTATGCAATTGAGCAGTTTGCTGAAACTTTCTTCTTTTTAGGGGAACACAGACGACTGAGCATTCCTTATTTGAAAGGCTGAATTAGGCTGGCCTTTACGTGCGTACCGGACTCAAAGGCACTCCTATGCGAACCGGCGCTGGATGTCTACCGCGTGGTTGATATGAGGATCCGACGTCAGAGACACTACGGCTCCCGAACGTGGTCGCACAGCAGCTCCAAGACGACGGACGCGCAGCTCCACGGCTCGTTTCAAGCCACTCGGCTCGGTTCGCGCTCCTTCTCCCCATCTGCACGCTCGCCGCCGTCTCCCTAAGTGCCGCCGCCAGCGCCTTTCCTACCCGGCGCCACACCGCCGCCGCTTCCTTAACTTGGACTGACGCTCCCTCTCCCCATCTACACGCTCTCTGTCGTCTCCCCAAGCGCCACCACGGCCTCTCCCCCAACCTGGCGCCGCCGCCGCCGCCACTTCCCCTGCCCGGCGCCACCACCTCCGCTTCCTCAACGTGGCGCCACCTTCGCCTCTTCCCCAACCTGGCGCCACCGCCGACGAGTCCCCAACCTAGCGCTGCTACTGGACGTGGATTCCCCATCTTCTATTGCCGCTGCTGGCTGTTGTACACATCAAAAATGGTACTATTGTTGCTCTTGTGTTACTAACTCAAAAAAAGCAAACAAATGCATGAATGTTTTCTTGAAAGTGTGCAGATTGTTTGGTTTTATTTATCTTACCTAGTTTCTCTTCTAATATTGCAGGATGTTCCCTGGATGGATTAATTTGTCTTAGAGGGTATGCTCAGAGTAGAGCAGGCGATGTTCACTTGGTAATCTGTTTAAGATGCTTCTCGTATAGTGCCCTGTGCCCTGAGGTCCAGACTGGCAAGGAGAGGCTTTTGAAGGACCAAAGTCATCCTTCTGATGTAGATTTCGTGTTATAGCTCTTAGTGTTTTTTGCTCTGTGAGCTCCAACTTTCTTTTGATTATTGTGTCAGAAAACTTCATATGTTGTGCCATCAATGTATCAGAATGTACAAAGTGTTTGTGTACTAAAGTTTTGTTGCTATGAAATTAATATGAAAGTCATTCTATATAATTGAGATGTTTTTCTAGCTAATTCAAAATTCTTTGGTTGATCTATACTCTTCAAAGTCAGATTTTACCGAAACAAAAAATACATGAGAAAATGTAAATACCAGCAGTACCTAATGGATGAATGAATGTCAGGTTCTGGAAAGGTTATTTTCTGATATCTGAAATGTTTGGTTCCTTCTTCAAATAAAATTCAAAGTAACAAAGTTCATCATATAAAATTCATGGATACATAAAAGAAACTTGTAGCAAAAGACTAAAATCATATATATTTGGTTCAAAAGCTTGTAATAAAAAAAGAGTACAATCATATGCTCTCTTTATTCGCTGCTGCATCAAGGTCTAATTTCCTATTAGCAGAGCTGGCATCTTGATCAATTCCAAGTAGAAGACTTGTGTATCCTCCTTGTATGACTTGAGCATCCATAATAGAAGAATTCATCATATTGAAGTGAGGCATTGTGGCATTAGTATAACCCTGTTGGAATAATGGAACTGCCATGGTTGAAGATTGGCCACGGACATCATTTACAAAGTCTGGCATGGTGGTATTAGCATCAATCATATCAGCATCTCTTTTTTCTATTGTGTTATCTAAATGTTCTCCTGTAAGTACTGACATGAGTTAAGTTAAATTAAATTAAAAATAGACACAATAGAATGAAAAATTACTAGAATCAGTACCTTTCTTTCTAGAACTGTATGTCTTTTTCTTCCCTTTCCTCTTTTCAAGAGAGATGGTTCCTCATTTTGTCTTTGAGCCTTTTACCACAGGAGAAACTTTAAATGATATTTTACCTGTTAATGTATTTGCGGTACAATCAACCATAAATGGAGGAACCTCATTGGATTGTTCTTGCACCTTGCTTATAGAATTGTCTGCTTCCAAATCCAACTGATCTATGGCTTTCTCTAAATCATCAAGAAGTTCTTCCACGACGAGCACTTCAATGCAACAGAGGTTGTCTTTCGTGAGATACGTGCAGCTTGGGTTGTCAAAGTTTCCTTCTCGGTCCTTTGTTTCTCAATATAAAACTCTCTTTTTGCATATTTTGTCCATCTGTTCAATATGTATTGTGATGGCAAAATGAAAACACCATTCATATTGAACACTTTCAGCGCATGAGTGCATAAGATACCTGACATATATATGTATACCATTATTCATCATTTATACATAATAATCTATGTTACAATAATTCACGTTCTGTACACTTACCTATAGATTCAAACATTCTGCAAGAGCATGTAACTGTCATATTTTCAGCATTGAATATAACCGTTGCTCCATGATCAGATTGCATGTGTGTAACCATATATGTAAAGATTGACCCCTCAGTTTTTAACTGTGTACTGATGAATAATAGTTGCTTCTGGAATTGTTCCTCAAACTCTAAGTACATCCTCTTTGTATATGATTCAGAAGCTACCTTCAACATAGGTACACTTTTGACGTATTTTTCCGGGTTCTTTCGCCGTGATTCATAATCTGCATTCACCTCATTTGCACGAAGACTACTAGAGACCTTCTCACATTCAACAAGGAGCTCAGAAAGACCAAGTTTACTACGAAATCTTTTCTTGAAGACATTATTCATACCTTCACTTCTTTGAGTTGAGGTCATATCAGCTATAAAAGAGTCCCGGTACACAATAGCCCATTTTTTCCTCAAATCATATAGGTTCTTCATCCATTCATTATCCTCAAGGTCATAGTCCCGCAACAGATCATTCCACTTCCTGTTAAAGTCAGATTCTGATCTATCTTCATGGACACAACTCTTAAAGCGGGTAAAAACTTCTCCGGATGCTTTTGAATTACATGCCCAAGGTGCTTAACAGCATTGAGATAAATATGCCATATACAAAGGCAATGACTTGTGTTTAGAAACACATAAGCAATTGCACCTGCCATAGCTGCATCTTGATCTGTGAAAATTGTGCTTGGGTGTTTACCAGACATTGCCTCCAAAAAGGTATCAAAGACCCAAACAAATGATGGAATAGATTCATCACAGAGCAATGCAGCCCCAAAAATTATTGTTTGCTTGTGGCGGTTGGTTCCAAGAATTGGAGCAAAAGGCATTTCAAACTTATTAGTCTGAAATGTCGTGTCAAATGATACAGCATCACCAAATCATGCATAATCCATGATTTGACTGACCGTTAGCCCAAAAGAAATTAACTATACGACCAGTTTGCTTATCTATGACAACTACATAGAAAAATGTGGGATCCTCAATCTGTTTTTTCTTCAAGTAATTGCATAGTGTTTGTGTATCATTGGCTTCTAATTACTTCACCCGGTCACGACCAATCTCATTATTGCAATCCATTTTGGTGTACGGGATTTTATCGGCTCCTCCATAGAACTGCTTCATGAACTCAAACACCTAGGCAGGTTTCATCCCAGCTTCTCGTATCTGACCAATTAGTTGTTTATCCGCTTCTGTGACACGTTGTTGGGATCTTAGATTTTTCTTCTTGTTTGGACTAGCAAGGTAATGATTGTGCTCAGTTATAAGTTTTTTGACAGTCCAAATCCCCTCCCTACTTACACTGAACTGAATACGAGCTTTGCAGTCAGTCCTTGTTGTGTCATTTGAGGGCTCAGATGCATTGCTATGTCCTTCATTGCTGCATACTATATATTTATGATATATAGTACGGTCGGGTCAACGCTTGGTCGTACTCTTTCTAATGCTGAATCCCACTTTGCCAGCATAGGCATTGTACATCTCATAAGCATCTTCCTCAGATGCGAAAGTCGCTCCAATTTCAGGAACGATGGAAGTTTCAGCTACCTGTTGCACAAAGAACCAAAAATCAAATATATATAACCATGAAGCCAAAAAATATAAGAATTTTAGTTTGTCTAATATGCGGTCAACATTTCTCACACCTGACTTGGTGTTTCTGTGATGTCCTCGGATGTGAAAGCCGTTCCAATTTCAGGAACGATGGAAGTTTCAGCTACCTGTTGCATAAAGGACCAAAATCAAATACATATAACCGTGAAGCCAAAATATAAGAATTTTAGTTTGTCTAATATGCGATCAACATCTCTTACACCTGACTTGGTGTTTCTACGATGGCTTCAGGCAATTCAGCGGGCAAGTAGTGACCGTCGTGGACGCGGACATTGAAATTGCATTGCTATTATCCTATACAAAAATATATATTTAATTATTTTGTTCGAACAATATGTAGCACACAGGTTAAATAACATCATGGTGTCATCTGTGCGTGCGATGAATCACGATCTACTGGACACGTTACATCATCCTTGTTTGCAACAAGAACAGAGGCACCACCGTGGATTTGATCGGCCTCCGGATCGGCTGCTTGGCTGACATCGCCATACGATGAGACGACGGAGGCCACATCTAGATTATGCTCCATATTCCGGTCACCCTTGTGCGTACTGTAACCTAGAATGGCGACAGCGACGGCTATCCAATCAAGCGATGTTTCCAAGTCGAACAGGAGTCGTCCCTCGGAGAAAAACTCTATCATGCGGAGGCGCTGGAAATCGAGCCTGCGAGGGAGATTAGGAGGCGGTGGCGTGGACAACTGCCTACGACTCGTACGTGTACAGAGGACTCGGGAGCCGAGCGGAGAATACAAGTCGTTCGAGTGCGGACTGCGGAGCCGAATTGCGTCTGGGAGCCATTGTACGTGGGTCACCCGATCCTCAACGAGTCCACGCGGCAGCCATCGGAGGTGGGTTCGCACGGAAGGGGCTGTGCGGCCCTCCCGCACCCAATTTTTTTCCCCTGGTGGACACCTCGTGAAGCTGACACACCAATTTCAACCCTCGTGGCTTCCTCCCGTGCAGCACAGCTGTGACCGGGCCTCGATTCGCAGCCCTCTCCTCTCTTTTGGCCCCGCCTATCAAGTCCAGCATTCTTCCACCCGACGCCTCCTCCACGCTCCACGCCCTCGGATCCTCCCGGATGGTGCGGCCACGTGCCTCCCTCGCCGGACGCGTGGCCGCCTCTCCGCTTCGCCGTGGGAGGACAGCCATCTTCTTCCCTTTCGATTTTGCTGTGGGAGGTCTGCATCAGGGTTCGCTCGTATAGTTCGGTGCTTGTATTCTTCCCCCGCCATCCTGATATGTGATACTAGAACACCACATTAGCAGGAAGCCAGGAAGGAAGGTAACACAGAGCAATGCCTTTATGCCGACTGCTTAATTTGAGAATGGCAAGTCCCTAATAATCGAAATGGGACGCATCAGGAAATACAGAAAGAGGTAAAATTCAGAGACGTTGGGATGCAGAGGCATGCAGAGTAACTGCGGAGGAACAAGCACATCCTGGACGTTGCTAAACTTGCAAACGGGGCTGCGTGGGGCGGCCCTCCATGTGACCCTGTGCACCGTAACGCCAATTGCTGGTTGAGGTTCGAGAAGCTCCTGATGGACCGTGGGTCGCTTTTAGGGTCGAAATTTCATCGCCCTGCTTCCATGCTCTCCATCTTACTGCCACCGATGCTGGCACAGCAGCCTGTAAGTGGGAGATGATGCTGCGTTCCGACTCCGTGGCTCCAAGACCAACCCGAATTGTCCCTATTTGGTCACCTTCGCCACGGAAACCAGTTGAGCTCCCTCTGCTGCAGCTCTGGACAACAGTAGCCCTGCATGAATCTCGCACAGATTGAATCACAAGCAATCCTTTAGGGCCTCTTTGTTTCCACTAGGGATCGTGAGAATCCATTAGATTGTGAAAAGCTATAAAAAAGTTGGATTGTAAAAATCTATATTGTAAAAGCTGAAACAAACAAGTAGTTTGTTAGATTGTGGACTAGAGCTTTTGCGTTGTGTGAGAAAATAGTTGAAAAAAGCTATGGAAGAGTGGATTGTGAGATTTTGCCTTTTAGAGGGTTCCACTACTAGAATCTCTAACAAAAGCTGATTTGTTTATTTTCATTAGAGCTTGTAGAAGCAAAATCCCACTACTAAAAGCGGAAAGAAAGAAGGCCATAGTAGTGTGTTGCGCATGACACTATCCAAAAAAAAATTCAAGTTTTTTCTCTGAATAATAGTCGTACACGCTTATAAAGTCACAAGAGATCTAGATGCATAGGACTGCAGTGTAGTGTAGGGCAATGGGAGCATTGGAAAAAAAGAATGGACTGGACATGAGTGTGTGTCTCTGATGATGCTCCTGTTTGGTAGCGAGACAGAGATCAACAGGGCTTGCAAACTCTGCATCTCTGATTCGCTACCTGCATGAACTCATTTGAAAGCATCCTGTCGACCAGTGGATAACCACACAAATACAAGGAGGTTAATATGAAGGGATATCGGAGAGACAGTGTGCAGCCTCTTCTTCAAGAAAATTCGCTTTGTCTGGGAATTAGCCGATACTCCCCTGTCTTTCCCAGTTTCCTTTTTGTAGTGTGTTTTGCCAAACAAACCAGAAAAGGGTCCTAGCGCACGGTGGTGTTCCTCTAAAAATTGTGCAAGGGAAGCAGGGGAGGGGCGAAAACTATGCATAGGGTTACAAGAGGAAGCATTAGAATCTTTTAATTACTAATTCTATTTTCTTTTTAGAGTAAAGTGCATTATAGATTCTTAAACTATTCGCGATGTGTCATCTATGCCTATAAACTCTCAAACTGATCGTTTGGGTCCCTAAACTATTTTTCCTGTGTCAAATGAGGTCCAAATCTATTTTTACTATATCAAGTTAGGTCATTTTTTTTAAAAAAAATCATATAACACAAACAAAACAAAGAGCCTCTAGCTGGGCGGTTAGGGTGTTCAAGTGGCACTGCTCAAGTCCTAGGTTAGATCTATCACAACGCCAATTTCTCATTAAGCTTGAAAAAATATCTACGTAATACTCCGCATCAAATCGTAGATTAAGGACTAACATAAACTCATATTGATCACGGATCCCAAGACCCTTATTATAAGGGCAGAGTAAAGAAAGTTCAAGAATTTTTTTGACCTGCATAATATTATCTTTTTCTTAACAAAATGTCCAAAGGACGGAGCTTTCTTACCTCCGCAGGTCGAGTTATTTAAAATTTTCAACTGATCATCTATGTTATGCATTGAGAATAAAAAGTACGTTTTCTCAATGTCATACCACCAATATCGAGTTGCAGTGTTCATTAACGAGAACTAGCTTTTTAAAAGTTTCATACAACAAATTTTCCATTTCTGAAATGGTCACAATATATTTCTAGCTTTTAAATGTGATTTAAACCTCCTTTGACACAACAAAAATAGTTTAGGGACTCAGATGGTTAGATTAAGAGTTTATGAACCTAAATGACACAGGGTGAATAGTTTAGGGACCTACAGTGTACTTTACTCTTCTTTTTATATCGTTAGAACAAAGAAACTAGTGCAAATTGGAACAGTGAATCTAGTCGTAACAACAAGAAAAAAAGAATGTTACAAAAATATAATGGAAGCTAGTTATTTCAGATGGAGGATACTTCATACAAATAAGATAAATAAAAAGAACTATTCTGAAAAGAAATCAAAAAGTGAACGAAGTCGGATGAAAAAAAATAGAACAACTCTTGCAATCTGACGGCTAGTTTCTTCTCTATACTAAACATTAATAACCACCTACTTCAGCATCAGGAAACTGTCAAGTTGTTTTTGAAACATACATATCGAGACAACAAAGCAATATTCTCACAGATGTCCAACAGTGCATCATCTAAACTAGTGCCTGGATACTATGTTTTTGTTGTTTGCTGCATAACTTGGTCCCAAGTTTGTGTTTGAACTCATTACCATCCTTTTCTACGAATTTTTCTGATTGAATGGACAATTTTTTCAACCAAAAAATGTTTATTGTTTTTTGTTATATACTGGTTTTGGCATGAAGTCCGTCCACTCCATATGGCATATTCATGGCTTGCGCGCCGCATTTCCGGCTCCCGGGCCTATATATATTTGTATTTATATACTCTCCCCTCATCTGAATAAATCAATTTCGTTAAGCCTAACTTTCTCACTGCAAACCTGTCAAGTACAGAGCAGGAGCCCGAGGCATCAAGCTGCCAGCCTACCGCTAGAATGCTAAAGAATCATTAGGCAATTTACGCATACGTTAGTTTGCTATAATGGAAAGTTTACGTGATATAAATTCTTCACACTGATGTTATGTGGGGAGTGCGATGCATCAGGCATTTAAAAGAGACAATTTCAGCATGCTGTGTGATTGCCTAGGCGGCTCGTTTAGGACATGTTGACACACTACTCAGTGATAGCTGCTTTTCTAGATCAAGTGAAAGAGGGACCACCAATTTACTCTTCATTTAATTGTTCGTTTCAAGGAAGGAACCCCTGACGAATTATTTCAATCTCCAATAAAGATTTTATTTTTGAATAAACTAATCATATATTTGTGTTGGGATGAATAAAATATGAATATATGAAACTCCACAAATAAATCAACTGTAAAAATTCTTGTTCTATCAATATCTGAAAAAAAAACCTTTGAGGAAGACACATGTTATGAATGTAATATGATTGGATTGCGTACTGATAATAGCCTCCAAATAGGGACTATATGTGAGAGACCCGACCAATTTACATTCAAGTTTACCAAGTTGACTCGCGGCCCATGCATGATATGCGAGAACTCAACCCGATAAAAGAGAATATAAACCCGGCAGTCTCCCGACATGCTTCTCAAGCAATGCCCAAGATCCAAGCACGTCGGTAACATCACAGATACATCACATAGGTCATATTAATTAATAACATTAATTTAAAATATTCTTACATACCAAGGTTCATCATAAGTCTTGAAACTAATAAATCAAAGAGCGGAAGCAATTCTAAGGAATACGATAGTCGTAGCGGTTGCAGCAAGAAAACAGCAAAGGATTGCGATGCCCAGCCCACGAACATCGCGAATCACGGTCACTCGATGAATGTCTTGACTACGCCTTGCCCTCGCCGGCATCGGCGGGGACAAAATAGCCGAAGACCAACTCATCCTCACCTGCAAAAAACTTAAGCAACAAACGTTGAGTACGAAGGTACTCGCAAGTCTTATCCTGTTGTGGGAATTAGTTCCCGACTCCAAGGATAATGCAATGTGGTAGTAGCAAGGTATAAGGTATAGGAATGGACTCGATTGCTTAAAGTAGAAACTAAGCATATGTGAATAAGCATAAAGTAAAAAGGAGTCTTGCGGACATGAACAACTAATAACCCAATCCCTAAGTACCATGTAACCATAAACCATGTACATACCATCATCCATGTTCCATCCGAACCATGGATACTAATAACCATATTCCAATTCCATCAACAATATCTCAATTCCCATCATGTTATTTGACAACTCTACGATATTATCCAAAGGACACTGAGCTTGATCATAACCGAGATCGCGGTGGATTCGAACCGATTTTACACCCTGCAGGGGAGTCCAACTGTACCCACACGACTGAGGACCATACGGCTCATGCAACCCGCTAAAGTTACACAAGGGGGTACTCATGTCAATCTTTTTCACACTCATGACCACACGGTTGGAAAATCCACACGGTGCCGAGTACCACGGCCTCGCAGGCACACGTGAGTCCCTCATCGAGTATCACGGCCTCGCAGGCACCCATGAATCCCTCGTTCCACACACCGTGCAGTCATCGGCCAAACGTTGGTACGCAGTGAGATACTGAGCTTGTCTTACCATTATATCGGACATGTGGTATGAACGGAAAGTGCTCAAGCCAAGAATAACACGGCCGGATCCTAGGTCAACCCAGACGGGGCCTATGGCACACAAGACCTCCATGTCTTGCTGCACTCCTATCCCACCGTCCGGATTTCAGTTTTTAACACTTTCCAACTTCTACCAACATATGAACTTACCACAAGCTCATAAGCAACCAGGATAAATCCTATACGTGCGAGTGGGACTTACCACTCGACTTCTACCGTGTTATCTAAGCATGGCTAAGCATTTCGTGACTCGAACAAAGACACTCTACCCAGGTTGACAAGGTGACGTATTCAATACCAAGGAGGGGTACATGCAACAATAATAGGTGTTCCTGACTTTATCACTATGCCCGACTTTAATGCAGTCCTATACGTAAGCATTCATATTGATCATTAAGTAAATTACTTAGGGTAGCAATATGAGGTGCTTGCCTTCAACAGCAGCGGTGTTGTCTTCCTCAGCAGCTAGATCAACCTCCGGTGCTTCTCCCGTAGCAGCACCCGCGTCACTCTCTGGCGGTTCGTAAGCTATAAAGTAAAAACGCGTCGATAAGATGTATGCCATGATGCCATGATGCACAAATGATGCGATATGGTGCAAAGAGGTAGCTACTGAGTCTACGAACACAATGCAAAAGGAGCGAAGTCAATCGGGATTCTACGGCTCAAGTTATGCCCTAAACAGTTCTACCAATTCCGGTTACGGGTTTCCCGATTCCGATATCGGGTGGCACACGGATGTCATTTCCGGATAAAATCCCAAGACACATCTCATGTACTGGCTTTACTAAGTGGCTTGGGTTACTACGAAACTAATTTTGAGTGGTTTTGACTCGCGTTAGCAGGAACACGAGCTCTCCGATGGTCGTTGCCCTTTTACGACATCGGGAATACCGTAACGGTGCCGTAAAAGTCGTAACGGACTTTTCTGGTGAAATCCAACGTTAAGTTACAGGCATGGGACCATTTTTAGTTTAAAGTAGGCTCTAAACTAAGACTTTTGGCTCTGGTTTGGGCTCAATTGGAGCTTCTATGAATTTACTAAAAATCAAACAAGGTTCTATTTTTCAAATTTATAAAATCAGAAACATGCACTAACACCTATGGAAAAATCATGAAACTTTATAGATCTACTACTGAGGACCTAAACTAAAGTTTTTGTTAAAGGTCTTGGGCTTTTGGGTGACTTTCCTAATGCACTTTAGACAAAGTTAAATAATCTAGGGTTTTGGGGATATTATCAATGACATGCACGCACAAATGCTGATGAAAAATTCTGGTAAAAATGCAGGGGATGCATTATGCCAAGATACAACTATGGTTCAAAAATGAAGCCTAGAAACCTTATGGAACTTCAATTAATAATCAAAAACTGAATTAATTAAATGAATTATTCAGTAAATTCCAAGGACATTTTTGAAAAAGTGCTTTAACATAAAATTAATTTATTGTTCATGGATTCAAATAAAATTAGGTTTGGCATTATTAGATTTTTCCATGAGTTTCTACATACTTTACAACTTTTGGCGAATTAATAGGAAAATGGAAAATAGATAGAACAGTACAACAGAAACAGGGGAATAGGCAGTGGCGGTGCTCCGGTGGGAATCTCGCCGGAGAAGAAGGTTAGGAAGGGGGATTGAGCAATCGTGGAGCATCACCGTGAGTCAAGGAACCGATTTGAAGAAGATGAAGGCCGCGGGGAAGGCAGCAGGGTGGTTGGCGACGGTGAGCTCCGGTGGCGGCTCTAGTGAAGACCGACGGTGGCGCGGGAGAAACTTCCTCACCGGCGATGATCTGCGGCCGATAGCTTATCAAATTGGTGTATCATGGTGAGGGGATAAAGCCGGTGAAAGGAATTGAAGAATTGAGCTACCGTGGTGACGAATTTTGGAAAGAGGTGGCCGCCGGCGTTGTCCTTCGGCCGAGGAGACGACAGAGATGTTCCGGTGAAAATAGGGCACGGCCGGCGAGCTCGGTGGTTGGAGAGCAACAGGGGGTCGAGGGAAGCTTTCTTGGCACGGTGGTGTGGCTTGGGGAGTGCTGAGGTGAGCCGTCGACGTGCGAGTGGCTCGGGCGGCAATGGTGGTGGCGCACTGGCAGGGAGGAAGGCAGGGGGAAGAAGGAAGGGAATATAGGAGCCAAGTGAGAGAGAGAGCCGGGGCGCACGCGGATTCGGCAGGGGAGCGGCAGGCGGCGATTGGCACGGTGAGGCGGCACTCTGCCGGGCGGTGCCGTGCGGCAGAGAGGAAAGCAGGGCGCGCCGGGGGAAGGGAGGAAGGAAGAGAGAGGGCAGAGATAGGAGAGGAAGATCTTTGCCAAGATCTTCGGAATTTCTTCAGAGTAATGGCACGCGAAATCGGCCGGCGCTGCCCGGGCTGCCAGCCATGGCGGTTGGTCGGCCGTGGCGGCGTACTGTTCACCGTAAGGCTGTTTTCAAAATTTATTTTTAATTATTCTAATTTCCTTTACTTGAGTCGATAGAAAACCCTAGCTCCCGAGTTCAAAATTTTTTGAAACTTTTTGTGTGTACTAAAAATGTTATTTGGAACAACTTTTATTAAAGGAAGGTGCCCTGATTCAGCTTGTAAAGATCTGTGAATTTTCAACTTGGTTGACAATTGTTGGAATTTTAAAAGGGTTTAAAAATTTTACCAAAAATTTTGATAAAATCTCCAAAATTATATTTTAATGTGTAGTTAATTATTATGCAAAAACATTGGGGTAGTTTTATTAAGAAAACAAAGGACCTCTTGAAAGCACGACTAGGGTTTCTGAAAACGATGAATTTTAAAAATCCTGACCCAAAATCAAAACAGGAAATGGTCGAAATCAAATTCAAATTTAGTGAGCTCGAATTCAAAAGGACAAAAGGTTGAACTTTTGGGGATGTGACGCTATATATATGGGTTACATGGAACCCTAGACTAGGACTATTGCATTAATACCTTTGACAACACAAACACATTATTATAAAATCGAAAACATATCAATTTAATTTTGATGAAATATATTTTCTTCTCCCTACAAACCACATGTATGCTAACACCTATATTATCTTAACTATTTCAAATATCTCAGATAATTGTAACAAAATTTGTGTTTTCGAAATAATTGTTTACACTGAAATCTTAGGTCCACTTATTTACTAGCGAAATTAATGCAGCAACAATCAAATGCTAGCATTGACCCTTGATGCAATGTGCCGTTTGCTGAACATTCCTCTTTTTAATGGAACATACACTGATCAGTCCTTACATATATATAACATCAATTGGTTCATTCCCTGTATTCTAGTTTCTCCCGTAATACTGATATATACATATATATATATATACAAATCAAGTTAGCAGGAAGCATATATGGCGTAGCAGCGCATATATAGCCAAGGGGGGACGATGTGGTACACCCAGCTAAGCTTATATATTGACTATTTTGAGAATTACAAGCCCCCAGTTGAAATGGGATGCATCGGAAATAAGGAAAGAGGTCAAATTAGAGACGTTGGGATTGAGAGGCTTGCTAAGTAATTGCCGTGGAACAGCACATCCCTGGATGTTGTATTTTGCAGCTGTATTGGAAATAATGCTGAACAAGGATCGATCCATGCCAAAAATTAGAGATTAAAATGTACCATAAACATTGTTTGAGTGATTTAGAATAGTTGGACTTTGAAATAAATTTTGAAACATGGTCCACAAGTGTTTTTTGAGGTTCATGGTGGCTACAATATTACACTTACTGTTTTACTATCAAATTTATGAATATATTTTATATAATGTATTTGAAACCAAATTATTAATGATCTTCACAAATTTGATAGCACACATACTGAGCATAATTTAGAAGGAACCAAGAACCTCAAATAAAAGTTTGGACCAAGTTTCACAATTTATTTCAAAGATTATTTATTTTAAAGAGTTCAAATAATGTTTATGGAAGATTTGAATATATCAATTTTAAATCAAAATAATTTTATAATTTGAATCAGGGTCCAATATAAAAGTTGTAGAATATGATTTTATGTGCCACACAAAATTTTGGACATTTTTTGGATTCCAGAAGCTTTTCATCTAAATTTTCTTTTTTAATAAACTATAGAATCAATGTCATCGAAGGGGTTAAAATTGTTATGCAGTGTTATACAAGGTTTTTTAGTTTTCTCATGTCAAATAAGGTACTGGTGATGATTGTAGTATCGTAGAAGGAATTATTCCTCATTTACACCAAACTAACAATTGTTCATCAAACATGGCTGATTCTTCAACTACGGCGCTAGAATTTCCTTTTTTTTTTTTTTGAAAGAAACAGGAGGCCCAAGGCCCCACTGATTATAATATATTGATGTTAAAAGGAATAGAGTACAAAAAACAAAGCAACAAAGAAGAAAAAACTAGCTAACACTACAAGTGTGTCTGTACCCATTCTTCAATTTGAGGAACGTATTTTGTCTTTGCTATATTCAATAGCAAGTTGAATTGCATAGAAAATTTATTCTTGCACTTTTGAACCGTTGGATCTTCACCATTAAACAACCAATCGTTCTGAGTAACCCTAGAAGTTCTTTGCATGAGCGTGGGGTTGAATCTGCCTCTGAATTCCTGACACTAGAACTCTAGATAAAACGCTGATGTTATATATGCATGTCATATTCTTAAATTTCGTTCGTGCACACGTTCACTTCCGTTCCCAAAAACATGATGCTGGCGTGGATATAATAGTACACTTACATAAGCATTTTTCAATAACATGATGAACCGTGTGCTCTGCCTCAACAGAGGGTCATAGACCACTACTATTTAATCAAATACCTTTTGGGTAGTTCTAATTGTTGTAGTTATGGGCAATAAATGCATCTATCCATGAAACACTATATGTTGTCACCGTCGTCCAACAAAATTGAACACAGCACTTACCTGTTTCTCTCTCTACAACTAGTAGTAGTAGTAGTATATGCTAATTAATATAGAAGTTGTAGGTGAGCATAAAGAGATGCATAAACTTTAGTGTATAATGTAGACATAGGACACATTGGGGAAGAAAAATTGACAGGATCTGCGGGTCTTTCTAATGCTCCTGCTTGAAATCTTGCATGCCGCATAGGAAGTCGTCATGCTTACGAGGAGCGACTTACACAATGAGATTAACGCGCCGCTACCTCTCCACCAGCATGAATTCATTGGAAAGCGTCATCTCCACCAGTAAATGACTAGTTCAGCATACAAGTTCAGAAACGTAGAAAGCACCGTCAGAGTTGGGCTAGCAGCGGTGCAGCACCATATATGTATACAACCAAAAGTATAGTATTATCATATTTGCCATAAGTCCAATGATACATGTGAACAACTTAAACCAGAGATCACCATTCTCATCTTAACTTCAAGAGAAAATTACTTATTTGGCCTAAAAAAACTTCTTTTTCCTTCCTCGACCCTCTCCCAACAAAACTTCCTTATTTGACCTCTAAAATTTTGAGAATTCCTTCTATGAACTTTTCATTGGTTTTGACACTAACGGTGTTAGTTTGAAACCATATAAGAAACTTTGTCTAATGTTTAAGAATTATTTTAATTATGTAAAAATATAATTTGAAGTAGAAATATTCTTTACTACACTAATAGAAAAAATATTTTAAATTTTAATTATTTTGATATTATAATAGACGCTGATAAAAGAAATATTCAAAATATAACAAAGAATTATTATTTTTGATGGGTTTGCTAAACATAAAAACATTTGGTGCAGTAAAGAATATTTCCAATCCAAATTATATTTTTTACGTAATTAAAATAATCCTTAAACATTAGATAAAGTTCCTTATATGGTCTCAAAGTAACACCGTTATCGTCAAAACTAACGGAAAGGTAATAGAAGGAATCCTTAAAATTTTTAAGGCCAAGTAAGGAAGTTTTGTTAGGACAGTGTCAAAGAAGGAAAAAAAAGTTTTTTTAAAGCCAAATAAGTAATTTTCTCTAACTTCAATGCCTTGGGATTAGGATGCATCAGCACAACAGAAAAGGCACCGATGAAGAAATAAGGTTTAGGTTGCTTCATACTATTTGATATGGGCTAGGGGCACAAAAGGTCAGTGTGTACTGAATGGCATGGAAAGGTTTATATATAATCACTGGTTGGGTTCATGAGCCAAAATGATGACTCAATAAAATGTTGTGCCAAGCTGTGCGATTCTCACCTCAACATTATGCCTTGGGCATGGGATGCATCAGCGGAATACGAAGGAGACCTGTCATGACATCTAGGTTTCATAAGGAACCACTGTCATCCAGTACTGATCAAGACAAGTACATTTCCACTAAGCCTAATTACCCGGTAAAGTCATTCAAGAACTGGAATCCTCCCACCATGGGTTACTCGCTCTCATGTAATCACTTCCGCTCATATGCTGGGTGTTCGTTGTGCTTGTATTGTAACCGGCACTGTTTTTTCTTGAATTGGCTTCCTGGGTCTCACTTGAGGGAATAATTAAGGACATCATTAATCTGGCTTGTTCTGACTACACTAACGGATTAGATTCATGACGTGATTTTGTTATGTTGCAAAGTACGTTCCAATACATGGATATGTTATCGTCCTATGTACCACAGAGAAGTCAGTCATCCAACCAGTGTGGATGTTCAGGCACAAGATGTTTCACTTACTAATGCACGTCTGAAAAAAAAGAGAGATTCGAACAAGAACTTCATAGAGGAAAAGATTGTGGCGTGATAAGAATCACAAGCCAAGGCAAAAAATCTAAGGCCTGTTATAAGCAACAAATGTCTTTTATATTTCAGGCTCAAATTGCAATATATATTATTATAATGTGGCCCTGATTGAATTTGTGTTATCTTTCCAGCAACAAGGGCAACAAATGATGGTCCGCAGGCACAAGTTGCAGAAAATGGCAATGCTGGAAATTCTGAACGATACGGGGTCCTAAATACGTTAACTCAGCTATTGATGGTAATCAAAATCATTAGATTAAGCGCACCAATTTATAGTGATTGGACTGTTACTAAGATTCCATTCTGTTTTCAATTTGCAGAATCCAAATATCTACTATCTTTACAGGGAAGATGTATTTAATCATGCATATTGCATTCCAGGCTTTTGCTTTTGCTGTTACGAAGTGATATGACATTAAATTTCGCAAACGCTTTTGTTATTATGAAGTGATAGCACTGACTGCTTTTGTTCTAAAAAATCTACTTCATACAGTGATATGACACATATCCTCTCCAATGAATGGTGACACCGACTTTTTATATTGGTGCTCCTCTTGTTGTCTTGGCGATATGGGACTAAACACACTACACCCTGCGCATCCGACGGCTACAATTCTCTTCTACTTTGTTCCTTGGGCATAGGATGCATCAGTTGTCGCACGGTGCCACCACAGCCACCGCCCCATTTGACTCACCTATGACACGCTGCTGCCCGAGCAGGCCATCACACCAGAGCTGTGCAGCCAAAGATGGCGGCGGGGCATGGAACATTGTCGTGCATTTCCTCGATCGGGTCCGGTGTAGGGACATGGTGCTGCTTGCTGGGGCACACACAGTTAGAACATCATCAGTGGATTTCTTGGAAAGGGCAACGCCCTCACTATATTTGTATTGAGAGGGGATGAGATTGAGCTATTACCACAGAGGAAGAGGGGGTGGAGGTGTTCAACAAGTTTGAACGGAAGGTCAGGATTAGTATCTAAGCTGAGATTCGGCATTTTTCCCTTGTTCTATCTTCAGTTTTGTGAAACTATATGTGTGTTGGTTTTGAGCCCAAGTGCTTTGCTTTTGTGAGATCCTAATTAAGTGCTCTTCAATGTAATCAAATAGTTGTGTACATCCTCTATAGTGTATAGAGGTTGGGACTTCTTGTTCCATTATCTTAAAAAAAAAAAAGGATGCATCAGCAGAATATGAAAGAGACCCATCAAGAAATGTGGGTATCATTTAGAACCACTGGCATCTTGCATTGATCACACTTTTAGGTTGGAGTAGAGATAAGGTAAACTAATATGTGGATCACATTTTGACTCGACATATAAGTACCTCCGTGATTGGAAATGGCACATCGCTGATGGACAGGACGGATCTTGGCTTGCCACCATGGATGATTATTATTAGTGGAGCGTGCAGACTTTTAGTAGGTTACAAGCACAAGTATATACGCTTAAATTGGCCCCTTGCATTTTGCAACATCCAGAAACTATATAACAGCATATCAACCCAAAGCAGCAGTCATACTAGCTTGCAAAATCCTGTTGTTGTGTCATCGTCTTTCATATAAAGAGAGACATAAGTACCAATAATGCTTTTGTACGTCTGTTCGCAATCCTTGTGTGAAGTGTAATAAGGATGGGATACATCTGGAAGAAATGTGCAGATTAAACATGGCACTAACCTGCCAAGGTCTCTGTAGCATTTTCAACAAACATGTGAGTCCAAGGACCATTCCGACCAACCGGGGCTTTACACAGATCCCTGCCCTCAGCTCCTTCTCTTTCAGCAATTTGGAGATGTATCCTCTGCCTCTTTCTTCATCAATAGCAAACTTTGTCTTAATCCATCCCTCACTCATCCGGGAATCAGCGGTGTCCATGAAACTAATGGCGAGGTCAGAAGTGTGTTTTAAGATGGTTGGATTGACTCGATATAGTTATCTTGAAATTAATAGAATCTTCCCTTATCGAAAAAATACGAAATGAAACAAATGGAGGCATCTGTTTTAGTCTAAAATAGGACTGACGCAACATCATCTACAACAGGGATGCAAGAGCACAACAATTCTGAACTCAAAAATCTATTAGGGCCCGTTTGGCTCCCTTTATTTGGTGGAATTGAAATCTCTATAATAAACTAGTCTATTTGGCTTAGAATTTAACTTTTCATCATTTTTCAAAGTTCATTTTTAAACCTATCTCAAATTTATAGGGTGAGAGGAAGAAATAGATTTTATATATCGCCATACTATATTTGTACTCTCCAACTTCATTCCACTCCATTACAAATATATAGCTAGCTCAAATATGTGACTAAACAACAATGAATTCCATTCCAACTTCCAAACCGCCCTTAGTTCAACTTAAAAATAATTTTTTCCCCTAAACATGTATTACACCTGTATTATTTTAACAATCTCAAATATTTCAGAGTTCTACGCAATTTTTTATTCTCAAAGAATGTGTGTTCACACTCTAAGCTTTGAAATCATGGGATCTTATCGACTTATTTACTAGCAAAATTAATGCTGCAATCAAATGCTACAACTGACCCTTTATGCAATGTGCAGTTTCCTGAACCTTGCTTCTTTTTAGGGGAACACGGACTGCGCATTCCTCATATAATAACATCAACTGGCTCATTGTTTGTACTCTTCCCCGGCATGCATGCTTATAGTAGAACTTGACCAGATTAGCAGGAACTAACACAGAGCAGTGCCGATATGGTGCCTGCTATAAGAATTACACAAGTCCCTAGTTCGAATGGGACGCATCTGGAAATAAAGAAAGAGGTAAAATTTAGAGGCGTTGGGATCCACTAGCATAAGTGGCGCCTGTAAAACTTTTAACAAATTTACAATGAAAAATTAATTATGAGAATGGAAAAAATATAAATAGTTAAAAATTAAGGGACCTCAACACGAATCTATACATATAACTTTATAAAAAGAAAGACTAAGGACCAGAGAAGGAAATGTTAAATTTAAGAAATAGAACGTATATTAAAAATAAATTTAGAGAGCATTAATTATTTATTTAAAAATAAAAAAGATTGGAATAAATTGATAGTAAATTTGTAAAAGATGATGAATTTTGAAAGAGATTAACTAAATTGCAGAGGCTAAATAGAATTCAAAACAATTTCTTAAGAAATAAAGAACTTTCACAACTATAGATATTATTGGAACAATTGATCTTCACGATGAAACATTTGAGTCATTATGATGGAATATTTTAGAATTCAAAATTGAACTTAAAAAAATTCAAATTTTAAATTTTGAAAAAAATGTCTTGTGCGATCTCATTTTGTTGAATTAATCGTAAGAAACGTGATAGTTTAAACGGATTCGAAACAAAAGTTATGGTTTAAAAGAAAAATCAATTTGAAAAGTCAATATATGGATAGTGCCACGTGTTTAAAAGTTAATATATGGACGGTGCCGCGTGGTTGAAAAATTATATGGGCACTGCCACGTGGCGCGCATCACCTAAAATAACCTTAAGGCTGAAAACCCATGCCATTGTACTCTCTAATATAAGCGTGCGAAGTAATTGCGGAGGCACAAGCACATCCTGCCTCCTGGACGTTGCTAAACCTGCAAACAGGGTGGCGCGGGACGGCCCTCCCCGTGAGCTTCGAACAGCTCTTGGTGCTCCCCGTGACCCTCCTGTGCACCATGAAGAGCAAAGTGTTGGTTGAGCTTCGAACACTTCGAACAGCTCTTGGTGGCCCAAGGGTCGCTTTTACTGTCGAACTTTCATCGCTTGGCTTCCTTGCTCTCCATGTCACTGACTGCCCCTAATGATTTGCTGGCGCAGCATCATCTGAGTGGGCGATGGTGCTGCGTTCCGACTCCGCGGCTCCAAGACCATCCTCGATTTCACCAAATTAGTCACCTTTGCCGTGGAAACCTGTTTGGGCTCCCCTGCCGCTGCTCTGGCGGACAACAACAGTAGCGGCCCTCCATGAATCTGGCACAAATTGTATCTGAAGCTATCCCTTAATTAGTTTTATGTGACGCGTATGTGATTGATGCCTAACGACGGCACAATGCATGGACAATTATGGGAAACTATCGAAATCCAAGACGAATTTTTGTTCTCCTCTACTACCAGAGAGCCATTACGATGCACGGTACTCTCGTGTGGAGCGATTAGGGAATGAGCGCACGAGCTTAGCTGCAGTGGAATTGAGCTGCTGGTATGGCCATGGCGCCGGTGCTCGATACATGGATTACGGCGGAGAAGATGAAGGCCGGGACGCTCTGCAGCGTGCCGCTGCGATTGCTGCTGCTGTCCCCGCACCTGGTGTCGCGGCTCAGAGAGGAGCCGTATGGTGGCGGCGCCCGGTCGAAGAATGGTAGGAGCACACCGTGATCCAATTTCATCCCCAAAATAAATGCCACAATAGTAGTGACATCTCGAGAGATCTCCAGGACTGTAGCTTTCCTGTAGCACTCTACCGACTCTGCATTTAATTCTAATCAGAAGTAGGCGAGATGCCTTTAATCTTCTCTCATTACTCCTCCCTCAATCCTCCTCCTCTGTCTTCCTGCGTCAGTAACTTCTCTGGAGCCATGGAACCCGAGCCAACCATGGAGCCCGATCCAACAAATCCACCCATCTTTCCCCTCAATAATCCTTGAGATGAGCTCGGCTTCGATTTTCAAAGCCTCAACCTCTCTCACAAGGAAGAAAGCCAAATCGATTTCGAGCATCAGACCCAAGAACCGCCCCCATCTCGTTTTAATTTCCTCTTCAAAGCTGGTCCACCTGAAGGAAAAGCTTACAGGAATGTTACCCTATTCATGTTCGAGAAGGCCATGAGAGCAGCTTGAGGAACTAGATTCTTCAATGTCTCGCAAGTAGCAGACAATCTTTTTATGGCTTTTTTCAAATCGGAAGAGGACAAAAGATGGATATGGCAGAAGCAACCTTGGATTGCAGAAAGAGAGACTCTATTGGTTGAATGGGTTGATCCCACCGGAAGTAGACTAATGGAATCCTACAATTTCAAGTACCTCCCGATCAATGTGCATCTTTATGGCATCCCGAAGCTTCTACATTCTGTCAGCTTGGTTAACAAAATCATAGAGAAAATTGGTGTTAAAGGACACATCTGTCATCTTGTCAGACAATGCTATGTTCAGGATTCCTGAGTATGTCATCGCTAGAATAATTTTGGATGTCAGTAAGCCTCTTCTTGATAGTGTCACAATTAATTTATCCAAGGAAAAGAAAATCAAGATTTTCATACATTATGAAAAGTTGGTCAAAATCTGCAGCTTCTATGGTCATCTCTTTCATAATGTTTCTAGCTGCAATCAAAGACAAAAAATACTCTGGAAACTAAATCCAATTGAAGCTGTTAAAGTTCCAGAGGTGATTTATGGTATGTGGAGAACTCAAGAAGGTGAAATTCCAGCAGAGTCAAAGAAGAAAAAAATGAAGATCGTTCTCAGGATGCATACTTACAATCTTTCAAGGATTTCTTTCAGAAAAACTCTTCTTCTTCTATAAAAACAGTTGCAGCTTCAGGCAATGAGAAAGGGCTTCTTTCTGAAAATGATAAAGAGCAACATTCAGTGTCTTCAATTCGACTTCAGTCAACTATAGCGGATACATTAATGAAAACAGCTGGTGACTTGCAGAATCTAGAAAGTAGAGAAAAAAGTGTTATGCAGAGAGAGGATACTAATAAATTTGTTTTCTCTCAAACTACTATTCACAGCCATCCTGAACAATCTTCAGCTGCTTTTGGGAGAGTAGAAAATAAATCACATTTCTTCACACAACAACATCAGAAAGATTTTCAAAGTGCTATGAATCTTAACACTTCCTATCAAGCACCTGTGTTTGGATTCCAAGCGCAAGAGAAGTAGTTGCAGTACCCAACATCTTTCGCTCAAAGTAATCAGTGGCTGAATCAGTCTAATCCATTTGCTTCTCAATCTATGTCTCAGTCCAATATTCAAAATCAAGGTTTTTTTAACAAAAGCTTGGGTACAGAGTAAAAAGCCACTCTCAAACATTGCTTGCTCTCCCATCACCTGAAAAGTCACCTAGCAACCAGATCTTTCAAAACCCAAGTGTTTCTTTTGAAAATCCTAACATGCTGATAGTTCCTTCTTCAACTGCTGTATCAAATGCTGTTCCTCTCAACAAAGCATCTCTACAATAGCCACAACCTAGTAATACCTTCTGGAAATGCAGAAACTCTCCCATACCCAAACGAGGAACCTTCAATTCCAACTCTAAACAGACCTATAAAAGAAGAGATTTTACTTCAGAGATGCAACCAGAACAGATTTCTCGCCCAAGGAAAAGACATGGATGCCAGCGAAGTAGGTGGGATCAAGAATATGTTGTTAATAGGGATGAGGAGCTTGATATGCTCAATGAGAATCTTAATACTCCGACATGTGAAAATACTCATGAAGATGAAAAACCTCCTCCTTCTGAAACTACTGATCAACCTATGGATCAAACTCAACCCTGTTCTTCTGCTACACAAGGTGGTGATCTGAATCCATCAGAAATTGGGGCTTTGGCGCCAGCTCTTAAGGCGCCACGGGCGCCATGAATCTCCTGTCATGGAATTGCAGAGGGGTCGGTGGCTCCCTTCGCATTTCAAAAATGCGCCACCTTCAAAGACTGATCTCTTGTACTAAGGCAAAGGTAATCTTTATATCAGAAACTAAATCTAATAAATTCTCAGCTAATGATCTAATCCTCAACTTTGATATTTATGATAGTTTCATCGTCCCTGCTAATGGCATCTCTGGTGGCTTATGGCTTTTGTGGGCTGAAGAAGTTGAAATAGTAATTGTCAATTCTAGTTCCAACTATATTTTAGCTGATATTAAGTTTGGTCATGACGTTTCTTTTAAACTGGCTTGTGTTTATGGTGACCTGTATCATGTAAATACTAGTAGTATCTGGACTGATGTGGCTGCTTTTGCTTCTAAGGATAACAACCCTTTATTTTGTATAGGAGACCTTAATGAGATGTTGCACTCTAGTGGAAAAGTGGGCACTAGGAATCCTAACATAATCGCATTTCCTTTTTTAATTCTATTATTAATAATTATGGCATGATAGATCTTGGTTACAATGGGGCTGCTTACACCTGGACCAATAGAAGACATGCTTCTAAAGCAATTTTTCAAAGACTGGACAGGTGTTTGGCAAATCATGCTTGGTGTAGCTTATTTCCTAATACTAATGTCTATCATCTCCCTCTTTTGTATGGTGATCATGCCCCCATTTTAGCTATTCCTCAATCCAGATTTATCAATAAAAGAAAAGGCTTTAAATTTAGAATTGGTGGCTCTATGAGAATGACTTTCAGGAGGTAAGTAAAAATACCTAGCTCAATTTCTCCCACCTCCCTTTTCATAAAAGAACTAAACAACTTGGTCATCATTTGCTGGTTTGGTCTAAAAAGAATAAATCTTCTCTTAATTACCAGCTTAAGCATATTGAATCTGAAATTGCTAACTTACAACTCTTCCAATTGCCAATAGAAACTTTATTATGGAAGATTCTCTTATTCATAACTATGAACTCATTCAGAACAAAATCTGTGAGTATTACAGGCAGTGCTGCAAGAAGAATTGAATCACAAAAGGAGATAGAAACACCTCCTTCTTCCACAGGAGTGTTATTAAAAGGAGAAGAAAAAATAGGATCAATTCTATTGAAAATGCTGAAGGAAACGTGGTCACAACTAGTGAAGAGATCGCAGATTGTTTCATTAACTATTTCAGTGGCCTTTTTGATTCTAATTTGCAGGATCAAGATTTTTATTCCAGAGCTAACTTTACTACTCACATTGAAGATGAGTCGTTATTGAGTATTCCAACTAAAGAATAAATATTTAATATCCTTAAATCTATGAGAGCAAATGCTGCTCCTGGACCTGATGGTTTTAATGTGAAAGTTTACAGGTTTTCTTGGAGCTGGATTGGTGATGACATCTACAACTTGGTTCAATCTTTTTTCACCACCAAACGATCTTGCTCCTACTTTGAAAAAGACCAACATTGTTCTTATCCCAAAAAAAGGCCATTGTATATCTCCTTTGGATTACAAGCCTATTAGTCTATGCAATGTGGCTTACAAAATTATTGCAAAAATCTCGCCCTTAAAATTCAACCTCATTTGCCGATTTGCATTTATGATTCTCAATTTGCTTTTGTTAAAGGTCAAAAAATTTTGGAGAATATTATTATTGCTCATGAGATCATTCACTCTTTTCAACTCAAAAAATGGGATAAGCATGCTTTTCTTTTAGGGATAATACCTTCTATGCCATTGCAATTGTGTTTAGACCCGCATTTGCCATTGCAATTGTGGTTATCCCGTAGGTGCCATTGGGGTGTAATTTTCAGCCCGTTTTTTCCATTGTCAAGTCTGTTACATTTTCCGTGAACGGCGTGTTCTTACAGGTGGGACCCAGTCCAGAGTGTACTGTTTGCCTAAGAAAACAGGAAACCGATGCTAAACTATTATCAGCTTAGCTCGTCAGTGGCCATGGACTATAAGAAATTTGAATGGTAAAATTAAAATAAAATAGAGAAAACTAGAAAAATGCAAAACAATATTTTAGTTCACAATTAGGAATTATTAATATGTGACATCAAATTATTTTGTGCATCTCAAGATATGACAAAACAACACTTGTAAAGAAAATAAAATAGAGAAATCTAGAAACATGCAAAACAATATTTTAGTTCACAATTAGGAATCATTAATATGTGACATCAAATTATTTGTGCATCTCAAGATATGACAAAACAATTGGAACTATAATAACAGCAGCAATGTAACGAGCAACATCAAAATGACTTCCACCATTTTATAGTTGTTGACAACCATAGGAAAAGTATCATCGGACACACATACAAAGCCACCAACACACAACCGTAACAACTGCAGGTGCTAGTTTAAGTTCACAGGAACTTGTACAATAATGCCACATAAAATGGAAACTAGTCTGGATACAAGTCAGGATTAATTCAATCATCTAGATAACAGATTATTTAAGCTCCTTTCTTTCACTTTGCTCCTAGTACCCATAGCTGGACTGTTAGGCTATTGATTTGGTATGTTGCACTTAGAAGGGGTACAAGGGATTGCTGCAACACTTGCTCTCTTCCTCTTCCTCAATGCAACACTTGTAGTTGCTTCCTTAGGTTCCTTGCCCTTCAAGGTGGCTGCTTCTTCACCTACTGCCTTCTTCTTCTTCTTCTTCTTTGATGTTGCTGCTTCACCTCTTGCCTTTCTCTTATTTGGTGCTGCTAGTTTCTTGGTTAAATTAGCTGAACTTGAAGGCGGCACTGCTTCAATCGAAGATGGTGGTGCTGCTATGACCATTGCCAATGCACCGGGAGCTTCAGTTTCATTTGATCCAGTAACACTACAAGTAAAGAGCACATAGATATTAAAAGATGCAATTGCTTTCTTATATCTGAGATGCACAAATAATTGGTCAGAATGACATTGCAAAACAAGATATTGTATTGTTCAAAATGACATTGTTTTGTATACCTCACATGTGTATCAGCTGATGAAGATGCAATTCCGACACTAGCCAAAGCTTGGGCAATTGCTTTCTTTGTGGTCCTCTTTTTTTCTGCTTTCATCCTTGCTGCCAGGGCTTCCTTTGCTGCTGGATCACCATTTCTGCAGCTCTTCCAGTGATGCTTGTAACCTTTGCATATTGCACATTGGTGTTCCTTTCCTTTTCTTTTTGTCCCAGCCTTATGTAATGCCTTAATTCTCAAGGTTCTTGGTCTGCCTGCCAACCTCCTTAAAAGAGGTGGCCACAAAAAGAAGCCATGTTGACTCTTGGGCCATTGCCTCTTGTCTACACAAGTAGGAACCCTACCAGCATATGTTGCTTTGAATTTTTCAATGGAGTAGTATTTGTCAACATATTTCTCTAGGTTCTCATTCATTGATGTCAGAAAAGCAATAGCATGTAAGCATGGCTTACCAGAGAGTTGCCATTCCATACAAGTGCATGTCTTCTCATGAATATCAACTATGTGTGTAAAGTCTTCCAGTTTTTTTGTGAATGTCCATTGTCTCCCTGAAATCTCAGCCCTATCGTCACCATCTCTCAATATTTCGTAGTTGAGGCCAAAACTTTTGGCCTCAAGTTCATTGACAATATGAGGCAATATTACCCCAACAAGCTTTGCAGCCACAGTCCTCCTTTCCTGAAACTTTATCATAATCATCTTCCTCAATGTGTCCAGCAAATCTATCACATGAAGGCCCTTGTATTTGCTGATCCATTTATTGAAACTCTCTGTTAAATTGTTAGTGACATAATCCACCTTTGTTTGAGTAGAGAATTTTCTTCGCATCCAAATATTGGGTTGATGCTGATCAAGCCATGGTTTTATGTCAGGATTTTGAGATATCATCAATTCCATGTGCTCATCATACCTCTCAATCTGCCAAGCATATGCAGCAGGCCACAAATTCTCATCATAGACCTTTCCATGAAACTTCTTTTTGAAATTGGTTACCAAGTGCCTCATGCACTCTCTATGCTCTGCTGTTGTGAAAACAGTTTTAACTTCAGCCAAGCCTTTACCTGCATCTGTACATATTGCTAAACCTAGACGATCACCAATGATAGCATGCAACCTTTCTGTGAACCACTTCCAATTGTCAGTACTCTCACACTCCATTATAGCAAAAGCAACAGGAAACAACCAATTATGACCGTCAATTGCACAAGCAGTGGCAAGTTGTCCTTTAAACATACCCGTAAGAAAGGTGCTGTCAATAGACAAGTACGGTCTACATCCAACATTAAATCCATCCACACAAGCCTTGAAACAACAAATATCCTGCTGAAGCACCATTTTTCATTGATTGTGTGGTAATCAATTATCACAACACTACCGGGACATCTTTTCTCTATTTCAGCCTTCCACCTATAAAGCATGTCAAAGCTATCTTGCCACTTACCAAAGACCTTGTCGAGTGCTTTCAGCCTTCCAGCATTTACCCGTTTATAAGGAACTTTGATTTTGAACTTGTCCTTAATCCTTCGCTGCAGCTCTTTGGGCCCAACACTTAGCATCCTCCTTAACCCACTCCATAACCTGCTCACAAACCCATGCAGCTGTAGCATTCTTCATCTTCTTGCTTCTACGCCGGCTAGAACAAGTATGAGGATATGGGTTCACCTTGACGTACAAGACATATTGAACTCAGTTTGTTAGCAAAATAACAAAGTAAAATTAAACTAAATTTAATCAATATGCACAAATAAACAAGTGCACATGCCTAAACAGTCACTTTATCCTGTAGGGTAGAAGCATGTAGCCTCCACCGGCAACCCTTTCTTCTAGATGAACAATGGACTCTTACTCTGTCAGGATCACTCTTCTCAGTATTGTACTCTCTTTCATTTTTTATAAAATGTTGAGAGAGGGTAATCTTAAATTCTGCAATGGATGGATATATAGAACCAACTTCTATCGGAGGATCCTCTTTATCATACACAACAACAGGGCTGAAATCTGGAATTACATCTATCACAACCCAGTTTCAGCCCTCTCATTGCTCTCTTCCTCCTCACCACGAGCACCATCGTTCCTCTCTTCCTCCTCACCACAACCACCATCAATCCTCTCTTCCTCCTCAGCACTGCCACCATCATCCCTCTCTTCCTCCTCCTCACCACTGCCACCATCACTGCTCTCTTCCTCCTCCTCACCACTACCACCATCACTAATCTCTTCCTCCTCCGCACTACTACCTTCCCTCAAACTGACCTTCTTCTCTACATGGATGCATTCCTCATCAACCACACTTACAGTAGGGATGCTAACCTGTACCACTTGTACCCCATACATACCCTCTTCATCCACTCCCACATGCTCATACATAGGAAATGGATTTGCAAGATAAGAAGTGTTAGAACTAACTGGTTGTAGTGAAGATGTTGCCAGTGCACATTCACTATTTTCTGTCAGTTTATGAGTTTCACCCACAAGTGCGATATATGCATTCAACTCAATGTACTTGGTGGACTCAAATTTAGCAAAGATTGCCATCATATCTTGGTCGTTCGTAACTTCAACACAAGACTTTAGATTAGCATCAAAATAACTGAGACGGAGAGTTTCATTCAAGCCCCATGGAAACTCTCTATAAGATTCATCAATAAAATCTTTATAATTTGTGGTCTCTTTGTCGACATACTTAGAGAACATGTAGCAGCCCACATCTTTCCTACACCTCGCAGATGAACACCTTAATTTAATTTTGAATGTTGATTCTGGGTCCATCCTGTGGATGAACACATGTACGCACAAATTTCATCTAAATCAGGATTAGGGTTCAAACAAGGCACCTATACGAATCTTATCACTTGAATGAGGGATGCATCACAACAACAAATAATACATATCATACCCTGGAGGAACCTGAGAACGGTCCATCTTGCAAGGTGAAGAGTCCATCTTACCAGGTGAAGAGTCCACCATGGTTGAGCAACTACAACGACCCGACGCTTGCCGCCATCTGAACGTTCACTTCCGAGACATCATTGCAACCCTAGATTCAATGCGACAACGTACTTGACATCAGGAGCAAGAAGAAGGGGGGATGGGACAGTGCTTCAGGCAGGAGCACAAGGGAGGAGGAGGTGCGGTACCAGGGGGCCGGCATCCTCTACCTACTGGTGCGGTACCAGGGGATCGGCGGGGCGGCGCAGCCCGAAGTGGGAGATTTGGGGTGGGGCGGCGTGGCGCGGCAGCAGAGGGAGACGTGCGGCGGGTGGCGCAGCAGAGGATGAGGGCTCGGCGAAGGGGGGCGGTGGGGCGGCGCAGCCGGAAGAGGGAGATCTGGGGCGGCGCTGCGCGACTCGACAGAGGGAGACGTCGGGCGGGTGGCGCAGCAGAGGGTGAGGGTCGGGTGCGGGTGGCGTAGCAGAGGATGAGGGCTCGGCGAAGGGGGTCGGTGGGGCGGCGCAGCCCGAAGAGAGAGATCTGGGGCGGCGCGGCGCGGCTCGGTAGAGGGAGACGTCGGGCGGGTGGCGCAGCTTAGGGTGACGACCGGGTGGCACAGCATCTGTTTTCTTAGGCAAACGGTGCACTCCGGGCTGGGTCCCACCTGTAAGAAGACACCGTTGACGGATAATGTAACAGACTTGACGACAATGGCAAAAACGGGCTAAAAATTGCACCCCAATGGCACCTACGGGATAACCACAACTGCAATGGCAAATACGGGTCTAAACACAATTGCAATGGCATAGAAGGTATTATCCCTTTCTTTTGAAGTTTGATCCTGCTAAAGCTTTTGATAGGATTGAATGGAGTTTCATTAAATTTGCTATGCATCGTATAGGTTTCAATGATGACTTCATTGATTTGGTTGCTGCATGCATTGAAGATCAAACCTTTTCGGTCGTTATTAATGGGCAATCTTATGGCAGCTTCCAAAGCACAAGAGGAATACGACAAGGATGCCCCCTATCCCCCTATCTTTTTATCATTGCAATAAATGAACTTTCTTGCAGGTTACAAGATGCAGTACAGGATGGGAGAATTTCAGGCATCAAACTTACTTACAATACTCCCCCTATCCACTCACTTCTCTTTGTAGATGATGTTATTATTTGCAGCGAGGCCACCGTTCAAGAAGCCCGAACGATTAAGCATATACTTGAAGATTTTTGTCATGATTCGGGCCAAACACCAAATTGGGGTAAATCTTTTATTTATTTCAGTGCTAACACCCCTACTCATATCAGTGATTCTATTAGCTCCATCTTTCAGGTTTAGGCCATGACTAACGATGCTAAACATCTTGGCCATCCTCTGTTCTTTTCTCATTTACCTAAAAGCAAAATCTATAGTTTTCTTAAAGATAAATTCAAGGCTAAATTCAGTGACCGGAAATCTAATTCTATTTCTCACTCAGGCCGCTCGACTCTTATTAAATCTGTTTTCTCTTCCATCCCTATTTACTACATGTCTCATGTTTTACTTCCTAAATCTTTCGTTGCTGAACTAACCAACATCATTACTCACTTTTGGTGGAGCGGAAATAATTTAGAAAACAATAAGAAACCTCTTTGCCTTTCAGCCTGGGATAAATTCTGCATTCCTAAAGAAGCTGGAGGTCTTGGGTTTAGAGACCTACATGCTTTAAATAAAGCTCTTATTTTAGGTCTTGCTTGGAGAATGCTCATCAATCTAGAATCTCTATGGGCTAAAGTGTTAAAAAGTAAGTATTTTCCAAACACTTCTTTCTCGAGAGCTAAATCCTATGGCTCTAAATCCTGGACTTGGAATTCTATTTTAGAAGTCAGAAATATATGTTAGATGCCGTCCAATGTAATCTCTCTGAAGGTAACATCTCTATTTGGAATGAACCTTGGTGTCCTATGTGGCATGGTATTCACCATTTTATTTCCAATGAAGCCATGAATCTAACCTTACCGTCTAAAGTTTCTGACCTTTGGTTGACAAATCCAAAAAGATGGAATGAAGATCTTCTGCACACTATATTTAGTCCTGATTTTGTAAGACAGGTTTTGTAAATTCCTCTTCCACAAACAGATAGTCAAGACAACCTTATTTGGAAGCCAAACAAGACAGGTAAGTGGACAGCTCAAAGTGCTTATAAACATATCCATAATGATAAGATCCAAACAACGATTTACTCTCTCAACTTCTCTAATGATGTTCACTTTGTTTCAAAAAACATCTGGAGAAATAATAAGATTCTTCCAAGAGTCCAGATGTTTATTTGGAGACTTGTCACTAATAATATTGCTTCTGCTGAAAGAGTCAATGCTAGAATGAACTGTTTCTAAATTTTGTTCTAGATGTGGTAATATTGAAAATGATGATCACCTTTTCTTTCACTGTGATTTTGCTAGACCTGTTTGGTTTCATTCTCCTTTGGGCATGAGAACTGATAGTATCTTTGGCACTTGTGCCCAAATCCTAAAACTTATGTTTGAGAATTTACACTCTATGGTTCCTTTGGAAAGCCAGGAATAATCATAGATTTAACAACAAATCCTGGCCTATAAATTCCGTCATATCTCAAGCAAGAGCTGCTCAAAAGGCTCAATATGATGCTTTTGATATCGAAGATGAAACATACATAACTAACTCAATCACTCACTACTTTTCACAGCAGGAAATGTCTGTTCCTTCTAAATGTTGTTGTAGGACTGATGCTTTCTTTGTCCAAGATGGCCATACTGGTCTTGGAATCTACATTTCAAATTCTAATGATCATCTTCCCTGGGCTCTTCAAATTCAAGCCATAACTAATATTGCTGATTCTGCTCTTCATGCGGAAGCTTTGTGTATGAATCTGGGAGCAATAATTAGTTCTAATTTGCAGCTTTCAAATTGTGTTTTCCTCTCAGATTGCCAATCTCTAATTGCCTATTTTCATAATCCTTCAAGAGGTCTGCCAAATTAGAGAATCAACCAAGCTGTTGCTGACATAAATAATCTTTTGGATAGAACTCATGGCAGAGTTAAATACATTCCTAGAGATCATAATGTTATTGCAGATTATCTAGCTAGGAATGCTCGTGATCTCCATCACTGATTTGTTAATTTCAGATGTACAGGCACATCGAAGGCTGTCCTCTAAAATCAAAATTTTGTAATCTGCCTTCATGGGCCACTTTATGTACAGTTACTTGTATTTAAATGAAAATAAGGCCCTCAAGGGCATTTTGACCTTCGAAAAAAAAAAGGATGGCAGGAGCACAGTATGGATTAGCAGCGAGGTTCAGCTCGACCCTCGTGGGTTGATGGGGGCCAGCCGTTTAATACATGAGCAGTTTAAGATCCAAAATATGGATCAGTATTCCTATCAAAATACTAGATAGTATTTTAAAGATAGTTTAGTATACTTTTATTTTTTGTTTAATTAATTTTTTAACTAATTTTATTTTATTAATACCTTTATGAGTCAAAAATATGAGTCTTAAATGGGAAAATTATTGACAATAATGATTAATATAAAAAATAAAATCAAATTATTATTAAGTAATAGTAATAATATAATTAATTAATATAATATTTTGTTTTTAATATTACTCTCAATGAAACAAAATACTATCCAGTACTGCTACGTGGGTTCAGATAAATATCTACCGTTAGATCTTCAGTAACTATAGATATTCTTAAAAAATAATTATATTTTAGACTTTAAAACTGCTCAAATTATAATACCAAACATATGACTAACAGTTGTTCTCCCAAACATGGTTGATTATTCGGCTACTGCCCAGAATTTCTTAATGGGCACGGTTCATTCTGCTTCTGCGTACGAATCCCTGATACTTGTACTCAAGAACGCTCATGCTTTCGATATCGCATCCAGAATTTTTTGGGTACTGCACACGTTCAGTTTCGTTCACACTAAACATGCCGATGGTGTGAGTAAAGCAGTATACTTAGAATGATTTTGGAAGAACATGAATCGTGCCCTGCCTCCACACATGGTATATAATACTATTCAACGCACAACTTTTTCGCTACTTCGAATTGTTGTATTCATGGGCACAAATGCATCTATCCATCAAATATTATCTAGTAGTATGTCACCATCCAACCAATATTTAACGCAGCAATTACCTGTTTTTCTCCAAATTGTAGTATACGCTTATAAAAGAAGTTGCAGGAGGGCACAAGAGATGTAGATGCATAGAATGTGCAGTGTAGCGTAGGCATGGGACACATTGGGAAAAAAAGAATGGACTGCACCTGGATGGATTTCTGATGCTCCAGTTTGGTTGCGAAACAGAAATCAGCAGGCTAGCAAACGCTGCATCTATGATTCCCTATCTGCATCAACTCATTTGTAAGTGTCCTGTCCACCAGTGCATAACCACACAAATGCAAGGCGGATCAAATGAAGCTGAATCAGATGGAGCTGATATATTAGAGATGTGCAGCCCCCTTCTTGAAGCAAGTTCCCTTCGTTCGGGAATTTGTCGAGTCGATCTGCTTCTCTGTCTTTTACAAAATCTTTTCCTTTTGTAGTGTGTTTTGTCCAGCTTTTCCTGGTTTGTTTGGCAATATGTTTTTTTTTTCCGGTTGCAGTGGCACAGTTGGGTAAACATTTTTCCTTCGGGCTGCTGGTGCGTACTGTATCTGTAACGCTGGTGTTCCCACCAGCAAAACGGTCAATTACAAAGCAGGGTTAAAGTGCCTTGCCTCTAAAAAAAAGTGCAACGGAAGCAGGGGAGTGGAGAAAATTATGCATAGGATTAACAAGAGGAGCCAATAGAATCTTTTAATTACTATTACAAAAAGTGCTAGGGAAGCTAGTTATTTCAGATGGAAGATACTTCATACAAATAAGATAAGGTAAAAAGAAAACTATTCTGAAAACAAATCAAAGTGAACAAAGCCGAATGAAAAAAAAAAACAACTTCTGCAATCTGATGGCCAGCGTCTTTTCTACTAAACATTAACCACCTAATTCAGCATCAGCAAACTGGCACGATGTTTTTGCAACATTCACATCGAGATAACAGAGAAATTTCTGATAGATGTCAAACTATGCATCATCTAAACTAGTGCATGGATACTATCAAGTTTTTGTTGTTAGCTGCATAACTTGGTCCCAAGTTTGTGTTGGAACTCATTATTATTACTGCATGGTCATTTTCTATGATTTTTTCTCAAATCTTTGGACAATTTTTCATCCAAAAAAGTTTATTATTTTTCTGATAAACCAAACTATGCAGATAGTCAAACAATATCATTTGAAAAGAGAACATAGATAGGAAATCCATCAACGTATCTTTAAGCTAAATTTCAAGTTATAATGAATTATGGATATTGAGATAAAAATATTGCAAATAACTTTTTCCCTTGCCATACTGGGCAATAGAGTAATGAGATGAAGAAGAGGGGGGGGGGAGGGGGGGGGGGGGGGAGGGGTGGGGGTGCTCAAGCTCATCCAAGATCGTCCTCAGCTAACATGCAGCTCAGGACCAACGGCCAGCAGCAGGGCAACCAAAACCAGCAGATGGTACGCGGCGGTGCAGTTAACCGCGGCACAGGGAGAGGCAATGGAGCTGGACAGGGTGGGTTTCTGGGGCGTGGAGGGTTTCCAGCAGCAGTACCAAGGATTTCATCCGGGGTATGGCTTTGGTGGAAGATATGATTACTATGGAGGAAGGGGCCGAGGCAGGTATGGTGGCGGGCACTATCCGCGATACAATTACAGGGGTGGTAGATCTCAGAGGGGAGGTTATGGTGGAAGGATGAACCAATTTGGCAATGATTTCATTAGTCATGGCCAGAACAATGCTGCAGCGTCACAACAAGCTCCGGTACACACAACAAATGTCGCGTCTACCGGGACTGGACAAGCAACGGCTCCTTTGCCGCAATCGAACATCCAAGTGACTCATCCGTCCGTCCCGACGTCCGCAGGCGCTGTGCCTATAGTGACAGCAGCACCAAATCAAGAGCTAGTGACTGCGAGTCAGTTAGCGGCAGCAATTGCTGCTGTGCAGCAAAACTCATCGGTGGACAAGGGCAAAATAAAAGCCGACATCCCTGAATCATCGACACAAGGTAGTGTGCGTGAGGCAGACACGGTGAAAACTCCATACTGCTACAGCTGCGCCACTAAGGGCCATGTAGTTGCTGATTGTGTTGCAGTAAAATTCTGTGACATATGTGAGAGTGAAGAACATGTGACACGTTGTTGTCCGTTGTTCAAAACAGTGAAACCTGTTGCCATACCATGTGGATATGCTGTTGATGGCCTTGGTTTTTTTTACATTCCACATACTCCTAGTCAGAAAGCCAAGAATGATTCAAAAGCAGCGCTTGTGAGGGTCAAGGAAGGACACTTGTCAGCAGAAGAGGTTAAGACTGAAGTAGAGAGGTTGGTTTCTCCTAAATGGAAGTGGGTGATAGAAGACAATAGTAATAACTCGTACCGCACCATCTTTCCATCGAAAGCTAAGTTACAGCATATGATGGAATGGGGTTTAGTTCATACAAAGATACGTGGTGCAAAGTTTGAGATTGAGGAGCGTATTGGACTTTGAAGGGAATGATGTGAAATTTGTGATGCCCAAAGTATGGGTTCAGTTCAAAGGCCTGCCCAAAGAACTGGGAGAATTCCTAATTATTTAGGCATGTGGTTCCATTTTGGGATTCACTAAGATGGTGGACATGAGGTTTACTCGTTGCCATGATATCTGTCGTATGCAAGTGTTAGTAATGGATGCTAGTTTAATTCCTGAGTACATGGATATTGTCATAGGAGATTATTTGTATGAGCTACAGTTTAGAGTGGAGGATGAAGCAAATGAGGGAAATCCTGAACCAATGGACATGGATAACTTTGACAACGTTAATGATTTGGATGACAATGCTAATGCAAATGATGGAAAAGCTGGGGATGACGGGACTGAAAAAACAGCAGGCTATGGGAGAAATGATGGAAGCTCAAATTCTACTCAACCCTCTGCTAGCTCCAAGCTGCTAGTACCAGCCACTCAACAACGCCAAGTAACAGAGCGGTTAACTGAAGCACGGCAGGTCAGGTCAGAGCCACGAATGTTGGTTCGTCTGACTCCACTAGATGCATCTCTTGTTACGGCCATTCAGGCTGGACTAGCAGAACCAGTGCGCATGCGCGAGGTGTTGGTGACGCCTGTTGGAGAAGCATAGGCGCAACTGAGTGAAGCCGATGACGAACATGTTCGAGCCATGGCTGCTGTTCTGGAGGCTATACGCCAGACGGTGCGTAGCAGCAAGAGAAGGGCAGCTTCATCCGTTGAGCACTCGGCGGAGCGAGCTGAGAACCTGAAAGCCAATCAAATGCACTCTCTAGGTACGCCAAGTTGTGATAATTATCATTTTTCTGTTCTGGCTTGTGATGATAATAGGATAGCTGCTAATTTATAGAATATTGGTTTACACTTAGGTTTATCCTCTGAAACTGTTTTAGAGTCGGTAAATAGTATTAAGCAGGGTGAGAGAGATAGGTTAATAATAAAGTACAAACAAATGTTGAACAAATTTGTTTAGAGAAAGAGGAAAAAGAAATGGCCGAGGAGGAACTTGTGATGATAGGATAGCTGCTAATTTATAGAATATTGGGTTACACTTAGGTTTATCCTCTGAAACTGTTTTAGAGTCGGTAAATAGTATTAAGCAGGGTGAGAGAGATAGGATTAATAATAAAGTACAAACAAATGTTGAACAAATTTGTTTAGAGAAAGAGGAAAAAGAAATGGCCGAGGAGGAAGAAATTGATACCCTTGCTCTTAATCACTTATGTAGTGATATTATGGAGGAGACTCTGGACAGTGATGCTGATCATTTATGTGATTGGCAGCTAGTTCCAAGGAAGAATAAATCTGACTCGGCTAATAAAAAGAAAAAAATGACTTAATATAGAAAATAAAAAATCCAAGAAATCTATTTGTCAATCTAGATGAAAGGGGTCTATTGGAATTGTAATGGGTTTAAGGACCCAAAAAAACATAAATTTATTTCTGATTTGTCTAAAGAGCAGCAACTAGATTTTATTGCTATTTCAGAAATAGGTAAGAGGAATTTATCTCAAAGTTTTCTTAAGAACTTATGCGGTGGTAAAGATTTTATTTGGCACTTGAAAGAGCCTAGGGGGCGATCAGGAGGCATCCTAATGGGCGTCAATCTTGAACAATTTGACATTGGTTCAATAGATGAAGGCGATTTTTACATTAAGTTCAAGTTAAATAATAAATGTGATGATTACAAGTGGGCTTTGGTTGTGGTGTATGGTCCAGTTCAGGAGGAATATAAGGAGAACTTTTTAGCGGAACTTGTTAATATGGCCAATCGTGAGGATTTGCCTATTATGATAGGAGGCGATTTTAATATTCTTAGAAGTCCAACAGAGAAAAACAATGATAGATATAATGAAAAATGGTCCTTCTTATTTAATTCAATAATTAATGGGTTAGATTTGAAGGAGCTAGAACTGTCTGGTAGGCAATTTACTTGGGCCAATAATTTACAGGTTCCAACTTTTGAGAAATTAGATAGAATATTAGTTAGTACTGAATGGGAGCATAAATTTCCTTTGTCCACTGTTCAGGCCTTAACTAGAGAAATATCATATCATACTCCACTTTTGTTAAGTACGGGTGATGCCTCCTCAAATATACGACCTTCCTTTAAATTTGAGCTAGGCTAGCTTTTGAGAGATGGCTTTACGGGAAAAAAAAATGGAACTATGGTCGAATGAGAATAATGGAGATACACCTTTAGAGAGATGGCAGGCAAAAATAAGACACCTAAGACAATTTTTGCGAGGTTGGGCCAAAAATATTAGTGGTAAGTATAAAAAAGAAAAGAAAAAGCTTTTGGGTAAGCTGGATAATTTAAACAAGAAAGCAGAAGTAATGTTACTATCTCAAACTGAAATAAATCTTAAAAAGTGCCTTAATAATAGATTAGCACAAATGCTAAAAGAAGAGGAGATAAAATGGTACCAAAGAGCAAAAGTAAAAGATTTACTAGAAGGTGACTCTAATACTAAGTACTTTCAGTTAGTGGCTAATGGCAAACATAGGAAGACTCGTATCTTTCAGCTTGAACACGAGGGAATGGTCATTAAAGGGGATGAAGCCTTAAAGAAACATATTACTTCTTATTACAAAGGTCTTTTTGGACCTTCAGAACCATGCCATATCTCTTTAGATGAAAACCGGCGTGATGATATCCCTCAAGTTTAGAAAATGAGCACCTTACTAATAATTTCAGTGAGGCTGAGGTCAAGGCTGTTATTTTTCAAATGAAACATAATAAAGCGATAGGACCAGATGGCTTTCCAGCCGAATTTTACCAGGTCTCTTGGGACGTAATTAAGACTGATCTCATGGTGCTTTTTGATGAGTTTCATAAAGGCACCCTACCTTTATATAGTCTTAATTTTGGTACTATTATTCTTCTTTCGAAATGTACAACATCGTGTCAAATACAACACTATCGGCCAATTTGTCTACTTAATGTTAGTTTTAAGATCTTTACTAAAGTGGCAACAATTAGAATTGCAACTATAGCAGGAAAAGTTATTAGTCCGACACAAACTGCGTTTATAAAAGGTAGGAATATTATGGAAGGTGCAATTATTTTACATGAATCTTTACATGAATTACATAGGAAGAAAATGAATGGAATTGTCTTAAAAATCGACTTTGAGAAAGCTTATGACAAAGTAAGGTGGTCCTTTCTACAACAATCTTTAAGAATGAAAGGTTTCTCTGAAAAATGGTGTCAATGGATTAAAAGTTTCACTCAAGGAGGTAGCGTGGGTATAAAACTTAATGATCAGATAGGACATAACTTTCAGACACTTAAAGGAGTGAGGCAAGGAGATCCGTTATCACCACTGCTTTTTAACATAGTAATAGATATGTTAGCTGTCCTAATAAACAGAGCAAAGGTAGATGGACAAATAAATGGAATCGTTCCACATCTAGTTGAAGGAGGACTATCCATCCTCCAATATGTAGATGACACAATCATTTTTATGGATCATGATTTTGAATAGGCCATAAATATGAAGCTCCTTTTATGTGTTTAAACTATCCGGCTTGAAAATTAATTTCCATAAAAGTGAACTCTTTTGTTACGACAAGCTAAAGAACACATAGCACAATACCACCATATCTTTGGTTGTCACATGGGCTCATACCCCTTCAAATACTTAGGTATCCCTATGCATCATATAAAGCTGAGAAATAGTGATTGGAAAAGGATAGAAGAGAAATTTGAGAAAAGGTTAAGTACATGGAAAGGGAAACATCTATCGACTGGTGGTAGACTAGTTTTAATTAACTCTGTTCTTACTAGTCTTGTCATGTTCATGATGTCCTTCTTTGAGGTCCCTAAAGGGGTGCTAGAGAAAATAGACATTTTTAGATCTAGGTTCTTTTGGCAAAATGATGGACATAAGAAACAATATAGATTAATAAAATGAGGTGTGCTATGTCAACCCAAGGACCAAGGGGGTCTAGGGATTAAAGACATTGCTATACAGAACCAGTGTTTGCTTAGCAAGTGGCTGTTCAAGTTGATAAATGAAGATGGGGTATGGCAGCAGATCCTAAGGAATAATACTTGAAGAATAAAACTATTTCCCAAGTAGAACATCAACCAGGTGATTCATAATTTTGGTCTGGCTTAATCAAAGTCAAGTCAAAATTTTTGGCTTTGGGTGCTTTCCAAGTTGGGGACGGTACTCAAATTCGGTTTTGGGAGGATAAGTGGCTTGGTAATTCTACTTTGAGGGAACAATACCCTTCGCTCTATCACATTGTTAGGAAGAAAAATGATTCTGTTGCAACAGTTTAGGTACTATTCCTTTAAATGTCTCTTTTAGAAGAGGAGTAGTAGATGCCAAGTTAAACTTATGGCTACATTTAGTCAGACGTTTTGCACAGATTCAACTTACCTCAGAAAGAGATGGTTTTAGACGGAATTTAATCCAACATGGAATGTTTACTGTACAATCCATGTATACAGTGTCAATCAACGATGGGCAACATAGAAGCGAATAGGGTTATCTAGAAACCAAAGTTGCCACTAAAAATTAAAATATTTTGTGGTATTTTAAAAATGGAGTAATACTCACCAAAGATAACTTAGCTAGAAGAAATTGGCATGGTAGCCAGAGGTGTTGTTTGTGTTCAAGTAATGAGACAATTCAACATCTTTTTTTTGAATGTCATGTAGCAAAGTTTGTTTGGAGAGCTGTCTATATTGCCTTTAACCTGCAACCGCCTACTAGCACTAATCATATGTTTGTAGATTGGTTGTCTGGTTTTCAGGTTAAATTACGTTGGAAAATATTTGTTGGAGCTGCTGCTCTATGCTGGGCATTATGGCTCAGTAGAAATGATGTTATTTTTGACAAATCGCATATTCCATCTTATCTACACATGTTGTTCAGGGGTATCCACTGGCTACGCTTTTGGGCTCACCTACAAAAGTCTGATGAAGATAAAGTGATGCTTCTGTCAAGCATGCCAATCGCTGGAGACATCGGCTATGCAAGTTCTTGTCAACAATGGATGGAGATTCAGCAATCGTATTTGTCTTTAATAATTCTCCATATTCAAACTCTGGTTGGTGCACTTTAGTTTTTCAAGTTTGTGAATTAGCTTTTCTGCTGAGTATTGTAATAAACGAATGTTGTGCACCTCACTGAGGTGGAAGCGGTATTTTACCATTATCTAAAAAAAGGACCAACGGTGGCTGAGGTAGAAAGAAGGAGGTGGCTGCGGAGAACACAAGGGGCCTTACGATGACGTCAGCTTGAGCTGCAGCCGTTGGGGTCACTAGGTCAAGGACTGTAGGCAGCCTATATATGAGCACGACGACATGGTCCACATGGCCCAAACTGAAGAGGACGAGTAGTCCACACCATTGCTAGCCCATGTGAGCCAGTGTTGTGGCCCAACGAAGATGAAGGGAAGGGAGAAATCCTAACTTTCTCGGTTCTCACTCTGTGCCTTGATTTCTACAGGGTAGTATGTATTGTATACTGCCATATATACCGGCGTAGAAGCACACAATGCAAAAGTCATGTATTACCCCGCAATCTATTTCCCTGTTGCAGTTATAAATATTTCGCGACGTGTTATCTCAGTCCACACCATGCTTTTACGGAACTTCAATGGGCCAGGAGTTATCTCCTGCCTAAGGAAAAATAAGTCTCGGATTACTGATAAACACGAAATATATTGAAAATTTAGACAAGCACATTGATTTTTTTCTTGAAATAATTGTTAAAGTTTCATAAAAAAATCCTTTCACATTGGGGTAACAGTGATGACACATGCTTAAAAAACACAATTTCAGCTTACCTAGGCGGTCAACGGCAAAATTTAATAATTGTTATTTGTTTCGTTCCTAGTGGAAACCAAAACATAAAAATAAAATAAATTGAAATATATTACTAAAAGTTTGGCAAAATGTTTTTCCTAGAATTCCTAGCGATACATGTTCAACTTTGATAAAGCATGATGTAACGTTTCGCCTCCTCAAGGCTGGTTCCGCTTACATCAGGAAGCTTCTGCACACATTTGTTCTCAACCTCATAATTCTTTTGAGATAGGCTATCGAAAAAGAAGTTGCAACTTGTTAATATGAGTGTCCTATTAATCCTATTAAGCTCTAAGTCAGAGTGTCACACATGATGAAGCTACTTGTATTCTCATTATCTCTATCGAGATTTGGGTTTCCAGGCAAACTGAATTTGATGTGGAGAGAAGCGAAAATAAGAGGGAGGGCGGCTCACATTTTAACTCAACATAAGAGGCGGGGGGGGGGGGGGGGGGGGGGAGGGGTGGGGGGGGTGGAGGTGCATTCCTTTTTAGTTTACACATAGTGGAGCCAGACTTAGGAAAGCTTATAAATTTCTCAGGGTGGGATACTAAATGGTTTCACAAACATTTTGGAATCTCTTTGACGAGCACAAGTATCTACCCATAATTTGCAACATGTAGCAACTCTATATATAGCGGCGTAAATCAATCCAAAGAGCATCAATCATATATTAGCAAGGAAAATCCGGTTGTGTTGTCTCTCATAGAAAGTGAGACATATTTAAGAGTACAAAAACCATACTCCGTATATATATTTTGTTTTATTTTCAGTCCTTGGGTGGTGTGGAATAGGGATGAGATACATTTGGAAAGAAAAGAGAAGATTAAGCGTATGGGCTCGCTAACACGTTTAGTTATCTGCAACATTTCCGATGAAGATCTGAGTACTAGGTGCAACGCCCATTTCCAAGAGTGAACTGACGACAGGTCCCTGCTCTCGGCTTCGTTCTGTGTCACCATGCCCTGCCGCCACTTTTTGGGCCCCTAGCTGAGATGGGATACCCATACCCCTCGACAGTGCAGTGTCAAGTGCAACCAGCTTGATGGACTCTCGTCGGTATGCCGCTGTCGCCTGTCGTCCTCCAGCATGATGCCTTGCTCTATGCGACGCGCTGGAGTGGTTGCGCACCCTGACGGGTGCTTTCGCTAGTCCTGGTGCTGACTCCTTGCTTTTGCAATTCATCTGCTTATTCCTCATGCCACAACGTCTGTGCTTGAAAAAACGTCTGTGCTTGTTTGTGGCCATCTTGGGACCATGGATCCATGCATGCTTTATCATCCTAGTATGTGTATGTATATTAGCACTATGGATGGTCTATTGGTCTATGAATATAAAGGCTTTCAAATGATTTGCTGACGAAAGTAAATTAAATGTTCAGCACAACTGATACTTTTCCTCTATATATATATATATATATATATATATATATATATATATAGCTCTATATAACACCCTGGGTACTGAATAAGTTATTCAGTACCCAGGTCCAAACTGTAAATAATTAGTACAATCATAAAATGTCAATATTTCCTTCACAATATTGTCTCTCTTTTTTACCCTCCTTCAATTTGCTATTATTCATTTGCTAGTTGAGACATTTTAAGAGTATGTAAAAAATGTAGTTTCAAATCATAAAAATTTAATTAAATTATTTAATTATCTTATAAAACTGTAAATATTATTTACTACGACCGTAAAGTGTTTACATTTTTATTATGCTATGCTGTCCCTATTTCTTTACCCTACTTCGGTTTGGTATTATATGCATTTACTAGTTGAGACATTTAATGAATAAGTAAAAAATGTAGTTTCAAATCATAAAAAGTATAGCTGAATATTTTGTTAGCTCATAAAACTGTAAATACTATTAACATAACCATAAATTATTTTCTATCAACATAAAAATAGTTTAACGAAATATAAATTTTTTATTGCTAAACGGTTTTTTATAGAAACTAATTTGTTTTGCCACGACACCAAACAGTTTTTTCACCATAAAAACATACTTTTGAAACCATAAAATTATACAAACTTTTACCATGCTCATCAATTTGCTTGTTATTGTAAATACTTTTTATTCTTTAGTATAAAACGGTGTGAAAAACTAATATTATTATACGTTTACATGGAAACATATTAAAAGAACCAATTAATTTGTGATAGAAACTAATTATAGTTCCACAAGTGTAATGATAACTATCAAACAAGTATGCGAAAATAAGTAACCCACGTGTGGCGCATATAAAATTCGATTAAAACCAGTTTTTACAGGTGCATAAACATTTTACACAATGAAAATAAATTTAAAATAAACCACACATCTTTGAGACTATGAGTGCAAAAACACACCTATTGCAGTACGTTTTTACACTTCCGACTTTGATAGAAACGAATCAAACAAAGATTTTTACGTGTTGAACTGCAGCCAAGTGTGTCCAATTATAAAAAGTAGTTTTGAATTCAATTTTTTAGACGCGTATTGAATCCTTTGGAATTACGGTCAAGTTTTTATGAGTGTAGCTAACAGGTTTTATAAGTTTGAACTATAAAAAATATTACGAATAATGACAATTCTTTACAAACTACTTTACCGCAAGCCTAATATTTATATTTGTAAGTCCTTTTATGTTTATAGAAAAAAATTACTTTACCATAACATCAAATCCTTACGAACGAAAAGTTGATATGCCAGGTGACGTAAACTTATTACAACTCTATATGGGAGGGTTTAGAGATCTCTTTAAATTAAAACTTCTACCGTTCATATATGTTTTTACACTTAAAATACAACTTTTTTAGATTGAATGTTTTTACGCAATAGAAGTACAATCACGCTATTTTGGGACTGAATACAAAAACATACCTATTGTAACTTTCTCAATTCAAGTATAGGTTTTACGAGTGTAAGGAACATGTTTTTACATTTCCGACTTTGGTAAAAGCAAATCAAACAAAAATTTTTATATGTCGAACTGTAGCCAATTGTATATGATTATAAAAACGGTTCTGATTGACTTTTTTCGATGCTTATTGAATTCTTTGACATAACGGTCAAGTTTTTACGATCATAGCTAACAGGTTTTACAAGTTCGAAATGTAAAAAATGAGCAAAAAATACCTTGTAAGCAAACTAGTAAGAAAAAAAAAAGTAAAGACTCACCCATCCCACCTCCTACGTGCGCTTCAAATGTGTTTTCGGATGGAATGAATTAGACGTCTAGTCAATCAAGGCTTTCTTGGTGACACCATCTATTTTTACGATGAAAATATATATTTTACGATCATGGTAATTGTTTAAAGACTCACCCATCTCACCTCCTACGTGCGCTTCAAATGTGTTTTCGGATGGAATAAATTAAGCGTCTGGTCAATCAAAGCTTTCTTGGTGGCACCATCTATTTTTACGATGAAAACATAATATTTTACGATCATAGTAATTGTTTACAGTTTGCACCTAGATCCTGAATAAGCTATTCAGTACCCAGGGTGCTAAATAGCCCTGCCATATATATATATATATATATATATATATATATATACACACACACACACAACAGTTAATCTTTTTTTTTTGCCAAATACATATACTAGTAAAATAATGATCCTCTCGGATCAGCCCGTATGCGAAAGATATAGTCCGTGTCGTCATTGGCATGTTTTGCAGCACGGCTCTTTCAGATGTCGGCGTCGCGGCAGCGTTGTGCATGCAGTGTCATGACAGCTTGTCTGGGACTTGTTTATAGGCAGGCTCGTACATTTTGCTTCAAAAATCTAAGCAATCGCAGATAATGAATGACACGTGCTGAGAATTACTACTTCTCGTAGTGATTTGCTAGCCAAAAGCGTGCGTACAGAAGCAAAGGTGAGATTCAGTTCAACAGAGAAATATGCATTTGGGAGTGGAATTTTAGACATCTAATTGGAAATTTCTTAGTACGTTTTGATACTGACCCTTGTACTACTGCTTATACAAATATGAAGCAAATTAGTAAAAGGTCCCATTGGACGTTCTTACGTATTAATTAACCTAGCGAAGGCCATGATTGGGTAGCGAAGTATGATCTTTGCTCCAGAATGAACCCTTGTGGATACAAAAGATTTTAAACAGATACTAAAGCAGATGAAATATATGCCGTTCCCTTGCTCCAAGAAAAGCTTAGATCAAAAAGGTTCTGTCATGGTAGCAACAAATTCACTAGGGAGTTCTATCCCTTAGATGCTACTCCAATTTTCCTTGCAAGAAGAGATGCTACTCCAATTTGTGGTCCTCCAGATAGGATAATAGTCAGTTGTTTTAAGCTGTGTGTTTCTTGAGAAGGGAAGTGTGTTGTGTTCCCTGTCGATATATATGGTTGCTCTCTTATAGGATAGCACTCTCCTCTGGTTTCCTGGTGCAGCGCATACCATCCCTATTCCACACTAAGCACCGACTGAAGAAATTACATACATAAGAAGATTTATGTGCTTAATTGCTCTCCTCTCTCTTCATGTGACGACCTATATATCTACACACTCGCAAAACAGAAAAAATATCTACACACTATATATGTTTCCAGAGTTCTAGAATGTTTCTTCATATATAATATTGTAGTAGGGACACGACAGGCAGGTGATGTGTATTAAATGACGGTCCGGGAAAGTTTATATATAATCACTGGTGGGTTCTTCTCATGAGCCAAAATATTGACCCAAAAAGCTATATATGATTCGCATCTCGACTTTTATGACTTGGGCATAGGATGAATCTGTGAAATATGAAAAGGGCCTATAAAAAATCTAGGTGTCTTAAGGCGGAAGTACTGTCATCCTGCACTGATTGGATGAGTACGTTTTGGCTGCAAACGCATTGAAGAACTGGGTGCAGTACGTAAGGAGTCAATGATAATAAGAGGCCTCGGCTGCACTGAGCTTCTCTCTCACCGCGTAGAGATGGCTTGGCAGCGCTGGAGCTTGGCTACTCCGTGGAGCGGGAAGGAGCTGCAGTGGCAACTCTGGCCGAGAGAGAACTAAAGCATGGAGCACATGGCGCGCTGTTGCAGCGGTGAAACTCGTGCAGTAGATATGAAAGAGACAACACCTGAGTATCGTAAAAAAAAACAAGACAACACCTGAGGTAGAACAGTCAATATATTTAGGGATAATTTCACGATGAGGCTGTTGGATATATAGACAATAAAAAATAAGCCGAGGGAGTACATATATGTTTGCATAAGGCAATTGTACGTGTACAAGTATAAAATAAGAAATTCAAAATGCTCAATTCAAAAGTGTACGCATAATGGCAACATCACACAGCACACACATATATATGAGGCTCATACAACTTCTTTCTGAACCAAGCCTTGCATGTCATATTCCTTCGTGGTATCGGCCATGGAGGAACAGTGTTTCGAAAATTCTACACTTTGACATACTACCCTAAACAAAAAACACTGGCATACTCCACTTATTTTGTCAAAGCGCAGCAACTATACTATTATCTATACCGGCCTCTACTATAATGTACCACAAAAAGAACCATTTTTTTTTGTCACAGTGATCAATTTAACTGAGTACACACCAGTTTTAGCACACAAAAAATCCACAGATCGATTCATCAGCCTCAGATTTTAGACATTTTCTACTATGAGAGTTCGAATCCTGGTGGTTGCTGAAATTTATTAGTACTTTAATAGGATTATATTTTACTTGTATGCTATACATATGAGGCCTCTGAAGGAGAGGGAGACTGTTGGAGGTACAAGTGGCGCCTAGTTTTACTTGTCAGGCACTCGCGTTATACTTTAAAAATAAGGTGAGTCAGTTGGTGTATATAGTAGGTTAGTATCACACAGTTGTGGTACAGACTCAGTGTTATTAGTAGTACATGAACAAGCTAGCTAGCCATGGTCATGTCGATGTCGTTCTTTGGGAATAGGATGCATCAACGGAACACTAGCGAAGCCACATGTCGGCTAGACATCTGCCATTCTCCGTCATTGTGGGTAGAACTTGGAAGCAGTTAGTTTGCGCATGTTGTGCTTTGTACGGAGACTGTGTCCATGTGTCCGATTAGTCGCGCACAAGAGTGGATAGCTCTGCTACCATGAGCGGGTGAAGGACCACGATGCGGGGGAAAGGAGATCCCATGCATGGGTAGCCCTTGTCTAGAAAGCCGTTACATAAGATCTGTTCGCTTCCACGTGGTCAAATATAGAAGTTTGATGTTCATCGCAATTCGCACTTGCTGTATTGTTTGAATTTTTTTTTACATCGGTTTATCCTCTATTCCAACACTCCGTTCCCATGGGTCCTGAATTTTTTTAAAAAAATGGGGGTACTTGTCATTTTTGGCTAATTAATCAACAAAAACGCATCAACAAAAACACAGGGAGTTTGTCTGCTGGGCCATACAAAGGTTGAAGAGGGAGAGAACTAGCTAGAGGGGACAATGGCCGGCCGAAGGCTAACGTAAAATCCCAAAGACTGGTTTGCTTGTCTGCTCCGTTGTGCTTGACAGACAAGAACTCCACTTCTGTCCAAGCCCTTGGGAAAATTTTCAGAACCTCAAGTAGATTTAGTAAATTGTACTCCCTCCATTTTTATATTTACGTTTCTAGGCCAGCATGCTGTTCCAATGACAACAATTTAAGAATCAAAGAGAGTACGTTGTCGCAAAAAATTAAGATGTATTCATTAAAAATACTACATTTCTATATTTTTTATTGTTGGTGTTTCTAGCACAAACCACTCACCCATTAAAACCCTAGTTTTTTCAAACCATGTAAAATGCACATGACCGTCTGGGCATGACCACATCAGCCGCTTGCCACTACAAGCATATGATTGGGCACGACAACGCCTCTGTTTCCTTTTTTGTACTTCTACGAAGAAAACTGTGCGCATATGATTTCTTCTGAGATTCATATACAAGTATAGGCAATAAACATTTGCATGCTGCTTGGTCTCTTTCAATGAGCATTTACATGTGCGTGTACGTATCACGTTGTACTAGAAAGCGTCCACAATATAAAAAACATAAAGTTAGTAGATGATAGAGGTCGGTCAAGATATTTCTGAATTGTAATGATTATTTTTTATAATGTATGCAGAAAGATAAAACTTTCATGCTGACGGCATTGTATTAAACCAAGATATTGGAACAACAAATGCGTTTCCACCAACATTTTTCTTTCACCTAGACAAGCATTCTGTTCCAAGACTTAACTATGCGCCTCCCATTCCTAACCTTCCATCCCCCCACCTTGGCACACTCCGCACCCCTATATATAACCATCGACTTTTGAGACAACACTCATACCGCCACTCTCTACTGAAATTATTTGCTGACATCAATTAAGGCAATTTAAAATCCAGAGGGAGTAGTACGCAATAGATTAGCAATGGGAGGCACCTGGAGGAGGGGAGTGCTTGAAACCATTCCTTACTTGGGTCTACCTGAAGTAAAACAAGGGTGGTTTATGTTTGGACGTGAAAGCCAGATTCAAGTGGTGCAGAATTCACCAATTTAATCTAGACAAACAGAGAGAGAGCTCACTATTAGCACAATTACTTCAAAATCCGTTGTTGTTTCAACAATATTAATCATATTTGAAAAAAGGAATAAACCAGTTTTACTTCTCAGAATAACTTAGTCTATCCATTTCAGTCTTAGAGAAAGTTTTACTTGGCTCGATTAATAATTTTCTCCCTCGAAATCTCCTCGACCCCTCCGATTCATTCATTATATATCTTAGGATTCCTGGAATCCTGGAGATAGAAATATAGCAAGAGCAAAAAAGATGGCATCACGAGAGCTACAAAATAAAGACGTTTTTTCTTGCTTCTCTCTCAAGCTCGTTGTTGCCTTATCCTCTAGCGCTACCATCGAGCCCCTTCCTGCCGTGTACGTACGTGCGTGGTGAAGACCTTCCTCACGACTCGCTTGAGCAGCAACGCTGTGTGGTGCAAGGCACGTTTGGTTCACAGCTGGAGTAGGGCTAGAGAGGGAGAGAGAAAGAGAGGTGGGGAACAAGGGTGGGCCATATGAGATGACTGAGCGGATCCCTTCCTCGTTATCTAGCAAAAAAGAAATATTATGAGTTCAATTTGTATATGTGTCAAGTACGACATATATAGCAATTTCATGATTTCATCACACTTGATGTGTCACACAACTCTTATAAGTTATATATAAGTGCTTCAAATTACAATAAGAATGTGCAGTTAGATTTTTTTTTATTTTGTATTCAACATTGTAGGGTTAATGCCCTTGAGACATATATTCTCAAAAATATTCTACCACATCAATAATTATTTAAACCAGTTATTCTACAACAAAAATGAATGTACCCCATATTAATGAAATATATATATATATATGTGCAATATTTATTACCAACACGATAAGTTTCAACAAATGCTCGTAGGAGCCCATCAACCCATCTATGACCTATAAGAACCATTCCCCTTTCTTTGTTCTCCTAGCTAGGGATACCAAGAGCAACAATCCAGAAATAGTAGTGTCGGTAATGTTGAATCAAATTTCTCGAGTACAGAGGAATATGTTAACAAAGTGTGCATACATAATCAACATTGTTGGGGAGGGGTTTGGGGCGGGATGCATGGGTAAAAGAAAACGCAAGCTTTATTAAGAAAAATGATGAATAGCAGAAAAATGTATGTTCTGTTTTTCAATGATGAGCAGTCTTTTCTATCAACTTAGCAAGAGGCAGATAAAATTCACGTTACTCGCGGAGAGCTGATAACACTCAAAATCTGTTTGGTCCAAGGTCGTTCCGGGCCGGCAATTAATATTTGTATCCACCAGTCTGGATATTTGATCAGCAAACTGATGTAGCAGCAATGCGTTCTTCTGCATTAGATAGAAACACAGTTCGTTTCCTTTGTTTGATTATTTGTGATCCCATCGTCATGTGTCCTAGCACTTTGGTAACACATGGTATATCACAATTTTTTTAGTGAAGGTCAAACTGTTTTCTCATCCTGGATCCAAGGAATGTAGCTTGTTGTGCTATATGTATTTTTTTCCAGAAACCACGAGACCGGGAGTTCAACTCCGGTGAGCATTTTGATATTAATTTTATATCTATCTCTGAGGATCAATTACACATTCACAAGATGTTCAGAGTTTCATATTATTGATCTACATATATTACATATGTGGATGAAAAACTTGTCCTGCTAATAATGCGCTATATATCCAATATGAGTATTTAATTTGAGCATACCACCACCACAAAGCGCAAACCTAAGAACTTATTTTGACATCATAAGCCAACTAAGAGCAAGGAAATCCACCCACCAAATGCTATAGCAAATCTCTCAAACATGATGGAACATATACGAGCAGCTTATTGGTGCTTTTAGCTAAACCCCAACATATAGGACAACAAATGCTCCTAACCCACCTATCACCCTTCTACCCTATAAAAAGTGTGCCACTACCACATCGACTGCCTTGCCTGCTTTCTGCTCCCATGGGTACATAGGGAGGAAAACAACTTAGACAATAAGAAATAATAGTAGTGGTGTTGAAGTTTCATCAAGTTTCACTACAAAACAAAAGCAAAGGAAGATACGTTCCCAAAATATTTGTGTTGAGATCATAGGGATGGGATGCATGGGTAAAACAAAGGGGAGTGCCTAGTCAGAGGATAGTATATCTACTTAGACATGGCATCCCATCTCACTTTCCTTTGCCAATCCTTTCTGAAGCTACGAGAGGCTGACCAAGTTTGCCTTAGCAAGTGGAGATAGAGTTGAGGAGTTGTGTTAGTGTTGGGGCAGAATGTGGATTGAGGAGACACCGGTGCGGCTGGCGAAGCAGTCTACGGGAGTACCTCCAACACAATCCAAATTTGGGACCACCTCAGTGAGATCCTTCTTTGAGTAAGGAACCCTTGTGAGGTCAGATGCAGCAAACGTAACGATCCCTCACATCCTGCCTCTAGATAAGGAACACCCACAACACTCCTGGTCGCACAAAGCTCAAGAATGAGACGAGCGCACGCGGCTAGGCCACCTCCTACACTGGCTTTGTTTGTAATGATACACCTCCTGGACTAGCCATGACCTGGGCTTTGTTTGTAATGACACACCTCCTGGACTAGCCATGACCTGGGCTTTGTTTGTAATGACACGTGTGCCACAGAAATATCAGGTGCAGATAATGTATTTGGTGCATATGTGCACAGATCATTGGTGGTCGTAGGATGTGATATCAATGGCTTAGAATATTAGAATTTGGAAAGTCTCTCCCACGATTTTAGCAACAATAAGGGTTTGTTTGGGTGCAGGAGGAAAAAAGACCAGGGAATGGAACTCCGAAGGGGGATTTCCTCCAGCACATGCCACTCCCTTCCCGCTAGGAGAAAAATCCCAAGTAGTCGTTTGGGTGACGGGGGTAAAAATCCCTACTAACATATAAATACTGAAAAAACTGAAATACATCACAGAATTAAAAAATAGAGTTACAATACACAAAACACATATTATGACCAAGTCAAACAATTGTCATAAGGAACAATTTATACAAGTCACTATACAAAGTAACAAGGAACAATGTAATAATGCGAATCAGCATATAAGAGTGCTCTAATGATCCAAGCAATGACTGAAACATCAAAGAATACAATATAGTAACAGTTTAGAATCCAAATAATTAGTTAGCTCCATACAGAGCGTATATAAGTCCGTCCAAAATAAGGTCTCTACTAAACTCCAAATTAAAGCACATATGGTCTCAGTTATAATCTCTCAATTAGATAACACATGATGTCTTCACTCTAAAATAAAGCACATACTTCAGCTCAGGCAACACAGCCCACAAAAACGAACTTTCCCAACAGTCTCTCCCGTAGAGACTATAAGCAAGAATGTATGTCATAACAATCTCCTGTAAAAAGAGTAGTTGGAACTGATTAGCTATTCTTTTCAAGGTACAGAAAAACAATAATGTACAGATCAGCAATGCGTGAAAGAACAAGGTATCATGCATTGCAGATTGGGAGCAGCGGGCATCTGTAAGATAAGCAATGAAAATATCATGCATTGCAGATCTGAATTCTTATATGATATTGCTGTACAGTATTAAGTCAGGAAAAAATTGCATTATCAAGGATCAAGATCTGTTAGATAAAATCAGTGATCTTAGAAGTATGAGTTGCTATGAGTTTAGCCTGTTAATAAGTAGTGCATGAGACAATTTGACCCAAAAAAAAAAATGTCCGACCCTCACCTACCTACGCCCTGATAGATGAGACAGCAAGTTTTCAGTTATACAGTTTCATCGTAAAATAAAACACCATATAACCATTCAACTCCGAAATTGTGTGTCAATCGGTACCATCATACACGTACAAAAGCACAACCATATATGCAACAGAGATCAAGCAACCACTCAATTTATCAAGTAATATAGAAACTCCTCATGATCAATTAAAGTGATCCACGGCCCTCTCATCTACTCTCGCAAATCAGACGGTGGCCTAAGACGTACAGAGTGCTTGTGAAAGATCACCATGCCCACAGTCTTATTTCATTTGTCTCTCACTTCCCTGATCGAGTACTAGACATAAACTTTACCTTAAGTCTATTTAGCTAGTGGTAGCTACATAAGAGGATGTAACTACCACTCTCATACTCATAATCAATAAATAGACAATATATAGTTACATTTGTTTTTTGAATTTGCTTCTCTTTAATTAATTAAGATTTTACAAACTGATTAATCAATTAATTTGAACGAGAATTTAGAGGGATTTTGGTTTAGAGATCAAAATTTTAATCCATGATGGTGGCCTTAAAAGATGTTCGACGATGAAGAATTTAATGTGATAGTATTTGGAGAATTTAACATGGTAGTGATTAGAGAATTTAATGTGTCAATGGTTGAGAATTTAATATGGCAGCGAGATTTTAGTGTGGTAGCTACATCTTGATATCTTGCTATGGGTAGCTCGTTAGTTGCATCCTAAACTTTAAACACAAGAATTCAGAACCAAGAACTTAGTTTTTGAAAAAAAAAAATCAGGATTTGGATGCATGAGTACTCACCAGATCTCCACATGGAAACCATGGAAACCAGAGTGAGAGAGAGAGATGTAACGCACCCGCCTCGTCGTTTGGGGAGGCAATGCCGACGGTGAAGTGCAGATCAAAAGACGAGGAGCAACGGATGAAACCCCTAGGCCTGTAGATCGGCGGTGATGAGGAGATGAAGCAACCTGCAACCAGCAGCCGGCGGCGAGGAGCCGTGGGATGAGTGAGGGGCACCAAAGTGATCATGGTCGGCAGCGCGAGAAATTGTGAGATCGAGAGAGAGGCAGCGACGCAGCGTGCGAGAGAGACGATCGACTCGGGTGGCGTTTTTTTTTTTCTCCTGGGATCCGAGGGGAAAGGGGATGGGCGGTCACGTGCCTTTTTCTGTGGGGAAAATGAAACGCGGGCTGTTTTTGTCCGGGGAAAGCATCCAGTTTCCAGGATAACTTTGGGTTCCAAACAAAGTTGACTAGGTGTGTTAAAATATATTTATTATCAATGGAAACTCCTGAGCATTCAAAATGAGTTTTCGTACATGTTTACCAAGTAATGCATCTCTTGTGCACCTGATATTTCTCATTAAAAAAATTGTTTGATAACATATAATTTCCTGTTGTGCGTATAACATAATTTGGTACACACCATATAACTATGATATAAAAGCATATAATTATATACAAAGAAGTATACTTTGACTCCCTAACAACTTCAATTAATAGTTTGATGGCAAATTATATTTTGTTATCATATTAAGAATTCAGTTACTTTTGATAGCAAACTGTATGTCACGTAGCACAAGTTCATTTAATAATCTAACAGAAAATTATATTGTATATCATATAACAAATTATTCAATTACAGTTTGGTTAGCAAATTATACTATTTTGATACAAAAATATATTGTGTATAATGTAAAAAATTTAGGTATTATACAATTGGGTGCAGAACCAATTCTATTGCAAATAAACATACAAAATATATAGAAGTGGGATCCAAAATACCATACTAAAGATATAGCCTTTTATTGAGGACTATATATAGGCCTTGATACCGAGCCGGCTCGACTCAGATCTGGCTCGTTATGATAACGATCTAGCTCGAACCGGCTCGTCATAGCTAACGAGCCCAAAAGTGAGCTTGGCTTGGCTCAATAAAAAGCTCGAGTCGGCTTGTTTGGCTCGCGAGTCGGACAAAAAAAATATTCAGATGCAATATTTTACAAACTATCTATATCAACTGCATCAAATTTATATATTCATATTTATAATTAATAAATAAACAAGTTTACAATAAATAATCAATGATCTATCATCATGTATCAATAAAAACAATTAATCGATCCACCAAATCCCTCGTGAGCTTATCTTGGTTGGCTCATTAGGCTCGGGAGCTAACTCACGAGTTGGCTCGTTAAGATATTGAACTAAAACCTAGACTCGGCTCGGCTCGTTAAGAGAACGAGTTAAGTCGAGCCGAGCCGAGCTAGCTAGAGTCGAGTGAGTTGACCAGCTTCGAGTTTATGTCCAGCCCTAACTATATACCATTCTTGTCCTGTCGCTTACATGATGCAAGATGCTTACTGGTTGGAAGCATAAGCTGAGTGCATGAAGAGGAGAATAGTTGGACACGTTGCAATATTTATTAAATGGTGATCACATTGTTTTCGTTTCACGTGGTCCATTACATACTATGTGACAATTAGGGACGGTCGTGCAGTAAGCTAGTGTGTGAATATGGCCGCGAGATAGAAGCCTTCCCTTTTGGAAGCCGCACGTACTAGCAAATCTCCCTAATGGAAGATAATCCTACATACCTGCCACGCCCGTCTAACCCTATAAGAAAACGCGCCACTACCTCAACGACTCACTGCTTTCTCATTCTTCTTCCATGCATGGGTACACAGGCAAACTTTGAACAATAAGCAATATAGTATACTGATGGTAAAGTCTCATCAACTTCCACAGAAAACAAAAACAAAAGGAAGATAATATAGATACTCAACATTATTTGTGTTGAAGGTCTTATAGGGACGGGGTGCATGGGCAAAACAGAGAGGAGGCTTGAGGAAGAGAACAGTTCTATTCAAAGGGATTCTTGATCAATTCAAAGGACTGAGCAGTCCTCTCATTGGTGATAGACGAAAAAGTATAGCATTTTGGGATGATCTGCGGACAAATGTAGTCCTGCGACAGACCTGCCCAGAACTGAATTCCTTCCGGAAAAACTGCAAAATCTGGTTATTTGTGGCAGCTTCTCATGGGCAACATAGGGTGTGTTTGGCAAAGATTATTAATTATGCAAACGGATTAAAATTTATAAATAATTATGACTATTAAATATTTAAAAACTATATAATTTAAAAGTAGCTTATAGATCATTTTGACCATAATCACTAATGAGGTTTAGATTTTTGGACACACAAGATCCCTTATGACATACAATCCACTTGCGTAATCAGTTTTAAAATCCCTGTTAAACACACCCTTAGTGACTTTTTTCATCGCCTTTATCTGAGTACGCACATACTACACAGTTTTGCAATTGCAGAGTTTGGTACAAGGTTTGGCTTTAATAAATGAACCTGATAGATGGACATACCTTTGGGGATCAGCAATATTCTCCTCCCCTACAGTATATAGGATAATTATTACTGACCATGTACAAGTTCACCACGAGTGTGAAGTGGATAGGGAGGCATGCCAAATGAAACATAAAGTATTTTTTCTTGCTCCTGTTTTTAAAGTACATCAATATTATTGACCATGTACAAGTTATTATTGTTTTCTTTTTGAAGCATTTGCATATATCGTTTCCATTGTATTTTTGTCAATACAAATGAGTCCAGCTTCCGAACAAACTATCATCTCCAATGTCAACAAGTCCACGTCTAGCACACTTGACCGTCTCCGAGTCCTTTTTCTGTTCCAGTCAGCATGCGGGTTAATCCAGATGAATCCGTCCCGCTTAAGTCTTGATCTTTATTAGAGCATTTTTAATGGAGAGCCTAAAATACTTACTAAATAAAATTATAAGGAATTTGAGTAAAAAATCATCTTTAATGGATATCTCAAAACTACTTCTTTTTTTGGTTTCCCGTAAATTCTTCCTATTTCTACCTAGAAATAAGAAAAAAAATAGGCAATGTCAATTCTATGGTCCGTTGACCGGACTCGTTTTTTAAACCATCGATTAGGATTAGGATCAGACAGAGAGGAGGTCAGACTCTTTTTTTAAACCACCGACTTAGACTAGGATCGGAGAGAGAATGCCGGACACTGGACTTTTAGATTAAAAGACTAATGACATGGCATAATTTAAAATTTAAGAGTCTATTTTTACGTATTCTGTTGGAGGAGAGGATAAAATTTCAGTTTAAAATTTTTTTATTGTCCCTAAAAATTCATGTTTTTAAGACTTATATTTAAAGGTACCATTGGAGATGCTCTTAGCTCTTGTTTCCTTGCCTGGCCTCTATATATTGAGCGCTAGGTTCCTCTCTTCTTCAGGATTCAGATTCATCTGCTCGTAAAGTCGTAACACACGAGCGCAGGCATTTAGCGCTGGTTGTGGGGAGATCGAGACATCATGGCCGGGGGTTTCGCGGTGTCGTCTAAGGCCGCCGGCGATGGTCACCAGCAGTTCAACGGCAAGATCACGTGGTACGTCTGGCTCTGCGGCATCATCGCCGCCACCAGCGGTCTCATGTTCGGCTACGACATCGGAATTTCAGGTACGTAAACAATGTCGTCGTCTGTGTTACTATGAATTACTACTACAGTACGTAGTTCGTAGTTCCAGTCCAGCAGTATAGAACGATCGAGTTTCCAAAAATAACTAAGATGGCTGATCGGGTCTCTCTGTTGTGTGGTTGCAGGCGGCGTGACTGCCATGAACGACTTCCTGGTGCGCTTCTTCCCGGCGGTGTTCGTGCGGAAGCACCGCGCCCGGGAGAACAACTACTGCAAGTTCGACGACCAGCGGCTGCAGCTCTTCACGTCGTCGCTGTACCTGGCGGCGCTAGCGGCGAGCTTCGTGGCGTCGCGCGTGTGTTCGCGGTTCGGGCGGAAGCGGACGATGCAGGCGGCGTCCGTCTTCTTCCTGGCCGGCAGCGGACTCTGCGTGGGCGCAGCGAACCTCGCGATGCTCATCGTGGGGCGCGTATGCCTCGGCGTCGGTGTCGGGTCGGGAACCAGGCCGCGCCGCTCTTCCTCTCGGAGATCGCGCCCGCGCGCGTCCGCGGCGCGCTCAACATCCTCTTCCAGCTCAACGTCACGGTCGGCATCCTCATCGCCAACGTCGTCAACTACTTCTTCTCCGGCGTGCACCCGCTCGGCTGGCGGTACGCGCTGGGCGGCGCGGCGGTCCCGGCGACTCTGCTGTTCCTGGGATCGCTGGTGATCCCGGAGACCCCGACGAGCCTCGTGGAGCGCGGGCGCGCCGCGGACGGGCGCGCCACGCTGGAGCGGATCCGCGGCACGCGCGACGTGGACGCCGAGTTCGACGAGATCCGCGCCGCGTGCGCGCGCGCCGCCGCGCTGAACGAGGAGGAGCCGCCGTTCCGCCGGCTCGCGCGCCCCAAGAGCCGCCCGCCGCTGGCGATCGCCGTCTCCATGCAGGTGTTCCACAAAAGTTCACGGGCATCAACGCCATCATGTTCTACGCACCCGTGCTGTTCCAGACCATGGGCTTCGGGAGCGGTGCCGCGCTGCTCTCCGCCGTCGTCACCGGCGGCGTCAACGTGCTCTCCACCGTCGTCTCTATCGCCCTTGTCGACAGGGTCGGCCGCCGGAAGCTCCTCCTCGAGGCCTGCGTGCAGATGCTCGCAGCGCAGGCCGCCGTCGGCGGGATCATGCTCGCGCACGTGGGCGCCGACAACAGCCCCACCCGCGGCTGGGCGCTCAGCATCGTCGTGCTCATCTGCGTCTACGTCGCGAGCTTCGCCTGGTCGTGGGGCCCGCTCGGCTGGCTCATCCCGTCCGAGACGTTCACGCTCGAGACCCGCACGGCGGGGTTCTCGTGCGCCGTCAGCGCCAACATGCTCTTCACCTTCCTCATCGCGCAGGCGTTCCTGTCCATGATGTGCGCCATGCGCGCATTCATCTTCTTCTTCTTCGCCGTGTGGATCGTGCTCATGGGGGCCTTCGTGCTCGTGCTGCTGCCGGAGACCAAGGGCGTGCCCGTCGACGAGATGGAAGACAGGGTCTGGCGACGACACTGGTTCTGGAAGAGGTGCTTCCGCGACGCCGACGAGGCAAGGATCAACAACTGCTAGAAGTTTCGTTGCTTATGTACCTGCCTTTTTCTTGTGGAGTTGATGAGAGAAGTTTCGTTGGCTCTATGTATACCCATATGAGAGCAGAAAAGAAGTAGACGGTGTAATAGTGGCGCACTGCACGGTTCCTTATATATAGGGGTAGATGAGTGACGGGTGTGTGGGTACGAGCATTTATTGTTCTATATATAGAGATTGAGCTACAAGCACCAAATGCTCCTATACGTTCCATCGCATTATAGCATATATACTACACGACACCCATCCTCTAGTTGTCACACGTATCATCTGATTGATCGATCTCACGCCTCCCAGACGACGATTCTTCAAGATCATTATATTTAAATGTTTAACCTTCTTTAGATTTAGATAATGTTTTATCCTTTTTTGTGAAGATAGATAGTGTTTTATCATGTGATCTTGGCCAAACAACGTACCATGGGTTCGTACTCCTGTGACTGCATTGTTTTGTTTGGATAACCTCCACAGGTGGTGTTTGGCAATCGACATATTAGCTGTAGAAGTTCATATATAGTGTAGTTGCATAAAGGGTCTCACCGCGCGGACTAAACATATTTAATCAGCATGAGAACTGCATTGATATCCCCAAAATTCAAATCTAGGAAACATACAAATAGAGTACTACGTTAAATAATGAGATTGAATCAAATTCAACCATTCGTTTTACTTATTTGCAACAAATTGAAACCATACCTAAGACCGAGCGATGATGACAAAGACCCAGAGTACGCGCGCTACCTAAAATCTGACCTCGCAAGCGGCCTTGGTCAACATCCTTCGGCTCGCAACTGCACCCAGGCTAACCATGCACTGGAAAAAGATCTGACTGAGGAGGCGTTCACAGATTTTTGCTTCCGGTATATGGAGGCACTCACCGTTAGGTCACGGTCACCTGCATTTGAGGACAAAATTCAGGGCTCTGCATCATTTGCTATTGCCCCCATCGTGTTAGGATTGCAGATAACAGAGAGAAATTTGGGCTTGCATGGGTACACAGCAGAGATCTTAGGTAAATTAGCAAGAACAGAATTCAGATACAGCTCGAACGGAGGAATATATAGCGAGTGAGAGAGAGACGAATTCCTACATTGCATGCCTCTCTGGCTCTCTCGTCGGCCTCAGCTACTGAAATACTCACGCTACAGCAGACCCATTGGTCCGCGACACTCAGCAAAGAGCGCGCAGCCTGTAACTAGCTCAAGCGTTCAACCATTCCGGGCCTCCAGTTCTCACCTTGAGCTTCTTCAGCCGACGGGTCTTAGGCCGGGCTAAGCAGGTAGTATGCTAACACATCGGTGGCCCAAACAACAGCAATGACACCAGCTTAATTGACAGTCCGCCTCTACACTAACGCAGCTCATCTGTAATGTACTACCCCACGAAGACAATTGTTATCTGCCACCGGTAGCACCGTAGAAACGAATGGCTGAGAGAAAAGAGCCATGTCGGGTAGATATACTAGTTTTGTACTCAAGTCAATTCTTTGGTTTACCCATGCATCCCAACCCTAAAACCTCGACAAAAATGTTGGCTACGTACCCATACTTGTTTTATGTGGAAATTCATGGAACTTTACTAACTAGTATTGTCTACTACAGAAGGTTGTCTCTATGTACGGGAGTTTAGAAAGGAAGCAGAGTGGCACGCTTCCTAATTATAGGGGTAGACGAGTGAGAGGTGCATTTGTTGTCCTATATATATAGGAATTGAACTACAAACACCAAAAATGCTCGTATATGTTTCATCACGTTAGGACTATTTCCTCGTAAATGTTCCACCATTTGCGCATTAGAATACCGCACAATGGCCATGACGATTTTGTACTTACAATAAATAAATAGAAAAACTGCCTTGGTTAGTGATGTACGAATCAACTATAAAGGAACTAATTAACTTGAATGAATTGATATCCTGGATAGTGGATGTTGTCCCTGTTAGCGCATTGTATTCGTATTGGTCTGGGACTTAGTATTCGTTTCCAAGTAGGACTAGGTTCGGTGTGTGTCATGCCCCTTGTTTGACTCCCACCTCACCTGTATATGTAACCATACATCCTTAATATAATACATCGTGTTTTTCTTCAATTATTCTCACGCTTTCATAGTATCACGAGACAGTTCGCTCCTGCGTCCTCTCCTCGCTTCCGCAAACCCTAGCCGCTGCTACTCGACCGTCGTCGAGATCTTCTCGCCGGTTCCTGCCTCCGCTGAAGCTCCTTGCCAACCTTCCTGTCGCCGCTGACACGCTCGCAGGCCCCTCTGTTCTACCACGCCCCCGGTGCTGCAAACCCTAGTCGCCACCATGGCCGACACTGATGACCAGCGCCAGGCCGAAGAGGAGCGCACCCGCAAGGCTGAAGAAGATCGTCTGTAGAAAGAGAGCGACGATCTCGACGCCGAGGAGGCGGCTATCGCTGCCATCCATGCCCAAGCCAACGCCGTCCTCAACATCCGTGCCCTTGTGCCCGTCACCCTCGATAAGGCCGCCAGCAACTATGGGCGCTGGCGTGGCCTTCTCCTCATCACCCTCGACAAGTATGCTCTAAGCGGTCACGTGCTCTCCGACGTACACCGACCGCGTCGCCCGACGTGGGCACAGATGGATTGCACGGTGCTCACATGGATCTACGGAACCATCTCCTCCAAGCTGCTCCAGTCCGTTATGCTAAGTGAACATCGCGCTCGCGTCGCGTGGTGTTTTCTCGAGGCTGAATTCTTGGGCCAGGGCGAGTCCCGTGCCCTTCTGCTTGAAGCCGAGTTCCGCAACTTCAAGCAAGTCACGCTCTCCATCACTGATTACTACACGCGTCTAGAGACCATGGCCAGCGTCCTTGCAGAATTTGGAGATCCCATCGGCGACAAGACCATAGCACTCACCCTCCTTTCTAGCCTCAACGAGAACTTCCGTCATATGGTATCCAACATCAAGATGCATCGGTCGTTCCCCACCTTCGACGAGGCCCGCACTTCTCTTCCCCTCGAGGAAATCGAGCTCCCGGGGACGGGCGCACCGCCATCGCAGTCCCTAGTCGTCACCACGCGGCAGTCCACCAGTCGGCCCCCCTAGTGGCCCTTTGTCCGGTACGCAGGGCAATGGTGGCCCGCCTCGCACTGGCAACTCCAGCGGCTCCTCTAACAAGACCACCAACCGTCATCGTGGGCGCGGCGGCAACTCCACTGCTAGTCTGCGCTGGGTCCGCCGAACCAGTCGCCACAGTTCCCTTTCATCTAAAACCCGTGGCAGGGCACTGCGCAATTATGGCCCTACGGCCGCGGTGCTGTTTCCAGTGCTCGCCCGCCCGCGTCCCCGGCATTCGTGACGATGCGTACTCCCCCTACGGCACGTCTCCTACCCTCGGTTACTACCCCGACGGAGCTCCATCGAGCCTTGGCTCAGCCCCGAGCACCCCCCAGCAGGCGTGGGTGCCTCCTCTGCAGGCGTGGGCGCCTCCGCAGGTGTGGGATCAGGCATCCTTCGTCAACCAATTTAACACAATCACGTTGAACGCACTGCTGTACAATTCCGAGTGGTACGCTGATCCTGGTATACTATCCTCCTCTCACCCTCCTTCATCGCATTATCTTTCATCTATTATTGTTGGGAACGGGGCTTTGCTTCCCGTCACCGTTGTAGGGTCTCTTTTGCTTCACACACAGCATCGTTCTCTTTCTCTTAATAATATTTTAGTTTCTCCGCACATTATTAAGAATCTAATTTATATTCGTCATTTCACCACCGAACCAGTGTTCCGTCAAATTTGGCCCTTTCGGCCTCTCTGTGAAGGATCTCCTATCCAGGAGCGTGACCGCCAGGTGCAATAGCTCCGGCGACCTCTACCTCTTCCCCACACAAGCCAATGTCGCCAGCCCTGCCGTCCTCGTCGCATCCACCACTTTATGGCATCGTCGTCTCGGTCATTTAGGTCGTGAAGCCCTTAGCAAGCTCATTAATTCCAAAGCTATCACTTGCAATAAAGATAACTTCGACCATTTATGTCACGCCTGTCAATTAGGGGGTCACGTGCGTCTTCCCTTTCATTTATCCAATTTACGTGCTGCAAACAATTCCGATCTTCTACATTGTGATCTTTGGACATCACGTGTTGCCAGTGTGTCGGGTTACAAATATTACCTCTTTATTTTAGACGATTGCTCGCATCACGTTGGACCTTTCTAAGCTTAAAATCCGAGACTTTCAGTGCCATCTCTAATTTTTTCTCCTACGTGCGCACCCCAGTTTGCTGCCACCATCAAGAGTGTTCAGTGCGATAACGGCTGTGAGTTTGACAAATCTAGCGCACGCACGTTCTTCCTTACCCATGGTGTGCAGCTTCGTATGTCATGCCCATACACTTCCCAACAGAACGGTCGTGCCGAGCGTATTATTCATACTGTTAATAATGTTCTCCGCTCTCTCCTGTTTCAGGCCAACCTACCTCCGGCTTATTGGGTTGAAGCCCTCCAGACTGCCACATTCTAAATCTCCAACCCACTAAAATCCTAGCTTTTCAAACACCGTCCTTTGCGCTCCATGACACCCCATCCTCTTACGACCACTTACGGGTTTTTGGCTGCGCTTGCTATCCAAACCTTTCCTCCACCGTCCCCCACAAACTCGCCCCCAGGTCCACCCTTTGTGTCTTCCTTGGATATTCCTCCGAGCATAAAGGCTACCGGTGTCTTGATTTCCACTCCAATTGAATCATCCTCTCACGCCATGTCGTGTTTGATGAATCTCTTTTTCCCTTTGCTGAGATGTCCATATCTCCTATGCCTGTTCCTTTGATGGATTTTCTTTTTGAGGAGGATACTACTATTTTATCTGTTGGCTCGAGATCTGTGGTTGCACGTAATTCTTCATCGCCTACTGTTGTCAATCCGGCAACAATGTCAGCCACTATTACCAATCCAGCAATTGCTCCTATCACGGCGCCTAGCACAGGCAGGTCTCCCGCTGGCGCGTCGATGAGCCCCGGGTCGTCCGGGTCGTAGTCATCATGGCGTCCTTGTCGGCGACCCACCACGATGCATCGCTTGCGACCCAGTCTGTCGCGCCGCACGCGGCTGTCGCACCCGATGCTGCGGCATTGCGGCGCACCACTGCTCCGCCCTTGGTCGTCACCGTGCCCCCACCCGCCAACGACCACATCATGCACACCCGTGCTAAATCCAGATTTCGGCTTCCTGTGGAGTGGCTCAATCTTCAAGCTACAATCATCTCCCCATTGCCGAAATCGTTCCATGCCGCCCCCAAAGATGCAAACTGGCATGCCGCTATGCAGGTTGAGTTTGATGCTCTTCTCTCGAATAATACTTGGACTCTTGTTCCTCACCCTGCAAGTGTTAACGTTGTCACTGGCAAATGGGTTTACCATCACAAGCTTTTACCTGATGGATCATTGGAAAGATACAAAGCTTGATGGGTTCTACGAGGCTTCACTCAGCGTCTCGGTATTGATAGTGAGGAGACTTTCAGCCCTGTTGTGAAGCCGGCTACTATCCGTGTTGTCTCACATTGGCTCTTTCTCGTGGTTGGCATACTCATCAGCTTGATATGAAGAACGCTTTTCTTCATGGCACCCTCACTGAGACAGTCTACTGTGTGCAGCCCTCAGGGTTTGTTGACCCTAGTCACCCTGATCATGTCTGTCGCTTGAAGAAGTCGCTTTATGGACTGAAGCAAGCTCCTCGAGCATGGTACAGCCGGTTTGCCTCATATTTGCTCTCTTTGGGTTTTGTTGAAGCCAAATCGGATGCCTCATTATTTAATTTTCGTCGAGGCTCAGATTCAATGTATCTTCTGCTATGTTGACAACATTGTTCTTACGGCATCTTCAGACTTTCTTCTCCGTCGTGTCATCTCTGATTTACAGCGCGAATTCTCTATGACTGATATGGGACTACTACATCATTTCCTCGGCATCGTAGTGACTTCCACAGCTAAGGGTCTCTTCTTGTCACAGCGACAGTATATGTTGGATATTCTGGATCGTGCAGGTATGAGCAAGTGGAAGCCATGCACCACTCCTGTTGACACGCACTTTAAATTGTCTTCTGCTGGTATGCTGGTTGCCGACCCTACTCACTACCGCAGTTTGGCTGGTGCCCTCCAGTATCTCACATTACCAAACACGATATCACCTATGCTGTTCAGCAGATTTGTCTCTTCATGCACGATCCTCGTGAGCCGCATCTTAATGCTGTGAAGCGCATTCTTCGGTACATTAGTGGCACTTTGGACTTCGGCCTTACACTCCACCAGACTACTCCGAGTGAGCTTGTTGTCTACTCAGATGCAGATTGGGCTGGTTGTTCCGACACGCGCAAATCCACCTCGGGTTTCGGCGTGTTCCTTGGTGACAACATCATCTCTTGGTCTTCGAAGCGACAACAGACCGTCTCCAGATCCAGTATTGTAACACTTCGTTTTCTTCATCGGGCTCAAAAGGGGATTAAATCAATTAAAAAGAAAATTCCAAAAATTTAAAGATTAAAGTGATTAACAAAATTTCTAGTAATTGCTAAAAAAAATTATTTCATTGGTCCAAAGAAATACTTCCAAGATTGCAAAAAAAAATTCTCGTGAATTAAAAGCTAGTGAAAATTTGAATTATTAGTTTAAATCTTTAAACACAAATTCAAACTTTATTTTAATTCTTGGAATCAATTTTGGGCTCTGTCAAATTTCCCGTGAAATCTTTGGGCTTTTCTGAAAAAATTTTCACCAGTGGGATCCACTGGGCAGTGGGCCCCACCGATCAGCCCCTCTCCCTGTTTTTCTTCTCCCTTCTCTCTCTGTTCTTCTCCTTCCCACGCGGCGTGCCGCTCCACGCTCTCGCCCGGGGCAGAGCGCGCGCGCTCCCGCCCGGCGCGTAAAAGGGCGCCTCGGTTGCCACCGTTTTCTTCTTCCTTCGCGCCGCGCCCCTCCTCTGCTTCCTTCCTTTTTTTCTCTCCGCCGAGCACCGTACCGCGACGCCTAGCGTAGCACCTCCGATTCCGTCGAGTCCTTCGCAAAATCGACATGGCAGAAAGATCCTTACCCTCCTCGCGAACCCCGACCGTCGTGTTTCACCAATTCTTGCCGGAATTTTTGAAGCACCGCCGGTCGCGCAACACGCGTCGTCGCCGACCAAGTCTCGGTGAGAGCCCGGCCCGTTTTCCCCTGCCTTTAGCTTCACCGTGCTGTGGGGAACTTTTGCCGCCGGTCGCGCGCCGCAGCGCCGCCGTGCCGTGGTCGTTGCCGCTTTGGTTCCGGGGCTCGCCAGCGGCCGAGGTGTGGTCAAATGGGTTCCTCGCGCAACGCTCGTGCCGCCGGTGTACTCGCTGCCGGTCGCCATCGCCGATAGCGCCGCCGGCCACCGCCGGCCGGCTAGGGCAAAAGCCCTAGCTAGGGCTTCGGGCTTTTCTATTTTTCAAAATTCAATTAATCGGTGGAAGATTAAATAATTCATACAAAATCAAGTATTGCTCAGAAAAATATAAACCCAAATGTTCTGGAACCAGGCAAAAATGTAGCTTTTAAGAAAAATATAAAACTTCAGTATGTGAATTTATTAATTTTTAGGATTTATTTAATTAACCATAAATGGCCAAAAACATCATTTAATTAATGTGCAACTATTAAAAATTTGTAAATTTGCATAAACCCTAGCTTTGCCCCTGCTACTAAATGGTGTTTGATAGCTTGATTAGGTTGTTTATGGAGCTACTAAATTTGATTAGCATTGTTCTAGGTCAAAACTTTTCCTCGGCAACCCTCATTCTTTAATTCACTAGCGACCACTTAAGTTTGCGTGAGTTATTAATTGCTGATGTCACATCTCTAATTGCATCATGTAGGCGCCGACGTGAATGAGGTAGCCATCGAGGTGGACCCCGAGTATTCGGAAGACACCGTTGCCGCAGACCAGGAAGAACACCCACAAGGCAAGCCCCGGTGCACTACTGTTTTTTTTTTAAGTTTTCTTTTTACCACAGCGAATCTGAGTCATCTGATGTGCATTTAGGTCGACAGGAGTTGTATGAAACCCTAGATGCATATGTTTCCACTTGTACCTATTTTGGAATATTGGTACAGGTAGCCCGATGTAGCTGCTATGCTTAGTAATACCATATGGTAGAAGTCGAGCAGATCGGACACTGGTCGTGATATGATAGGAGTTGATTGAAACTTCCGCTCTTGCTAAAGAGCTTGTAGCGAATTCAGTTTTCATGAAAAGAAACCGGGATCAGACAGGGACTGATAGGAATGCAACCGACGGGGTTTGGTGTGCGGTAGCGCTGTCTGACCCGTATGGCACAGTTGGTTGAGTATTGAATGTACTGCTCACATGCTGGAGCTATGGGACCCAGTAGACCTAGATAGCCTAGAGATGGCAAAGCTGAACCTACCTTACGGTGTCTGATTGGCGGCGGGCTGGGGTGGACAGTGTGTGAACTCCACAGATACCGTCCCGGACGGGTGATCTGGTGGGATGCGGCACTGTTGAGGTAGCGTAAGAGGGAATTAGCTTTGGCAGATCTGGTGCAAACGGTTGCCACGTGCTGTCCAGGACGCGCACTTGTCGTGTGACCAGGTTAACCCTGCAGGTGTAAAATGTTTCGAACCCCTGACACTCTCAGTCTAGAGTCTACTCAATCTCTCTGTCGCATACGTTAAGAAGTGAACAGAAGAATATGATGATGACAGTTGTGATGTTGATACTAATCGTTGTTTGTCAACATGATTGCTTAGTCAGAGTGCACACTAAAGTTACTTTTCTCGAACTTAAATTGAGCTAAAACTTGAAAGTGTGTCCTTTTGCAACAATCCTACCCAGAGTCAGCCGTGCATGTCTAGGTGTCGGCTGTAGACAGCCCCGTTGACAGATCAGTCTTGTTGAGCTTCTTAGAAGCTCACGCTTTGCGACTTGTGGTTTTCAGGTGGGTTTGATGCGACCGGTGATAGCGATGGGCAGTTCTAGGAGGAGTCGGCTCTTGGCTGGGATAGTTTTCAGTGGGAGCAGATCGAGTAGCCGCTGCCTGTGTGTGGCTAGTAGCAAGGTGCCGTTAGGCAAGGTCCTTGCTTTTGCTTAGTGTCGGAGTCGGAGTCTGTAACCTTATCTTATCTTTTGCTTCCGTTAAAGACCGCGTACTTTTTCCGCTGCTGTATTCAGAAACTCGTCATGTGTAATCAACTCTGTAATAAATAACCATATAATATTTTTCTTCTGTCTACAAACTGTTCTTTTACTGCCTGTGTTGTACCATGTGAATGTCCGTTTCGACGAACATCGCCCAGAATGGATCCCGGGAGGAGGACCTCCTCCGTTTCAGGGGCGGTCTGCCACAGTGCTGAGGCCGAATACTGTGCAGTAGCCAACGGTGTTGCTGAAGCATGCTGGCTACGCCAATTGTAGGCGGAACTTTACAGTCCTTTGTAGCGTGCTACGGTTGTCTTTTGCGACAATATTAGTGCAGTCTATCTATCTGCAAATCATGTTCAGCATCAACGGACCAAGCATGTTGAGATTGATCTTTACTTCGTTCGACAGTATGTCGCTCTTGGGGAGGTTCGTGTTCTTCACGTTCCGACAACATTTCAGTATGCGGGTATCTTCACAAAGGGTCTACCGATGTCCGTTTTTTCGGAGTTTCGGTCTAGCCTGAACGTCCATTGTAGTAGTTGATTCTGATGTTTAGGCTGCGGGGGAGTGTTAGCACATTGTATTTGTATTGGCTTAGGACTTGTATTCGTTTTCAAGTAGGACTAGGCTCGGCGTGTGACCTGTCCCTTGTTTGGCTCCAACCTCACCTATATATGTAACCATACATCCTTAATCTAATACATCGCGTATTCTCCAAATATTCCCACGCTTTCAGTACCTTCTGTTCAGGCTCTGATGATGCTCAAACAATAGTTTTTCTTTCGGTGATGGAGAATATCACGGAGGCTGCCTGCCTGCCGCCTCCTGCAGCTCCAAGAGAACGCTACTGTGGAGGTATACACTGCTTTTATTTTTCCCATGTTTTTTGTGTCATATGATTAATTTGTACAGAGGGTGAATATGCTTGAAAGTTGTTTTTCCTTCATTCAAGTTTCGGAGAAGATCGGCAATAGCATACTGCCCGATGTCCTAATGAAAATCGTAGTGCTGCTCGGAGGCCGTGAAGCACAGGATGCCGCCACCGAGCTCATGGCCGCTGAGAAATTCTGATTCTCATGCTACTGAGGCCTCGTGGATGTCACTGGAGGAATAAAGTACTATTGAGGCAGTCACAAAGCGGAGAGTGCTTCGCCAGCAGCCAGCCCCATCAATGTCTCCTCAAACAACAGCACGAGGCTAGCTCAATCTCATTCTGCCTCAACACTAACGTAACTTTTCTATTCTATCTTATGTTTTTTTGGATAAGGGAAGATTTTATTACCTTCAAGATAATTATATCGAGTCAATACAATCATCTTGAAACACACTCCCGGCCTCTGCATTACATGATGCACACGGCCTATGATTAAGAGAAAAACGGACCACTTAGGAGTAATCAATCCTGAAGACTAGATTGCCACCCATGCGCCCGGGAAAAACAATACTTGGCCGCCTGTGCCAATTGTTGACAAGCCACTGACACCAAATCCCAAAAACTTGGCTTCTGTAGTACAGCCCAGGTATGTAGGCAGTGGATAGTTGAGTGAATAACCTGCAAAGTAAAAAAAGCATGTTTTCTTTCAAAAACTAAATCATTTCTTCATAGCCATATTGACCAACAAATCGCCGTCACACCTAGCAGAACTAATGGCTTCAAATCTTTACAAATTCCACGTAACCAAGTACCAAACATGTTTGATACACTATGAGGTACATAAAGATTTGTTGCCACCTGCACAATGGTCCAAACTGCACATGCAAAATGGCATTCAAAGAAAAGATGATTAATTATCTCATCCTTATGACAAAAACAAACTCAAACTACCATGCCAATTCATCTTAGCTAAATTATCTTTGGTTAGAACCACTCCCCTTCTTAGATACAACAAAAAAAAAATCTTAATTTTTGAAGAAGCTTTAAGTTTCCAGAGCCTCTTATTAAGGTTAGGAACACTTGAATGTATCAGAGCCAAATAGTGTGATTTCACCGAACTGACCATTAGAGGTGAGGTTCCAGCGAAATATATCCGACTCCTGAGTCAATTCTATGTTAGCAATCCGTGGAAGTAACTCATTCCAAGCTGCTAATTTAGGTCCTATAAAATCTCTACACCAAGAAAAATTTGGAGGTGAGCTACTAAAGGCCTCTACTACAGTAACTCGTTTATTCCTCACAATGTTGTACAAACAAGGATATTCTTCACGCAAAGTGGTGTTACCTAGCCATATGTCTTCCCAGAACCTAATCTGAGAACCATTTTTAATTATGAAAGTTCCAAAAAACAAAGAAAATCTCGTTTAACCTTCATAAGGCCTGCCTAGAAATGTGAGTCCCCACTTTTCCAATAGGCTAGAGACAATGGTTTAGAGCCAATGTATTTGTTGCGAATCAATTGTTGCCATGTCCCATCTGTTGTTAGTAACTTAAACAACCATTTGCTTAATAAAGCAACATTTTGGATGACTAGATCGAGAATTCCTAACCCCTCTTGATCCTTAGGCTGACATAAGATACTCCATTTTGCAAGTCGGTACTTTTGTTTCTAGTCATCACTTTGCCAAAAAAATCTAGAGCGAAAGTAATCCAGTTTTTTAAGTACCCCTCTTGGAACAACGAAAAAGGACAACATATACATGGGTAGGCTGCTTAGTACTGAATTGATCAGTGTTAGCCGCCCCCGTGTTGAAATGTGTTTACCTTTCCAGCTACTCAATCTTTTTTGGAAACGTTCTTCAACCTTTTTCCAATCGATATTCATAATTTCCTATAGTGTATCGGAATTCCTAGGTATCTCAAAGGAAATTTGCCTTCTTTATAACCAAAGAGTTCTGTGTAGTCATCTAAAGATAGTTGCGCTTGACCAAAGCAAAATAACTCACTCTTATGGAAATTTATCTTAAGACCTGATGCTTGCTCAAATGCACAAAGCAAGAGCTTCATGTTTCGAGCTTTGTCTAGGTTTTTGTCCATGAAAAGATTTGTATCATCTGCGAATTGTAGAATTGATATGCCGTCATCAACAAGATGAGGCACAACACCACAGATTTGCCCATCCTCTTTGGCTCTCCTTACAAAAATTGCTAGCATGTCAGTGACAATATTAAAAAGAAAAGGAGACAAGGATCTCCCTGTCGGAGTCCTTTTTTTGTTTGGAAAAAATTCCCAACATCGTCGTTGACACTAATTGCTACACTTCCACCCCAAATGAAAGTTTGAACCCAAGATATCCATTTGGTTGAGAATCCTTTCATTTGTAGTGCTTGGATTAAAAAGGCCATTTTACTTTATCATAAGCCTTTTCAAAATCTATCTTTAGAATCATGCTACTCTGATTTCTTTGATGCAACTCATGAACAATCTCATGAAGAATGACAGCACTCTCAATAATGTTATGTCCCCTCATAAAGGCTGTTTGAGTAGGGCTAATAATATGATCTGCGATTGAATTAGTTCTGTTGGTGGCTACTTTGATAAAAATTTTAAAGCTGACACTTAGTAGACATATGAGCATGTACTGTTGGATTAAATTTGCTTCTTGAACTTTAGTTATCAATGTTATGACACCAAAGTTCAGGCTAAATAGTGTAGGTCTCCAATGTACAGGCCATGGAACATATTTGTCACGTCATCCTTGATGATTTCCTAGAATTTTTGGTAAAATTCTACAGGGAATCCATCTGGACCTAGTGCCTTATTATGTTCCATGCCAAAGATAGCCTCTCTAATTTCTTTTTCAGTAAAGGGGCCGTTAGGAATTCATTTTCTGCTTGTGTAACTTGTGGAATATCCTCTGTTCTTGTATGATCCAACATAAAGGAATTTGTTCGGGTTCTCCAAACAATCCTTTATAAAAATTAGTGATGTACTTCTTGAGATTATCTTGTCCTTCAATCTTGCTATTCTCAACATAGAAAATTCTCTTTTTTCTATGTTTGTCGTTGGCCACCATTTGGAAATATCTCGTATTATTATCTCCCAGCAGCACGTTAGTGACTTTAACCCGTTGGTAATATTTTATTTCTTCTTCTCGAAGTAGTTTTGCCAACTGATCACGAGACTGAGAGAGATCTTTTCTCTCAAGTTCGGTAAGATCACGGCTCTCAGCAGCGATGTCTAGATTGTTTATTGTGTTCTGGAGACTGGTCTTTTGCTTTTTGTATTCCCCACTCAAGTGTGCAGCCCACCCCCGAAGGTGTCGACGTAACGCACTCATTTTGTTGTTCCAACGTTGCACTGAATTCTTTCCTCTGACCGGCTTTTGCCAAATTTCGATGATACGATCATAGAAATCATCAGGAGAAAACCAACTCAAGTCCATTCTGAATTGTTGCAGTTTCCTGTGAATGCCGGTGTACCACTATCAAGTAGCAATGGTGTATAATCAGATACACCTCTATCTAGAGCATGTACTGACACCATCGAATACTTGTATTCCCATTCTGTTGTCATTAGGACTCTATCCAACTTTTCATAAGTTGGATTTGGCAATGAATTTGCCGAAGTAAACTGACGACCGCTTAAGTCGATTTCTCTAAGATAAAAGCTTTCAATAACAGCATTGAACAGGCAAGGGTAACGATCATTATATCTGTTACTATGTTTTTCTTTACTGCTTCTCAAGATATTGAAGTCACCACCTATTAGTGTAGGTAAGGGATTTTGTTGGCAAGCACGTACGAGCTCAGACAAGAAAGCCGTCTTGAAATTTTCTTGAGCTGGGCCATAGACTGCCATTAAAATCCATGTAAAGTTATCATTCTTATTGCAAAGATGGAATTTTATAAAAAAAAAAATTCCCCTTCGACAATTAATGACACACTAACATGGTTGCATTAATCCCTAGCAATATGCCTCCAGACCTTCCCCGGGGTGGGAGACAATGCCAAACGAAATCTGCGCCGCCTGAAAGATGGGCAAATTCGATTTTGACATGTCCTGTTTCCCTATTTCCATAACAGCAACAAAATCCAGGTTGTGATCTTTGATTGCTTCAGCGATGTATCCATATTTAGCCAAGCCTGAAAGACCTATGCTATTCCAATAGAAATATTTCATTTGGAAAACTTTTTGTTTGAATTCCTATTCTTCTGTCCCTTTTCTTAGGAGAAGACTTTGATTTCCTAGTGGTTGCCATAAAGTCACAAAATTTTGTGTCCAGATCCGCATCCTCAAAGTCAATGTCCGATACATCCTTGATCAAGTGGCCGAGTAGGACGCTATCGGTTTCAGCGTCCTCGTCATTACTAGGTTCAAAAGGATTCTATCTTATGTGGGGAAGGCAAATTTTATCAGCCTCCCCGTAGCTTCACAGAAAGGATTGGCGAAGAAAACTCAGATGGGAGACCATGTCCTGCAGATATAATGCTCCCTAACTTGAGACTCCTTTGTTTTACCCATGGATCCTATTCCTATGATCTCAATATAAATGTTGGCTATGTATCTTCTTTTTTTTGTTTTTCTTTTTTACAAATTGATGAAACTTTACACCAGTCCACTACTATTTCTTATTAACTGAAGCCGTTTGTATCAATGTATGCCCATATGGGAGAAGAAAGCAGGCAGTCGATAATGTGGTAGTGACACTCTTTTAAAGGGTAGGCAGGTGACGGGGGATATTAGGAGCATTTGTTGTACAAATTAATAAAGGCATAAGTTGATTCAGCTAAAAGCACTAAATGCTCGTATATGTTCCATCATGTTAGGGAGATTTGCTATAGTGTTAGGTCGGTAGGTGGGTTCCCTTGCTCTTAGCTAGGTGACTTAAGGTGTGTTTGGTTGAGCTGTGCCCGTAGAAAAAGCAGCTATGAGCTATGACTATGAAGAAAACTGTGTTTGGCTGAGCTATGATGTCAAAATATAAGTTATTTAGTATGCACATTGAGGTTGTGGTATGCTCAAATTAGAAAATCAAATTTCGGTATGATGCATTAGCAAGACGACTTTTTCAAATACATATGATATCTGTAGATCAGTAATATGAAATTCTGAACATCATGTGAATGAGTGATTGATCCTCAGATATGAAACCAATATCAAAACGCTCACTGCAATTTGTATCAGCGTCAGCGACGCCATGTGGTCCGTGTGGACATGTCAAATACTACCACTGGATCACCACACAGATTTGTTTCAACACGGAAATTTATTACGTTCTTTCATAGGAGTTTTATACAAACCGACTTATTTATGGAATCGAGCTTACATCAAGAGGAAGATTTCATACTGTTTAAGAACACAAGCACCCAGGTAATAAGATCAAGTGTTCCCATACCAACACAATGAGCCAATGGAAGCTCAACAGTTCAAATAATTCACTATCTCTTCCTACAGAGAGAACTCCAGATTCCTGATTCCAGATTCCTGTTGGGCTTCATCCAAACGTCTCCTCCATTTCTCACTCTGAAAACCTATACAAGACTTGACTCAGAAACACATCACAGAACCCAAAAAAATGGTATCCTTACGATACTAGTACCTGAAATGTGCACTACTAAGGAAGGGCTCATTCTGAAAGTGGCTTCCGAGCCAAAAAGAAGTACATTGGTGTGAAGATTTCCTTCCTGTAGTTAGTATTATCCTTATCAGAATGTACGCTTTCAGTAGTATAAACCAAGGGAAGATAGAACAAAACATAGAATTAGTACAAGAGTTAACCAAATTGTAGCCATCACACTTACTTGCCACCCTCTACAAGACCTTCAGCAGCCTTTTCTAAGAAATTAGAGACCCTTTCACTGCCTTGTGGTGCAAGGCCAACATATTCCAATGTCTTGACCTGAAATAATATCAAATACATTCAATGCATTACGTAATCAACTACCCCATCATGGCATGTTTACTACACAGCAGTATATGGTGAATTTATCATTCCATAATTGTTAGTAGTCTCAGGTGAAAGAAAAAATAACAAATCTGATACAGAGAATGAAACAGCAAGTAAAGTAAAGAAAAAGGAAAAATAAGAAAAGATGGAACGTGAAAAATTGTAGCATTATCAAAATAAAGTGAAAAATTAACTGGACTCACCATTGTGCGAGTGATCATACGTCCCACAGACGTCAATCGGAAACTACTCAAAGAAAATCTGCTTGGATCCAAGGGCAAGTACCAAGGCACTGGGGAATCATCAGCGAGATCCTTATCCCAAACAACCTATGTGAAGATAAGAGTAAAAATTTTATACCAACCTGCTAAGCTCTGAAAAACCAATTGAACAAAATAACTGCAGTATATGGCTTTGGCAACTGTGACTTTTCCCAAAGGTAACTCCTAGCAGAACAAGATCAGGAAAAGCAAGGAATGCAAAAGTCTTACCTCAAACCCAGCATCTTTTACTGCCTGAAGACATTGCCGAGTACTTCTGATATCAGGCAAACCATTGCCAAGCTCAACTTCATCCTTGATCCTTTTATGGGTTGCATTATTTGGGTCATAGTGATCAGTAATGCACCACTCATATACAGCAAAGCACTGACCAGGCTTCAAAACACGATAGATCTCCTTATAGCAGCCAACCTTTGCAAAAAAAAAAATTAACAAATGAGTTCTACATTTCAAAAGGGATCGAAATTGATGAAAAATTGTCAGTACAGATGTGAAAATTTGAAATATTACCGGGTCAGGTGCATGACATGTCGCCTCAATGGCATAAACAGCATCGAAGGTGTTATCAGAGAATGGCATCTTCATGAAATCTGCCTGTACCGTACCAATATGTGGAAAATGTAAGCCTCTTTGAACTCTATCTATAATCATCATCGTTGTAAAAACTTAACAAACCATCAAATGCATAGACACCAAATGTCACTATAACAAACTTTTCCTTAAAAGTAGGGTAACCAATTCATAACGTAAAGAGCAGCAAAACAAATAACAGCTACCTCAAGAAAGAAATATACCTTTACAAAATCACATGTCCCACTAAGTCCTGCTAACCTGTTGAGCTCCTGGGTATTGAAACATCATTTTAACATAAGAGCAACATGATAACTATGATAAAATTAAATACTATTAATTTAATATGTGATGTTTCGGATAACCTTTCCCCTGGATATTTGGTATTCATTGTTGTTCAACCCAGTAACTGATGTTAAGCTGCAAGAAACAACTACATTACTCAATTGGATATGGAGTATGAGATGAAAATGAATCAATGTTGATAGGAAGAAGATAGTGCCCTAAATAAATAATGGACTATTTCGCTTTCTTCAACCACAGAGAGAGAGAACCATCCATCAATAAGAGTTGATAGTCATAAGGATCAATCAACTATGATAGAATTGGTTATGCATGTTAATAATTACAACAAACAACCACCACCAAGCCTTTTAGTCCCAAAAAGTTTGGGTAGGTTAAAATTATAAGAAACCAAAAAGAACTATTCACAGAATTAATAGCATTATTCAGGTTGACATGGAGTGTGAGATGAAAGTGGATCAATATTGATATGAAAGAAGATAGTGCTCTAAATAAAGAATGGTATATTTATTTTATTCAACACGAGAGAGAGAGAGAGAGAGAGAAAGAGAGAGAGACAGAGAGAGACCCATCCCTCCCAAAAAGAATTGATAGTCATAAAGATCAAAAACTATGACAAAATTGTCTTGTATCTTAGAAGTAACAGCATAGGCCAGAAAAACTCATAAGCATCACAGAATAAAACCTGAATCTTGCAATTTCTCTCAATGGTCCACCAATGCCACACCCCACATCTAAAACCTACAGATAAAAATGAAAGGCAAGAAACTTTCTGTTATAGAAAGAACAGCAAATAATTCAGCCACAGATTTCAATAAGAAAACGAACCTTCATCCCTGGTTTCAATCCAAGCTGCAGGGCAAGAAAATGCTCATGTCGCTTGATACTTTCGCGTAATGATTCTCCATTCCATCTAACATAATAATTGTAGTTCAGCAACCAATTATCACAAACCAATGATAAGCATAACCTTTTCCAGTGTTTTCTAGAACCAATATATCAAGAATTCATTCTCTTTTGCAAAGGAGTCCTCACCTGTGAGCAAAGTGGAAGGATTCACCCCAACCATACTCATAGAAGCTAGTGGCGAGATCATAATATTTATTAACCTGACATATTGTCAAAACATTAGCTGCTGATATTTATCTTAGAGCACTCTATCTTATTTTTATTCCAGTATAGAATGAGAATCAAGAAGTAAATGACATGTCACTCAAGTGCAGGTTTCATCCATATCAGACAATGCTCAACAAGAAACAACATTCGGCCATATTATTAATTATTTCTTGCAGAGCCATTATCCTAAAGGGAATAAGGAATATAGTGAGTCAGAATTTTCTTTTTAGAAAAAAAACATGAGAGTTGGCATCTTTGTATTAAGAGAGGAAAAAGCGGTCTTTACATCACCGCCATCTCAACTTGGACCAAAGTTGAAGGGCTCTTGAAAGACAAACACTAAAAACTAAGGAAAAAAAAACACACAAAGTGAGTCAGAATTGCAAACTGAGAAACCTTTAAGACTCTAGTTACAGTGCAACTTGAATTTGGAGAGTGTTGCGGTAGACATTACCATATCAGTGTAGTTCGACTTCCTTGATGCCTCGTTCCCTCCGTAATATCCGTGATATTTTTCATACCTAGTAAAATTATTTTACCCAAAAAATTCAGAGCGAGGTAAAAATATTATTATGAACCAGGATTGTAATTCTATTCACTAGCATCTACGGTCGGTTTCGTATAAAGAGAAAACTGAATAATCCGATGGCTTCTTAATTGTTTATGCTATGAAAGGACAGGTTAACAACATGGCATGTTGTGATTAGCTGTGCTGTCATGGTCCAGAAGCTAAACTTCCATGAGCAGTCCCAACAGAGTGCAGTACAGTACTATGAGCCATCATGAATGCAACACTACTACAAATGGCTAACTCGCAACGGCCAGATTGTGACAGATCCATACAACATCGGATACGTATTTGGTCCACCTAACTACTTGACCATGGGCATTTCCGAAAACTAACACGAATCAAGAGCAAACAATGATGCCGAGTACTTGCTTCCATGTGGTGACACGAAGCACACGGAAAAATTTTTTCCAAAAAAAAAAAAGAAATTTTCAGATGCAGTGTTTTCTATGGCTTACAACGTACTACATGCCCGGCACACAAAGAATGCAGGTTGGAAAACTAAATCTGCAGAGCAGAGCACAAAAACAAAATGCCATCAGAGAGTTGACTCCCCTGTTTTTTTTTCTTAAATTCTAAGAAAACAGCGTCTGGAGTTTAACAACATCCACACGAGGGAAACATCATGCTACCCCACAACAAGCTCGTCGGATTCAGAAACGTACTCATCGACCGCCGACTTGACTTCCTCCTTGCCGATCTTCCCTCCCAGGCCAGATGCAAGATCCAGGGCTCCCGTCTTCGACATGGCGATCAGCCAAAATGCACCTGCAAGATTCGTGTCAGAACAGAGTCCGGCGGACAGACCCCAATATGGTGAGGTGGGGCAGCCGCCACACCAAAAATCTGGCCTGGAGAAGAGAACCCTTACTTTCCCTCGACTCTGAGAACAACTCCTAGGCCCAGCCAAACGGTGCCGGCAGGTTGCCGCGACTGCGAGTCTAGGACGACGAGAGGAGCGGAGGGAGAGAGGTGGAGCAGAACGGTGATCCACATGAACAACAACCGAATAATGGAGCAAACATGAACAGATCGAGGTATTTTGTTTTCTGTACCTTGCAGGCAGCAAAGGTGCCTTAGACTGGCGCGGTGCTGCAGGGCGAGAGGCGACGGGGGCCGGCGACGGGTTGACTGGCGACGGCGACGGTGACGACGAACGGGCGAGGACGAGGAGCGACGGCGAGGGGCAAGGGGCGCGCGGGCGACGGCCGAGGGGCGACGGAGTCGCGCGGGCGCGCGGGCGACGACGCGACGGCCTGGCGCTGGCGAGGCCGGCGGCTGGCGGCGTGGCGCGGGCGAGGACGAGGGGCGACGGCGAGGGGCAAGGGGAGCGCGGGCGAGGACGATGGCGACTGGGGCGCGGGCGACGGCCGAGGGGTGACGGAGTCGCACAGGCGCGCGGGCGACGGTGCGACGGCGTGCGGGCGACGGCGTGGCGCTGGCGAGGCCGGCGGCTGGCGGCGTGGCGCGGGCGAGTGGCTGGCGGCGGGCGGCGCACGGGAGAGGAGAGCGAGGAGGTGAGATTTGGGAGACGAAGCGGTCATATATACAATTTGAGAGATGGGATGTACGTATGTATAAGTAATATATAATAAAAACTTAGGCTGTGTTTGGCGCAACTCCGAATGAACTCCAACCCATCTGAATTGTACTGTAGTGGTACTTTTTACTGTAGCTAGGAGCACTTCTAGCCTTCTCCTGCTCAAATCAACGTGGAGCAGCCGAAGCTGAAAATTGTAGCTCCAACAGCTCCAAGTTCATTTGAGTTGGGAAGGTTAAAACTACTTCTTGTTACAATGGAAATAGTATAACTATAATGCAATGTGTAAGAGGAGCTGGAGCTGTTCGGAGCCACGCCAAACACTCCCTTAATTTTCATTCTTTGACTCTAAACCAAACGTTATAAAATAAAGAATGAGTCTGTCCTATCATCTCTTATCCTCTTCTCTCTCTCCAACCAAACACATCCTTAGAGGAGTGTCAAGGGTACGGGACGAGATGGGTTTTTCGGATTTCACAGAGGGTCAGTTTGGGGACTGTTTATGAATTTTTTTTAATTTAGAATTTGTTTAATAGAAATTATAAAACTAATTATATAAATAAATTATAGCTCATAAGTGATTTTGTGTCAAATATTTAAAACTTATAAATGATTATGATCATATTCATTCATAAGCTATTCTAAAACATATAATTTTGATATTTATTAGTCATAATAACTTATGGACTATAATCCGTTTTGTATATTTAGTTTTATAATATATGTTAAAAAGACCCTTAAATTGTACTATATTTGTGTTTCTCTGTTGGCCTGAAAGCTGCAACCAGTGAGGTGTATCATCTTTCTACAAGATTCTATTTCAGCATCTGGTAGGGGTTTTTTCTTGAATTATTTCTAACTATCTTTTGGATGGATGACAAATTTTGAGGGGTCGTGTGGTTTCAATTCCTGGAGCCCAGTCTTCACGTACATACGCGTGCGGCGTGCAAATTAATTCGGATTTTGACTCATGGTTGTCGTAAGATGTGTTTGGCGGTAAATAAGCCTGATACTTCCCTCCATATTCTTTATTATTATTAATTATGATTATTTGATAGAACAGGTGTATTGTTGAAGGGACATTTACCTACAGGATATTGAGAAAATCACGTTTGGTCTAGAGAATACTAGATCAAAAACTTTCGTGTATATGATATTGAAGTTGTACTATAGACTGTATTTTTGAAGTAAGAAAAAAGTTTCTTTTTTACGGAATAAGAAAAAAGTGGTTTTATTTTTTTTTCTCGTACGATCTGGATAATGCAGGCTGGCCGAAACCGACGTCGAAAGCAGGCGAGACGTACGACAGATAGTAGCAAGCGACGCACGGACGGAGGGCCATCTCGGCCAACACTGGCGCTTGACTCTAAGGATATGTTTGATTGGAGGGAGAAGAGAGAGAGCAATTTTTAACTGACAAAAGGAAAAAAAAAACGAGAGAGAAAGAGAGAGAACAATGGATCTGACAATGAGATCCATGTCCATCACTTTTGATTTGACGTCGTCGTCGTCGATACAACCGATGCTGCTGGGGAAGTGGAAATCAAACCGTTCCGATATTGCCCTCTAACTCTAATTAACCGGGGGACTTGTGCATCTTCTTCAGCTTAGAGAAAGATTATATTAGCGTGGCGACAAGACAAGACAGGCTCGACCCCAGCAGAGCAGGCACCACCACACCACCCTATAGACTATGCATGCATGCAGGCATGCAGCCAAAGCCAAGGTGGCGGATCAGCATCTTTCTTCGTCTAAAAATTATAACTAACTGTTGATTAGTACTAGTAGTAGTAGTAGGAGAGGTGTTTGATTATCGAGCGGGGGCTTGAGGTGTTTATGAGGACGACATCTGGACATGGCCAGCCAGCAGCGTGGTGTATATACAGTATAGATCTCCATCACCATCAGTACATCACTTGCAAATGGCTCTGTTTTTTGGTTTATTGAAAGGCGGCAGAATAGCCCATTTTAGTCCTTCAACTTTCGCTAGGAGCTCAATTTCGTATTTCGACTTTTAAAGAGCCAAATTCATCTTTCAACTTTCAGTTAGTTTAGGTTCAACCTCCTCCAAGGGTAGCACTGCTGGCTGAAATGTACAATTTGCTCTCAAGATTTTTCCATGAGGAGACATTTGTTTAGACACAACATTTGAAAAAACAGAAAAAAAAAAAAGGCTTTCATGCCTAACATAAGAGAAGATCTGCAGTAGAATTTTTGGAAAGCGTAGAAATCAACCCTTGGTATTTCTGTACATTGTGTGATATTTTGGTTTGGTCATATAAAGTTGGAGCATGCCAGGCCGATGCCAATATCAAAAAGAAAAGAAAAAAAAAAGGTTGGAGCATGCCGCTGTTGCGAGAGGTTCAGCTCCGGCTGTGGTCAGACGGACACCTTTACTTGTTCCATCGTCGTTGTACAAGCCCAATACTGGGTCGGAACAACTGAACAAGGTGGACACGTCGGCTTCTAAATCGGTAGTTGATCGTGGAGTTGATAGATTGCGAGTATGCTAACAATGTTGTGCCAAGCTTCATTAGAAACTTGTCACACACAATGTCGCGACGGTGGTGCTGTCTTCGCCGTCCTTCGACTAACGAAACAAGTCATGATCTGTGAGACCGTGAAGATAGTGCGTATTTTTCATGAGATCATCTTTTTTTTCCCTCTGAAGGGGGTCAGGGGTTGTGTAAATCAGTATAGGTGGGTTGTTAAAAATGTGGAGAGCAATTTCCTAATCAAATTTTAATAAAATTTGAGTACAAGTATGATGAGCCAGTTGGTTAATATTATGGTAAACTGGTAGTTATGATGAAATTAAATAGTAGCAAAAAAAAATATGGACACTCAAAAAAGTGTGGTTTGGTGTATAGGATGTGCTGAAAAAATTAAATTTGTCTACTAGACACTACAAAATTATAATATTTTTATTTTTTTAAAAAAAATTATAATATCACTCAAACATGAAAATGGATTTATAATGTCCGAGTGTCCTATAGACAAATGTTACAATTTTGCAGTGTCTATAAGATAAAACTGATTTGTTTAGTATTATACAGATCAAATCATTCTTAAAAGGGATAAAATGTAAATAAATAACATATTAATCTATTAATTTTAATGAATCAAAGACGGCCTATGATTCTAACATCTGATTGCATCTTGTGGTGGACGCATTGCAATAGAACTATGTTTTCTTTTCATACTGAAAATTGATGTTAAAAGTGATAAACATATTTTAAGAATAAAGGGAGTAATCATTTAGAGCACCTCCGACGATTATGTATAAAAATGTCCAAAAATGTACTGTTGTAGGGAGTTTTAAAATTATTAAAAAAGAAAATGATATCGTTCTCCAATACGAAGCAGTATATCAGTAGAAAATATGTGGTATTCCAGAATATCCCGATTTCGGTTCTAGTAGTATTTATTTATATACCTAAATAAACGACTTCCGTAACCGCTCGCTGCCGAATCGCCCTCAAGCAAACAAATAGGAAAAACTCTCGCTCGTTCCCAGCGGCGCACGGCTGTCCTCTTCGACGGAAGGTGAGATCTACGCTTCTATCCCCAATCATGGAATCCTCCTCCCTCCTTCTGTAGCTGCTGGATGTTACGGGGATGGGCCGATCCCAGCGCGGCGGTGGAAGACTGCTTCGTCCGTGGGCTCGGACGAGGACCGGGAGATTTCATCCCCGTCGGAGATGGGGATGGGGTGTCGGGTAGCCGTGTCTAGCAAAGGGGCTGGGTGGCTGGCGATCTCAGAGGAGAGGGGAGGATCTCCGTTGACGTTAATTAGGGCGACTGCCCTACCTCGCCCTATCGCTCGATCCGCCTCTGATGCATCTTTGTCATATATGAGTCCATATGTGTTCGTCTGATGCGAAATCTTAGTTACGTGGCTTGTGTTTTGACTCGCCGATCTGTTGAATTCTTCGTCCGTGACGATGTGCGTTGATCCTGAATTTTTTCAATCCTTGATCTAGCAGCTGAAAGATGGACGCGAGCAGGCGCCAGAGTGGGATTCAGCAGCTGCTGGCTGCGGAGCAGGAGGCCCAGCAAATTGTCAACGCAGCAAGGGCTGGTAATGCTATCTCTTTCTGTTGTTCAAGTCATTGCAAATCAAGCTTAGCACTAGTTAGCAAGTACTTGAAGATCAGCCTATTATGACTTCAGATCGTCCTGTCTCGAATTTGTTATTCAAACCTAGATTACTTGTTCAGTAACCTTGTGTATTGTTTGCATTATGAGCTTTGGATATTCAGCATATGATTTATTCCACTGCCTTTGCTGCACCGTAGAATTTACACCGTGTTCTAATACAATATTCAGATTGGTTGTCTTTTGACCTTTTCCCTTCTTACATGTTCAGCCATTTATCTCCCCCAAACATTGCAATGTACAAATTTGGACATAGTTATCTAGTTGAGAAAATAGATGCTCAACCCAGTATATCATTTTCATGCGCAAATGAGCATACAGTAATAGCCTGGTCCAGTTAGCAAAAAGAGTCTGCTGAGAAGCATAGGCTGTTAAAATTCAGTTATAGAGCTTGGAAGCCGAAGTATTAGCTTTTTTCCTTTGTATAGTGCTGCAGTGAAACCTAAAATATTTCTTTGTTAAACAGCTAAATCGGCAAGGCTTAGGCAAGCAAAAGAGGAGGCTGAGAGAGAAATAGCTGAATATCGTGCCCAGATGGAAGCTGAATTCCAGAGGAAGGTTGCGGAGGTGTGCACACTATCATTTCTTTCTTGTTTCTCCAAAAGTTCACACAGATCCTCACATGTGTCCTCTTTTTGTTTTCAGAGCAGTGGTGACTCAGGCGCAAACGTCAAACGTCTTGAGGCAGAGACAGCCGAGAAGATCGAACAGCTCAACCAACAGGCTGCAAGCATCTCCCCTGAAGTCATTCAGATGCTTCTGAGGCACGTCACCACTGTGAAGAACTGAACACTGCCTTCTTTGTCACAAAGTTGTATTATCTACCTGATTATTTACTTCTGCGAGTATGGTGCGAAATAATATGATTTGTATCTGTAATTCCTTGTCCTTAGCCACAGAATAAGCTGCAGTTTAGCAGCAAGTGTCTGTTACTATCAGACTTACCATTATTTGCTATATTGGTAAATATTGTTTTGGGACGATTTTTCGGAATATCAACAGTTATAGCCTATCAAGCATCATTTTTTGTAGTTCTAAGGATTATTCTCATATGAAGTGTCCAATTTAATGGATAAACCCTGTCAATACTCTATACTTTTTATAAATGTTGTTCATGCCAATTCCTCAAACGGAGATGTTCTAAATGAACAGAGTAACTTGCCACCAGCGGATCGGTGCAGTTTATGGAGATGCTGATGCGCAGGTTGCACACAAAATGGAAGCCAACTTCGTCAGGTTACCCATGCTGACTGACGTGGATGCAAAGCACAAGTATCAACCGAAGAAGCACACATGACCTCACAACTGAACATTCTCACATGATTACAGTCAGGTTTCGTTGTTTCTGATACGTCTATGTAATATGAGAATTATGGGTTCAGTGGCTCTAATTTCGAGCTACAACAAATAACTTAATACAATTGTTAATAGATGTCATCCAGTTCATTTTTACTGATTATCTCCCCAACAAGATCAGTGCCAGCTTCCGTATGTCTTGCAGAAAAGGAGACGTACATCATAGTTGACCGGACAAGTGCCCAAAAAGTTGTTGGATGCAAAACACTGCACCATGACCAAGCAGAGTTTAATGTGACCATACACTGATTCTGGTAATGCTTCAGTTATAGACTAAAATATATAACATATATATTGAGGCCAAATCATACACAACGATTAATTTCTATGCTATGGTACATCTAAATAGGCGGCATTATTAACCAGTCACAAATACAGGCATAGGTATGTCTACCATGTGCTACAAGACATTCAGAGCAAGGTAAAACACCTGGTGGCCCTATTTACCTTATTTCCATCCTGCATAATACAATACTCAACTTATGTACAGAATGATACAACAGTTCCATCCAGCAAGCAAACAAGCTCCGTGACTTGATAACAGCGATTGGAGTACTTGTGCAACCATAGTCCATCTAGAGTCAACTTGAAAACATCACTGGAGAACAAGGTGCACAAGTGATATCGTGAGTGTAATAGTAATGTCTTTTCAGAGAAGTATCAATTATAAGAGAAAGCATAAGTGTTACCTCAATAGCAATCCTGACTTATGATTTGCTGAGTATCTGGGCTGACATTTACAGAGCAGGATACAAGGCCCTGGAGCAGTGTATAACATGAAAATATATTAGGGCACCACCAACTACTAACAAAATTCATGGAAATATCTAGGATATAATGATTTGAGGAATGGTAGGAGGCAAGAGTTTCTCCTTAAGAAAATGGTTGGCTAAGTTTGGTTGGGAAATAAATCCGAAGGCACTATTAAAGGTTAAGATAGTACACTACCTTTACGTACGATTAGAAGAAAGGTGAATACACTTATCACTTAGGACATCAACTATCTCTAACGTTGATCTGTGATCACCATTACATTACTCAACTAAACTAATTACCAAAAAGTACTCTCAATGATAACTCCATTTGTATGCACTGACAGTGCACATTTGAGGAGGATACTCTCAACTTTTGGCTTCCCATTCACAATAAAGTTTATTGTTTTCCCTTTGTCATTCACACAATTGCACCAACTCAATCAGGAAGTCCTTCCGGTACTTTGGTTTGATATTTCAATAGTTATTGTGCCACAGTACAGGTAACAGCTGTGATAATTGTTATCTAATGAGTTATTTTATACATCTAATCATATTGAAACTATAATAATGAGCCTTAATTCAGACAAACTCCCAAAGCCACGTTCAAGTAAGGAAAAAGCTATTTACTAGCAAAGTATGTTTGCTTCTAACTACGAGTGACAATGTGATGTAGTCATGAAACCCCTCTACAATTTTCTTATAGATGGCATATGGAGTTGGTCAGCTCAAGATATGTCTAATCAACTGTTTTTATTATTCACATAGATTATTGTCAACATATATAGATCAGCTGAAAGTATTACCATTTATATCTGTTACGAGAAATGCCAGAAAACACCCACCCAATGTCATACACAGATAACTACAACCTTCGCTCCAGTTGCATTGTATGTGAGGAATAAAGCCAATTAACCTCATCAACTACAAAATGGTTAAACAAAGAACTGCAGCAATGTAGTAGCTGCAAGCAAACCTTATTCCACCAACACTATGATAGTGCTTCCCAGCAAATGGTACAGCACATCCCAATTCCTACGAAATAATGGAATTATTTTCTAGTTACCCTTTTCATGTCCAAACTAAAACTAATTGCCCTCCCGATTTTTTTGGGCCAAAGTTCAACCTGAAGTAATATTCATTTGTTCACCGAAGCTAGAAACCATGACCAATTTAAGCAATATAACATTAAATATATCGAGGCAAAGGCATAAAGATCTCATCAATCATGCAAAACCATTTTAGCAATTCATGACAAGAGCACAACTGTTAACGCTACAAGTACAATACCTTATTCCATCTCCTGACAACATGATGCAAATCCCTAAACCTTATATATTCTTATAAACATGTCTCGATTCTTAAGTGATACTAACATAATCAAACCCATAATAAGTATTCCAAATTCTCACCCGATCCTAATGCCCAAGTCTTTGCATGCAGTATCAATTACATACAGCTATCCTGAGGAAATCGTCACCATAAGATTCATAAAAATCGATACAACATACGAAAAGAAATTACCTTTACAGGAATGTGGAAACGAAAGACCCTGATGACGCCGACAACCTCGGTAACAATCTCCAACGGCACCGACCCCGCGGCCAGGTCCCCGATCAGCTCAACGACGTTATCCAGCACCCTCCCAGCATCCACCCAGACCTCGGCGTCAGCGTAGGCTACGTCCCTGGCTGCAAGCTCGCCGGACCCGGGCCACGCGCGAGCGGAGCCGAGCAGGTGGCCGCGGTACGAGACCGCGGCGGAGACCGCGCGGTACCGGAGCGGGAGGACGAGGCCCAGGTTAAGGACGCGGAGGCAGAGCGCGAGGCCAAGGTCGAGCGCGGGGAGCGGCGGCGGGTTGACGCGGAACCTCGAGACGCGGAGGTCGGCGACGCGGGCGGCGGGGGCGGACGGGTAGAGGAGGAAGGCAAGGCCCCCGAGGAGCGCGACGAGGAGAAGGATACGGAGGGCCCGGGTGGAGAAGCGGCGGAGGCAGGAAGGCGCGCGGTGCGAGCGCAGGCGGCGGAGGCGGACCAGCACCGGGGAGCAGGGGGCCTCCACGAAGACGAGAGTCGGGGGAGGCGGCGGAGGGGCCGCGGCGTAGGAGGCGGCGGGGTAGGCATAGTAGGGCTGCTGAGGGGGCTGCGGCGGCGAGAGGAGGGGCTGGCCCAGGTGCGGCTTCTCGCCGGTCGCGGCCGCTGATGCCATCCTGTCGCCGACGCGGTTGCGGAAGGAGGGGGATCGGGTGACTGGCAGCGGAAGGCTTCGAGGAGCAATAATATGCTGCCACGTAATCAGTGCAAAGAGTGTGGAAAATGCGCTCTCTCAACTGGGCCAGGCCGACTTGTTAGTCCGAACCGTTCGTAAACTAGCCCAACAAGTCGAGCTCCCCTCAAACGAGCACGGCGGCGACGCTCGCCGGCGCGGCGAACTGAATCTTCTTCCCGTCGTATCCTGGCGGCTGGCGCCTTGGCGATCAGATCAGGACATGGCAACATTGGAGTTCTTCAGATCACATGAGACCTGCTTAGGAGCATAATTGGAAGGGTACTGGGATTCTTTTTTACCCTATATATGCGTTTAAATTCCACATTATCATTTTGTTTCTTGGCTCTCCAAGGACTCATGGTGACATGAATCTTGTGGGAGCTTGGGTATTGTTTTGCATACTTGGTAATAAATTATTTCGCGTGTGCTCCCTTAATTTCAGCATTTATTTTTGGGTTTGGTGAAAGTATTCTTTTCAACTTTGGCTATTATTATATGACTTTATAATATTGATCATGTATGAATGATGACCTTACATTCTAGATTCTACATCAAACAAACTATAACAATATGTAACATTTTTTTGTGCTGCATTAGGAAACAACTTGAGTTTATTTTATACTGGAATTTTTATCCTAATGATAATAATTAAAAAAACGGAGGGATTACTATATTTTGGAAATGAGGGAGTATGTTGTGGTGCTGAGAATGCTACCTTGTTCTGCAGCACATAATGATCAGGCTATCTTTCAACAGGAATAATAATAGTCCATTTACATAGTTGTTATATTATCGGTATCATTATTGGGGTAATGTGTAAACTGTGCACACACTATTCCATTGTGAGGTCGCACTCTGAACCTGATTCCTGCTGTTGGTTAATGTTTCCTCACGTCGACACTCATCTAAAAAATCATTCTATTCCAGAAATAAAGTTTTGCATGATCCCTAGGTGCAGCTTCTCGTGACCACATTTTTTAAAGTCCTATACTGTGCAGTCGGCTGTAACAGCTGGTTAATGTTTATTGACACTGTCAGTTATCTCCGAAAAGTCAAATTTCTCCATCATTCTAGTTTCTATGGAACATTTATTTATCAGAAAGTAGTGTGTGTTGTGCTCGTGTAGGTGCATCTCTGCAACTTTCTAGTGAAGACTTCCATGCGAAAGTACATCGAGAACGCAACTCCGGTCATTCCCGAGGGTAAATTCCTTGTTTTCTACTATATATTTTCAAAGTTGAGTCTATCAAATAATAATGAGCCGATTAATATTTTCAATTTCGTCAAGGATTCGCACTTCCATGTCCACTCAAACGCTGATGGTGATTGCAGTTGCTGAAAAATGATATGGTAATAAATTTTGTGCGGTCTAAGTTTTTGACACTAGAAACACTAACTTTTGACAATATGATAGCAATCTTTATTGTCGACTGAGAAAATTATGATGAGGTAACAGAGCTCCTGCTTCCTTCTTCCATCCTAACAAGGAAATCTTGCCAAAGTGTGTAGCTACTGAGCTACAGTTCCTTTAAGCATGCAAAAGTAGAAAATTGATCACATCAGCTTTGTCCAAAACACACAAGAATAGTTTATTAAGTAGAAGTAGTAGTAGTAGTAGTAATTAGTTCAGAATGGTCACTCTCTTAGAAGGTCACGATCACTTTCCCACGTCCAATAGAGAAAAGGAATGGGGGGAGGCATCTGATGCTGAAGTGGACGATTGTCAAGATGTTTGAATCATTGAACAGTGTGATTTTGACAGCCAGAACCTGTGGTTGTTGCTTTCGTGAACAATTCCTGCCGTATGCAGCATTGCTACTGCTAGAGCAGTATACATTTGGCTGGTAACTGCTTCTGCTGCCAGACGCTTTCTTGCTGGCAGCGAAATTAACCACTCGGCTTAGACTAAGTTTCGCCGAAACTATTTGAATGCACTCTTTTAGCTGCAATACAAACAAGCATGCCTAGATGGTTATTCAGATCTGAAAATAATGCAACGCTCCCATGGATGTTCTTCTTTTAATGCAAAAACGTGGACTACTAAATGACTCTTCAGTAGACTGTAGACATCGCGCCCATTCAGGCCACCTCAAAATGGGCCAAGTTTCACAGATAAGAAAGCAACCATAACTGGGAAGGACAAAAGGATCATAAGTGCGCAAGCACAACTACCTTTTAAGCTGACGAGCTCAAGATAGGATTTACCTGACATTTGTTTTTCAAAGGATAATAATGGACCCTCGCAAAAAAAGGATATTAGGGAAACAAATTAAATAGGAATAGCAAGCTGTCCAATTAAGGATCCACCGAGATATGTACTACTACTAGACATGCTCCCCCTTGCAAGTTGCAGGCAGCACTGCAGCATTATACTACATAGCCCAGATCTTTCAGGATTCAAGATCCATCATCTGGCAATTCATAGCGCATAACTGAGGTACTAATAGTTACCAAATGTGAATATATACAGAAAAGAGAATGCCACTCTGACGAGTTGGTTTCTGAAAATTCGAGCGAGCATTTGTTCTCTATTCATCCAACTTCATAGTCTAAGCAGCACCTTTCCGCATTCTGCGGTAAAGGCAACTCAGCTCTTCTTGGCCTCCTGCAACATCTCCACCACCTTCTTCATCTTTGGCCGCTTCGCCGGAGCATGCTCTGTGCATAGCATCGCGACCTGGAGCACCGCAAGCATCTGCCTGCGCCACGCGAACGACACAGTGCTAAGTCTCGGGTCCATGATCTGCTCTGGTGTCTCCCCTCTCGCCGGAGCAGTGTGCACCCACCTGACAAGGTCCACACCCTCCCCAAACCCCTCATCCGCTGGTAGCTTGGATGTCAGTATCTCCAGCAGAACCACCCCAAAACTGTACACATTGCCTGGCACCGTCACTTGCATTGTGTAGGCATACTCTGCAAGGACCGAATTGCATCAGCAACAATATTTATGCTTCAGAAAGGGAATATATGTTTCAATATTCCAGCCATTGTATTGACCAATGCAAACATACTAAAATTTCTAATGTGGTTACCAGATATTGAGAGTGTTAGAGGTCAGACCTGGAGGTATGTAACCAAATGAGCCCGCGACCGCACTAATGCTGGCAGTGCCCTTTGAAGGGTCCAGCAGCTTGGAGATTTCAACTTCACCAAGAAGCGCATTGTAATGTGAGTCAAGGAAGATGTTCCCTGAAGAGATGTCGAGGTGAATTGTGGCAACCTGATGCAGGAATGCGAGCCCTTCAGCAACATCAATGGCAATTGACAGCAGCCTCGGCCAGTCAGGTTTTTGGTCTTTGCCGTCAGCATTGCCATCATTATGCAGCAGCTGAAGCAGAGTGCCATTTGGCATATGGTGGTGGAGCAACAGCGCAACGTCCTCGTAGATGACATAGCCAATAGGACGCACAAGGTTGGGGTGGTTGATGTGTGCAAGCCGCTCAAGCTCTCGAATCATCTTGCACTGGTGGTGTACGACTGCACGATCGACTGACTTGAGCTTCTTCACACAGACCACCAAGCCAGACGGCATGACAGCCTTGTAGGTGATGCTGAACGTTCCATTGTTCAGTATGTTTGCGTCCTTAAACGTCGCCTTTACACAACTCTGGAAATCGATTGCCTGTTGCAAACTCTCAATGAACATGGTTGAGGCCACGACCTGCGGCGCCGGCACCACAACTTCCCCAGTTTCAGCCTTCTTCGCCTCATCCTCCTTCTCCTGCCTCTCACGCCACATGAACAATGCCACCACCAATGATACTAGTGAGAAGATGAGCATACAGGAACCCACAACTGCCAAAGCCACCCTGTAAGATATCTTCCTGTGGTCCATTCCATAACTGGAACCATAAACTGATCCACAGTCCACATCCAGAGGGTCACCACACAGCTTGGAATTGCCGGAGAAGCTGGATGCTGCGCTCTTCTGGAACGGCCCGAAGTCTGGTATGGCACCACTGAGTCGGTTATTTGACAAATTGACCTCAATCAAGCTCAGCATCCCTCTCATATCACTAGGGATTTGACCTGATATGTCATTGCTTGACAAGTCCAGCGTGACAAGCTTATCAAGCCGTCCAAGCTCGCGAGGCAGCGGACCAACAAAGTGATTGAAGCTAAGGTTCAGAGCAATTTGCAGGCTCTTGACTCTGCCAATCTCAGCAGGTATCTCACCACTCAGGTTGTTGTTGCCGAGTTGCAGAGCAAGGAGCCGAGGACAGCCCCCAATCCCTGGCGGAATGCTGCCGGAGAACTCATTGTGATCGAGCACAAGGAACTGCATCCGTGATCCGTTGCAGATGTCATCCGGCAAACTGCCATGGAAAGAATTGTAGCTCAAGTCCAGCTTGCTCAGGTTCCGGCACCGCAAGATGGACTTTGGGAACTCACCGCCGAGGCCGTTGCCAGACACTATGAGCTCCTGCAGATTCCTGAGCTCACCGAGCACATCCGGTACCTCGCCGGCGAGGCGGTTGCATGCTAAATTGAGCAGCGTCAGGTTGGCGCAGCGCGCGAACTGTGTGGGGATAGCACCGGCCAGGTCGTTGCCGTTGGCCTCGAAATAGGTGAGGCTGGTGGCGTCGCCGACGGACGCCGGAATGGCGCCGGACAGGCGGTTGTCGCCGATGCGCACGTTGGAGAGGCCGCGGCACCGGCCGATTGTCTCCGGGATGGTGCCGTTGAGCCGGTTGAGAGTGAGGATGAGGACCTGCAGGTTGCCGAGCTCGAAGAGGCTGCTGGGGATGCTCCCCTCGAGGGCGTTGGAGTGGAGGTTGAGCACCTGGAGCTCCGACGAGCGGCCGAGCCCCGGCGGGATCGGGCCGGAGAGCGAGTTCTCGTAGGCGGACAGCACGCGGAGGCCAGGGAGCCCGGCGAGCCAGCTCGGGAGGGCGCCGGTGAGGTTGTTGCCGGAAATCTGCAGCTCCTGGAGTCCCCTGAGGCCCCTGAGCTCGTCGGGGATAGGGCCGGAGAGCGCGTTGTTGGAGAGGTTGAGGAACCGGAGCGCGGACGCGCCGGCAAGCTCGGCCGGGACGGCGCCGGAGAGCGCGTTCATGGAGAGGTCGAGGAACTCGAGGCGGTGGAGCGCGCCGAGCGCCCGCGGGACGCCACCCTGGAGCGAGTTGGCGGAGAGGTCGAGGCGCGCGAGCGCTGGGAGCGACCCCGCGGCTGAGAAGTCGCCCCTGATCCCCCGGCGCGGCAGGTCGATGGCGGTGACCGCGCGCCCCGGCGCGCAGGTGACGCCGCGCCACGCGCAGTGGTCCGCCGCGGGGCCCCAGCCCGGCGGCGCCAGCTCCCGCCGCAGCGCCTGCATTGCCGCGGCGTCCCCGTCGCCGCCGGGGCCATCCGCGCCGACCCCGAGTGCCGAGAAGCATGTTGAGAGGAAGGCCAAAAAGAGGTAACTGCGGCAGGAGGCGGAAGGCATTTGGGGCATGAGGGAGAGGGGTTCTTGGCCCGCGGCGAGGCGGTGGTGGTGGTATGGTGGCGCCCAGGCCTCCCCGTGTCTGTGCGCTGCTGCTTCTCTTGTGTGGTTTTAGAGAGAGAGAGAGATGCACAGCGACAGGGGCTGCCGGCTGCTGCAGCTTGCCTCGCCCACTCGCACTCTCAGGGGGAGAGAGAGGAAGAAGTGGGAAAGAGAGAGGAAAGGGAACGGTGGTTGGACGAGCAGAGGAAGGTGGTGCTGTGCCTCTCTGGGCCATGGGGTGAAAACTGAAACGGCAAGGGGCACCCTGCCTTGAGGCCAAAGGAGCACAGATTGAGCGTAAAATGGCAAGGTATATTGAGAGCAAGCCTAATTTACTATGTTACTAGAAAAAATAACTAAATTATCTAATAAGTAAATTCTCATTATTGAGTCCACCTTTTGTCTCACGAGATGACGACATGCTGAGCGCGTTCTATAGCGTTGAGGCTATCTATCACTCTTCCACGTCCGTCTGTGCTTGACGCGTCACCAAGAATTGGGCTTCGTCTAATGTGATTGAGCGTGCTAAAATTTACTAAGATAATAACAATGAAATATGATACTATTTGTTCATTAATGCCTCACAAACTACATTGTTATGAAGAATCATAATACTCCATCGGTATTAAAATGATGATTTTATAATATCAATGTAGCCATCAATTTGAAGATGTATTTATAATGTCAGTTGCTTTATAATGTTAGAGGATCTGAACCCATCTCCCCCAAACTTGCAAGCTAAGCAACAACTACAACCAAAGTGTGCTAAATTATCCACATGCAAATCAATGTTACTTACTTACTTACTTTCTACTACATTACTTATTCCATTTTTCATTATATTATATATCAAGTTTGTTTCATGGAGGCACATTATCACAATATTGGTTGTATTCTTGTGCATGTGATGACCAAGATAATGCCCAAAAAGAAAAGCGACAAACATAAAGCACTTCATGATTGCAATTTCATATCTTAGTAGTAATAGAATTTACGATAAATAAATTCTATACGTGAGAACTAAAATCTATGCATATTGTATCAAATTATCTGATCTAAAATAAACTAATCATGCTCCCTCCGTCTCATATTACTTGTCTTTCTACCTTTTATTATTTATCTCAAATTACTTGTCTTCTTACTTCTCGATACATTTTTTCTCTTTCTAATACTTCTCTATTTCTATCTCTCTCCTTCCTAATTTTGTGTGCATCTACTTTATTTCTCTTTCCTTAATCTTTGTGTATAGAGCTAAAACCACATCTAATTTAGAACGAAGGGAGTAGATTATAGATAATAAATTATATAAATTTAATTATTATAAATAATAATAATTTTTTTAAATCCACAAATATTTATTTTTAGTAAATGCAGCAGGAGATACGAGATCTCCACTGCAGAAACTAAAAGGAAAGCTCAAATCCTACTTTCTCAAACTCGTGCAGGTGCACCTAGCATTTCCGGTTGGACATGGTGAATTTCTCGGGCCTGGAGCCAGATGAATCTTTGTGCTCTGTTCCTTTCCCAACTCTGCATCGGTCCAACTCCCAAACAGGTGCTCCAATTAATAAACTAGTCTAATCGACACGTACGGGGTCTGCTTGGCCTCACTGACATCGAGGGCCACCACCTGCCCTCTGTTAAGCACGGCGCTGCTGATGTAATCATGCCGCCGTCTCTCTCCTCCTTTCTGCGGCCTCTGGGGCGATTGATTGGCAATTGGGAAGGGGGCATGCTGGCAAACGACGACGTCCTCGTAGTATGCCATAATTCGATTCCCGCTTTCGGCTTCTTTTTTTTATAAAAAGTCATTCGCAGGATTGTTTCTATTTTAATTTATAATTATGATTTTACTATTATTTTTAGACTTTGTATATTTATTTTTATTTTTTAACCGAACAACTCGGTTGTCCCTATTCTATTATCAGTGTTTAACGACGTTAAATATTACGCAAAAGGACATATATATCTTTACGTAGAAACTCCTGTTTTTATAATAGTTTACATCATTACCCTTATTTTAATATAATATTGATTTAAGCTGGGATATAAATTTTAAAATAATATAAATTTGAATTTAATTTATATTTATTTTGAATTTGATAAAAAATTATCAAAATTTTTAATAATAATTAAATTAATTTTGACATGATCACTTACATATGTAGACTTAGTTTGACAACACAAATCATAGCATCACAATATCTATAACATTTTACAACATTTTCACAAAACAAAAATGCAACAAAAGGTTCAACATGAGTAACAGAGTACCATACATATATTTCTCATAACCATACAACTTCAACGATATAAAACCATACATGTCCAACTATATGAAACCAAATGTACTCAAACCATACTTGTTCAACCATAGAACTCTAACAAGTCAACTTAGGCTTTTTAATCTTATAGCTCAAATCAACATTTCCCACTGATCTTTGGATGTCATTGGATAGAACACACCTGCGTATGTCTTTTTCAACCTCTCAACAAAAAAATACTAATGAACAAAGTCTTCCATTTGGCCCTCCCTACTGAGCTTTTTAATCATTGCTAAAGCATGATTGCATGGTTTTCCCGTCACCTGTCAAACTCTACAAGTACATGTGTTTTGGTTCAAGTCCACTGAATACCTAATGTTTGAGGCTGTTACTTCAGTTGTGTTGCCTCTACATATCAGGATCTCATGATCCTTGATTAATTTGCTTTTAGCATTCAGATTTTTAGTAATAGTAGGGATTATTTTGCCTTCCATTTATATAGCACTATTATATCTCAACTCAAACTTAGCTAGAATCATTTGTCTTATCTTATCATGCAGGTCAACAATTTGCATATCCTTTAGTTGACACACCCAATTATTGAAACTTTCTGAGAGGTTATTATGGATGTAATCCACCTTGCTAAGGTTAAAACATTTGCTTCTAGCCCATATATATTTGTGATTGTTATCCAAATATTTCATTGCAGCAGGACTCTTCTCTTTTATGTTCCTTATATGATAGTTGTACCTATCACTTGTATAACTTTTGACAGCAACCCACATATTTTGAGCATAGAAAGAACCATAATACTTCTTTTTCATATTCTTCCACAAGTGCCTCATGCATTCCCAATGTTCAACCCCTGGGTATACAGCAGTTACAGCTTCCCCTATTCCTTTGCCTACATCATAAGTTGAATATTTATAATTATTTCAAACATAAAAGATGGAAAATGAACACATAATTGCATATTTTATTACCTGCATCTGTACTGATAACCAACCTATGAGGAGTTCCAATAGCTTCTTTTAAGTTCTTGATGAACCATGTCCAACTTTCTAATGACTCTGTCTCAATTACACCATATGTATTAGGGAAGAGTCTATTGTGCCCATCCACTGCAACAGCTGCTGCCAACTGACCTCTTGATCGACTAGTCAAATGAGTGGAATCCATAACAATGTAGGGTCTGCAACATGTCAAGAAACCATCTATACAAGGTTTCAATGCGACAAATAGGCGCCTGCAGCCCCGTTATGCTTTTCTGTTTCTAGCTCAACAATACTTTCAGGACAAGATCTCATAAGCTCAGCTTAATAAGTGGGCAGCAAGTTATAACTATCATCCCATTTTTCATCTAGCATATCAATAGCTTTCTCTTTCCTACAAAAAACCTTATAATAAGAAACATCTATATTGTACTTCTTTTCAATTCTTCCTGTAAGTCCTTAGTCCCCCTTTTTCTAGATTCCTTCACCATGTCCAACACTCAGCAGCCACCCAATTATTAAAGATCATAGTATCTCCACACTAATTAACGGAACTACAAGTATGCTTTGATCCATAAGTTTCACCTGCAAAATGTTGCACAAAATTATTAATATATGACAAATTATGTTAACGAATTAAAGGTAGGATAAAAGTAAATAAGCACAATATTTACCTTGCACCCAAGGTATTTCTTGCTAATAGAAGCAAAAAACAGCCACTTCCACCCTTTACTTGCTCTAAGATAATTAGCTCGAAACCTTTCTTGATCGTTCTTGATGGTATGATATGCATGATCATTTAATATGCACTAATGTTGCACTGCAGCTTGGTATTGATCTACATCTAGGAATATCGTACCAACATTAATTGCAAGGATCATCCACATCATAAGAAAATATGAGAACATCATCACATTGTCCTCATCAGGTATTTCAGCATTAGGGTCAAAATCAATGTCATAGAAATCAGCATCAGAGTTAGAAGACGCTGCTACCTCCGAATCATAACTACTGTCACTCGGGGCAACAAGTGAGTCTGTGTCAGAGTCAGGTGGTACTGCTTTTTTGTGGCTGGGAGTTTCACTAACATTCTCTCCTACCGCTGCAACAATATCAAGAGTTTGTGTCTCTTTATTCCTCACCATAGGATGACACCTACGTTTAGTGGGTGAAACTTACAACGGCCCCTCAAATACCCTGACCACAGCATTGATGCGTACTTTTTCATTCTCGCTGTTCAGTTTGATCCAATCTAGCAAATTTGCATCATCTTTTATCTCAACACCAAGACTAGCATGATCATTGTCATGGGCTAATACCAGAGGTGATCAACATCAACGGCCCACAGAGGTGATCAACACCAACAACCCACTAACCTCACAGCACGCAGGAGACGAAACGATCTCCGCTTCGCCTGACCTCTATGGCGTAGAGACGCACAGAGGGTCAGGCCCGCGGACGGTTCCGCCTCGCCCGACCTCCCCGACTGGGGGTCAGATTTCCCGTAACTCGACTGATGCGCTCGACCACACCACGTCGGGGTCGGGAGACCGCACGAGAGTCCGCCTCGCCCGACCCTAGGGCCGAACGAACCGCCTACCACCACGAGGATGGGTAGGCCATGGACAGTTGAGCAACTGTGACTCCCACGTCCACGGACAGATGAGAATAACAACTGCTCGAGCAAGTGGGCAGTAAATACGCACGATGCGCATCGACCAAAGGACTGTCACTGTTCCGACGGCTCCTGTCAGAGCCCACTCTCCTACTAGGATGGGACACCCCTGAGCGACAGCTCAACGAGTGTAGGGACAATGACGACGGCACTACTCTGCCGACCCTGCCAAAAGCCATCGCACCATACGGGTGGAACACTTCTGATTGACGGGCACTCCCAGCACCGCCGCATCGGAAGGACACCGCCATGCCGGTGACGCCATCCACAGCAACAAGCCCAACTTGGAGCGTGCGACCGCGACCACCACTCCGCCATCTCACCCTCTGTCTCCCTCTTACTTGACTGCCACGCAATCCAAGTCTCACCCCTCGCGATATAAAAGAGGAGACCGGGGACCTCAAAGGCGGAGATAGAGAGACAATCGAGAAGACGAGAATCAACACTCAACCACGCACTTTCATCCACCCAGAGACTTGGGACGCCGTCCCTCTCTCGCCCGTTTGTAACCCCTTACTACAAACAACGCAAGTAACACGAGCAGCTCGAGAATAGACGTAGGGCGTAATTGCCTGAACCAGTATATATCTTTGTGTCCTCTTACGAACCATCAGAACTCTAAAACGTGCATCCCACGATAATCAGTAGCCGATGGTAACGAACACCGACAATCATTCATGGCACGCCAGAAGGATATGTACTGATTAGAACCCCATATGCGAGATTTACCGACGTTATTAACTAACCGCTGGTAACTATAGCGGTTTTTGTCAATTAAGAATGGACGCAAGATTTCTCTCTTGCAGAACTGCTTTAGCCCTCCATCTGGTAGGCTAAAAAACGTATCAATTCTAACAACAATTTTTGTTGTGATTTTCCTACAAATCACAACAAGAAAACACTTTCAGGAGACCTAAATCGGGCTACAAACTATCGAAACTACCAGCTCCATGGACAGTCAAAAATGATGTCACGACGTACGTTGCTCCTTCCTGCTCTATGGTGAGATGCAGATCTCTCATAGCGCCGCGAGGAGCACCCGCCTCCCTGCCTCCCCTCGTGCCTTGCGCTTGCGCTCGCGCCTCCACTGAACAACTCGCTGAGCCCGCGTCGTGCTCGCGCCATGCCGCGAGCACCAACGCCGCCCCGCGCCGCGCCGCGCTTCCCGCGCCCGTGCCGCGGGCACTAGTGCCACGCTCACACCCTGCACCTCCGAGCTCCGGATCCGGCCGCCACACGCCGCGCCCGTGCCTCCAACCTTCGGATCCGGCCGTCACATGCCGGTGCCCGCGCCTTCGAAGCCGCCGTCGACCACATTTCGCGCCTCCGAAGCCGCTACCTAGCGCTCCTCGCTAGAGCTGCCTCGTGTGTTAGGGTTGAAGTGAAGGGCACCTTTCGCCTGATTTGTTTTTCTATTTTATTTTAAAGGCTATTTTGTGACGTGGCATAACGCCAGTTAAAAAGAGAGGCAAACGGCAGGTTGGTTTCAAAATAACAATGACAACCGTTCAAAGTCAGAATAGAAGGGATAAATTCATAATTGAAACCCACAATAAAAGCAATCGTGCAATTCTCCTTTTTAAAAAGGAATATATAAATTCTTGGACCATTGGCTTTGCAAGAACAAATGGATCTGTTCCGGAATCATTATGTTAGTACTATCGTGTAAACGGCATCCGCCACTGACCATCATTGCAGTTTTGCAATGATTTTAGCCGAGACCATCCGGGCCATGGACTCGAGTAGTAGAATGCTAAACACATGATTACCTTTGTCAAAAAAAAAAATACAAAACACATGATTACCTCTTTTGATCCAAGGAAAAAGGAGTAATGACTTGTAGTACTTTTTTTGTTTAGATTACAAGGAGTTAGGCATGACCGTAAGAATAAAACGTTTGGTCCATGTGCAATATGAAAAAGGAATGTTTTTGGGAACAAATAGTTTTGGCACTTAACTAAGGGTCTGTATGGCAGAGATTTTAAAACTGATTATGCAAACGTATTATATTCTATATATAATCTTATGTATCCAAACATTAAAAACTATAAGTAATTATAGTCACAATCATTCATATAAGCTATTTTTAAATTATATAATTTTTATATATTTGATAGTCATAATTACTTATAGACTATAATTAGTTATATTTAGTAAAATAATCCCTGTCAAACGCATCCTAAGTATGCACAGTTTTGAAAAACAAACTACTATGACGCCCTATAGATTGTTACTTCACACTCTTTATTAATAAGACTTAGTCTGTAGTATTATTAACAAGACATGGCTTAGAGCACAAGATTTCACATTTTAACTTGTCAAGACAAGAGCGATGATGAGAAAACATTTTAAATCATTTCTGCAAGACTAGACCTTCAATATAATATAAGTATAGTAAACACAACCCTAAATTTTAACTTTTGAGACATGGCTTAGAGCACTTTCTGGGAGTAGTACGATAATGCACCCCTTAATTGCGTGCGCTGGTCCGACTAAATCTGCATCTCTATGCTACTAGATGGCGACACTCTGATTAATATTGTGATAATAGCCACCACCGAAGACGCTTGCGCGTGGTCCCCTGACACCAGGATTCTTTGTCCTCTGATTATGAAGACCAAGCAAGAGGAATAGTAGTATAACTAAAAAAAAAAAAGCTACAGATTCAGAAAGCATTACTAGCATGAACCGTGTCCTGTTCTGATAATTAACTCTGTCCGCTCGTACTATATGTATATGCTTCCACAGGAACAACTACCAGGTGTTCCTGGCATTGTCTCCTGGTTGGTTGCTGGTTTCTCATATCTCACAAATGAAATGATACCCCCTATTACAAGTTCCTCAAATTTCTCTTACAAGCTCATATTATTCTACTAGTTTCATTCTTTTTTTGTTCTCTCTAATTAGTGACGATATCATCAATGAAATAATGTATTTTTGCTCGTTTTTTTTAGAGAATTGGAGGTCGGCGACGGAAAGGAATAGCGAAAAAGCAGGAAAAGTAGGCACATGGTTCCTTCGTTTTTTGGGGGCAGAAAAAATAACATCCTGCACTACCTTGAACCCCTGTCCAAAGTGAACACGATTGATGGCCTCTTTAAGGTTAGTTGACTACTGTATTCCATAATCAGTAAGCTCGCTAACCAACTCAGTTAGCTCTCGTCAGGCTGCTGTGCACCGTTTTCAGCTGACAGCTAAGTAACCCACGCTTGGCAGTTGCCACAATTGCCAAAGAAAGCAAAAGCTTGTCAGCGTTGCGAATGCGGTTGTTGCTGATCTTTCATCGCAGCTACGAGTAGTATTTGTCTTGTATGGTCACGTCGTTTGCTTGTCATAGTAGTAGTACCACTTTACTATTTTCTAGGACATCAAGATCATGCGTGATTCATTTTCTTTCCGGAATTTTCACCAGTGACACACACTAGCTATTTCGTGTAAAGTCCTGCAACGAATCAAAATTAAATTTTGTACACTGTGTGCAGACTATTATTTTCTTCAGTGTCACTTCGCAATAAGCCACAAAGTAATGCGTCCCCTGAAGTAAAATTGCATTTTCAGTTCTATTAGCAATCCAAAACGACCTCTAGAAAATAGTAGGCATTTTACATTGGACCAATTATATTGGTTTGCTGACAATTTGATGCCGTAACAAATTGCAAAGACACTCACTCCGACAGGTTACTCTCCACAAACCGAAGTTTGGAGTCTCATATCTAATGCAAGCCCAGTTAAAAAGTCTCACGATAGTAGACCCGTTAAATGCGGCGGGCCCAACCATCTTCACACCTCATTTCTGGCTTACAGCCCACTCAATTGGCAACTAGTGGACGCAGAGCCCACAGCTTCAATACTATTGGACGCCAACAGCATGTCTTAAACCCAAATAAAGACTCAATTGACAATGGGCCTAAAAGCCCAATTTCTTCTTCGGGAAACCCTAACCCCATATCGTATCCACGGCGGCGCTGCATATAAATGACTGTCTTCATCCCTGCGCCTCCAAACCCTCGAGCGCCGCCGCAACTACATTCTCTCGCCCTCGAGCGCCGCCACACCGGTCGGCGTAACCCATCCCCAGCAACCCCCATTCACCATGGCAGAGCGCGGAGGCGAGCGTGGCGGCGAGCGCGGCGGTTTCGGCCGCGGGTTCGGTCGCGGCGGGCGCGGCGACCGCGGCGGACGCCGTGGTGGCCGGCGCGGGGGCCGTCAGCAGGAGGAGGAGAAGTGGGTGCCAGTGACCAAGCTCGGGCGCCTCGTGAAGGAAGATAGGATCCAGTCGATCGAACAGATCTACCTCCACTCGCTGCCGGTCAAGGAGCACCAGATCGTGGAGCAGCTCGTGCAGGGGCTCAAGGACGAGGTGATGAAGATCACGCCGGTGCAGAAGCAGACCCGCGCCGGGCAGCGCACGCGCTTCAAGGCCTTCGTCGTCGTCGGCGACAACAACGGCCACGTCGGGCTGGGCGTCAAGTGCGCCAAGGAGGTGGCCACGGCCATCCGCGGCGCCATCATCCTTGCCAAGCTCTCGGTGGTGCCGGTCAGGAGGGGCTACTGGGGGAACAAGATCGGCCAGCCGCACACCGTGCCCTGCAAGGTCACCGGCAAGTGTGGTTCCGTCACCGTGCGCATGGTACCGGCTCCCCGGGGATCCGGAATCGTCGCCGCGCGAGTGCCCAAGAAGGTGCTCCAGTTTGCCGGCATTGAGGACGTGTTCACATCCTCTCGTGGCTCCACCAAGACGCTCGGCAACTTCGTCAAGGTATGCAATTCAGTCCTCACTCTTTATTGTAGTGGCCGACTTGAGACTGTTATTGGTCCTGTTTGTGCACATTTGACTGTTTAGAATGTTACCTAGTGTGAGATTAATACGCATTCCATATTCCCATGCCACAACTTCTGTCTTGAGTGACTGTAAATAATCGTCTCTGGTTGAAATTCGGGCTGTTCGTTCCAAACTTCAATTGTAAAATGACAAATTTTTCCTTGAGACTTGCATTCTTGCTGTTTCTTTTATAGCTTTTGTTGTAAGTGATTAGGTTTGATCTCATTGCCCTGTGATTTGTACTCGATTAGTTAGGTTGAGAAATTTTCTTTTGACTTGCTTATATCTTTGTGGTGCTTTGGGATTGATGCATTTATTTGAGTATTTGCATTGTGCCACATTATTTGCTTTATATGCTGGACATAGCTATGAATGCAACAATAGTTTATTTCATCTCTGTAAGAATGGATAAAAATAGTTGCTGAAGTCTATCAAAACTCCTTTAGCAGAGCTTGGGATTGGATATGTACGAAAACATAGGTGGAGTTGGAAGTAGCTATGAATGTTGGTAAATAAATGTTTCAAGTTGTGATAGTAAAAGTTCATCAGTGTGGGAACAAGTTAAGGTTGCAAAATGGCTGGGGGAAATCAATATTTCAGTCATCTACTAACCATTCTTTTTATTATCTTGCATTTTCTTAATATGATTGTTAGCTTAATTATGTGAACTTGATGACACTGTTCTGTTCATGTGATCTATTTGTGGTCATAGTTGTATGGAACCTCAGGAGAGATGACTTTACATTTTTCTTAGATATTCTGAGTTCAAGGTTACAGATATGTTCAGTATTCTTATTGTGTTTGTAGGGTTGTTTTCATTTTCATAAATTATGTTGACCTACTTTGCGTCATAAATGATGATAGCCCTTGGTAATGGGAAATGAACCTGAATATCTTGTGTCATTTGCAGGCCACCTTTGATTGTCTCATGAAGACCTATGGCTTCCTTACTCCTGAGTTCTGGACTGAGACGAAGTTCTCCAAGACCCCGTTCCAGGAGTTCACTGACCTCTTGGCGAAGCCGACAAAGGGGCTCATGATCGAGGCACCTGTGGAGACGGTGGTGGAGGCCTAATAAGCCTGTTGGGTTAAGTGCTCGGAAAGAAGTTTGCATGTAGTAGAAAACTCATCCTTTGTCTGCTTTGTGCGATCTATGTCCTAAAGCTATGCTTTTCCAAATTTTGAATTATGCACTTCTGAATGTTTAGCTGGTTCTTTTCTTATATATAATGGTACGTGGGGATCATTCAAACGCAAACGCAACACTATTTTGCATCGATGCGTCAGTACGGCAAAGAAGTTTTAAATTATGCACTTCTGAATGGTACATGGGAAGATGTTTTTCAAATATGATTCTTATCTGCAAATATCCAGGTGTAATTTTTTTACATCATAGAACTCAGATCTATTTGTCGATATTTAAGTAGAGAGAACATAAGTTAAGAGACTTTATATATATGTGCCATATTTCCAGATAACACGGCTTTATATTTAATTAAAGCACCATAATTTCTAATTTTCTAGAAAGACCAAAGTGCCAAATAATCCAACAACAGTTGCTGATTATATAATAGTGTGTCGAGTTTATGAGACGTGCAGCAACAAAAGATTGAAGAATTAAGACCATTGTAGTACTACAAATAGTGGGGAGTAATTCTCAAATAACAATAATAGAATAATTATTTCAAAAAAAACACAATAGAGTACTACCGTTTTTTAATCGTGGACACTTTTTAGTATAAACTTGTACTAAAAAGCGTCAACAATAAGAAAATAGAGGTAGCTGGAGGTCAGATTTACAGCTACGCCACAAGAACGAGAACGATGGCTTCAGGAAGTATGGACAAGGCTCTGTCTGAAACAGAGTTAGATAGGCAAAATAGAGTCCCTATCTCGAGGCACACAAACAGGGCTCACCTGCTAAGGCCGGCAGAAAAGCAAGTAACAACATGACGACACTACAGAATACCACTACTATATGCTTGGTTCTCCTGTGCTCCCTCAGGGAGTACAGTACTAAAGTGGTCATGAAGGTCTCCGCATCTTAACATTCAATGGTATCTCCTTGTAAGATACCACCTTCTCAGCAGCCCGCCTCAGGGACCTCCTCCCTGCCGCCTGACCTTCAGTAACTTTCGTTGACGAACAACCATCAGCCAGATTATGATTTGCTGTCTGCTGCATCGAGGCATATGAACTGGAATGGGGCAAAGGAGCACTAATATCTTCATGCAGAGTTTCAGAAGTGATCATCGTGTTCTCAGAGAGTATTGAATCCAATCGTGTAGATTTTCTCCTTTGAGATTTTCTGCAGATATTTAGACGAGCCAAGGTTATTCTACTTCAATTGGAAACACCTGGATTGGTGTCGGGCAGCAAGTAGTAAGCAGGAAAAACAAACCTTTTCTCATCGTGACACAATGGCTTGTCCGCTCTTGAGCCACATTTGGCATTTATTATGTGCTCTGTTGCTGAGTCTTTTACATTTTTCAATTTTTCTTTATTTGCACCCCTGGATACAAAATTTCTAACTCAACAGCATATTGATTGGGTGAATTGAGTGAAGTACAACTGAGATATGATCAGGTTCTCTAGGTGACACCCAAAAGGACCAGAGGGAAACCAGAAACAGCATCTTAAACAACAATGAAAAGGATGATTCTTACCTCTCATCGCCTGTGTCTCCTTTTGGAGGTTCAACAATATTAAATGGCAGTGATGCTGTAAAGGAAATAGCATTTCAAGGAAGATTAATCATTCTCCAAAAACTAAGCAGGGGAAAATACAACAATTAACATGTACAACAACCAACAGGTAACTTGGAAATTATTCTTGAGTGTTTTAAGGTTTAATTCCATGACACAAGTAGTAACATTAATTGGTTGCAAAAACGACAAAAACTTGTAGCATTGATACATAAGAATGTCATCAAACATTCTGGCATATTGTAATTGTTTTATCCTAAATAGAAAAGATGAGGGTAATTACATTGTGTTTCTGCCAAATGGCTGTGTTTGATGTTGCTGGCTGTATCACCAATTTGATGGGACTCAATTCCAGGAACACTGGAACATGCTTCTTGTATCTCCTGAATGACATCGTAACAAATACATCTATTAAATGACCCATCTATTAAATGACTTCAATCAATTGATAAATTCCTAAATGAGCTCATCACTGACGCATGGCCTACCTTCAGATTTGCTTCCTTCTGGAGTTGCTCATTTGTCTCAATTTTCTGATGATTCAATCAGATGCCAGAAGTCAGGAAATAAAAATATCAATAACTAAAGCTGAACTAAATTGCAAAGACACTAACCTTGAATCCTGAAGCCACTACTTCACGACTGCACTCATTTTGTAGTGACTTCTTCTGCACAGTATGATATTGGACCAATTCACAGTCACACAGTTATAACTTCATTTCTGAAGAGGGAAAAATGATATGAAATAATGAAATAGTAGTATACCATATCTTTTTCAGTGCTTGGTCCGTGTTGATTTTGAGCACTAAAACTAGGAGGAGCTGAGGGAACTATATCATCCTCAGGCAATTTCGAACAACCGACTTCTGTGACCTCACAAGATCCTGGGTTCAGCCTTGTGGACCTTCTCCGTACAGACTTTCTGATCACATAATAAACAAAAGATGGTTTCAGTTTCATAAGTAAAATAATGTTGTCGTGATACATTCCATAAGTAAAAATTACCTAGGATCTACATGTTCCAATAATATAGCAGGTTGCAAATGAGGTCTGTAGTGGTCCTGCATTATCTGAGTATCCTTTGTGCACTTAGTTGATAGCAACTTCCTTTTATTTCTGCCCCTATCCACAGAAATCATGTTTGAACAGATATTCACTTGGGGGAACAATATTATATATAATTCAGATCTAGTTGCATCATTACATAAGTAATATGTGAAACACACCTTTTGGTTGTTACATCATTTGGTGGCTCTTGGCATCCAGTAGTTAATGGCACAGCATCTAAGAAATTGACATTAACTGAAGATTAGAAACTTGACCAGTAGCTGATTAAATGCAAACTGGATGATGTAAACTATACAACACCATTGAAAAAGGCACTTTGGAATTGTAAGTACAATGGCTGAATTGAATGAAGAGTGAGCTTTACATTTAGATTCAACCAAATGTTGTTCAGTTGTGCAGGTGACTGAACCATCAATTTGATGTGTGACAACTGCTGCAACTTTCAAAGGTGCCACTTTCATGATATCCTAATTTCATTACAGAAATAAATCAATATTGGAATTTAGAATAGCCATAGTAAACTATTTGATTTATTAAAGTGTAACCTGCCTGTGAATTTACTTCCTTCCGCCGTTGCTTAGCAGCCTTATTATTTTTCTGCAAATAGTGCATTAGTAAACATTTAGTGGCCTTCCAAAATATGTAAGCTAAGTTACATGGTCATTCTTACCTCAAGTTCTGAATCCTTTATTTTAACTAGTGCTGCTGTACATGAAAGTTCATGTTGTAGTGTTTTGATCTGCACATTATATCCACAAAAAACAAAAGACCCAGATCAGCAAGCCCCTTGCTTGATACTGACAATTTAAGAAGAAACCCAAACGCAAATACAATCAAAGAAGGAATGTGACAGCTTACCCTATCTTTTCCCAGATTTAGCTCCTAAAATGAAGCACAAAACAGAAAGACGTTAAGAGAGCCGTCTATGCTGTGGAGAAAAACAAAAAAAAAAGTACAGGACGAATTGATTTCTTTCCTAGGTATAGAATAGAGGTTTATGTACAATATTTACTTTCACATCCAGCATAAAAAGAGTACAAGTACAACACATAACTTGAGAAAAAATGAATATGAACACCCAAAGGTAGCACACTTCCCCTTTTCTATTATTTTTGTAGCACAAAATTTAACTCATCACAGTAAGCATGCCATCCAATGGATCATGAACAAAGGTGTAGCATTACGGGAGAAAATCAAGATTATTAGTACATCTACGGCGATAAATGAAGCAGATAAAGAAGTAGACGAACCGCAAGCATCTGAGAATTGGCCTGCGCAAGCTGCACGTTCTGCTGGCGCAACATTTGCAGCGCAATGTGGAGCTTCTGCGACTCAACCCTGCTGAGCTCGATGGTCCTCCTGCAAAGAAGAAGCTACACCAGTTAAGAACGACAAAGCAATTTTTCAGTCCCCTTCTACAGCAACAAGGAAAGGATAGAGGAGCAGGCAACATACGTTTTCTCATTAAGCAGCTGAACCAATTTGGCGTTCTCCTGCAAGCAAGCGAGTAAGGACTGGGCTCCGCTGAAGCTCTGACACTGGAAATTCAACCTAATCACTGTGGAAAACTAAACCTAGATAGTGTCGTTCGTTTGTACAAACTCAGGCGAAGAAATTCACCTTGACAGCGTCGGCGACGCTGAGAGATCTGGTGGTGTTGACCCTCCCGGTGTTGGTAATGTCCGCGAGCGCAACGGCTTTCCGTTTCCCCGGTGGAGATCCGAGCTTGGGGCCATCGCCGCTAGGGTTCGGGCGGGGGTCACCGACCGCTGCCTTTCCTGGTTAATGGGTGTTCGGAAGGTGAGAGGGCGGCCCGCGGACGGAATGCGGGCGGGGAGGATGCTGAAATGGAGGGAGGTTCAAGCGAAAGAAAGGACTTACCGCCGGCGGCGGGGTCGGCAGCCATGGAGGTCGGCGGGGGCGGAGATTCCGCGCGGATCCAGGGGAGAGGCGCTCCGATGCCTCCCTCAGCCGAGAAGACCTACGGTGGATCCGCGTGGAAGGAAGCGGTGGTCCGGCGGTGCGACGGCGGCGGCGGCGGCGCGGGGCCCACTCGGCGACGATCGCGACGCAGTGTACCGTTGGGTGACGCGGGGGGACAAATTCGATTTCAGCTCCCGGGGCCACGGGAGCCGAATTTCGGACTCGGCCTGTCGTCTCCCAGAAGAGAAAATGGTCGACTGAACTTTTTTTTGAAAGAAAATGGTCAATCGAACTTTTTTTTTTTTGACAGAAAATGGTCCACTGAACTTGTAACCATGTTTCGATTTAGCCACTTCATTCATAAAATTACAAATCCAAGGTCATCAAGCTCGCTCCTCCATGCCAATAAGACCACTGAACTCATAATCCTTCGTGTTTTAGGAACATTAAAAAATACATGATCATATTGTAGGTCAATCACATCGAAAATTTCAACGTACACTCGCTTTTTTTTTTAACAATGTACCTCTTCAATTGATCTCAGTCCATCCATCTTAACATTTTAGTTTACGTTCACTACCGCTTTTATTCAAGAGAGAGTATCTGCTCTGATAAATAAGTTTATCGGAGCGCACATATGAGCACCACAACAATTTTCTATTTCCTGATTTTCTTGTATTTATGTACCAAGTATTTTTTTAAAAAAATAAGACTTTTTATGCATATTATCATTAATCTAGAGCTTACCTGTTATTTAGTAAAGCTAATAAACATGAAACATTTTATGGTTGTACAAAACTTTTTGTTGAACTTAATCGTAGAAAATTTGTGCACACACCAAGACAATGCACTTCTCTCCAAGAATATTCCAGCATGGTACACATTTATATCAGAATTTGCTAGAATCGCTTTTACAAACTTACGAAATTACACTCTGATACACTAAAGAAGGTTTTTATAATATAATTTCTAATTTTTTTATATTTTTGCACAAAATAAATTGTTATCAGTAGGACCATATATATATATAGTTGAAAAGTAAATTAAAACTATTATTTTATTATTAATAATGATTTAAATATAGAGAGCGTAAATATAGACGACTCTTAGCTCTACTCTACTATTATTATATAAACATGCTCTTAGCAGTGGACTTGAGGACATTCTTTGGATTCCAGGCCTGCTGCCTGCTGGATCTTGAATACGGCCCCACCCAGCCCTGATAGCGTGGCCTGCCAGCATCCAGCCCTTGGTTCGTTGCGGCGGCAGCAGCTTTGCCTCCGTCTCCGATCCGTACCGAGGTGAAGAGGATGCTTGACGGAAAGAAATTACGAACATTTTTGGGGTAGATGCACAGGATGAATTTTGATAAAAGGTAATAATGCCACGTACTTACTTGTAGTACGATAGATACAAGCTCGGTGGTTACAGTTGAGGACGTTGACAGAACGCTCTTTCCAGCAGCTTCGACTGCATTGCAGATCTCCCCTGTTTTCCAAAATTTGTACTAATTCCCAAGTGGTGCAGTTTAGCATAATCACATGAGCACAGCAAGATGCTCAACTAATTTCCACATGTGGTGCAGCGCTTTCAGTACTTCGAATGCTCTCCGCTGTCGTCTCCCCATCCCACAGTACCCCCTTCTCATCAGGCAATGCTCCTCGCGCTCGCCGCGATTGCCCTCGCCACCGCCGTGGCGCCGTAACCCTCCATGTCTGGCGTCACCGCCGTCTAGTACGCCGTCGCCCATGCACCGTCCTCACCGCTCGCCGCCACCATGGAACATAACGAGAAGTCGGCGTACGCGGCAAAGACCAAGGAAGAACTGCCACGTCAATGGTTCGATCTACAACAATGGGGTCCTGTTCCCTGCCGCTTGTGTCATCTCGCACACTTCGCATGCAGCAGGGCCGTTAATAGGACAATTTTACAGATGGGCTGTTGTGACTATTTCGGCCTCACGACAGAGTGATTTTTTTATGCACGGTGCAATACCTAAATAAGGGAGGTGGTATAAATTTAGATCTGGTTCCCCTCTCCGACCACCTAACCATGCGTGGGCCAAGGTGGGCCGTGCATAGGTATACTGCTGCAGGAGGGATCCCGAGCGGGCAGGACAGGCCCACTATACGCACGCTCCTTTCTGTATTGTATTTGCTTTTTTAGAACGTTGTGTTAGAACACAATTCAAAATATTTAAAAATAGAAATATATAGTTTCAAAAAAATTTAAAACGTTTCAAGACACTGAATGTTCTTGAATAAATTATAATTTTTTAGAGAAATTTTTCCAAGATAGATCTGAATTTAAAATGTTTTATGACAGAAGAGACTGTTTTAACATCCGCTTAAAAATGTTCCAATCCACAAAAGATTGTCAACAAACTTTAAAACGAGTGAAATGTTTTTTTAAAAATATTCCAAGAGACTTCAAAAGTTTCAGACAAATAAGAATGCTCCAGTTTATACGTAAAAATGGTCCAAAAGATATTAGATTTTCCTGGATATATTAAAATGTTCCAGAACAAAAAGAAAAATGTTAAAGAAATATTTAGTACTAGGATGTCAAATAGAATGTTCCTCTTCCTTTCCTGTCTACTTGGTTGGAGAAAGGAACTATTACATGACAAATAAAAATAATTTGGTGCAGACGAAAAATGTTCCTAGATAGCTACAAAATGTTCCAGTATATACTATATTGTTCCAGGATATATTTGATTGTTCCAGAAGATAAAAAAAATGTTCCCATCCGACAAATAAGAATGTTCCAGTTCAGACGCAAAAACGTTCTCAAACAGTCAAAAAATGTTCTACAACATATTAGATGTTCTAGGATATATTTAAATGTTCCATAACATAAAAAATATTTAGTAGTAAGATTTAAAATAGAATGTTTGCATACAAATAAGAATATTTTAGAGCAGACAAAAGATATTCTTAGATAGCTACAAAATGTTCTAGGATATACTGTATTGTTCCAGGATATGTTGGATTGTTCTGAGAGATATAAAGATGTTCCGGCGCATCGGACAAATGTAAGATGTAAAATAATATAAAAAGGTACAAAATATTTTAGGACATACTGATGTGATAAAAACATATTTCAAAATAAATTATGAAAAGGAGAAATAAGATAATACAAAGAAACAAATAGACCAGAGGCTAACCATTGAAAAAAAGAAAGAAAAAAATGAAAAATAAGCAATAGTAACGAATGAGGCAATTAAAAATAAAAGCATGCACTGGGGCTCATGAATGAAAAAATAAAATAAAATAAAAAAATCTAGAAGGAGAAAGAAAAAAAATTGCATGAGACAACCAACCCTCATCAAGAAAAAGGCGGTCCAGACAGCCCAAAAAGCAGCGCATCAGGGGGTGTGCGGAGCGCGTCCGCAAATTGACATATGCGGAGGCGAACATTCCCGACAACACTGTCATGAAGCTACGAAAAAGGCCAGTTCGGGCCGCGATGGGTCTGCGAGAGGAAACAAATACAGATGGGCTTTTATTTGTCACGTGCTCTTCGTGCTGGCCCTGGTGTGCAACCAGCTAGAGTCGTGGCCCAGTCAATTTTTAATTTCCAAATTTGAAACCGGTCGGTCAAAGTTTGAAAGCGGCCCCAGTCAAACTCTAGAGTATAAAACTAGAAAATGTGCGCGGCGTTGCCGCGCTTAAGTGGCTGCATAATTTATGTTTTACCATTATGGCTGCCCCTTAGTTTTTTCCATTGTAGCAATTGATATTCTTAATTGTCTATCACTCTTTGAATAGATCGTTGTTACTAAATCAACGTTAAGATATGAGTGCGTTTTGTATATGCATAGTAGATTTAATATGATGTCACCTATGTGCGAATGGAAGCAATACATGGTGGAAAGATTTAGAATTTACATATGAGAGGTTGAAGTGTGGTAGGAAGCTGAAACAAAAGTATAAAAATGTAACCAATCTATTCTGAAAAATTTAAATTTGCTAGCCATATTTTTTTTAAAAAAAAAGATGAAAAAATGTGGCATCTATGGAACAAAGATGACGTCAATAAGATCATATGAGTTATGAGTAACAGTGCAAAGATTTTCTTTTGCACGTTCTACTTGTAATATAAGGATTCCATTAACTTCAAAAATCTAAATTTGATGAGTTTTTGTTTTTTCAGTTCAAGGGGAGAGGAAATTTGATATGATTTTTCATTGGCTCTGAAAATTTTACGCCAAAACTTTGTTGAGTATTCATTAAACCAAACAATGAGCTTTTTTTTGAGAGTACCCACTCCAAGATTCTTATTTGCATCTCTGACGACCTGACGAAGACCATAATTTTGTCAAAGTAACACCCTTCACACTGCAAATACACAGAGCAATGGAACGCTGCTTTTGTTTTGATCTCAAATCCAAACGAAAAACTATTCATACATTTGTTCAAACACCTTGCGAGTGGAGTTAGGACGGACCGTTGCTCGGAGCAGCCAGGTAAGGAAGGACAATAAAAGCAATCTTGCTTCACCGTAAAATGTAGAAGGGCTAATGCTCTGAAGTAGAGAATGGGATGGCTCCGCAACCTGTATGACGTTGGGCAGTAGCAGAAGTGGTTGCATACGCACGAACATCGTCTTGCTGCGGCATAGCGTCGAACGCCTGACGGGCGACGCCGTGGGCTGTCCTGTCTGAAGATAAGCTCCATGGTGGTGACGATGCGCGAGACGTGGTCGGCGAGGACGTCGAGCGTGACGTTCATTTGCACGGCGCGGCCGGTGCCGACCTCGGGAGCGGGCGCGTACGCGACGCCGATGACCTGTCCCCCGCGCGAACCGGAACGACGCCTCGTTCAGGTTCTCGATGGACACGTCGGCATTGAGAGTCGCGTTCATGGACACCCCCGCGTTGTCGTTGCGGAGCCCGCCATCGACGCCCTCCAGCGTGACGCACACAAATACCAGCGTTTTAGACCTATTAAGAGATTGTATGTCATCTCAGTAGAGTATTGAGTCGGTCAATGGTCAAATACCGACGAAACGTAAGCGCACACGCACAAATTGTACCTACTCCTGCGTAAGCAGCTCTGAGGTCCCTTTATAACTTCATACCACTTAATACCAAAGAAACCACGGGGAAAGTCCCAACTGCATGCGCGTTCAGTTCAGTGGTGTTTGAAGAAATTTCCTACTAGCAGTTTTCTCTCTCCTCCCCACTCCCCAGCCACCACAACCACCAAATTAACCACCAAACCATGGCCGGACGGGAGGCCCTCGGCGGCGGAGGCAGCTCAGGCCGGAGGAGGAACACAGGGACTCCCCCACGACGAACAGGTGCTCCACCAGCGGCTGCCAAGTCGTCCTCGTCCGCGAGCCGGTCAACGGTAGTATGTCCTTATGATTTTTCTTTTTGGTCATATACGATGGTGCAAAATTATTAATCCTTGGAGAAAATTCGATCAATCTCTTACGAAATTTCTGCCATATAAGTTGCATCTTTGCAACTGTCATATGTTATTGACGATGGTGAGGATGATATTGTTTTTTTTTCTTGAGGAGAGTGATTAAGGTGATATAAGTAGAATATGAAAACAAATTAATTTAAGCGGTTGTAAAGTTGAATCGAAGAGAGAGAGAGAGAGAGGTTATTAAGAATTTTATACTAAATTTGGATTAGAAAGTTTTTGTAGCGGCAATGATTAAAGCATAGAGAAATAATACTGTAGCACACTAATATTATAGCGATCAACATCAACAATTAAAGAGAGGAAGAACTTGTTTTTGATACTATTATTATTAGTGGTCAATATCTACCCTAGCTAGCATCCTAGCACACTAATATTATAGCGATCAACATCAACAATTAAAGAGAGGAAGAACTTGTTTTTGATACTATTATTATTAGTGGTCAATATCTATCCTAGCTAGCATCCTAGCACACTAATATTATAGCGATCAACATCAACAATTAAAGAGAGGAAGAACTTGTTTTTGATACTATTATTATTAGTGGTCAATATCTACCCTAGCTAGCATCCTATGTAAGCAGCTGTGAACCCCATATTTTTCTTAAAAGTAAATCCACCTTTGTCTTTGACATCGCTCAGCAGCCCCCTACGATGGGCAAAGGTTCCAACAGTGGTTCGTCGTCCAGAATGGGGACCCTTGGCGGCAGAAGCAGTTCAAGTCCAAACACCCAGAAGCAGTTCAGGTCAGATCCTGCCGCATCGCCTATGCAACGATCTGCAGTCTCAGGACAACATGCACCACCGATAGTATGTCTTTATCAAATTTTTTTTTCTATTTCCAGTATACGTTGGACATTGTTATCATGGATCTCAAATCTCGGTCTTCCCTATTATTGCAGACCATAAAAAGTCATTTGCGTGAACCTGATCTTTCTGCTTCGCTTCCCCAAAGCTCACGGTCATCTAAGAGTCATACAATTTTATCATCGACGACCACTCATGCCACAACTAAGTGTCACGCACTAGTGTCTAGAGAAGTCTCACGATCAACGAGGACAAGTTCACCAGATTCGACACTATCATCGTCGAGCACAACTCATAGCATAAGGCATGGTGGAAGCTCAGTAACTGATCACCGCACACCGGTGCCCCAAGAAGTCTCACGATCAATTAGAAAGAGTTCAGCAATGGATTCAACATCATCATCGTCGAGGACAACTCATAGCATAAGGCATGGTGGAAGCTCAGTGACTGATCACCGCACACCGGTGCCCCAAGAAGTCTCACGATCAATTAGAAAGAGTTCAGCAATGGATTCAACATCATCATCGTCGAGGACAACTCATAGCATAAGGCATGGTGGAAGCTCAGTGACTGATCACCGCACACCGGTGCCCCAAGAAGTCTCACGATCAATTAGAAAGAGTTCAGCAATGGATTCAACATCATCATCGTCGAGGACAACTCATAGCATAAGGCATGGTGGAAGCTCAGTGACTGATCACCGCACACCGGTGCCCCAAGAAGTCTCACGATCAATTAGAAAGAGTTCAGCAATGGATTCAACATCATCATCGTCGAGGACAACTCATAGGCATGATAAAAGTCCTTTGACTGATCACCGCACATCAGTGCAAGTCTCACGACCAAATAAGTTGAGTTCACCGGGTTCAAATCCCAGGAAGATACCTGCTGCCAAATTTCGCATTGTGAATAAGTTTGCTGCCACGGACACAATGTAAAATGTTATTTTTATGCGTGCGTGTGTGTCCGGTCTTCTCTTTGTTTGTTTGGTTTTATTTTTGAAATATGTATTACCTTTAAAGTATATTAGCTCCGTATTTTTATTGTTGTCGTTAGTAGAACCATATTTAAGGCTTGATTGTTGTTGCTATCGTTAGGACCATATTTTCTTATTAAATATGAATGAAATTTGTTTGTTATTATAAAAAGAGGTAGTAGAAGTTTTGCCCATAGTCTATGATGACCGCCCCGGCAGCCCTGCTCTTCTGCTTCCTGGCCTGGTTGATTCAGCTGGACCGATGGTTGGGCTGTGATGGGGCTGGGAGAGGAGATACCTTACTTGCTTCCTCCTGGCCTGCTGCACCAAAACCTCGCTCGCTAGCGTTGTGTGGCCCGGTCAATTTTCAAATTTGAACATGAACGTTTCCTTCCCCCCTTCCTACTGTGACTGGTGTCCAGTCCAGTCCACTTGTGTCCTCCGGTCGCTTGCTGAGTCCCGGCCGGCTGTGCGGCACTTCTAAATCATGACTGATGAGGATCGGGGCAGGGCAAACAATTTTTGTCTGGACAAAGGTTATCCAATAAAAAAACAGAGACCCAATAATTATTATTATTGCGGATTCAACGGGGTAGACATCCTGCTGCGGTTTATAACTTCTTAAGAATCCCACTACTAGAATATTAATTAGCAGTCAAATACTACTGTCTACCGAACGCACACGCAATTACTACCTACCGTATACCTATGTACAAGGGGCTTGTGTTGGACATTTTCGTAGCAGTTCCCCTGCCCAACACCGCCGCCGCCATGGCCAGACGGGAGAGCTTCGGCGGAGGCAGTTCAACAGGCCGGAAGAACACCACCGTCGTGATGAGCTCAGGACGAACAGGAACTCAGGCGGTTGCTCCGTCGTCGTCGTCGTCCAGCAGGCGACCAACGACAGTCGTCTCACAACAACATCATCGTCCAGCACCAACAGTATGTGTGTGTGTGTGTGTGTGTGTGTGTGTGTGTGTGTGTGTGTGTGTGTGTTTATCCAATCCTGGGAGAAAATACGAAACTTCTGCCGTATGTAGTTGCTAGTGACATGGAGTCGACGTTTCTCCTTCGTTCTATCCTGCTGATGACTGACGAGGATGCATGATCTTGTGTAGCAGCCCCGGCCCCCTTTCACGGGCAACAACGGTTCTTCGTCGTCCTCGTCCGCGACCGGATCAACGTACTGCTCACCACAACATCCACCACCAACGACAGTATGTCGACTTTATATCCTTTTCCTTTTAGATATCGTGGTATCCTACTGATGAGAAAGTTCTTCCATCTCTTGCGAAATTTCTGCCATATAGTACGTGTTGCATATTCGCTAGTAGTGACATGGAGTTTCTCCTCCTATCCTATACCGATGCGCGGATGATATTTCTTTTTTGGGAGAGAGAGATGATAAGTAGCACAGAAAAAAAAAATCTTCTTTATCCTCATAGGTATATGTAAGCAGCAGTGAACCCTTTGTTTTTCAAAATCCATATGTTTTTGACATTGTCTAGCAGCCGCTCCCTGTGACCCCGAGCAAGGGTTCCAGCAATGATTCGTCGTCCATCGGAATGTGGCGGCAGGGCCTCGCCGACGGAAGTAGTTCCGGTCCAAACACCGTGAAGCCTCAAACAATACTAGTATGTCTTTGTCAGTTTTTTTTTGGATAAACCTCTTTGTATGACACTATAATTTCTCACAAACTCTTATTTAACACTGCAAATGATAAATAGAATACGAAAAAAATAATCATCTTTATCCTCATTGGTATGTGTAAGCAGCTGTGAGTCCCTTGTTTTTCAAAATCCATCTGTTTTTGATATTGTCTACCGGCCGCTCCCTTCTACCTCGAGCAAGGGTTCCAGCAATGATTCGTCGTCCATCGGAATGTGGCGGCAGGGCCTCACCGACGGAAGTAGTTCCGGTCCAAACATAGTGAAGCCTCAAACAATACTAGTATGTCTTTGTCAGTTTTTTTTTTTGGATAAACCTCTTTGTATGACACTGTAATTTCTCACAAACTCTTATTTAACACTGCAAATGATAAATAGAATACGAAAAAAAATAATCATCTTTATCCTCATTGGTATATGTAACCAGCTGTGAGTCCCTTGTTTTTCAAAATCCATCTGTTTTTGATATTGTCTAGCGGCCGCTCCCTTCTACCCCGAGCAAGGGTTCCAGCAATGATTCGTCGTCCATCGGAATGTGGCGGCAGAGCCTCGTCGATGGAAGTAGTTCCGGTCCAAACACCGTGAAGCCTCAAACAGTACTAGTATGTCTTTCTCAGTTTTTTTTTGGATAAACCTCTTCGTATGACACTGTAATTTCTCACAAACTCTTATTTAACACTGCAAACATTAAAAAACCATTATATGACATTGAGTTGCAATTTTAATCCCTTCTGTGACATCAACTTTATAGTTTAAATAAAGAATTAAAATAATCAATACTTCTGGAATTCAGAAAAATCCCATAATTTTTGTGGTGGTACATGCAATTATATTCTACAAGTTTTATTTTCTATCTAAGTTCAAATTCAAAAATATTTTTGATTTAAAATTTAGATATTGAAATCTAACATAACCATATTGTTTGAAATATTTAAAATAGTTATACTTCAACATAAATTGTAAAACTTGGTTCACATCTGTCTATGAGGTTAATGATCACTGTAAAATTATGGTCACATTATGTTGCTATAAAATTTGTGAAAGTTAAAGTTTGAAATGAATTCAAATTATTAAATTATGTTCACATATTTGATAGTAAAAACCAGTATACATAATTTTAGAATGATCAGGGTTCTAAAACAAATGGTTGGACCAAGTTTTAAGATTGATTTCAAAACTTAACTATTTAAATAATTCTAAACTTTTTATGACTTATTTAAATGTCCTAATTTTAAATCAAATATTTTTGAAATAAGGTAGATGCTATAAAAGGGATTAAAATTGCAACTTGATGCTTTTTTTTCTCGAAAACGCAGGAGAGCTGCGCTTCATTATATTAAGAAGCGAGTGGGACAAGAATCCCGGTACACAACACACACACCCTATTGAAACTGAATTATATTCGCGCCTTCTACAAGAATAAACGACTAACTATCCCTAATTCTACTCTTCGGGGAGGAGGGGGGCGAACAAGAAAGAAATTCCTCGAACCCCTGCCATCTCCCACACCCGGCGCTCCTCTCCGGCTAAGGTTAATACCTTAGCAATATTAGGAGCTGCTCCATAAAAAACACAGTGATTACGATGTTTTCTAAAATCCAAGCACCTAGAATTATGAGAGAATTGAGACCCTTTTTGATCTGCCCTTCGACCATTCTCATTTGTTTTCTCCCAACACCCATGAAAGGATGTTTCGTCAGGTTGCGGAGTCAAGGATTGATGGCCGACCTTTCGGAGCAGATAGAATCACAACTATCTGCCAAACACGCATGACACTAGAAGATGGTCAATGGTCTCGTCCACGTGATACAAAGCGGACACATGTCCGGATGAGACATCCCACGTCTTACAAGATGATCTGTAGTCCAACATCGATTATGCGCCACAAGCCTTAGGAAAAAAATGCACTTTGCCGGTGCCCACGGCCTCCAAATCCTCTCCCAAGGACCAAACTGTGTAGCGCCCAAGAATAGGGACTCACAAGCAGATTTCGTAGAGTACTGGCTGTTTGCTGATAGGCGTCAATGGTGGGAGTCCTCCACTTCAGGTTGAAGCTCAAGCTCGTAAAGCAGGTCCCCAAGATGGAGATACTCTAGGATGACGCCAACTGTGAGAGCTCCTTGAATATCAGTGTTGAGGGTCACTATCAGGGGTAATTAACCCTAATGACCCTGGACCTTAATGACGTGATCAAGGTATAGATAATCCCCACCTAAACCAGTCCCCGTACCATGCGGGCGCGCTACGGGTAGAGCCAAACGGGCGGTCTCCGCCTCGCCCGACCCCTTCGAAGGGGGGTCGGATCCTTCATGCCCGGACAGTGCGCTCGACCCCACCTCTATAGGGGTCGAGCGAACGCGCCTCCGCCTCGCCCGACCATCGCTTACTGCTCCCCGAATAAGGCGGACGACGACGGTTGGGAAATAAATGCCTGATACTCCCACGACCGCTGACAGGTAGAGCCGCCCGCCAACCCGGACAAGTGGGCGTTAAATGCGCACGACGTGCACCGTCCACGGGATGGGCGTCACTTCAACAGCCCCCTGTCAGAGACTCACCGTCCTGTGCAATAGGACGCCCCGGAGCGACGGCCATCACCACGGCGTCATCAAGCCGGCTCCTACAGTGACGTCTCCTCCATACGGATGGAACCCCGCCGAACGACAGCACAATGCCACTCCGTCGAACAGGAACTGCGCGACCGCACCAAAGGCGTCGCCATTACGGCCCGGCCTAACCGGAGTACGACTGCTGTCAGCCTCACAGAACCGGCCCTCCTCACGCCACCGTATAAAAGGGGAGGGAGATCAAAGAAGAAGGACAAGTCTTCAAGACCGACGAGTTCTCCACGCACAAGCACAAAAAACCGCACACACGTACGCCCTTAGAGGCAGGGAGCACCCTCGCTTTCTCCTCCGCTTGTAACCCCCTATTGTAATCTCTGCCGCGAGTAATACAAGCAGCACGAAGAGTGGACGTAGGGCATCGTTGCCTGAACCAGTATAAATCCTTGTGTCCTCTCGCGAACCATCGAAGCCTCAAAACACACCCCCCACGATAAATTTACTAGTCGACAGTAACGAACGTCGACAGTTGGCGCGCCAGGTAGGGGTTCTGGTGTGTTTTCGCCGATCATATTTTCAGGTTTCGATGGCAAGCCGCGGATGGATTCCCGGGACTATCGTGTCCCTCGGGAGCCTCGACTTCGTCGCCACCTCTGAGGGCGACCTGGTGCTGGAAGGCGCCACGGCGTCACCAGCCACCGCCCCTTCTTCCCACTGCACGCCGGCCGCCCCGGTCAACAGGAAGAAGCGACGTCCGAACAAAGACTCGCTCTCCCGGAAGCCCTCACGCAAGGGCCCACGCGCAGTCTCTTCGCCCAACCAGGGCAATCCTGGTACAACCACGATGACTCGTACGTCATCGTGCGAAAGCCCGCGCTCCACGGACACCGAGTTCGTAGGAATGACGGGCTACACGTCGGAATCCTTTTTTGACCTCCTCGACGAGGCGAACAGAGGTTTCGATCCGGAGTGCAGAGAGGGAAGCAACAATCCCTCGCGTGAGTGCCTCATGGTACATTCCGGAGACCCACTCGACTCCAGGGACAATCTCCCTCTCACCCAGCTGCCATCGGTCTCTGGAACTCCCCCCCGCGACATACAGCCTGACCAGTTAGAAGCGCGGCGGGAGGAACTCCGCGAGGCCAAACGGCAGCTGGAACAGGAGGAGGCGGAGATCGACCGAGAGCTCGCTCGCGCCGAGCCCGGCGGACGTGCCCGCTCCATGGCACGCGACGTACGACAGCGCATCATGGAGGAGGGCGACGGCCCCCCACACTTCACGCGGGCAAGCCAAAACCTCGCTGCAGCAGCGGCGTTGCTTCGGGAGCTCCCTGAACCCATCACTCCCGAAGCCCAACGCACTCAACGTGAAGTTGAGGTGCTGCTGCAACGAGCAGCGGCACAACAAGCGGAGAGCTCGCGATCGCGAGCGCGTAAACCGCATACTCCGAACGCGTCTGTACAGCAGACACACCCAGGGACGGACGAGGCCTCAAAAGCCTGCGTCCATGGACGTCTCGGTGCAAACCGCGATGCCCGTGCCATCCTGGAGGCACGACGACGACAGCCGGAACGCGTTCCTGAGGTGGGCCGAGGACGTCATCCGCGCCGAGGGGGGCGCTACGACGATGACGAGGATAGGAGCCCGAGCCCTGACGCTCCGGGTCCTCGCGTCTTCAGCTCCCACATACGAAGCGCTCCGTTTCCACAGCGCTTTCGTCCGCCCACCAACGTGCCGAAGTACGCCGGGGAGACGAATCCGAGCCTCTGGCTCGAAGACTACCGGCTCGCCTGCCAAGCCGGAGGAGCGGATGATGATCGCTTCATCATCCGCAATCTGCCACTCTACCTGGCCGATTCGGCCAGAACGTGGCTCGAACACCTCCCCGCCGATCGGATCTCGAGTTGGTCCGACCTAAGGGAAATCTTCGTGGGAAACTTCCAAGGGACCTACGCACGCCCGGGCAACCCCTGGGATTTGAAGAACTGTCGACAGAAACCGGGGGAAACCCTCCGGGAGTACGTTCGACGATTCTCCCGGCAGTGCAACGAGCTGCCGGACGTCGGCGACGCCGACGTCATCGGGGCGTTCCTGTCCGGGACTACTTGCCGTACCCTAGTCTACAAGCTAGGGCGCAAGAGTCCTCGAACGGCCAAGGAACTCCTGGATATCGCAACCAGCCACGCTTCCGGCGAGGAAGCCGTAGGCGCGATCTTCAATCGCCCTGATGCGAAGGGGAAACAGGGGGACAACGCCGGCGAAGGCCCCTCCAATCGCTCCCGCAAGAAGAAGAAGAACCGGCAACAATCATCCGAAGGACAGATGGTTGCGGCCGCCGAACGCAAGGGCGCCAAGGCACCAGCAGGGGAGACCTCGGACCACTTCGAGAAGAAGTGGAACGGTCCATGCCCCAACCACGAATACCCCGTCAAGCACCTCTACAAGGACTGCTCGCTCTTGAAGCGGTTCTTGAACCACGGGCCGCCGAAGGGCAAGCCGAGAGGCAAGCCTCGACAAGCTCCCGAGGGGGCAGATGGCGAGGGCGACGCCAGCGAAGGTAACGACGGTTTTCCCGAACCCGACGGTTGCCTTATGATCTTCGCAGGACCAGAAGCGCAAGGAGGGAAGCGCCGTGCGAAGATCGAGTGTCGCGAGGTGTTCGCGGCCGAGCCCGCGACGCCAGCCTTCCTCTGATGGTCCGAGGCCCCGATCACGTTCGATCGATCCGACCATCCCAGCCACGTCCCCCGACCGGGTCGATACCCACTGGTAGTCGACCCCATCATCGGCAAGAAGCGTCTCACCAAAGTCCTCATGGATGGAGGCAGCGGCCTCAACATCCTCTACGCCGAGACGCTCGACGCCATGGGCATCGATCGATCACTCGTCCGACCGACCGGAGCCCCGTTCCATGGTGTCGTTCCAGGAAAGCAAGCCGTCCCGCTCTAGCAGATCAACCTGCCCGTTACGTTCGGGACCCCGACCAACTTCCGAACGGAGACCCTCACGTTCGAAGTGGTTGGATTCCACGGATCGTACCACGCCATTTTGGGGAGGCCGTGTTATGCGAAGTTCATGGCTATCCCCAACTACACCTACCTGAAGCTCAAGATGCCTAGGCCGAAGGGGGTCATCACGGTTGGCGCTTCCTTCCAGCGCGCCTACCAGTGCGAGACGGAGAGCAGCGAGCTCGCCTCTGCCACCATTGCGTCCACGGAAGAACTTTGTCATTCGGCAGCAGATCACCGAAGACGCCCCCGACTCCAACCGCAGCGCCGGATCCTTCGAGCCCGCCGAGGGCACCAAGGAGATCCAGCTCGACCCCGACAACGCCCCCGAGAAGATGGCCAAGATCGGGACGTCACTCTCCGCCAAATAGGAAAGCGTGCTCGTCGACTTCCTCCGCGCGAACATCGACATCTTCGCGTGGAAACCCTCGGACATGCCGGGCATTCCGAGGGAAGTCACCGAGCACTCCTTGCACATCAAACCGGACTCCCGCCCGGTAAAGCAACGGCTGCGCCGCTTCGACGAGGAGAAGCGTAGAGCCATCGGAGAGGAGGTAGCCAAACTGTTGGCAGCCGGTTTTATCAAGGAAGTGTACCACCCTGAATGGTTAGCCAATCCGGTCCTTGTACGAAAAAAGAATGGGAAATGGAGAATGTGTGTTGACTATACCAGTCTCAACAAAGCGTGTCCAAAGGATCCTTTTCCTTTGCCACGCATAGACCAAATAGTCGATTCCACCTCAGGGTGTGAAGCTTTGTGCTTCCTTGATGCATATTCCGGGTACCACCAGATCCGAATGAAGGAATCCGATCAAATCGCGACATCCTTCATCACTCCGTTCGGATCGTACTGCTACGTCACGATGCCGTTCGGACTCAAGAATGCAGGCGCAACCTATCAGCGCTGCATGATCAGATGCTTCGACGAACTCATCGGAGACATCGTCGAAGCATACGTTGACGACATCGTCGTCAAATCCAAGAAGACCGACCAGCTCGTCACCGATCTGGAGCGGACCTTCGCTAAACTCCGAGCAAACGACATCAAACTCAACCCCGAAAAGTGTGTCTTCGGGGTTCCGAGGGGAATGTTGCTCGGATTCATCGTCTCCGAGCGAGGCATCGAAGCCAACCCGGAGAAAATTGAGGCCATCAACCGAATGGGCCCGATCCAAAACTTGAAGGGAGTACAGCGCGTGACCGGATGCTTAGCGGCTCTGAGCCGCTTCATCTCACGTCTCGGAGAACGCGTACACCCTCTCTACCAGCTCCTGAAGAAATCCGAGCGGTTTCAATGGACGCTCGAGGCACAGGACGCACTCGACAGGATAAAAGTCACCCTGTCGAAGCCCCCAGTCCTGGTACCTCCGACCCCGAAGGAGCCTCTCCTCCTCTACATCGCCGCGACGACCCAGGTCGTCAGCGTCGCCCTCGTTGTAGAGCGGACGGAAGAAGGCCACGTCCTCAAGGTCCAGCGATCGGTCTACTACGTGAGCGAAGTCTTGTCGGAGACGAAGACACGATATCTTCAAATCTTGAAGATTCCCTATGGCGTCGTCCTTGCTAAAAGGAAGCTCCGACACTACTTCGAGTCTCACCCGGTGACCGTCGTCAGCTCCTTCCCACTGCGCGAAGTCGTCGAGAACCGCGACGCGACGGGTAAAGCCGCGAAGTGGGCCCTTGAGCTGATGGGCGAGTCCCAGTCCTTGGCTGACTTCATAGCGGAATGGACAGAAGGACAATTACCCACGGCTCCTATCGACCAGGAGTATTGGGTGATGTACTTCGACGGTTCGCTGATGCGAAAGGGAGCAGGGGTCGGGCTCGTCTTCGTCTCCCCTCTGGGGGTGCGCATGAAGTACGCAATCCGCCTCTCGTTTCCCGCGTCCAACAACGTAGCCGAGTACGAGGCGGTCATCAACGGGCTCAAGATCGCCAACGAATTGGGAATCTGACGACTCGAAGTTCGGGGCGATTCCCAGCTCGTCGTTGGCCATGTCATGAAGGAGTCTAGCTGCCACAACGAGACCATGGATGCCTACTACAAGGAGATCCGCAAGTTGGAACATAAGTTCCACGGCCTCGAGCTCAGGCACATCCCAAGGCGTCAAAACGAAGAAGCCGACTCCTTGGCCAAGATGGCGGCCGGGCGCGAACAAATCCCGCCGGGGGTCTTCGCCCACGAACAGAGCCGACCATCAATCCGACCCTAAGACGCACCAGGGGTCGGCACCGAGCCGCCCTGGGCACAAGGGGACGGACCGGCCAAGACGCCACCCAACCCCTGCGTCATGGAGATCGGCGAGGCGCCCGCGCCTGGTACGAGCCCTCCAAACGACTGGAGGACACCGTACCTCAACCGACTCCTCAAAGGAGAACTCCCCGCCGACAAGATAAAGGCCCGACGCGTCGCGCGACGCGCCAAGTCCTTCACCATCATCGACGGAGAACTCTACAAGAGGAGCCTCACCAGAGTCTTGCAGCGCAAGATGCTGCTGCGAGATATTCACGGAGGGGTCTGCGGTCACCACGCCGCGCATAAAACCCTCGTCGGAAACGCGTTCCAACAGGGATTCTACTGGCCAACCGCCGTCAATGACGCTGCGCACATCGTTCGCACGTGCGAAGGCTGCCAGTTCTACGCTTGGCAGACCCATCTGCCGGCGCAAGCGCTGCAGTCCATCCCCATCACGTGGCCATTCGCGGTCTGGGGATTGGATCTGGTTGGACCACTCAAGAAGGCACCCGGGGGCTACACCCACCTCTTGGTAGCTGTCGACAAGTTCACCAAGTGGGTTGAAGCCCGGCCGATCACGAGGATCCGACCAGAAGAGGCAGTCGAGTTCTTCCTCGACATAATCCACCGCTTTGGGGTCCCAAACTCCATCATCACGGATAATGGTACGCAGTTCACAGGGAAGCGATTCCTTAAGTTCTGTGACGACTACCATATCCGAGTAGATTGGGCGGCCGTAGCGCACCCCCGTACGAACGAGCAGGTCGAGCGCGCCAATGGCCTGATCCTTCAAGGCCTCAAGCCACGTATCTACAACCGGCTGAAACAGTTCAGCGGGCGATGGGCAGCCGAGCTCCCCGCTGTACTGTGGAGTTTGCGGACATCCCCGAGTCGGGCGACGGGGTTCACCCCTTTCTTCATGGTGTACGGCTCCGAAGCCGTACTACCGACCGACCTCGACTACGGAGCCCCGAGGATCAGAGCCTACGACGAAGAAGGCAACCAGACGTCTCTCGAAGACGCCATGGATCAGCTCGACGAGGCGCGTGACGTAGCGCTCCTGCGATCGGCGAAATACCAGCAGGCGCTGCGACGTTACCACTCCCGCTACGCGCGGGAAAGAGCGTTCAATGTCGGCGACCTCGTCCTTCGACGTGTTCAGAGCAGCAAGGACCGCCACAAGCTGTCGCCTCCATGGGAAGGGCCCTTCATCGTCTCAAAAGTTCTCTGACCCGGCTCCTACAAGTTGCAGATGGCGGACGGACAAAAACTCGCCAACGCATGGAACATCGAACAGCTACGTCACTTCTATCCCTAGAACTCGTAGTAGTCTTACCGTTCCTCGCCACCGAGATAAGCGGCGCCCGACCCCCGTCACGCGAGAGTCGGACCCCGCTCGGGGGCTACACCTACAAGGTGCGCATCAGGCGCGCACCTTGACTCTTATGAAAATTTTTTCTTGCCGTCTCATCTGCAACGAAGGACCTAGAACTAACGGCAGTTTGACCCCGTGCCAACTGAGATAAGCGGCGCCCGACCCCCGTCACGCGGGAGTCGGACCCCGCTCGGGGGCTACACCCTCAGGGTGCACGTACCGAACGCGCACCCCGAGCGCTCGTTAAAATTTCGCCGTTTTACTAAGCGGCGCCCGACCCCCGTCACGCTGGAGTCGGACCCCGCTCGGGGGCTACACCTGCAAGGTGTGCATCACGCGCGCACCTTGACACTTGCTAAAATTTTGCCATTTCGCTTGCAAAATTTCGAAGAAAGGGTAAACAAAACTTTACCCTCTTCAAGGGTCTCGACCCCTCGTCCTACGTTCGAACCTCAGAAGGGAAAGCCATGGGTGGAAGAAGATGCGAAGTCTAGTTGGTCGAACCGCGCAACGCCTACGACCCCCGAAGGTTACGGCAACGGCGCTCACCAGCTAGGCGGAACGTCGGAGCCGCCCGTGGCCTAAGACTCCTGAGAATCGAAAACAAGAAAAAAGGGGTCGGACACCCTCGCGGTTCTGTGAAGGAACGCCTTCACGGAAACACTTAGAGACATCATCAGTAGTCAGAAGAGGATCATTTCATTCCATTCTGATTTACAAAAGGGCCGGGCACTTTTGGCCTCGGCTGTCCTAAGTACAAAGCTAAAAACTACTCTAACTCCTATTCCGTCGGGGGGGGGGGGGAGGGGGCACGTTCCCTGCCTCTTCTTCCACCGTGCTTGCAGCCAGCTCCCGCGCGAAGGAGGCCGCCTCCGCCTCGATGGCGTCCAGCTCGGCGTCGGTATAACCGGCGGCAAAGCCCTCACTCAAGTAGTCGAGGGCGATGTTGACATAGTGTGACCGGGCGACGGCAAACGCCCGGTGCACCCCCCGGTAAACTCCATCCTCCGCCATGGCCCGTGCTCGTGTGACGAGTCGGGGAACTTGGGGAGCGAGCGAGCTCGACCCAACCTCCTCGGCCACGCCAAGATCAGCGAGGGCCGCACGGACGACGGTTCGGAGGGTCCCGTGCTCCTCGACCTCCCCCTTCAGTTCCTCCCGGAGCGACGACAGCTCCTTCGCGCTCGCTTCCAGCTTCGTGGTCAGAACTGCAAAACGAACAACACAACGGTCAGCCCGCGACCAAGTCCAAAGGAGGAGTAAGGTCGGAGTCGGAGCCTACCCGACGTGCTGGAGCGAAGCTCCTTGAGCTCGACGTCGCTCTGGGCCACCTCCGCAGCCAAGGAAACTGTCACCCCCTCAGCTTCGAGCCTGGCCTTGGTCTCCTCCTCCAAAGCAGCCGCCGCTGCCTCCAACCGGCAGGTCTGCTGCACCGCAAGGGCGGACAAGGCGCCGCAGGCCCGCCGCGCTTCCTCCCGCTCGGCACGGAGCCGGCTCTCCATGGCCTTCTCCCGGGCGAGAGCGTCCGCCGCCACGCAGCACGTGGCGACGAGCTCCTCCTCGGCGACAAGTTGGCCGCGGAGGAAAGCCGCGACCGAGTCCAGAGCAGACAAGGCTTCCTCCGCGCCCTGCCGCGCACTCCCGGAGCCTGGAGCGCCTCCCTCCGCCGACCTCTCGCAGCCGGCTGGGCCACCGGCGCTGCCACCGTTGGCGCTTCGGCGACAGCCTCCACCACGGCGGCGCCCGACGCCCCCGCCTCCTCCGCCGTAGGAGGACCAAAAACAGGCGGCTTCGGTCCGGGCCCCGGGGTCTCCACCCGCTTCTCCGTCACCACCACCTCCGCCGACGGCACTTCCGGAGGGACGGCCTCCACCACCTCCTTTGGCTGCAGATTGGCAGCCATCGCCACCTCCGACGGGCCCGGAGGAACAGCCGAAGGGGCCTCCGGTCGTTCCGCCACCACCGCCGACGGGCGCGGGGGCTCCGAGACCCCGCCCTCGGCACCCTTCGAGGCGCGCTCGGGCCACCGACCCGCCAGTGCCTTCCGCGGCGCCACCAGGAGCGAACCTCCCCCCGCCATGGGCCCGCAAAAGAACAGACGCTAAGTACAAGCAAAAGGAGGAAAAGACTCACGCAAAGCGCTTACCCTCGCGTCGAAGTGCGGCGACGCTTTGGGGTCGACCCCCCTTGTTCCGCCATCGGCCGCTTCTCGCCGACCCCTGAGCCGGCCGCACCGACCGACGCCTGCCCAGGGGCCGACGGACCCGAACCCGTCGACTCAGGGCGGGCGCGAACGCCCTTTGGAGCAGGCGTCTCCTCTTCCAGGGTCGGCCGCCCCACTGGGAACATCGTCGACGAAGGCGGTGCCGCCTCCGAGCCCCGGGCCTCCGGCCCCCGAGGCTCCGGCCCAGGGACCCGTTGGCTTGCGTGCACCAACTCCTGCCTCGGGGCAGGGGGAGGGATCTCCACGACCTCCTCCTCTTCCTCCTCCTCCTCCTCGTCGTCATCGTCGTCGTCGTCCGACCCCTGCCTGCGCCGACCCCGGGCCAGCTTGGTCCGGAGCTTGAGGGCCCGCTTGGCCTTCAGGGCATCCTTCCTCCGCTTGTGCTCCTCGGCGGCCAAGCGGTTGGCCTCCCGGACGGCCGCGTCCTCGGGCACCGGGGGGCGAGAGGGTCGGACCGCGAGCTCCCTCCTCTGTTGCCAGCCAAAATAGAAAAGTCAGAATCGGAGGAGGGAAGACGAGAGGTACGACAAGACAGGAATCGCACTTACCAAGAGAGAGCTTCCCTCGGCGGGGCGCATCGGCGGATGGTCGTCCACCGGATCCTCGAGGTCCTCCACCGCGAGGGACTCCCGGAGCCGCTGCTTCAGCTCCAGCTCCGAGATCGGCTCGGCCGACATCACCGACCCGGAGAAATCCGAGCCGGGAGCCATCTCCCAGAGCCGGAGCCGTCGCACCATCAGCGGCAGCACGCGCCGGGCATGGAACGCGGCGATGACCCCGGTGCCGCGCACCTTCCAGGCCCGCAGCTCCCGCACGGCGTTGAGGACCTCGTCCAGCCGCTTCCGCTCCTTGGCAGGCGGCCCCCACTTCCACACCTCGGGCGCCGCATCAAACGTGCGCCCGGTAAACTCAGGCAGGGGCGCGGCAGCGTCGTTCTTGAGATAGAACCACTGCCCGTGCCAGCCCCTGTGAGAGCTCTGCAACCGCAGGGGGATGTAGGAGCCAGGGCGATCCCCGCAGAGGTGGATACTGGCGCAGCCGATAGGGAGGTGGGGCCCCTCCTTCGTCCGGAGCGAGACGGAGAAGAAGTACCGCCACAAATCAAAGTGGGGGGCGATCCCCAAATAGCCCTCGCACAACGCCACAAACGTGGCAATGTGCAGCATCCCATTGGGATTGAGGTGCTGCAGCTCCAGACCGTAGTAGTGAGGAGCCCCCGCAAGAAGGAGTGCACGGGGACTCCCAGCCCGCGCTCGTGGAAGTGGGCAAAGGACACCACATAACCATCCGACGGCGCGGGCACCTCCTCATTGCCCATGAGCAACCACTCCCTCGCCTCCGTCCGGGCAACGAGGAGGCCACGGCTAACTAGGCCCTCAAGGTGAGCCCTCCGGATATCGGACCTCAGGCAGGAAGCCATGGAGATCAGAACGAGGTTGGAGAAGAGCGGGAGAAGATCAAGGGAGGAACGCACGAGTGCGGGAAGACGAAGGGCGAAGAGTAGAGGAGAACGAAAGGACGCGGGAGATAAAGAGACGCGGATGACGAACGCAGTGAGCGGGCATGTGAGGTGAGTACTTATACCTTCCACCCGCACGGCGCACCTCTCGCTGCAGACGGGGCCCGCCTGGTCGTCTCGTCCGGCGCGGGCGCCGCTCTGCCTTCCCAGTCTCCTCTCGTACCAATCGCTGCGTCTGGGCCCGCGGAACCACCTCGCTCAGCGCGGGAAATATCCCGCCCTCTGGGAATCGCTCCTAAATCGCTGTAAGTGGGACCCGCCTAACCAGTATGCCCCGCGCGAGCGCGTCTTCGTCGCTTCGGGAAGCTTCCCGCCCGCCTGGCGTTTTCCCTCTGCCACAGCGAGCGGGACCCACGATACCGCCTCGCACAAGGCGGTATCTGCTCCCGCCCGTGCGACGCCTGCCGCCAGTCGCTGCAGAAGGGACCCACGCGGCCGCCCGTCAGGCAGGGTCGAGCGCACGCGCGTTTGTACTCATGACCCGCGAAGACTAACATCCCTGCCGCACGTCCCGTCGCGGCAGGCGCCTCTGCTACGCCGCTGCCATGAAATAAAATCTGGCAGATAGGGGTTTGGGCTGAAAAATGCCCCGACGGCCCAAAGAGTTCGAAGGCTGGCCCCACGAACAGGTTCGACAGCCGCTCAGGGCGCAAATAGAGTGAGGGGTGGATAGAGATGGGCCCGCTAGCAGCCAACACCCTGGCGCACGAGCGCCGAGGGCATCTCCGTCCGCGTTCGAGTCCCGGTTCATGCCGACCCATGGGTACTTCACCGCAGAAAGGCAGCGAGCCCTCGGAGCCTAGCGAACGGCATCCGGGTACCAAATTGGGACGGCAACCAGGAATATTGAGGTCGACCACCAGCTGGTCCATCGGAGCTCCCCCCGAAGGGAGCCCGGGCTTTACTCGAACTCTCCCGTTAGCAACTCGACGAGCGTCACGCTTCGGCCTCCGTGGTAAAGCGTGGCCCGGCTCGACCTCCTCGTCCGGCGGACAGACGCGTTGGAGGAACGAAATAAGTTGAACCGTATCCACGATCGGACCACCGCAACGAGCAGGAGTCTCGGGAACGGAATCGCAAAAAGAGATCCATTACGGGATTGCAGAACACGTAAGCTCGACGGGGCTCGGCGAGAGCCTATCATCACGAGTTTGCCACTCCCGATGTGAGTGACTCCAGACTCCCTCTCACGAGGAGGTCAGGCCTCACTCGGGGGCTACTGTTGAGGGTCACTATCAGGGGTAATTAACCCTAATGACCCTGGACCTTAATGACGTGGTCAAGGTATAGATAATCCCCACCTAAACCAGTCCCCGTACCATGCGGGCGCGCTACGGGTAGAGCCAAACGGGCGGTCTCCGCCTCGCCCGACCCCTTCGAAGGGGGGTTGGATCCTTCATGCCCGGACAGCGCGCTCGACCCCGCCTCTATAGGGGTCGAGCAAACGCGCCTCCGCCTCGCCCGACCCCAGGGTCGGGCGAATCGCTTACTGCTCCCCGAATAAGGCGGACGACGACGGTTGGGAAATAAATGCCTGATACTCCCACGACCGCTGACAGGTAGAGCCGTCCGCCAACCCGGACAAGTGGGCGTTAAATGCGCACGACGTGCACCATCCACGGGATGGGCGTCACTCCAACAGCCTCCTGTCAGAGACTCACCGTCCTGTGCAATAGGACGCCCCGGAGCGACGGCCATCACCACGGCGTCATCAAGCCGGCTCCTACAGTGACGTCTCCTCCATACGGATGGAACCCCGCCAAACGACAGCACAATGCCACTCCGTCGAACAGGAACTGTGCGACCGCACCAAAGGCGTCGCCATTACGGCCCGGCTAACCGGAGTACGGCTGCTGTCAGCCTCACAGAACCGGCCCTCCTCACGCCACCGTATAAAAGGGGAGGGAGATCAAAGAAGAAGGACAAGTCTTCAAGACCGACGAGTTCTCCACGCACAAGCACAAAAAACCGCACACACGTACGCCCTTAGAGGCAGGGAGCACCCTCGCTTTCTCCTCCGCTTGTAACCCCCTATTGTAATCTCTGTCGCGAGTAATATAAGCAGCACGAAGACTGGACGTAGGGCATCGTTGCCTGAACCAGTATAAATCCTTGTGTCCTCTCGCGAACCATCGAACCCTCAAAACACACCCCCCACGATAAATTTACTAGTCGGCAGTAACGAACGTCGACAATCAGAAATCCATGCATGATTAATGAGGTCCTCTTGCACCGTTCTGGAATTTATTCTTAGATCTTCTCGGGATTGTAGCGCATAAGCGTGGAGTGAGGTCTGAAATACATTGACCATGAAGCTACCGATCAGTCCAGAATAGAGTGTGTGCCCCATTGCCAACCTCCGACTGAACAGCCACCGAGAAAAAAGCTTTAACTTGATTAGGCACTTGAATCGGAAATGATGACCACGGGCGATGTGGTTCTGTTTTTCCCAACTAGAGCCACCTCATTCTTAGGGCCCAATTGAGAGTTCTCAGATTTGATATTCCTAGCCCACCGAGTTCAAGTGACCGACAAACTGTGTCTCATGCCACGAGAAATGGCCTCCACGTGCCTCTTTTCGTCCTCTCCAAAGAAAACCTCTCTGAATTTTTTGCATCGCCTTAATGGTCCATAGCAAGATAGAAAAAGCATAGCCATGAGCACAAATTGGACCTGCACTCTCCGTCCAGCACGTGTCATGAGATCAGCTTTCCATCCCGGGAGCTCGTCAGCAAGGCGATCGATAATAGGCTGAACTTGTTCCTTTGTTAGCTTCTTTAAGGAGAGGGGTAAACCCAAGTATTTGCAAGGAAATTCTGAAATTTCACAAGGGAGCTGCCGCTGTATAATATTCAGTTCGGCTTCAGCACACCGGATTGGCAACACATTACTTTTTTGAAGATTAGTTTTGAGCCCCCACGATTCACCAAAGAGTTTTAGAATTTTCATAGTGACTGTAATGTTATTAGCTTCTGGACAGAGAAAAAGAACCACATCATCCGCATACAAGGATATACGGTGTTGTAATGCTCTCCATGAAAGGGGTTGAAGCAACCGCTCCTCATGAGCTTTAGAAATCATGTAGCTCAAAACATCCATGACTAGAATAAATAACATGGGGGATAAAGGATCCCCTTGACGTAATCCTCGCCGGTGAGCAATCCGCTCACCTGGAATCCTGTTCACAAGCACTTGTATTGAAGAAGAGCATAATAATCCACTGATCATATCCCTCCAGATTTGTTCGAAACCCAGCTGTTGCAGCACTACAAGCAGAAAAGGCCAAGCAATTGAATCAAAAGCCTTTGATATATCGAGCTTCAAGAGAATACGAGGTAATTTTTGTTGGTGAAGATCTCTTGCTGTCCGCTGCACCATCCTGAAGTTATCTTGTATGAATCGGCCTTTTATAAAGCGCTTTGATTACATGAGACCATTTGTTGCAGCCGCCCTGATAATCGATTGGTTAGCATTTTTGTGATCAGCTTGGCAAAGCTATGTACTAGGCTGACAGGGCGAAAGTCTTTGGGCTGTTCAGCATCTTCTCTTTTAGGAAGAAGAGTGATATAGGCCGTATTTAGAAGGCCAAATCCCATGAATTTCCTGCTCCATATGCAGAGATAGCAGCCATAATATCACACTTTATAATTGGCCAAAATGTTTTGTAAACACGCCCTGTAAAACCATCTGGCCCTGGTGCTTTGTCCGAAGGAAGTTGTTCGATTGTTGACCACACTTCCTCCTCCTTAAAAGACAGCTCAAGGTCAGCAAGATCATGAGCATATGAATCCCTACTTCATCAAGGTTAATAGTATGCTCTCGGCCGAGCGATCGTCCGCTTAAGAGAAGAAAGGACAAGGCGATGTTTCTTGAGAGTGTTCTTCAGCCAAGTTTCATTAGTAGAGAGAGATCGACTGTCATTGGCAATTTCGAATTGGTGCAGAAGCTCCCTAGCAAGGGCTAGCTGGGAATTTACATGGCCAGCCGTTTGATCATTCCAGCTTCGTAAAACCCCTTGTAACTGACTTAAATTTGTTATCCAAGGTTGAAAAGGGGCACGGCCCAACTGGAATAGACTCCCATGCTGCTGTCACACTTTCCTGGAAACCATCAAGTTTAGGCTAGAATGATTCAAAATGAAAACGGCGTCGACGAGATTTGTTGTGATTTAGCCCAAGTAGCAGCGGACAGTGATCTGAATCATCGGAAGCCATACTTTGAAGCAAACAGTTGGGGAACATAAATCCTCCCAATCAACAAGCAGAGAACTCTATCCAATTTCACCAGTGTAGGAGCATTATGCTGGTTTGACCATGTATACTTCCGACCATGAAGAGGAATTTCTTTGAGTGCCAGATCATCAATTAGACGCCTGAACCGGCGCATCATTGCACGGTTATAGTTGGAGTTATTCTTATCTTCATCACGATGAATTAGATTGAAATCTCCAGCCACTATCCATGGTCCAAGACAAGTCCCACGAACATCATGTAACTCTTGTAGAAAACGAATTTTATCCTCTGTACTCTAAGGCCCATAGACACAAGAGGGCCACCATAATGTCCCAGTCTCTGAACGAAACTGAATCGAAGCACTGCTACTCTCCATTCGACTGTTACCTGTGGCCACTATATGTCGTCGCCAGGCCACTTAATTTTCACCACTAGCACCAATAGCTGGGAGCTCGACATATTCTAAAAAATCAGAGCCAAAAGTAGATAGAAGAACCCGCGTAGAGTGGGCAGAGATTTTCGTTTCCTGAAGACAAATGATATCCGCTCCAGAGGAATCCAACATTGTACGCAGAGAGTCCTGACAAGCCTATGAGTTGAGACCACGTACTTTCCATGCCAATATTTTTGCTGGATCCATTACAAAGTACATAAGAAACAACCAGGACACATATTGCATCATGTGGCACTAAGCCGCTGCCGCATCTACGGCACTACCAGTATTAGTAACAAGCTCTTCAGTATTAGACCCCTTGAATAATGCTGCCTGTGTTCGCAGACGTCCATCAGACAGAGGCTGGCCAAACAATTTGACATAGACATTTTTCGTGTTTGCAGTATCAATTAAGGGTTTTTCTAAAATTGCAGTGTCGTATAACAGTTTATTCTCTCTTTTTTTTTCTCCTTTCCGGTACCTAGATATCTTGGTCGCTTTTGTTATCGTGGATCTCAAATTTTCAATCTTCCCCATTGCAGAATTATTCACAGATAATCAGTTCGTGGTCATCAGATGATTCGTCGACGACGATCTCTCATGCCAGTGCCACCATGGCTGATGACACATCTCGGTTAATCCGTGGCCCTGCTGATTGGTGCGCCACGGTGTCCCAAGCAGGTTCACGGCAGTCATTATCAAGTAGTAGTCATGCTCGTGCCACAGTAATGGATGGTAAAAGTGAAGGCGCATCACGGTCCTCTGCATCGGGAGTCCACAATCCCTCGGCAGGAGTGCTCGTTGATTCATCCGCCTCCTCCGGCAACGACGACAGTCCCCAGAGGCCGCCTGTCTCAAAGTATCACTGGTGAGCACGTTAGCCGGCGCCGGCGAGGTCTCGCTCGGTGACCACCAGGAAACTGGCAATAAGCATTGAGATTGAAAAAGAGTAATAGCAAGTGCTATATATGAAGAAATTTGCCCTGGACAATTGGATCGGAACATCTTTTTGTGTGTGTGTGTGTCCTGAATTCTCTTCTCTTTGCATGTTTGATTTTGCTTTTGGGAATATGTACAGGGTGTCGTTTGGAATAATATAAGATACATATGTTAGATATAAAATTATTTTAGTACAACACAACATTATCCTTCCTAAGCTTTTAGATATAACAGCGGTCAAGTAAAAATGAAACCTTGGGAATTCTTTTACCCCAGGTCAATTAAGTCATGCTTCTGCATCAATAGACTAGGGCGAATCTTGCGCACTGAAAACTGGTTCTGTACATAAAGAACAATCAATACAAAGTTCTCCAAAATACACTGCCAAGAGATGAGGGAAACTTGATTATATGAAACAAGGAAGCTAACTTATTTCCATCCTTTCATAACTTACAAAATTCGTTTTTGTCAGGCATTTCCCAAAGTGGTATAACTTATCAACAAAAGAATGCATATATCAACACAAGTAACTTTCTGATAAACAATATTTCTCTGGTCTGTACGTAGCTATAAATAAACCCACCCTTTCACAACTTATAACAGACAATTTGGTGGCGCAGCACTTTCAGTCTCAAAAAACATGAGTGATGGTATCTGTCTCTACAATCTTCGGCTTTCCTAGCAGTTGATGCCACATGTTTGGGTATCGGGGCCAGTGACACGGGTGGTGAACGGGTCGATGCGAACCCATAGCAAGGAGAAGATTGAGGCCAAGAGGATTGCCCAAACGACCACAATGGTTGGGGTGCGGTTCTGCCTACCCATGAGACCCTTGAGAAATGGGTACAAGTGAACAATCACCCAGAAAGCAAAGAAAAGCTTTCCGAAGAGAGGTCCCCATGATTGGTAACCGCTGTTGATTGCATAGGAGACGCCAGCAACAACACCGACCAAGTTGATGATCAGAATGGTTGTTGGCGGGATAAGAAGGGTTGTCCACTTGAACATGTAGAGCTCTGCAAAGTCACCTTCTTCATCGGATGCCTTTGAGGTGACAGTGAAGTTGGTGTCGATACCAGCAAGGACCTTGAGTAGACCCTGGAAGACGGCGAAAAGATGGGCAGAGATACCACCAATAACCCAGAACTGTTCGTTCCTCCACCATTCGTCAATGCCAACACCACTCCACCTCATCTCTAGGATACCAGTGGCAAAAATCGAAATAAAGAGAGAGATGAACCAAATACTAGCGAAGTTGCTGATCTGCATCCCAAAATAATTTCAGTTAGCATTTTCGTTTGAAACTCTTTCAAATGTCAAACATCAGAACGCAGCCCATGCTTACCTCTGGGATGATGAACTTTCCGGTGAGCAGACAGATGGCAGGTAAAATACAGTATATGAGAAGCGGGATTGAAGTGAGTGGATAAATGGTTGTGTTGATGTAAGCGAATCTCTCCAGGAACTTGAGGCGTCCACCATAGCCGTACCATAAGGGACAATGACGACTGAAAAGAATTTCCACAGAACCAAGAGCCCACCGAAGTACTTGATTCAGACGATCTGAAAGATTGATGGGAGCAGTTCCCTTGAAGGCTGGTCTCTTAGGCATACAGTAAATCGACCGCCAACCTCGTGCATGCATCTTGAATCCAGTGAGAATATCTTCTGTCACAGACCCATAAATCCACCCAATCTGAAATTCAGAAAGTCCTCATTACAGTTAATAAGGAACTGGCTGATTCAGCAAATTACAACATCAACAAAAATGTGTCGATGACATAGGGAAACACTGACAATACTGATATAAAAGGGCAGCCTGGTGGTTTTTTCTATAAAAAGCAAAGAATTCAGAGATTATGCACCAGGCCAAGCAGAACTCCCAACCACTAATGCTTTATAGCTGGTTAGCATTCACACTTTGTGCACTAGCTTGTACATCCTGTTACCCTATCATTTCTATTTCCTCTTTCCTCAGTTGTATTTTTCCATGAAAAAATGGTACGTGGTTTTGATGTGACAATTAATTGTTACCTCAGTTCCCCATTCAGTCTTGTCCTCATAGCCACAACTAATGACATGAATAGCTTCTTTTAATAGAGATTCTGGAGTCGCAGACTGAGGAACGCCACCATATTCCATAAGCGTGGAAGCAACAAAGGCTGCAGATTGACCAAACCTCTTCTCCAAGCTCATTTGAGACATAAGAAGTGACTTTTCATCATCAAATCCAGCACCTACATATACAGATATGTAAAAATTTAGACATGTTGGGCACAACCAGAAAAACTAAGTAATAAGGAATCAAGCCCTATATATTCATCCATATGCAACAGGACTATACTGTACCTTCAACACCCTCCTCTATATCTTCAAGATTGAATACTGGAACAGAACTGTCGACATGCTTCTGTGACTTTTTCTTGTCTGAGCTCTTCTTCGATTTGCTTGTTTTCTTCCTGCCACCACATAGTGATGAGAAGAAACCACCCGCCTTCTTTTGCTTAGATGGGGGCTCGTAACCGTATAGAGCTGTTCTGTTGAAAACACAACCAGTACCCACATAAACCGGTCCTTGAATGCCATCAAGGCCCCTCAAGTTAATCTGCAGCAAACAGTAATACCAAATTATTGTTAGTTAACATATTTATTATTTAGCACCAGAAAATTCATGTAGGACTGAAGCTTACATCGAAAAACACAGTGTTCCTGTTTGCATATCGATCATTCCTATCAATACCATCAAACCTTTGTGGGAACTGAACATAACAGACCCTCCTTCCAAGGTTAGGATCCATAAGGAAGCACATAGCTTCCCTGAGAGCCTTACTGTTGTTGATGTAGTGATCACAGTCAAGATTCAACATGTATTGTCCATTGGTAAGCACAGCTGAGACACGAACCTGTGGAAAAGAAAGCGGAAGTTAGAACCAAAATATGGAAGTGAACTTGAAATTTTGTTTCCTGTTACCAATATTTAGGTACTTACGAGAGCATTCATGGCACCAGCTTTCTTGTGATGCTGGAATCCAGGACGCTTCTCACGAGAAACGTAGACCAATCGGGGCAGTTCATTACCCTCAGTATCAAGGCCACCACTGTGACCCAGGAAAACCTGAGTATGATGAGAAAGAGGAGTTAACAAACAAATGATTACTGGAGCACACAAGGTAATTTCGGTTTGCATCGGAAAAATGCAAACCTGAATCATTCCAGGATGGTCTCTAGTATTGTTTCCTGGCCACGGTGTGCCATCTTGCATGATCCAGCCTTCCTCAGGAACTTTTTGTGCCTTTGCAACAAGGCCATTGATCCTAACTTTAAATTCTTCATACTCTCTCTACAGTGAGTTTCAATGTGAAATGTTAGGACATGACAAAGTAGCAAAGTTAGCATTTATATGTTTAAACAACAGACAAACCTTCATAGCTCGACGGTCTTTAACAAATGAAGGGTGGACTTTGTCTTTCAAGTAATCAATTTTCTGGCTAAAGTACCATTCAGGAGCTCTGGGTTCAATGTTATACTTCTTAACAAATGGTACCCATTTTCTAGCGAACTCTGAAGTCTCAGCCAGTGCATCAAAAGTCAGCATTGCAGCTCCATCATCAGAAACATAGCAAGAGACCTTATCCACAGGGTAATCCACAGCAAGAATGGATAGAACGGTATTGGCAGTGACAAGAGGAGGCTCCTTCATGGGATCGACTGTACTGACGAAAATGTCAACAGCAGCCAATTGAGATGGCTCACCCTCACGGTCATACCTGTTAGTGGAAATGGCAACCATAATAACGTCAGTAATATGAAACAAAATTCTGCATGCCAATACTGCAGAACCGGGGAAAGTCACCTTAAAGACAGCCTATCAAGGTAAGTCTCACGGTTGATTGGAAACCACTTTGGGAACTGATCCAATATCCAGGAAATAGCAAACCAAATCTCACATATTACAGAAAGAAGCCATAATGGGTATGCATTGCGCACGGGATTTGTGATACGGTAGTGCAGGAAGATGCTTAGAACAACCAGACGCAGCACAATGACCATTCTGTAGGGATTTATCCTGGAGGAAGGAAGTGGAACTTTTCTTGATAGTGGCTGGCGAGTTTCATCGCTCCTGTAATTCAGAGAGCACAAAATTAATGTTGCAAGACATGACCCATAAAAGATAACACAGAACAAATGGTTATAATTTATTCTTGAAACATTATAGGGTGGTGGTGAGACTTACAGTAAGGCATCTTCCATGTTGTAATCAGTAGATGCATCAATGTCACCAACTCCCCGACCTTCAGAGGGAGCAATGCTTGTGCCATTAGTCATCGGAATTGTTCCCTTATCCTGCTTCATTTTCCAGCCGTCAACTCTTTCTTTCCAGGCAACATTCCCAATACTACCAGAGAACTCCCTTGACGGATTTGCTGGTGAGGCACACGAAACAATAGTTAGATCACATCAAACAAGTGTTCTGAACTGAAACATGAGAGACCACGGCGAGAAATAAACATACGTGAATGGTTCACATAGGGAAATGGAGCACGCTTGCCAATGTTTCCAGTAGGTGACATCATATGGTGGTCAGGAGAAGCTCCAGGAATTTCTCCTGAGATCTGCAAATTCCAATTCAAGAACATTAGAACTATCACAATATCAAACATTTTCCAGCAGTATTACAATTCGCAGCACCAACCTGGCTGTTAGTTACAGACGGGACATATCCACGAGGGATCTCACCGCTGTCATACTTGGAGAATCCAATCTCACCACTGTCATACTTGGGGCGGCCCACATCACCGCTACCCCCAGCGTTCATGCGCCAGCTGCGCATCCTGTCAGCAATCTTCTGCCTCTGGTCCTCATTGCCAGATGCAGAGTAGTTGAAGTCACTTGCATCATCAGCATCGGTTTCATCACCTTCCTCCCCCCGGATCGGTGGGCTCCCTGAAGGATCCATATTCACAGTTCAGGAAGGGGCAAAGGGTCAGATTGTTCATACAGAACCTCCAGTTACTATTTCATTCTTCATAATTAACTATACAACTGAATAAAACACCCATACACCGAATTTGAAAGATCCAATGGAACAAAAGAGCCACTATGCCGATCCTGATAAAATGCTATGAGATCCACTAGACCCCCATTTTTCGTGCCGTATTGTTCCAGAATTAGAATCGGCGAAAGCTAGATCAAACAGAGAGGAACAGAAATAATCAAGAAATTACCCTTGTGGCGCTTGTACTTGGTCTTGCACTGCGGGCACGCCTGGGTGCCGTCCTTGCGCTCGTACTCGTAGCAGGGGCGGCACACCGGGAAGCCGCAGACGTCGCAGGCGGCGAAGACGTCTCCTTCCGCCGTGGTGCCCACGCCGTCGCCGCAGATCTGGCACACCTGCCCGCCGCCGCGCCTCCCCTTCTGCACCCACACACAGGACACCACAACCGTCTGTTAGCTTTTCCGTCCCAAGATCCACACACACACTCCCCGCACACGGATCCCGCGAAGAAATGCAACTCACCACGGCATCCGCGTCGCCGTCCATGGCGCGCGCAAGCAAGACACAGCTCCGCCGAGAAGTGGGCAGCGGCCGGCACCACTACTCCCCGAGAGATCCGAGCAGGGCCACGGATCAGCACCGCATCCGGCGCTGCAAGAGCGTGCTGCTGCTATTACTAGTGGTAGTAGTTAGTGGTGGCCCCTGGAGAGGGGCAGAGCGCTTAAACTAGTCAGGGGACGGGACTGGGGGGGAAAAGGACGGCGCACCGCACCGATGAAGGGAAGCCGCGGCAACGTGAGTTGGTTCCGCGGTCGCTGTCGACGCAAGGGATTTAACAATTGACAAGCGATTACTGTATTATAGTATAGTATAGCAAGAACCCCGATATTGATTTCAGTTTATTGCGCGCGTTTGGTGGTGGGGGCTCGTGCGCCAGTGAGGCGGGAGGTGGAAGAAGGGTGAGCTGGCGGAGGGTGGGACTCGCCTGGCAGTGAGTGTGATCACTGTCGGTCTCGAGCACCGACAGAATGACCGCGCTGGCGTTGGACTAATAATAATAATTCTTAGGTTCACAAAGTAGTATGAAATGCAACATGTGTGATCCCATAAAATAAGCCCAACAACTCCATATCATCGAGCTAGTACTAGCTAACAAAATGAAGTAACATGTTTTTTGTTTTCCTCTTCAAGTAATTGACATATATCTTTTCTTTCTGCAAGAAAGTACAGAATTGTCATATATCACAATTATATTAAGATTTGTATCAATACATAGTTTTAGTACAATAGATAATAAAAATATATAGAGGAGACCTTTAGAAGCATAAGATATTCACAAATATAGGAATTGAACAAGCACATGAATGAAATGGGCATTAGAACTTGAAGTTGTCTAGGACTTGAAAAGCTCATATACTATGCATTAAGATGTCCGAACAATGAATTATTTTAACATGGAGAGTTTATTAGAGAATCGAAGATATAAGAGAATCAGATAGACACATTAAGTGCTGCAGTTCGATAAGGTTGTAGAGATATTAACAGGGGCGAAGCCAGCGAATCTTGCCACCGGGGTCGGTGCTTAGAACCGATGGGGTCTTTTATAGCTAAAAATGCTAATTTACACTGATTTTAGCAAAATTTATCGGGGTCAGCTGACCCCAACAACTATACGTAGCTTTGCCCCTGGATATTAATATCTTGAAAACCCTTAATTTGGACAAAATAAAGGAGGGACTAGTTCCGATGCGAATTTTCCTAGGCAACGAACTCTACAATCCAAATGACAGACTCAAAATGAAGAATCCTATATATAGGAATCCCCCCCCCCCCCCCCAAAAGTCCTCCAGAATTCATTTTACAAGAACACGCAATGGAAGATGTGGTCTCGCAATGATAGTGCATCGTCACATATTGTCCTTTTTACACGAAATTGAATAAAGGCGAGATGAGTGCCTCTAGTCCATATTATTTTTTTACTCCTCCCCCTCTAAAAATGTGATGTGGGATTAAACTGCGTTTCCATGATCTGGTTTAACCACCCTATGCACTCCCGCCAAGTGCGTGGGGTACGGTAATAATCTTTGTAGCCGCCAAATTCAGATTCAGTGAAGCTCAAGCTGCTGAAGGTGCAGACGTCTCGGTGGTCCTTGGCTCCTTGCTAGAGCAGAGTGGTCGACCGACACTGAAGCGGGCCCACGTGCTTTTCTTAAACAGTCGGGCTCACATGTCAGCGGTGTCTTTCACTCTCTCTCCTCTGCTCTTTTGCTGTTCGTTGTGCATGTTGTTAGGTGCTGGTACGGGCGTGCGGATCTCTCCACCGACACACACAACCCGGCCCGGTGGTTGTCGGACTGGCAGCAGGGGCATTTACGTCATTGCTGCTGCTGACACCGGAAACGGCTCGACCTGGCTGGTCTGACGCGAGTCCGGAGAAGGATGGGAACAAGATCCTCCACGCCAAAAAGTGAACTGCTTCCGGACAAACGTGTACTCCGATTTTTTTTTAAAAAAAAACGTGTACTACTGCCCCAGGGAAACTGGCGCATGGTGGATGCATGAACCGAATTCTAATATAATACTAATGCTCTTCCTCCAAAAACACACAATTCAACCAGCCTAAAGTGGTCTTTTTCTTTATTGGGGACATAGGAATTTCATGTAAACGGTACTATATGAATATATAACAGTTCGATTTCATAGAAAAAAAATCATAGGATTCTGAAATTTTTTCTCCAATTCAAAGATGGTCTAAGCCTTCTTTCTTTCTCTAGGATTCCTATTTATCAGATTTTTACAGATTTCACCATCACCATTGATTTTGTTTGGTTTTGTCGTGAAAAAGCAATTATTCCATCATAAGCGGCACATGCATGTTTCTTGATTATGGTGCCACGACGTACTGCATCTGTTGTTTCTATATTTGAATCAGATGTAGTAGGATAGGACACAACACAAGCGCACACAAACGTCATCGTGGTCTCCTAATAGAAATTCACGTGTGTTAATTTGGGAACTAGAACTTCCAGTCGGAACGTCAAAAAAAAAATGAAGGTAATATACATTTTACATTTTGCAGGAAAAAATAATAATTATGAAATGTACCTTCAGAGTCACTATTACTGTCATAATTAAATGACATGTATATCAAATACGATTAAAGGTAACACCATAAGCATTGTTTATCATCATGTTGCCCAAATCCCACCTAGCAAGAGTACTTAAAATGGTCACAGGCGTGTCCATTTTGGTAATAATCCATGTACTAGCTAGTACATACTAATAATCCTTTTAGGAAATGAATCGGTTCCAGCGCCAGTGGCAGAGGCTCATGGGAATGCTTGAACATTGTCAGCCAAAAAAAAAATGCAAGAGAAGGGAAATATCGTGTGTTTAACCAGTGCAAATTATAAACCGGTGGGCAATGGGGCAGCTCAGACTCAGAGGCAGCACCTGGCTCCTGTGCATCATCATTGACTCGCCTGTTTGTTTGTTTTCCCTGCCAAATAAAGAAATCATTGGAGTTGGAGGAAGGATATGGGAGAGCATGTGCCTCGAAAATTTCGTCCTGCACGCAGCAGATTCCAAATTGCAGGCCTGCCAGCTACGGACAGACAGTTACTGGAAACGAAATCACAACACATGGGCACTATGGTTATTATGCTGTTTTCATTCTTGGTGTTAAAGCTTCCTATTAAAAGGGTCAACAGATTATTGGGTTCTTCTATACTACTACTTCTGTACCCTCTGTCATGTAAGTTTGTTAACAATCAAGGATGATAAAGAAGTTAATGTGCATTCAATCAGTTGAATTACAATGATCAAATAATAGATGAAACTATAAACAACCTGATTAAGCCTAGGCTCAATAAAAAATGTGTTGAATTATTAGGACACCGTGTATAACAGAGACTACCAACAACAAGTAGAAAGATGATAGCAGTACGCTGAAATGTCATCATCACCCCACAGGAGAGGGTGGGGGCGATAAAACTAAATGTATGAAGGATTCCAACCGTATCTAAAGATCGCCTCGCTCATAATCATCGAGAATCATAGCAACAAATTAATAATTATTAGCTTCTTTATAAAGCCTTTAATTTGATCAATGCCTTTGTTCGCTGCAGAGTCCCTTTCCATTTTGAATCTGCTCTCCAATTCAACACCGTTACGAAGATTTGTTGTTACGAAGATTCGTTGTTCAACCGGACCTGGACAATTTTACCAATAATCAGGAGAAACTGTGGCTGGACAGTGACAAGGCGAGCTTGACAAACGATCCGCCCCCAGCTCGTTCATTTTGGTCCCTCGTGTGGTTAATTTTATTTATGATTGCTACTTAATTAGTAGATTCTACTGATCTATTTTTCAGTTTAAGCATGTGGTTAGCTGTCATCAAATCTGGTTTTGTGTTATAGCTTTTCCAAATAAACTACCATGCTGATCAGATTCCGAAATTTATTAATTAGGCACCAAAACTTCAGAGTCATGATGAAGCAATTTCATGCAACAAAAAAAGCATATACGTCTAAATTTACATATGAATAAGCACCTTTGGAATTTACCTTTGGAATTTACATATACTGTATACAGTAAGAGTATTTTAACCATACAGCTCATAATGGTGCCGTCAACGCCGCACAAAAGAATATAATGGTGCCGTCAGTTCCGTAGCTGTGCTGAGCTGCTAGGACACGAGGCCCAGCCCAGCCCAACCGCCAAATGAACAGGACCACTAGCCTTTACAAGCACAACAGTGCTGATTTTATATGAGCATCATTTATGTGCTAAAAAGAAATATGAGCTTCATTTTATTTTCTTCATACTTGGAATTTGGAAGGCCACGGCTCTGCCCGGCAGCCAAAAATTACAAAGTTCTATGCGTGTTCGCTTTCTTTTACTTTCCTATATTCTCTACATCAACAATATTTATGAGACTATATTAGTAAAACAACATGAATTATCTAAGCTGTTGGTGTTTTCGAAAACAAAAAACAAAAACAGAAGGAACGTAGTTGATGCAACTAGCAGATCGGGTAAAAATCAGTGGGATGGGTCCTGTTAGTGTTAACTAGGCTGTGGCCCATCTATACTAGCCTGAAACAAGGTAAGGCCCAGACTGGATTTCGTCCGTTGCCTGCTGGACCTTCACCTGGTACAATCACTGTTGAGAAAACGTGTGCAAAACCATCACGCCTGGAAATTGAGGAAAAAAGCGGTTTGAATTTATTTTCCTTTTGATTTGACAAACATTAAATTAAATATTTTATAAAAAATGGGTTTTCTTCTTCAAATATCAATTACTAGCTTCATTTTTAAATATTGTTGTAATATCAACTACTACCTTCATTACTACCATTCATTTTATTTTTAAAAAATAATATAACAAATATAATATATTTTATTATGACAAATAATGGACTAAGGGTAGTAGGTTTTTGGTTTGATAGTGGAAAAGTTGAGTTATTAGCTGTGACACACTAGCTCTCTAATTTTCATTTTATTCGCTGAAAAAAAAGCACAACAACCCTATGTGTGTATCGTCATCAACCAATTAACCCCCATATTGTTTGTTTACTTATTATGAGTAAAATACAATGTAAGTTCCTAAACTATTCACTTTGAGTCATTTAGTTTCATAAACTTTCAAACTGACTATCTGGGTCTCTAAACTATTTTTGTTGTATCAAGTGAGGTCGAAATCCCATTTAAAAACTAGAAATATATTGTGACTATTTCAGAAAGAGAAAATTTATTATATTATATTTTTAAAAAGTTGATTTTCATCAACGAACACTACAACTCGATATTGATAGTATGACACTGAGAAAACATAGTTTTATTCTCAAGACACTATAGTACGAGAGAAAACTATTATAAACTTTTTATCTCAATGCATAACAAACATGATCAATTGAAATTTTAAAAAAACTCGACCCGCAGCGTAAGACAGCTCCGCACTTTGGATATTTTGTTAAGAAAAGTACATTGTTATGCAGGCGTAAAAATTTATGAACTTTCTTTACTCTGCTCTTATAACAAAGGTCTTAGGATCTATGTTTGATGTAAGTTTAGATCGGTCCTTAATCTGTGACTTGACGCGAATTATTATGTGAAGATTTTTCAAATTTCAATCAGAAATCCGCGTTGTGAGACATCAAACCTAAAACTTTAAGAAGTGTCACATGTACGTCCTAACCACCCGGCTAGAAGCCCTTTGACTTCTTTTTCTTACATGATTTTTCAAAAAAAAAACGAACTAACTTGATATAGTAAAAATAGATCTATACTTTATTAAAATAGCAAAAAATAATGTAGGGACCCAGATGGTCAGTTTGATAGTTTATAGACCTAAATGACACATCACGATTAATTTAGGGACCTATAATGCACTTTGTTTTTTATTTATTTTAGGGAAGACACCTGGTGACGATATAACTATTCATTTCATAATCACTCAATAGGTCTTATATTGTATTGATAATCATCATTGATATTTTTTATTAAGTAATTCATTCAGTAAATAAATAAATAGAACCACAAGGAACGTAGCTCCTGCAACTAGTAGATCGGGTGAAAACCAGTGAAGGGTGGGTCTCATTAACTAGGTTGCGGCCTGCGGCCCATCCATAGTCGGCTGAAACATGGTAAGGCTGAGACTGGATTTCGTCCGTTGCCTGTTGGACCCGTGTTGACCATATAGGGGTTTATCGGCCTAAAAACAAGATTATTTTTCTATAAGCTACTACTTCTTTTTTTTTATTGTTGACCTTTTTAGTATAAATTTATACTAAAAAGTATTAACAATTAAAACATGAAGGTAGTAACTTAGCTAATTCATGAATTATCTGGTTTATATCTCTATTACAATGTTGGATTGATACCAAATTAAAATGCAATTGCAACACATTCATCATAAATTGGTGGCCCCACTGTTGGTGAGAAACCTCCATTCTTCATTGTGTTCACCGCCTCCAAAGAGTCAGATTAAACCCCCACTCTGTTGACGGCTTCTTGGGGGGGGGGGGGGGGGGGGATGTTTTTGGTAAGCACGATTTTGATCATGTACTAAAATATCAAGGGAACGGCAGGGAAGAGAAGAAAGAATCAATCAGTAGGTGCCAATAATAATGTGAATATTACTACAATATTTATGAGGGTATTGAGTTAAGCAACCGTAGATAATAATCAACAACGCAAAGTTTGGGTTGGATTTCAATGATGCAAGGCGACTAATTCATTATTACGAGAGAGCGGTCCCGATCAGCATAGAGGCGGTATAACACGCATAACTGCCCTGCTGGGGGTGGGGGTGGTAAATTATTTGTTTTATCATTCAATTGCGCCCGACAAAGTAAGCTCAGACACACACATATACTCTCTCTGGTTCAAAATTCAAGTAGTTTTTACCTCAAAAAAATTCAAGTAGTTTAGGGCAATAACAGTCTATAAAACATATATAACTTTGACTTCTATTTTTTATTAAAATATTAACAAAAATTCAACGCCATCAATAGTGTCTTTGACTGCCCTTCAAGGAGGAGGTATAGCAAAGGGGTTGTCCATGGCCTACGGTGTGAGCCGACTTCGAGCGGTGATGTGCTTTACTCGGATGCTGTCCACGTCGTACGGAGCCGACGCGTCAGTGTGGGAGGGCATCCACGTCATCCAAATTTACTAGTACCAGGTTAGCAGCTTCTTTTCCTCATTCAACTCTTTACTATTTGTAAGGAAAAGACTTGGCATCCCATGCAAACTTTGGACTTGTAATCTATTGTATATGATGCTTACTTGCTCACCATGAGTTGGTGTAGCCCCGTAGGATGCTCTGGTAGGACATGAGTTTGACAAATCCAGTCGTATCTATAGTGTTTATGATTATATAAGAATGTAAGATGGTATCTGGAGACCTGCGTCGGAATGGAGGACTTTAATATGAATTGATATTTGAGGGACAATATATAGTTGAATGTTCAACTATAGTCCTCTAAATGTGCTCCGAGTATATAAGAAATAGAGAAGGTCACATTTGCTGAGCGGTTTATATATATATGTTTTCTAGTATTTTTTTGTGACAAATACTGCAAGGCTGAACCAGCCTAGGCTTTGAGCCACCGGGTTAATTAAGCCTCGTGGACATCTTCTCCTACCGCCACATCATTTTTGGCCCTCGATGGGCGCTGGGCGTCGATTCGGTGCGCGCTGCTTCGTTCCACGGCGAACGAAGCCTCCTCCGCCTCACCTCGGATCCTCACGGACAGCATGGGCATGTGGCCGCCAGAGTGGCGCGTGGCCGACGGTGTCTTCCTCAGTGCCTCCTCTCCACCTTCACGTTGGGAGGCACGGCACCGTCTTCCGTCTTCTTTGCCTCTAGCTCGAGTGCTCAACGACGGACCTCCGGCGGCATTGTTCTCTGCGGTGCTGCGTGGCGGCGGCCCTCTCGCTGCCGGATCTGCGCCCTTCCCCTTCTCTCTCGCCGCAGCAGGGCCGACGCAGCCGGAATCCTTCCTCCCGTCACCGTCGGGGCTGCAGCCGGACTCCTTCCTCCCGTCATCGTCGGGGCAGCAGCCCAGGTCAGTGTCGCGCTCCTTTCTATATTTCGCCCCTTCTCTTCAACGAGCTCCGCCAGCATCAGATCAAGGCTAGACTCAGCGAGGCTATCAATCACAACCAAATCGAGTGACGACCTGCCTTATCAACTATTTCGTACTGTTAGGGCCGTTCACCGGAGCTGCATTGGTGTTGAAGCGGCGAAGAGATCCACCCGCCATTGCTCAGGTCACAACCGCGCCCCTCTTTGTTCCTCCAGTGGTCCTCTGCTTCTCTGCCATTCCTGCACATAGATCCAGGTTTCGTTCACCATTCGCACATTTCCTCTTTCCTTTCTTCGTGCTATCTCCTTTCTAGAATATGTGCTACTGGTTCTTGCCGTGTGATCCCCAAGTAACGACTCCTCTACTGCTTTTTTGCAGACGTCGATGCCGGCAGGTTCCCTATTGCCAGGTGATCTGGAAAATAATAATAAGGATTCAAGTGTAAAGTAAGTTGAGCTTGCTTTGATTTGATCTGTTTTTGAGTTATTGACCTATCTGATGTTGCAGAGAACCTGTTGATGTTTTCTTTCTCTGATTAGCTGAGAAACATAGATGAAGCAGGCATGCGTATATTTGGCTACTGATTTTTTGTATTGCTTCTCAACTTGAATTGTACGGTACCACGGTGCATTTCGTGCTCAAGTGAGATTATTGTCTCATGAGTAGCTCTTAGCAGAACAGATCCTGCTTTTCATTGAATTTGATTATACGTGCCATTAGGGAGGAGCTTCACACTTTCTAGTAGTGACTGAACAATATGTTGCATATCAAATTTGTAAAAGGCCAGCGGACAAATGAGCTGCTGCCCAAAACAAGTAGCCTATGTATATAATGATGGGGGTGGGGCTGAATCCCTAGCTACTCACATCCCACACACCAACACCCGCGCATCGTCCCCATCGCTCCCAGCCGCAGCCGACAAATTATTGCGTTGTGGCCGACAAATTAAGCTACTATACTATACTTTTTGATCCATTAATTATTTGCGTTGTGGCCGACAAATTAAGCTGTCTCTGCTAATTATTAGCAGCATGTGTACAGGTTAAAGACGTTGGTTTCCGGCGTGAATTCCATGCATATCCTGCTGGGCATGCATGCATGTGTTGCATCCATTCTCAAGTTGCTCGACCAATCATTTACTCCTAGTATATACTAGTATTTAATTAATTGCCGACCTAGCTAGCGCGCGCAAGGGGTAATGTATCGGAGTTTGCAAAAGGGAGGCGCCGCCGGCGGACCTGTCCTCTGCCGTCTGCGATTTGGCGCCGGACCTGTCCTCTGGAGTCTGCGATTGGCCGCCGCGCGTACGTCCACGACTACGAGCGTGGATGGTTCAGGTAGGAGTAGTTCATTATAGTACTGGGTTCCTATAGTGGCGTGAAAATAATTTGTTTTCACGTCGACAGCGCTTCAGATCGATTTATATATGTACTGTATACACATTATACTTTACGGTGGATTCTTTAATTTAATTTTCAGTCCTGATTAAAATTGTCGGTCAATTTAGTTGTTTCCGTATGCGTGTTTGTGTGTGCTATGCAGTGTGTGTTTGTTTCCCACGCAGAACTGTGCGGGAAAATAGTCTCATTTTATATATATATATATATATATATATATATATATATATATATATATATATATGTTGCCCTACAAAATTAAGTTGGTAATTGAGTTTGACTTTAACCACAATTCTAGGAAACTCCTCATAAACTTATTCTGGAGTCGTAGAGGGAGTATCAGTATATATAAATATAAATATAAATGAACATTGATGATAGATTATAAGCTTGGAACTACTAACCCTTTTATTACGAGTGCGCGACATGCATGGCACTGGTGTGTTGCCAGTGTTTACGGTGCTTAATTATCGCAGCGACGGCGACTGAATCTTTCAGCTGGCAGCTGCCTTTTGACGAGCTAGATCGAGTCGAGTGTGAAGATTTATTTGCTGTACGTAGGGGCTGAGACGCCGACAGCTAGCAGCGTCCAGTGGAAATCGTGAATCATTGATCGTTAATTAGGTACGGTCAAGCGAAAAAGTTAGATAGAATCACGTTGATATGGGGTGATCGATCTCCTCTGCTCGCAGCAACCGAAACTTAGCATGTGTGTGGCGCTTGGTACGACGGTGAGATACACACAGACGCACTAATTAAAAAGAGACTTTCAGACGGTTATGGACGGCGGTGGCGAGCGGGACGAGCCTCGGCAGCAGAGCGTGGGATGGGTGCGGGCATTTAGGGTTGTAGGGCTGTCTGATGTCCATCTCTGACGGCCTTAGAAGAAGCCGGTGCGGCAAGGAGGCGGTGGGCGCGGCGGCGATGGCTGGGCGAGAGCGGGAGGAAGAAAACGCACGGGTCGCCGTTGGATGACGATCCGAAAGTTAATATTGTCGCCTGAAAAAAAAAGGTTTTTATGTGATTGAAAAATAAATAGACCCTATATATAGGATAGGAGGACACTATACCGCCATGGTGCGGGTGATCGAACAAGCAAGCACTAATCCATGAAAGGGGGAGGTTTCGTATATATCCTGTACACATCGTCAACAAGAGGTGATGAATCCTTCCTATATGACACGTGCGGATGTAGATATAGATGGTGGACGATGGTGATCGATGACACACTAGCTAGTAGCCAAATTGAACTACGTTTGCACACAGTGTCCATCTTTCTAAAATTTAATTTTCCCTTTAATTGAAAAACATTGGCCCTCAGTTTGAAAACGTGCGTATACACTAGTAACTCATTTGGCTGGACAAAAGAAGTTCGCAGAGGTGAGTGACTAAGTTTCTTGTCATTAGGACAGCAGAGCTAAGACAAGTTTAAACTATGTTTCCCTTCTAACAATCCCAAAAATATATATTTTTTAAAAAAAAAACAAAACAAACGATCAAAATTGATGTTAATGATGACAACAATTAAAAAATGCGGAGGGGCTCTGCATTCATAGAAAAACCGCGTGTAGGTGATCAACCAAAGAAGCGGATTGCCGCAAAAACCTATTTTTTAAAAAATGAAATACCCAGTGAACACGTAACTGTAGTAGGCATCACAACAATCACACAACAAGCAGCAATCATGCACGGACGCAATCATGCACGGTCACAATAACAAGCAGCTCCGATTGATTGACTATTTGACTCGGGCAACAAACGTACAACAACACAAGACGATATGATGAACACCAGCACATTATTCAATCAAATCAAAGCAACGCAAGCTGTAATCTGCAAGCTGCGGCAATACTCACGGTTTCAGTTAACTTGGCGGCATTAACATGGTCCAGTCCAATAATTATCGGGCTACGTGTGCCCCCTGTTGCTTGTCCTGTCTGCACAAGCACCCCAAGCGACGTGTCCGGCCTCGTGGCCGTCCGTCCATCGCCTCTCTTTGCCCGCTGACCTACGGAACCTTGAATCTTTGATTATGATGAACATTTTTCAATTTGAAAATGAAGACAAGTAGTAGTAGGTAACCCTGCTCTGCTAAACTTGTTCGATTTGTGTTTCAAGCACTACTACGCGTTTTCTTTTTATCTGTGGCGCGCGCGGCTTCGTTTTGTTCTTCCTCTTTGCACTCCCAGTAAAATATATCCTAGGTAAATTATAAATATATACTACACTAACATATGATGAAGGAAGTCGTGTTTGAGATGAACCCGAGCTGTCAGCTGATTGATAGAAAGTCTTGATGATTAGATCGAGGTCGATGATTGAGTAGTGCAACGTATGGAATTGAGTACTGCAACAAAGGACGACCTTAAATACAGTGAATAAATAGTGCCACCAGTTCCTTCAAAGATTATTTCTGTAGACAGAGTCTGATTGGTATTTTATTTATAAAATTTGACTAGACATCCCCTAAACCATCATGATCGTCGTTTTCTTTTTTTTTTTCAGCAAGGACATAGGCAAATATATGTAGTAAATTTTGTATTTCAAATTCGTCAAGAAAGTAAATTTGACTAGAGATCCCCTTGCTTTTGCAGGATTACGTATTTAAAATAGAAAAAAATATGACTATATAGATTATGAAAAAAAGAAACATTGTGGGTTGTAGTTGTTCTTGTTCAATCTAAATTTAAAGTGAAAAAGACTCTCAATTTTTAGTCGCCTGAAAATTGACAAGGCCCAATTTATATTATGTGTGGCTCCTTCCGAGGAATATGCGTGAACATAAATTTTAACTAACTTTGTACTGTAACAAAGAATATGACATGAGGATGGTACCTTACCTACGACATAACACATACCCTAGCAGGTCGGTTGTTCACGGAAAAAAAAAAGAAGAAGAACTCAGTCGGCACTACATGACATGCTGCAACAGCCTCAGGTCGGTCATAGAAAAGTAGTAGATCCAACAAAAATCCTACTTAAAAATATTTTAAGGGGATCTGAAGCAGCCGTCGTCAATCAGTGGAGCTATGCAATCGATCATGTCCCAGATTGCTGCAGCTGGCCCCATACCTTGCACCACCTAAGCAGCTTAGCTGTAGTCTGTAGCAGAGACGGTGGAAATAGGATAGAAACCGGTGTGTGTTTGACCCATGTAAAATTTACCACGTGTCCGGCCGCCTCCCTTCCTGCGCGGGTATATAAACCCCCTCGCCTCCATCGCCTTCCTCCTCCAGCCCTCGGAGTCGAGGGGCACCATTTATTTCTTTACCTCTAATTACCGTTATTACTAACCTAAGTTACCGTGTGGTCTGAAGCACGTACGCTTTCTCTTCTTCTTCTATCTGCGCGTTCAAAGCAAAGGTAAACGTCTTCTCTTCTCTGCTCTGCTCCCTTCGATTACTACGTACATACTCTTCCCAGCTTTTGAGTAAATTGCAGTTCATCGTTTTGATGTGGCATCTTTGTTATATGGTTTTGCAGAGGGGTGTTCTGCAGCTACCTACTGTATATCTTGTGTTTTTACTACTAGCATACTAGTTTGCAAACGAGGTGGTAATATCATCATCAGTTGACTGATCGAAGAAAGATGACGGTGACGCCGCTGATCACGGTGAGCGACGGCCGGCTGGCGGTGCGCGGCCGGACGGTGCTCACCGGCGTGCCGGACAATATCACGGCGGCGCACGCCGCGGGGGCCGGACTCGTAGAGGGGGCCTTCGTCGGCGCCGACGCCGGCGAGGCCAAGAGCATCCACGTATTCAAGTTCGGCACGCTCCGGTGAGTTCCTGTTCCTCGTTTTTTTTTTTCATTCTGAACGATAGTTCTGGATAGGGTTTGAATTCAGCAACGCGTCTGTGCTGCTGCTGGTGTGGTCGAGATTGTTCTCTGCTTTTTCACTATATATTGCTTTCATTTTTTTTCAGGGATATATTGCTTTCATTGTTAATTTCTCTTTCGTGGGAATTCTTTTATTTTTTTCAAATAAGATGTCTCAAAATCAAATCGGAATTTGTAGCGTTCGTTGATCTCATCCTACTGCTCCGTGCACATGCAGGGACTGCCGTTTCCTGTGCCTGTTCCGGTTCAAGCTGTGGTGGATGACGCAGCGGATGGGCGTCTCCGGGCGCGACGTGCCGCTGGAGACCCAGTTCATGCTCATCGAGGTGCCGCCCCCTGTCGCCACCGGCGACGGCGACGGCGGGGAAGACGACAAGCCGACGTACGTGGTGATGCTGCCGCTGCTGGAGGGCCAGTTCCGCGCGGCGCTGCAGGGGACGGACGACGACGAGCTGCAGATCTGCATCGAGAGCGGCGACAAGGCGGTGCAGATGGACCGGTGGGAGCACATGGTGTACGTCCGCGCCGGGGACAGCCCCTTCGACGCGGTCACGGGCGCCGTGAAGGCCGTGGAGAAGCACATGCAGCAGGCGTTCCACCACCGGGAGAAGAAGAAGCTGCCGTCGTTCCTCGACTGGTTCGGGTGGTGCACGTGGGACGCGTTCTACACCGACGTGACCGCCGACGGCGTCAAGCGCGGGCTGCGGAGCCTGGCGGAGGGCGGTGCCCCGCCGCGGTTCCTCATCATCGACGACGGGTGGCAGCAGATCGGCAGCGAGAACAAGCCCGACGAGAACGTCGCGGTCCAGGAAGGCGCGCAGTTCGCGAGCCGGCTGACCGGGATCAAGGAGAACGCCAAGTTCCAGCAGGAAGAGCAGGAGCAGGACGGTCTGAAGCGGCTGGTGGCGGAGACGAAGCAGGTCCACGGCGTGAAGCAGGTGTACGTGTGGCACGCGATGGCCGGGTACTGGGGCGGCGTCTCGCCTTCCCCGGGAACACCCATGGAGCGGTACGAGCCGGCGCTGGCGTACCCGGTGCAGTGCCCCGGCGTGACGGGCAACCAGCCGGACATTGTCATGGACTCGCTCTCCGTGCTGGGTCTCGGCCTCGTGCACCCGCGCAAGGTCCGCGACTTCTACGGCGAGCTGCACGCGTACCTGGCCGGGTGCGGCGTGGACGGCGTCAAGGTCGACGTGCAGAACATCATCGAGACGCTGGGCGCGGGCCACGGCGGGCGCGTCGCCATCACGCGCGCGTACCACCGCGCGCTCGAGTCGTCCGTGGCGCGCAGCTTCCCCGACAACGGGTGCATCTCGTGCATGTGCCACAACACCGACATGCTCTACAGCGCGCGCCAGACCGCCGTCGTGCGCGCCTCCGACGACTTCTACCCGCGCGACCCGGCCTCGCACACGGTGCACGTCGCTTCGGTGGCGTACAACACGCTCTTCCTCGGCGAGTTCATGCAGCCCGACTGGGACATGTTCCACAGCCTGCACCCGGCCGCCGAGTACCACGGCGCCGCCAGGGCTATAGGCGGATGCCCGATCTACGTCAGCGACAAGCCGGGCAACCATAACTTCGATCTGCTCAGAAAGCTCGTCCTCCCCGACGGATCCGTGCTCCGCGCGCAGCTACCCGGCCGTCCCACACGCGACTGCCTCTTCTCCGACCCGGCGCGCGACGGTGCCAGGTGAGCCAGGCAAACATTTTTTTCATACTCTGCTCTGCTCTGCTCTGCTCCACGAAGCAGAACATGCATACTCACGTGAGTTTGTTGTTTGATTGTGCAGCCTGCTCAAGATCTGGAACCTGAACAAGTGCGGCGGCGTGGTCGGCGCGTTCAACTGCCAGGGCGCCGGGTGGTGCCGCGTGACCAAGCGGACGCGCGTGCACGACGCGGCGCCGGGGACGCTCACCGGCTGCGTGCGCGCCGACGACGTCGACGCCATCGCGCGCGTCGCCGCTGATCCCGACTGGGACGGCGAGGCCGTCGTGTACGTGTACCGGACCGGCGAGCTGGTCCGCCTGCCGCGCGGCGCCGCGCTGCCGGTCACGCTCGGCCCACTCGAGTACGAGCTGTTCCACGTCTGCCCGGTCGTCCGCGCCGGGGACGCCTCGTTCGCGCCGGTCGGGCTGCTCGACATGTTCAACGCCGGCGGCGCAGTCGAGGAGTGCGCCGTCAAGGAGGGCGAGGAGGATCGCGGCGCCGTGGTGGTGTCGCTCAGGGTGCGCGGGTGCGGCCGGTTCGGCGCCTTCTGCTCGCGGAAGCCGGCGCGTTGTGCGCTCGACGCGGCCGACGTGGAGTTCAGCTACGACGCCGAGACGGGGCTCGTCGAAGTCCACCTGCCCGTGCGGGAGAAGGAGATGTACCGGTGGACGCTGGAGATGGTGCTGGTGGGGTAGCTCGGTCCTGATCCTGAACCCACGCATTTGGTATCCTGAGCCATTCGTTCCCCAGCCGCTCGCGATGACTCTGTTGCTTGCAGCTGGCCTTTCCCTTCGTGCAGGGGAGAGTGATTATCATGTGCCTTGTGATTAAAAAAAAAGACAAAAACACTGTTACTGCTTTGTATAATTATAGCGTGTGGAGCGTGGGCCTTGTTATAACAATGTGGCGTATGGGATGAATGGTAAGTTATTATACACTATGTATTATGTATTACAATTGTTGGTAATAAATAAGGATGGTGCTCCTTGCAACACAACTGGCTCAAACTATCGGCAAAGAATTCCCTCGCATTCGGATATTGCAGAAATGGATTTTCTTTAACAGGCAAGTAATGGATATCAATATATTCCCTCTGGTTTTTATATAGTCATTGTGGTTAGCGAAAATTTACACTAGCCAAGGTCACCGTAGGCATGGTAGCGCTTTTGGGATTGAATGCCAATTTGATAGCGTCAAGAAGAAATTGGCAGCATACGATCTGCTTGCTAGTACTAGTGTGCTAGCTTTACACTTTTGTATAGCCTTCGAATGAAGAAGATTCCAGATGTCAAAATTGGAAAATAATGAGACCACCACACAAGAAGCACATCAGGATTCCATTTCAGAACTAGGCGCATCAGATAGCCAGATAAGTATCTTAAAGGCAACTGTTCCATATGACCTTATCCACTCGGACAAGTCAGAACTCCTGAACACGAGGTAACTGATCTGCAACGGGATTCAATCTCTCGCTACAATGATGTCATCAATACTATATAGGCTATTAAAGTGTCCAAAAGTGTGGTTCGTACTGAACAGAAAAAACTGAAGGAAACAGGACGACAGTATTCTAGCACAAGTTCGTTCCTCACTGGGGATGGCTGTGGTCCTCAAATGTCTGTCTAAGTCGATGCTACAAAAATATGGTTCCATTAAATTGCAGCGAAAAAAGGGTTGGCCTTACATCACCAATTGGTCCACAGATCTAGCGCACATCAATACCCTTCATAGCTTGCGCCTTCTCATGATGAGTTATCTATTTCAGTAGCCTTGATAACTTGTGCCTTCCCATGATGAGTTATCTATTTGTGGTACAGGTACACAAACGAGAATATGAAGAAAGCTCCCATCTGCAATGAAGAAGAAATTTAGGAGCTGAGGCATAAAGCAAATATTACACTTGTGATATTTATTCCAGCGAAGGAAAACAAGGCTTGGAAAATGCAAATCTATTGAAGGACTATGATACAGTAGAGACAACAAACCTCAAAGGTGACGACCTTGCTAAGAGAAGATGTAAAACATGCAAAAACAAGGTCTAATATATTAAAGAGATCTTACAGTTGAAAATGAGGCAGCATAGTATGGATATGCAGAGGTTATGAATCTCTCATACTCGTTATGCCTGTATGGACGAACAGGGATCTGCAGAAGGAAAAAACAGATTACCCATGCAGCTTCATTGAAAGGCGCAATAAAACGCCATACAACAAAGTGTGCAGCTGGATTGATCTACTGGAACAACTGTAGAAAGTAGAGAGTGCTATGGAACCAACCTGTTTTGTAAAAGAGAGACCAGTATATCCAAGCCTCTGGTACTCAACTTTGAACTGGAAAACTCCATAAACATCTGGAACCTTGAAAGATGTCGAATATAGACCCTAAATTGCAAACATGTAATACTTTAGACACAGCAATATCAATATTAAGCTTGACAAAACATAATTTCATGATGGTGCACACCTTGTTGTCAGTAGACAAAGTTTTCAATACATAGGGGCTCATCATGTAAAACTGAAGTTGAACATCATCAGCAACATATGGCGCCCAGCTTGTTCCAGACCATTCATAGATCTCAACCGAGTATTCCTTGAAGGGAACATTTATATTAGCGCATTTAACTTTTTTATTGCTCAATAGTCATGAATTAAAAAAAGAGTTACCAGGTCATCATTAATGCGGTACATGCCAGGTTCGTTTGTCTCTCCAACCTTGTGGTGCTTGACATTCACCGCCTGTAAATTTGAACAGTATATGGGTTATTCAATCACTGCTTTTAAGCAATCACATCCCTTCAGAATAAATAAAATGGAGAAGCGTCTGAAATAAGGCAAAATAAAACCTTTAGATGGCCCCTCTCATGGAAAACCCATTTGCTTGTCTCTGTCACAAATTGCTCATTTCCAGCTCTCTCATGCCTGTAGTTTAAAACTAGAATGAGCCAATTTCTATAAATAAGCATATAAAACCTTCAGGGAAAAATAGACGATTTCGCTACAGCAGACTATTCAAATGTTGAATTTGATGTAGGACGCTAAATGGAATTCATATGATGCAGGACACTCTGTCTAGTTCGTTTGCTGCTGGATTATATTTCTATCCCAGGATATGCAGCAGTATAATTTGCATACATCAAACAATCAGTCATCTCAAATATGCTGCAAGTTTATACAGAGCCTATGCTACATCCTATAAAAATCCGGTACTTATTGAGAAAACCATAGACATAAATCTTGATATTTTAGGTGAAACCTAACACTCGTAATAAAGCATGGAAGAAGCTTCAAAACTAAGCTCACCTTGTGTTGCTACCAGTCTTTTGAACACCAGACTTGAGGAATCTGAATAAACAAAACAGAATAAAATAAACAAAACAGAATAAAAGCTGAGTTTTTTGTGGAAGAGAAAAAAGAGTTTGGTGTATATGGTAGCATACCGGTTGCTAAACATGTCGAGCGATCCAGATATCAGCACCCGAGCATTATTTCTTGCCTGCAAAAAGCCAGATAAAACTTGTTAAGAGAGACTCAATGCAAACCTAGGAAACTAAGGTTGTGCACAGTTGATGAAACATAAATGTTTCAGCCTTATTTAGTAGTGAATGCATAAGGAGATATACAATTAGTAGTCCACCGATCTAGCTAAGAAAAACAAAAACATATATGATCACCTGCATAACAGAAACCAGCGATATAGCTGACCCAGTAAGAGATGGTGGAGATGCCAGCTTAGTCTTTGGATTTGCAGAATATGCTGACGGAGAAGCAGACAGTACTTTCAGAACCTAGGTTCAAAGATGGGAACAATTATATATAAAACAAAAAGCATAAAAATATTATGCACAGCAATGAGATAGTTATGCAGACCATACGGTTGATCTGCAAATACCACCATACAGAAATAAACTACTTACCAAGCTGTTTGATGGATTGGCCGCATGTCCGATTCCTCGGAACAATACAGGAGCCTAGAAAATGAAGAGAATTATTAAATGCACATAGCAAATTACATGTGAGCACTGTTAAAGATTATGGTCATTTAACACTATATCCACCTAAATATCCAATGTTAAGAAATGATACCAAACTTAAGGTTACTTGGGCTTCTAAAAAGAGGCGCAGACGTAAAAGTAGCTAGATGATATCGGTACATGAGTAAAAAGATCGCACTAATTAATAAGAAGGGACTATCTAAGTACAGGTTGGCTAATACTCTATTATATCCCTGTCCTAGGAAACACCCAGTGTAACAACTAGATTCAGTGTTGTACGCAGGGTAGAATGCAGAGATGTGACACGGAAGTATGGATAGCAAAGTGAGGATATACTATCTGGGTACCTTCAGAAAAAAACAAAACCTGTGTGGGCAGACTCATACTAGTGATATTTGAGCACTATGGACAATAAGGTTGGGTCAAGATTGTAAATACTTTGGTAAAGTAGAACAAAAGGCCAGTATCTGCTAACTTGAAGTACGAACAAGCTACCATAACAAAATGACCATCCAATAGTTTGCATCTGTCATATTAAGATTGTTGCAGGCCATGGTTTAAATGTCAAACTTGAAACGATAAGGTGCATTTTTGGCAACATACCTCAATCTTTTTAGATCCGAGTATCACATCTGACTTGATGAGATCATCACCAGCAATCAAAGTGTGATCACCATCAACATCCGTGACAGCATAGTTAATGTGATCAATAACCACTGCCTCTGGATCCTGAAAACATTGACACACAGGACGTTAGTTCACTGAGGTAAAAGAAAACGAAACATGGGAAAAGGGAATAACTTGCCTCATCAAAATCAACACCACAGTCTGTTGCAATGCCCCTGATAAGATCAGATGCAGACGAATCTGCTCCCAGGATCATATCATGCCCAGCATCAATGAACTCCAGGACTGCATTCTGGTCCACTGACCCACCAAAACCTGCATTGGACAGAGAAGAGCGTGCGGAGCATTAGAATATCATGAACAGAGATCACGAAATGCACAGCTATATCAATAAGGTGCAAAGCTGAAATTTAACAATCTTGTATGCTGTATCAGCTTTAACTAGAAGCACTCGGTGTCGTTAAGATACCATTTCCTCCCCACTAGAGCTCAGAATTACACACTAACTCCAAAATGAAACTTGTTGCTGGATCCTCCGTACACACAATATTAAACATATGAATTCCCGGAATTGGAAATTGCAATCCAGCGAAGCAGATCACAGAATTCCGCTGAAGGGCCACTCGACGAGGGCGGATCAGATCGGAGGAACAACCGATGCCGCATCCTAATCTTCACCAGTCCCGTCAAATCTAGCACCAACCCACCGCAAAACCGCAGATCGGATCTCTCGGAGAGAGGGAGAAGGGGACGGGAAAGAGCACTCACGCGTGGTGGAGGGGGCGAAGAGCACGAGGCCGTCGTAGAGGTACTGGCCGTAGCGGTGGAGCGAGAGCTTAGGGTCGTCGGCGAGGCGGAAGTCGAGATCGAACCCGCGCGCCTTGAGCGAGCCGAAGAAGACCGAGTGCGTAGACCGCACCGCCAGGTCGTCCAGCAGCACCAGCAGCCGGCGGCCCCGGGGCCCTTCGTCCTCCCCGGACGCGGCGACGGCGAGGACGAGGAAGAGGAGAAGCGCGGCGAAATGGCGCGGCGCCGCCATGGCTACGCAGATCTCGCGCCGAGGCGGGGTTTTGATTCGTGGTGGGGGGGTTTGGAGTGGCGCAGCAGCGACGGAGACGATGACTCGACGAGGTAGCTGCTATAGGTGGGAGTGGGAGCTTTGGAGGGAAGGAAGCATTTGGACCGTCCGATCGATGATCTAACGGCAGGGAATGGAGTTTATGCTCCGCTGCTGTTTTTCTCTTTGTTTGAGAATGGCCTTCTTATTTCCAAATTTGACTTAATTCCCTGAGTTCAAGAGTCGAATTTGGCTGCTGAAAATAACCTTGTCTTCTGTACACGAACATGACCGGTTCTCTCAATTTTCCATCGAAACACTATTTTATACTTAGTTTCTTTTAATTCATGGTACTATAAAGTATATTCCAAGGTGAATCTACCATATATTTCATGTTTCCAATTTTATGTTTTACAAGATAGGTAAGCGTTGTAAATATTGGCCAGATACTGTCCGAACATCGAGTTTGTGATAACTGGCAAAAGACAAAAGGCTTGTAGATCATCATACGACTATGCCAATCCATTATGCAACTGAAAAAAAAAACAAATCTTAGAGCACTGCCTTCAGATTCAGAATCAATCCACTGGAAAAAGAATTTTTTTCCCAGTGCATAGACTGTTGAGAATGAAACCTAAAGTAATCTGGTTAACCAATGATATATTTCGGTGAATCTGGCCGACTAGCAAGCCTAATAGGGCTCTGTTACGGTAAACTGGCCAGCCTAATAACTTACATCAGCGTGGGTCCTATCTCCTCTATGGTTCAGGTTTACAGCAAAATGCAAAACAAAGAACAAGAAACTGCCTGGCGAGCACAAGTGGGCATGGCAAGCTGGGACTCTCGCTGCTACGAAGTACAAATGAAGATGTTAGTCTCCTCCAGAATTACTAATTACCAATTAGTTCCTGAAACAAATTGCTCGTCAGATGCAGCAATTGAGCACAACATAATCTGATCTTCGCCTTTTTTCACCTTGAAGGAACCTGGCTTCAACCCTTTCCTGTTGTACCATGCCAGAATTTCAGTCTCAAAACACAAGGGATGCAGAATGCCGAGAGGCACTGATCCCAACTCACAAGCAGTACCATGGCATTATCATATTAGCTCCTGCTCTTTGAAACTGGCCAATTTCGCATTCTCTCTATCGCGCTTGAACACAAGATACAAGGGGCTGTAGAACAGCACACAAACACCAAAGGGCACAATCATCATGGTCAACAGCCCTCTTGAGAGTGCATAGGCCCCCTCCGCAGATCCGTTGGCCAGGTTAACAGTCTTGGTGTCATATCCATATATCTTCTCAGTGATCAGACCAACAGCAGGAGCAGCCAGAGAGGCGAACGAGCCCTCGAACGCACGGTCAAAGGCATAGATCATGGTGCGATGTTTGGGAGGGACCACCTCCGCAAACATGGGGTTATTCGCCGAGGTGGCACACCAGCTTATTGTGATGCCCATGAAAAAGAGTGTGACAGCAAAAGCATACCAATAATCCACTGACTGGGGGATGACTGTGAGGAGGATCCACGAGAATGGGATGCCCATGAAGGCACTGAATTGAGCACACATAACGCGTGCCGAATCAGGGTAGTACCGTGACAGGCGGTCAGCTATAACTCCACCTAGAAACGCTCCGCTGGCACACCCAATAGCAAATAGACTGTTCAGTGCTGCCGAGCTGCTATTGTCAAAGCCTACAAGGATTCAAGAACTAATATTAAAACTGGGAGCATCGTATTAGTTTGAATGTTCAAAGTTACATGTGTTAATGTCCTACCGATGAGTTCAAACCACAGTGTGAAGAAAACAATGGCAGTCCATGGCAATGAACCAATTATTCCTTGCAGGACAATTATCTGGAACGTTCTCACTTTCATAACAGATCTCGTTGCCACCAAAGAATCCCTCCAGATAGAAGGCGGAGGAAGAACGTCTTTGCTGGACAAATGTAACCTAGAAGATGAGCAATGAAAAATGAATATTCCATTTCACAGATGTTGAGTCAATTAATGGGTCTTTTTTTTTGTTAAAAAAATTAATGGGTCTTTCGAAACAAAATCAATTAATATGAAGTTAAAGGAATGCATGCGTCACAAATCTACCCAGAAAAACAATCAATGCTTTTTCACTGATCTAAAAAGTAGCGCCCTACATGCACCATGGCAACAACAGAAATGGTTAGCATCGATTGCAGCAAGCCAGCAACTAGAAGGCTTGGATTAATGAATCTCCAAAACAAAACTGACATGGAGAAGGCATACCTCTCGTAGTCTTCATCATCAAGAAGATGATTCCCAGGGATCCTTCTAGGATCAGTTGCATATAAGTATACAAGAATTCCAATTAGCAGACTGACAAGGGCAACCATTATAAATGCAATGCGCCATCCTGGGAATCCCCAGTAGTCCTTCCCTGCCATAATAGTTGCCAAAATACTACCACCTATACCACCTACTGCACCAATGAGGCTTAACAAACCAAATCCAGCACCACGTGTACCATCTTTGTAGCTGTCAGCAATGAATGACTGGAGTGCTGGTATTACAATAGCGAGTCCAAGACCGTTTACAGATCTCCAGAATGCAACCTGCCCAAAATGCTGGCTAACACCAACAGCCCCTGTCGATAAGGCCCAGAAGACAGTCCCTATTGCAAGCACTGTCGGGCGATCATAGTGAAGAGCAAGGACACCTGCCAAGGGAGATGCTATTGACTTCAGAAAGTTCATTAGAAATGTGAGGTATCCCAGATCAGTAGGACCCGCATTGAAGGCTGCACTGACTTCTTTGTAAACCGCTGGAAGAAGATTCTCATCAGCACGCTCCATAATAGAAGCCAGATTAATGAGGATGAGAGATACAGAGAAACCAAGTATCTTCTTTGTTCTGAAAGAAAAGAAAAATTAACAAGGTTACAATAGACAAAGAGGAGTAAATTATCATATACAGTTCATACAAATGTGACGTGATGGTCACATAAAATGAAAACAGAATACAAAGGTACATAACTTATTCCGGTATTCTCTGCCTTTTTTAAGTAGACAAACCTCAGATAGGTGAGGGGGTAAAGTAGCCTATTCCATAACTAACAAGGTTTGTTATGGTGCTTGGAATTAACAACAACCGTTCATTTGATCAGATCTAATGGTTAAGAATATGGAGGTACCTACTAAAAGGTATTTAAAGTGGTGGACCGGTACCAACTTTTTAATATCAACAGTTAGGATTAATTTAAAAGGAGAGGTACTGAGAGGTACCTTCCAAGCACCGTAACAAAACACATAACTAAAATATAAAATACGATGTCTCTTTAACAATACTAACAAATCAATGTGTATCATGCTGCTTTCCAGAGATGACGGTGCTCCCCAAACTTTTCAGCAGCCTTCATCTTAGACCATGTTGTTTCCAACCGGGCACTCCAAGAATTAAAACAGAGTATTATGCTGCCTGAAGTGGGAATGGAAGATAGGTGACCAGGAGCTTCCATTCCTTGAGATGAACCTGGTATGCAGAATTAATAATTCGAGTCTCCCCTCTCTAGGCGTCTCACATGAGTGGAGCTAATTACTACAAAAAATTTTACTTAGAGCATCAGGTGATTCCCCTTGTAATTCTGATGTCGTGATGTCCTAACACTTGCCTTAACTACTTGAAATGGAATTGCAATTAACTCTTGTTCATTGAATTTATAGGGCCAACTGAGACATGTATGGTTCATCTTGAGTCATGTCAGGATGAGCGCTAAGTTTTGATAACTAAAGCAAACCAATTAGTAGCGCTATGAAACTTGCGTTTGGCTGTTTGAGTCGTACTTCTTTTAGTAGAGGGTAGGCTGTCACATATTAATGCATTTGTAGCAGCACCCACTATAGTGTCAAATAAGCCCAGCTATCTCAACTCCTTGCCAGTGAAAAATCCTTAGGCTACACAACTCCTTTGATTCGTCGTATGAGAAACTGGAGGTACGTAAACATGTAGCTAAAAAACATAATCCTATAATGGACGGAGATTTAGCAAAAGGCTATGTGCTTAACATCTTTTGTATCCAAACACTTTATTAGATGTTTAGTTTGCTAGCATTGCCAACAGACGGAAGAGCTGCAGGGTTCATAGCGAAGCAAAGGCCGGGACCTTTTTCCCATTATCTCAAAAACCGTGGAACCTTAAGATGAACACGATGACCATTGCATATGTAGCATCGGGAAAGCAAAAGCTTGGATAAAGGTCACTAGTTTCTTGAGGGATCAAGAAGATAAAGATCACTAGCGAACAAAGAGAAATACACAACAAGAAAACAGAAAATCAGAGGGAACCCCTCAGTCTCCCACTCAAAATAAAAGTATTGTCCACCCATAACAGCACCACAACATGCCACAAAAAGGAAAAAGAATCTTCTCAAGTGCGGTGCATATCCTTTGAATTGAAACCTTCTTCCCCCTATCGGAAACCGTGCCAGCAACTGCGGCCAGCTTGCTGCCCACCGGAAAAGTTAAAATTAGTGGGCGGGAGGGTCAAAGCCAAGTGCACGAGTGGAAGCAGTCCGTCGTGGTTCATACGATCTCCGGCTCTTATCTAGGAATCCCATTTTTTATTTTTATTTTTTTTTGGGCTCCAGCTAAAGTGCAGTTACCATTCAGCCCAAAAATCACGCGGGACGTCAAGGATCTGAACGAATGCAACACGCGCGGCGGGCAAGCCACCTTTTTTTCTTCCGTCACACGAACATTCTCATTGGGCCCCTAATCTTATCCTGTTCAACCGAAAGCGAAAGGGGGGCGAGCAAACATTGAAGCGTTGCTGACAAAATGCGGGCGCAAATCGGTTTCTTTAGCTGCATATTCCTGCTGAATCTATATTATACTAGCGTACTACTAAAGTTCATCGAGATCCCTCGAAGCTTCGTACGGATATCTGAACAACGATAAAAGCTACTAGCAGTAAAACGGAATAACGCGAAGCTCTCAGAAGGCTGGATTTCGTTGGAATCAGTTGAGAGAATCGGTCAAACAGGTTCCCAGAACCCTACCTCCTCCGAAAGAGCTGCTAGAAAAAAATTCAAATGATGTTTGGCGAAACATACAATACAAATTTGTGGCTAGAGACTAAAAGAAACCCACGAATCGTGGAAGCAAGAACTGCAAGGAAGGTATTGCGGGGATGTGTGGCAGCGGATGAATCACCTCATGTTGGAGGAGGGGGTGAGCGGGGAGGTCGGGGAGGACCGCGCCCTGTGCCGCATAGCCATGGATTGGATGGATGGGTTCGCCGTTCGCGTGCAGGAAGCAGTGCCCTTCCTTGGCCTCCGCCCTCCTCTGTGCGCTCCTCGCTTGCTTGCTCTTGTCGGAGGCTTGGATGCACTGATGGCTGAGCCAAATCGGGCGAGGCCGCACGGAGTGGAGTGGATGGAGGCGGAGAGGGACCGGGCTGGCTGGCTGGAGCTAGAAGAGATGACGCGACGCACGGTGGCACGCGGCAGAGTTGCAGAGGACAAGGTGGTGACTGTGACTCTCGCCCCTTGAAGATTTGTCCTTTTCTCCGATTGTACATATTTTAATAACAAATTTAAAATTCGTCAAACTTTTCAAAGTTTTGAACAATCCAGATAAGAGGGTACGTTAACAATAAAAAGATAGGAAGAGGAGCTCGAGTTTCAAATTGTTGACGTAGAAAAAGATAACAAAAGGTCTAATACCTGCCATCACAAAATTGTTTATTTGCCATAATAAAATGTCACTAAATGGCGTCGCAAACATCTCAAAATGAGTAACTAGAAACTGAGCTCATCTCACTTAGCTATGGGTAGAGGTTGTGAGGACTTAGCCCAATACCATCCAAGTTTCAGCACCCATGAGCTTGAATTTGGATACCTATATTTTTGGTTGTTTCTTTTTTTTTAATTAACCTACCTCCTCCTAGGTTGATTGGTACTCTAAGTACTCTATTTTTTTAACGAGAAAACAGTTAATGAAAATTTAACCATGACAATATATTTATTGCACATTAGAATATGTGATGTTAAATGACCTCAATATCATTATCTTGTTGATGATTGGGCCACATAATGATAATAGAGAGTGTTACAGATAGACGACTAACGTTTTAGAAAGATTTATATTACAATGAACTTTGCATCTAAACAGGCTATAGACATTAAATGGTTATAGATGCTATAGGTTTGTTTTCCAAAACTTCAAAGCTGGCTCTAAAATTCGAATGCCCTAAGCTGAACTTGGTGCTTGTGCCCTTTCTTGGACTAGGCTCAAAACCATCACACTTATATAATAACAAAAATGTCACTAATACCATCACAAGCATCTCAAAAATGGTTAAAAAGGAACTGAGCTTGTCCCAATTGACTAGAGTAGAGGTAATACCACCCAAGTTCCAGCACCCATGAGCTTGAAATAAGATACATGTTATGAGCAATCATCGCACTTATAATCTTGAACTATCACTCTTATGTTTTGAAGAGTGTATCACCATGTCAAATGGTACTCTCTTCGTCCTAATTTAAATGTTATTGTAGTGTAGGCACATAGATGAAAAAAATTGAAAATATAGGTTACACGTAAGATGAGAAGGAGACAAATAGATATAGAGATATATTAAAAATATAGAAAACATGTATTCGGAAACAAGAATGATAAATGATCTAGAAAACTTAAGGAATCTAGAATGACAGTAGTACTTTTATTTTATGGGAAGTCTGTTCTGAATTTTTGCCATTAAAAAAAAGAAATGCAGTAATCGAGGAAGACCGAGGGCCGATTCCACTGGTGAGCGGTGACCATGGAGAGATCGAAGGCCCATAGCCCAGTTTGACTCGTCTGGTCCCTTCCACTCGTCGCCGCGCCGCGCTGTCCTCCTCTACCCTTTTATCGACCGAACGAGTGCGCGGATCCCATCGCGTCCGACTCAGCGCCCACGTCCCCTACCCGCTCTCCACCCACTCTCGCTCACTGACTATGTGGACCCACACCCACCCCACCCACCGAAGGACACCTGTGCAGCACGCCTCCCTCACCGCCCGTCCACCGAATGGCTACTTGTCCTTACACTGGCTTACACCGCCGGTCTCAGAAAATCCTACGCGCCCCCGGCCTCGTGCCAGGATTAGGAGCTCATGCAACCGACAGGTGGGACCGAAAGCGATGTCCCATCCACGTGCCGGCACCGCTGGTGCGCTGGTAGGCCTGTCCGCGGTAAGAACCATCCTGAAGCTGCCACGTGGTCGCGGCAACGCTACGGGCACGCCGGGGAGTCTTACGCGTGGAGGGCGGGCACCGAACCCTAGCGAGCAAGCGCCTTTTTGCTCCGTCCCGTCCTTGCGCGCGCCGCTTCCCCACACCGCCCCACGGTAGCCTCACCGCCGGCGAACGCGCAGCCGTTTCCGCACCCACCGCCACGGCCACCGCTTCCCTCCCCTCCTACCGTTCCGGGACCACGGGGATCACTAGATCTCGGCTGCTGCTGCTTCCGTCTCCGCTCATGGCGTCGTCCTCCGACGAGCAGCCCAAGCCGCCGGAGCCGCCCGCCGCGGCGGGGACGGCCGCGGTCACGGCGGCGGTGGCGGTGCCGCAGACGCACGCGGAGTGGGCGGCTTCAATCCAGGCGTACTACGCCGCCGCCGGGCACCCCTACGCCTGGCCCGCGCAGGTAAAAAAATTTTGCGTTTCGGGCGCGGTTTGCGGTGCTGGCAGGTTCTGACTAGTTTTTTTTCTTTCGTCTTCTTCTTCTCTTTCGTCGGATGCAGCACCTGATGGCGGCGGCTGCGGCGGGGGCAACATACGGCGCACCGGTGCCCTTCCCCGTCTACCACCCGGGCGCCGCGGCGGCGTACTACGCGCACGCGTCCATGGCCGCGGTGAGTGCGCCCTCCTGCTTCCGTGCCCCCCCGTTGCCGAATTGGGGGAAATTGTGTTCCGATTTATGGGGTTTTGGTCTGAATTAGCTGCGGCTGTGCAGGGTCTCCCGTACCCAACGGCTGAAGCTGCTGCGGCCGCGGCTGCCGCAGCGGCGGAAGGGAAGGGCAAAGGGAAAGGCGGGGGTGCGTCGCCTGAGAAGGGCAGCTCCGGCGCGCCCTCTGGTGAGGACGCCTCCCGGAGGTACCAGCTTTCACCGTTGCAGTGTCCATCCGATTAATTTTCCTTCTGTATTTCCCTTTTATTATTTTGGTTAAATCAAGTTTGAATATTCTTGACTGTGCAGCGGTGACAGCGGCAGTGATGAGTCATCAGACACGAGAGATGATGACACTGACCATAAGGTACCAAACAACTTCTGCTGTACGCAAGTGACCATTTTTAAATTAATTGTCGTCCCATAATTGATAATTGTTGTGCTTATTGCTTTGTGTGGTTCATATTTGTTTTCCTCAGGATTCCTCTGTGCCTAAGAAGAGGAAGTCTGGTAATACATCGGCTGAAGGTTGGTTTTTGTGTTGACCTGTTCCTTTGGAAAAGTACATGAGTGACTAATAAAGACTTGCGTTTGCCAGGTGAGCCATCTCACGCTGCTCTTGTGCACTATCCTGCTGTCGAGTCACCCTTTCCGGTGAAGGGCAGATCTGCCTCGAAGCTTCCAGTGTCTGCACCTGGTCGAGCGGCGCTTCCCAATGCCACCCCAAATTTGAGCATTGGGATGGATCTTTGGAGCGCTTCACCAGCCTTAGCTGTTCCTGCAGTTCAGGGAGAAGCGAATCCTGGGTTGGCTCTTGCTCGCCGTGATAGTGCTGCTCAATTGGTATGTATGGCTGTTGTTAAATCTCATTGTGTCATCATTTTTTGTTTCCTTAGAGTGTTGATAACTCATGATTGGTATTTTTCTGCAAATCAAAGATCATATTTTTGCATTATTTCGGCTGATTATATCATTGAATATTTCTCCAGGATGAGCGTGAATTGAAGAGGGAGAGGAGAAAACAATCTAATAGGGAATCTGCAAGGAGATCAAGGTTGCGCAAGCAGGTATTATTGGAAGTGATAAATTCTCATCTTCTGTAAAGTCTCAATGTCGTAGAGAGAATTATTTTAGACACAATAATTTTCTTATTTTTCATGTGTATTTTCTATTCATATAGTTAGTCTTAGTCCAATAGTTTCATTGAATTTGGTTATCAACCCCTTGTGACTTTATTCCTACAGTTTGTTTTAGTTTCCCTAGCCTAACCTGACTTGTTTGAGACTAAAAGGCTTTGTTGTTGTTGTTGTTGTACCCAATATTTACATTGAATCTGGCGCATCCATTTTCATGTTATCTAAAACAAGGCAAGGAGAGTAGGAGACCATAGGTGATGTAATTGTTTTGAGCTAGATGTCCTGAGATTAACTGTGTGCTGTTTCACCTATCATTTTGCACAAGCAGAGATCTCAAAGAAAATTTGAAGCATAATGATTATGATTAAGTGATTTTTAGCTTGCCCTGTTGCTGGGAAATATTATCTTTGAACAAATGCTACCTAAACCTGGTGATATTATATTATAACCTACTAACTTGAAAAACACTTGGTAGATCTCTGATAGAACAACCTCATGTTCTCCATTTTTTGATTTCACAGATGCATAGATGCTGAGTATAACAAAAACTGGCAACTATTGAAGTCACATAATTACTGACGCTAATATTTTATTCCAATTGGTGCATGACTTTCTAGGTTTATATTGTTTAGTTGTATATATTTTTCAAAGTCCATTATGTTACCATCCGCCTAATTTACAAAATTTCAAGCAGACAATGAGTCTTATTAACATAAACTTTTCCTTTCATTATTCACTGCAACAGAGTGCGTAAATGAAGCTACAAAGCAAATGAAGAAAGAACACAATATGCATAATCATTAGAATTTATTATTAACGCATGATAACATAATCCTTATCTTAATACAATGATGAAGATCAGAGAAACAACCGAACATACCTTGTGTGTCTGATAGTAATGATTTGAAGTCTGCATAGGGAAAATTTCCCTGGTTGTATGTCTCTGGACAGGAAGTGTTCTGCCTTCTTTTTGTTCCCTTGGGCACTGCAAGGGATTTCATGTGATGAGACACTCAACTCACACTTCCCTGCTGGATGTCCAGATGCACTAGCAAAACTACAGCAAAATCATTTGATTCAGGCAACTGGTGGAGTGAATTAAACAAATGCTAGTGTTGATGAACTGAAAACCCAATAAAGTAATTTCGTTCATGACCCAGGCCAAGCTTTTCTGTTATTGAGTTGCAAAATTGGAGTAAGGAATATATGTGATGTTGCTTGTTTAATTTGCTATCCATTGTAATTGTCGTTTGGTCTGTCAACATCTAAGTAGTTTTATCTGTATGTTTTGTTCTTCCATCTTAGTTTTTCTATGAAGATTAATAAAGAGACTATTTGTAGGTGTTAAGTGTTAACAGTCAATTTGATTGCTATTTGCTAGGGGCTACTCTAGATAAGGTTTTTAGTTAGTGGAATGTGTTAAATTTCAATGTGTACATTTGCTTATATCCAGCATGGCTAAAAACTATTAGCATCACACATAATAACTATTAATTGGAGCAGCATATTAACTGATAAAATAAAGGAACATAGTGTACAGAGTTCTCATAGTCTTAATCATTTGTTCATTTCAGTTTTGTTTTTGTATAGATGGTTTCAAGTTTGATTTGCTAAAATATCTCTAGATATTCATCTAATTTCATTAGTCTATGCCCTTTATGTGTCTTGCTTGCTATGACTTTTTCTTCTGTTCCTATTTGATTGGCTACTATTAGTATAGATCCTGCTAAACACAAACATAGACTCAACAATGTGTTCCTACTAGTAATGACTGAAAATGGGGATATGATTAGCTGTGGTTATTAGGTGGTATGCAAATTCTTTTCAAGTATCAGATATCATCGAGTTAAATCATCTGGCTTACTTACTCCAGTTCACACTGTTGGCTTCTTTCTCGGTGACGTGCATTTAAAAAAAAGGCAGCCCGGTGCACGTAGCTCCTGCTTGCGCTGGGTTCACTTTGAACTCGTTTCTTTATCTGGAAATTCACTTATCTCTTAAATGACACCAGAAGAACTTTACTAGCTAGCAAACCTTGTGAAATTACGCATTCATGCAGATTTTTCAATCATGTGGTATGGATAGTTAAGGTAGACCTAGATACTTATTTAGGTAACCTTAGTCCTGTAGCCTAAAGTGCTTACTGTTCAGTAGCTATGTGTTCTGTTGTACGACATTGCATTAAATTGGTAAAGGGGTTCTTATGTGACAAATATGGAATTATTGATTTTCTGTGACAGAAATGCTACCTATCGCTTTACAAGCTTTGTAGTGAGAACTTAGTCCGTCTTCCATTAGCAAAGCAGATGTTTATAATCATAAACAATTTTTTTTTTCACTTTATCGTGTTTTATTTTTCAGCAAGAGTGTGAAGAATTAGGCAAGAAGGTAGCTGAACTGACAACTGAGAACAATGCACTCAGAGCAGAACTTGACAAACTTAAGAAGGCCTGTCAGGACATGGAAGCAGATAATTCACGCTTGATGGTGAGAACACATGGAATCTCGCCAGTATCCACTGATGTGATTCTTTTAAAGCATTTGTCATTGTGCCGACCTTATCTAACTTAGAAAGTTTAAACTCGTGATTATGAAGGGTGGGGCGGTTCACTCCCAGGAACCAAGCGTTACAACAACGTTGGGCATGAGCATCGAAGCACCAAAGCCACAGAAGCATGATGACGAAGGCCAGCTTCGCAAGAACACTAATAACAACAGCAATGGAAACTATGTAGGTGGCAGCCACAAACAGGAGGCTAACACTAGGTGAGAGATCACGAGGAAATGACAAAGATGAGATGAGGTGTTTCTTATCTAACCACAACACCCATCATCAAGCAGTGTGTTTTTTTTAGCAAAGTTGTTGATTTGGTTCTCACAGCTCAGCGGGGCCCCTGTAGAGTTGCCCCCACTGCAGCCATGTATTATTTATGGCTCATTGCTGTGTGTGCTCATGTGTGTGTTTTGTGTAAACCTATTGGTGTAGCTATTGTAACAAAACATAGAGCCTAGAATTTTTTTATATTTGCTAACTTCTGATGAGGAATGTAACAGGCCAATTTGGTGCCTGATCGTTAGATGAAATGTGAGCGAATAACCTTTGATAATCAGTTCCTTGTTTGGATTGATGCATTTTCATGGGAAATTTTTATTTTAGTGTTGGTGAAAATTTTATGGTTTGTATTCATGTATCTGCTAAATTGATGGAAAAGGGATTGCTAGTCAGATCAGTTTTTTTTTTCCAGAGGTTTGTTTTTGCCTCATAATGGCTTGAGAATTATCAGCTCTGGATGTGAAACTAGCTTTATTTGCCATAAAACATTTGCATCCTGTGGGAGTATACTCTCTGATGGGACTAGTTGTCTAACTACAATCTGGGAACTACGACCCCCCGGGAATCTGGAATGGAGTAGGGTGTTGTGGAGTGCTAGTCATGCGATGGAAATGGGCACTATGAAAGTGCCAATTGGGTGCATGTTTTGTCTGTTGTCACACCTTCAGCATGCATTATGCTTGCTTCTTGTGAAGTACTCTGCATCTAAATGTTCCTTGATCCAGACTAATAAACTGTCAGCTAGCAGGCTCAAGTAAACTGATCAAGAAAAAACTGGTTGACTGAATTTTGGTCATTCAAGTTAAAAGGAAATGAGACCCAACCTAGGAAGAACCACACTAGGTGGTTTTTCATTAAGAAGCTAGTATCGAAGTTTCAAACAGCAACAACGAACTTGCAGAGAATGCTGGGTTCAGGGAGAGACTGTCCTAGAAACAAGTAAAACATTTGTGATGACAACAACAACGAGAAAGGAACGAAAGGTTTCCCGAGCATGCCCGAGACCGAGTTAGCTACGTGCTGGGAACTTAATATACATGTAGCATGTAGGCTTGGTGAGGACAGTACTACTGTATTTACAAGTGACTTGAACAGTGTCAGTGTGTATTGCAGTGCCTTAATCGTAACTTGATCCTGTTGTACTGACGGCACTTTGCCTTGAAGGAGACAACGATGCAGCCATGACATTTTTTTTTTCTGAATGAAACTGGAAGAGTGGGGATCCCTATTCATTCCATTGAGTGGTTTATAATATAAATATTTAGGTTGGTTAGCTCATCAAAACAAAAAAAAAAAGTAAAAAAGAGCTGGGGAGTAAGTTATTCGTACATAGGAATGAAAAGAAAAAAAACAAACTAAAAATATTCTAAGTCTCGCGTCCAAAGTATTTTGAATGGATGTTTCTCTCTAGTTCTATGAAGTATGGAGAACCAATAATAACGGAGACCTGGAGAGTTTTTTGAAAAATATAGGCTCTGCCTGTACCGGTGTACTGGACATGGACATTCTCATGAAAAAAGGAACTCATTTTTTTCCTGTAATTCGAAGCTTCCTTTTGAGCCATTTAAACACTAGAACCCCCTTTGGAACATAAGAATTTTGTAGCAACCGTATATGAATTTCATATGAAGCATTTCAATTATATATAGTACGGATGTCTTTGAAATGCATGATTTTGAAAACATAGGAATAGGAAAAACGTAGGATTAGAATTGTATGTTATATCTAATCCTACAAGATTCTAAAATGCAGAAACAATACCTATAGAGAGTTTGGATACAATGCAGGAAAAACATAGGAATTAGAGGAGAGAGAGACTCAAAGAAAATTTCCAGGAGATTGGACCTCATGTTACAAATCCTCCAAAATTTGTATGATGGAAGCTATCCCATAGGAATTTCGTAGGAATTTTGGGATTTCCATCCTATGTTCCAAAGGATTTGATAAGAATTTCTCCCATAGGATTCAAATCCTATCAAATTCCTTTGGTTTTCCTTTGATCCAAAGAGGCCCTAAAAATGTAGGGTGCAGGAATTTTTCCTTCATTTCGAAAGGTGATGATGACCTTGATTTTGCTAGTAGGGGGAAAAGTTTTCGCATTCATTTTTCTACTGCTGATTTATATATATTTCTCCTGTTTAAGTATTGTCTCTTTCAATAAATTCAATCATATGGTCAACAAGAGAATTTGTATTTCTTGATGGTGGACCATTGATAAATTTCTTTATGATTTGTATCCTTTGACATGAATTTTACTACTACCTTTTCATGGCTGGTGAATGGTCAATTCTCCTCTTGACAGATTGATAGTGAAGCGCAGGAGCGGTAGTGTGCCGTTGTTGAGGAACAGTGCAAATGAGGAAGGTTCGATACCGACATGGGGGTGATAGAGTGCTAGCGGATCGGCTAGGTGTGGATCTAGTGGGTAGTTACTTCCTCATGATGAACACGAGTGAGATATGGAGAGAAGCGAGAAAGAGGAGAGGGAGTCACACCTTCGGGTGGCGGGGTTGTAGCTCGTCATGACGGTGAAGATGACGACGGCATGGACTCTCAGCTAGGGATGACAACGGGTTGGGTTGGGTTGGGTTCAGGTTGAAAATGACACTCGCACTCGCACCCGCGGGTGGAAAGTGGCAACCGCACCGCACCTGTTAGGTTTCGGGTCAGGTTCGGCTACCCATCGGGTTTTCACAGAATATGTATGAAACAATATTTTTTAAACAAATGTATGAAATAAATAAAACAAAGGTGTACTTATGCATTGATTATTACATTATTAAGATTTTTTTAATATTAACTTTATTTAGCTTATATTATACTAATAAATTACAATAATTAAAGGATAAAAGTTTCATTATATAGATTCGGTCGGGTGCGGGTCACCCGTGGGTGGAATATAAAACCTGCACATGCACCTGTACTCGTCGGGTTTCGGATATGCGGGTAAAATTGTCATCCCTACTCTCAGCTGTCGATCTGAATCAAATGGTCCTCCAGCCAGATTCGGATGGATATAACCCCAAAAACGGCGAAGAAAAACCTAAACCTAATCTCATTTCTTTCCCTGTTTCTCTCTTGCCCACGATAGCTGAGCGGCAACCGGAGCACTCGCCGGAGAAAGCAAGCAAGAGAGATAGATAGATAGATATATAGATAGAGAGAGACCGTGTTGTCATTAGACCTCTCGCCGGCGCTCTCGCTTGCTCAAGTTGAGTGCCGCACCATCGAGGGTTTTCGTGTCAGCAGTGCTAGATGCTCGCGCGCCGGACCGCAGCGGAATGCTGGCCCCACCGATGGTGGTTCTACACGTGCGGTGGCGATTGCTACCGTGTGCGAATCGGTGTGATGCCAGCGGTCGAGGAGAGAATCGGGTGCGCCCTTTCCTTTCTTGCTCTAGCTAGGGTTAGGGTGTTCTTTCCCGATTTGATTTGGTTTTTAGTCTTTCACTTCTTCTTCTTCTTCTTACTTGAGCACTAGATCTACACTCTAGCATGGTGAATGATACCATTGATAGAGTACTAATGGATCGGCTAAGTGTAGATCTAGTGGTAGACACTTCCTCATGATGATGAACGCGGAGTGAGATCTAGAGAGAAGGGAGGGAGAGAGAGAGAAGAGGGAGTCACACCTTCGGGTGTCAGGGTTGTTGAGGAGGAGCTCGCCGTGACGGTGAAGCTAACGACGGCAGTGGTGGTGAAGTCCAATGCAGACCGTCGATGCCATTGGCGCTACAGCGCCCCTCTGGATCGATTTAGGGTTAGAGCTATCGGTGGGGGTGTGGCGGCAGAGTGAACCTTGTACTGTGTTGAGGGTCAATACCAGAGGTAGTTAACCCTAATGACCCTCGATCTTAATGACGTGATCAAGGCGTAAATAATCCCCGCCTTAACCAGCCTCCGCATCGTACGGGCGCGCTACAGGCCGAGCCAACAGGCGATCTCCGCCTCGTCCGACCCCTTCGAGGAGGGGTCGGACCCTCCACGCTCGAGCGACGCACTCAACCCCGTCTCTATAGGGGTCGAGCAAACGCGTCTCCGCCTCGCCCGACCTCAGGGTCGAGCGAATCGCCCACTACTCCACGAGTAGGACGGACGGTGACGGTTGGGAAATAAATGCCTGACACGCCCACGCCCGCTGACAGGTAGAGCCGCCCGCTACCTAGGCAAGTGGGCGTTAAATGCACACGACGTGCACCACCCAAAGGATGGGTTCCGTCGCTACAGCACCTTCAGAGACTCCTCGAAGGGACGTCCCGGAGCGACGGCCACAACCACGGCGTCACCAAACCAACTCCTACAGTGGTGTTTCTCCATACAGACGGGACTCCACCGAGTGACGGCACGGGCCACTCCGTCGAACAGGAATGGCACGGCCACACCGAAGGCGTCATCCACCGTAGCTCGGCCTAACTGGCGTACGGCCACAGTCAGCTCCACGGAGCCAGGCCTCCCACATCACCGTATAAAAGGAAGAAGAGACCGAAGACGAAGGAGAGGTCTGAAAGCTCACAAGTCATTCCACAAGCTTACACGCCTACGACGCTCACTAGCTCTTGCCAGCCTTAGAACACTCACCCACGAACATACTCAGAAACGGGGAATGCTCTCCCCTTCTTCTCCACTTGTAACCCCCCTTGTAATCCTTGTCGTGAGTAACACGAGCAGCTCGAAAACTGGACGTAGGGCATCGTAGCCTGAACCAGTATAAACCTTGTGTCCTCTCGTGAACCATCGAAGCCTCAAAACGCACCCCTCACGATAAATTCACTAGTCGACGGTAACGAACCTCGACATACTGTGTGTCCCGGCCCCCACCTCTCTTTTTTATGCGTTGCGTAATGGGGGCCCATCAACCATTGTGCGGTTGGGCGCCCTCGACCAAGGAGCGATTCGAGGACCAAGTTAAGAGGGGTTGGTTTGCTCACGAGTTAAGACGACTAGAGTAACTAGTTCCACTTCTTTAAAACTTTATCAAACAATTTTAAAACAATCACTTCTACATCCCATCTCAATAATTATTTCTCTAATTTGTACTAAGGTCTCCATTCGTTCTTATATTATGAGCTGTAAGAAAAGTATTTTTACAAGGGGTAAGAAAAAATTGTTTTGCCAAACATTTTTGTAACTATAATAGAAATTGTTCTTTTAGAAGAACCGTCCTTTTAGAGACCCTAAATTGGCATCAAGTCGGAGAAGGAAGCAACATGCCACACTAATCGAAATCAACAAACCAACAACCTCAGATTTGACAAGTTGCACTGATGGCTCATCTGATCCATCCGTTTGCTAAAATACACTTCACTCTACGTCGGCCTCGATTGCGTTCGGATCTCTGACATCAACTCCTCCCTTCTCTATTGTCCGATTAAATTTCAACGGATTAGATCGATTGCAAATTTCAACGGATTAGATTGATTGCTATGTACAGTACGCACAAAAGTGAAAACCACCGCTATCGTACAAAATTATTATATCCACGCAAGAAAAAAGTAAATGATTATACTTCCCCTATCACAAATTACTTGTCATTTTAGCCTTCAATATTTGTCTTAAATTATTTGTCATTTTCACTTCCTAATACACCTTTATCTCTTATTAATATATTTTTATCTTTATCTTTCTCCTTCTACACTTATCTTATTCTTCTTTTCTTAATCTCGATGCCCAAAATTAGAACTGCAAATAAAGAGAACGGAGGGAGTAATAAAATTAAACACTCTTCCTTCCCTCTCTTCTCGTTTCAACGTGGCACAACTGCAAATTCTCTTTGTTGGTTGTTGAATATATATCCGTTGTTGGCCACGGTTCTTTAGTTAGACCATCTTGTTTGAGCTTTAGATTTAAAAATTTAGCTTCAGTCACATGTAGTGGGTCGTTACAATATAATGGTAATGTGTAAATATGTCACATCCCTAAGTTTCAATCTTTCGTCCTTTTAAAAATGATCTCACTGATTCGAATTCGCTTTTGACCGTTTCCTGTTTTGACAATTCTGGGTCAGGATTTTCGAGTTTTGTCGATTTCAGTAACCCTAATTGGCTGTTCAAGGAATCCTTTATTTTCTTATTGGAACTACCCCAATGTTTTTACATAAAAATTAACTAAACGTTAAAATAGAATTTTGGAGATTTTATCAAAATTTTTGGTAAAGTTTTAAACCCTTTTAAAATTCCAACAAATCTGAACTAAGTTGAAAATTCACAGATCTTTAGATGCCGAATCAGGGCATCTTCCTATAAGCAAAGTTGTTCCAAATAATTCCTTTAGTACACACGAAAAGTTTCAAAAATTCTTGAGCTCGGGAGATAGGGTTTTCTATTGAATCAAGAAGAAGCTTTTGAAATAATTCAAAAATCAAATTGAAAATAGGGCGACGGTGAACAGTGGCGCCGCCCTCGGTGGCCAACAACCGAGGACAGCGCCGGCCATCTTCTCCACTCCCGCCTTTACTTCGCCGGATCGAATCTTGCCCCAAAAATTTTCTCCACTGCTCCACTGCTCTCCTTCTCCCCTCTCTCCTCCCTCTCTTTTTCTCCACTGGCACAAGGCAAGCCGCCCCCCACGCTCTTCCTGCCGAGCATCGCTTCCCGCGCCAATCGCCGCCCGCCGTCCTCTGCCCAATCCACGGCGTGCCCCCTCTTCTTCTTCTTCTGTCCCTTCCCTTTGGCTCATCTTCCTTGAGTACTTAAAGCCTCAAGCATCGCCCCTGGGTTCTCCTTCTTCTTTCTCTGTTCCGCCGCCGCCATTGCCATTGCCGACCTTCACTCGCATGTCGACATGTCACCTCAGCACTCCCCGAGCCCCGCCACCTTGTCGGCTAAGTTCCTCTCCACCTCCATCGTCTCTCAGACCATCAAGGCCCCCGGCTGTGCCCTAATTTCGTCGGAACTCCACCGCCCCTTCTCTTCGGCTGAGAGCATCGCCGCCATTACCATTTTCCAAAATTCGTCGCCACGGTAGCTTGTTTCTTAAATTCCTTTCACCGGCTGTTCCCTCTGGTCCTTGCGCACCCATTTGACAAATATTGGTCGCAGCTCGTCGCCGGTGAGGAAGGAACACCCCGCGCCACTGTCGGCCGCCATTGAAGCCACCTCAGAGCTCACCGTCGCCGATCGCCTTGCTGTCGTTCACTTGGCCATCTTTGTCGTCAACCAGTGCAGTGATTCACGGTGATGTTCCATGATTGCTTAATCCCCGCCCTAGCCCTCTCCTCCGGCCAGGAGCTCACCGAAGCACCGCCACTGCCTGTCCCTTGTTTCTGTCTACTGTTTTATTTTTTTCTATTTTCCATTTATTAGTGATTGTAAAATGTGTAATAAAGCATGGAAAAATATAAAAATTCTAAGAATAATTTTATTTGAATCCTTGAGGAATAAACTAATTTTCTGTTAAAGCACGTTTTCAAAAATGTCCTTGGAATTTCCTCGATTATTCAATGAATCTTTCCTATCTTTGAATTTTATTTCAAGTTCCAGAAGGTTTCTAGGGTTGATTTTTGAACCATGATTGTATCTTAGCATGATGCATCTTCTGAATTTTTTCCAGTATTTTAGGGTAACATTTGTGCATTCATGTCATTGGAAACATTCCTAATTGGCTAGTTAATTTGTCTTTTTCTAAAATGCATTAGGAAAGTCTTCCAAAAAACTAAACCCTTAACCAAAACTTTAGGTTAGATGCTCACTGGTATTTTCATAAAGTTTCATGATTTTTCCACAGGTTTTAGTACATGTTTCTGATTTTATAAGTTTGAAACATAGAACCTTGTTTGATTTTTAGTAAATTCTTGGAAGCTCAACTTGACCCCAAACCATGTCAAAAGTCTTATTTTGGAAGCTACTTTGAACTAAAAATGATCCCATACCTGTAACTAAACTTCAATTTTTATCGAAAAAGTCATTACGACTTTTCCGGTATCTTTACGGTATTCCCCGATGTCGTAAACGGGCAACGACAGTCAGAGAGCTCGTGTTCCTGCTAACGCGAGTAAAAACCATTCAAACTTAGTATCGTAGTAACTCCAAGCCACTTCGTAAAGCCAGTACATGAGATGTGTTTTGAGATTTTTCCCGAAAACAACATCCGTGTGCCACCCGATATCGGAATCGAAAATCGGGAACCGGAATCGGTAAAACTGTTTTCAGCATAACTTGAGCTGTAGAACTCTGATTGACGTGTTTCTTTTTGCATTGTATTCATAGACTTAGTAGCTACCTTTCTGCATCTTATGGCATCATTTGTGCATCATGGCATGCATCTCATACCGACGCGATTTTACTTTATAGCTTACGATCCGTCGGAGAGTGACGCGTGTGCTGCTGTGGGAGAAGCACCGGAGGTTGATCAAGCTGCTAAAGAGGACACCACCGTTGCTGTTGAAGGCAAGCACCTCATATTGCTACCCTAAGTAACTACTTAATGATTAATATATTTGCTTACGTTTAGGGTTTGCATTAAGTCAGGCATATGGTAAAGTTGGGAACACCTATTATTGTTGCATGTTACCCCTCCTTGATATTGAATACGTCACCTTGACAACTGGGTAGTGTGTCATTGTTTCAAGTCACGAAATGCTTAGCCCTACTTAGATAAACGGTAGAAGTCGAGGTAAGTCCCACTCGCACGTATAGGATTTACCCTGGTTACTTATGAGCTTGTGGTAAGTTCATATGTTGGTAAAAGTTGAAAAGTGTTAAAACTGAAATCTGGACGGTGGAATAGGAGTGCAGCAAGACATGGAGGTCTTGTGTGCCGTAGACCCCGTGTGGATTGACCTAGGACCCGTCCGTGTTATTCGTGGCCTGAGCACTTTCCGTTCATACCACATGTCGAATATAATGGTAAGACAAGCTGAGTATCTCACTGCGTACCAACGTTTGGCCGAGGACTGCACGGTATGTGGAATGAGGGATATGGGTGCCTGCGAGGCCGTGATACTCGACGAGGGACTCACGTGTGCCTGCGAGGCCGTGGTACTCGACACCGTGTGGATTTTCCAACCGTGTGGGCACGAGTGTGAAAAAGGTTGACGTGAGTACCCCCTTGTGTAACTTTAGAGGTTGCACGAGCCGTATGGTTCTCAGTCGTGTGGGTACAGTTGGACTCCCCTACAGGGTGTAAAATCGGTTCGAATCCGCCGCGATCTCGGTTATGATCAAGCTCAGTGTCCTTTGGATAATATCATAGAGTTGACACATAACATGATGGGAATGGGAATATGGCTGATGGTATATGTGGTTTATGGTTACATAGTACTTATGGTCATGGGTTTAATAGGTATTCATGTCCACAGAGTCTTTTACTTTATGCTTCCACATATGCTTAGTTCAGCTTTAAGCAATCGAGTCTATCCTATACCTTATTCATCTTGCTATTGCCATATTACATTATTTTTGGAGTCAGAAAATAATTTCCACAACAGGATAAGTCTTGCAAGTACCTTCATACTCAACGTTTGTTGCTTAAGTTTTTGCAGGTGAGGATGAGTTGGTCTTCGGCTACTTTGTCCCCGCCGATGCAAGCGAGGGCGAGGCGTAGTCAAGACATTCGAGTGACCGTGATTTGCAATGTTCGTGGGCTGGACATCGCAATCCTTTGCTGTTTTCATGTTGCAACTGTTGCGACCGTCGTCTTTCTTAGAATCGCTTCCGCACTTTAATTTATTAGTTTCAAGACTTATGATGAACCTTAATTTGTAAGAATATTTAAAGTTAATATTATTAATTAATATGACCTATGTGATGTTACCGACGTGTTTGGATCTTGGGCATTGCTTGAGAAGCATGTCGGGAGACTGCCGGATTTATATTCTCTTTTATCGGGTTGAGTTCTCGTATATCATGCGTGGGCCGCGAGTCAACTTGGTAAACTTAAATGTAAATTGGACGGGTCTCTCACAAAATATTTATATCACAACATCATAAAACCTGACTCTCTCTAGATGTGAGAAATGCGAACCTTTTTATTTTAAAATCTAATTATGAGATATGAATTTCACAACCTAAGAAAAAACAAAAAAGCTTTATTAGAAAATACGTGCTTTTTTTATATGCATATACTATTTTTTTTCTTCATACACCATATACGTAATATACGAAACAGCTATATGAAGACAGTTTACGGATCAAAAGAGTGTTATTTGAACTCTGATCTTACATCTAAAAAACTTAATCTACGGGGGTATGACGACCCTCGAGCATTTGGTCGTCATACCCCCCGCAAAACAAAAGCTTTAAGAGAAGATCCGTCACGTAGATGAAAACTCCAGGAATCTCCTTTCTTAAGCTGTGCTTTGGTGCGGAGTCAATAAGAGAATTTTTGTTTTGACCCCAGTCCTAAATTCGCTCCGGTGGCAAATCAAACACGTAACCTAAAGAGTGCCGCTTGAGCTCACTAACCACTTGAATATAGGCTCTTTTGACGTTTGATCTTACATCTAACCGATCAACAAAACTGTATAAAACCCAATCTAAGTAGCAGGACAGGTGACACATGTTAATGACATCCCAAGCTCGCTCTCCGTCGATGATCTTCCCATCTAATCCAACCCCAACTTTTATTTTAGTTGTAAGTAGCCGAGTCCAGGACTCAAAAGAAAGACATAATTGTTTCAGCCATTTAGTGTTGTACAGCGCTGCTGTAGCTGCAAAGGAAAAATAAGGAGAAGAGAAGAAAAAAAGATCAACCAGCTGCAGCGTTGCTGCTTACAACACCGATTCTATCACAGCAAAGAAAGAAGAAGAAGAAGAAGAAACCCAACTTGTTTAAACTCTAGCACGCGCAACACTTTACGTCATCCAGCAGCCATGCGCGTACCTAACCTAAAAAGCTTAATACTCCTAGATAAATGCTAAATAGAAAAACGAAAAGAAAGCGATTAAAAGTAGCTGTCTCACGAAGCATATCTGACGCTATCTCTCTAGTCCGCGTCACCCCTCACTATCATGTCAAAACCAAAGTGACGCGTAGTAGGTGAAGCACTGCTCCTCCGAGTCCTAACCCCGTCCGCGTGGCCCCGTACCAGTAGTACAGTTCAGTTCAGCCTTCAGGCGACCCTTTCTTTCTCTCCCGAAAGAGTCCCGTCCCGTGCCGTGCCGCCGCCCGCCGGCAGAGAAGTGGAAGTGGGTGGCCGGCCCGGCCGGTTGCCGGCGGGGCCCGCCCAAACTTTTGCCACCGGGACTGGGTCGCGGGCTCGCGGCGCGCTTTCCGCCCACGCTGAAAAAGCTCGTGGCCAAGACGGGAGGTCCACGCGTCAGTTGTGGAGTCTGCGGGCCGGGACGGTCGCGTTCGTGTTCCAATCCACATCCGCGGCGGCGGCGGCGGCAGCAGCAGAACGGTGTTGAGCGCGCGGGTCCCTCTTCCTCGCCGCACCGGAGGAGGAGGGTTGGTAGGACCGAAAGCCGGGATCTGCTGCGGCCGGCCGTTGGTTTGCTGGAGACGGGATCGTGCGCTCATGCAACTTGCATTGTCGAGACCACTGACGCCAGGCCACCGTTTGGGACAACGTCAGGGGTTTCGTGTACTACAAATCAGGCTCCTGCAAATGTAAGGTTCACAATATAAATATTTTTAGATTTAATTAAAATTAAATAATTTCAACTTTAACTATCAATATCTATAAAAATAATTAAAAGATATAACATACTTATAGTATATAAAAAATCAGAGCATGCAATATATTGCAACATAGAGTAAAGCAGCACAAAAAAATATACCTAGCAGCCTCCTTTCAAGGCCTTTTCCCCATCAATCCACGAAGAGAATGTCTTCAAAGTTCTAATGTCCTTACCCTAAAAAAAAAGTTCTAACATCCTAAGGGTGGTATACAAAGCTGTGCACGTTTTAGTGACTAAAACAATCATTATTACAAAATTATCTCTTTTTATTTTTTTTTACACAGTACCATTATCAGAGTACTGTCGTCCTCACATGGATGGTATTTTGTAACTTTATCATCTATATATGTGGTACTCACCTATTTTTTTTCCACTTTTTAAAAGAAATACTATACTTTTTGAGTAGTCCATTCGAGACGAGACGAGTTGGATGCGGCGTACGGTCCAGGTCCACTAGGGGGTTTCCAGCCAGCCCGGCGCATGAGATCCGGCCGCTGGGGCCCACCGCGTGGTGGTGGTGCGGTGGGAGTAGTGGTTACACCAACACGACGCATCACCGCCAGCCTAACCAGCCAGCCAACCCTTTCTCCTTCCTCCACGCGACGCTCCCGAGTCTGACGACGCCCGCCCTGCTCTGCTCTCCATTCCATTGCTCTGCCGCCGCGGAGCGCCCGCCGACCGCCGGTATGGCGGCGACGACGACAGCGCCGTCTTCGTCGAGGTGGCTGGACTGGGCCGCGGAGTACACCAAGGCGGCGCAGGCCGAGGCGCGCCCGCCGCCGGAGTGGGCGGCGCGCGTGGCGGCGGCGAGCGAGGGCGGGGACGTGCCGTGGTCCGCCGGGCTCGCCGAGATGCTCTCCGGAGCTCTGCTCGCAGGAAGCGGGGGCGGCGCGGCCGCGTGGAAGTACGCCGAGGCCGCCCTCGCCGCGCGCCTCGCGTCCCCGGCGCTCCTCATCGCGCTCCTCTCCACAAGGTACGGCTCTGGCTTGGAATGTGCTTGTTTCCGTGGTCTCCGGTGGGTGGTGCGACGTCAGTCTGAGGCGAATGCGAATGCGCATGCGCGATCCTTGCGTGGCCGGTGGCCTCTGCCAATGCCCGCTCCCCTCCGTAACTGATGATGTGGTTCGCCCCCAAAAAGTTTGGGAAAAATAATAGCTATAACGCTGTGCAAGCCAAGCCAGTGCGCAATGCTGATTGCGGATACTTTAAAAACAGCACAAACAGTTCCCTGCTACTATAAGTGTTTGGTATTCGAGGGCCCATTAATTAGTTCACAGTTGTCATCTGTTTCTCTTTTTCTCCATTTCGAGGAGGAAGCAGAGAGTCCTAGTTGTCCACGTTTGCTAGCTTGACATTTGTTTTAGTAAAGGTACTAATATGTAGGAGTATAGCATAGCCTAGTGGGAAAACCGGACATATGCTAATTAGTTCAGCGATTGCTATTTATTCCATTTTAATTGCATGGATTGTGTGATCTGACGGAGTTAAACTTCATTCATTATTGCTTTTATGGCTTTTGTATATTTATTGTCGTCCACCTTGCAGGGTCATTCCTCGGCGGTTTTCCAGGCCTACAGCTTATAGACTCTACCTGGAGCTCTTGAGGAGACATGGATTCAACTTCCATTACCAGATGAAAGCTTCAAATTTCAGAAAGTACGCCTAAAATGTGTGTGTGGGTGCGTGGGACAGGGGAGAAAGAGCTAAAACTTTTTCTATTTTTGCAGGATCATGGGTTTAGTAGACGAGAACCTAAGTCTCTCCAAGACATTTGGCATTACGGCAAATCAACCAGGAGTCTTTGTTGTCTGTTACGTCCTCTGTATCTTGTGGCAGCTGATTGATGCTGTTTTGGATGAGGAGGGTCTGCTAGAGTTAACTCCAGAGAAGAAAAGTAAATGGCCAACCAGGCCTGATGATGTGAGCACATTTGAAGGAGCTTTTACTGAACAAAGAACTGAAAAGACTGAGAACTTGCAGAAGAGGAATAGCGTGATAACTATAGAGCTCCTCGAGCATCTTCTTCGTGATAAAGTAATTACTTGTATCCTATCACTGGCACGCGAAAACATGTATGGCTTTTCAACTCTTCTTTCTTATTTTGGAAACGATGAATTCATCTTTTCAGTGACTGGCTACTAGAAAACAGTATAAACTAGTAATGGCTGTACTGGCTCTGCAACCCATTACCCATACCCGTCATGAAACAATTACTCAAGCTTATGAAGGAACTCTAGGTTTAAACTTATTGCAGTTAATTTTATTTCTTGATAAATGAAGCTAATATTGCTACACCTCTGATGTTTTGGTTAGTTTTGTAACTTAAATAACAAAGAAGAATCCCGATTGAAACTGGGCGTGATCGAATCAGTTGTAACCGGCTGTGGCTGGCTTTTACTGCACAACGCAGTGGAAACAGCCGATCGGCTGCGGCTGTATACGTAGAGAAAACCAAAGCAGGGTGGCCAAAACGGTTACAACAGGTGCTGTTTTTCTTGCTGCTGCAGTATCACAGCACAGCCAGCCACAGCCGGTTACAACTGATTCGATCGCGCTCACTATAGCCATGGACTCACATTTTTATTGGGGGACGTTTGAACACTAATATTAAGTAGGTATGAATTTGTTGAATGAACCTCACTCCATCGATATCAGTGTCCATTGATAAAAAGGGCTGAGGAAAGCTTGATACCAAGCCCTACAGTTCATGACTGAAATCTTGTAACCATTTTCTTCTATTCATATTTAACTGAGGGAGGAAGAAAAATATATTACTGAGGGAGGAAGAAAAATATATTTCTGAAGATGACACATAATACACTTGCGTTTTTCCTTTCGTTTTAATGCTTCCTTGTTATTAATTACTAAAATTGTTGTTGATCTTAAATGTTTCAGGCAATCTCATTGGGTGGCATTTACTAACCGGTTGCATTTGCTTGCAACACACTCATCTACTTTTCAAAATTCAGCAATATCCTTGGAACCATTTCAGCAGTTGCTTCAAGGTGATTCCAATGTATATGGAGGGACTAAACATAATATGCGTAAAAGATTCCATCCAATAATGTCTTCTGGCCATCTATCTTCTCCAAATGGACGATGCCTTGGGGCTAGCTATTCTGCACTGTGGATTCCTATTGATATGTATCTAGAGGACTGCCTCGACGGCTCGATCGCTGCAACGAATTCCATTGAGACTTTAAGCAGTAAATTCATCCATCAATACAAAAAATTCCTCTGTTATCATGATGAATTCCTTTTCCCCTTATTTTTGCTTTGAGCTGCCGCAATTCTTAACTGAGTGGAAATTCCAGGTTTGGTCAAGGCTCTTCAAGCAATCAATAGGTGCACTTGGCATGATGCATTTTTGGCCCTTTGGGTAGCATCACTTCGCCTTGTACAAAGAGTGAGTTTTTACTATTCATTATGGTTTCTACGAAATTATTATTATCTCTCATACCCTAATCTTGGACATTGTAAATAAGCAGGAAAGGGAACCAATCGAAGGTCCTGTACCTCACCTAGACACACGACTATGCATGCTGTTGTCCATCACAACCCTTGCAGTTGCGAACATTATAGAGGAAGCTGATACACTTTGCAATGAAAAAGAACTGAACAGTCATGTAAAAGAAAAGGAAGCAGTGGGTAATCTACGCAACGAATTGATGTTAAGCTTACAGACACTTGGGGATTATGAAAGTTTGCTTGTTCCTCCTCCATCTATCATCCCAGCAGCTGATCAAGCTGCTAGCAAAGCTGCAATGATTATTTCAGGACTCAACATTGGCAGTGGCTACACGGAAAATGTCAACAGGATGAATTATTGTATGAGCCGCTCTCAGAAACAGTTCATTCTTGTTACATATATGCTCCCTCCGTTTTTTATTGATGATGTCAGCTAAATATGTTGTCAACATCATTATCATGATACTTTCTTTAAAAAAAAAGTACTATCATCATCATAAAAAAGTGAAGGGAATAATTGATAGTCTACTCAACTTTTTAGTTACGATGTACACTAGTCTCAGTATAAATCTTATTTTCCTCTTGCTCAGCTGGAAATATGCGGCATTTGATTGTGGAGTCATGTATCTCAAGGAATTTGTTGGATTCATCAGCTTACTACTGGCGTGGTTACATTAGTGATCATGGTAACTCCATATCTCATAATCTTCCTAGCCAACTTGCTGGGTGGTCATCTTTCATGAAAGGTGCACCACTGAATCAATCATTGGTTAATATGTTGGTATCAACTCCTGCCTCAAGGTGTGTACCTTTTCTACCTTAGTAATCTTTTCATTATGTTTATCAAGATTTACAAATATTATTAACAGAAAATTCATGATTTTACAAATATTGAATGCCATCTTTCTATTTTATATCATAAAGCATGTATCATGTTTATTTTCTCTTTAAAAGGACAAAAACAAATAAACAGTTGCATTGTAGAAGGACGGGTGTTTAGAGCACCACATTAAGCCTCAACTGTTTTGCTGCTATCTCTTATGTCTTGTCGTGTTGCTTAATATTCTCTATCGCTCAGTTGTTATATTAGTTAATTCTCATACATTGCCCTGGTAATAAATCACTGAATGAAGCTCATAAACTTGATGGAAGCTTGGTGGAGATCGAGAAGTTATTTGAGGTTGCACTTAATGGCTCAGATGACGACAAGGTTTCGGCTGCCACAGTTCTTTGTGGAGCCACCCTTTTACGTGGCTGGAATTTTCAGGTTATTGTTCTGCGATTTCCACAGTATGGCTATCTTCTGTTAGTCTTAGCATTGATAGTGTAGTGTACGTGGAAGAAGGATGCGTTGTCTTAGTTTTGTTTTCCAAAAAAAATGATAACTTTTGTTTGAGTTTGTTATTAATGTTTCAAAGCATGTTGTCTTTTATCTTGCAGGAGCACACAGTTCGGTTAGTTGTCAAGCTGCTCTCACCCTCTGATCCAGTCGATTACTCCGGACGAGAGAGCCAGTTGATAAAGCTTGGTCGAATGCTCAATGTCATTCTCACCGGAATATCGCCTGTGGACTACCCACCTATCTTCTCATTCCATGGCCTGGTATTGTTGTTAATTCGGCAGCCTATCTTGACTTCCATTCACTTCCATCATATATATCTTTATAAATTTTAATTCTCAAATGTTCCCCTAATTCATCAGATTCCAGAGCTTGCTGCTGCTCTTATGGCAATATGTGAAGTTTTCGGATGTCTTTCACCAAGTGTTTCCTGGACCCTGAGAACAGGAGAGGAAATATCGGCCCATACAGTCTTCTCAAATGCATTTATTCTTCTGTTGAGACTCTGGAAGTTTAACCATCCTCCACTTGAGTACTGCGTAATGGGAGATGGTGCTCCAGTTGGCTCACAACTAACTCCTGAGTATCTCTTGCTATTGCGTAATTCCCAGGTCCTATCTCCCAGCAGTTTGGCAAAAAAAAGAAACGAACAAAAGAAAATCCCATCTGAGCATCCTATTTTTATGGATTCGTTTCCAAAGTTGAAGTTATGGTACCGACAACACCAAGCTTGTCTGGCCTCAACTCTCTCTGGACTTGCTCCTGGGACACCTGTGCATAACAATGTAGACTGCCTTCTCAACCTGATGTTTAGAAAGGCTAATAAAGGAGGCACCTCTATAGGTTCTTTATCTGGAACTAGCAGCATAAGTAATTCATCTGGACCTGGTGGCGATGATTTCCGTCTTTGGCCTCAGTTGCCTGCTTGGGAGATACTGGAAGCTGTTCCATTTGTGGTTGATGCTGCTCTTACTGCTTGTGCGCATGGAAGGCTGTTTCCACGTGACCTGGCTACAGGTTCGTTGTGTTTCAACCTTTATTCTTCACCTGAGGGTAGCGAGGGCTGAACCTCTGCATCTAGACGTTTGACTATGTATTTGCATTCCTCAGGTCTCAAGGATTTGACTGATTACCTGCCTGCATCTCTTGCTACAATTGTAAGCTACTTTTCAGCTGAGGTAACACGAGGTGTTTGGAAACCAGCATCCATGAATGGAACAGATTGGCCTAGCCCATCTGCCAACCTATCCATGGTCGAAGAGCACATCAAGAAAATTGTAGCTGCTACTGGTGTCGATGTTCCAAGGCTTGTAACAGGTGCTTGTTTATCTTACACGTTTTGATCCACATATTAGTTCCTTCCATAAGAATATCAAACAACTTTCAAATTTGCTTCTAAGAGTATATGTTCTGCATTGCAGGATTAAGTTCCTTGGCTACACTTCCATTGCCATTAGCTGCTTTTGTGAGCCTCACCATTACCTACAAACTTGATAAAGCATCAGAACGTTTCCTTAACCTGGCTGGTCCAGCTTTAGAGAACCTTGCTGCGAGCTGTCCATGGCCAAGCATGGCAATTGTCGCCTCACTGTGGACCCAAAAGGTGAAGCGATGGAGTGATTTCCTTGTGTTCTCAGCTTCACGCACGGTGTTCCACCACAATAGCACTGCAGTTTTTCAACTACTGAAAAGCTGTTTTACTACTACCCTAGGCATGTCATGTACATCAGTATGCAGCTGTGGAGGTGTTGCCAGCCTTCTCGGCCACGGGTTCGGCTCTCATTGCTCTGGTGGTCTCTCACCTGTTGCACCCGGAATCCTCTATCTTCGCATATTTCGCTGCATCAAGGACTGTTCCATTCTTGCTGATGACATCCTCTACCTCCTGATGCTTTCGGTGAAAGAAATAGCTGAAACCACCATGCCTAAACAACATTCGGACAAATTAAAGAAGACCAAGTATGGGATGAGGCATGGCCAGGTATCTCTTGCTGCTGCAATAACACAAGTTAAGGTGGCTGCATCACTCGGAGCGATACTTGTGTGGTTATCCGGTGGAACTGCCCTTGTCCAGTCCCTGATCCAAGAGATGCTGCCATCTTGGTTCCTGTGTGTGCGGAATCTGGATCAGGGTGGAGCCAGTGGAGGAATGGTGTACAAACTTGGCGGCCATGCGCTTGCCTACTTTGCAGTGTACTCCGGAATGTTTGCCTGGGGCATTGACCTTACCTCGGTCTCTCGGCGGCGGGAAAGGGTCATGCAGTTGCACTTTGAGTTCCTGACGAGCGCACTGGATGGGAAGATCTCCCTGGGATGCGACCTGTCCCTGTGGCGCGCCTATGTCTCGGGATTCCTGGGGCTGGTGGTGGAGTGCACCCCGTGCTGGGTGCAAGAGGTGGACCTGAAGGTGCTCAAGAGGCTGAGCAGTGGCCTCCTGCAGTGGAACGAGGACGAGCTGGCTGTCGCGCTCTTACGCAGGGCTGGGCCGGAGGCCATGGGTGCTGCTGCCGAGCTGATCCTGGGCAACGAGTGGTGACCCGTGGTGTTTGGCACTTATGTTCCCATTTGTACATAATCAGAAGTCAGAAAATGTGTAGGTGCCGTGTAGTGTGTTGTAACGATCAGTGTGGAAAACTGTTAGTGCTTTCGTGTCATCAATCTGATTTTGAGCCATCGCTTTTAGACTGTTGATGGATCCATCTGTAATTCTGTATATGGGACCTTTCACTTGGGGAAGCAAAGAAGGAACATCATGTAAAGAAGATATAGGTTGTTTTCAGCTTACCAAATAGAGCACCCTGTTCCGACTCAGGACGCCTCGTTCGGACTTCACTTTTGTGACTTTAAGGAGCTCAAAGTCACGTTTGGTCGCGAATGAATCTCATTTGCAATGTTTTAACTGCACATTGAATTTGTTTGGAACTATAATTAAATTATCAAACTTACCTGGCATGTAATTCTCTTATCAGATCCAAGTCTTGCAATTCTAGGGAAAAAATGTTAACAGCAAAGCTCGCATTTATTCAGATCACAGCGCACATGTACGACCTGAAATCAGTGTTGGTTCTGACCAAAACAGACAATGTTCTTTACAAGCCTTTTATGTTAAAGTTCTAATTTTAATGGATAAAAAAAATTATTATCTGTTGACTTGTTGGTTATGGCACAGCATATGGTTGCTTAATATATGTAAGACATGGAAATCTCAACTAAGATTAGTATTGTCCGGAAATCTCAACTAAGACTTGGAGAGTATATGGTGTTTTTGGATCATCAACAACTGCAATCCAGCAATTCATCACTAATATAAAGCATGTATGCCCATCGATTCCAATTGCCACAGCCAGCAAGCTGGATTGCTTGCAACAGCAACAGCTCTGGACCTTTACAGACACAGAGACATCTTTCCCACCGTCTCCTCTTCCTCATCCTGATTCGTCGGTGACCTCCTTTTCGTCCTCCGCGTAACCTAGGGCCACGTACTGCTTGATGATGGCCTCCTCGTACGCCTTTACCTTGTCAAAGAACTCCTTCCGTAGCAGCAGGTAGGAGTCGCGGTACTCTTGGGGATAACTGGCCGCGGTCTCCTCAGGGACAGAATGCACAATATACCTGCCTACCTGGGGTTGTTCATCAGAAAGTCCATGAACGCCTGCGGCAACAACTGTTTGAGCACCACCGTCCTCTTCTTCTTCGTCCCGGCCTCCACGGCCGGCTGGGCATCCTCCTCCGGCTTGCCCCACTGAGCACGTCGGCGACGCGACGCCTCCATCACCTCCTTCTTCGTCTCGAGGATCTCAATCCCCGCCGAAGCGCTGCGCACCCACTTCGTCTCGAGCTCCGCCGTGGGATTCTTCGCAAACAAAGCGACCTCGTTCCGTGTGAGGTCACGCCCCTCCGGCTCCTCCGTCGTGTCACGGTGATCCGCTCCCGTCGCCAGCGATCGAACCCTAAAACTATCCCTCTCTCCCTCGAGACAAACAGATGAGCGATCGATGCTAGGAGACGGCGCCGGGTGGCTCTCGAACAGAGGTTCAATTGTTCTGTCACCACTCACGAGGGAGCGGATGCTCCAACACTATTATTAAGTCCCGGCTTCCGTTAATATCATCATCGAAGTGATGTTTTTTATCCCACTATAAGCCTTTTCATTTACCTCATCTACTCTTTTTATTTTGAATAAAAATTATTTCACAATTGACTATACTACCCTGCTCCTTTCAAACACAGCCTGGCCACGCACCCACGCTCGGCCGCCGCCTGCCCACGCCCGCCGCCTGGACGCCGCCCGCCCGTGCTCGCCTCCTGGCCGCGCGCCGCGCCCTCTCCTGGCCGCCCCCACGCCTGCCACCTGGCCGCCTCTCGAGCCGCGCCCGCGCCCGCGCTTGGCCGCCGCCTGCCCGCGCCCGCCGCCTGGACGCCGCCCGCCCGCTCTTGGACGCCTCCCGCCCGTCCGCGCTCGCCTGTGCTGAGGAGACAAGGCTAGGGTTAGGGTTCTGGAGAAAAAAAAGGCCTGGGGGTGTGTTTCAAAGGAACAGGGGTAGTATAGTCAATTGTCAAATAATTTCTGTCCAAAAAAAAGAGTAGATGAGGTAAAAGGAGAGGAGTGGTGGTGGGATGAACAACATTACTTCGACGATGGTATTGACGAGAGCCACGACTTAGTAATGGTGTTAGAGGGATCCACTCGCTTAGGAGTGGTGTCAGAACAATTACCCCTCGAACATAAGAGCGCTCCGTAATTGTCATAAACCCAACTTCCTCACAGAAGAAGCCCAACTCCGTTATCAGGCTTTTGACTTTAGCGGGTAGTTCAACAGCAAGGGTGACCGACTTATCACAAAAAAGATAAATAAATAAATAAATAAATAAAATGCAAGGGTGAGCGAGCATTCTCTAAGTAAGAACATCACACGCAGTTGGCTCAACTAGTAAACGGAACTAACAAAATTCTTTGTATCTCACTTTTATATTCATTCAGAAGCATGTAATATATACGCAGTTCTGTCCTTGCAATATATATATATATATAACACACGCAGTTCTGATAAGTCTGCAATAATTGGATATAGTTCTATTCAGACTTTCAATCTAATTGATATATGATGGTTCTATTCAGAACTTTTAATGGCTCAGAATTACCACGAACACACAAGAAAACAATCATCCATTTACACTCTGGATTATGTTGGAGGTCTCCATCCAGCTATCCAGTGATACTGAACACAAAACACTAGCTCGATCTCCATCTCTTCTCCAGCATATTTGTTCCCCCTGCAATCTTTAAACTGAGAAACAATGGAAATTTCCCCTAGAAAAGTACCTAAACGCTACATGTCAGAAATAATTCTCTTCTCTTCTTCCATTTTTCTTCCTTTCATTCAGTTTTAGTCAATGCTACTACAAAAGCACAGGCTGTGTTCCGGTCACATGGTGAAGATGTTATCAACCGGAGAACCTAGAGAAACTGACAGGATAAGCAACATGGTATTCGCTTTTGCGAGGCAACTCAGTGCCCTGATGCCCTCGTTGCACTGAGTGACACCATTCATAGATACTTTTTCCTCTTTGCGCATGTTGTCCATCAACTGTCAATGACCACTGCCCTTGAGATGTCACTGCTGAGCGTACCGTCCCTAGGATCACCCCAGTGGGATGGCATGGCTGAGCATTCCGGAAAATTGTACAGAGTGTTGGCTCATCCATTCTATACTATGGCAGATGTGGTAATGAGGGAAAAGGTGCTCATTTTTAAGCTTAACCAGCATGCTTCCAATCATGTAGAAAAATATGATCAAGAGTACATGAAAAATAGGTCTTACAGCTAGTAAAACTGTGTGGCGTACAACGTATATAGACATGTTAGACAACTAGAGTAAATCAACAAAAAGTTAGTAGGTCACTAGAACAACTGCATCTGCATGTGTATTGAAGTTATGTCGTCCATAGGCTCCATACAGTAATATATAAATTAGTAACCCACCATACGGAGACATAAACATTATAATGGGATATCAACAGTATATAATATGTAAATTTCCGTTGGCAACCAAAATAACCCACTATATTTGCCCAGGGCAGATTTGGCGTCCACAGGGGTGCGCGCCCCCAGTTATTGAAAATGGAATTTTACATGTTACAACTTTTAAAAGAATGTTATAAAAATCATATTAAGTAACACACATGAGAGGTATGAAAACTTGCAAATGATCATTGTCAAAATCATCTTTGATATTAAAATTCAAAAATCACAATGGGGATACTGTTTGCACGTGGCAAACAGTGTAAGACTGTTCTTTTCTATTTTGTTTCTTGAAATTTAAGATAAATTTCATGCTAAAAGTTCTATGATGACGCTTCAGTTCAAATGTACTACACATCTAATTTTTTGTTACAAAATTTTAGAAGATTGCAACATATAGAATCCCGTACTGAGGACGCGCGCACCCCTGAGCATCAAACAATTATGCATACTTACTATTGGATTTAGGTTTTCTTCGGAGCTCAAGGGCAAGGGGAAGTAAGTAGTAGGAAGTTTTTAGGGATCAAAATTGTCTCTGCGTTATAATAACCTTGAGGCTAATATAGGCTAGAGCCATTACATCTTTACTAGTCTTATTACAGGAATGCCCTCATCTTTTTACTTTACCATAGGACATTCGGTAATTTAATTCTTTCTAATACATGCACAGCTGTACCTCCATACTCTATATGTCACGAGTCTTATCCTCCCGTTGTGAGCCACCCCTTCGGTGCAGAAGGGTGACAGGACCGAAGGACCCTTCGAAACCGAAGGCTCTCTTGATCGCAAATCTTCGTGGGCTTATTACAGGCCTTCGTGGGCTTTGCGCCATCCTTCGAAAAGGGGCCGTAGATGGGCCTCGGCCCCCCAACAGCAGCCCCTCATGGGTGAGATCCGCCTTCGAAAGGACCGAAACCATGACCCGAAGGCCAAGCCCATCGGTCCTCCCCCCTTTTCGGTTTCTTCAGAAGGCCTGCAAAAGAGACTATATGCCGGTAGATAAGTGTTAGTTGTGAAGTGTGCGAGTACGAAGCGGCAACCGCGCGGTTGAACGGAACGGGCACGGTGTCCGATGAAACGCATTACTTGAGTACGAAGCGACAACGACATGATTGAAAAAGAACGGGCACGTTTCCCGATGAGGCGCGTTATCCCTGGCTTCTTAGGGAGCTACATGTCGATCTGCGGCGACGGCGGGGCAGCGGCGGTCGTGCCTATAAAAGCGGGAGTGGGGCGGGCTGGCGCAACCCACTCACACTCTTGCCCTCAGCTAGAAAAGACCGAGCGGCCTTCTCGCTTTCTTTTGTTTCGCCAAAGCCAAAGCTCAAAGCTGAAGCTTTCTTCTGAAGACCCCAAGACTTAGCGAAGTGACCATGCCGAAGGCTGGCGGAGCATCAAGTTCGAAGGGTCGGTGCCGTGTCTCCGACAGCCTGCGCACCAGTCCTTTGCTAGGACTAAGTACCGTGACCGAGAGTCAGTTGGACGAACTGGCTGAGCGCGGATGGCTGGAGAGGCACTTGGCTTCCGTGCCTCGAAGGGCGCAATGCAGCCAGAAGTGTGACCTGACCGTGCTGTGCTATTTCTTCGGTTCTTCGACGGGGGGCTTCGGATGCCATGCTTGTCCTTTGTTGGCAAAGTGCTGCAACGTTATGACCTGGAGATCCAACAGATAACCGTCAATGCAATAGTGCAGCTAAGTGTCATGGAATGGGCATTCCGCATGGAGGGGGTTATGTCGGACGCCGATGTTTTTGCTGCAATACATCGGACGGCGTACCGGAAGCACGACAGCCTGATGGGGGAAGAATACATGATGCTCTATGCCACCGTCAGCTTCGTGCCTATCAGCGAGAGCAAGCTCCTGGCGAAGGCTTACCGCGAGCACTGGGGCCGAGAGTAGACTTCCGGATGGTTTTACTATCATGTGGGAGAAGGAAGCCCTCTTGGGTCCAGTTGCTCAGAGATCTTGCACTGGCCGCGCCCGGCCATCGAACTAAGCGACAAGTTGAAGCAACGGATGAGGGCGTTGGAGGAGGTGTCCCGCAGGCTAACTATGCAGGACCTTTGTGAAGAATTTGTGACTACCGAGATCAGTCCTCTGCTCAAGGACTGGTCCAGAGAGTTTCTTGTTGGGCTGCCCAGCGGCCGAAGGAGGCTAGTACTACAGCCGGAGAAATTTCCCGGTGAGTGTTCCGCACGATCGCACGCTCTCTAGCCCTTTGGCCCTTAAGTTTTTGTGCCGCGGACTCATGTGACTAATGTGCAGATCTCAGCTTGGAGGAGATCGAAGCGCAGGCCGAACATTACCTCGGGATGTTCCGGGAGATGGAGGCACGCCACCGAGAGCATGCTCAGTGCGGGCCGCGGCTCAACCGAGTTTTGCTCAAGGACCCTCATGTGCAGCTTCCGGAACGTAAGCTGGCCGACAAGGAAGGCGAGAAGGGGAAGGGTAAGGCGGCGGCCGGGGACGCTTCGGGTTCGAAGAAGGGGAAGGCCGGCAGTGAGGCAGCCTCGCCCCTCAAGGATGCTCGAGCAGCTAAAAGGGCTGCTACGAAGGCCATAATGGCATTGCAGGGCCGAGGCTGTACAAGTGCTTCGGGCTCGTTGCCTACCGAGTCGGAGGCCGAAGCGGACTCCTCCGCGAAGGGGCGAGTCCGGGCTGCTCAATAGCACCGGAGGGGACCTCAGGAGGAGGGGCCTTGTCCGAAGCCCCTGAGGACTTCATAGTCGGGGATGTAGATTTTGGCTTTGAAAAGGGTACGTACTCTTAATTCGTTACATAGGTTAGTAACATGCGTTAATTCTCTTGTGTGACTTTCTGCAGAGCCCGTAGGAAGGAGAGAACCTTCCACGGAGGCCCAGCATTCGAAAGAAGACCTGGGTCTGAGAGTGGGTTTGAGGGCGCGGAGGGTGCCGCCGGGACCGAAAGCCCACGCACTTACGGCCGCGGGAAGGGCTTGTACAGCTACCTGCCTCCGGGGTCGTCCCCCGGAGACATAGCCGCCGGGCTCCATAAAGGGGACTTTCTGCTGCACGAAGGTGCACGCCGCGCTCTGGGCTTAGCTGGACGGCTCATGGATATGGCCGGGGTCGACGAGCTGCTGAGTGAACTAAGCCCGGCCGAAGCATCGGAGTCACTTTCCGGGATGGCTCTACAGGTATTTCTTGTACATGTACGAGCTCGAAACCGCAACTCATTTAGAAGGGCTGACAAGGTGCTCGCGTATTTTGCAGAGTGCAATGCTCGCGCGGCACGTAGCATCCTCAGCTCAGAAGAGCGAAGAGGGGTTACAAGGCCAGCTCCGGGCTGTGGAGGCCGAAGCGACGAAGTCCTCAGAGCTACGGTGTCAGGCTGAGCTCCAGACCTTGGAGCTGGAGCAAGCGCTTACCTTGCTACAAGATAAAAAGAACGGCCTGGCGCGGGAGCTGACCGGGATAGTCTAGGAGTGTGACACGTCCGGGAAGCTTTAAAGGCCACCGCAGGTCAACTTACCGTCGTGGAGCACCTCACCGAGGCGGTAGGACAGCTAATGAGAGATGTGGACGACCTCCTGAATCAACTCGGGGTGAACGTGGTCGCACCACCACCAGATGCGTCCGAAGACCCCATGGCCTGCATCCCCCAGACCCGACGAGGGATCGAAGCAGCCCGCAAAGCGCTCCGTACATTCGGGAACCACTATGCCCAGGTGACCTGGACCGACGCTTTTGCTGCTGTCCACGCAAGCGGCGTCCCCGACTTCGCGCCCGTCAAGAAAGCCATAGCGGGGTGCAGGAGGCCTGTGCAACCAGCTTCGAATCATATGCCGGGCTTCGGGAGTCGATTTGCGATGTCAGCAAATCCTTCGCCCAAGGGTTCTGGCTCCGGGGCGGCAGCGAGCTTAGCCGCGAGTCGGCGCTTCGTTCGGCGGGAGGCGGGAGGCCAGCTGGGACGGCGAGGACCGGGCCTTCGGCACCGGAAGCTGGCGAACCAAGCAGCCTTCGAGCCGGAGATGATGACTCCGAAGGCCAGACCGGAAGAGGCGGACAGCCGAGCGAAGCTTCGAGAGGCACCCACTGAAAGTGGCCTAGAGGGGGGGGGGTGGGGTGTGAATAGGCCAACCTAAAAATTCCTGCAAATTGAAACTTGACAAATAATTAAATTACCGGACCTTCCGGTATCGAGCTGGAACCTCCGGTGCCGGATAGTCCGGTTGCTGACCAGACACTCCGGTAGTCCTCGAGCTGATGATTAAAGTACAAGAAAGAGAGCCACAACTAGCAAATCTACTTGAATGGAAAGATTTCAGCAGTAACTATGAGTACCACAAACAAATAGATCTAGAAAGAAACCAACTACACAAGTAGATCAGAACACAAGTATGTAAATAAGTATATTGATGAACAAGGGGGAAACAAGCAAGCCAATGACAATGAGAAGCACACGGAGACAAGTAATTTTCTTTCGAAGTTCAGGCTCACAAAGAACTCTACGTCTCCGTTGAGAAGTCCACTAAGGACCGGGTTGCTCTCAACCCTATTCTCGTCCAAGCGACCACAAAGATCGAGCTTGAAATATTCCACTAGCAATTCCCTTTTGGGAGAGGGTAATACAAACTTCCCGGGGCTTCCTACACAAAGTTAGGAGCTCCATGGGCACACCTAGTCGTCTAGGAGACAAGGCTCCAAGAGTAACAAATGCAACTTCAAGTTTTGGTGCCTCACAAATGCTCAAAAGAATGGAATAGAGGCTCTAGGTGTTTCAATCTTGCTCTCTCTCAAACCCTAGCTTAATTTTGCAAAGGGATGACTTGAGGGGTGAGAGAGGAAGGTTTTTGAGCTCAAGAGGGTGTTCAAGATCTGATTTTCGGAGAGTGTGAACCGTTGGAGAAGAAGGGGTATATATAGCCAAGCCCTCCAAAAAGAGCCGTTGGTCAACTGTGTGTAAGGTCACCAGACCCTCCTGTTCTAGACCGGAGGTTCTAGGAGACCCCTTTCTGGACAGAAGTTACACGGGGACCGGACCCTCCGGTTTTGGATCGGAGGTTCCGGTGAACCCCTTCCTGGAATGAGGTTCTACAGGGACCGGACCCTCCGGTCCTGGATCGGAGGTTTCGGTGAACCCCCTCCTGGAATGAGGTTCTTGGGGACCGGACCCTCCGATCCTGGATCAGAGGTTCCGGTGAACCCCTTCTTGGAATGAGGTTCTACGGGGCCGGACCCTCCGGTCCTGGATCGGAGGTTCCGGTGAACCCCCTCCTGGAATGAGGTTCCAGGGGATTGGACCCTCCGTTCCTGGATCGGAGGTTCCGGTGAACCCCTTCCTGGAATGAGCTATTTGAGTTGGATTTTGAGCATTTGATCGACTCTTTCAGTTTGTTTTGCATCCCTCTTGATAGTAAGACATTCTTAAAAATAAGAGGACTCAATTATGAGCACTTTTTCTTAAGGCCAAGCGTCCCTTTCTTCCGTATACGTCGTGTCGGAAAAATGATGGTCCTCTTTTCTTCAAAGTCGTTCTTTTCTCCTTTTTGTATCCTTATTAGCTGCACCATACCTTATAAAAATTATTAGCTCCTTAATTTTGTTGTCATTTCTCACCAAAACCCACTTAGGGCCTAGATGCACTTTCACCCACCCCCAGGTGTGAGCTGCTGCTTAGATTTGGCCGTAGCTTGTATCTAGGTTTTTAAGAGCTTCGGAACAAAATGTTCTGCGAGAGCTTTGTAATATGACTGTTGAATTGAAAAGTGACTTAGATTCCTTCTGTTCAGGCCGGATTGATTCTTGACGCGATGCCCGTGTCATATGTCCCTTCGGGAAGCACCACAATTAGCCGAGTTAACTTTGCGAGCGAACATCAGTGGCGTAAGTGGTTCCGGAAAAACCCCTTTGGAACCATCGAAGAGTTCCGGGTGTATATAGGAAAGCACAACGCGCTATAAAAGAATCATGCAACAAGGTGAGCTTGGAAGAAAGGTTAGGGCGGCGCGTGAAGCGGGACCACCGAAGGGCTCTTCGGGGCCACCAGAGTTCGGCTCTCCTGCTGCGTGAGCCGAAAGTGGAGCCGGAAGTGGAGACCATTGAGATATCCAGTGGGAGTCCGTCTCCAAGAAAGCCTAGTCCCGACAAGATGCAGGAGTTGGCTCGCGTGGTGAGTGGTCTCGGAGGGGTGATGAGCTACATAGTGCGACTTCGGCGCGAAATAGACGAGATGGAGGAGCAGCTCCCTAGCAGAAGACGTTTTGGTCGGCAAGCACCGTGATGCAATTGTTGTAACATTATGTAAATGACGAAGAAATGCTTCTTACGCCGTATTGATGGATAGCTTTGATGTTATTGTAACGAAGGAATGTATTTGAGGTTGTAATAACGAAGAGATGTGTTCGACATTGTTGTAACGAAGAGGTGTATTTGATATCTCCGTAATGAAGGAATGTGTTTGATATCGTGATGAGCCAATCACCGTTCAGTTCCTCTCAGTTACCACATGGGATGAAAGAAGCCCTTCGGCTTGCGTAATCAAACTTCGCATTCGATACTCGTAGGTGTGTGAGGTTCTTTCGGTGTGCGAGGTTTTCACCTCAGGTCGTAAGGACTCTGGCGTACCGGAGGTCTATGCTCGTCGGTCGACTTGCGAAAACTGCTATGTAGTTGTCGAAGAATAGTCGAATCATTAGAAGGGCTACCTTACTTTCAGCCACCAATTGGCTTTTACGTGCATCGAAGGAGTGAAGGGCCACGCGAGGTATGGCTTTGCCTAAAAGTCGGAAACCAACGTCTCAACGCATCGGAGGCGCCAGGAACCGCCCGAGGCGCAGCTTTCTCTTCGGATATGACACCTTCAGACATAAGCCGGTATCTCGGTGCATTGCAGGCACGGGGAATCACATGAGGCACAGCCTCGTCTTCGGACAGAAGCCGGCATCTCGATGCATCGAAGGCACGAGGAATCACATGAGACACAGCCTCGCCTTCGGACATAAGCCAGCATCTCGATGCATCGAAGGCACGAGGAATCACATGAGGCACGGGGCATGCTTAGGACGTTTGCGGGGGTGTCTTTCAAATGCGATTCAATTTACACTATCGCGAGACGCAGCTCAGCTTAGTAAATTAGCAACTAGATGGTTCGAAGAACCTAGCTCGAGGCGCAGCTCGGCACAAAAAGTGAAGAGAAAGCAAAATGACTTGCAAGACTTCGCACGAGACGCAGCTCGGCACAAAAGGAAGAAACCTGCAAGGCTCCACATAAGACGTAACTCAGCTTGGAAGGGGAGAAGACAAAATGGCTCACTGGACTACGCGCGAGCGCTGATGACAATTTAAGCATAGAAGCACTTGAGCACGTCCGCATTCCAAGTATGCGTGATAGGCGATCCATCCAGCTGCAGCAGGTGATAAGCCCCGGGTCTGACTGAACGGTGTACAATGAATGGACCTGTCCATTTGCTTTGAAGTTTCCCTACGGAAGCAGGATTGGGGTTAAGCTTGAGAACGAGGTCACTTGGCTCGAAGGACCGGGGGTGAACCCTCTTGTTGTAGGTGTTCTCCATTAACTTGATGTAGCGACTCAGGTTCAAAACGGTTTTTAAACGTACTTCCTCAATGGTGTCCTTGATGAGGTCTTCTGCATCAAGGGATGGGTGATTAACTCGTAGGGAACCATGTTTGATCTTCAGAGGTCATGGCTTTACTACCATACATGAGTTTGAATGGGGTGAACCCTGTTGCTCTGGTCTTTGTGGTGCGTAGAGACCATAAAACATGAGGCAATATTTCTACCCACTTTCCTTTCGGCAAGCCCACCAAAGCTCGAGAGACGGCATGGAAAATATTGCCATTTGCGCGTTCACAAGCCCCATTGGCTCTAGGATTGTCCACGGAGATATTGCACTTCTTAACACCAATGCTAACGCAGTATTTTTGAAATAGCTCAGCTTCGAATTGTTTCCCATTGTCAACCGTGAGCTCGAGAGGTACTCCGAACCGGCATATCACATTCTTCCAGAAAAATTTTCGGATTGCAAGCGCTGTGATCTTGACCAGCGGTTCAGCCTCAACCCATTTTGTGAAGAGTTAATGGCGAGTACTATAAAGCGAAAACCACCAGGAGCAGTTGGAAGTGGTCCAACGATGTCGATGCCCCACCTAGCCACGGGCCAGACTGGAGGAATTGGTTGTAAAAGGGTGGCCGGTCGGTGCGACTGCCGACCCATCCATTGGCACCCTGAGCATGTGCGGACCAGAGATTCTGCGTCGGCCAAAGCTGTGGGCCAATAGAAACCTTCCCGGAAGGCCTTAGAGACTAGAGCACGAGGTGCGAGATGTGACGAGCATAGCCCCTGGTGTATGTCAGAGAGAAGGCTACTGCCCTCATTACGAGACAAGCACCAAAGCAATGGTGTGCAGACACCAGCTTTGTTCGACTAAGACATAGCCCCTCGCGCGGTGGCGGAGACATTGCTCCTCCATATGATCATCAAGGGAAAGGCGCCCGTCGATATAGGCTCTGATGGGGGCGCGCCAATCTTCTGCCACAGCAGGGCTTACGGCAGCCACAAGCTTAATGTGTGTGGTAGATGGGGATCTGAGGACCTCATGAAAGACATCAGCTGGTTTGTCCTTCTGATAAGCTGCGGCCTTAGCCAACATATCCGCTTCCTCATTCTCATTGCGCCGAATGACTCGAACCTCAAACCCTAGAATTGCTTCTCCATGTCACGAATGAGTTGAATGTAGCGGGTAAGCTCCGGTTCTTTAGTTTGGAAGTCTTTGGTGATTTGTCCGGAGGCCAACTGAGAATCACTAAGAACAACCAGTCGCTTTGCACCCAGATCACAGGCCTTTCGAAGGCCTAGCAGGATGCCTTCGTATTCAGCCCCGTTGTTGGTCGTCTGAAACTGAAGAGACGCTGAGTACCGAAGCTTCTGCCCACTAGGCGACGTGATGACTGCAGCGCAACCGGCCGCGGAAGCTCCCCAAGTTTCATTGGTGAACACAAGCCAGAAGGGGTCTACCGGGGGGATATCAGAATGCTCAGAGGCAGCCCATTCTGCCAGAAATTCTGCTATAACCCCGGACTTGATGGCTTTTCGAGCAACGAAAGATATGTTGTACTGTGCTAGCTCGGCTACCCATTTGATGACTCGACTCGGGGCATTTTTGTTTTTGAGAATGTCGCGAATGGGGTAGGCCGAAGGGACTAGTATTGGGTGCTCGTTGAAATAGCGCCAGAGTTTCCTGGCTGCCATGAGAACTGCAAATGCCAGTTTCTCTCCCAGAACGTAGTTGCACTTAGCTCCTGATAGCACTTCCGAGACATAGTAGATTGGCTGTTGGACGAGTTTTTCATCTAACTTGAGCTCATGCACCAGAATGGCGCTAACCGCACATGAGCTACGGCGATGTAAAGTATTAGAGGGACTTTCGGAGGTGGCGGATGCAGAGTGGTTATCTGAATAAGGTAAGCCTTGAGCTCCTCAAATGCTTTCTGATGCTGCGGAGTCCACATGAAAGGTCGGGAACCTCTGAGAATTTCGTAGAAGGGCAGGCTCCTTTCAGCTGACTTGGCGATGAATCGATTTAGAGCTGCCAGTCGCCCTGTGAACTTCTGCAACTCTCTTATTATCTTGGGAGGGTTCATATTGAGTATTACCTGTATCTTGGTGGGGTTCCGGTTGATCCCATTCTTCGAGATCATATAGCCCAGAAGCTGCCCAGAGCGTAGCCCAAAGACACATTTTGAAGGATTCAGCTTCATACCAACTCTGCGGAGGCTTTCAAATGTCTCAGTGAGGTCCGAGATGTGACTAGCCTGGACTGTGCTCATGACCACGATGTCGTTGATGTAAACGGCTATGTTACGTCCAAGCTGTTGTTTCAGCATTTCTCTGACCACTCGAGAGAAAGTAGCCCCGGCGTTCTTGAGGCCAAAAGACATTCTGTTGTAGCAGAAGGTTCCTTCTGGAGTTTGGAATGTTGTGAATGGCTGATCCGATGGAGCCAGCCAAACCTGATGAAAGCCAGAATATCCATCTAGGAAACTCAGTAGCTCATAGCCTGCTGTGTCGTCCACCAATTGATCGATACGGGCTAGCGAAAAATCATCTTTCGGGCAGGCCTTGTTGAGGGAAGTGAAGTCAATGCATATTCTCCATTGGCCATTCTGCTTCTTGACGAGAACAGGATTGGCTAGCCAAGTGGTACGGTCTATTGGTCGAATGACTCCGGTGTCGAGGAACTTCTGAACTTCTTGCTTGAGTGCGGCAGCTTTCTCGGCTATCCACTGTCGTATCTTTTGCTTCACTGGGGGGTAGTGCGGACTTATGTCTAGTCGATGCTCCATTATGTCTCGACGGATGCCGGGGAGATCTTTGGGCGACCAAGCGAAGATGTCTGCATTCAATCGCAAGAAGGTCAAGAGCTCCTGTTCGTGTTCCGGGGACAACTCCGTGCCTGTGTGGACGAACTGATCTGAGGCGGACTGGTTGAGGAGGACTTCTTTGGAAGCGACTTCTGCTTTTGCTTGGATTGGGGACTTGGGCAATGCTGTAACATGAGTTTCGTTAAGTTCCTGGTCTTTTGGCCCTGAGGCAAGTGCGTGAACCTGCATCTAGCCCAGAGCTATACCCAATTCGAGACGGCGTGCTTCTGCCTGATCACCATAGATCGCAATGACTCTGTTTGGTGCTGGCATCTTCATGCATAGATATCCGTGTTGTACTACGGCGCTGAACGTGTTGATTGCCCCTCTACCGAAGATAGCATTGTAAGGGTAGGGGATGTCCATTACATCAAAGACTACCTCTTCAGTACGATGGCCTCCTGTGCCAGAGAACGACACTTTGAGCTTGATACTACCGATTGCATACACAGGCTGTCCCCCGAACCCCTGCAGAGGTACAGGGGAAGCTCTGAGGTCTTCTCGGGAGATACCCATCTATCGGAGGGCACTGAGGAAGATAACGTCAGCGGCACTGCCTCCGTCAATAAGGGCCCTACGGACCTCATCCCCGTTGATGTCCACTGCTGTAACAAAGGCATCCTTGTGCGGGTAATCCATCGGCTTGACGTCCTCCCGAGTGAAGCTTATGGGCACATGAGACCAGCGTCACTGTACCGGGGGGGAGGGGAGGGGGGGTTGAGCTGCCACGTGATTGACCGTCTGATATACTCTCGGCATTGACGCTTAGATGGAAAGTCCTGACCCGAGCCATCTGTGATAGTGAAGATGACCTTACGCGCTTGGGTTTGCTGCACGGAGGGAGGGGACTGCTCAAATGGCTGCTGCGGTAGAGGTGGCAGCGGTGGCAAGTATTCTTGATGCACGTTTTGCACAGGAGGAGCCCAAGCGAGAGCAGGACATGGTGGTGGTGAAGGCAATGCAAGCTGCTGAGTTGGTTGATATGACGACGAAGCCCCTTCGTGTCGCCTGAAAGTGTGGGAGACTTGCTTGGCTGCTTCCAATGCTTCTGCATGAAGCTTGGCTTCTCGGAGGGCTAGAAGGTTAGGGTAGTAGTTCGAAGTATGCCCCTGCCCAACCCCATGGTAGAGGCAATAGAATTTACTGGGGTCCCTTGGTGGGTGATGCCGAGGGTCGGCAGAGCGCCCCCCTGGTCCTTACTCGTCCGATGCCTGTCCTACCACCGCGACTCCAGTTGATGATTGCGCGGCGGGGACCTGGTTCGGGGTAGTTAGGGTCTTTTTGAATGGGCAGCATTTCGCGGCGAGGTGGCTCGTACGGCTTGCTATGGTGGCGATGAAGGGAAGATCGGCGCCTTTCGGGGTGACCCCCTCTCTATGACACATGGCATTCTTTCTCCCGCTAGATGTCATCTTCGACTCTGACCTGAGCTTTCAAGATGCTCAGCATGTGATTTAGAGTCTTGGGTTGTACCTTGCGCAGCTCAGACCTGGCTGGACCGAGTCGAAGCCCCTTCATGACGGAGTCAATAATAGTGGCATCGTTGATGTTTTCGGCCTGGCATTTGAGGTGGATGAATCACCGAACATATGCTACTAGGCTTTCACCATCGCGCTGAATGCAGGCGTGCAGGTCTCTTGAGCTGACAAGACGGACGTGATTGCCCCGGAAGTGCACTGACACTTCGTGTCTCAGCTGCCCCCAAGAGAAGATACTCAGCGGGTGTACTCTGGTGTACCACGTCCGAGCAATTCCCTCGACGGCCAGCATGAAGGCCTTTGCTTTGACGGCCTCTCCTCCGCCAGTGGATTCGATGGCTGCTTCATAGCTCATGAAGAATTCCCTGGGATCAGAGACACCTGCATATGTTGGGAGCTTGACCGCTGCAAAGCACGACGGCCAGGATGCCTGCTAAAGCTCTGGAGCCAACGGCGAGGTCTTGTCGTAAGGTGCTACTGGCGACAAGGATGAAGGGTAGGCTTCGTCGAAGGAGGCATAACCTGGAGCTTCGATTTCCGGAATACCCACCCTCTTCAAAGCCTCTATCTGCTTCCGAAGTAACTCCTGCTGCCGCCGGACGGCTTCCGCTTGGAGCCTATACCCCGACTCTTCCTTCGACATGCTTTCCAGAGCCCGCCGCCGAAGCTGCTCTTCCTCTGCTACCGCTTTAGCTCTTTCGAGCTCCACTATGAGCTCCGCAGCTCTTCGCTCTTCCGCCGCGGCCGCATCTTTCTCCTATTGGAGGCGCGCCGAGGCCTCAACTTGTGGAGGTAGAAGCTCCTGGTTGCCGGCTTCGGTGAAGCCTTTGGCAGCCAACCTTTCTGCTGGGAGCGCCGGAGCCGAGGTCTTCGTTGCTCCCTCCACAGCCGCAGTGAGTGCCGGCTCCTCAATAGAAGCTTCGGTTTCGTCCTCCGGGTGAGAACTTTCGCCGTCGCGAGGTGGTTTCTTCGCCTTCCCTTTAGCTCCGGCCATCCTAACAGACTTTTTGTTCAAACTTTTTTAACACGGACGGCGCCAGCTGTTGGATTTAGGTTTTCTTCGGAGCTCAAGGACAAGAGAAAGTAAGTAGTAGGAAGTATTCAGGGATCAAAATTGTCTCTGTGTTATAATAGCCTTGGGGGGCTATTTATAGGCTAGAGCCATTACACCTTTACTAGCCTTTATAGGAATGCCCTTATCTTTCTACTTTACCATAGGGCATTCGGTAATTTAATTCTTTCTAGTACATGCACAGCTGTACCTCCGTACTCTATACGTCACGAGTCTTATCCTCCCGTTGTGAGCCTCCCCTTTGATGCAGAAGGGTGACAGGACCGAAGGACCCTTCGAAACCGAAGGCTCTCTTGATCGCAAATCTTCGTGGACTTATTGCAGGCCTTCGTGGGCTTTACGTCATCCTTCAAAAAGGGGCCGTAGATGGGCCTCAGCCCCCCAACACTTACCTTAGCCTATTGGGACAAGACCCGGTGTTCTTTTTTCTGCATGCATCAGACATGGGGTTCACAAGCCTGCAAGCATTGCTCATAGAGGTTACTTCCAGAGGCAGTACTCCAAGCTCCCACTCAGATATACCCTTTTGCAGGAGCATTAAAATCACTATAAAATTAGGAACTCATATTCTTCTCATAATACAAGTGATATGTGCGCGGTGACATACAAATAATATCAGAGAAGAGCAATATGCACTATAGAAAATATTTAAAACAGATTTATTGTGATTGTGTGAACCTAATATTTTGTCATGAAATTATTGTGATGCAGAACAAATGAAGGACACCAAGTCATATGAACATCGTAATACTATAACAGCAGCACGAACACAATTGGTGCCCATAACAAGCAGCTGCTTCTGTGGTCAGATGATTCAGATTTAAGAAGTCTAAACACTGTGACATCCCTGGTGTCACTTATAACTCATCAAATAAAATTCACACTCAGAAACAAATCTGTATCACGTCTTATGCTTCCGCTAAAACTCTTTTATTCGTACTCTGATGTTGTAAGACTTAACCTTAATTATGGAACTGCATCGTATTAATTCTCTCATCCTGTAAATGATTCTGTTTATCCTGCCTGTGTTGTACTATGTGTATGCTCACTTCGCCGAGCGTCGCCCAAAAGGATTCTGGCGAGATAGTTCGTCCCGGTTTTCGGGGCGGGTCTGTCGCAAACACCCACAATTCAATTATAGGCTTTGGTGATTTCAGCTGCTTGCATGACATTCCATTGTTTATGCCAACAAAAGTTCAGCAGCACATCTTCTGATAATAATTTCAAGCCAATATAATGATTAATATCAGAGACTATAAAAAGATTTAGCAAAGCCATCTAAAAACCTCAAATGTTTAAATCACCATAAACCTAGCACATCCATCAGCTACCTTAGTATCTGAACATCTTACATACACCTCAAATGTAGATCTAAGCCGTTCCAAAAATGTCTAAATCTGACATCAGTTTTCCCTAAATAAAGTCCAAAAAATACTCCTATATATATATATATATATATATATATATCTTTTTAAATTGCAAACGCTCTATCAGCCCAGTTATAAAAATCAGCGTGAATGTGTATATGCACATAACCAGAAGGGCATCTCAATGTTCTTGTTGGGGAGATCAACAAAAAAGTACAATAGATGAGAAGTGCAATGCACTACTAGTATAACAATGAACAAGGCAGCAGGAACATAAGAAGTAAAAAGAAAAAGACACACATATATTTAGAAACAACTGGGTTACTATAGCTGTAGGCTGTAGCCAACGATCTATAGGAACATCTTAAGGAGTTCAACAGAAACGTGATGAAGGATCTCCCCACGGCAACATGATGGATCTTCTTCGCTTATTTTGAGCACCACCGCCGTGCCTCCGTGCGTCGATGTCTTTGTCTACAGCGCCTCCTCCTATGTGTTCCACTTCATGGCGCCTTCCTGTGTGCCCGTGGCTTCACGTGCGGTCTCATCGACATTATCAACTTCGGCTACATTCACCACGGCTACCTCAAGCACGACTTCATCGACCACGGCTATCCACCTTCGTTTCGGCTACTTCGACATCGACACAAAGGACTATCGTCTGTTAGATCCTCGTCGGTTTTCTCTTTAGTCACAGCATCCACGCCACACCAAGTTATGACTGCGGGGGCTGTCATTGGCTTCTTCTCCAGTCTTATCGTTTGAGGAGCTCCCGCTCTCACTGCGGGAGATGTTAGAGTATATTTGATAGTAGATATCTAGAATTAATATATGTATCCGGATGGAGTCATGCCTCTAAATCTCGTACTCTTTATTACCGATCGAGATCTAATAATACAATTATCCATTATATTATATAATAATTTTATTCCTTTCAGAGGCACCGGAGAAAATTTATAAAGAGAGTACTTCCTATTTTAACAATTTTAGGCTATGAAATATTGAAATGCTAAACTCGACGTTCATGTGGGAAAGAAGAAGAAAGGAAAAACTAGAAAATGTGCTGTGCGGCTGTTCCCCCAAAATAGCGCCCTCCCAAGAAACCCACGGACAACAAATTAGCTCACACGCGCACGCGCACAGGGAAGCAATGGCGATGGCGATGCAGCCATCTTAGCCTTCTCTCCTCTCTCTCTCCCCCCTTCCATGGCTGCTCCTCCTCTGGCGCTCCTCGCCGCTGCCATAGCCGCGCTTGTCGTTACTGTCCTTGTCGTCTTCGCCCTTCGGCGATGGCTTCGATGGCGGCAGCGACGGAGGCTCGCATCCGAGGCCGCCGAGGCGTTCCCTTCCCCGACCGTTGTTCAGGTCAAGATCCGAGCTTCCATGCCCATTTCTTTCCGTTGTGAGTCGTTGGGAGGTGGAACGCGGTGTTTCTTGGTGTGAATCGGTGGTCCTCGCGCGTCTTGAAAAATTGTTATGGAGACAAATATGGCCGGTCGATTGGAGCTTGGGGGTTCTTTCTTGGTGCGGCGCTAGCAGCGGCGAATGTTTGGGCGTGGCCTAGGTTATTGTTCGAATGCGATTTCTTCATTTCTTGTTCAGAACATTTGGATTTGTCCGGCGTTGAGGAAGATGCATCATCCTTCTTCGGTCATGGTCTTTTGCTTGTTTCTTGGGCGGTTATTGGTGGTTGTGAACTGTTACATTTATAGTCTTAGGCTATCTGGTTTGTTCCATGGTACAAGTTGAGTCGTGGTGCAGGCTGATTAGGTTGTATCTGGTTCTCTTGTGAAATGAGTTTGGCCTACCTTGAGTTATGAAAGAAAGAAGGATTACTTGTGAATAATAGGGAGTACCAGTTTAGTTCACACTTGTGGAAAGTACACCTATTGCCTGATGAGATGTCAATGTTTAGCTCAAATTTGTCTCCTAGAGCCTTTTGAAGCATCATATTATCACAAGATCAAGGATGCTTTAGGATAGGCTGTGCAACAATTTAAGAATTATCAACTAAACTAACTACATGTTTTTACTCACACAAAACTATCTTTATGCAGAAAAATTGTAGTTGTGCTGCTAATAACTGCATGAGCGATCTGTGAACTAATTTCATCTTAATTGTGGATATTTTTCATAAATATTTTGTGTGGAATAGTAGCTAGTTCAGCTTACTTATGAACATTCTTGCATTTCTGTAGCATGTGGATGAAACCAGTATTCTTAATTTTGTTCAAACCATTTCTACCAGCAGTACAACAGTTGTGGTATTTGTACACTATCACCTGAATGTAGCCATCCATGGATCCTCCTGTTGGATAATTATAATTATGTAAAAAGTAAAGCAGTCATGAAAAATTCAATTGGCCTGGACGCAAGCTTTAGCAATGCTGGTAGACTCTTCTGGTATGTATGTCCATTTAAACAGGTTTAATCAAATAAAAAGGATGTTTGGGCTGTTGTAGTGGTGGAAATAGAAGCTCTTACAAGCTGGATAATGCCTAGTGACAGGGCATGCACCATCCAGCAACACATGATACAGTGCATCTGCTGCATATCATGCTATTTTAGACAGAGTTTACAAAAACCATCAACCAAATGGTGCAACCTTCTAGATTGATCAAGCCTCATTCTTATTACTGAAATAGAAAAGATAAAATTATATACTTCGTTCGTTTCATTACAGATCTGCTTCAAACTCTTTAATCATTAAGTGCAGTATGCCTCATGGTTCCCACGTGCTACTTGCAGGACGAGGATCTAAATATGCCTCTTCTTTCTGAAACTCGGGATAGTCATTCTGGCCAGAGCAGTAGTTTTCTTGCAAGTGCTGTAGGAGAATCTTCCAAGATTCAGACAAATAGAAGCAGCAGTTCGCCAAAAAGTCATGTGATCGCTGATTCAGGAAAGGTTTATCCATCTGAATCTTGTGCTACACAAGGTATGCATAGTCATATAAATAAGTCCTAAATAGTTAGTAGACCTTTTGAAATGTCACCTATGTTCCTCCTTTTGGATTCGGTGGAACTGATATGTACTATCATGGATTGACAGAGTCAAAATTTCAACAAAGTCACTATGGATTCTGCAGGTGAAACTCATGTAATCAATGTTGAAAACGATACTTCTGAAGATTTCCATATAGGAAGCACACTTAAGCGTACAACACCTACAACTTTGCCAACACCTGATCAGAAGCACAAAAGAAGAATTTCATGTGAGGACAATCACAATGGCAACATTCTTGTGAAGGATAATACATATCGTAAGATCTGCTCCAAACTTGATTTAGACATCCCAACAATACATTAATTGCTGGCAAAAGTTGCCTTTTCCATGTTATTTCATCCAATCTTCTGTTAGAAGTGCAGAAAGCAGCCTAGACTTAGAGGTCATAGCTGGTCCATCTCATGGAGTAAGCTGTTCCCGGCAGTCAACTAGTACTTCTATGCTCCCCATAACTCTTGGAAGGGTTCCACCAAGTGATTTGGTGTTAAAGGACTCTGAAGTGTCAGGAAAGCATGCTCAGATAAACTGGAACGCAAAAGTAAGTTATTCAGGAATTTATTGATTCATTTTGTCTTTGACTGCTATTCGACTGCATGTTTCTCCAGAATCTTATCTTGCTATTTAATTGAATAGTGTTTTAGCTGTCCAATCATTCTTTATAATTGAATTAGTGTTTTAACTATTGATCTTAGTGTGATCGTTATGTATGGCTTGGATCATTATGAGTCATATGTATACCTTTATCCAAATTTATTATTCAACAAATTAGTTTGGCCATAGATGTTTAAGATTTGAATAAAGGGCCTGTTTCAAACCTAATTATTTGACGTGTCCAAGTATCACGAAAATATGCTCTTTTTGTGAAGCTATTTATTCAAGTTAACTCAATGTAACAAACAAAGCTACTTATTTGAGTCCTGAGTAGTAAGTGTCACTGCAGCTAAGGTTTGCCACAATTCTTATAGAATAGGCATCATTCTTTAGGAACTGTGTAAACTGTATTTGTGTATCTTTGAAAGTGCATGCTCTCATCCAGTTACTTATGTGCTGCACACAAATGTAAGGCTCTTCCATTTCCTCCAAAAGACATAATTCATATATTGGAATGTTGCAGACGCTGAAATGGGAACTTGTAGACTTGGGCAGCTTGAATGGCACTTTCTTGAACTCCCACGCTGTTCATCATCCAGATGCTGGGTCTAGGCATTGGGGTGCACCCACTGAACTTGCCCATGGTGATATTATAACTCTAGGGACTACATCGAAACTATCTGTAAGTTTATATATGCTTTCAGAATCCCAAGACTGGTAGATTTTTTTTTTGTTGGTCTTTCAGTCACCATAAATGTTAAACCAGAGTCTATCGAACTCCCATTGCATATTGTTTAGGACACTGAGTCTATGTAAACTAGGTGATTCCCTGTGCTTTGCTGCGGGATGCGTTTAAGAACAACAATCAACTTCAAATGAAAGGACACACTGCTCATGAAATAGAAAACTAAAATGATTAAATATAAAAGCAGAAAAGCGGCATGACCTTTAAGGTGATCAATCAAAACAAATACATTAACATTGTATAAGAATTCTAGATGGTATAGATCATAGATGATCGTGGGGGAAAGCTCTATGATGATATCAAATTTTGAGTTAAAATTAACACCAAATTGCCTAAAAAAAAGAAGAGCAATAAAAATATGGGCCAATAATACATATAACACTGATGTATCAGCAGGCATGGACCATATATGAATGAAAAATGACAAGCCATCCTTCAGTTAAGAATATGAAAAATGAATAGCTATTTGACATGTAGAATCTGTTGGGGGGCCTTGTGGCAGGGAGAATCTATATGATCAGAAGGTGCACATGCGTAGTGGAATGTGATATAGGAGATATGGAATGCCTGTATGACTTTATATATGTAGGATTTTGGGAGATCAAGAGCTAATGACTGGTGATTTTAATGCCCTTTGGTTATTTAGCGTCAATGGTAATGGTATAGAAAACAGGTTAGATTTAAAAATTAGAAAAACCAAAGTAATTAGGACCATCAAGAAGTTCATGGGAATATAATATGTCAATTCCATTACCACCATAAACTTAATGGGTGGTTTACAGTTGCTATAAAATTAATGGGCCATTGGAAGAGTGGATGCCGTGAGAGATGAAGTGAGAAATGATTACCGAAACTTCTGGCTATAGCCACCTTTCAATCAGTTTCAAGTGGGCACAATGAGAAAAAGGAGAAGCAATCTATCCAATGGCTGAAAAAAGACAACATGTTGCATCCAATGGACCAAATAATTGAGGTGATGTGGCTGCATGAAGATTGAGAGAAATAGCCTTAGTGGGTTGTGTCTATAAAAGATATATAGATGGACCCAAACTGGAGTATTTTTAGAATTTATCTAATATGGTGTACATGAAACCTTCAACATCCTTGCTCTGATTTTGTCATTTTAGATGGCCAATGCTAGTTGTGCATACGAGTACACATAATTCAAACGTACTTTATGACCCATGTCTGACTATTCATTATAAATATACCGAACTCACTCCACCACTCCATTTATATGGAAAACTGTCATTTATGCTTTCCATTTCACGATTCTTTGCTGACTATCGGTTTTCAATCTGTATGCTGAGCCATAGATCACAAATTGCTACTTTTAGTGTACATTATGTTTAATTTCGGACATGTGACTGAGCTCATGTTGAAGTTTGATCCTCCACAATTGATTCTTTGGTGTTTTCTTATGTTACGGGGCCATATTGTGAATGAAAGATGACCTATTATATTGTCTCATCCAAGAGGTTCTGTACATATGAGCATATTCAATATGACAAGGATTTGCTGCCCTGCACCTGACTAGAGACAATGATACATCAACATATTGCCAATGGATTTTTTTTGGTAAATCTATTGTTGTGCTATGTCAGGTTGCAAGGTGGTGCCTTAGTATGTAATCTCTGCCTAGGTAGGCTATGTCTTGATGTGCTTGGAGGCACATGGTACTGGTACATCCTAGGACCGAGGCACCATTGTCATGAACCGTGATTAACTTGCTCGGCACCTAAGCAGTGTGGCCCTCCAATTGCGGCCGCACTAGAAGGGCAGGGATAGGTAGGGAATACTAGATCCAATCTGTCCTTGTCTAATCCTAATGACACATCTAACCCCTCTTAAATAGAGAGGACCACCAAAACCTAGGCGCAGCCACAGTACTGGGCCGAGTTACTGTAGCGCATTGGCCCAAGACCCTGACAGGGTGCCATGACACCATCTTGATAGGTTAGCTGGCTACCTTTTAAAACATATAAAGTATAAACTTAACACTGGTTAGTTAACTAGTTAAGTAATGCAACTAAGTTTCAATTACTTCTGAGATGTGAATTGTTTGTTTGAGGCAGCTCTCTGGTTGACAGTGGCTAAAGGGATTTCTTTCCTACAGGCCGAAATTCCAAACTGAATTTTACAGTTCCTTTCTATTATAGGTCAGGTTCTTATGTAAGTGTGGTGTGCCTGTGTATTTGGGGTTTCTTTGTATCCTACAAACTCTCCTTCATAATGCAATGATATTGAGAAAACAAAAATCATTGTTCGAATGTTTCTTTGCTTGCGGCTTGGTTCTAAGTTTTGTTGAAACGATTCAATAATTTCTGTTGTATTCATATCTTTAGTTCATATGGTCCCAAACAGTAGTTGTCTCGACATTCAATAGTACCTCTAACTTGTCATAATATTTTTGAACTAGATTATCATTTATGTTGTTTAATCCCTCACAAAATTGTTCATATGTATTTCATTATGTCAATTGTGTTTCTATCTCTGAAGGTTCAGATCTCACTTCAAAATCAACGTGTTCCTGCTGGTGTGGGTATGGCATCTGACCCAATGGTAGCCCGTAGGAGTGGAAAGAAGCTCCCAATGGAGGATATCAGTTTTTGCCAGTATCCTCTGCAGGGTCTTGAGCAGGTTGGTAATTAGTTTGTTCTAACGAGATCATGCACTTATTTCTGATACCTGATTGCGTTGCAGTTTGGGCTCTTTGGAATTTTTGATGGACATGGCGGGGATGGAGCTGCCAAAGCTGTCAGCAAGTTCGTAATTTGTGCTTATTTGATGCATGGTTATACATGCGATAGTTTTACTATAACTTACGGGGATTCTACTTGTTAATTCTATGGAACCTATACATTTTTGGAATTATTTAATCTTGTCAAAAACTGATGTTTTACCTTTTGATTTGTAGAATTCTTCCAGAAAATGTTGCAAACATTTTAAGTCATCCTGAAACAAAAGATCGAGTGCTATCTTGTTCTGATGCTTCTGATGTTCTTAGATATGCTTTTAGTTTGACAGAAGCAGCAATTGATCATCAATATGAGGTTACACCCCTTCTCTAACTATTTGTCTGAAACTATTGTTGAGCTATGTTTTAAACTTATTTGCCTTTAATGAGTTCTTTTGAATGTTTGTCTATGTATGTACAAGGAAGTTACGTATAGTGTTCTGAATGTTCCTTCTCGGTTTATGTATACTCCCTCCGGTATAAAAAAGAAAGTAGTTTAGGACAAGGTTTTGATCAAACATTGGGAATATAAATCATTGGTAGCCAACACTACCAATGTTTTCTTGCTTCTCGAATTCTTTAGTCTGATCGAGCGGTCACCTCTATGGCCTTGCATCATTATGTAATTTTGCCAAGTAATAGCTACATTCTCTTGAGTTGTTTTGATGATTTAAACGTCTATGGCTCATTTTCATCTGTCCCTCCTCAGGGCTGTACAGCGACAGCACTTCTAGTTTGGTTTGATCAAAATAGAGATTGTTTTGCCCAGTGTGCTAATCTTGGTGATTCAGCTTGTGTAGTGAGGTAACAGATTGCCCTTCTTTTTCTGTGGCTGTATAGAGTTGTCTTCTATTTAATACAAGCTGGCAGCAAGTTTATTGGTTTTAGGATTCTTTTTTCAGTATAAATGGAATGGTGATTGATATGACTGAAGATCATCGGGTAGTCAGCGCAACTGAAAGAGCTAGGATAGCAAGAATGGGACAGCCACTGAAAGATGGTGAAAAACGGCTTAACGGTATGGCGTTTTGCCTCATCTCCAATGCAAAGTTATTTCCCCTTCCGATTAACCATGAAAGTTGAATAAGTGTTCCTTATTATTGCAACAGGACTAAACCTTGCTAGAATGTTTGGAGATAAATTTCTAAAAGAGCAAGATTCACGCTTCAGCACAGAACCATATGTGAGCAAAGCTGTTCGTGTTACCAAAGCATGCTCAGCTTTTGCGATTATTGCTAGGTAACGCATTGCCTCAGTGCAAACAAAGGTAACGTATTTGAGCCCTCCTAACTTTTCAGGTTGCTTTATGTATGCAGTGATGGGCTCTGGGATGTCATTAACACCAAAAGGGCAGTACAGATTGTTGTTGAGGTGAATGATCCGTTGTTTGTGTTAATGCAGCTATGTTGGCTTACTTATTAGCCCGTAGGTTTAATGCTGTTCTACCCCGCAATTTGCAGGGAAAGGAGAGGAACACTGGTGACAGTAACTCTGCCGACAAAGTAGCCAGTCGCGTTTTAAGCGAAGCTAGGAACTTGCGAACGAAGGACAACACATCCGTAATATTTGTAGATTTTGACATGTTGAGAACTGATCCTTGTATAGCCCAATGATTTGTCCATTTTCGAGACGCAGCATGTTCCATGAATCACCTGCCTGGCTGGTTGTTGTAGCTCCAAAGTTTTTTGCGTCACTGATGTGGTTATGCCGGTATGCAGCCATGTTAGAGTTATAGGAGGAACATAGTAGTACATAGCATGTAATCTGTGGTTCCATACCTGCTACCCAGATCACATAGGTTGCAACACTTTGTGAAGAGTGCGTGCGTGGGTTAGGTAATCATACTTGTTGACCTGTTGTGCACAGCTAGCATTGGCATAACTTTTCACCTTGCTGTAGAAACTGCATGCCGAGTCCAACCGCAACATGCAGCCAAGTGAAAACTGATGCGATTCTCCAACCACCCAGCAGCTGCCATGAAGCTGGGACATTGCATTTTTATTTTTATTTTTTTTAAGTTTTTGCCATGAAGCTGGGACAACTGTTGCAGGTATTATTAGATGCATGTTTTCAGTTTGTGCACAAGCTTGGGCTCAGAAGGCACCAAATGCCTGCCTGCCTGAAATGGAACGCTGTGGAATCTGCCAAGGGCTAGAATCTAGCGGTGCACCTCTGATATTCCCTTTTTGCTTGGAATGGAACGGGGGAGGAGGGAGGCAGGTCCTGGCCCTTTTACTCCTTTCTGCAGCCCCAGAAGTAGAACAGGTATACAGCACTCGTAGCACTGCAGGATAAAAGGTGATGCCAGTGTTTAGCTAGGGACTCTTGCGCCTCTACGAGCTGCTGGATATATAGATTGGATCCATGACTGACAGCGGAAAGCTGCAACTTTTTGCAAGGTTTCCATGAAAGAAAATGATAAAAATAAATAAATAAAATTCATGTTAATCACTGGGTCTATTTTATTTTTGGAAAAGAACAGTCCATCTTTATTTGGGAAAAAAAAACGATTACCGACACTTGCAACGACGACGGCAGGCGGCAACGTCCTGATGTAAACGTGGGTTGGATTGGATGGATGGTTGGCAAGAGCGGAGCGTGAGGGAGGGAGCCGGTCAGGTCGTCGTCTTACCCCACGTGCCTTGGCTTGGCGATGGGTACGGTACGGTGCGTGACATGAGCTCTTCCTTCCTTCCTCGTTGGACGAGCCGTCTGGTACGCAGCAACCAGTCAAACAACAACGCTCAAGCCCCAGCTAAAAAAACCTCAAACCTCTCTCTCTCTCACACACACACTCATCTCTCTCTCCTGTGCTGGCGTGCTGCATGCTACTAGTTAAGAAGAGGTAGTAGTGTTCTGGTACGGGTCGCGGTAGCAGAGCCAGCCAGCTATAAATATAAAAAGCTTGCTCTCTACTTGCACGACGGCTAGCTCCGGCCATGGCGGCAGCGAGCCACGAGCAGGCGACGCAGAAGGCGCTGCAGTCGGTGGCGCAGGGCACGCGGTGGACGTACAGCCTCCTCTGGCAGCTCTGCCCCAATCAAGGGGCGTTGGTGTGGGCGGAGGGCCACTACAACGGCGCCATCAAGACGCGCAAGACGGTGCGCCCGGGCGGCGACGACGACGGGGACGACGACGAGCAGCGGCAGGAGGCGGCGCCGGGCATGCAGTCCGGCGGCGGTGGCGGCAGCAACAGCAGGGCAGCGCGCCGGCGAAGCACGCAGCTGCGGGAGCTGTACGACTCGCTGGCCAGGGAGGCTGCTGCTTCCGCTGCCGTTGGTGGAGGTGGCGGCGGGGCCAGCAGCAGCACCACCACCTCGAACTCGGCGAGGCGGCCGTGCGCGTCGCTGGCGCCCGAGGACCTGGCGGACACGGAGTGGTTCTACCTCATGTGCGCATCCTACTGCTTCCCTCCCGGCGTCGGGTACGTGCGTATATACTGCATGCTAGCTTCGTGACTTTTGAACGAGACATCATACACGCGTACGTACGTGATTAAGCATAATTAATCTTGTGGGTTCATTAAGGTTCAAGATGCATGTCTAGCTACTGACAAAAAACGAAAGTACTTTTTCAGGTTGCCTGGAAAGGCATTTGCGACGAGGCGGCATGTATGGCTTACCGGAGCAAACCAAGTCGACAGCAAAGTGTTCTTGAGAGCAATCCTCGCCAGGGTACGTACGTACTAATTAATAAACTCTATCACCTATTAATAATTTCCTGCTGCAAAATGGATTTCATAATATATAAGACCATCGGCAAAGCTTAAATCGGGATAAAGATATATAAATCTATATAAAAGTCTTCTCTCTCTCTCTCATTTATTTGTCGATGATTAGAGACAACTAATTTAGCTTTCATGTTTGTTACCCTTTCATGCACGTGGTTCCCAAACAAATCTTTTGGCGCCAACATATATATATGGCAGAGTGCTGGTATCCAGGTACCAGTTTATCTCTTAATTATTAGTGTCTCGAATGAATGAGCATGAAGTTCTTGTTAATTCAACTTCCAATTACTATGTGTTCCATAAAAATTAATTCTTGGGCACGCTCAGAAACTTCATTTATTTTCAAGTAAATCTGTGCAGAATTCAGACTAATCTCTGTGCGTCGGCTTTTATTCCAATCATGATTATTGCAGACAGTTGCTTGCATTCCAGTTGCCGATGGTGTCTTGGAGATTGGAACGACAGAGAAGGCGAGTTCATCTTTCATTATCGTATTGGCTAAAGATTTACTAGTACCATAGTATATATAGAAAATACTAATAACTGTTACACAAGTGTTTTTTTCACTCCTTGATAAAGAACTGCACGACACATTTCTCATCCCAACAGGATGATCTTGATAATCTATCAATACAATATTTCAGGTGGAAGAGGACACTGGCTTAATCCAGCGTGCAAGGAGCATGTTCATGGACCAACATGGAAGCCACCAGACAGTGCCTACCGTCTCAGGGCACTCAACATCCAGCCCACCAGTCACTTACATCGACTCCTCCTCCTCGCTACTCCAGCAGATGAGAAGGGAAAGATATTCCGAAGATGCGCAGCAGCCACGGAATCTGAATCCGGAGAAAGATCATCACAGGGGCAGCAGCGAAATTGAAGACGACGACGAAGAAGAAGACGATGTGCCGCTGGACATTGAGATTGAGCAGGCCGCACCCAATAATCCAGCCGTAGGGAGCAGCTGTCAGCTGGCGGTGGTGCACGGTGAAGAAGTATCAGACCACAGGCCAACAAGGTTCGGTTGCTCATCGAGCTACATGGACGGTCCGGAGATGGCCAACGTGCAGATGGGTTGCCAGCAGGAGAACACTAGCAATGCCCAGTTGGTGGCTAGTCTGGAAGGGCAGCAGAATGGACAGTGGGATCTTCTCTACGAAAACCTGTTCAGTGGGTACCTAGACCCCTCTGCAGGTATTCTTCCAAAAACACAGCATTATTACAATTCTTTACAATAATTCTTGATTTTTTTTTGTTTTTTCTTGTGACCGGACTAACATGCGTTTTGTCTGAATTTCGTTTCTCATTCATCGATCACAGCAGCTGAAGACCAAGCCGCAATACCGCCTGAAAACGCACACTACGCAGAGACGGTACTGAGAATCCTACGGTACAACGTGGGCGGGCAGACTGCATCGTCATCAGGCATCAAGACCCACCTGACACTGTCAACCAGTTCGTCGTTCGCGAGATGGAGGAACACGAAGAGACCGGCCGTCGGTTTCGACGACGAGGGCGTGACGTCGGCGGTCTCTGCTGAGTTGTGCACGCCGCAGAGGATGCTCAAGGCCGTCCTGTTCAACGCCGGCAGCAGCAGCAGCAGCAGGCTGTTCAGTAATGCTAGTAGGTACTGCAGAGAGGTCGTCGAGTCGCCGGATGAGCCCAGCAGCTGCAGGGACGGTGGCGGTGAAGGCACGACGAGCCGGGGGGCGCGTCGAGGGCAGACGAACCAGACCCAGACCCCGGCGGAGGTGAGCGCCAGCCACGTGATCAAGGAGCGGAGGAGGAGGGAGAAGCTCAACGAGCGGTTCGTCGTGCTCCGCTCCCTGGTGCCGTTCGTGACCAAGGTGTGTGCGTGGTATCTGGCTAGTGGCTACTAGTACTTATTACGTAACAGGCTGACTGGAACAATGTAATGTGATTCTTCTCTCTTCAGATGGACAGGGCCTCGATCCTGGGCGACACCATCGAGTACCTGAAGCAGCTGCGGCGACGCATCCAGGACCTCGAGTCGTCACGGTCGTCCCGGCATCATCATCAGATGATCGTCGACGGCGGCAACAATAAGACGACGACGACGTTATCGTTGCCGCCACCGGCAGCAGCAGCAACGACCTCACCGGAGGAAACGAGAGGCTACCTCACCACGCGCAGAAGCAGTACAGGTACAGGGGTCAGAGCAACAATGGAGGCGAGCCAATTCAGTTGCAGCAACAGCAGCAGCGGTAGTAGCAGTAGCACCGGGATGCTGCCGGCAGGCACGGAGGTGCAGGTGTCCATCATCGAGAGCGACGCGCTGCTGGAGCTGCGCTGCCCGCACCGCGACGGCCTCCTGCTCCGCCTCATGCACGCCATGCACCGGGACCTCCGGCTCGAAGTCACCTCCGTCCAGGCCTCGTCCACCGGCGGCGTGCTGCTCGCCGAACTCCGTGCAAAGGCAAGCACAACCACACGTTGGAAATTAATTAACGTCGTTTATTGTTCCCTTAATTAAGCGATAGATAATGCATCTCAAAAAAAAAATTCAGATGAGAAGGGCTCTGTTCATTTGCAGTTTTCAGTTGACCGAGGACACTGATGAACTGGTTGTACTTTGAACTGCGTGCGTTGCAGGTGAAAAACGAGATCCATGGGAGGAGGAGCAGCATCGCTGAAGTCAAGAGAGCCATCCACATGATCCTCTCGTCAGACTGAACTAGGATTGTTGAAGAATACGTATGACTTTTGTAGTGATAGGACAAGTAGAAGGTTGTCCGCTTCGCTCGAGAAGGAGTTATAAATGTATACGACGATAAAACAATGTACTAACTGATCTTCTTCAGCAGTGACATAATAGTACTACTGTGCATAGTGAGAAAATGAACTACTTAGCATGAGACAGTATTTTTTGGGGGGGCCTTTCATCGTCTGAAAGTAACTTTTACTCGTAGAGTCTGTTCCCCGGCCAGGTGGCCGAGATTTTGTTGCTGTCTCAGTCACCTGTAACAGACGTTGGATTTACATCGAAAAGAAAAAAAAACAATGTAAAACCAAAAATCACAACAGAGCAAACCCAATTTTTTATGTTTATTTGGGATGAAGATCGAACGACGCAAAACACCTGACTGAGAGGGGCATAAAATCACAATTAACTAATCTAACGCAGAGGAAAACACTAATAACTCGCGAGCAATGCAATGCAATGGCATGCCGACCATCTTTGCACTTGAACGAAGAAGTATAAGTACTTCATACCTTGTGATGTGTGAACAGAGAAACGGTCACGTATATCGACCAATTCTTCCACCAGTGATTTAATTGCGTAGGTGTTTGGATCACCGGATCTCACGCGGAAAAAGAAACCTTTGCAGCTCATCTGAGATCCACGCGTGTCCTAAATGTAATCCAAGCAGGCTTGCTCGTGCCAACTGCACTGCGCGTGTTTCGTGCACCCCTCGAATAGGCCTACTAAATACAACTGGTACGGTCTCTCTGTCTGTGTTTCATTTATATATATTGTTATATTTTTTTTGCGAGGAATATATATTGTTATATTTGTGCAATTGGTAATCTGAGAAAGATACGAGTTTAAGTCTGAGTGTATCTTTTGCATGATTTGCACAGCCATTTGAGATACGGAGGCAAGATCTTCGATCCTGTTGGTTCAGGGAGTCAAGCACGCAAGGCTTCTGTATTTATTCTACTAGACTAGAGTTTTTCATCATGAATGAAATTGCAGGCACCTCTTTATTTTGGATGATGTGGCCACCTTCTAGTGCCACCACACATCACCGTCAAATTCTATTTAGACCATGTGCTTTATTAAAATTCTGTCAAAAACCATCTAGTTTCAAAAAATCATATTAGAAAATTATTCTCAACCTGTTTTTCAAAAATCATATTAGAAAATTATTCGCAACCGCTTTCGCTTTTTTTATAAAATAATAATAAATATACTCCCAATTTTTCTCAAGTTCCATTTTTAAAATTAAACACCTCCTCTGGCCCATTAATATTTATTGAAAATGTTTGACATGTACGTTTATGTTGAGCTCTCTATTTTTGAATATATAAATATTTCATTTTGCATTTTAAGTTTACTTAAAGCCCTACTTACTTTTTGGTGATGTGGCCACCTTCTAGATTTGCCACATATCACCATCAAATTCTTTTTAGACAATATGCTTTATTAAAACTCTTTCGAAAACCGTCTAATTTTAAAAATCTTAGTAGACAGGTATTTCCAACCTTTTTCACTTGTTTCTTAAAATAAGAATGAATATGCTCCAAATTTTTTCAAGTTCTATTTTTAGAACTAAACACCTTCTCTAGCCCCTTAATCTTTTTTGAAAATGTTTGACATGTATGTTTATGTTGAGCTCCTCTATTTTTGGATATCGAAATATTTCATTTATTTTAAATTTACATAAAGCCCTCCTTATTTTGGGGGATGTGTTAACCTTCTAGATCCACCACATCCCGCGCTAAATTCTATTTATACCTTGTGCTTTAATAAAATTCGTTGGAAACCGTTTAATTTTAAAAATCATACTAGAAAATTATTTTCAACTTGTTTCATTGTTTTTTTAAAAATAAATACGCTCCAAACTTAAAATTTTCAAGTTTTATGTTTAAAATTAAACACCTCCTCTAGCCACTTTATCATTTTTGAAAATGTTTGACATGTGTATGTTTATGTTAGCCCCTCCATTTTTGAATATCAAAATATTCCATTTTGCATTTTAAATTTACTTAAAGTTTTTAAGCAGAGCGTGCCACTCAGGCTAGTATACAAATACAAACAAAAAAGCCAAATTTTGTTGTTACATACAGCTCAGGTCAAGTCTCTTCAGTGATAGATCTGATAGAGAATACAGCTCAGCTCAACCACCCTTCTTTTGACATTGCCAAACAGGATCCTAATTAAAATCCAATCTATTCTTAGAATTAACCATTTAAAACCGTGAAAAGAACGATGGCACCTCATTTACAAGGAAACTAAAGTTGCAACGATTAGCGCACAAAACAAACCGGCCTCTAGAAAATCAGACACATATTATTCAATGAGGGGGAGTTTGGTTGTATAACCTCTCTGTAGTTAGTTGGATCATCAGTACATTGAGACCTAATAAGACCATAAAAAAGACCGCGATCTACTACTATCTCCTCTCATCGTGCTTACCGTTGCTTTCAGCATTTTTGTGAAACCGACCGGCGCCTTTTGCTAGCCCCACCACCATTCGCCGCATAGAAGAGCAAATGAAGCACCAGTTCGTTTAAATTAGTTAGTTTTTTGTCATGAACCCTGCTTTTTAACGGCTCACACATCCCACTTGCATCACGCATTATCGCCTACTACAATCAAGGTTTTAAAAGCATGTTTTACGCAAACATTTGCAGCCGGCGGCCTTTATGTGCCCACCTGATCAAGAAACTAGCGGCTGTGCTTAACATTACATTAGAAAATTAATAGGAATAATCGAATACCTATGAGAGTTCACAAAACACTAAGCTACCATGTCTTCACCTGAAATTGTTCATAAATTGATGCCGCTAGGATAATTAAAAAAAAAGAAGCAAAAGTTAGCTCAATTTGAAATGGACTATATGATCCTTTTTTCTTTCAAAACTGCATCAAAATTGTTCTTATAAAACGAAAACAATTTAAAGATGGAGGGAGTACCTGGAGAGCCTTGGATCTGAATCCTTATCTCTCGAATCTATTTTCAAATGGAACCTAAAGGAATCCACCATTTCACATTTTTGTATTTGCAATATGGGTAATCTTTTCTTCCACTTGCTTATCCAGCACAGTATAAATACCCCCACCACCCAACAAGACATCCACAGCCAACTCACACAAACTAACTACCACAAGAAGAAGATCTCTCGGAAAGAACTTCTTGACCAGAGCATAGTAGTCAAGTGCTACTGCTTACTAACAGCTAACTAGCACCGGCCTTAAACACGACAAGGACCATGTCATCACTCTACTTGGCGCCCACGGCCACCACCACCCTCCCGCGGCGGCTCCAGCTCGCGCCCCCGCCGCCGATCGACATACGGCGGCTGGAGCGCGACATGGCGCTTCGCGTGCCGCCTCCGCCGCCACCGCCGCCGATCGCTGTTACCGCCGCCAAGCACAAGGCCGTGGTGGTCCTGGGCGCCACGGGGACCGGCAAGTCGCGGCTCGCCGTGGACCTGGCGCTCGCGTTCGGCGGCGAGGTGATCAACTCGGACAAGATTCAGGCGTACGCGGGGCTGGACGTGGCGACGAACAAGGTGACCGAGCAGGAGCAAGCCGGCGTGCCGCACCACCTGATCGGCGTGGTGCCCTCTCCCGACGCAGACTTCACCGCCGCCGACTTCCGGCGCGAGGCGACCCGCGCGGCGGTGTCGGTCGCCGCGCGCGGCCGCCTCCCGATCGTCGCCGGCGGGTCGAACTCGTACGTCGAGGCGCTCGTCGACGGCGGCGGCGGGGCGTTCCGAGAACGGTTCGACCTCTGCTTCCTCTGGGTGGACGCGCGGCTCCCGGTCCTGCAGGGCCACGTGGCGCGCCGCGTTGACGACATGCTCGTGCGCGGGCTCGTCGACGAGGTAGCGGCGGCGTTCGACCCGGTGCGCACCGACTACAAGCGCGGACTCTGGCGCGCCATCGGCGCGCCGGAGCTTGACGCGTACTTGAGGTGGAGGTGGAGCAACTCCGGCGAGGATGAGGAGGACCACGATCAAGCCAGCCGGATGCTGGATGCCGCCGTTGACGAGATCAAGGCCAACACCTGCCTGCTGGCGTGCCGGCAGCGCGCCAAGATCCAGCGCCTGGCGAGGCTGTGGCGGCGCGTCCACCGCGTGGACGCTACCGAGGTGTTCCGCAGGCGCGGGGTCGCCGCCGAAGAGGCGTGGCAGAGGCTCGTCGCCGCGCCGTGCGTCGACGTCGTGCGTTCGTTCCTGATGAACCGCGACAACGGCGGTGTCCTCCTCCCGTCGCCAGCGGCTGACGATCACTTGCTCGTCCCGGACATGCCGCCGGCGTTTGCTCAGACGACGGCAGCCGCCGTCGCCGTATAGCGACCACATTCAGGAATCACGAGAACGGGCGCGAGCACGTAAATGCGGCGGAGCAGCCATTGCCAGTGCCACCAGCCACCACCATTAATTGCTTTGAGCGAGATAATGGCGTTGGACGAGGCAAATCAAGAGGGAGAAAAAGAGGAAGAGTTTGGAGCTTTAACAAACTCATGGCAACGAGAATCCAGCGATCAGAGAATTGCTACGAGAATCCTACGATCTAGCTAGATACAAGAGTGGTTTGAACTAATTATGTTCATCTATACAGTGCGAGCTAGAGCTAATAACATACGTGTTTTATTCTCTCCTTCTAATTTTCTTTTGTTTGGGATGTGTAGTCATGTTTATTTTGGTACACATTTTTTTATTTGCCCGGCTATAACGTGCATACGTGCACTGATGCTCTCCTGGACCGTGTGCAAGCTGTTAAATGTTTTTCGTTGGTTTTGTCGTATCTTTTTCCCTGATTTAGAGGAACGCGCAGCGGCAGTTGCTACAAAAATGTATTTATACTTATTTTATGAGTACTTCCCTGTATTTTTAATTTTTTAGGGCCTCTATTTTTAAATTGTATGTTGTTTAAAACCGAAATAAAGTTGTCCTGACAACAAGAATTAGAAAACAGAGGGAGACATTCTGATCACTCGATCAAAATAAACAAAATTCCAGAATGTCATTCCACTTCGGCTGTTGTTATTATTGTAGTAGCAGTATATAATTAAACTCACAGGAATACATAGCTGACAATGAAAAATCACCTCTAGTATAGTTGACAATATTCAGCAACATTCTGATCGAGCTCTTTGCATTTCGAGAAATTAATGGTGCATTTAGAATATGAAAACTGTGAGAGCATGGCTAAACTGAATCCAACCACCCAAGTTCGAGTTCTAGACTCATCTGAAGTATATGTAATTGTTCATTTACAACTTGTGAACCTCAAGATCAAGTGATCCAGTGTTTCTGAGGTGCGTGTGTTTGTGTATCCAAAAACGTGCAATGAGTTTTTGCATAGTGTGTTTCGTAGAAAAAAAAATGTGAATTGTACACATAATAATTCACCATATCACACCCCATGCATTATATATTTACCTCATAACCACCGGTTCAATTCTTTCCATGACCTCACCACATGTACACATCTTTTCGTTATGTGTAGTACACAAGTGCCATATAATGAAAATCTCGATACAGCCAGCATGGTCGTCATTTACTTGGGACTTTGAGTACTAAGAAATTATAGAGAAACATCATATGTATTTTCTCTTGGCAAACATTACCCCCCAAAAAGTCATGATATTATTTTCCTACTCTTTAAGATGATCTGGGTACAGAAGTTCTCCATACCCTTCAAAAAAAAAGTGCCCATAAATATATCATTATTACATGAACAGTAAATCTCAATAGAGCTAATGTACCAAATAGTTAAACAAGGGTATCATTAACGACGAGATAACTATTTGAGTTCCACCCCAAACTAACTCTTTGAAAAAGAGCCTGAGAATTAAATAAAATAATATATCGTTTTACGTGCCAACATGGAATCTAATTCCATTGTTGCACTTCGAGTATACAAGAGAATATTGACGACTGTGATAGACTGATAGACAAGATTACTATTATTGATTGGCCGGCCTTTCCCTTTGGGAAGACTAAAGGAAAGACTAAATTTAGCATTTATTGACCACATTAAGGGAAACAGAATAGAAGCATATCTGTTACTACGAACAAAAAAGAAATAACTAATTTTGCACTACGCACGCATATGTACAGTACAATCCATGGATATTTTAATAAGAAAGATGAACCTCGAAAAGTGAAGTCAACATTTTGCTTTGTCTTTCTTCCAAATCATCTGATACTTTTCAGGTGTATGGTTTTACTTTATCTGTGGCAAGCCATGGAGCAACAAAATTGTACAAAAAGTTATATTTGTTGGCGTCAACTGAGATTCTGCTCTAGCCTAATTGCTTCTGCAATAATCCAATGACTAACAAGATTAAGCAAACAATTTTTTTAGCATGCACACAACTCTATAATGCTACAACTTTTATGTTGAACTGGATAATATGTTAATTGGACTAAAACACCAATTGAGATGATTATGACATTGATATAGTTGTTTTTAGAAAATAAAATATTATAACAAAAATAATATCACAGCCTGATGTGTAACAATAGATGCATGTAGCTGTCCACAACCAAAATCAAGAGAGAAGCGATGGCATTGATATATATTGAATGAATATAATTAGGATACCAATAATGATTCTTACTACCAATTTATATTGCTTTTCTATTTACTTGTCCCATGCAAGCATACCTTGGCTCAAAGGAAGGGTCAAAAGGAACTTCCTATTTATTATTCTTAGAATTTGTTATTGAAGATGACACTAGTGTTTGTCCCTTCTTTTTGTTATTTTTTTTATGTCGTACACAAATCTAAGCGGTGATTAGTGATGTTCGTTTGTCTTCTCTCTTTTCAGATACGTTTTTATACATGATATATATATATATATATATACATATATATATATATATATATATATATATATATATATTGGCATCTATGTATATGGGTTCTTCAGCTACCAGCCTTAAAAAGGCAGATAGGGTAGTTAATCAAGCGTGCACTTGCCAAAATGATAAACTATTCCCATGTTGGTAATCATTATTTAACGTGAGATGCATCATTGTGCTTGTACTTGTTGAAGTGTGTAGCTACAATGGAAAGGTGGTCTTGAAAGGGATGGGACAGAGATCCATGGCCAAGGGCAATGCCAACACTTGTATGTAGAGCCTCTCCTGTTGTTTTTTTACTCATCTTTATAAGATTATTACAAAAAAAAATACAAAGAGAAAAATGGCGCTTGAACTGCGGCACATCATAGCATCAATGTATTTTTAGTTGGCTAGCTACTAGTTCCATCTCCATGCATGGGTGTATTAGTGGTGCAAATATTAATGCATGCACCCGCTGATAACCTAAATAGAATGGATTGCAACTGCTTCATGAAAAGCAAAGGTAGAGAGGGTGTGAGTTCATGAGATAAGCTAAGATGACACAAAAGCTGAGAGAAATGGTTTACAAAATTAGCAAATTGGATGTTTGTATAAGAGGATGATGAGCATATATATGTTCATGCATGCTCTCTAGCCAGCCTTCAGCGTCATTATCATTATCTTTGGTAACCACTTGTTGCTGATGGTGAGCTAATAGCATGTTAGTAGCAAATAATATGATGTGCGCATGCGTACGTGTGTGCACGCGTGACTGTTGTTGCCCATCCAGTGAAGACTACCACTCGCACATGAAATTTTTTGTTTTGCAGATACAGACGAAACTTTTTTTTCAAGATACATATTAACTAATCTTGGATTCATGTTATCCACAGTTGCATCCATCAATACTAATATTCATTGCGTATCTATCATACGCCTGGCCTATATATATATATCTCAATATATGTGTGTTTCCTTATATCACAAAATTCATTCCTCTCAAAATATTTTTTTACAAGCTATTGTTTCTGCATACCTATTAGGCGTGCTACATCTGCTTAGTTTGTAAGCCTTAGCACTCTGCATATAGCGCACAAGATAATATATACCTCTTGAGGTTTTAGGTAGTACTTAAGTTGCTAATGTAATCGGGGCCATTACTTTAGCAACTTTATGTTTATGCTTCATCTATGCGTGTGTTTGTAAAAAGGTAGCTTTAAAGTAGTTTTATATCTATGGTGGAGAGTACCAAATTGTGCTCTCAAGAAATTGAATATATATTATTGTAACTGTAAAGGTAGATAGATAATTAAATGGATACTCTATTGTTAGATCTTAATTTTACAGCTATCCCTTTCCACATGCTAAAACTGTAGATATGGTTCTTAACTGCAATTTGAAAGAAGGCTGCTAAGAGCATCTCCAAGAGCTATCATAATTAAAAGGGCTCTTAATCATCAAAATATAAGAAATATGTTTCAAAAAACATCTCCAACTGCTATCTTAAATCACTTTCTACTTTTGAAAACTCCTTAAACTTACTCATATTACATACAAACAGGGAAAAAAATAAGAGTCCTCTTATACATATCTACCTTTCAAGATGACTGTTGGAGGACAGGGGTAAAAATTGTTTCTTAAAGCTTTTGGACTCCTAAAAAGGGGCTATATTTTAAGATAGCTGTTGGGTGATGCTCTAACAATAGGTATGTTTGATCATGATGTGTCATGTTGGTTTTTTCAAGAAAACATTGCCGGAAAAGTGTTAGTATCTAGGATCAGAGCACAAATCACAATATGAAAAATTATACTTATTAGGTATGAGGTATCGGAGTTCATTTCTAATACATACGGTCGAAAGAAAAGGATATCTTATGGTTATGTACCTTGTTCTCTATCAATATGACTAATATCTTTATATTTAGGACATGAAGTCAAATCTGGAATACAAGTAAGGTTTAAGAGGTGACCTATACGTGCTCTTTATTTTAAATTTTTGTCATTAGAACAACAATTTACTTTACTTTTAAATTAAAATTATTGTCACATTGATGCCAATGTAAAATTGGAGGGAGAGTACAATTTATTGTTTCAACCAAGAAAAAATGAGTGTTATTATGGAACTGCTTAGACTTAGATTATATATGTGAAGAGTATAGTTGAATAGATTATATAGTCTACATTATATTATATATCTCATCCTCAAACATAGATTTATTTCTAATTGATAACAATGTTAAGAAAACGTGATCAACCTAGGAGTAGGAGTTCCTAGGTTGTTTTTCATTAAGTGGAAGAAACTTTTTGCAGTGCACTGATTTTTATTTTTCCTTTTTTTAATTTAATTTGGCAAGGTGCTTATCAGCGGTCCTGGAGTGAAAGTTTGATAATTTACAAATTACTTTTGAATTTGATGTTGTTTGATTTGTGAATACTGCATTTTTCTTTTTACTGAATGTACTATTATCTTCACCACAAAAGCAGTTCAATCATGCAAGATCGTGCAAATGCATAGAGGTGAAAACAAGAGATAGATAAGAATCGTGTGGGGTCATGGTTCTCTGCTTCTCCTTATCGATCACTTCACGTAGCACAATGACTCTTTTAAAAACCCTTACGAGTACAAAAGAAGATGAGTGCTGCAGGTCGACCCATTGAATGATTGGAAAGTAGATGCACTGAAACTAGAGATGGAAGATGTAAAAAAAAAAAGGTCAGCCTTTTCCTATTGCTCTCCTTCCTAGTCGTACAAATCTCTTTTTGTTATGCGCGTCATATCAATGGCATACCATCCTTATTATGAGACAAAGCATAGCACTCAAACAGCTGTATGCTGCAATGATATAGTGTTGAGTCTTTGTTTGTGGCATATAGTGTGACATCAAAGTGCATGGCTTTGACTTCATTATCTTAAAAAATCATATAGCTCAGTCTTGTAAAAATGGTGATTTGTGATGTTTACAGTTTGTCGCGGTATACATACTGCCACACTAAAACTGGAAACTGATTTCTAGAAACTAGGGGAAAAACTGTCATGTTTAGGGGCATTTTAGTTTTTAGAAACCAGTTTCATGGTTTCAAGAACTGGAGGGATCGACACAGGGTCTAATAAGTTTGTAAGCTACATGGATCGGAGAAACTAGGATCGGCACAGGTTTACTTCACAGGATGGTAGAGAAGCTCATATCAGTCGGGATATTATTATCAACCAAAAGTATCTTTGCTTTCGTTTTTGATAAATATTTGTCGTTAGCTTCTTTTGGCCGCAAGTTTTATCCTAGGACAATTGCACAGCTAAACTAACTTATCGTCTTCATGTGCATGCCCTCCCTTTGCAAAGTTGAATCCTTTCCTATTAAGCTTCCACAAAAAAATACAGTCAATGTCTTATAAAGTTACCAAATTCATCACAGAGAAGAAGTCATTGAAATCGATAGGAATTTATCAACTTCTCTGACTGATAGTCGTTAATTAAGCACTAGTTTTCTTTGTGTAAACACTTGAGATCACATTGAATTAGTAAGAGGACAAGAAACAAGACAAGTGTATACCGTGTATCCACATAACTATGTCTGATCCTTAGACCACAATATTGTAATGGATGGTTCCGCATGGTGCTATAATATTTTAAAATTATGACCAAACAATTCAACGGCTCATCAGGTGACCAGCAGCACTCGCCACTAACTTTACGAAAGCAGTGGCCCTTCTTTGCACTAGGCATGTCATGTGTGGAGAGGGTGATTACACACTTTTGGAGCATTTGTTTGATGCAGTGATGTAGTCTACAAAGAACAAATAAACATGAGAAACATTATGTGTGTGTGTATATATATATATTTTTTCACAGATGTGTTGGATATATAGATATATATACGTAGTATTAACTAGGAAAATTCAGCGGTACCAAAAACTCATCAGCCGATTAAATAGTCTAGCAAGATGGATGGATACATGTAGAAAATTTTATATCTGTTCAGTTGACTGTTCATGACTTAGATTTCACTATGTAAATAGTTTGTTGCATACTTGGTAGGATATCATTCAAATACGCCCATCGAATGTCATCATGTCAGAATTCATAGATATCATCACATATATAAGCCTACATAATATGCTAAAGAAGCCTGATCTTTTAAGCCCCGACCAGTCCGGTCCTACCTAGAATCTCAGCTTGGTATTGTTGAAAGAAAAAAAAAAACTCTTATCCTAACATGTATCCCATCATTTTATATTTTTCTTCCAATGTTTTATGCGACATAGGAACAGACTATAAAATTACATATTTAATATTAGAACATTTTTTGAAACGTATGAATTCCATGAAAATTCTTATGAAACTATGCTCCAAACAATAATAGTTTGGTACAAATTTACTAATTTATATTTGATAAGGACAATGGCGAGTTAGAACGTAACCATCAAAATATTGTGCTCCTCACCCATTCATCAAACACAGATACCTTATATCATTTAACTTATTTCAAGTCGACAACATTTTCTAGAGTTTATCCCTCAAAAGAAAATACTTATAACAGTATGTAACCTAAGTTGCCATTTTATGGTTTATATTCTTTGACTAACTCTAGTTCAAGTAAGATTTTTGCACGAGGTCCCATTTTCATTATTTCTCCCACAGCATTATTCCATGGTTATTTTGACCAGCCAAGAATGTGTTCCGATCCTTGAATTTTTACAAACTTACCAAAAATGCATTACCTTTTAATCTCATCTCTCAGTATGTGATTAAGATTTGCTAATCATAGCTTTAGGTGTATGGGTCGAAGCAATTTATAGATTCTTTTAAAGCCCAGCAACCTAGCGCACAATATGTTCCTAAATTACCCAAGAGATGAGTTTGACATATTAGTTGCGGATGAGCTTAGCCAATGAAAAACTATTAATAGCATGAAATTGATCGAATGCATAATCATGCGTGGATAATGAAGCTATTGGGTTCATCACAACATATTCCACACACACAAAACAAAAATTCATCATGATCCAAAATTTATGATCTTAAACTCTATATTTAAGATGGTATAATTTTGAAGCCATTATAAACTAAAGTTAAAAATATTTGACTTAACATGGAGTATATTTTTTGATCAAGGGAACACATTTTCTCTCATATCTTTCTAAATATCCACTCTCTATGACTCGTTGACGCATACCTATGCATGCTTCCCTGCTATATACTCGCTAAAATCTAGCAAAAGTATTTCCAACCTCAAGCAAAAAACTTCAATGATGTAAAGTTCATTAACAAAGGACAGACTTTATGCGCACCTTAATGAAAAGTCACCATTACAACTAGTGGAACACATTATGCCCAATAGGACAAATAAACCTTTTCACAGCGTCAGATGGAGTATCTAAGATAAAGAGACTAAAGGTAACCTCAACAAAGACCACAGAATGATGATTTTCAACAAAAGCCGCCGAACATGAAACAAATAGACCGACCTTTTTCTTTGGGAAAGAATATTTGATTTGTAAGGTCAAACTTTCAAAAAGAACACATCTACGCACAGAATCATCTTACAGGAAGAGCAGCAAAACATTTTCCTTTGGTTTTCAAGGTAAAAGATAGGATATGTAATTGGAGATAACTGGCAGTTCATCAACAAGCTCCCAATCAGTAGGCACATGCAGTTCACATTTTCATCTCAGCAAGGATGCAGTTTGCAAATAATATTTCATCACGAGAATGGAATTAATTATTTAACTATCAAGTTTGTTGACCCAACACGCCATATTGGAATGTGCAATGAACACTGATGCTTCCATGATGAAATATTGTGCATCTTCTGATGGTTTAAATTCAAATATTTTAGGTGAATGTCCAAACTGAACAAAAAAGAGGATTAACAAAAGCAGAAACAATGTACAAATTTGAATTTTGTAGGTGACTTCAAGGAACAAAAAAGAGAATAAGTATGCTAAGCTGTTAAAACCAAATGAATCAGAATGACACTAGTTACAGCCAGGGTAAGAGAGAAAAGCACTAGTTACATTTGAGAAATAACTGTTGTATCTAGCTCCACGGATCATCCCATCCTTTGGGCCCTTCCCTCTTAACAAAATCTACAATGGCCCGAACTGCCTCTTGTACCCTATTGGACAAAGCATGGTTTCCCCATTCTATTTCTACTTTCTCAGCACCTCCCAGTGCTCGACATAATCTGCAGGCGAACATATAACATGAGTATAATATCATATTGGATACTTGTTTGCTACATTTAGGTTTCATTTTCACCTGTCTACCAATGCTGCCTTATCAACATATTCTGGGACATATTCATCCCCCATCGAAAAAATAACCTGCAAAAAAGAGACTATAAAATTGAGCCAAAGCGTAAGTTGCAGGATCTATTGGTAGTTCAACCTGAAACTATACTATGAGAAAAGGAACGGTTTCTTCTACTTCTGCAGGACATAACTAAATCATATAACATAATAAGGCAGAGAACATGTTCTATGATTTTTTTTTTGTTTTTCATTTAGAATGTGTCATTGAAAAATAGATGAAACTTTTGGTGCTGAAATGTCAGTAGCATCTGCGATGCTGAATTTTCTTATCCCCTTACAAATCATGACTGTTTTTGTTTCAATGTAGCTTTCAAGTATCTTCTTTCACTCGCTGAGTCCTCTTTAATTAGTTTGCTTGAAGCAGTTGGGAAGTGAAGCTACAAAATCAATAACGATCTACATAACAGCCGTCCCTAAACTTGTTGTATAGGGTGTCATCTAGGTCTTCGAAACTTCAGATTGCATGCTCAAGTCCCTAGACTTGTCAGACATCAGGTAGGTCCAAATAGTGAAATTGCGAAAATACCCCTTTGTATTGATGACATGGCTACTTGCAAGCCACAATTTGTCATCATCATTCTATTTGGCACAAATGGTGATGGTGTTACTGTTGTGGAACAGAAAAAGTATACTGAAGCATTTTTTAAGAATTTTGTACATACTTGATATTCCTATAAAGTCTAGGACCATAACTGCAATAACAGCATTCGGGGACTTGGTTGATACCTCTACATAAGTTTAGGATAGCTGATGCTATAGGCCCAGTATTATATTGTCCTTTCACTTCTGTTTATGCCGTCTTTCACATCCTTTTAACCTATCTTCCTCTCTTTTGCTTCCCCATTGTTGGTTCTAGTGGGTTTCATCTCTAGCCTACCACGACATGCCTATTACTAAATAGCTGCTGTTGCTGCTCCTATAGCCAAGAGAAGAAAATGAAGAGCATCCATTTGTCTGAAACAGAGACTCCAGATTATATAAAACCAAGGTCGATAGATTGTAATACATAAAATGCATGCCGGCCATGTTGGAGGACTGATCAAACTAGAGAGTCGGTTTTAGATGATAATAAAGCCAAAAAGCTGAGCCGAATAATACCTGGCACTGTGTGGTTGACATATGACCAAGCCTCTGCCTCAACTGATCTTCACTAAGATCTGAACTGAACATATCATCATCACCCATATAGGAACAAAGAGAATGGAACCTACACATTCATTTTTATGCATTAGAGCATAACAACAAAAGGAAAAATGCTTTAAATTCCTTCTTGTTAATCTTGAAACCATAACTGTCTACGGAGCTTGGAAATATGCCAGCAAATACATATGACAGGAAACTCTTGCCAGCTCATTCCAGAAACGAAAAGGCTATGTCCGAATAACTATTAGGCCTGGTACAAGTAAGACTGTTGGTTACACCAGGGTTTTTTTCTGAAACTTGGGTCAAGAATGAATAAATTTGCTCCTAAACAATCATAGAATGTTGTTGGTAAATACTTTATCTCAGGAAGAAATATGTACTTGACATTATGTCAGAGATCTAAAAGAAAACCAAAGAATAGTTTCACTTTGAATCATTTATAGCTACTTAACGACAGGCAACATTTGGTCTGATACACAGACAAAAGAAAAGAAAGAAAAAAAGAAAGAAAGACCAGAATCTATAAGATTGATGTTACATCATGTAATACAGAATAGCGCTTTTTATTTTCCTTTTGGGTGGTTCGAGGGAGTTGCAAGCAAGGAAGTTTTGATACGTCACCTTTCTGCAGTAAACTAAGTACAAATGGTCATCATAACTGTTAACTCATTACAAATCAGCAGTATCTCGCTTGTAAACTTTCATTATCAATTCCAGAGGAAGAAGAAAATAGTTGGACCATTTGATGCATTCGTACAATTTTTATTGTTCAATTCTTCTGCATCAAATTAATACCTGTAAGCAGTAATGGGAGCATCTGGATTTGCCACCCGAGGCATCAAATCCATTCCACGCCCCTCACTAATCATTTTGGCTGCCAAGTCTATCATTTCTGCTGTTTCTGGAAGAGTTGCTCTATACTCCCTGTCACTTACTGGGGCCTGAAGAGAGATAAGTATAGTAGTTATATCAATATACCATTTGACATAAAATTGAAAATACAAGCAATTCTTACTGACAGAAAACAATGTTTACCAGTAAAGTTGCTATTTATAGGTGAAACTTTCCTAGCATTCAACACAATTAAATGTTTCTCTACTCATGCATTCATAAACAAATGGTATGGACGGGGAGAAGACCTGCAAAATGACCCCAGAAACTGCTTTGGAACAAGCAAAGTTCGTCCGCATGTAATGTACAATGTCCTGGCACCCATGGAAAAGTTTGTGTTATGTTATTTTAGAGTGCAAAATATTGTCTGGAGTCTAGACATTAGTAAATAGCATACCTGACAACCAGTACTGTGACCAAGCAATATCACTCCTTCAGAATTTTCCTTATTTATCAAGTAACTAATGAGTTGATCTAGCTCCAATGCATCCTTGCACAAGACAACATGCAAATGTACAATTAGTAGATAGACCAGCCAGATAATAAAGACAATAACAAAGGGCACGGACCAGATAAAGGGGGGAAAAAACAAACGGAATGTTAGTCGCTGAATTCTAACTCTCGCGAGTAGCAGAATTCTTACTCTCATCGAGGAAGAGGATGACACTAGGAGTTGGGACAATTTTCTGGTTATTTTATCGCACACAATGCCATACCAACCTGAAGGGTCGGGGATACATATTTAAAGGCTGCTAGTCAGCCGAGCATATGCCAAAAGCTAGTCTAAGATGCTGTCCCAGATATTGTCTTAGCTGGTCCAAGATGCTGTCCTAGCTAGTACAGAGATGCTGTCCAAGATGCTATCCTAGCTGGTCCAAGATGCTGTCTTAACTAATATAGAGATGCTGTCCTAGATACTGTCCTAGCTGGTCCAAGATGTTGTCCCAGCTAGTACAGAGATGCTGCCCTAGATATTGTCTTAGATGCTGTCCTAGCTGGTCCAAGATGTTGTCCTACCTAGTACAGAGATGCTGTCCTAGATGCTGTCCTAGCTGATCAGCCCCACAAAGACCATGGTACAGAGACTTAACCATTCATCATTCTCCCCCTAAGTCTTGTGCTGCGTCTTGTGGAAAAGTTAGACCATTCCGATCCGGGAGCAAAGCTCAAGGAACTTGACCCTTCCAAGAGGCTTGATGAGAAGGTCTGCAAGCTGATCGACGGTGTTGATGTAGCTCGCCTTGATGCTTCCTTCATCCAAACAGCCTCGGATGATGTGGTACCTCACCCGAACGTGCTTGCTCCGTTCATGGAAAACGGGGTTCCTTGCCAGGGCCAGAGCGGACTTGCTGTGCACCCTGAGCTCTACCGCTTCGGTGTCTTTGCCGAGGAGATCACCAAGCAGTCGAGCCAGCCAGAGCGCCTGAGTCAAAGCGGCGGAGGCCGCTATGTACTCGCCCTCACAGCTGGACAGGGCCACCACCTGCTGCTTTACTGACTGCCAGCTAACGAAGCACTTGCTGAGGAAGAAAAGAATCCCGCTTGTGCTCTTGCTGGTGTCGATGTCGCCCGCGTGGTCACTTTCGCTGTACCCGATGAAGTGTGCCGCGTCGGGACACCTCAGGTATTACAGACCATGGTTGAGGGTCCCCGCAATGTAGCAGATGATCCTCTTCGCAGCCTGCTGGTGCTCCGTCGTCGGTCGTTGCATGAACCGACTAACATAGCCGACGGAGAATGCCAAGTCCGGTCGTGTGTGGCCGAGGTAGCGAAGGCTCCCCCCAAGACGCCGGTATTGCATAGCGTCCACCTCCTTCGTTGTGCTGTCGCAGCTCAGCTTCAGCCTCTCCACCATCAGGGTGAGAGCTGGGTTGCAGTCGGTGAGCCCAGCCAGCTCAACGATGCGCTTGGCATAGGCAGTCTAGAAGAGTGAAATGCTAGAGCCATCCTGGTGCACCTCAATCCCCAGGTAAGGAGAGAAGCCCCAAGTCGCTCATCTGGAAGACGGCCTTCATCTCCTGCTTGAACTCTTCGACGTCCCTCTCCTTGGTGCTAGTTATCACCAAATCATCGACGTAGACGCCTACCAGCAGGGCGTTGCCATCCCTGCCCCGCCGGTAGACCGCGGCTTGTGAGCGCTCTGCTGAAAACCCATCCTCTTGAGGGTGGTGTCCAGCTTGGTGTTCCAAGCCCGCGGGGCCTGCCGCAAGCCGTAGAGGGCTTTGCGCAAGCGGAGAACCTTGCCTTCCTGGCCAGGGACGACAAAGCCAGCAGGTTGACGGAAGTAGACCTCCTCCTTCAAGTCCCCGTTGAGGAAGGCCGACTTGACGTCCATGTGGTGAACGCGCCAACCCTCCTGGGCGGCAAGAGCAAGGAGGAGCCTCACAGATTCCATGCACGCAACAGGTGCGAAGGCGTCGTCACAGTCGACACCTTCCTGCTGCACAAACCCACGTGCCACGAGTCGTGCCTTGTGTTTCACGACCACCCCGGCCTCGTTTCTCTTTAGCTTGAACACCCACTTAAGGGTGATGGCGCGGTGGCCATGAGGGAGATCAGCCAATTCCCATGTGTGGTTCCTCTCGACCGCATCCATCTTATGCTGCATCACAGCGTGCCAATCCGTGTTGCTCTCCGCTTTAGGGAAGGAGCAAGGCTCGTTGTCGTCTTGTACCAAGAGCAACTCCGCTCCAAAGTCGCGTTGCGCCTGTCCGGGAACAGGCTGCTCACCAAGGATGTTCTCCATGGTACGGTAGCGGAGGGGCTCGCCGTCATAGCAGGCATCGACCCGGTCCTCGTCGTGGGGTAGGGGCGTAGTGAACACCACCGTGCCCGGCTCGTCGTGGACCGGAGAAGACGGGGTCGAGGCCAAAGAGGTGGGAGCAGGAACTGGAGCCGGGGTCGGAGAGGGGGGCGTGGCCGGCGGTGTCGTTGGTGTAGAACTCGCCGGTGGTGGGAGACTCACCGGAGATGAAGGCGAGTCGGGTGTTGGGGTAGTCGGGCTCGGTGAAGAGGAACCGCCAACTCCCCCATTTCCCGAAGTGTGGACATACTCGACAACGAAGTCACTTAGTGTCTAGCTTGCGCCGTTGTCCACCTCCTTGCCCCATGCCCAGCCTCGCCCTTCGTCGAACACAACGTCGCGCGCCATGCACACGCGCTGTGTCGAAGGGTCGAGAACGCGGTAGCCCTTGACCCCTTCGGCATAGCCAATGAAGATACTGGGTGAGCTCCGGTCGTTGAGCTTGCTGATGTGGCCAAGCTCCTTGACAAACGCCAGGCAGGCAGCGAAAGACACGGAGGTGGCTCACCGTCGGCTTGCGTCCGTGCCAGGCCTTGTATGGCGTCATGCCATCAAGCGCCTTGGTGGGCGACCGGTTGAGGAGGTGGACTGCTGTCACCACCGCCTCACCCCAGTAGACCGCCGGCATCCCCCTCTGCTTGAGAAGGGCGCGAGCAGTGGCCACCACGGTCTGATCCCAGCGCTCGACAACGCTGTTTTGCTGAGGTGTGTACGGCACGGAGTAGTGGCGTTGAATGCCTTCGTCGGCGCAGTACGCCGTGAACTCGCCACCGTTGTCGGTGCGCAACACGCGCAACTTGCGGCCGCACTCTGCTTCCGCAGCAGCCTTCGTGCGCCTGATGGCGTCCGCAGCTTCTCCCTTACTGCCGAGGATCGTCACCCACATGTAGCGGGAGAAGTCATCGACGAGCAATAGGAAGTAGCGTCGTCCTCCTGGTGTGGCCGGTGTCACCAAGCCACACAAGTCCCCGTGCACAAGTTCAAGCCTTCCTTGGCTCGGAAACTCGCCTGCTGAGGGAAGGGGAGTCGCCTCTGCTTCGTCAACACACAGATGTCACAGAACTGCTCCACGTGATCAAGGCACGGCAGGTCTCGCACCATCTCCGTGGCATTGAGCCGCTTCAGGGCCTCGAAGTGGAGGTGCCCAAAGCGCTCATGCCACTGCCACGCCTTGTCGTCGCGGTGGGCAGCAAGGCAGAGGGGCTGCATCACCGGTACGTGGAGAACGTTGAGGTGGTTTGGCCCTCGGTTTACCTTCACGAGAAGACGACGGCTGTCGTCCCAAATGCGAAGGACCCTGTCCTCGGTCAACAAGGGGGAACCGTTCGCATCCAGCCTACCGAGGCTGATGATTGAGTTCCGCAGTGTGGGGATGAAGTAGACGTTGGTGAGAAGACGGTGCTCACCGGTCTTGGCCGTGAGGACGACCGAGCCAACGCCCTTGATCTCGACGGTGAAGGAGTCGCCGAACTTGACGGAGCCACGAACGGTGGAGTCTAAGTCGGAGAAGAACTCCCGCCTGCCAGTCATGTGGTGGGTCGCGCCCAAGTCGAGGAACCACCCGTCGATCTTCCCGTCGCTGGAGCCGTTGCCGAGGAAGACTCGCGCTTGCGGCTCGTCGAGGTGGAGAAGAGCAGCCGCAGACGTCGACGACGGTGTACTCGGCTCAATGCTCCCGTGTGTTAGGAGCAGAGCCGTGTCGTCCTCCTCGACCTGCACAACGTGGCCTGACCACGTTGTGGCTGTCGGCAGTCCTTGGCCTAGTGGCCAAGCTGTCCGCAGTTGCGGCAAGTGTCATCTCGTGCCGGCTTGTGCTTGTCGGCGGTGCCGCCCTGAGTGCCTCCGCGGGCATCTCCCTTAGCACGTCCTCGCGCCACGGCCTGTGCGCCTCTGCGCGCCTTGCGTGGCTTGCCACGCTTGCGGCCACCTGTTGTGGAAGGAGACTCCCCCTTCTTCCTGTCACCTTGGTCGGCGGCCCACTGCTCTCGAGTGAGAAGGAGCTTCCCACCACTGGTGACAGGCCACAAGTGAGGTTGTGGCTCATCACCGTCGATGACCTTGAGGCGACCAATCGCCTCCTCGATGGACATCGTGGATAGGTCCAGCAGAGACTCGATCGAACGAGCCATTTGCTTGTACTTCTCGGGGACACAGCGAAAAGAGCTTCTCGACAGCTCTCTCCTCGCCGTAGGTGTCGTCGCCAAACTACACCATCTTCTGCAGCAGAGTGTTGAGACGAAGAGCGAAGTCATCAACATCCTCACCTGGCTTAAGGGCCAGGTTCTCCCACTCCTTGCAAAGTGCCGGCAGTGTGGACTTGCGGGCGCGGTCGCTGCCGATGCGTGCCGCAGCGATGGCGTCCCAAGCCTCCTTGGTAGTCTGCTTGTTGGAAAGCGAGACCTGCATCTCGGGCGGGACTGCAGCGATGAGGGCATCTAGCGCCCGTCGATCCTGGTCGTAGTCGACGTCGCCGTACCAGACTGCATCCCATATGTGCCGCACCTAGAGCCTCACCTTCATCACCCCGACCCACTCAACATAGTTGGTTTTGGTGAGGCTAGGCCACCCACCACCGGGACCAACGTCCCTGACAACAGCCTGGAACCCGTGGTAACCACGGTACCCATCCGGGGAAGGAGAGCCACACCGCCTGTGAAGGCCGCGCTCACCTTCGACTCGTCCACCGCGCACACCTCCTCCAGGAGCGCTGTCAGCATGACTGCGTCTGTCTGGGCTGCCGCCTCTCTTGTGGGCGTGCGCAGCTACCCACTGCGCCGCCCGCCGTCGCGCTGACTCCGTCTCTAGTGGATCAAGGTCTGCAACGGCGGTGGTGTCAGCGGAGATGGAGCTGCCGATGTGGCCGCGCAGAGCCTGGACCTCTGCTGCCGCCGCACGCGCTGCATCTGCTGCCGCTGCTACCTCCGCCTCTGCTCTGGCTGCTGTCAGTTCTGCTGCTGCCAGCCTCGACGCCCTTGCCGCCGCCGCAACAGTCTCTGCCGCCGCTCGCTCGCGATTCTCTGCAGCCGCGAGCTCGGCCTCCTGCCGACGCCGCGCGCTCGAGGCGACCGAGTGCTGAGACTGACCTGCGGACATGACGCGCTACCGGGGGGGGGGGGGGGGGGGGGGGGCTGCTGCGTGGTGAGAGGGCTGCTTCTGACGAACTGCTGGTCGTCTGCGTAGAGGGAGAGGGGTGAGCAAAGGCAGTAGTAGCAGCTGCTGCTACCGACTGGGGCTGTTGTGAGGCCAAGGAAGGGGGTGTGCAGGAGACGCTCAGGCTGCAGGATATTATGGCTCCGATATCAATTGTTAGTCGCTGAATTCTAACTCTCATCGACTAGCAGAATTCTTGCTCTCATCGAGGGATAGGATGACACTAGGAGTTGGGACAATTTTCTGGTTATTTTTTTGCACACAATGCCATACCAACCTGAAGGGTTGGGGATACATATTTAAAGGCTGCTAGTCAGCCGAGCATATGCCAAAAGCTAGTCTAAGATGTTGTCCTAGATGCTGTCCTAGCTAGTACAGAAATGTTGTCCAAGATGCTGTCCTAGCTGGTCCAAGATGCTGTCCTAGCTAGTACAGAGATGTTGTCCTAGATGCCGTCCTAGCTGGTCCAAGATGCTGTTCTAGCTAGTACAGAGATGCTGTCCTAAATGTGTCCTAGATGCTGTCCTAGCTGGTCCAAGATGCTGTCCTAGATGTTGTTCTAGCTGGTCCAATATGCTGTCCTAGCTAGTACAGAGATGTTGTCCTAGATGCTGTCCTAGCTGGTCAGCCACACAAAGACCATGGTACAGAGACTTATCCATTCATCACGGAAAACTTAATAAACAACAAAAGTGGTGATATCATTAGTTACAAACTTTCCACTTACCATTGTTGTTAAACTTGTTGCAGTGCATAGAGATTAAAAGCAAATCTGAAGGGTCCATTATTTATTACTATTATTATTTTAAAAGAGAAACACAGCAGTAGAGGCCCCCTCGGTGATAATCAGGCTGGGTGCAGCACCCAGGGATCTAACCCTGGGCAGGAGCAATCCGGCCAGTGGCTTTTGCCACTGCACTGTGAACCCCTTTGCTCGGTACGTTATTATTACACTAGTTGCAAAGGTAACATGTTAGATGTTAAGAGAATCCATGATTTCCTTCTGATTCTTTCCAATGTTAACATCAAAATTTTGCCAACTCGTATTCACATCTATGGAACCTTAAGGCCCAACAATAATTTTGCATGAAAATGAAAGAGGTAACCATAGCTGTCTATCGATTAATTGCTTAAACATGGAATATTTTAAGTGACTCAAACTCAAACAACTAGAAAGATCAATTATGCCAGCTGAGTATCTTTCCAAACATTAACCTGATCTTTAGTCTGCCAAACCTCTTATCACGACATTACCCAAAACATCTCAAACGAAATCGACAAAATTCATGTCATAATGTACTCTTCTGAATTGCCACAACAACAGAAGGCTAACTTTTTATCTAGAAAAAGGATCTAGGTCGTACTTGTTCCAAGCTGGAAATACCATATCCTGTGTAAGAAGAAGAAAGTAATGGTTGCACCAGGGACCATTTCTCAACCTCCAATGCAAGTGATAATGGTTCCAAATAGCTGCAAGATTTTCAGAAATAGATAAGCACAAGTGAAAGTAAATCAAATCTTGACCAATACAACAAGAACAAAAACCTTTTCTCTACCCTCATAAAGAAAAAGCCCTTCATCTCAAACAAATTGGGATGTGTTATTTAAACTAAACTATAAATTGACATAGTGGTGCAGTAAGATCTGGTCCGTGTCCTCACCTCCCAGAGGCATGCTTTTAAATTGCACTGAAACTCGTCTTGCTCAGGAGTCAACAGTTGAACTTTTACATCTCAAATTCTAATGAGGCATCCTTAAGATAACGGCAGGTTTGAATGCAACCAAGCGAAGCATACAATGATCTCAATTGTGGGAAAATTAAAAGTTGTCTAACAAATGCATAACAGAATAAATTCAAATGATACTTAAATTTTTCATCTGTAGTTCCACATATCTTTTAACTTTTGGATACTGATGAGCACACAAAGTTACTTTAGAATCTGATAGATGTAAGGATTAAAACACATTCACCACGACGAGTATTTACTAAGGGGGAACATAAAGAAAATGTTTGAACTGATAAATAAACTTACTCAGTGGCTAACAGCCCGTCTGTCAAGCCCCCAATGAAGATCACCTGGTGGTTAAAATCACCAGTTTTGAATGCAACCTGTGAGAGGAAAAATGGGGTTATCATGGAGATTTTTTTAAAAAAATTAAAAGCTAAATTTCCTATAGGGCACTAAACTTTTGTGGAATTGGTTGTTTCACACTGCCAAAACAGACTACAAAATCATGGCCAGTTACCGAAACACACACCGGCCATATAATATTGTTTCCTAAGATTTGAAGTGCCAGAACGCTGATGAAAAGAAAATTTTTCCCTTGCCCTTGTAACCGCAATTTAGCTTTTAATACCTGATGGACCTCAAGGAGGGGGTGGTAGGTATCAAGAGAGAAGGAGATAGGCTCATTTTAGTGAAGGTGCTACTTGGGGATTTGGTCCTCAATGTAATCAGTGCCTATGCTCCACAAATAGGTCATGAGGAAAGCGTTAAGAGGCAGTTCTAGGAGGATCTAGACACACTAGTCAGTAGTGTGCCTACTGGTGAGAAGCTTTTTGTAGGAGGAGATCTCAATGGCCACGTAGGTTCTTCTAGTGTTGGTTTTGAGGAGGTACATGGAGGCTTCGGATACGGGAGTCGGACCAGGAGGGGGAGAGCGTCTTAACCTTTGCCTTGGCCTATGATCTAATGGTAGCGAACATGTTCTTTAGGAAAAGAGCCTCTCACCTCATAACTTATAACAGCGGCCACCATTGTAGCCAAATTGATTTCATCCTAGCGAGGAAAGAGGATAGACGCGCTTGCCTAAATTGTAAGGTGATACCTAGAGAGTGTGTAGTACCTCAGCATAAGCTTGTGGTAGCCAACTTTCGCTTCCAGGTACGCACTTTAGGAAGCAAGCGTGTCAAAGTGGCTAGCACAAAGTGGTGGAAGCTTAAAGAAGAGTCTGCTCGGACTTTCAAGGATAGGGTCCTCCAAGAGGGCCCTTGGCATGATGAAGATGATGCTAACAACATGTGGTTGAAGATGACCAAGTGCATTAAGAAAGTGGCTGCGGAAGAATTTGGAGTGACTAAAGGAGCCAAGCGCGAAGCTAAAGACACGTGGTGGTGGAATGAGGAGGTCCAAAAGGCTATCAAAGAGAAGGAGTGTTTTCGGCGCCTACACCTAGATAGGAGCGCGGAGAATATAGAGCAATACAAGGCGGCAAAGAAGTCTGCGAAGCGAGCGGTGAGCGAGGCACGGGGCCGGATGTATGATAGCTTATACCAGCGATTGGGCACGAAGGAGGGAGAAAAGGACATCTATAAGATAGCTAGAAGGCGAGAGAGGAAGACACGCGACCTAGGCCAAGTCAAGTGCATTAAGGACGAGTCAGAGCAGCTGTTACTCACAGATGGAGAGATCAAGAAGAGATGGCGGGAGTATTTTGACAAACTCTTTAACGAAGACAGCGGGAACTCTTCTATGGAGTTGGAAGCCTCTCCCGATGACTCCAATGTGCACTTTGTGAGGAGGATTCAAGAAGCGGAGGTCAAAGAAACTTTGAAAAGGATGAAAGGAGGCAAGGCGTTGGGTCCAGATGGTATACCCATTGAAGTTTGGAGAGGTCTTGGTGACATAGCGATAGTTTGGCTCACTAGATTGTTCAACCTTATCTTCCGATCAAACAAAATGCCCGAGAGTGGAGACAGAGCATTTTAGTACCAATCTTCAAGACAAAGGAGATGTTCAGAGTTGTACTAACTATCGGGGGATCAAGCTAATGAGCCATACAATGAAACTTTGGGAGAGGGTTATTGAACATCGCTTGAGGAGGTTGACAAATGTCACAATAACCAATTTGGCTTCATGCCTGGAAGGTCAACTATGGAGGCGATTTTCTTGATAAGGCAACTCATGGAAAGACATAGGGAACAAAAGAAAAACCTGCATATGATCTTCATTGACCTTGAGAAGGCATATGATAAAGTGCCTAGAAACGTTATGTGGTGGGCCTTGGATAGGCATAAAGTCTCAACAAAGTACATTAACCTCATCAAGAATATGTATAATAATGTTGTGACAAATGTCCGAACAAGCGGTGGAGACACGGATGCCTTCCCCATTACTATAGGGTTGCACCAGGGGTCTGCTTTGAGCCCTTTTCTTTTTGCCCTAGTGATGGATGAGATCACAAGGGACATCCAAGGAGAGGTCCCGTGGTGTATGCTTTTTGCAGATGATGTTGTGCTAGTGGATGAGACTAGCGCGGGAGTTAACCAGAAGTTAGAGTTATGGAGGAAGACTTTGGAAGCAAAAGGTTTTAGGCTTAGTAGATCTAAGACAGAGTACATGAAGTGTGACTTCAGTGCCACTACACACGAAGAAGGGGAAGGGGATGTCAGACTCGACGGTCAGGTGGTCCCCATGAAGGAAACCTTTCGATATTTGGGATCAATATTGCAGAAGGATGGAGATATTGATGAAGATGTCAGTCATAGAATTAAAGCCGGATGGTTGAAGTGGCGTCAAGCCTCTGGTATCCTATGTGACAACAGAGTTCCACAAAAGCTCAAAGGCAAATTCTATAGGACTGTGATGCGACCGGCTATGCTATATGGAGCTGAGTGTTGGCCTACTAAAAGGAAACATGTCCAGCAGCTAAGCGTGGCAGAGATGCGTATGTTACGGTGGATTTGTGGTCACACAAGAAGAGACCGTGTCAGGAATGAAGACATACGAGAGCGATTAGGAGTAGCACCAGTTGCGGAGAAGCTCACGCAACATCGCTTGAGATGGTTTGGACATATCCAACGGAGACCTGAAGAGGCACCGGTCCACAGTGGCATCATTAGGCGCCTGGTTAATCTAAAGAGAGGAAGAGGAAGACCAAACTTGACTTGGGAGGAGTCGGTTAAGAGGGACATGAAGGAGAGGGATATCGATAGGGAGTTAGCCTTAGATAGGAGTTTGTGGAGACTGGCAATCCATGTGCCAGAACCTTGATTTGCCTCCCTCTTTTTCCCCTTTTTCCTGGCTTTTTCGTTTGTTGTTTCACCTTCCGGTTCCTTGGTTTTGGCTATTTGGTCTTTTCTCGGCTTCCTTTTTCTTTTTTTTTTCGGTTTGGTCCTTCCCTGAGTTTCTTGTTGGTACTTGGGGTTTCATCTCTAGCCTACCCCGACTTGCTTGGGATTAAAAGGCTGGTTGTTTTCGTTGTATTTCTGCCAATTGATGTTTCAAACAGATTTTTTTGTGTGAAATTGATAATTACAGTTATGACAATTTTGCATCAAAACAAACAAGCAGTTTCATATAATTTGACATGGACACTAAAAAATTGCAAACCTATGATGTCATGCTTATATGTCTAGAAACAAATCATAAACATTCTTGTCATCGTGATGCCTTTACTTTTGCTCTTTTCGTGGTGTTTTTTGACCACGGGAAACAGTGCCTTAGGGTATCATTCTCATTTGTAAGGTTTTCTCTCTCCAAACTTCAAACAAGAAATATTATATGGCTGGTGGTGCCGTGGTGGTTTTGACAAATAGCCATGACTCTAGAAGATTATAGGAAGCTTAGCGTGAAATGGCCACTTCCACAAAAATTTATTGTCCCATAGGAAATTTCACCAAAGAAATGCAGCAGAAACAAACATAAGAAATCGTTGGATATCAAGTAAGCACGCAGCACTAGAGGATTTCATGGGCATCTATAGCGCTACAGTGCAATGCAGGTTAACAAGAATCACAGTTGAATGCATACAGATTTGTTCTCTCTTTAAAAATGATATTATCCTGCACAATAAGATGCTTATAGGATAACTTAAGATCTAGTAATGCAACATCAGGGCATCTAGCAAAATGGTGTTCTACGAGTCCAAGTCCAAACATAGCAAAAATTGACAGTAGCTTATGACAGGAAGTGTTGACTGAATTCCTGACCATAACTAACAACAACAAAAAAAATAGAATATAAAGTTTTATATGCCAAAAAGATGTCCCCCTCCCACTGGCAACGAAGGACCTCGAAGGTGGAAACTTAACGTGGCTACACTTTTTAAGCAGAAAAGCGAGCCAAACAAGAACACCTATTCCATTGAAGGACCACAGACAAAAGGAGTAAGCTTACAGTATGCTATAAGTAATTAGTCTTTCTTCCACAGGAAGTGGTTCAGAAACTACGAGACAAGCAGCAAAAGGGCATAGGTTTGTAACATCAGCAAAGGAAAGTGATCACCAACTCCAATCAACGAATTGCCAAGTCGACTCTGTAAAGGTAAAATCACAACACAGAAGCTTGCTTTTCCTATATACGGGAATCTGCACACCGAACCCCACAAGCTAAAGCCGGGGTACTCCAATAAAAGGGGAGATTTAGCATGTCGGGAATCAGAGCAGATCGCAATACCCCCTTCCAAAGACCGTGGCGCGCAACTTGATGGTTTTCTGGAAGCCTCCAGAACTATCCTTCCAGGGGAATTTCAACGAATGCCCCAGTCTTTACACAACCATTCGGCCAATGTAATCGCGAGATGCCGTGCCGAGGAGCATCTCGGAGTCTTCTGCTGTCTAGAGGAGCAACACGGGTTCCAGAACGTTCTCGAACTCCAAAACTGAAACGCCGTTCCCCAGATCGCCCAGGTGGTGACGTAGCGAGATGACTCGGAGAGGACGGGAGTGAGAGGAAGAGAAACTCGGTACCTGCGCGGACTTGGGCCCGTACTTGAACAGCGTCCCCGAGAGCTGCTTCCTCCTTCCGCCGGCTGCGGCGACCACGGCCTTGGCGGCGGCGGCCGGCGCGTCTGGGAGGGAGGCGTTGGCTGGAGCGGAAGCGACGCCGCCGGCCATTGAGGAGGACGAGGCGCGCGCGAGGCCGGAGAACCAGGAGGATGTGGAGGCCGGCGAGGTCATGATAGCGGCGACGGCGGCGCGCCTCACGGCGAGGTCATCGCGGGTGGTTGGTTGGCTGCTGGGACTTCGCGGCTTGGATCGAGCTGTCAACAGGAGTAATGGTTTATTTACTAAAAACGAAATTTAAAAATGAAGAAAATTACTGTGTGTTGTTGGGTTTTTTGACTTTTGAGGTGTGATGATGCTAAACTCTGATTAGTGGACAGCATATGATTGGTTGTACAATAGTACTTACTATGATATTGTTCGTGGTTGTGTCGTGTGGTACATGCGTAATGTGTGGTTGGTGACTTTGGTGTTCATCTTCTTAGCTTGCATTGACATATGTATGTTTTGTTTTAGAAGTCTCTGCTTACCTTCATTTTCATACCAAATGAAATAAAGAAGATATTCATTGTTAGATATTAAAAAAAAAGATTTTATTTTTAATTTATATTTCGTGAGCATTCTCCTATATAAAACACAGGTAATGAGCAGCTACTAAACATTGCTCCTTTGGTCACCAACAGGGATGTTGCCTGTCCCTAAATGCATAATTATAACACTTATGTTAAGTTTTCAGGATTCAAACCCAAGTGGCATGTTCCACCACAAGAAAACTATAAAGTTGCATAGAAAAAGACTAAATTGCAAAACTTCATTTATAAACTCACTCTAGTTTGATATTTTCCCTCATAAGATGATTTATGAAACCCCACCAACCATTCATCCCATATGACATTAATATTTATGTTTTTTCTAATAAATTTATTATATTTTAAATTTCAATGGTACAAGTTGAAATTTTTACTTGAAAAATATTTAAAATATTTTTTTATTTCAAATCTACCAAAACTAGGGATGACAATTTTACCCGCAGATCCGAAACCTGACGGTACCGCACCCGATGGGTGCGGGTGCGGGTGGCATTTTTCACCCGTGGGTGCCACCCACACCCCACCCGAATATTCATGGGTGCGGGTGCGGGTGTGATATTCCATCTACGGGTGACTCGCACCCGATCCGAATCTATCTAATTAAATTTTTATCTTTTAAATATAATTATTTATTAGTATAAATAAGAGATCAATAAATGTTAATATTAAAAATAGAAGGTTAATATTCTATTAATCAATGCATAAATACATCTTTTCATTAATTATATTATATATTTATTTAAAAATATTGTTTTATACATATTATGTCAAAATCCGACGGGCACCCGAACCCGACCCGTAACCCGACGGGCACAGGCGCAGGCGTCATTTTCCACCCGCAGGTGTGAGCGCGGGTGTCGTTTTTTACCCGAACCTGACCTGTTGCCATCCTTAACTAGAACATGATTTTTGTGGAATAATACTCAAAATTTAAATTTCAAATTGGTCCATGAAATCAAATGTTTCAATTTGAATATATATTGCAAAACTTCCAAAATATTTTGTAACAAATTATCTTATGGGTGTGTTTTTGTAACAAATCATTTTATGGGGGAATATCAAACTAGAGTGAAATAGGTGGTTTTGTGCAATAATCCCAAATAAAACGACAAATAGACCGGGAACATCCATACAAAATGTGTAAGGTTTCCTTGGAAAAAATGTGTAAGGTTCTTTTAAAAGTATCTAATTGCTCATGGTTCTTTCCTATTGTATTCCAATTCTCAACCCAAAATTACTCTTCCATTGAAGGAAACTACTAGATATTATTGATAAAACGACAAAGCTTGCTTCCAAGAACAAAATCATTGCAGACTACTCTATTTATTTGGTGAGGCAACAAACAAAATTATGCACAATCATGGGCGTTTGGTGCCAACGTGATGGCTGCGTTTCAGAACTAGAGGTCAAACAGAATTAAACGAGGCAAATTCGACATACCACCAAGACCATGCTAAGGAATAATACTGTAATAACTTAGCAAAAACAAATATGTAGCAATAAGACAGAGAAGAAATTAAATATTAAACAATAAAGATAACAAAAAAATAAGCTATGATCTGATATTGTGTAAGAAACTGTATTAATCTATTTCAAGAAATTATACAAGGTTTATATACCGACCTATACAACAGTACAATAGCCAATTGCTCAAAAAGGCCAGAGCTTGCCATCTTTTTCACCTTTGCACAACTCAAAACTGACACACAACACAAGCAGCATACATAATCAAGCTATCGATATTTGACACACATACATACACAAATACCACCACAACCACAACAAGTGCACACAAGTAAGTTACTCCTCTAGATCTAGCTGGTCATTGGTGTGCGCTATGGACCACACCCCCTTGAACATCGCCGCTGACTGAAACGAAAAGTCCGAGACAACACGGAATAGCTCGGGCAGGTTTGATCGGAGAAGGTTGAGGGATTTGTCCCTGACTACTCTGCACTGCTTCACATATGCATCCTCCAGGTCCTTCAGCGCCTGCTCCAACCTTTCCACGGCGGCTTTCCGTTCCACCACTGGGGCGGCAAGCGATCCGTCAGGGTTGTTCATGCCTGCTCCTTTATCCCAATTTTTCTGAGCCCACTCATCAAACTGCCTCCTCTTCCTCTCATGCTCCCTCCTAGTCTCCTCGATTTTTATCCGCAGCTCCAGCTCCTCCTCCTGCTGAACTAGGATCGTTTTCACCACTTCGGCGAACGTGAATATAGCCTTCTTCGTGGATTCATCTGGGAGCTTGTCCAGAATATCGTGCCAGGTATGCAGCAGCCTCTTGATCGAAGGGGTCGTCTCGTGCGGCTGCGACGAGTTGTTAGGCTTCAGGTTGGCATCGATGGGAATGACGTTTAGCTTGATCCAGCTGTAGAGGCTGCCTACGTAGTTCTTCTGATACGTCGTGAAATTGCTGAACTGCGTGTGCCACTCCTGAACAATGTTCCACAGCTGTACTGTCCGCTCATGGTGTTGCTCGCTTGTTTCCCGTACTGGAACCGAGATATCAGAAGATTTCAGCTCTGAGATGATCCTGAGCTGCGCTTTGTGATGACCGTACATTTTATCCCACATGTGCCACATTCTGTCAGTTGTAAAGCAATATCAAACGTTATTGTGGATTCAACAACAAAGTTGCATCATAAAAAAAATCTGATGTTAACTTGTTCGCGATGTTGTTAGTCCTACAGTTTTCGTGAAATAATCTTCATTCATGGCACACAGACCTTTGTACCATTGATAATAACATATCACCAAAGAATGTTTCATTAATGATGTTGGAACCAAATCTTCTGATAGAAATTTAAGACAACATGCAGAAGGTACTGTATCACAACTAAAAGGCATTAAATATGCTCAAAACAATTGTATAAGCTATTTTTTTGGAAATATATTGAGGGAAAGGAACATGTTTCTGTAAAAAAAAGGATAATAATTGCCGTTGACACATGTCAAGTTAGTACGGAACGACTTGTCACAAGCTACCAGAAAAAGAAAGAGGCCCAAAATGAGGTGCTAACTACAACAGACAATATAATAATTAACGAAGCAATAGAAATTGGTAGTTGGTACTTCAAAATTTAAAAGAGCTTACCCTTCCACGAGTTGGAGGAGTTTTGGATAAAGCTGTTTATCTCTTAGGCGGTTAATTTCAGCGATCGTTGACTCCAGTGTTTGTAAATCAACTATATATTTTGTGTGCAAGTGACTGACAACAGCCTTGGTCTTCTCAACCGAGGAAGAACTGGCACCACGCTGCTTCTTTTTGTTTAAAACAGCTAGCTTTCGTTGATAAGTCATCTTGATAACCTCGAATTCCTGTGCCCATGGTAAAACCATATCATGTCATGTGTCAAATAGCAGATAAGAATATGAAAGAAACTAAAGTCTCAAAGCGCAAGTGTGGTTTCACATTCTACGGCCCAGGACCCAAGATAGGAAATGGCCATGGGCTATAGCACAAGGGTCTGTAACCTAGAACAGAGACAAATTTTTGTTCACAAGTTGTTTGCGCTAATGTTGATAATGAGTATAACAATATGTAAGTTGTTACAGGGGCTTCAATTGTGAGAAGGTGAACTAAAAAGTAGCAAATGTAAATAACTGAAATATTAGTGACTGCATGCAGAACCCTCCACAACCATGAGTGCTTCTGAATATCCATGCGAATAAATAAAATACAGGAGACAATTTCTTTTGAAACAAACTAACAAAGGAATAATAATGTGGTACGTCCTTTATTTATCTTCTTTGGGTGGGAATGCACATTGAAATATGATTTTCTTCTAAGAGGTGGCTATCATTACAGTAGAATGATTTGTTGCTCGTTTTATATTTCAAGAACTAACACCAGATGTTTGAAAACAACAGGAACTTTAATTTTCAAATGAAAGGACGATGTGGCTGAAATTGCACGACATTAAGATAATATTCTCACATTCTAGATCCATGTTATGGGGTACGAAATGATCAACTGTGGGCTAGCACAAGGGTCCCTGTCTGAACACCGGCCAAACAAAATTAATGGACCAGCTGGTGGCCTTATTATTGATAATAATGAAAATATGGTATAAGCAGCTGTAGAGCTTTTTCCAAGAAATAAATAGTGTCCTGAATATTATTCTCAATATTAATGACTAGACTAGAGGGTAAATTTTAATTGAAACTAAAAAAATACAATGTGACCCGTACTGTTTTGCAATGGATGAGAAGAAAATATGCATGGATAAAATGCAGGCCTCTACGAGATGGTGATCCATAACAGAGCAGAATGAGTGGTTGTGGTTCCATGATTTGTATTTTACATGAGTGATTAGAGAAGACACAATTTACCTTAACTTCATGGCAAAGTTTTTTCTCCCATGCAAGGAGCTTATCGAGTACGGTGGCAAGTGTTTCCCATTCATCATCATCCAACTCATTTTTCACATTTTCCGGTTGAGGAATCCCTTTGAAGGAGCGATTCCAAGTGATGACTTGCATCACTCTGGCCGAATGGTCCACAAATCCTAATAAGACACAGGCAGCACAACATTACAAATGACCATAGTTCGTGCCACTCAACCATCTCCTCCCGAAAAATTACAAGCAAGACAGTAGACAGACAGAGACAGGTGAACTGAACTTTGAAAGAAATCATGGAGTGCCAGACAATCACCACCTACAGGTCGCTCCGCAACCCCTCACCATCGCAAGGAACAAAAAAATCTGAATAAAAAAAAAACATTCCCCTGTACCTGAATCTTCCCTTAAAACCAGAGCGTCCACCTCAACGAACCCAAAATCTAGACAGCAGTATCCCATTTCACTAGTCAACAATGCAATCAATCCATTTCAATAGTTTATAATGAAGCGCAATGAAGTAGTAGTAAGGATTTAAAGCCCTTAATGTGGAACAGTTCAGCTTCGCACATAGTACATAGTAATGCTCAAGCAAAAAACTTGTGGAAACGCCCCAACCAAACCCCCAGGGTGTATGCCGAGCAACTGCTACTCGGTTTCAGCAATGAAACCAGGGGGACTACCGTTAAGCCTAAAAAAAAAAAAATCCAAACCCCAAGGACTTTCATCCATGAAAGGTTAAAAAGAGCTCTCTTTTTTTAGGGAAATTGGGTTAATCCTTGGTGCGATTAGTGTGACTCCGATCGAATTCCGTGTCAGTTTTCACTACTGAAAGGATGAGAGCAGACTGGTTGGTAATGACGAAGTACCTCGCGTCTCGGCGAAGTTGGAATGGTAGTGCATCCTGGCCGCCTCGAGGATTTTGGACACCTCGTGCGCGCTCTCGGACGCCCTGAGGAAGTAGTCGTCGAGCCTGCGCAGGACGTCGCCGAGCCGCGCCGGCTGCGGCGGCATCATGAGCACGGTCCGTCCCTTCTTGCCCTCCGCCTTTCTCGCGGCCTTCAGCGTCGCCGGTCGGCGCTCCAGGGGCTCCGTCGCCGGCTTCTTGCCCTTGGCCACGTCGTCGGCAGCAGCAGCCGACGGAGGCGGCTGTTGCTCGGTCTCGGGCGGTGGAGGCGGGGGCGGGCCAGGCCCCCTCCGCTCGGCCGCCCACGACGCCTCGGCGGCGCTGGGATCCAGCGTGGGCGGCAGCGGCATGGCGTCGGGGATCCCGAAGATCCTCTCACCCCAGGAATTCCCCTGTGGCGGCGCCGGCTTGGGCTCCTCTTCGTGCGGCACGGGCGGCGGGGCGCGCGTGGGCGGGGGAAGGCTCGTGGGTGGCGGCGGCGGTGGCGGGGGCACCTGGACGACGACGTCGTCGACGACCCGGCGCCGCTTGTCGTCCCCGTCGGCGTCGCCCTCGTCCTCCTCGATGATGGCCGCCTCGCCGGACGGCTTCTTCCGGATGGTCTGGGCGAGCGGGAGGTCCGGCGCGCTGAGCGACCTGACGAGCGGCGCGGCGTCGCCGGCGGGGCCCGGCGGCAGCGGCGGCGGCGGCGGGAGCACCGGCTCGAGCGGCGGCGGAGGCGGGAGCGCCTTGGCGACTGCCGCTGCCGCAGCAGCAGCAGCCGCCCCGGGAGCCGACGCAGAACGCGTGAACATCATCAGCCCGGCGGCGGCCGGGTCGCCGTCGCCCGCGGCGTAGTCGGAGAGCGCGGCGCCGACGTTGCGCAGCGCGGCGGCGTGGCCCGCGTGCGCGCCCGCCAGCGCGTGCCGCGCCGCCACGGCCGCGCGCAGCAGGTTCTTCCGGTCCCGGCACCGCGACACCGCGCCGCCCTCCGCGTCCTCCTTGGAAGGGACGCACCCCATCTCCCTCGCTGATGCAGTCAGTGGCTGGCGGCTGGCGCTTCGGCTGGCTCTGCTTCGCCTTCGCCTTCGCTTCGCTTCGTGAGGATGATGATGGGGCGAATGGTTTTGATTTTGACGGGGTCCCGTCCTCTTTACGGGCGGATGCTTTTTCCGCTTTGGAATAAAGCGGTTACGCGGGCGCCAAAGGAGAAAGTGGAGGTCATGGACATGGATCGTTCGGCGGTGGCGACACGGGCACGGGCGGGCCGGATCGGATCAGTTTGGGGCACTGGGGCGGGCACAAAAGCCGACACCAGGCTGCACTTGGCAAGGATGTTGATCTGATTTCTATAGCTAACTAACTTTATACTACTCCAGAAGTACCAGCGTACTCGCTCCATTCTTTCTTTTTTATTACCGTTAAATTTGATAAAAAATTTTGATCACTCGTCTTATTTAAAAAATTAATTTAAATATATAAAATTAAAAATCTTTAATAATAAATTAAATTTTAACAAAATATTTAATATTTTTTATATTTTTTAATCAGATAAATAGTCAAAATTATTTATCAAAGTAAACGACGATAAAAAACAAAGTAGTAGTTTAGAACTCTATTTCAGTCGGTTGTATCTATGCAAATATTGCTCTAAATACACCATTCAAAATTCAAATACCCCTCTTGCAAATGATCTTTCCTAATGAAACTTATATGTACATGTACATATAAGAAAATTATTTTTTCAATCGTAGTTCATGGAAACGTCGACAGCGAGATACATTCATAGTCGATGAGAACGCCTTGCCTTAACCAGTAAGCTAGCTATCTAGTAACACTACTCTCAGCTGCCTTAAGCCCCTAGTGCGCTAATGAGGCCGCCCCAAGTGTGGATTACGCCTCAGCTTCCAGTCAAGCGCTACCAGAGAGTTCCATTCCAAGCAAGCGGACTACCGGAGCTTCGCGCCTACAAGCCAGACCAGAGCCGCGTGGAACCTATTAGAAAAAAGAAAAAGGGGGGCCCGCTGGATTCTTCGTTAGTAAGTAGGCCATTTCACGTCTCTTCTACTATGCTGCTTTTGTTCCTAAACAAGAACGGTAACCTCGATGAGTGTACATGGTACCCTACTAAGGTGAGGTGTGATCACAATAGGAAAACCATCTAATTGGTGTGTGTCTAGTTGGGTTGTGGCTATGAAAAAATTGTTTTGAGTTGTGGTTATGAAAGTTGAAAAAAAATTTGTTTTGTAAACAATAAACTCATCTTTTTGCCACAGAGAATATTAATATTTTTGTACTATATTTAAGTAGAGTATAAAATAGAATTTTGGTTGAAGCAGCGTGAGGACACGATCAAGTCACTTGGGTGACACTACGTAGTGCCTACAGATACACGCGGACCCCTTCATTGGTTCATAGGTTGATGACATCGTGGTATCACCATGGGACGATCGCGGTTGCGAAGAAACCGAGGGACGACGACTCAGAATCCTGCGACGTGCAAGGCGAAGGAGGTAGCTCCGCCCCCTTCCATCTTATGTAGGAGTGAGAGGAAGGCGGCTAGAAAGTTTGCAGCACTGCTGAAGTTAGAAGATGATCCAGTACAAAATAGGCTAAAGAGTGAGTGGAACAGGCTGCATATGGCAGGTGAGAGGCTATCACTTTCCCTAATAAACTTATTTCATTGTTCGATTTCTTGTTCACATTTCTAAATTTGACTCTTTTGCTCCTACACCTATCTGAGTTGTCCACTCCTAAATTTATCTAATTTATCTACTAGGTATTTGCTTATCTGTAGTTTGGCAAGCCAGAACTATTTTTAACCATTCTTATAGATATTAAACCAACTAAAAATTTGTTGACTCGTAACCCTCTTAGCGATGCGCTCTATCGAAACCCGTGCTATAAAAATTCCTTTTTATGTGTCCAAAACTATTTGTCTATAACTTTTCATTGAAAAACTCTTGTAATTTTATTCTTGGCAGTGAAATTCTCGGTTAGTAATACGAAAAGATATTTCATTGCTATCAATCTAAAGTGGGAGTTCAATTTATTTTCTTTGGAAAAGCCGCGGGGCCTTAGTTTGGTTACGAACAACTGAAATTTTCAACTAATTTTACAATTAAAAGTTAATCATTAAATATTGTTGAGGGTCAATACCGGTGATGACCGGTATTACCGGCCCTCCGACTGCTTTACGTATAAAGCAGTGAGCGACCTCCGTCTCGCCCGACCTCTATGCCACGACGCGCGTACAGTGGCTCGGGTCCACAGACAGGTCCGCCTCGCCCGACCCCCTCGGCCGGGGTCGGATCATCCGCCGCTCGACTCAGGCGCCCGACCTCACCATGACGGGGTCGGGAGCTCGTGCCAGAGTCCGCCTCGCCCGACCCCAGGGGTCGGGCGAATCGCTCCCTCCTGACCCTCAGGGGTCGGGAGCGCCACCTACCGCAACAAAGGCGATTGGCACTGAGTGGTTGAGTGATAAAAGCTCAACGACTCCCGTGGCTACCGAAGCCCCCCGTACAAGTGGGCGGTAACCGCCCACGTCGCACAGTGAGGGCAAGGCCGTCACTATGCGAACGACCCCCGTCAGAGCCCATCCCTTCTACCGGGACGGGACGGCCACGATTGACATTCTGACCAGGTACGGAAGCAACGGCGACTGGTCCTTCTCTCCTCCAACCCCTCGTCGGAGGACGCTCCACCATGCTGAAAAGACTTCCCTCGTTGACGGCCATCCCTGTGGCGCCACCGACCGGAGAAACATCGTCATGTCTGCGACGTCATCCACAGCGGCCGGCACAGAGTCTGAGGCGTCAACAGCGCGGCCTACAGGACGCACGGCCATGCCGTCGCCCACTCCCTCGCGCCGACCCTCTGTACGCCCACCTCCCTCCTTGCAGTATAAAAGGGGGAGGCGGGAGAACGACGCGGGCAGGCTGAACATTAGGCTACACGCGAACATAACCTCCCACCACACGTAGAACACCAGAGACTTGGGAGCTCGTCCCTCTCTCGCCCGTTTGTAACCCTCCTTCTACAAACTGTCGCGAGTAACACGAGCAGCCTCATCGAACTGGACGTAGGGCACGTTGCCCGAACCAGTATAAATCCTTGTGTCCTCTCGCGAACCATCCGAACCAAAACACGCACTCCACGATATTAATTACTCGTCGGCCACAACGAACGCCGACAAATATTAACTTTAACATTCTATTAGAAATGATTTCATTTGATGATCTAATTATTTCAGTAACTTCTTCACCAAGATTTCTTTAATGGAGGATGAGTTAGGCTAGGAAGATAAGTTTGATCTATTTTTGGATATGAACTAGAAGTTCATGATCCTTGGCGTAAGTCTAAAGCAATTTATATTTACATCATGATGGAGTCATATATGCACCATTCTAGAAAAATTCTTTTGTCATACGTAACCTTTTCCTTACAATATTAAGTAACTGTTCAAACTAGGATATTTGTAAGGTACTCCCTCTCTGTACAAATATCTAAATTCGTTGACTTTTAACATCATTTGACCATTCATCTTATATTCAATAAACAATAGTAAATATCATATATTTTATTATTATTTGTTTTATCACATTTTAAAATTATTACTTACAATTTTACACATTTGATGAACCAATTTGAATAAGACTAATTTATAAATGACGACATTAATTAAATGCTAACAACGTTGAATATTTGTGGAAGGAGGTTCAGGTTTATAGTGCAAGGACTTTCTTTTGAAGTCTTTATAGTGTAAGGACTTGAGAAGCAATACTTTCACTTAAAAAGTAATAATTACCAAACTGGATAGTAATGTTGTTTCAAAAATATTATGTCTCTTCTGTAATTAGAGAATGACAATGGATCAGATTTGGGCCGATCAGGTGGAGCAAAGACCTACCCATCACTCTTGAAGGAAATGTCCTCGGATGAAAAATGACACCCACCGTGCAATCCGAGGATGAGAAATGTTACCGTGCCCACACACCCGCCACATTTTAGATGGGTCTGGAGCGTCCATCAAATTTGTTGGAGAGCGTTGGGACGATGAGTGAGGAAAAAAGCGAGTTTGTTTCATGCATATTTTATCTCAAAACAGCTACATTTAGCTTTACAACACGGTTTAACCCACTTTGTTTTTGTTTAGGATGCTGTAACACACTCAAACTTGCGCAAGAACTTTTTTTTTTAAAAAAAAAAATTGTTTTTGGAACCCAATTCAGTCTTGCAGAGCTGATGCGTAGGCCTTGTGCCTCGTTTCATCCTTTGCCACCGTGGCTTCCAACATCCGAGGTGGCTCTCTGCCCGCCGGCATGCGCGAGAAAACAACGTCAGCGGTCAGCTGTTAAAACTTCCTGGGGCCTAGCAGCACGTACGGCCTAATCGTAATATCTTGGAACAAATCCGCCTCGATCCCGCGTCCACCACTCACTCATCCCCGCGCCACGCCGTCGCCACCAATAATGGCCTTGTCCACCGCCGCCACCGCCGCCGCCGCCGCAGCAGCCTTCGCGTCAGCAGGCCGTCTCTCGACCTCTTCCCAGCCCCGGCGGCCCTCGCCCTCCTTCCTCGTCAGCGCGTCGTTCCCCCGCGGCGTGGTTGCTGTGAGGAACACGCAGCGCACCGCCGCGGTCTCGGTGCGCGCAGAAGCGCAGCAGGCGAGCGGTAAGAAGAGCGTGCTGATCGTGAACACGAACGGCGGCGGGCACGCCGTGATCGGGTTCTACCTCGCCAAGGAGCTCCTGGCCGCCGGGCACGCCGTTACAGTGCTCACCGTCGGCGACGAGGGCTCCGACAAGATGAAGAAGCCGCCGTTCTCGCGGTTCTCGGAGCTGACGAGCGCCGGCGGGAAGACGGTGTGGGGCGACCCGGCGGACGCGGGCGCGGCCGTCGGCAGCGGCGCGTCGTTCGACGTCGTGCTCGACAACAACGGAAAAGACCTCGACGCCGTCAAGTATACGATACGACTGCCTCCTCTGCTTTTGCTTGCTGCATTAATGTCTCTCAATGGTGGTGCCTGACAATTTTTTCGGCCAGGCCGGTGGCGGACTGGGCGAAGGCGGCCGGCGTGGGGCAGTTCCTGTTCATCAGCAGCGCCGGCATATACAAGCCGACGGACGAGCCGCCGCACGTCGAAGGGGTAACTCGCATGTTCTGTTCAATCGATTACCACTAGCAGCAGAGACAGTCGATGTGGTGGTGTTTCATGGACGTTGATTCGATAACGGCAATTAATGCCATCGAATACGCAGGACGCCGTGAAGGAGAGCGCCGGGCACGTGGGCGTGGAGATGTACCTCGGCGAGCAGTTCAGCATCTGGGCGTCGTTCCGGCCGCAGTACATGATCGGCTCGGGGAACAACAAGGACTGCGAGGAGTGGTTCTTCGACAGTAATATATACTACCAGCAATCCCTTCTTCTTCTTCTTCTTCTTCTTCTTCTTCTTCTCCTCCTCCGACGATCTCCATTCGTTCCCCTTCTAAGAACTTCTCCGACGATCTCCATTCGCGGATCCTTGCAGGGATCGTGCGTGGGCGGCCGGTGCCCATCCCCGGCAACGGGATGCAGCTGACCAACATCGCCCACGTCCGGGACCTCTCGAGCATGCTGGCGCTGGCCGTGGCGAACCCCGGCGCGGCGGCCGGCAAGATTTTCAACTGCGTCAGCGACCGCGCCGTCACGCTCGACGGCATGGCCCGGCTGTGCGCCGCGGCGGCGGGCGCCGCCGACGGCGTCGAGATCGTGCACTACGACCCCGCCGCCGTCGGCGTGGACGCCAAGAAGGCATTCCCATTCCGGAACATGGTGAGTGCGTGACATCATCGTTCGTCGGTCGGTCGGTCGAGGAATTAATGGCTACGATGAACTGGTTGGTTCATTTGCTCAACATTGTGCAGCATTTCTACTCGGAGCCGCGGGCGGCGAAGGAGGCGCTGGGGTGGACGAGCGCGACGAACCTGCCCGAGGACCTCAAGGAGCGGTACGCGGAGTACGCCGCCAGCGGCCGCGGCGACAAGGACATGACCTTCGAACTCGACGACAAGATCCTCGCTGCCCTTGGGAAGACGCCGGCGACAGTTGCTGCGTAATACTACTACGAGCAAGGCGCTGCAGCAGAGACATACGTCTTATTTGGTCCTCCGGTTATTTCCTTCACGCCGGAATAAAAGCATTTTTTTTTTTGATATAGTGCTGACGACTGCCGCAAGCTGGCACGTTGCTAGTGATAAGGGGAGAACGAATAAAAGGAAGAGAGGAAAAGGAAAAATGTAATAAAAGAATGAGGTTTCAGTAGATTTACAATTATAATAAGAGTTGAATTTGAAACAATTGCAATAGTACTGTCGTGGCGCCACGACACCATTGTTCTTTTTATCTTAGAAAACAATGGTGTAGTGGCACAGTTGGGTACTGCATAGGCATGGGCGGACCCAAGGCCCGGCGACCCTGGGTGGCTGCCCAGGCTCCAGCTGCGCGCAGCTGAGCACACTGGCCACTTGGCCAGGGACGTGCGAGCAGCAAATGACCAAAGAGCACACTGGCCACTTGGTACGTGTCTCAGAGAAGTTAGGATCAATTGGACTTATGTACTTTGGACACATAGCCACCACAACATTCAATACGTCACCAATTTTTCTACCGACACACTTGTCGCAGCCACGGCCGCATCGAAGCTCATCGTCAACGCACCTGCCTCCGGCCCCGTGCCTGGAGCAGCACAGCCAGGCCACATAGCAATTCCCGGCCATACGCCTAAGCCAGGCCACGCGCCGCCGCTGGATCCACCGGGAATGACGGGCGCCGACGCCGAGGCATGGCCTGCCACAGAACCGCCGCCACCGCTGGATCCGTCGGGGACAACAGGCGCCAAGGTCGAGCCATGGCCCGCGCCGCTGCTCCCGCCGGTCTCCATGCTTGCGGAAGTCCTTGGTGACGGCCGGCGCAAAGGGTTCATGGAACCCTAGCCGCCGCACCTTGGGGACCTCTTCCTGCTGCTGCTGCGTGAAACGGAGAGAGAGGAGACACGTGAGAGAGCAGAGAGAGGAGTCACGGGAGAGAGTGTGCTGGTGGGTTGAGTTGGCTTGGCCCGATGGCAAAAAGGCTGTAGTTTCCGCCAACTTCAGGGGTAGGTCCATATTAGGGGCACGTGGGAGTGGATTGGGAGCAGCTAAAGCAGCCTTTTCCAGCTCCTGCCCCGCAGCGCAATATTTTTATCTGCTCCGGCCCGTTCCTTGGTAAAATCACTTCTCAAACTGCCTCTTTGGTACAGATTCGGCTCCCAGAGACTCCAGAGTAGCTCTTGGAGCCAAAACAAACACCCCCTTATTTGGTCCTCTGGTTATTTCCTTCACGTCGGAATAAAGGCTTTTTTTTTTTTTGATATAGTGCTGACGACTGCCGCAAGTTGGCATGTCGCTAGTGATAAGGGGAGAACAAATAAAAGGAAGAGAGGTAAAGAAAAACTATAATAAAAGGATGAGATTTTAGTAGATTTACAACTGTAATAAGAGTTGAGTTTAAAACAATTGCAACAGTGGTGTTGTGCCGTCACGACACCGTTGTTTCTTTTTATCTCAAAAAACAATGGTGTAGTGGCACAGTTGGGTACTGCGTAGGCATGGGCGGACCCAAGGCCCAGCGACCCTGGGCGGCTGCCCGGGCTCCAGCGGCGCGCAGCGCTGAGCACACTGGCCACTTGGCCAGGGACGCGCGTGCAGCAAATGACCAAAGACCGAACGGCAGGAGCACTGATAGTTTGCTACAGTCCTTATATAGTTGAGACTTTGTCTGTATAGTTTAGGTTTCCTAAACTACTACGAGTTTGATGTGCGACTGACGAATAGACACGCTCATATAGTCATATCCCATAGCTTATATCGACGCTTGCACTTAATTAAATTTTCATGTAAGACCATGATATGTATATACGCTACATCTGACAAACATGTTTTCTTAAAATCTATCGTTAAGGTAAAGTACAAAGTTTTTCATTTAGTATAAATTAAATACCAAATAAACCTATCCTAATGGTCAAATAAAGACACGGAGGGAGTATAACCATAAAAATAGTGCCTAGTCATTAAAACCTCACGCAACGGCAGACAAGAACCGAATACTCAACAAAGCAGGTAATTGAATACCTAAATAATTAGCTTTTGTTGTTGATTAGTTAATTTACACCTTAATTAGTTTTTCTTGCAAAGAAAAACCTTATTTAGTTGATTTACTTAACATTGCTTCATTTTTTTAACTTTTTATAGTCACGGTTCACTTCTCATTCCCACGAGGATCTGATCTTTTAGAATTAATCTTTTTTAGTTGCCCAGGCTCTAAAAAATTTCTAGGTCCACCGCTGGAGCATAGGTCTCCTAGTTAAAAGGTCGAGCGTATGGTTAGATCCATCACAGCCGTCAGACAATAAAAAACATCTCAGCTCTGCTATTCCCCCCTTTCTAGCATTCTATTTTTTTAGCTGGGGTAGAGAAGCCAGTGAATTACTACCTCCCTTTTTTTATATATATATGCTAAAAAACGGGGGTAGTATGTTTTTTAGTTTGTATTACTAACTGTCTCGTTCACATAAGGCAAAGCTGAGAGGTTATTTAAAACGCTGTATATTGGATATTCTTAGCCATTTCAACCTGACGAATCTCATTACCGTTGATGTTAAAAAATTAACGGTGTCTAAAATTTAAATAAAAGAGTAACTTGGAACCTTCGGATATAGGAAAAATAGCTTTATCAACAACATAATCCTTAGCTTCATGCATGCTCATTGAAATGCACTGCCATAATAAGGCGCCACACACCATTTTAAGTACAGGGCATGATTCGAAGGCAACAGTCAAATTGGTGACAACCGTGAAGATGAGAACTTACAATTTCAACAGTTCTCAGGTCGACGGAGACTGATTGAGGACATTAAAATAGATCTAGATAGTAGCCCTTCTTCAAAGGATGAATGAATGAACGATCAAACTTCTGAGCAACAGATGGCCCTCCATAAGAAAGCAAAAGGAAAAGAGGGAAAAATATGAGCAGGCCACCGATGCTTCAGGTGTCATCTTTTGCTTTGATCGGGGCAGCCAACACCATGGATCCAGCTCTCAAGCCAGACAGAGAACCCTGTCACAAGGGCTTCTTGAACCCATGGGTGTCGGCTCTGCTCAGCAGCTTCTGGAACAGTCAACCATCGCCTCTGGCGGGTGCTTTGCTCGGGCCAGGAGGTCAGTTCTTCCTTTACATGCAGTGCAAAAACCGCAGCTCTGCACATACCTTCAGGGCTGAATTCATCTTGAAGTTTCTTGCTTTTGAAATCGTAGAAGCCCAATAGTTGCTTATGCAAGGAGCAAATAGTATAATCAGTAAAATGTGGTGGCAGTAAAAAAAAAAATTAGCTGTTTATCAAGAGCATAGACATGGCTCAAGTTTAACAAAGAGATGAACAAAGTACAGTTGTATTCCACAAAGAGTATTTAAATCATAAAATTAGCAGCTGGGGCGCATCGGGAAGCCAGTAGAATAGGAGTGCTGGGCCTCTGGCTGTGGGTGACATGTTAGGTTAAATTTGAGCTACTTGCCAGGATTATTTATAATTTCATTTTATAGGCATTTCACATGAGGTTTCCTGGGCCAAGATGGTGCTGCAGTCCCCCGGTACCACCTTCAGATCTGCCCCTGCTTGTAAGGCTGCAGATACAGAATGACTAAAGGTCACCTTTTAATTGCAATCATTTCTAAATACAAGTGCTAAAGAAATTCATTGCAAAATGGAAAATAAGGCCCTGTTTGTTTGGGCTCCGCGCAGCTCCGCTCCGAGGGCTGTGCCTGACAGACGAGCAGCGGGAGCGGGAGCGGCGAAGCTGAAAATCTCAGCTCCAGCCGCTCCCCGTTGTATTCGGTAGGAGAGAAAAGGGAGAGAGAAAAACAGCTCTGTGCTACAATGGCGTGTGTCAGGAGCGCAGCGCGGGAGCAGAGCGGCAAGGAGCCGAAACAAACACGCCCTAAGTTTAGCTATTTTAGTACTATTACATTTATCTAACATCAGTCACGGTTTTATTGGTTGCAATGTGTTTGTACAGTATAATGCATACCTTCCACTCTGTTGATAACCAAACTGTCAATTGCACCAATATGATGCAAGTAGCTTAACCAGACACAATAATGAGCAAGATCAACACTGATAGAGTAGTGACTAGACAAGGCACAAATGTTAGCTCTGAACCATGTTTAAGTCCACAAGAATTCTCCTTACGCACTGGTTAACTACTACAATTTATGGTTACTGAAAAGCAGTAATGCTTTACAACAGAATGAGAAGTTAAACCAGAATGATATTATCAGAACCATATTCTAAATATTACTAGTGCTATGCATACAAGTATACAACATTATGTTTTTTAGATAGTAGCCCCCTAGGTTGTTTTTTTTGATAAGTCATATATCTATCACAACACGATATTAGAAGAGGGTGGAAGGTTTTTCCGAGTACAATTAATAATTTGTATTTAACACGAAGATGATTTCAAGGCATGCCGACAGGTACCAAAGAAAATATTTAATATCCATGAAAGCAGGTAAAATGGTAAATAGTCTACATCTCACCACTAAATCTCCTCGAACTCCAGCTTCTTCAATAGCTTCCCGTAGAGCAGCCTCCTCAACAGTTTCATCATTCTCCCATCCTCCCTGCACAAACATGATGTATCAATCGAAATGCCCTACCATGATCATTAGTAGGAGAAAATGCATACTAACACATCAAAATGGGAAAATTAGAAGATTGAAATTCAAGATCATCATAAAATCCCATGGAACGTGGTTATCCTCAACGAAGACCTGAATGACTTGACTGTATCTTCCTTACCCCTGTTTTCTTGGACTCTAGTTAATCATGGTAGTAACATCTATCTGATACAAGAGATAGCACAAAATGCACATCTTTGCCAGTTAATACATCAATACAGTCCTATCCAGACAAACAAGTAAAAAAACTCAACAGATTTGTTAGAATGATCTAAAGTGTAAATAGAAGATAATGAATTCATTTGGTAAACCAAAGCATGAAGAAAATGTGGACGGGCTTGTAGCCTAGTGGCCAAGACGCAAGGGTGCATCCGTGACGATGGGGGTTCGAGCCCCCGTCCAATATCTAGTCTTGTTGAATACCACGCCAAGGTGGCGTTCCTCTAAAAAAGGAATGCAAAAAATAAAATAAACTCTATTCCCAAACATCATTACTATATCTATATTGATCATATCACACCTTTGGAAACAGAAGGCCTGGTCCACTTTGGGAGTTGATCATGAGAACTTCAACAAGTTTCTTCTGTTCATCATCAGAAATTTCTTCATTATTATATTTGTATCTGAATGGTATGCACCTGCATAAATGAAGTGCAAACCATATAAGCAGGAAGAAATGAAGTGCTCCCCTCCTTCTAACAACTAGAAATTACAAGATAAACAAGCTATATAGTGAATTTGTGATAAATCATGATAAAAAGTAGCCATAACAAATTGCTGAAGCTTTTCGAGTTAAAAAAAAAATTGCTCAAGCATAGACAAATGGTTCCCTATATATTGTTCAAGCTAATGCCATTGATTAGAGAGATGTGATGTAAAAACTAGAAACTCAGTCCAATTTTTACAACGTGCAGGAGATTTCATTTCCTTTTTTTTATCAAACTGAAAAATTAAAACAAAGTTCAGTATAAGCAGAATATGATGCTTCCCAAACAGCTTGGTCAAATGCAGAATTGATGGTGGCAATGATCTCCACTCTAAGTTTTAACCGTATGAAAGAATGTTCAAATCACCAATAGAATGCGCTTCTGCGGGAAGCAGTAACACCATTCGGAACATTGCACGAATGACCACTAAACAATGAAGCAAAAAGAAGAAAAGATCATCTATCTACATCTAATCAAGTAATCGTATTGTCAGGAACATGAAATGCAGTGTCCTTTATATGACCTGATCTCATCACCATCTGCCAACAGGCACATCCTGCACACCCATTTACATATTTCATCAAGATTAATGAGTTTAAATGTAAGAAAACAATTTATCTTCTGTAATTATTTCTTGATAGAAAAATTTTAGTATTCCAAAAAATTAAGGCACAAGAGAATTGAGCAGGATTCAGCATGCTACCATGAGCTTATGGCTTATGCCCTAGCATATCAGCAAAACACTTGTCCAAACCAGGAATAAGCATCCACAAACAGAAAAAGATGCCAATACCATCCAATTAATCCATCAGCATCTTATCCACAACAACCCTTAATTGGCATATCCCTTTGAATCCAGAACAGATTCTTACAAACAAAGCATTGGAATATGCTTTCCGTATCCCCTACTCCTACGAAAAACTACCTTATTATGAGATGAACATCCATCCAGAACCAGTGAAGAACAACACAGTCCAAAAGCCAACGATTTGGTCAACGATTGCCAGAGGTGCCAAAAAAACTTACGTAATGACGCACATACATACACAACACCTACTGTTCACTGATTAAGACCACCCTTCTACTCCCAGTAATCAGCAAGAGAGACTGATGACCCCTACTCGCTTCAGCCAGCACCAGAACGCAAGATTGATCCTAAACCCAACGATACAGCATATGCTTCACATGACTGCGCACCTAAAGATCCAAGCATAGCTAACCTGATGGCTACATAACCGAAAAAGAATAGCTTTCCGAACCAATCCGAGCAGCGAACTCAATGAAGACCAGAAAAAAGGCCTCGGTCTTTGATTGGAGGATGCAAGAAGATAGAGAGAGAGAGAGATCGGTAGCGGTTGGTGGTGGGGAAAGAGGGCTTCCCCCTGCCGACGCACCCGGCCACAAGGCGACGGCCGCCTTCGTAGCGCTGCAGGTGCCGGCCCGTGCGGGCCACGAGATCGCACATGCCTGCGTCCCCCTCTCTCCCGTCGATCCCCAGTCCGGGACAGGATGGGGCCCAGGCCAACACGAGCAAGTCCTCCGCCGCCTCCCCTGCGCGAAGCCGAGCTTCAATTGCGGTTCGGCCGCCGCGGTGTACGGCAATGCGGCGGCCGGAAGCGAGACGCGTGGGTGGCGGAGGAGGCGGAGATGTGGCGACCTCCTCTCCTTTGGCCTCCGTCTTTCCCTTTTTTTCCTTTTATTTTTTATTTGAACAAATTTCTTGTAACACAACCATGGATAATAGGCTTCTTCACCCAAAACCACATGTTTTTCAACCATGTACTGTACCGCAGAACCACAAATTTGAAGCAAGTGACTTGGCACGCTTGCAAGGATAGTTTGATCTAAAATATGATGTTTTTACAAATGGTTTAAACTGTGGTTTATATAGCAAAGAAAGCTAAAAACAATGGATTTATGTTACCCGATGGTCTTTGAAATTTACCCATTTTATTTATTTGATTCAAATGATTTTTTTAATTTTATATTTATTATTTTTTTTATATTTACAACGACATCTACGGTTAATCTATAAAAACTGTAAACACATATTTTTAAATCTCACTTCTTTTCTTTTTCATCAGACTTAAGACAGAGGAAAAAGTAAACACAAATACTATTACCAAGAATATCTTAAGAGTGAATTCTCCATGCTATGAGTGGTCCAAGCATATCACCTGAATGTCCTATGTCTATGTTTTGACTTTCAAGATTTTGGACGTTGATATCTTACCGTTAGAATAACTACAATGTAATCGCTCGAAGGATCTCACATGGAGCAAGATAGTTGATTAAAAATCAGAATAAGTGTGCAACAGAAAAGCTCTATGTAACACTTGATTAACTAGATAACAAATTCTTCACATTTTGAATGGTATTACAAATCTTAGCTAATGATTTGAGCTGTTTAACGACTTTGGCGTTGATTCAGGGTACTAGATGCTACTGTTTTGCTTTTATAAAAGTTGAATCATATTCATGAAGAGTTCTAATGGTACTATTATTTATCAAAACTTCATTCGCTTTATTTATACACATATGAACGTTGACAGAGAGAGCATGAATGCAAGCCGCCTCTAGGAGAATTCGCTCCCCATGTGTGCCGGTCCACCTTGTGTGCATGATCAAAATTCACTTCCGCGTTTATTTTATTTAAAATATATTGTATATATCTTATGATTTTTTATCATTTAAAGATATTTAGATACAACTTATAAAAATTGCTATATAAACTATGTTTTAAATTAGATAAATGATTAAAGATAATGCTAAAAGTTATTTTATTTGAGCACAGTTTACTCTATTGTGATGATGATCGGTGCCCATGTTATTTTATTTAAAGTATATTTCTAAGCAGGAAATCATCGTAAAGACAAAATATTCTAAGAGTAAACATCCGTTGGTCACAAATGGTGAAAAAAAGAATAAAAGTTTTTTTTGAACGAGAAAGAAGAATAAAAGTGAGGCTGACTTTTCAATCTGATTTCCAATCTCGGCCTCGCCCATCCAGACAGACCCAGCCCACTCAGCTTAAAAATCCCACACCCAAAGCACGGCACGAATCGGCTAGCCGTTTTTCTGCTATCCGTAAGCATCCCCGACGGGATGTCCTCCGCGCCTTCGCCCCCGCCCCCGCCCCCGCCGTCGGCGAGCCCCGGCGCGCCTCCGCGCGTGGTCCGCGCAACGCCGGGGAAGCCGTCGCCGCGCTCCCCCGGCCCGCCGCCGTGGGCGGAGCGCCGCCCTGCCGTGTCCGTGGACCTGGACCGCGGCCGCCGCTCGTCCCGCGCAGAGGTGGACGGCGTCGGCGCTGCATCGCTTCCCGCGCGGCACCGCCTCCGCGTAGAGGGTACCCGGTGGCAAAGGGACTGGAAGGTATCCGAGGTCGCCGCTCGCGTGCTCGCGCTTCCCCGCGCCGACGCGCACGCCGTCGATGCCGTGCTCAACTGCTGGGCCGGACGCTTCGCGCGCCGCAACTTCCCGCTCCTCATCCGTGTAAGCGTTAACTATGTCTTTCTATTTGCCTGTACTGCACGCCTGCGTCCTACGTGTTCAACGAAATTAGCCTCTGCATTGATGCATCTATCGGCTGAGTACCGCAACTCATGGTTCGATTTCATTCTCAAAATCTGAATGTTGGTTCCTATGCTATTAGATAGTTAATACCCAATACCACATAGTAATGCAAATACCGTGTCTCAGATATAGGTTTGTGTTTGTTTCAAGAGTGGCTGTCCATCTTGCACATTATTAATTCTGTTAAACCGTGGAGTAAATTTATCTGGTTATATCTAACTGTGAAATTCGTGATTGTCAGTGTATATCTCAAGGATTTATTTTATCAATCTTTCAGAAAACAGTGAGTCTTAACTAGACAATGTGCTGTGCCGTACAATACAATATAGTAAGCTACTGCAATTATTAGTCAGGATTTCGCTTTGTGAACATCTGCCAAATCTCTATTGATTCCATAACATGTTTGCCGGTACTGGTGATAATGGACTCACAAAGATTGTATCACTTGCAGGAAATCACGATTGCTGGGTCCTCTAAACATGCTGTACATGTTTTCCGCTGGATGAAAAATCAGGAGAACTACTGTGCTCGTACCGATATTTATGGCATGATGATACGGTTACATGCTAGGCATAATCAGGTTGATCAGGCACGTGGCCTGTTCTTTGAGATGCAAGAATGGCGGTATGAATGTCATATGACATTCTTTCATTACCTGAAATATCGTATACCCATACCATACATTATCATATAAAAAATTCCGTAATATGCCATTGGAATGCTGCACAATTCATAAATGCCACTATTTGCAGGTGCTACACATTAGTGATAAAATTTTGGCATCTTGTGGCTGCAAAATGTTAAGTTTACAGGCAGCTGTCATTTTGAAGTTTTCTTCATTAATATGGTAGAAAGAGTTGCATTTTTGTTTATGGGATAAATGCTTTTTTGACCATGTTTGGATGGCTAATAGCCACTTTGACTGTGCTGTTGAACACTTTGTTACCAAATTGACCCTAGTTGCAATAGTGGACCCAGCCCAAACCTGAGACTTTGTCACATCCCTTGAACCTACCTATGAAATGATTCAGCTCATCAGAAATCCAACAAATTGCTCTTTGAAGTTGGGCTGACGACTCAGTCCATGACCTACAGGGCCAAAGTGTCAGGTCCGCCACTGCCTAGTTGTTTTTTTTTTTCAACGGTTAAACACTTTGTTGCCAAATTTATCCTTTATTTTTCAAAAAAAAAAGAGAGGGTAAACTAGGGTCAATTTTGCAACAGTCTCGCAAAGCAGGGTCAAATTGGCAAAGTTGTAAAAATGGGGTCAAACTGGCAATTAGCCTTCAAACAGGGTAAAAATGTGATTGCCCCTTATAATCTCTTCACTCTTGGTATTTTTCTTTGACATAAATGATATTTGTCCATAGGTGCAAACCTGATGCTGATACATACAACTCTTTGATTCATGCTCATGCTCGAGCTGGTCAGTGGCGTTGGGCCATCAACATTATGGAAGATATGCAACGTGCTGCTGTCAGTATTATTCTGTGAACCACTATATCGTAAACTCTCCAATGTCCTGTTTTGCTTTATACCTTTTAGTTATAGCTCATACTCTCCGAGTTAAAGTACTCAGTCTTGTTCTAAGGGAGGTCATAGACATTAAAGCTTTCGTAATTCACTGTAAATTTATGCTATGGGTCATTGTGAAAGAGTGGTGGCTTACTTATTTTATCCAATCCTCATTCATGTATCAATCTCTACTGTATATTTTAGTTGTTGGTTAAAGTGAATAGACCTTACCAACCCTCCATTATTAGGCATCATTAAGATCACCAAGATAGCATGAGCTTCCTGGATTACAGCCTTGAAAAGTTTCATCGATGGAACTGTAAATATTGTGAAAGAAATTGTATATCCCTTGGAATCTAGATCTCCAAGAATACTATGAAAAATAATGATCATTGGATTAATCAAAGTTAGTATACCTGCATTAGGGTTGGTTTACTTTGTTTCATTGAGATCTTCATTTTGGTTGCAGGTACCTCCTAGTCGAACTACATATAATAATGTGATAAATGCTTGTGGGGCTGCTGGTAACTGGAAGAAAGCTTTGGAACTTTGTAAAAAGATGTCAGAAAATGGTGTAGGACCAGATCTGGTTACTCATAACATTGTTTTGTCTGCTTTCAAGAATGGAGCTCAATATTCAAAAGCCCTAGCTTACTACAAAATTATGAAAACATCAAACATTGTTCCTGATATTTTCACTCTGAATATTGTGATCCATTGCCTTGTAAAGGTTGGGCAGTATGAGGAAGCTATTGAGTTATTTAACTCAATGAGAGAAAAAAGAACAATATGTCCCCCAGATGTTGTTACATATACTAGCATTATGCAATCTTATTCTGTTTGTGGGCAAGTTGAAAATTGCAAGGCAGTCTTTGATATGATGGTTGCTGAAGGTGTCAAACCTAATATTGTATCGTACAATGCACTTTTGGCTGCTTATGCCTCACATGGTATGCACATAGAGGCCTTGAAAACTTTCAAATTACTGAAACAAAATGGGTTAAAACCTGATATAGTTTCTTATACCTCCTTACTAAATGCCTATGGAAGATCTGCACTACCTGAGAAGGCTAGGGAGATCTTTAATGAGATGAGGAAGAACATGTGCAAACCAAATAAAGTCAGTTATAATGCACTTATTGATGCCTATGGATCTGCTGGAATGTTGAAGGAAGCAACTGATTTGCTGCGTGAAATGGAGAGAGATGGCATTCAGCCGGATGTTGTTTCGATAAGTACCCTGTTGACTGCATGTGCCCGCTGTAGGCAACTAACTAAAGTTGGCACAATTCTTTCAGCAGCACAGTCTCGAGGGATTGAACTAAATACGGTTGCTTATAACTCAGGCATTGGAAGCTATTTAAGTTTGGGAGATTATGAGAAAGCCTTGCAGTTGTATACATTGATGAGGGCGAGCAGTGTGAAGCCAGATTCTGTTACTTACAATATACTCATTAGTGGGTCTTGTAAATTAGGGAAGTATGCAGAATCTCTAAAGTTTTTGGAAGACATGATGGACATGAAGATCCATTTGACCAAGGAAGTCTACTCATCCATTATTTGTTCGTATGTCAGACAGGCAAGTTTGATAATGTTATCTATCTGGTTCTCTGTAAAGAATTAGTGTTTAACAAGTAACAATGGTTTTACTTCAGGGAAAACTAACTGAAGCAGAATCTACCTTTAATTCTATGAAAGAATCTGGCTGCTTCCCTGATGTTTTGACATATACTTCTATGATGAAAGCCTACAATGTTGATGGTAAGTTCCTCTTAGGATGATAAAACAATATGTGAACTTGTACTAATCCTATTTCATTTGGATGCAAAGGGAGCTGGAGGAAAGCATGGTTCCTATTCAAAGAGATGGAAGGAAATGGCGTACAACCTGATGCCATCATATGTTCATCCCTAATGGAAGCATTGAACAAGGGAATCCAACCTGGAAGGGTTCTTCAGTTGATGGAATTCATGCAGGAAAAACACATCCCGTTGAACCAAAAAGCTTATTTTGAAATTATAGCTTCATGCAGCATGTATGCTTATTCACCGTCTTACGTAGCACAGGCACTTTTGATTCGTAATGGTTATTAGGTTTATTTTTATGACATAGTGTTCACCCTCCATTATTCTGTTGACTTATTGAATATGTTTCGCTGCTTGCTCTGATGCCACGATTTCTGTTGGTCCCACTGTTGATTTAGGTGTAGATAATTTTTTATCATGCTTTGTACTTTCTGCAGATGAACTTTTGGATATAATTTGTATTGACGAGATGGCCATTTGAGTCACTCATACCTAACTGCTTGCTCTTTCAATGTAACTATGCCACAAATAACAGTTATTTCGTTTTATGTTAGATTAAAAGGACGTAAGTTCTAGTCTGTGACCTGTAGGGTTAGACATTCCTCCAAAAAAAAAAAAACTCGGTTATCGTTTATGTTTCCTTTTACTTGCTGGACTTTTACTTCATAGGATATCAGATTTCCTTTTGCATATATATTGTCAGTTCAGTATAACTTTTACCTGCTGGCCTTCTGCCCTTATGGAAAGTGAGCTTTTTCATCTTTAGTTATTGGCATCTGGATCTTGGCCTGATTAATCATGTTACTTGTCAATTTGTTAGTCCGACATTTGAGAATGGCATGCCGGTCTGATTTGCAGAATAGTTCAATGTTCTATTTTATTGGTGCTACTTTACGTGAAATGTCACTAGTTCAATAAATGAGAGTTTGCTTCTCTGTAACAGGCTACGGGACTGGAAGACAGCAAGTGTAATAATTGAACATCTGGATTCCTCATTATCGTCCATTTCTTTTGGTACACTAAATCATGTTCTAAATTTTCTTGGAAAATGTGGAAGGACAGAGAATATGATGAAGGTATGGTTACTTTTCATATATAGCTGCATCAGATATAGACAGGAGATTATGATTTCAGGGGGGATCACTACTTTTATTTGATTCTTAATTTTTTGCAGTCATAATTATTTTTAGTTCTTGTGAACTGTAGTAACACACCACGCAGTTCCTTGCACTTGTCTGTAAAACAATTTCATAATGGTGTTTAGACTGTTAATTGTTCATCTGGTTGCTATTTCCCTCAAATACTTAATATTGTTAGTATGATTCTCTCTCATGCAGTTGTTCTATAAAATGGAGACTTCATGCTCTACTGTGGGCCTTTCTACTTATGAGGTTCTGTTGAGAAATTTACTAGTTGTTGGGAAATGGAGAAAGTATGTTGAGGTAAAAAGGCTCTTTCACTAGCAGCTATATTGTCGTCCTTCCAACAAATATTTCCCTGAACAACTACCTGTCCTAGATACTATGTGCAATTACTGCAGTGTGATACTATGATGTTGTAGTGAAGGCCTCCTTATTTCTTTTGAAGAACATCACACTAAAATTCTATTTTATTATCTCTTGTGCTTTTTCTTGTGCAATCTGAACCAGTTGTGTCCTGTTGGGACATTTGTACTGTGCTGATGTATTTAGGTCTCACTTTCAAAGCTCTACCCGTTCAAAACTCTGCTTTCAGCAGCATACGAAGATAGGTGTTGATTAGAATTTTGATTGGAAATATGATAAAATAGAAGTAAAGACAAGTAGTTTATTGTTCTGAATTTTATTCTTCTGTTTTTGATTACCTTTCGTTGGCCCAGGTTTTGCATTGGATGGAAGATGCTGGAGTTCGTCCTTCTCTGTATATGTATCAAAGTGTCCTTCCATATATCTGGAGAGACAACAGCATGGACTATGTCAATCTCATGCAGGAGAAAATAAGTATGGCCACATCTCAATCTAATTGTTCTTGTATATAAAGCATGTAGTTGAAGTGCATCTAGTTAGTAACTTGAACCACCACTAGGTGTTAATATCATTGTTTTAGACATTGCGGCATCTGTCATCCTTTCTGCCTACTCTATACAAGAACTTGGGAGGCTTGGCATTCTGGGATAAAGTCTAGGACACAATCTGTCATCATCTTCTTTTATATGGTCATGTGTCAAAGTCGCTTTAGCTGATCAGCATCAGCAATCCTTATCCCATATGTTCTCCCCTATTCGGCTATACCTTTTTGGTATCGATGACTTCCAGTTCCTTTACTAGATTTATCGAAAATTTTTATTTATGACTCAGTTTTGGCATGTTCACGTCAGATGCCTTGAGAGAGAAGGTAACATGAGCTCCACATTGTTCTGCACTGCTCGGTCTGAAGTACTAATAGTCAAGTAAATGAAGACATCATCGGAGTGAAGGTAGCAAATACAATGAGGGCAGCATTGACACTTCTAATTTGATTTGCCTCTTCATAGAAATGCAGAAGGTAAGCCTTTCTTTCCCACAGTAGGTTCATTCTTCTCTTCCAGTGTTAAACTTTTGTCTTCACATTTCCTAGGTGCTTTGAGAGTTGAGACGAGAGAATAGCATGTGAAAAGCATGGTCGCATGAGTCATGCACTGACGGCTTTGATGATGACAGAAGTTGAAGAACTGAACAATCCATCATGGCATCATGGTCATGGCCTCTGCCTCTTGTTGCGTGGCTATTTGTTTCATAAGATCATGTTAGCCGAGTCAAGTAGAGCAGACTCTTCAGTCTTCTCAATTGACATTATGGCCCTGTACGAGTCATTCGTCATAGTATTTGTTCTCTGTAGAATGAATGACCCTGTTGCATCAGATTTTTTGTATTGCTCTTTGCAAGGGGAATGAGAAGGAAGCCATATGCCTTTGAAATGCAAAAAGAATATCATAGCTTCATGCGACTCTACTGGACATTTTTTTTTTTTACGAAAATAGGAGAGGTTAATCCATCACCTGGCGGCTGCGGCCGGCGGGAGGTCGAGTTTGCTCTCCCGGACGCGCGGCAGAAGCAGCTCGTGTTCCCGGCGTGGGCGGCGGAGAGGAGCCTGGACGGCGATGTGGACCTCGAGGCGTTGGTGGCGCGGCGTAATAGGGCTAGCCCGGCGGAGATCGCCGTCATGTGCTTCGAGGCCGGCATGCGGGTGGTGCGCGGCAACCAGTGCGTGATGAGAAGCAAGGACTTCAAGCAAGGGTATCACGCCGTCGGTACGAAGAACGAGTGCGAAGGCAATAACAATTTCAGCTCTCAAGTCATATCATGCACACGTATAGTCATTGTATCAGCCATGCTGCACTAGCAGCTTCTTACTTGCCCTGTTATACCCTCTGTAGCATTCTGAACCTATTCTTTTCGTTTTACCACGGATGCATTTTCATGTAGTTACTTCGTTTTTGAAAAAGGCGCTGCACTGCAAACATTGATTCATGCGTGGCAGAGTTTGGCAAAATCTAGTACTCCAGACCATTTATTCTTGACGTGAGGGTATTCAAAATTGAGCTAATCCCAATGTAATGAAATTGTTTCAGAAAAAGATCAATAACAGATTTTCTTTAAAAAAAACATGAACTATCCATGCCTTGCATCAGTCTTACAACTCACCTTTTTTGTTCATGGAACATCCAAAACAATAATGTTTATACTGTTGGATGTAGCTTTCAAATATAGCTTCTCTGCACACATTAAAAAGCCAAAAAATAGCTCTGGGTGAGTTTTTGAAGCTTTTAATTTGTTTCCTGAACATTAAGTTGTCTTTTTAGCGTTATAAAAGCTGGATTTTCAGAACCCTTTCTGTTTCTGCTTTTGGAATTTTGGTTTTTCAACGAGACACTCCAGCTCAAAGCTGAAACAAATAGGGCTGCCTTACTTTGTTATCATCGTTAGGACAATAGTTTTAGTTTATTTTTAGACTAGATTATTGTCAATTATAAAACTAACGGATTACACCACACACAAGGGCCACAACACATGCATTGCCTAATGAATGATTCATCGAGACAGAACAAAAAAGCGGTCATGCATTTCCTGTTGAAAAGCAATAAGGAATTGAAGAGGTAGAGAAGCACAAGAATCGAATGACATAGAACCGTACAAACATATGCAACCGAATAGATGATGTATCTACTATCTTACAAGTCATATCTGCCCTTGTATATATTATTGAAGGTCGGGGAACTTAATCATTGTCGCGTGCCTATCTTGCTTGATCAGAAAATTATGATTGTCTAGGATAAAGAAATTAGCCTAATAAGTGGGATGTTAGGGAAAAACAAACAGTTTACACAAGGAAATATAATCGCTTGGTTGTTTTGTTGATTAAATCGTCCACGGCCGTGCTGGCCAGCAGTAAGGTCCGCATTACTACTTTTTTTTTTTTGGCTCTCGCGTGTGTTACATTCGTAGGCATCTATCCAGACAGATGAAACAACTTTTTTTGTTTGTTTCTTTAAAATGTGCATACTAATAGAGGATCTTTTCGGTGGCCTTAAATTAATACGTGCCATTCATATTTTCCTGATCCAATAGTCTAGATCTATTCATACTACTTCAACCCTAAGTGTTTCGACTATTATAATGGATGATGTATTATCAAATATTGTGGGTAGTTTTAAGGTTTTATAGAAGCATTTCAGTTAAGAGTCAGTACTTTTCTGGGCTGTAGACCTGGGGTCGAAGAATCTTGTTAAATTGTCTCTTGGTTCTTCTATTCATACTCTGCATCTGTTTATTTTTTGTGTTACTGCTATGATAGGGCTGTTGCCATTGACTGACGTATTTGATTGATGAAATGGGCCAACCTTTGCCTGATGATGTCGTCCTTCCATCCATTGACTGAAGTATTTAGACAGAAGTGTTTAATTTATAGATTACCAAGGACTATTTCCATCATGTTGTTGCAACTATTACATTTGAGCTAATTAATAATCAACTTTCCATATCTCTAACAGGCTGAAGTGCGTGCATTCTTTGACGTGCATGGGCAACATGGTCGAATGTAAAACGGGTTTCTGGATGCCCGATCCATGCGATGCTCTGCGCACTTTCTTGTTTCAAGCATCGATTATAACTGCGCATGTTCTTCTCATTAATATTTAGAGGACGCACACGGATGCCAGCTTGGCAAATGGAACACAAATAATGCACATTAAGAATATATATGGATTGTTGGCTGCATCAAGCAGTTAGCCACAGTTACGGATTGATTAAACTAATTAAGACTATATATATATAATGAACAGATCAGTCTTTTGTTTCGTTAATGTGCACTTTGATTTTACTCTCAACACATGACAGTGGACCCAGATCGCCGGCAGCGTACCCAGTAAAATGGATTCCAAATTCCTTCACACCTGAAGCATGCGCTCACATAAAATGGAGTCAAGGCGCGATGGTCCTGCTACCACTACAAGAATTTGCTACTTCTCCTAGTGTTTTCCCTTCAATAATTTATACTAGATTTTTCCTATTAAATGTCTCCTAGTTAGAATTTTCATGTGTTATATGTTCCTAATACTATTTAAATTCACTAAGAGAAGTCCCATATTATAGTGTACTTCAGTCAGTTGTGGCTGGTGGTAATTTTGGTTAATGTAATTTTCTGTTCCAATAGAAAGTCGTTGTTATTTCATCCTAGATTCCTAGACAACTTATTTCGCGAGCACATATATATTTCATCAGGAGGGGAAAAAAGCAATGTATGCCCATCGCCTGTAACTCACGCTACTGGATGAGTAGAAGAAGCTAGGCAAAAGGACGAGGTTAATGGAGCGTGCATGATAAAAAAGCTAAGCATGCACGAGAGTGAAATGACACACAGGACGGTACAGTTCATCGCATACGAAACAAATGATGCTAATAAGTATGCATGCTTTGTGTTGTATGTGGCCTGGGCCACGTTATATATAAGGAGATTATCGAAGGTATGGGGACTTAATTAGTGTGGCTCTCTCTCTCTCTCGCGCGCGCGTTGGAAGAGAGGTAGCAAATTCATGGATGAAGAGAGAAGAAAATCTAGTTATAGGCGTAAATGAGACATTGGGGAAAAACAAGCAGTGTAGACATCGCAACAAATACACAACGCGTCTCCAGCGCAAATATGTCATCGTCTTCCAGCAATATCATGCCACGTTCCATCGGTTCGCGTTGACAGTCACCAGCCATGGCCTGGACTCATCATAACCTACAACCGTTGTTCGGACCGGATGAGGACGCACGGACACCGACGACTCTCGCGAGTTCATTTAGCCGTCTCTCATCCCTGTGTTACAACCCGTGTATTCAATCACGCAAACACTAGCTATTGTATGACCTATAGATTGAGGGTATGCCGGGTTGAATGTGACGCTGTCTCGTAGTATCTTACTCATTCGGTTGTTGTGTCTGAAGGAAACGATGTGTTATGTCTAAGTTGTTCTCTTATATACATGGGCAAGGAAATTTATTTGTCAGGAGTCACTGATGATATTCTTCTCTTTGTCATTGTATTCCTGCTAATTAAGGGATTAATTGCAAGCTTGCAGTAGGTCTGTTGAAGAGCAGAGAAGTTTCTCATTTCATTGAACTTACTTGGAACTTTGCCAGAGCAACTGAGGCTGTGTTGGTTTGGGCTTTTAGTAGCTGTGGCTGTTGTCAAAAGCCAAAAATACAATCAAAGGGGATCCTCTTGTACTAGATCTGTGAACAAAAGTAGCTTTCTCGTAGTATAAATCCCACAGCTCGATTGGGGCTGCTTCCGCGGGCTGCGGAGGGGAAAAATTACCCGCAATGCTATTATGAACGTACCCCTTCATGTCTTTTTCCCGAAACAGGCCCTCCCACCCGAGCTCCCCCCGTCCCTCTCTTCTCCTGTGACTCCCTCCCACCCGAGCTCCTCTCTCTTCTAGGGTTGCAGGGGGCGGCAGCAGGGGAGCAAGCAGGGGCACGGCAGGACAGCAGGGGCGCGCACGGCTGGGTTCGCAGGGGCGCGGCGTGGCAGGGGCGAGGCAGGAGCGTGGCGCGGCAGGGGTGAGGCAGGAGCCTGCGCAGTACATCCTCCTCAAGCTCTTGACTCCATTGCCCCCTATCCTCTATGTTCTTGTGTTCTTGTGGAGTATTGAGAGCGCCATTGTTCTTTGTGCAGAGAAAAGGAGAAACCACCGGATCCACAGTATTGAAGCCCAGATCCAAAAGCTAGGTACATAATTTCCCCATGGTTGGTTGTTAATTTCTTCTAATTTCATTGTTGCATGATTAGTACACATAATTGGTGGGTCATGTAGTGTTTGATGAATTAGCTGTATGTGTAGTATTATTTGTACATCGTAGGTTCTCTGAAAATTTTCTTTGATTGCTTCAAGAATGGCGGACAAGGCAGATTGGAGTAATTTTTTTTGAGGAATTTGATTGATGTGCGCAAAGCTGAAATAGAAGGTGGGAATAGGCCAAAACGAAATTTTCACAACCACTGGTTGGAAGAACCTTGAGTTAAAATTTGAAGAAAAAATCGGTGACAAGCAAAAAAGGAAGCAATTGAAGAACAAGTTGGATGGAATGAAAAAGGAATATACCATGTTCATGGAGTTCAAAAACAGCGCCACTGGTCTTGGATGGAATGAGGCCAAGCAAACTATTGAGTGCTCACAGGAGTGGTGGGATGAACACCTCGCTGTAAGGGTTCATGGTGTTTAAATATTTCTTGCACATTGAAATGATACGGTGAATGTTGCTAATTTATTAATTAACTTCAGAGATGCAACAAATCCAGAAAAAGGATTAAAATGCGACCATTTGAGGTTCAAGAAGCAAGGCCCAAAACACCTTGATGATCTGCATACCCTGTTTGGTAAGGTACATGTTACAGGTGCTAGTGCTTCATGTCCTGGAGATATTTCTTCCACGAGTCAGGTGATGATAATGTGGCTGAAGTAGCACCTGATGAAGTGAAGCTAGCTGCTCTGAAAAAATCAAATAGTGAAAAACGGAAGCGCAAGGGAGCCGCTATTACTACTGATGAGAAGGAAGATAAGAGTCCATTCGTCCATTTGTAAAAAAACACATGCTTGCGGATTGACAAGGCTGTGGAGAAAATATCCTCAAATGTTGAAGCATCCTCAGCTCCGCCCGCTAATGCAGTCCCCACCATTGCGGAGGCAATAAAGATGGTGGGCGTACAAGAGAAAACAGCTCTAATGCACACAGCTACGTTCTTGATCATGAAGCCTGAGTTTAGGGAGGTCCTATCTTGTTAGAGATGAATGAAGGAAGGCTCGATTTGCTCCCAAGAGAGCATGACAGGAGAGAATGCAATGCGTGTTGTTGGCTGTTTGTGTGACAACCATTGTGTTGAGAACCATTTATTTGTTTCTTTGTGTTGAGAACCATTTATTTGTTTCCATGTGTGCTGAACCATTTATTTGTTTTTATGTGTGCTGAACCATTTGTTGCTGTTCAAGCTAATATGTGATGGTTCAAGCTAATAATGTGTCTGTATTTGTTGCTTGCTCATATCTCTCATGGTAGAAATAAATATTGTATACTTCATATATGCTGTAATTACATGTGTGATAGTTGCAAATAACTATTTTCTGTAGATGAGTGATAATATTGAAGAAGTGGCAAAAAAAGCTCAAAAGGGACTACAACTTCTAGCTGAGCTTTCCAGCATGCGGCTGTTATTGGTGAAATGGGTAACCTATATACTTAGCGTTATTTGAACAAAAGTGGTTATAGGGAAACACCAGAAACTGGACTTCAGTGGGTTGAAAGATGCTTGGCCAAACCAAGATATTTTACAAAATGTTTCGGATGAGTACTGATATTTTCTGGTCACTACATGAATTACTTGTGTAGTCTTATGGATTGACCTCAAGTAGGAATGTTACTTCGGTTGAGTCTTTGGCAATATTCTTGTGGATCGTTGGGGGACCACAATCCTTTTCGTAAGCTGAAATCCGTTTCACTCGATCAACATGGACAATGCACGTGAAGTTCTATGAAGTGTTGAAGTGTTTACGCAAGTTAGTAAAGGAAAATATTAAGCCAAGAGATCCTGAATTTTCTGTAGAGCATGAAAAGGTTAAAGAGGATCGATTTTGGTCTCATTTCAAGGGTGCTATTGGAGTTATAGATGGTTCCCACATTCCTGTTTAAGTGCCACCAGAGGAAATGGTTAACCACACAAACCGACATAGATATACATCGCAGAATGTGCTAGCTGTGTGTGACTTCAACATGAGGTTTACTTTTGTAGTTGCTGGTTGAGCTGGTTCTGCACACGACACACGGATCGCAATCATGCATTAGCAAATTTTTCTTCGTTTCCTGAGCCTCCTAAAGGTATAACAATTTGATGTTGATTTCTTGCATTAGCATTTTTTCCTTTGGTTTCTTCATTTCATGTTGATCTCTTTTAATAGGAAAATATTATCTTGTGGACTCTGGCTATCCGAACCAAAAAGGGTACCTTGCTCCTTTTAAAGGAAGTGCGTACCACGTACCAGAGTTTTCATAACGTTCTGGGCGTCCTCCTCACGGGAAGTCCGAGTTGTTCAATTTCTTGCATTCATCGCTTCGAAATGTCATTGAGCGGGCTTTGGGAGTCTTAAAGCAAAAGTGGCGTATTATGAAGGGCATGCCATCTTTTGATATTATTACTCAGAAGCATATCATCATAGCTTGTATGGCATTGCATAATTTTATTCGAGACAGTAATTTATCTGATAAGAAATTTAAAAAGTGTGATGCTGATGAGGACTATGTAATCCCACCGACACCGGCAGAGGCTGCGGCAAAAACACAAGAAAAGGAGAATCCTGATGTCGAGAATAAGGATAGCATGAATATCATTCGTGCTAGGATAGCAGATGCTGTGTTTTTAGCTAGAGGGAGATAATGGTAGATGCTTCTCTTTTGTAAAACGCAATGGTTGTATTAGTGGTACTAAGTTCATGACATTTGTTAAGTTTAAAAAAAAATTCATATTTATGCTTTAAGTGATCAATTTCATAAAAATCAATGCAAAAAAAGATGTGTTGCAATTATTTTATATATAAACAGTCATACAGGCGTTCAGGGGCATTACAGTCTTTCTGTTCTGAAACCTACAGGTCACAGCTGATTGAACCAAACAAGCTTTTGGCTACAGCCACAGCTCATAGACAATAGCTGCTTTTCCTATAGCCACAGCTTACGGCTGCTTTTCACACGAACACAGCTCAACCAAACGCATCCTAAATCTACATTCCTTGGTCTTAGTTCTAAGACGTGCACATCGCAGCGCCCTAACGACAGCAGAAGCCCATTAATGGCATATGTTCGGGCCCTGGGCTTATACGGGCTGGAGTTTGAAAAGGTCAGGATTAGTCTGTGTCGGACTGGGCTGGGCTGGGTGTGCCGTGTTGAAACTTCTCGATTCTTCACGGATTCTATTCTATTCTATTCTTCACTATCGACGCATCATCTTTTCGTCTCGCAAGTCGCAACGCAACACGGCGAGCCGCCCCGTTCGCCCGCCGCGTCCTCCTAACCCCAATTCGCCTCATCGCTCCCATCCCTCTGCCGCCGGGCACCCTGCGCCGGCACCCGATCTTTGGCGGTATTGGTGCACCCGACCTCCGGCCGGCTCCAAAGGCTGGTGCACCTGATCTCCGGCCGGCGCCACCGCCTCGCCGGCGGTCTTCTCGTCTCCGGCCTCGGCTTCCCCCTCCGGCGCCTCCTTGCTTCCGGACGGCCGCGTCAGGCTCGCAGGTAACGCGTTGCGCTCCTATCTCCCTATCGGATTCTCGATTCCAGAGCTTCGGAATCAGGATCCCTTCCCTCTGTAGATGAGCTGGCCTCCACCTAGCGCGTATGGTTGCTTGGCTCGTGCGATTTTAGTTACATTTGAACAGAGTTAGAGAACTCGATTGGAATTCGGGTTCGTCCCTACGCAACCCCTCCCACTCCTGTTTTAGAAAAAGAGAGCGCAAAGCGCAAAGTAATTTTCTCGTCGTGGTGCCCATTTCTGCACATCATTTTTTGAGATGGGGAACTGTCCAGTAGTGGATGTTTTAAGTTAGGAAATTGATCTCCAGGAGTATAATAACGATTATAACGTATTAGTAACCATCCATTCAATTTTGTACTGTAAAAAACAATCAGTAAGGGCTAACCTAGGATATGACTCACATTTGTGTTGTCAGTGGCGGACCGCACCCAAAAATTTAGATGGGGCGGAACCGAAATATAGAATTAACCACTACTAAAAATGTATCATAAATACATATACTAAAATCATACAAAAATTAACAGTAAAGAGAACACATACCACTAGTTCAAAAATTATGTGGAGTAGGCTTTCTCGGCAAAGGCAAATCCATGTTTCGGTCTCTCATTGCTTGAAACGTCGTTTTTATTATATCACCCTTAAGTCCTCTGAAAATCTCCTTCTCAATGTAACAAAACATTAAATCATTGAGCCAGTCATCACCCATCTTATTGCGCAAATCTGTCTTGATAACATTCATAGCCGAGAAGGCCCTTTCGACTGATGCTGTTGCCACTGGCAGAAGCAATGCTAACTCAATGAGGCGATAGACCAATGGAAAAGCAAGGTGTTATTCAGTTTCTACCATTTTGATGGCCAAACTTCCGAAATTATAACAGGCTTTGAAATCATCAACTCTTCGTACATGTAGAATGAATGTCTGAAGTTGATCCTTTATAACAGAACGATCAAGACTTGAGAAATCTCTATCATATAGCTCCGTCAATTTAGCAATCTTATCAACATCAAACTTAGAGAAGGAGTCTCTCGGATCAAGGCAAGAGAAGCAAATAAGTAGCTCCGACGATACCTCATTGAAGCGATGATCCATCTCAGTGATTATAGAATCAAGAGCAGCAAAGAAAGTATCAACACGGTAATGATGCTCTTTAGTGATTAAGTTGCCATGTAGTCTTGATTTACCCCATCTTGCTATTGGCTCATCCATGTTTGGAATCAGAATCTTTTTCTCAATGCAAAATGATTTGACTTCCTCGAATAATTCTTCCCATCCTTCATTTCTCAAAGTGATCAATCTTGTCTTCACATCAACAAGCAATGACATGGCTTGGACAATATTTTTATCCTTTCTTTGCAGCAATAAAGATAACTCATTTGTAATACGAAGCACCCTTAACATCAATTTCATATTAAAAACAAATGAAAAGTCCTCCATTTTTCCAACCAAACCACCAGCTCTACTAGTATTGCGTTCATCCTCATGAATCATGGATAATACCTTGACTACTGAATCCCACATTGACTCAATACGCGTCAATGTTGTGAAGTGTGAACCCCACCTTGTATCTCCAGGTCTAACTAAAGTTGTGCTTTGATTTTTCCCTTTTCCTGAAACAATATCTCCCCTTTCCAACTTCTGCAAAAGATTCTCACGATGCTTTGAAAGTAACTTGTCCTTTCTTTTGCAAGATGAACCAGCACTTATCACAATCATAGTCACATAGTTGAAGAAATCATCAAAAGATGAACAACTACTTGCAACAGAAACAATTACTAACTGCAGCTGATGGGCAAAACAATGCACATAGAAGGCATAAGGATTCTCATCTCGGATTTGCTTTTGCAATCCATTGAATTCACCTCTCATATTTGATGCCCCATCGTAGCCTTGACCTCGTATTCTATCAACAGATAAGTCATGTTTACCAAGCATCTCAAGCAGTGCTTTTGTAATGCATTTGATGTTGTTTCCTCCACATGTTTGACACCCAAAAATCTTTCAACTACCATGCCTTTATTATTCACAAATCTGTGGTCAAAATAGAAGAGTGGTTAATTGAGTGAAATATCAAGTAAAATTGTGTATAATGTAATAAAAAAACAGTAATGCCTAACCTCACAATCACAGCCATTTGTTCAGCTACCGATATATCATGAGATTCATCAATTAGAATAGAGAAACGCTTATCTCCAATCTCTTCTTTTATCACTTTGAAAATCTCCTTTGCACAACTTGCTGTAAGATCTTTCTGAATCTTTGAGAAGTCATTTGAGCATTTATTGGACATAAGTAGTCAAATGCAGTCCTTACTTCCTCATTTCTTTCTTTGTACCAATCAACCATCTCTAAGAAATTGCCTTTATTCAAGGATGAAGATGATTCATCATGTCCACGAAATGCAAGACCTTGAGCAATAAGAAACCTTGCAACATCTAAAGCAGCAGTCAAACGAATTTCATATTTTTGTTTAGCATCTAGAGTAGCTTTGTCAAGCTTTCGTGGGATACTTCCCCTTTGATTATTGAAGTCATCAGCACATCTCCTTGCTTTATTGTGGCAGCTATCAACTGATTTACAATGATCAGGCAAGCCTCTACTTGCTGCTTGTTTCCAGTTATTATATCCTATCTTTGTGAAAAACATCATGACCGAATTTTTCATGCTCAGCCTCCTGCCTAAATAGAAAGCAGTAGAAACAAAAAGCTGCATCTTTTGACACACTATATTCCAACCAATCATGGCTACCAAACCATGCCTCTCGAAAAGCTCTAGAATTTTTGTCGCGAGGGAAAATATGACCCTTAGGTTGGGTTGGTCCCTTCAACAAATATGCTCTCCTAACTTCTGATCTTATGTTAGGATGAAATTCAGAAATCGGTATATGAATTCCCGGATCAGCGACGACATGAATATCAGGATCGAATTCTTTGATAAGATGATCAATACCTTCTTCTTGTTGTGCAATTTCTGCTGCATCCACATGTGCATCTTCAGCTGCAGCAACATCAATAAGATCTTCTTGAACATGAACTTCTTCAGCCATGGCATTCACGGTGACGCTGTTCTGATTTTCGTGATTAAGTGGACAGCCGGATGAAACTGAGCCAGCACTCAAACTTGAGTAATAGTTCCTCAGATCTACATAGAAGATAATTATAAATAATTTAGGCATAATTTTGCCTTGTTTCTCGTGATCAGGATAGTTAACAATTAGTACTAATTAATTACCTTTAGTCACAAATTTTTTCTTGCCGATCGGAGTGCAGTTAGGGCTGCCTCGTCCTCTACCTCGGCCATGGCCATGGCCTTGTACTGGTTGCGGCGACGAAGTGACCAAATTTGGGGCGCCACGGCCGCGGCCGCGCCCAGTAGGTGCTGCTTCATCGCTTTCATCTCGTGTCTCCATTGTTCAGATGAGATCGGCGACTTGGTGTCTCGACGAGTACAGGCTTGCAGTCGCAACGAAGGAGACGAGCACGTAGCAGGTTCGATCGCTAATCAGGGCATCACAACCGGCACCGTTTCGTCTTCTAGTGGTGGGCTGTTAAGCTGTTTTATTTTATGTGGGCTTTGTTTGTTTGGCCCAATTTGGAGCACGTACCCCTTCGTCCTCTTCTTTCTTTCTCCAGAACAGAGCCACGCAGCGCACACACAGCAGCCATGGCCATGGGAGCAGGCGAGCAACTGAGCATGGAGAGTCTCGGGGGGGAAGGGGGGGGGGGGTCTCTTCTTGCGCCGGCTCTAGCTGGGGCGGCCGCCCCACCCTGCTGTATGGGGCGGTCCGCCCATGTGTGTTGTGTGGCATGCTGTGTCATAAGGGCTAACTCATATGGTTTTAGTACTAGTGTACTAGTTGGTGGTTGTACTCAATCTATATAGTTGTGCGTGACCATTCAACTGCTTGTAATTCAACAGATTTTTGTTGAGTCGTTTCTAATGTTATAGTCAAATGACCGTGTATTGCCACCGTACAACAAACTAAATTACGTGCACATATGAGACATTCTTGTGAGAATGAAGACGAGTAGTAACTTTCATAATCCAACCTGTTGTATCATGAATCAAACAAGTAACAATTGACATACATATATATACATATACATATATATATATATATATATATATATATATATATATATATATGTATGTATATGTATATATATGTATATACTATGGAAACTGTGGGTAAGAATGAGCAATTGCATCTCCTTGTTTGTAACATATTGTTGATTAGCAGTGCTAGGGATGTCCTTTTGGTTGTTCATATTATTCTAAATTCTCTGATTGAGATGTACTGGAGTCAGTTTTTGTGATGCACATTTTAGGCTAATTACTAAATACTCCAGAATCACTTTGTAGCCACTGCATGGTTCAAACTTCAGATACATACAGTAACCTGCTATATCATCTTGCTGTCCCTTTGCCTTACTGAATTATCAGACAGTGCCCCTCTTTTGAACCCTACTTTTTTTTTTCTTTTTTCTTTTTTTTTGCAAACATTTTAACTTTGAATGGGGCTTCAGCCCGGTTTGGGGGAGCTTATGTTTTTCCCGAAAGTGCTGTCCCAAGAAGTAGCCCCCGCTGGTCCAAAAAACAAATTTTCCAAAAACGCATGAGTTAGATAAGCTTGGCCTTTTTAGATTTTGTAGCCTGGGGAAGATTGCCTGCGCGCCGCGGAAGAGCATAGCTGGTGACCATGGCACTCCAGAGGAGGTCCGTCGTGAGGTCCTAGAGCAGCCTGTCAGTTCTGTTTTCCTCTTTGATGCTGAACTGATCCAGATCGAAGCAATCTTTCCCGTGACCAGCAAGCTCAAGCTCGATGCCAATACTCGCTCCGTGATGAGTCCCGGCCAAATCCTTCCATGTTGACTCCGGCCATGAAGACAATGAATCGAGCAGGAGCTTGAGGCGGAGATGGGAGTTCGGGACGGGTGATGACTGACGACAGCTTAGCCAAAAGCTCGGGAAGCATCGCTCGGGTGATTCTCGCTTCTAGTTCAACTTGCTGCTTTTCCAGCTTTTACAGTTTGCAAAAGACACCCCATTTAGGGGAGCTTCTCGCTTTTTCATCTGGTTGGAGAATCAAAAGCTGAGAAAAGCTCCCCCCAAACAGGGCCTTCAAGTGTCTGGCATGGTATTCAGTTGATTGGAAAACCTAGTATAAAGCTAGACTAATTATATTTGTGAACCAACAATAAGAAATAACAGAGCAGTAATTTTTCTCAAATATATATTGCAACTCTGGAAAGTTAGGTTCCATTTGCATAGAATTATTTTTGTAAGTGTTCTTATGGAGTCCTATGGTAATAACTTGTTCTATTAGTATTTGTTATGTTGACCTTTTGTTTTTTAGGTACTAACGTCTGGTCCCCATAGCAGTTGAAGTTTGGCAATGGATCTAGAGACGGAGAATCTCTTAGCTTCTATGCTGCTTGAAGAAGCACGCAAATTACAGTTAGAGGCTGACAGAGAAGGTGTTCATGCATATCTGCGAAAACCCAATGTTCGACATCGTCCAAACTCGAGGTTCCTCACAGCCACAGTACGGGGAGTCCAGCAAGGTTAGTATTGTGCTCTCAGTTCATTGGCTCATGTTTTCTTGATGTATGCTACTGCACCTTAAACTCTTGAATCATTGTTACTCATTTGCTATATTTCTAGTTTCATGTAGGACAATAACTTATAAGTTAATATAAATGAGAAGATGAAATATATGTCTGATCTTTTAAATTGGCACTTGTGACCTCTGTTATAAACAGTAATGGCTACATCATAATGTTCATCCATATTATTTGCAGAAAGAAAAATAAATTGTACCGACTTCATATTGTGCATTTGTTTCTAACAATATTGAACAGTTAGCTCTATGGAGTATTATTCTGAATGAGAACATGCTGTTCTGCCTGCAGCAAACCGTGTTGTGGAGGTCAATGACATGTGGCGTGCCAGGGAAAAGGAATTGGAGTTGGAGTCTAAGATGAAAGGGAGAGTTAGAAATCATGATGACTCTAGGGGTGAGAAATGTAGATATGACTTGGGAAACCAGGGCTCCTGCTCAAGGATGGACCAAGAAAGGGTTAATTGCAGTTCTTATTCTGAACGCGAAGATGGTCTTAGGGATGATGAAATTGAAAATTTTCTTCATTCAAGGTCGGTTAGAAAACATCTGTCTTCTTATAATGGAACAAATGGACAATTACTGACCCCTGATGACAAACATATAAAAAAGTTACCCTCCCAATCTTGTATGAAATTAATGCAATCGATGTGCCTTTTTATTATTGTCAATTCTGTTAAGAGTTCAGGTGTTCTCTTACGTGATATATTTACTGATGTAATTTTGTGCTATGTTATCAGGGTTAAACGGGGACGAGGGGCCATTGGTTCTAGGATGGATGAGCCTGGTCCGTTCCTTGCCACCTCGTGTCATCGAGGTGAAGAACCTAGTCCTGATATACGAGTGGAGGAAAAATGGGAGCGCCGAGTACAAGGTCCAGAAAAGCCTCTGTTTTTGAAATCTAAGTCTCTTGACGATCAATGGCATAGGGATGCATCAGATGAGAAGTCATTGAGCTCAGAACCACCTAGCAAGAAAGAAAAGAAAAGGGAGACAGAGCAGAAAGATAAGAAAAGAGATAAAAAGATGAAAAAGGACAAGAAAAAATCCAAGCATCGCCATCACCACCATCGTCACAAAAGCCGAAGGGACTGATGCCCTGTTTGCTGGACAAGAAAGGATTATCCCTGAATGAGGCAGCTGATTGTTGCTTTCACTTCGTTGGAAACTTGTATTCTAGTAAACTTGAGGTGTTGTGCAGAATGGAATACAATTTATATCAGAGTTGTGCAGAATGGAATACAATTCATATCAGGTCGTTTTTACAATCTCATGATGATTTACGTATTATCTTGCCTGTAACGGTGCTACATGATTATCATGAAAAGATGATACTTTATTGTCACCACCACTCACCAGCATCGATGTATGTGACAATCTGCTCACAGCATTTGAATGTGGTTTGTTACTGATCAGACCTGTTCTGGATTGAGTTGAGACCCCAATTTCATAATTGATTAGTGAGCTTTTGTTTGTTTTGAACCATTGGTAGTTCCTCAAAACATGCATAGAATGAATCTTCCATTGGCTTCACCATTTAATTATCAGTTTATCAAAATTTAAGGCAATCATGCTTCTTGAATTCAGGTCAGTGTATATGTAGTATACATATTTTCATGGCATTGTATGTCATGTTTATTTGCGTTCAGAGAATCGGAGTCAAGATGGATGTCTAGAAAAATATGTACACATCACTAGAAAACTGGAGAATTTGAGAATCAACGGTACATAATGTACCAAGATTTCAGTTCTGTATTGTCAGAACGACAGGACGAACAAAAATCCATACTAATGAGGGGGAGTACACACGCACACAAGAAAGGTTTTGTTCGTATGTGGTTGTGCACACATTTTACAACATCACCACACAACACAAGTGTCTAAAACGAAAGAAATTCATCTTTAGATTCTGTGACACAAGAAAGGTTTTGTTCGTATGTGGTTGTGCACACATTTTACAACATCACCACACAACACAAGTTTCTAAAACGAAAGAAATTCATCCTCTAGATTCTGTGAATTCTGCTTCCAAGGCTTGATCTCTGTACAGTAAATGTACTGCGTATCAAATGAACTGGGTTGTCAAACTAACTGTAACAAGGGATAAATCATTAGATAATTTGTTAAAAGAACATAATGCACAATGAGGAAAAAGATAAACATAATGTGCTACGTAGATAGTATTATCAAAGCAAACAGCAGTGTGAATAAAAGTAAGAAGGTCCCTAAGTACATTTTATTTGCAGTAGCAACCATTAAGAACAAATCAAATGTACAACTTTGTGGTAGTAAATGTAACTAAAATGGCTTCAGCTTCTGCATAAATACTTATACACTATACTATAATATTCAAGAGTAGTCAGCTTCCACTGAAAGTCTGAAAAATTCAGATGGCGAGTGTAAATGCTTATTCAGGCTAATGAGGACATTTAAGAAACATTCAATTGAATGGAACACAATAGTGGAAGTTAGATACAACATCGCTGCACAGTTGGGATAGAAAAGACATTAAGACTGAAGCTCAAAACGTAAGGAGAGTATCACTCACAAAATCCACATAATAGCTTGAAACATATTGGATCTCAATATAAACTAGGATCCCCATATAGTGTCATTGTCAATCTATGGAAATGCTTCTTAATGTGAAGCAATGTAGCTTAGCCTATTTAATAAGCACCAGCCACTAAACTCATTTATTTACTTCTAAATTTCTGTTCAAAAGAAATAAGGTATATTCCAGGTCATAAATTATACAAATAAAAGATTTTCTTCCCTTTTGGTTAAGTTGTATTCACTGGATCAGAATCTTTAGTCTTGACAGTATTGAAGATATCAGTGGCTCATTAGTTTCATATATATTCCAGCCTAAATAACCAGATTGGCTCAGTAAAATAGCAAAAAAAGGTACAATCCTGATAACCCCAAAGCTATGATCCACATGAGCAAGCTATTCATCTACAGTTGATCTCCACTACATAAGCCAGTAGTGCGCCTTGAATTCACATAGGACGCAAATGCAGTTACAACAACCAATGACCAATATAATATAAGGAGACATTCAAAACTGAAGCAAATTACATACACAAACTTGCACTTGTACAAACTACCACCACGAGCTAAAGTGTGCCAACGCCACAATTTGTTAGTAATTGAACAGTAGCTCTTATGAACAATTCCAAACAAGGCAACCTTTTTATTTCCTCATGTACCATAGCTGATCCTGATTAAACGATCTACCACATCCTATCCAAAATAGAGAACCTCATTCCATTTTGATAATTGATTATCCCAAATCATCATGTTCTTATCCCTTCTTTTTAGTACTAGTACGGTATATCTCATAAGATACTTTGAAGAAGAGGCATTTCCTTGATAGCCTAAACTTGTGTATTTTAAAGAAAAAACTAGGAGGGTAGAACAAACAACTCTGTAATGGAAGCAATTTTTGTTCCTTTTATGATCGATTATATCAAGAGGAAGAGGAACAGAGTGGGGCCACAAGAGCCGTAAATGGAAGCGTTACGCTATGCAAGACAAACGTTCTTCAGAATTCAGAAGCGTAATCAGCAAGTAACCTGAGGACAAGGATCTGAGCTGATCATGTACCTTCAGGATTAGGAAAGAATGAATCCACTATGCCGAGGAACTCAGCCGACGACGAACGGGCCTATCTCCCCGTTGCGCATGCCGCGGGCGAACTCGTTGGCGACCACCAGGCACATGGACACCCAGCCGGCGAGCACCGCCCACACCATGTCCACTACGCACACCGCGACGGCCCAGGACAACATCATCCTTGACCCCTCTCCCCGGCTGCGTCAAGCAGGCTGTTCGACGAACACCTTCCCTGCAACTCACAAGCATCCAGCCACCAACCGCTGTCGAGCCGGCAAGATCGCATGAATCCCCATGAATTAACAAGAGATAGCAATAGGAATTCACCTCTTTCGGTCTTGCCTTGCCGACGCTTCCAGCTTACAGCCTCCGGTTAGCGCCAGTCCTTCGAGAAGTCAGGCACCTGTGGCAGCTCTCGTCGCAAGAACGAAAAAAAAAAAGAAAAGAAATTATGGCACCAACCGGCCAAAAGATTGCGATAAGAAGACTGGATTTGCCACCAGAACTTTCTTCACCTCTTTTCAGGTACATCATGCCGGGCACCGAAGTGGAAATGTTCAAGAGGATATGGACGGAGCCGTGTAGAGTATTCACCTTCGCTTTGCGTTTGCCCCGAAGCCAACAAAACTCGGCCACTTAGAGCACCGCAGAATCCACCACGAATATCTTTAATCAGCGCACAGTTAGCGCATGTTTGACACGGATTAGGTAACTGATTATCAAAACTGATTATGTGATTATAGATGTCAAACATCCAAATCAAATAAGTGATTATTCCTAAAAATAGAATAATCATTTTTTTCATTTGTATTAGCATAATCTATAATTCATAAGCTGAAAAAGTAGTTTATCTCCTGATTTTACTAGCATGATCTATTTTGCCAAACAGTCACATACTTAATAAAACAGATTATGCACATAATCTTTTATAAGCAGATAATCTGTTTTCTTAAATAATCAGCTATAAGCAGTTATATAATCAATTATATAATCCGTGTCAAACAAGCTCTTAATTAGATGGTAGTAGATTCTGAGTCTATCTTGCTTGTTTTCCTGTCTCTTCGACTTAGGCTAGTCCTTTTGTTCTGTTACGTATTCTGGTTTTAAATTGTAAGTAAAAAAAAAAATCCCCCTCTAATGTGTTTTATAGTAGCATATTCATTAGTTAGTTATAGGACGAAATGGAACTCTTGTCCCACAAGTATCAATCTCATTTCATTATATTTCAGATCTAGCTAGGCATATACACCAACGGTCAACTAAGTGAAATCTCTTATTGTATTGTACTATTAGTCATCAGATTTATTACATTACATATTAAGAGTAGACTTACGTTTCATAACATGTTTGAGAATTTGCCCTTTACCAGCTCGAGGGCACCACGCAAGAGTCCACAAACCATGAGAGTCTCCAATCATTCGTGGAATGGTTTAGAGAAGTAACAAGAGGACTTCCGGAGGATGTGGACGCACATGTGGATATTTCAGTTCATACACATGGGGCTTCTGTTTGGGATTGCCTGCTCGCCAGTCTAACACTCAGTCAACATATTAAAATATATCAAGAATTATCTTTTTTCCTTTTCAAAGTGTTATCTGTATAAAAGGGAAAAATATCAAATTTACTCCTCAAATATAAACAAAGTTCTCTTTACTTTTGTGTACTCTAATCCAATTAAATTCTACTAGTTGCTATAACTACTATAACTCACAATACCTTCTTTAAATAGATGGGTCCAGCAAAGCAAAATGAAATTATATATTCCCATACCCGACACTCCTTGCAATCTTTCCAAAGGAAATCTATGAAATCTTATCAATTGCCTTGATTAACCGCTTGAGTACATTCATACCAAAAGATGTAAGGGAAAAGAAATAATAATAATAATAATAATAATAATAATAATAATGATGATGATGATGATGATGATGATGATGATAATAATAATAATAATAATAATAATAATAATAATAATAATAATAATAATAATATTATTATTATTATTGTACCACACATGGTTGATTAATCGCTTGAGTATGTTGATTTTTAGATCATTGGTTGGAATTAGCTAGCTAATCACATGGGAGAGAACCACACACAGTTCAGATAGTAAAAGATAAGAGAAGATCAGTAGACATCAGCCTGTTAGTACGTGGAAGACCTAAATATGAATGGGGGAATTCCGTAAAACAAGAGAGCTCTTGCAAGTGCAACAATGATGTCAACATTATCATCACAACTAACAAGGATCAAGAAACTCTTCGCTCTTGTACAGGTTTAAGTGCAAACCAGAAGCTGGCCCAAACTCAAAAGGATTTCTTTTGCAAGGTGCAAATCTTGTTGTTTTATTGAATAAATAAGGCCACGCTGTCATCGTATAGATATAACTATTAAGGGTAGAATTGTAATAGATCTAGTTTAGGGTTCCCTCATGTACTATATATGTTATCCCCAATGAGTCTCAATACAATCGTTCGTTAAGTCAATATTGTTATATCACGTATCAAAGCTAGGGTTTTCTTTTTTCCGTCGGGCCGTCCTCCTCTTCATGCTGTACCTCCTTGCGTCACATCTACTCCAGGCCGCTGCCCACCTCGTGTCTCTCCTGCCCCAAGGTCGCCTCCTCCTCACGTCGGCCATGCCCTCCGACTTCCCTAGATTAGACCTATTACAATTATACCCTTAATAATAACTTATATTCTAAAAACTATTAGGAGAATGGTTGGAGCAACCCTTAAGCATCAACTTTGAGCAAATCCATAACAAGTATAAACATCATGAGAGATAAGAGTCTGTTGATGTTTGATATAAGAGTCCAAATTGCACCACGTTGGGCTAAAACCCAAGTGAGCAAGAATCTTCAAGAGAAAATCCCAAGAAACTGAATCAAACGGTCCAAATCCAAACATCATGTTATGTATTCAGAAATTAATCTTCACAACATAACAAACAAATTGGGGAAATATAAATTGTAATACCACATAGTTGACAGGTAGATAAAAATTATGTTACATGTTCACATCTACCAGATAATTACTCTGTGTAGATCAGCAATTTTACCCGTAGACCCGAACCCGACGGGGGCGGGTGCGGGTTTTATATGCCACCCGTGGATGACCCGCACCTAACCTAAATGTATCTAATTAATACATTCATCATTTAATTATTGTTATTTATTAGTATAAATATAAGCTAATAAATGTTAATATTAAAAATGAAAGGTTAATATTCTATTATTAATGTATAAATACGTCTTCATGTTAATTATTTCATATATTTATTTAGAAAATAATCTTTTTATATATTTTTTATCAAACCCGATAGGTACATAAACTCGATGGATGCGAGTGTTATATTTCACCCGCATGTATGGGTGTGGGTGTATTTTCTACCCACGTGTTGGTGTTCGTTACCGCCGAATAGTAAATTTATCGTTGGATGCGCGTTTTGGGATCCCGATGGTTCGCGAGACACAAGGGTTTATACTGGTTCAGGCAACGGTGCCCTACGTCCAGTTTCGTGCTGCTCGTGTTACTCGCGACTTGTTTGTAGTAGGGAGTTACAAACGGGCGAGAGAGGGAAGGCTTCCCAAGTCTCTGGATGAAAAGCGCGTGTGTGTGTGTGGAAAAGTGTTCGTGATCCTTCTCCAGGAGGATGGCTCGAGTTCTTGTTTGTTCACTGATCGGTCCGTCCCCTTCATCCCCCGGCTCTTCCTCCTTTTATACCGTAAAAAGGGAGGTCCGGGTTCATGACGCGTCGATGGTCGTGACCGTACGCCCAAGTTGGGCATCGCCACTGTGAGTGACGATAACAGCATGGCGGTGCTTTCTTGACTCGACGGCGTGGTGAGTGTCGTCAATCGTGGATGTCCCGTCCGTATGGAGGACGGCTTCTGTTGGTGGTGAACGGAGTGGCGCCGTCGTCGTTACCGTCGCTCGAGGACGTCCTGTCACAATAGAGAGGTGGGCTTCTGACAGGGGCCGTGGCAGCAGCGCCCGTCCTTTGGCCGGTGTATGTCGTGTGCATTTATCGCCCACTTGCTCGAGTAATCGATGACTCCATCTATCAGCGAGCGTGGGAATGGCAGGCATTTATTTTCCAACCGCTACCGCCCTGCCTACTCACGGCGTGGCAGGCAGCTCGCCCGACCCCAGGGTCGGGCGAGGCGAAGGTGCGGTCTCCTGACCCCAACGTGGATGGGGTCGAGCGCGTCAGCTGTATTGCGGAGGATCCGACCCCCCCCCCCCCACGGGGGTCGGGCGAGGTGGAGACTCCCTGCCAATCCGGTCCGTCAGGTGTCCATACGACATGAGGGTCGGTCGAGGTGAAAATCGTTCCCACCTTAATTACGTCGTTAAGGCCGCGAGTCATTAAGGTTAATTACCTCTAGTATTGACCCTCGTAGACAGTAGCCTCCGAGTGAGGCCCGACCTCCATGCAGAAGGGAGTCGGGGGTCACTCAAACCGGGAGAGGAAGGCTCACGATCGTAGGCTCGCTTTCTGCCTTATCGTGTCCACGTGTTCTAGGATCCCGTATTGGATCTCTTTTTGCGATTCCGTTCCCCGAGACCTCCGCTCGTTGCGGTGGTCCGTTCGCGAACACGGTTCGACTTGTATCGTTCCTCCAGTGCGTCCGTTCGCCGGACGAGGAGGTTGATCCGGACCACACTTTACCGCGGGGGCCGAAGTGTGGCGCTCGTCGAGCTGCTATCGGGAGAGTTCAAGCGAAGCCCCGGGGTCCCTTTGGGGGGACCTCAATGGACCAGCTGGTGGTCGACCTCAATATTCCCGGTTGCCACCCCAATCTGGTACCCGAATGCCATTTGATAGGCTCCGAGGGCTCGTTGCCTTTCTGCGATGAAATAACCATGGGCCGGTTCGAATCAGGACTCGAACATAGATCGTGATGCCCATGGCGCTCGAGCGTCAGGGTACTAGCCGCTAGCGGGCCCATCTCTCTCCACCCCTCGCTCTATTTTCGCCCTGAGCGGCTGTCGAACCTGTTCGCTAGGCCAGCCTTCAAACTCTTTGGGCCGTCGGGGCATATTCCAGCCCAAGTTGCCGCCTGTCAGTATTTATTTGTGGCAGAGGCGCGGCAGAGGCGCCTGCCACGACGGGACGCGCGGCGGCGTTGGTCTTCGGGCCTCATGAGTGCACGTGCGCCTGCCCGCGCTGAGGCGGCCACATGGGCCCCGCTCGCAGCGATTGGGGGAAACCGCCAAGCGGACGGGGGATATAACTGTGCCGAGCGAGGTGGACATGCGGACCCCGCTTGCAAGAAGTGGGAGGAAGATGCCAAGCGGACGGGAGGAATAACCGCGCTGAGCGACGCGGCCATGCAGGCCCCGCTTGCAGCGAGCGGGAGGAAGGCGCCAAGCGGGTGGAAGATATAACCGTGCTGAGCGACGTGGCCATGCGGGCCCTGCTTGCAGCGAGTGGGAGGAAGACGCGAAGCGGGCGGGGGGTATAAATACGCGCCTTGCGCGCCCGTTCGCCATCACTTGTCATTTGCGTCTCTTCGTCTCCCCGCGTCGCTCTGCCTTCTTGCTCTTGCCCTCCGCGCTTCCTTGTCGCGCAATCCTTCCTCGTTCGCCCAACTTCCTCACACCCTTTTCATCTCCGCAATGGCTAACTGGTGGAGGTCTGATGTGCGAGGGGCGCGCCTGGATGGCCTGATGAAGCGTGGCCTCCTCGTCGCGCGGACGAATACAATGGAGTTGCTGCTCCCTGGCGAGGAGTCGGCACTGGCGCCGGCGGACGGATACATAGTATCCTTCGCCCACTTCCACGAGCACGGGCTGCGAGTCCGCGCATCGTTTCCTACGGGGGCTTCTCCACTACTACGGCCTTGAGCTCTAGCACCTCAACCCCAACGGGATCCAGCACATCGCCGCCTTCGTAGCGTTGTGCGAAGGATTCCTGGGGATCGCGCCCCACTTCGACCTCTGGCGCTACTTCTTCGCCATTTCTCTCCAGACGAAGAAGGGGGCCCCACTGCCCGTCGGCTGCGCCAGCATCCACCTCCGCGGGGAGCACGCCCACGCCTATATCCCGCTCTGGATGAGGAGCTCTAACAAGGGTTGGCACGGTCAATGGCTCTACCTGAAGAACGACGCCACCAACCCCCTTCCGGAGTTCACGGGACGGACCTACGACACGGCGCCGGAGGTGTGGAAGTGGGGGCCAGCGGCCAAGGAGAGGAAGCGGGGGCTAGACGACCTTCTGGGCGCGGTCCAGCTTCTGAGGGCCCGTGGGGTGCGCGGCACCGGCGTGATTGCCGCGTACCACGCCCGGTGGGTGTTGCCGCTCATGGCGCGCCCGCTCCGGATGTGGGAGATGGGGTCCGGCTCGGATCTATCCGTGTCGGTGATGTCGTCCGAGCCCCTCTCCGACTCGGAGCTGAGGTAGTGGCTGAGGGACACCCTTGCGATGGAAGACGCCTAGGCCCCGCTCGATGGGTGTCGCAACCCCGTCCGATAAGATCGTACGGTTGCTCATCCAGGATCATTCGGGGTGCCACTTGGCGAAGCAAGCGACCATACAGTACAATAATTAACAAGAACACGCAAAAAATGATTAAAAGGGTACAAGAATTCTTAATATTACATCCTGGTTCAGATAACTTAAGTGCGGAAACGTAGTTCGAAAACAACGAAAGTCAGCGGAAGCTAATAATTACAACTCGACGATACAATTAAGCACGCCAGCCCACGGGTGCTTAATCTTCATAGGTCGGAGAAGCAGGAACCCACTTGAAGGTCCACTCCGAGGGTGCCTCCCCTTCCCAACCACCACAACCACACGCAGCAACGTTAGAACAATCACCTGCAAAAATATTAATCCACAAAGCCTGAGCAAATAATACTCAGCAAGACTTACCCGTCAACGCGGCCATCTAATGACCGACTCCTAGAATGCAGGGGTGTTGGTGGAGGTTGATCGAGTATTGCGAAATCAGCGCTAATATTCTATTCCAAATTTTAGCCAAATTAACAGTGTTCTCTGTGACCTTACTAAATGTGCCGCTATTCTAACAGTCAAGAATTTATTACAACAAAGCAGAGTGAAATTAGCCACTTTCATCATACTCCACTATTTTCATATCGTTGCGGCAGAAAGGAGCAAGTGCTACTCTTAATCACGAGGAGTGGCAATTATAATTGATTTACATCCTGCAGGAGAAACCCGAATGACACGACACGTGCACACTCAACTTGAGTCACACGTGGTACCTTTCGCAACATCGTGACAGTGTTGGCTCAACATCCATCCCTTCAAGGACATGGTCCTCCAGACGATGCCCTGCATCCCTGTACGGCCCCAAGCCTTTCCCACTAGCACAAGCCCAAGAAAACAAAAGCAAATTCATCCACCTTGCTGGTCCGTTCACCCAGAAAAAGGGATCGCCAATTGTTCAACAAAGCACGGTGAGCTACATCGGTTTCCTGGTCCCATATACCAGTATGCACTCGGTACACACCTCAAACTTGACCAATGCAACCGCACCCGATAGGGTTCTCAACTTTTATTCACAATTAAGGTCACCATATTGTTCGACTTTTCCTCTTTTGAATAAGCATGAGTAGTCTCCATACTACTCGGATACTACCGGATCCCTATCTTTTTAAGCATTGCATACTATCGAGGGCTCTAGCAAAATAGTCCATAGGAAACCTATCAAGTCATGCATCTAAGTTTTCACGGCAATATCCTCGAAACTTAATGCGCAAACAATTCCTACACACATAGTGGTAAACAGAAAATTTGTAAAACATAGGTGTGCACCGGGGCTTGCCTTGGTTTGCAGAATAATCAGAGCACTCAAACAAGGAGTTAGTTACTACGGGTGCCTCTTCTGGATTCTCGTTCACCGGCGGAAGTTCCTGGTCGGTTCCTATATGACAAAAATGCAGTGAATTGTTTAATGAAAAGAGTCACAACGCTTTTATTAAATATTAACTAGAGTTTCATTGTTAGGAAGTAGGGTTGGATTGAGACTTTGCTTTAAGTATTAATCGTTTATTAACTACGACTATTTATCTAGGTTAAAAATAAAATTTTTAATCATACCTCAAGGTTATTTTTAATGGATGGTACTCTCTGAAATATGAAATTTAAGCTTTGGTTGAAGCCTAGGTGAATTTCCTAGATTTTATAAAAATTCAACAAAGTTTCTGTTATTGGGTTTTATAAAATCAGAAACCATGTGTAAATATTGGAATAAAATTATGCGATTTTATGGTGTTGTTCAGGAGAACCAAATCTACAACTTTGTTTTTGGGGTCTAATCTTTTTACTGACTTCTACAATGTATTCTAGAAAATGGCATTTTAATTGGCAGATTTGGGGTATTGTGAAAGTATTATATACAATTTGGTGGTCCTAAAATCCTCATAAAATTCCAGTAGGTGTATACTGCCATGGGGTACTTGAAGATAAAATCTTAGCCTCAGCACTACTCTAGAATTCAAATTAAAATTCAAAAAGAGAAAAGAGTATTTTAATTATTCCTGAAATTTTTTGGTCGTTTTATAAAAAGTGTTTTAACAGAAATTTAGTCCTAGTCATGAGGTTTCTAAAAAGGTTTGGTTTGCTATTTTTGGAGTAGTATTCTATTTTCTATGAATTTTACAATCTGTGAATTTTCCTAGGATTTGAATAAATTGAAAGAGAGCCGGGCCCGCTTGTCAGCGACACTGGACAGGGGAGCGGCGCTAGGGCAGCGCCCGACGGCGCACCACCGGCGGTTCCCGCCGGAGGGGGAGTCAGCGGCGACTTTCGTGGTGCCCAGCACGCTCAGCACGGCGCGGGGGTCTCATTTGAGCACGGAGTGGGGTCGGGGCTCACCGGAGGCACGCCGGCGACGGTGGACCGGTTTCGGTGATGGCGGCGGCGGTGTTCCGGCGGCTCGGCGGTCAGTGATTGTCGGAGTCGAGCACCGTGAGCTGCAGCAGAGGGCGGGGATGTCGCTGGGCACGACGAGGAGGAGTGAAATTGGCCGGAAGATGGTCGTCGACGGTGAGGTAGCGGCTCGGCGGGTGCTCCAGCGATGGCACGGCGATTTCGTCACCGCTGCATCATCAAAACCGGTGCGGTCAATTGAAACGGAACAAGGGCGACACGAGGGTCTCGCCGATGGAAGGAATTGGAGAAGCTCTCACCGGCGATGAAGAATTTGACAGAGCGGCGATAATGGCGGTACGGCGGCGCTCCGAGAATGAATTGCCGGCGTTGGCTAGGGTTTCGGCTCGGGAAGGGTTAAACGGATGTGGGAGGGTGTAGTGAGTGATCTCGTGCACGATGGGGAAGCTCGGTTGGTGCCGGATTGCAGTGGGGTGTTCGGTCGACGTGGGAGCTCTGGTGGTGGCAATGGCGGCAGGGCAGTGAGGGAGAAAAGAGAACGGGCGGGGAGTGAGAATAGTAGAGCAACGGGGGAATATATCAGCGCCCTGGAATGGGCTGAGCATGCGCGTGCAGCACGATGATGATGGCCGACGGCTTCCCGTACGCGGCAGTTGGGCGGGCGACAAAGAACAGCGCGCTCGGGAATTCAATTGGCACCGCGGCGAGGACGAAGGCGGTCGATCACTCCCGTACGTGGGTAGCTCGCCGGACTGACGGAGCAGCGGCGCTCGCGGAAGGAAGTAATGGCGCACGACGGGCTAGCCTTGGCTATGGCGTAGGGTGGCGCTCCGGCGGGAGAAACGGCATGGGAGGCACTGCCCTGCAGCGCCAGGTACTGTACCCGCTCCGACAACAGAGGAAAGAAAACAGGGGTGTACAGAAGGAAGGGAGGAAGAGAAGAAAAAAAGGAATTAGGGTAGGGTTTGAATTTTTTTTGAATTCCAATTCTTGAAGTTTCACTAAATTGATCGAATGATTTGAATTGCAAAGGGATTAACAAAGAGTTTCTTTGAATTGCCATTTGAATTTGAATCTCCACTGAATTTCCGAATTCCTTTATAATTGTTTGCCTCTTGTCATTTTTTTTTTAACTTCCCGACGCAATTAGGTTTTTGAATTTGGGCCATTTCAAAATTTAAACCAAGTTCGAACAACTTTTGAATTTGCTAACCCTAGGTCCCATTACCCAACTACTAAGCCTCTCGACGATTAGGGTTTTGATAAGCTTAGTTACGGAAGTTCGACCCATTCGCACCTTAATCATTTTTCGCCCGTTTTACATGAAATGCTCCCGTGCTCTTTTTCTCACTTCAACTCAATTTAACAAATTGGCAATAGTTAAAAATGGCAAAAAGTGATTATAACTTATTTTAGTTGACGAATTAGTAATCCCTCTTATTTAATTTCCTCTATCTCCTTAAACGACAAGGAACGATTTAATTCTTTATTTTAACACCACAGACTTGCTTATTTATCGGATTGATCAAGTTTAAATTGTCGAGGTGTCACAATGGGCATCCCCCGATGCGCCCCGCCGAGGGGTGCATCGCATTGGTAGGTTGTCGTGCCCCTATTCGTGGTTTGTTTCTTTTCTCGGTTCTTCCGATCCTGACTCTTCCTTTCCTCCCTCTTCTGGATGATAGCAGGCGGGCCTCCTCTTCTGACCCTCCCGCGCCCCCGTCCCCGAGGACGCAGCCGTCAGGAGGCAAATCACCTGGCGGCCGAGGAGCAGAAGCGGGAGAAGGACGCCCGGGCGGTGAAGAAGGTGAAGAGGCTCTGGGCCCAGTTGGACCGGGGTCGGCGCCGCCAGGGCTCCGACGACGATGACGACGAGGACGAGGAGGAGAAAGAGGAGGAGGGGGAGGAGGACGAGGAGGTCGTGGAGATCCCTCGTCCCGCCTCGAAGGGGCAGGTGGTGCGCCCGCGCGTGCAGGAGCCGAGGCCGGAGCCTCGAGGTCGGAGGCAGAATTGGCCTTGATCCCCGCGAGCTCAGCTGCACGGCCAGTCCCCGAAGAAAGGCCACCGGTGCCGCTGAAGACTCCCGCCCACCCCGAGCCGACGGCGTCAGGGCCATCGACCTCCGGGCCCTCAAGCCGCACAGAGGCACCGCGGCCTTCACTGGGTGAGGCGACGGCCTTAACGGTCAGCGGGAAGCGGTCCATGGAGGAGCAAGGGGGGCGGACCCCAAAGCGTCGCCGCTCCGTGTCCCGGAGGTAAGTGCAGCGCGCACGCTTCACCTTTTGTCTGCCTTTACTTACCGTATTTTTCGTGCAGGGTCGGGGTACAGGCGACGGAACTCCGGAGGGCGCTGAAGAAGGCCCTGGCGGGCCGATGGCCCTCGAGTGCGCCAAGACCCGGCCTGGGCGGGACTTCGGAGCCCCCGTGCCCGTCGGTGGCGGAGCCTCTGCCGGCTGCGGAGCCGTCCCAAGATCGGCCGGCGACGTCGGGGCCGGTAGTGGCGGAGGGGCGGAAGCCCTCTTGGCCGGTCCCTCAGCACCGGCAGATGTGACCGGAGCCATTCCTCCGAAGGTGCCGATGGAGGAGGTGGCGGTGGCTCCGGTGAAGGAGGTGGCGGCGGCTCCGGCGACCGAGCCGGGGTCACCAATTTTGGCGGCGGCTGCTGCGCCGGTGGAGGACGGCGCCGGCGTGCCGACGGCGGCCCGCCGACCAAGGGACCATCGGAAGAAGGTGCCTCGGGACCCGGGAGCGTGCGGCGAGCCCTGGAGGGGGTCTTGTCAGCGGCGTGCACATTGGACTCCGTCGCAGCACTGCTCCGGGCCCACCTTGCGCACGGGGAGCTCGAGGAGCAGCTCGCCGCCGCTCGTGGCGTGGCGTCAGACGCTCTCGCCCGAAAGCGGACTACGACGGGGCGTCTTTTAGAGGTGGAGGACCGGCTCCGCGCCGCACTAGAGAAGGTGCGGCAGGCGCGGCGGAGTCGGAGGAAGCGCGGCGGGCCTGCGACGCCGTCATTGCACTTGCGGTGGAGCAGACCTGGCGGACGGAGGTGGCGAGGGCAAGCCTGGAGGAGGAGGCCAGGGCCAGGGAGGACGCTGAGGTGGTGACCGCCTCCTTGGCAGTGGAGCTGCCCAAGGACGCACCGAATTCAAGAAGCTCCAGACTGGGGCGACGGGTAAGTCGTGTCTTCGGCTCGGCCTTATTTTTCCTTAGATGGATGTGACCTAACTGTTGCGCCCCCTTTCTTGCGGTGCTGTCCGAGAAGTTGAAGATGAGTGCGGAGGAGTTGTCGCGGCTCCAGGAGGACTTCAAGCGGGAAGTCGAGGAGCACGACGCGCTCCGAGTCGCCGTCAGCGTGGCCCTCTCCGACCACGGGGTCGCCGCGGAAGTTGGGTCGAGCTCCCTTGCTCCCCAAGTCCCTCGCCTTGTCGCCCGGGCGCGCGCCATGGAGGCGGACGGGTTGCACCGGGGTGTGCACCGGGCGTTTGCCGTCGCCCGGTCGCACTATTCCAGCATTGCCTTCGACTTAATGAGCAAGGGCCTTGCTTCCGGCTACACGGACGCCGAACTGGATGCCATCGAGGAGGAGGTGGCCCCTCTGGCGCATGCCTTGGCTGCGAGAATGGAGGAAGAGGAGGAAGAAGACGACCCCCCTCCCGCCCCCTAAGAGTAGGAAGTAGTTAGGTTTAGTTTGTACATAGGACGGCCGAGGCCAAAATGTCCGGTCCTTTTGTAAATCAGAAGAGTAATTTGAATGTCTTTTGACTACTAAAGTGTACTCGTTCGCGAAGGCATTCCTTCATGAATTTACGAAAGCGTTCGTCCCCTTTTTCCTTGTTTTCGAAACTTAGAAATCGTAGGCCATGGGCAGCGTCGACGCTCCATCGAGTTGGCGAGCGTCGTTGCCGTAACCTTCGGGGTCGTAGGCGTTATGCAGTCCGACCAACTCAACTTCACCTCCTTCTGCCCACAACTTTCCTTTCTAAGTTTTAAACGTAGGACGAGGGGTCGAAGTTTCAGAAAGGATAAGTCGTGAATAGGATAAGTACTCGGTTTTGCCGGTGAGCGTCGTAGATATAGCCCTCGAACGCCGTAAGCACTTCGCATTCCGACCGGTCTGACCTCGAATTTTTCTTATCCTCTTGTTTATCCTTTCTCGAAAATTTTGCAAGCAAGTGTCAAAATAAACAAGTGTTAGGGCGCGCGTGCGGTGCGCGTACCCTGCAGGTGTAGCCCCTGAGTGGGGTCTGACTCCCGTGCGATGGGAGCCGGGCGCCGGTTGTTTCGGCGGACGGGAACAATGAAACGACTACCAGTCTAGGGATAGAAGCGACGTAGCTATTCGATGTTCCAGGCGTTGGCGATCTCATGTCCCTCCGCGGTCTGCAGCTTGTAGGTGCCGGGCCGGAGTATCTTGGAGACGATGTAGGGACCTTCCCACGAGGGCGATAGCTTGTGGCGGTCCTTGTTACTCTGGACGCGTTGAAGGACGAGGTCGGCGACGTTGAACGCTCTCTCCCGCACGTTCCGGCCGTGGTAGCGTTGTAACGCCTGCTGATACTTCGTCGATCGGAGAAGCGCCACGTCCCGCGCCTCGTCGAGCTATCCATGGCGTCCTCGAGAGACGTCTGGTTCCCTTTATCGTCGTACGCTCTGACCCTCAGGGCTCCGTAGTCAAGGTCGGTTGGTAAGACGGCTTCGGACCCGTATACCATGAAAGAAGGGGGTGAACCCCGTCGCCCGGCTAGGGGTTGTTCGCAGACTCCACAGTACAGCAGAAAGCTCGGCCGCCCACCGACCGCTGAACTGTTTCAGCCGATTGTAGAATCGAGGCTCCAGCCCCTGGAGGATCGTGCCGTTCGTGCGCTCGACCTTCCCGTTCGTACGGGAGTGCGCCACGGCCGCCCAATCGACTCGGATGTGGTAGTCGTCACAGAAATTGAGCAATCGCTTCTCTGTGAACTGTGTACCATTATTCATGATGATGAAGTTTGAAACCCCAAAGCGGTGGATGCTTTCGAGGAAGAATTCGACTGCTTCTTCTGGTCGGATCCTTGTGACCGGTCGAGCCTCGACCCACTTGGTGAACTTGTCGACCGCCACCAAGAGGTGGGTGTAGCCCCCGGGTGCTTTCTTGAGAGGTCCGACCAAGTCCAACCCCTAGACCGCGAACGGCCACGTGACGGTGATGGACTGCAGCGCCTGTGTCGGCAGGTGAGTCTACCGAGCGTAGAACTGGCAGCCCTCACACGTGCGCACGATCTACGCAACGTCGTTGACAGCTGTCGGCCAGTAGAATCCTTGTCGGAATGCGTTTCCGACAAGGGTCTTGTGCGCGGCGTGATGGCCGCAGACCCTACCATGAATGTCTTGCAGCAGTATCTTTTCCTGTTCGATAGGGATGCAGCGCTGCAAGATCATGGTGAGACTCCTCTTGTAGATTTCTCCGTCGATGATGACGAAGGATTTGGCACATCGTGCGACGCGTCGAGCCTCCGTCTTGTCCGTGGGGAGCTCTCCTTTGAGGAGGCAGTCGAGGTACGGCATCCTCCAATCGGTCGGAGGACCAGTACGAGGCGCGGACGCCTCGTCAATCCCCATGACGCTAGGGCCGGGAGACTTCATGATTGGTCCGGCCCTTCTCCTGGAGGCGGCTCGGTGCCGACCCCTAGCGCATTTCTGGGTCAGACCGATGGGTGGCTTTGGTCGTGGCGAAGATTCCAGGCGGGATCTGCTCACGTCCGGCTACCATCTTCGCCAAGGAGTCAGCCTCTTCGTTCTACCGCCTCGGGATATGCCTGAGCTCGAGACCGTGGAACATATGCTCCAATTTACAAACTACCTGGCAGTATGCATCCATGGTCTCGTTATGGCAGCTGGATTCCTTCATGACCTGGCCGACAATGAGTCGAGAATTGCCCCGAATTTCGAGTCATCGAATTCCCCACTCGTCGGTGATCTTGAGCCCGTTGACGACCGCCTCGTACTCGGCCATGTTATTGGAAGCAGGGAACAGAAGGCGGATTGCATACTTCATGCGCAACCCCAAGGGGGAGACGAAGACGAGTCCGACCCTTGCTCCCTTGCGCATCAGCGACCCGTTGAAGTACATTACCCAGTACTCCTGGTCGACAGGAGGTGCGGGTAGTTGAACTTCAGTCCACTCGGCTATGAAGTTGGCCAAGGTCTGGGACTTGATCACCGTTCGGAGGACGTATGTGACCCCTTCACCCATCAGCTCGAGTGCCCACTTCGCGGCCTTCCCTGTTGCGTAGCGGTTCTCCACGACCTCTCGTAAGGGAAAGGAGCTGACCACGGTCATTGGGTGTGATTCGAAGTAGTGTCAGAGCTTCCTTTTGGCGAGGATGACGCTGTAAAGGATTTTTAATATCTGAAGATATCGAGTCTTTGTGTCCGACAACACTTCGCTCACGTAGTAGACCGAGCGTTGGATCTTGAGGGCGTGGCCTTCCTCCGTCCGCTCTACAACCAAGTCGACACTGACGACTTGAGTCGTCGCGGCGATGTAGAGGAGGAGCGGCTCTTTAGGGGTCGGAGGCACCAGGATTGCGGGCTTCGTCAGGATAAGTTTTATCCTGTCGAGAGCGTCCTGTGCCTCAGGCGTCCATTGAAATCGCTCGGATTTCTTCAGGATTTGGTAGAGGGGATGCATGCGTTGTCCGAGGCGTGAGATGAAGCGGCTCAGCGCCGCTAAGCACCCGGTCACACGTTGCACTCCCTTTAAGTTTTAGATCGGGCTCATCCGACTAATGGCCGTGATCTTCTCCGAGTTGGCTTCGATGCCACGCTCGGAGACGACGAATCAGGGCAACATCCCCCTCGGGACCCCGAAAACGCATTTTTCGGGGTTGAGCTTGATGTCGTTCGCTTGGAGCTTGGCGAAGGTATGCTCCATGTCGGCTACGAGCTGGTCGGTTTTCTTGGATTTGACGACGATGTCATCCATGTACGCTTCGACAATATCCCAGATGAGCTCGTCGAAACACCTGATCATGCAGCGCTGGTACGTCGCGCCTGCATTCTTCAGCCCGAACGGCATCGTGACGTAGCAGTACGATCCGAACGGCATGATGAAGGATGTCGCGGGTTGGTCGGACTCCTTCATGGGGATCTGATGGTATCCGGAATACGCATCAAGGAAACAGAGGGCCTCGCACCCCGAGGTCGAGTCGACTATCTGGTCTATACGCGGCAAAAGAAATGATCCTTTGGACACTCCTTGTTTAGACTAGTGTAGTCAACACACATTCTCCATTTCCCATTCTTTTTTCGTACAAGAACGGTATTGGCTAACCATTCGGGGTGATACACCTCCTTGATGGAACCGGCTGCCAGCAGCTTATCTGTCTCCTCCCCGATTGCTCTACGCTTCTCTCGTCAAAGCGGCGCAGTCGTTGCTTCACCGGTTGGGATCCCGGCTTGATATGCAAGGAGTGCTCGGTGATTTCCCTCAGGATGCCAGGCATGTCCGAGGGTTTCCACGCGAAGATGTCCATGTTCGCACGGAGGAAGTCGACGAGCGCGCTTTCCTATTTGAGGGAGAGAGAAGTCCTGATCTTTGCCACTTTTTTAGTGGCGTTGTCGGGGTCGAGTTGGATCTCTTTGACGCCATCGGCGGGCTCAAAAGACCCTGCGCTTCGGTTGGAGTCGGGGGCGTCTTCAGTGACTTGCTGCCGGATGGCAGCGAGTTCCTCCGTGGACGCGATGGTTGCGGAGGCGAGTTCGCCGCTCTCCGTCTCGCACTATAAGTGCGCTGGAAGGAGGCGCCAATAGTGATGACGCCCTTTGGCCCTGGCATCTTGAGCTTTAGGTAGGTGTAGTTGGGTACGGCCATGAACTTCGCATAGCATGGCCGCCCCAGAATGGCGTGGTATGACCCGTGGAAACCGACCACTTCGAACGTGAGGGTTTCGGTTCAGAAGTTGGTTGGGGTCCCGAAGGTGGCGGGCAGATCGATCTGCCCGAGTGGAACGGCTTGTTTCCTGGGGACGACACCATGGAAGGATGCTCCGGTCGGTCGAATGAGCGACCGATCCATGCCCATGGCGTCGAGCGTCTCCACGTAGAGGATGTTGAGGCCGCTGCCTCCATCCATGAGCACCTTGGAGAGGCGCTTCTTGCCGACGATGGGGTCGACTACCAGAGGGTATCAACCCGGTCGTGGGACATGGCTGGGGTGGTCGGACCGATCGAACGTGATCGGTGCCTTTGACCACCGAAGGAACGTTGGCGTCGCAGGTTCGGCCGCGAAGACCTCGCGACATGCGATTTTCGCGCGGTGCTTTCCTCCTTGTGCCTCCGGGCCTACGAAGATCATGAGGCACCCGTCGGTTTCTGGGAAACCGCCGTTGCCGTCGCTAGCACGATCACCGTCGTCGGCACCCCCAGGGGCTTGTCGAGGCTTACCTATCGGCTTGCCCCTCGTAGACTCCTGGGTCAAGAACCATTTCATGAGCGAGCATTCATTGTAAAGGTGCTTCCCGTTCTACTTCTTCTCGAAGTGGTCCGAGGTGTCCGCCGTTGGCGCCTTGGCGCCCTTGCAGTTGGCGGCGCAACCATTCGCCACCCGGACGAAGGCTGCCGGCTCTTTTTCTTCTTGTGGGAGTGGTCGGAGGGGCCCTCACCGACGTCCTCGTCTCGCTTACCCTTCGTTTCGTGGGGACGGTTGAAGATCGCGCCCACTGCTTCCTCGCTGGAAGCGTGGCTCGTCGTGATGTCCAGAAGTTCCTTGGCCATTTGCGGACTCTTGTGACCCAGCTTGTGGACTAGGGTGCGATAAGTAGTCCCGGATAAGAATGCCCCGATGACATCGATGTCACCAATGTCCGGCAGCTCGTTGCATTGTCGGGAGAAACGCTGGACGTACACCCGGAGGGTCTCCCCCGGTTTCTGTCGGTAATTCTTGAGGTCCTAGGGATTGCTTGGACGCGCGTAGGTCCCTTGAAAGTTCCCTACGAAGACCTTCTTCAGATTGGACCAGCTCGCGATCCGATTGGCCAGGAGGTGCTCGAGCCAGGTCCTGGCCGAGTCGGCCAGGTAGAGAAGTAGGTTGCGGATGATGAAATGATCATCATCTGCTCCTCCGGTTCGGCAGGAGAGGCGATAGTCTTCGAGCCAAAGGCTCAGGTTTGTTTCCCCCGCGTACTTCGATACGTTGGTCGGAGGCCGGGAATGTCAGGGAAATAGGGCGGCCCGGATGTGGGAACTGAAAGCTCGAGGCCCGGGAGCGTCTGGGCTCGGACTCCTGTCCTCGTTCTCGTCGTGGCGTCCACCTCGACGTGGGTGGCGGGCCTGGCCCGTTTCGGAGACATGCTCCAGTTGGCGTCAGCGCGCCTCCAAGGTGGCGTGGGCGTCGCGGTTTGCCCCTAGGCTTTCGAGGCCTCGTCTGTCCCCGGACGTGTTTATTGGACAGACATGTTCCGAGTATGCGGTCTGCGAATTCGCGACCGCGAGCTTTCCGCTTGTTATGCTGCTGCTCGTTGCAGCAGCGCCTCAACTTCACGTTGAGTGTGTCGAGCCTCAGGCGTGACGGGATCAGGGAGCCCCCGAAGTAATGCCGCCGCTGCGGCGAGGTTCTGGCTCGCCCGCGCAAAACGCGGGTGTCCGTTGCCTTCCTCGATAATTCGTCGGCGCACGTCACGCGCCGTGGAGCGAGCGCGTCCATCGGCCCAACAACGAGCGAGTTCACGGTCAACTTCCGCCTGCTCCTGCTCCTACTGGTGCTTGGCCTCATAGAGCTCCTCCCTCCGCGCTTGTAACTGTTCGGACAGTACATCGCGGGAGGGAGTTCCGGTCATCGCCACTGGCAGGGTGACGGGACGATCACTCTTCCGGTTAGGGAGATCTTCCGTATGTGCCATGAGGCACTCGCGAGAGGGGTGTGGCTCCCTTTGCCGTGTTTTGCTCCGGAATCTCCATTTGCCTCGTCGAGGAGGTCAAAGAAGGATTCCGATGCGTAGCCTATCATTCCCACGAACTCGACGTCTGTGGTGCACAGGCTTTCGCGCGATGACACACGGGTCATCGTGATTTTGCCGGTGCTGGCCCGGCCAGGCGAAGTGGTTGCGTGCGGACCCTTACGGGAGGGCTTCAAAGAGCGCGAACCCTTGCCAGATCGTCGCGTTTTTCCGCTGACTGACGCGGTCGGTACGTGACGGAAATCGGATGCGACGACTGGGGAAGCTGGTACGCTAGCCAGCGCTAGGTTGACCTGCGAGGTGGCAACGAAGTCAAGACTCCCAAAGCACACGATCGTGCCAGGAATCCATCCGTTGACGTGGTTGGCCATCGAAACCCGAAAGGTGATCGGCGAAAACACGCAAAGGCCCCTATCTGGCGCGCCAACTGTCGGTGTTCGTTACCACCGACTAGTAAATTTATCGTGGGATGCGCGTTTTGGGATTTCAATGGTTCGCGAGAGGACACAAGGGTTTATACTGGTTCAGGCAACGGTGCCCTACGTCCAGTTTCGTGCTGCTCGTGTTACTCGCGACTTTTTGTAGTAGGTGGTTACAAATGGACGAGAGAGGGAAGGCTTCCTAAGTCTCTGGATGAAAAGCATGTGCGTGTGTGTGGAAAAGTGTTCGTGATCCTTCTCCAGGAGGATGGCTCGAGTTCTTGTTTGTTCACTGATCGGTCCGTCCCCTTCATCCCCCGGCTCTTCCTCCTTTTATACCATAAAAAGGGAGGTCTGGGTTCATGACGCGTCGATGGTCATGACCGTACGCCCAAGTTGGGCATCGCCACTGTGAGTGACGATAACAGCATGGCGGTGCTTTCTTGACTCGACGGCGTGGTGAGTGTCGTCAATCGTGGACGTCCCGTCTGTATGGACGACGGCTTCTATTGGTGGTGAACGGAGTGGTGCCGTCATCATGGCCGTCGCTCGAGGACGTCCTGTTACAATAGAGAGGTGGGCTTCTGACAGGGGACGTGGCAACAGCGTCCGTCCTTTGGCCGGTGCATGTCGTGTGCATTTATCGCTCACTTGTTCGAGTAATTGATGGCTCCATCTGTCAGTGAGCGTGGGAATGGTAGGCATTTATTGCCCAACCACTACCGCCCTGCCTACTCGTGGCGTGGCAGGCGGCTCGCCCGACCCCACCGACCCTGGGGTCGGGCGACGCGGAGATGCGGTCTCCCGACCCCAACGTGGATGGGGTCGAGCGCGTCGGCTGTATTGCGGAGGATCCGACCCGCACCCCCCGACCCCCCGGGGGGGGAGGGGGGGTCGGGCGAGGTGGAGACTCCCTGTCGATCCGGTCCGCCAGGTGTCCATACGACATGAGGGTCGGTCGAGGCAGAAATCATTCCCGCCTTAATTGCATCGTTAAGGCCACAGGTCATTAAGATTAATTACCTCTGGTATTGACCCTCTACACCACGGGTATAAGTGCGGATGCCGTTTTCAACCTGAGACCCGTTGTCATCCCTGTTCTAGACAGACAAAGAATTTCCACCAAACTATATAGTTTATATGTGTTAATTGCAAATCTCACTCCATATCTCACTCTAGGTTGGCGGAGCTACTTGAGGGCCAGCCTGGGTGCTGGCCCCCCCTTCACTTAGTAAATTTTGTGAAGATTAGAGCACACCATATCATTTACTCCCTCTAGTGTCAAAATGAATGCAGTTTAGGACAAGGTTCCGGTCAAATATTGGAAATATAAATCATGAATAACTTTTAAATTATTACGTTTGAAAATATAAAAATCATATGGGTAGATTCATTTTGAAAAATACTTTCATAAAAGTATACATATGCCAACTTTTAATAAATATTTTTTTATTAAAAATTAAAATCAAAGTCATGTTTTAGAGACCGTATCATTATCCTAAAATATTTTTTTTATACCGGAGGGAGTATGTTATAATTTAACCATTCAACATATGTATTTTCTGCTGACATTAGCTCATATGAAAGCAAATCCACATGGTTGTTGATCTGACAGGATGAATATCATTACATTGCGAAATTGCACAACACTCTTGTTTGAAATTGCTCATGTATGGTCTAGCTATCATTATTAAAAGTGGTTGCTATTGCATAATTTTAACATCCATTACTCTCTATATTTCGCTTCACCACTCAAAATGGCCCCTGCTTACCGCCACTGCCCATAAGCTTGTTTTGTGGCCGATGTCCACCCCACCACGTCTGTGAGTTGCCGAAACTAACCCAAATCTGCTCACAAATCATGCCCAGTTAGCCGAGTCGAGCCGTTCCCGCATGTCATGCGGAGTCAACCGATTTGCGAGTCCCTTTTTTTTTTTTTTTGGCTTACCCACACAGACAGGACAATTGCAGACCCCGCATCGATCAGTTTTTCACGGGTGGGGCCGGGGGGGCAGTTGGGAGCGGAGCAGGACGGCGGGATTGCTTTCAAGTGCAATCCTCGTCCTTTCATGTATCCTTGCTAGTTCCGGTGAGTTTCTTCGATCCCCTTGCTGGTTTCGGATCAATGGAAGCAATGGCCTTATAAGATTTGCTTTTCTGTTTTATCTCTCTTCTGTAATGGTTGTCTCTAGTCTTCCTATTTTATGAATTCTCAATTTTTTTCTGTTGTAATACAGTCTTGAACCTCATATTTTTGTAGTAGGCAAATTCTAAATATAGAGTTATTATACCAATCTAAGAGAATCTTTAATAGAGAGCTTAAAACACTTTCTCAATGAAAGTATAAGCGATTTGAGTAAAAAATCATCTCCAATGGATATCTTAAAATTATTTTTATTTTTTGGCTTCTCGTAAATTCTTTCTATTTCTACCTAGGAATAGGAAAAAATAGATAATCCCAATTCCATCGTCCGTTGACCGGACTCTTTTTTTAAACTATCGATTAGGATTAGGATCGGAAAGAGGAGATCAGACTCTTTTTTTAAACCATCGACTAGCACTAGGATCGGAGAGAGGATGCCAGATACTGGACTTTTAGATTAAAAAACTACTGACATGACATAATTTAAAATTTAAGGGTCTATTTTTACGTACTCTGTTGAAGAAGAGGATAAAATTTAAGTTTAAAATTTTTGGTTGCTACTAAATTCATGTTTTGGAGACTTATATTTAAGTAGACCATTGAAGATGCTCTAAGGTACTAGCTGTCCAAAATTTGGTTTGCCATGGAAACTGTAGGGCTGTATAATACTCCCTCCAGGTTCTAAAATAAAGTCGTTTTAGACAGGATCTTACGTACCAAGAAAGTATTAAATAGCATCACGTGTGCTGGGTAATTAAATCTTTCTTACGGTCCAAGGGGTATGTGCATAGGACCAACACTTTGTTTTGTGAGTTCGATCCCAGTACAGTTTTGGTTGAATTTTGCATGGCTCGGCTGAGCGGAGGAGATTTCAGCCACGTATTTCACTGCATGCGGTTGGCGCTCTACTTTTTTCGCTCAAAACAATTCGTGCGATTGTAGCCGTGTATTTCACCAGACGTTGGCGTGCGCTCAACTTGTTTTGGCTCAAAGCGCAATTGCACCCGCGTATTTCACGTTAGCGCTCCATTTTTTCGCTTCGTATTCTTCGCCGCTTCTATATAAAAGGCAGCGCACTGGCCAGCTAGTTTCTTCAACACTCATAGATGGACCTGAACATTGTACCTGAGTTTGACCTGAATGCGGAGCCACGATTAGAAGAAAATATAGGTATTGTTTTTTTCCTTCTTTTCCTACCTTTTAGCAAGAAATGCTCCTGCTTTTTGTTTGATGTTGTTGGAGAGGAACGGTTGCATGTATGGAGAGAGATGGAGAAATGGCATGCGGGAGATAGATGCGGAAGAGAACAAAGGCTGCATACATGCGGGAGAGGAAAACACTGCGAGAAATGATCGGCTCAGTTATGAATGGAGAGAATCAAAAGGCTTTGATTTAATTAACAGGCAGTTACTACTCTCCTCAAAACTCTCCAGCGACTTATTTTAGGTACCTTTTGACATTTTGGTTCTAACGATTTTATTTTGGAACCTGAAGGGAGTAATAAATATCAATTAAGAAATAGGACATGGGGTAGTACACATACCTGAAGCAAGAGTGGCATCTTCTATGACCAGAATCAAATACTCCCTCTGTATTTTCAACTTGTCGTTGACCGATAACTTTGATCATTTATCTTATTTAAAAAAATATATGAAATACCATATGTTTCGTTATGTGATTTATCACTACATGTTTTTGAAATATAAATTTAAATTTCACGTAATTAAATAAATTTTTTAAATAAGACGATGATTAAAGTTAATGATTAAAGTTGACAAGTTAAAAAAGAAAAAAGGAGAGTATGTTGAAAAAAAAAAGAGATCATAAGCAACAACTCATGTACTAGGAGGGGCGGGCGCCCACTGCATCATGGCCGGCTTGTTAAGGGTCTCAGGCCGTGACATGTAGGGCGCTTCATTCTCACCGTGCTCCGTGCATGCGTGTGTTTGGTCTATCGGGAGCAGCAAACTAGGGTACGTGGCAGGTAAATAAAATAGGAATTTCATTTTTGTTAAGACTCGAATTAAGCAACAAGATCCGTAAGAGTTATTAAACAAAAATAGTGCCTTACAGTCTTTACACAGAGGGGTACATAACAAACAAAAACACCTATGACATGGAGGTTGGGTTTTGTTATTCTGCTAAAACACATTTGAAGGAGCGAAAATAGGCTCGTGACAGGATTGAGTCAGTCATTAAAGCTGCATAAAATTTAATTAATTACTGAACATTGGCACCACAATTTATTAAACAAAAATAACACATTTGACCAAAATATTAGAAGCGGCTGAGAACTCCTGTTGACAAGGCACTAACATACGGAGTACACTGAATGCAAAATTCATCAGTTTTAGGTCAATATATTTAAAAACTGAACATGACAATTGGATGCTAAACAAAACTGGAAGCAATATTAGCTTGTAAATATATTTGAGGATGCAATATTCAAAATTCAACCTAAAAATGGCAAAACAGAAACAGGACGGAAGCAGAAAAAGAGTATAAAAGTGCCGAGACTCATGTAACATTACATAGCTGTGATTGCCAAATATCCACATGCAAAATCAAAGAGTTAAGTTCATTATCTAACTCCGAAAACAAAGAATTGGAGAAAATTGAATTGGAAACAAAAAGGAACGACAGATGGTTTCATAAGTTGCTTAGCTTAAATCTTACAATCTACCTATCTAATGTTTAGGTGGTCAGCTCACTTGTGTTTATAATGTTCTTAAGAAATAGATATCAGCATCATCTCTCAGTCATGCAACAATTCTTGTTAAAAACTAACATTTTTCCTGAACTGGCTGTTATTTGTCATCTTGGAAGGATATATTGACATACTACAAACAGTACAAAAGGCATGTAGGTTCAAATACCTAAATGAAAAGAAAATATGCATTCAGGCAGCGCACAAAGACAACTTTAACTTGACAAAGGAACTCGATTAGGCTTACATGTAACAAATAGGCTGATTAAGTGAACCAATCAAAGGTTGATCTAACAACAGCTTACCTCCATAATATGATCTCATGTGATTTCTTGTGGGTGGAGTCCTGCCTTATCTCAAAAGGTAATGGCATTCATATCTCGAGCCACTCGCCTTTGGAAAGTGATGTAGACTGGAGTTTTTCAGGCACCTTGGAAGGCAGGTCGCAAGTTCATGTATATAGCGCCCATGAAGCAAACTGGCAATCTTCTGCATTATAAAGGAGACTACTCAAATTTAGTTCAGTGGGAAACAAATGAGTTTTCGATTAAAAAAATTTTACATTCTGGATTGACCGGTACAGTCCAAATAGAAGTTCATGATAGCTACTCCGTAGAACTAATAGCTAGGTTTGCCAAGGGAACTGAAAGAGGGGAACTTAAGTACTGCCAATTTTACTATTGATTTTCAATCTTTAGAGGGAAACATAAAACACAAAATACACACCAAGAACAACAGCTTCGCAATGTGTGCATACTGCATACAGCTATACATGAATATATATTATAGCAACAGGCAAAACGTGCTATCTAAACTTGACGAGATGTGCCACAGGCCAGAACATGCTTGTCCACAGTAACAGAACACTTGTATAATGAAAAAGAACATCCCTGTGCAAGGGATGCATATAGGAAATTTTCTGTGCCTGAAAGTACCAGTTCAATAGTTATTTGAGTTAAAGTCAGCCATATGGGATGTGAAAATATAGTTACATGTCATAGACATTGTCAGATTGTTTTTGGTATTATCAAATTGCATATATTCGTTATTATAGAACAAATGGTTTAGTTAAGTGCCAAGTACCCATGTAAGATTGTTATCCTGAGCACTAGTTCATATGCAGATTGTTGTAAAAACCTGATAACAGAGGTGCACTATTGTAGACCAATGTTTTTATTACCAAAAACCAATTAATAAACACTATGCTTCATCAAAAATTTCAAACCACACAGACAATGACACTGACAGAACAAAATTTCTAACAGCTGACTCCACCTGTCATAGCGTGTGCTTTCACGCTAATAGTGTGGGCACGCAAGGTTTTCTTGTTTTGCCAATATGATCATTCAAATTCTCATCTGTGGTAAATGGTAAATGCATAAGGAATTCGGTGTTACAGGCTCTAGGGATAACACATAGAAAGTAATCTCAGATTTTCAAAGATTTTGACTAAGATAGCAGCCACAATTTTGTAACAGTAACCAATGAAAGATCCTGCCATTCTTTATCAAATAAAATAAGATTAAAATACAATTATGGAGACAGGTTACTTGTTCCATGTGTATTTGATTGTCTCATTCTAGCAGATTAACACAGAAAGACAGGCAATATCATAGCAATTCCGTAATGATATAGTTCTGAATTCATTTAGGAAACCACCTTTCAGAAACATACCAACAGAATAATTCCTGAGTCAATATGAAAAATTGTCTAAGATATGCAATAAAAACTACAGTGGTTCATAACTGTTTATACAAAAACTATGGCTCTGTCCATGCGTTAACTTGCTGATCTCTATGTATTGGGTGCAAAACTGCCAAGTGTCTATTTCATTGTGCAAGTAAAGGTCCTCATAATTCCTATGCTAATGTTGATACCACATTAATTCAGGAGGTTCAACTAATTGTTTAATTTATTAAGGAATAGAGTCATAGACCAGGTTACAGTTAGCCCCCAGTTTGTGCTATGAAATCTTTCTCCACATTATGAAAAAGACGCCGTTTATAACATTTCATTCCAGTTGATCAAAGTGAAAAAAAAAAGCAAGGGACCAATCTCTGGTCCATCAAAAATTATCATCATTTTCATATTCAGTAATATTATCCATTATCCATGATAAGAAAAAAAAAAAAGGTAAAAAGAGCAGCCAGGTAAGAACTTGGAACAAAGAATGCAAGGATTTTTTCAAGCGAACCTGCAAAATCTCACAATGAACATGAAACCAAGCAGCAAAATAATACATAAAGGAATTATAGTCAATAATCTCCTCCGCACAGCCCCAGCTGCCACCATGACCTCAAAATAATGGTGGTGCTGACAAAGGACCAAAAGTCCTCAAAGCTGTAATCAACCAACATTAATTATTTACTAATACCGAAGCAAATAAAAGCACACACATGCCAATTAACTCATAGCAAATTTGCCATCTGTTGAGTAAAAATCTAGAATCATGCACACAATAGACTACCATGTCTTCAGACAAAATGGAGGTGCTCGGTCTGAAAATATACAATAATTACGATGATTATTTACGATGAATCAGTAAAATAAATACTGCATCAGACCATGAATGAATGAGGCTACAAGAGCAAAAAAATGAACAAATTGTGAGAAAAAGAAGCTATTCACATGTCATACACCACTGCATCTAATTCAGCTAAATCCATCTAATGAGCATGGTGAGCAGCTACATGTTAAAAACGAAAACCATGAACATGAATCAAGATACAGGGGAAAAGACAAAATATCTAGCAAAACTGCCTTCTCTAGCTTCTTACCTATATGAGTTGCATTGCTTTCACTGAGTTTGATTGCAATGCTATGTTCCAGGTTATGCTACGAAGCAACAGCAAGGAGAGACAAGAAACAAGCACGTTTAATTAGATTAATTTGGTAATTTGTAAACATCTATCTAGAGCTGCACAGTCATTGTTTATGAATAATGAATCTTAATTTGAAAATCATTTCCATAAATTAAAAGCAATGCAATTACACAGTCATCTTTGTGAGCATGCGCAGATCAACACACAAGTTCATCCCCTAATTTTGTTCTACGTAAGAAAAGCGATAACATATAGACCAATGCATGCACCTTCTTTTTTTTCTAGAGAATAATTTGCTGTGCTCATCATCCCCAAGAAGAGAGACCAGCTGTACAAACGACTGGTTCTGCATTTTGAACCAACACAAGTTAGTAGCAACAGACCCCTAGTATCATAGAGGCATCAAACCGAATGTATTTTTCAAGGGAAATAATGCCCTACCGTGGTAAAATTATAATATAGAAAAGCAAAAGGCAAGGGGCAAAAGAAACCCCAGAAAAAGGTTACACATAGAGGAATAAGAAATTGAAGACCTACTCGAATGTCCTATTTTTTGGTTCCATATCCATAAGAGTAGCTAAGTTTTTATATTGGCTTGCAAAGCCTAACACAACCCTCCTCCTTTACCAGGGCTTGGGACCTGCAATGTTGGAACACCAAAGGCGCCCCACCATAGGCGGAGTTACCTACTCCTACTCAAGACAAAGAAATTTCACCAAACAATGTAATTACTATAATTGATAGGGATAACTCTATCAAACCTAATTTCAATTTTCAGCTCACAAGCAAAGCTCAAGCCAAAATAAACAATAGTTTAGTAAGTTACAGAGTACTAGTATCAGACACATGGAAGCTAATACTAAGTACTAAGCAGCTATGCAGTATGAAACTGTAGGGTTTTTTTTTTTTTTTGCAAGGGGAAACTGTAGTGTATTGTAGTAAGAAATATTCAATTAAGAAACAGGGCAAGGGGAATGCACATACCTAAAGCAAAGAGAGTTGCATTTCTGTGACCAAACTCAACTATGTTAGAAAAGAAAGGGCTATTACAAAATACCACATGTATTCTTTACGAACATCCAGATATCATAAATTCAAGATCAGGTGCAGAAAAGTAACTAAATAAAGAATTACATTCTTATAAGTAGAAAACAGTTTACAGGTAATATTGTATACTATCTACTTGAAAAAAAAATGCTGAAAAAGGTACTATATCTCAACAATTGGAAAACAGTTTACAAGCAAAACTGTAGCACCTACTTGCAAAAAAGTTTTTAGTACATGGCTGAACAAAAAACTTGAAAAAAGTAAAAAAAAAAAAAACTCCCTACAGTTGAGAAAATTCTAGGTCAAATAAGTTGCATTTATTTATTTATTTATTTTGGAAACCAAGCAAATTGCAAGTTTTTCAACTTCACAACAGAACTAAACTACTAGATGGAATAAAAAGTATAGGCAAACATATTCCGGATCAAGGTGCTTATTCTAGCATGAATTGAGGATTATAGAACCTAAATTACTTATAAAACATAGATTGCAAATTGCAGAATTGAGGAAATTCCCAAAAAAATGAAGGAAGATAGGGATTGCACATACCTTAGGCACTGGATTAACCATAAACAGTGCCACTTACCTGCCTTCGCTAGCGCAGACTAACAGAGGTCTATTTCTGGTGGCAGAGGAGGTGGTAGCTTCCGATGATCAGCTGTAGGAGGCGGAATATGATGCTGCTCGGCGGCAGGTGGCGGGAGCTGATGCTGCTGAGGAGGACGCTGCTGCTGCTCGGCATCAGGGGCCAGGAGCTGATGCTGGTCGGCAAGAGGAGCGATCTGCAGCACTGAAGCAGGAGGCGAAGGCTGGTGCTGCTCCGAAGGAAGCTGCTGCTGCCCGGCGGTAGGACGAATGAGCTGGTGCTGCTCGGCGGCAGGAGGAACGGGCTGCAGCTGCTCGGCGGCAGGAGGAACGGGCTGATGCTGCTCAGGAGGAAGCTGCTTCTGCTCGGTGGTAGCAGGGAGCTGCTGCTGGCCGACAGTAAGTGGGAGCTGTTGCATGACGACAGGAGCAGGGAGCTGCAGGCGCTCGCGCGCCATCTCCGTCCGAAACCACTCCAGATTGTTGTAAAACCCACAAGCGTTTTTGTACGCTACCAGCAACCGCTGCACCATTGTCAGAACAAACTTGAGAATTGCAAAATATTGGTCATACCTGTCGATCACTTCAGCCATGACAAGGACTTCAAGCGAGACGAACAGTATCGCTCCCACCACGAATACGCCCAAAACAACCAGATACAGGCGATCCATAATCGGCGTGAAGTATAAGCGCTCGGTGACGACGGGTGGATCTGTGACTGGGAGTAATTGGGACCCGGCGGGAACAGGATTGAACACGACGCTAAGGGCACCCCACCAGCGGGCGCCGCGGGCTGACGCTTTGGCGACGTAGCCGGGGACGAAGGACCGTTCGTAGCAGCAGACGCAGAGGGCGCATGACTTGGTGACGTAGCCGGCGACGAGGGATCGTCGGTAGGCGCCGCCGACAATGCCGCTCGCGCGGGCCACGCTCTTGAGCACGCGGCGGAAGGAGCAAAGACACGTATTGCAGATGATACCTATAGGGCGCAGAATCCTCACCCCAACCCTTGCCGCCGGCAGCTCATCTGGCGGCAAACCCTGGGCCTCGGGATCCCCATCTGCTACTGCCGCGTTGGGTCCGAACTGAGCGGGGTGGTCGGGATCCGAAGCAGGCGCCACCGCGGATGGAGTGGACGTCGGTGCCAACGCGGATGGAGCGGACGTCGGCGGCGCCTCCGCGGATGGAGTGGATGTCGGCTGCGCCACCGCTGATGGAGTGGATGTCGGCGGCGCCACCGCTGATGGAGTGGACGTCGGCGGCGCCGCTGCGGATGGAGTCTGCACGGCGAGATCTTCCATCGGCGCTCGGCGGCGAGACCCTGCGAGCAGAAGATGCGCGACGGAGGCGGCGGGCGAGAAACCCGGGAAACGATAAGGCAGCGGACGATCGAGTCGACGAGAGACAGGGAGAGGTTATGGCGGCGGTCGAGAGTTATGGAATAGTTGGCGGCGGCGGGAGAGAGACGAGGGCCACGGGGTAAGGTTACCTTTTATTGTAACTGAAATCAATCTGTAGTTTTATCAGTTGGTGCCCCTAAATATGTGTATTTTGTACTTCCTCTCAATTCAATTCCGAGATGACTTCTATTTAGAGTCTTTAAATATGTTTATTTTTTATATTTTATATTTTTTTGTTTCATTTACCTTTATTCTTTAATATCTTACCCTTCCCTAGTCCTGGTACCCGTGCTCCCTCTCGTTCTCTTGCCTCTCTCCGACGGCAGCCCGCGCACCAACTGAAAAAAAAAATCTATAAGGAAATCGTAGGAATCCCTTCGTTGTTGGGATTTTTTTATTGTTTGACCCATTTGAAACTAATAATTTATTAATAATATCTATTTACAAGAATTTGAATAGGAAAACATTATTCAACAACTTACTTAGATTTTTCATCCAATTTAGATTTCATCGAATCCTGAAGCGCATAGTCTTGTTAAAACATTTATTTATATTTTTTTCTCACATCCAGATCAGCAATGGCATCATCTCGGATTTTCCATGTTTTATGCTTTGAGTTAGATTTGACCCCTTTTGATCATGCTAATTTATTTGGCATAACACATCTATACAATCACACTAAGTTGACTGCCGTGACCAAATGACTCGTAGGAGAAGATGTTTCGTTTGATATGTTTATCAGCTATTGCACTGAGCCACGTCAAGCTGTTCGTCGCTGCTCTGAAGAGCCAGATTCTAAAAATATTGACCTAGAGAGGTCATTCGTGAGATATTGATTTTGGAAGGGCTAGAATGTGAAAAAATCCTTACTCTATTGTCAACTTTCCTTGAGTAGTCTCTGGATTCTTTTTTACCTGTCATCGTTCATTTTAACTATCGACTTTGACCATTCTCTTATTCTAGGCTATAACTCCCAAGTCTATTATATTTAGCTATATATGCAATACATGCTAGGCTGTGTTGTGCGAAGTTCGTCCTCCAATATAATGGATGGTGTTAGGGGCCAGGGGAGGGGCACATTGTTCAGTCCAGGCAGTGACTTGGCTTTCTGCAAGGGGCAGAGCAGGCCTTTTCCTTCCTCAGTCCACAGCAACATTCCTCACTCTTTTACTTTTAGGCAATGCAACGATAGTATCAGAAACGCTTGACACCTCATGTTTTATAAAATGATACATATTTCACAAGCAGTAAATCCAAGAGCATTTTATAGCAGATCCTGCAAACTTTCAAAAACCTTCTTTCAGACTTACATTTCTACCTGATTTCTCTCAAATAAATGCATTACCCAGAGGTTAAAACAGATGGCAAACTACTGGCACAAGTGGATCATTACTTGTCATAAAACTTTCGAGTACAAAAACTCAACCTCAGCAAAAGCTGTAGCAAACTACATCTCCAGAACTTCGGAACTGCCTTTCAGAAAGTAGTTCCTCGTCCTCAAAACTGTGGCTGTTTGTTATCATCTTACCGAGCTGCCTGTTGTGCTGCTTGGGCTGGCTCCACGATGTTCTTTGCTAGCATGTAGGTCCGCATGTTGAGGCCCTTCAAGCTTTCGATGATTTGCTCGTGGCTGCAAAAGATGTCTCCTCGATAAATGGGTGATAAGTAAAAGCAGATTATTATAGCTATAAAGAAATGATTATTTGACTGAATCACAGGGTTGTAGTAAACAGGGCAGGAATTCACAAACAACATTTCAATAAGTGTGCCTGCACAAAATAACTTACACATTGACTGGATTGGTCGTCATTAAAAGTGTTCCTGACACGGAATCAATCCTGGCATCCAGTTTTGAACTCCTAACCAAGTTCATTATCCATGATTCTGCCTCATCGTAGTTCATGTTCAGCTTCTGTGCAAGCATGCTGTTTGTTCCAAAAATAAATAAATATAAAAATAAAATAAAAATCATGAGGACATCTTTGATTTGTCAAAAACAAAGTTCTATAGTCCACAGATTTGACAACTAAGTTCTTATATAGTCCATAAATTTTGGCAACAACAAAATTCTTGTGCAGTCCATAAAAGTATGTGCAAACATACAAAACGAATATGCTTTTGAACTGTGATGCTACAACTAGAATCTTCCTCCACTTAATATTATCCTCAGAAAAAAAGAGAACTTAAAATTATTCCTAACATAATTGAGAAGCTTCCAACTGAACTGAAATAATGTTAATTCTAGCAATATACTAAAAAATAACCCAATCAAAAAATAGACAACGACCAGTAGTTAACTTAGTGTTTTGCATTCCCATCAATTCATATAGGAAATTGTTTTGATTGGCGAAGAGTAAATAGAAACATCTACCTGATGTCAATGCACCGATGAATACGGCAGTAGGTCTCAAAAATAAACAGACGAGCATTTTCAAGGAACTCATCTCTCAGAGGAACAGTGATAAGATTTCCATCTTGAATACGCTTTCCCAGAAACGGATCATTCAATATAACCTACAAACGCAGCCCATTGGAAAACAACAAACATTAAAAAATATGAGATGTCCAACATGTTTGGTATAATCATTCTAGATTACTAGAAAAGCAGTGCCAGCATGCTCATATTGTCTTTGTAAACCTAGCTCAACAATCCTAGGATTTAGTTCATATAAGAAATAAGTGTTAAACCCCCTGCTCAAATTGGCCCACATCTAAACAGGCCATAGGTCTACTCAGATTCAGCATGCTGACCTATCACCTCACAAAAGCACGTTTTGCAAATACAAGGAATTATTTTATAAAAGGAATCATCATTTTTCAGATTCTCAATTCTTCAACAAGCAAATGCATGCAACAGTCAGCAAATAGAATGGCAACAGTTAGCAAATAGAATAGCCATGGAAACTGATTAAAAATAATACCTGCTCGCATTGCTGGAGTTTCTGTTGTGCACCATCAAAATCATAGTTCACATACAGGCATTCCAGGAATTGAGTTATGGGGTCCTTGTAGCTATGCTGCTCCTGTTGAATGACTTTAACCAGTTCTTTAAGCATATTTCTTCTTCTTTTGTTCACAACAACTGCTGTAGCTAGGTACCTCAGAAGATGAGGTGCATTAGTCTGGATAGCATTCAAGTACCTGAGGGCAAAAGAAAATGAATAGAATGGATAATATAATCTTGACACCCAATCAGAGAAAACTTGTTTCATTGTTGAACTGAATTACATGATGAAAAGAAGCGGTTTAGAAACTAATTCAAATTCTCAAGACAAATATGTGAAAAACAATGCATTTAACCCCAGCAAATTCTAGTGTACCAAGTCTGTCAGCTAGAAGATAAGCATTTTGATAACATCATTATTACAGTCATATTTCAAAATTAGCCAAGAATACCCGGTAGTAAGTTTGTCATGAGACAAGTAAACTAAACAGGATTAAGTCAGTCTGAGCTTTTAATAGACTAACCTGTCCTGGAAGAATAGGTCAATTATACCATTTCGACCATTTTCATGGTTAAAGAAGATGAAGAGAGCCCAATGCATTAGCCATATCCTGTTCTGGAGCTGATTTAGAGGTGACGAAAAGTTCTGACAAAAAATCATTCAGGGAAGAAACCAAGTTAGTTTGTGATGTACACTAACAACGAATAACACATAATGAAAGACTAAAACCTTGGAATCAATTATTTCCTTCAAGCGGTTGAGTTCTTCCAACGCCACATCCCAATTCTGCATCAAAATTTCTGCTGCAAGCTTTCCCCAAAGGGCACTCACACTCCTTTCACTGTTTGTGCATAAGGCACGGTACTGGTACAGATAATCAGCAGCCCCAGAGTAGTTACCACACTCGAACTGAAATTTGGCATACTGATACAGAGCTTCAATCTGGTCAGGACCAATCTGCATTGTAACAAGAAGGATTCAATTAGTTTATTTAGTATATCTCTACTAACTTAAAAATGCGAGTTGGTGAGGGTGATGGTCGTGATCCGTCACCAGCCCACCTCATAAAAGAATTTCACAGGGAAAAAATAGTAAGATTTGAAAAACAAATCCCATAATGCTTATCAAATGTGTCTTGTCACTAAAATGTTCCCTTTGAAGTCATTATACTGTAGAAATCTGTTAATTAAAAGATTGCCTACTCGTGTTGTACACTTACCACACTAAAGCTATTGTTCTAATCCAACATGCAATTGATGATAATGATTTTTCTTTGGAAAAAGAAAATAATAGCAGCCGTAGCGTAGCTGGGACATTTAGCTAGTAAAATGCAATGGCAATACAATGTACACCACCCTTTTAACGTTTCCCTTAAATTCTAACCTTAGCATTACACTCAGAGCTAAGATCGAATCCATAGTTAGTTAATTGCATGTATCCACAGCTAAAATCACTTAGTCTGAAAGACCATCCTCTGTCAAAGTAAAATCACAATCCTGCTAATGGTTCTCAATTTCACAACCACATGTTGCGGGTTTGCCACATACCAAAAGCTTAGCGATCTATATTCCGATAAATAGAAGGCAGCAGGAGATTAAGACCTGGAAGCGCTCCTGGAGCATGTGGATGTTGTACTGCTTGTCGGGCCTGAGCTCCTGCACGAGCTGCGGGTTCTGAAGGAAGGCGACGATCGGGGCGGCGGCCGCGTCCAGGGACTTGAGCCTGGCGAGCACCTCGGAGCGGCGCGCGACCATGTCGGCGGGGACGTCGTCGGTGCCGTGGAGCGACTTGTGGATGTCCATGGCGTAGTCGACCATGTTGGTGCCGCTGAGGAGTCGGATCTTGGCCTCGAGGATCTCCCCGTCCGGGTAGAGCTGCCGCTCCTGCAGGAACTCCAGCAGCGGAAACACCAGGTGGCGGTCCAGCTGCGCCGCCATCAGCGCCGTCAGGTCGTACTCCGCCATGGCTGGATGCTCGTGGCGGCGCTGGGAGAGGAGAGAAGAGGACGCCGGAGCGAAGAGGGTTTGCTGTTTTGAGGATTAGGTGCCGATCGCAGTCGTTCGTCTGATCGGACGGACCAGATTATACGTACCTTGTTTGGACGCCGTACTGTTTTTTAAATCAACCACTACGACTAGGATCGAAAAAAATGACGTAGTACCCTTTGGACTTTAGATTAAAAAAAGTACTGGCATAATATAATTTAAAATTTAAAAATCTTCACACACTCTATTAGAGAAGGGGATAAAATTAAGTCTAAAATTTTTTAATTGCTTCTAAATTAATATTTTTGGAACTCATATTTAAGTGGACCATTGTAGATGCTCTTAGTTGGCTAATTTTTAATCACTAAATCATCAAATAGATTAATAGGTGGACTAATAATTAATTATCTAATGGATTAATAGAAAAATTATTAATCCCTCCCACTGACTAGTAGGTGACTAACAATTAGTAAAGGACTAGCAACATGTCCGTGTGTTGCTATGAGTTATTTTTTCTTAATTTTCCTTAATTGAATTACATATCGTGAATTTTCATCACGTACAATATTTAATTTGAACTTACGTCTCCTATAATCCTTAATTGATTCGAAGTAACAAGTTTTTAAAGTAGACTCTCTTTTTCATGTACGATCTATAATTCGCTCTCCTACGAATCGATTTAAAGCGAACTCTTCTTTTCACGATCCATGATTTGATTCGAAGTGATATGTTTGTGAAGTGGACTCTCCTTTCCACGTATGATTTGTAATTCGATTCACTGATCCTTTTTTATGTTTAAATTCGGGTCGTACAAAATTCAACCCGGTGACTTAACAGGGTGAATTAATGTCTCGGTGAATATTACGTCCTCAGTAAAATTATTAAGTAGTAGAGATATAAAAATATAGAGACGTTAGATTTGGTAGAGTCCGGTCCGGTGACTCCGCGGGTAAATTCACACCTCAAAGAACATCATGGATTCAGCAAAATTAAAGTAGTAGAGAACTGTATCAACTTATTTTTCTTTCTAATTTATATCATCCAACTTATTTAGACATTTTTTTTGATGACGTCACAAGATGTATTTGTATATTTGCATAGGATCTGGACTTTGTTTTTTTAATTAGAATCAATTTGTTTCTCAATTTATAGTTTCGGACTCTTTATGGCATTATTTATGACATTATAGGGTGAATTCACGGGGTGAATATCACGGTCGTAACAAAATTATTAAGGTCCTGTTTGGATCCACCCAGATAATTGTTAGCCGGTTAAAAGGTAGTATCTGATCTCCGAACGGACTGGCAAATTCAAAGCTAATAATTAGTCAATCTTTTGACTAATAAAAACCATTCTACCCTACTACCTTGCTAATAGGGCCTAATTGTTAGTAACAAGCGAAACTAGTTCTATATATTAATAATTAGTCAAGAATAAATAGATATAAGACTAATTGTTAGCTGACTAAAAATTTTAACTAAAAATTAATCAGAGACTAATAATTAGCTATTTAGATCCAAACAGGATCTTAGTCCATACATGTTGTGGATCATGTTAAACTTTGATTGTTTATAATATGATTGAGAAAAAAATATACATATTTTGCTTCTATGTAATACTATAAACTAATAAGGTAGTTTCTTTCAAGCATGTTTTTAATTGATATTTTTTTTGTATTAGAGGATAACAATTCAAAAGCAACCGTCAAATATTCAAATTTGACCCTAGTCCTCCCCTGCTTTTGCTTTGCTGACCAGTGCGACTGCGACACACTCCCGCTCCGCGCTTTCCCTCCCAGTCCTCACGCCCTGCCCTAGTGCCCCGCACGAGGAGGACTAACGAAGTCCTGACCAGCGATGGCGAACACGACCTGACGCCGCGGCTGGCGGCGCAGCTGGACCACCACCTGGTGTTCCCGCTTCTGGAGTTCCTGCAGCAGCGGTGGCTCTACCCGGAGGCGGAGGTCCTGGCGGCCAAGATCCACCTCCTCGGCGGCACCAACATGGTCGACTACGCTATGGAGGTCCACCGGTGGCTCCACGGCACCGACGACGTCCCCGAGGAGATGGTCGCGCGCTGCGAGGAGGTCAACGCCAGGCTGAAGGTGCTCGCGGCCGCCGCCGCGCCGCTCGTCGCCGTCCTCCAGGACCCGCAGCGCGTGCGGGAGCTCAGGCTGGACACGGACAGGCAGCACAACGTCCGCATGATTCAGGAGCGGTTCCAGGCACGCGTCACTCATGACTCATCAATCAACGATTTTCTTGGCAGAGTTTCCTAGGAGAGTTGAAATAGACAAAACGCATTCTTATGGCACAATCAATCAGATTCTTCTTGATTTTTTTATCGTGCAGATTGGTCACAACCACATTGAAGCTCTGTACGATAACGCGAAGTTCCTGTTTGAGTGTGGTAACTACTCGCCAGCCGCAGGGTACCTCTACCAGTACCGCGCGCTGTGCACGAATGGTGAGAGGAGCGTGAGCGCTTCGTGGGGGATACTGGCGTCAGAGATTCTGAACCAGGACTGGGATGCTGCGCTCGAAGAGCTAAGTCGCTTAAAAGAGATTATTGATTCAAAGGTTTTGGATCGTCTCATCTTTCGGTATTGTGCCTTTTGGGGGTTTCATCTAGCTTTGTGTCCTACCTGATTCTGTTTTATTTCGTAGAACTTCTTGTCGCCTTTGAATCAACTCCAGAACAGCGTATGGCTGATGCATTGGAGTCTCTTCATCTTCTTCAACCACGAAAATGGAAGAAATGGGATCATTGACCTGTTCTTCCAGGACAGGTTTGTCCACGGAATGCACAAGATGGCTTAGTGCTTTGTGTTGTGGTCTTATGATCAGTAGCATTCTCTAGCCCGATGCTTGAATAAGCAGAGCCACAGCCACCTCGAATATCAGTTAGGATATCGATTATGCGGACTCCGCTCTCAATTAAAGAATGGAAGCACAATCCCCAAACTGAAAAATTATTGGATGCTATTTCTTCATACAAAGAGGGGATTTTTTATTCTCGTATGTGCAGTATGTGTGATGCATGGAAAACAGAAATAGTATAAGTCAAATAGCTGCTGAATTTTCATGTCGAAGATTTAATTTCCTTCAACGTCCATACCTTCCTGCTGTATATTATCAAATTCAATAGTGAAAGTGATCGATTTTTTTTTCTTTCTCCAGATACTTGAATGCTATTCAGACAAATGCGCACCATCTTTTGACGGGGACTTTTATAGTGCTCCAAAATGGATGTCAATCGTCTATTTTTTTAATCCGATGGCTCAGATCGCTATTATGATACCTATTACTTCCACCCGTATCATGATATCATTAGCAGGAATCATTAGTATCATAGGGGCATTTTGGGGATTAGTAAAAAGAGGACAAATGGAAACATGACTTTGATGCACGATTAGGTTTTCATGTCCATTACCCGTTGCATCTGTCAGTCTTCTCTCCTCCGGCGACTTGTGCGTCCAGCGAGGGGCATTAGGGGCGGCGGTCGCGTAGGCTGCTGCGGGCGAGCTGCGTCGATTTGGGGGCGGCGTGCTCGTGGGCTTCCGGTGATTTGGGGCGCGGCACAGTCGATTTGGGGAGCGGCACCGTCGATTTGGGGAACGGCGCAGTAGGGTGTCCGGCCAAAGAACGCCAAGGTGCCCTGGGGGCGGCGCGCGTGGGCTTCCCAACGAGGCACGGCAAGGCACATCGTCACTGGTCGGATGCCGGTCGATTCGAGCCACAGGAGTGGGGGCAGCGCGCGCGTTGGCTTTCGGGCGAGCCGCGGCAAGGCACGGCGGCGCGGGTGGGATTCCGGGCGAGCGGCGGCAAAGGGCGGCGGCGTGGGTGTTCTTCCGGGCGAGCCACGGCAAGGGTGACGGGTGAGCAGCAGGAAGGTAGGGGCGCCCGCTTACGCCGCCTAGGGCTTGTGGCCGCAGCCTTCTTCTATTTGCTTCTGCTCGATTTACCGATCCAGCGGCCACCAGGTTCGTAAGCGTTGGCACATCTTTGATGCTGTGATGTGGGTCACTTGTGTGGAGATTTTTTTGATGTTAATGTTGGTTATTTTTTTCTGTTCTTTTGTGGGCTTAGGTGTTGATGAAGTGGTTGCTGCTGTAGATGGATGTCGAATGCTTTATGGAATGTCACAGGTAATTCATTGTGTCTGTTATTGCAGGTAGTATATAGATACTCATTTTGTAGGTATTATGCATTCCATTGATTCCTTATCACAGTAATTTGAACGGATATGATATGAAGCAATACAGTAATAATAATCATCTGTATTCATAAAACGATAGGGTTGTCATCATCTCCCGGAGGATTGTGCTTGCTAATTCTGTTGAGCTTGGAATCCACCAATAGGACAGGTAGCCTGTGTCTGAAATTGTCTATATCCATCTGTCACATTAGGTGAATGAATTAAGAACTTTTTATGTATGTATGAAGGTTTAATTTCATTATTTTGCGCGTGGAAGACATAGACATTACCTGTGTAAAGTAGGGAACTACTTCAGTCCCTGTAAAGCACTCGCAAAACTTTAGCATGAACACAGCACATGATGATCTGCATAGATAGTGAGTAGTTAGTGTAACAGTTTTTAAACAGATACGGAGAACACATATTGTTGTTTTAGTTGTCCTAGTTTATACCCATCTGTCTGTTGTGGGCATTTGACCTCTTCAATTTTCCACGATGAAATCTTTCTGTCTTTCCATTTGTTGTCTTTTGGTATGTTCTCTGGGGGCAAAAGAGTTAAATAATGTTCCAAACCTAGCAACTGTTATAGTGTTTAATGGGGAATATTATAAACCAAATTAGACTATATCATTTAGTGAGAGTAACAACATACTTACTGTATAGCGAAGCTCTTGACGATTGAAAGTGGGGCCTTGGGAATCTAGAATCTGTACATTGTGTAGCCCTGCATTGAGCACAGCTAGATACCTATGGCTGTTTGTGATGTTTATTGGCAAGAAGACCTGATGCAATAATGAATTATAGTTTTAAATCAATTTTGAATCAATAATAAATGGACTGCAACTGAGGATAGTACCATGGCTGCTCCAGATATGTTTGAGTCCGGTCGAGGACCCATGGATGGAAAATTGGTTTGTTAAATTTGACTAGGTTTTCACCACTGAATTTATAACATGTACTAAATTGAGGAACCTCGAGCAAAGCAGGTCCTCCTTCTCTGGTATTTGATTTTTCTCTTAAACAGTATATATATGCAGAAATGTCCTGTGAAATGAAATAATAATTATGCTTTGTTCAGGTATACCTATAATAAATATAAAACAGGGTGATGCACTTACCCAGTCGTTAAGCCATTCCTGTTTACGTGTGATTAGTTGTAGTCTTTGCTGTTCCAAATCTACATCGTTGATGCTAACCAATGTTTTATTTGGCTGCGAGGAATTGATGTATTCAATAGTTTGTGCATCTTGTGCAGTGCACTTGAAATCTTCCCTTCTGTGGTTTGGTTTTTCCTTGTCCTTAGAACTCAGATCTGCCTTCTTTTTTCTCTCCCGTGCTTTGGTATTTGCAGTCGAACTTGTCCTCTTCTGTTTGTTAGCATGATACACATAATCGATTTGGTAGTTTGGTTTTGTTGCCCTTGCTGATGGTGGCCTACTGCGCTTAGCATCTGTATCTGTTGTTTCTGAAATTCGCTTGCAAGCTCTCTAGAATAAAAATTATATGATCAGAAATCTAAAATGTACTACATTGTTCACCAGCAGAATAAAGACATGAGATGTACCTTTTCCTCTGTATTTATGTTGTCTTTAGGTGATTCTCCTGCATTTTGTTTGTCTGATTCATCCATATAGCTAGTGTTAACTTTTTTTTCTTCTTGTTTTTTTCAAGGGCATATTTGATGCCTCGAATGCTTTCACAAGCTTCATAACTATTTCACCTAGTCTGTTAACATTTTGGTCAATGTTGTCCACCTTAGATAATAGTATTTGTTGTGCCTGTGTAATGAGTAGTATGGCATCAGACATTGTTTACAGTTACAGAAAATACGTTGTTATGCAATAATCTAGACTACCGTTTCAGTAGCTTCGTCTAGGACATCCCTTTCACATGTCTGCATTTTGGTTCCATTTGTATCATTTCCCCTAAATGAATGGTTCATTGTCACAGGTCGTGTGATGTCGTCAACAATCTGGTTCGGTGGGAGGAGAAGAAAAATAAGCTTAAAGCTGTGCAGAATAATTGCTTATATTGAAAGAGGTTACCAAATGTATTTGTTACCTGGCCTTCTCCAAATGGGTATTTTTTATCAGCTTGTTTCCGACGTAACACTCTATCTTTGTTCCAGTATTGCATAAGTGGTTTCTCGTGACCACTGTGATCTAAGTTATGATTCAAATGATATATAGTGACTTTCTCCCAGTACCATATCTGCATGAATATGAGGAAATAGGTGATTGTCCAAATAACCATACAGAAACAATGATGTTGCTCACTTTTACCTACAATAGATAAAGGTTCCCTTGTAGATTGGCTTGACCTTTTTTGCTGCTATTTATACTTGCGTTCAAGAAATTCAGGACGAGGCTAGACCAATTTAGAGTCCTGATCTCATCAACATTTTCCAATAAAGTGAGATAACAGGAATCAACAGTTGCCTGCGTAGTAGGGCACAAGAAAACTCCAATAGTGTACAGCAATGTAGTTCGGACAAAGGCATCATCACAGTTTTTGTTGTCTCTGAGAAATTCCTCTAGTGTGTATAAGTAAATCGCTGTTTCTTTGACTCTGTAAAATTGAAACAGATGTGGCACTTGTTTTTTGGGTATTTCCTTAATCTCGACTCCCGAACAAGGTATATCCAATACATGTGCCACATATTTTACTGTCATTTTTTTGCATCTATCTCGAATCTTGAAATCCTCTGAATCAAGTTGAAAAGTTTCAACAAGTTGGTTACACAAAACTCGGTTCAGATCAAACTGCTGTATTTTAAATAATGCACCGAAACCTGCTTCTGCTATTTTTTCCTTTTGTTCTTTACTAAACTGTTGTAATATGTGGAGAAGTTTATGTATCGATATCTGTAGTGTACCCTGCACGAATTTGAGACGGATTTTATTTCGTTGGATACATTAACAACATAATTTTGTTGCAATCTGATGCTCAGGTACCTTTGGTTTCTTTAGAGGAGTTGATTTCTTTTCTGATCTTGAGGGGGCTCAAACGTCCGCTGGTCCATGTCATTCATGATGGTTACTCTTGCACTGGTGTTACAGCTATGAGTTTGAGATTGATTTTGCAAGCACCTGGTGTTCCGCCTGTATGTTGTACTCAGGTTACTGCCTCATATTTAAAGAGGCAAGGGATATGCGTTTTGGAATATATTTCTTTGGCCACTTCGTTGTTTTTTGGAAACAAATAATCTATATCTTTTAGGCTCGAATAAAAATCTGGATTGGTTATGAGTGACTCGTATTAGTATTTATATTTCTGTTTGTATTATTTCCTAAGAAAAAAAAAAGTCACATACACATACCAAAGAAAAAACACCAAACACACATACCAAAGTTGGTAAAACGCCACATACACATGCCAAAGAAAAAAAAAGCCACATACACATACCAATTACATGGAAACATGGAATCGATGCTCTAGTCCTTCCAAAATAGAGGTATACGTGCAGGACTTGAACTTGTTGCTGCCTTATATAAATGCGTGCAGGACACAGATTGGCGAACTAACATACAACCACCACGTACTAGTTGCTAGCCATGGCCTCACCGTCTCCTTCGTCAAACCAAGAGCGTGACACTACATCCGTGCTGGGGTCTGTAAATCAAAGAGGACACAAGGACTATGTAAGTATTATATGAACAGATAATTCTATAAAATGCAACAAAGTTGATTAATCTGGATCATTCTTTGGTTGCTTTAAGATTAATTCGGATCCCATCCTTGGAACGCCGAAGGTGTTGTGCTCGCCTATGGAGTATACTCCAACAAAAGCATCCGAGACTTTTTTTTAGATGTGAAACTTGATAATATAATTGGGAGGACAGCAGTCACAAAAGGCATCATGAGTCTAGCTGATAAGCTTGACACTTTAATTACCTCTATACAAAAAATTGAAACAACTCAAAGTGAAATTAGTACTCGAATAAATAACATAGAAGAGTGGATTTCGTTACTGTGGTATGAAAAGCCACAGGCCATTGACTTCACTGGAGAATATGAGGTAACATATTTCATTTTTTTAGAACTATTAAAAATTGATATTAGGATGATTTTATGATGCCTTTGCGTATGTAATATACGGAATGCAGATTGGTAAAAGAAGCCTTCATGAAGGAGACATTCCAATAGAAAAGCGTGTCCGATCCCCATTTGCACGTCAGCCGAAGCCGACGTATCGTGGGAGTCCTGATTTTAAGTTTTGGCTGGATATTCATGCTAGTGGTTGTTCCTTCATATCCGAAGGTGCAAATTTTTTTTTTTTTGTGTGTGTATGTTTATGTAATATCTGAAATGGCCTAACTAATAATATATTACTTGAATTGCAGAATTTGAGTGCACGAATGAAGAGAGAAATCTGGTTGAAAAAATCAATGGCAAAGTAGTTGCCATCATCAATGGAGAGGCAATCACCAAAAAGGATTTAGAGAAATTGACTTTGCCATTGAAACAAGACGACATTGAAGTTCTGAAGTATTTAGATGACAAGGTAATATTAAAGTATCTTGATTGATTGGCAACAACAAAATTGTTGTTCTCACAAGTCCTATTTTGTTTGCACTACAGATTATTGATGCGCGCATTGCTGATATGAAAGACCAAAGAAATCGCATAGGGACTTTCAATCAAATTTGTTTAGAGAACTCAAAGTCATTCATTATTCTTCGACACATTGGTGCAAACATAGAAGACGAAGTAAATCTGGATACAACTTGTGGCCTAAAATATCTATACCACAACATGGTAATACTACCTTGCAAATATTTTTTGTTTTATACCATACATTTAGTGACACGTCTCTTGGCTATACTTCATTACAGATTTTCGTACCAATGTGTGTTAGACAACATTGGTTTCTTGTGGCCATCAATGCAGAAGCTAGAGAAGTTCAAGTTTTGAATTCCCTTCCACCCAGATGTGTGGAAGAACTAAATACAGTAAAACAAGTGGTTAGTGTTCCTGGATTATATGTTCAACTTATCATGAAACTATATGACTTTACAATAATTATATGTCACTGTATTTCAATTGTTTCAGGTAAAAGGAGTGGAACAGTTAATAAAGGCTGCGGCAGCTGAATTTGGATTCGAAGCAACTACTTGGCGTGATTTGAATGTCTGCAAGTGGAACATCAAAGGCATTTGGGGCATACCGCAACAAAATGACAGGTACAAATACAACATAAAAACTATGTTTGCTAACTTTACCTTCTCCCACATCATGGTCATATTTGATGAAAATGCAGAGTGTCTTATGGTCTTTTTATGCTCAAATTTATGGAGTATTGGACTGGAAGTCGCATGACAAAACAATTTGGTCAGGTACACAGTTATACCAAACCAAAATTAACAATGAGTACCATATCTAATGTTTCTCCATTCATGCAGATTGCTATCGACAAATTCCGTAAAAAGCTAGCTGCCATGTTGGTCAACTCAAGGTTAAATGAAGAAAGAGACTTAGTTTGTAGTTGTAGTGCGTCCCCGGAGATTTAGCCATTCAAGATTGGTTTTTTTCTTGAAAGAAAATGACAAAATTATTGTACTACGATAACTGTAAAAATGAAATAGAAACAAATTATTGTTCCCTAAAGGATTCTATTCGAGCCTTCCACCTTCCGCTACCACGACGAGCACCTTTTGAAATAATCTTCTTTGGATCAAGGACGTTTCTTCGAGCGCCTCGAGTAGCACCTGAAAAGATAGCTGGTAGTTCTACCTCATCTTTAGCCTTTTCATCCTCTCGGTCTTCCTTAATAATATTTTCAAAGAAACTCATTACTATGTCGGACCTGTGTACAGACCTTGAAGCTTTGAACAATGCAATGTTAGCCATGTTACGAAGTTCACGATACCGTTCCATACGCTCCATCCACTCCTGTGCATTGGAATCTGAATTCAATGGAAATGCACTCTTCGCTTGCAGTGTCCATCTTTTGTTAACATAGCAAGGAGGAATACTATTCAGATTGAGATAACTCATCACAGAAAACAAATGTGTCCACGGAAGGGCCTCAGACTCCATCAACAAGCAGTTGTAGGATGTAGATATCATTGATGAAGCATCAAACACACATCCCACAACAAACCGCTTGTCACTGTTACTTTTGAAAACAACGTCATAAGTAACAACACCATTACTAACCGGTACATGTGCAACCTCCCACTCAGAGCGTCCTCGAATTTGAACCCTGACCTTTAAAAAGATTGTCGGTGTGAAAATCCGTGCTGCTATTTTCTCAATTGGGTCAGCTGAAACATCTGTGTACTTGACTCCCACTATGGCTTTAGAATGAATAACTTGCTCATTGCTTCGGATACGAGAGACACAAAACTCGTAATGCTCAACCAGATCCACAAGTGACATACGTCTATCCAAATGATTATGAAGCTTGGAGTTCAAACTTTCACTCCTCTGATTGCTTCGCATGCCCAAGAAGCGTTTGCCTTTTGTGTATGCAGCAGACCACTTCTTCCTAAGCTCGTACATCCTCATGATCCAGACATCCTTGTCAGTCACATTATGTGTCTTCGTAAACTCCAACCAGCGTGTCTCAATTTCCTCTACAGTTGTAGCATGGTATATGAATTTTCTAAAATCACTAAGCTTCTTGCCACGGAGCTTAGTAATCATGTTCCTCTCTATATGCCAACTGCACAGGCGGTGATCTGCAGCATGCATGACAATCTGAATAGCCCTAGCCATTGCAAAGTCGCCATCTATAATCAATGACAACGGGTGCTTCTGCTGCATAGCCTCCAAAAATGCCTCAAGTAACCAAACATATGAAGAAACAGTCTCATCTGAAATGATAGCACACCCAAACACAACGGTGCGCGATGATTGTTCACTCCAACAAATGGTACAAACGGAAGATTGTACCTGTTCACTCGATAAGTGCTATCAAAGATTATCACGTCACCGAATGCTTGGTAGTCCAACTGCGACCTAGCATCCGACCAAAATATGTTCTTCAACCGTCCCTCTTCATCTGTACAATATTTGACAAAAAAATCCAAATCATTTTCCTGCCTCCCATTCATGTAATTAAGGACGTACTCAGCATCACAACCTTCAACACTTTCCTTCTTCTGCCTTGCAAAGAAGTTGTACAGATCCTTGAGAAGGAACCCAGTCTCGTCGGCGCCGCCATAATTCTTCTCCATAACATCCATAATCTGGCATGTACGGAGCCCTCCCAGGCTTAGTTCAATTGCTTCGATTTTCTGAACTTCACTTAGGCCACGATGAGACCTCAATACAAAAACACTAACAGGTGGCAAGTATCTGTGATTGTGGACATCGTTGAAATCTGCAACAAACCAGTCCCCACTCGCTTCGTCCAGCTGCACATCCAGCTTAGCTTCACATCCACAGCTGGTCAACGCCTTAGGTTCCCTCTTCCTGTCAGCCCTGTCAAAACTCTCTCTCGATCTGTATCCTTGGAAGGAGCATGAAAACCTCCTCCATTTGATCTCCTCACCTCCCTGTTTCCATCTCACCTTGTCTTTCCTCACGCTAAACCCTTTGCATTCTGCACATGAGTTGTAAAACTCGTAGAATTCATTCTTTGTTCAAAAAATTTGGCTCACTACCATATTGTATTCCTCCTGCTCCTCATGGCTAACATTTTTTCCGGTCCTTCCATCCTGCTGAAATAACAAAAGAAACAACACATCAATTAAAAAAGAACGAATATGCAATATTATATCCCCGTACCAAAAACAAAATTGCCATTCATGTCAACAGTCTAATTTCCATTGCAACTACAGATAACATGGTACAAACTAACTTTGCAGATAAGCAAAAGTGGTTAAAGACTAAAATTAAACAACAATCAACAAGTGACACCCAAAATCCATTCCGGCTGATGCAAATGATCAGAATACTTCACCACTGCTACTACCTATTGTTGTTTTGACATCATGTAGGATCATTCTGATATCAAAACCTTGCCCAATTTCCTCGCTAAATCAAACACCAAACATTAAATCAGTTACTAATTGCAACGATAAAATGATCTCACCTTTGGGGTTACAACAACTTGAGGCCGCAAGAACTCTAGCCACACGATCTCACTCGCCGTAAGCGGTCGCGTCCGACGTTGCTAGCGTCTCGTGACGTGATGGTGACGCGGCGCGAGGGTCGGGAGGGGATGCCGAGAGTAACGGTGGCGGTGGTGGCGTGAGGAACAGGGGCGCGAGGAAACATCATGGCGGGCGGCACGGCGTGAGGAAAGCGGCGTGACGTACTGGAGCTCGGGAACCGGTGGCGGCACGTCGGCGTCCGGGCGACCTTTGGAGATTTGGAGGCGGCGTCACGAGTGGGCATTCGACCGAGCAGAGCAGAGCCGTATGGAGGCCATGCCGCAGGTGGGCGTCCGGGGAAGCCGAGCCGCAGCAAAGTGTGCTAGATTAAAAACAGAGGGAGTATGTGCTTACTGAAAAGCTTGAAAGCCGGTGTGCTAGATTGATGTTATTTTCCCACATAGTGCTGCCTGAGTGATGAATGATACTTTATTATAATTAGTCCCATATGTTAAAACGGTTCATCGTCTCACCTGCTTCATTAACTAAATAAATATTATTTTTTATATGTATTCCAAAGCTACTTGTATTATCTTTTGTCTGTTCTACTTGCTGCCTCTCCAGGTTATATTGAATGATCCTTTTCTGGGAAGGCATATTGAGGAAGGAAATTTCATCAGTGTTCACTTGAGAGACGAGTTCATTGAAAATGGTCGTATATTTGTTTTCGAAACTTACTGCCGCACGTATCGGTGCATTGATATCCAGTGGGTACTTTTGTATTCATATTTGATGTTTTGTTGCAACAACTAGTAGCAATTCTTATATTATTTGTTATCATGCATGATACTGTGTCTAATATGTGCTTTGACTGTTCTATTCCGTTAGGTTATAACAGACTATTTTGTAAACTGTGACACCCCGATCCAGGGCTTAATAGGATTAATAAGATACTCATATCAACAAGTTGCAACTTCTTTTCTGGTAGCCTAGCTCCGAAAAACTCTGAGGTTAAGCGTGTTTGTCCTAGAGCAATTTTAGGGTGAGTGACCGACCGGGAAGTTATTCTCGAGTGCGCACGAGTGAGGATAAATGTGCGTAGAAAAGACTTGTGTTGGTCTGTGAGGCCAGCCTATGTCCTATAAAAAGCTACCTGATGTAAGCAGGCCCGACCTCGAGGAGGCGGGACGTTACATAAACATTATCAAAGCTTCTTTTTAATGTAACAATAACGAAATGAATAGCTATATCCATTGGTTAAGTGTGAAATATTGAAATATATTCCTATTTCTAAAAAAACATAATCAGACTAGCCTTCTGTCTAAGGACAACATATTTTTCATTGGTTTTTACTTAGTAGTAACTTTACTATTGGCAGATCTAAGTACGAAATTCAGTTTACTTCTATGTTTTCAATGAACAGCATACTCGCAGAGAAATTGAATATGAGGCATGATGAAGAAGAATTGTGGATCACGAACTTGGTTAGGAGTTCAAAATTGGATGCCAAGATAGATTCAGTGTCTGGTACGCTTGTCATGACTACTGATCATGTTGATGTGTAAGTTCTTTCCTCGTGCATAGTCACCTTATGCTGCTAAAACAACTGTGCTATTTTGTCCAATAATTATGTCTATGTAAGAGAGAATATCAATGTACTTATCTATTATTAATTATATTTTTGTTGTTGTTTAGGCATGATCAGATTATCAAAGGCCTGAAGAATCTTAATTCAAGAACCTACATCCTAGCCCAAAAAATTGTTGAACCAGCACAAGCAGCAGAGCAGGCAGCGAGGGGTGATCACGAGGCTCCAACATATCGAGGCCCCAAAATTAACAACCTCCAAAGTGCTACAAAATTAGGACTGAAAGTAAAACAATAGGAAAGGGATATAGTATATGATTAAAAAACTTGATTCAATAATACCTGCAATCTAGAGAAAAATAAGTTTTTTATGAAAATTAATGGGTAGGGGGTGTTTTGGAACATAGAATTGAGTATTTTGGATTTATTATATAAAATCTCATTTATACTGCAATCCTTGTGAACTCTCCTTGTAAATGAATTTTGTATAAGTGCATATAGACTACTGAACTATGTTTAAACTGCTAACTTGAAATACTTTTTCAGATACTACATTGGAAATTTGAAACAATAAAACTAGATAGTATTATTATCAATGATTTGTGCAGCACTACTCATCTTTACACTAGCATAGGAAAAGTTACTCTTAAGAGAATATGCCAAATCAAGTCCACAGGAGTTTTTAAGTTTTAACTTTTATGCAATTTCAGCTGATACGTATCTAGTCAATTTGTCAAAATAATACTTTTGTCTCAAATACTTCTTCTAAATATTTGATACAGTTAACTTTTAATGTATTTTCTTCAAAACAATTGTTTAAAATGTTTAAAATCATAAATTGTGTTTCAGATTTATTCGATAATAAAAAAATTATAACAAAATATATAATATTTATCATACCTTTAATAAAACAGATAATCAAAGATGAAGTAAAAAGTCACTAGCGTCAAATATTTTAGAACAGAGTACAATAATAGATAAGATTATCTTAAAATTAAGGGATAATTTGCTATGGGACACTATTTTGATGATAAGACAATGCAAAAATCGATATTGGTCCTAGGATTTTGGGAAAAATAGGGTTTTCAACCCCATAAAACTATATCATGAGAAAATGCACCTATAGTCCTTTTTATAGCAATGAAAAGATTTAAAATTTTGCACACAGATTTATTGCTATATTATTTATCTATGTGATTTTCTACAAAAGAATCGATTGTTTGCATAACTTTTTCAAGTTGAAGAATATTTACTTCAAAAAGTTTCAATTATAAAAGAAACAATATTAGATAGTGTAGCAATCTATATTGAGGTTTGTTATGGTGCTTGAAATTAACAACAATCGTTAATCTGATCAGATCTAACGGTTAAAAATATGGAGATACCCACTAAAATGTACTTAAAGTGGTGGACCGATATCAAAATAGGTGGGTTCGGTACTAATATTTTAAAATTAACGGTTAGGATTAATTCAAAAGGAGAGGTACCGAGAGGTACTTTTCAAGCATCATAATAAAACTCATACATATTTTATAAAAATTAAATCTATTATATATGTTATGCATTGAGATATAATTGTTATTGGTTTTTTAATTTCAATTTTTGTCGGATCGCTAGTCAACGCCTCCCATTTCCATGCATCATGTATGTGAGTTTTTTTTTTTGAAATTATCTGTTTAAAATGAAAATAGAAAAAAATTCTCATTGTATAAACTGTATAAAAAAAAGTTGTAAATAGCACGTGTCCGATTTAGCTCAAAGAGTTGTGCCTGAGAATTAGCAAGCGCTTAACTCACAGGGTCCAAATTTAGCACTACCAAGACGGGATATTTCGAGCTTATCGGAACCTCGGCTTGCCGCTCGATGATGCGCGTTGCCGCCACCCAGCTACCCCTCCCTACAGCCACCTCCCCGCGTCGCAGGCGACGGCTGGCCCAGCCGCCACCCGCCGCAGCGTCGCGGCCCCCGAAGGCGCTCGCTGCCATCCTACGCTCCCGCGTCATCGCGTGCCTCCGCGCGCAAGAGTAAGGCCGCACGCTAGCCCCTTGCTTCCCCGTGCGTCCCTTCGCGCGCCGGGTGTTCGGCTGTAGTCCTCAACGAAGCAGGAAAGCACTTGGCTGACGTTATCCTCCGTGCGTACCCCTTGCAGTGGCGAGACGGCGATGCAGGCGGCGCACGCGGCCGTCCGTGGCGGCGTCACCGTGGTGAGCTGGTCTCTGATCTCGTGTGCCATTTCTTTTCTGAGCACAATGTCCGGTGTCCGCGTGTCACCAGAGTCCCTCCAAGCGATGAGCCTTTCCTTCTCATGTTTTGATTTTTCTATGCTGTGATACGTGTCTTGGAGTTGGAGGCCCTGTATTTAACACTACATTCATGGTTTGCTTTAATTTTTTTGGAGTTACATTCATGGTTTGCTTTTGCCAATCATAGTTACTGATTGGGTTGATGATTGCGTCAGGCTAAACTTCGCATTTACATTTGAAGTATGTTAGTGTTGTTTTATTGCCCAGTGATTCCGCTAACTAATATGCACTGTATTCTTCAGTTGGAGATTGTGATGTCGACGCCGGGAGTGCTGGAGGTGCTGCCCTTTCCAGTTTCCACCTTTGATCTGCAAGTTTGCTCTTTTCACCATGATCATTGCTGCTCGTTCTCCTGCTTCCTGGATGATTGATAAATATTTTTATGGAAGGTTCTTCAAGATCTGTGCAGGAGTTACCCTTCTCTAACATTTGGGGTAAGTGTTGTGTGGTATTACTCTCATGGATTTCTGCAGCATTAATGACCTTCCTTATGTGCCATATGTATAATCCTGTATGAATTTGGGGCAATTCATTAGGAACCATTTCAAATTTGCATAATCCTGTATGTGTCATGGCTCCTAAGAAATTATTGTATAAGTTTCTTATTAAGGAGGCCTAAGATGAATACTTATCATATTGATAAACCACATGAAAAGCTAGAGGAATGAGTTTTGAAAATAAAAGATCATGAGGAGCTCCATGCTAGGACTCCCTTCTGAATATGAGGCTTAATTTGCTAGCCTATACGAAAGTGTGGTGTCTAATTTCAAGAGGACTATATAACTTAACTTGCTAAGTGCTTATGTTACTTATGATTTCTTTTGTCTGATGAACTCGGAACTTGCAAACTATGTGATAGATGTTTCAAGAATGTGGTAGTCACATGCCATTGCTAGCCTGCACAGTCATGCTGAATTATTATTTTTTGAATAAAAGTCATGCTAAATTATTTATTTTTGAAATTTCAAAAAGTTCATAATCCTTATCAATTTTCACCTACTGTTCTCAAACTGATCTTATTAGGTTGGTACAGTCTTAAATGCTCCTGATGCAAGGAAAGCGATCACTGCTGGTGCACAGTTTCTTATGAGTCCTGGAACAGTTGTGGTCAGTAGTCACTCTATTTGTCTATCATATTCTTAGCGTTGTTTCATTTTTCAGAGCTAGGAAGGAAAAGGCTAGGCCACAACGAGCTTATTTACTAATATTCAGCCCTTTATAACAACATCAATTGTAACTCAGTGTTGATAGATCCATCCAAATTGTACCCTTTTAAGAAAGTTCTTTCACATCATCAACTAGATGCTGATGGACTTATGCACATTGTATTTCATTGAAGCTATTCTTAAAATCACCTGTTGTAAATATGTTAATTGATTCACACACAATGTATCTTTAGGAAATACTCCGCGACCTTGAGGAAAGTAGGGTTCTGTATATCCCCGGAGTGCTAACACCAACTGAAGTATGTACAACGTGACAAATGTCAACCTCCATTGAATTTAATTAAAACAATTTTGAGTTATATTAGTTTTGTCTTTGTTCTGAAGTATTTTTTTTTTCCCCTGATGCCCACAGGTTTTATCTGCTTGCAGTGCTGGTGCAAACGTTGTTAAGGTTTCATGATATTACATTTCTTCTCATGGGCATGTGTACAATGTAAATGGGAGAGAAGTAGCAGTAAAATTAATGGAACATCACTGTTCATGTTCCTTTTTTATTCAGATGATTTGCTGGAAACAAAATAATATGCTATTTGATTGCATAAGAAATAATTTAATGCTTGTATTTATAGATCGACTAAGTTTAGTTGGTTTGTCCATTTTGATTAGGTGTACCCAGTGTCAGTGATGGGTGGAGAGATGTACATGTCTGCTCTGAAGAAACCATTTCCGCTAGTACCAATGATTGCTTCTCAAGGAATCAAAATAGGTAAACATCATTCATTAGCATATATGTCTTCGATGCCTAAATAACTTATGGTAGTTATATTAAGTATAAATCTCTTACCCGAAAAAGGAGTAAATCACATGCACTTTCATATCAGAGGATGTCAGTTAAATTGTTGAAAGTTACATCAGCAGAATCAAGTATGAACCAGTCCCATCTGATGCTGTTCTGCTTATCTTAGGTTCAATCAAAGGATACATGGAAGCCGGGGCGTCTGCAGTGGTGTTATCTGATGCTATATTTGACAAAGAATTGATGGAGAGTCGGAAGTTCAGTGAAATTTCAGAGCTCGCAAGTATAGCCAGTTTAGAGGCATTGCAATCTGTGAAGTGAGACAAATCAATCAATTTTATGATCATCAAAGTTTCAGAACATGGTAGGAGGCTATATGGATCTTGTGATGCAGAGGGTTGATAGGTATAACATCTGAGACCTTTGGCTAGACATAATAACATGAGATCTAGTTGACTTAAGATTACATCTGGAGAAGTATGTTGAGACCCTAGTACTGCCAACTATAGCAGAAGTCATGCATGGGTACCATTGATCTGCAGAAAAAGCCATTTACACTTATCACATACTACAGCTCTAGGATGCACCAGTCTGTGTTCTGACCAAAGATATTTGCACAGAGCTGAACTATGTGTATCTTAGTAAACCGGATCGGAAGCAGCATGACACCAACAAGCCAACTACGTGTTCAACTGAGTGGAATCAGCACAGTTCTCAAGTACTACCTCCTCCGTTTATTTTTTATTGTTGACTTTTTTTAGTATAAATTTATATTAGAAAGTGTCAACAATAAAAAAATGGCGGTAGTAGCTAAGATCAGATTTTTTAAGTTTTCTCTTGTGCTTTTGATTGGCCTTGTAGATACGTCAGGCATGTGATCGGAGAGAACAATATGCAACATGCTCCCTATTTCATGTGGGAATCTTGTCAATTATTATTCGCAACATTTCTACAAACAAAGGTCTTTATATATCGACACTCGAATGTATTGTGAATTGACTTGGTCGGGAATGAAACGACCATATGTCATAGATCAACTTACAGGCATATGACTTGAATTGGAGTGAACGAATCGGCTTTTCTTGTACGGCGTATGATTTAGAACTAGTACTCTGTTTCAAATGACATGTTAATTACAACAAATCGAGTGATCACGTAAATTTGTTCAAGATTCAGAGCACAATCTACGTCCTCTAGCAAGCAAGCTTGTTGACCTCAGTACTCTGCAAGACGAGAAATAAATCGACCTTGGAAAAGTAAAAGGAAGAGCTGCTATGTTGAGGTCCCAGGCTCTCAAATAACGTGACAGCTCAGCCGAGCGGTCCTCTTGCAGCCACACCTCGTCGTACACTACTGGTGCCTCAGGGCGCGCCGCCGTCGTTGCTGGTTGTTGCCTCCCTCTCGAATTGGCGGCGTTGGGGAGGAGGAGGAGGAGGTGAACGGCCGGCCGGGCATCTGATCCTCCTCTTGTATCAGGGACCATCACCGTCTACTAATCAGCAGCTTGTTGGAGAGTCATCGGTGGTCCGCCGGTTACTTTCTCCGACGATTGAGCCGCCTCCTCTGGGTCGTCTCGGAACGTTTGTCGTCGACATTATTATTAGATGATGCGCTGCAGATCATAATCATTAGACGAGTGAGAACTAGAGTCGTTGATGATGCGTACTACAAGTGAAACGAAAGTGACAATGAAGGTGGAGGAGAGATTAATTAAGATGCACTCTCAATCAAGCAGATGCAGGTACCAGCAAGTTTGCTCGTCAAGGCCGATAATGGCCATGCAGTCCTCCTTGTGCGGTCTCTTAGGCTTGGGGCTTCGAAGAGCGCTGCTGGGGGCATCCGTTGAGTCTTGTGCATCATCATCAGTCTGTCGTTGTGAATCTTGTGCGGGGCTTCCTCCTCCTAGGTCGCCGCCATCAGCTCGGCATCTTCAACGCCTGTCTTGATGAGGACATCACTTCCACAGACACAACCAAACCAATTGCACATGAAGGACCAATGACACGAGCTCGAACGCGTCAACTTAATTATGAGGTCAAGTCATTCCTCGCTGTCCATAGTAGTTCTTTTAAGAATGGGGTACTACTAAGTCCTTATGGTGATTTTGTTATGGTTAGGAACATGGGAGGAGCACCAGGACCATCAAGCAGGATTGGACCATCAAGCAGGGCTGGATTGTTTCGATCATAACTTTTCACTCCGGATGTTGTTGAAGGCTCATGAGTACTCATCGGAAAGATCTCGAAGTCTACTTTCATGGGTCCAACCTCAGCTTCAAACTCCTCCAGACGTGATCAGAATCGTCCGAAAGGTGTTCGGACCTCCAGTCATGGGTTGAGGCCCATTGTATCCAGTTTAACCCACTAAGGGCCCTCTCTAAGTTAGGGTTTGAGTCCCCCACGCCTCCAGGATGTTTTCCCACTATATAAACCTGTGGTAGCCGTCATTTGAGGGTGGGTTTTGTTCAGATGCAAGTTTAGCCTTAGCTACTTCCCTGTAAACGTGTGTGTCGACGAGACCACCCGATTTGCTTGATTCAGAACCCCAATTTCGTGATTATATCCAGATCTGTGAGTTGTCTACCTGTTCATCTTGTTCTTGCTTGTTCTCGATTGCTTGCAGATTCAGGATTGTTCTTGGCACAGCAAGAACAACAACAAATCGGAGCCGGTGTACCTGTTGCTAAGGCGCAGCAACCCTGTTGGTTGTTGTAGTCGGACAGCCAATGTCGAATCCACCCCAAATCGAAGTTATCCTCCTCTCATCGAAAGATCGGGATCAGCCCCTGCCATATCATGTGGTAATCAGAGCAAGGTTTATCGGTGAGAGTATCTACCAATCTGTTTAGATTTCTTTGCCTATAGTCCAGAAATTGCCCACAAAAAAAAATAGGATAGACCTGAAATTTCCCAAAACAAATTTGTGCCTTGCTGTTCTGCTTGGTCAATACTTGTTGAGTTTTTGGTTACATCGATTGATTGAGTTGCTGGTTCTAGGGTTTCATCCATTAGAGTTTTGAGTTCTTTTCACGATTTTTTTTTATTATCACCACCAGATCCACCACCGCTGCCATCACCATCGCTTCCACCAAAATTTCCCCCACACTAGAACCACCAGTTTTTCCACCACCATTACATCCACCTCCGCTGCTATCTGAATCATCGTTTTATCTCAATTTGTGGTCTTACAAAGTTATAGTTTGATTTCCTAGTCTGAACAAGAGTTGTGATTGCTTTGATGTGCAAGTGCCGTCTTTGATACCCCTGTTCAGAGAAGTGTATGTAATGATCAGTGTTTCAGAGTTGTGCTGCCATTAAAAAAAATTCAAAAAAGAAGAAAAGAAAGAAAAGAAGGAAAGATAAAAGGGAAAAAAAAAAGAATTTGTTTCAGCAGCAGAATTTTTTTTTCTCTTCTCTTACTTTGCTTGCTCGTGTAAGTTACTGCTTGGTGGCTACTTTGGTGCCTAGGCTCACGTCTCTAGCACATTTGAACCTGGGACCAGCACAATATCGTCATTGAACAATTATTCAACTTGTTTTTCGACTAACGTGGTTCAAGCTGTCCTTGTTTCTACTTACAGCGACATAGCTCAACAAATTTAACTACAACAACACAGGGTGACACTTGGTGCTACGATTGTTGTTGTTCTTGTTGTGCCAGCATCCCTGCTGCAGCGTGGTAAGAACAAGTAAGAACTTGGTTGAGCAAGTTTGAGTGAAGTGGAAATAGCATAACTTCCTTGTAGTGATATCAACAAATCCTTCTGTTTTCCTCTGCACTAACCATGTCAGGAGAAGAAGACGTCGATCATCGTCAACACTCACCGCGCACAAGGGGAATCATACAACATTTTGAGCGTCATACAAGGAGACACGCTGAAGCTCTTGAGGAGGATGTTCGTGTTACCAATGAGGGCCTTGGACTAATGGAGACGGTGCAGATTAACACCAACCAAAGACTAGCTGCGATGGAGGGCTCCATTGGAGCAGTTAACACTTCACTTGATGCTATTTTGCACAGGCTTGAGAGAATGGAAGAAGTGCGTAACAACGAAGATCGACGCCACCACAATGGTGGTAGTGAGGGAGGTGCTGCAGCTGAGAATGAGGATTTTTGTGCAGGTGACACTGAGCTTGATGATGATGTACATCCTCGCAATCGACGTCCACAACATCACAATCGTCGTGCTAGACCTCCACGTCGAGAGGTACGTGACAATGGTGATTCACTAGGAAATATTAAGTTCACTATGCCTTCGTTTGATGGAAAATATGATCCTGATGCATATCTCACTTGGGAATTAGTTGTTGATCAAAACTTTGCTTGCCATGATTTTCCTGAAAATAAGCGAGTTAGGGCTGCAACTAGTGAGTTTACTGATTTTGCTTCCATTTGGTGGAGTGAGTATCATCGAGCTCATCCAAATCGTGTTCCTCAGACTTGGGGTGCCTTGAAAAGGGTCACGAGACATAGATTTGTTCCTTCATATCATGCGCGTGATTTGTTAAGTGGGTTGTAGCAATTCAAACAAGGAAACAAATCTGTAGAGGAATATTACCAGGAGTTGCAAACTGGTACGCTTCATTGTGGCCTTGTAGAAGGAGAAGATGCTGGAATGGCAAGGTTCTTAGGTGGTTTGAATCGTAAAATTCAGGATATTCTTAATTATAAAGAATATACTTCAATCGACCGCTTGTTTCATCTTGCCTGTAAAGCTGAAAGGGAAGTGCAGGGACGTCGAGCTAGCATGAGAACTAATACTTCTGCAGGTTGTGCTAGTTCTTGGACATCAAAATCAGCTGCGGCACCATCAGTTCGTGCACCTGCTCCACCCCCCTACAGCAACAAACAATCTGCAGCATCAAAATCAATTCAAACGCTGCTGAACCAACAAAAGGGGCAACAAGTTCTGCATCCATTGCTTCTACAGGGAGAACATGGGATATCCAATGCCTGCAGTGCAAGGGATATGGACATGTGCGTAAAGATTGTCCAAGCAAACGTGTGCTGATCGTGCGACAAGATGGTGAGTATTCCTCAGCTAGTGATTTGGATGATGAAGCATATGCTTTGCTTGCAGCTGACCATGCAGGTGGAGAAGAAGATCAGGCTGAAGAACACATTGGACCTGCACATGCTGACCATTATGAGAGCCTTATTATGCAGCGAGTGTTGAGTGCACAGATGGAGTTAGCTGAACAGAATCAGCGCCACACCTTATTCCAAACAAAGTGTGTGGTAAAGGAACGCTCTTGTCATGTGATCATCGATGGAGGGAGTTGCAACAACTTAGCAAGTTCAGAGATGGTGGAGAAACTAGAATTGGCCACCCAGCCACACCCCCAACCTTACTACATTCAGTGGTTCAACAATAGCGGCAAGGTGAAGGTAACGCGGTTGGTTCGAGTTAGTTTGTCAATTGGCTCTTATCACGATACTGTTAACTGCGATGTTGTACCGATGCAAGCATGTTCCATACTTTTAGGTAGACCATGGGAATTTGATATAGACTCGTTGCATCATGGTAGAACCAATCAATACTCTTTTCTGCATAATGGGAAGAAGCTTGTGTTACATCCTATGTCCCCTGAAGATGTTTTGAAAGATGAACTTGCTAGAGCTAAGAAGTTGAACATAAAGAAGCATCTTGAGAGTGAAAATCAAATAATTGCTAATGAACTTGAGCAACATACAAAGAAAAACACCAAACCAACTCCTGATAATAAAAATGAGATTAAATTAAAAGGTACCTGCTTGCTTGCCACAAATCTGATCTGCAAGAGTTTGATGTTTCCACTGATGTTTGATATGCTTTGATTTGCAAAGAAGCTTTGTTTTCACTTAAGGATATACCTATCTCTTTGCCTCCTGCTATTACTAACCTTTTGCAGGAGTATGCTGATGTATTTCCAAAGGAGGTGCCATCGGGGCTGCCACCAATTCAAGGAATTGAGCACCAGATTGACCTCATCCCCAGAGCCTCCTTGCCGAACCGTGCTCCATATAGGACCAATCCGGAGGAAACCAAAGAGATACAGCGCCAAGTGCAAGAACTGCTTGACAAAGGTTACATTCGAGAATCACTTAGCCCTTGTGATGTACCTGTTCTTCTAGTTCCTAAGAAAGATGGATCTTGGCGAATGTGTGTGGATTGTAGGGCGATTAATAATATAACAGTTAGATATCGCCATCTGATTCCTCGACTAGATGACATGCTTGATGAACTGAGTGGCTCAATTGTGTTCTCTAAGATTGATTTACGTAGTGGTTACCACTAGATTCATATGAAGTTAGGAGATGAATGGAAAACTGCTTTTAAAACCAAGTTCGATTTATATGAGTGGTTGGTCATGCCTTTTAGTCTCACTAATGCACCAAGCACTTTCATGAGGTTAATGAATGAAGTTTTACGTGCTTTCATTGGGCGGTTTGTTGTTGTGTACTTTGATGACATACTGATATATAGCAGAACGCTAGAGGAACATCTTTCTCATTTACGTGCTGTATTTGATGCTTTACGTGATGCTCGTTTATTTGGTAACATTGAGAAGTGCACCTTTTGCATGGATCGAGTCTCTTTTCTTGGCTATGTTGTGACTCCACAGGGAATTGAAGTTTGATCAAGCGAAGGTTGACACGATTCACAACGGGCCAGTCCCCACAATAGTTACGCAAGTGAGGAGTTTTCTAGGACTTGCTGGGTTCTACCACCGCTTGATGAAGGAATTCAGTACCATTGCAGCCCCACTGCACGAGCTGACCAAGAAGGGTGTTGCTTTCACATGGACACCAACCCAAAGGAATGCGTTTGACACACTAAAAGATAAGTTAACACACGCACCCTTGCTCCAACTTCTTGATTTCAATAAAACTTTTGAGCTTGAATGTGATGCTAGTGGGATTGGACTGGGTGGTGTTTGGTTGCAAGAGGGAAAACCTGTAGCATATTTTAGTGAGAAGTTAAGTGGACCTAGTTTGAACTACTCTACTTATGACAAAGAACTGCTTGCCCTTGTTCGCACTTTGGAAACTTGGAAGCATTATTTGTGGCCCAAAGAGTTTATCATACACTTTGATCATGAATCCCTAAAACACATCCGTAGCCAAGCAAAACTGAATTGACGGCATGCCAAGTGGGTTGAATTCATTGAGTCCTTTTCCTTATGTCATAAAACACAAAAAGGGAAATTGCTGATACTTTGTCTAGGCGTTACACCATGCATTCACAACTAGACTTTAAAATCTTTGGTTTGGAAACTATTAAGGAGCAATATGTCAATGATAATGATTTTAAGGATGTCTTGCTGATTTGCCAAGAGGGCAAGTCATGGAACAAATTCATACTCAGTGACGGTTTTGTTTTTAGAGCTAACAAGCTATGCATTCCAGCAAGCTCCATGCGATTGTTATTGTTGCAGGAAGCGCATGGTGGAGGGTGTGAGAGACCCGACCAATTTATATTCAAGTTTACCAAGTTGACTCGCGGCCCACGCATGGTATGCGAGAACTCAACCCGATAAAAGAGAATATAAACCCGGCAGTCCCCCTACATGCTTCTCAAGCAATGCCCAAGATCCAAGCACGTCGGCAACGTCACAGGTGATACATCACATAGGTCACATTAATTAATAACATTAATTTAAAATATTCTTACATACCAAGGTTCATCATAAGTCTTGAAACTAACAAATTAAAGAGCGGAAGCAATTCTAAGGAAGACGATAGTCGCAGCAGTTGCAATGAGAAAACAGCAAAGGATTGCGATGCCCAGCCCACGAACATCGCAAATCACGGTCACTCGAAAGTCTTGACTACGCCTCGCCCTCGCCGGCATCGGCGGGGACAAAGTAGCCGAAGACCAACTCATCCTCACCTGCAAAAACTTAAACAACAAACGTTGAGTACGAAGGTACTCGCAAGTCTTACCCTGTTGTGGGAATTATTTCCTGACTCTAAGGATAATGCAATGAGGCTGTAGCAAGGTAAATAAGGTGTAGAAATGGACTCGATTGCTTAAAGCAGAAACTAAGCATATGTGAATAAGCATAAAATAAAAGGACTCTTGCGGGCATGAACATCTAATAAACCCAATCCCTAAGTACCATGTAACCATAAACCATGTACATACCATCATCCATGTTCCATCCAAACCATGGATACCAACAACCATATTCCAATTCCATCAACAATATCCCAATTCCTATCATGTTATGTGACAACTCTACGATATTATCTAAAGGACACTGAGCTTGATCATAACCGAGATCGCGGCGGATTCGAACCGATTTTACACCCTGCAGGGGAGTCCAACTGTACCCACACGACTGAGGACCATACGGCTCATGCAACCCGCTAAAGTTACACAAGGGGGTACTCATGTCAACCTTTTTCACACTCATGCCCACACGGTTGGAAAATCCACACGGTGCCGAGTACCACGGCCTCGCAGGCACACGTGAGTCCCTCGTCGAGTATCACGGCCTCGCAGGCACCCATGACTCCCTCGTTCCACACACCGTGCAGTCATCGGCCAAACGTTGGTACGCAGTGAGATACTCAGCTTGTCTTACCATTATATCGGACATGTGGTATGAACGGAAAGTGCTCAGGCCAAGAATAACACGGCCGGGTCCTAGGTCAACCCAGACGGGGCCTACGGCACACAAGACCTCCATGTCTTGCTGCACTCCTATCCCACCGTCCAGATTTCAGCTTTTAACACTTTTCAACTTTTACCCTCATATGAACTCGCTACAAGTCCATAAGTAATCAAGGTGGTTCCTATACGTGCGAGTGAGACTTACCACTCGACCTCTACCGTGTTATCTAAGCATGGCTAAGCATTTCGTGACTCAAAACAATGACACTCTACCCAGTTTGTCAAGGTGACGTAAGCAATAGCAAGGAGGGGTACATGCAGCAATAATAGGTGTTCCCGATTTTATCACTATGCCCGACTTAATGCAAACCCTAGACGTAAGCAGTCATTTAATAATTAAGTAAATTACTTAGGGTAGCAATATGAGGTGCTTGCCTTCAACAGCAGCGGTGTTGTCTTCCTCAGCAGCTGGATCAACCTCTGGTGCTTCTCCCGTAGCAGCACCCGCGTCACTCTCTGGCGGTTCGTAAGCTATAAAGTAAAAACGCGTCGATAAGATGTATGCCATGATGCACAAATAATGTGATATGATGCAGAGAGGTAGCTACTGAGTCTACGAACACAATGCAAAAAGAATGAAGGCAATCGGGGTTCTACGGCTCAAGTTATGCCCTAAACAGTTTTACCGATTCCGGTTACGGGTTTCCCGGTTCCCGGGTTTCCGGTTCCGACATCGGGTGGCACACGAATGTCGTTTCCGGGAAAAATCCCAAAACACATCACATGTACTGGCTTTACTAAGTGGCTTGGGTTACTATGAGACTAAGTTTGAGTGGTTTTGACTCGCGTTAACAGGAACACGAGCCCTCCGATGGTCGTTGCCCGTTTACGACATCGGGAATACCGTAACGGTGCCGTAAAAGTTGTAACGACTTTTCCGGTGAAATTCAAAGTTAAGTTACAGGCATGGGACCATTTTTAGTTTAAATTAGGCTCTAAACTAAGACTTTTGGCTCTGGTTTGGGGTCAATTTGAGCTTCTATGAATTTACTAAAAATCTAACAAGGCTCTGTTTTTCAAATTTATTAAATCAGAAACATGAACTAAAACCTATGGAAAAATCATGAAACTTTATATATATGCTACTGAGCATCTAAACTAAAGTTCTTGTTAAAGGTCTTGGGCTTTTGGGCGACTTTCCTAATGCACTTTAGCCAAAGGTAAATAATCTAGGGTTTTGGGGATATGATCAATGACATGCACGCACAAATGTTCATAAAAAATTCTAGTAAAAATGCAGGAGATGCATCATGCCAAGATACATTTATGGTATAAAAATCAACCCTAGAAACCTTCTGGAACTTCAAATAAAAATCAACAACAGAAAAAATGCATTGAATTAATAAGGAATTTCCAGGGACATTTTGAAAAAGTGCTTTAACAGAAAATTAATTCATTATTCAGAGATTCAAATAAAATTAGGTTTGGCATTTTTAGACTTTTCCATGATTTTCTACACACTAAGCAACTTCTGGCTAAATAAAAGGAAAATAGAAAATGAATGGAACAGTAACACAGAAACAGGGGAATAGGCAGTGGCGGTTGCTCCGGTGGGATCCTCGCTGGAGGAGGGGGCTAGGAGGGAAATTGAAAGGTCGTGGAGCTTCACCTAGATTCAAAACACTGGTTTGAAGAGGATTACGCCCACGGGAGAGAGGGAAAAGGGGTCGGCGACGTGAAGCTCCGAGGCGGCTTCAATGGCGGCCGACGGGTGGCGCGGGGTGTTCCTTCCTCACCGGCGATGATCTGCGGCCGATAACTTATCAAATTGGTGCACCAAGGTGAGAGGATAAAGCCGGTGAAAGGAATTGAAGAATCGAGCTACCGTGGCGACGAATTTTGGAGAGAGGTGGCCGCCAGTGAGGTGCTCGGCCGAAAACAGGGGCGGCGGCGTTCCTGAGAAATTAGGGGCACAACCGGGGGGGCTAGATGGTTGGAGAGCAACAGCGAGTCGAGGGGGATCTTCCGGGCACGGTGGCGTGGCTTGGGGAGTGCTGAGGCGAGCCGTCAACGTGCGAGTGGCTCGGGCGGCAATGGCGGTGGCGCACTGGCAGGAACAGAGAAAGGAAGAAGGGAAAAGGAGGGGGAGCTGGCGCTTCGGCTTTGTACTCGAGGAGGAGGAGCCAAGGGAGAGAGAAGGCAGTGGCGCACCGTTGATTGGTGAGGGGAGCGGTGGCCGACGATTGGCGGGCTAGGGCGGTGGCTTCGGCTTCGTGGTGCCGTGCGGCAGGAGCTCTACGCCAGAGGAAGGAGAAGGGAGAGGGAGGAGGAAGGAGAAGGGAGAGGGAGGAGGAAGGGAGCAGAGATAGGGGGGGAAGATCTTTGCCAAGATCCACAGGATTACTTCGGAGTAATGGCGCGCGAAATCGGCCGGCGCTGCCCGGGCTGCCAGCCACGGCGGTTGGTCGGCCGTGGCGGCGTACTGTTCACCGTCAGGCTATTGTCAAAATTGATTTTCAATTAATCCAATTACCCTCCCTCTTGAGATAATTGAAAACCCTAGCTCCCGAGCTCAAGAATTTTTTAAACTTTTTGTGTGAGCTAAAAGAATTATTTGGAAAAACTTTTCTTAAAGGAAGGTGCACTGATTCAGCTTCTAAAGATCTGTGAATTTTCAACTTAGTTCAAATTTGTTGGAATTTTAAGAGGGTTTAAACCTTTACCAAAAATTTTCATAAAATCTCCAAAATTCTATTTTAATGTATAGTTAATTGTTATGCAAAAACATTGGGGTAGTTTTATTAAGAAAACAAAAGGCTTCTTGGAAGTCGATTAGGGTTTTGCGAAAACGACGAAAACTTCGAAACCCTGACCCAAATTTAAAACAGGAAAAGGTTGAAATCAAACGATTGAATCAGTGAGCTCATTATCAAAAGGACAAAAGATTGAAACTTTTGGGATGTGACAGAGGGCTGATGGGGCACTTTGGTGTGAAGAAAACCGAAGACATCCTTGCTGCACACTTCTTTTGGCCAAAGATGAGGCGAGATGTTGAACGGTTCGTTGCTCGCTGCACAACATGTCAAAAAGCTAAGTCTCGCCTTAATTCTCATGATTTATATATGCCTTTACCTATTCCTAGTGTTCCATGGGAGGATATGTCCATGGACTTTGTTTTGGGTCTGCCTAGGACAAAGAAGGGGGGAGATAGTGTTTTTGTTGTGGTGGATAAATTTTCTAAGATGGCTCACTTCATACCATGCCACAAGACAGATGATGCTATACATGTTGCTGATTTGTTCTTTCGTGATATTGTTCGCTTGCATGGTGTACCAAACACCATTGTTTCTGATCGTGATGCAAAGTTTCTTACCCATTTGTGGAGGACCTTGTGGGCTAAGTTGGGAACTAAGCTTTTATTTTCCACGACATGTCATCCACAAACAGATGGGCAAACTGAGGTTGTTAATAGAAGTTTATCAACTATGCTTAGGGCTGTTTTGAAGAAAAATATAAAATTGTGGGAAGAGTGTTTGCCTCATGTTGAGTTTGCTTATAATCGTTCAAAACACTCTACTACTAAGAAATGTCCTTTTGAGATTGTTTATGGTTTTGTTCCCCGTGCTCCTATTGATCTTTTGCCCCTTCCAACATCGGAGAGGGTAAATGTTGATGCAAATAAACGTGCTGAACTGATGTAAAAGCTGCACGAAACCACTAAGGAAAATAGCGAATGCATGAATGCAAAATACAAAGTTGCTAGCAGTAAGGACAAGAAACATGTCATTTTTGAACCTGGTGATCTAGTTTGGTTACATTTGAGAAAGGATAGGTTTTCTAATTTAAGGAAATCTAAGCTGTTGCCTAGAGCTGCTGGTTCTTTCAAAGTTTTAGGAAGGATTAATGACAATGCATACAAACTTGAGCTCCTTCAGATTTTGGGGTTAGCCCCACTTTCAACATTTCAGATTTGAAGCTTTACACGGGAGAAGATGATGACTTTGAGTCGAGGACGACTCAAATGCAAGAAGGGGAGGATGATGAGGACATCACTTCCACAGACACAACCAAACCAATTGCACATGAAGGACCAATGACATGAGCTCGAGCGCGTCAACTTAATTATCAGGTCAAGTCATTCTTTGTTGTCCATAGTAGTTCTTTTAAGAATGAGGTACTACTAAATCCTTGTGGTATTTTATTATGATTAGGAACATGGGAGGAGCACCAGGACCATCAAGTAGGATCAGACCATCAAGCAGGGCTGGATTGTTTCGATCATAACTATTCACTCCGGATGTTGTTGAAGGCTCATGAGTACTCATCAGAAAGATCTCGAAGTCTACTTTCAGATCGGTCCAACCTCAGCTTCAAACTCCTCCAGACGTGATCAGAATCTTCCGAAAGGTGTTCGGACCTTCAGTCATGGGCTGAGGCCCATTGTATCCGGTTTAACCCACTAAGGGCCCTCTCTAAGTTAGGGTTTGAGTCCCCCACGCCTCCAGGATGTTTTCCCACTATATAAACCTATAGTAGCCGTCATTTGAGGGTGGGTTTTGTTGAGATGCAAGTTTAGCCTTAGCTACTTCCCTGTAAATGCGTGTGTCGACGAGACAACCCGATTTACTTGATTCAGAACCCCAATTTCATGATTATATCCAGATCTGTGAGTCGTCTACCTGTTAATCTTGTTCTTGCTTGTTCTCGATTGCTTGCAGGTTCAGGGTTGTTCTTGACACAGCAAGAACAACAACAAATCAGAGCTGGTGTACCTGTTGCTAAGGCGCAGCAACCCTATTAGTTGTTGTAGTCGGACAGCCAACGTCGAATCCACCCAAAATCGAAGTTATCCTCCTCTCATCGAAAGATCGGGATCAGCCCCTGCCATATCATGTCTAACCTCCTTCACCTCGGCATCCGTCAACTTGACCTCCTCCATAGGCTCCGGCGGATTACCGGCCCTCCTCATCTCGATACTAACAATCGCCTCGGCCAGGGCCTCGGCCATGACATCCGCCATGGCAGCGATCCTCTTGGCCTCCTTGGCGGCCTCCGCCTTGGCCCTCACGACGGCCTCGGCGGCCGCCTCGGCATTCTTCTCGTCTTGGTGACGAGGATCAACACCGCGGCGCCGATGGAGTCAACGTCGGCGAGGTCCAGCAGGTCGAAGAGATTGACCATTGCTACGGCGGTCGTGCCCTCCCGATCCTATCAAACTAGGTACGGTTTTTCGCCGTGGCGCCGACAACACCGACTAATTAAACCCTGCAGCTCCTCGACAACTCGTTCTCTGGCCGCGACCTCAACGACTGGACTCTGGATCTCTCAAATCGCTTGATCGCTGCTGGTCTTTGATGGGTGAGGAGAGCGCTGCGCATGGCCGATGTGGACTCCTCCTCGCGCCTACCACGGCGGAGACGGAGCCTTTCACGTGACGCCGCATCCGGCCGCGTTGATTCGATAGCTTCCTTCCTTCGAGTTTGATCGCGTCGTAAAGCAAGCTCAAGGCGTGCAGCTCATGAGCTCGTGGGCAGACATGCAGGCCCATCGGCCTCACCGCCCACGTGCAAGTGCTAGTCCATCAGGAAAACTAGCCTAAGTGTGTGTCCTCCAATGTGCGTGTAAAACTGTAAATAAATATAAAATAAAAAGAATATATATAATTTTTAAAAATAAAATGGTAAAAATGTATATCTGAGATCTTATTTTATTTGATTAATTATAAGGAACACGTAAACAGAGTCAAAAACAATATTGTACTGTATAAGGAACACCAAAACAGAGTCGAAAACAATGTTGTACTGGCCGGGTTTCTCTTTTTAGCACGTGGGTTCTACCAATAGTGAGACCAGCACTGGCGACGGTACTACAGGTGCTACCAATATAGGATTCAAGAAACAAAGACCCAAGAGTCGACGTCGAGCAAATGTTGGCATTCCTGCGCGTACGGCTGCTCTCAATCCTTCAGAGGAACTGCGAGACAGGGCCTTTCAACCTTATCTTTTCCAAATTGTACTCGACACTGACATGAATTTTCTTACATCCGTTCTTGATAAATGTTTCAAGATGGTAACCGTCTCGAAAGGGATGAAGTCTCGCGTGTTTTGTTTCATCTCAGGAAGCAGCGGGTGTACAGCAAGGCTTTGCAGGTATTGCTTTGTCAACTTTGTAATTATTCTGACTACCTGTTTGTATCACATTAAGCATATATTTATTTTATAATTTATTATGTTTGAGGTATAATACATTATGTCACACTTAGCATGTCACTTAGCATGTAATTATTCTGACTACCTGTTTGTATCACATTAACCGTTCTCTTACTTTTTTCTCTACATTCTGTGAATGATCATGTTAAGCTGAAATATCTGTAGCTATTGTCGTGTGACATCTGTTGTTTAAATAATTCTTTCCAAGCACATTTTGGCATTAATTAATACCATAAGTAGAAATCAGTCTCCTGTCCATTGTACATTTTGGAATGGAGTTATGTGCTCACGCCTTCAAAAAAATAGTACGTTTGTGAGAGAACATGCCAGCATATTTATTTAAGTGCTCCCACAAAACTGGATATTAGTCTTTCTGAGAGGAAAGGCGGAGAATCATGAAAGACCTAACTTTGAGAGGAAGGGCGGAGAATCATGAAAGACCTAACTTTGGATCTTCATTGAAGAGAGAGTTTAGGGTTTGACCCCAGCTAAAACTTGCTTTATTGATAATGATCTCCCTTTTTTTTTTTTACCAAAGTCAGCAGGTGAGTTCCCCACCTTTTTTTATATAAATTTTGTTATGTACAGGTTTACAAGGCCCCAGGCCCAAAGCAAGATCCTACTAACAGTTATGAACCGATATTACATAAGAAAAGCATCAATTAGAACTTTTAACTGATGGTTTGGCTCTAAGAGTTACCATCTCAAATTCTTTTTTGAAACCCATCTTCCACTGACTGCGTAGGCAGAACTGTTCTAAAAAATCTTTTCATTCCGCTGGCACCAGATAGTCCAACACGCAACAGCTAGGGCTTCCCTGAAAATTTTAGAATTGAAGTCTAGATTGGCCAACAATAGCATAGTGTCAGGTTGAGCGTTTGTATTCCATCTTATCCCAAGAATTTGCCAACACTACCTACTGAACGAACACTCAAGGAAGAGATGAAGAAGCATTTCTTCCTGGTGCTCAGTGCAGATACCGCACTCATAGCTGTCAAGATGCATGTTTTTCCGTCGAAGCATATTCCTAGTGAGAGGCAATCCCGTAAAAGAAGCCAGAAGAAAAACTTGTGCCTACTCCTGCAGGCATTCATACAAGAGTGTTCCAATGAGTTTCATGTAGGCATTCTAACAAGAGAAGGTAGCTGAGCCCCAAATATAACTCCAGGCATCATTTGCTTCCATCCAGCTTGTTCCTGTAGAGCAACAAGCTGAATGGAAGCAGTCATAGAGGGGTAACCATAGAAGGCTTTCAATGTCATGTTGCACGAATTCTTTGGCTGTAATTATCTTGTTGCGCGCAAAAGAGTGTAATTCTGGATACTGCATTTTAAGAACCCCGAAGTTTTAAGAACTCCAGTCGGTGGGAAAAACGCCCCACGTGCATCCACTGTGCTGGACCGTATTCAATGCAGTCGCTTGTATTCCAGGATATACTGGGCTCGTATTGTGGGAGGGAGGGGCCATGCACGAATCAAGATGGAGGCAATCCAACAGATGCATGTCTAAGAGTGCATGCTATCGATAGCAAAATTGACATTTTGCATGCAGTCCTCCTTGCGCCGTCTCTTAGGCTCGGGGCTTCGAGCTGCTGGGCGCGTCGTCCGCTGAGTCTTGTGCATCACCGTCAGTTTGTCATTGTACGAGTGGTTACTCTTGTGCGGGGCCTCTTCCTTCTCCTCCTTGGTCGCTCTCCACTCGGCAAGTTCAACGGCTTGTCTAACCTCCTTCACCTTGGCATCTGTCAACTTGACCTCGGCATTACAGACAAAGTTTTTAAAATATGATACTATACGTGAATAAAGTCTGTGCATTGTTGCTAGTATTCTCTTACAATATGTGATATCTATCATTTCATTTTGCTGGCCAAATAATTGTGCCCAATCGCAAAATAGTAGCTGATTTAGGGCCTGTTTGGCAGGATTCTAGATTATATATGAAACATCTTTTGTTGCTTATTTTGTCTTAATCTGGCTTATCTGAAAAACCGGTTAGCAAAGTAGCTTCTCAGTGGCAAAGTGGCAATGCGGATAACTTTATGCTTGGGATTAGGCATAGGGTAGCAAAAGCTACAATTTTCAGCATACGGTTCATAGTACAAAAACGAAAACAGCTTATGAGTGATTTTGGGCATAAGCTATTTTGACTTTGAGTTGTTTCGTAGGGATTATGCCACAATCAATAATAATACAAAGCTAAAACACTCCGTAATGCCTGCCAAACAGGTTCGTACTATTTAATCAATGGAGTTTTTGAGGTTTGACGGGGGAACCAGTGTCCACCTTGGCCACTCTGGCCGCAAGTACGCTCCACCAATGCATTTGAGGATTATATTCTTAATCAGCTCTTGGTTATATTCTTAATCTTACATTAAAAGTTTGGCTTGGTTTATTATGAAAGGGTAGATGCCTTTCGTTCGAATTATTGAATATACATGCTATTCAGTTCCTTATAACATGAACCTTTATTTCTTTAATCAATACTATGGTTCTTTCTGTGCAGTTTTGCTGCCATTGTGTTACAACTAATTCTGTCTTTTATGAGCCTACAATTCATCAAATATCACATGCTGTTACAACAATACAAATACAATAGTTTCATAAAATTACTCTGCTGGACTCGCTTAAAACAGTTCACCTTTGCTTGTGACATACTTGAAGTTTTAAATTTATGAAGACAAAGTCACATTTTTCTTGGACATCTGCAGTTTGTGGAGTGGATCTATAGAGGAAAACTGCTAAATTTTGAAGAACATGATTATGTTTGTCATCTTGACCTGATAGCACACAACCATGGTATTGAGGCTGCTCAAAAATATATTACGAGGGTCCCAAAATCTATCAGGAATGAGGTACTCTATGAGACTCTACTTGCTAATTGTGTGCGTTTGAATGATGTCCAGAAGGCCGAGGCAGTTTTTGAGGAAATAAGGAGTCACTCTTTACCTTTAACTGTCTCTGCTTGCAACCAAATGTTGTTGCTGTACAAGAGGGTTGCTCGCATGAAGGTAGCTAATCTTCTCATGCTGATGGAAAAGGAAAATGTGAAGCCTTCTCTCTTTACATACAAGCTCCTGATTGACTTAAAACAGCTGTCAAATGACACATTAGGCATGGAGGCTGTTTTAGATACAATGAAAACCGATGGTTTTGAGCCAGATATTGCCATCCAGAAAATGGTTACTAAATTCTACATATCAGGAGGCCTCACAGAGAAAGTGGAAGCAGCTATTAGGGGGATAGAAGTACATAAAACTGACAATCGACATGTCACTAGAGCACTTCTTGATCTCTATGCTATTCTTGGCAGACCAAATGATGTAGCGAGAATATGGAGGTTGTGCATGGAACCTAATTTGGAGGATCACTTGGCTGCTATTGAGGCATGGGGTAAACTTGGGCATATAGAAAAAGCTGAAGAGATCTTAGAAGCTCTGCTAAAGACAACACCAAAGCTCACTTCCAAGTATGTCAATGCAATGCTGAATGTGTATGCAGAAAATAAACTTCTGGCCAAGGGCAAAGAATTTTTAGAAAGGATGTGTGCTGCCGGCTGTCCAAGTGGCCCTCTTACTTGGGATGCACTTGTAAACCTTTATGTGAATTCTGGTGAGGTGGAAAAAGCTAACTCATTTCTGTTGAGGGTGGCAGACAAAAACCCTGACAGACGTCCACTATTCGCTCACACATAAAACTATTGAAGGCATTTGCAGATAAGGGTGATGTCCATAATGCTGTGAAGATATTTGATAGGCTGAAGAAATTGTGTTACCCAGGAAGGAAACCACATTATGAGTTCTTACTTGAAGCTTATGTCAATGCTGAGGTTCCAGCCTACGGGTTTCTGGGAGAGGATGAGAGGTGACAATTTTCGCCCAAACAAGTCTGTGATCGAACAGTTGAATTATTTTCGAAACTTGCAGAAAGGAGGCAATCCAGAAATAGCAGAGTGAATTTTTTTTTTGAAATTTTTGTGTGTGGGACCCTAAAAAAGAGTAGACTAGTATTAAGAACATAAAAAAACTCAATTTTTCCTTATGGACACTTTGAAATTGTGATGTTTGTCTACAACTCACTCAAACAGAAAAATAGACTATTTTTAAATTCTTTTTGTCTCAATGTACAAAATGAATTACGACTTAAAATTTTGCATCAAGATACAATGTTGTATGCACTATGCATGTGAACTTTTATCTAGTTGTTTGCGTAGTTTGATTTTAGAAATAAATATTATTTGTTTTAAAAAAGTTGTGAAAGCATTTGAATGAAAATCAATCAAAAACACATAGGTAGGGAATGTAATATTTTGTTTTTTTTATCGAGTTTCAAGTTGTAATACATTTTGTTGCACTTAAATAAAAAATCATAAAAAAGTATATCTCTTTCTTAAGTAAATTGTATTTATCCGATTGTTTGCGTAGTTTGATTGTAAGAATAAATATTACTTATTTTAGAAAAGTTGTTAAAACATTTGAAAGAAAATCAATTACAAACACATAAGTTGGGAAACCTAATATTGTATTTTTTTTATCAAATATAAGTTGTAATGCGTTTCGTGAATTTAGATAAAAATTCAAAAAAAAAGGTAGGAATAGAAATAAAGAAGTCTTTGGTAAAGCATAGGAAAAACAAAAGGAGTTTGTACAAGTTTGGCTTCATGTAGGAAATAAAAATGAGGTTGGACCACTTGTTTTGATTCCTTAAGAAACATTCCATTGATTTTATATAAGCCAAAGGACTCTATAGAAAACTATGCTTTACAAATACTATCCACCAAATTTCCTTTACAATTCCTTCAATCCAAAGGGGGACTGATTTTTATCAAATGAAATCAAAATTTTTGAGTTAATTTCATAGAAACATACTATTTATTCGCTTGTATCTAAAAACAACGATACAAACTCACAATTTTGGTGGTGATGAAGGACAGGAACTAAATTGTCACTGTAAAGTGCAAACCTTTTTCGCGCACGGACGCGGTGGGTGAGCGTGAGCTGAGCCTGACCACCGTCCCTCCTCTACGCGCACGAGAAGGCATCAGAAATGGCTGCGGCGGCGCTCCGTCCGGCGATCCTCCGCCGCATCCGCCTCTTTCCTTCCCCCTCGCCACCCCTCGCCGCTGCGGCCGCAGCTGCGGCGTCTCACCCTCACACCCTAGCGCGGTGGCTCGCGCGGCCCATGTCCTCCCACGACGCGCACCTCACCCGCGAGGAGGTCGTCGATCGCATCCTCGACGTGCTCAAGAGCCACCCTAAGGTCGACCCATCCAAGGTAACCTCGCCCTCCTTCCACTCCTCATTTCATCGCGCCGGCGGTACCGAACCCTAACCCTAGGACATGGTGGCGGCGGTGGTGCCAGGTGAACCCCGACGCGCACTTCGAGAAGGATCTGGGGCTGGACAGCCTGGACACCGTGGAGGTGGTTATGGCGATCGAGGAGGAGTTCAAGCTTGAGATCCCCGACAGGGAGGCCGACAAGATCGACTCGCTACCGCTCGCCATCGAGTACGTCGCAAACCACCCCATGGCCGGCTGAGCTCTTGCTGGAGGTGAGGCTTCTCTTGGATTTTGTTTTCAGAGGGAGAATAATCGGCCCTGAGTGGCTCAGGAAAAAGTGTCCCCGGTGCTCTACAGTCTGTTGCATCGGACGATGATGTCGAAATTGAACATTCACAATTTTTGTTTCATTTGGCGATGCAATGTTAGATTCTTGTTTCTGATACTCATATGCTGTTGTTGATGAACTAGTTTAACTGGTCACTAGCTTGGTCTTTATATTACAGTGATGTGTTTATGTGAATCGCATTTGGTAACACACTACCATATGATGTGCATTTTTTATACATCTTCTTTTCATAAGTTTCTGACAATATGGAATATTGCTAAACTGCTTGTTGTTTATGGATAACGCCAGATCTCATCTTGCATCTTTGTTTTTGTTCTCCTAATTATAATGTTTTGCATGCGGTTTATGGGAATGTACAAGAAACACAGTTCCATATCACAATCCAGCTAGCATATCTGTCGTTAGAACCATCTAGTTTGAGTAAACTCCTATGATGCTATTAAAGTGGCGCAAATGTTATGCCACTGAAATTATGGCACCATCATTTGTTAAAAAAAATTTCTTACAAAGAAGAGGTTCAAGTTCACTCTGAAATTGTTTATTCTTGCACTACATTCAAGAACGCTTTTATTTTTCTGTTTACTCCAATCACCTTAGTCTATAATCATTGTTTGGTGTGCTCTTTAACTATTCAACTAGTAGTAGTGTCATATATGGAATTCAATTGACTGCACTAGGTTGCACTTGCACTTGGTCAAGTGTTCAGAGCCTGTACCAGACTTGTTCGATACCAGTATTTCACTACATACAAACCTACCCTCAACATGGCACTCATAACAACTGACAGTGCAAGCTGGAGTTGCTGACAAAGAATCAGTTGCATATATTCTGAGAAGACTGAGATTATTTTCTTAAAAAATATTCAACAAGTGTTCTTTCATGCTTTACAAATGTCGTACTCTGTTGGCAATATACCCACGCTAGACTTTCTCTGTTGCATGAATATTGGTCACATCTTTATGAGTAGTGCTTTCTTACTAGGCTATTTTCCTTGATGGTGAACATCTCTTTCACTGTGCTTGACAATCAAGGTAATGTGTATTATAGATAATGTGGTCTTTGAAATGTTTCCACTCTCTACCATGACCATTAGTATGGTTATGTAAAACAATGTAAGTGGTCCTAGAATGTGAATGACATTTGATTATGGTACATGTGATCATTTCCTACTTAGATTTAGTGCATTCTTTGTCCATGTTTTGCAATTATATTTTTTCCAAGCCAGCTAATCACATAGTATATCAAAGTGGAGCTAAGTTAAACAAGGTCTAATTGTATATCAAAACGGAGCTAAGCTTAAGAAATGGTTAACTTGGCCAAAACCGTTTCTGAATGATATGATTCAATCATCTACCCTAGCATTAAAGTAGAGGTAGACAGAAAATGGTACAATAATTGCAGTCATTTTTCTCTATGGAGTGATAGTTTAAAATACACTTTGAAATCCATGAGTTCTTGTACAACAATGCAAATGTTTTTACGATTTTTGTCTTCAGTTTCTGTGCACTAATTTAGGCACAGCTAAGTAAAAAAAAGCTACATTATATACATACTCCGTATGTGATATTTGTTCTAGTAATTATCATCTTACTGCATATTGGCGTATAAAGAGCTGTTCTTACTGCAACCACCATCTCAATTTAGGCTGAAACTGTTCATGTTTAGTGTGAATTTATATTCAGTCTATTTTTTTTCTTGTTAACTGAGATGTCACGAGAGAATATGATTACCATCTGATCGGCAACATTTTTATTTTATTTTTTACCAGAGCCCTCTCTTTCTATGTCTAGATGCACTTTTTGCTAAGAAGTTGTGGTAGCTTGCTATAACTGTTGATGCAATTGCTTGACAAAAGTTTGGTTGCTGTAGTAACGTCCAACTTACAGAATTGATGGACCTTAAAATTGTTGTGTTTGTGACATGTTTCCAATTCAGCAAACGAGATGTCTCCAATTTTCTGACATGTTTTTGTAAAGTAGATTTGTGGATGTTTCATTAAGAAATTTTGTAGGAAAAACAAAGGACTCTCAATCCTATGGAATTGAGCACTGGTCACCCCCTTTGGATTGTAGGAATTGTTCAAAGGAAAAAAAGAGATTCTTTCCTATCCCACTAGTTCCGTAGGAATAGTACAGGGAAAAAAACCATTCACTCATCCCCCCCCCCCCCCCCCCCCCCCCCCCTCCCTCTTCTTTCTTTTTTTTCCTTTGCATGGGATCGAGGACTATCAACCATTACATGATTCTAGTCTCTAACAGAACACCTACTGCTCCAGCAAGTCTACTACTCCAGCATTAATTGGTATGAAACCAAGTGACCAGCATTTGTTAGTATAATGAATGCTTCAAATTTACCTATGATTATCCTGTGCTCATCCAAACAACATATTTTGCATAATTCCTGTGTTTTTCAATCCTCTGGTTTATACATACATTCCTTTTCTATTCTTATGTTTCTGCAATCCTCTATTTTAAAGAAACCCTAAAAAAGTTCCATGTAGTACAAACTACAACGACTTGTAGTTCAGAGCAAGGACTCCCATGAAAGGAGTAAACAGATGATTGATTTCTGCTGCTTCTAGCGTTCTTCCGACTGCACTCCCAGTGCGTTTGACCATCAGGGCCTGCTTTTGGTCTTCACCTCCCTCCATCTCTCGCGCTCTCTCCTGCAAAAGCTTTCCTTCACCTTTCGTCTTCGCTTAGTTTCTTGTTGGGCGACATCGTCATACTATCGAAAAGTACATCCGTAAACGTTCAATTTATTGACTGCGAAATCTCAGTCGACGGAATCAATTTGACTGTGAAATCTCAGTCGACGGAATCGAATGTTCTCCTGAAAGATCGCTGTACATATGCAGTCCACTCTTTGGTCGCACCATTCTAATAAATGGCGTTTGGAATCAATACTTGCATGAAGCATTTCCCTTCCTTGATCACTCCACCTTGTTCGTTGTGCTAGCTTAACAGAAAAGGCTGTGCCGAAAACTATTAGTGGTTCTCTCATGACGTGTAAATCCACTAAGAAATGGTTCTTGTGTAACCCTTCGCAGCGGTCTAACATTGGCACAATGACGTGGTGTATTGCAAAGTCAGAAAATTAGAATCCAAATTACGAACCTTTTACCTCTAAAAAAAGAAGGCAGTGTTTGGACCTTATCAGTGTATCTTCAATAGCTAGCTATCCTAAATTGTAGTCCTCAAAAGCTCTTTTTAAGAGGAGTCCAAACGCGTTAGAAAATCAATTTTAGCCTCTTTGTCAAAGTTGTCTTATTAGAAAGATTTAAGGAGTTTGTATTTTTTTTTTATGTTTATAAGTAGAGAGGAAGATTTAAGGAGTTCCCTGAAGTTAGAATTGATTTATGATATCTGTTGGAGATGTTTTTTTGGGGTGATTTTTTAAGCATATTTTCTGTAATATGATTACTAGAAGACCCTTTAAGATCGTTTTAGAGATAAAAAAAAAAACATCTTTCACTTGCAAAATAAAAACGAGGGTTCATCCACCCAAATACACAAGAACTTTTATGCTGAAAAAAAAAAGCCTCTGCTAACACAAAAGGAGCTTATCATATCGTTAGTTGTAATTTGGGAGCGCTGCTTTGTTCTGTTTACAGTTTTCATCGAATAAGAATGTTTGTTTGTTGTAGGAAAACGTGTCAAACACGAACTTTCGATGACTTGATTCCATGTGCTGACAAGATGAGCGTACCCAAATTAAGTTCGTGCCTTATCGTGTGCTACAACGTTTCTACTCGAAAGGTGGAGCCCCATGTGCTAACCACACGGAGCCATACCAAAAATATACTCCTTTCATTTTCAAACTTTTGCTGTTAGGATCAACTGTAGTTTATGTTTTGCACTAAAATTCTTATCCCAACCGCAACAATTATTTTAAAACGGAGCATATATGCTCACATTTTGTAACCACCGATGCATTTATTACTAGCAGCACGATAAAAATCATACGTGTTTTTGGTAACTATTTCTTCTTTCAATACGAAGATATATACATAGTTCTTCTACATATCAGTGAAAAAAAAAAGTTAAGTTGTTACCTTTTGTTTTCAAAAGCTACTCGTTTTACGTTAGTGTTAAACATCATTAATACGACGGACCATGGCAACAGGAATATTGCAACAACTATATATGTCCGCAGATTGGATTAACTGACCAAACTTGGTTTAAGAAGTTGATTTTAAATCCAGTTAAGATAATCTCCAAAAGAAACTCTTAAACTAGTTGATAAAACCAGTGTTTAAGAGGAAACAAAAAATTATCAGGAATATATGTTTTTTTGGTTTTTCTCCAATAGTTCCCTAAAAATGGATAAAAAACATTTAATGAGACACAATTCATTACGTCATAGGGTGAAGTTAAATAATGAGGTTGATTTAGCGCCCTGTTATTGTTTTTTTAACCTAAATCTGAATAATTTGGTTTATATGATTTTTTCTTAACCTTTTCTATTTCAACCAAATGAACCATGTTAATTAAGGAGATCCATTCCTATATTAAGCCAAACGAGTCATTTTTTCAGATCATTGTTAAAGTGCAGGGCAATGGTTGTAGGAATCTTGCAAAAACTAGGTCTACGAATTGAATTAAGTGGAAGTGCCAAGTAGGGTGGTGTCCCAACCATAGGTAAAAAAATTTCATGTTCTGCACCATTCAAAGCGTAAGTCTAAATCCATCCAAAGATGGATATGAGTTTAAAAAGTTTGTATGGCCTATGAGAGAGGGTCCTTTTCTCTTAATAAAATATCATTGTGGTGGTTCTCCCCTCACGGGCCATATTTTTTCTCAGATGGCTGGATGTTGTGGCAAGAGCGATTTCATCATAAACTAATAGTCCAATATGTATGTCATAGATTGTAAATTCGAACCTAATGAGCCATTTTGAGAAACTCCATTCGTACATCAAGCAAAATGAGTCTCTGATCGACCGCTATTTTATAGCCTTTACTGTTGTCTTAAACTAAAAATATTGTAGAATGTAAAGGAAACAATCAGCAAATTAAGTGTATCGGCTCAGAGTCTAAGTTAGTTCCAGAGCTGAGTGAACGAGGATAGATACATAATTGTCCTCTCCGTGGGGTTGGCTTTTTTTTTAAAAAAAAGATTATATCAGATCATATTAAAAAAGTAAATATAAAAGTATGAATTACGAGGTTCCACTTGTCGGTGAGACGGTGGTGACCCAGCCCGGAGACAGCGCACCACTAGGAACATCCCAGCCATCCGTTCTCGATCGGGCAGCATCCAGGTTGCTTCGGTTGAGGCTTGACCTCCTCCCCACCAGCCGGCACGCAGCGCGTTAATATCTCCACCACCACCCCTTCCTTCCCCCAACCCAACCCCGATCCCCAGATCCTCCTCCGGATCTCGCATTCCGAGCAGCGCAGGTGAGCTCCCGCCTCCTCCTCCTCCTCCTCCTCCGCGTCCCCCTTCCCTGATCCTTTCCACTGCGGCGACGGGATCCTGCCCTCGCGTGTACGCTCGCCCATTCTCTTCTCGAGCGTCGATCTGATAGGCTCCGGCCAAACGTCGCCGGACCGGTGCCTCCTCGATCCGGGTCCGGTGGATCTCGTTGTGATCCGCGCCCGAGGTTGGGCCCGGTCAGATCCGTGACTGGGGTGCTCGTCGCGATCCGGGTCCTTGGTAAGTAAGGTTGGCGCGGAGAGATCTGATCGTGTTCGATGTGCAGGTGGTGTCGGTCGGTCGAGGCGGGGAAGATGGGGCTCGCGTTCGGGAAGCTGTTCAGCCGGCTCTTCGCCAAGAAGGAGATGAGGATTTTGATGGTGGGTCTCGACGCCGCCGGTAAAACCACCATCCTCTACAAGCTCAAGCTCGGCGAGATCGTCACCACCATCCCCACCATCGGTGAGCCCCTTCGCGTCCCGCTTTACCTCTTGCATGCAGCGTGGATTATTACGTGCCTACCTGTATGTGAAAAAAAGGAATAGCCCGTTAGTATTGATCGGGGATGTTGGATCTTATTTGGATCTGTATTTCATGAAAGACACACATGATCCAAACTCCAATAGGGTCATCATGACTCCACATCTGACATACAGCGACTGTTTTCCTGTGAACGTTATTTTACGTTGTTGATTGAGATCCAACATATCCAATAGGGCCATCGTTCAGTTTACATCTGAGTAACCTTATTAAGATCTTGAAATGAACATGATGCATCGGTTTTTTTTTTCTTAATAATATATGTAAGGTAATTTTGATGATTACCGAATTTCCATCCTTGCAAACTTTGCTGTTACCAAAATGTTGGAATGCATGGAAGTATGAATGGATGGCACTCAACTTTTTGTACAGCTGGTCTAACGAGACTCCTATTTTAAATTGCTTGATCAACAGAGATGGACACTTGATGTTTTGATCTCTTTGTTATTTTTTAATTTTTCAACTAGATTGGACTTGAATAGGGTTGTGGAAATAACAGTGGAATCATGGCGCCTTTGCTTATGGCACAGGTTTTCCAAGTAGGATATATTCTATTAGGTGAGGTAGAATTCGGCTGAAACTTGTTACTTGTGGTTGAAATAACAGAAACTTTGGATATATTAGTTCAAAAATCTAGCACATCATGTTATTGTTCTTTGTTCTGACAACTGTGATGTTTCATATTCATATTTCTTATGTCTCATGAGAGGATGTATCTTTGTGAAATGCAGGCTTCAATGTTGAGACTGTTGAGTACAAGAACATTAGCTTCACTGTTTGGGATGTCGGGGGTCAGGACAAGGTATCATTCTCTGTACCATTTGTTCTGCATATATGCTCTGCTGCCTTTTGATTTGAACCAGACATTCATTGGACTCTTTGTGTTGTTTTTATTTATTTTCCTTTTGATTAGTATGTTTAACTGCTTGGTCTATGGCTTACTGTATCTGTCCTATGCAGAAATTTGTATGCTTTCAATCACATATACTGACATACTCATTTCTCTGAACAGATCAGACCTCTCTGGAGGCATTACTTCCAGAACACACAGGGTCTTATCTTTGTTGTGGACAGCAACGATCGTGACCGTGTTGTTGAAGCTAGAGATGAGCTCCACAGGATGCTGAATGAGGTAAATGACAACGTTTTTCATTGCTCCGCACAGTATATTTGTGTTCTTGAGAACATGCTGTTTTTATGTAACTGAAACTATATTGAAATATTAGAAGGATTTTTTTGGTACTGTGTTAATAATATTTGTTTGGCGTTGATGGCAGGATGAGCTGCGTGATGCTGTGCTGCTTGTTTTCGCCAACAAGCAAGATCTTCCCAATGCTATGAATGCTGCTGAGATTACCGACAAGCTTGGGTTACACTCACTGCGTCAGCGACACTGGTAACATATGATTAGCTTTACAAATTATCATTTGTAAATATATAGGAAGCTAGTTCAACCACTTTATAAGGGTACATATTGTGCTTAATAGACATTATTTTCTGCTACATGTGTTAATATCTGATTACTTTCTATTGTTTTGACTACAAATTACTCTTATTTTTCTTATTTACAGGTACATTCAGAGCACTTGTGCCACAACTGGAGAGGGTCTGTACGAAGGGCTGGACTGGCTGTCCAGCAACATTGCTAGCAAGGTAACATATCAATTGGATGTTCTGTTAATATTAATCAATTTGATGTAGCCTTTGTTAATTCCTAGTTGACCCGATCTGCTGCTTCTTTTCTGCATCTGCAGGCTTGAGTCCTGGGATATGAACTGCGAACTGACTAGGAGGTCCAGATGTATCATGGAAACTTACGACAGACTTGCCTTTTCAATCTGTTAGGTGCCTTCTGGCACGATAAATATTATTTTTGAATATGTAATGATGTCACTGTTAAATTGTTTGCTACTTGAATTCTTGTTGGATCTGCTTGTTTTGTGCAAGGAGTTCTGTTATCATGTTATTTGGTATGTTCGTTTTGCACAAGGAGTATGATTATCATGTTCTCGTAACTGTTCATTTTGCTTTTGTGGGAAGTCCTGGACCCTTCCATTATAGTTAGTTTAGTTGTTTTTTTTTTCCATGTTATCAGCTAAGAAATCTGTGCATTTGTGGACTGGAACAATGGAACTACACTGATTTAGCGTAAAAACGCTAGTAACTTGAATAACTCTGGAATACGGACTAGGAAAAGAGAAACTGCAGTTTTGGTTCGATCTCAGGATGGTAATGCATCATTGTTGTTTGCGATCTTAACTGTACGGGGCTGCTATCTCTTCGTATGGACCACGAGTTGTTCCATGCTTCCATGGTTTGGTAGAAGGGCATAAGTACTTTATATTCTAGATGGATGAGCACTGTTGTTGGTAGGAGAAAATGTTAGTCTCATGGGATGGCCGCAGCCAGTGTTGTTCCATACAAAATAAAAAGAAAAAGTTCGTTAATACCACCAAAATTCTGTGCCAACAAGGCTCCAACTCATCACCATGCCCCAGCCAAGAGCACGGCACCTCTTGTTGTCTAGCAGCTTGCCTCACACTATATATTATACATACGTACAGCAATGTTTTGCATCTCGTAATCAACAAAAAGCCACACCATTCTTAACCGCACCAAGAAAAGAAAAGCTAAGAGAAGAATGGCGTCCATCGTCGGCCGTCTCCTCCTCTCAGCCGCCGTCCTACTGGCCGTGCTGGCCTCCGCCGCCGCGCTCGCCCCAAGCTACTGCGCGCCGGGGGGCCCGGCCGTCCCGCGCCGGCCGCTCCTGGGGTGCCGCTGGTACGTGTCCAGCCGGACCTGTGGCGGCGCGCCGCTCCTCCCGCTGCCGGTGTTGAAGGAGCGGTGCTGCCGGGAACTGGCGGCGGTGCTGCCGGAGTGCCGGTGCAAGGCGCTGAGGTCCATGATGGACGACATGTCCGTCTCCCCGGGCGGCGGCACCGACGAGCAGCGCCAGTGCTGGTACAGGCAGGCCGAATTCGCCGCCACCGTCGTGACCGAGCGGGAGTGCGCGCTGCGCACCATCCACGGCGCCAACTTCTGCTACGATCTCGGCTCCGAGTACTGAGATCGAGATCGAATCGTGTAGTAAAGAAAGCCTGCTTATCTATCTCGTCGTGATGGAACAGGTGTTGCTGCATGGATCTAGCTTTCCATGTAGGAACTAGTTAATAAGCAAACAATAAATAATAAAGGAAATGCGATGTTCAAATTTGTTATGATGGCTTATTGCTTGCTGAGTGCCGGCCGTGCGCCACAGTCCACGGCACGTCACGCAAGAATAATACGCGGATGAGTGCGTGCCTTGCTTGTTGGATTTAGCCAAAGCCCATAGATTGTTGCCAAAACAAGCATATATATACATATATACCAAATTAAAGCACATAAAGTTGGAGCAGATAGTACTATCGGATTTGCCTCCTTTGCCGTGTGTCAGAAGCACTCAGCGAAGCTCATGAAACACTCAGCAAAGCCTTTGCCGAACGTGGTTGTCGACAAAGAACACTCGGCAAAGACTCTGTGTGTAAAGGGGCTTGCCGAGTGTCAAATATCGGGCACCTGTTATACCCCTCGGCATAGAAAAGGTGTCAGAACAGAGTTAAACGGAAATACCACCTTTGCCGAGTGCCAAAGACAACACTCAGCAAAGCCTTGAGTCTTTGCCGAGTGTCCGTCGTTGAGCACTCGGCAAAGATGTATGTCTTTATCGAGTGTTGTTGTTAATACACTCGGCAAAGTCTTATATCTTTGTCAAGTGTTATGGTAAAGACACTCGTCAAACATGTTACAGACCTGAAGATTTTTTCTGTTTTTTACTATCCATCCAATCAAATATCACAAACAACACAAATATCAACACAAATATATCTCATCAAACATCACATAGATCAACAAACATCACGTATATCACAAACACATCACATATCTCGCAAAACATCTTCATATTTCTCAACATACGTCAATATCTCACACAAAACACAATAGTTTCACAAATATCATCAGAAACATCACAACATAAGTCATTCATAAACGTAATTGATAAGTGCGAGAAATGAAGAAGAAAACATCCAGAAACAATCAACAAACTGACTACGACGACGGTCGGGGGTGATAAGGCCGAACATTTGACGGCGGCAACGCTCCGAATGGAGGAGTCCTCACATTCGATGTCAGAGACGCTCCAAGTTGATGGGGCACATCATTCGATGCCTCCGATTGATTCTGCACAACAATTATATTAATGAGACAACATTACAATTGCTTTAAAAATGACTTGTTTAAGTGAGAGTGCATGTTTTGATAGCGAGTTCTTAATTTTTCATATCAGTAAACATTCATACTTACATGAGTAGTTGCCGGCACAAACTGTGGTGGGATTGGATCCGTTTGGATGCCAACAGATTGCAAAAACTGAAATATCTGCTCCCGTTGGGCCGCCAAACTCGCTTCCATCTCTTGACATAACCTTGCCTCCATTTCCTCCCGTTGTCTCCTCTCTTCTTGCACCTGGACCTATAATATGATCTCACCATTGTTACAAGTTATTTTAATGTATTTACAATCAATGGACGACGAATGAAACAGAAAAAACCTGAAGTGCCTCTATCTGATACTGCGAACTGCTCGACCATGGGTGTATTGCCGGGCTCGAGCTGGTGCTCCTTGCTCGAATCTGTAAGAGAGTAGGAATACTTGTACTGTCGATGACGCTGTCGCCAAGCCAGTGGCGCCCATGCTTCTTGCCTCCTTCGGTCCTCATGATGACTTCACCATTAAAGTTCTGGGTGGTTGGATCATAATCTTCTCCTTGAACCACCTTCGCCATTGATGTGTACTCGCTGAGGCGACTGTGAACGCTGGCGTTGCTGTACGCCTCGGGCGGGTCCTCTGGGTTGTAGTGGACATCGGACATCGCCTTCCCTTTGCGAGACATAGCATATGCCTGGAACTGGGAGCAAGGCTCACCATCATGTGACGACGTCTGGGAGCAAAACAGGGAGCTGATTAGAAACTATGCAGCATTGAGCATTAGAATAAAAAAATTGAAGTCATATACCCATCTCTCTCCGTATGCATCAAGGTTTAGGTTGCCTTGATGGTGTGGTGCGTCTGGCATCATCAAACGTTGCTCCCGACAAGCGTTGTGCCTCTCCTCCCAGTCCTCAGCGCACCACCTGTCCACCATCTATGTCCAACACCGCAGATGCTGCGCGCACCACTATGGAGTCACCTACACGTCATATACGAAGATCAAATTAAGCGTATTTATTCTCGATATTGATTTTCTATATTTAATGTTCTATGTTTAATTCAAGGTATTGCTCTCGAGTCGGCGTCATGGTTCTTGCTTGAGATTTTGTAAGCTTGACTTTAAGGAAGTCCGCGTGGTAAGTGAGGACGGCCTGGATACGTGCCTCATAATGCATGTCCTTCACGAGTTTGTAACAGGCTTTATTTGCGACCCTAGCCGCTCTGTCCTTATATCCCTCCATGCATCTGAAAAAATCCTGCACATAGACATGATGCGTCATCTCATTATTTTAAAATTATGATATGATTGGGATATTGAGCAATGTATTAAGATGAAGACTTACCCATAGCTCGGCCGTCACCCGCTCCGCCTTGTTCCTGTATAACCTGCCATCCCGATCTCTGGAATCGGGAACGGCCACGTAATGGTCAAATGTGTACGCTGGCTGGCACACTCCTCCGTACTGAACCAGGCCAGGAAAGTGTTCCCTGCATAGAAGACCCAGGATGCCATTGACATGCCGTTTGTGTTTACCTTCTATCACAATCTTTCAGTTCCTGTCCAAATTATTAAGAAAACATATTATTTTGTATTGTGATTTTCAACGTATGAAAATAAGAAGTAGTGATAAAATTTAAAGTTACTTACCTTTCCCCACTGGGTCGAATCATCGGGTGTCTCTCAGGAGGAATTGGTCGTTGAGGGAGGCTCGAGGGACTTCATTGGTAGATACCCGACGAACTCGCTGACCCCCCATCCTCAGACGACGGCACCGCCTCCTCCCCCTCGTCCTCCTGCTCCTGCTCCTCCTCAGACGACACCACTGCCTCCTCCTCCGTCTGTGGTACTTCCTCCTCTGCCTCAGGTGATGGCTCCTTCCTACGGCGACTTCTTCGATAAAGCGACGCTATGTTCCTCATACTGCCCACCATCTTTGTCAAATCACCTACAATTTAAAAGTGAAAACAGGTAAGCAACAAGTTTTAAGACAGATCTGTGAAACAAACAAAACAGAATATAAAAAAATATAAAGTTACATGTACTAGAAGTAATCATCATAATCGGGCTAGCTGGATCATAAGTCTCATCGTCGCTATTCTCCATGTTGATATATGCAACATTATCGGAAGGAGCAATGTTGTCTTCATTGTTTTTACCAAGACTTAAACGTTCAAGTAATGCTAAGTCTTGCACATCTTGCACCTCATCTCCATTTTTGTTGTGAACAACCCATTCATAGTCTACTTCCATTCTGATCGCTTCGGTTAAGTCTATCTCAAAACTTCCTTGTAGCCCCTCTTCTTGAAAGAACTCTCCATCATATGTGTTTGGGTCAATGTTGTAGTCTTCCTCGTTTGGTACAGGTACTTTACCGTGTGGCGACACCTTGTGTACAATATCCCAACCCTTAAGACGGTTGTCGGTTTGGTATGGGTATGAGAGATAATAAACTTGCATAGCCTATTGAGCCGAGTGCTAGGTCAAACACTCGGCACACTATCACTTTGCCGAGTGTCCCCGAGAGGGCACTTGACAAATAGGTAGTTTGCCGAGTATTCTTTGTAGGCTCTTGGCAAATATCTAACAGAGGGGTGGGGGGGGGGGGGTTGCGGTCGCTTGTAACGGGGGACGGGGTTTTGCCGAGTGTTTGCCAATATATAGACGGTTTTCTGTCAACACTCGGCAAAGAATAAGCTTTGTCGAGTGTCTTCGCTTATACACTCGGCAAAGAAGCCGTTTACTGAGTGTTTCTGTTTTGTCGAGTGTTTTTAGTGGGGCACTCGACAAATAGTATGTGTGCCGAGTGCCCAAAGGATTGCACTCGACAAAGACTTCTATACTCGACAAAGGTCCTGTTACCGGTAGTGTAGATACATATCAAATGACTTTCCAGCAAAACACCATGTCATCCAAAATTTCAATGTTGCAAAACTCGCTCTATCCATGCATCACACACTACCGTTCTGCTGTCAGTACATATAGACACACACACGCAAGTTGATCACACTAAGAAGAGAGACGAGCAGCAATAACGATGATGGCGTTGAGCACACCCATAATCTCCTCTCCGTCACCGTCGTGCTGGCTTTCAGCCCTCGCCGCGGCTGCCGCCAGCTGCCCAACCTGGTGCGAGCCGGCCGGCCTGGTAATCCCGCGCACAACCCGCTCGAGAGCTGCCGCTGGTACGTCTCCATCTGGGCCTGCGGCGTGGGGCTAGGGCCGTACCTCCCGACGCTGCCGGTGATGAAGGGGCGGTGCTGACGGGAGCTGGAGGCCATCGTGGAGTACTGCCGATACGGTGCGAGGCGCTGCGTATCCTGATGGACGGCATCGTCACGGCGCAGGGCCAGCACGAGGGCCGCCTCCACGACCTGCCTGCCGGGCTGCCCCAGGCAGGCGCAAAGGGCGTTTGCCGCCACCCTCGTCACGGAGGCGGAATGCAACCTTCCAACCATCCACAGCGGCCCATACGTACTGGCGCTACTTCCTCGGCGCCGGCGAGCAAACCACCACGCCCTCCAAGTAGGGGCGGAGCAGCGCATCGTATTTATTTAATATGCTGTGTGTTCGCATCCTTTGGAATTTGGGTACGTGTCAGTGGCGGAGCCCGAAATAGAGCAAAGAGGGGGCTAAGTACACAGCCATAGAAGCTAACGAATCCGATAATACAAGCATATGCCTGATAATACTCTCGCAGCCTGCATGCTCCAACAATGTGTATGCTTTTTTTATCGTTCTTTTTTTTTAATTATCAGCAATCTGCTGTAGCGGATCACATACAAAATTTTAGATGGAGAATAGACTGATAAAATTGATCAAGAGCAAAAATTGATTTTTGTTGAAACAAATGTGAAAATAGTAGATCCTATCAACATAATAATTATATTAAAATCGCACGAGAAATATAAAAAACGAATTCCAATGACTGCTGCTGACTCATCCCAATTCCAGTGGCCCGCCCCATACCCCTTCCGTCCCTTATTTATTCCTTGCAGTGGCCAGAGAGAGAGAGGAAGCCATGAAAAAAGCTTCGAGACGGAGATTAGCAGTACTAGAAAAATGGGCAGGGCAGTCTTGAGGTTTTTCTTGCCACAGGCCGGGCTGTAGCTCTCCAGCCCGACCTTGTGGCTCCGCCCCTCCATATTATGAATAGGACGAAGACCCTCTCAACTTGTATTGTGTGTATTCAGTTGCACATTTTTAACTATTGTATAAGACATCATACATAAGGAGGCACGACACAAATGTATAAGCAATCGAGTTCCCCATGGCTATGAGGGTCGTTGTGGTCCAACATCCGCGCGCTTCCCCAGCTTCTCCCCCATGATGCATGGCGTGGACGCAAATGGCTCTAGGGATCAAAGGCTCACGTCAGGTGGTTGTCTGTCCTTCCAAGGAATGGAGGTTGATCTAGGAAAAGCACGGTTTCCATTTTTGATGTACATACAACGGCCGGTGGGAAGCGAGGGAGATGGCAGTGACGGTCGCTGGGGTGCGGCATGAGAAATGGTGACAACCAAGAGGAGGAAGCGACGATGGTCGTCGCTGGATAGCCATGGAGATGGCAGAGGCTGTGGTGTTAGGGAGGAAGTGGCAGCCAGCTAGGGTTACATGTCCACGGGCGTCGCCGACCCACCTCCAGACGAGACAAGGTGCGCGAGGCCTAAGATGATAACGTAGGGTAGAGAGGCAGCGGCACGGGGGAGAGAGGCGACGACTGCTCAGGGTAGAGAGGCGACTGGTTGAGCAGAGAGCCAGTTAGGGTTGACGGGGTTTGGAGCATTATTATTTATATGCTAAAGTGAGTGTTAATTTTATTTCTTTCAATGCCATATGGGCTTCCCCTCCATTTGTCCAAAGGATAGGGTTCTTATCAAGTTCTTAAGGCAAGGATCTGTTTTCTCTTTTGATTTGTATTTATATATTTTTTTTCATAAGGTAGAATGTGTGACAATCAATACCCACTATTGACCTAACATGTTGTGTAGGTAACACTCTGATGGCAATCATTGGGTCTGTAGTGTTGCTATTATTGAATCCTACACTTGTTATATATGGTTCAAGTACTTTGATGGTTATCTTAGAACCTTATATAATTCCTTACATGTCATCTTGTTATTTTGATGTTTTAATTTTCATTACAATTTCTACTAAAATTTGCATCGAAGTTCATTGCGTAAATGTCTAACATGCACACATTGGATTGAATCCCTTAGCTCCATATCGGAGTGAAAGATGTCTTATTCTATAGCTCACTCAAAAAAAAAAAAGGTAAACCATGATGGGTCACGTGAAGTGTGCTTGGCCTGGATCTATTAGAGGTGCCCGAGTCATGAACATTTTCAGTGGTACCAACTTCTATTGGAAATCAAAATGGTCTAGCAATATCAGGCACAAGAAAACATCTTTAGCTTAAGGTAGCAAACAAATTGATGTATCCTTGCTGGAGTCACCTCCCATTGTAATCACATGCCGGTGTGGCTAGCTATCTATCATTTTACATGCCACCTTCTCCTGCTTGCATGGATGATTTACTGTTAATATTCAGAAGGATATTAATTCCTTCCAAGGAATGGAGGTTGATCTAGCATAAGCGGGTTTCCATTTCTGATGTACCTACGATGACCGCTAGGTAGCGAGGGAGATGGCAGCAACGGCCGCTGGGGCACAAGAGATGGCGGCGTCCGCGATGGAGATGGTGTCGTCGACCTGCCTCTAGGCCAGATGAGGCGCGCAAGGCCTAAGGCGACGATAACACGGGGGAGAGAGGCGGTGGCTGCTCAGGGTAGAGAGGTGGTGGGTCGGGTAGAGATATGACTTGGGTTGACGGGGTTGGGAGCATTATTTCATTTTGGTCCCTCCATTTGACAATCTGGATAGGGTTCTTCTCAAGTTCTTGAGGTAAGGTTCTATCTTCTCTTTTGATTTGTCTTTATTATTTTTTTCATAAGGTGGAATGTGTCACAATCACAACCCACTATTGACCTACCATGTTGTGTAGGTAACACTCTGATGCACATATTAGGTTGAATCCCTTTGCTTTATATCTGAGGAAAAGAAGTCTTAATCAATTACTCACTAAAAAAAAAAAATGGAAACCATGGTGGATCGCATGAATTGTGGTTGACTTGGGCCTATTAGATATGCCTGTGTCAAGAATGTTTTCAATGTACCAACTGAATGTGAAATCAAAAAAGGTCCAGCAATATCACCGCACTAGAATGAAGCAGCTTTAGCTAAGGATGGCAACCAACTCGACGTATCCTGGGTGGAGTCGTCTCCCATCGGATTCACATGCCAGTGTGACTTGCCATCAGTCATTTTACATGCTACCATCTCATGCTTACTTGGATGATTTATTGCTAAGATTCAGAAGGATATTAATCCGTTCCAAGGAATGGTGGTTGATCTAGCACTAGCACAGTTTCCATTTCTAATGTACCGGCTTCTCGTCTATATAATAAGCTCGTTTCAAGCCATCATCTCCTTGTCTCAAGCCAATCAATGCAATGACGGCTGCTAGGTGCGAGAGAGGGCGGCCTCGTGAGGAAGGAAGCGACGAAGATTGCTGGAGAGCAATGGAGATGGCGGAGGCCACAACGTGAGGGAGGAGGTGGAATCGGTTAGGGTTATGTGTCCATGGGCGTCATCGACCCACCTCGAGATGAGACGAGGCGCGTGAGGCCAAACACGGCAGTAACAAGAGGCACTGACATGGGGGAGGGGCGGCGACTGCTAAGGATAGAGAGGCAGCGGGATGGGGAAATAGCCATCTAGGGTTGACAGGGTGGGGAGCATTTATCTACTAAAGTGGTTGTTGGTCCCAGTGTCAATTTCATTTGTTTCAATGTCATGTGGGCTCCCCTCCATTTGTCAATCCTGATAGGGTTCTTATCAAGTTCTTATGGCAAGATTCTATTTTCTCTTTTGATTTGTTTTTATATTTTTTTTCATAAGGTGGAATGTGTCACAATCAGAACCCACTATTTCTACCATGTTGTGTAGGTAACACTTTGATGGCAACTATTGAGTTTGTAATGTTTGTATTATTGAATCGTACACTTGTTTTGTATTATTGAATCGTACGCTTGTTGTTTAAACTTTTGAATTTTCATTACCATTTCGACTATAATTTGCATCGAAGTCCATTCTGTAAATGTTGAACATGCACATATTGGATTGAATCCCTTAGCTTCATATCACAAGAATTCTTATTCGATAGCTCACTCAAAAAAAAAAAATGTAAACCATGGATGGTCGTATCAGTGTGGTTGGCTTGCCCTATTAGAGGTGCCTATTCAAGAGCGTTCTCAGTGTACCCACTAAATGTGAAATCGAAATGGTCTAGCAATATCAGGCACTAGAATATATCTTTAGCTTAAGATTGCAACCAAATCAACGTAGCCTTGCATGAGTGAACTGCCGTCATATTCACATGTCAGTGTGGCTTGCCATATGTCATTTTACATGCTACCTTCTCTTGCTTGGTTTGATGATTTACTGCTAACATTCAAAAGGACATTAATTCTTTCTAAGGAATGGAGGTTGATCTAACAGTAGCACAGTTTCCATTTCTAATATACCTCCATATGACTCTCATTTATATAATAAGCTCATTTCAAGCCATCATCTCCTTGTCTCAAGCTACAATAACTATCGGGCGAGAGGGAGAAGGTAGCAACGGCTGCTAGGGCACAATTGATGGTGGAGATCACGCCGTGAGGGAGGAACTGTCATCGGGTAGGGTTACACGTCCATGAGCGTCGCCGACCCACCTTGAGACAAGATGAGGCGCACGAGGCCAAGTATGATTGTAACGTGGGGTTAAAGATGCACCAACACTGGGGAGATTGGCGGCAGCTACTCTTGAGAGGCGACGGGCTGGGCAGAGAGCCAGCTAGGGTTGATGGGCGTTGGGAGCATTTATATACAAAAGTGGTTGCTGGTCCCAGTGTCAATTTTGTTTGTTTCAGTGCCATGTTGGCTCCCCTCCATTTGTCAATCATGATAGCGTTCTGATCAAGTTCTTAGGGCAAGATTCTATTTTGTATTTTGATTTGTATTTTTTATTCTTTTTTTCATAAGTTCGAATATGTCACTGTGACGGACCCGCCCCAAATCATCTGGGACTGATCGTCTCGCCAGGATCCTGTTGGGCAATGCTCTGTGAAGTGAGCATACACATGATACAATACAGGCAAAATAAACAACAATTCTTTATGAGATTTAATACATCAAGGTTCCATAACTTAAAGTTAAGTCTTACAACATCATTAGAGTACGAATAGAGTTTTAACACGTAATACAGCAGAAGCAACAAACGAAATACATACTCCGACTCTCAGACCTTGGGCAAAAGCATGAGCCTTACCCAGTGGCACCATGCTACTAGCCAGACAAGGTTTAATGAGGCGAATCATAACGTTCCTATTATTGTTACTCCTATTATTGTTAACCCTAGAAAATAATGATCTTATATACTCACTAATCAATCACGAAAGACAGTTAAGATTAACAATACTTACTTAAGAATTTAATTGGTGACTATGTACTTATTTAAGATTAATACTAGGGTGAAAGTCTAGATTAAGTTCATTTGTTAGTTTGAATAATTTCTTATGAGTTTCTGGTATTTTTCATAAAGTCAAATATACTTTATTTAACTATCAAACAATAATGGTATTCATTTAAATGACTAGTTGCTTAACTAACATAACTATCCAACTAATATGCAACCAATTCGACATTAGGGTTGTAAATTAGGCAAGGAATTTTATTTATAACTTTTCATAACATATCCATGAGTTTTATTAATCTAGGAGTTTATTATATAATTACCAAGTAAGATAGCTCTTGAGTTAGTGATGAAAATTAAATGTTACAAACATCTATGATTAATATTTTACTACAAACTACAAATCAGTAACAAGCCATATCAATTGGAATCACTTTTTCCTAATTGTATCACCATTTTTGTATGCATTGTTGAGGTTTTAACTATTTAAGTAAAGCCCAAAATAAATATTTTTCAAACATATGAGTTTTACATTTCCTAGCAACTACATTTTCCACTGAGTTCCGAACATTTGAAATCATATTTTCTGAGTTATTCTCGATTTTTTTTATGAATTCTTGAAGTTTCAGCCTAGTTTAACTAGTAATAGAAAATACCCAAAGGAAGAACCCTAACTAGGGCTTTCGCCCTAGCTCGCGGGAGCGTGGCAGTGCACGGCAGCGTGCGCCCCTGCCGGCGATGAGGCGACTCAGGAAGACGCGGTCGATGCCTCGCGACACGGGGAACTCGCTGGGCGAAGTGGGTTGGCAACGCAATGGCGAGCGGCGGTAAAGCTCGAGGTTTGGCGAGGTGGGGAGAACGACAGAGTTGACGAGGAACTCGGAGACGACGTCTAGAAGCTGCGCCCGGTTTCCATGGTTCTCGGCATTGAGGATCATGGCCACGAGGAGGTCACCAACCGCCTCGGCGACGGCAGGCCGATGTAGGGGACCCGACGCGACAGCGTTCCCTACGAGAGGAGCATTAATCAAGGCAGCTGAAAGCTCCGTAAGCTGCGCGAGAGCACGAGTAACACGAAAGACAGGCTCGCAAGGCTTTGAATTGACCGGAACAGGGGTCTCACCGTGCGCCTCGATGGAGATGGTGGAAACCGGTGGTGGAAGAAATCCAAATTTGGCGAGCTCCAGCACTCTATGGACATGTGTGTCTGGGAGAACGAGGTAGAGTGCTGGGCGCCCCTAGTTGAAGTGGATTGAGTGGAATTTGAAAAGCACAGAGCGAGCTACCTGGCCTGTGTGCTTGACGGGGAAGAAGGAACAGAGGAGAGGGAGAGAAAGAAGAAAGCGGTGAGCAGTGTGTGCTGTCCGCTGCGACAGAGAACAGAGAGAGGTGCTGCTGCTGCTTTTATCGCGCGCCCGCCGGTCTCCTTCGGGCGCGGGAGTGAGCAGAGATGGAAAGGCGCGGTGGTGATTGGCAGTCGAGTGCAGAGGAGCGGCGGCTGGGATTGGGGATGTGGGGCGGTGTTGCGTGCGCGAGGAAGAGAGGACAGCACGGGAGAGAGGAGGAGAAGAAAGAGAGGGAGGAATTCGCGCGGGAGATGGGACGTGAGGGAGGAAAGATACTCCAGCGCCTGCCGCGTCCTGCCGCGCTGCGGCGCGCCGGTTGGCCGCCGCAGTGGTGCGGCAGGCGCGCAGCGCCGGAATGATTTCTTTTGTTTTTTTTTGCAATAATTCAAAACTCCTCCTTGAATTCAAACAGAAACTGCACTTCTTGGGTTTGGAAAATTTTGAAAATTTTGTGGGCACTCAGAACATTGGAACAACTTTTTATTTTTGGAGGAGGTCCTAATTCGGCTTCTAAAAATTGGTGGATTTTTAATTCAAATCAACTTTGTTTGAAATTTTTAAGGGGTTTAAATATTTTCTAAAAATCCTGATAAAATCACAAAAATTTTGTTTTGAAGTGAACCTAATTGCCATGCAAAAACATTGCTAGGGTTATATTGGGTTTGTGATGGTTCTTGAGAGATGCGATGGAATTTTTACCTGTTATGCTAACATTTTGGTACTGGGGTCAAAATCTCCTGATTTTTCAAAAATGCTGAAAAAATTTAACAAACTTTTTGTGGAGGTTAAGTGAGTTATATAGAGAAAATTTTGTCATTGGATCATGATTTGATTTAGCTTCTAAAAATTATAGAAATTCTAGGAATAGGTGCGATTTCTTGGCATTAATAAAAATGTGTTTAACATGTTTTTAACCGTGCTAACATTTTGTAAAATTCTCCAAAGGTATCCTTTCAGATGGGATACACAATAATTACCATATGTGTTTTCGGAAACTTTGGTTGACTTTATATGTGATCCTTCTCCTTACATTCATTCATATTAGAAATGATTATTACCCTTTTTGGCTCAATTAACCAATTATTGTTGCTTGCTGGCCGAAAATGCTTTTAGTGACACCAGGGTCTCACAGTCGCAATCACAATTCACAACCCACGATTGACGTACCATGTTGTGTAGGTGACACTCTAATGACAACCATTGAGTCTGCAATGTTCCTATTTTTGTATCCTACACTTGTTTTGTATGGTTGAAATACTTTTATGGTTATTTTAGAACTTTATATAATTCCTTTCATGTCACCTTGTTGTTTAAAGTTTGAATTTTCATTACCATTTCTACTAAAATTAGCTTCGAAGTCCATTCTTGAAATGTCTAACATGCATATGTTGGATTGAATCCTTTAGCTGCATATCACAAGAATTCTTATACCTGAGCTCATTAAAAATAAATGAAAACCATCGCATGAAGTGTGGTTAGCTTGGTTCTATTAGTGCCTGAGTCAAGAACGTTTTCAGCGTACCTACTAAATGCGAAATCGAAATGGCCTAGCAATATCGGGGCACTAGAATAAAACATCTTTAGCTCAAGGTAGCAACCAAATCGACTTAGCCTTGCTTGAGTCTCAACTGGCATTGTATTCACATGCCAGTGTGGCTTGCCATCTACCATTTTACGTACTATCTTCTCTTGCTTGCTTTGATGATTTACTGTTAACATTCAAAAGGATATTGATTCCTTCTAAGGAATGGAGGTGGATCTAACACTAGCACAGGTTTTATTTCTAATGTACCTCCATCTGATTCCTCGTCTATATAATAAGCTCATTTCAAGCCAATGCACTTGTGACACTGCTGGAACGTGTAAATTTATTTGACCCAGAGCCAATGCCATTATGTTTGCGACCAAATGCACCTAGTCACAAAGTTGGGCTTAAACACCAAAGGATGGGATTGATTTGCAAACAAAAAGGGGAATTCGTAATCACTTTTTCCTGTCACGTAAAAAAGAGCTATAGAGGTTGGGATACATCTTTCTCTTCTAAGCAACCTCTTTCTTTTGGATTCTTAAGACCATCCTGAATCCGAATAGAAGAGCTTGCCCCACCCATGAGTAAATATTTCATAGTATCCTCATTATACCATAGATCTCTCTATATATATCCAGACAATAGGTATGCGAGACACACTCCAATTGTTTGTTGTTTGCATGTATTAGCACACCACAGCTTTGTTTCTATAGGATATGTGAAGCAAAATGACCATGATGCCCTTGACCGGTTTCTTCTTATTTCCCCTCCCAAGCGTGGCGGCGATGCACGGAGATGCAGTTGCAAGAATGAAGAGGAACCGGAAATGCCAAAATAATAACCTGCTGCTGTGCTTGATCCCTCGCTCTTACCACCCAGTATAGATGTGGTGATTGGAGATCATTACTTTGAGTTAGAACTTGAGAAGGAACGAGTTGGTTTTAATGAAAATGATGAAGAAGTAGAATTAGACTTCGGTGATGGGGGAAACGATGGAAACGAGGAGCAGGAAGATAATGCAACTACTGAGGATCAAGCTTGGACAGAAATGCTAAAAGAGTGAAATCAGATGATATGACTATGGAGGATGTTGGCCATTTGGGTGATGCTGTCAATGGGGCGTCTCAGCTAGAGGCTAAGCGGATTATGGAAGAAAAAATCCATGATATAGCCAAAAATATAATTGATATGGCTGCTGACCAGCTAATTGAAGAATGCACTGATCGGGTGTTAGCTGAAAATGATGAACCTCAGATTGATGGTGTTGTGGAGAGTGACGTTTCGGATGACGACTTCCTGGATTATGAGGGCGAGGATAAGGAGATGGATGTACAGTATGCTGTCCCAGCTGCAAAGGTTGCACCAACAGCAACTCCTACTGCTATTGTTGCACAGCGGCCTCCCTTGGCTGCTGGTACAGGGGCTGGCATGGATGGCAATAGTGAGCAGGTGATGAAGGCGGCAAATTCCTTGAAGCTGGCAGCAGCGGCTGCTATTGCTGCTGGGGCGCCTGTGCCCAAGCCGATGGTAGAAGGAGTTGCTGTGTTGGCTGCGCTGCTGCCTGCGAAGGTAGTGGCAGCAGCAGCCATTGCTGAGGCGACGACGACATCAATTCGTGTGAGTCGCGGCTGTCAAAGTCGGCTGACGAGCACGCTATGGCAAAGGCGAAAAAGAGGGCTGCGTTGTGGAATCTGGACTTCAGTGAAGGTAACTCCATTGATATGTCCTTTCTCTCTTTCCCAGTTGATTATATTTCATCCTCAATTAATGAGATAGGTGTTAACATTGGTAACAACAGTAAAGATGTTTTAGATTCGGTTATTTTGTTGAAATCCATTGAGTCACAACGGTTTTTTGAGGAACCGGCTGACGTCGATAATATTAGTTGTTCGGATTCTTTTATTAATGACAATGATGAGGAAATAGAGAATCTTACTCTTGGTCACTTATGTGGTGACTTAATGGAGGAAGTTATGGATGAAGACGATGATCACCTAAGTTGTGAATTCCAAACCGTCTTAAAAAAAAAAACAAATCCTTATCTACAGCTAGAGGGAAGAAAAAACCAAAGATTAGGGTAGTTAAAAAATATAAACGTTGTGTAAAATGAAAGGAATCTTTTGGAATAGCAGAGGTCTTAGTGACTTGGCTAAATTTAGGTTCCTATCAGATTTATCAAAAGAGCAAAAGCTAGACTTTATTGCTGTTTTGGAACCGGTAAAAAAACTTTTTCTAAATCTGTCCTTAATAATATTTGTGGAGGTCAAGAATATATTTGGCATTGGACGGAACCTCATGGTCGGTCCGGTGGCATTCTTCATGGGATTAATTTTGATGTCTATGACATCGGTAGTATTGACGAAGGGGACTTTTATGTGAAGTTCCATCTTCGAAATAAAAATGATGGTTTTCAATGGGTGTTAATAGCAGTTTATGGGGCTGCACAAGCTGACTTAAAGGAAGCTTTTTTGACAGAATTAGTCCAAGTATGTAATAAGAAACACATCCTGTTCTTGTTGGCGGTGATTTTAATATCATAAGAGGGCCACAAGAAAAAATAATGACAATTACAGTGACAGATGGCCTTTCCTTTTTAATGCTATTATTGATGGATTACATTTGAGGGAGCTTGAGTTGTCAAATCAGAAGTACACTTGGGCAAATTCTAGGGAGAAGCCAACATTTGAGAGGCTTGATCGAATTCTAGTAAGTACAGAATGGGAAACTAAGTATCCTTTGGCAACAGTACAAGCACTCACTAGAGAAATCTTTGACCATACCCCTTTGTTACTCGATACTGGTAATGGAACACATATGAGTAAACAACCTTTGTTCAAATTTGAACTAGGATGGCTGTTACGCGATGGCTTCTCTGACTTAGTTGTAGAGATTTGGAGGAAAGAAAAGAGAGGTACAACTCCGGTTAAGAGATGGCAATTCAAAATCCAGAGACTTAGACAATTCTTAAGGGGTTGGGCTAAGAATGTAAGCGGTGCTTATAAGAAAGAAAAAGAGGAATTAATTATAAAAATCTGAGGAGCTTGATAAAAAAGCGGAGGTTCAAACTCTCACTTCTTCGAAAGTCAATTTAAAACATTACTATAAAGAAAGGCTTGTTCATTTGCTACGAGAAGAAGAAATAAAGTGGTACCGACGAGCCAAAACAACTAAGTTGTTAGCGGCGATTGTAATACTGTGACACCACGCAATAAACGAACTAAATCAAATTAATAAGCAAGTCCATGGTGTAAAATAACGGGTTGAAAAGTTCCACCTATTTAATGAAATTAGGGGAGATTAAATAAATGGCACCGAATTCGCAAATTAAGATGAGTTAGGTAAATTTCCTTTTAAATGCTAATTGACCCAAATTGGCGGTTAAATCGAAAGAACGCACATTAATCATTCCGTAATCAGACGAGAGAACATAATAGTAGTCCGGGTTTAAATTCCATAGTTAACTTAATTGAAACCCTAACCGTCAAAAGGATTAAATAATGAGGTTAGCGATTAATAAAGGAATTTAAATTGCAAGTAACAATTCGAACTAAAATCTTGGTCTTTGTCATTTCAAACAATTCCATCATTTTCGTGAAGGCCCCTAAAGCAATTGAAATTCAAATCTTTTAACTTTGCCTTGAGAAGGATAAATTTTTCCAAGTGTCAAAGTATATTTTCCTCCCTTCCCCCTCCCTTTCTTCCTTTTCTCTTTTCCCTCCTTCCTTTTCTTTCTCTCTGTTTGGCACCAGCCGGCCGGGCACTGTGCCTCACGCACGCTCGTCCTTGCTGCCGGAGGGCGCCATGATGAAGCCTACGCCGCGGCACGTCGCCTTCCCCGACGCGCACACAAACGGGTGAAGCAACGCAACCGGCGACGTGCGCCATTATTTCCTCCCGCGTGCACCGCTCCAATGCCGTCCGGCCAACTACCCTGTTCTGTCACCGCTCGCCGGCCTTCTTCGCGGGTGCGTGCGCACATCAACCTCCCGAGCACGCCATCTCATTTATCCTCGCTCTACGGGCTCAATTGTCCTCCTTCCCGCTCTCTGTTTTCCTTTCCCTCCCCGCACCGCCGCCATGGCTGCCCGACGAATTCTCCAAGTCGCCCGATCGCCTCGCCGCGCCTCACCCTAGTCGAACCATCTAGCCGCGCACCACCTCTCCCTCTCTATCCCGAACCCCTTTTTCCCTCTTTCCCGGGCCGAACCCGAGCTACCGCCGCGGCCGCCATTGTTGCCGCCCCGTCGAATTCCACGTCACCAGTGAGTATCTCTCCGATTCCTTCCGTCGGCGAGACCCTCGTGTAGTCCTTTTTCCGTTTCAATTGACCGCGGCGACTTTTGTGGAGCAGTTACGACGGAATCGCCGCGCCATTGCCGAAGTTCGTCCGCACCGCCACCTCGCCGACGCCGACCTACCTCCGGCCACTCCCCCGAGCCCTCGCTTTGCCAGGAAGCTCCGCCGGACCATGCTGTAGCTCAAGCTGCCCTCCGTCACACCTCCCCGGCCGTCAGCCAACCGGAACACCGCCGCCGCCATCGCCTTCACCGGTCGATCACCGACGGCATAGCTCCGATGAGTCCCGCCACCTCTCCTTGGTCAAATGAGTTCTCCGGGCCATGCTGAGCGCAGTGGGCACCGTGGCGACCGCTGCCGGCACACCTCCGGCGAGAGCCACCGATGAGCGCCATCGGGATGCCGCCCTAGTGCCGCTCCTCTGCTCTGTGCGGCTGACAAGCGGGCCCGGTTCCTTCTCCAATTATTCAAATTCTAGAGAATGCCCTAGAACTTGTAAAATTCATCAAAAATAGAAAACGAAAATTTTTTAGAAACCTCATGACTAGGACTAAACTTCTTTTAAAGCACTTTTTAGAAAACGACCAAAAATTTTCAGAAACAATTAGAATATTACTTTCTGTTTTTGAATTTTAATTTAAATTCTAGAACAGTGATGAGGCTAAGATTTGGTCCAAAAGTACATCATGGCATTGCACACCTTCTGAAAGTTTATGAGGATTTTAGCACCACAAAGTTGCATATAATACTTTAACAATACCCAATCTGCCTAGTAAAATACCATTTTTTAAAATACATTGTAAAAGTCATCAAAAAGATTAGAACCCAAAAACCAAGTTTTAGCTTTGGTTCTCATGAGTAACCCCATAAAATTTCATAATTTTATTCCAAGGTTTACATATGATTTCTGATTTTATAACATCTAACAGCAGAAAATTTGATAAAATTTTATAAAATCTAGAAGATTCATCTAAGCCTCAACCAAAGTTCAAAATGCATACTTCAGAGAGTACTATCTATTAAAAATTATCTTGAGGTATAATTAAAAGTTCATGTTTAACCCTAGGTTAATGGTCGTAGTTATTAAATAATTAATACTCGAGGAAACGTGTCGGTCTAACCCTGATTCCTAACGTAGGAACCATAGTTAACTTTTAATAAAGGCATGGTGACTCTTTTCATTTAAATTATCACTATCTTACTGCATTTTCATCATATAGGAACCGATCCAGAATTTCCGACGGCGAACGAGAATCTAGAGGAGGCACCCGCAGGAACTAACTTCTCGCTTGAGTGTGCTGATTTTTCTGCAGATCAAGGCAAGCCCCGGTGCACACTTATATTTTATAAATTTTCTGTTTACCACTATGTGTGTAGGGTTGCTTGTGCATTAAGTTTCGAGGAAATTGCCGTGACAACCTAGTTGCATGACTTGGTAGGTTTTCCTATGGGTTATGTTGGTAGAGCCATCGGTTGAATGCTATGCTTAAAGGATAGGACTACCGGTAGAATACGAGTAGTATGGAGACTACTCGTGTTTAATCAAAGAAGGAAAAATCGAGGAATATGTTTGGTCTTAAATGTGATTAAAATTTGAGAACCTTATCGGGTGCGGTTGCATTGGTCAAGTTTGAGTTGTGTACCGAGTGTATACTGGTAAATGGGATCAGGAAACCGACGTAGCTCACCGTGCTTTGTTGGACGATTGGCGATCCCTTTTTCTGGGTGAACGGACCGGCAAGGTGGATGAATTCGCTTTTGTCTTTTCTTGGGCTTGTGCTAGTGGGAAAGGTTTGGGGCCGTACAGGGATGCAGGGCATCGCCTGGAGGACCATATCCTTGGAGGGATGGATGTTGGACCAACTCTGTCACGATGTTGCGAAAGGTAGCCATGTGCGACTCATTCGAGTGCGCCTGTGTCGTGTCATTCGGGTTTCTCCTGTAGGATGTAGATCAATTATAATTGCCGTTCCTCATGGTTAAGAGTAGCACTTGCTCCTTTCTGCCGCAACGATATGTAAATAGTGGCTTTATGATGAAAGTGGCTATTTTCATCCTGCTTTGTTGTGTTGAACTCTTATTTGTTTAGAATAGCGGCACACTTAGTAAATGCGTAGTGACTCCTGTTAACTTGGCTAAAATTGGAATAGACTATTAGCGCTGTTTTTGCAATACCCGATCAACTTCCACCATTACTCCCTGCATTCTAGGAGTCGGTCATTAGATGGCCACGTTGACGGGTAAGTCTTGCTGAGTATTAGTTGCTCAGGCTTTGTGGATTAATGTTTTGCAGGTGATACTTCTAAGTTTGGTTCGTTTGGTTGTGGTGGTTGGGAAGGGGAAGCACCCTCGGAGTGGACCTTCGAGTGGGTTCCCGCTTCTCCGACCCATGAAGATTAAGCACCCCCGGGCTGGCGTGCTTAATTCTATCGTCGAGTTGTAATTATTAGCTTCTGCTGATTTTCACTTGTTTTCGAACTACGTTTCCGCACTTAAATGATTTGAACCAATGATGTAATATTAAGCACTTATGTACCCTTTAAACCATGTTTTGCGTGTCCTTGTTAATTATTGTACTGTATGGTCGCTTGCTTCGTCAAGTGACACCTCAAAGTGATCCTGGATGAGCAACCGTACGATTTTATCGGACGGGGTTGTGACAAATACCTAATACTTCCATCTTGTAGCTAATGGTAAGCATCAAAAGACTCGGATTTTTTACCTCGAGCAAGAGGAAGGGGTTATAGAAGGTGATGAAAATTTAAAGAAATATATCACTAATTACTATAAGGGCCTCTTTGGTGCTCCCGATGACAGTAATTTCACTATGATGGAATCTGTCACGGAGGATATACCACAAGTATCTCCGACTGAAAATGATCTTATGGACGCAGAATTTAAAGAGAATGAAATCAAGGAGGCTATTTTTCAGATGGAACATAATAAAGCACCGGGCCCAGACGGTTTCCCAGCGGAGTTTTATCAAGCCTTCAGGGGACTTATTAAAGAGGACCTAATGGCCCTTTTTTCAGAATTTCATAAAGGGAATTTGCCCCTTTTCAGTCTTAATTTTGGAATAATTACTTTATTACCAAAACAAAAAGAGGCTACGCAGATTCAACAGTTTCGTCCAATTTGCTTATTAAATGTTAGTTTCAAGATTTTTACTAAAGTCCTGACTAATCGGATATCCCTAGTGGCACAGAAAATAGTTAAACCTTTCCAAACAGCATTCATGAAGGCAAGAAATATTTCGGAAGGGGTTGTTATTTTGCCTGAAACAATACACATGAGATGCATAGGAAAAAGTTAGATGGGGTAATCTTAAAGCTAGACTTTGAGAAAGCCTATGACAAAGTGAAATGGTCTTTTCTTCAACCAACGTTGAGGATGAAGGGCTTTTCTCCACGATGGTGCAAGTGGATTGATCAACTAGTTAGAGGTGGTAGTGTTGGTATTAAAGTCAATGATGATTTAGGTCATTAAAAAGAACTTAGACAGGGTGATCCTTTATCTCCAATCCTTTTTAATCTTGTGGCCGATATGCTTGCTACTTTGATAGGAAGGGCCAAATCGAATGGAAAGTTACGGGGAGTAGTTCCGCACCTTGTGTAAGATGGCCTTTCTATTTTGCAATATGCAGATGATACCATTTTATTTATGGATCATGATATGGTTCAGGCCAAAGAGCTTAAACTAGTATTAAGTACCTTTGAGCAATTATCAGGACTTAAAATTAACTTCCACAAGATTGAGCTTTTCTGCTATGGTAAGGCTAAGGATAGTGAGCCAGAATATGCACGCCTCTTCGGGTGTAAATCTGGAAACTTTTCTTTTAGATACCTAGGTATTCCTATGCATCACAAAAGACTTTCAAATAAAGATTGGGCGATCATTGAGGAAAAATTTCAAAAGAAACTTAGCGGTTGGAAAGGAAAGCTTCTATCTGTAGGTGGTAGGCTGGTGCTGATTAATTCAGTCTTGTCTAGCTTGGCAATGTTTATGCTATCCTTCTTTGAAGTACCTAGAGGGGTGCTCCAAAAGATAGATTATTATCGATCAAGATTCTTTTGGCAGTGTGATGAACACAAAAAGAAGTATAGACTTACTAAGTGGAGTGTACTTTGTAGGCCAAAAGATTGTGGAGGTCTTGGTATTCAAAACTTGGATTTTCAAAACAAGTGTCTCTTGAACAAATGGTTGTACAAATTAGTAAATGAGGATGGGGTTTGGCAAAACCTTCTACGAAGGAAATATTTGTCTAATAAAACTTTAACTCAAGCTCGCAAACGTCTAGGTGATTCTCATTTTTGGGCAGGACTCATGAAAGTAAAGGATGATTTCTTTGCTCGTGGGTATTTTAGAGTTCAAAGTGGGTCTCAAACTAGATTTTGGGAGGATACTTGGATCGGGGATAAGCCTCTTGGGAAGGCTTGTCCAAACCTCTACAGAATTGTTAGAAAAAAGGATGACACAGTGGCAAATGTCCTAAGGACTATCCCATTAAATGTGTCCTTTCGAAGAGGATTAAGGATGAAAATCTAGATGCTTGGTACCAATTAGTTACTAAGATTGTTCAGATTGACCTCACTAATAATAGGGATGTGTTTGTTTGGAATCTCAATAAAAGTGGCTTTTTTACGGTTAAAACAATGTACACTAGTTTTGTACAAGAAGGGGTTATGCCAAATAAAAGTCCGCTTTGGAAAGTAAGGGTGCCTTTAAAGATTAAAATCTTTCTTTGGTATCTCCAAAAAGGTGTTACTCTTACAAAAGATAATCTAGCAAGAAGAAACTGGCATGGTTGTGTAAAGTGTTGCTTTTGTAGCTCTCTAGAGTCTATTCAGCACCTTATCTTTGACTGCCATTTTGCAAAATTTATTTGGAATACCGTTTATGTCACTTTAGGAATTCAACCTCCTACTAGCATGTCAAATTTGTTTGGTGCTTGGCTGAATGGCGTTCGCTCTAAGCTTAGAAACCAGATTTTATTAGGTGCTACAGCTATATTTTGGGCTATATGGTTGAATAGAAATAACGTGGTATTTAACAAAGCTAAGACTGACACTTATTTGCAGGTCATCTTCAGGGCGATTTATTGGATCAGACAATGGTCACTTCTTCATAAAGAGGAGGATAGGCAGGACCTCAAAGATGAGTGCCGGTTACTGGAAACTGTGAGCATGGAGGTCTTTGCAAAGTTCAGATGGAAGTTTCAGAATAGAATTAAGGTTTAAGCTTTTGTTTGTTCCTTAAATCGTGTGTATCGTTTGGATGTTTTACCATTTTGTGTTATGTTAGTGTTCCTCTCCATATAAGGGTTTGGGCCTGAGTGTCAGGTTGGTGGTTGTTTGAGCCGTGTACTATCTTGATAGTAGAGGCTGGAACTTTGGTTCATTATCAAAAAAAAAATAACCTGCTGATAGCCATCAGCTGCACCGTTCACTTTTTAACAGCCAACCTTGCTGTCGACGCACACATTGGTGCCATCGTGAAGTCCATCATGAGCGTCTGTGTAGAAGCCAAACCAAGACCGCGACGTGGATTGTCCATGGTACAAGAATGAAGAGCTGCGCTGCAAGTTCGCCCACACATGCCCATTTTGGCTCTCCTCATTCCTATGATTATGGTTGGTACTTTTAACTGAGGCTGGTGCTGCGAAGAAGAACTTGGGGAAGTCGTCTGCTGGGTTGTCAGACCAAAAGCAATGGCTCTAGTCCCGCCGAATAAATTTTGATTACATCTTAGCAACGATGTCATTTAGATATCGTCGACCACAGGATGACATCGCAATCTGAATGTTTGTATTTGATTGACACACATGAAGTTTCATGAGCTGGGATGTGTCACAACCCACTATATCTGCCTGCAATGTTGTGTATATAACACTTTGATGCCAACCATTAGGCATGCCACAGCGCCCACGTCATCGATAATGAGGTCGTTTTGGAAGAATATTCGTAAGAGTTACCAAATTAAAAAAAAAAAAGGTGAAACTACTGTGGAATTACTGAATTCAAACTAAAATTGGGAGGCTTTTAATTGTGCGCTGGCTTTGTTTTCTATTCACATTATTAATAACTGTATTGTAATGAATACCTATTTGGTCGATTCTTTAGTAAGTTATTCTGAAGCCATGAAGTTTATTGTCTTATACATGTCATGTTCTCACTTTAGAATGATGCTCTAATGATAGTTAAACACATATCTGTTGCTTAGATTTCAATCATTGTGTATCATGATAATCTTTTCTCCATATAGAATGGACTAAATTTGTTTGCAGTGAATGTTGGTTGTACAAGAAAAGAGGTTTTTTTTCTCCTCCTAAAGTTTATCACGTGGTTGTGTTGCTATTATTGAATCTTACACTTGTTATGTATGATTAATGTTCTTTGTGCTAACCAATTGTGAGATCAAAATGATGTGCAAAATTGGTTATTAAGAAAAATAACAGCTTTGGCGGCTTAGGGTGGCAACCAAATCGATGTATCCCTATTGGAGTGACATACTGTAGTGACCTGGTATCGTATTTACATGATAGTACGGTTTGCCATCTGTCATTTGATGTGCCACCTACCCTTGCTTACTTGGATGAGTTACCACATGTATCCTTACTGGACTGACCCGGCATCATATTTACATATAAGCCAGTGTGGTTTTGCCACCTGTCAATTGACGTGTTACTTACGCATACTTACATGGATAATGATTTTGCTGCTAATTTTTAGAAGTATATCATTCCCTTCCTAGAAATGAAGTTTGATCTGGCACCGATTCGGTTTCTGGTTGTGATGCGCATCGATCCGTCTTGTCTATATAAGAACCTCATTTCGAGCCGTCATCTCCTCGTCTCAAAAAAGCCGCAATCTCATCCGCAAGACATTGTTTTGTTCAAGGTCCCCAGCACGAATATCTTGAGTCCTTGAAAGGTTGCTCCAAAGGTATGGTAATGTCATCTACTATTGCTCAGATTTATCTCTTGCCCTATTTAAGATGGGAGTATCATGGAAGATAGTAGCGCACGGTTGCATATATAGGCATGTAGACTAGATAGATCGATTTTTATTTTCTTGTTGAATGCAGCCGTGTATATGAAGTCACTCTGTTTCTTCTTATAGATTCCATTTCTTTTTTCTCAAGAGGAATCATGCTTACACCTTCTCCCTCATATAGAAGCATGAATCCATTGCTACTAAATTGTTTATTATGTATTATTTTAAATTTGGAGTGCAGGAACCCCGTGTAGAAGGGTGATGACGGCTACCATGGTCGGGGCGTCCTCCAGCATGACGACCACACAACAGGGAAAGCGCAAGGAACGCGCCACGGCCAGCTGGAACCCGCACGCCAAAAGACAGCAGTGTCCTAGTAACTCCCAAGCCATCGTCGGCAATGCGCGACCCAACAGCACCGTCGCGCCGCTCCAGGCTCCTGCCGTGGCGTTCCCCTTCACCGGCGTCAGTGGCGCCACGCCTCGCTGGAGCACCGCGGCCGCCCTAGAGGCGGCAAGCAGAACCGCAGCGCTGCCAATGCCGGCGCAGGTGAAGGTCGGCGCGCATGATGGCCTGCAGGTGCCAGGCGTCGTGGCGGCGAGCGCACCGAAGGTGATGACTGGCGTCGCGACGGCGGCGCCCCTGGTGCTCGCACACGCAGGCGGCCAGCTAGTGCAGGTACCGGTTCGCTTTTACGGCTATGCGTCAGTGGCCAGCGGCGGCGGCGCTACCAAGGACGCGGCGGCGCCCTCGTCGCGGGCCGCCGTCGTGACGCTGCTGCCGCTCGCGGCGGCGCTGGACCGGTTCCACAGCATGACGCTGGCGCGTTTGCTCTCAGCGCTGATGGCGTCCTGCCGCCCGCCGCTGCGGCAGCAAGATGCCAGGGTCGGCGGTGGCCCGCCGCCGCGGTGGTGGCCCACGGGCTCAGAACTGTGGTGGGTCCCAGACGTGGTGGCCCACCTACCCCTGATGCCGGCAACGCCGGTGCCGTTTGCCGCCGTCAAGTTCCTTAAGAAGGTGCACAAGGTGGCCGTGCTGGTCGCCATCGTGAAGCACCTGGCGCCGGACTTCACCCGGATCGCTGGCGTGGTGAGGCGATGCCGGATGTCCGCCTCGGAGGCCGCCCTCTGGAACTGCGCGCTTGAGAACGAGCTGGCCTCGTTGTGCATAGCCAGGCCGGTGTTCGTCTTGGAACCGCAGCAGCACGGCGGCAGCCGCGCCACCGGTCGTCTGCCGCTGCCGAGCCAGAACGCTGTACATGACAATGCCGTTTCGGCCACCATTACTGGCATGGCACAGCATGCTCACACCAGCGCAATCGTTGCACCGGCTGATGGCTACCAGCAAGTCGCGAACCTCGCCAGCGACGTGGCCCCGCCGCGCTATAAGATTGAAGTGCATCAGGTGGCATCTATGGAAGCCGAGCCGGAGGAGCTGTAGCCAACAAATCGAGACTACCGCGACACGGGTGCCGTTGTCTTCCCCACATCTGATCTGATGGACCAGCAGCTTGAGGACATGCTGATACAGTGGCCAGTGAACGAAGCCGGCGGCGATGACGATCTCCACAAGTTAGTAGCTAGCGGCTTCGGCAAGAAGACCAACAAGCTATCCGGTGCAGCAGCAACACAGGGTACTAGTGGAGAGGAATAAGACGATGACCGCCGTCCCTGGTACGAGAATGAAGAGATCCCATTGGCACTCCTCATTCCTTTGACTGTGGTTGGTACCTTTGACTGCTGCTGCGAACAACTTGGGGGTCACCGGACCGAAAGCAATGTCTAGCCGCGTGTGCTGAATAAATTTAGTTATATTGGCTTACCAAGGTAGATCGTCGTCGACCATAGGACATCGCAATCTGAATGTTCTGCTTGTTTCATCCAACTTTGAGTGGTTGAGAATTTGAATAAATTTTGGTTCCCTTCCAAACAAATATTTTTCTTGGTTTTAACAGTAATTTATCTAATTTATTGCATAGTAGGTAGGATATGCCGTGGCCCTTTGGTTATCGTCAGTTATGTTTCTGCTGTCCCTACTAGATTATTTTCGAGTGCTGCTCAATTCCAGATTTAAAAATTGAATTGGCAGATTCAGCACTATCGTCTGTCAACAGCCTATTAACAGCCTATTTAGATTAAGAAGGCACCTAAATCTTGAACTGTTTTTTCTACAATTGAACACGTAATTAGCACATACATATCAGGTTATGACAACCCATAACTGTAACAACCCAAAAATTAGATGCTCGACAGCCGCCAGACACCTGATTATGTTTTAGCAAAACCATTTTTCAACATGTGTATGGTTAAAGTAGTCATTACATAGCGGATAGATAAACCGACAATAAGGCAGACACGAATCACACGATGCACTTATGGCTTGATTGGTTGAGGTGGCCTGACTGGGCTTGCAATGTGGGTAATTAGGACTCAGGCCCACCCCAATCACCATGTGCACCTGAAGCCTGTAGGGCTACATGTTTGGTTGACATTCGAGTGGGCTGACTCGCGATGGTTATTGGTAAGCATGGTCACAGGTTGAACTACGCGGCTTTTGGCGGTGGCCCGGAGTCTCTGGACGGGCAATAACTGCGTGTTCAGCCTTCACGAGCGAAACGCAGGCTCTTCGCTCCAGAAGCGAAGGTGACAACGGCACGGGCGGACGCAGATGACTCGGCATGACGGCGCCACCGTGCCCTCGCGGGACTGCACGGAGGGTGGCCACCGGACATCGGGAAAGGCAACCTTTCCAACCATTAACCACGGCCCGTGCTGCCTCTCCAACCGACCTACACCTCGGCGCCGGCGAGCAAACCATCGTGCCCTCCAAGCAGGGGAGCAACACATATATATATATATATATATATATATATATGATAGACACAACCCACTAAAATTAATTAACTTTTATTTCTCTCTTCTCTGATGCATCCATATCACCTCAATTTTTTATAGTCATTGGAACAACGCCATATATTTATATCCTCCATCCATTTTATGTCTTGTATCATCCCAAGCTAAAACAGTAGCAGTTCTCTATCAATTGATTAGCAGGAATGATTTGTCCACTCCTTGAGGTACTCCACCACCATCGAACAACACACAAATGCTACCGTTTAAGGCTATAACTGACCAGCATAATGAGCGATCAGAGGTCTGCAATCAAGTAATTTTTTTCATTTCTCTTCCCGTCTTTCTCGATGAAACTGTTTAGCATTAAAATTATATTTGTACAATAAAACATGGCATTAACTAATCATCATAGCTCCGTTTCAGTGCTCCAACATGCAGTCGTTTCTCTAATTGCCCCATTCATTCCAATTAGTGCTCACTCTTTTCCAAATAAAAAGGAGACAAAAGCTGGCAGCTTCCCCTCCTCACAAAGGCATGGTGACTCATTCTGTAAGAGTAAGTACCACTTGATCAATGATAAATTCCCTCAAATCTCTTCCACATGCCCAAGCAACATCTCTGGTCATTCCAGCACGTACCCTCATCGCCAATAATATGGACTAAGAGGTGATACTAACTATTGCTTTTGGCTTTACTATATGGAATCACTTATATAGCTCATGTAAATTTATAGAGTTAGTCCAGATGGGGACAAAGTAAAAAATGAGTTTCACCCTTAATGGTTTTGTCATCCTTACTTTATTTTATTTTATCATGCTTTCTAGCATTTTCTATTATTCTTAAATTAACTTTCATATGTCCTACTGACATGTAAAGATTTCTTTTGTTTATGTAGTATTTATTTGAAAGTGTTCTAAAGTCCCACAGCAACGCGTGGGAAATGCAGCTAGTTATATATAATGACGGAGAACGGAAACAAATTTCGGTATGACGAGTATCAAAGTCCATAATATTAATTACAATTTTTTACTTCACCGTATGAAACTTTGCAGCTCCACCATCACGGGAATGCCATCACCAGGCGAAAAGGTTCCCGAATCCACAATTATTTTATAGCAAATTTGTTAGCACATACCACAGTATATTTTTTTTTGAAGAATATACCACAGTATATTAGAACACATGCAGTTTATATGCTGAATTTATTGTTAATTTGACAGTACATACCTTTTGTTTTCTACTAGTTGATAACCCCGCGTGATGTCGCGGGATTTTGAGCGTAACTTTAAATTAATATAAAATATAGATAGAAAAAGTAAAATTTGTTTTCACATGCGGTGCAATATTTAATTTTGATCATCAGACAACACCATTTAACTATGTTTATAGTTTTTATCTAATCAACTAAAGGATGTTAGCTTAGTGATAAGTGATTTGACTCATCCTACTACTATAATGCATCGAAGCATCCGTTTTACGTTCACCACCCTAAAAATATACCACCTCTCTCAATTATATCTCAATAATTACAAAAATATAGTAATTATACTCAATTCGTGAGTCATCTACTCAAATTCGATGGATTATATGCCTCTAATTTAAATCGTACGGCCCATTATTACTTCTGGATCTTTAATCAAAGAATCTTACAACCCCTCCACCAACTCAAAAAGGAAATATTACCTATCCTAATTTTTCCCCTCAAAACAGGCCACAATCTTCATCGATCTCACGAGCCGTCTACCTCGCCCACGCCGTCGTTGCCATTGCGCCTGCCTCGCCCAAGCTGCCGCCGTCACCGCGCCTGCCTTGCCCACGCTGTCGCAGTCGCCGTGCCTGCCTCACCCGGCCACCACCGTCCACGAGCCGCCTGCACCCACGTCACAGCCGCTGTCGTGCCTGACTCGCCTGGCCACCGCCGCTGCCGCGCCTTCCCGGCCGCCCACGACCCGCTGCTGCACCTTCCCGGCCGCCGCCGCCCACGCCGCTGCCGCCGCGCCCGCCTTCCATATGAGCCGTCGCTGGCGCGCCTGCCTCTCCCTCACCCCGACGCCTCCCCGCCGCGCCACCGCGTCCACTGCTGCTGTGACTCCGCGCCGCCGCACCTCCCTGCCGCACCACCTTGTCGCCGGAATCGCCTTATTCTGCCCTGCCATGCTATTATTCGCGCATTAGACTTGTTCTCCGTGCGGACAGGTCACAGGTTTACATCTCTTTTTTTCCTCATCAATCAATCGATTTGGATTCTTAATTCCAACCGTATTACACAAATCATTGATAATTTCTTCTACAAATACATGTTTATTTAAACTCTGTATGTATTTGTATTACTTTAACGTGTAGATTTTGAATAGGGATGGATGCCTCAACAGGATGTCAAACTCTACTTAAAGACAAACCAACCAGACTGGTATGCATTCCTCTTCTGTAACATATATGTTGTGCAAGTTAAAGTTTTTTTTGTGGATACATGTAACAGATGTCTATATAATATATAGATAGTATATATGTAAGTGGTCTTACGATATGTTGTGCAAATTAAAGTTGTTGTTCGTGTATACATGTATCAGATGGTGAAATTAATGCTGCAGCGGCGGAACACAAAAATAAAGACAAGAATTAACTAAAAAGAGATAGAAGGAATACACATTAACGTGAATATCGTGCAAGAAAAAAGGCTGAATAAGGTGCATTGTTGCATAATAACACAATGTTGGATAATAATAAGAAGCTGATTGCAGAATCAGGTGAATATCTTCATCTCCAACCCTCTCCCTCAAACTATATTACCAACATGATATTAAAAGTATGTTTGTTGCTTTCACAGATAACAAAAATGCTGACCAAGTAGATCCTTAAGAGAAGAGGAATGCACGTCAACAGAAATTTCGTGCAAGAACAATGACTAAAAAAGATGCAATATTCACAAATAATATGTATGTTAATCACTTTACATTTATTTGGCTTTTAATCGATAAGAAAATGATGTTATGAGACATTTATTTCATTTGACTTTTCAATTTTATGTTTGCCTGTGCATATATGTTTGGTGATTTTTGTCGGTGTTCGTTACCGCCAACTAGTAAATTTTATTGTGGGATGCGCGTTTTGGGGTTTTGATGGTTCGCGAGAGGACACAAGGGAGTATACTAGTTCGGGCAATAAGGCCCTACGTCCAGTTTTGAACTGCTCGTGTTACTCGCGACTTGTTTGTAGTAGGGGGTTACAAACGGGCGAGAGAGGGAAGGCTTCCCAAGTCTCTGGATGAAAAGCGTGTATGCTTGTGTGGAGAAGTGTTCGTATCCTTCTCTAAGAGAGTGGCTCATGTTCTTGTCCGTTCGCCCCCCCGTGGGGCTCCGGCTCTTCCCCTTTTATATCATGAAAAAGGGGGTCCCGGGTTCGTGGCACGTCGGTCATCGTGACCGTGCGCCCAAGTTGGGCTTCGCCGCTGTAGGTGACGCCACCAGCATGGCGGTCTTCTGGTTCGGTGACGTGGTGAGTGTCGTCAATCGTGGCCGTCCCGTCCGTATGGAGGAACGGCCTTCGTTGGAGATCGACGAAGTGGTGCCGTTGTTGTGGCCGTCGCTCGGAGATGTCACGTCGTTAAGGCCACGGGTCATTAAGGTTAATCACCTCTGGTATTGACCCTCGACAATTTTAGTGACCTAAAGAGTAGTTATGACAGAAAAACAATGTATGTAACGCTGGTCTGAACATCTACTATTGATGAAGATATTTTTGGTAAGAAAGTACCTTCCATACCAAGATATTTTACACTCATGAATTTCCCTTATTCTTGGCTTTCTTTTCGCTTCATTTCCTAAAACTTCTCACATATATGTGTAAAAATATTTACGTTTCTGAAAGTAGTAGCAAGGGACTCATTAGACTATAGTACTTGTCATTAACAAGTTTCGTTAGTAAGACGTAGGATACTTAGAACAAAATATATGTTTAACATTTTTATTCTGGTTCGTTTACATTTGTCAAATATTCTGAATTCTATAAGAAAAATGTCTTACTTAAGCAAATGATGTTTAGGATTGCAGCACATCTGGTATTTATATTGTGCACAACAGGAACATAGTCGATGCCATAGTATAGGGGTTCAATGGGAATCTCAATTCTGTTTACTCAATCTTTTTGTAAGCAAAGGAGCCGAATAGAAAACACAATTTTATATTTTTATGCTACAGTTACGTGAACCTTTATTTCGGTTTACTTTCAAATCATTTCTTTACTAGCTTGTTCTTAATTTGGACAGCCAGAAGATGAAAAGTCATTCGCTGAAAGCATGCAAAAATAAAAAAATCCCTTCCTGGTTTATAATCATGATGAAATTTTTTCTTGTTTATAGAAAATTTTGTTGATGGAGAAAACGATCGATTGAAGTTAATTTTCGTCTCCTTCTTGATTTATTTTTTCAAGCTACATTTATTTGGATATAACTGAATAGAGATCATGTAGAGGTTGGTTTGGACCATCATGATGAGTGAGGAGATGTAGTTGCCTGCGATTGTTTGTATATAGTATGTGTTCATGCATTGTATTGTGGGTTCAATTACAGTATATATTAGATACATAATTGTGTGACCATTTCATTGTGGTCTGTCTTTTCTGTCATCATGTTATTCATCATGCTTTGAAACTGAGTGATTTTCAGCTGAATTTTCACTATCTGTTACGCTATAGATTTGTTCTTTTTATGTATTGTTTACTTCATAACTAAAATTACATCTGATGTCGTTATTTTCAGGGGACAATTATTCCATACATATTGAAGGTAAGGTCGAGGAGTCTTGATAAAGCATAAAAAAGTCTAGGTGTATTAAGAAATTTTGTACTTTTGTTTGTTTTTAGACCTAGAATTTGAACTACTTATACCATATGCTGTATTCACTAAACTTGGTTATTATATAGTAATTGATTTTCTATATAGAATCTTAGTATATTGGTTATCATATTTTTTTTAAAAAAAACCGTAACGTTAGCACGGACAATACTAGTTTACTAAAAGCTGTATGAGTTCAATTCTCAATGTATCACGATTTTTGCACTATTTACCAAGAATTAAAAGGATTAAAGGATGTGTGTGAGATCATTAGCCTCATCGAACGGTTGTGGTGTGTTGATGATGTAATCGAACGGATGATATATGTTGATGACTTGTCGTGATGTGGTACGAGAGAATTAGATAGTAGGCATTGATTATTATATAAAGGTAGATTTGGACTTTCTATTGCCATTTCATTTTGGATCCATCCTTAGTCCTTAGATTAGTTAAGCAATATTACTGAATCGCCGATTAAAAATGGAATAAATGCTTATATGACACTGTAATTTCAAATAAACTCTTATTTGACACTACAAACACGAAAAACACTTATATGACATCGAATTACAGTTTTAGTCCCTTCTATGACATGGAACTTATAGTTTCAATAAAAAAAATTCAGAAAACAATACTTATATAATCCAAAAATACCTAACTTTTTGTGGTGGTATGTCAACTCATTTTCTACAACTTTTATTTTCAACCCAAGTTCAAATTCGAAAATAATTTTGATTTAAAATTTAGAGTTTGAAATCTACCATAACCACATTGATTGAATTATTTAAAATAGTTATACTTTGAGATAACTAAACTTGGTTCAAATATGCCTGTGAGGTTAGTGGTTAGTATAAAATTATGGTCACCGTGTGTTACTATCAATTTTTTAAAGGTTAAAATTTTGAATTGAATTCAAATTCTTAAATTCTATTCACATATTTAATAGCTAAAAGTAGTGTACGTAATTTTTGAGTGATCAGGGCGCTAAAGGAAATGGTTGTACCAAGTTTTACAATTTATTTCAAAATGTAACTATTTTAAATAATTCTAATATTTTTATGGTAGATTTAAATATCCTAATTTTAAATCAAAATAGTTTTTGAATTTGAACTCGGATCAAAAAGGAAAGTTATATAATATAATTTTAACCACCACCACAAAAAATTTGGATTTTTTTGTGAAAATCCAAAGTATTGTTTTTTTAATTTTTTTATTGAAGCTATAAGGCTGATGTCATAGATGATTAAAATTGGAAGTCGATGTCATATTAGAATTTTTCGTGTCTGCAGTGTCAAATTAGGGTTTGTTTAAAATTACAGTGTTGTATAAGGGTTTATCCCATTAAAATCACTTCACCGTGGTTCATAAATTAAATAAAAAAAAAACTAAGAAAGTAGTTAACCACAAATTATTATGTAACTACGTCAAATCCAATCTAAATATCAAACTACACATTATACTAAAGGATAAGAAGAATAAGCACTAGGAGTAAGGACTGACGGATCGTCGCTTGCTGGTTGCCGCTTGCTTGTTGCACGTTGTGGCGTGTTGCCTGCTGCCGGAGACCGTGGTAGTGCTGTAGTGCAGGCGTGCACAGCAGGCCTGCATTGCCTCACCCTGGCGCAGGTGGCGCAGCATGCATCACCATAAAAATTGATCGCCTGAGCTTGGCTAATCATGATTTGCGAAACGAAGCGGCGAGGGTGAGCGCTCCGCTCCTACTTGCCGCCCCGGCTTCTAGTCACGCTTGGGCAACTGGGCGGCAATTACATGGGCCTTGCGATGCAAACCATCCCTAGAGCAGTGTAAGCCGACGGCCATGGACGGATGAAGGGTTTGCTGGAGGGATTCACACCAAGATCGAGGTTTGGCGAGTGCCATACCTTGTCACACGGGTCCTCTTATATAGTAGTTTATTCAGTACTCACATCAATCAGCCAACTTGTCACCCCACCACTCATGGCAAGTCACCTCACACATATGATTTAGGCATGGGACCCGCCCAACCCTCGTGGTTCCTGGTTCAGCTTTCAACTTTTGTCGTGTCCTTATTCTTTTTTATCCTTCTTTGCGTTGATATTACATAGGTTGTCCGTAAAATTGTATTTGATCATTGGCTTGTAAAATTATATATATTATTTATCACGACCGTAAAGTGTATATATTTTTATTACGATCAGTTGTCCTCGTTATTTTTATTCTTCTTCAGTTTGGTATTAGAGGCATTTGCTAGATGAGACATTTCATGATAAAAATTATAGTTTAAAATCATAAAAGTTGATATTCGACTATTCCTTAAATTATAAATTATAAATATTATCTACCACGATCATAAAGTGTTCATATTTTCATCATGGTACTATTTTTTTTTACTCTTCTTCGATTTAATATTACATGCATTTGCTAGTTGAGGTATTACATGAGATGTAAAAATTATAGTTTCAAACCATATAAGTTGTATTCCATCATTTCAATGGCTTGTAAAATTATAAATTTTTCATGATGGTAAAGTGTTCTATTTTCATCATGGTCTGTCATCTTTTTTTTTTCACCCTTCTTCAGATTGGTATTATAGGCATTTGCTAGTAGAGAATTACATGAGTATGTAAAAAATATAGTCAAACCATAAAAATTTTATTCGATCAATTCACTAGTTTGTAAAAATGTAAATATTATTTACTACAACCGTAAAGTATTCATATTTTCATCATGCTTTGTTGTCCCTATTTTATGTTACCTTCCTTTGGTTTGATATTATAGGCATTTAATAGTTGATATATTATATGAATATGTAAAAAAAACCATAAAAATTGTACTCAATCATTTCATTATCTTGTACAACTGTAAATACTATTTACCATGACCGTAAATGTCTTTTGTTTTTTTCGATCAATGTTTGTACCACATAAATGGTGTCAAGATATTACCTTTTAATATCATGTCATAAAAATAACATATACGGGGTGAGATATTTACTTCTTTTTATATTTCTGACGCAATTTAGAAACCACCACACATTCCTCCAAACCAACGTACGTGGATGTGGTGAGATCTTAACCATGCCTTGATTTGGAAACACCTTTCGTCTGTCGCCCGTCCATATATATTATTCTCAAGTGCAATGTTTACATTTTGCAAATCGGTACAAAACAACACCAAAACTATCTTACCAATAAAAAATTGATTTACCATGATAGGTAACATTTTAAAAAAATCTATATGAAATCATAAAGATCGCTTTGAATTTTCAAATTTTACAATTCAACTAACTTTCTTACACTTTAAAAAATGTCTTCATTTTAGGAATAATGGCTTCAGTTTTGGGTAAGGTAAGATTTGTGCCTTCCTTAAATATCTATAAACTGTTTATATTCTAACTGTAAAATGTTGTTGTGCAACGGCTAAATAAAGTTTTCTCATGTTTAAATAAACTCATCCAACGAGATCAGTTTTTTTACAAGTATTAAAAAAGCAACTGAAATAACAATCTTTCACACATATACCTCGAGATGCGGCACAATACAACTTGTTTTGTTTAACCGTTCCTATCTCATTACATTTTACGTTGCACTTTCTTTTAATTGCAAGTGGTTACAGTTTCAAATAAACTAGACACGTAATGTCATGTCAAGTTTTTATGAGTGTACCTAATATGCTTTTACACTTTCAACATGAAGGAATTAAAAAAATGATTAAACTATTTAAGAGAACACATGACGTATGTGACAAACCTTAAGAAAAAAAGTTCACTTGACATGGACTTCAATTGGACTTACTAGCTGGCCGATTCAGGTGGCCTGTCGACGCATGGTTGGTTTGATCCAACCAGCTGAACGCGCCTGTGCTGGCTCTAAGGGAATTCGGACCTGGATACAGAATAACTATTAATAATATTTATATTTTATTAAACTATTTTTATATTGATAGAAAATAATTTATGGTTATGTTAATAATATTTACAGTTTTATAAGCTTACGAAATAATCAACTATACTTTTTATGATTTGAAACTATATTTTTTACTTTTCATTAAATGTCTCAAGTAGCAAATGCATATAATACCAAATTCGAAGTAGGGTAAAGAAACACGGACAATATAGCATAATAAAAATGTAAACACCTTACGGTCGTAGTAAATAATATTTGCAGTTTTATAAGACAATTAAATAATTCAATACAATTTTTATGATTTGAAACTATATTTTTTACATACTCATAAAATGTCTCAACTATCAAATGAATATAATACCAAATTAAAGGAGGGTAAAAAATAGAGACAATATCGTGATGGAAATATTAACATTTTACGATCGTGCTAATTATTTACAGTTTGGACCTGGGTACTGAATAGCTTATTCAGTATTCAGGGTGTTATATAGAGCTTATATATATATATATATATATATATATATATATATATATATATATATATGTATATATATTGTGTGTGTGTTCGGATCCTTAGATGTCCAACTCCATATTATGAATAGGACGAAGACCCTCAACTTGTATTGTGTGTATTCAGTTTTATACTAGCATCGTGTACGTAAAACATCATACACCATGAGGCAAAAGTATAAGCAATCGAGCTCCATGGCTTGGCTTTGAGGGTCGCTGTGGTCCAACATCAGCGCGCTGCCCAGCTTCTCCACCATAATGCATGGCATGGCCGCAAATATGGCTCTAGGGATCAAAGGCTCAGTCACGTGTTTGAGTGGGAGTTTTAAATCTGAATGAAATTTCCTAGGAGCGATCCCTCCCTTATCCATCATAGAATCCAAATCCTCTAAGACCCTCGTCCTGTCCCATTCATTAAACCAAATACATCCGAATTAATCTGCAAGAGTGTTTGTTGACCATTTTCAGATATGTGTGTGGGCCCATGTGTTTGTGCGCATATGTGTGTGACACTTAATGGTTATTTTAAAACTTTATAATTCCTTTCATGTCACCTTGTAAGTGGTTTAAAGGTTGAATTTAATTTCATTACCATCGACTAAAATAGCCATTAAAGTCCATTTCTCAAATGTCTAAGATGCACATGTTGGGTTGAATCCCTTATATCGGGCACTAGTATATAAAACAACATTGCCTTAGGGTAGCAACCAAATCGACGTATCCTTGCTAGAGTCACCTGCCATTGTATTCACATGCCAATGTGGCTAGCCATTTGCCATTTTATATGCCATATTCTCTTGCTTGGATCATTTACCACTAATATTCAAAAGGATATTAATCCCTTCCGAGGAATGGAGATTGATGTAGCACTAGCATAGTTTCCATTTCTGATGTACCTGAGATGGCCTCTGTGGAAGCGATGACCGCTTGCATGGTGTGTGGTGCTCGTGAGAGGGAGGAAATGATGACTGCTTCAAGGGAGCAACAGAGATGGCGGATATCACGACATGAGGGAGGAGGTGGCATCGGCTGGGGTAACATGTCCACGGGGCACGGGCGTTACCAAGGCTCCAGACGAGAAGAGGCGCATGAGGCCAAAATGGGGTTATCGCAGGGTAGAGAAGCACCGATTGGGTGGAGAGCCGGCTAGGGGGGACGGGCGTTTGGGTTGATTTATGTACTAAAGTGGTTGTTGTTCCCGCTGATTTCGTTTGTTTTAATGTCATATGTTCTTCCCTCCATTCGTCAATCATTATAGTGTTCTTATCAAGTTTTTAAGGCAAAGCTCTATTTTCTATTTTTATTCATATTTACAGTTTTTTACATAAGATGGAATGTGTCACAACCCACTATTGGCTTACCATGTTGTGTAGGTAACACTCTAATGCCAACAATTAAGCCTGCAATGTTGCTATATTGAATCCTACACTTGTTGTTTATGGTTCAAGTACTATTATTGTTATTTTAGAACCTTATATAATTTCCTTCATGTGACCTTGTTATTTGAAGTTTAAATTTTCGTTACCATTTATAATAAAAGTTGCCTCGAAGTCTGTCCCATTGATGTCTAACATGCACGCATGAGGTTGAAACCCTTAGCTCCATATCTGAGCAAAAAAGTCTGATTTGATAGTTCACTCAGAAACAGATAATGGAAACTATGGCGGGTCCATGAACTATGGTTGGCTTGGACCTATTAGAAGTGACTGAGTCAAGAATGTGTTCAATGTACCAACCAAATGTGAAATCGAGATGGTCTGGTAATATCAGGAATTAGAACAAAACATATTTGGCTCATGGTAGCAATCAAACCGACGTATCCTTTCTAGAGTCACCTGCCATCATATTTACATGCTAGCATGGCTAGCCATTTGTCATCTACATGCTACCTTCTCTTGGATGCTTGGATGATTTACTGCTAATTTTTAGATTGATATTAATCCCTTCCATGGAATGGAGGTTGATCAACTCTGGCATGGTTTCCATTTTCTGATGTACCACCATCCGGCTTCTCGTTTATATAATGAGCTCATTTCAAGCCACCATCTCCTTGTCTCATGCCAGAATCAAATCTGGGGCGCAAGGGAGATGGCAGCAACGGCCGCCGGGTCACGAATTAGATGGTGGCGTTCATAAGGGAGGAAGAGGGAGCGGCCACTAGGGAGCAATGGAGATGGCGGAGGCCATACCGCGTGGGTGGTGGTGGCATTGGCTAGGGATACGCGTCTACGGGCGTTGCCTACTCACCTCCAGACGAGAAGAGGCGCACGAGGCTAAAGAGGGGGTAACGTGGGTGTAGAGAGGCACCGGCACGGGGGAGAGAGGTGGCAGCTGCTCAGGGTATAGAGGGGCCGGGTCAGGAGAGCTGACTAGGGTAGATTGGGTGGGAGCATTAGTTATATGGTATAGTTGTTGATGGTTCCACTGTAAATTTCATCTATTCAATGTCATGTGGGCTCCCGTTCCTTTGTTAATCATGATAGGGTTCTTATCAAATTCTTAAGGCCAGGTTCCATATTTTCTCTTTTGATTCGTATTCATAAATTTTTTTTTCATATAAGGTAGAATTTCTCATGAGCCACTGTTGGTCTACCATGTTGTGTAGGTAACACTCTGATGCCAACCGTTGGGTCTACAATGTTGCTAATATTGAATCCTACACTTGTTGTGTATGGCTCAAGTACTTTCATGTCACCTTATTGTTTAAATATGACAAAATATTACTTTGAAATTGCTTTTTGTCCCACACAAAATATGATGATTTGTGAACTCAAAATTTGGTGTACACAAGTAAAATAATCTATCTAGACTGGAGTGATTTTTATTAGATTTTCAAGATATTTTGGTATAAAAAATCTATTTAAACAACTAAAGTCCGTTCTTTATATTGAAAACAAATTCTATGTTATAACGTATGAGGTTTTGTTGTACTGTGAAAGGATTTCGGTCCGCTATTACTAAAAAGTTAGGAAAATACCCTAGTTTTGAGTCAGTTTTAATCTTTCTGTCGGCTAGACTAAACCCGTGAGAAAAATAACCTATTTTAATGTTGGTTATTCCAAAAACATAGGGAAAAGACCCTATTTTTCTATACGATTTTCAAAACCGTTAGGAAAATTTGAGTTGGCCTCCTCGTGCATGAGGCTGCCAATGTTATATTTGGAGATCAGCAGCGGCGGCACTATCGTTTCATCTACCGCCCCGAGCGTCGTGGCTACAACTAATGGCATGACTCAGCCTGCTGCTGATAATGGCGGCGTCAAGCCGTGGTCGTGGCATAGGAATTAATTGGAGGCGCAGTTACAGAAGAGTAGTAAAGTGGCCGCATCGTGCACGTTGTAGCCGATGGCTATCAGAGCTTTACCAACCTTGCCGGTGGCGTGGAAGCTGAGTCCGAGGAGGGCTGCAGCCAGACCAAGACAGCGACATGGATGCAATTGTCTTCACCCCACATCTGATTTTGTTGGACCAGCAACTTGAGGACCTTCTAATGCAATGCAACTGTCGATGAACTAGGCCGATGACGATCTCCACAAGCTTGGCGGGTCTTGGCATGCTCGATCTCTAGTGCTGCTGCAGCGGTGACCTGAGACAAGCAAGATGACAATCGTCCATGGTACAATCCAAAAGTTCGCCCACACATGCCCATCGGCACTCCTCATTTCTTTGACTATGGTCGACACTTCACTGAGGCTGGTGCTGCGAAGAAGAACTTGGGGAGGTCTTCTGCTGGGTCCTCGGACCGAAAGAAATGGCTCTAGTCCTGCCGAATAAATGTTAGTTAAATCTTAGCTACAATGTCATTTAGATATGGAATTCCTTTAGATATCGTCGACCACAGGACGACATCGCAGCCAACTTTGTGTGTGTGTGTGACACTTGAATGAGTATGTTTTAAAATGTTACAACATAACAAAAATTCTAAAGTGGGGTTCAATATTATCTGCCGGTTCACATATTTCAAATTAAAAATACAGCATGTGGGGGAGAAATAAAAAAATACGAATATTTGGAGACAACATGTTATTTAACTAAGAAAAAAATACTTAATGAAAGTACAACTTTACAACTTTAATTCTCAACTTCATCCAAATTTCTTGTAGTAAAAATAAGAAAATAGTCATAGGAACATAAGCTAATGCCCTAGCTGCTAAGACTATTGCCCTGCCATGTTATGTATGTAACACGCTTTCATGCCAACCATTAGGCATGCCACAGAGCCCATGTCCTCGATATAAGTTGGCATTGGGCTTGCCAATAATTTTATGGAGGACTATGAGCTTATCATGGAAGAATATTGCAAGTTGCCTAATTAATAAAGTAGGTGAAGAAACTACTGTGAAATTATTGAAATTCATTCTAAAATTGGGAGGTTTCTTAATTGTGCGTTGGCATTGTTTTCTATTCACATCCTAAAATTGTTTTCTATTAACAACTGTATTGTATTGAATACCTATTTTGGTCGATGCTTTAGAACGATTATTCTGAAGGCATGAAGTTTATAGTCTCATACATGCCATGTTCTCACATTAGAATGATTCTCTAACAATGGTTAACCACATATCTGTTGCTTAGATTTCAATCATTTTCTGTCATCATATTCTTTTCTCCATATAGAATGGAGTAAATTTATTTACGGTGAATGTTGGTTCTACAAGCAAAGATGTTTATTTTTCTCACCCTAAAGTTTATCCTGTACGTGTGTTGTTTTTATTGAATCTTTCACTTGTTATATATGATTAAAGTACTTGGTCACTTTAGAATCTTATAATTCCTTTTGTGTCATCATGCAGTTTAAGGGTCCAATTTTCATTACCACTAGAAATGGTCGCGGCATTGCCGCTTATGACCAGTGTGTTAGGGTGAATGGACTATAGGTAAAAAAATCATGAAACAAAGTTTACAAAATTGAGTATTTTTTTATATTTTTAATTTGATTTTCATATTAACCACTTAAAACCATAGATAAAAAAATATACAGTTTAAATTTTATATTAAAACATGTTATATTTTGGATGCACTGCATAAATCTATTTTATATTTTATATGCAATTTACTGTGGAATTCAAAATTTTAGCAAATTCTATTCATAAAAGAAAAATATTAATAGATAAGGCAAGTCAATGGTGAAGTATTATACTATGTATATTTATATATGTAATTATTTATGTTCATAGCAAAAGAATTAGGAAATGAAGTTTATAATGAATTTATAGGATTTGATTTCAGGATTTTTTTTGTTTTCATATTTATCCCTAAAATATAGGAACAAATGTACGGTTAAATGTTATACTAAAAATGTTTATTTTGTATCCACTGCCTAGATCTATTTATGAAGATTTTGAAACAATTGATTTTTGTATTTTACAATTTTCTGTGATTTACTATGTAATTTTAAAGTTTTAGCAAATTTTATTCATAGAAGAAAAAGATTATAAAGGATTTGGATCATGGGTTGACTTTAGTAAAGTTCGAGGGCTTTTTTATAAAAAAATTATAAGAGAGCTAATGATACTGTGAGTTGATTTCGCTAAAGTTTGAGGGCTTATTTATAGAATAGCCTGGCCTTGCACGAGCTAGATTGCGGGTTGATTTTGATAAAATGGAGGGCCTATTGACAAAACAATCTGAGAGCGGGTCGGATTGTGGGTTGATTACGCGAAAGGTTGAGGGGCTTTTTGCAAAATGGCCTACCTTCGCTCGATCTAGGCCGTTTATCCACCCAATCCGACGGCCGAGAATTGCCTGTGACGTGGCCACGCTGGCTGCCCACCTTTTGGTGCAGAAATCGTATTAAGAGATTTCTACTAAAATTGTCATCAAGTCCATTCCTTTAATATGTTATATGCAAATGTTGGGTAAAATACCTAAGCTCAATAGCTGAGCAAAAGAAGTCTTATAGATTTGATAGATCACTCAAAAACAAATATTGGAAAACATGGATGGTCGCATGAAGTGTGGTCGGCTTATCCTAATGGACCTGCCTGAGTCAAGTATGTTCTTTGTGTGCCAACAAATGTGAAATCAAAATGGTGTGGCAAAATTGGGCAAATTAAAAAGATAGTACTGGCTCAGGGTGGCAACCAAATCGATGTATTCTTATTGGAGTTACCTTACTAGAGTGACCTGGTATTGTATTTACATGCCAGTATGGCTTGTCATCTGTCATTTGACGTGCCGCCTATCTTTGCTTATTCGGAAGAGTTACCAAATGTATCCTTACTGGAGTGACACAGCCTCATATTTACATATATGCCAGCGTGGCTTTGCCACCTATCATTTGACGTGCTACTTACCCATGCTTAGTTGGACAATGATTCATTGCTAAACTTTAGAAGCATATTAATCCCTTCCAAGAAATGAAAGTGGATCTGGCACTGACACGGTTTCCGGTTTAGATACACCTCGAGCCGACTTGTCTATATAAGAATCTCATTTCAAGCCGCCATCTCCTCTCTCAAAAGAGCCGCAATCTCCGCAAGACATTTTTTTTTGTTCAAGGTCCACAACGCCAATACCTTGAGTCCGTGAAAGGTTGCTCCAAAGGTATGGTAATGTCATCCCTATTGTTAATAAGATTTATATGTCATGCCCTATGGAAGATGGGAATATCATGGAAGATAGTAGCACAAGGTTCCATATATAGGCATGTAGACTAGCTAATTCGATTTGTTTCTGTTGAATGCTACCGTGTATATGAAATCACTCTGGTTCTTCTTATAGATTCCATTTTTCTCAAGAGGAATCATTGCTTACAAATGCATGCAGTTCAGCCATGGAAGTATGAATCTATTGCTACTAAATTGTTTGTTGTTATTTTAAATTTTGGAGCGTATGCTCGTGCAGGAATCCCGCGTAGAAGGCGATGACGGCAACCATGGTCGGGGCGTCCTCCTGCATGACGAGCACGCAACAGGGAACACGCAAGGAACGCGTCACCAGCTGGGACCTGCATGCCAAAAGACAGCACTGTCGTAACAATTCCCAAGCCATGGGCACGATGCGACCCAAGAGCGTCGTGCCGATCCAGGCTCCTGCCATGGCGTTCCCATTCAGCGGCGTCAGTGGCGCCGCACCTCGCTGGAGCACCGCAGCCGCCCTAGCGGCGGAAAGCAGAGCTGCAGCGCTGCCGGTCGGTGCGCATTTCCTGCAGGCATCGAGCGTCGTGGCGGCGAGTGCACCGAAGGTGATGACGACCAGCGTGGACGGCATCGCGACAGCGGCGCCCCTGGTACTCGCCCACTCGGGCGGCCAGCTGGTGCAGGTGCCAGTTTGCTTCTACGGCTTCGCGTCAGTGGCCAGCGGCAGCGCTACCGACGATCTGGCGCCCCCGCGTGCCGCCATCCTCACGCTGCTGCCGCTCGCGGCGGCGCTGGACAGGTTCCACAGCATGACGCTGGCGCGCATGCTCTCGGCGCTGATGGCGTCTTGCCGCCCGCCGCTGCGTCAGCACGACGCCAGGGTCGGGGCGCCGCGACCGCAGTGGTGGCCCACGGGTTCGGAACCGTGGTGGATCCCGGATGTGGTGGTCCACCTGCCCATGATGCCGGCAATGCCGGTGCCGTTCGCTGCCGTTAAGTTCCTTAAGAGGGTGCACAAAGTGGCCGTGCTCGTCGCCATCGTGAAGCACCTGGCGCCGGACTTCGCCCGGATCGCCGGTGCGGTGAGGCGATGCAGGATGTCTGCCTCGGAGGCCGCCCTTTGGAACTGCGCGCTCGAGAACGAGGTGACCTCGTCGTGCATAGCCAGACCGGTGTTCGTCTTGGAACCGCAGCAGCACGGCGGTAGCCGCACGACCGATCTTCTGCCCATCCCGAGCCAGGACGCCATAAGTGACGGTGCCATTTTCGCCACCACTAATGGCATGGCACAGCATGCTCAGACCGGCACAATCGTTGCACCAGCAGATGGCTACCAGCAGGTCGCCAACCTCGCCAGCGACGCACACATTGGTGACGTCGTGTCCCCGACGCCCTATAATAATGAAGTGCATCAGGTGGCATCTGTGGAAGCTGAGCCGGAGGAGCTGGAGCCAAATCAAGAGTACCGCGACGCGGATACCGTTGTCTTCCCCACATCCGATCTGTTGGACCAGCAGCTTGAGGACATGCTGAAGCAATGGCTAGGGAACCAACAAGCCGATGACGATCTCGAGAAGCTAGTAGCTAGCGGCTTCGGCAAGAAGACCAACAAGCTCTCCGGTGCTGCAGCAGCGGGTACTGGTGGAGAGGAGCAAGACAATGACCGTCCCTGGTACGAGAATGAAGAGATGCGCCGCAAGTTTGCCCACATGCCCATTGCCACTCCTCATTCCTTTGACTGCGGTTGGTACCTTTGACTGCTGCATGCTGCAAAGAACTTGGGTGTCTCTGGACCGAAAGCACTGTCTAGCCGTGCTGAATAAATTTAGTTATATCTTAGCAACGTAGATCGTCGACCATAGGATATCACAATCTGAATGTGTTATGCTTGTTTCATCCAAGTTTGAGTGGTTGAGAATTTTAAATAAATTTTGGTTTGCCCATTTTTAGATAATGATTTTTTTGGTTCCCTTCCAAACAAAAATATTTTTTTGTTTTAACAGTTATTATTTATCTAATTTATTGCGTAGTAGGTAGGATAAGCTGTGCCTTTAGGTTATCGTCTGTTTGTTTTTCCTGTCCCTACTAGATTATTTTTCAAATTTAGAAATTGCATTCACAGGGTCACCACTATCAACGCCTATTAACAGCATATTTGGATTAAGATGACAACTAATCTTGAACTGTTTTTCTACAACTGAACATGTAATTAAGTACATATATAAGGTTGTGACAACGCCATAACTGTGACAATTAACCTAAACGTCGGGTGCTGGAGAGCCGTCAAACACCCAATTATCTTTAAGCAAAATCATTTTTAATATTTGTAAGGTTACAATCTAGTAGTCATTACATAGTGGTTAGATAAACCAACTTTTTGTCAAAAATAAAAAAATAAAAAAAATAAACCGACAACAAGGCAAACACGATGCCATTATGGCTTGATTGGTTGATGTGGTCTGACTTGGCTTGTAATGTGGGTTAGGAGTCAAGCCCACCACAATCACCATGTGCATCTGCAGAGCTACATGTTTGGTTGCATTTTCTCATTCGAGGTGGGCTGCATTGTGACGGTGATCGGTAGACTGGGTGATAGATTGAAGGAACTGCATGGTTTGGTTATGGGAAGTTTTTTTTTTTTTCAGGGACGGAGGTTTGTTTAGTTGTCTGTATATAGGTTTTTGGTGTGGTCACCGCTCACCAGTGATTACCACCCCTTTGTTAGCGTGCTTCTTCTTCTTAAAGCTATGAATCCTGCAAAATCATTGCAAAAACGATCAAGACACGTTACAACAATACAAAAGGCAAGTTTATGATTCATTGGCCCCATAGTTCGACACCCATCACTTATTACTTTAACTAGGTGATGATAGAGAACAAGCCAAGGCAAATGAGATTGGTTTTATAGCAACTGGATTCTAATTTTCTTTTGGTAGCTAATAACGCTCCTGTTTTTCCTTCGCAAAAAAAAAACTCTTCTGTTTTTCAAAAATGGAGAGAAGGTGACAAAGTTTTTTAGTTATTCAAAACTAACCAAGGGTACGTAGTGAACATTATGTTAAAGTACCCAAAACTGGGAACAACTAGATTAGGCTAGATTTCTTATTCCTTATAAAAATTGAAAATTTCATTTTGGTGATTATCTAGACTCTAGTTATACTGAAGGGGAGTAATTGGATTTTATCATTTTTAAAGAATCAGTTTTTTTAATCGAAAACGTTTTTGGGACCGTCTATAAGCCACTCGAGCGTTTTAGAAGACTTGAACACCGGAGTGTTGTGTGGCCGCAAAACAAATGATTTTTTATCTAAAGAAAATCGAGTGTTCTAATCTAGACCAACACATTAATTTATGAACATCAGATCTGGAGTCAACGTTTCAGATTTGAAATAGAGCTTAAAGCAAAAGGAGACATATAAGTCTCCTATTACAGTAAGTTCACTGTAAACTTGAGAACCGAGTATAATTATAACTAGTAGATACTGTACATATAATTATATGTCACCGTAACAAGATTGTTAGTTGTCAAAATAAATTGCATAAGTTTGAAAAGGGTGAAAAATGTATTCATAAACACTAGAATAGTAGAAACATACTTGTTCGCCAGTCCCAGCTCAAAAACATTTAGTTATAAACTAAAATAACCAGTATAACACATTATAACAAGAGAGAAATACAGAATACATCCATACTTGAAATAATTAATATGCTAAATCGTTTAAGCACGTGGACATTCGAGGAGTTAAAAATTTTAAATAGAATGGTCCTAGCAAACTCCCAATACTCAAGACATAACATTATCAAAATGGCATCGTCACAGCTGCACAAAGAAAAAAAATAAAAAATGGTTAATACTGACACATACTGAAAGACAAATAAAAAGAACATGTGCGGAATTCAAAATAAAAAAAATTAAACTATAGCAATCAAAGACAAATTTGGATGGTAACGTGTGTTAAACCATAAAAAACAGAACCAAATCATAATTTAACATATGCATAAAAGACATGTGTATAATTCAAAATCATATAAAAAAACTATACTAGTCACAAGACAAATTTGGTGGGAACATGTATTAAACCTAAAAAAAAATGGAGAAAACAGACAAAATAATGAAATGCAGTGAGCATTTGCCATTTTCAAACTTACAACTCAAATACGCTAAAATTATAGTAAGTTTAGTCAAAACTTACAGTGAGCACTAGTGTAACTATAACTAGTAGTACATATTATAGATGTGCAGAATACAACAAAACGAAGGTGCACAACTCATATACTACTTTATAGAAGGTGAATACAACAAATTTGGAACTAACCAGCGCCCACGCGTGATTAATACAATATTAGAAAATTTTCGGCGCCGATCAAAGCGCACGCGAACCGTTTTCGCCGCGAAACAAGAAACCGTACGCGCGCATCCCACTTAACGGGAAAGTGTAGCTGTACGTCGTACCTGGACAGCTGTCATACCTGGCTTATCCTTTGCTCTTTGCTTGTCTATAAATCGCGCGCCACTCCTATCCTTGCCGCCACCAAAATCCAGTTCAGCCTGCCTAGATCCGTCCTGTCCACTTGGTCTTCACGAGCAATAGTTCCTCCGTTGCGGCGGCGTCGATCGATCGATCGTTGGCGGCACCGGCGGCGAGCGCGTACGTCGCCATGACAAACTCCGCTCTTCCTGGGGTGCTCGGGATCCTGCCGCCGAAGGACGACGCGATCTTGCCGGCGGCAGCGGGCTCCTCCACCGCACTCATCTCACCGGGGAAGCCAGCGTCCTTCAACAACAAGGCGAAGGCCAGCCGCGCCGCCGCCGCCGCCTCCGAGAGGTGGGACGCGAAGCCAGCCTCCTCATCCTGCTCCAACAAGCTGGCCAAGCCCGGCCGCGCCGATGCGGCGGAGAGGTGGGACGCTCACAAGAAGGATACATCGCTGGGAAAACGTCCCATCTCGTCGGCTTCGTCTTGGTCAGATTCGTCGTCGAGCACGAGGAGCAACAAGAAGCAGCAGTGCGCGGCGCCGTCAGCGTGGAAGAGGAAGCAGGACGACAACCGCAACGGATGCAAGCGCCCGTTCTTCAGCAGCCGCTCTTCTTCGTCCGACGAGCGCTGGGACGCGCACAAGAAGCCTCGGACGGTGATGGGAAGGGACGAAGACGACAAGGAAGCAGTACTATCGATCAGCAAGCTGACCACGACGACGGTGCCTCCGTACGCCGGACCGGCTTTCCTTAACTCGCCGGAGCCGTGCATGCTTCCGATTCCGACGTTCCTGATCATGCCCTTCGCGCAGGCAACCTAGCTGGACGAAGACCAGAGGAAATTCTGTTTAGGACCATCGCGTCTCGCATGCATGTGTGTATTTCAGATTGTTTGTAAGATAGAGATGTCAGATTGTGTGTGTGTGTTGTAATAAGGCTAAAGGCCAATTAATAAAAGATGTCGTGGTGCGAGCGTAGTTAAGCCGTGCCGGGTGGATGGTGGGTACGACATCCAAACAATTCTTTTTTGTATTTTGATTCCTCTGTGTATAAGGTAACGATGGATGAATGTTTTTCTTCGACCGTTCAAACGCATTGCTTGTGAATCTGAGTAGACTAGTAGTACTGCACAATCCATCGATCCAAGTCCTCCAAACAAGGCAACCAGCGGAGCTCACTCAGACTCAGCTCACCGTCAAAACCCCCTGTTTTCGGGCTGCCACCACAAGAACGGGCAAAGCTCGATAGTCGCTGCCCCAAATCCAGCACAAACCAATCCAAACGAGATCCCCAACAGCATTTTCATCATCCCTCTAGCGCGCCCGTGCTCTCGGCCATGGCGTTCGTCGACTTTCAAGCTTTCGCCGCGGCCGGTTCACGCCGTCTCCATCGAGGCTCACGATGAGGTCCTATCTCCGGCCATTTCCGATCCTTTACACCTTGCCAAACGCGTTCCTCACGTCCTCTTGCAGCTCACGGAGGTTTCGATTCTTACTTTGGCAGCTTGGTTCGATGGGAACATCGCCGCCGCCAAGCTCGAAGCTCCGGCCGTCGTCGCCGAACGACCTGCAGACATCCCCGTCGTCGTGTTCCTCGACTCCGAGCATAGAAGGGACACGGAAAAGCTATTGGGGAAGCTTAACGAGCTCATCATCGCCTCTATCACTGCCGCAAGCTCGCCGGACCTCCAGCTCCGCCGCCGCTCGCCGTCACGCTTGCTCCTGTGAGTATTACACGCCGTTAACCAGTTCTTTGTGCTCCACGTGTCGCGTCGAATCCATCCGTGCCACTCCGGTGCTCCCTCGCCGCCCGCGCAAGCCTGCCCCTTCGTTCGCCGCCGTGCTCCGGTAAGCTAGGGCGTCTACCCTATTTAGGGTTCTTCAATATCCCTTTTTCTTTTATTTTAAAAATGGGCTAAAACCTTGTAAAATGCATAGAAAACAGTAGGAAGCTCGGACAAATATGAATCTTGTTTCTATGGTCTTGTAGTAATTTATAATCTCCAGGAAAAATATTAAACCTCTGTGTTTATAACTTTCATTTTAATATTAAACTAAAAGCTATTTTTTGCATAGAATATTAAACTTCTATGTTATAACTTTCATTTTAATATATTACAACTTGAAATTTTGACTAAAAATACATTGTTACATTATCTATCTATGCGCTGTTTTTCTAGATTTTTTTCCAGCTGTTTGAATAATGTTTCAGCAAAAATAATATTTATTTTATATATCAAGTTATCCAGTTAGTTGAAGAAAATCTAGAAAAAAAGTGCATGGATAGATAGTGTAGCACTGTGCTTCATTCGAAGTTTCAAGTTGTATTTTTTTTAGACTCAAAGTTTCAGGTTGTAACGTATTTTGTGGAAGGAGTTAAAACAGTTTTTAATATCCTAAAAACCCACTTGGATGTGTGTGACCTAGATTTCATAATTTACGCAATAAGGAAAATCTCGGTGCGACTCACGCAATTACACCTTTTTTTTTTGCGTCTGTTAACTATGGCACATATTTAAGGTTTTCGGCAAGCATGTGTGCATAAGATATTCATGCTCCTGTCGCTTGAAACTCATGTTTACTGGCATAAGCACTTTTAAAATATTTTTGTTTTTGTGTATGGTTTATCTTGTCCAGGACTGAAGTAAAACTGAAAGTGATGGTAGCCTGTCTGTTTTTTTTTTGGGTGAAGTTGAAACTCTGTTTTTGTTGCTCTTTGGAAAGAAATAAAGCATTGATAATTTATTAATCCTTGTCTTTGTTGTCCTTTAGAATCCAGGTCTGCCGAATGCATGTTTATGCAATGGTTTGATCCATGACTTGGAACGAGTGATGGTCTGCTTTGAGTTAACCACATGGGTTCACTAGATCCAGACCTGAAATGAAATCAGGCATAGACCTGAAATGAAATCAGGCATGAAATTAATCTGAAACAAACAAACAAGGCCTTAATTGAGTTATGCTTTGTGTTATGAACTTTTTTTTTCCGTGTATTGTTAATTCGGCTTTGAATCTGTATGGGAATTGTACGGTCCTTATAACTTCGTGGAACTGTCTCTTGCCGCTTTCATCTACTTAGGAAACAACGTGGTGAAGACCAAAGAGAAGCTGAACGTTGCAGCAAGCGGCAAGCGCCTTGATGGATATAACAGGCACCACTGATGATTGCACGAGTTAGCAAATAATGGACCTGTCCACGATGATATCGTTTGAAGAAGCCAATAGCCTCATTTTGTATCAAATTTAGGAAACGTGATAACTTATAATTTAACAACTGATTTGAAGTTAGCAAATCGTAAGTAATTTATGTGGTGAATTCTATAAGTTAATACCATTTCATTTAAAAATTTATAACCTGAGCAAATATGTAATTTTATTTTGTCCAAACCCAGTTCTATTTTGTGTACAACCTGAGAATTTTTTTTCTTAATTTTTTGTGAGGATTCAGACTAAATATTTGTTGGTGTGTTGAACAACTAAACGATGTCGTGATGCGTGTGTAGTTAAGCCACGCCGGGTGGACGGTGGGTTCGACATCGATTACTAAACAAGATTCTAACATTATGAATCTATGGATAATATTTTTTTTTCGGAAGGAAATCTGTGTACAAATTTGTTGCAATGGGTTTCGAACCTATTACTATTACTAGTAGTGATATATTTTTCAAATTCTTAACTAAAATCTCTGTTGCGTCCCATCTTGCCTTTCTTCAGTTCAGGAGCCGTTCAACGCTTCTCTGTAGTGAAACGTGAGCTTACGCCATTTCCTGAAGAATTTATGCAAATTATACCATTTTGGATGGATTTCTTTTCCTTTTTTTCCCTCCACGTCAGTTAACTTATTTTTCATTTTCATCTCAGTCAGTTTCTTTATACTCCATCCGTCTCACTGAAAATGTCCATCTTGCTTTTCAAATAGTCAAACTTCTTACATTTTAACTAACTATATATAAATATTTAGTAATATTTACGATAAATGTTATATATCATTAGATTCATCTTTAATATATTTTTATAATAAATTTAGTAGAAATTTTAAATATTATTAATATTTTTATAAACTTAGTTAAAGTTAAAAATATTGACTAACATATATTTTAAATGGACACTTTCACTAAGATAGAAGGAGTACCGTTTTTATGGAGCGTTTTCTGGTGTATTTTTCACTCGTTCGCTTCTACTTGGGCGACCGCACAAGCATGACCGATCCTTTCCTGGTCATTCGACCGCATCTCCTCCTCCCTTCCTTTCGCGGGCCACCGCCGCCGCCTGACCCCTCGCACCTCCATTATCGTGAAATTCCGCAAACCATCGAAGTCCCCTTCCTTGCTGTAACACCCAGCCCATATGGTGTCGTGGGCCATTACACAACTAAGGCTGCCAGCCCAAGTCGGAGGGAGCACCACCTATACAAGCATTGGCAGCCAGTAGAAGGAGAACAGAAATCAATTTCAGAATTGGGTTATCCTCTTCCGTCGATCGTCTTCCTCGCGGAGGAGCGTCTCGGAGAGCCGTCGTTCGTCTCGCTCTCGCTTGGCGAGCCACCACCGGAACCTGAGTGCGTGAGCCACCACCTAAACTAGCAACTACGCACGTACTCCCAGCGACAATGCCTCAGGGGTCAGACCAAACTTAATTCGGACACGTATACGGTGGAGGAATGTTTTTTTTAACCGTGAAACGATGGAGATACAGAGTTAATTTATAATTCTTTTTCATGAATTTTCTTATGCAACAATAATTTCTGGAATTACTAAGCCATAATTTGCATTTAATTAATATTAAAAATTTAAAATTTATAGAAAATAAAGTTTTATATGTTTCTTACAAAGTATACTTTTTCATGGAACTATGGAATCTGGGTTCATATTTCTCTGATTTGTATACGATTTATTATGAATTAAACAATTTTCAGTCGATTTAAAATAAATAAAAGATAAAAAAGGAATAACCCTAACGGCTAGGGTGGCTGCCCTAGCTCCGTCGTGCGGCGGCGAGCCAGAGTGGGGCCCCACTCGCGCCACCGAAGACGCTTAGGTGTAGAGAACAACGCGGCGAGCACTATGGTTAGCTTAACGGCCGGCGGCGAGCACCTGAATGGCGGCGCGTGCGAGGCTAACTCCGGCCTTGTTGCGGCGGCGCTGCGGAGCGGTAGAGTCCAATTAACCTTTCCCTACGCGCTCCACTAAACACGGCGAGACACGGGGAGAAGAAAAATAGAGCCAATTCTCACCGGAGCAAGGTCGACGGCGAGCGGCCGCGGAGCTTGAGGTGCGGCGAGCTCGAGCCGACGGTAGAGTGGACGAGAAGCCTCGAAACCTTGCCCTATAGCTTTGCCTTGGAATCTAGAAGCTCGGCGTCGATGATCAAGACCTCGGGGATGGCTGCAACCTGCTCGGCAACAACGGCCGAAACAGGGGAGCTTGGCGTGGCAGCGTTTCCGGCGAACGGATCGGAAACGAAGAATCCAAGACCTCCGTGAGCTGTGCCTGGGCACGAGGAACACGTTTGACAAAGTGTTGAGCGCTGGAGAAGGGCGGAATGAGGTCCTCACCGTGAGCCTCGTCGTGTCTGCGTGAGCCGGCGGCGGCGAGAGCTCAAGTCGCCATGGAATTCGATGGAGTCTTTCTCACGTGCACCAGCAAGTAGTAACCGCTTGATGTGAGTACAACCAGGGCGCACGCTTGATTAATATTTTTTGTTAAACATGCGTGATTAAATAATTACTAATTTTGACTCCAACTCGGAAGCGTATTTGATCGAGCGTAAGCGCCACGCAAGCCTCAGCGGCAAAACCGTTCGCGCTTCCCGCGCGGAGCCGGATATGGAAATTTTATGATGTTAAATGGATACATGAATCGCATCATTCCTCTACGTGTTGTATAACACGCGACACCCGTCAACAGCCAAGCGCCCCTCTGGCTCCTCTGCTTTCCTCTGCTCTGCTGGATAGATCGATCTCGCTTGTCTCCGCTTCGTCGATCGAGATGGCGGTGCCGGTGGCGCGCGTCCACCTCGCCGTGGCCAACGCCAAACTTCCTGGGCTGCTCACGACGCTGCCGAAGCGGGAGGACGCGATCTCGCTGGCGGCAGCGTGCTCCTCCACCGCAGTCGTCTCGCCGGGTAAGCCATCCTCGTCCAGCAGTAAGGCCCCCAAGCCCGGCCGCGCCGACGCCGCCGAGAGGTGGGACGCCAACAAGCTCGGATCTACAGCAAGTCCAAGCCCCTCGCCTTCGTCGTGGTCAGGGTCGTGGAGGCCGCCGCGTTCGCCGGCCAGCATTTCCGCGCGTGCGCCGTCATGCGACAGATGGGATCGCAATAAGAAGAAGAGGTGCCGTCCGAGCAGCGCCGCGAGCTGCTCGCCGTCGTCGTCGTCCGAGGAGCGCTGGGATCTGCACAAGAAGCCTCGGCCGGACGCCGGCATGGTGGGAACACATGGCAACGACAGGGGAACAGCGACGAACGAGAAGACGACGGCGCCGCACGCTGGAATGGGCTACCTCAACTCGCCGGAGCCACGCATGCTCCCGGTTCCGGCGGCACTCATGGCAGTGGTGCCTCCGTACGCCGGACCTGGCTTCCTGAACGCGCCGGATCCGTCCATGCTCCCAATCCCGGTGTTCTTGACATGTGTTCGCGCAGCAAGCTAGAGGGAGACCAGAGGAAGGGCTGCTTTGGCCGTAACCGTAATGTGTATTTCAGGCCCTAGTGTTTGTATAATACCGTAGAGTGTCGTAATAAGGCCAAAGGCCAACAAATAAACGATGTCGTGGTGCGTGCGTAGTTAAAGCCGCGCCGGGTGGATGGTGGGTTCGACATCGAAACAATTTTGTTTTTTTTTAAAAAATGAAAAACAATACTAATTCCTCTGTATATTGTTCAAGTTGTTTAAGTTGACAGGGTTAGACTTCAATGACTAGATGAGTAACATTGCGCAATCTGTGTACAAATTCATTACACTAGAGTAGATGGAGGAATGATTTTCTTCCTCTATATTATATGTGTGACTTACCAAGTTACAAGCTCAGATGTGAGTGGTTGGAATGACGATTACAAGAACAGTATTCCCTAGATACTGGATGAAGTCTGAACCTGCACAAGAATATAAAATGACACGTGCTGCTCATTGCTCACTTCAGTTTTTACAGAAAAAAAGGAACATATAATAACTTAAAATCCCAGTGTCTGTATCAAACGATAAATGAGCTGCTCATTTTTTTATTACAGTAAACAGGTAGCTTTGATTCATTAGCATCGGTCATTACAAAGTTTGACAGAATGAACATTGGTGGTACATCAAATCATACAGATTCATACAGCCGATCAGCCGATTTAGCCAAACAACGAGCTACGTGGTTTACAATTCCTGCTAACATGAAGAAAAGAAAAGACGATTGACGATACTCTTCTTGTTTGTTTAATATCTTCGACAATGACACCATTGCATGAACGATCCGTCTTTGAGCGTAGCTTGTTGATCAACTATGGACAGTCAGAGGTCACCACCAGTTTTAGTCAGAGGTCACCACTACCTGATGAAACTGTAACTGCTCATTTGTCCACATGGCAACTTGCTAGCATGAAATCTTTAGGATTTCCTACCTTTCTCAGAACTTCAAAACAGAAAATATCATGAAAGCTTTGGTCAATAGTTCCTTTTTTAATGTCAGGATGATCAGTGTTGATAAAGGACCCCATCTGAAAAAATAGAAACGAGTATCAATATGTGTACTAGGCAAACAAACCAAATACATATCCATTATTTCATTGAGTATGAAAGGAGTTCTCGCAGTGGCTCAAACAACAAATTATCAGGTGTGGTATAAGGATCGGCAGCAATAACCTGCAAGAAACTCAACGCATTCAAACATCAGAAAATAACTATGAAATTCCATAATTACTACAATCACAGATTCTAAATATCGATAACATTTTATGGACCAACTCCCCTGTCCACGAGCACATTCATACTATAAGTACAAAAGTATAGTTGAAATAACTAACAAAAGTACAAAAGAGTAAATTGCATCACAGAATAAAAAGTGCAAGAGAACATGAAGGGAATCAGTTTACTGAAGGACGTAATGGTAAAAATATTTGTTAAACAGATTTTTCCTCCAAAGATAGATTAGAAACTAACAAATGATAGCACTTTTGATGGAGCGTCAGTGTTAGAATTTTGGGGGATTTCATTGCCAACAGCTTGTTTCTTAGCCTAGGTAGCTGGGCATCCACATAAATAGGTATGGAATCGATCAACTTTCATCCAACAAAACAGGTTCAGTAGGATTGTGGCCATCAATATCCACCATGTGTTATTCAACGCTGAGTTATTTAAGTCAGTAAATAATGTATACTGGCACTAGATTAAGCATTATTTACCTGTCCGGGAAACAAAAAGAAGTGATCAAGATCCTTCAAGTCAAGACGCACACGTTGTCCCCTGGAGCGCTCGACACTAGAAAAATGGGTTTCTTTTGTTAGCCTAACGAAATAACAAAATGGTGATCAAACAATGATCACCACATCGAAAAACCCAAGAAGCACACATACCTGCACTGTAACTAGATAGATTTTTCATTCAAACGACCTTCCCCATCACAGACTACCATGCCACTGCAAACACTTTCTCCTGTAGAGGGTCAATAAAAGAATATGCTATCCAGGAAAGAGATGATATCTGAATATGGACGTAGATAACATTTGTGAATCTGAGTAGACTACTACTACACAATTATATATGTGACTTACCAAGTTGTTAGCTAGCTTGATGTGAGTGACCAGCGCCCACTCATGAGCGTAATTGATACTAGCTGTCGTCATCGAGGATGAGGAAGAAGAAGAAGAAGAAGAAGCCAGACAACAACAGCAATGGCAAGAAGCCACGACCGCACGAGGGCATGGAGGGAAGCAATGGCAAGGCAGAAACAGTCACAAACAGTAAGCTGATAGTGCCGCCGTATGCCGGACCAGGCTTCCTTAACTCGCCGGAGCCGTCCATGCAGTGGTATAACGCAGGCGGCGTGAGCACAAAACAATTCCTGACCCACCACATTCAAATGGAACAAGAGCTAGATAGGTATGTAGAATTCAGCTAAACATACAGAGATTAATTAGAGCAGACGCTGCTGCTAGCTTTTAGTTCATCACAACAATTCAGCTCATTGTACAACACTCCAAGTAAGAGAGATTTATCTAACAGTACTAGCAAGCATCAGTGGGTGAGTTCTTGAGGATAACAATGTCAGATTGAAAAAGCAGGTGCAATATGCAAGTAGCAGTTAAGAAGCACTAAGAGATGTGAGAAAGATACATTATCATTTCAGGTTACTACCTTTATTATTACAAGAACAAAGCCACTGCAATTGGTATATGCTAACTACCACTACTTAAGGATCTGGATGCTACTACAATGATTTTAGTGATGTCGTGTGTTCACTACGCTTAAGGCCCCCTTTGTTTCCCTCCAGATTGTGGAATCTAGATTTCACAATCTGGATTGTAAAACAAAGGGTTCAAATTGTGGAATCAGATTACATAATCTGAGCCTCCAGATTCCACAATCTCACAATCTGAATTGAGGTAACTTTTATCAGATTGTGGCATAAATATTTACTCTTTTACCACTAAGCCCCACGTGACATGACAGTAGCTGGATTGTGTAATCTGGACAAACAAATACTCCCTCAGATTTTATACTTTAGATTATACAATCTCAGATTACATAATTTACAATCTACAATCTAAATTGTACAATTTAAAGCTAAAACAAAGGGGGCCTAAGTAGCACAAGCATCACCGAGCACCACCACCGCCGCTGCGGCCTCTCCACCGCCAGCGCGTCTCCGTGCTCAGCCGAGGTCTCATCCTTGCTGGTGAGAATACACTGCTCTCCCTCTTGCCCCCCTGGCTCTCTCTACTCCCCTTTCCCCCTCTCTCCTCGGTTGGCCGCGCCGCCCTACCTAGCGCTGCCAAGCCGCTCGCCGCCGGCAGACTCCGGGCACGCTCTCCCTCTCCAAGCTCACGCCGGACCTCGGCACACCTTCTCCGTAGCTAAACTCCTCACACGCACGCTCTTAGAGCGAATTCAACGCTGAGCCGCAGCCGAACCCTCTCCGGCGACCTCGCACCGCTCACCCTTAACATCATTATCAGCTCTGTAGATCCTTCCCGAACCACGGCAAGGTAGCCGCGTCCTCTACGGCGTCATGGAGACGCCGGCAACGAGGATTTCTGCGAGCCTCCCCTGCGCGCTGCCGGTTTTGTCTACAGTGGACCGATCGTGGACACGGTTCACCCCCTGTTCGTTGAATAGGCCACTCGAGCGTTTTAGAAGACTTGAACACCGAGTGTTTTGTGGCCGCAAAACATATAATTTTATGTAAAAAAAATCGAGTGTTCTAATCTGGACTAACACATTAATTTATGAATCTTAGATCTGGAGTCAACCTTTCAGATTTGAAAGAGAGCTTTAAGTAAAAGAAGACATATAACTTCCTGTTACAATAGAGTTACATTAAGTTTACTATAATTATATGTCACCGTAACAAGATTGTTAGTTGTCAAAATAAATTGCATAAGTTTGAAAAGGGTGAAAACTGTATACATAAACACTAGAATAGTAGAAACATACTTGTTCGTCAGTCCCAGCTCAAAAACATTTAGTTATAAACTAAAATAACTAGTATAACACATTATAACAAGAGAGAAATACAGAACACATCCATACTTGAAATAATTAATATGCTAAATCGCTTAAGCACGTGGACATTCGAGGAGTTAAAAATTTTAAACAGAGCGGTCCTAGCAAACTCCCAATACTCAAGACATAACATTATCAGAATGGCATCGTCACAGCTACATAAAGAAAAACAATAAAAAATGGTTAATACTGACACATACGGAAAGACAAATAAAAAGAACATGTGCGGAACTCAAAATAAAAGAATTAAACTATAGCAATCAAAGACAAATTTGGATGGTAACGTGTGTTAAACCACAAAATACAGAATGAAATCATAATTTAACATATGCATAAAAGACATGTGTATAATTCAAAATCATATAAAAAAACTATACTGGTCAAAAGACAAATTGGGTGGAAATATGTGTTAAACCTAAAAAAATGGAGAAAACAGACAAAATAATGAAATACAGTGAGCACTTGCCATTTTGAAGCTTACAACTCAAATACGCTAAAGTTATAATAAGTTCACTCAAAACTTACAGTGAGGACTAGTCTAACTATAACTAGGAGTACATATTATACATGTGCAGAATACAACAAAACAGAGATGCACTGACTCATATACTACTTTATAGAAGGTGAATACAACAAATTTGGAACTAACCAGCGCCCACGCGTGATTAATACAGTATTAGGAAATTTTCGGCGCCGATCAAAGCGCACGCGAACCGTTTTCGCCGCGAAACAAGAAACCGTACGCGCGCATCCCACTTAACGGGAAAGTGTAGCTGTACGTCGTACCTGGACAGCTGTCATACCTGGCTTATCCTTTATCCTTTGCTCTTTCCTTGTCTATAAATCGCGCGCCACTCCGATCCTTGCCGCCACCAAAATCCAGTTCAGCCTGCCTAGATCCGTCCTGTCCACTTGGTCTTCACGAGCAATAGTTCCTCCGTTGCGGCGGCGTCGATCGATCGATCGATGGCGGCACCGGCGGCGAGCGCGTACGTCGCCATGACAAACTCCGCTCTTCCTGGGGTGCTCGGGATCCTGCCGCCGAAGGACGACGCGATCTTGCCGGCGGCAGCGGGCTCCTCCACCGCACTCATCTCACCGGGGAAGCCAGCGTCCTTCAACAACAAGGCGAAGGCCAGCCGCGCCGCCGCCGCCGCCTCCGAGAGGTGGGACGCGAAGCCAGCCTCCTCATCCTGCTCCAACAAGCTGGCCAAGCCCGGCCGCGCCGATGCGGCGGAGAGGTGGGACGCTCACAAGAAGGATACATCGCTGGGAAAACGTCCCATCTCGTCGGCTTCGTCTTGGTCAGATTCGTCGTCGAGCACGAGGAGCAACAAGAAGCAGCAGTGCGCGGCGCCGTCAGCGTGGAAGAGGAAGCAGGACGACAACCGCAACGGATGCAAGCGCCCGTTCTTCAGCAGCCGCTCTTCTTCGTCCGACGAGCGCTGGGACGCGCACAAGAAGCCTCGGACGGTGATGGGAAGGGACGAAGACGACAAGGAAGCAGTACTATCGATCAGCAAGCTGACCACGACGACGGTGCCTCCGTACGCCGGACCGGCTTTCCTTAACTCGCCGGAGCCGTGCATGCTTCCGATTCCGACGTTCCTGATCATGCCCTTCGCGCAGGCAACCTAGCTGGACGAAGACCAGAGGAAATTCTGTTTAGGACCATCGCGTCTCGCATGCATGTGTGTATTTCAGATTGTTTGTAAGATAGAGATGTCAGATTGTGTGTGTGTGTTGTAATAAGGCTAAAGGCCAATTAATAAAAGATGTCGTGGTGCGAGCGTAGTTAAGCCGTGCCGGGTGGATGGTGGGTACGACATCCAAACAATTCTTTTTTGTATTTTGATTCCTCTGTGTATAAGGTAACGATGGATGAATGTTTTTCTTCGACCGTTCAAACGCATTGCTTGTGAATCTGAGTAGACTAGTAGTACTGCACAATCCATCGATCCAAGTCCTCCAAACAAGGCAACCAGCGGAGCTCACTCAGACTCAGCTCACCGTCAAAACCCCCTGTTTTCGGGCTGCCACCACAAGAACGGGCAAAGCTCGATAGTCGCTGCCCCAAATCCAGCACAAACCAATCCAAACGAGATCCCCAACAGCATTTTCATCATCCCTCTAGCGCGCCCGTGCTCTCGGCCATGGCGTTCGTCGACTTTCAAGCTTTCGCCGCGGCCGGTTCACGCCGTCTCCATCGAGGCTCACGATGAGGTCCTATCTCCGGCCATTTCCGATCCTTTACACCTTGCCAAACGCGTTCCTCACGTCCTCTTGCAGCTCACGGAGGTTTCGATTCTTACTTTGGCAGCTTGGTTCGATGGGAACATCGCCGCCGCCAAGCTCGAAGCTCCGGCCGTCGTCGCCGAACGACCTGCAGACATCCCCGTCGTCGTGTTCCTCGACTCCGAGCATAGAAGGGACACGGAAAAGCTATTGGGGAAGCTTAACGAGCTCATCATCGCCTCTATCACTGCCGCAAGCTCGCCGGACCTCCAGCTCCGCCGCCGCTCGCCGTCACGCTTGCTCCTGTGAGTATTACACGCCGTTAACCAGTTCTTTGTGCTCCACGTGTCTCGTCGAATCCATCCGTGCCACTCCGGTGCTCCCTCGCCGCCCGCGCAAGCCTGCCCCTTCGTTCGCCGCCGTGCTCCGGTAAGCTAGGGCGTCTGCCCTAGTTAGGGTTCTTCAATATCCCTTTTTCTTTTATTTTAAAAAATGGGCTAAAACCTTGTAAAATTCATAGAAAACAGTAGGAAGCTCGGACAAATATGAATCTTGTTTCTATGGTCTTGTAGTAATTTATAATCTCCAGGAAAAATATTAAACCTCTATGTTTATAACTTTCATTTTAATATTAAACTAAAAGCTATTTTTTGCTTAGAATATTAAACTTCTATGTTATAAATTTCATTTTAATATATTACAACTTGAAATTTTGACTAAAAATACATTGTTATATTATCTATCTATGCGCTGTTTTTCTAGATTTTTTTCCAGCTGTTTGAATAATGTTTCAGCAAAAATAATATTTATTTTATATATCAAGTTATCCAGTTAGTTGAAGAAAATCTAGAAAAAAAGTGCATGGATAGATAGTGTAGCACTGTGCTTCATTCAAAGTTTCAAGTTGTATTTTTTTTAGACTCAAAGTTTCAGGTTGTAACGTATTTTGTGCAAGGAGTTAAAAAAGTTTTTAATATCCTAAAAACCCACTTGGATGTGTGAGACGTAGATTTCATAATTTACGCAATAAGGAAAATCTTGGTGCGACTCATGCAATTACACATTTTTTTTTTGCTTCTGTTAACTATGGCACATATTTAAGGTTTTCGGCAAGCATGTGTGCATAAGATATTCATGCTCCTGTCGCTTGAAACTCATGTTTACTGGCATAAGCACTTTTAAAATATTTTTGTTTTTGTGTATGGTTTATCTTGTCCAGGACTGAAGTAAAACTGAAAGTGATGGTAGCCTGTCTGTTTTTTTTTTTTTTGGTGAAGTTGAAACTCTGTTTTTGTTGCTCTTTGGAAAGAAATAAAGCATTGATAATTTATTAATCCTTGTCTTTGTTGTCCTTTAGAATCCAGGTCTGCCGAATGCATGTTTATGCAATGGTTTGATCCATGACTTGGAACGAGTGATGGTCTGCTTTGAGTTAACCACATGGATTCACTAGATCCAGACCTGAAATGAAATCAGGCATAGACCTGAAATGAAATCAGGCATGAAATTAATCTGAAACAAACAAACAAGGCCTTAATTGAGTTATGCTTTGTGTTATGAACTTTTTTTTTCCGTGTATTGTTAATTCGGCTTTGAATCTGTATGGGAATTGTACGGTCCTTATAACTTCGTGGAACTGTCTCTTGCCGCTTTCATCTACTTAGGAAACAACGTGGTGAAGACCAAAGAGAAGCTGAACGTTGCAGCAAGCGGCAAGCGCCTTGATGGATATAACAGGCACCACTGATGATTGCACGAGTTAGCAAATAATGGACCTGTCCACGATGATATCGTTTGAAGAAGCCAATAGCCTCATTTTGTATCAAATTTAGGAAACGTGATAACTTATAATTTAACAACTGATTTGAAGTTAGCAAATCGTAAGTAATTTATGTGGTGAATTCTATAAGTTAATACCATTTCATTTAAAAATTTATAACCTGAGCAAATATGTAATTTTATTTTGTCCAAACCCAGTTCTATTTTGTGTACAACCTGAGAATTTTTTTTCTTAATTTTTTGTGAGGATTCAGACTAAATATTTGTTGGTGTGTTGAACAACTAAACGATGTCGTGATGCGTGTGTAGTTAAGCCACGCCGGGTGGACGGTGGGTTCGACATCGATTACTAAACAAGATTCTAACATTATGAATCTATGGATAATATTTTTTTTTCGGAAGGAAATCTGTGTACAAATTTGTTGCAATGGGTTTCGAACCTATTACTATTACTAGTAGTGATATATTTTTCAAATTCTTAACTAAAATCTCTGTTGCGTCCCATCTTACCTTTCTTCAGTTTAGGAGCCGTTGAACGCTTCTCTGTAGTGAAACGTGAGCTTACGCCATTTCCTGAAGAATTTATGCAAATTATACCATTTTGGATAGATTTCTTTTCCTTTTTTTTCTCCATGTCAGTTAACTTATTTTTCGTTTTCATCTCAGTCAGTTTCTTTATACTACCTCCGTCCCACTGAAAATGTCCATCTCACTTTTCAAATAGTCAAACTATAGCAATCAAAGAAAAAATTGGATGGTAATGCGTGTTAAACCAAAATAAATAGAACCAAATCATAATTCAACATATGTAGAAAAGACATGTGCATAATTCAAAATCATAAAAAAAAACTATACCGGTCAAGAGACAAATTGGGTGGGAATGTGTGTTAAACCTAAAAAAATAGAGAAAACAGAAAAATAATAAAATGCAGTGAGCACCTATCATTTTAAAGCTTACAACTCAAATACACTAAAGTTACTGGAAGTTTATTATAAATTTAAATAAGGACTGAGGACTAGGTCTAACTATAACTAGTACATATTATACATATAATTATGTATGACTGTAGCAAGATTGTCGGGTGCAAATGTAAGTTTGATAAAGGAACACAACCAAACATAAACATTAAAACAGTAAAAACATACATTCTCCAATCCCAGCTCAGAAACATTTGAGGACAAACTAGAATAGTCCGTATAACACATTATAACTAGAGAGCAAGATAAAGTAATATGCTAAATCCCTTAAACACATGCATACAAATGACGTTTAAATGGAATAATGGCTGCAAACGAATTCAAATAAGGAACAACTTAACCGCTTTAACACAATCTAGTGAGATGACGGTACCAAATTGGAAGAAATGAAACAACATAGAAATCGGTATTGAGAAAATGTGAGAATATGAAAAATGATTAACAAGGGTCACTGAAACCTTTTTTGAAGCAGCAAATACATGAGGTAAATAAAAAAAATACATCTAACAGTGAGGATGTCATTTAACTGTACATGGAATTTGACAAATTATTAACTATTAAGTAAACGAAATCCCTGCATGAAAAATTACTACACTAAATCACTAAAACAACAGTTTAATTGGTGCATCCTCACTAATCACAAATGTCAACTCATAATCATATAGCAAGAGTATGGGGAGAAATGGAGATACCACACAGGTCAAGTAGTGAGGAAATGTAATACTGAAAATGAAGCACGCTACACCTCCAGAACAGAGCGCAAGACCTGAGGGAAAAAAAAAAAACAGAGAACAAACTCAGGCATCGATAGGAACTGAGACTGAAATAGCCAGATTTATCAAACAATCATACACGAAAATCACAAACACATAGAGGCAAATTAGATGTGAAAATTAAGTAGCATCAAACCGAGTAGTAGATAGTAGGACCAGGAACCGAGCTAAGGACATGCAGCGCAACAAGCAGCAGTATCCGAGGCCTTGCAATCGAGCTGGTTAACTAGAATACTACCAACAGGTGCATTTAGCTTGCCTCACACTTAGTGATGAGACCCAAAGCACATATCACATAAATCACACTACACATAAAACACACTAAATCAGAGAAATATCTCATAAAATAGTAAAACAATTTTCCTACATCAATCCAAACGAATGACATTTGATAATGCACAGAAACAATTCCAAAAAAAAATCAAGACCAAAATCACATCAAAAGAGTATAAAAGTAGAGATTCACACATGAACATGAAAATCCTCATGAAATGGAGACCCTATACAAAACAGAGCATGAATCCCAGCAGCCGTACGGTGGTTGTGCCTACTCCTCGCCCTTAGAGGCGATCAGAAAGAGAGGAGGAGGAGGACTTGCTGTCCCTCACCGTTGGTGGGCTCCGGCATGCCGACGGCAATCGCAACATGCACAATACAGAGGGATCCACATATCCTAGAGGGACAGATCAAATGGATCACGAGAGACAGCCAAAACATCAGATAGTAAAAAATTCAAGCACGGGACACGTTCAAAACACTCGAGCGTTGTATAACAAAACTGTTTTAAAAATCTTCAAAGATTCAAAGAAAACCTAATAAGGGACTTCAAAAAGAGAAAAAAAAAAAGACTGCTGAGATTGCCACAAGGTGTTCATCCCCTCCGCGTGGAGCCTTCTCCGTATCCTCACACGTGTTCCCCCTGCGACCTTTTTAGTTTTGTTTATACTTTTAACTAATGCGACGGGGTTAAGCCGGCTGCCCCAAAGCGTGTGTTTGTGTTGAGCTGGGGACGGAAGGCACGAGAGACAGGAGCACGCAGCACATGACCGCAGATGGAAGGGAATCGCGGGATTTATTTTATTTCCCCCTCCTGTCCTGCTACGTGTTGCTTCTTGCGTAACCAAATGTTAGGAACATATACAAAGAGGAAAATGCATAACCGGTTATTAAATTTGTTAATATGTGTCACGTAGATCCCTTTACTTCTAAAATATAGTTTTGACTTCCTAAACTTGTTAGAGTGTATCTATTAAGTCCTATTTTAAAAATATAATTTTAGCATCTTAAACTTATCAGGTGTATCATCTAGTTGCTAAATTGTTCGCTGGTATCGCTGGTATTATCTATGCCGTAGAGTTGTAATCGTCTATTTTAATGTGACAACAATGATATTATGCCAGTCAAGCAACATTTAAATGTATGTAAGAAGCTAGCTGATGAAACATTGTACTATATTTATTGACAAGTTAGATAATACAAAATTAAATTCATTTATCTTGCAAAATAACTGCTATTTGATGTGACGCTATTAAGTAAATAAAAGTGTCATGTAAGACAAGTTAGTAGATTAGAGTCCATTAAAATTTAGATGACACGTCTTGACAAGTTTAAAAAGTCAAAACTGTATTTTTGCAAGTAGATGGGCATAGGTAACACGTCTTGACAAATTTAAAGACCGGTAATGCATTTTACTTTTTGTATCTTTAACAAAACGATCTAATTTGTTTTTAGTTATTATTATTATTATCATAATGATTACTCCTTCTGATGTATTGTTTCTTGACATTTAACTTTACAATAATATTCCTGTCTGACCTAAAATACAGAAATAGAAGAGTATATTTTATAAACGGAGCTTTTGCAAACAAAAAAGTTATTTCATAAACAGAGGAAATGACTTTTCATAAGAAAATTACATGTGCGTATTAAAACGTGGTCCTCGAAAAATAAGGAAATCATAAAAGTGGCACTCCCTATAACGTTGGACAACCTTCCAAACATTGGGTGCAATAGAGAATTGAGTCTTAAATAGTATGGAAACCTTGTACTGGTGCTTAATAACTTTAATCGTAGTATTGAAAAGAGCTAATTATATAGGGAAGCATGCTTAAATTAAATGTGAGGAATATTTAACATGTCTCTGTGTCCCCTATACTATACAATGGTTCTTTTTCTCTTGCAACATTCCTCAATTTACATGAATTCTCCTACGCAACAATTTTAAAAAGAAAAAGGAGAAAACCAAAATTTCCCCAAAAAGTTCAGGCAAGGGCTGGCTGCCCAATCTCGCCCCCGTTCGCCAGGCACTCGATTCACCCATCAACACAAAAAGTTAAGACGGCCGTGACAGCCATCGGCCGGACGCCGGAGGGCACAAGATTCTCCTCCCGCGACCCGAATCTGCGGCGAAAATCTCCTCCGGATTACGTCTCGCTCCGCCGCCGCGATCGCCGCCACGCTCCGGCGTCCCCGCGGCCGCCGCCGCCCGGGGTCGGGATGCCCTGCTGCCCGACGCCCTTCGGACTCGGGTCGCGGCTGCGCTCCTTCCTCCGCGACTACGACGCGCTCCAGTCCCTCGCCCTCGCGCTCATCTACCTCCAGGTGCGCGCGCCGCGGCCTCATTCCCCCTTCTCTCTCTTCCCCGTGGCGCGCCGGCTCGGATCGGCCGCCCAAGATCGGTAACGCTGTTTCTTACTGTATGTCGCTGCTGTTGTCCGTGACGGAAATCTTGGGAGCAGAGACGATGGGATTGGGTTGGAGCGCGTGGTGATGTAATTTTTGCTCCCCTTGTAGTGCCGTTCGCTTTGTCCGAGCTTTCGAATGCGGCGGGGGATATGGAGCCTCAGCTCAGTGCGATTCAGACGGGGTGTCTCTTTCTGTTCTTTTTCCAAGCGCGTAATGGGAACAACGGCAACAGTTTGATGATTGAGGTTTGGGCCCAGTAAATAATTCCCTTGCTCTGGGAGATTGAGGGACGCTCAAATGTTAGTGCCAGTAGAGGCAGTCATTACACTCTGAAAGTAGTGTTTCCTTAATTTTAGTAGTGATTGTTAACAAGTTACTTTTGGTCACCTGCTGCTTAATGGATCTTGCTGGAACATTAGTGTTAATTTTTTTTTCTTCGTATGTGTGCTTCAAAAACAAGTGAGAACTGTCCTGTATGATGCTTGGCCATTGTTTATCATTCTAGATGCTAAATGCTGGCGCCTGGCTCATTATTTATGCTCACATGTTCTTTTTGTTTGATCCGTAAGAAATTTCATGCTTATACCGAGATTGTTGTTTACATAAATGGTTCTATTTCTTTTAGATTGGCTGTGCACTTATTGGATCGCTTGGAGCACTGTTCAATGGGGTTCTTGTGATTAACCTGGTCATTGGTCTCTTTGCTGTTGTTGCGATTGAGAGTAGTAGCCAGAGACTTGGACGGACATATGCTGTCCTTCTCTTCTTCGCCGTCGTCCTTGATGTTGCTTGGTTCATACTCTTCTCTCATGCTATATGGTATGTCTTCTGCAGTCACTATATCTCAGTTGAGCTGCCTGATTTTGTCTCTATTCAGGGTAAACATGCATAAAAGAATATGATGTTCCACATAAATAGTTTACGATTGATTTCAGTTGTATTGGTCTGTGATTGCTGTCTTTAAAAGGGTGTACCCCATAACGAAAGCTCCCACACATTGTGGGATCTGGGAAAGGGCTTTTGCAGAGAGGCTCGTTTGCTGTCTTTGTACATTTTAAAACCGGTGGAGCCACGTGACGGTCAGGGTGGGCTCCGGCCCTGCCTTGCCTGTGAAAAAGTTTCAAGGACTGAAACAATATGCCAGCTCCACTTTGGTTGTAGTAGGTTGAGACGACAAAGGAGTGCAGTAAATCGCTTGGATTAACAACCAAAATCGAATCCTTTCAATAAGAGGAGTATGTACATCAGTAGATGGTCATATCTTGACCATATAGGATTGATGTAGCTGGAGATTTTGAGCTCATGCTGCCAGCCCGCTGCTTATCACCTGACCATCCTCTTGCGCCTGTGGCCTGCACTACCGGACCCGGCATCATGCTGCTTCCAACCTCGTGGGCAGCATCCTACGCCTTTGTCCCTTGCACATCTTGCCTCTCGCGACTAGCTAGTAGTTTGTTCCACTCAAACTATCACGGCATTTTTTTATATATCTTTATTATTACTGTTAATCAAACCACCCCCCCCAACACACACACACACACACATCCGAGCTTCCTCTGCCAGTGATTGTGCAAGATAGATGGCTGCCCTTCTTGCTCTTTATAATATTATTATGTTTTACATGTAAATATACTGTAACCATAAATGGCGTTAGTACTTACCACTGCAATATTTTATATGCTATGCTTGAGCCGAACATGCTGATTGACCAGACTGATGTCCTTGCATTTCCCTACAATTAAAGTCTTGTATATTGTGTATCCAGATGTATATGTTGGAGATATTCTTGTTTCTTTAAATTTGTTAGGCTAATCTCCACACAGTGCCTATTGAACTGAAATGGTTTGAGTAGATTTCTGACTGTTGCCACTGTTCTTTACTCTAATAATACATATTAGTAGTTTGGCTGCTTCTATTATGTCCTAAGTTACAATGTATATCAATATCGGGACATAGGAGTATATGCTGGTGCTTTGATACAAAAGATAAGTGACTTATTTGAGCATATTTATGACAAAAAGTATTTTCATAACATTATATTTTTATACAAGTTTTTGAATGCAAATCATGATGAATTAGTTACCAAAGATGCATTTCATGTTCATTGTTAATACATCAAAGATCTCTTGTTCTTTTCTAGCCAGTGTTTGTTGTATTTGTTACTGCTGAAAGCTGAAAATTTAGCAGTTGTTTTTTGGAACCTATGTAATACCATACTTTTGTTCTTCTAATTCTGGCATCAACTTACACAGGACTACAACTCCAGACGAAAAGTATGGTCAACTTTTTGTTTTCTCACTCAGACTAGCATTATGGATGCAAATAATTGGGTTTTCAGTCAGATTTTTATCATCGTTCATATGGATCCAGATTTATAGGTTAGGGGCCTCATCAAGCAGCCCAACATATTTTGAAGTAAACCATGAAACAAGAAATAGTTTCTTGAGCCCCAGATCTGATTCTGTAAGACGGAGTTCCATGGCTGATGATATTTTAGGGGGTTCAATTTATGATCCTTCCTATTATTCGTCACTCTTCGAGGATGTTCGGAACAATTCATGCAATCATCAGGTATTACATTCCTCTGATCGTTTTACATTTGATGTTTTAGGATTATTCGGTGAAAGCAATTAGTAACCCAATACTCCTGTTAACTTTGTGTATGTTCATACCTTATTACATTTGTTTGTCTAGACCAATACAATCTTTGTGACCAGTAAACTAAATTGAATCTTGTAGGAAGTACTATACAATAAATATAGAAATTTTAAGGAAAGGTTATTCTGCTTTCTACTGAGCATCGTTGAAAATCATATAAAGAAGAGTCAAATTTGGTGCCATTGCAAATATTCTTATTTCCTAATCTTGAATGTGCCATCCCAAAAACGCCAACGAGAAATATGGCATACATGTTGCCATTATTGAACATTTTTGCCGCTGCCGTCAACAGCTTTTAGTATCTTCTGTTAAATTAGTTCCCTATCACCTAAACTACCCTCATATTCCACATTCGACATCTTGAATGTTTCCTCCTTTCTCAGTCCAATCTCACATGTGGTGGGTAGAGGAGCTCCTTTGGGCAGTTCGCAGGTCGTTTATCCTCCGTGAGAAGCAGCCATGGCCGTTTGGTGCAGTTACGAAGGCGTTGTATTGTGGCCTCACTTGCTGATATTCCTAGAAGAAGTCCATGGTGCTCAGCTTCCTGGTGAAGCTCGGTGAGTGATTCTGTGTCCTGGAAGGTCATGACCTGCATGAGCTCAGAGCTTATGCTGAATCTTGCCACGCCGAGACGACAAAGACGGTGCCCTGGTTTTAGCAAGAGGCCTGCAGATCCCCATATGCTATTACAAGAATATGACACGGCTGCTGGCTCTGTACCTTTACCACAAGAATATGACGTGGCTGCTGTCCCCATATCTCATTATGCAGCTGCGGTGACAGTAAACGCTTCTGCGGCGGTGCGTCCCGGGCACCAAGCCATAGATACGAGCAATAGAGCAGCTGTGATCCGGGCATTAAGTCTGTGCTACAATGATGGCTGCGGCTACCTGGTGCTCATCTTATACATGGGCCTCAGCTTGCATCCTTGCAGTGTGATGTTTAGTGAGGATGAGGAGCCAAGCCAGGTTCGCATCTTCATCATCCTGAGATAATTCGGCTACGCTGCTTGATGGCACAAGATATGATCTTTTAGGCCTTGATCTTGAAGGATTGATAGGCAGGGGTCTTTGGTTATTTTCACCAACTTCTTGAATGGTCAACAGTGGCATGCAGGGTTGCAAGCTTTGCAACCGCCGTAAATCCCTACCTTCACTAATCCATTGCCTAACATTTTAGCTCATTGGAATTGAAAATATAATAATCTGAATCATAAAACTGTATGTGCTAGTCCACAAATCTTGGAAAAGTCCTGGTAGCACTATTATATGTTTTCTTGATTAGTTTCCCATGGGATTAAATTCCATCTCACTTTCACCTCTAATATCAGTTGTGCTATACTATCCCTGCATTTGTGATTATGTATCCCCATCTCCCATCAAATATCGATTGCTAACTTTGATGAGTTGAACATGAAGATATGATTGGGTGTTTTTCTGTGATACATTTGCTCATGCTATAATTACTATATGTTTCTGTATGTGTTACTTGTAAATGTATTGTATGCCATTTTCATTTGGATTAGCTTGTCGCCCTCTGGAATCAATGGGCCAAGCATGTCTAGGATTCAGAACTCAGCTGTTAAGTCACTTATCAGTGTGCAGCTTTTGTTAACATTGTCAACAGGCTAGATCATGTTAATTTACAATAATGCTTCTCTGTTTGCAGGGTGATAAACAAACTGGTAGTAATGATAGTGGGTCAACATCTGCAGGGCAGTCTCCACGACTTAAATCCTTTTCATGTAGATCTCTTCTGGCTAATGATGTAAGTGGCACCTGAATTCTTCTGGCTGATAAATGTCTTTCAAAGCTAGGTTGACTCTACATTGTGCTTCTATACATTTGAACACAATTAATCTTGACTTATGGGATGATCGTTATATGGTATGAAACTTTAGTTTTGGCCTATTGGTTTGTGATATTCTAGTGCTCTCTTGATTGGTTTCATTAGAATATGGAGATCTATTTATAATTCCATACCGTGAGAGATGACTAGTATCACTCTATATATTGCAAATGATGGATACAGGTGTATTATTTTCTTATGCATGCCGCATTTGCAATGCTGAGCAATCCCATCTGATCATGCTCTTTCCATGTTTTGAAACATATCATCACATTATGTATATCACTTTTTGCTGAGAGAGGGTTTTGAAGAGAATGTAACTTTGGTAGGCTAGCCTCTGTCATTTTGCCCATTTCCTTTTGGTTTAGTATGCTGTATTTTATTTTTTGGCACTTGTCTCATTCCTAAAAGGATTTTGAAAAGAAAGGACTAATGACATAGTGACAAAAATAACGTGAGCAAAAATTGCAACGACACACTGAAGATCAGGATCTTGCTCAGTAGCAAGATCAACTTTGTTTTCCTTCTTTTGTTGGCTAAATAATCTATGGAGTTGAAGCTATAATATTACTTGGAACGAACAGTATCGGATGCACAATGATGACATTCATAATTGGTAGTATCTGCATGGATTATATTAAAGTTAATGCTCAATACTAAGTGCACATTTTACACACGATCGTAACATAGATTTGCCAACATATAAACATGCAAAAGTACACATTACTTTTTTTTTTCCACCTATGTGTAAACGTATAAACTTCAAATACATTTGTAATTACAAATGACAAGATGGAAGCTCTGGCTATGATAAATAAAATGAAATGGAAAGGGACATGTCACTTTTCATATTGAACTTAATATATTTTTTTTTGAGAGAACATTGAACGTTATTTCTTGTTGCCACACTTTATGTTTTGATGGAATTTCCTCTATAATACAAAGATATGTAGCTCTCGTGTGTTAGAAAAAAAAAAAATCAAAGTGATAAGAATTCCGGGGTACCACATTTGATTTTTTTTTTTGGGGATATGTTTTTTTTGTGTAAATTTGGTGCCCAAACTGATGGAATTGCACGGTTTCTCTGTAAAAGTAGGCTGCACCTGACTTGTAGAGATGTAATGTATTTGGCTTTTATGTAAATAGAGATGCAGTCTATTTGTCTTTTATGTAGATAGAGGTGCGGTTTCATTGTCCTGGGCATTTGGGATATGACTCAGACTTTCTTATTAACAGGTCGAAAATGGACTCAGAAGACCACTGAACTCCTAGTGCAACATACAGCAGACTTAAATTGAACATAGAGCTTGTTTTGTGACCAAAGTCGTGTAGCCAGTGTTCTTTTTGAAGCATAGAGATTTGTACAGTGCAAAAGTTCATTTCTCGGACCAGAGGGTTTTCCCAATGAAAAGTGATTATGCAAAATACTTCAGCAGTGATTGCTGTGCATTCTGGAAGAGATTTGGTTTCATTGCATGTGGACCACCATTTCTGCTCGGTGCAGTTGAGCTGGCTGGTCTTGCAAGGGGCAATAGAATCTTGACGTTGCACATTGGTTTACTGCCAAGTATGGTCCATTTTTGCATATTTGTCATGGCTGAATCTGGTAGTTTAATAGTTCTGTAGTCGGTTCTGCTCTAGCTGTATACACTTCCGTACATTTTGGTCATTGTTCATAGTTTAATCTTGAGAAAAGATGCACATCTCTGGATCGAAGGAAAGACATGTAAATTTCAATCGGTTCTTTCAGTACGTTGAGGTATTTGTACCAGGGCCCAAATTTCTTGTTGCGGATCTTCCTGGGCAACTTGTTATACAAGCTAAGCTTGTACCTCACAAATTCTGAGAGATTGAGATCTACGGTCCCTGTGCAATGTTATAGGTCGAATGCTCAGCTTGGAATTTCAAAGCTTCTCAGTTCGGTCATTACTATTTAATAAATGAGTGCTTTACTGCATAACAACAAGAAGAAAATTTTGGTAGCCGAGCAAGTTAGATGAACACTGCAAGATCCATCATAATAAAACGACAATAATTTTAATAAAACCTCTGGTTTGGCACAAAATCTCAGGTATTTCGGGGCTACTATGAAGCTTGAGACTCGTGAGTAATCCCTTTAAAATATTTTTCATAAGATTAATAGTGAGAGATACGCTAAACATTAACACAGTCAAATAGCCAACTTTCTACACACAGACCTACCAGTACGTCTAGCAAGAACAAAGACTACAAAGGCCCTGTTTGGTACTACCATTTTTTCTCAACCGGCTTCCACTGAGAACCAAACTCCGGCTGTGAGGAGAATATGAGGCAAGAATCAATCCGTTTGGCACTCCAGTTTTGTACCGACGCATGCTAAGGGAGCCGCCGCCTGGATGCTCGCCGGAGCCAGTGTGTTGATGCGGACGGAGAAGCACTGTGACCAGAGGAACACCCTGGCCTTGCCGGTGATCTGTACTGCCACGTCCAGCTCCATGTGACGGCGCGTGGCGTCAGCCAGGATGACGTGCACGTGGGGTAAGGGCGTAAGGTATACACGGACACACTCGACTCAGCAATAACGTGGATGAATACATCAATTAAAGCAACGTTTCCGATTTAAATCAAGTAAACTTTTTTCTTGTGCAGCTATGCTTCCATGATTCACAATGCACGAGAATGGGTCGTGCTAGGTCGGCATAGTACGCCACGTGCCTACTTGGGAACTGACGTCTAGGCCCAACCAGGACTGGCGAGTCGTGACTTTGGCCCAATGGGCCAAGCATGACGTGCGAGCCCAAAACTCGGTAGAATTTTAATATTTTCCTTACCAATAGGCTCTGGAGAAACGACTGACATATGGAGCATGAACTGGCTCCCTGGTGACACAATGATGAGGCCGATGTGTTGTACAAAAGAAAATCCGCCACAGAAGGTCAGTGAGCTAATTGATCAGTCAATGCGGGTTTGGCAGTTGTTGGAAGACTTTTTTCTCCCGATGGATAAAGAGATTATACTTGGTATAGCATTGTGTACCTGCGCGCAGGGAGACTTTTGGCCATGGCAATACGAGAAGTCTGGAATTTTTTCGATCTGCGTATAAAATGCTACTCCTTCAGTTTTTTTTTATCGCCGTTGACTTTGACAAAAATCTTTGATCACTTGTCGTATTTAAAAATTAGTTTAAATGTGTAAAATTAAAAATTAAGATTCAAAAACTTTTAGTAATACAAATTGTAACAAGACATTTGATATTTTTCATAATTTTTTGAATAAGACGAATGGTTAAAGATATTGATCAAAGTCAATGGCGACACACAAAAAAAATAGAGGGAGTAATTCATAATAAAGAAGTACTTACAGCTTGATTAGAGCATACTGAAAGCGTGGGAATAACTAAAAAATACGCGATGTATTAGATTAAGGATGAATGGTTACATATATGACCAAGGTGAGAGCCAAATAAGGACAGGACACACGCCGATCCTAGTCCTACTTGGAAACAAATACAAGTGCTAGGCCAACATAAATATAATGCACTAACACTCTCCTGTAATCTGAACGTCAGAATCAACTACTAAAATGGATGTTCAGGCTGGATCGAAACTCTGAAAAAACGGACATCGGTAGACCCTTCGTGAAGATATCCGGATACTGAGATGTCGTCGCAACGTGAAGAACGCGAACCTCCCCAAGGACGACACGCTCTCGAACGAAGTGAAGATCAATCTCAACATGCTTGGTTCGTTGATGCTGAGCATGATTTGTAGATAGATAGACTGCACTAATATTATCGCAAAAGACAACCGTAGCACGCTGCAAAGGATTGTGAAGTTCCGCCAATAATTGGCGCAGCCAACATGCTTCAGCAACGCCGTTAGCTATTGCAGTATTTGTCCTCAGCAGTGGATCTAGAGATGGTCTGTTGTCGCTTCGAAGACCAAGAGATGAGGTTGTCACCAAGGAACACGCCGAAACCTAAGGTGGATTTGCGTGTGTCGGGACAACCAGCCCAATCTGCATCTAATTAGACAACAAGCTCGCTCGGAGTAGTCTGGTGGAGAGTATGGCCGAAGTCCAAAGTGCCACGAATGTATCAAAAAATGCGCTTCACAGCATTAAGATGCGGCTCATGAGGATTGTGCATGAAGAGACAAATTTGCTGAACAACATAGGCGATATCGGGTCTGGTAAATGTGAGGTACTAGAGGACACCAGACAAACTGCGGTAGTGAGTAGGGCCGGCAACTGGCGTACCAGCAGAAGACAATTTGGAGTGCGTGTCAACAGGAGTGGTGCATGGCTTGCACTTGCTCATACCCGCACGATCCAGAATATCCAACATATACTGCCGCTATGACAAGAAGAGGTCCTTAGCTGTGGAAGTCACTGCGATGCCGAGAAAGTGATGTAGTTATCCCATATCAGTCATAGAGAATTTCCGCTGTAAATCAGAGATGACACGGCGGAGAAGAGATCTGAAGATGCCGTAAGAACAATGTCGTCAACATAGAGCAGAAAGATACACTGAATCTGAGCCTCGACGGAAAATAAATAATGAGGCATCCGATTTGGCTTCAACAAAACCCAAAGAGAGCAAATATGAGGCAAATCGGCTGTACCATGCTCGAGGAGCTTGCTTCAGTTCATAAAGCGACTTGTTCAAGCGACAGACATGACCAGGATGACTAGGGTCAACAAACCCTGAGGGCTACACACAGTAGACTGTCTCAGTGAGGGTGCCATGAAGAAAAGGGTTCTTCACATCAAGCTGATGAAGCCAATGTGAGGACAACGCGGACTGTAGCCGGCTTCACAACAAGGCTGAAAGTCTCCTCATAATCAATACCGAGACGCTGAGTGAAGCCTCGCAAAACCCATCGAGCTTTGTATCTTTCCAGTGATCCATTAGGTAAAAGCTTGTGACGGTAAACCCATTTGCCAGTGACAACGTTAACACCTGCGGGACGAGGAACAACAGTCCAAGTATTATTCGAGAGAAGATCAAACTCATCCTGCATAGCGACGCGCCAGTTTGCATTTTTGAGGGTGGCGTGGAACGATTTCGGCAACAGGGAGATGATTGTAGCTTGAGATTGAGCCGCTCCACAGGAAGCCGAAATCCGGATTTCGCACGTGTGTGCATGACGTGGTCGTTGGCGGGCGGGGGCACGGTGACGACCAAGGACGGAGCAGTGGTGCGCCGCAATGCCGCAATACCGGGTGCGACAGCCACGTGTGGCACGGTAGACTGGGTCGCAGGCGACACACCACAGTGGGCAGCCAACAAGGACGCCTCGATGGACGACAATCCGGGCAACCCGGGGCACATCGGCGTGCCAGCAGGAGACCCGTCTATGCTAGGCGCCGTGATAGGAGCTGTTTGCTGGATTGGCAATAGTGGCCGACGCTGTTGCCGGATTGACAACAATAGGCGATGAAGAAGTACCTGCAACCACAGATCTCGAACAAACAGGTAAAATAGTATCCTCCTCAAAAAGAAAATCCAACGAAGGAACAGATGTAGGAGAGGTGGACATCTCAGCAAAGGGAAAAAGAGATTCATCAAACACGACATGACGTGAGAGGATGATTCGATTGGAGTGGAGATCAAGACATCGGTAGCCTTTATGTTCGTAGTAAAATCCAAGGAAGACATAGAGGGAGGACCTGGGGGCGAGTTTGTGGGGGATAGTGGAGGAAAGGTTTAGGTAGCAGGCGCAGCCAAAAACTCGTAAGTGGTCGTAAGAGGGTGGGGTGCCATGGAGCGCAAAGAACGGTGTTTGAAAAGCTAGGGTTTTAGTGGGTTGGAGATTTAGAATGTATGTGGCGGTCTTCAACCCAATAAACCAGAGGTAAGCTAGCCTGAAACAGGAGAGAGCGGAGAACTTTATTAACAGTACGAATAATACGCTCGGTACCACAGTCTATTGGGAAGTGTATGGGCATGACATACGAAGCTACACACCATAGGTAAGAAGAACATGCGCACGCTAGAGTTGTCAAACTCATGGCCGTTATCGCACTGAACACTCTTGATGGTGGCAGCAAACTGGGTGCGCACATAGGAGAAAAAATTAGAGATGGCGTTGAAAGTCTCGCATTTTAAGAGGAGTGGAAAGGTCTAAACGTGATGCGAGCATCATCTTAAATAACGAGGTAATATTTGTAACCCGACACACTAGCAATAGGTGATGTCCAAAGATCACAATGTATAAGATCAAAATTATTTGCAGCATGTGAATTAGATAAATGAAAGGGAAGACGCACGTGGCGCCCTAATTGACAGGCTTGACATAAATGGTCAAAGTTATCTTTATTACAAGTGATAGCTTTGGAATTAATGAGCTTGCTAAGGGTTTCACAACCTAAATGACCGAGACGACGATGCCATAAAGTGGTGGAGGCGGTGGATGCGACGAGGGCGGCATGGCTGGCGACATTGGCTTGTGTGGGGAAGAGGTAGAGCTCACCGGAGCTATTGCACCTAGCGATCATGCTCCTGGTCAGGAGATCCTTCACAGAGAGGCCGAAAGAGTCAAATTCGATGGAACACTGGTTGTCGGTGGTGAAACGACAGATAGAAACTAGATTCTTAATAATGTGCAGAGAAACTAAAACATTATTAAGAGAAAGAGGACGATGTTGTGTGTGAAGTGAAAGAGATCCTACAACAATGACGGGAAGCAAAGCCCCGTTCCCAACAATACTAGATGAAGGATAATGCGATGAAGGAGGGTGAGAGTAGGATAATATATCAGGGTCCGGAGTCATGTGTGCAGCTGCTCCAGAGTCAGCGTACCATTCGGAATTGGACGGCGGTGCGTTCAACGTCATCGTATTGAATTGATTGACGAAGGATGCCTAATCCCAGGATGGCCTCCAGGGCACCCACGCTTGCTGCGGAGGCGCCCACGCCTGCGGAGGAGGCACCCACGCCTGCTGGGTGGTGCTTGGGGTTGAGCCAAGGCTCGGTGGAGCTCCCCCAGGGTAGTAACGGAGGATAGGAGACGTGCCGTAGGGGGAGTACGGCATCACCACGAATGCCGGCGGCGTGGACGGGCGACCACCGGAAACAGAACCGCGGCCGTAGGGCCATAACTGCATAGTGCCCTGCCACGGGTTGTAGACGGATGGGAACTGTGGCGACTGGTTTGGCGGACCCAACGCAGACTGGCTATTGCCCATGGAGTTGCCGCCGCGCCCACGACGACGGTTGTTGGTCTTGTTGGAGGAGCCGCAGGAGTTGTCAATGCGAGGCGGGCCACCATTGCCCTGCGTGCCGGACGAAGGGCCACTAGGGGGCCGACTGGTGGACTGCGCCGTGGCGACGACTAGGGAATGCGACGGCAGTGCTCCTGTCCCCGAGAGCTCGATCTCCTCAAGGAGAAGATGAGTGTGGGCCTCGTTGAAGGTGGGGAACGGCTGATGCATCTTGATGACACCATATGACGGAAGTTCTCATTGAGGCCACGAAGGAGGGTGAGCACCATGGTCTTGTCGTCGACGGGATCTCCAAATTCTGCAAGGGCGCTGGCCATGGTCTCCAGACGCGTGCAGTAATCGATGATGGAAAGCGTGCCTTGCTTGAAGTTACGAAACTCGGCTTTAAGTAGGAGGGCACGGGACTCGCCCTGGCCCAAGAATTCAGCTTCGAGAAAACACCACGCTACGCGAGCGTGATGTTCACGTAGCATAACGTACTGGAGCAGCTAGGAGGAGATGGTTCCGTAGATCCATGTGAGCATCGTGCAATTCATCTGTGCCCACGCTGGGCGACGCGGTCGGTGGATGTCGTAGAGCACGTGATCGCTCAGAGCATACTTGTCGAGGGCGATGAGGAGAAGGCCCATAGTTGCTGGCGGCCTTATCGAGGGTGACCGGCACGAGGGCACGGATGTTGAGGACGGCGTTGGCTTGGGCATGGATGGCAGCGACAGCTGCCTCCTCGGCATCGAGATCATCGCTCTCTTTCTGCAGACGATCTTCTTCAGCCTTGCGGGTGCGATCCTCTTCGGCCTGGCGCTGGTCATCATCGTCGGCCATATCGGCGGCTAACGTTTGCAGCACTGGGGGCGCAGTGGAACAGAGGGGCCTGCGAGCGTGTCAGCGGCGACAGGAAGGTCGGCGAGGAGCTCAGCGGAGGCAGGAACCGGTGAGGAGCTCAGCGGAGGCAGGAACCGGCGAGAAGATCTCGACGACGGTTGAGTAGCGGCGGCTAGGGTTGGGAAAGCGAGGAGAGGACGCAGGAGCGAACCGTCTCGTGATACCGTGAAAACGTGGGAATAATTGGAGAATACGCGATGTATTAGATTAAAGATGTATGGTTACATATATAGACGAGGTGGGAGCCAAACAAGGGACAGGCCACACGCCGAGCCTAGTCCTACTTGGAAACGAAAAAAGGTCCTAGGCCAATACGAATATAATGCACTAACACACAGAGCAAGCAGATCGAATACAAGAGCTGTGGAGAAAGAGTGGTCAGAGTTTTGGAAAATGATGGTGCGATCTAAGGTACGTGTCTTTCTGTGGTGCCTGGCACACCAGGCAATTCCTACACAAGATGTTCGATTTCGGAGAAATATGGCGGAGAGTGGTCGTTGCTTGATATATGGGGAGTTGGACTCGTGGAGACACTCGTTGTTAGACTGTCAGATGGCGAAGGCAGTATGGGCGCTTGAAAGGGAAGAGCTTGTTGCGACACTCCGTCAGATTCAGTAGGGTGTGGCACGAGCCTGGCTTATGGAAATGTTAAAGGTGTTCTCTCATGAAGAACTGACAAGATTGGTGGTGCGTTTATGGGCTATTGGCATGCCAAACGGAAAGCTATTCATGAGAAGGTATTCAGAGCCCTCTAAATGACACATTTATTTGTGAAAAGATTTGTTGAGGAATTAGCGGTGATCAAACCGGTAGTAAAAAATGTTCAGAGAAGTAATCAGCCTGTGCAACGATGGATACCACCATCACAAGGAGTTACGAAGATTAATGTTGATGCCGCTCTATCAAAAAACACTAGGAAAGCGGCGGCAGCGGCTGTGGCGAGGGATGCAGCAGGTTTGTTTTTGGGGGCTTCAGTCCTGGTTCTTGACGGCGTGGTGAATGCAGAAGTGGTTGAAGCGATTGCATGCCGGGAGGCTTTAGCGTTGGCTGCGGACATAGCAACGGGAAAAATTAGAGTTGCCAGTGATTGTGCTAATGCAGTGAGAACTATAAAGGGCAGTGGATTGGGAATTTATGGTACGATTGTCCAGGAGATTAAGTCTAGAGTTTTAAGCTTCATCAAAGTTGAGTTCGTTAATGAAGGTAGATTAGCAAAATGAGGATGCACATCGGCTTGCTAGGAGCTCCGTCTCGTTACCTCTTGGGCGACATGTGTGGTTTGCGTCGACACCAGATGATGTTTGTAATTCTATTATGAGTTAACAAAGAGTGATGTTATCACAAAAAAAAAAATACAAAGTGTATGTTGAGGCTTAGTTTGAGTAACTATTTCTTTTATTATGACAGTGAGATCAAGGAACGTATCAAGACGACCAAAGGATGAGAAGAATGTTAAGAAGGCAGCGTGGCAAAATCTCAAAAGACTGCCCGGTAAAGGTCCAAAGCTGTGGGGGAGGTGGCAAGCTGTAGATTGCTCATATGGTCGGTCATTTATTTGATGTCAGGTATCCAGGAAGAGAATTTAGCACCGACTTTACCGCTTGTTGGCATGCCAAAAATACAATTTGATAAGGTCTAAATTGTGTCTGTCTTCGGTCCTTTTTCTCGAACACATAAGAGAGCTGCGTATTTTTGTATTATAGGAAAGAAAAAAGTCCTTACAAACACCCTTAGGCTTGGACTAGAGCAGGAGGGGCCTAGAACAGAAAAACAGAAAAAACCAAAAAAAAAAGAAGGAAAACACACAAGAAGACGACTCGACACAGCACAAGCTTAAGCTTGTCCTAATAACTGATCCAGCCCTAAATCCTTAAGACCGCGAGATGCCTTCAGTCCTCATTGGACGTAGTATTGTTGTTTCTTATTTTGACCTTTGGACATCTACGATAACATTTTGGGTGAGACTAACGTATTATTAGCTCCATCAACCATTCATTGATTTTCCTTCGCAAATTTTTAATAACCTCATAATTTTGTTTGATATTAACATCTAAAGGAGTTGAATAGGCTCCTTAGTTATGTCCAGGTCTTAGGTTTGATTTTCCTTCACCCCATTATTCCTTCGGTTGGTTTTGTTGTCTTTTATTGTTTGTTTCCTCTAATTTCTTTTTGAGACTTGTTTGTATTAGATCTTATAGGTTTTATCTTTACTTTACCTCAACTTATTTGTGACTAAAAAGCTTGGTTGTTATTGTTGTTGTTGTTGTTGTTATTGTTATTGTGGTGATGCAGGTTGGACTACCTGCATCATGGCTCAATTCCTGGCAAGGCCCATATAATAATGCCATCATGGTAAGGCCCATATACAACCATTATGATTAGAGGTAGATGATGCTTACCACTCAATTAATGATCACCACATTTTAGAAGATCGTACGATGGATTCGAATCCCAGCAAAGTATGTTAACCTTGCTTAATACAGAATGCAGTAGTCTTCTTGACCATATACTACTGCTTTCACGGTTTGTCCAAAAATAAAATAAAATATGGCGATTGTGGATATGTTTTTTTTTTGAAACCAGTGGATATATTTATTTAGTATAAGTCTACTTATCCCCCTAAACTATTATGGTTGATCTATTAACCTCTCAACTATGAAACCGGATATTCTACCTCAACTATCAAAAATCATTTAAATAACCTCCTAGAGCAGTTTTAAAGATTATTTTGTCAACATGACCTAACACGTGGGCACAAATGACATGGGAATATATCAATCTTCTAGATTCTTACACTCTCTTGCCACTCTCTCATCGAATGAAAAATGCCTATCTCACCTATAAAGTTTTTTAGTTATTTTTTCTTAGTCAAATTAGAGTAATTAAAAAATACTCTTACCACATCACTTTCTTTCTCACCATGTTAGTATCCATATGTCCCGCTATATAGGCAAAACCGACTTTAAAACAGCTTTGGGGGTTTATTTAGATGGTTTTAAATAGTTGTGGCCGTAAAATATCCGGTTTTACACTTAAGTGGGTTAAACCTCAACAGTTAAGGAAGTTAAGTAGACTTTTTTCTTTTTAATAGGATGTTCACTTAGGATGCCAAACTAGGTTAGCGCCATGCATGTGATGGATCTTCTAGGATACTACTCCATTTGTCAAAGATAACACGTGCAATTCATATCCTAGCTAGCCTCTAATAATAATTATTAATTATTAAATGTCGTAGTAGATCACACGATCTAGCTTGTTAGCTTTTCACTCATCCTAATCGCCGCGAGCATAATCAGCGTGTCCGATCCTTACGTGCTAGTGCTACTTTACGGCTATATTTCAGTCCAGCCAGGCAGTCAACTGCAACAACTTTGAGGCCGTCTTTTCATTGTCAACGATCACGCGATAGCGCTCATGAGGGAGTCGCCGTAATTAAGGATAGATGCCAGGTTGCTCATGAATTGTATAGTGGCTTGTCCTAATCTGGCCATTTGCACAAGCCACGTTGCGAGCTAGTGGTAAAGAATTAAACAGTGTGAGTCCCCAAGATGTTATAGATAGCAAGTAGGCTAAAATAGAATAAATTTCAGATCAGGCCTGCATCATAGTAACTCTATGTACACTCTTCTTCTAAATGAAAAACTGTATGTACACAAAGCCTTGTCTCAAAAATTGTAAAGTCGATCTTCGAAAAAAAAACTTGTAAAAGTCTCTTTTGATTATATTCTGCTCCTAGTGGGACGGTCTTTCTTATGCCCGTGTAGCAAAGGCACGGTAGCAGTGATAACAAATCCATAACCATCTATAGAAATATCAGCACAACTTGCTAGTAATGTGTGAGGCCTGAGGGAGTAAGGGAAGTTGTACATAGTGTAATTCATAGATATATTTTTACAAGATAATTCTACTTCTAAATTTTGCAAAGGGCTGCTGGTCAGCTATTGGAGTGCATCCTCCATATACAGAAAACCCAATGGTGGCAATTATGAGATTCAAAAGACAGCTCAAAGTAACATTCTTCATGGAGATTATCATTTTAATGACATGGTGCATTTGGACAGTTAGAAACAATTGGATCTTCAATGGGGTGGATCCAACAATCCTGGAAGTGGTGGAAAGAATCAAGCGGGAATTCCACATGGTTATCCATCGTGTGAATCAAGACAAAGCAGAAGTTATGAAAATGTGGATACAAAATCTGATATAGCTTTTCTGTTTTCTTATTATTTTCTTTGGGTTTTTTTCGTAAACTTGTACCTTGGTCTTTTTTTTAATTAATTAATATAATCAGTAGGGGTGCTCCCCTACTGTTTCATCAAAAAAAAAAAACTTCTAGTGGGACGTCTTTCTTACCGTGGTAGCAAGGGCACGGTTTAGCAGTGATTCATACTACCAAAGAAAGGGTTGTTAGCGACAGGATTTTTTTTTCACCTTCCTCGGTCTAGTGTAGAGTACATAATTTAGTGATGCATTAATTAGGTGAACTGTCTTTTATTCTTTTGTGATGGAAAATAAACATGGTCACTATTAAGTTTTAGTGACATGATACTTTAGTGACGGGTTTCCAAAAACTCACCATTAATTAGGCAACCTGTCGACGGTGTTTCCAGCCGTTATCAATACTTGAGGCTTATCTCTAGCAGTGATCAATATTGGTGAGGGTCAGGAGTCGGCAAGTGGGCTATTGGCTCCTACATATTGTTACCTAGGTTGTGATCTACCCATTAGTGACGCATTTACTAGTCACACAATTTCACGTTGTCACTAATGAGTCAATAGTGACTCCTTCTAAAATAACATCTCTAATGATGCTGCACTGAAATATGTTTTTGTGGTACTTCAAATCAACATAAGTTTATTGGAGGTTGTATTAGTTCACACATATATTGTGATATTTCAGTCTTTCAGTCAACTGGACCCTAATGACATAAAAGAGATAAATTAAATAGTTTGAGCATGCACTGGTATGTTTTGTAGTATTGATAAACAACTAATACTTTTGTTTTTTAATTGTTGACGCTTTTTAGTACAAATTTGTACTAGAAAGCATAAACAAAACGGAGGTAGTAACTTCAAATCCATACAAATTTGATTTGAACCTCCATTCTATATATTTTGCAAAGACCTGCGATCAGGTATACTACCGAAACTGTCATGCGTGACCGAGGAGTGCACTCAAATACAAGAGCCTTTTGCTCTATGTGTAATTGTGAGTCGAAGTGTTGTACTAGATCAAAACTTAAGTTCTTATATGTGTTAGGATGCAACACTAAGTTTGAATCTTGGGTTGAAATAAGGATAATGGCTTGCATTGATATCTTAGGCTCAATCTGATGTGAAGAATAAGAAGCTTACCCTAGGTGAAAAATAGTATATATATTCTGAACAATGCAATTTTATAATGATGCCTATATGTATTTGGGATGATTGATCAAGAGGCGAAGCCAGCCATACGTGATGGCCACCAAGGTCTTCATGTTATCCGATGGGGTACACAACATGATGAACAAAAATATTACAAGGGGTTCCCATATTTCATCGGGTCGCGTGACCCTCATAACTTAGTATAGCTTCGCCCCTAATTGATGATATAAAGGGAGCATAATTTGATTCTAATGATTAGATAATAAAATTAACTTCATCACAAAGATCTGGGTCTTGCTGGGCTTATATATGCTTATCTGTGGTAGGTAACAAATGTCTTCGAAAGCATCACCTTCTCCAATCTGTGACACGTACCTGATATATGATGGTTCTTTGTTTCCATCATGAATGAAGTTTCGTGATATTTGTTTTGCACTCTGTGATAAATTTGGTCGGTCAGATACACCTGGAGTTACTCTCCGTTAAAAGCCAGAATTGACTCTACTCAAAGCAATTTGGATGGTAATTTGTTCATCAGTTTGACTTACCACTGTGCATGGAAGCATTTCGACAGTATGAAAATCTGTAGGAAACTGATGGGCATTTTGAATGCATAGAACCATATACAGGTCGATGATTAATTCTGTTCTTTGGCCAGCATATTGATGGACTTGAACATCTTCTTGTCAAATGGATGTTCTCTTTTTGTTGTTTATGACGGACAGACTCGACACAAAAATGCTAAAAAGAGGATTATGGCCCTAGTGTATTATACATATACAACATGGAAGAAGTTTGGCACATATCTTCCTCTCTGATGTACTTTTGTAAGGGTTTGTTGGAACTCCCAGTTTCCGCTTTTTTTTATGGAGATAATCATTATTGTGAGAATTGGAAGGCAACGAGAAATTGTTATATCTTTAATAGATCTTTATTTCATAGAAAAATTATAAAAAACAAATACCGGCAAATGGTACTTGCTTGGAGAGAAGGCTTTAGAGGAGAATTTGCAATGCGTATCCTCCGTTGAGCAAAACGGAAATATTATCCTAAAATAAAAGAATGGCCTATCTTTTTTTCCCACTGTTAATTTGTTGTCATTTCTGTACATAAACATTTTGATCTCTTATGTTAATAATCTAATTAACTAGGATATATAGGCCCCTCCTATTTCCGTTAAAAACAATCCTAACGCAGGCTTATCACTTTCATAATCATTGAACTAACTGATAAATATAACTGAAGAAATTAAAGCGAGTCCGTTGAAGAGAATGAATGAATACAATAATCGATCCATTCATTGGTTACACACTTGACTTGGTCATATGCTTACATACAGCTTCCTTTGGATCTCCAGCGGAGAGTTCAGTCAACTTCTTCACATATCACACCCACTCCCAAGCTTCAACTACAATAAATACTGATCGATGTGTTTCTCTACCCTGGTACTCTCAGGTATCATTCCCTTATAACCTTAGGTGACAATGGCCAGCACTAATCTAATTACTCTTAGTTTGGTTGTCCTATTGAGCCTTGGTTTAGCAAATGCTGCAAGGGTGGTTAGGTACTCTCAATCTAGAGCGACGGGAACGGGAGGGGGAGAGGGTGGTGGAAATGTTACTGGTGTAGGCTCAGGATCAGGGAGAGGTGCTGCCTTCGGTGAGAACAACCGTGCGGGCGAAGAATCTGCACATGCAGGTGCTGAAGCTAATGGCGCTGGTGGTGGTGGTGCGCCGTATGCTGGATCTGGTTACGGTGCCGGATCAGGATCGGGTGAAAGCATAACTCAGTATAGTCCTGGATCAGGAGGCGGCACTTCTCGTGCTGTTGGCAATGGCAACGGTGGTGGAGGAGGACAGGCTGCCGGTTACGAAGGATCAAGTGGATATGGTACCGGCGTCGGCACTGGCACTGCTTCTGGTCTTACCGTGTTTTTTGGACCTGGCTTCCATGATTCTAGTGCTAGTGCGGATGCCCAAGGTAGTGGCCAAACTCAAAATGGCGGTACCGGTGGAGGTAGTGGCGATGCATCAGCCTCTGGTACATCATCCTATAATCCGCATCCATAGATTGATTAAGGTTTCTTCTGCTCATCAGTTGATCGAAGAAGCTTGCAGCCCAACCTAGAAATGCTTCCAACTGATGTTGTATACCACTTTCCTTTTTATTTGTCTCACGTTCTCCTACTGATGTAGCATCGGACACGGAATAAGTACAACTGGTTGTGTAATAATAATGCGCAAGTGCGATGAGTAAACCCCATGATCATTGTGGCTTGGTGGAGTGCTTTCTATTAGATCAACAGGATCGACGTGAAAAATGCTGAGATTGTAACTTTGTGTTGATCACTGTGTACACAGTACGTCTGCTGCACGTTATATGCTAGCAAGTATTCGGTATGTGGACCATGAGAGACATTTTTATAGATCCGACGGTCTGGAACCAGTAGTACCAGTACTTCGTTGATGTTTATCAGCACACAATAACAATATCTACAGTTAAACACTGGAGTAGTATTTTTTTTTTCGATGGGAGAGAGTAGTATTTTGTACTAGTAATAAGGATAATATCCCAGAGACAATTTGTTCTTATACGTTTTTGAGAATAAAGAATTTGTTCTTATTGAGAAGGTCAAGTTTGCAAGGTTTAGGTACTAACGAAAGCATTGCTATAATATTTCAACACTACCGTTTCCAACAGGTCTCTAATACAAAATGGGCTCACAACGCACTGGCAAAAGCCATCACCCAGAGTTCAAATTCTGGGTGCTGCACTTTACACCCCTGGGTTCCGCCTTGCGGTGTTTAATAATAATTAAAAAAAACTGCTATACATCAAAACAGAAGATACAGATGCTTCATTCACATTTATTGTGAGGCGCCTGTTTTGTAGACCATTTGATCTTTATTAAGTATCATCTAGTTCGCAAAATGAGTCATGTGTGTGAAGCATTTCTGACTGTAAACACGAATTTTAGGTCATATACCCGCACAAGGAGTCCCTCAAATTTGTGACAATAATGCTACCTACAGCAAATGCAACTACCGCTTTCGTCCCTTCTATAATTATGAATATATAATCTATGACAATCTTTAGCTTCTTCCTTGGCATCATTTCACAAGATAAAATTAGCTCTATCAGTTAATCAAACAAATGTTGCAGTGAGCAACCATATGTGAAACTGCACAATGGTACAAATGAATTTTCGGAGATGTTGACACTCATAGGTTGGCGTCACATTATTGTCATTGGCAGAACTGTGGCATCTATTGAAATTAAATTTTAACAATGATAACACTCAAAATTCATGATAAATAAGTTCTATCTTTTCATAACAATTGCCATTTCGGGCTACGAAGGTAGATAATAAGCTTTGTCTGAGGTTCATAGCCAGAATCCCCGACAAAAAAAAAAGAGGTTGATAGCCAGAATGAAAACTATTCATTCTTTTACTGCGGTCGAATAATGATGGGCAATTTTTGATTTATTTTCTCTTTGATAAATGTAATATTTCAGATCCTGAGATCGAACAAACTTGGAACCATTTCGTGGTGCATAATTTAAGAAATCCATTATCACCTGGACTAGCCTGGGATACATGAGCGCGTATATTCGCAACCTTGCATTGTTCCACTGGACATTTTTTGCAGCCCTGGTTCGTCCAGTAGTTACCATCAAGGCCGTAAACTCTTGAACATAGTTCACCAGCATTATCCTTACTTCAAAGTTATCCAAGATCAATTAAAAGCAGGCGAGTTACACTTAAGCCCTGCACACATGCACGCATGTGCAGCAGTGTTACGATTACTTCGAGGTCGTCTCTGCAATGTCAATTGGGTATCTAAGAAAGCTATTCTAGGGATCAGGATACGTACGTGACACCCTATTCTATGATTAATAAATATCTTCCAAATTACGTGTCCAATGGATCGGAGGACTGAGTCAAGTCGTTAAAGAAGTGATTCACAAACTACCGGCTGCCGGGTGAAGTAGTGTTTTTTAGTTTTGGTACATTGCAGTAGCTTATCAACGTCAGTTTGCAAAAACTTGCCAACTAAACTTCCATACTACAATTACGCATACCATTATCTCTATTCCTATAATACACCAACTTTATCGCTTTTCATCCATCCCCTGAATTCCACCATCCTAATAATATCCCCACAATTACGATGATAATGTTACTTTAACTCAAATCCAACAACTCACGTGTGTTCCTTCTACTAACAAAGTTATATTTATTCAAATATAATGGCTACTAATTTCTGGATCTTCCATTACACAATTTTGCAAACCTCCTACGCCATGTATCCATGAGATAATATTGAGTCAATCGTCAATCCCATCTGATCTGTTATTACCTCTAATGACTTATGATCTAATCTGTTATTATTGTGATTTATAAACCTAACGCCATCCTCCACCCACCGCCGCCCCGTCCTCCACAACCACGAGGTCGCTGCCGCCCCATCCTTTGCAACCACGAGGTCGCTGTCGCCTGATCCATCCTCTGCCCGTCGCCGTTGCGAGGCCACTGCCCTGTCATCCGCCCATCGCCGCCAGCCGCTGTGAGGCCGCCGTCGCCTGCCGCGTTCTCTGCCCATCGATGCGAGGCTGTGATGCCGTCGTCACCCGCCCCATCCTCCGCTTGCAGATAACGACGCTCGACAGCAGAAGGAGGAGCAGATCCGACCGAGGAGGAGCCCGCCTGCGTTCGTCCGTCACCTCTACACGATCAATACCTAAAACCATCACCTTCATACGGCCAAGACCTAAAGCAACATACGTGCTCGCCGCTGTGCTCCTCCAGGAGAAAATCACCTCACATTGGCTAATTGGCCCAGGCCACCCCCACACAGCAAGGAGACCCCTCATCAACTCCATCACTCTATATCAGAGGTCCTTCCTAAACTATCTTTTCTCCAATTCGTTGGCTAATTTAGAGATTGTCCAATGACTGCAGCAAGCAATACTGTTTTAGTAAGGCAATTTGGTATAGTTCTTTAATGTTTCTGTTTTGAACTATAGTTATATATTTATATGTCAATTTGATTGCCATTCTGCTTATGCATCTATGTAGAGCTCAATACTCAATTCAGATGAGTAGTTTTAGTGTATATTATCCTGATAGTGAGATCTCGAATTCTCATCTTGCCTACATTCTTTTCAACAGTATGGACTTAATTCTAATCCTTAAAGTGATGATTGATTGAGGTTTTTCTTTGTTAAATGATTTAGGTACATAAGTATTGGTTTACAGTTCAGTTAAGTAACATCATGTATGCATCATTAGTTAAAAATAAAAACTTCCATTGTTACAGAAATTACTTATTCTTTCTTCTTTTTTATTCAAATTATGACTGATTTTATTTGACAATATTGATTAGGTCTATCCACCATGTGAACTGTTCTTTAAAACATATAGGAAAGTTTAATAAGCATATCCTCTTATATTTGAAAATCATTTTAGTTGCAAAAATCACATTAAGTTATTCTAATATATTCCAAATGTGATTTTCTAAATGTGATTTTTGCAACTAAAAATGATTTTCAAATATAAGAGGATATGCTTATTAAACTTTTAGTACTCGAAAGCTTTTTTGTAACATTTAGAAAATCACATTTAGAATATGTTAGAAAACCAGATGTGATTTTAGTTGCTACTAATTCATTAGTATGGGTTTTATATCCATATAACTAAAAAATTCATATGTGTTGGATTATCATATTATTTTGTTTCAATCCGTAGCGTTAGCACGGGTAAAAGTACTAGATATCATTAACGAAGCAATGTAAACAACTCTGTAACTCTTACTCCTCTGTTCTTAAATTGTTATTATTGCAACAGCAACTTTAGTTTACTTTGAAGCTGGAATTTGTGATCAAATGAAAAAAAAGACAAAAATGAAGGGACTATGTCCGCTTGATGCCCCTTTCTTTTTTTTGACCGTATATATCAGCTTTACAATTCATTTAGCTAGGATCAAAGTGATTCTTCAAAACCAAAAATGCTAAGTTTCCTTGCTAGAAGAAATCCATGGTGGTTTCACATCGTTTAGTTAGTTTTCCATCTCTGACTCTTTTTTTTTTGTCCTATATCTGATACCTTTTCCTTTCAGCGCCCTTGTACATGGCGGGTTTTTTTTATAGCTTTCTAGCTTTGAGGGCCTTGCCATTTGCATCGGCTGCTACCCCCAATGTTTCTACATAATTATTATTTGAAAAACAATTTCAATTCAAATTTGAACTAGATTAATTTGTTGTTGTAACAACACCAAATAATAATATGGTGGTAAAAACCTTGTTTCGGGTGAATGAAACCTTCTGTTGATAATTATATTCCTGATCGTCGCCTTCTTGATTCAGTTAGCATGTAAGTAAAAGAACTCCGCCATTCCTTAGATGCCGCCTTCCAAAATAGCACAAACCATAAGAGTGGACTCGAACAGCATAAATACTCCCGGTACTATTCCACTCAATACTTAGCATTGCATGTAGGTTTACTTTAGTGACCCACAATGGCGAGCACTAAACTTGTATATCTAGGGATCGTTGTCATGCTTATTAGCATCGGGTTCGCCAGTGCTGCAAGGCCTGTTTCCAGATTTGCAACTTCCCAAGTAAGTGGCACAGGTGGGGGTCAGGGTGGCGGATCCGTGGATGGTGCTGGCTCCGGATCCGGCGTCGGTCAAGGGACCGCACAGAGTAGAAGTCCTGATGTGGCTTCCGAATCAAGCGCTGGAGCTAGAGCTGCTGGTCGTAGTGTAAGCAACAAGGATGGGTCTGGGTACGATGCTGGATCCGGCTCTGGATCAGCTTCTGCTGCGAAAGCCGAAGGGTATGTTAGCTATGGTCATGGTGGATCGTCTACTGCTGGAGGTATTGGCGGTGGGGGTGGCGGGGGAAAAGCTGGAGCCGTCGAAGGATCTAGCGGTCTTGGGGCTGGTAGTGGAACTGGCGCTGGCTATGGCTATGGTAATAACTATCAATATTATTCAGACTTCCAAGCAAGTGCTGGGTTCCAGAGTAACAGTGGTGGCAACGGTGATGGTCAAAATGGTGGAAGTGGTGGTGGTCACGGATTTGGATCTGGATATGGTAGTGGACACGTCTAGAACTCTAGAACTGATCAGATATGATGATCATTCTGGGCTATAAATATAAATGTCTTTTGATGCCATGGATTATATGTTTTCTTTGCTATATCTAGGATGCTCAGTCTAGGAGGAAGTGAATAACCTGTCCACTGTTTTAAGAATTAATTTAGCTGTTGGATCTATATATAAGTTCTTCATATATGAGCCGTGAGTCTTACATTAAGATGTCCGTATTGTTGAGAGTGTACACTCCAGTGAGCCTGTAAGTAGTGTAGCCATTTCAGGTGTATTAATCAAAGTAACAATTTACGACATGCCGTTGGTAAATATATATGACATATTACAAATTTACTCAATGGCGAATACAAAATTATTTGCACTGAACGTTTCACTGATTGTTTATTATGTTACAATGTTTATGCTCCGAATTCTAAAAATATAATTTCGACTGACATGTAAAATCCGTCAGTCAAAATTGAATGCTCAATATACAATATCAAATGGATCCTTTTCGGCTTAAAATATAAGAATGGCATGCACTGTGAAACAAAAAACCAAAAATATAGACATAAATGCATGGTTCTAAATTACCTCTAATTATCGCAGAACATACCAATGTATGGTGACTAATCGGCTAGCTTGATTTTATCTTGGCTGAAGCCAGCGCAACTGAGAGAATGTTTATAGCAATAGCAACTTACACCCTTCATATTAGAGATTTGTTATGGTGCTTGGAATTAATAGTAACAGTTTATTTGACCAGATCTAATGATTAAGAATATGAGATACCTACTAAAAAGTACTTAAAGTGGTGTATCGGTACCAAAATATGTAGACTCAGTACCAAATTTTTAATATCAACGATTAGAATTAATCAAAAGGAGAGGTACCAAGAGGTTCCTTACAAGTACTGTAACAAAACTCTTCATATTAAAATAATTATTGTCGCTGTTAACTTGTAAAATTAATTCTGATCATTCTTCATATTTTAAAAAATTGTTGAAATATGTAAAATAATAATTTGTGGTTCAAATATCTTACTAATATAACAAATTATAATAAAATACCTGACATTTGTCATACTTTTTTTTTGAATAAGATGAACGGTCAGAGTTACCACTAAAATCAACAATGACATAAACTTAAATATATATTAAAGTTTAGTTTAGCATTATATATTGCGCCGTTGTTTGACTTTTCAAAACTAATTTTTAATTACTCTTGCAATGGTAATTATTTATTTCTGTTTGGTTGTTTTGAGAGCATCATTTTAGGGTCCACTACAACCTAAGTCGCATAAGCTAGGCAAGAATAATATTCTCTAAGTAACTAGGTTTCCAAGCACACTGCAACACACATAAGAAGCACGATAGAGAAGAACTTCAGAATTGAAGACACGCTACTTTTTACAGTAACTCCTAGCCATATATCCAGTTAGAAATTAAAAGACACGTTTCAAATCAGATTACGATAGAAAGTTGCATAAAACAATTTTAGACCAATATTTCTTTGAACTTTTGTGAATGGATTTCTTCAACAAATTATGGTAGAAGTTTTTTTACATATAAGAATATCGACCGTTAGGGGTACCCTAGTCATTTTGTTCATCAAAAGAAAACCCCCTCACAAGTATGCCCTCCTTGATCGTCGCTTGCTTCATTGTCCTAGCCCAAGTGAAGAACTCCATTCCTGATATGCTTCCGTCCAACGTAGCTCAAAAGTCAAACCATAAGAGTGGAGTCAGTACTGGAACAGTATAAATAGCCTCCCAGCACACTCTTCCGCTTCATACTTATTATCATCATATAGGCTTACTTTAGTGACCTATACAATGGCGAGCACTAAACTTGTATCTCTCGGGATCATTATCATGCTTATTAGCATTGGGTTAGCCAGTGCTGCAAGGCCGGTTTCCAGACTTGCAACTTCCCAAGGAAGTGGCACAGGTGGGGGTCAAGGTGGTGGGTCTGTGGATGGTGCCGGCTCCGGATCCGGCGTGGGTCAAGGAACTGCTCAGAGTGGAACTCCTGAGGTGGCTTCTGAATCAAATGCTGGAGCTAGAGCTGCTGGTGGTAGTGTAAGCAACAAGGGTGGGTCTGGGTACGGTGCTGGATCCGGCTCCGGTTCAGCTTCTGCTGAGGAAGCCGAAGGGTATACTAGCTATGGTTTGGGTGGATCATCTACTGCTGGGGGTCTTGGCGGTGGGGGTGGCGGGGGAAAAGCTGGAGCCGTTGAAGGGTCTAGCGGTCACGGGGCTGGTAGTGGTACTGGCTCTGGTTATGGCTATGGTAATAACTTTCGATTTTTGAACCCAGATTCTCAAGCAAGAGCTGGTTTCCAGAGTAATGGTGGTGGCAACGGTGATGGTCAAAATGGTGGAAGTGGTGGTGGCCAAGGATTTGGATCTGGGTATGGCAGTGGACATACCTAGAACTGTGAATCTTCAGAGAAGAGAATTGTTATCCTAGGCTAGATGTTTGATGACGCCTTGGATTATATGGTTTCTTTTGCGATATCTAGGATGTTCAATCTTGGAAGAAGCAAAAAAACTGTCCAGTGGTTTAATGAATAAATTTTGTTGTTCTATCTATATGTTCCTATAAGACCCGTAAGTCCGACCTGATGAGATATTTGTACGGAGATCGAATACTCCAGCGAGCCTGTAACTGGATCTTCTTTTTAGATGTATTGTTCTACCTATATGTTCGTATAAGAGCCGTGAGTCCGACCTGATGAGATATCCGTATTGAGAGTGAATACTGCAGTAAGCTTGTAACTGGTATATATCTTATTTTTAGATGTATTATATTAAAGGAACAATTTACCACATGCCGTTGGCAAATATATGACATTACAGTTTTTCTGAATGTGAATACAAATTTATTGCGCAGAACACTTTACTAATTATTTATTATGTTAGAATTTTTATATATGCTGTGAATTCTAAAAATATAATATTTCTAATGACAGCATGGCATCTGTCGGTCAAATTGAATATTCAAACTACAATAGCAGCTGGATCTTCTTCGGCTTAAACTATAAAAATTAAAATGCATGCATTGTGAAACAAAAACCCTAAATATACCCATAAATACATAGTTCTATGCAAGTGACTAATAATCTGCTAGCTTTATTATATAGCTTAACTGAGAGAACCTTTAGTAGCAACAAATTACTGCCTCCGTATTTAAATTGTTGTCACCGCAATTATGATTATCCCATTTAAATTTTGTTTTTATGTAAAATTATAAGTTATGGTTCAAATATCTTTAGTGATAATGCAATATAATAAAATATCTGACATTGTAATATCTTTAGTATATGCTATGGTGTAGTTTGCCATTACTGTAGCTTTTCAACAGTATATAATTATTTATTTCTGTTTTTTTAGAGCATCTTTTTAAGTTCCGTTACAACATAATTCACATTAACTAGGAAAGATAAATATTTTTATCTAACTAGATACCTAAACATACTGCAACACAATCAACACGATAGAAATGATCCTCTGAAAATGAGGACAAGCTACATTTAGGTCCTAGCCATCTATCCAATAAGGAATTAAAACAAACATCTTCAATCAGATAAGAAAGTAAGAGCTGCATCAAACAATTTTAAAGAAATCTTCTTTCAACTTTGGTGAATGGATTTTTTCTATAATTATGGTAGAAATATTTTTCTTTTAACAAAATCCTACGACCTGTAGGTGTAAGACAACCCTTGGGCATTTTGTTTAGAAGAATACCTTCTCGCATAGGTCGAGAAAACTCCGAACATCAAAATGAGAGGAGGCGAAAGGAAATGCTATATCAGAGCAATGTAAGGGTTGTGATAGGATCTCGCCCACGCAGATCTGAATGCGTCGACGTGGGGTGGAGAGTGGACTCTGTTGTTGCGGTGACAGGTGATACAGAGAACAATAGACAACCCGTTAAGGGCAGAATTTTCCCAGCCTTCTTTGTGTCTTCCGCAAGTACTGCTGTCCGTGATTAATAACACATTGCTTAGTGACTAGTTTCTGGAACCAGTATTCCTGATAGTGTTTTAACAACAACAACTTTCTGTCTTTCTTCTTTCTCAATTGTAAGCAATGACTTTTGCAGGACCCGTCAGGCCGTCACTAATGGTGCTTTCATTAGCGATGGCTTAGCTGAATTAGCGGTCCTCGAGTTGTGAAGCATGCATATACATAGAATTAGTGACACTGGTTTTTACTACACATCACTAATATACAGTCTCCTCGATGCCATACCTATTGTACCTGTTATTTATGACCAGTTTCTAGTTGCCGTCACCACTTTTGTGCCATTCTTAGGTGCGGAGGTTGATCCTTGTCACTGGATGGGATCACCAATTTTTAGAAGATTGTTCTAATTAAGGTTGGTATCCAAGCAAAGTAGGTTACCTTGCTTAATACAGAATGTAGATTTTGTCTGTTTGACCACATAATAATGCCATCATGTGGTTTAATAGAACTAACATAAACTAATATCATCATCATATGGATAAGTTTTTTTTTAGATGCTCACTTGGGATGCCAAACTAGGTAGCACCCTATGGATGGACCTTCTAGGATGCTCTTCATTTGTCAAAGATACCATAAGCATGTGCGATTCACCTCACAGCCTGAACTAATTAAATGAGTAGACCACAAGATCTTGTTAGATTTCACTCAGACTAATCCCCGCAAGCATAATCTGCATGCATGTGTCCCATGCTTACTTTCCAGTGCTACTTACGGCTATTTAGTTCAGTCAACTGTAACAACTTCATATATTGTTAGAGATAGATCATGGTGGCCGAGTCGCCGCGTTCTTCACCGTTTACTTCACGATTATCGAGGGGGAGGAGGCCTCACGGATATGCAGACGCCACGTTGCTCATGCGTTGTACTAGTATACAATATATAGCTGTCCAAATCTGGCAATTTGCACAAGCTACGTTATGAACTAAGGAGCATTTGTGGCGGTAAAAAACATTCAAGAGTTTGTGATTCGACCTATTACCTAGAAGCTTGAGATTAATTTAATTTGTAGATTATATTATACAGGCCTGACAGTGTTCAGTGGAAGGCAATGGATCGATTGAGAAAAGCTGCTGCAAACTAGAGCTAAGGAGAGACTAGTAGACTTGGTCAATAGTGTGTGAGATGAGCTTCTCCCAGTCGCCACATGCATCCGATTCCTCACCTAAAAAGACAGATTATTAAAACTGCAAACTCCGAGGTCGCATCTGCATTTTGTCGACTAGCTAGTAGATGAGGCTGCTGGATCCCTTGGAAAATGAGAAGCCTCCACTCCAGATAATGACACAACTTGTAACTAAACATGGATATCTTGGTTTACTTGTTTCTAACTATTGTTAATATTGCATATGTAGGATAGTCAGATCCATTATACCTCTCATATATATGTTCAACGTATTTCCTATAGAAGCGAAGGAATGAGAAGCTTCTGAAACTAGATCTAGACTTGGTAAAGGAGAACATAAAAAACACAACCGTTTGATCTCCCTTAATAATTGCTATTGTGTTTGGATGGACAAAAACTTGAGTAGCCGCCCCCCCCCCCACCCCATTTTACACCACGGTTGGTTAGGGCTACCTTTATCACAGTATTACTGTCGGCTATGGTTATTCCGACAATTTTAGTACAGTCATGGTAAAAGTTATACATATCACGGAAACCTTTACTGACGATTAGTTAATTGGCCACAGTGTAACTGTTGATTTTTACTTTCCCCGACTGTTAAGGTATTTGCCAATACAGTGATGATGTACCGGTTGGTTTAGCTTTCCCGACAGCCAGTATTTGCCAACAATTTTGAGGCTAAGGATGTTTTCCCTTTCCCAATTGTTGTGCTAGTCCAGACTAATATTTAGGTAGCAAATAATTACTTATGTGTATGTTTATAGGACAAACAAATTGTAAGCTAAATTGCACTGAAAGAAAATAGAAAAGAACATATCTATCTCTATGTAGGGAGAAAATGAAAGAAAATTTCTTTAAAGATGAAAAAAGAAAGAAACTATTTTTTTTAGTCTGGCCTATTGGTCGGCTATATTGGTTCATTAGTTGACTAACAATTTGCGTTGTGTCATTTGGATCATTACATACAGACTAAAAAACTTAGTCAACTAATAATTAGTCCGGTGGATCCAAACAGCCAAACAGGGCCCGTCGAGACTAGAATGCTTGTTCATGGCACAAGCACAAAGGTACGTGGGAACGAAGGTCTATCCTTAAGGCCGGGCACGTGGAAAGACTAGATTTGTTTACATATATAGGGACTCATATTCCCTTTGTTGCTTTTCTATATATTGGATAGACATTGAGTATTAGTTGTGTCAAACAAGGCTTTTTTCCTCTATATTTATCTACCAAACACGATATTCCAATACTTCAACTACTCAAAGAAAATGCTGCGTGCCCCAAATTTTATCCATTTAGATAATAGATTTTTTTGAGATAATCCGTTTAAATTATAGATGAACAAATGGGTCATAATAATAGCATGGTTCCACAACCACCATGCCCTAAGATTTCTGATGTATAAAACGCCCTACAAAGAATTAATTGACAGATTACTCTTCAAGATCTTCGAGAGCATTATGAACACACATGAACCATACAGGTGCGAAAACAGATGAATTGGGCACAAAGATGTGTCGTGAATTCTACTGTGGTACATGACAGGTCAAGGAAAAATAATTGGTTTCATTGTCTTGGTACTTATTTTTTTACACATATAAAAATTTTCACCTTTAATTTGTCATAGAACTAAAGCCAAATGACCAAAATTTTTAGAAAGTGTCGCCATAGAGATAAGATAAAGGCACGAGCAGGGTTTCAAAACTGTTAATAACGTGCCGGTTTTCACAAGCACCGGTCCGGCTACATTATTAAAATAGAATGGATTTTTTCTTAAGAACTACGTATTGTAGTAAAAATGGTTTTTGCTCAGTTTTTACAGTTTTCAATTAAGTCGGAATCAATATATCTAAGTGCCCCCACTCACCCTCCTTTATAGAATATTCAAAATCAAATTATAACGCTTCATATTGATTCTTGCAGTCTGTTCTTTTTCACTGTTTTCCAGTTTTATTCACCTTCGGCACAAGATTGAGGTCATTGATCCATTCCATTCTGCGTCTAGTTAATTGCCCTTCAAGGCAAGCCAACTAGAAGGCCATGTATTTTAGTCTATTGCTTAATTAATCCACAAGTCATCGCCTGCAGTCAAAAGCTCTGTTCTGCTCTGTTTCTCAAGAAAATATGAGTAGATCATGGGAATGAAATGAAGTCAGACGCCGTCTTGTTCTCCTGAGCATTATAAATAGCTACAAAACTTGGTGGTGTGGCTTACCACTGAGCTCTTTGTTAGACAGAAGTGCTGAGCAAAAATGGCCGGCACAAAGCTTGTGGCACTTATCATGTTGGTGTTCTTGAGCGTGGGAATAGCTAATGCCATTAGAGTGGCTAGATATTCCGCTTCTCAGGGAATGGGGCAAGGTGGGGGAAATGGAGGAGGGTATCAGAGTGGCGCTGGGTCTGGGTTGGGAAGTGGCTTTGGAAACAGTCAGAGTGGTGACGGTGGGGCTTCTGCCAGTGGCGGAAGCAGTGGCAGCGGCGGTGGCTCATCGGAGTTTGGTGGTTATGGTTTTGGTAGTGGATCCGGCAAGGGATCCAGCTCTTCTGAAGTGGAGTATCCGTACGGTGGACTTGATGGCCATAGTAGTGCTGGGGGCAGCGGCGGTGGTGGCGGCGGCGGGAAAGGTTCGAGCAATCTCGGGTCCGGTGGATATGGTGCTGGTGGTGGCATGGGAAACGGAACCAGTATGGCCCATAATGGAAACCCGTTCACTTCTACACCACCGCTTGCAACTGCAGATGCTTTCGGCAATGGTGGGGGAACCGGTGGTGGCCGCGATGGTGGGAGTGGAGGTGGTAATGGTAAAGGATCTGGGTCCGCTGATGGACAACCGTAGAGAGTAATTAAGGATTTTATGCTGGAGTAGTGGACAATGTGTTTCTTTCATGCCTGATGATTTTACATTTACTCTCTCTTTCGATTTGTACTATCACTAGACAGGAACAAATAAAAATCTCTCCAGTAGTATGCAAATGTACCTTCAATAAAATATAGAACCATGTTACTAATAACAGTGTGTTCTACTATAAGTATGTTACTTTGTAAATATAATTTAGCAACTTCTGCAACTTAATCATTTGATCTGAAACCTGAGAATTTGCCGATAGTGGTGCTGATAATAAAAAACACAAACCTAAACCCAGAGTGATGACGCTGAACATAACTTTTGTAGATGGAGGATGACCGTTTCGGGTGTCATCATATTCGTTGATTGACCTAGCTGTTTAACTCACATGCATACATCCGCAACTTCTAACGAAGCTATTTATGCGTAAATGGAAGATGATATATGAATGAGTAATGTACCTGCGTCATTGAACTAATAGCTGAAGAGTGTGCAGGTGTGTTCGCACTAAGGTTTCCTGACAGCATACTGCAGACACTAGTGGTATTCATACGTGGATCTACTTTATCATTTCCAAGTAGTCCAGATTCGTGTCATGCAAAATGAATAGTAACTCAATAATAAAAGTAATAGACTTGAAGAAATTGTGGACCACAGACCTGGAGGCTTGAGCCCTTGAACTCCACATGCCCTTTTACCATAGCAGTCCTAGTTTGATAGTGCTCTTCAGTTCTTTCCCTTGCGTGCCATAGCGCCCGAGCGTCGGTGTCCTTAGAAGCCAATGCAAAATAATCGTGTTCAACACGTCAAGACACACGAGCACACCTGCGATTACGCGGAAAAGTTTACACGGAAACCTCAAATTTTGTTTTTCCCAGATTCACTTTTGAAAAGTTCAATTAGCCTCTTCTAACCACCTAGCTAGGACACCTTCTAACCACTAGGACACGAGAAGAACTGAATAACTATGATTTGGAAATGGGCAAAGGGATAAATGAGACATAAAATTAGCTATAGCTGAACTAAAGTTTTAGATTGGAGTTGAACACCCTCGGTGGTCATGATCCCTTTTATATGCTTATATATAGAATGGTGGTCTTAACCCGGTATGTGCTCAAACTCTTATATGAACATATTGTGCAAAATAGACATAAACACTTTCCATCTACAAAAACATCCGATTTGCAGTTAGCCTAGATGAGCATCAAGAAATTTCCATAGGTTCATCGTGATTGTCCCAAAGAGGGCTACAAACATTCAATTGCCTCATTCTTCCTTTCCAAGAATTTCTTTATATCTTTGGTAGCACTTGGTCGTGTAATGTCCAAAAATGATACCCGCAACACGTGCAAAACACTTCAAGTCACCAAACTCATGAAATAGTCAATTAAATCTACCAAAACCTATACTTCCTGTTTAGGAAATAGTAACTTTGGTTTTTTCAAGAATGCTAATTTTCGTTATCATGAAATCCTATTTGAATGGTTTCTCCCCACTTTACCCTGTTTGGCCGTATGAATCCCCATTTCTGCTCACTACTTTTTTTTATTTAATTTGCTTACTTGATTCGAGTTATGGATGAACCAATTCCACACAGAGGATTTATAATGTAGAACAGTGAGTACTCAATACTTTTCTTTGAGTCTGTTTGTTAAGAGTCACATGAAGAAAACTGAATGTAGTACCCATGTCTGTTGATCTCTCTTAATTTCTGACTCTGCCATATATAATTAATTAGTCCATGTCCACTCGATTCAGATCTAGTTATTATTTGGTTAATTTAGTCATTGGTCACATCGTTAATCCATTGAGATTAGGCATGCCTAGAATTGACTAGGTCGTCGATATGGAGCATCTAGCTAGCCCTGAACTGTTTACGCACCTTACGATACACACAATATAATTAACAAAGTCAAGTCTATTACCTTGGGCCTATAAAACAAAACCTCCCTAGATCTCATGGACTTAGCTTCTGAAAATAGATATAGGGAGAATTAACCCTACATATGGAGTAAGGAATAGAAGTCATCAGATGGAGTAAACAAGCTTTAATTTGGTAATCTCGCATTAAGGAAAAGGAAAGGCGCCACTGGACACTGCTGCCTAGTGTACACATGGAAGTGAACCCGCGCGCAGGCCGCAGAGCTATAAATACACATGCTATCCTTCCCTTAGCATTCATCATCCTTTCTTAGACTTCATTATAAGATCCAAATGGCTACGTCTAATCTTGTAGCACTTTGCCTTGTGGTCCTCTTGAGCATTGGATTCTCCAATGCTGTTAGGGTGGCTCGATACTCCAGCTCACAAGGAACAGGGACCGGAGGGGGTCAAGGTGGTGGATCCATCAACGGCGGTGGTTCAGGGTCTGGGAGTGGCTATGGAACTGGTCAGAGCGGGAATGGAGCTCATGCGACCGCAGGAGGAGGAGGTGCTGGAGGTGGTGTCTCGCAGAGTGGTGGCTCTGGTTTCGGCAGCGGGTTCGGCTTTGGTGCCGGGGCTGGTCGGTTGAGCAATGATTCTTCTAGTGGCTACGACGGTTCTTCTAGTGCTGGCGGTGCTGGGCAAGGCGGCGGCGGTGGTCAAGCTGGTGGCCTTCCTGGTTCCAGTGGTTACGGCACCGGTGGTGGCACGGGATCCGGCTTTGGTGAGGGGTATCGGGAGAGTCCGCTTAGGGGAACACTTGCAAATGCAAATTCTACCGCCAACGGTAACGGCTCTGGTGGTGGCCAAAATGGTGGAACTGGTGGTGGTAATGGCGGCGGCTCTGCTTACAGTGATGGATCAATACACGGTATTGCAGCACCACCTCCTCCACAACAAGTGGGGTAAAAGGGGCTTCACATATGAATCACTTAGTCTCATGGTGGAGCTTGAATTCTGTTTATGTTCGGAAGAATAATCTTTGTTTTATGATTTTTTATGCTTTCATGTGTGTATTAATAACGAACCAATAAAAGTGCTCCACTATATTAGATAAAATGATTACAGATTGCAACAAATAGTAATCATCGAGCTCTGCCTCTCTGTTTTAAGTCAGTTGTGGCACAACAAATCGGATACTCAGCGATCATCAGTAATATGGACAATTCTACAAGAGATGAGCTAGGGAGCTTAGATTACCCTTTCGTCTTCATTCGTTTGGAAAAATCTCCCACAAACCCACGCTTGACACGGCACCAGCATGGATGGGGTTGAACCCATGAGCTCTCACCATGTCCCCGTGCAGCAACCCACCCTGGTGAAACCTCCATGGTATACCTTAATAGCTTGGGCCCTATATATGCTGGCAGCCACGGGAAGGGAATGGTCATGCTCCTGTGCCTGCCTGGTAGGATGAACCACAACTTGGTCTTTAGCGACGGAAGAAATGATTCTTGACGCTTCCCAACCCGATACTACGTACACTCATATATACACTTCGGATGGGGATTAGATAGGAAAAAGTTTTGTTCTCTTGGGCATTGATGAATGTAGAGACCACCAACACCAGTTGGTGTGTCTCTTTATATTACTTGTCTATGGTATGTATCTAGTGGTCCTCTGTCTTTAATTTATAGTAAAAACTTTGACGAAGAAAATGTCCTAGAAGTAGCTAAATAGATTAATCACGTATTAGTTTAGGTTTATAAAGCAAATATGGTGGAAGGCAATAATATATATATTCACTAAAAGCATCAAAACATTCAGCAAAACTAGTGGTGACCTAGGTAAATGCTGACCTGATCTGCTGTACAATTTGTAAGATGTTCCCTTATACAACTCGCTCCATCTTTCACTTGATGATCTGACAAGTGTGTATTGTGAATGTAAAATTCAAGACATCTTTACCCTTCCAATTCAAAAAAATTCCTTTATATACCATCAGTTAATTAAAAATTTTTATCATCCCTGATATGCTCAGGTCGAAAACACAAATAACAGGATCTGAACCTGGTATTGGCGAGAATTTGAGCAGTTGTGATCATGTCAGTGGTCATATCACCACCCGGGTAGACTTTCTTGCAGGCTACAGTATTTTTTTCCGAGCTTCCGGTGTCCTAGCTCCATAGTTAAATAAAGAGTACCTCTTCGGTGGGCTGAAATTTATATGGATTGTTTATTTTCTCTGATCCAATGATTTACATCGGTTTACACTACTTCTAACCATCAAGTATTGTGAAGTATAATAATGATGTATTGTCAAGTATTGTAGGGTAGTTTAGGAATTAAAAAAATAATGATATTATGAAAGGATTGTTCACACGTGAATCAATCTCTATGACGCAACGCGAGGCTGTCGTTGTTGCCTCCCTACGAAGTCGCGCGCACCTCATCGCACTGCTGACGCACAGACCCCGCATGGCGCGGTGGATCTTGGCATAGTGACGACAGATCTTTGCATGGCAGCGAAGGATCTAGGCATGACAATGGCAGATCTGGATATGGCGACGATGGATTTGGGCATGGCGGTGGTGGATCTGGCATTAGCGGCGGCAGATCTGGATACGGTGGCGACAGATCTGGACATGGCGGAGGTGGATCTGGCATTGGCGGCGACGGGTCTGAATATGGTGGCGACAGATCTGGACATGACGACGACAGATATGGGTATGACAATGGCGGATCTAGGCATGACGACGATAAATTTGGGCATGGTGGTGGCTTCGGCGAGTCGAAGGCAGAGCATAGGACGATGGTAGCACAGAATCGATGAGAAAACGATTTAAATTATGCACAAACGATAGAATATCATAAATATATTAATAACATAGTAAAAGATGATTTTATCCTTATAAATTAAGGGTTAGGATTAATTACAATAGTTTCATGTGTTAAAGTAATGTAATCTACCGTAACGAGGCTCTAAATCAAATACATGGTTTGTCTTCTGAAACCGCATAGGAGCGGTTAGTAACAAGAATGTAATTGAAAGCTCTTCTGTTGCAGCAGAGGGAAGCCTCAGCCTTGACTGTATGTCAATTCATTCAACCCGAAGGCAGAGACGGAGAACGATGCAGCATTGTTGTTTGATCCCCTGCAATTGGCGACAACAACGAAAAGAGCCTGATGCAGAGGCCTCGAATTGTCCTACCACCAGAACAAGGTAGCCCCTCGCCGACGTCGACCCAGGCTAAACGGCTCATTTTGGACACTTGGACGGCCAGATTTCCGGATGCCTCACAATCCTAAATATACTCTGTACTCGTCAAAGGTGAATGCTATTGAAGTAGCCCAACATCATCGTCACGCTTCTTGCTACTGTAATTGACTACGGATGGAACATATATAAGCATAACGTTAAAAATACACGTATGGTACGTATTTCAAATAAAAATTAAATGATTATCAAGATTAAATATTACAGAATTATAATGTGTTGCTCTTCATATCATCAATACTGAATGGATCTTGTTCATTAACGATGCAGAGAAGCCAGATGCTATGACACAATATATACGAGATGTGGATCCGTTGTAAAAAGGAAAATAAAAAACAATACTAGTTGCGGATTAATAAAATAGCATTAGTATATTGACATACGTGAAGAAATGTAGAATGCGGAAAAAGCAACAATCCTTGAATATCATATCATGCACAGGGCAGCCGAGCGTTGGGATTGGGTGCCCCCGGCCCCAAGCATTGCAGCTACGTACGTAGCACAATGACCCATCCAATAGCAAGCATGCATAGGGACATCGGCGAAGATAAACTTCTTGATGCTTCTCAGTCTTAAATTCATTACTCAGTTTACCTATAGCTAGCAACATAAATATGCACAACGTTGTGATGCTGTCCTAAGACCTTAAGTCTAGAACCGTCTCGTTAGTCGTTGCCGTTCAGTCTATTTATTGATCAGGTACAACATCCTTATTTTATAACTAAAATCATACACAATATCTCAATCCTAGAATGATTTCTGGACACCGTGACATGACCCACCCCTCAATACGTTTCTTTATCAGCAACTGTTACTTTGTAGTTAGACGTTCTTTAATGTACTTCCTTTTAAGAAGACTTTCATTGTACACCACGATTCTGATTAGGGAGATGTATAGCAAGGTAAATCTGACTATTCATGACTGAGCACTTCAGTGCGATTATCTTAGTTATTTGTGAAATTGTTGACATACACCTCCCGCCCCCCCCCCCCCCCCCCCCCCCTCTTCTCTTGCAAATAGGTTTTGTGAAATTATTTCTGAAATTATTGACACCTACACCTACCATAGCACGCTAATTAATTCTGTCATGTGTGGAGATGTTCCACGGCTCGTATCTGCCAAACTTGTGGAAGGTAGGTTAGACTGCAATTTTCAACTGCACGGATGAGGATTAAAACAAATCTGTGCCTCTCGCTCAAAGTATATATTGGCACAAACACCCAAATCTGACCATCATCACAACAGCACCCTCTGAGATCATCATCCGTTTGACAGCTGCTGCCGCTGGATGGAAGTGGGAAACGACGCCCTGGTCCAGCTTGTTCCATTATGCTGCATGCAACCCTATAGAGCCGCCGCCTGCCATCGGGGAGTTAACTGCAGACTCCACGGTAGCTCATCGCCACCACTGCACAACCTCCATACACCAGTATAATTGTACACTTCTATTCCTGAAGTTGTGTGTTCATACATTGTTAAATATGTTGGGTTTCCCTTGTTAAAGCTCCGTAAATACAACCATTGTACCCTTCGGTTGAGGCATATTGTAAAGACACAGGCAGAGTTGGACACAAGCTGGTGGTATCTCCTATAGAAAGATGTAGATGTTATTTTTTTTTTCCAAATATCTTGGGTTGAATCCTAAAAAACTGATAAATTTCCAAGATATTACCTATCTTTAAAAAAGTTCATTCATGACATACACGATCACTAAAAATCAGTAGAGACTTCCACTTGATTTGGCTGCATTGATTGGTCATTGTGTTCTCCGAACCACAAGGGTCGTAGCACGAGCACGCTTTCTATTCCAAGTATGCATGACAAGATTGGAGGAGATAAACTTCCTGATGCTTCTCAGTCCTTGCACTCATTATTTAGTTTAGCTATATCTATTAATTAACTGATCTCACAAAACTGCCAACAGGTCTGAATTTATCACATTTTGATATATCTTGTGATGCTATCTTAAGAAACTCAGCTGGCACCGTCATGTCTATTAATTTATTGATTAGCTATAATATCTTTCTTTTTACTGAAATCGTGAACAATATCTTATTCTAAGAATGACTTCTGCTCACTATCACTGAATCCATCAATACATTTTTATCAGCAATGTAATATATCATCACTTTCTTAGTTGGACTATTAAAAAAAAACGTATTAGATGGATTGTATTCCTCCAAACTGTAACATCCCAATTCTCAAATTACATGTTTTTGTGCATCATCAAGCATCATGATTAATGTTTAATCACTAACATTGCATCAACTTGTGCACCTGAACTGATATTTCAGAAAAAAAAACAAACTTAAACTTAATTTTTGTACCATGTGAAGCAAGTTGAACTTTTTTGTAAACAACTTGACCCCAAACTAATTTTTTTTTTGACAGTGGATCTAACGAGATGGATTTACATAATTTTTACCAAATTTACAGAAGTTGTTTAAGTACCCTAAAAATCATTTTCTCTTTGTCTTCTTGGAAGATTTTTTTTCTTTAGCAATCTACTTGACCTTTTGATCTTGTTCTTCCTCAAATCGGTGCATCTAAACCTTATCTATCACCAGAAAAATTGGCATGATTTTAAGAGCTTCACAGGATCACATTTCAGATTTTTGAAGTTGGGAAGAAATACAACTTGTGGAAATTCCAAAAATTAGAAACCTCTCTTTCTGGGGCTAGCAGAAGAGTGCCGCCGCGTGGCCGGCCGCGTGGCCGTCGTCTCTTGCCGTGCAGCGCCTTGAGCCCTCTTCCTCTATCCAACAGGTCCAACACCACCACCGTTTCTCCTCTCCCTGTTAACCAGACCAAAACCTATCCTAACCTAGGTTTCTTTCTCTATCTCTCTCTGTTTTTCCTCCGTATCTCATTCTTCAGATTGCCCAGGCGATTTGCTCCACCATCAACGCCAAGAAGCAATGGAGGAGCCCCTGCTCAGCTGCCCCACACCCTTGCTGTGCACCACGACAAGGGACGACTCCTCCTTCCTCCATTGCCGGTTCTTCCTCCAACTCGAGCTCGAGCACTACGATTCAATCCTGTTTTTCTGTGAGCTTTGGTCGATTCCATCTTCAGTTAGATGCTTATTAGCTTTTGTGTCTCTCCAAATCCTCAACACGGTGATTTGTTTTCTCTCCACCAGACTGGACTCCACGGTCGCTCTGCACCCTAACTGAAAGCTTCGATCCAACCATCAGCAGCAGTTAAATGAGGTGAGCATCCCACATTGGCCTGTTTTCCTTCCAGTCCTTGGTCAGTGCCATAGGCCAGCTATAGATCGAACGGCCACTGGATTGCTGCTGCTGCAGCAAGCTTGCCGAGGATCAGAGCCGTCTGCGTCGAGGTAGCAGCAGCAAGGAAGGAAGCAAATATCTAGCTCTGTGTTTATTAGTACTAGTCCATCTCTGACCTTAGTTGAATCATAGAAAAATCATCCTAACTTAGAAAAATGTGAGACTAATTTCTGAGAGTGCACTTCATGATAAAATTCATCACAATCTTGCTAAGCCTTCTGTTAATCACTTAACTAATTTAATCCTAACCTTGTCCATTTGAGTTTCGAGATTGCGCTGTATCTGAAATTCCTGTTTCTTTAATGCCTAGGTTGACCTTCTAAAATGTGCTGTAATTTCATATGAGCTCCAAAAACTATGAAACAAATTTTGTTAGTTTCCTATTGAAGTTAACTTCGCGTTAAAAATCATTTCAGACCTGTTAACCTTTCTGTAATTTTGCTGACTAATTAAATACCGATCCTGCTCCTAGTCGAACACATTGACTGAAAATGTTTATAACTCGAGCAATCTTGATCCAAATTTTCATGGCATTTGCATCTCATTTCATTACTTGTTCATGTCATTCATTCGATGTAATGGTTTGTCTAGCGATCGAGCAACCGGAGTGCCATGTGGGCGGTGCTGGAGCTGATCTGGAAACCGTGAGTGGTGAACCTGCTACTCAAGGCAAGTATTGCATATCTCAAACCTTTTGGATGAGTCTTGTTACTGTATATGTTGAGTCAACGTAAATTGATTGCATTAAGTCGGGCACTAGGTATAATTGTTCTATCCTACTTGCTGCATTTACCTTCGTTGTACTTGTTATATTACCTTACCTTGGATGCTGAGATGGGTAGGTTCAGATGTGGGTTTAATCGGTAATGCTTAGCTATGCTTGAATTTAAACGGTAGAAGTCGAATGTTGGAAGGTCACCATCATTCGCGCGATATAGGTGGTTATGTGTGATGAATTGGCCTGCTCAAATAAAATTGTGAACAATGGTTTGGGATCTTTAGGTGGAAACTGCCTAATGGATTGTTCCGGTCCTTGGTCCTTGGTCCTTTCTGTACTTCCACATACCGAGATAATGGATAGGTAAGCCTTCTTCCTTATCTAGCTGCGGCCATTTACTTTGCGAGTTCGGGGGTGCTAGGAAGGTAGCACCACGACCTTAGCTTGACCGGACGTTAAATGGCCCGAGCGTATTTAGGAGAGGTTGTCACACCGAATCACCACTTACTTCCAACGTTCGAGTCGTATGGTGGGTGGTCATGTGGCGTGTGGGTAAAGATGTACTCCCCTGCAGGGTGTAAAAAAGGGTTCCAATCGCCGCGGTCTCGGTTATGACCATGCCTTGGTACAGCAATAATATTATGGTACAATTTTCATAGATGTGGTTGAATGAGAATGAGGTGTTTGAGCTTACAACAGTTCCTTGATCTGGTTATGGTTAAATTGTGTCGCCCTATAGCTTCACTTATGTCCCTAGGTTTGCAAGTTAAACTCTATACAAAATTTAATGCTTTTATGCAAATTGTCATCCTAATGCCTATCCTTTTGTCCAATGCCAAATTGCATAATCCTTGTGTAGGTAGTGGAGTCAGACTTGATGAGTACCTTCGTACTCATGATACTATTGTTGAAGTTTTTGCAGGTGAGGATGAGTACGTTTGGGTTCTTCTTTCGCACCGGGGTTGGTGATTGGGTAAGGATGGGTGGTGTTCTTGGATAGAGCATCTTTGTTTTTGTTAAGTTTCCGTTGCGTAGTACTCTTGAACAAGGGCTAAACATCTCACCTAGATAATTATGTCCTTGTTCATGTTGATGCTAATGAGAGCTTTAGCTTAAGCTCAGCCCTTATCTCATTGTAAATAAGTAGAAACAACACTTGTAATATTTTGAAAAATCGCTCTCTATATGTATCTTGTGATGATGATGCTTCCATTGTGGCTTAGCAATATGCATATTAATTATTGGGCGTTGAAATGTATATCGGGGAATACCGGAATTATATGTGTGATGATCGAGTATTGTTGAGCTGGCAGCTTGGAATGGGTTTGAGGCGTGATGTGTCGAATGGTCGACGCGTGTCGAGACTCATCTAAGGTTAGTGGACATACTTGGTCATTATGTATATAATTTGGGAGGCTCCTCCACACAAACCTCCAATGATATGGGGTTACATATATACACAGCTAACAGCGGCCCTAGAGGCGGTGTCAAGGGGTGCTGGGCCTAAGTGGTGGTGCAACCCTATGCTCCGGGCCCTACAAAACATGGTGCCGGCACATATTTATGCACAGACCAGCGGTCTATACACAGGTCAATTCTAACACTGACGTCCTTGACGTCCTTGAATAGCGGAATCTACTAACTGGGTGTTTTTCAAAGAGATATAAATAGTGCACATGTTAGTTTTGCTAAACTCGACTCCACTAACTGGGGTGCTTTGAGGATTTTATGGTTAGTGACAATTCTGTTTTCAAGCAAAAAACTGCTGCAAACATGAAATATTAAATTGTGCTATAATAGCCTATCACGCATTGAACCAGGTAGCATACACCGATCCCATGGATCAAAAAAGAGAAGTAGAGTTTCTTCGATACTAGCACTCTAGCAGTCATCTTATATTCCATAACAAGTTTGTGCTACAAACACTCAAAGCACATTTTGCCTTCGTAGTATGAGCTTGCATTTTCACTTGATCTGTAACTTAAAATGGACACTGAAATGATAGCTTGTTATACTACACTACATTGCTGATATTGTGTGGTATTAGAGATATTTGTGTAGCCTTGGATTTAGTCATCCCACCGAGGATGTTTGTACAAACCTAACTTGAGAGAACAACAACAATAACCAAGTCTTTTAGTACCAAATAAGTTGCGGTAGGCTTGAGATGAAACCTATGAAGATTAACTTGAGATTACTAATAGTAATAAACATTTTTATTTACATTGGTGAGTTGGTGGTTTTAAACCATGAAAACACAACACATCGCAATATTTATAGACTGATACTAGGCGTTCTTGCGCTTTTAATCATCATATTCAAGCCACAGCCTATTATTTCAGTAACAACTCAGCTTTCAAATGACAGGATTGAATAGCATGGTCCCCATTACTTTACTTGTAAGGACCATTAATGAAACACGCACAGATACTGCACACAAGTTGTTGCACTTCCATAGTAATCCGCATTTTATGATATTACACAATATGTTTATGATTAAAAAACAGTTTTCCATTTCATTGTACAAGTGTATATTGCTCTACAACTGAAAATGAATACAGAGAATGTTTAGCATCAGTGTATGACTTAATAATCACTACTGACTGAGAGTAAGGCAGAACGTGCCTTACTGTAACTCATGTCAGGTTTTTATACATAACACACAAAAGTTCATCTGCAACGAAACCCACAAGGACTAACAAACTACCTACTGGAATAGCTGTAGCTGTTCTATCACGTGCATGCATGCCACAACTCGCAGATTCGGACTGGCTGCCGTCCAAGCATCTTAATTTAGTTTTAGAAGCATTGAGTATCCAGCAGAGCAGGAACAAGGTGCCAGCGCGAAGTATGTTACAAACATTAAGTGACGACAACTTTCCTGATGCTTCTCAATTCTTATACTCTTCTTACTGAGTTTATTTTTTTTATGGGGTACTGAGTTTGTAGCCAGCTACAAACTGATCTGGAAAAAGTGCATCATGAGGGGCATACCCACATGTCAGAATTAGGCATCAGTGATGATATGTGTCTATATATAAGCTGATGGTACCTAAATATGTTCAGATGGAATGGAACTCCTGTTCGTTGAGTCTATGTTTATATATATGTACAAGATCTAGTTACGACTTCTGTGCCTCATGAACACAACCACCACCTCCGTTTGTATGTTTTGAAGTAATTCGCGACAACTTTTTCCCATTAGAAAATAATACTTTTAATTAGTTAGCAGTAATGCCTTTAATTACTTAATTTTGGTCTTGTGTTCCAGTGAACAGTTATAGAAACTATAATTAAAAAAAAGTGTTCTGGCATAGACATTAATATATTGTCCTATATGTCTACCAGAGACTAAAAATATCCAATGCAGGATACAAAATTTATTTCCTAGGGTCTTATAAGCCATTATATATGTGTGTCTGTGCGTGTGTGTGTGTGTGTGTTGTGAGCAATTATGAGTTAAACACGATTCTGTAGCCTAAAAAGTGAAGCCTTACTGTAAGGATACAACTTTGTTCTCTCAGTTCCTTAATTATCTGCCATGTCATCAATAATTCAACATGGCACTAAAAAATTTCTGCATGAGATATATGAGAATGCGACCAGTCAGTGTGGCCATACTTTATAAAGGATGTTTGTGCTTCATGATCATTGAAACACCAGCACTAAAAACCTTGAATGTTGTGTGGGATCTGTTACTTTTGCACCAGCATATTTTATACATAATTATTATACATTTCGCGCTCGTTTGATTGGACTCAGTTACTGAACTCTATCGAACAAAGTAATGAAGACTTTCCTTGCCTTCTTGTCATTCCATTTCTCAATTCCTTATTTATGAGTCTGTTGTGTCATGCACTTTAGACCCGCAAAATCTGATACGGATAGTAACCTAAAAGTAAAAATCAAGGAAATGCTCTTTTTCGCAATTAAGGTCCTCTTTTCTCCATCTGATCTATACTTGCACTAATTTGGATGTATGTCCATGAGTCCATTGAACTTATATAATGTTGGAATTTGCTAATCCATATAACAAACATTGTTAACGTTACTCTGCCTAAGGCATTTGCGTGCTCTTGGGTTTTTCCAAAAATACCAAGAAATAGAGTCAGTTCTATACTTTCCCATATTTCTTGTGTGGCAAAGTGAACAAGTTTGTACTCCTAAAATTAATCTGACATGCACAACGCAGCAACATCTGTTTCGAAAAAGTGCAAAGCAGTTCCAACTTTCTAGGACGCACGCTTGAAGCGTGTTGCTCGCGCAAAAAACAGTTACGTTGCTTGTTTGAATGTAAGAACTAGAAGCCATGTACTACCCACTTTGGCCTTTTCTGCAGGGGCCTGCAGTTCTTCATGGTATCATACTTTTCCTTGATGCATCCCAATCCCGCACACACTTTTTGACGGAAGTTGGTGGTAACTTCGTTAATTAGTGAAATTACCGAGAACTACATACAAGCGCCACTCCTGTTCCGGTGTCTTTTATGGACATGGCACCAAACACCTGGACCTTCATTCACTGTAACATAATGCCAGCAGCGTAAGTTTTTCTGATTTCTTTTACGTATATAGTGACCAATACCAGTAGAAAGAATCATCAGCAACAAACATCAAGTTGTGTCGTACAAGCATTTTATTACTAACTAGCTACTAGCAGGTTGGTCTCTGTGCGTCAGGGCGTATTACTACTAAATTAATTATTGTTAATAATGTTGCATTATCTTAGATATTTCTTATTTGTAATGTTGTATATTTTCTTTAATATTTATTACTTATTTATATAATACAAGTTGTGGTAATTGTGTTCTAAAACAATAAGTAAAATGATAATTGTTAATTTTATATATGGGTACTTTGCCTACTTTTTATGATTTGGAAAATAATTTCATAATCATAGAATAATTCTAACTATAACTATTTTTTGTTTGAGTACGTTAATAATTTAATATAATTGGTAATGTTGATTAGCTTTTATAACACGTACAAAGGTATTTTTGGTTAATTTTTTTGTACTTAATTGCGACATCCCGATCTAGGCTTAATAGGATTAATAGGATACTCATATCAACAAGTTGTAACTTTTTTTTCGTTAGCCTAACTCTGAAAAACTTCGACGTTAAGCGTGCTTGGCCTGGAGCAATTTCAGGATGGGTGACCGACCGATAAGTTATTCTGGTAGCCGCGTGTGTCGCTGTTGCACGGACATGGTGTGCATGGCTGGTGTGGATCCAGAGTGGTCACACAGCATGACACATGCACTGGTACTGGACACATGGACGTGCCCAAGAGAGAACGTTCCTGGCTTGGGATTGACCGACGGGGACGTTGGTCTCTTAAGGGGGTGAGTATGTGACACCCCAATTCAGGGTTTAATACGATTAATAGGATACTCATATCAACAAGTCGTAACTTCTTTTCCGGTGGCCTAGCTCCGAAAAACTCCGAGGTTAAGCGTGTTGGCCTAGAGCAATTTCAGGACGGGTGACCGACCAGGAAGTTATTCCCGGGTGAGTACGAGTGAGGACAAATGTGCGTAAAAAAGGCTTGTGTTGGTGAGGTCAGCCTACGTCCTATAAAAACTACCTGATGTAAGCGGACTCGGCCTCGAGGAGGCGGAATGTTACATTATTAGTGGTGAATAATTTTTGTTTTTTTGGGTTAGGGTGGGAATTTCTAGCGCCAGGTGGAGCGAATGTGCTCAATTTGCAAGCATAATAGTCGTTTGCTATGTTGACTTCAATGTTTTTCTTAGAACTATAATTCGTCAGGCTGCAGGATGTTCTCTCCGGTACCCCAGTCAGTGGTGGCCTTCACATTAGCATATCACTGGTACACAAGCCTCCACACGCGCTCAAACAGATTGTCGAAATCAAATTCCAACTGCTCCATACATTGGTAAAAAACACGCCCATACAACGAACCAAATTGCTGCTACTACAGTATTTCGCTGCAGTGTAACAGCGAAGGCATGTTCACCATCTCTACTTTTGCTGTAGCAGTAACGGCTATAGTCCTCTGCCTTGCTTGTAAAAATGCAGAGCATATGCCATTATGTAAGAAAAGCTAATTGGAGACACGTTTCTACTGATATTGGAGGCACTAGAAAAGTGTGTCTCTAGTTTCACGTCTGTAATATGAAGATAGTGAGGAACATTAGAGACGAGTGCAGGTACCTACAATCTTTCTAGCTTCCACACTGCACAAAACAAAAAGTTCTAGATGTTGTATAAGCTGCACAATATTTTTCCTCGGTGCATCCCAATCCCAAATACTACGGTGTTGTTGTCTGTGGTCGTTTCATCCACCAGGAATCTGAAGTGATCGGGTTGGAGCGTCTTATATCGTCCCTGTTGCATTTATCGGCATGACACTTTTTACTGTGGGGCCCCATTCACAGTGTTATCAGCACCATCTGTACTTTTCTATAGTAACCAATATTCGTGGAATGAAGAAGCAATCAAAGTCGCTGGGTAGCACCATGTAATTGTCTGAACAGTTTACCAGAGTAATAAGATGCATTGAAGGGTCATGAACTTACTACCCAAATCATCGAAGCCTAGTCTACTTCTTTTTCTCAGCTGACGAGACCATGATGCCCTCGCATATTAATATTCCTTCTTGTTCACATACCTCAACGGTTTGAGCATGACGCGACTCGTCCAGAAAACCTCGTCTCGGGACGGATCCGTTCAGTCGTTGAGCCAGGATCCTGTTGGACAACGCTCGGCGAAGCGAGCGTACACACGATACAACACAGGCAGGAATAAACAACAATAATTTTACAAGGAGAGAGAATTTAATACAACATTGATTCATAAATTTGAAGTTGGATCTTACATTGATTCAGAGTACGCGAAAGTTTTGAAACAAAAATAGCGGAAGACTAGAACGATTACAAACTCCGACACTCGGACTTAAGCAAAAGCACACGCCGTGCCCAAGGGCGTCGTGCTACTAGCCACTTCAAGTTCACTGCGGCGACTCGCACAACTCCCACTGGAGGTTCCCAAACTCGGGGAGAGGCTCCTCCCAATGGAAGCTACCGGCTGGGTCCTGCATGACGACGCCTGAAAAACCACAAATTTCTAACGCGTGAGCTTCTAAGAAGCTCAGCAAGACTTACCCGTCAACGTGGCTGACTACAGCCGACTCCTAGACATGCTGGCTGACTTGGGTTGGTTTACTTGCAAAAGGACTCGCAAGCCTATACTACTCTTGTCAAATTTTAGCACAGGTTGAGTAATTAGAAAAATAGATTTAGTTAGCACTGAGCTAAGCAAACATAACAGAAGTAATAATAGCAATAGTAATGGTCATGATTCAATCTCATTGTGTCTCAACCTATTTACTAGAATGTGACAGAGAGTTCAAGTAAGCTCATAGCTGAGAGCGACATCGATTCGAACCGATTTTTATACCTCTGCAGGGTTCACCTAATCGTACGACACGTGCGTGTCCCAGACTCGCACATGGCAACCGTTCACACCAGCTCCTGCAACGTCAATTCCAGCCTACGCATGCCTTAGCAGCACCGCATCCCACCAGACAACACGTCCCAGACGGTTTCTGTGGAGTTCCCACGCTGCCCGCCCCAGATCTCCTCCTAATCATACACCGTAGGGCAAGTTCGACGTTGCAATCACTAGGCTACGTAGGTTTACTGGGGCCCATATCACCCAGCATACGATCAGTACATTCAATACTTGCCCAGTTGTGCCACACGGATCAGACCAGACTACGGTCACCCTGGTCCCGGACCAGTCGCCGACCTACTTGTACCCAGCCTGACCCTCAATCTTTTATCTTTCTTACTCATTCACATTCGTGTGGCACCTCTCATGAAATAGTTTCATTCAATCTCCTACTACTCGCGACCAGCGTCCACTCTGCTCGACTTCTACCGGCAATTATCTGCTAAGCATAGCATACTGAGGGTATCTATACAAGCTACCGTCAGGGTTTCCTATGGGAAACAATGCAACTAGGGTTTCAATCAACTCCTAGCACTTAATGCACAAACAAGACACACTTAGTTATAAAGGAAAAATTTTAAATAACGGTTGTGCACCGGGGCTTGCCTGGTTCTTCTAAGCTGACGTTGACTTCTTCGGCGGAGATCGAGGAACTCGGATCTGCAGCTACCTCGTGAGCGTCAGAATCTACATGATGCAGTAGGATTATGATAAGTTCGATGAAAAAGGGGTCATTGCTTTTACCAATAGTCATCTAGGGTTTCGATCGGCGACGCCTAGAATTAGGGTTAACCCTAATTACTCGACGCCGTCGATTAAATTCAATCTTTAACCTGTGATTGATGTTCAAAGAAATCTATTCAAATTCTCATGAGGTGACTTTTAGTTGGCATGTTCCACAACTTCAACTTTATTTAAGGCTAATTCGACATTTTACATGAGTTAATAATTTAACAACCTCGACTATTAAACTAGGGGCGGGGGAGAGAGAGGAAGGAAGGGAGGGGAGGAGTGAGAGAGAGGAGGGAGCGCGGGAGAGGGTGCCTCTTAATTGCGACGTGCGCCGCGCTGCCGAGGAGAGGCCGTGTCGGCCGGGCGCGGTGCCCTGCCGCTCGCCGTTTTGTCGGGCGGGCGGCGGGGCACTGTAGCCCACCCGGCAAAACAGTTTTTTTTTTGTTTTCTACAGTTATGCAAATCAATGAAATGGCACACTTTCCGAGCTCAAAAGTTTTTGAAAAATTTTGTGCAAGTTCAAGAATTTATTTGGAGCACTTTTCATTTAAGGTTTAAGTCATGATTTAGTCTCTAAAAATTCTTGAATTTCTAAGTTGATTATAGCTTGTGTGAATTTTTAAGAGGTCTAAATTCTTTCTAAAAATCTTGAATAATTTTCCAAAATTTTATTTTGAAGTGTACTTAATTTTTATGTAAAAATATGGTTAGGGTTCTGTGGAAATTTTGATGGTCAAGAGTTAGGGTTTGGATTCCTTCCTGTTAATGAGATTTCGACACTGTTAGTTGAGATTTTTCCCGGACTTTGCTATAGTGTTCTGTTGTTTGTCAGACTTTTTATAGTGTTCCTTTAAATCATTTAAACAATATTTCTTTTTATTTTCAAGATTGAATCTGCTTTTAAACGAGTAAAATTATGGATTAGGGTTTACAGTTTGTCGATTTTGCTCCGGTGACACCTGGGGTGTCACAGAGCAACACCGGCGTCCTCTCGCTAGTGAAAACTTCGACGCTGATCTTCTAGAGCCTGCTGCCTGAGCAGCTCCGGCGGCCTCTCATGAACATCCCCGACCTGTACCCAGTCCCACCCAAACGGATCCAAATGGAGACACTCTCGGTTCAATGACCAAGAACAGAGTACAAACTGTGACGAAGATCCGAAATCGGTCCGGTCCAAGTATGCAGCGTGACATGCTGCCTCGACCAGGGTGGCCAGAAGGCCTCGCTACCTGGTGCAGACCTGATCGATAGGAAAGGGTGCAAGTACTATAATGGCCTGTGATAGTTCCTGTCCCTACTCCCTGTTCCATCTGCGAGGGAAACGGCAACAATCCTGTTCTCTGATTCCAGAATGTGCACGTCATGTTGTGTACGTTTCAGATCGAAATGGAGTCCTATTCTTCCTGTATGCATCTCAATGCCACATACATACTTTTTTTGTACAAGGTTACTACTTGTAGTAGATTCATTCACCACTGTGGACTATGAAGGAAAGAAGGAATATGCACAACCCTACTACCCTTGCCCGGCTAGTTGTCTTGTTTATGGACTGGACAGTAAGTGTCATTCACTGTTCTTTATGGTGTTTGATTGTGCATTCTTTCTGATGGTGTTTAATACCACCGGAGAATACGCAATCAATAATATAGCTGCATATGACGTTGTTCCCTTCACAGCAGCACCAGTCCTCACCAGCTAGAAATGGACAGCGCTATGCGTGACGCTGTGGCAGCAAATTTGTCTATTCGATATTTCCAATGCTAATGATATAATTGTAATAGCTATAATCTCGGTTTTCCCTCGTCTTCTCTATATATAATCTTATTGAGGCTATTATCATTATGCAATGGTCTATATTATTCTATCTAACAAGGTACGAAAGCTAGGTCATCATTTCCTCCTCGGCCGCCTCACGCCTCCTCATTCAGTCCGCCTCCTCTTTGCACGCGCCAAGGCACCCTCCTCCTCGCGCGCCCAGGCACCGCCATCGCGCGCATCCAGGCTGCCTCCTCCGCTCGCCCAGTCCGATGCATTCTCACGCCACATGCGCCCAATCCGACGTCAGGAGGAAATGCAAGCTGGAAGTCAATCAAGAACCAAACCAAATTCAAACCATAACTGTTACATTATTGTATATATAAGCAAAACCCACACCAACCATCAATATATCTATAAAAACGAAACCAAACCAAACCAAATGAAAAACAGACCCCAACCAAACCAAACCAATCCCTCAAGCTTCAATTTGGAACTGATTACAACCCCATTTGCTGGTACTGATTCTTAGGCTCAAAAGCATGACACTCTGGTATAGCTTACTCCAACACGTTGCGGGACTCACATGTTAGCTTAACCATTACAATATACACAATATAGGCGTACAACTTTACCTGTAACTTTAAACAAATTTCAGTCGATTGAACTAAAATTCTAAAGTATGAGAGGTTCTAGGTTTAGAGTTCAGCTTCTGACGTGTAACCCACATGTTAGTTTAAGCCATGACAATTTGCACAAAGTAACGTATAACTTTACTGTGTTATTTAAAAAATAATTTTAGTCAGTTTCGCTAAAAAAATTAAGGTGCGAACGTGAGATTTTAGTTTTATGGTCCAGCTTGTGATGTGGGACCACATGTTAGTTTAACCATGATAATTAACAAGATACAGCATACAACTTTACTGTGTCATCTTAAAAAAATTCAATTAATTTTGCTAAAATTGTAAGATGAGAACGCGAGGTTTATGTTTTAAGGTCCGGCTTTTGCCGTGCGACCCATATGTCAGTTTAACCATGACAATTTGCACAAAGCATCATACAACTTAACTGTGTGACCTTAAAAAATTCAATCAATTTGGCTAAAATTTTTAAATATGAACATGAGATTTTAGTTTTAGGCTCCAATTTCTAACGTGGAACCATATATACGTTCAACAGGTGCAAGCCATAGACTCAAACCATTTAGAACTAAACCATTTTAATTTAAAATCAAACTGAACCAGATCAGTTTTGTATTATAACTAAATCAAACTAAATTGTATATTAGACCGTTTAAACCCCCCAATTTGAAACCAAAGCAGAAACCAAATTGTTGAAACCGGTTCCAACCAAACCATGTAGGTTTAGCTGGAAGAGTTCTCTGATTTTTTTTATGGGGTGTTTAATACCAGCGGAATGAATGCACAGCTAATATATAGTTGCATAAGAGGTACCCTTCACAACAGCACCAATCCTGCGCGAAAACCAGAAATGGAGAGTGCTATCCGCCGTGACCTTGAACCTTTTTATAGACATTGAAGTTCAAGATTTTTTACCTGGCAGTGTGTCCGACAGTGATGCCTCTAATGTCATGCATTAGTTATTAGATATGCATTAATTAACAGTCATATGTGCTCTTAACTACATTGATATAGTGCAACTACATGGACTAGTCATCAGCTAGTCATTGCTTTCGAATACGGACTAAACTCGCCCATCTTCAGATGGGAGGATTCACCTCTCCCGTCTTCAAACACACGCCTTATATTGCGCGACTGGAGTGAGACAGAACTCAATAGGCCAATGCTGCGCACACAGTTCTGCATATAGCCAACTTTGCAAAAACTGCAAATCTGCGCGCTACGTAGAACTGCGCAGCACTCCGAATCGAACCTTAGCGATACTTGCAACCACATGCATAGTATGGTGCTTATAGGCTCATGGAAATCTTATGAAAACTGCGTAATGTATTTCCTGGATGCATCCCAATCCCTCAGGCGCAGTTCTAAGCCTGTTGTAGCCTCATACATCAGTTAACTGAACTAGGAACGTGTGTTGTAGCACATAAATGCTTTGTGATGTCAGCAGAGCGTTAGCCCTCTGAATTCATCTATGGGGTAAACAGTATGCGTCTATGGAACTAAAATATAGTCAATGTTTGAGGAAGTAAAAAAAACATCTCATTCACATTACCTAGATATTCTGAATGATATGAGAATGACATCCGTCAGAGGCCATACTTTATCAAGGTGGTTTGTGCTTCAAGATCATTGAAACGTCAGCACTGAAACCTTGATTGTCGTGTGGGATCGTCTGTCCGTACACCTGTATATTTTATTATACGTTACATGCTTCTTTGATTGGACTCGGTTACTGAACGCTGTCGACAAAAATAATGAAGGCTTTCTTTGCCTTAATTCTTAAGGTTTGTTACGGTGCTTAGAATTAACAACAAACGTTTATATAATGAGATCTAACTGTTAAGAATATGAATGTACTTACTAAAAGATACTTAAAATGGTGGACCGATACTAAAATAGATGGGCTCGGTCTAATTTTTTAATATCAATGGTTATGATTAATTTAAAAGAAAAGCTACCGAGAGGTACCTTTCAAGTACCATAACAAAACTCTTCTTTAATAGTATGAATCACTGCTGAATCGTGCCCTTGCTAACAGGATAAGAAAGCCATCCCACTAGGAGTGGAATTATCTTGTAATAATATATCTATAAATTACACTATGTACAACCTCCCTTACTCCCTCAGACTGCACACATTACTTGCAAGTTGTGCTGATATTTTTATAGATGGTTATGGATTTGTTATCACTGCTACCGTGCCTTTGCTACACGGGCATAAGAAAGACCATCCCACTAGGAGCAGAATATAATCAAAAGAGACTTCTACAAGTTTTTTACAACTTGGTCCAACCATTTCTTTCAGATCCTGATAACTTGTACACTATTTTTTGCTATGAAATATGTGAAACATTATCAGAATATTGTGGTTGAAAGCCAGCTAATTGGAAGGTACAAAATCGTGGGGAAACGATGATGGAAGACTGACACGGTAGCATGTCAGTTGTAGAAGCCGCCTGTCCTGTCGTCTTATTACCGTCTTCTCTCTGCTCGCTGGCACTGTGGTGTCGTGACACTGCTGATGCGTCATAACAATCCGGCTGTCCGGCGGCTGGACGAGAGCAGTTGTTGACACATAAGTGTTCTCCAATGAGAGAGGGTATCTGAGAAAGAATCCCCAAGAAGACGATGAACCGCCGCGAGCAACTACCTGGTGCAGACCTGATCGATGGGATGATAGCAACTACTATCGTGGCCTGTAATAGTTCCTGTCGCTACTCCCTGATGCAGCTGTGAGGGAAACGGCAACAAATCTGTTTTCTGACTGCAGAATGTGCACGCCGTGTTGCGTAGGGTTCGAGAGACAGATGGTATCCTATTCTTCCTGTATGCATCCTAATCCCACACCAATTACTTTTTCCACATTGTTGCCGGGAGTAGATTCACTCATCAGTTAACTACGAACGAACTTACAATAAGGAATAAACACAAGCATGCACCCTGGCTACTATACCTTTGTCCAGTTGTCGTATTTATGGACTGGACACTAAAGGTGTCGTCATTTCACTATTATTCGAGCAGCATAAGTTCTCTGATTTCTTTGTAGGGTGTTTAATATCAGCGGAAATAATAAGTAACAAATATAGCGGCATATAATGTGCCCTTGACAACAGCACCAATCCTGCACCGAAGACAGATATATTTGCTGCCACACGCATATATATATATATATATGGACGACACTATCTGTAATTCAACTCTAGTGTGTCCGACACAAGATTTTTTACCTTCCACTATCCGACAGACGAAATGTGATTTCTCTAATTGTCATGTATTAGTTGTTAAATATGCATTAACAGTCATGTGCTCCTAGCCTAATACACGTAGCTAGTACATCGATATGCTGCAACTAGAATTGGTCCAGATTTTCTTTCTTTTCATTTTGTAGAGATATCATTTTTCAAATTCATGCAGCATCAATACTGGGCATCCAAATTGTTTGAGTAACGAAATTGATACCAAATGTTGCTAGCTGGTTCTTTCATAAACAGAATGGCATTCCAAATCAACGCACTCAATTTTCTACAAACTCAGTGGTCGTTCTTCGTCCGTCAGTTATTTATCCAAAGAAATATGTTTGTTGTTCTCTGCACTCCATCCGATTTGCCTTGCTCTGACATGTGAGCCTTTTGTGGTACTCCTGATATTTTTTGGCTCCCGTTCTCTCCCATTCCTTTTGCTATGCGGCGGCGCTCTGCCGCATGTTATGGGCCATCGGTCCGACGTGCGCCTCCAGCACCACGGGAGTTGGCTTCAAAGCTCGCAGAGGCAACTGGGCGGACGTCAACGCCGCGTTACCGCCTTGCTTGACGCTCGCCCCCCGGCGTCCATGCTAGTCATCAGCTTCTGCAACCTCGCACATTGTACATCTTCCGGCGAAGCAGCTAGTATCATCAGCTTTCGAACCATAGTGATACTTGCATTGCAACCACTCGGTATCGCGCTTTGACGTTCATGGAACTCAGAAACACAAACTGAACATTGTATTTCCCAGATGCATCCCAATCCCTCAGGCTCAGTTCTAAGCCTGTTATAGCTGCATATATACATCTCAGTTAACTATAATGAACTAGGAGCGTGCTACTCTTGTTTTATTTATGGAACTGGCACATGAATCCTCTGTGACGATGTCTCACCGGAGCGTTAATTCTCTGAATTCCATCTACGAAGTAGACAACATCAATGGAAAGTAAAATGGACACAGTCAATGTTTCTAGATATGAACTGTATTTGAGCAGGTTTTCTTATGTGCTATATATGTCTAATAATTCTCAGTTGCACTAGCATCAGAGATGAGAGGGGGAGAATATGGCAAAAACACTGCAGAGACCAACGAGGGTGTCGGTGACTTCATACAACATGCAACCATTTGTCCGTGAATTCATACAGCTACATATGCATGTTGCTAAGTAATTAACATCTCTCACGGATGATGAAACAAAAGAATCATTCCAGACAGGGAACAGAAAATTGCTATTATCAAAAAAAAAAAAATTACTGACCAATGCATTGGAACATCGACTCTCATGGAAGGAAATTTATTACACCCTCCATATTGGTAATTCAAATCGTTATGGACAACGACATGATCTTTAAGGATTAAATGTATTTTTTATAAAAATATTTAGTGAAAAATAATTTATGTATATTTTATAAAACTATTTTATAATGTATATTTTATAAAACTATTTTATAAAAGTATCTTTCAAAACAAATCTAGTCATACGATTTTCATATGTTAAAACTTAGTAATTTAAAATTTACCAATGATTTATATTTCCAATGTTCGACCAAAACTTTGTTCAAAACGACCTTAATTACCGACCTCGAGAGAGGTTGTATTTTCTTATTTCCGGATTGCATAATTCATCAACAATTTCTCTCAATCTGCGTTCGTAATAATGCAAACATTGTGTTTAGTGTTCATATTGTTACTTCCTCCATCAGAAATAGTCAAAGTCAAAATTAAATGTATCTACCAACTTTAAATATCTCTATAATTAATTAATTAATTATAAGTTTGAAAAAATAATATATTTTGATTTATTGTGTAACCGATAATCAAAATATATAATTTGGCTTTATTCAAACTTGTTTAAGGACGACGGCACAGACCATTAACATTTACACAACTGATTGCATACATCATATTTTAGATTTTGTGACGATAGATATCATATTACAAGTATTTATAACGATAGATTGCTAAGTATCCCTTCCTTAACACTATGCACTCGAGCACGAGCAGCAGCTAATTAGAGTATATAATCCACCTACTAAAAGTCCGTTGCAACGTACCGTTTGTTCCTTCAATTTTTCTTCAACGTGGCAATGTGTCAAATTTTGGTGTCAATACGAGAGGTAACATCAGAATCATCGCTGCAATCATGCAGCCCCTATTTTAACTAATTTTGCAGATCTCGATGGATAGATTCTGGGCCTCTCGTCTGGACTCCGAGACCTATAAATAGGCAGCTTCTAGTTCAGTATGTGGAACGTGTCGTGATGGCTTTGAACTCCGGCGCCGACTCGGATCCAACAGTTCTTTCTTCCAATGATGCATGACCAAGGTTATTTAACCGATTCGAATAGATGACGAAGATAATAATATATATATTTATGAATACGACGTTGGAGTTCGTTCCATGAATTAATTGCAAGACACGCGACACACGGCACACAACAAGCAAATTAAGCCGCAGCCAGGAAATCCGTTAATTAGTTTCTTCTTGATTACGTAGATGGAGTACATGTATCCTGAAGAACTGTGGATGTTGATCGTGTGCGCGGTTCTAGTCATCGGAGCTCTTGTCCACGGCTGCTTCAGGCTAAGAAACCAGGGCCAGGTCGAGTCATCGTCAGAACTAACACCCAACAACGCGGCGGGGCCGCCGTCGGTGGACGCGGTAGCGATGATGTCCATGGGGGTCCTCATGCTCGACTACGTCACGTATACGTATTGTCGGCAGAACGACGCCGCCGCCGCCGCCGCCGACGACGACGACGACGACACCTCTGCTTCTCCAACGACCGACCGGCCGCATGGATCCGTCGCCGGATCGACGACGACGACGGCGGCGACGACGACCTCGGAGGAGTGCGCCATCTGCCAGGGCCAGTTTCAGGACGGCAACCTGTGCAGCGTGATGCCCCTCTGTCGCCATGAGTTCCACAAGCACTGCATCGCCAACTGGTTAATGGCGTACAAGAACACCTGCCCCTTGTGCAGGGCGCAGCTAAACTGGTTCGCTGTTGCCAACAATATCGTGTAGTATATATATAGGTCTTGATGAGCCAGCAACATATATCCTTTGCCAGCTGAGTCGTTCCGTGTAATAACGACCTGACATTAATTTTGCTAAAATTTAGTTTTAAGAAGATGTATACCTATAGGAAAACATCAGACGGTAGGGACGTTAGACGCTCTCCGCACACCCCCTACAGGCGTTGTAGTGGGCTACGTGGGCCGCTTTTTCACGTTCGGTGGGCGCCGGCTTGCAGGGTTGAGCAGGCACGTGGGCTAGGCATTGTTCCGCGGTGGGGTGGGCTACGTGATGTGAGTTCGTGCTATCGACTGCTGCGGCGGTTGCTGCGGTTGACTTTTCTTTATTGTTTCTCCCTTTTTTTTCTTTCGTAGGCTTCAATTATTTTTCTGTTTTATTTTATTATTATTATATATTTTTTAATACCACTGTTGCAGTATTGTTGTCTTTTTGTTTCAAATATATCCTCGTGTTATTATGTCTTTTTCATATAAATAATTGTTCTATCTAGTGTTACTGTTATAAGTTTTTATTATCACGCATCTGAACATTTTCTTGTATTTGGAGCTGTGAGGAAAATCTTTTGTTTCTGGAGCATATCAACGGCTATCACTGTTGGAACATTGATTTTTCACTATTGGAACAATATAGTTTGTGCTGGAACATTTTGTACCTATCTGGAACATTTTCCTTCTGAATAATCTATTACGTACGGGACATTACAATATATGCTGGAACATTAAGAGCTGGCTGGGAACATTTCTGATCTGCACTAGAACAATTTTATACCTCCTAGAACAATCTAATATGTACGAGAACATTATAATATATGCTGGAACTTGTAGCAATTTGAGAACATTTTCGTCTGCGGTGGAGTATTTTTAGTTGTACTGGAACAATATACTGTGTTTTAGAACATTCTGTAGCTATTTGAGAACATTTTCTATCTGTGCTACAACATCCTTATCTGATGGAAATAGGTTATTTTTATATTTTTGAAGTATTGCAAAATAATATTTTTAAATAATTTAACATGTTTTGAACATTTCTAAATGATTTTGAAAATATTTGATTTAACAGTTATGAGTAAATTATTTATATTATGATTTTTACAACTAGAATAATTAATTTTCACTACGAAACAAATAAAAGAGCATTTTAATTTTTATTATAATTTAAAACATTTAAATCAAAAGTTTGATAAATGTAGGCCCCGTTTGGATTGTGGCGTAAAAGTTTAGGCCTCAACTTTTAGGCCCGTTTTGCCGGTGTGGGTTGCCAAACGGGGGAGCGCTAAAGTGGCCAACGGGTAAAATTATAGGCTAAAACTTTAGGCTAATCTGGTGTTGGACGAGTATACCCCTGCCAACCCTATCCATTCCTCCATCGACCTGCCCCATGCTCCGCAACACACCACACGTCGCGGCCACAGCAATTCTCCCGCCGACGTCGTCGTCCCTGGCCAGCCGCCCGTGGGAGTCCTCGTCCCCGCCTAGGCGCACGTCGCCGTTGTTCTCCTAGCCTGCCGGCGTCGGCCTCCTCGCCTGACGCCTGTCGAGATCTCGTCCCCGCACCAGCCGCCTGCCGTACCCTCCTCCTCTCCGGCCGGTGTCGTGATGACTGGGTGGGGTGGAGGGCGCGCGGAGCCGGTTGCTCGTGGTCGTGTCCATCGCCCTCCGTACCCACCAACTACAAGCGGCCGTGGAATGCCCACCCAGCCTCCCCGATCGATACCTCGAGGCGGTGGTCTTGGTGGTGCATGGCGTAGTGAAATGAGGATTACGCTAATGACAACGGTGATGAAGAAATTTTTCGGAGCCCTCATGTATATTCCAACATCCAAGTTTTACATTCAAAAATACTACATGCGATGTTATCATAGTACCTGTTTAATTTGATTTGATCTTTTGCCTAGAATAAAACTGATAAGGCAAATTGGTCGAACAAAAATAATAAAGTGTTGTGTAAGTTGCTGCTTGAACAAATTTCTTTGGGTAACTACAACAAAGGAATTATGACGGCTAGAGGGTATAGGAGCATTAGACGACACTCATGTACAAGTTGTGGTGCCAAATGACAAGGTGGTTCAACATATGTGTCGGAAGGGTTTCACTACTCAAAATGTGCTTGCTGTTTGTGACTTCGACATGAGGTTCACATTTGTTCTTGCGGGATGGCCGGGTTCAGTACATGACACGAGAGTGTTCAATGATCCTACCCACAAATACAAAGACAAATTTCCACATCCGCCACCAGGTATCATGCTATCTATGTTCTCACTGCTTATACTTTTATGTGCACTCATGGTGTAGGTATTGTTTGTAACAAAAATGTTGACATGTATAGGGAAGTTTTACCTCGTGGATTCTGGATACTCGAATCGTCAGGGTTATCTTGCCCCACACAAGGGAACAAAGTACCATTTACCAGAGTTTCAGCACGGGTCAATGCCTAAAGATATAAAAGAGACTTTTAATTTGCTCATTCATGACTAAGAAATGTTGTGGAGAGGGCATTTGGAATTTTAAAAATGAAGTGAAGGATTTTATTAAAAGTGCCGAGTTATCCAATGAAAAAGTAAAGCTAAATAATTGTAGCGTGCGTGGCACTTCATAATTTTATTCGAGAGAGTCAAATTGAAGATAGAGACTTTGATATCTTTGATGGTGATGAGAATTATGTTTCTCCAGAGGCATCAACATATCAACCTCCAATCAAGGAATAGTGACACAAGGGAGAAAGATCATAACATAAATGCATTCCGTGATCAACTAGTCTACGCTTTGTTTAGTAGATTGTAGTGCAGATGTGTTTTTTCCTGTCGGACCATACTATTGTGTTGTGTAATAATACTGAAATATTTTGTTGCTGCATGCATGGTGATCAAGTTTGCTGTACTTAAATGAGGGTAATATTGTAATTTTTGCATTCCAGGCCTAAAATTTAGCTCAAACATTCAAACAGCCCTGTAGGACTAAATTTTAGGGGCTAAATTTTTAGGCCTAAACTTTAGTCCTTGAACTACTGGTCCAAACACCCTCATAGTCATGTGAGATGTTGTTTTGTAATATTAAGTATACAGAGTGCAATGGTGGAAATGGATTTGAAAACGAATCTACGGTTCAGAAGAAAAATGAACTTGAGGTTTTAGCCTGATGAAATTCGGGTCGCATACTTAGAATGACACGTACCCTTTATGGTAATTGCTTCCACCGTTTGCCATCTCACAAACACTACGGGGGGTGTTTGGATCACCAGTGGAAGAACTAAAATTTAGCTCCTAAAATTTATCCCCTAAAGTTTAGTCCTAATGGGGATGTTTGGATCCTTGGACTAAACTTTAGGCCTACAATCTAAAATGAAAGATTTGCCCTCAATTTTAAATAGAGTCCTAGTGATCATCATGCAAGCAGGAAAAAAATAGTTCAATGTACACAATAGTTGAAGTACACAACACATCCTTGATCATAGTTACAAAGAAATACACTTTACAATTTAACAAAGCACGGGCAATTTGATCACGGAAGGCATTCATGCTTCAATCTTCGTCCCTTGCTTGAGTAATTCTTGTTGCGGGTTGAGATGTCGATGCTTCAGGAGGAACAAAGTTCTCATCCCGACCGAAGAGATCAAAGTCCCTGTCTACAATTTTACTCTCTCGGATAAAATTATGTGTCATACGTACTACAATTATTTCAATTTACTTTTTCATTGGATAACTTGACACTTTCAATAAAATCTTCCACTTCATCTTCAAAACACCAAATGCTCTCTCGACTACATTTCTAAGAGAGGAATGAGCAAAATTAAAGGTTTCTTTCTGAAAGTGCATCTAGGCCCTAAGTGGGTTTTGATGAAAAATGACAACAAAATTAAAGAGCTAATGATCTCTACAAGATGATGTGCAGAAAAAGGATCACAAAAAGGAGAAAAATAATATGATCATCTCAAGAGGCCCCTAACTTTCAAAAAAGGAGAAAAGAACAAAAAGATGATACTTGAAAGGTTTATCTAGTCTTGTGTTTTGGTTCTTTTCTTTATAGGAGTGTCGTACTATCAAGAGGGATGCAAAATCAAGTGTAAGTGTCGCAAAAATGCTCAAATCTCTGCTCAGTTTATTTCAGTCCAGAGAGGTGCTCATCGGACGGTCCGGTCTCGGACCGGAGTTTCCGGTAGCCTTTAAAAAAGGGATACCAGAGAGGACGTCGTCGGACAGTCCGGTCTGGTACCGGACGGTCCGATGGGCTTTTCCCCAGCAAAAGAACCGTTCCAGAGAAGGTGTCATCGGAGGGTCCTGTCCGTCACCGGACAGTCCGGTGACCCTCGACCTGGTCAGCAACGGCTCCCTTGGGGGACTTCGGTTATAAATACCCCTTCGTCTCCAACGGTCCACTAACGCCCAAAAATAGCTGAAAACACTCTCTTGAGTTAAAAACTCCATTCCTCACTCTCCCAAGTCTTCCACAAGCAAGATTAAGCTAGGGATTGAGTGAAATCGAGCTAGCAACACCTTGAGCCTCTCCATTCCACTCTTTCGAGCATTTGTGAGGCACTAAGCTTGAAGTTGCATTTGTTACTCTTGGAGCTTTTGCTCCTAGACGACTAGGCGTCCCCGTGGAGCTCTCAACTCGTGTGAGAAGCCCCGGGAAGTTTGTATTACCCCTCCCGCAAGGGAAAATCTAGTGGAGCAACTCAAACTCGATCTTCGTGGTCGTTTGAGCGAGATAAAGGGTTGAAAGAGACCCGGTCCTTTGTAGACCTCTCAACGGAGACGTAAGGTTCTTTGTGAGCTTGAACTTCGGAAGAAAAATCACCTGTCTTCGTGTATCTCTTTATTCACATAAGTTTTCTCACACTTATATTTGCCATTTACATTTCCGCATCGATCTACTTGTATACTAGGTTCTAGCTTAGATCCATACTTCTGCGCTGTTCTTAAGCTCTTTATAAAGCTTTCTATTCAAGTAGATTTCTGATATTCTGCTCAGTTTTTAAACTATCGGCGAAATCGTTTTCGGACCGGAGTGTCCGGTGAATAACCGGAGTTTCCGGTACCGGAGGTTCCGGTACGGTACCGGAGGGTCCGGTAATTTAACAAATTTCGAGACTTAATTTGCAGGATATTTAAGTTGGCCTATTCACCCCCCCTCTAGGCCACTTTCACTTTCATACCTTTTCGTATTGACCCATTTTGAAATTCTGGAAGATGATATTTTGTTCCCTTGTAAGATGCAAGATAACCCAGCCGATTTGGATACCCAGAATCCACTAGGTAAAACTTCCCTGGATATGTTACAAACGAAACATACAATACATACGTGTAAGTTTTGCAAACATAAATACCATAATACCTAGAGGTGGATGTGAAAACTTGTGTTTGTATTTATGGGTGGCATCATTGAACACTCGCATGTCATGTACTGAACCTGGCCAGCCCACAAGAACAAATATGAACCTCATGTCAAAGTCACATACAACAAGCACATTGGAGTTGTGAATCCCTGCCGACACATATGTTGAACCACCTTATCATTTGGCACTATAGCTTGTACATGAGTGTCATCTAATGCTCCGATACAATTGTTAAGTGTGGAAAGAACTGTCACGTCTAGTTTTTAAGAATAAAACTAAACTTCTGTTTGCGTGTCCAGGATAAGTTACACACAAAGCGTAACATCATCACGAATCTCACAATACATCCATGTCCAAATTATTACAGCATTCACAGAGTAACACAGCAAATAGTCTATTACAATAAAAGGAAACTGAAGATTTGAATAAACTAAACGAAGCGAAAGTGCCCATTGAACAGGCAATCAATTGATGAACAGCACGCATAGTTATCAGCTGCTCCATTTGGGATGAAAACCCATTCTCCGCTTGTATATATATGCAATGATGTGGAGGAAAGCAAGAGTGAGTACTTGTCGTACTCCGCAAGTGTGGGAAAATATGACATGATTGACTAATACAAGGCAGGTTAATGAGCAGTTTGTAGCAATTAGTGGTGGATGTTATTAATTAGCACTTAATTACTAGATAAAACTGATCAACCCAAGTCCATCCCAATTATGGTGCAATTTATCCCAATTCATTCGAACCTTCCAAATCATCCAACTATTTAGGTGAGCATCTAGGCCCCTCATAACCGTGAGCACGACTGTCATGACAGTTGTACACTCTGTAGAGATGGCACCACTTTACCCACAAGTCGTGATCACCCTTGTATCCGTGATCGCGACTCACATTGACACTTAATTAGGTATGTGGCAGGGTTTCACTACGATTGCAAGTACTCCTGGTACCAACCATATGAGGCCAGCTCTCCGATTCTGAATTGAGGTCGAGTGCCTCGAGGCCATCCCGGGGCCCGTGGCCGGTGCTAGAACCCGGGTGGCGGCCAGCCGCGTCGGAGAACATGTCGAAGCCTCCGACGGGTGGGGGGCGGGGGGGGGGGGGAGTACGGCTGCGAGAAGAAATCCCTGCTGCCATCGCCAGCAAATCCGTCCATCTGTGCAGAGTTCAGTTGTTGTGGCCTGAGAGTGTGCAGGGATGACGACGATGGCAGGCGGGCCGGCGGAGGAGGAGATGTCATGCGACGATGGTGGGCCGTGGGGGTCGCTGTGCTGCGAACAAGGCGAGATCGGTCGGTGCTGCGGGGAGGTACAAGAAGATGCCCGGCAGCACAAGCGAGCAAGGCAGCTTCGGGACGGGCGCTGGGCCGGCGGGCGGCGGCGTTGCCGGATCTAACAGCTGCGGCTGTGGTTGCTGCGAGGAAGTGGAGGGCGATGAGGAGCAAACAGTGAAGGGGAGCTACAGCATTGGGAGCTTACAAATGTCGGGCGACGGGGGATCTGGCGGGACGGCGAAGAAGACGGCCACCGGCGTCGATGGTAGGGCTGGTGGCGTCCGGTGCTGCTGCGTGGACTAGGCGGCGGCGCAGTGACGGAGAGTACTTGGGGCGGTGTGCTGAGGACGAAGAGGGCCGCCGGAGGTAGTGCCGGGCAGGCGGCGGTGGTGTGTGTGGAGTAGACGGCGGCGCTAGGGACGAAGAGGGCCGTCGGATGTGCTGCAGCGTGCGAGCGGTGGTGGTGTGCGTCGAGTGGGCGGCAGCGCTGGGAGGAAGAGAAATCCGGGTGAGGGTTATGCGTGCACGGGCTGCGGGCTGCTGCTAGGGGCAGCTATGTCCTCGGGTGATGCAACATAATTTTAGACCACTTTAGGGCCTTCGGCGGGGCTAATTGTTTTAGCCCATTTGTTCCCTTTCAGCCCGGGTGTTTGGATCTTCATGAGCAAAAATAAGGCCTAAAGTTGCAGGGCTAAAGATTTACCCTAGGAACCAAACAGGCCCTATAACAATGAGAGCAGGATCCATACAGTACAACATTGGGAGTATAACAGTCACAGATAGCCCGTTCAGAAAATTGGCCCACGGACCATCCCGGTGCATGGCGTAGGGGGCACTGGAACTGGAAGCACAAACCAATTATACCACCTCGATTCTAAATGAGAGAATATCATATTAAGAGAAAAAAACAGGCTGCATGGCCCATTAAGAAATTCGGCCTTCAAATGGCCTGCTGCGCGGCAAGAGGACGAGGGTGTGCAGAGGGAGGCCACGAGTTGACGCGGGCATGAGGGAAGGGGATCCCCACCCATCCCATATATATTTTCTAACAATTTATTGGTATGTTTAAATTTTGGTGGACAATTTAAAATATTCAAAATTTTCAAAATTTCAGATTTGGAAAGGTTCCATGAGAGTCAAATGTTTTAAATTTGAATATTTATTTGAAAATTTTAAAATATTTTTGAATTTTAAAATTTTAAATCAGAATACTTATTAGAAATTTTCAAATTTGAATTTAAATATTTTTGATTAGCCTCCATAAAAATCAAATATTCTTGAATATTTAAAATTCATTAAATATTTTGAATATTTTTTGAATAAATATTTTGAATTGTCTATGAAATTTAAAAATACTTAATAAATTATTTGGAAATACATGTGACATCAGTGGGTGGGGGAGATTTTGCGTAAAACTTGTGGGTGGCTGCCTTTTTGTCACAAATCATCTTATGAGAGGGAATATCAAACTAAAGGGAGCTTATGAGTGAATTTTTACAATTAATCCATTTTTGTTGAACTTTACAACTAGAGGATTTCATTATTATTATTATTATTATTATTACTACTATCATTATTATTATTATTTTATTATTGTTATTGTTGTCTAATAGGGGGTGTGAATGGCAATCACGATGCTACTTTTCTAAGTTTCTGTTTTGTGTCTGTTAAATTTTCTCATACATGAAACTTCCACTATGTGCCCCTGCCACATCCATCTCCACTACCGGATTGAAGGGCATTGACGAGTGCCACAAGCACTCGATAAAAGAGTTCTTTTATCGAGTGATTTTTACATAGCACTTGACAAAGAATGTCGCGGCTGACTGATAATGGTATTATATCTTTATCGAATGTTTTATCTTGCTGATGTTCTTTTTGTCGACACTCTGCAAAGAGTCTCTTTATCGAGTGGCCGACAAATTACATTTGACAAGGAGCCTGTTTCCGGTAGGGCTCCTCCTTCTCGTCCATGGCGCATCCTCAACCTCTACCCCCACCTCCCCACCTCGCAAGATTCTCACTGCCGAGCTCCCCCAGGCCCCAACCCCCAACACTGGCCTGCCACTCGTCAGTGCCGACTGCATGCGATGCCTTTTTGGCCGCCTTTCCCCAAGCCCATAGAGAGTTCACTCGAGCAACAGAAAATCCCACAACCGAACGGGTTCGGCGACCTCAGCCACCGATGGAAATTTAAGTTGCCTGGACTAGAGTAAAACCTTAATCATTGTTCAAAAAAAGATTTGTATATATGTTTTACGTACGCTATGGAACTAGTGTGCTGTCTGAAGTGCCAGTTTACAAAACTCTCACACAGTAAAGCTTAAAAAAATTTTGTCAAAAACAGAAATTAAGATTAGGTATATTTATAAATTTATATATTTACCATTCTGGTGCTTGATACAAAGTACGTCCTAAAATTTATCGCACCCACAAGCGTCACTCAACTAACAAACTTGAGTATTCTACCAAGTAACATCGACACAACTGAAATTTGGTCCAGAGAAAGATCAAAATGAAGAGCCAAGCGAAGGATAGGTACCGCATGATCCTTCCAAAACGACGGCGTAGTTGACGTAGAGTCATGCAGACGGTAGTGTTGCCGCGTCATATGGATCGGTAGTCCATCACGGGAGTTTCTTGTGATGTTGTGTCTGAAAGCAATGCAGACCTGGAAAGGGTTCGAGCTACATGTTTCAGTTTAAAAATTCAGTCAAACTGACCCGCCTCTGGAAATTTTTTTCAGTCAAGCGCTCGACTGAACTGACAAGCAAGTGAATTGACCAAAAATGTTAGTGATCAGCTATTTCCTGGTACCTTCCATTCCTACACAGGAAATTACTTCAAGTCGAATTTTTCCCTACGATCCGTGTGACTCTTATTCTTTTCCTTGTGTGATAGTACTTGCTCTTGGGGGTGTGTGAATTTCTTTTTCTTCTCTCCTTCCACAGGGGTAACTATTGTTCCGAATATAAAGCTAGTCCCAAAACAGTACCACATATATTAAATATGTATGGGTATAGTGGTAGATATCAGTTTCACTTCATTCCATTATCAGGTTGATATTTCAGGAAAAATTTTTTTTATGACATTGCAATCTTCATCGGATCCTTATTTGACATCACAAAGCTAAAAATACCTTGTATGACACCGAATTACAATTTTAATACCTTTTATGACATTGACTTTATAGTTTCAATAAAGAAAATTAAAATAAAATTCTTTTCAAATTCAAACAATTTAAAAACTTTTTATGGCGACATATGAAATCATATTCTAAAATTTTATGTTTGATCCCAGTTTAAATCATTTAAAATATTAATAATTTGAAATAAATTTTGACACTTCAGCCATAAGTGTATGTGAAGTTCATGGTTAGGGATGAAAGCGGACGAAAACGATGGGAAAAACATGTGATTGATATTTAATTATGCTTACTGTTTTTTGCTATTAAATCTAAGAAGGTAATGTATATAATTGATATGAATGCAAATTATTATATGTTCTTTAAAAATGTGATTGCAACATAAAGTGGACGTAATTCCAGAGTGTCCAATAACCACAAAGAAAAGTTTGGATCTATTTAACAATTTATTTCAAAAATTATTTATTTTAAATACTTCAAACAATGCTTATGGAGGATTTAAATATGAATTTGAAATTCAAATACATTCAAAAAAAGTTATAGAATACGCATGACTTCATATGGCACGACAAAAAGTTTGAAAAATTTTCAGATTATGAAATACTTTCATTTCAATGTCTTTTTCAATTATCACTTCACACACATAAGCGTCCCTCAACAACAACACTTGAGTATCATGTATCATCAACAAAACTGAAATTCATTCCAGACCAAGCTCAAGCATAATGGAGTAGCGATGTGAAAAGGGTCATTTTCTATATGCCACTGCAAACTTATATATTATGATATCTGCCAACGCAAAAAATGGTATATGCTATTGTTTTTGCTCCATAGTGTTGCTGTTATTGTGAACCGATCATTAACCAGGACATGATAGCCGACCCACACAATCGAATCAGTGTTTGGATTTTGTAATAGTATGTATCCCATTTGCATGAATAATATTTTCATATTTTTCTTACATGTGAACAAATATTGCCCTTAACATGGTTACACATTACATATGGTATAATATTTATTTACCTGTCAAAAAACATAAAAAATTTTATACATACAAGACATACATAAATATTCAAAAATTTGAGTATTGTTTCGTCTGTAGTAGCCCATTCATAGGGCCGTCATGTCCTGCCTAATGTCAGTCTCTATAATGGCACGAAACATCAAGATTTGCAATAACAATGACATATATCATATTTTATTTTCTGTGATGGCAGATATCATATTAGATGAGTTTACAATGTCATATAGCAAATTATCCCATGTGAAAATGAAGAGCCAAGGAAAATGATGGCTGGCACGTGATCCTTCTAACGATGGCGGTGTTGCTGAAGAGTCACATAGATTGGGACTGTGGCTGCCTCATGGATCGGTGGTTCATTATGGGAGTTTTATGTGTTTTTTAGTAGGAAAGCAAAGCTGTCCTGGAAAGGATTCGAGCGGCACATTTCAATTCAAAATTCAGTCAGACTGGTCCATCTCTGGAATTTCGTTTCAGTTCAGCCCTTAATTAGAAATCCACGCCGGCTCTAACAGCATTGCAAAAAGGCATGTTTAGCTGTATAGTGAGTTGACCGAAAATATTTATGATCTGGTATTTCCTAGTACCTTCCATTCCTACACCGGAAACTTGATGTCGAATTTTTTTTTCCTACGATCGGTGTGACTCTCATTCTTCTCCTTGTGTCATACCACTCGCTAGCTCCATGGGTGGGCATTCCCTTTTTCCGAATATATAGTGGCAAGCAATACCAGAGATATTAAATATGAATGGCTCTAGTGGTAGATATCAATTTCACTTCATTCCATCATGTTCATATATGATATCTACATTTTGATATCAGTTTCCATTTTTCTTTGCTTCTTTTTTTTTGAAAAAAAAATTCAACATGTACACCCTCAACATCCAAAATTCATATGTGGTAAATCATCCAACAAAATCCAGAGTTCAAATACTCTATGGAAAGATCATAAGATGCAATAATACAGAAACTTCCAATTAATGCAGAGTGATTCATCCTCTGAGATAACTTAAACCTCCATGCACAATGGAATGTCATTACTGAAACTTTTTGTCTGACGGAACTGACAGCAATATTCACACATCTATATACTCGGCAGAAAAATTTATATGAGTACCTTTCGGAACAGATTCAAAACGTTTTACAAGTTTTGTTTACGTAATCATCAGATCTGGCAGGTAAGGCCCTGTAAAAACAGAGTCGTGTTACATGTATATTATTAGTCTATTGTATAGGAGCCTCTTTGCATATTTGTACACACCTGTACCTACATATATTTGGGCCTAGTGTCTCTCTATTGAATACAAGTGCTATTCATAACATTATATCAGAGCAATTTTTTTGTATGGAGTACCCTACTTCCTGATTAAAAACGGCGGCGGCTACTAAAAGTCAGCTACAAATGTCCGCAAACAAAAAACAGAAAAAAATAGTCTGCTTTTTTTTTTACAACCTAAACCTAGAAGTAGAGAGGCACGAACAGAAACACGAACCGAGACCCAACAGAAGTTGTAGCCGTAGATGGCAACTAAGGCGGGCGGATCCGCCGCGGAACCCGCGGCGGCGACGGTCAAAGCGGGCGGATCCCGCAGCGACAACGACCGAACGGGCAGATCCTACGGCGGCGACGAGCGGTGGCTCGAGAGGAAGATCCGGCGACGAAGGTGGTGGCCCGTGGCTCCCGGCTGTAGCGCGCGACGACCTCGAACAAAGACAACGCCCACCGGCGTGTGACGGCCTCCGCGACGACGACGACGACGATGACAGCGGCAAAACCCGGCGGATTCTTGCGATATGACCGGCGGCTTCCAAAGATTGGAAGAGAAAAACCAATCGGGGAAGAGAAAAAAAAAACTTGCACGCAAGTGCAACGTGCGTGGATGGATTGATTAGGGAGAGAAAGAACGAACCCTAAGCCTAATTTTCTGGTTGTGATACCATGTTATGAATAGCATTTGTATTCAATAGACGGGCACTAGGCCTAAATATATGTAGGTACAGGTATGTACAAATTTGTTGTATAAGGGTTTTTTTTGCATATTTGTACATATCTGTACCTACATATATTTAGACCTAGTGTCCCTTTATTGAATATAAATGCTATTCATAACAAGTTGATCTTTTACTCTCACAGCAGACCTGCAATGAACATGGCTCCTGACTTAAAGCAAACTCATCCTAATCCAGCACCCTGGGGAAAGAGCACAAACGACTCACTCACTGACTCACTCACCTTACCCAGAGGAGATGTCAGTCGCTCTCTTCTTTGTCCCCGCGACTTGATTTGCATATCATTTTTCTCTCCGTGGCGTGAATGCTCTAGGGAATAAGCACCACCTTTTGCCGATTGCTAGCACTAGCTCAGACACTGACAGAACGAGAAGAAAAACAAAGGTCGCTTCTGGAAATCCAAATAGCCCCCGAAAGGTGAGCGGACCGAAAATATTTGTGATATGCTATTTCCGGGTACCTTCCATTCCTACAGCTACAGTAAAGTTGATTGTTGTGTAGTAATTTTCTACTACGACTAGTGTCACTCATTCTTCTCCATTGCGTGATGGTCTTGTTCCAGAGGGTGACAATACTCTTTTTCCTCTCTGTTTCCAGGGGGTAATTAATGTCCCCGATATATAGTTGCAAACAGTACCGGAGGTATGAAGTATAAACGGGTGCAGGAGCAAAGAGCAATTTTACTGCATTCAATTATGTAAATGTATGATAAGTACATTTTGATTGGTTTATTTTTCTTTCTACTACTTTTCCATGGCTTGGAGCTTCGGAGAATTATGCCAGTAGTTGCCCTTTTCCAGCTTCTTCCATCCAGGCATTCTTCTACACTTCCCATAATTTGCTTCCATGATCATTTTACGAGGACTTCTTTGGTGATTGATCAATGTGAACAGAACGATTTAAATACTTGTACTAAAATGTATTATTGGTACACATCGAGTTACACTACTACAAAAAATGATTTATAGTGGAATTTTATAATTTCACTAGGTGCCTTGCAGCAGGGGTAGTCTTTAAGTTATCACATACCATCACTACTATGTTGACGGCCTGCAGCATCAACCGATAAGGTCCTTTAGTACCGGGCATGGACTTAGATACACAGCAGACAGCACACAAATTAAACTAGTAATCATCTCTCATTCCTACAATGGTTCAATCTGGCTTGATTTTGGATATATATTTTCTAGTTTGGGAGACGCTGACGACGCCCCACCATGTTCGACAGTCGACACCACAAACGATTTAATCAAACTACTATAACAAGAGAATATCTATCTATGTGTCACTTCTATAATAAAAGTTGCTCACTACTACCTCAATTCTCTGAAACCATGACCCAAACCATCCATGAATGAGTGCTGTCCGATTAGACTTAAAAATTTAGATCTGTCCGCTGAACCGTTTTCCATTACACGCCTCCACCAGTATCCTTCAAACCCGTCGTCTACTGTGCATGCTATATAACATGTCTAATGCATATCATACATGGTCCTGCACAGTGGGAAGATGGTTCAATTCAAGAGGGAACTCTAAATCGCTTTTACAACAGAACATAATACTTGGATACTTATTTGCAATAAAATAACTTATAACTGGGTATCTGAAACTTCATGTGACATATTGGATCGTACAAGAATTTAACCCTGAAATAATTGGAGTTGGGCCACGTTTAGGGGTCCTGTTATTTTCATGCCACGTTGCGAATGCTCCAAGGGAGAGGGGTCAGAGGGGAGGACAGACAAAACTAGAGTGCAGAAAATGGGTCGTACACAACAGAAATGGTTCTCATTGATTTTGATAGTGTCATGCGCATTGACGCCAGCATCCTGAGGCTAAACCTTATCTGAGTCCAACCTCGGAGCCCTGTTAGTGTCCCACGTTATTCTCAAGCTCGAATGCTAGCTATCGCCAAGTACAGATGGCCACAGTGGCCATGCTCCCAAGAAAAGCTTATTGTAATAGTGTATGCACTAACACTTCCTTTGGGAGCTGCCCATCAGCATGCTTCATGAGCGCGCCAGGATGATGCTCTGCAGGAGTGGCTAGGGTCACCGTCAACGAGGTCTACGTGTTCCACATATTCATCTACCTTCCACAACAAGTTGTTCCTATCCATTACCATGTGTTTCTTTCGTGATGTATCCAATTCCCACATAATAATTTTTTTGGCTCTCTCATATTATCATATTTGTTTCTGTGATATGTTAACTAAAAGGCTGGGTGTTGTGCTACCAAAAGAGTTGGTGACTGCGAAAATAGATTGTCATGCTTCTTACTAAGATATATATGCTAAGGATAGTGAAGTATATATAGAACAATTGAGTGTTCCTTGTAGTCATTTTTGGCTTATGGTTGGTGGCCATTTAATAGGGGTTGTTCAATGATACAATTCTCCGATGGACCAATATTGCTTGAAGATTTTAATACTACCTCCATGTTTTCATAGTTGACATCAATTGAAAAAAGTTATACTAATCAATGTCATGGTAAAGAGTATTGGGAATCCTCCTTTGCAGTCGATGCTCCGTCCCAATAGGGGAGCACGCAGGGCAAGCAGCAGCACGCGCGAGGTGAGCAATGTTAAAATTAGTTGAGATATTCCTCTGTAATCCTGATTTTGTTCAAGGGTGTTGAACTTGATTTAGAGATAGAGTTAGAAATAGATAAGAGATAGAGATAGATACTGTAACAACCAAGTTTCATCTGATAACAACTCATAATGTAATCCTTCAACCTATATAAATTAAACACAAAACCATAGCATGCGAAGATAGACAACCATGTTCTACCTATTTTCACATGGTATCAGAGCATCTTCTTCCACCTAGTAGATCCACCATATACCCAAGCCGGCCATGGCGTCATCCTCTTCAGCTCTGCTGCCGCAGCTTGGTACTATCTCCGAGAAACTAAATCAAGACAACTATCTCCTATGGAAGGCTCATTTCTTTCCTACTGTTCGTGGTGCAAAATACATGGGGATCATAGATGGATCTGTCCCAGAGCCACTGTCAACCATTGAAGTTGACAAGGATGGCAAGAAGGAGAATATCTCTAACCCAGAGCATGACGTATGGGTTGCTAAAGATCAGCATCTACTAAGCTATTTGCTGAACTCCCTCACCAAGGAAACCCTTGGCCCGATGTCCACTGTGACGACATCGACAGAAGCATGGAAGGCGCTCGAAGCTATGCTCTCAGTGCACTCGAAGGCACAGGCTGCAATCTCCGCATGCAGCTCGCTACCCTCAAGAAGGGTGGCATGTCTACAGCAGCATACTACAACACGATGTGCTCGATCAAGGATGAGCTCACCACCATTTGAATGGTCTTGAGCTTGAATACAATGCACTCATATCTTCCATCATCGGCCGAGTTGGCACCATCACCTTGAGTGGGGTGTATTCCGAGATGGTAGCATATGATTTGCGTTAGGAGATGAATAGAGATAGTGGACAGATTTAATCCTTAGTCAATGCTACCGGTCGTGGCCGCGGCCACGGTGGCAACGGTCGCCATGGCAATTGTGGCCGCAATCCAAGCGGTCGTGGAGGACTGAACCGCAACAAATATCCAAACTCAAGTTCTAGCAAGCAAGGCGGCTGCACCAAGACAGATTGCCAAATTTGTAAAAAGCTTGGTCACGAGGCGTCTAGATGCTGGTACAGGTATGATGAAGATGATGATCATCGGAATAACAAGACTGCTGCAGCGGCTACATCAAGCTATGGCTATGACTCAAATTGGTACGCTGATAGTGCTGCAACAGATCACATCACTAGCGAGTTTGAGAGGATGATGGTCCAAGACAAGTATAATGGACGTGACCAAATCCTCATGGCCAGTGGGGAAGGTATGAAGATTAGTAACATTGGCAATACAATTTTACATACCCCAGCTAAAAATCTACAGCTAAGAAATATTCTTCATGTTCCCAGAGCAAATATGTAACACCCTTAATTTTTGAAAATCCTAAAATCACTTCAAAATCCTCCAGGTTTAAATTTTTTGAGTTTATAGGATTTACTCCCACAATTTTAAAATAAAAATCACATTAAGTTAGTAAAACATTAAAATAAGATTTTCATAAAGTAAAAATGTGAGTGATCAACATGATTGTTTTTGTTTTTTGACTTTATTTTATTTTAATTGGATTTATCAGATTTTATTTAGCATTTAAATCTTGTCTGAATCCAAAAATTAAAACTCCTTCCTGGACTGACCGCATCTTTTTTTTTCTCTCTCTCTCCTTCTTTCCCTACCGGCCCCGCCTGCCCCTTCCCTTTTTCTTTCACGCGCGAGGGACCTCTTTCCTTTTCCTTTTTCCTTGGCCCGCTACCGCACCAGCCCAGCTCCGGCCCAGCCGCGCCCTTCTTCCTCCTCTCTTTCTTCCTCTCTAGAGAGTTCACCGGCGCGCAATAAAGCCACCATCCAGCCGCCACTGCAGCCATTCTGCCACTATCGTCATCACGGAATGGCTCTCTCTGGTCATCTCATCACCACAGTAAGGCGGTGGGAGAAATATCCCCCTTTTCCCAGCACTCGTAGCTAACCGCCGCCCATAAAAATTGCGCCGCCATCGAGCTCCGTCGCCGCCGCTTTCTCATCAATCTCCAAGCCGTTAGTACGGCGAACATCTAAGCCTCACACGTTCCAAGCATCAAGCTGCGACCTCCGGCAAACCACCATCGTCAAATCATGCACACAAATATCTCTGCCGCCTCTCTTTGCCGTGCACCGCCATTCGCTGCCTCTAAATAGGCCGGCAGCCCTTTCCCTCCCCTCCTTCTCCTTCTTCTTCTTCTTCATGCCACCGCGCTCCACCAAGCACCGGCAAGCTCGAAGCAAGCCTGACGCGCTCCAATTTTATCTTCCTCCCTCTTCTTCCCCAACTCCAGCCGCCGCCGAAATTTGCCGTCTCCGGTGAGCCTCTCCTCCGTTCCTCTACTCCGACAGCATCCCGAGACCACCCTATACCATTTCCGCACCATAACGGCCAAGCTCCAGCGCCGCACGTGTGGCCTCGCATCATAGCTGCTCACCGTCGGTGCCCCGTCGGACGAGCGCGCCACTCCACAACCTTCCCCACATTCCCAGGAACACAACTGAGCCCATAAATCCCCGCAACCGCACACGCGCACGAGTTCCGCAGTTCGCCGGCCTTGCCATGAGCTCCCGCGAGGTCTCACGGCCACCACGGTCGTAGGCACTCGACGTTAACCTGCCCTTCGAGTTCTTCATCTCGCTCTGAGCATCGGCACGCTATCTACGGGACCCACAGCCACGCATAGCCGCCGGCGGCGAGTTCTCCAGCGCGCTACCGCCTCGCGTCACACCTCTCCGGCGGTCATTGACCGGAGCCCACTCCACACCTCGTCACCGCTCCGGCCCACTGTCACGCAAGCACCGGCTCCACCACTTAATCCAGTCAGCCGCATGCGTGTCGAGCCACGTCAGGACTCTGGTCCCACCACATAATACAGTAAGCACACACGCGTGGCACGCCACCTCAGCATGGCCCCACTGCCATGCAAGCGCCGCCTCTCTCCCCCTCCCTCTATGCACTCGGCTCACGTGCACCAGAGACCCATAGGCCCATCAGTCCACAGATCCACAGACCAAGTCTACAGCACCGTATCCCACGTATTAAAAATAATTCCTTTAATTCCAGTAATAATCAATCTTTTGCATCTAAGCCTATGTCCTTTTTAGAAATCAACCCGCACTCCTGTTCAGCTCATTTTATTTGCACAGAAGCCCTTGAAGCTATTGAATAATTTTGTTTTGGTCCTTTTTCCATGATTAAAGCCCTAACCACCTTTCGATGCCCATATCTTAACCGTTTCAACTCCGATTTCGATGATTCTTCCACCCAAATTCATCTAAATTCAAACTCCATCCATCCATACCAGTTTGATAATTTTTGGATTTTTTTAATATTTTATTCATATTTTATTTGGTTTTGTTTTATCCATAGACATTTATATGCGTTAAATTGCGTAATATAGATAACGAGCTACTTGAAGGAGACGGTGTTGATGCAGACTTCGAGGAGGAGTTCAATGCGGGATTCAAAGGCAAGATCTAACATCCTTGATCATACTACTCCTATAAACATAAAATAATTTCTATGAAGCCTATTTATTTAAATGTGTATGTTTATTTTATTTAAATGCCAAGTGCTAGTGATCCTATTGCTGACTTATATATCATTTATTGATATTTAGGTCGGTTACTTCCTGTTTTTTACTGTTCCTTGATAATTGATATCATTTACCTTGTAACCCTAGATTAGTTCCTTCATTATTCATAATAATGAATGGAATACTGCTTTGCTATTAGTATGCTTAGGAACCCTTGCAATGGAAACATTGCCACACAATTAATTCATGATTTTGAAAAAGGGTAAAGCTTTGTTAGTGGTATGTGTTTTCAAAATGGGATGGGTGGTGAAAACTCCAAGTGTTGATGAAGTGGGTGGTTTATGCGGGGGCGAGATAAGGCGTGGATGATTAATGTGTTCTTCGGTTTAGTCCACCTGTCGTGGATATGATGCAGCTCGCCCCAGCAACCAAGGATCGTTGGACCTCAGCCATGTACTTTTAGTACAACCACAGAACCCGACATGGGCAGGACTTGCCCTATCTTCTTGGTGAATACCACGTGATCCACTTGGAGGCTGGTACGTGGCAACGGAAGACCAAGAGAAGACACGAGGAGTTATTGTGCTCGTGATCCGGCTTGGGGCGTTAGTGTGCCCAATTAAAGGCCCCTGGGTGCGTTCCGAGGTGGGATTGTGGAGTCATTCAGAGAAGATGGGTATAGCGTTATGTCATCTCCTTGATCTGGAGTGCTTAGCCTGTGGGTAAAGTGTACAACCTCTGCAGAGTGTATATCCGGATAACCGTTGTCACGGCATTGACATACCTGGGCTCTCAACATTTAGATGTTTGTCAAAATCCTGTGACGTGTGAGTTGGCGATGTATGCCTGTGCATGTTTTGGAGATGATGGCAGTGTGTGCTAGAGTCCGTAGGACCATTCGGTCTGAAGGCTCATTTAAAATATGGGAACTGGTGGGATGAACAGTATCTCCCCCAGGACCAACCCAACTAAAATATAAATCAAATCCTTTATGAAAGGTGTTTCAAATGCTTTCAAAACAAAGCTTGCATCAATGCTTAAGCAATTGCAAACTGCAAGCCACTCTCCTGCTAAAGACCAAATGCATATTATCATCCCTTGTGTAGTGTTAGGGCTTGCTGAGTACCTTATGTACTCACTCGTTTGTCTGCTGATTCAGAAGGTGAAGACTACACTCAGGACGACGATAACGAATAGGGTTGTGACCTTATGCTCAATTTGCCTGTGGATTTCTGAAGATTGCTTTTGGTTATCTCATTTTGGATGTAATATAAGAATGTTTGTAAGACCTTTATGGTATTGTATTCTATAAAATGTTATATGGATTCTATATTCGCTTTGTATGTGCGTATATTCTATATTCAACTACTGACCCAGAGATTGGTACGGTAAGCACGGTGGGTCCCGGAAACGGGATCCCGACAATTCTGTTCACAAGCTCACTAGAGAAAACAATGTTTTCTTGAGCTTCACCCTTATTTCTGTCTTCTTAAGGATCGGTTAAAGAACAAAATCCTACATTGAGGTAGATTCCAAGGTGGTCTATATCGTTTAGTGCCGAGTGTCTCAAGAGAAGGAGAAAGTAAACAAGCCTATGGAGTCAGTAAACCACTTACCTCTAAGTGGCATAGTTGTTTAGAGCATCCTGCTTTTGCAATTGTTGAGCAAGTCATTAGTCCAATAAACTTCCTATTGCTAAGGAAGATATGTTAGAGTCTATTTATGATTCCCGCGAAATGGCCAAAAGCCATCAGTTACCTTATTCAAGATCGAATAATATATCAAAATCTCCTCTTGATTTATCCTATCTGATGTTTGGGGGCCGACACCCTCCTCTGTTAGTCGCTATTCTTACTATGTAAGTTTCATCGATGATTTCAGCAAATACAGCTTGATGTACCTCTTTTAAACATAAGTCTGATGTTTTTAAAATTTTTCAAAATTTCCAAAGACTCATTGAGAGACAGTTTAATAAGAAAATCATAGCTGTTCAACATGATTAGGGTGGAGAATATGAGTAACTAAACTCCTTCTTCCAACGCATTGGCATAGTTCATCGAGTTTCTTGTCCTCATGCCCATCAGCAAAATGGTGCAGCAAAACGAAAACCTCGTCATATAGTTGAGGTTGGTCTTGCTCTTCTTGCCAAAGCTTCCATGGCTCTAAAATAATGGGATCAGGCCTATCTAACTACCACATATCTTGTAAATCTTCTTCCCAGTAAAGTCATCAAGACTCCTATTGAGAGACTTCTTAAAGAAAAAACAGAGTACAATTCCCATCGGTTGTCCTTGTTGGCCAAACCTGAGGCCCTACAACTCTAGAAAGCTAGCTTTCCGCTCAATCCAGTGTGTGTTCCTTGTCTATAGCTCCATGCACAAAGGTTTTAAATGTCTGGATATCTCCTCTAGTTGAATTTACATCTCTAGGGATGTAGTTTTTGACGAAGAAGTCTTTCCCTTTGCTCATCTTCAACAAAATGCTGGTGCACTTCGTCAGAAAGAAGTTATTCTTCTTTTGTCTCATCTTCTAAATCAGGGGCTGTTAACTGTACTGAACCTTATATTACTAATGCTTCTGACCCCTCTGATTATAATGATGTAGCACAGGATCAACCAGGTGAAGAAACTGATGCAAATAGTGAGAACTCTGAAACCCAAAGTGCTCACGATGTAGCAGATACCGCAGAAAATTTCTCCATTAATCCTTAGCATGATTCTGCAATTGGGGGCGCTGAGCCGCCTGAAGCTGGATCGCTTGAGCCTCAGCAGTCCTCTCAGCGCGCACCACCTGGGGGAGATAGCGATAGTGCGGCACACGCATTCCTTGATGAGCCTCAGCACTCTCTACCTCTGCCGAATGTTGTGGCACAACAATGTGTTACAGAACCATCACCTCCAGTCACATGATGGACCCGTCTTCAACATGGCATTTTTCAACCGAAGCAGAACACTGACGGGACAGTCAGGTATGGAAATTTTTGTGCTACTAGAGAACCCAAAAATCTAACTGAAGCCTTTGATGACCCAAAATGGAAGCCAGCAATGCAAAGTGAGTATGATGCACTGATAAGGAATAAAACTTGGCATCTTGTGGATAGCTGCAAAGGTAATAATGTTATTGACTGTAAATGGGTGTTAAGGTTAAGAGAAAATCAGATGGTACAGTTGATAGATATAAGCTTGCTTAGTGGCCAAAGGTTTTAAACAGAGGTATGGAATAGACTATGAAGATACTTTCAGTCCTGTTGTTAAAATTGCTACTGTCAGATTGGTTCTATCTCTTGCTGTGTCAAGAGGATAGTGTTTGCGACAGTTGGATGTTCAGAACACGTTTTACATGGTGTTCTGGAAGAAGAGATTTATACGAAACAACCCCCTCCGTTTGAAAAGAATGGTTCACAATTGATTTGTAGATTGAATAAAGCTATATATGGACTGAAACAGGCCCCTAGAGCATGGAAACTTATTAGTTTTGGATTTGCAGCTTCCAAGTCTGATTTATCTTTATTCATTTATCATAAATCTGGAATCACTATAACATGCTCATTTATGTTGATGAATTATTTTCACAAGCTCCTCTAGTGAAGCAGTCAAGGCACTACTAGCAGATCTCAGAAAAGATTGCTTTGAAAGATTTAGGTGATCTGTAGTATTTCTTGGGAATTGAAGTGCAACACAATGACAAGGGGTTACTTTTGATCTGCAGTATTTCTTGGGAATTGAAGTACAACACAATGACAGTTGGATGTTCAGAACACGTTTTACATGGTGTTCTGGAAGAAGAGATTTATACGAAACAACCCCCTCCGTTTGAAAAGAATGGTTCACAATTGATTTGTAGATTGAATAAAGCTATATATGGACTGAAACAGGCCCCTAGAGCATGGAAACTTATTAGTTTTGGATTTGCAGCTTCCAACTCTGATTTATCTTTATTCATTTATCATAAGTCTGGAATCACTATGACATGCTCATTTATGTTGATGAATTATTTTCACAAGCTCCTCTAGTGAAGCAGTCAAGGCACTACTAGCAGATCTCAGAAAAGATTGCTTTGAAAGATTTAGGTGATCTGCAGTATTTCTTGGGAATTGAAGTGCAACACAATGACAAGGGGTTACTTTTATCTAAGAGAAATATGCCAAGGAGATCTTAACACGAGTGGGTATGCTGAATTGCAAGCCTGCCTCTACACCACTTTCAACTTCACAAAAGTTGTCGAAGTATGAAGGAGTCCCTCTTGGTACTGAAGACAGCAGTAGATATAGAAGCATAGTGGGAGAGCTCTGCAATATTTAACTCTTACAAGACCTGATCTGGCATTCTCAGTAAATAAGGTGTGTGAATTCCTTCATGCACCAACTGAAATCCATTGGACAACAGTTAAAAGAATTATGAGGTATGTAAAGCATACAATGGGACTTGGTTTGAGAATTGTGAAGTCCAAGTCAGTGTTGTTAAGTGCTTTTTTAGATGCCGATTGGGCTGGCAATGTTGACGATAGAAGGTCAACTGAAGGATTTGCTGTCTACTTTGGAGATAACCTGGTTTCATGGTGTGCTAGGAAGCAAGCAACAGTATCATGTTCTAGCGCGGAAGCAGAGTATAAATCTATGGCTAATGTAACAGCAGAGATGATTTGGTATGAATCCTTGCTAAAAGAATTAGGTGTTCATCTCAAGCAGCCACCAGTCCTTTGGTGTGATAGTCTTGGTGCTACTTAGCAGAAAAAATCTGGTTTTTCACGGACGTGACAAACATGTAGAGAGCGATTTTCACTTTGTAAGAGAACGGGTGATCAACAAGGAATTAGATGTCAGGCTCGTGTCTACTAATGATCAGGTTGTAGATGGGTTCACCAAAGCGCTGTTAGTTGGAAAGCTAGAAGACTTCAAGGCCAATCTGAATCTTGAAGCAAAGCAAAGTTCAGATTGAGGGAGGGTATTAAAATTAGTTGAGATATTCCCCTGTAATCCTGAGTTTGTTCAAGGGTGTTGAACTTGATTTAGAGATAGAGTTAGAAATAGATACGAGATAGAGATAGATACTGTAACAGCCAAGTTCCATGTGAGAACAACTCATCATGTAATCTTTCAACCTATATAACTTAAACACGAAACCGTGGCATGCCAAGATAGGCAACCACGTTCTACCTATTTTCACAAGCAACAGGTGCAGGTGGGGCGGCGCGGCGGCGAGGACACAGCCGCGTCGCGGGAGGCGGATTAGCACCAGTGCTAGAGGGCGTACGGTGCCCTTGCCCGAGTTCGTCTTCTTCACCGGCGGGCCTATAGGAGGTTTGGGGGGCGGTGGTGTGGCAACGAGGCAAGGCGGGGACGGCACCGCCGCAGCCGCAAGGGGCGGTAGGCGGCACATGACACTGAGGAGAGGAGAAGCGGCGAGGCAGGAGCTTGACGATGACTGAGAGGAGGATCTATTTTCAGCCGATTGAAAAATATACACCCAAAGAATATATATATATATATATATATATATATATATATATATATATATATATATATATATATATATATATGGCAGGGCTATTGGGTACCCTAGGTACTGAATAGCTTATTCAGTACCGAGTTCTAAACTGTAAATATTATTTATTACAACTATAAAGCGTTCATATTTTTCACAGGTCTACTGTACCTTTTTTTTATCTCTTTGATTTGGTAGTAGAGTCATTTGCTAGTGAGACATTTCATGAGTCCGTAAAAAATGTAATTTTAGACCATAAAAATTTGTATTCAATTTCATTAACTTGTAAGACTGTAAATATTATTTACCACTCCCGTAAAGTGTTCATATTTTCATCATTATTCGTAAATTATTATATCCTTTTCATTTTAGGACAACATTTTACTGTTAAGCGCGGAGACCATAAAAATTATTATATTTTTCAACATTTTACTCCTGTAAACATCTCTTCGTTTTATAAATATAATTATATATTTTTATGAATAAAAATTGTTATACGATTGGTACAAAACAAAACATTTACAGTTATATGGTGAGGATTTTTTATATGCACTACACATGTGTGCTACTTGTTCCATGGTCATATTATTTGAAAACCAAAATATTTATCATGGAATCGTAAAGTGTTTCTATCACAAATTAATTGGTTCAATAAAATTTTTTCTGACGTAAACATAAAAATATAGTTTCTTATGATCGTCGCGTTTGATAGTAAAATATTATCTAGAATGAAAACTATTTTACAACAATAAGCTAATCGATGAGCATGAACGTAAAATAATATAATAATTTACTGTTTCAAATAATAAAATAATGTAATAATATTTATGGCCCGTTACGGTTCCGAATAATAGGTAAAATATTTATGAATCTTGTTGAAAATATAAACACTTTACGGTCATGGTAAATAATATTTGTAATTTTATAAATTAATAAAATAGTTAAATATAATTTTTATGACTTTAAACTACATTTTTACGTACTCATAAAATAATTTTTATGGTCGCCATGCTTCATATTAAAATATTGTCCTAGAAAATTTTTTTACGACAATGAGTAATTAGATGAGCACGAACAGTGATGAAAAATATGAACACTTTATGGGAGTGATAAATAATATTTACAGTTTTACAAGTCAATGAAATGATTGAATACCATTTTTATGGTCTAAAACTATATTTTTTATGTACTCATGAAATGTCTCACTTTCAAATGCCTATAATAGAAGAAGGATAAAAAAAAGATACATCGGACCTATGAAAAATATGAGCACTTTACTGTCGTGATAAATAATTTTTACAGTTTGAACCTAGGGAAGTACCTGTCTATTTGCTATATGAGGAAATTTCTTTCTTTCGTAAAGTGTAATTTTATGATTTATTTAGTTTTCACATTAAAGATTGCTCAAGATAGATCTCATATCAGGTTCGCTAAGAGCAATGACACAATTCTTGTTAAAATTAAGCAAACTTTGGGTGACATTGCAGTTTTGCGTTGCACCATGATGGATTTCTCGAGATCAACGATGTGTTTCCCCCACAAGAAAGAACTCGTCCATCAAGAATAATTCACCATGCCCCCTCCTGAGCCAATAATGAGCTTTGAGATTGGGGTGCCGCCAGATGTCCTAATTGGCATGGAGATGAGGACGCTGTATCAACGAACCATCTCGTAGGGAGCATATTGCCGCCATTAATCCGCCCTCCCCGAGCCACCATTATTGCTGTGCAGAGTGGATGCTATTGTGTCTGCTCCGGGTTACAGTAGGGCAGGGTGGGGGGTTATAAAACTAATACATTCATATAGAGGCGGCTCCTCATGTTGGAGGACATGTGGCTTTCATGATCTATAGTCACGTAAGGTGGCTTAATTTTCCTAGGCATGTATATATATTTACTGAATTCTTCATCAGGGTGAAAAATTCTTATTCTTTATCAACTCTATTTACTGAATGAATTTCTCAGTAAGAAATATCGATAATAATTATTAAGACAATATAATACCTATTTAATCATGATTATTGGGAAATATAATATCCTAGTTGAAGAATAGCATTCTGTTTTCGATCCACCAAAACATTTACCTAACATTATGTCTATCGCAAAGCAATGGCAATCCCCAGGTCCTACTCTGTTTGGACTCTTCCTCTCAATCGGTTTCCTGACCAGGGGCCTATATTTATTGTAACAAAAACTGCTCTTCTACCCGCATAGTTCCCTTCTCGTGCCTCAGTGTATTGTTTTCTTAAAAGTTCAGAGAGTCCAAAGAGAACATGACGCACGTTTCCTGGGTATAACTACTGAATGATATTCACCGTCCTTCTGTCGCTGAGTACCTTAGTGGAAGGATGTCGAACTGCCTCCAGTCAATTATCGGCAGTCCCTAAGAATGCATCTAACAGGATGACTGGGACTGGAACAATTGCCAATTCTGATGCTTCCCATTCCCATTGCCGTTCCCCTTTTACTTGTAGGTTTTTCTCTTTCTGTATTGTACACTCGAATGATTTTCCTTTTGAGTTTTGAAACAGTACCAGAGCTTGTTGCTTGTAGTAGGGAGCAGTATATATATGCCTGCAACATGCATGACTTGGATATATGACAATTACGTAACGGGCGTTTTTAAGGTACCGTGGGAAACTGTGGATCGTCCATTTTTTCTAGATCATCAAAAGTATTATCCGTGAGGAGGTAATACTTCTAATTAAATGTTTTCGGAAATATTTAGTTAGTAAGTATTTACTTCCTAAATTTGTGGAGTGAATTTGGTACTACATCGTGCCGTTTGTTACATTTAATTAAAGAATAACTGAGAAAGAATTAACACTTGCACTGGTGTTAAATTGCTGACGTGACATGTGTCAATGTTCAGACAAAATCCGTGCCAACTGTTATTAGAAAAGTAAGAAATAACAAAAAAATATATTAGGATCAAATAAAAAAATGTGACAGGATTGTTGTGATCAAGAGGTACAGCGCAGCAAATGCATGTATCAATCATTATCGTTTAGGCAAACGAAAATCACATTAGGAAATGTGATGAATTCCTTGATTCTAGAAATCGGTGGGGAGTGTTTTTTTTTTCCTCCTGGCACATTAAGTAAACCTCCTAACCGAGCCTGTAGCAGGCACGCCTTCATTTTGGAATTTCCTATGGAGTTTGTTTTGCAAGGGTGCATGCATAAGCTGATAACTCCATCCATTGATTTTGCAACTACCAAACAACTGAATGCGTTGATTTTGCAAATAAATTAAACTATTCTTGATTATTTTCTCCTTTTAAAATGGATGGTCCAGATTTGATTTAAAGTTTTACCTTTTAGGAGGTAATACTTTGTCATTAATGTACCGTAACACATCCCTTAACTTAACATGACATCATTTTGATCCTCATTAATTCCACGCATGAAACATACACAGATGTGGTACAAAAGAATTGTTGTGGAAATTTAGGTTTGATACCACGTGCCAAAAGAGCATGAAAGTGGGCTGAAAAGAATATAGACCGTCTATTTTTGGTAATCCAATACTTTATATAAATCTACTACTACTACTTTTGCTCTGCATAAAGTAGTGTGGATATTTTGAGAAACAAAAAATAGTGATAATATGTAATTTAACTCATTGTTCAGAATCAAACAATACTGATCAAGGTTTTCCAGCATTATTGCTTGGAAAGACTTGCAGGTGGTGGGCGCCAAACTGCTGGCACTGCCGTAACATCACTCTACTGGCACCGCCATCAGTCATTTGAGTTGTGATGAACTAGAAGGATTCCCTGAAATCTTCACAACGAATCGCCGTGACTGTGATGTATCGAGAGAAACTTCAAGATCGATAAAGAAATAGTGACAGCAAACACCTCATCAGCAATGAGACTGATAGTCTAGTTCCTGACACCTTCCACTCCTATAGAGATATAGGGACGGAGAAGGAAAATTGTTATATATACAGTTCTAATCTTTTACATTACATATCAAGTGGTTCACCGATCTCTTTCTCTCCCTCCAAAAATTTGGATGCCTGGCGGTAGTGGCAAAAAGTGTGCTCGATCTAGTGTCACATATGTAGTAATAGTCCAATATGGTACGGACATATATGAGATCTAGAATTCAATGATACTACAGGCTAGCAGTTATTAGTTAGAACGTGCTAGCATTAATTAGTTAGCAGTAACTACAGGCTACCTAGATGTTAATGTTAATAGGGAGATATTTTCTTACAAATAGTCGTCTTTTACTCCCGTACAACTTGATGATGGAGTTATTACATATATATATATATGCATGGTAAGTTTCTTTTTTCGATGACATTTCAGAAATCAAAGGCATGGTAAACACCTTATGAACTGTAATTATTGTGAGTAAACTTTTAGTATTTAAGACTTCATGCTCCTGCTAGGTTCCTGTTAGTAAGGAGCGCGTGTGGCCTGTCCGCGAGTAATAATAGGCGATACTTTGGTGACCTTCGAGCTTTTCTTAGGTAATGTCATTAAACACAAACGCATGGTAGCTGCCTCAGCGAGGCTCCACTTGCTACTAAAGGGGAATTTCCCATGATGGTCTGTAAAACATTTTTTACTACGGATGCGAGGCCTGCCACGAACAAAATTGTCACTGTAAATAGACTATTAGTTACATCGATGGAAGGATGCCCATAATTGCACAACGTCACTAAAAATAACAGAGCCAATCAATCGGAAAACATAAAAAAAATGGTGAAAAAGAGATCTGGCTTGTCCCAGGCCCAATCTGCCCAACCTAGCTTGGTCTGCACCACTACTGCAGATGGTGCAACAATGGCTCCTCTGCATGGTTGCGAACAATCAAAACAATGGCAGCGACGTATGGTAGAGTTGCTTATTTCCTAGCACCTCCCATTCTCAACCATGACAAATGCCTGAATGACTCGATCGGCTTCTTCTCTTTTCTGCTTTGCTCCTTCTTATACATACTGCGGTAGTAGCTAAAATCAAGACATAAAGGCCTCTTCTTTCACCGACTGCTATATGGAAAAGTCGCGGTCGTCTCTCACCACTCGGTTTGTTTCTTTAACTGCATAGGGGTCGACACGAGCGACTGCATATAGTGGCGTACAGTTAAGCCGCTTATGGTTTAAATTTATTTGTAGATATAATCGATCAGATGATCGCCGAACGTGATGGAGACCCTGCATTTCTTACTTGGCAAGGAATCCTCAGGCGCAGCGATGGATAGTGTCATTGTGGCACACACAGAGCCAAAGGGAAAAATAATGACAACAACCTCCTCATCAGCATCCATCGTGATAGTCTAGTTCCTGGAACCTTCAATTCGTACAGCAAAACGTTTAGTACTACACAACAAATGTGTCAAAAGCAGTGGCAAAGAGTCCCCGCAGTGTCAGTATATAATGTCTAATATGGTAGGTGCACTTTTATATAAAAAGATGGTGGGTACACAGAATTACGCAACAAAGGTATCCACTTCAAATTCAATGATACTGATATCCTCGCAAAATAAAATGATACTGATATATACCATGTTTTGTTACAACACACTAGCAAAAGGTAGCCTACAGTCCACCGCCGATAGTTACTGCTACTATGAAGTAAAAGTCGACGATTTTTACACCCGTGCACAACATGTGGAGATATATTACATTGTTATAATTGGTCACTTAGCTTATTCCTAGTATCATGACACGCTCTAAGGTTCCCCCATGCTAGCTTGAAGACATGGTCAATCATGCATTTTTATATATAGTGCTTTTCGAAAAAAATAGCTACCAGCAGAAAACTCAAACATGCATTGGTTGCTCAAAAAGAAACTTTATGAAGACCCAAAAATTGGCATTCACCCACTAAGAATCATGAATCATGTGCAAGGCACGTGCCTCAGCGTGGCTCCACTCAGTACAGCACCAAGAAAAAAAAAAGAGTTTCCAGAGCGATGGGCCAAACGATTTATTACGTCGGGCATCTATAAGACTCACACGAACAAAATGGACGGACACTCGAAATTACAAATGCCCTAAAACTAAAAGCATAATAATGTCATTATATTTTGAAAACTGAAAGAAAAAGAACGAAAAAGAGATCGTACATAGCCGAGGCCCACCCTGCCCAACTTGATATATGCCGCCATTCCTGGCGATAGGCGCTGAAGTAGCCCTGTAAGTAACATCGCAGTGCCTCAGCAAAAAATCATGACCGCGCCAATTCATTATTGGTAGTACGTAAGTCTATACATGCATCTACCAAAAGTAATTCAAAAGCGAACCGTCACAACCCCAAACTGAACCATCAACATTGGAGCAGTTCCTTCGAAGAAAAAAAAAAAACCATTGGAGCAGTCGAACCATGGCTGCCAGAATCCAAAATCTAACCCCAAACTCGGTTCGATTGAAGCCCATACATGGAGAATAGAATAGTACTCCATAAGTATTTCTGAGGATGGCCATTGCGCCTTAGCCGGATCTTGAATAACCATGGCGATGCATGCGTCGTTGCACCGCCGTCGCTGTTGCCACCCCAACTGCTTATTCCTCATACCCTCGCCGACGACTGAATCCGCCGTCGCTGTTGCCACTAGGAGTACCTACCTCTGCCACCCCAACTTCCACCGCTGCTGCCAGAGCAACCAGGGGAAGATAGTTTATTCTCCATCGATCTAGTAGAATGGAACCGAAAGTATGGTTTGGATCGAAACACCGTAAGACATGCTCAGGCTGATTATTGGGACGAGTGTAAGAATCAATAATTCTGATGTTTCCCATTCCTTTCAACTTTTATTCTTCTAGATTTTTTTTTCACGTTTTTGTGTTTTGCACACTCACTGATTTTCCTTCGGGGGCTGGAACAAACATCAGGGGAGCAGTCTATATATTTTTATATATATGCATGCATCTTGGTTTATTTGGACTTCTGACCATCGTTAGTAACGTAATATATAATTAAGCAGATGTGGAAGTTAGGGGTCCAATCCATGGCCCGAACATATAAAAGACGACTGCTGCCACACCCCGGAGGTCGGAACAGATCATAGATTCTGGTCTTAGTTCTTTTACATATAGTTTACACGAAAATGAAAACACTCACAATTTGTTGAAACCAGATTTCGGTCTAATTGTTCGGGCGTACATACATATGTTCTCCCCCACACATCAATTCCAATCATATTGACTAACTAAATCAACTATCTTCACCAAATTAAGAGGAATCCAGATCAGTGTGGCCGTCCTTCATATATAGTAACTCTGACCAATTAGGCACGAAATGCATATAGATTCATCGGACTGAGTGTGTATTGAACAAATGGCCAATGTACCTGAAAATGCTATATTACCCGCCATGCTAAAATTTTTGTTTCATTGCATTTCTCCGCAAGCAATGCATTGGATAATTTTTTTTTTCTTTTTGATCTGGATGGATCAGCACTTTCAACAACATTATCATCATACTCTGTGGCGCATAATAAACATTCAACAACAAGCCATACTTGCCTGTGAAAAATGTTTTGAATAATATGTAAACAGCTGGAATTATTCGGATCAGTGCTTAGATGATCTGCTATTGTGAGAAAAAAAAAAACAGAGCACTGCACGGTGTAGGCACACGCTAGGATCATTTTAAGGTAGCATGCAAAATGCAGGGAAAATAATTGTTATGCAGACATTATCAGGGGGGTGGGTTGCAGTTTAGACTACTAGAACCGGTTCTAATATTCTCTATGAACCGTTTCTTCTCAGAATCTATATTATCAGCATTGTTGTTTAAATCCGGTACTTATAGGAGCAGCTCGTATTTAGTAATGATTGTTAATCTAATAGATTTGTTTAGCCACAGCAAGAAATACAACGTATCATCTATGTCTTGTTTTGTTTGTAGTGGCAGCAATGAGAAGATGTCAAAAGGGCAGCCATGGTGGCACTTGCCCGTTGCCCTTCGAGCTCGTAGGGTTAGCGTTACTAGCTTCCAAAGATAGCTACAAACGGTGTTCGACCTACAACAACCGCCAGCTTCATCGATGAGTTACGTTGCGATGGGAGTTCCAACCTACAAACCATGCACCTATCTACTTTAAGTGAATGTCACTGCAAAAGTTCAGTTCCTTATGAAGAAGGTTGAGTTCCGCTGCAACAAGGCGTGTCAACCGAGGCCGAACATGGATTGCATTGTTGGTTAAGTGAATATAGGTCGGACAATTTTACAAAGATGAACTTCTCGCCTATTGATTTTGATGACACGGATTATAGAAAGGATAGTTAAGGATGCACTTTGTTTAGGCTGGAGAAAAGTCCAATTTACTTCCCTGAAATTTATTTGCTGAAGCCTAGATAACTGTATAAATTATTTTTTGATTACATAACAATTAATATAAAATTTGGTTCATGTTACTACCCCTCATATATAGAAATTGTCTTTTTACTTACTCGGTACACATGAGCGGCGGCATGATGCGGCCACATGGAGGCAGCAGAATGCGCACGGCAGAAGGCCACATCAGAGTCCAAGCACGAGCAAGGCGAGCAAGCATCAGGAGGCACAGTGGTAACAGCGTGCACGCGCAAGGCGCGGCAACGGTGGTGTGTCGGCCATGAGTGAGGACGGCGTGAGGCACCGCGGCCACGCGCGAGCACGCTGCTGCCACAGCGGGCACGCGCCAAAGGTTGTGTGGCAGCATGGTGCACCAGTGAGCTGGGAGGCGATTTGGCGTCGATTCGTGAGACGTCTGGCGCCGGGCATCCTGAACCACGACGATGAATTGGCCGCATCTGTGCGGAGGTCGCCATGCCTCCCCTTCCTTTGTGCAGGGTGAGAGCGAACCAGCGCGAGCTCCAATCCGTTGTGATGACGCGTGGTACTGGCTTATTTCCTGGCGCCTTCCATTCTCATGGTTGGGGACATATATGCCTGCAGCTGATGAATGACTCGGCTTCTTCTCATTTCTGCTTTGCTCATTTTTTTTATTTTCAAGTATCTGCTTTGCTCCTTCGTATAATGTTGTCGTGGTAGCTAAAAATTTTTGTGGTAGCTTTCGCACTGACATAAAAGGCCCGCCTGCTCTTTTATCGCAACTGCTCTGCTACTCTATTTGAGAAAGTCACAGTCGTCTCTCATCCCACCAGTCAGTTTGTTTCTCTGTCTGCATAGGGTGTCGACATGGCCGACTACAGAAGTATCTAATCTAGTGGTGCAGTGGTGCAGTCCAGTGGTACTCCCAAAATACCATGTGCTACAGAAGTATCTAATCTAGTGGTTCAATTGATAAGATATCTGCATGTATTTGCCCTTGTATGCGTGCCAAGCACTGACCATGCTGGCCAATCACTTTATGGTCCGTGGTTACTACAAAATTTGAGACACAGCCCCTCAAATTTCAAACAGAGGGATCCTATCATAGTACACAAACATCACAATTAGCACAAAAGAGAAACGTGCCTAACAGACATCTATTTATCTGACGCTCTGAAGTTGAGACAGGGGTTAGGACAAATAATGATGCAGCTTTCCCCTATTTAAACAGATTAACACAGAGGATCGCCGTCTCAAAGATTTAATAGCACAATTATGAAGCAGCAGCCCTCAGTAAACAAGTCCATTGGTATGGATATGAGTAAACAGGAAAAATTACAAGAATTATCATGCAGCGGGATATATACAAGGGAAGCGACCTCATTTAGCACAGAGTAGTATATATGTCCCGCTGATAGCTTGTTTTGATACATCAAAACGAACGTCAAACCTCATGACGCTCTTTCCTCACCGTGCTGTTTCTGTATGACACTTTTCTACCATCACCTATATATCTGTGCTGTGTGAAAAAATTATAGTATATCAACGGAACGCTAAAATGCATGTATAGGAAACTTGATGCATGGTCCTGAGCAACTAATTAAACCAACATGGTCCATGTGTATGGAAGTAGCGTCTTTCCTGGTGCCTTTCATTTTCATCAATGAGGTCTACGACATGCCGACTAAATGACTCTTTCACCTAGCTCATGCCTTTCATTTTTCACTCGATGAGGACAGACCATGACGGAACTAGTAATCTTTCTCTAAACTTTTATGAAAGAACACCAAATGGTCTATATTACTTCATTAAGGTATCACCAAAGCATTGTTTTCTTCTGTCTTCTTATAGTAGTACAGAAAAAAAAATCATAAATAGCCCTCTCTAATTAATTGTTAGTTGAAAAATCTTAACTTGCACTATTGGCCACCACCTACTATGGGTCTCATAGTTCATATATTTATTCATATGTTAGCCTCCAGGCATTCTGCACATCCATTGTGCTCCTTCACATGTTCATTAGTCACATCGTTGATAGACAAGGCTGATTTCATGAAAGGAATCTAGAGGACATGGTTAATTTTGCCTTGGTGGACACCTTTCTGTCCCGCCACATACCAGTCTAGACCTTGTTGCGTGCTCTGTTGGGAGAAAAGCCTATGTGTCGCACTTCAATTGCAGCGTCCTGCTTTTTTGCGCTTTTGGCCCGGCTCATGCGTTATAACTAACATTACTCCTTGATTTCAGCTGATTGAAAATTAGACTCTCCAAAATGTGTATGATTTTATTTGTTATAGATATACTAAACCTATGATCCCATCTGATGACTTATGGACCAAATTGTACTTAATACATTTACCTTTAAATATTGTTATTTATTAGTATAAACATGAGCTAACACATATTAAAGTTAAAAATAAAATGTTATTATTATATTTATCAATGTATAAGTATGTCTTTAGGTTAATTCTTTCATACATCTATTTAAAAAAATAGTTGTTCCCTATATAATTCAAAAAACGACGGGCAACCAAACCTGACCGGAAACTCGACGGGTGTGGGTGTGGGTGCCATTTTCCACCTGCGGGTGCCGGTGCAGGTGTCATTTTGTATTTGTGGGTGCAAGTGCGGGTGTCGTTTTTGACCCAAACCCGACCCGTTGTCATCCCTAGTGTCACCATACAATTTGCTGGGTGAATTCTTTTTGACATACAATTTTTTTAATCTATTTTTGACTAAACTATAATTTTTTTGATTCCGTTTGAACCATCATGATCCTTATAATTACTCCATCAAAATAAGATATCACAAGATATACTTTTTCAAAATTTTAAAATTAAATTATTTTTGATATTTAAATTTTTGAATTCATAAATGTTCAGCATAATGGTTTGAATGTTCCAGTCATGGAAATCAATTGTTTAATTATTTCTTTGCTTTTAATGTATTTAATCTTAATTTGACCCTTTCTACTTTTTAAAATTAGTAATATGTTCTATTTCTCAAATTTAACACCGTCTTCTTTTGAAACATGTAACATTTCTTAAACACTGTTTTTTTTAAATTCTAAATAGTTAAAAGTCATAGTTTAAAATTTATTTATAATTTTATAGGCGTGGCGGAGCACGCAACCTAGGTTAGTCTGGTTTAAGTGAATGTCTTACCACAAATGTCCTTATATATGGAGAAGGTTGAGTTGCGCTGCAGCAACGTCAGATGAGGCCAAACTTGGATTGCGTTGTTGTTTCAGTGAATATAGGTCAGGCAATTTTACATAGGTCCTCTTCTGAGCTATTGTGTTCGATGAACGGGTGATACAAAGGATAGTTAAGGATGCAATTTTTTAGGTTCGAGAAAGTCCAATTTGCTTCTGTTTCATACGCCAAAGCCTTGGATAACACTAGAATTAAACTATTTTTGGGTTACATAACAGTATAACATTTCTCCATGCACGTGGATCGGTGGCTGCAGCACGTGTGTGCAGCGTGAGGCCGCAGCAGCGACCAAGCGCGAGCGCCTTGAGCCCATGAGAGGCGGAGTGGCAACAACGTGCACACGCAAGGTACCGCATCAGCGGTGTGTACGCCATGCGTGAGGATGGCGTGAGAGGCGGGGCGGCCATGCGCGAGCATGCTATGGCCACAGCGGGCACCCGCCAGAGTTGGGGTGGCAGCGGCGCACATCTACAATCTCGTAAGCGGCTCGGCGTCCATCCATGGGCATTCATACCACACGGTGGCGGGCGTCCAGAGTCACAACGACGGAGTGGCCACGTCCGTGTGGAGGATGCCGTGCCTCCCCTGCCTTTGTGGAGGGTGAGAACGAGCCTTCACGAGCTCCAGTCCATTGCCGTGACTTCTCGTACTAGCTTATTTCCTCACGCCTTCCATTCTCATGGATGAGGATATATGCTTAGCGAATCTCACTCGGCTTCTTCTCATTTCTTCTTTTCTCCCTTTTTTTTGAGTATCTGTTTATGTGATCCTTCGTATATCGTTTAGTGTGGTCATGGTAGCTAAAAATTTGCGTGGTGGCACTCGCACAGACATGAAAGGCCAACCCGCTCTTTTCTGCTCTGCTATTTGAGAATAAAGTCACGGTCATCTCTCGTCTCACCAATCGGTTTGTTTCTCTCAGAGCAGTGTGTGCCTTCCATTTTCATCAATAATGAGATCTACCTGCCTACTAAATGACTCTTTCACCTAACTGATGCATATCATTTTCCACTCGATGGAGGAGGACAGAACATGACGGAACTAGTAATCTTTACTCTACACTTTTATCAAAGAACACCAGATGGTCTATATTACTTCCATGAAGGTATCAGAAAAGCATTGTTCTCTTCAGTATTTTTATGGTAGTACAGAAGAAAAAAAATCACAAATAGCCCTCTCTTATTGTTTGGTAGCTGAAAAATCCTTAACCTGCAGTATTCGCCACCACCGGACATTCTGCACATCCATGGGTCTCATAGTTCATCTTATTTAGTCATATGTTAGCCTCCCGACATTCCGCACATCCATTGTGCTTCTTCACATGTTCATTTTCACGTCGTCGTTGGTGTATAACAAGGCTGATTCACAACAAGGAATCTGGAGGTCATGGTTAATCCACCACATACCATTCTTAGACCTTGTTGCGTGCTCTCATGGGAGGAAAAGCCTATGCATCGCACTCCAATTGCAGTGCCCTGCTTTGTTGCGCTTTATGCCCGACTCATGCATTATAACCGACATTACCCCTTGATTTCAGCTGAAAATTAGACTCTCCCAAATGTATAAGATTTTGTTTCAGATCACTAAAACTATGATCCCATCTCATGACTTATTGACCAAAACTATAATTTTGGCTACTCCGAGTAGGGGTTTAGGACTCGACTCGTCAGGAAAATGCAGAGCAGAATCAGCAAATGTGGACCCCAGGGATGGGGTTCCAACCTTCAAGCCTTGCACCTATCTAGTTTGGTGTATCGATTCTACTTTTTTATTTTCAATATCAAACTTATTTCTCTAGACACGACTAGTTTCTGTCCGACGTAAAGAAGCTAAAGCTAAAATTTTGGAGCGTGTAGCTCTTCCCCTGCACTGCTTCATGTCTTCCTTTACTCAATTTTGAAGAGATATACCACCTACTCCATTCATGTGCGGGCACTGCATAGAGTTACACGTCTAACGGACCCTTTGGGTCTGATTGGTTCCCTGCAGGCCGCGGATCCAGGCTCGCCAGATGCATGAGGCTGTTGTTTGGATGGCTGGAGCAGGCAGCGGGCCTGGCCCGTGAGATGCAAGAGGCAACCTTGAGCCAGGCTCCCGTCATGCAGAAAATTTGATCGTTTTCCCGGAGCCTGGCTGATTGGATGCGCGTTGGGGAGCGTGCGAACTAGAGTAAGGGAGAGTCGGCACATGCAAGCCTTAAAGATTAGGTAACCAATCACCAACTTTTCTTGGTCTAGCTATTTTCATACGACAACCAAACAAACTGTGCTTGCATCAAGTTAGCCTGGCCCGTGGGAACCTGTATCTCCGGTGCGAGCCAGGCTGCAGAGAGAAGTAAACCAATCAGACCCTTTGGGATTATAACTTTCCCATATCCTGATGTCTCTCATTCTCAGTGCCTCCACCATCTTTTTTCTTGGAGGATTTCTCTCTCGTTCTTGTGGTTTCGAGCACTCCAATGCTTTTAGTTGAAATCATAGCATATCTCTTTTTTTCTTTGGTTTTCGTGTGCTCTATATATATGCATACCTAACCTGGGTTGTATTTACTACTAGAAACTTGAAATTCCCTGTGTGCCAACAACAACATGAAATTAGCAATAACCGTCAAAGAAAATATATTCCTGACAGCCGACCGATAGGAAAGAGTTGTCAGGAAAATTTATATTTCTTGACGGTTAGCCGTTTTCTGACCGTCAGTCGGTACATAGGAAATTCTGTCCAACAGATTTGAAACTCAATTTTTCTGTCCGTATATGCCCGACGGAACAAGAGTGATGGTAAAATTTCATATTCCTCCCGGTTAAGACACAGGAAAATGTGATCAAGATATAAAAATATCATACAAAGGAAACAAGATTTATCAAATAAATTTCAAATTCTAGAAACACCAAATTGCTCATTTAAATTATACTTAGTTCACACTAACAAATTAAGATCAGATTCCAATATCCATAGTAATATACATCAATGATGCCCACATTGGCGAAGTTCAGTCACAGCATTGAAGTTTATTGAAGTTTACTGTCACATACAACATTAAGATTTGGCTACAGGCTATCCAAACGAGTCAATCACAACAGATTCATCTACTACACTTTCAACAATGTGCAAGATAACTTCAGGCCTCGATGTACATGTCACATAATGAACCTATAGAAAAAGAAAAAGTCAAGAAGATAAGCAAGTTGATGCATGAGAAGAAAAAAGATGACAAAAAAAAAAGACTGGTGGAAAAGGGTAAAGAATGAAGACATCATATGCTTGCAAATGCAGTATGTCCATCATATTTTGAAAAATATTAACAAAAACCTTGTATGGGAGACAAATAATATCCTATCCCTTATCTTTTTGGTGAGATTTCAATAAGAATCCAAGGTGAGATTATTACGGGGGAAAAGAAACCATGAGAAACTTTTTTTTAGATAATGGAACACATTATAGATTTCGGCTTTTTGCATTTTATCAATGCATACAGCCAATGAGAAGACATTATTACATAGTTTCAGATAAAACCAAAGGACATCAAGCTGATCAAACGAATAGTCTAAGGTTCAAAGGCCATTCATTATTGACAAGACACTTGCATAGCTATCACCTCCGATGTCTGGCATGTTTCCTACAGTGTCCTCCATGTCGTCACTGTTGCGAAGTAACCATGGCTCCAAAGAGATTGATATATGGGAGGACTTGGCGACAGATCATGATCGAAACTCTGCACGGAAGACGACAAATTTGTTCCTAGCATTCCAGATACAGCTCAGACAAAGGATCAGCAGGACATCCGGCCAGAAAGTCCGCGCAAGGCAGCAACGGAGAGGCGGGGGCAGCAACCAGCAGCGTGATGTGGCCGTGAAGTCGACGACGCGAGGCACGGCAGTCGCGGCCCGGCAGCCATGCGCGAGCGAGCGCTGTTGCCATAGAATGCACACGCCAGAGGTTGGGGATGCAGTAGCGCGCACCGGATACCTCGGAGCCGGCTCGGCTTCCACTCATGGTCATCCATGCGACATGGCGGCGGGAGTCCAGAGCCACGATGACGAGGTGGGCCTGTTCATGAGGAGGTTGCTGTGCCTCCCGTGCCTTTTGTGCAGGGTGAGAGTGAGCCGGCACGGGCTCGATTCCGTTGGAGTAATGTACAGTACTTGCAGATTCCCTGGCGCCTTCCATTCTCATCGACGCATGAGGTAGATGCGTGCAATGACTCAGGCTTCTTCTCATCTCTGCTTTGCTCCTTCTCCTATAACGCGGTGGTAGCTAAAAATTTCGTGCTGGCTTTCACACTGACATAAAGACCTCATCGTTCAGCGATTGCTCTGTTATTTGACAAAATCACGATCGTCTCTTGTTCAGCTAGTCAGATCGTTTCTCGAACTGTATAGGGGGGTGATGACACAGCCGACTGCCTAGCCGTGGTATATATAGTAGTGTAAATCCTCTTGCATGATTTCAATTTATTTCAAGGCCATACCAACAATTTATGGGTGTACAACTACTACTATTTAAGTTGTGTATCGCACTGGCACATTGTGAACCTGTTTAATTAATAGTTAACATACTTATATAGAAGAACGCTCGGGCAACAAATATACTCTACTTTTCTCATGTCATAGTAGTGGCGAACTAAAAAAACTGATGTTAGGACAGCCAGTAACTGAGAGACGGAGAGTGAAAGTACAGGTGCATAATAGCACTCTTATAGTACTATGCCCATTTTTTAATTCAATTATGCTTGATACCTACTGTCTCAAACGGTTCCATTTCATTGCTTCATTCTTTACATTTAGATTCAGGGTCACATATGAAATACATCGTAGCACCGGTATAGTATAGAATTGGAGCTATTTTTGGCACCTAAGTGTTAAGAGAAGTGTTCAGTGGAGCTTTTCTAAAAAATGGTATGAATCTTAAAGCAATTATCATATTAATTAATCATCTCATAATTAAACAAGCGGGCTTAAGGACTTATCATGCCCGTGCCAAGCCGAGCCTTCTCTCCCCCGCTCCATTCTCTTCCTCCACATGGTCGGTTCATCGACTTGCGCAAGTGGCCATGGGGCAAGTTTGCGGCAGAAATCCGACTCAATACGCAAGGGCGCCCACGTGTGGCTGGGGACCTTTGATCTGCGCTTGCCTATGACCACGCGTCCCAGGTCACCTTCTCTGTCCGGAATTCCCTGTCGACCGCATCCAGGACTTGCTGCGCGCGCTTGTGGTCCCAGTCTTGAGGGACTGATTAGTAGCGGACGGTCATAGAGAGAAGCAGTTAGAACTCAGCTGTCTTGTAAAACGAAAAAAAAAAAATTCAAGTCGCCAGTCAATTGCATTTGATCCCACTACAGGTACACTCTAGAGTCGAGACTGACGGGGGCGTCGATTCGTCCAACTGCCTGGAGAGAGAATGGAGCAGGGCAGAGAAGAACGGTTCGGCTTGGTGCGGCTCATGAGTTTCTAAGCTGGCTCATTTCAATTAGAAAATGATTATTAAAATAAATGGTTGCATTGAGATTTGTGCTATGTTTTAAAACAAGTTCCACCGCAGCACTTCTAAACTACTCCTTCTATTTTTTTTTTATTGACTTTAACTAATAAATTTAACCATTTATCTTATTAAAAAAATATAAAAAAATATAAAATATTTTATTAGAATTTAATTTAATATTATAGATTTTTAAATTTTAATTTAATTTTATACATCTGAACTGATCTTTTTAATAAAATGAGCGGTTAAAGTTTACAGTACAAGCCACTGACGACGAGTAAAAAAAATAGAGAGAGCATTTATTACTTTTCAGCGGTCCTATATCTTTACTACCCTAAAAAATGTCGGTTCTGTACACGGCCGTCACTCGTCGTCCATCCCTGCAGGGTCAGAGCGAGCCTGCACGGCTTCGATTCTGTCTTTGTGACGTCTCATACTTGCTGATTTCCCGACGCCTTCCATTCTCATCGATGAGACATATGACTCTCGGCTTCTTCTCATTTCTGCCTTTTTAATTTCTCCTTCTTATAGTGCTGTGGTAGCTAACAATATAGTATATATAAAGGCCTGCCTCCTTTCACCTGCCATTTGAAAAAGACCCACCAGTCCGTTCGTTTCACTAACTGCATATATAGGGGGTTGGCACGGCCGACTGCACAGGGTATTATATATAGTAGTGTAAGCCTCTTGTGTCGTTTCAAATTATTTCTAGACCATCGGGTAATCTGTGGTGATCAAAGAGGGTTGTCGATCTGGATGCTAAATGAGGTTTTCATGGACCCGAATCTAATTTGTACTGTAACGGAGGAGAATAATGCTAATTAAGCGTGGTACCTAGCTTTTTTCTGTTGCATTCCGATCCAGAGCGCAGACAATGGCTCTGATCACCAGGATCCCAGGAGAAAGGGTAGAGGTTTCTTACAGTTTATATACGACAGGTTTATTAGGATCTGTTCTCGAGGTGTGATTTGCTCTCACACAGTACCGCATTAATAATTATAAATACTTTTTTGTCTTTCATTTCCTTCAAATGGACTGCTAACTTCTAACATGTCTAGGCGTGGCAGTGCTACAGTGGCATTGGCTGCTGTTCGAGGCTTTCGCTTTTGCTGCGACAAGCCTAATCGGATATATGTGCAGCGAGCTTCCCAAAGCAGATCTCAGACACACTGCAATTGATTCTTCAGAAGTTTTCACCCAAAAAAGGATGTCCGCAGTATATATGCTAATGCTAGCAATAGTACTGTGGTGTCTGACAAAATGGGGGCAGTTTTGACATCGATAGTCATGGTACTTCCCCCATCTGAATTGCATCGTTCTTGTCAGCAGCCTTCACTAGGACACTGGATTTCACTGGGTTTTGTGCAAACTGCTTCTTGTTTGTTGGAATCCTACCTCGGGTCATCACGTCGTAAATCCTACCTCTATTTAAGAGAAGATTTCAGTTATCTGTCTCAGATGCCAAACTATCACTTCACAGATTTAACTTCCACCATGTCCCAAAATAGAAGAGACAACACGACTGAAACGCAAAGGACTTGGCCGTGGTAAGCCGTTTCCTGGAACCTTCCATTCCTACACAAAAAGAAACATGTTTACCTTATAGCTGTCGAAACTTTCGTTTTCCTTTACATGTTAGCTAGGTCCAGGTAGTTGGGCAGTACCGAATATATAATGTTGCAGTAGTAGTGGTACCCTCAAAATTTCCAGCTGCCCTTCAAAAGCATATATAGTGCATTCAAATCAAGGAGTATAAAAAGCATTGAATGAAATAAAGAGGAATGTATCATATATACCACTCATCAAGACAAACAACGGAGGGAGTATATTTGTAGCGAGTTCATTAATGCAGCCGGAACGGCAGCCATAGATGATGAAACGTTGTTTTGCATTGTTGTAGATGACGTGGCTGGTAGTGACGGGGTTCGTTCGAACCTACAAGTCTGATGTGTACGGGTATCACTATTCTTTTACCCAGATCTAAACTATAAATATTTATCATTATTCTTCATAAGAATTCTTCGCTTTCGATGAAGAGAATATATATATATATTCTTCATCGAGGATGAAAATTTTTTATTCTTCACTAACTCTATTTACTGAATAAATTCCTCAGTAAACAACACTGATGATGATTACTGAGAATATAATACCTATCCAATCATATTATAAAAAAAATCAAATAATTAACAGTTTTTTTATTCAGTAATTTTTATTTTTTGTTTAGTAAAAATCGAATGGTGAAAAATAAGAAGCTTCACCCTGGATGAAGAGTAGCACAATAGTATATATACATGTGCATGATACGTGCATTGTATTATTGTTTAGATGAATATAGGTAGGTCATTTTCTTTGGTCAACACTACTGGCCTTATATGTTTGATGACACGGGTGATAAATAGAAAGGATAATTAAGGATGTACTATAGGTTTGAGAAAGTCTAATTTACTTCTCATAGTTATATATAAAGACTTGATAACTCATTGAACTATCTCTTGATTACATAACTATATTATTTGGTTCATGCTACTATCTCTTATACAAATTCTCCGTTTTCTTTCTCTGCACACGAGCGGCGGCACGATGCAGCCACGCGTAAGCACCGATTGCTGCATGCACGACACCGGCTAGCAGCACTGCACACGCGCGAGCACGGAGGCGGCTCGGCGCCCATCCGTCCACGTTCGTTCCACTGAGCGGTGCGCATGCGGAGCCATGACGACAAGGCGGAGTGTTCGTGCGGAGGTTACCGAGCCTCCCCTGCCTCTGTGCAGGGTGAGGGGAAGCCTCCATGGGCTCGATTCTTTGAGAGTGGCATGTGGTACTAGATGATTTCCTGGCGCCTTCCATTCTCACCCCATCAGGATCAGTACATATGCCTGCAATGACTCTCGCGGTTCTTCTCATTTCCCCTTTTGCTCCTTCTTTCATATTATAGTGGGCACTGGTAGCCAAAATTTTTGTGGTCGCTCTCACACTGACATAATAATAAAGGGCCTGCCACCTCTTTCACCGGCGGCTGTGTGGAAAAACCGTGGTAATGTCTCTCAACAGTCGGTTCGTCGTTTCTCTGACTGCAAAGGGTGTCGACACGGCTGACTGCATATATATAGCCGGGTGTTATATTGTAGTAAATGAGGTTTCCAAGGTGCTGCTGGCTCATGCTTCGATGTATTCCTTCAAATATGGGGCTCATTTCCGTATTCAACACTAACTGAATACCACACAAGACATGTGTGAACGAGCCGGCCACTGGAGAACAGTATGAACGTAGCTTAATTACGGTTGCTTAATTACGGCCATATATACTGATCAGTTTTCTTATTGATACAACGTTCAGTATATATGTTTCTTGTTGCTGCTATACATGTTCAGTATGTTTTCTCACACGAGTTGGTGCCGGTCTTCTTGGAGGATCGAAATCCCACCAGGGCTCTCTAGAAATTCAAAACGTTCTGTAAAATGTAAACTAAAATTCTGTGCAGATGATCAGACGAAACAGCTAGTAGAAATTTGGTAAAATCTAGCTAATTCACTTTGTCACATGTAGACTACTAAGTCATTTCTGTTTTCGTTTCAAGGCATATAGAATCAAGATATAAAAGTTTTAGTCAGATTTGCTGCTGGGCTGCTCTACTCTCTGGCTAGCTATCTGGTCCATCGAAAGCATGCGCTGACGGACTTCCAAGGAATTTAATCCCTTCTTTAGACGACACCGTACCTCTGTGATGACGTGGCTGACGTAACACATCACTGCCGGCACTGCAATCGACGAGATGATCAGGGGAGAGGTATATATATTTATACATATGCATGCAGCATGTGGTTTTGGACTTCTGACCCTCATTAATTAGCAACATGATTCATAAGCAGGTGTGCTATAAGGGGTTATTATGGAAGTTGGGGTCCAATCCATTACTCGGAATATATAAAAGACGACTGCTGCCACACCCCGGAGGTCGGGACAGATCATAAATTTCTGTGCTGAGTTCATTTAAATATATTTTACACGAAAACGAAAACACTCACAGTTTGTGGAAATCAGATTTCAGTCTAATTTTCTGGGCATACGTACATACCTATGTTGTCACCTATCCACACATCAATTCCAATCATATTAATTAAGATATATCATCCATCTTCACCAAATAATAGGATTCCGACATCAGTGGCCTTCCTTCATATATAGTCCCTTTGATCAAATTAAACACAGAACTGCGTATAGATTCGTCGGACGAGTGAGTATTGAACAAATGGTCAATGTACCTGAAATGCCACATTACCGGCAATGTTTGAAATTTCTATTTCATTGTATATCGCTCAATAAGCAATTGATAAATGGATCAGTTTTTTTTTTCTTTTTGATCTGGATGGATCAGCACTTTCAACAACATTATCATCATATACTCTGGTGAATAATAAACATACAACAATAAGCCGTACGTGCCTGTGTAAAATATTTCAATAATATGTAAACAGCTGGAATTTGTCGGATGACTGCTTAGGTGATCTCCTATTGTGAAACAAAAAGAGAAAAGGGAGCACTGTAGGGTGTAGGCACGCATATGATCATTTTAAGGTAACATGCAAAAAAAAACCAGGGAAAATACTTGTTATGTGAAAATCATCGAGGGGGTGGGTTGCAGTTTAGACTACAACCGGTTGTGATACTCTCTATGATCATTCGTCTGATAATCTATAGGAAAATTCGGCTATAGGAACTGCTTGCTCGTTGTGTAATTTGCTGTGAGACACTCTTCGTTTGGAAATTAGCAAGAGGACATTAAAAATCAGTAATATTTGTCCTAGGACACTATAACGCGTGAGAAGTGTTATTTTGAACATTTTTATCTCAACGTATAAGATGTTAGTGACTTCAAATTTTGCATAAAAGTTCAAGGCTTAGATCCTTTACCTATGTCAATTTTCTCAAAAAAATCAACATTGTTTGTATGGCTTTTTAACTAAAAGAATATTTATTTTTAATCAAACAATCTGTACAATTGAATTTAATTTTGTAAAAAAAATACGTACATAAATAATGTAGCTTTGAATCTTTATGAAAAAAATTTAAATTGTTATATATCTTGTGCGTTGAGATAAAATGTTCAAAACTACCATTCTCGTGCCTTACAGTGTCCTAGGGCAAATATTATTGATTCATAGTATTTTGTAGCTAATTTCAAAACGAAAGGTGTTTAGCAGCAAAATACGAAAACAAACAGTGTTCTACAGCCAAATCTATATTATCAGCATGGGTGTTTAGAACCGATTCTTATACGAGTTATGAAAGAGTTCTGAAGATGTTTTCTATATGTAGTAGTGATTGTTAAACTAATAGATTCTTCTTGCTAAAAACAAGAAATATAACATAGCATCTATGTCTAGTATCGTCTATGTCTGGTTTAAAACAAGAAATACAACGTAGCGTCTATGTCTGGTTTCGTCGGCAGCAACGAGAAGATGTCAAAAGGGCAGCCATGGAGGCGCCACACCCCGCGACCCTTCGAGAGCTCGTAGGGTTGGCATCGCCAGCTTCCTACAACAGCACGGATCGGCGCCATCGACCTACAACAAGCGCCGGCTTCATTGACCAGTTACGCTGCAATGGGGTCCCAACCTCCGAGCCATGCGCCTATCTATAGTTTAAGTGAATGTCAACGCAAATATAGGTCATGATCTGGAAGGTCGAGTTCCATCGCAGCAACATGTGTCAGATGAGGCCGAACTTCGATTACAGTGTTGTTTATGTGAATATAGGTCGGGCAATTTTACATAGGTCAACTTCAGACCTATTGTGTTGGATGACAAGGGGAAAAGTGCAATTTTACATATGTACTTCAGGATAGTGCAACTATCCCTGATACAAATTGTCTTTCAACTTTCTCAAGACACTAGCCGTGGCGCGATGTGTGGCAATGTGGAGGCTGCAGCACGCGCGTGTCACGAGGCCGCAGCAGCGTCCAATCGCGAGCGCCGTGAGAACCCATGAGAGGCACGGTCTGTCGGTCACACGTGAGTATAGCGTGAGGTGCGGCGGCCTTGCGCGAGTGCGCTGTGGCCACAGCAGGCACACGCCAGAAGTGGGGTGTTTCCGGTGCGCATCCACGAGCTCGGAAGCGACTTGGCATCCATCCATGGGCATTTGTACCACATGGTGGCGGGCGTCCAGAGCCACCACGACGAAGTGGCTGTGTCCGTGCGCAGGTTGCCGTGCCTCCCCTGCCTTTTTGCAGGGTGAGAGCGAGCCTGCACGACGTCCAGTCCGTTGTTGTAACTTGTCGTAGTAGCTTATTTCCTGGCACCTTCCATTCTCATGGATGAGTACATATGACTGAGGAATGACTCGGCTTCTTCTATTCCGCTTTGCTCCTTTTTTTTAGTGTCTGCTTTGTTCCTTCTTATAGTGAAATTTTTGTGGTGGCTCTCGCACTGACCTAAAAGGTCATTTTGTTCTCCAATTAACTGCATAGGGTGTCAACACGGCCGACTGCAGAGCGGTGTGTTATATATAGTAGTGTAAGCCGCTTTTGAATTTCAAGTTTTTGTATGCCATACCAACAATTTATGGGTAACCAACTAGTAGTGCTATATAAGGAGGCACGCAAGTTCTTGACGGATAGATTTACAGAGGATTGTGTGAAAATTCCGTCCTGTACACGCGACCAGGGGCTTGACTATTTATAGTGCTAGACACGGGCATTTTACAACGGGATGATCCACTGGGGGAGGGTTATCTTTTTACTCGCTCTCCAGATGACGTCTTGGCTTCGGGGATGGCACGGAGTCCATTGGGAGAAGAGCTGGCCGAGGGACGCACCGCACGTTGTCTTCCAAGAGCCAGCTGGTACTTTGGTCCATCGTCGGCTCAATGAAGCCTCTCCTCCTGATCACGAGCGAGAAAGGAAACAGCCTGCTGTCGTAAAGAGAGAATTAAGGTTAGCATTGTCAGAGTAGTATAGAAAAAACTATAATATCCCTCTTATATTGTTTGGTAGGTGATAAAGCTTAGCTTGCACTATTCGCCACCACCAACTACGGGTCGCATAGTTCATCTCATTTATTCATATATATGTTAGACACCGGGCTGGCGGATCCACTAGGGCCATGGTCCTAGTCCAGTCTTGGGACAAAAACTACTAGTACTCTCGTCAGTTCACAAGACCCATTTACGTAGGCAGCTAATTACTCACAAGTAAAAAACTGATCGTTTAGTCCATCTACGTACAAGTATGCAGGCATAACTCATGAGTTAAAATATAATAATTGTGAAATCTAAACATATATTTTTTTGTGAGGCTTGCTAACATTCAGGCACCTGAAAATTGAGGATACTTGCACTCAACATTCAGAACATTCATAGACCGTCCATTTAGATCCAACATATACAATTCACATTATTTTTCTATGTGGCTATACATCCACAATATTTTCTATATTAAATACATGAACCTACCAAAGAAACAATAATTAACAACATGAAGCAGCTAGATCAAGATCTCTAAGGACTGTAAACATCTAGTGAAAGGATCTGATTTTTAGGTACATGAAAATTAGCATTAATGATATATTTTTGTATATATGTTGGGAGCCTACCAATGGATTATTTTGCAGCCCTAGTCATGCCGAGACTTAAATTCTGCCACTCCAGGGGCATTCTGTATATCCATTGTCCGTGTTCACATGTTCATTTTTCACGTCGTTGATATAACAATAAAACAACACATAAGATTCTAGACCTTGTGTTGCGCGCTGTTGTGGAAGGAAAGCCTATGTGCGGCCCTCCAATTGTCGTGCCCTGCTTAGTTGAGCTTTTTGCCCTGCCCATTTTGGAACCAACTTTACCCCCTGATTTTCTTATATTCACGAAAACTATATAATGGCTACGTCAGCCTGGACTTATTAGGGTTCTACTCCTCCCATTCTTTAATTGTTAATAATGTTAGTTAGCTACAATTTTGGCAAACCACTTGTCAAGAAGTACAATATGTTTGTAGCGAGATGATTAATGCAGCACAGAATTAGCAAATGTGGAGATGGTTCAGGCAGCGCAGAATCAGCAGATGTCGATGCCAGGGATGGGGTTCCAACCTCCGAGCCATGCACCTATATCTAGTTTGGAGTATGGATTCCACTTTTTTATATTCTCAGCATCAAATTGTTTCCACTGGGCAAATAGGAGTCAGCCAGGCGTGAAGAACCTGAAAATTTGGAGCGCATAGCTCTTCCTCTGCTCTGCTTCCTATCTTCCTTTACTCAATCTTGTGGAGATATAGCACCTACTCCGTCGAACTCCGGGCACTCCATAGTTACACGTCTAACTGACCCTTTGGGACTATAAGAATCCGATATCCTGGTGTTTCTCATTCCCAGCTGTTCCTTCACCTTCTTTTTGCTTGGAGTATTTCTCTCTCGTTCTTATGGTTTGAGCACTCAAATGCATTCGGTTGAAATAATAGCAGAGCTTTCTTTTGTTGGTGTTCGGGTGCTGTATATATATGCGCACGCAACATGGATTGCATTGGTTTTCTTTTCTTTTTTTAACAAAAATTGAGGGGGCAGGACCATCCTCGCCTACATCATTCATTGATAACTTATCAAAATAGAGTTTAAGTATAGGATAAAATACAAATTAGCTCTCGGGGAGAGACTACAGGGGAAGATAAATTCTAAGCTACGTAGTCACTCCATGCCCGCATGTCGTCATGTGTTGTGGAGTAATGATGGCTCCAGATGTCGTTATTTGTCGGGCGCAGCTTGTCGGAGGACATGGTGAAGATTATGAACCTCCACGTGGAAGACCAAGGCACTCTTCGCTCTCCAGATAGACTACAAAAGGATCAGCATGGCCAGACAGTCTGAAGAAGGGTGTCCGGAAAAAGAGGCATTCAAGGGAGGTTCGACCATGCCGATGTTAATCTGTAGTTTACTCCAAACTACAGCCGCAGCCGGACAGGTCACCAACTGTTCTTGCATCTTAACTCATGATCTCCTCTGCACAGTGGTCACAACAGTGTTGATGTGAATGACGTTCCCTGCTCTTTGGAGCAGATCATCTCATATATATAGATCATGAAATACATGGCAGGTTACATGCGGTATATAGCTCGCGAAATAGGAAGGAGACACAGCTCCAATTACAGATGATAACCTTCTAAGAGTAGCTCATATCATTCTATGAATAGAGATTGGTTGCTATGTTTAACACCCCCCCCCCCTCCTCAATCTGGACGGTGTGCAACTAAGTTCAGATTGCGCCGGAGATTTGAAAATGCAGTCACCGGTAGTGGCTTAGTCATGATGTCCATAACTTGATCCTTGGAGGATATGAGCCGAACCTCCAATTGGCGAGATGCAACACGCTCCCGGACAAAGTGGTAGTCGACTTCCACATGTTTGGTGCGTCGATGAAAAACAGGATTGGCTGACAGATAGGTGGCCCCAATATTGTCACACCATAAGCTGGGCGGCTGATGCTGAGATATGCCAAGTTCACGTAGCAACACTTGAATCCATATAACTTCAGCTGTAGCGTTAGCAACCACCTTGTACTCAGCCTCCGTGCTTGAGCGAGAAACGGTGGGCTGCTTGCGAGAGCTCCAGGAGATGAGATTGCCGCCAAAGAAGATGGCATAATCCCCTGTGCTGCGCCGGTCATCCAGATCGCCGGCCCAATCCGCATCCGAAAATGCGCTGAGGAAGAAGGAATCTGATTTCGTGATGCATAGTCCCAAGTTCGAGGTAGCATGTAAGTAACGGAGAATGCGTTTGATGGCTGCCCAATGAGCAGTTGTTGGTGCCGAAAGAAACTGACATACCCGGTTGACACAGAAGGAGATATCCGGTCGTGTCAAAGAAAGATATTGGAGGGCTCCAACAACACTTCTATAGTTTGTAGCATCAGTAGCTGAGAGAGGTGTACCGCCTGTTAATACCAATTTATCCGTAGGAAGCATTGGTGTGGACACTTGACTGGACGATGCCATGTTGGTGCGTTTGAGGATATCACTGATGTATTTATGCTGAGTCAAGACCAGGCCGGTGGAAGTAGGATGTATTTCAATACCAAGAAAGTAACTCAACGGGCCAAGATCCTTTACCGCAAATTCAGCTTGAGGTTGAGTGAGGAGGCGATCAGTGGCTGGGGATGACGAGCTCACTATGATAATATCATCCATATAGATGAGAATATACATCTGAATGCCGCCTCTATTAAATATAAACAATGACACATCAGCTTTTGAGGCAGTGAATCCCAACTGTATTAACTTGCCACTAAGACGAGAGAACCATGTCCTGGGCGCTTGTTTGAGACCATATAATGACTTGTCCAGCTTGCACAAATAAGTCAGATGATCGGAGTCCACAAAACCAGGCGGTTGTTTCATATAAACATCCTCATCAAGATGGCCATGAAGAAAAGCATTTTGAATATCAATATGGCGAAGAGACCAACCACGAGAGACAGCAAGTGAAAGAAGAAGACGAATAGTAGTAGGCTTCACAACCAGGCTGAAAGTATCATCATAATCCACACCATACTGTTGTTTGAAGCCTTTGGCCACCAAGCGAGCTTTATAGGGATCAATCAAACCATCCGCTTTGCGTTTCAACTTGAAAATCCACTTGCAATCAATGACGTTGAGACCGGCACGTGGCGGAACAAGATGCCATGTTTATTCTTGAGAAGAGCCTGAAATTCGTCATGCATAGCCTGTCGCCAAAGTGGATGAGTCTTGGCGTTGGTATAGCAGGTTGGTTCATCATCAGTAGTGCGGACTGCTGAGTATGTCACTGTACCATCGGTGCGCACTTTGGGTTGGACAATCTTGTTGCTGAGGCGAGTACCATACCGGTGCGGTACAGCATCAGGCGCTACAGCATCTGGTTGCACACCAGAAGCCGGAAAATCTTGTGGTGACGCCGGGGTAACCGACTCGAGGGGCGAACCCGATGACCGGCTGTCGGAGCCACCCTGGGAGGTGTCGAGCGACTGCTGGGTCGCGCTGTCGACGGCAGAATCAAGTGCCGCAGCACCAGCCGGCATATCTGCTGCAGTGCGTGCGCTGTCAGAGAATGTTGGCGCGGAGCCAGAGAATGTCGGCGCGGATCCCGGCGCGGATCCCGCCACGATTGCAGGTGCAGGGTGCCCAGGATCATGTACATCCGATATATCTGCATCCAAGTTGTTAGCAGGAAACAAATGCATATTATTAGTGCCCAATATAACACTGCTACGATCCGGGAAGTGTGGACTGTTTGGATGGTGATTATCGGTGGAGGAGGAATTAGTGGCAAAGGGAAATTGGCTCTCATCAAAAACAACGTCACGGGAGATGTAAACCCAGCCGGTTTCCATGTCAAGGCGTTTATATCCTTTGTGATTTGAGCTATACCCAAGAAACACACACCCTTTGGACCTAAAAGCGAGTTTGTGTTTATTATACGGTCGTAGATTAGGCCAGCACGCACACCCAAAAATGCGAAGCATGGTGTAATTAGGTGGAGCTTTGAACAAACGCTCAAGAGGACATAGATTATCAATAACACGTGTTGGCAGCCGATTTATGAGGTATGTGGCAGTAACAAATGCTTCATCCTAAAATTTTAATGGCATGGATGCATGAGCTAAGAGGGAGAGCCCGGTTTCAACTATGTGACCATGTTTACGCTCGGCCGAACCATTTTGTTGGTGAGTATGGGGGCAAGACACATGATGGGAAATACCAAGAGATCGAAAAAAGTGATTGTGAAGTTTTTGATATTCCCCACCCCAATCTGATTGAACACATTTAATTTTAGCATTAAGGAGGCGTTCAACATGAGCTTGAAATTGCAGGAAGATACGCTGAACTTCAGTTCTATCATGCATCAAGTAAACCCAAGTAAATTTGCTGTAATCATCGATGAAGCTAATGTAATAAGAGTAGCCACCAACGGATTTTGGGGCAGGACCCCAAACATCCGAAAACACAAGTTCTAAAGGTGATGTAGAACGATGAATGGCATTATTATATGGGATTTGATGACTCTTGCCTAACTGACAAGCATTACAAATGGGATGACTCGATTCCTTAGTACAAGGAAGATTATTCAAGCGTAAAATGGCCCTAACGATTGGAGGGGAGGGGTGGCCAAACCGAGCATGCCACTAATCTGGAGACACCTTGACATGGAGAAGAGCTTGTTTGAAGGACTCAATATCGGAGAGCTTGATGGGGTAGAGGCCGGCTTCACATTTACCTTCCAGAAGTACTTGCTTCGTTGTTATGTGCTTGATGAAAAAATGATAGGGATGAAACTCAAAAAGACATGATTATGACGGGCTAGTTTATGAACAGAAAGGAGATGCTTGGCAATATCAGGAACATGAAGAACATTTGTAAGTGTAACAGGTCTAGTAGCAGTATTAATTGAACACGAACCAATATGCAAAATTTGCAAACCTGCGCCATTGCCAACTTGAACGGTGTCAGCACCAAGGTACTGATCTCGAATGGCTAGGCGATCAAGATCACTAGTGATATGATCGGTAGCTCCAGTGTCAGTATACCAGTTCGGGTCGACCTTGTAGGAATTGGTGGTGGCAGCAGCGGCGAACGGCTGTTCCTCCTGATAGGACTCATCCATGCGGTACCAACATCTGATGGCGGTGTGATTTGCTTTCTCGCAGATCTGGCACGTCACGCGGTGGGGCGTGTTGCAGTTTGAAGGAGATCCACGACCGCGACCGGCTGGGACGGTGCAGGTCCACGACCGCGGCCATGTCCAGGCGGAACACCACAGCCACGACCACGGGGAGGACCGCCGCAGCCAGCAAAATTGGCCGAGGACCCGATGTTGAGTCGAGTCTCAGAGTGGCTGAGTGCCTGACGGAATCAAACGCCAGGAGATAAGCATAGACGTCATCGAGGGTGAGATCTTCGGTCTTGGTCGTCATGGATGTGACAAAGGAGTCGTAGTCCGACCCGAGCCCAGCTAGGAGGTATGCAATGATCTCAGCATCACTCAGCAGGGCAGCAACAGCAGTGAGCTCGTAGGCGAGCGCTTTGATCTTGCGGAAGTAGTCATTGGCAGACATGTCCCGCTTCTTCAGGGTGGCCAGATCAAGGCGAACCTGGACAGCACGAGCGCGCACGGCAGAGAACATGCGCTGCAAGATATCATAGACTTCCTTGGAAGTTTTGGCAGACACCACATCGAGGAGAAGATCCTCGGTCATGATGGAGAGAAGGCCACTCAGAAGTTGCTGATCTTGATCATACCACCGGTCATAGGCCGGATTGTAGATCTGCGCGGCGCCTGCAGCAGTGGAGGCCGCAATCAGCTTGGGAGGCGTGGGAAGAGACCCCTCAATGTAGCCAAGCAACTTATGACTTCTCAGATATGGGAGAAGTTGTGCGTGCCACAGCATAAACTGGATTTGTTGAGGCGAATGGTAACGGCGTGGTGGATGGGGATTGGGGCAAAAGTAGAGGTAGTACTGGTCATGGCAGAAGAGATGGTGGAGGGGGAGGAGGAGGAAGAAGTTGAAGAAGTCGTGGTCGACATTGGGTAGAAAGATTATGGCTTTGTTACCATGTTGATGTGAATGGCGTTCCCTGCTCTCAATGGAGCAGATCATCTCATATATATAGATCATGAAATACATGGCAGGTTACATGCAGTATATAGCTCGTGAAATAGGAAGGAGACACAGCTCCAATTACAGAAGATAACCTTCTAAGAGTAGCTCATATCATTCTATGAATAGAGATTGGTTGCTATGTTTAACAAATAGGACTCGTCCTCACCGACCAAGTTTCTATGCACGAGACTAGACTGGGTGTTTAGCCACGCGGAGAATTTTACTTTAGGCGAGCAAGTATGAGAGGCCGAGTGGCAACAACCAATGGCCTGATACGGCCAGGCTGATATATTTATGAACCCCTTTAGAAATAAAGGGAGCCAAACCCCATACATCAGAATGAACAAGATCAAAAAGACGCTGGTACACTGACTCACTAGAACGATAGGTTAGTTGTATCTGCTTTCCTAATCTACAATCCTAACACTGATGTAGAGACTCATGACGATCTGAAACTGAACCTAAAACACCACGACTAATCAAACTAGAAAGGTGCGAACTACCAATATGACCAAGACAGTGATGCCACTGAGCAAACGACGAGTGGACGAAGCAGCCAAAGCGGAGATAGCAAGACTAACATGTGCAGCGGAAGGATGACAAAGCCAATCAAGCTCCCAAAGACGCTGGGAATCACGACGAGGAGGGCCAAAACCAACCAGACGACCCATGCGACAATCCTGAACATAGCAAAAGTCGGAATCAAGGATGACACGACAGTTATGATCAGTAATCTGGCCAGCGGACATAAGTTGCATGGTCAAATCAGGCACATATGACATATTAGATAGAAAAAGAGTCCGATAGAATAGTGCCTTGACCTAAAACAGAAAGAGGGGATCCATCAGCTATATAAATGGTAGATGGACAAGAAGAAGAACGAATAGAAGCAAGATAGGTACGATGTGGAGTCATATAAAAAGAAGCACCAGAATCAAGGACCCATGGAGTACCTAAAGCAGAAGTAGATGGTCGTCCCTCAGTGGAAGATTGAGAAGCAGAAGCAGAAGCAGAACCTGTTGCTCCAGAGAACGATGAGGCAACGAGGTGATCGAGCAACCTGATGATCTCCTGTGTCTCTGAACTAGCTGAACTCTCTGAGAGCCTCTAGAATTAGTACTACCAGTACCCTACGAAGAGCAACGAGCACGAGCTTTGTCCTTCTTCTTCTGATAGCAATAAGCTTCCACATGTCCAGCTTTACCGTAGTGAGTACAGTGCAAACCACCGCCCCTATTTGTAGAAGGCACCGGAGTGGAAGGCACCTGGGGTGGAGGGATGGTGAAAGGAGCAGAATGAGCCACCAAAACAGAGGAACTTTGTAACAAACCAGCAGCACGAAGATGTATCTCCTTTTTACGAATATCAGCATGAACCTCCATCAATGACACAGAAGGATGACGAGCAAGCAACTAGGCACGAAGAGTCTCAAACTCACCACGAAGCTGAGTCAGCAAGTCATAGGTGCGACGTAAAGCAAGTGCATCCTACCGTGCCTTGCAAGAGGTATAGGTGCTAAAGACAACTGAGGACCAAGAGTATCCAACTGGCACCAAACAACAGACATCTGATCAAAGAACTCATCAAAAGTAGCATATCCCTGACGTAGCAACTACTCCTGACGAATAGCAGCTAGGTAGGTAGACTGACTAGTGGGCTGATATCAAGTAGGAAGAAACGTCGACATCTGAGCTGCAGTGTCCATCCCAAGAATATCAGCAGAAAAATACTCTTGCATGCTAGCAACAAGAACAATAGAAGCATGAGCGTCCTCATTTACCCAAACCTAATACACAGCAAACTGGGAGTCATAAGAAGCATGGCTGTCCTCATACTCTTCTGTCAACTTCTTCTTCTCATTAGATGTACCCTTCTCCGGAATCACAAGCTGAGGAGCAGTAGGGCATGGCGGACAACGAAGATCATCAGTAAGAAACTCCCAAACACGTAAGCCTCGCATGTGCACACGCATATGAGAAACCCAGTAATGGTAATTGATGCCATCGAAAATCACCGGACACCGAGACACGAAAGATGCAATAGACGACGACGACAAAGAGGGTGCCATTATGAAGAGACACTAGAGACGGCAAGGGTGCTGGAAAGTAAAGCCACGCAAGCGATTTTTTTTTTCACTACCTTCTGATTAAAAGCGGCGGCGGCGATTGGAAACGAGCCACAAATGTCCACAACACAAAACAAGAATAGGTAGTCCTTTGTTCCTTTCCTTTTTTTTTACAACCTAACCCTAATGCCTTAAAAGAGAGAAAACATAGAAAGCCGCACAAATGAAAGAGGCGGCGGCTGCACCAGACACGCTGCCGTCAGCCGGCAGTGCGGGGGCAGTTTCGGTGGACTCGATGGCAGTGCGGATGATGATGCGCAGACAACGGTGCCCGATGGCCTCCTGAAGAAGGCAGCGCGGATCTGTGCGACCTGGCAGAGAGGCGGCGGCGCTCTATCTCTGGCGAAGACAACAACCTCCTGGCAGCACAGATGATGGCGCGGGGCCGGTAGAGAAACGGTGGCACGCTACCTCCAACGAAGACGACGACCTCCTGACGGTGCGAACGATGGCGCGAGGCCAGCAGAGAAGCGGCGGCACGCGACGGCCTCTGACAAAGACGACACCCACCAGCACGTGACAGTCTCCGCGACGACGACGACAACGATGGCGGCAAAACCTGATGGATCTCGCAGTGGAGAGGGCCAGCGGAGCAGCGACGACCCGCTGCTTCGTTCCTCGCGCTCGATCGAGACGGAAAATCTTCCAAAGATTGGAAAAAGAAAAACTAATTGGGGAAGAGAAAAATTGCACGCAAGTGTAACGTATATGGGTGGATTGATTAGGGAGAGAGAGAACAAACCATAACCTTAATTTTCTGACTGTGGTACCATGTTATGAATAGCACTTGTATTCAATAGAGAGACACGAGGTCTAGATATATACAGATACAAATATATATAAACATGCAATAAGATCTTTATACAATGGACTAATACAGATTCTAACGGGAGCGGACCCGCAGCCATGCGCCAGTGAGCACTGATGCCACGGAGAGCACGCGCCAAAGGTTAGGTGACAGCTGTGCGCACGGGAGAGCTTGGATGCGGCTCGGCGTCCATTCATGGGCGTCCATGCCACATGGCAGCGGGAGTCCACAGCCCTGACGATGAGGTGGCCGGGTTCCTGTGGAGGTTGCCGTGCCTCCGGTGCATTCGTGCAGGTGAGAGTGAACCTGCGTGGGCTCAATTTCGTCAGAATGATGTACTGTACTTGCTGATTTCCTAGCGCCTTCCATTCTCATCGATGAGAATATGCCTGCAATGACTATCGGCTTCTTCTCATTTCTGCTTTGCTCCTTAGAATTCTCTTATAACACGGTGGTAGCTAAAATTTTCGTGATGGCTCTCACACTGACATAAAGCCCTCGTCTTTCATCGACTCCTCTGCTATTTAGGAAAATCACGATCATCTCTCGTCCAGCCAGTCAGATCTTTCTCTAACTGCATAGGGGGGTGATGACACAGCCGACTGGTTAGCGGGGGTAGATATAGTAGTGTAAATCCGCTTGCATGATCTTAATATATTTCGAGGCCATACCAACAATATATGGGTAACAACCAACTACCGTTTAAATTGTTTATTGCACATTGTGAACTTGTATAATTAATACTTAATATACATATAAGTATAATTAATACTTAATTTAAGTATATGGAAGAACGTTCGTCTACAAATACACTCTACTTTTCTCATTTTATAGTAGTGGCGAACTAAAAAAAAAACTGATGTTATAGGACAGCTAATAAATGAAAAACAGAGAGAGGAAAGTAGGGGTGGATAATAATAGCACTGGTATAGTGTATAGTCCAATCATCTTCCTACTTACTATGCCCATTTTTTAGTTCGATTATGCTTGATACCTACTGTCTCAAAGGGTTCCATTTCATTGCTTCATTCTTTACATTTAGATTTCAGGGTCACATATGAAATGCATAGTTGCCCCGGTATAGTATACACTGACATAATAAAGGCCTCATCTCACACCAAATTATTAATTACTTTTCAGTGTTGGTCCTATATATTGCTGAAATTAATGTTCGTGTGCTGATTCATGTTACAATATCCTACCATTTCAAAAATATATTGTCGGCTTTGCTCGGCCGAAGAGGAAACGGTGAAGGAGATCGATGACGGCGCGGCTCGCCGGAGAAGAAAAAGAGGAGAGAGAACAATGCCAGCGCGTCGGGCTTGCTGATGTCGCTCGGAGTCGATGGAAGAGAGAGAGGAACAGAGAAAGAGGGAAGGGAGGGCCTCCTTAAATAGGGCCGGTAATGGCGATGGCGGCGGAGATATTTTGGGGAGAGGCGGTGGGAACAGTGATGCACACTGTGGTGGTTGCTACTGTGCGAGCACGTGGAGCTCGTGGCGACAAAATGTTATGGCGGCGGCATAGCATTGGGAGCATGCGGAGGGCATGGGGCGCGGTGTGGGCTTGGGCTGGCGGCGATACCCCAGCCCGTTTGTAGCCTGTGTAGTTGAAGTTTTGGTCCGTGTGGCCCAATAGTGAAGTGAAGTTATGGGATTAGTCTCATATTGGTTGTTTAGGTGGATGAGGGTCAACATATAATCCTCGTTTTTTCAACAATAGCATCTCCAGGTTAACCTTTTTACCCGAAGCAAGGACGAAAGCGTAAGAGGGGTGCTATGTAGAATAGGCGTGCCTGTTTTATGTGGGAGTTAGGCTGTAAGTGGATTTCAGGCATGGGATGTTACACTTGCTGGCTGGCGCGCTGAGCTAGGAAGGAGAGAGGGCAGCGGCCCGCTGAGAGAAAAGAGGAAGGGGCGCAAGCTGGGTCAAGGAGGAAAAGAGAGGGCGGCGCGGCCCGTTGGGGTGAGAGAAAGCGGACCAAGAGAGGGCTGATCCGGCTGGGGAAAAAGAGAGGAAGGGTGGCTCGCCCCAGAGGTGGAGGAAGGGAAAAGATTTTATATTTTCTGGACTTTGGAATTTAAAAACCAATTCAAAATAAATTCAAACATAAATTTGAGTTTAGAGATTGAATCCAAATAAAAGAGAAAGTTAAAATACAAGCAACCATTTTGACAATTATATTTTATATTTGTTCAAATCTTACTGTGCTAACTCTAGTTTAATCATTTAGTAAATTTTATTTTTGAAAGTTTGATGCATCGCAAAATTCTAAAAGTTAAAATCAGAGTGATTTTGCTGTGATTTAAATTTTGGGGTGTTACAAATGCGAACGAATAATATAAATAACTTGTTGCGTAGTTCTGAACAAGCAAACCAATAAGGTCGACCTACGGTAGTAGCGTCTTCCTAGTACCTTTCAGTTTCATCAATGAGATGTACATGCCTAAATGGCTCTGTTTCATCTCATTTTCCACGGCCGATGGAGAACACAGAACATGATGGAACTAGAAATAATCGTAAGTTCTATCAGATATTTTCAGAGAACACCAGAAGCTCTTTATTTATTACTTTTTACTTCACTGGAGGTAACAGGAAAATATTGTTTTCATATGTCTCTTTATAGGGGTACTGAAAAAAAACATATATATAGTCCTTATTAAATAAGTTACCGATGACACCGGAATACAAGATAGACTGGGGACGGGTGGCTTCCCTGTGATTATTGATCTAATTAACTAGCTCGAACCCTAGCGAGTTGCTGTGGGACATATACTTAGGTCCTGTTTGGTTGAGCCGTAGCTGTGAAAATTTTAACTGTAAGACGTGGTTGTGGAAAAAGCGACTGTGAACTCTGAGCTATGGATAAAGCTGAAAGTTGTTTGGTTGAAACAGCCATGGCTGTAGCTTTGAGAAGAAAATTTCTGTGATGCACCTATATCCGTCGATCTCGGTCGGGATTCGTGAGCGATTCGAGAGGGATTCGAGAGAAGAGAGCGAGAGAGTGCGGTATGTTTTGTATTCGATGGCCGTACGGGTAAAGAGTTCGATCGGGATTCGATAAAAGTTGTCCACCTGCGTTCGGTCTTAGCCGTTGTGAAACGGGACTCCCTTTGGCTGGATTTTATACTTTTAAAAAAAGTTACAGCTCCAAAAGTCACAATCAAACAGGACCTTATTAGCATAAAAACTGTTTTCACGAGAGGTTCACATAGGAAAGCAAATGTCGTTGATGGTTAAAGTCTCATGACTATATAGAATAGGGTCTCTGAAATTGGAATAAGACGGAGGCAACCAAACAAAAGAGCATCAGAGTTAGATCCTCATCATCATATTTTACCTCCATGGACCCTAGATCTGAACCAATCTCCTTGAAGGCTAACAATGAGAGGCCAATGAACCACCCTTTTGCAACTTGTGAACGAACGTGTTGGCTATATACGTGCGGGGAGCACGTATTGCGATTACGCACAACGCGCGTGTAACCTGCCTGGCACGCACGCGTAGCCTGCCTTGCACGCACACGCGCAGGCGCGCGTGACTGCCGGACTCTGTTTCCGCTATTGACCCGTACAACAGCTGGGGCAGGCCTTTTCGTATCGATCTCCAGGATGTTAACCTATGAGCCTAAGATACGACATGCATTGGCCTCCCTCTGTATGTATTTTATTATTTTATCAATGAATTCATTGTGTGATTCAACCAAATTAATCTGCTTTCATGGTATCAAATAGCATCGCTCCCGCGACACGTTTTCGCTGCAAACCCTAGCCTCCGGCCCTCTACGCCGCTACTAGGTCCGATCACCACGGTCGAAATCGATGACGAGCAACGAGCTCGTGAGCAACAGGAAGCTGCAGAGCGCGAATGTGCGCGTAAGGAAAATGAAGATGCCCGTGTGGAGCAGGAACGCACGCTCGCCCTCGCCAACGCCACCCTCATTGCCAACCTCCACCCTTGTGCCGACCATTCTTGAACGCCACAGCAGTCAGCACAACAAGTAGCGTGCCCTCTTCCTCAACACCCTGGCCAAGTATGCGCTTCTTCCTCATGTTGAGCGCCCCCCCCCCCCCCCCCCCCCCCCCCACCCCTGCGATGAACCAGATTGGGGGCCCATGGAGTGCATAGTGCGTTCCTGGCTCTACGCCTCAGATCCAACCTGAGCTGCTTGATGACGTCACGGTGCACGGAGGAGGCTGCTCCTTCTGCTGGCCTCATGGAGCTGGCCACTCCGGCTTCTGGGCCAATGGCCTCTAGCCCAATGGTTCCCAGCGCCCCAACGCAGGCCACACAACTGAGGCCCACTCTGGCCACGGGCACATCAGCTGGCGATGCGGGTGCACAGGCTGCCTCCAGCACGGGTACATGCACGCCTACGCCTGCCAGCATGGCTCCGTCCCGCCTCCAGCTCATCTCGCGATACCTGTGGTAGACAGCGATCACAGCATGGTGACCAAAGGCAAGACTGGTTTTCGTCATCTACCGAAGGAACGTCTGAAACTCAATGTCAGCACCCTTTCACCCACACGGAAGACTTATCATGGCGCACTTGCTGATCCTAATTGGCGGAAGCGGAATGATATATGATTGAGGAATTTTCTGCTCTACAAGCCAACAATACAGGGGCGGGCTTAGGGTTCTACTCCTGTTGTGTTTACTGTTGATGTTGGTAGCTCAAATTTTGGCTAACAACCACTAGTCAAGAAAAACAATAGTGGTAGTTTGTTTGTAGCCAATTGGTTTATGCAGCGCAGGATCAGCATGTGTGGACTACAGCGATGGGGTTCCAACCTCCAAGCCATGCACCTGTCTAGTTTTATTCTCAATGCCATACTGTTTCCATAGGCTCTCTAGACACGGCTGGTGTCTGCTAAGCGTGAAAAAGCTAACGTTGTTATCAATCTGGAGCGCATAGGTCTTCCTCTACTCAATTTTCCTTTGTAGAGAGTTATAGCACTAATTGTATTCAAGTGCAGGCACTCCATACTGACACGTCTAACTCACCCTTTGGAACTATAAGAATCCCAGATCGTGGTTTTTCTCATTCCCACGGTGCCTTCACCTTGTTTTTTCTTGGAGGATTTTCTCTCGACGTATCTTGTGGTTCGGGCACTCGAATGCAAAATGGATTGTATGTTGTTTAGGTGAATATATAATAATTCGATCATTTACTTAGGTCAACTTCTGGCCTATTATGTTCGATGGCACGGGTGATATATACAAAAAGGATAGTTTTTTTAACTATATAAAGGATGTAGTTAAAGATGTTCTTTACGTTTGAGAAAGTCCAATTAATTGCTTCTCTCAATTATAAGCAAAGTTTAGATAACTCTTTAAACTATTTTTTTATTATGTAACTATATCATTTTGAATCAATCATGTTACTACCCCATATAAAAATTGTCATTTTTTTCTTTCTCCTTGCACGCATGAGCGGCGAGGGGGCACCAAGCCAGCGAGCGTGAGCACGATGCAGAGCGCCGAGGCAGCAGCGTGTGAGCACGACATGAGGAGGCAGAAGCGGCCAAGCGTGAGCGCCCTGTTGCCACACAGCGAGCATGTGCCAGAGAATCAACTTGCACGTGCGAGCTCGGATGCGGCTTGGCTCTATCCATGCGCGTCAATGCTGCGTGGCAGCTGGGGTCCAGAGCCACGAGGACACCTCGGACTGGGAGGTTGTCATGCCTCTTGTGCTTTGGGGGGGCTGAGAGCAAGCCTGCATGTGCTCGAGTCCGTCAGGGGGTGACCTCTCGTACTAGCTTATTTCCTGGCGCATTCATTCTCATCGATATGACCTATGGCTGGAAATGACTCGATCGACTTGTTTCGTCTCATTTTTGATTTGCTTCTCTTTATAGTGCGGTGTTATCTAAAGTTTTTGTGATAGCTATCACACTGACATAAATTAAAAGGCATGTCTTTTATTTCACCAACTGCTTGCTACTCCTTCCATATTTTTAATGATGTCGTTTCCTAGTATAAATTTATATTAACGGACGACAATAATAAAAATTTAGAGGTAGTAATATTTGAAAAGGTGCCACGGCCGGCTAGGACAAATTTACCCCCCATGATTGTTGTAACTGTTATATTAACCTAAAAAGAAAATTGAAGGAAGCAGGAACGGCCGGCTAGGCATTGCTTCCACCTGCCGCTACGCACGTGCACACCCCGGAATCTGACCAGGACACCAAAAGTCACTGCCGCGGTTTTCCTCCCCACCTCTCGGGTCCCAGTCCTCCACTCTCCACCCACATACACGCTAAAGGCCACCTCGGGCCACGGTGGAGTCCTCGGCTGTGACGAACAGCGACGGGGCTTCAAAGATTGTTGCTGCTTGCCGTCAATGGAGTGATGAAGGATGATGGATTGATGGTGTGCCTTTTATCTAAAAAAAGCTGATGGTGCGTGCAAGAGCTTCAGTGGGTGATGCGCACGAAGTAAGGCGGGCTCGTCCTACAGATCCCAATGCAGCAAGGGTGATGAGACACTGCCGCACGAGTTTGTGGGAGACAGAGAACGTAGATGCGCTGCAGCCTGCACGAGCTCTTGTGTGTTCATCGAAGAGAGCGGAAGTTTTAAGTGGGACACAGCTAATCAGCTAGCAGCTAGAGAGGGTTTGGAGCCACAAACGAATCCATGGTGAGGTCCGGCTGTCAATCAAACCGGTTGGGGCATTGGTGGTCATTTTTTAAAGTTTATCTCATTCAAATCCAAATATACGTTATTATATTATCTTGGATGTGTTCCGGCAAAAGAGCATGTTTTTATAATGGTACTTAGTAAATTTGTGAAAGGTTAGTGTGAAGTAGCAAAGGGCAGAGAATTGTAGTGTCTCAGGGCAAATTTCGCCAAACTCTAATGTTGCTTCTGCCCTCATTTTTGTAAGTTATTTATTTTACCCTCATTTTTTTGAACTGAAATAATGTTTTACCCCTAGTCCGTTATATCACTTAACGGTGTTAAATCTGATGTAAAAAGACTTAAATACCTCTACGATAATTCTGATTTTACCCTTACTTTGTTTTTAGAGCACATTGATTATACTTCTGTTATGATCAATATTTGAATAGCGTGTCTTTCAAATATTGTGCATTTTTTTTACAGATTTCAACATATATGAATTTAGAAAGGAGCATCTTGCTTGTACCAGCCCCAATCCATCATTATCTGGCCACAGGTGTAATGGGCGATTCAGCATTATCAATAGAGGATAGAAGCCGCTGAGGCACTGAATGCTGTGGTCGGCGCTCGCGGATGAGCTGAAACAATTGAAGCTTGTGCCTACGCACTATAGATTCGAGAAAGTCCTATTTACTTTCCATAGTTATAAGTAAAGACTTGATAACCCACTGAACTATGTCTTGGTTACATCACTATATCACTTTTCTTAAAAAAAACCATCACTATGTCAGTTGGTTCATGTTACTATCCCTTATAAAGACTGTCCTTTTTCTTTCTCTGTGCACGAGCGGCGGCACGACGCAGGCACGAGTAAGCACGGATCGTGGTAGCGGCCATGAGCATGTGATGCACACGCGTCAGCATGCACGACACCGGCTAGCAGCACTGCACACGCGCGAGCACGGAGGCGGCTCGGCGCCCATCCGTCCACGTTCGTTCCACTGAGCGGTGCGCATGCGGAGCCATGACGACAACGCGGCGGTGTTCGTGCGGAGGTTGCCGAGCCTCCCCTGCCTCTGTGCAGGGTGAGAGGAAGCCTTCATGGGCTCGATTCTTTGAGCGTGGCATGTGGTACTAGATGATTTCCTGGCGCCTTCCATTCTCGCCCCATCAGGATCAGTACATATGCCTGCAATGACTCTCGCCGTTCTTCTCATTTCCCTTTTGCTCCTTCTTTCATATTATAGTGGGCACTGGTAGCTAAAATTTTTGTGGTCGCTCTCACACTGACATAAATAATAAAGGGTCTGCCACCTCTTTCACCGGCGCTGTGTGGAAAAAACCGTTAAACAGTCGGTTCGTCGTTTGTCTGACTGCAAAGGGTGTCGACACGGCTGACTGCATACATATAGCCGGGTGTTAAATTGTAGTAAATGAGGTTTCCAAGGTGCTGCTGGCTCATGCTTCGATGTATTCCTTCAAATATGGGGCTCATTGCCGTATTCAACACTAACTGAATACCACACAAGACATGTGTGAACGAGCCGGCCACTGGAGAACAGTATGCACGTAGCTTAATTACGGCCATATATACTGATCAGTTTCTTATCGATACAACGTTCAGTATGTTTCTAATTGCTACACGTTCAGTATGGGCGTGTTTGGTTCTCTTCTCTATCCATCCTGTCTCGCACGAAAGAACCAGGATAGTATAGACCAGGCCCATCTCATGCTCGTGCCATTTGATTGGATGGTAGCACCGTTACAGCCAGCCCTAAACGAGCAGCTGATTGGTTGCATATATTTCAGGCCACCACCAACTTTTTTTGCTGCACCAGCGCCAGCTGCGCCCACGCGAGCCTGGCCAGTCAAAAACGGATTTGATTCGCGTTTCTGCAGAGCCTGATTCGGCAAGCCTTTTTGCATCCGCGGAGCCAGCCCCCAACACTCGTGCATGCATCCAAGCATTGGTTTCTTGCATCTAACGAGCTTAGCCAGTGGAGATACAGGTAAGCAAACACGCCCTATGTTTTCTCACATGAGTTGGTGCCGGTCTTCTTGGAGGATCGAAATCCCTGTAGGGCTCTCTAGAAATTTCAAAAAGTTTTGTAGAATGTAAACTAAAGTTCTGTGTAGATGAAATTAAGACGAAACAGCTAGTAGAAATTTGGTAAAATCTAGCAAAATTCACTTTTGTCACATGCAGACTACTAAGTCATTTCTATTTTTGGTTCAACTTCTATACAAAAAAAAATTGAGTTACTTGATAAGGCATATAGAATCAAGATATAAAAGTTTTAGTCAAATTTGGCTGCTCTACTCCTCTGGCTAGCTATCTGCTGGTCCATCGAAAGCATGCGCTGACGGACTTCCGAGAAATTTGATCCCTTCTTAATTAGACCACACCGTACCTCTGCGATGATGTGGCTGACGTAACACATCACAGCCGGCACTGCAATCAACGAGATGATCGATGGTGTCGAAATGGAGACCCTGCGATGGGATAGTGTCATAGTGACACATACAAAGCGAGAGGGAAAAATAATGACACCAATCACCTCATTAGCAACCATCTTGATAGTCTACTTCCTGGCACCTTTCATTCGTAGAGGAAAACTAACTCTATCCACAGTAATCATTTACTACTACACAACAAATGTTTTCAGCAGCAGTGGCGGCAAAGAGTGCCCGTAGTGTCAAATGAATATATAATAATGTAATATGGTAGGTACACTTTTAAAACAGATGGTGGGTACACAGAATTACGCAACAAAAGGTACGTATCGACTTCAATTTTTATTCAATGTTACTGATATCCTCGCAAATTAAAATAAAATAGTACTGATAGTTACCATGTTTTGTTACGACACACTAGGAACAGGTCCCACAGTTACTGCTAATATGAAAAGTCGACGATTTTTAAACTCCCGTACACAAACAAGCATCATGTTATAATTAGCCACTTAGCTTACTCTCCTAGTCTCATGGCATGTTCTTACGCTCCCCATGCTACCTTGAAGACATGGTCAGTGTCATGCATTTTTATATAATAGTACTTTTTTTAAAAAAAAATATAGATCGAACATGCATGCAGAAAGGTCGAACATGTGGATTCAAAAAGAAACTTTGAAGATGCAAAAAATTGGCATTCACCCTCTAATAATAATCATGAATCATGTGCACGGCAGATGCCTCCATGAGTCTCCACTCAGTACAACACCAAAAAGAAGAGTTTCCAGAGCGACGGGCCAAAACGATTTGTTACGAACCGTCGCCCCATGTGATTTATCGGCAGTCCAAAACTCTATATGCATCTACTCTCTCCGATTATTTTTTATAGTCGTCGCAGTTCAACTTTAAACGTGTGCAAAATATTGACGTCGATAATAGTTAGTGTTTTAATTCTCCAAGTTCATTCTCGAGATGACGTCTTGGCTTCGGGTCAGCATGGGCGTGGTTCGCGTCGCCTCTGTGGATATTTGATCCGCTCCATAAGTCCGAGTCTAATGGTCCTCCACGGATCGGAATGAGTAAGTTGAGGGTCGTTGGTTAAGAACTAAATGATCCATGGGGCTCCGTGGATCGATCCGCCTCCAATTCACTACACAAAACGGGAAAGCTGCTGCCGGTTGCCACGCCTTCAGTCGTCCGTGTCGTCTACGCAGCAACCGCCTTGACGAAGCATACGCGAACGCCATGACGGAGGAGCTGATGTTGTCTCGTAGTCGTCGCCACAAGTGAAATAGTGATTCAACTTTCAAACTCTGGGTCGATCCATGCGACCCATTGGTTCTTGTGGATATGCAACAGTTCGATCCATATGATCCAGTTTGGACCGTGGATGCTCCACGCCCAAGCGTAGCTTCGGGGATGGCACGGAGCCCATCGGGAGAAGAGCTAGCTGAGGGCCGCACTTGTCTTCCAAAGAGCCAGCTGGTACTTTGGTCCCTCGTCGGCTCAACGAAGCCTCTCCTCCTGATCACGAGCGAGAAAGGAAACAGCCTGCTGTCGTAAAGAGCGAATTAAGGTTAGCATTGTCAGAGTAAAACGAAGCTGGCAGAGGGGGCTGTTGGGGGCCAGTCACCCAACACATAAGGAATGGTACAAGACCCCTCGGTGAGTTGTATCCTAACTAACATGTTTCATACGATACATAATAACATGATACTATGGAATCAGAGTTATGTATATATACGTCGTCCTGGAATTTATCTTTCAGAAGAAATTTAGATGGGATCAAACTTACGGAATCAGTAAACCTAGAAGCTAGACTTTAAAATATAAACTTAACGGATGAAAAGGATTTTTTTTGTGGAATTTACATTGGACTGACATTTTCTCAGTTCACTCTGTGTACCAATGTTTGATAAATCAGAATGTCCCTTTTCATCATAAGTTTATTTGGAAGATTAAACTACCCCAAAATCAAGATTTTCCTCTGGTAACCTCGTACGGGGCGTTATATTACAAAGTATAATCTTACCGAGAGAAATTGCAAGGGCATTTAAAAGTATTGTTTTTGTAATTGTAATGAAACTATTAAGCATATCTTTATTGGCTGTCATCATGCCAAAATATTTGGAGGATAGTATGTACAGTTACAGGTACACCAGATTGTATTTCTCATATGTTTGGGTAATAACAAGGAGAGAAAAAAAAAAGAATACAGGTGGGCATGGCAGCCAATAGTTTGGGCAATCTAGAGAAACATGAATTATTTTTGTTTTAACAATGCAAAGTATACATTGTTTTACAGGCTATTTTTATGGAAGGGTGGGTGGGTCAGAAGACTCAAAAATAAATTTTGGAATATGGCTGCAATGGAACTCTATATAGGAGCTTATTTATCTTTTGTTCCCCTTGTGGCTTTGCATCGGTCAATTGGCTAAAAATTTTGTAATAAACACGGGTTATGTGCATTTCCGCATAGGCCGGGAACTCTGTTTCCTTTACCTAACAAAAAGTACTATGTATGGTGTTTAAGTTAATTCTCTTTGTCACTCAGCGGCTCTACATGTGTAACACCATAATTCTCAAGTTTTTAAATTTTAATTAAATTTCCTATGTATAGGAAGAGTTAATCACTTTTCTTATTGCAAAAATATTATTTTAAAGTAAATTAAATTTATATAGATTATTAAGGTGTTTGTGCATTCATGCTGAATAGAATTGCATTAGGATTTTATTAGAATGTTGAGTGCAGTTTGAATTAGACTAGGCTTGTTTTGAATTTAGCTAAAAAAGTTTGAACTAAATTGGAAAAAAAAAAACTTTCTCTGCTTTGGGCCACCCAGCAGGCCAAGCCTGCCTGCCAGCCTTGTCCGCAGCCTGCTCGCGCCGCGCTTGCCGCAGCCCGCCAGCGCACCCCTGAAGTCCGCCCAACCAAGCCGGCATCACCGGCCGTCGTCGGTCCCTGCCGGAGCCCGTTGACCCCACGCCGAGCACCACGCCACTGCAACGCCTCCACCGGGCCCCGGAACAGCGAGTCGAGCTCCCGGGCGTCACCGAGCGTTCGCCGAACTTCCGCCTCCGCACCTCGTCGTCGCGTGCCGCCACCGCCGCTCCCTCACCGCCGTTGACCTCACGGTTGGGATCCCCAAGCCCCTCTCATGCTTGTGCTGCAACCGGCGTCGAGTTTCGTGCCCCCTAGCCCCGGATCGCGCCTCGCCACACATCGCTGGCCATGGCGCCTCCGCCGCTGCCACGCCGCTGCTTCTCCTGTGCGCCCTCGGATCTAGATCTGATGGCCTGGATTCAAGCTGACCCCCCGCAACGGTAAACCGGGTCTACGGATACGTAGATTCTGTGCATTCTCCCACGTAGACTCAGCTCACAACGTTTTCTATATAAAAATAAATCAACTAAAATCTGAAAAATCCCTGCCTTGTAGGTTTTGCAGTTAGGCTCCTCTGTTTAGTTCTTTTTAAAGATTAATCCCTCACGATTGTGAGTGTAGGCTGTAGATTTAATTTTCTATAATTGTAATAAGGTCCCTGGTAGCTCTGTTTTTACAGATTAACCCTCACAACTTTAAAAACTCATAACTTTTGATTCCTAGCTCCGTTTTTAGCGGTTCTTACGGCCACGTTCTCCTTGTTTCATGTAGAATTTGTTAGAATTGCTTGTTTACTATTTTGTACCTGATTGATGTACTATTTTCTCACTTATTGATTGTGGTCTTGTTTGTTGTTGTGTTGCGGCGGTAGATGGACGGCCTGACCTGCAGAACTTTCAGGACTTGGAGTTCAAGTAGTGTGTGCAGAGACGTATTACCACCAGCCGTTCTTCTTCCAGCAGCCGTCGTTTGAGCAGTAGTAGTTTCTTCCACCACCTCCTTTTCAGCAGCATTACTACCACCAGATTGGGGAGCAAAGCAAGTGTCCTTGACGCATTAGGATCACATTTCTCTTTCTTTCTGTCACTTAAATGCATGCAAGTTAATATGAACCCTATGGTCATGTCCTTCCTGATTTATCTTGTCGCCTGTGGTTGGGTGTTAAGTCATTGGTTAGGTCATGCTTAGTCTTGCTATGATTTGGGATGGTAAAACAATGAACTTTATTGCTAATCTTAATTAATGCTCAATGTCGGCGTTCGTTGTGGCCGACGAGTAATTAGTATCGTGGAGTGCGTGTTTTGGTTCGGATGGTTCGCGAGAGGACACAAGGATTTATACTGGTTCGGGCAACGTGCCCTACGTCCAGTTCGATGAGGCTGCTCGTGTTACTCGCGACAGTTTGTAGAAGGGGGTTACAAACGGGCGAGAGAGGGACGAGCTCCCAAGTCTCTGGTGTTCTACGTGTGGTGGGAGGTTATGTTCGCGTGTAGCCTAATGTTCATCTTGCCCTACGTCGTTCTCCCGCCTCCCCCTTTTATACTGCAAGGAGGGAGGTGGGCGTACAGAGGGTCGGCGCGAGGGAGTGGGCGACGGCATGGCCGTGCGTCCTGTAGGCCGCGCTGTTGACGCCTCAGACTCCGTGCCGGCCGCTGTGGATGACGTCGCAGACATGACGATGCTTCTCCGGTCGGTGGCGCCACAGGAATGGCCGTCAACGAGGGAAGTCTTTTCAGCATGGTGGAGCGTCCTCCGACGAGGGGTTGGAGGAGAGAAGGACCAGTCGCCGTTGCTTCCGTACCTGGTCAGAATGTCAATCGTGGCTGTCCCGTCCCGGTAGAAGGGATGGGCTTTGACGGGGGTCGTTCGCATAGTGACGGGCTTGCCCTCACTGTGCGACGTGGGCGATTACCGCCCACTTGTACGGGGGGCTTCGGTAGCCACGGGAGTCGTTGAGCTTTTATCACTCAACCTCTCACTGCCAATCGCCTTTGTTGCGGTAGGTGGCGCTCCCGACTCCTGAGGGTCGGGAGGGAGCGATCGCCCGACCCCTGGGGTCGGGCGAGGCGGACTCTGGCACGAGCTCCCGACCCCGTCGTGGTGAGGTCGAGCGCCTGAGTCGAGTGGCGGATGATCCGACCCCGGTCGGGGGGGTCGGGCGAGGCGGACCTGTCTGTGGGCTCGAGCCACTGTACGCGCGTCGTGGCATAGAGGTCGGGCGGGACGGAGGTCGCTCGCTGCTTTATACGTAAAGCAGTCGGAGGGCCGGTAATACCGGTCATCACCGGTATTGACCCTCAACAGTAGCCCCCGAGTGAGGTCCGACCCTCCACATAAGAGGGGTCGGGCGTCGCTTTAATCGGAGGTGGTTGTAGAAGCGTTTCCACCGGTAAGGGGCGCGCGCGAGCGCGCACCTTACAGGTGTAGCCCCCGAGCGAGGTCTGATCCTTTCTCGGGATCAGGCGTCGCTTAAGTCGGGAGGAAGAGCGATCTTTTGTTTATGCTGTAAGGGGCGCGCGCGAGCGCGCACCTTGCAGGTGTAGCCCCCGAGCGAGGTCTGATCCTTTCTCGGGATCAGGCGTCGCTTAAGTCGGGAGGAAGAGCGATCTTTTGTTTATGCTGTAAGGGGCGCGCGCGAGCGCGCACCTTGCAGGTGTAGCCCCCGAGCGAGGCCTGGCCCCCTCAGGGGCCGGGCGTCGCTCAGGTCGGGAGAAGGAATTTTCGTTCGCGAGAGCGAACTCATCCTTGGGACTTAAGGTTCTGCGACCCCGCGTTGGATCTCTTTTTGCGATTCCGTCCCCGAGTCCTCTGCTCGTCGCAGTGACCGGTCGGGGGTTCGGTTCGTCTTTGTATCGTACCTCCAGCGCGTCCGTCCGCCGGACGAGGAGGTTGAGCCGAGCCACGCCTTACCTCGATGGCCGAGGCGTGACGCTCATCGAGCTGCTAACGGGCAAGTTCAAGTGGAGCCCCGGGATCCCTTCGGGGGGATCCCAGCCGAACCGGCTGGCGGTTAGCCCCAATATTCCTAGTCGCCGTCCCACGTGGTTCTCAGATGCCGTTCGATAGGCTTCTCAGGGCTCGTTGCCTCTCTGCGGGGAGATACCCGTGGGTCGGATCGGACCGGGACTCGAACGCGAATCGTGATGCCCCTGGGCGGTCGGCCGCCTGGGGGTACTGGCCGCTAGCGGACCCATCACTCTTCACCCCTCACTCTGTTTTTGCCCTGAGCGGCTGTCGAACCCATTCGCTGGGCCAGCCTTCGAACTCTTTGGGCCGTCGGGGCATGTTTCAGCCCATGTGTTTTCCTTACCTGGGCGGGCCTGGCCCGATAAGTCGAACCGTCGCTCGTTATCACGAAGTTACCTGAGCTGGCCCGGCCTGATAAGTCGAAGCGTCGCTCGGCGGCGTGCGGTGGCGCTCGATCCGGCGGAGCCTGCAGGCGTGAGCAATAAAACGTGACGAGACGTTTACCTGCCTCACCTGGCGCGGGCGTGAATGGGGCGCGCTGCTCGAGGGGGCACGCCGCGGGCGTCGTCGTCTCGGTCGAGTCTATATAAACGGACCCGCGGGCTTCGTCTGTTGCACTTACGCTTTCAGCCTCCTCGAGCTTCCGCTGTCTTGCGCACTTTGCTCCCAAGCCCTTTCGCCTTCCTTTGTCCTCGCCACTCCCGAGTCCCCCACAGCCACTCACTTCGCTCATCTTCGATGGCGTCTTGGGGGAAGTCCGACGTGCGGAGCATCCGCCTAGAGGGCCTGGTGAGGCGCGGCCTCCTCCGCGCGCGCACGGCGGCGGCGGAGTGGCTGGTGCCGGGCGACGAGACGCTGCCATCCCCGCCGGATGGTTACATCGTTTCGTTCGCGCCGTTCCATGAGCGCGGGTTCGGCGTCTCTGCGCATCGGTTCTTCCGGGGGCTGCTACACTACTACAACATCGAGCTGCAGCACCTCAACCCCAACGGGATCCAGCACATCGCCCTCTTCGTGGCGTTGTGCGAGGGATTCTTGGGGATCGAGCCCCATTTCGACCTCTGGCGGCATTTCTTCGCCGTCAGCTTGCTGAAGGCGGAGCGTGGGCCGGCGCCGATCGGGTGTGCCGGCATCCACCTTCGCGGCAACCGCTCCGCCGACTACGTTCCGTTGAAGCTGAGGACTTCCCACAGGGGCTGGCACGGCCAATGGTTCTATCTCAAGAACGACACCGCCGGTCCCCTGCGGGAGTTCACGGGGCGGGTCTTCCCGGCGGCGCCCGAGTCCTGGCGATGGGGTCCTCCGAAGAGGGAGCAGACGATGCTGGATGGCCTTCTCGCGGCCATCGCGCAGCTGAAGGAGGCGGGCGTGCGCGGTGCTGGGGTCATCGCGGAGTACCACGCCCGCCGCGTCCTTCCGCTGGTGGCCCGCCCGCTCCGTCCGGACCAGATGGGGCCCGGCGTGGACGCGGAGGGGTCGGTGATGGCGGGAGCTCCCCCCTCCGAGTCGGAGCTCAAGCAACGCCTGAAGGAGACCCTCCTCCCGGAGGAGGCCGACGTCGACTTGGACGACCATCCTCGGGCCCTTCCGTGGCCCGGGAGCGTCCAAATTGTAAGTTCTCCCCATCCTTAGCTTGTAGATCGTCTTTTTTCTTTTCTAGAGTCGATATTGATTATTTTGATGTGTGCCAGGAGGGCCTGGTCTTCCGCCGATCCCTCGTCCCCGTCCCGGAGGATGCCGCGGCCAGGGAGGCGAACCGCCTCGCCGCCGAAGAGCATAAGCGGAGGAAGGACGCCGCGAAGGCGAAGAAGGCGGCGAAGCTCCAGAGGCGCGGTCGCCGCCAGGGGTCGGAGGAGGAGGAGAGCGACGACGACGACGATGACGAGGAGGAGGAGGAGGAGGAGGAGGTCGGCCCCCGTCAGGGGGGTCAGGGGCCGAGCGGGTCGCGCCCGCCGGCCCAAGTGCCGACATTGGAGCCCCCGAGGTCGGAGCCTCGGGGGCCGAGCGGGTCGCGCCCGCCGGTGGAAGAGAGGAGGCCCGAGGCTCGGAGGCCGGAGGCCTCGGGGTCGGGCCCCCGGGGTCCGGCTGCGACGCGCCCACAGGAGGAGCCACCGAGGTCTGAGCCTCGGGGGTCGGAGGCGACGTCGAGTCGCGCCCCGGCCGTGCCCGCCGCGGGGTCCGCGACAGCGGGAGCGGCGCCAAGGACGCCGACGCCGGCGGGGCCGTCGGCCGGCACGCCCTCGAGCGGGAGGGCGGCGCCCACGGCTGCCCCGGGGGAGCCGGCGGCAGCGCGGGCGAGCGAGAAGCGCCCCCGCCCTTCGGAGGGGCAGTCGGATCCGACCCCCAAGCGTCGTCGGGGGATGGCCACAGGGTAAGTAGTTTTGATTCTTTCTTTCTTTTCTTTAAGTGTCCTGCTCACCGCCGCTCACTCGTTGTGCAGGGTCGGAGGGATGGTCCTGGCGTTGGCCACGGCGCCCAAGAAGGCGCTTGCGCGGCGCCCGTCCGCCGGTGCGCCAAGGGTCGGTGACGCGGAGTCATCGGCGGCTGGTGAGGCCAGGGCGGTGGAGCCCCCGCGCGCGGTGGCGACGGCCGTCGAGGCGGCGCGGCCCGCGGAGCAGGAGGTGGCGGCGGCGGAGCCGGTGCGGGCGGAGGCGATGGTGGTGGCGCCGCGGGAGGCGCCAGAGGGCGCGGGCACCAGCGGGCCTGCGGCCGCCGTGGTACCAACGGTCCCCGTGGCCGAGGGGTCGGCGTCGGGGGGCGCCGCGGTGGGGTCCGTAGACCAGGCCCTCCAAGAGGAGCTTTCGGAGATGGTCGCGTTGGACAACATCGCGGCGTCACTCCGACATCGCCTCTCGAGGGGTCTCAGGAGACGCCAGGCACTCGAGCGGCAGCTTATCGCTGCTCGCGGCGCGGCGGCGGATGCCCAGACCCGGAAGGAGTCCGCGGTCGGTCGACTCCGGGGGGCGGAGGAGGAGGCCCGCGTTTTGAGGGAGGAGCTGGAGTCCGCCCACCAGGCTCGCAACGCCGTCACCGTGGTGGCGGTGGAGAGGAGCCAGCAGGTGGGCGAACTTCGGGCGGTGCTCCGGAAGGAGAGGGAGGCGAGGATGGAGATCGAGGGCGTGGCCGCCGGCCTGGGAGCGGAGCTGTCCGACGCCCGGACAGCGGTGAAGAAGCTTCAAGAGGCGGTGGCGGGTATGTGGTACCCTTTCTCCTTTGCTCTTTTTAGCTTTCTTTTCCTTAGGCAGCGTGGTCTGACCATCGGACGATGTGTGCAGCGCTCACGGAGCAGGTGGAGGAGCGCGCACGGGAGGCGTCAAGGGAGGCACTCCGCCGAGGCGTCCACCGGGCGTTCGCTATCGCCCGGTCTCATTATTCCAGCATCGCGCTGGACTTAATGAGTCAGGGGTTCGCGCCCGGGTACACCGACGCGGAGCTGGACGAGATTGAAGATGAAGTCGCCCCCTTGGCGCACGCTCTGGCGGCGAGGATAGAGGAGGAGGATCGCCCCCCGACCCCGGAGCACGAGAGGCCCCCGGCTCCAAAGCCGGAGCGGACCCCCGCCCCCGAAGAGTAGGAGTAGATTAGTTAGTAGGTATCTAGGGTGTCCGAGGCCGAAGCGCCCGGACAGTTTGTAAAAACAAGTTTTTGTATCACAAGTGATTTTGACCTCGGCGGCCCGTTTCCTTATCACTTGCGTGAAAAAGCGCTTAGTCCCTCACTCGTCCGTTTGTGTGTCCCCAAAGAATCGTAGGTCGTAGACAGGATCGATACTTAGTTTTTGCCGGTGAGCGACGTTGCCGTAGCCTTTCACAGGCGGTAGGCGTTTCGCAGTCCGACCGACTTGACTTCGTGTTTCTCCTATCCGCGACCTATCCTCTCTGAGTCTAAACGTTAGGTGGGGGGCCGAGGCTCGGTGCAAAATGTAAGTCGTGGATAGGATCGATCGTTAGCTTGACTGGTGAGCGTTGTGGCCATAGCCCCCGTGGGCTCGTTAGCACTTTCGCGGTCCGACCAGTTCGATCTCAAGCTTTCCTATCTTTGACTTACTTGTTTTTGCACAAGTTTTTTGAAAACATGCGAGGGTCGGGCCGCGCACGTATTGCACATGGAATACATGCGCGCACCTTGCAGGTGTTGAGTCCCCGAGCGTGGTTGGACCCCTGCGCAGCAGGGGTCGGACGCTGCTCGGGGAGTGTGGAAAACAGACAAGCTACGAGTTTTAGGGATAGAAACGACGTAGCTGTTCGATGTTCCAGGCGTTGTTGAACTCTTGTCCGTCCGCGGTCTGCAGCTTGTAGGTGCCGGGTCGGAGAACCTTGGCGACGATGTAAGGCCCCTCCCACGGCGGCGATAACTTGTGTCGTCCTTGGCTGCTGGTGACGCGACGAAGGACGAGGTCGCCGACGTTGAACGCTCGCTCCCGCACGTTCCTTCCATGGTACCGGCGTAGTGCTTGCTGGTACTTGGCGGATCGGAGGAGCGCCACGTCTCGGGCCTCGTCGAGCTGATCCATCGCGTCTTCGAGGGACGTCTGGTTCCCTTGGTCGTCGTACGCCTTCACCCTCGGAGCACCGTAGTCGAGATCGGTTGGTAGGACGGCTTCGGAGCCGTATACCATGAAGAAAGGGGTAAACCCCGTGGCCCGACTAGGGGTCGTCCGCAGGCTCCAGAGTACGGCAGGGAGCTCGGCTGCCCACCGACCGCTGAATTGCTTCAGGCGGTTGTGGATCCGAGGCTTCAATCCCTGCAAAATCATACCGTTTGCGCGCTCGACCTGCCCGTTCGTCCGAGGGTGCGCTACGGCTGCCCAATCGACACGGATATGGTAGTCGTCGCAGAATTTAAGGAATCGCTTTCCTGTGAACTACGTACCGTTATCCGTGATGATGGAGTTTGGTACTCCAAAGCGGTGAATGATGTCGAGGAAGAATTCGACCGCTTCTTCTGGTCGGATCCTTGCAACCGGTCGGGTTTCGATCCATTTGGTGAACTTGTCGACGGCCACCAAAAGATGGGTGTAGCCCCCGGGTGCTTTCTTGAGTGGTCCGACCAGGTCGAGTCCCCAGACCGCGAATGGCCATGTGACGGGGATGTTCTGCAGCGCCTGTGCCGGCAGGTGGGTCTGCCGGGCGTAGAACTGGCAGCCTTGGCAGGTGCGCACGATATGCGCAGCGTCGTTGACGGCTGTTGGCCAGTAGAATCCTTGTCGGAAGGCGTTCCCGACCAAGGTCTTGTGCGCCGCGTGGTGTCCGCAGACCCCACCGTGGATGTCTTGCAGCAGCAGCTTTCCCTGTTCAGTCGGGATGCAGCGCTGCAAAATCTTGGTGAGGCTTCTTTTGTAGAGTTCCCTATTGATAATGACAAAGGACTTGGCTCGACGCGCGATGCGTCGAGCTTCCGTCCTGTCTGTGGGGAGTTCTCCTCGGACGAGGCAGTCGAGGTATGGGGTCCTCCAATCGTTCGGAGGGCCCGACCCTGATGCGGGTGCCTCGTCTATCTCCATAACGTCGGGTCCTGGAGGTGCGGGAGTCGATCCGACCCTTTCGCCTGGGGTCGACTCGTTGCCGACCCCTTTTGGGTCTTTGAATCGGATCGACGGTTGGCTTTGGTCGTGGGAGAAGACCCCTGGCAGGATCTGATCCCGGCCTGCCGCCATTTTCGCGAGGGAGTCAGCTTCCTCGTTCTGCCGTCTCGGGACATGCTTGAGTTCGAGACCGAAGAACTTGTGTTCGAGCTTGCGTACCTCTTGGCAGTACGCGTCCATGACATCGCTGTGGCAGCTTGACTCCTTCATGAATTGGTCGACGACGAGTTGGGAGTCGCCTCGAACTTCGAGACGTCGGATCCCCAACTCGTCGGCGATCTTGAGCCCATTGATGAGCGCTTCATATTCCGCCATGTTGTTGGAGGCGGGAAACTGGAGTCGGATTGCATACCTCATGCGTACCCCCATGGGGGAGACGAGGACGAGTCCGACCCCTGCTCCTGCGCGCATCAACGAGCCGTCGAAGTAAAGGACCCAGTACTCTTGGTCGACGGGGGCAGTGGGGAGCTGGACCTCGGTCCACTCCGCCACGAAGTCGGCCAAGGCCTGGGACTTGATCGCTGTACGAGGGGCGTACGTGATTCCCTCGCCCATGAGCTCGAGAGCCCATTTCGCGGCCTTCCCCGTTGCGTCGCGGTTTTCGACGACCTCACGCAAGGGGGAAGAGGTGACCACCGTTACCGGGTGCGACTCGAAGTAGTGTCTGAGCTTTCTCTTGGCGAGGACGACGCCGTAAAGAATTTTCAGTATCTGGAGATACCGAGTCTTTGTGTCAGACAAGACTTCGCTCACGAAGTAGACGGGGCGTTGAACCTTGAGGGCGTGGCCCTCCTCCCTTCGCTCTACGACCAAAGCAGCGCTGACGACCTGAGTCGTCGCGGCGAGGTAGAGTAGGAGTGGCTCTCTCGGGGTCGGGGGCACCAGGACCGGTGGCTTGGACAGGATAACTTTTATCCTATCGAGAGCCTCCTGTGCCTCGGGTGTCCATTGAAATCGGTCGGATTTCTTCAGGAGCTGGTAAAGCGGGTGAACGTGCTCTCCGAGGCGTGAGATAAAACGGCTTAGCGCCGCCAAGCACCCGGTCACGCGTTGCACTCCCTTCAAGTTCTGGATCGGACCCATCCGGTTGATGGCTTCGATCTTCTCCGGGTTGGCTTCGATGCCACGCTAAGAGACGATGAATCCGAGCAACATCCCCCTCGGGACCCCGAAAACACATTTTTCGGGGTTGAGTTTGATGCCGTTTGCTCGGAGCTTGGAGAAGACGCGTTCCAGGTCGTCGACGAGCTGGTCGGTCTTCTTGGACTTGACTACGATGTCGTCCACATAGGCTTCGACGATGTCTCCGATGAGCTCGTCGAAGGTTCTGATCATGCGGCGCTGATACGTAGCGCCTGCATTCTTCAGTCCGAACGGCATCGTGACGTAGCAGTACGAGCCGAACGGCGTGATGAAGGACGTCACGAGCTGGTCGGACTCCTTCATCGGGATTTGATGGTACCCGGAGTACGCATCAAGGAAGCATAGGGTTTCGCACCCCGCGGTTGAGTCGACTATCTGATCGATTCGTGGCAAAGGAAACGGATCCTTTGGACACGCTATGTTGAGACTGGTATAGTCAACGCACATTCTCCATTTCCCGCTCTTTTTTCGTACAAGAACGGGGTTGGCTAACCAGTCGGGGTGATACACTTCCTTGACGAAGCCGGCTACCAGGAGTTTGGCGATCTCTTCCCCGATCGCTCTGCGCTTCTCTTCGTCAAAGCGGCGCAGGCGTTGCTTGACCGGGCGAGAACCCGGCCTGATGTGCAAGGCATGCTCGGCGACTTCTCTCGGAATGCCTGGCATGTCCGAGGGTTTCCACGCGAAGATGTCGATGTTCGCGCGGAGGAAGTCGGCGAGCACGCTTTCCTATTTGGGGGAGAGAGAAGTCCCGATCTTCGCCGTCTTGCCGTCGGCGTTGTCGGGGCGGAGCTGGATCTCTTTGACGCCCTCCGCGGGCTCAAAGGACCCAGCGCTGCGGTTGGAGTCGGGGGCGTCCTCGGTGACTTGCTGACGGATGACGGCGAGCTCCTCCGTCACCACGGTGGCAGAGGCGAGCTCACCAGTCTCCGCCTCGCATTGGTAGGCGTGCTGGAAGGACGTCCCGACGGTGATCACCCCCTTCGGCCCAGGCATTTTGAGCTTGAGGTAGGTGTAATTGGGTACGGCCGTGAACTTGGCGTAGCATGGCCGTCCCAGTATGGCGTGGTAGGATCCGTGGAATCCTACCACCTCGAAGGTGAGAGCCTCCGTTCTGAAATTGGACGGAGTCCCGAAAGTGACGGGCAAATCGATTTGCCCGAGAGGAATAGCTTGTTTCCCAGGGACGACGCCATGGAAGGGTGCACCGGTCGGGCGAATGCGCGCCCGGTCGATGCCCATGGCGTCGAGGGTCTCGACGTAGAGGATGTTGAGGCCGCTGCCTCCATCCATAAGCACCTTGGAGAGGCGCTTGGTGCCGATGATAGGGTCTACCACCAACGGGTACTTGCCTGGTTGCGGTACGTGGCTGGGGTGGTCTGACCGGTCGAACGTGATCGGAGACTCCGACCACTTGAGGAACGACGGGACGGCGGGCTCGGCTGCGAACACCTCACGGCGCTCCAGCTTGGCCCGACGTCGGCCACCGTGTGGCGCCGGCCCAGAGACGATCATAAGGCAGCCGTCCGTCTCCGGGAAGTTGTCGTCGCCGTCGGCGGCGTCGACGTCGTTGCTGGTGTCATCGGGAGCCTGTCTGGGCTTGCCTTTCGGCTTGCCCTTCTTGGCTTCCTCGGCCAGGAACTTCTTCATCAGCGAACACTCTTTGTATAAGTGTTTCACTGGGAAGGCGTGGTTGGGGCACGGCCCGTTCCACTTCTTTTCGAAGTGGTCCGTGGTGTCCTCCGTGGGTGCCTTGGCACCCTTGCGATCCGCGGCAGCGACCATCCGTTCTCCGGACGGACGCGGCCGATTCTTCTTCTTCTTCTTGCTCGGGGGGTCGGAGGAGCCTCCGCCGGCTGTCACGACCCGCTTACCTTTGGCGTCTTGGGCGCGATCGAAGATCGCACCCACCGCCTCCTCGCCAGAGGCGAAGCTGGTCGCGATGTCCAGCAACTCTCTGGCGGTCCGGGGACTCTTGCGCCCTAGTTCGTGAACTAGGGAGCGACAGGTCGTCCCGGACAGGAATGCGCCGATGACATCGGCGTCACCGACGTCCGGCAGCTCATTGCATTGCCGGGAGAAGCGCCGGATGTAATCCCGGAGCGACTCTCCCGGTTTCTGCCGGCAGTTCTTGAGGTCCCAGGGGTTTCCTGGGCGGTTGTAAGTCCCCTGGAAGTTTCCAACGAAAACCTCCTTGAGGTCAGACCAGCAAGTGATCTGGTTGGCGGGGAGATGCTCGAGCCACGTCCTGGCCGAATCGGCCAGATACAGTGGCAAGTTGCGGATGATGAAATCGTCATCCTCCGCGCCCCCAGCCCGGCATGCAAGGCGATAATCCTCGAGCCACAGGCCAGGGTTGGTTTCCCCCGCGTACTTTGGCACGTTGGCCGGGGGTCGGAAGCGCCGCGGAAATGCCGCACTCCGAATGTGAGGACTGAAGACCCTCGGCCCCGGAGCGTCCGGGCTAGGGCTTCGATCCTCATCGTTGTCGTAGCGTCCCCCTCGACGCGGATGACGCGATCGGGAGGTGCCATCGTCGAACTCCAGGCGGCGCCGCCGCGCATCCAGGGTGGCGCGGGCGTCCCTGTTCGTCCCCAGACGACCGCGGACGGAGGCTTTTGCCGTGCCATCCGCTGCTGGGGGAGTCTGGTGGACAGACGTGTTCTGGGCACGTTGTCCACGCAGACGCGACAGCGAGCTCTCAGCTTGCTGCACTGCCGCGCGCTCAAGTAGCGCCTCAGCCTCGCGCTGGGCGCGTCGGGCTTCCGGCGTGACAGGCTCAGGGAGGCCCCTGAGCAATGCCGCCGCCGCGGCCAGGTTCTGGCTCGCCCGTGGGAAGCGTGGGCGGCCATCGTCACGACTTGCGACTCGTAAGTCGTCAGTGCGGGTGTGTTCACTGGACTCGCTCTGAGCGAGCTCGTGATCAATCACCGCACGCTCCTGATCCAGCTGACGCTGGACCTCCAGGAGTTCCTCCCTCCGTGCGCGCAGTCGTTCTGACTGCACGTCACGGGGTGGGGTCCCGTCCTGCGGGCCAGAAGGCTCCGCAGGGCGTTCGCCCTCCGCAGCGGGAAGATCTTCTGCTCGTATCATGAGGCACTCTCGTGAGGGGTGGCGACTCCCCTCAATGCACCCCGCGTCGGAGCCTTCGCTCGACGCTCCGTCCAGGAGGTCGAAGAAAGACTCGGACGCGCAGCCCACCATAGCCACGAACTCGTTGTTCGTGGTGCATGGAGCTGGGAGCGTTGACGCCCGGGACATCGTGCCATCGAGAGGCGACGCACGCCCGGGGTCAAGCGAGGCAACCGGTGGTGCCGCTGCACCGGCCAGTGCCAAAGCGCCATCGGAGATGGCGACGAAATCGAGGCTCCCGAAACGCACGTGTGTGCCGGGAACCCAGGTGCTTGCGCGGCTAGCCATCCGAACAAAGAGAGGGGTTTGACGAAAACACGCACAAAGAACCCCTACCTGGCGCGCCAACTGTCGGCGTTCGTTGTGGCCGACGAGTAATTAGTATTGTGGAGTGCGTGTTTTGGTTCGGATGGTTCGCGAGAGGACACAAGGATTTATACTGGTTCGGACAACGTGCCCTACGTCCAGTTCGATGAGGCTGCTCGTGTTACTCGCGACAGTTTGTAGAAGGGGGTTACAAACGGGCGAGAGAGGGACGAGCTCCCAAGTCTCTGGTGTTCTACGTGTGGTGGGAGGTTATGTTCGCGTGTAGCCTAATGTTCAGCTTGCCCTACGTCGTTCTCCCCGCCTCCCCCTTTTATACTGCAAGGAGGGAGGTGGGCGTACAGAGGGTCGGCGCGAGGGAGTGGGCGACGGCATGGCCGTGCGTCCTGTAGGCCGCGCTGTTGACGCCTCAGACTCCGTGCCGGCCGCTGTGGATGACGTCGCAGACATGACGATGCTTCTCCGGTCGGTGGCGCCACAGGAATGGCCGTCAACGAGGGAAGTCTTTTCAGCATGGTGGAGCGTCCTCCGACGAGGGGTTGGAGGAGAGAAGGACTAGTCGCCGTTGCTTCCGTACCTGGTCAGAATGTCAATCGTGGCTGTCCCGTCCCGGTAGAAGGGATGGGCTTTGACGGGGGTCGTTCGCATAATGACGGGCTTGCCCTCACTGTGCGACGTGGGCGATTACCGCCCACTTGTACGGGGGGCTTCGGTAGCCACGGGAGTCGTTGAGCTTTTATCACTCAACCTCTCACTGCCAATCGCCTTTATTGCGGTAGGTGGCGCTCCCGACCCCTGAGGGTCGGGAGGGAGCGATCGCCCGACCCCTGGGGTCGGGCGAGGCGGACTCTGGCACGAGCTCCCGACCCCGTCGTGGTGAGGTCGGGCGCCTGAGTCGAGTGGCGGATGATCCGACCCCGGTCGGGGGGGTCGGGCGAGGCGGACCTGTCTGTGGGCCCGAGCCACTGTACGCGCGTCGTGGCATAGAGGTCGGGCAGGACGGAGGTCGCTCGCTGCTTTATACGTAAAGCAGTCGGAGGGCCGGTAATACCGGTCATCACCGGTATTGACCCTCAACACTCAACTTCAACTAATAATCACCATGGGAAATGTTAATCATTAGCATCATGGCAAAGTTGGTCCATGCAGGTGGTTGTAGATGATGATGTGGGTTTGAACAGGGATTCTGTGTAGTACCTTGAGGGTTGTGGTTGGTTCCTGCTTGGGATCATTCATACCGGTTTATGGAACGTGTAACCATGATAACAGTACAAACCACAAGTTACTTATGAAAAACTTGATTAAGTAGTTTGTAGGCTCCTTGTATCACTGCTTTGGAAGGAAAGAGACGGATAGATAATCCGGACCTAGGGGATGTGTAGGGTAGCACTACCCATGGCGCAAGAGGGGGCTGCCGTGTGAAGAGATAGTTCGGCGCCAGTGAACCTTAGCGCGATTGCAGGCGGTGTAGGAGACCCTTTCGAAAGATCATGCGGTGGTCTCTTGGCCTCACACCATAAGAAGTACGTTGGTAACATGGAGACATAGTCACTGACGGGTGAAGGAATCACAGACTTGTGGGTACAGTTGTGCACCTCTGTAGAGTTATAAACTATCTTGACAGCCACGCTTGCGGTTATGAGCGGCATGGACACTTCCAAATTTAGATGGGATGGTTTGGATGGGATCTGGTGAGGTACACAGGTCTAGTATGGTGCTGGTAGGTAGCCAGCAATATATTGCAGATAGTTAGTGTCGAGGATCAACACTAGAGGTAATTAACCTTAATGACCCATGGCCTTAACAACACGATCAAGGCAGAAAAGATCTCCGCCTCAACCGACCCTCGTGTCACGCAGACACCCGATGGGCCGGGCCCACGGGTGACCTTCGCCTCGCCTGACCTTCCCCCTAGGGAGGGGTCGGATCTTCCACAGTACGGATGGTGCGTTCGACCCTATCCACCTCAGGGTCGGGAGACCACCTGTAACGTCCCGCCTCCTCGAGGCCGGGCCCGCTTAAATTAGGTAGCTTTTTATAGGACATAGGCTGACCTCACAGACCAACAGAAGTCTTTTCTAACATTTGTCCTCACTCGTGCGCACCTGGGAATAACTTCCCGGTCGGTCACCCATCCTGAAATTGCTCCAGGTCAAGCACGCTTAACCTCGGAGGTTTTCGGAGCTAGGCTACCGGAAAAGAAGTTGCAACTTGTTGATATGATTATCCAATTAATCCTCTATTCAGTCCTGGATCGGGGTGTCACATACTCACCCCCTTAAGAGACCGACGTCCTCGTCGATCAATCCCAAGCCAGGAACGTTCTCTCTTGGCCACGTCCATGTGTCCAGTGCCAGCGCATGTGTCATGCTGTGTGACCACTCTGGATCCACACCAGCCATGCCAACCATGCCTGCGCAACTGCGACACACGCGCCCATGAAACCGCGAGAATCGGCTCTGATACCATTATGTAACGTCCCGCCTCCTCGAGGTCGGGCCCGCTTAAATTAGGTAGCTTTTTATAGGACATAGGCTGACCTCACAGACCAATACAAGTCGTTTCTAACATTTGTCCTCACTCGTGCGCACCTGGGAATAACTTTCCGGTCGGTCACCCATCCTGAAATTGCTCCAGGCCAATCACGCTTAACCTCGAAGGTTTTCGGAGCTAGGCTATCGGAAAAGAAGTTGCACCTTGTTGATATGAGTATCCTATTAATCCTCTATTCAGCCCTGGATCGGAGTGTCACACCACCCCTCCGTGGGGGGGAGGTCGGGCGAACCGCCAACCACGCCGGAGTAGGCAGGACGATAGCGGTTGGGCAATAAATGTCTGCCGCTCCCACACCCGCTGATAGAAGAAGGCATCGATTACCTGAGCAAGTGGGCAATAAATGCACGCGACGTGCACCGGCTGAAGGACAACCACTGCTGCTAAAGCCCCTGTCAGAAGCCCATTTTTCCCACTTGGATGCGACACTCTTGAGCGACGACACGGCAAGGATGAGTACGGTGACGACAGCGACGCTCTGCCAACCCCCGTCGAAAGCTATTCCTCCATACGGACGAGACGCCCACGATTGACGACACTCTCCACGCTACCGAACTAGAAGGACGCCGCCATTACCGGTGATGACGTCCACAGCGATGAAACCCAATCAAGAGTGTACGGCCACGACCACCACTACTTTCATCATTTGTCCCTTGACTCGCCCCTGGCGATATAAAAGGAGAAGGCCAGGACGAGAGGGGGGAGAATCAAGACAACGACGACGACACACGAGATCACGAACACTTCTCCACTCTCACGCTTTCATCCAGAGACTTGGGAGACTATCCCTCTCTCGCCCGTTTGTAACCCCTACTACACACAAGTCGCGAGTAACACGAGCAGCTCGAAACTGGACGTAGGGCCTTCGTTGTCCAAACCAGTATAATTCCTTGTGTCCTCCCGCGAACCATCCGAACTCCGAAACGCGCATCCCACGATAATTCACTCGTCGGCAGTATCGAACGCCGACAGTTAGTATGTGACATGCTTTGGGGCAGGGTAGCCTCTAGGATGACAATTAGTTAACTTGTCGTGGTGCACCAGTTGTGTACCTTGATTTATTCACTTAGTAATAGGTTGCTTAAAATGAACTACACATAGGTTGCTTATATGCTGTTATACCTGTTTAAGCCTTTCTTTTGTTAAGTTATTCATGTCATATATTTTCTTTACTTGCGAAGTACAATTTACTTCTTGCTTCTCCCCATTCGCTAATTTATGCTGCTCAAAGGATGTGCAAGAGGCGGGCTTCTTCGGTGGAGACTCTTCCTTATAGGTAAGCGCGGAATGGTGAACTGTTGTGGCGTTGTGGAGTCTTCATTCCGCTTAGCTCTAATCTTTGTTTCCGTTTAGCCCTTTGTGAGGCATTCTTGTACTTTGAGACTCGAACTATGTATAACGACTGTGGAATACTTTGTACCGCTATTTAATGTCTCTTGTTTGATGTTATTCCTGGACACACTTGAACTCGATTTATTGTCATAAACCCGGGTGTGACAGAAGTGGTATCAGAGCCACATCGATCGTAGGACGATAGACTAGAGGGTTTAGTCTTGTTTGGAAGCCTATTTGCAAAACCTAGCTATTTTCAAAAACTATTTATGAAATGGTTTTGCTAAACTATCTCCCTCACATCTTTTCTCTTCTCTCCTAAGTGTCTATCCTTCTCTCATCTATTCACTCCATTTTTAGAAAAAAAAATTGTTGAACTTCTCTGAAAATCATTATCAACGGTGTACTTTTTTTTTAAGAAGGAGCAACTTCATTAGAGTGTGAGTTGGGGTGTTGATAGTAGATTGTTTTCTTAGTCTGTTGGAGAGTGAGCTTTGTGCTGTATTTCTCATCCAGTATATAGCGTGGTTTTTGTTAAGCGTTAGTTGCTATGCCGTTGTGATTTTTGATGTGTTAGTTGTAGGAGTGTTTTGGTTGTTGATCGGTGCTATGCTTGATTTGGATCATTTGTTCGGTGATGCTATGTGAAACATCTTTGCTGGTTATATATATAGTTAGTTGGGCTATCTTGTTTTTATCATTTATTTCTTCGCATTGTCTTTTATCAATATTCTTGTCACATCATCTGTCCTTTCATATCATTTGTCTCTATCATCTTGTTCAGTTCCTAATCTATCCTTGTTGGATCGTTATTTATCCTATTTTTTCAATATCAAACAGATGGCTGAAGGAAAAGGAACCCGCAATGCTGATCTGCCACCACCTCCTCCTCCTACGTTGCAGAAGCAGATGATGACTCAGATCCTAGCGGGCCTAACCCGGAATATGACTCAACTCTAGCACTTGGTTCAGCAGAACAAGAAGGCACCAGTTCCCCCACCTCCACCACCGACGAGAAACAAGTTGTTGGACTTTCAAGCAACTAAACCTTCCAGCTTTGCTTACTGTGTGGAGCCAATGGATGGAGAGGACTGGTTGAGGACAATTGCTAATAAGTTGCAGGTGAGGTGGAGTTAATCAAGTGCTCACTCACAGTATTCCTTGAAATCTTTCATCGCACTTGAAAACACCTTTTCTAAACTATCATCGACCGTTGATGTAGGTGATCCAGTGCTCTGATAGGGAGAAGGTCCTATTTGCCTCCATAAGCTGTAGGGTGTTGCTTCTGCTTGGTGGGATGCTCTTCTTGAGACCCACACAACACTGGGCACTACTACTTGGCAGTAGTTCCAGGAGAGTTTCAGATCTCACTTTGTGCCACGCGGGATGGTGAAGATGAAGCGCAGGGAGTTCCAGGACCTGAGGCAGGGCTCTATGTGAGTGTGTGAGTACATTGCTCGGTTCACCCAGTTGTCTAGGTATGCTCCAACTGAGGTGAGCACTGATGAGGAAAGCAACAACACTTCGTCAAGGGCCTGCAGCTAGACTTGGCTTACGCAGTGGAGTCACGAGATCATTTCAGCTTCCAGAGCCATGATGACACTTCGGACTGCGGAGGTTGTCATGCCTCTTGTGCCTTTGTGGGGGGGCTAAGAGCGAGCCTGCATGGGCTTGAGTCCGTCAGGGGGTGACCTCTCATACTAGCTTATTTCCTGGCGCCTTCATTCTCATCGATATGAGCTATGGCTAGAAATGACTCGATTGACTTGTTGTGTCTCATTTCTGATTCGCTCCTCTTTATAGTGCGGTGGTATCTAAAGTTTTCGTGATTGCTCTCACACTGACATAAATTAAAAGGCCTGCCTTCTATTTCACCGACTGCTTGCTACTCCCTCCATATATTTTTTAATGACATTGTTCCCTAGTATAAATTTGTGCCGGCAGACGACAAGAATACAAGTTTGGAGGTAGTAGTATTTGAAAAGATGCCATGGCCGTTGTCTCATCCCACCAGCCAGCAGTCGGTTTCATTGCTTCTTAACTACATAGAGGGTGGTTGACACGGCCGACTACATGTAGACCGGTGTTATATATATGGGGCTATATCATTCATACCCTCAATCTAAACTCTAACGTTGATTTTGCCCCCATTTATGAAACTTATCAATTTTACTCTCACTTTTTTGAACTGAAATAAGGTTTTACCCCAAGTCCATTATATGCACTTAACGGTGTTAAATCTGATGTAAAAAGACTAAAATACCTCTACGATAATTCTGATTTTACCCTTACTTTGTTTTTAGAGCACATTGATTATACTTTTGTTATCATCAATATTTGAACAACGTATCTTTCAAATATTTGACATTTTTTACAGATTTCAACATATATGAATTTAGAAAGGAGCATCTTGCTTGTACCAGCCCCAGTCCATCATTATCTGGCCACAGGTATAATGGGCGATTCAGCATTATCAATAGAGGATTGAAGCAGCTTAGGCACTGAATGGTGTGGTCGGCGCTCGCGGATGAGCTGAAACAACTGAAGCACCGCTCACTTATGCCCGCGCACTCCCGCGGTGCTCCGCTCGCTGCTCACATGCCCGTGCCGCTCGCTGGCACAGCTCGCCATGCCCCCCCCCCCCCGGCACGTCCGCACCACACCCGCACAGCTCACCATGCCCGCCCTCGAGCTCGTCCGCGCCACTCCCCCGCAGCTCGCCGTGCGGCGTCACTGCCTACGGTTTGGGTGTAGGATTGCATTCGTGAGAGCTAGAGAGAAGAGCCATGCCCGCCCTCGAGCTCGTCCGCGCCACTCCCCCCGCAGCTCGTCGCGCAGCGTCACTGCCTAGGGTTAGGGCGTAGGGTTTTGCATTCGTGAGAGCCAGAGAGAAGAGTCGGGAGGGTCAGAGCGAGATGCGCTAAGAGGAAGAAAAAGACAAGGGATAAAATACAGATAGGCAAGTTTTGACTGGTCTTTTTACCACTGTTGACGGTCGTTAAATACCAAAATTATCATCAACATTACTTGGAATAAAAGAAGGAATTGCATTTTATTCACGCATGTAGGTTTATAAATAACGTAGTTCCATATGTAACTGGAGAAATTATGCATGCAGGCATTTATCACAGGAATGAGGGCATAATCAGACCACGTGGTGAAGAAACACAACTTTGACCAATCACAGGATGCCACACAGGCATCACACGGATCAAGGGGCCCACCAGAAGGACAGAAAATACCGAAACAACTGTCGAGCACCCTACACCCACCATCAGGACCCACAGGGCAGCCAGCAGGAGAAAGATGGGCCCAAGTGGGGCCCACCAAGGGTCGGCTGACCCCCTGGTTCGGCCGACCTATCAGTGGGGCTGGCCAGGTCCAGCTTTGACGGGGCACTTCTTACTGACTTCCAGAGGCGATGCTGACCCTATTCGCACGCTGAACCGACTCTTAGGTGGCGGGAAAAGAGAGAAAGGAGGAGAGGAGATGGCTCACCCCCAAGTCACCTCCACCTATAAAAGAAGACCCTCTCCCTCACTTCCAACACACAGGAAGGAGTTCCCACCTGCAAAAACACTTGTTCATTTAGTCTAGTGGAGTTAGGAATTAGTCTAGAGCTCTTCTAACTCTCTAGTAGTCCCTCCATAGGAAATAGGTATGAGTCTAATAGTACCTTCCTTTATTTCCTTTGTAAGACTTTATTCTAGTTTAATGGAATATACTTCTTTCCATGATATTAATGGTATTTGTGTGCTCATGTTTATCCTTTTAAGATCCATGTCTTATTACTTAGTCTATATATTGGTTTACTAGTATTAGACTATAGTGTCACTTTATACATAGGCTATGTATGTTATTCATTCAGTAGTTGATTATGCTTTGGCATTGGTCAAAGGTGCTCGTTTATATGTATGCTCTGGTCAAATGAGTAAGTTCTGTTGGGTGGCTTAAAGTAATATTTAAGAATGTAAGCGTGGTGCTTAGATAACTAAATATCCTCGGATGTCGTATGATCCACGGAGCTAGGGGTAGGCAGCTGGTGGTGATAGTCCTGTCCGTCCTTTGTAGTCTCCCACGTCCGGTCATAGGGTTAGAGGTGTATAATTGCCGGAATCTTTTCCCGGATTGGGAGTAAACCCGTGCCCCAATATGTCTCAGCCATGATCTCCTGCCATATAAGTGACATGCATGTATACTAGTATATAATCCTTGTGCATAGAAGTGTTAGCGTGCTTAGTTAGAACTAGATTAATCTTCGCTCCACTACACTAGATCTATCCTGAATATGGTTTCCTTCTTTGTGTCGCACTACCTATTTTACCTTATATTTAACCTTGCATGAGTTTGTGATATCTTAGTATGAATAGCCTCGTGACATAAATCATGTGCAACATCTTTGTTGAGTATCTTCCCAGTGGAAATAAATACGATACCCTAGAAATACTCCAAAGTGAAATACTACAACAGTACTCCGTGCGCTTGCGGTTATACCTATAACGTGTAGAATATCTTTATACATTTCTAGTGTCATTACTATTTTAGTATTGATGCTGAGAGATGGTGAGAATTATTTCTAGCGTCATTGCTAAGGATTGTCTTCTAGGAAAAATCCTGATGTTGACGTAAGAAATACCAACAACCACGTTATCAATTTCTTTTTCTTTTCTTTAAATGGGAAAGACGTGATGGTCCCAACGGAAGTAAAACTAGGGGTAAACGGTGCCTTCAGTTCAAAAAAGTAGTGGTAAAATC